>JARJCQ010000004.1:0-2703947 GCA_029281465.1 Mycena epipterygia | reverse complement strand
CTTCCACCACTCCCATCTCACTCCAATCTCTTACATCTTGAGCCGTTGCGTCCAGAGTAAGAAGTTTTTGCAGATGACGTCGAGCACTTGAAATATGGACACACTCATTTTGGCCAGAGTCTCTGCTGCAAATCCAGCTACCCAGCCCAAGTCCATCCCCTATATTAGTTACTATGGCCCTGGCCTTGAGTAGATCGGGGTGTGAGGGCGTCGCTATTGAAAAGAGACTTGTGGTGCTATTTTCTCCCATGTCGCGGGAGAACAGCACAGCTTCACATGTCAAATCTGCTAATTTATCAACAAAAACATGGTTATACTGTTTCGATACCACGTACCATCTTTATATAACTCGGTGGCTGGAAAAGCCTCCGTTCTTTGTTCCTCCAAATATTGCTCATGCACACAGGGCCTCCCTCCAGAACACATGCACACAATAATTGTTTCCCACCCGTCCACCACCATAATATGGTACCACAGTCCCTGGACGCGTGTATCAGAACCAGTGAGCGATATTGTTAGTCCTAGGAGCACTCACGTTCGTGCAACTACGTCGTTTATCCCAGCCCTCAGCCACAAATAATGACTTGCTGATTTGGAAGAATCCTATCATTCCAATCCCCACCGCGTTACAAAACTGGTGATGATCTTGCGGGTCTGTTGTTTCATTTGCTTCCGTGGTAGCTGAGCTGCTGGCATGGAAGTCATCCATATCCAGCGGGTCCCAAGCCTGAGCCTCTGGCTGAAAGCCTTCAGGTACAGCTGTTGCGGTAACATTGGTTTTCTTCTTCTTCTTTGAAACATTTGTTTCGCCGGTGGTTGTTCTCGCTGGGACTGGTTTTCGCCTTTTAGCCTTTTTCTGCGGAGACAGGCCAGTGTCGGTGTAGATATTTTGCACCGTCAGCAATGGGACCTCTTCATCTACGTCGTCCAGAACAATGAGGGATATATGGTCGGAGTCGTCTTCCCAAGGCATATCAACACAGCCACCTGTCAATTTAGATCAAGATCGCGATTCCTGATCGGATCACCGGTGCGGTTTGAACTAACTGTCAAATCACATCACCAGTGCAGTGCGAAATAACTGCCAAACTATCCATGATTTCAGGTTACTGTGGGTATAATGCATTCAAACAAGTGTTGGTCAGCACAATATTGGTAAGCTCACAAGGCTCTGACGTGGTCCAATGGCTGAAAAAAGACCAGCAAAACCGAGCACGCACACAACCAAGCGCAAGAAGGTCACAGTTGCTACTTGCGAGATTTGTCCAGGCCAACCACCAAAAGTTCAGTGTGTCCACACACAGCAGGGCCAACAATTTCTAGCCACAGTCAGTGTCGACTCCATTATTCCAGCTTCTTTCTAACGATATACAGCAACAACAAATGATGAAGCGTACACGTTTGACTGGTACCCCAGTGACCCCCACTCCTCTTAGCCAGGCCAACACTGGCCTTGATACTCCTGTTTGTCTAGCATATTCCATTCCGTTCCTGTCGCTTAACTAGATACATCCAGACCTTTCAAGTCTCGCCAACATCCTCACAGTCATCTAGTGGGATCCAAACTCCACAGCCCTTGGTGTGCTCTATTCCTTCCTTATCTAGTAGACGTCTTACTTGCTCTATAGATGTACAACCCTTATCAATCTTTGGCATCAGCACAGTGGTATCCTCCCCCCACCGGCATGTACACTGGCGTTCCGTATCCAGGCCTGGCAGTACATAATCCACCTCCCTTTCACGCATTCTATCAGGGGCGTCGAGATGTGAACGGTGTAGTTATACCGCTTCCCACCACAACTCAACGTGTTAAATATATTACAGCTTCCCAATCCTCCCTCCGATGTCTTTACAACAGTTCCTGTGCCCGTCGTCCCGCAACAGCAAGCTCTGCCGCCATCCATACCCCTCGATCCTCAGCTTATATCCATGCCATTGGCAGATGACGCCGCTGTACTGGGTAGTGACTCCAATGATGAACCTGGCGAGGATCAAAACCAAGCCAGGGACGTCCCAGAAGTTACCGGTGACGAGGATGATGATGACGACAATGAACCTGAGAATGAAGATGACCAAAGCAGCAAATCATCTTCAGTTAAGAAGGTGAAGGTGAAGCGTATCCGTGTGTCAAAGAATAATCCAAAGCACAGATATGTGGCTGGGGCTATGAAAGGAGTGGAAAAAATGGGCAAGTTCTTTCGCCTTGTGAGATTTCCAAGCTAAAATCTCACCCTAGTGTTACGGCGACCTCGCCCGCTGCCAGAATTGCATGATGACCCAACCAGGCGGTTCAATATTTTAATGGAAGAAATCCTTGCTCGTGTAAGTCAAGCCTTCAGCGACACCCTTATCAAGCGTGCATTTCTAATATTTTTTAGTGTGAACGTCTGGGAGCTGAAACCGGATGTTGGCTTATCTTAGGTGCTGCTCACAAGGGTGCTGGCGGTGAGACGGCGGGTCTGCGCCTAGGCGTGTAAACCAGCTATTTTGTCGCTCCTAGGGACGGCTTACCTCCCTAGGAACATCTATAAGGGAACAGTCACCATTCCTAGGGACCCTGTTCGGTGATATACAATTAGAGTCAGAGTGAGCTCCGAGCTGCTGACTGAGTGTTAATGATACAAGAGGTCTGGAATAGTGTATGTACGTGGGATTCTTGGCTCTTCCCAAATGGGAGTTGGGATCGCTGTCATATAGTAGGAAGCACCGTCTGATTCAGTCCATAACCTATATGTAGGGGCGGATTGCGCGGCGAAGTTAGACACCATACCAAGGAGATATGCCAAAGCCCAAGGCAGACAACGAGGATTATATCCGGAAACAACCCAAGAGACTGCACGGTTGAGGTTTATGGCACGGCGTTGACCCTAAATAGGGTAATTATCCTCCCTAGGGGACATCGTACAGACGGATAGCTGCATGTCTAGGATGGTCAACCGTCCTAGGAGCAGTAATTACTATTACGACTGAGTGGCGCACCCTACCTAGGGTTACTTCCAACGAAGTACGAACCACCAGGCATAGCCCACGGGACCTGGCTATAGGTCTAGAACACACGTGACACAGGTGTCGCGTTGCAAAGGCAAATACAAAGACAAAGCAACCATATTTGAAATACATGTGGAAGCTGGTTTAGAAGAAACATATACCCGAGCGGGTTGCGTGGCTAGACGGCCCTGCGGCATCCTTTAGCTCAACGAAATGACCAAAGGCTTGGTGTTTACAAACCAAGCCGCCTCAAAACGTCTTCATGGCAGGATACGCGTCAGCCCGGCCGTTCCTAGGAAGAATCAGATGGCTCCTAGGAGTCATCTTGATGACTGTTTCGGCTGTTTCAGCTACGAATCATGGCAGCATGACCTGCCATCTCTCCGAATTTCCAATACTCCCTACTCAGTTACTCATTTCGTATTATTTCTGTTTACTCATATCTCACTGTCATGTATTTTCAAAGTAGTATAAAACCCCAGCTAGATCCTGCAGTTCAGGAGGACATCATGCCCCAGTATTGCCTAGACTTTGGTCGAAGCACTACTTGTCAAGGCATTGGTGTACTCTTGACCTAGCTGCAGAGATTTGTTAACTCATATCTTCTGTATCTGTTCAATATAAGACCTTTGATTGTTGGCTACACTCGAAAGCTTTAAGTACCAAGCTCGCTTGTAGCGGCTGCTGCTAGTGAAAAAGGTACCTCAGTTTGTATACTGAGGTCTGCTGTTGGAATTGTACAAATTGGTGCGGTCGCAGTACCCTAAAGGTACCTTGGTTTGTATACCAAGGTCTGCTGTTGGAATCGTACGAATCGGTGTGATCGCAGTACAAAGGTACCTCAGTGCCTGAGAGCCGAGGTCTATTGTTGGCATTCTACGAATTGGTAGCATCGCAATACTGTCTAAAAGGTACCTGTCGTTTGTACACACAGGTCGTCTGTTGGAACTCCACGAATCGGTGTGGTCGCAGTCCCCTATACCCACTCCTAGTGATCGCAGTAGCATCCTAGGGAGTAAAAGCTGTTCCTAGGAACACATAAAACCCATATAAAACCCGTTGCTTCGGTAACTTGGTAGCCCATTTCAGTTGTTTATCAACTATCGTTGTTTCCCACAAGTTCTAGACAGACTCTGAAGTTCGATTCGTCCAAATATCAAAAGTGTTGATTCAATCTTAGTCGTATACTGCGGCGTAGACCCGAACTCAAGTCCGCACTGTGTGTTGTGTGTGTGTTGGTTGGTTGGTTTGGTGTTTTGCATCACTCTATATCAGTCCTAGCATAGGCCACGCTCGAGTGCACCGTTTCAGCGGTAGCCAGGAAATACACTTTACTACGCAGGCCCTCAGAGCTGATGCACCTGAAGCTACCACCGACATTCTCAATCGGTTCCGGATTCTTATTGCCGGGATGAAAAAAGCCAGAAGATCAACAGCGGTTGGTATGGGTATGGCACTGGCCGAGGCCGAGGCTGCTAAGATAGTTGCAGAGCAGAAGGCTTTACAGGTTCAGGAACAATTGGATGAGCAAAAACAAGAGTTGGAATTGAACCGGGCTCTCTTAGCACAAATGCGAGCAGCAGCGTCGGGCTCAGGAACTACAAACACTGCATAATTCTTTAATTAAATTGTTGTGGTTACCAGTGGCCTTGTAAACGTTAAAGCAGATTCCTAAATGCCTCATAGATCGCGCCTTGATCACGCCGGTTTTCAGAATAGTTGTCTGATGTAAGGCAGTGTTCGGACATCACCGAGAGCACGTGGTATCTGGCTAACAGATCGTTACTCGAAACGAAGACCAGGGTAGGATTTCTATTACACTCTATTCTACCTATCCAGAGCTGCTAGTGTCTGATGAAAAAATTCAGTCAGCTTCATCAGCTTCATCCGATTCCACAGATTCAGCAGAATTGCTATCGCCGTCTTCTGAAACCGTTGGTTCAGAGTAATCATCGTCTGAATTGAAAACATCGAAAAGGGAAGGGTCTACCCAACCTGCAGGCATCTCATGAGACACCTCAGCGCAGTGAACCCATACCTCTTGACCCCGCCCTTGTAAACTCTTGACAAAAGCATCAACATACAGATGCATGTCTGGCGTGAAAGGACAGAAGCCCCCGAGCGTGCGTGAACTCCGAACGTCGGCCTTCTGCAAGTTGTGCTTGAACTGAAACTCTAACATGGCGATGAAACCTGATACCCAAGTATCTCCTGCTTTAATCTTGAGGCCGTTGCTCCCTTGTGCGATGAAGGTTTTGACGCTCCATACAACGCTGCTGAATTTTGCAAAGAAGCGTGGTGTGAGGATTCCCCTGCCACTGGAAGGCTCGTCTGCAAAGTCCTGGGTGACCTTGAATTCACGTAGACTGGGAATACCAGACAAGAGCATAATCGCACTCTTGTCGGTGAGACCTGTGTTCAGTCCGATTGTCAAAGACGTCAGGAAGCAGGTACTTCCAGACCTCTCCAAGAGGTTCAACACACAAATGGCGATCTCGATCCTGACAGTTATCCCAGTCCCTGCTTGGAACCCCAGATCGCGTCCATCCAGCTTCAAGACCCTCAGATTTGGTAAGCACAACGCTATGAGACGGTCGTAGTCCCTGTACCAGGCGATTGGATGTTTAGGGGTTGGATAATACATGGACAATGTTTCCAAGTTGGGCAAGGTTAACACGCCTGCAGTGGTGTCCGGCAACCAAGTGCTTTGCAAACGAAGGATCCTCAGGTTCGTCATGCGCATGAGGTGAGAACCAGGGATGGTGTCGACGTGAATACGTCTGGTCGATATCTCTGTGTAAGAAGTGATGTTGGCCCATGCAATATCGAGGGTGCTTTCAGGCTCCAGGACCGCTTCCAAGTGGACAGTAGCCAGATTTAAAGCTCCTTGGAACCATGGCAGCTTGTCCTCCTCCGTCACTGTATTGCCCTGCCACAGCGCCTGGTTCTGCAGACTTATATCGAAAGCCGAGAGTTCAAGGCGACGTAACCTGGGCAAGTTGCCCAATAAGGAAATATGCTCGCGTAGCTTGTGTCGAGTTGTGCAGAGCTCTGGGCCCACCATCTTCACAGACTCCCAACGGTCCTTCTGATGGATGACCCTTTTCAGGACTGCCTTGTCCAACCGATCGCTGAAATCAATAGTGACGTCCAAAGGTGCTGAGGGAGGGGCTTTTGCCAGGAAGTCATCGATCGCGTCTAGGCTGCGCAACCCACGTTTTGGCCTGGCTCCCCCATAGCCAACGTCCTGGCTACTCTGAAATCCTCTGCTCCAAACTCCATCCTCGTAATCCACACTTTCATTCTCTTCCGCATCAGAGCCCTCCCATATCAGACTTCGCAGATCGCAGTTTGTCCAAAAACTGCGATCCCCCAAGACCACAGCTCTCCATGCTCGGCACGTATGAGCCAAGAGCCAAGTACATCGGTAAGGCTTGAGTTGATTGTCCACAGCCAGATGAAATATATAGGCCCAGATTTCGATGGGGACCAATTTGCGTGTGCAAAGCAATGACCGGTGCAGCAAGATGTGTCTCTCTGCCAATGCCACATCCACTCGGGCCAGGGCTAGCTCCCTTTCCAGAGCTTTAACTTTGGATTGTAGCTCTGTCTGCGTGACTTCCGCTGTGTCCAGCCAATTTTTCACAGCGGGCTCAAGGTGTAGATCATCTGCCAGCTGCATTGCGTAGAAAAGGTGCTTGTTTTTGTCATCAACCTCTACCAGCGGTCCCAAAATCTTTCTATTGAAGAACTTGCCTTAAGAACTGAATATATCTCAAAGTCAAATAACGCACTTTATTTCCTCCTCCCTCTGTTCGGTGTCTGATGTGGAAACCACGTAGGTTGTCACTGGATTGTCTTCTGGTTCCAACCATCCTTGACCAAAGCGACGCCCAGGAGAGCGGGAGTAGCGGCTCATGAGCTTACGAGCTGACGTTGGTTGATATATGATTCAAAGATGAGCCGACTCAGAGGCTGCTTAACTAAGTTTCCGAGTTGACAGTTGCCCTAGACTGCAAACGCCTACAGTTTTCTGCAACCTCAAAACCATTTATAGAATTCAGACCAAGTGCTACCTAAACGCTACAGTACCTAAACATTACGATAGTCGTCAGGGTCAAATTCAAGGAGAGGATTGTTCAAGTCAAAAGGTGGCTGCATGGAGTGCACAGTGTCACTTGGGCCAGCGGTGTCCGCCAGTTCTTCCATCATACGCATAATACGCAGCTGAAGCTGACGGCGTCGGTGCTGCTCGGCGGTCCTGTTCCACTTGTAGACGTCCATGTGGTCCTCGCCAGTCAAGTCACGATACAATTGACAGACAAAGGCGTGCTGTCTTGGGGTCAAGCGATCAGTCCCAAAGCCTTCCACTACTTTCCTGCCGCCCACCACCTGCAGTATCCCTTCCGAATCCACTTGGCGTGCCATTCCGACTACCCGCTCCAACATCAGAGATTTCCAGAGGAAAAAGTCTAGGAGCACATCAGCCTCCCAGCACCCGCAGTGCCAGTAGCCGTCCACAATAGGCTCCTTTACGTCGTCTTTGATAACTGCGTAAGCGAAAGGCTGACCCATTATTTCCCAGCGAGCAGAACTGGCTCCATCTGGGATATGCTGGTTCGGGCCCCGGTTCGTCGCGTGGTAAGCGCAGACAAGATTTTTGGCCACGGTGCAGTGACATTCTCTGGCGATGGTATAAGTCGTCCATGCCCCTTCAGGACAGAACCCAGGAACCTCGCGGATAAGGCCACGGATTTTAAGGTCCAACGGCTTGCGTGGTGTGTTCTGGGTCTGGCTGCGAAGACTCTCAGCCACTTGCTTCCGGGCCTTTTCTGGGAGACGTAGTTTAATACCAACCTTGCTATATCTGAATACAAGGACTTACTTTCCAAGGCTTCACGAGATTTTGCTGACTTGGTAAGCCACTTGCCGTATAGGGTTGATGGGGCGGCCTCAGGCTTGCGTTGGCGTAACCCAGTTTTCGCTTCGATTCCATCATCAGCATCGTCTTCATTGTCTGGTTTGGGTTTCCCCTTTCCCTTGGCCTTTTGCGCAACAGGCTCTGGGTTAGACTCAGACTGATTTGAGTCGCTATCCGAATTGCTGCCCGATGAGGCCGATGGAAACGTCTCGCCACTGGAACTGGAGTGCTGCTTGCGGGAGCTTGAGCGTGACTTGGAGTGGCTTGACTGCTCTGCCCCAGATTGCAACACGTCTTCTACAAAATCTATCAGCGTAAGTCTTGGTATACAAATGGATGAGTCTTACCAGCTGCGCTGTAGTCGGCATCTTCTGGGTCGTCTGGGTCGTCCCCTCGGCCAAAGTCACTATTCAGGATTGTAGGTGCTCCAAGAGTCATCTTGGCTGCCGCCTCGGCAATACGCGATGCACGGAAACCCCAAAAGTCAGCTAGTTCAGGTTCAGAATTGAATTCCAGCTCGTAAATTGGTGACTCCAGCGCCTCAGAGTCGGAGTCGGTATTCAGAACCACAGGCAGTGATTGAGACCCAATGGGGACAGGCACAGGCTCTCCGCGCTTGTACCTAGAGCGTCCTTCTATCTGGTGCAACACGCCTTCTTCAATCTTGGCGTCCAAAACCTTCTTCAACCGTTTGTGATCATGAACCTGCTCCTCATCGCTTTTACCTGTTATATATATATAGCAGGATCAGCCATCAATACCAACGCCGTAATCCTTCTCACCTTCGAGCTGCCGCTTAGCGTTCTCAAGCGAAACAGATGGATCCATGGTGGATATCTTCTGCGGTCCTTGATTCTGGGCATCCTCTTCAGCCTGACGCTGTATACGGTCTAGATGTTCTGATTTAATCTCAGCGCATATTTTCTCTGACGCCAACGAGCACTCTTACCTGTCTCCTGAGCTTCTTCCTGCTGTCTTTTGGCCTGAGCTGCTTGTTCCTCCCTGGTCGGTTGCACTAATAATACAATTAGCTAACACCTAAGCAGAACCGATGAAATTACCTCCTGGCTTGACCGCTTTCTGATTGTTGGACACCTCGGAATTCACAGCTTCTTGCTCCGCTGATAGGGCCAAATCAACCTTGTGTAAAGAGTACATTGGGCTTGGATGACATACCCTGGGCTTCAGCTATGACTCTGAGATCGTTGTTGGGGGCGACTCTTTGCGAGCCTTTGTTTCTGACGACTTGGTTTGGTTTAGGCTCCTTCGAAGCAGAACGCCGACCACCATGTCTGGTCCGGGACTGAGGCGTTATTAGATCCTCTGGATTCAGGGTGTCAATTTTTGAGGCGTTTTTTTTCCAGGGGGATTCACGCACGAGGCTTTTCCCCTGCATCTGTCCAAGCAGTTTCTGCTTTAAGTACAGCGGCATGCACTTCGTCAATCTTCTTTTGGCCCTTGTCGTTATACGGTGTCAAAGTCTTCTCTAGAGCGTCTGCCTTTTCAGCCCTGGCTTTCATAACCGCCTTGTACAGAAGCTCCTTCTCAGCTTTGCTTAGTTTTTGTTGGCTAGGATTTGGTGGAGAGTCTGGGATGTCAGAGAGAGGACTGCTAATAGAGGCCATGGAGGAGTTGGCTCCAAAAGGAGTGACGTGGTCCAAGATAAGAACGACAGTGGAAGGCAACTGTGATCACAAACGATCGGCTGTACTACCATTGGAAATCAATTGAAAACTACAAACTCAAAACATCTAGACTCTGTGTGTACTGGAGAAATACAGACCGGTTTTTGAAACCCCAGAAAATTAAGCCTGGACAGACCATATATTGCACTAGCCTGTTCTAAATTTTGCCTACACCGCACCAGTTATTTTGCTACAGGCACCAGAGTCCACTTTGGCAAAAACCAAGTGCAGGGTTCACTCGCCTTGAAGTACGGGACCAACATATTTCACAAAGAGCCCAAGAGCTCGAGTTTCGGTGACCACAAACAAATTGGCCTCAAATCACAAATGCGATTCAAAGCCCGGTAATCCACTTCTGAGAAAACTGAGTGCAGTGTTCACTCACCTTGATGTACGGGACCAATATATTTCACAAAGAGCCCAAGAGCAACAAACCTGGACAAGGTGGTGGATAACCACGTGAAGAAACGGCAGTGGTGCGTGGCCGTGCACAGAGGGGAGGATGAGGGCCTGTTTAAAAGAACACGGTTAGCGTCAATGGCAGCGCACATTCACAGTTAAGCTTACCTGCGGCACGCTGAATGGACGCGGTGGTGTGTAACTATGAGCAACAACGGCGGTGGCGGCTGACCAATGGGAGGGCTGTGAGAAAACCGTGGTTAGCGTTAACAGCAGCGAAAAACCACAGTTGTGATTACCTGCGCCGAAGTGGATGGACGCAGTGGTGGGTAACCGCGCGAGACAGCGGCGGTGGTGGGTGACCGCAAAAACGAATGGGACGCGGTGGTGGGTAACCGCGCAAAGGTATGGCGGTGGCGAGTGACTGTGCAGGGAAGGAAGACGAGGGATGCTATTTAAAATACCACAGTTAGCGTGAACAGCACCGCAAATTCGCGGTCACACTTACCTGCACCGAAGTGGATAGACGCGGTGGTGGGTAACCGCGCGAGACAGTGGCGGTGGTGGGTGACCGTGCAAAGGGATGACGGTAGTGAGTAACTGCGCACAGGGGGTGCTATTTAAAAGACCACAGTTAGCATGAACAGCACCGCAAATTCACAGTCACACTTACCTGCGCCGAAGTGGATGGACGCAGTGGTGGGTAACCACGCGAGACAGCGGCGGTGGTAGGTGACCGCACAAACAAATGGGGACGCAGTGGTGGGTAACCGCACAAAGGGATAGCAGTGATGAGTGACTCCGCAAAAACGAATGGGACGCGGTGGTGGGTAACCGCACAAAGGTATGGCGGTGTGAGTGACTGTGCAGGGAAGGAAGACGAGGGATGCTATTTAAAATACCACAGTTAGCGTGAACAGCGCCGCAAATTCGCGGTCACACTTACCTGCGCCGAAGTGGATGGACGCGGTAGTAGGTGACCACGCAAGACAGCGGCGGTTGTGGATGACCGTGCGGGGGAGGACACTATTTAAAAGAACACAGTTAGTATGAACAGTGCCGCAAATTCGCGGTCACACTTACCTGCGCCGAAGTGGATGGACGTGGTGGTAGGTGACCACGCAAGACAGCGGCGGTTGTGGATGACCGTGCGGGGGAGGACGCTATTTAAAAGAACACAGTTAGTATTCGCGGTCACACTTACCTGCGCCGAAGTGGATGGACGCGGTAGTAGGTGACCACGCAAGACAGCGGCGGTTGTGGATGACCGTGCGGGGGAGGACACTATTTAAAAGAACACAGTTAGTATGAACGGGACCAGACGTTCGCGCTCGCACTTACCTGCGGCCACGCGAATGGATGCGGTGGTGGCTAACCGCCAGAAATAACAACGGTCCTGGACTACAGCAGAGCCTGGTGGGGCTTGGGCCGTGAAGAAAGTGTCGGCGGGCTGACACTGTGTCGTTCAGCAGGCTGGGTGTCAAATACCCGCAAAGCCAACACTACTTGTTACAGCCCTACATAATCACGTTGCCCCGGAAGAAGGAAAGAAACGCTGATGACAAAGCAGCAGGTGATCGCGTCTTGAACCGCGTTCAAGTTGCACCGCATGTCTCTGTTATCCCACAGCTCTTCATTCTTTCGACTCCGTTGATTCAGCCATAAGGCTGCTACCACCATATGCAAACCGCCGCCACCCACTCCGCGGATCTCAGACTTCACGACAAGGAGGAAATTGCTCGTCTTGAGCGCAAGGTGGGCATTGCCATAGACACTGTAGACGGCCTCAACCACAAGATATGTGATCTCGAGAAGCAAGGCCAGAGGCTGGCGAAGTCCCTAGGATTTGAAACCGTGTATGCTGCCCAGGCTTTCATCGATCTCGCAGATGATTGGGCACCGTACAAGGATTTAGCGGAACGAATCGAAAAGCTTCAAACGGACCTTTCACTGGAGCGTAAGGATAACGAGAAGATGCGCGCTGAACTGCGGGGACTGCAGGTAGAGAGGGATGCACTCAAGGCCAAAATCGGCGCTTTCGAGAACAGGTATGTCCATTTTTGCACTATTATTTCCCTCAATATTAACGTTATGGTAGCCCTACACTCTCCGCTTTCACTCCCACGCACCAGTCGCCCCCTAAATCGGATAGCGCTACCCAGAAGCAATTAAATGATCTTCAACGTCGGCACAACGAGCTCCAACGACGTTACGACGAGATGAAAGTCGTGAAGGAGCGTGCAGAAGATAAATACAAAGCAGACTATCGCAAAATGAATGCAACTAAAGTGTATCTTCGGAGCGAAGAGGTCCAAGAAATGGAAGATCAGCTCAAGGAAGACTATCCAACACTTTCAACAAGCGAGAGGAAAAGGAGAAGAGCTGAAATCATCTCCATTAAAGAGAAGAAGATAGCCGAGTTCGATAAAGCTGACCAAGGTGAACATGGACTAGTGCTCCCATGCGGCATGATTAATGAGGACCCAACAGATCATTCGACAGTTAACTTATCGGGCGACAAGGAAAACCAGCAAATGCCTGCTCCCGAGACCCGAAAGCGGCATATTTCCATTGCACCGTCGTCCACTGGCTCTCCCGTTGCCGTCGTGTCACAGTCAACCACTAAACTCCAGCCGGCGCGGGAGCCGCCTGCTCCTCCGTTGGTGAAAACGACTGCGGCTTCCTCATTGTCCACATCTGTCGGCACTCCTCGTGTACCCCTTCATTTTCAGCCCATAGATAATGGAGTGCGCGTTAAATCGCAACTGTGGGTATTCCGTTCATTCTAACTCTCGTCCTTCACATAGTTTTTAGGTCGTCTCCTGCCTCGGTAATCCTAATGGATGGCGGCGCAATACTAATACCCAACTCCTCCGATGTTGAGGAAGATCCATACCGAGGTGAGATCACAAACACAACGTCCGGGCTCCTGCTTAAGCATTCTTCATCAGGCCCTGACCCCTTCGCAACCTTTAAACTCCCTCGCGTCCCAGTTCCAGCGCGTCCGGCCGTTCAGGTTTCTTCCGATTCGTCTGAAACGGAAGAAGATTCGTCTCAAGGTCAGTTTGTTGCACAGTGCTCACACTTTTGTTTGAGCACACTCTAGATCCCTACCCATTCAAAGCCCCCCCTGCCCCGGTTCTGGCGCGCGCCCCAACGCAAGAAGATCGTAAACATGCGTACTTGGTTGTTGCCTCCGGCCAGCTCTTACCACTTTCTCAAGTGTCTATAATGGCATCTTCTGCATCCACCCCCAAGCCTAAACTTCAGCTGGCCAGCCATTCAGCTTTGCCTCCGCACCCGTCCTCCCTTCAGTTTACCGACCAGCGCTCCAAGAGCAGAACCAGGCATAGCGATGGAGTTATTAACACGTCTACTACAGACGCTAACGAGCAAAGGCCGCGCAAGATCAGGCGTGTGAGTAGTCCGGGGCCTGGCCCAAACTCTGCTCAACGTATCTCCATCGGTGGTGAACTCGGAGCCTCAGCCGCGAAACCGTTGTATGTCGGCAGCGGAAATACTCCGCGGAGAATGCGGGACAGGGAGGCGAGTGCGAGCACAGGAAGGAGAATCAAGGGCGCGGTTATGGACCAAGGAAAGAGGAAACAGCCGGAATTGCTAGCAAAGCTGGAGACCTCGACGCCGGTCGCCAATGCACGGGCCAGCTCGAGCAAACAGCTCGCCGATTACTCGGGTTACAAAGGACGAGGGCGATATGCTAATGACGGGGCCGGGTGCGTGTATGCTCTGCGCGGGAGGGAGCGGCTGATGAACATTTTGCATAGCGACAATATGACAATTAATACCGATTTCGCCATCGATCCTGCGCGTAACGGAGGGAGAGATTTTCAATACGATGAAGTCGTGAGAGGGCGAGAGGACCGACGACATTTGGTGGCAGGCGATTGCGAATGCTGCCGCGATGTAAATGCACCCTTTCCTCGTATTCTACAATTCATTCTAACTTTCGCATGCATACAGTACTACGATGCTATAGGACCCATGCCCAAGCGGCTGCAGGCTCCACTATGGCGTACGCCACCGAGCAGCCCCCGTGGACCGAATTCCTGTCTCCGTACCGGGTCTGCACAGAAGGAGAGTGCTGATATCACGTCGCACAAGCAGGCGATCTCGCGGCATCGACATCCGTGGGCGAGAGGCAGCACACCGCCCGGGTATTGGACCATCGGCTTTCCTAGCACCCAGGAGGCCGCAGATATCAACGAAAAGGCGCGGGAGATGCATCACCAAAAGAAGAAGAATGTTCAGGAGGAGGCAGATAGAGGTGGTCGGTATAAGAAGCGGTGATTTCCAGCCGCATCTCTATTGCAGTTATTTTCATGTGCATAAGACCACGGAATTAGTTTTTAACCCACCGGTACCTCTGTTAAATTTGAAACGCATTTTTCCCAGCGTCCCTCGCATAGACCTTCGGTAAATAGATAAAGGCTTGGCTACCGATAGTTGTTACGACAAGCCCTCGACGAAGATACAAGGACTTGAAGGAGTCTTTCCAGCCCACGCGCGGAAGAAAATGTGTCTTTTAATAACATACGACGGGAAATCGGATCTGATGAGTCTCTTTGTCCGTCCTTAGCGCGGCGACTACTTAATACGGTCCGTCGACCGTGAGGTTTCGAGATTTTGCAGAACGGTGTCTCATAGATTCCGACTTGATGCTCGTACCTTACTAGTGTATACGTGTTTCGTACATTCTTACTTTCAAACGTCCTTAGTGCAGCGACAATTTTTTTAACGATTCGTTCTCAAGATCCGACGGGTACACATCTTTCAATCAAGAATCGAACCTGTTGGCGGACTGCAACCGGGACTCTATTTTGCGTGCACCGTTTGCTACACTTGGCCTTTCAGGCCGCGACAACGACCAGTTCGAGTCCCAAGAGTAACCACGGAGATATTTCAATAGAATTAATAATTATGCATCACAACTGCCTCGTCTTCTTTGCTCTTCTTTCCAGCAATCCAACGGAGATATATGTGTGGAGTTATATCGGTGGTGATCATCCCCATCCATCATCACTCATGTCCACCTGGACGCTTGGGCGTTCGGGCGTTCGATGCCACTGCGCCTTTGCAGCGTATCACTGATGCTTTGGATTTGCTCCTAATCGTTCACTTCCCTGGACCTCGTCGCTGTATTCTCTTCGATAATGCCCGAGGAGGCGGTCTCCCTGGTCATGGATGGTTCAGCCATGGCAATGCCTAGCCCGGCTGACTTGCATGACATTATGATAACGCGTTATGTAAACGGTATGACATCTCACTGCACACCGGTTATGATAGGCTGACTGTCGTGGTGTGCACCAGCCGCGGCATACGTTGTGCGTCCCTAGATACCCTCTGCGACATTCGGGACACTCATTCACTGGCAGATTCTCCTTTATGACCACCTTTTGTCGCTCGGGAGCGAGAGCAAACTGATATGGCCCGCAAAATTGACCTCAGCAAAAGCCATGTTCCTGTTCATCCGCTACATGGTGCCTATAGCCATAACAATATACACCGTCCGTGAGTTGTGTGCCGTTTCCGAGGCGGGCGCTGGCGCTGAGCAGCCTGCAGAACTGTCTGGACTGTCGAACCTACATCTGGATAATACCGTAAGCCCCTCCGTATCGTCTCTGTCCCAATTCTCATAGAACGGTTCAGTTGTGAGTAGTGCGGGTTTCATTGACCTTTTTCCTTACGCGAATCTAGCTGTCGGGGGTGGATGAGTGTTGCAGTGAGCTATCTCGCCATTTCATTTCGGTGCCCTCATTTTGTTGAATCAAAGGCCTTTATGGGATGGGCTACAGTAGCCATTAGCAATTGTGCGTTTCGAATGCCTGTAAAAATGGCCCTATTCATATTTTCGTCTTAGTTCTAATTCTTTTGCGGCTCTGGGTTATCTGGGGTACTTTTCTGCCACGGTACTCTTGGACGCATTGCCTTGACACACTTCACAGATAGAGATCGCAAGCTCATGATTTACACACTACTATGCTTCATCATTGCTCAAATAGGAGGCCTCGCCGCCGCTTCTCTCGTAGTCTTCGAGATGCAATGTGAGTCCTTTGCCGTGTTGTTTTGTCTTGCACCTGATTGTTCGTGTTCCCAGCCGCAATCGTTTGGAATTCAGAGCTCGGAATGTGTGGGTTCGCCCACAAGATACCATTCGCCATCGTTTGGGCTCCTGGGGTAAGAAAAGTTGTACGCATACGCGCGAAGTGTAAGCTAAACCTCGGATTCAGACGGTCTTCGAAATTATACTATGTGGTATAACTTGGTGGAATGCACTTGACCAACCTCGATCGTCAAACGCCCCGCTGGCAGCGGCAATCTACCGTGACGGCTTCGTGTATTTTCTCGTGAGCGATTTCTCAAGCATTACCATACTCGTCTTTTGACTCCTAGTCTAGCTTTTGCTAGGTCAGTTATTGGGTAACCTTGAGAGCAACTGACAGACTGGTTTTGTTTAGTTCTACGTATCACCAACACGGTATTGGCCTTTACCGCTCCTGTGAGTGCAAGAACCTGTTCTTGGGACGATGTATATCTGAATATTTGTGCAGCGTGGACTCATCTTCATTGCCATGTTGTACGTTTCCTTGATTGTTTTTTTCGGATGTTTTGAACTGGTTGCCATTCGCAGCCCCGTCTGGTGTGCGACGACCACAACGACTTGTCGGCTTGTTATCAAACTGCGGCACATAGTTCAAGAGCAAATAGAGCCCGACTCGGGCGTCCTGCCGGACGACTTGGACATGAGTGTCGCCGCGCACGGGGATTACGACGAGCTGGTGCAGTCTGGCGTTCACATCGAGATACTTCGTTCTGTGCGCCCTTCGACGCCAGTGCGAATGTCCAAGTGGCATTAGACGTCAATAAAAACACGGACTATGTATTGTACTTTATTGCTGTATTGCCTATCTACGGAGAATGTATTCGTCGATCGATCGATCGATTTATGCAGGAGACTTCAATTCCGCAAGAGGACTCGATATAAGTGTGAATGCACCCGAATTCCGATCACGTGTACCCCTCGAGCGCGACCGACGCGACGCGCTGTTTGTGTTTATATTTGATGATCGACTGTGTGCCCTTGCTGTCGACCACCACCACCACCACCACCACTCCTCGTCCTCGTCGCCGCCCTCGCCCTCGTTGCCCTCGTCGCCATCCAGATGTCTTCCCCCGTCACCCGCAGCTCCGTCCTCGGCAAGCGTCCTCACCACCCGGACCCATCGACCCCCGCCCACACCGACACTAAACGTCAGCTCCAGACCCCCGACAACACCCCCAATCCGAAACGCCCTCGTACTTCGAGCACTGTCCTCGATGGCGACGGCAACAAGGAGAACGTCCCCCCGTTCAACACCGAGTCCCTCGCGTCGCCGCCGTCTCCCAGAGCAACCCGGTCTCTGAGACGCACCACTACGTCGGATGGATCCCCTTCTCGCGTCAGACAAAGTTTGTGTCGCGTGTTCTGATGTTTGCCACCGCTAACCGTCGCGTCCTCCAGTGGTTTCCAGACGCGCCTCGACCTCGGCCATCGTCCCTGCGACACCGACAGCCGAGATAGCCCAACTCACGCTCGCAACCCCCCCTCCTACTCCCCCAAACTCGCTTCTCCCTATTCACGTACGCGCGCGCGCGCTTCTACGCGCTACCTGCAACAGCGATGCCACGGAGATGGCCGGACGCGCCTCCGAACGCGCTGCAATCTCCGCCTTCTTCGCGTCCCTCATAGATGAAGCAGATGTGGTCGAACATACCAGTTTGTACATCTCGGGGTCCCCTGGCACTGGAAAGACCGCGCTTGTCAACTCGATCCTCCGCACCCTCAACGTCGAACAGGTCAAGGTCATCACCATCAATTGCATGGCCTTGAACTCGGTCGATGTCCTGTGGGAGCGATTGATTGAGGAGCTCGGTGACACCGGGGACAAGAAGCGCAAAACTGCTGGACGCCCTAAGAAGTCACAGGGAAGAGATACAGTCGACGCATTGCTTACCATGCTCCGCACCAAATGGTTCGTTCATATCGACTTCGACCACTCAGAAACTGATCTTTCCTGCAGTATTATTATTCTGGACGAACTGGACCACATCGCCCCTACTGCTCAGTCCCTCTCCTCACTTTTCTCCCTATCCGCCTCCCGTGCCTCTATCCTGCGCGTTGTCGGAATAGCAAACACTCACACCCTGACCGCATCCTCCTCTGCAGGGTTCATACCTTCTTCCAGTGACGTTTGCACTCTACACTTCGCACCATACACGCCTGCGCAACTCTTGCAGATCCTACAGTCGAGACTAGCCCCGCTCTACGCGGATGAAACGTTGGATGACGCCACAGGCGCGGAGTCCTCCAATGAGGTCGCCAAGAAATTCCTTTCTCCTCCGGCATTGAATCTCCTCACCAAGAAAATCGCTGCCCTCACGGGAGACGTTCGGAGTTTGTTCGAAGTGCTGCGTGGAGCCATTGATCTCGCAGTGTCCACCCCGTCCTCCACTCCGTCGCCAACTGCCGCTCGTGCGGAGGAGAATCCACTTAATCCGGCTGTTAAGAGTGCAATAGCACCATCTCATATTCTCGCCGCATTAAAGGCATATACCCCTTCTGCTGCACCGGCCCCTCGGGCAGCTGGCATCTCACCATCTCCGGCGGCGACAAACAGCGAAATAGTAACGAAAATCCGCTCTTTGGGCCTCCACGCACGTCTTGTCCTCCTCGCACTTCTCCTCGCTTCAAAGCGCCTCGAGGCTGGACTCCCCCTTTCCTCCACCTCGAGCTCCTCGTCACCAGTGAAGCGTGCTTCTTCATTCGCGTCCGCCTTTGGTGCCGTCGACCCCACACAGCTGCATGCCTTCTATATCGCCATCCTGTCGCGTTCGTGCGATGGCGTGTTCTCCCCTGTCTCGCGGAGTGAATTCGGCGACCTGGTTGGCATGCTCGAAGGTGTCGGGCTTGTCGTGTGCCCCTCGCCTGCTGCTATATCATCCACGTCCGCGACCCTGGGCTCGAAAGGCAAGCGTGCCTTCGGGCGCTCTGCGTCGTTCGGCTTTGGCGCTAATCGCGGGGGCGCGGGTGCGGGCGATGTACAACTGGCGTCAGCGGTGCGCACCGACGAGGTGCTGCGCGGGCTGGGTATCGGCATGGTCGAGGGGACCACCGATGAGGATGTTGCAGTCGAGGAGGTGAATGCGATTTGGGTGAAGGAGAACGGAAGGCTCGCTCGCGATACGACTGCGCGGGACAACAAGGCGAAGAAGGATAAAATCACGGCCGGGTTCGACGACGCCATGGAAGATTAGAACGCGCGTTTCCCGGTCCCCTTCGCTCTGGGCATAACTGCCGTGTATATTCTATGCTCCATGCCCTCTCTTTTTATCATTTCTCCGGCGCAGTACATATTGACTATCCTACCTACACTCTATGGCAGCCAGTGCTTGGAGGAGGATCGCGTTGGTTTTACAAACAAAATGTTGCAGTATGTTTATGTGTACTATGTATTTATACAAGCGTTGCAATTAAATATGCAATTCATCCTGCATCCCCTGGAATCCAGGAAGGCGTGTACGTATATACATGGCCCCGACTTTCTGCATCTAGATCGGGCACTTCAACGCTCGTGTTTCGTTCTGTTCGTTAAATGTCATCTCCGCCTCGTACATATAACTGCATGAAGTCGGAATTATGCCGGAGCTGGCATTAGGGTATACTATAAGAAATATTCCGGCAGCTGAAAGAAAGCCAAATAAGTGTCCAGATCACTGGAAAGACCTCCGAACAATACTTACCTTTCCATTAGCGTTTTGCGCGGCCTGTTGACTCGGGCCATCTCGGTCATTCTCTGGGGCTGCTTCAAATACGTTGAAGTACATGCTGCCGCCGGGACCAACTTCCAGAATACTAGCGGAATTACCGCAACGGTAACCTGGGGAGTGAGCATCAATCAGAGAGAGCACAGGGATAGAACAGAATAGATCACAGTAGTTTGGAGCGGACCACACTGTCGAGAGATGTCTATCGAACAGGGAAGTATAACCTTCCATGCATAGTTGATGAGCTCGCAAGATGTGGGACATCTTGTTGATCTCTAGAAATTTGTGGACGACCCCGGAACCAAACGTGTATCCAGCTCCCCTGCGTTCTCAGTCAAGAGGGGGACATTCGCAAAGCGACCAGCAAGTACGAACCGAGGAGATATTGCAAAATCCTCCTTCTCTGGATCAGGATCCGACCATACGAGGTCTGCGATTGGACCGTCCGGTGGAATTTCTCGAAAGCGGTCTAAAACCTTAATTTGGTCGATGGAATGGATAGAAGGCGAAAGCCCTGCAGCTGTGGGTCGGAACGCAGACAGCAGACAGGCAGTTATGGACGTACCGCCATGGACACAAAATACTCGATCGTCGATCACGACCGAAAGAGTGAGAAAGTCGAACATGTCTGTATGTTCCTCTAAATGGGACCGCTGCGGTTAAAAACGCAACTTGCTTACCTGTGAAATATGTCCATGCATGGCTCGTGCCATACTTTCTCATGCACTCCGTATAGAACCCGTAATTCTGCAATACTCGCGTGAGCGACCAACCGCCAGGGACAGATAAGGTTACGGACTTGTGTCACTGCTCTCGATTCGTGATTGCCGCGGATTAACTGCACTCTGTCAGGATATCGGAGTTTGAGGCACGTCAGGAGAGATATAGTCTCGACGCTGAACAGTCCCCGATCAACATAGTCGCCTGTAGCACCCGGTAAGTCCAGAAAAATAAACGGGTACGCATTTATAAACTCACCGAGAAACAAATAGTTAGTATTCGGTGCATAACCACCTATCCGGAATATCTCTATGAGGTCGTAGAACTGGCTTGAATAACCTTCAGAAAAGCACTGGGCATGGGCGGCTGGAGGTAACTCACCCATGGATGTCGCCTACAACTGTCACCGGTGCGCTAACGTGGACCACATTGGACTCTCGCATAAGCACCTCCTTCGTCTTGGTACATATCTCCCTGAGCAACGCCTCATGGAGCAGTTGTTTTCGTAGTAGTTGCTGGATGCAAGCGTCCAAGTCGAAAGGTGCCATGCGGCTGGTCTCGCTGACCAGACTTTACGCCGAGCGATGGAAGCTTTGATGGGGTGGTCTGTCTGATGATGCTGAGTTTAAAATTTAAAAAATCGAGTTACACCACAACTACATAGCTGTAAATTAAAGACTTTAGTTTACAAGACTGTAAGAACCTCCGAGAGTGCCCGAAATAATTGAATAGTTCTTCGAAGGAGCAGGAAAACGAAAATTCGGAGGAACATCAATAGCCATCATCACAGCATCAGGAATCTCATTGGCCCCATCAAACTTGGAGGCTTGCCGTAGGTCCTTCCGAGCGTTCCAACTTCCCGCTTCGTCGTCTGCAGCAGATGCTGAGGTTCCTGCGAGTCGCGATTGCAGGCAAGTAGAATTAACATATCTACTTAATGTATTACACCTAGATAAATGGAAATCATTTGAGCCATGCGCGGCCCAGTAAGCTATGAATCACGACCACCAATCCACTCTTCGTCAGGCGGATTTCTCGTAACTTCAACGACACCCTTTTCGTCTATAAATGCTCCAACATCGCTCGCATCCACCCCGACCGCATGCAGATCATTCACCAAGAGTTGACTAAGGCCAAGCCGGTCTTTGGGCATCCATATCCACGGCTGATCGACGTAAGTCGACGGGTGGTCGAACGCATGTTCATCGTCTTCTTCAAGTTCATCACTCGAGGAGTCGTCCTCGTCAGATATATCCACGCCGGCAGGGGCAGGAGCATCGAAAGTCGGCCGCTCAGACTTCTTCGACGATGCTTTCGACTTCTTCGACGCTCTGGAAGAGGACGACGACTTGCAATACAACTCCGGCGCGTCACCATCCTTGAGATCGGCCACAGCTGCTGCCTCGGCCTCTTTCTGGCGTGCATCCTTCTCTTCCGGTTGCACCTCTTTGGATGTGGACGCACGGCCGGCGGCTTCTTCTTCCACCTGCGCACGCGCCTCCTCCTGCTGCTGCGCCAACTTCTCTCTCACCGAATTGGGGGTGGCAAGATATTGGCCCTCCTCCTTGACTTTCGCCTTCAAGGTAATAAGAGTATTGTCGAGCTGTTGTGGTAGGCGCCCGAGTCGTCTGCGAACGCTTCGTAGACCTGTAACTGGTGTCAACGCAGGAACAAAAGGGTGAGCGAAACCATACCGTCTCGCTTGAACAGATCAATCTCCTCGTCCTCTGGTATCACAGGTCCTTGCTTCCGCTGGTGCCTCTCGTAGCGCTTAGCCATCTTTTTCGTTGCCAGCGACATCGGCAAAAAGTCCAAAATAGCTGAGTAAGCACAACCATGAGCAGTTTTACAACAAGCGGAAGTTTATACGCACGTCCAAAACTCCTGTTAATCAATATTTGTGCGGTAGCAGTAATAACCATGAGCACAAGCATCAGGACTCCTTCTGCAACGGATGAAGCGGGGGCAGCCGACGCCTTGAGGAAAAACAGGCACGCGAGGCAGAGTTGCTCGATGTACAGTCCCACGACTGGAGGTAATACAATAAGAGGTGAGCGTTTACAGCGACAGAAACAGAAAAACGATTACATAGATTTGAAACAGCCATCGGAAAATACATCCCGCCAGTCTCGCCTTCGTCCGGTTGGTCGTACACTTGTGTCAACACTAAGCACAATTATTGTGAGTGAAGAATGAGATTATACGCTATGAGTGACATACGTAACTTGAAGGCTAGATAGAACATGATATAGCCTAGTTGGTTATGAGCATCACCAAACTTCAGATTAGAGCACGGGACGAACTGAGGAAAGCGAAGGCGTTGATCACTGGATTGAGCACGCTGTATGCAAAGCCTATGGTCGCGAGGAGCGACAGCCTCGGTAGGATCACGCCGAAGTCTGCCTGTGATTAAGATCCATGAGTTCAAGACATGGTCGAGAACGAGAAAAGAAAGACTCACGGAAGGCATCAAGAATGTCACCTGAATACAACGTTAGTCAACCCAATGTTGTAGATGCGAAAGATACAAAATCGGCTTTGGACTTACATTAAACGCCTGTCGCGGCGTGCGCCCCAAAAACCACTTCTGGATAAAGTGTATCAGGATCGGGAAGAGTTGGGCCAAGGCCGCCCCTGCACCCGCCAGCCCTTGCGTCACTATTGTCATTTTAATACGATAAGTTCGCCTCGAAAAAGAGCATGCTACTGACCCATATACGTGAGGAAGAAGATGGAGGCACCCGGTAGCTGCTTCGCCAAAGACTGGACTGCCTGTGTGGGTGCGCTGATGATCTGCGATATAACCGCTGTGATGCCGGAGGACAAGGTGACGATGAGGAAGCCGTGGCTTCGGGTCAGGGTCAGAATTCGGAGGTGCAAAGAAATAAGTATGTGAATGCTCACATCAGCAAGAACAGAAAGAAACGGCGGTACACGCTGATGGAAATCAGGGAATACCGCGGGATGCACTCATACCAGGCCAGTCCTAGATGGATTTAATGGGCATCCGTATATATTGGAAGAAGGCATACCGCGAAGTATGAGGGGCAACAATGCAAAGAGGATCGCGAGAAGCAGAGGAGGGAGGATTCCTTGAATGATGCCAGGAATGGGGTTCGGCGCTGGGTGGAACATGAGCAAAGAAAAGATGGGCGAATTGTACTACATACCCGTACACACCCACTTCAACCAGCTGCATGTCCGTCCCAAGTCAGAACGAGAAATAAACTCTTGAGAGGGAAAATTCGACGCACTGCACTTTCTGGCAAAGGGTATCAACCTTGCTTAGGGACCCTATGAACGCAACCGGGAAACCCCAAGCGACAATCAGCCCGAAAGTCGCGATCCATGACGTGGCGTATCGCCAGGTCATCTCGAGAGCACCGTCGTCCAGGCTAATGCGCAGGTGAATTCGAGTTTGAGTATAGATACATGAAGCAGAACGTACTTTTCCCAGACAATATCCTTGGGACTAGTCTCCATCCATTTATCTTTCATCGCCAGCGGCTAGAAAGAAGTGCAAGTTTCAGCATTGTGGAAGCAGCTTAGGAACTCAAGACGTACACGGTGATAACTGACACATTGAGCAAGAACATGTGCCCCGAGTTGGAGGTTACAGCGAATGAAAACGCTACCCAGAAACTTCCCTTTGACGATATGTTGTCGCGCGTCATGGATTTCGCCATTGAGCTTTGCAATCTCGTCCTACATATGTTGTTAACCGTAGGCAAGAAAGCATCGATCAGCACGCACAGTACACCACGGTATTGTTTCGACCTTACGCCCGAACAACCCCAGAAATCCGATGCGGTGTTTGGGCCTCACATCCAAGGGCACTAGTTCATCCAGAAGCTCCCGCGACGGCGCAGCAGGAAGTTCGAAAACTGTGTCTCCTCGTTCTTCATCGCGCTTCGTCTTTTTCTGCATCTTCCGATGCGCGAGTTCTTTAATACGCCACGCACCAGTCGCATCCTTCAAAACTTGCGCCTCTGCGGCCTCGAGTTTCTTACATGCGGACTGGCGCCGCTTGAACAAGGCATTCAGCTCGGTCGTGTCGCGGTACATCCAAACTCTGTCAATCCCACCGGGGACGAAGGACGCGAAGAGGCGCAAGTCGTGTTCATTTGCGAGTTCGTCAGGCACGGAGGTGATGAGCACGGTTCGCGCTTGAGCCTTCCGTGAATGTGATTTGCTAATGAGGAATTTATGCCGCATGTCCAAAAAGTGAAGCAACTCGCGGCGAATCATGAAGATAACGAAGACTAGAGAGCACGTATTAGTGTGGAGTAGTGATTCAGAATATGAAGGGAACTGACATGTTAGAAGATAGGCCATGATTATGTGTGCTGAAAACCGTTTCTGATCATTATTGTCCGTGATGGGGATGCTGAAACGGACATGGATGAATGACATTGCATGCAGAACGAAAAACTTCTAGATATTCACTTGGACCATGTTAGCCTCTGGATGGGATCACCGCTCGGGCTTTGGATGCCCACGGTATCGACAGGAACGATAATCAGGAAGGTGGAGATGGTGAACACAAAGAATATCCATATGAGCATCTTCAGGAACCGGAGGACCATATAGCTGGTTCACGATCAGAATTTTGGCAGTGCCAAAAACAGGAATTGGGCGTACGCGTCCAGACCGTTTTTCTGGATCTAAAAATGGTTCAAAAGTTTGACGGACACTACAACCAGCGAACATACAATATCTTTAGGATCCTCCACAAGTAGGGCCGGTAGCCACCGCCATACACCTGCCGGCAACTCCTGGGCGCGTTTGCTGGGAGGACACGCTCAATGAGACTGACTTTCGGGAGCTCTAGAAATAAAGGACTGACTCTGGAGGGGGGAGGTAGGTGCGCGGGCTATAGATCCTTCCTAAACGATTCTTCAAGACCAAAAACGCGCCAACCTCGACGACGAGGAGTCCCCCATTGGCGACAAGCGCGGTGAGAAACGTTTTTGTGCTGCTGCTGCTGGCCTGGGCTGCGGTAACGGACATCTGGAGGAAGAGAACTGAGGGAAGCCTCTAGATCTGCGTGCCTTGGGGCTGCAGCCGTGCATAATGATACTACGTCACAGGCTTGGTGGTCCCTCGTGGGAAAGGCACGGATCGGTGTCGCTGCCAGCAGACCCAGCAATCATTGAACCACGTCAGTTATGAAGCGTCAAGGCGGCGGCAAGGCGCAGGACAGCGTGAAGGCATTCAAGTTTGCTTCAAGTTCGAATAAGGAAATAGGTGGTCTAAATTTAATTAGGCTGTGCTTCTTATGCACTGAGTAAGTCTCCACCTTGTGAACAAGAACTTATTTAAAGTAACAGTCATTGGAGTCTGTAACTTCGCGGTCTCAAACCGCATGATGTGCACAGTTCACCCGTCGTCGTTTGAATTTTTCGGACGGTTCGCGTCTACAGTGACTTACGCTATGCTCCACGGACTGTTCTTGGCTTCTGCTACAACATCGGAAAAGGAAACCTGCACTCTAGCTCGGAGCTGGATAACTCTCAAGCTGCTTCTCCGTCCATTCCCAGAGCTCTCCTGCCAGTTTCTTGTCTACCGACTGCTTGGTGTGCTTTCCCCGAACCCCAACAGGAGTATAATACTCACCGTTAACTAAATCGCTTCTATTTACCGTCGCCGCCCACAGCTGAGTCAAGGCTCCCTCCTCTGGCGTTACTATCGGCTGCCCTTTCCACGCCTCTAAGGTTTTTATAACAAACCTCGTCAACCACCCGGCATTCAAGAACATGTCCGTGTTTGCCGTGCCGGGGTGCACCGAGACGCTGGTGAGCTGCGGGTACCGGCGCGCCAGCTCCGCCGCGTAGAGCAGGTTGGCGAGCTTGCTTTGCGGGTACCGCAGCACACTTGCGGGAAATCCACTCTGTGTGGTGCGCATCTTCTGAAACTGGATATCGCTCGCGCTTCTGAAGGCCTCCGACGACATTATCACGACGCGCGAATCGGCCGTGCGCAGAAGCGTCGGAAGCAACAACTTGATCAAGAGCGCGTGCGCGAGATGGTTGATCCCGAATTGTGTCTCATACCCATCGTCTGTGAGCGCCGGGGGGACTGAGAAGACTCCTGCGTTGCACATCATGATGTCAAGTCTCTCCGTCTTGGACGCCAGCTCTTGCGCGGCCTCCGCGACGCTGGCTAGAGAGGACATGTTGCATTTTAGGAAGGTAAGGTGGGCAGAAGGAACGCTGGTGGTGACTTGAGCTATGAGGGCAGCTGCGCGGTCCGCATCGCGTCCACTAAAGTAAATGTGTGCAGGATTTCTCTTTGCCAGGGCCAAGATGGATTGTTTGCCTAGGCCGGCGGTGCCTGGAAACCATGTTCGTGTGAACTTGAAGAATTGAGAGTCTGCTCAGAATACCCACCACCGCTAACAAAGATAACCTTGTTGCTCAGATCGGGGATGTCTGTGGTGGGATTGAAGGGCATCATCGCCGCATCAAGTGGTGGGTTGAAACCGGGTGATGCTTAAATACATATCGTGGGGACCGGGTGATCCGGCGGAAGACAAAAGACGGGATTCCGTGGGAACCCAGAAACGCTCAAAAATAACTCAGGCCTCCGGGAGAAAAAAGACGTTGCGATTTACTATAAGTTCCATGCGAATGAGTTTTTTGGAATTTTCAGGAATGAAAACGAGTACGCTCGGACCCCGCTTTGGGCGGCTGAATCGGAATCTTCCATTTAGATAGAGACGCTTCAACGGAGTACGTAGGTCTTAACCTCACTTGATGAGATTCAGATACGCGGCGTCCGTGCAGCGGTCATTCTGTTCGTTATTTTGCGCTTTATCCTGTCCTTTGTTTCAGATTTCCATGATTCATTGGGCATGTGGGCGTCGGTTTCCGACCTCGGAGTATTTTTACATCCTTATTTTATCCGCCTTTCCGTGGTTCCCACCACTCTTTTCATCTCTGAAAATGAAACGAAAGGCGATGAGGTCTGCCTACGTTGGGGAAATCATTTAGCGTCGCGTCGCGTCGGCGCGTGCCAAGCCAAGCACGGTAACGTGACTGACGATCGAAAATTCAAGCGGAGTCTGAATTCGGTCATAGCTCCGCGGATCATTCTCTCACTCCCAACATCCATTCTTGCCCTCCGCTTCGGCCCACCATCGCCCTTTCGACCTCCATTAATACCTCTCGACCTTCACATCCAGCAGCCCAGCTGCCGCCATCCAGATTCCATATCCAGCTTTGACCCGCCATCGACATCTCGACACAGCTACTCCTCGACCTCCTTCAACCTCAACCCACTCCTGCCATCGACAACCCTCGACACGCTGCGTACCAACATTTCTCACTCATTTCTCCTCACTAACCACATATCTTCGAGACCCAGATTCAGGTGATTTAATTTGCCTTGGGGAAACTCCTTTCCTTACATAGACCTCAAGACCTCGACTGAACACTGTATGGCGGGGACGTTGGAGTGTCGCGTACATCAACTCCTCTTCTTGCTGGTCCCTGCATCACCATCAACTGTTTCTGCCGCATTCGCCAGATCCGCCAAACTCTGCAGACACAGTGCACTGGGCTGCTCTGTACCAATGTGACTCGCCGCCTCCAATTCGCCCGCCAGAGCATCGGCCAAGATTATCTCCTCCGGTTTTTACGTCGCCAGAAAATCTCACGAATGCCCCCGGCCGCGTCGTCCCGCCTGTCCCCAAAGGTGTATGCAGAAACGTCACGCAGAACGTGCTTTTGGCTGATGTGCAAGCGAACGAATTGCCTGGTGATCCATCCGAATTCAGAATCCAAGTCCCTCATAAAGGTAGTATAAAGGTACATGTACAGCAGTAGTGGTGTACGTATTTTGCTATGGAGATATCCGTAACACTTTCGGGAAAGAAACTCCTTTTAATATTCCGGGTTCACTGGCAGTCCAAACTCGTGTGCTTTTCATCAAGTCCCTCCCTATTCGGCGAAAGTGTTGTCGCAACCGGCAACTCGACCACAAGTTCAGCTGCAACCCCCAAAGGGACGGATCGACAAACGCAGCCGCGTCGTTCAACACCATGCTGCGTTCCGGGGTACCTGTGGGCTTACGACGGGTTGCCCTCGCTACTGTGAGTTGTGAGCGCAAGGGTCCGTGCCACGGAATACGCCACCGGTCTTCGCAGCTTCGTTCGAATACTGGGGCAATCAGAGTACAATCGCACAATAAGGTCGTGCGTGCTCACCAACGCGTGCATAGTATCCCTGTCTTTTACCCCGTAGCAAAAACAAGTATAGTTTACCCCCGCCGGGTCGGCTCTGAGTGTTTTTATCTGCCACAGGAGGGCGGTGTACTCGCGGATTTTGGGATTATCCCAGAACCAATCCGCCGTATGCGGGTCGAGGGTGGCACGTTCCTCGGCCAGCGCACGCAGTAGCGCCAGACGCACGAACGGGGACAACAATGATAGGTCGCCAGGGCCGTCGTAGAGATTCCACTCGTCCTGCGCCGAGAAGTTGCGCACGGAGACAACACACAGCGTGGGACTCGTGTTCGAGTGCAGCTCTGCGAGGGTGCGGTCGTCTGCGACGAGGGCGTATGGCTGTGACGAAAAGGAGAAGTTGCGGCGTTTGAAAATATCTGACGGGGAGAGACCGTTGAACGCAGGATCGTAGATAGCTTCGTACTCGAGGTACTCGGACGCCGCGGATAGGTACTCGGACGACGCGGATAGGATGGATTCAAGATGCGAGCGAGAGGCTGGCGGAAACGGAGCAGTGTAAAAGAGTTGGATGGTCGTCCTCATCTTGGCTGGCCAGAACTCTTCGGCTCGCGATTGTCGGGGAACGACGGAATGACTCGAGTCAGCTTCCGGGGCCGACATTGCACGCCGGTGGGAGTGGACCGATTCTCGCGTCGATTCTGACGTCGATTCTGGGACCGATTCTGAGAATCGAGCGAGAATCGACCAGAATCGGTGTTCCTGAGGAACAGCGATTACGGTTGCCAGTAAGTCCACGCTTTGATTGATTTTTGATTTTGTAATGCTTTTGTGAGTTTACAGTGCTAGTACGACCTAGGGAGGGTGTAGTGCTACTATGCTACGATACACAGCTGCAGATGTCTAACAGCGCCCGGAAAACGTGGATTTCTGCTGGATGTGGATTTTCGACCCGTCGCAGGAGCCTTGTATGTAGCACTACTATATACTATACCTGTCCATCTGCGTTCCCGCTCTGCACGCCCACCTGACTCGTTCGTACACCCCACCCACAAACGTGAACGCCCGCCCGCCCGCTCGCCGTTCTCCGCGACTACCTGACCACACGCGTTCAAAAGCCCTGGGGCGTCGGGCGCGCGTGGACACGGCCGGTGGAGCGGGGGCGGCGGTGTCACAGCGAAATCCAACAGCGCAGAGGAGGTCGACGAGCAGCACCACCCCGAAGCGGACCGCTGGCCACGACATCAAGCATGCGCCACCGCGCGCGCAGCCTCTGGTCGCGCAGACCGGTCGTCGTCGCGCGCCCACCACGCCCGCTACGCTAATCCCGCCGACGGGAGACACCTGGTTGTAGCGCTGTAAGCCTGTGATGAAAGGCGATACGCGTGATGTGGGCGGCGTTCCACCCGCGTGCTGAAGGCGGCCGAAGCAGGCGACGACCTGCATGCCTTCATACTGGCAATGGCAGACGTGGCTTGGATGTGCTTCAACGACGGCGCGAGGAGATGGAAAAAGCACGCACTTCAAGTTAACGTTGCCGCCCCGGGACATTACATGTGTTCCCGCTCTCCGTCCGCCCGTACGTGGCTGGTAACGAGTTGGGTCGGCGAGCGTGCTCGAGAGGTGCAGCGGCCACCCAGAGGCGTTACAAAATCAAAATATGAGTTTGCTAAAAATAAATCAAAGCGTATCGATTCTCGTCCGATTCTGGACCTCAGAATCGACCGCTTTGACTTCCCCTAAAGATAAATTTCCAGCCCGGATCTCCTACTGGCTCGCTCCCGTCCCCATGTCCGTACTTCGAGTTCAAAGCCGATTGTCAGAAAACCATCTTGAAATCCACGCCAACCAGTTTGGTCAGTAACCTTCCAAATTTTTCGGGCCGGACCTAGGCCGGTAACAGGTTGTCCTCAAGTTGTTCTTCTCGTCGGTGAAGTTTTGGCGTTTCAACGAAAATCTCCACACTTTTCTATCCTGCGCCGCCGTCTACTCTTTCTCTCCAACGGTCCAACCATTCAATACTATCTGGCTTCCAATCTGATCCTGGTTGCCGACTCTACTATATTATTCGCTGATACTTATCTCCCTGGGCCTGCATTGGATTTGATGCCGGGCGTAGACTGACATGATGACATGTGAGCCTTTGGACCACACTCCTGGCTCAATTTTTTCTAGGTAGCTCAACTTGTAACATCCCGCGCCACCCCGCGACTTTGTTCCGTCGTTCACAACGCCGAGATGGGTCTGTTGCTGGCCTACTCTGGGCCGCTCTTGATTTAAAAGAATCTACGATTGTAAGCTTGGCTGGAGCTTCGCAGACATCGTTCTTGAGCTATGTCGTTCCTTCATAGGTTTGGGAAGACATCCACAGTGCACCACAAATCTAATTTTTCCTAGATCTGGATTCCAATGATGTTGGTTCTATGTAAAGCTCAGGCTGATGGATACGATGATGCGTGCTTTTCTCCATCCACACACTTAATTGAACCCGTAAAACCCTCGATACAGGTGGTGGGAATTCAAAGGCGATAGCCATTTATAAGGTGCAAGATGATTAAATCTACCAAGTGACACCCCAGTAATGTCGGCTGAAGCAGCTGTATTTGCGACCCGATATGTTTCCGGTAGGTTCAATAGTCTAAATTTCTCCCCCCATTGGCTCATTGGGAATAGCTGTGGGGGTCACTGCTCTTCTCTACGACCACGTCTTGACGTTAGGAGAAGAAATCACTTTGATTTGGCTCAATCCGGCGGCTGGTCTCGGATACCGGATAATTTTTATCGTGGACCGTTATCTTACGGAGGCCGTGTCGTTATATGCGGCGTACAGCAAGTCGCCTTTCTTTTTTTTGTGTTATATTCTCACCCCTTGTTTCTAGTGGTCAGTGGTGGAAGTTTCAATGTAACTGATGAGGTAGAGTCTTTATGTGCTTGTCCACTGCTCATTTCCTCATTCCACTTTCATAGGAGTGCGACAACTAACCGTGTCCCTTTGTGAATCCGCTGATCCTCAAACACTAGTTGCCGGACATTTCTGTGGGTCCTTGCGATCACCACAACAATTTTCACCTCTCTATCAAACTGTGCGTCTCAAAAATCATCCGCTCCCCTTTGTGATCTAATGTGATGAAAGTCGTCCTTGCGATGCGGGTTTACACGCTGTGGGATCACCGACGGGCCATCAAATGGCTCTTGATGTGCACCTTCGGTGCGGCGTTACCGGCCTCATTGGTTTTCTCAATTTTATCAGCCCAAGAAATCCAATGTATCTCTACTTCCGCATTCAACATCGAAACTCCTTGCTAAGCTGAAAATTCCAGCGTTTGCTGCATACAACCCGTTCATCCGCACATGTGTGATCACAGAGAAACCATGGGCATTACCTTTTGTGTTGGCAATCTGGGTCTTCTTCGATTTTTTTATCATCCTCCTGACATTATACAACGCGATGGAGCGGCCGCATCGTAACCAGGCCGAGGTGATGACCTCGATGCAACATGATGGGGCAAAAATGTTTGTTGTGAGTGACCGACCAGCTATCGCTCCCTTTGCGAGACTGACTTCTGTCCTTTAGTGCCTCTTTGGTAAGTTTCAATTACTCGGTTCGAAGCGACTCATGCTGACATCTGTGCTCAATCAGTGCTTCGGCTCGTAAACCTAACCGTGGCCATTGTCGGAGATGTATGTTGCAGTTGAACCTTCGGAGTGGACGTGCCTACTTATTCATTTATTTCAGGCGACTTATTGTTTCGTGACATTTACGTTAGTCCGCGTTCACCTTTCTCTCCTGTGCGTTGACGTAGCAATGTAGGCTCCTGTGGGCCATGTTATCTGTCGTAACCTCCCGCATGCAACTTCGCGTTGAACGTCTTCGCTTCACCCGATTCGGCGGCGACCTTCTGCCGCTGAATTTCATGCAGCTGTAGTTCCAAAGATGCGGTAGTTTTGTATAATATTGCTGTACAATCAACATACACGTAGACGTGGGTGCAAAGCTGACACCTGAACAAAGTCCTATACTTATGTTGTCTGTGGAAATCGGTCTGGTGAGTATGTTGAGTTGTTAGATCGTGCTAAATTCCTCAAATCCGTAAGCATCTCTCATATCAATGAAACGAATCGATGTAAGGTTAAAGCCCCATAATAGTGGGCATGCTACACGAGAGTTGTGTCAGAAACTTGATATCTATGGCCCTTCCCATTCGCGTTTCCCTTAGTGTCTGAGTCAACCTCGGCAATCAGTTCTCCGAACTGCGCCGAAAAATGCATGCTAGTAGGAGTTGGCAATTTAGGGCATGTGTCTGATAGTTGAAGTTGGAAAGGCGGCGGACCGCAAGAGTCGGGGATGGTTCCCAAGAAACTCGGTTCACTCAGTGACCTTTGCATGCTTACTAGCAGCAGTACAATGGGAGTGTAGGCACCCTGTATCAATTATAAAGGGATGAATTATCACAAGGAAAAGGGCGTACTGCAATTTGGGTATTAACCGGAGTATAAATATCGCCGAGGGTCATACTATATCGCAAGCGAATGAGCGGGGCTACGAGCACAATCAGCTAGAAATGGATACTGGATGAGTACCTCACAAAAACACGCAAATAACACCACTCACGCCGGAGACGCAGTATAGAATTCCCGACTCCAACAGCAGGCATAATATCTGGTTGCCTTTTGTAGTTTTATCAAATCCGGCGCGAATTGTCTGTCGATGCCGCCTGAGCCAGGCAGATGATCGGCGAATTGCACACCAATGAGAGCGGACCGAGACGAACCATGCGGTGACCCCCACAACTACAGTCGCAGACAGATTGGAGATAAACGACAACGATACATTAGACATTTGCAGCGTGTTGATGGTTGTGCGAAAGGAACTGCTGTGCGAAAAGGCGAGGCCTGTAACAGACACGATTCTGAGTCCAATTGTACCGATGACAGAGACTGAATTCTGGGCCGTCAGATTGCATTTCACAGTGAGACGGGAGATACGAACTGGAAGTGATGATTAGACAAAAGAGAGGAAAATGCAGATATTTACGGTGGTCTGGAGAACAGATTAGACCTGCCCTCCAAATAACTACTCCATCGCTGAGAACGTACTATAATTTTGCAGTCAGAGGAACGGTCAAATTTAACAAGACTATAGACTGACATTGACAAGAATCAAAGCATTGAACAGAAGAAGCCATTTCGTGATTGGGGTCGATGTCGCATTCTGTGAGTTTATTTGGATTCGGATTACGACCTCCACAAAGCAATACGCCCAATAGGCGGCCGATAGGATATACATCGAAAGGGTTATAATCAATAGTGCCTTGTTGACTTGCGACTTCAGGCCTCGTCTTCTGTTAGAAAAATCAGAGTCTGGACCGCGAGCATTGCCCTGGAAGTCGACATGGCAGATAACCCTACATTAGCATTCGGGTCGATAACAAAATTATAACAGTGTAGCCGCCTGGACAGGTCACCGTCAGACTCAGTGACTTTCGTATTACAGCTTACCAACAGCTTACCAAAAAATAAGGTCTGAATGACGAGGCTGACCACCAAGAGTAGTTTAGTATGCCCAACAACGTCTGGCGCCGGGGAAGAAGACATAAAACCAAACAAGACTGAAGAATGGTCCTCGCGGAGGGAAGAGAAAGAAAACGAAGAGGCGGAAACTCAACTGCTGCAGATATAATACATACTCGGACCCTTGATACTACTTGCGGCGACTTGCGGCGATCCGAGCGGTGACTTTAATGCCAGTAGGGTTTCCTTGTTTTGATCTATTCTGGTACATATCCCTGTACGTCAACCACGGCTAGTGGGCTCAGTCGAGTCGTTCTCAACGACCTATATAAAGACGAGATGGAAGAGGCTTGAAGTTGATGTTCGATCAGAAGGTGGCGACAATATCGGCAAATAAGGCGCTTTTGCCTTTCTCCACAATTATTTCCTTCACTCCGAATGGACACAGAACCCACTGGAGACGAGCGCGGACATGACCCTGACTTCTACATCGAAGACGGCAATATCGTCTTGTCAGCCAAAGACAGCGAGAACTATACGACCTACTTTCGTTTGCATAGGAGCATACTCATGAAGCATTCACCTGTTTTTGCCGACATGTTCAATATGCCTCCTCCATCGACCACGGACCAGTACGATGGTGTTCCGTTGGCCGAAATGTCAGACGATGCAGATGTTCTGCGAGATTTCATCGCTCTCTTATATGAACCGCAGTCCGTGTTTTGCGTCAGAATCTTCAACATCTCTGATACATCTTCCCAGATGCATCTCGGTCATTCTTGGTAGTGACGATTTTGCATTGAAAATGCTGGGGCCGACCGAGTTGGCCAAGAAATACCAGGTCGATTGGATTTGCAAAATGGTCGCTTCCCACTTGGAGAAACAGTGGCCGAAAACTTTGGAGGGATGGGATCGTATTGCGCGAGATGAGGGTGAGAGTTGGACTCGTGACCAGGTTGGCGGTGAATTTTGGCAGCCCTCCTGGGACGACGATACCCTCAAGCTGCGCCAGCTTCCCGAACCTGTCTCGTCGATTCGCTTGGCAAGTGAATGCGAGGCCACATCTATCCTCCCCGTTGCGTTCCTGCATATGCTCAGGTTGCCTCTGGACCCTCCCGGTTCGCTCTCTGTCTGGGCCGCGCCGGAAAGAGGACTTCTTACCCAACACGACCGATACCGACTATCCTTGGGTCGTGAAAGAATTGGAAAGTGGTTCGCAGATCAAAATCGAGGCACCTGGGTTAATTGTGGGTCTGAGCTGCGATGTGAAGCGGTAACCTATCGCTCATGGAATATGATCGCCACAGAGGTGGGCCGTGATGGAGATGTTTTGAAGATCGAACCAAGAGTCCCTGGTTACTTCGGTGACATCTGTCCTGTTTGCAAAAAAAAACTGGAAAGAGAAGTTGACAGCCTTAGATATGATTTTTTTTGTGAGCTCAGCACATTTTTTCAGTTGGACGAGGATGCGTAGATATGCCTGTTCATCTCTCTCACACGTTGCTCATATATACAACACTTATACAATTCTAGACTACTCCCTATATTTCGGCGTGGTCCCGTCAAGAAACGGCCGGGCCCGTACTACATACATAGATTCTAGACTAGTCCCTGGTACATATGCCGAAAATTAGCGTCGTCCTCTGCTTCCATACTCAACTGAATAAGAAACCCTTTAGCAAGGTCAGGCTGCTTTCCGACAAGATGATCTAGGAATCTGCCAGCCAGATGCACTGTTGTAAGAATCAATTAAAGAACCTCCGTTGAAGATTCGACCGACATTCGGTCCCGGGAAACTATTTAAATCGTAGGCAGCTAGTTGTGCTCCGGGCAGTAGACATGGAAGCAAAGCTGAATATAACCGAACCGCTAACTTGGGAAGGTTGTCTGCAAATAGTTCAGGTGACATCGTAGATTCCTCAAATGCGTGAAGGGGCTCTACTAGTATGTAAAGTTGGATCAGACCCGGAATATCGTTCTACACGAGAAACATGGTCCTTCTCGTTCGACTTTCCTTGAGCTCTGCATCAACCTCGGCATTCGTTAGCTTTCCTGAATCGGTTCGAGAAATGCATCCTGCTGATCACAGTCGGATTTGACCCTGTAGGGCTTGCTTCTGATGGTTCAAGTTGGAAAGGCGGCGGATCGCAAAAGTCCGCCAGGATATTTCCCAAGAAACTGGGTTCATTCAATGACCTCTGAATGCTTACTAGGAGCAATACAATCGGAGTGTAGGCGCCCTGCGTCGATTATAAAGGGCTGAATGACAACAAGGAAAAATAATATTAGGGCGTACTGCAATGTGAACATAAACCGGACTATAAATATCGCCGAGGGTAGTGTATTGCAGGCGAACGAGCGAGGTGATGAGTGCGAGCAGCTAGAAGTAGATACGGCAGGAGTGCATCGTAAAAATACGCAAAGAATATAACTCACGCCAAAGACACAGTATAGAACCCCCGACTCAACCAACTCAGAGGCGCAATATCTGGTCAGCTTTCGTAGTTTTATCAAATGCGGCGCGGATTGTTTGTCGATGCCGCCTGAGCCAGGCAGATGGTCAGCGAATTGCACACAAAATGAGAACGGACCAAGACGAACCATGCGGTGACCCCCACAACTCCTGTCGCGGATAGATTCGAGGCTAACGACATCGTCCAAGCAGAGACTTGTAGCGTGTTGATTATTTTAATGAAGGAACTGCTGTTTGAAAAGACGGTTTCTGCAACAAACGCGATCCTTAGTCCAATTACACCGGTAACGGAGACTAAATTCCGGGCCTGTTAGATAAATTTAACAGTGAGACGAGAGATACGAACTGCAAGTGATGATTAGACAAAAGAGAGGGAAATACATATATTTACGTTGGTCTGGGGAGCAGATTAGACGTGCCCTCCAAATGACTACTGCGTCGCTGAGAACATACTATAATTTTACAGTCAGAGGAACGTTCGAATTTAATAAGACTTAGGCTAACATTGACGAGAACCAAAGCATTGAACAGAGCGAGCCATCTGGTGATTGGGGAGGAGACTGGCAGAATTTGCTGGGTTTCGACATGGATTTGAATCTCGTTTATGACCTCCATAAACCAATATGCCCAATAGGCAGCCGATAGGATATACATGAAGAGGGTTGTAATCAACATAATCATGTTGACTCGCGACTTTAGACCTCGTCTCCTGTTTAAAAAATTGGAGTTTGGACCGTAAGGGACTGCCCTGGAAGCCGACATGGCAGATAACTCTACATTAGCATTCGGGTCGTTAACAACATTATAACAGTGTAGCTGCCTGGAAAGGTCACCGTCAGACTCGGTGACTTGCTGTATCCCAGCCGCTTACCATAAAAGAGGGTCTGAATGACTAGACTGACCACCAGGTACAGTATAATTTGCCCAACAGCGTCCTGCGCTGGGGAAGAAGACATAAAACCAAAATCCTCGCGGAGGGAAGAGAGAGAAATGAAGAGGTGAAAGCTCAACTGCTGGGCGGCGTGGCTAATACACGCGGCAATCTGTCAGAGGCTTTCCTTGCTTCTATTTATTTCTGATACATATAAGGCGCTACGAGGCATTCAGTCGCCACGACCATGCCGGAGATTTCAACCACGCATACTACGTAGAGAGCAAGTGATATTTGATCAAAATGTAAGCAATAGTAAATAACGGTGCCCCTTTTCCTCCTCTCCGAATGGACACAGAAACCACTGGAGATGAGCGCGGACATGACCCTGACTTCTACATCGAAGATGGTAATATAGTCTTGTCAGCCAAAGACAGCAAGAACCATACTACATACTTCCGGTTGCATAGGAGCACACTCATGAAGCATTCGCCTGTTTTTGCCGACATGTTCAGTATGCCTCCTCCGCCGACCACGGACCAGTACGATGATGTTCCGTTGGCCGAAATGCCAGACGATGCAGATGCTCTTCGAGATTTCATCGCCCTCTTATATGAACCGCAGTGCGTGTTATTGGATTCAAGAATCCGCGACCGTTTCGCTGACCTATCAGTTGTTCAGATCTATTTCCGCCCTCCTTGACGTTGATGATTTCGCACTGAAGATGTTGAAACCGACCCAGCTTGCGAAGAAATACCAGGTCGATTGGATCTGCAAAATGGTCGCTTCTCAGTTACAGAAACAATGGCCGACGACTGTGGGTGGATGGGACCGTATCGCGGAAGACGAGGGTGACGAGGTTATGCGTGCCGAATTTGGAGATTGGACACCCGAGTGGGAAGACGCTACCCTGAGGCTGCGGCAGCTTCCTGAGCCTGTCTCAGCCATTCTTCTGGCGCGCGAATGCGATGTCCCAGCCATTCTTCCTTTCGCATTCTTGCATCTACTTCGGTTTCCTTTGGAACCAGAAGATGACTATTACCCCACCACTGCCTGGACGGAACCTGCAAGAGCCCTCCTTTCCCAAGACGATGTGCATAGACTGTCTGTGGCTCGGGAACGAATTGGGAAGTGGTTCCTTCATCAACCTGCTTATGAAATCACGAAAGATTGCGGGAGTGGCATGTTATGCCATTTGATAACCGGGCAGACATGGTTTAACATTGCCAGGGACGTCGCTGTCGATGGCAATTTTTTCAGGGCCTCTCAGGGGGTTCAGCGCACGGGTCGTAATATTTGTCCGCAGTGCAAGACGAAGCTAGAAGCAGAAGTCCGAAAACTTAGGCTCAGTTTTGCTGAAAAACTTAGCATATTTTTCCAGTTATAATCTGTCGTATGAATTCTCCATCTTTGATGTTCAATGTACACCTTTTCCTTCCGCAATTAAAATTCTGGGCCTACACTAGTCCCCGGTATGCCGCGAATTCATCGTCATCTTCTGCTTTCATGCTCAACTCAATGAAAGACCTCATAGCAAGGCCCAACTCCTTTCCGACAAGATGATCTAGGAATCCGCCCGCCAAATCCATGCCTATAAGGAAATCTGAATCAATCACAGCACCTCGATTTGAACAAGTGGTTATTACCTGCGGAGATCCCAGAACCGGTCCAGATTCTCTTGTCTTCCGTGGCCACCCAGCGCGCTTTCGCGACCCAGGTAATGTTCAGGTCTTTGGTCTCTTCCTAGCAGCTGTGTTCTATCCAAGCGACCTACTGCATTGTTCTACACTCACCTGGACACTACGGAACGCAGCCTTGTTCGTGGTGGCGCGTTTCCCGTTCAGGAGGCCGGTCCGTGCGAGGATCAGCGAGCCGGTGCATACGCTCAGTATGTACTGCGCTCCCGGGCTTTGCCGCTTGATAAATTCGTAACAAGCTTTCGGGGGATTCACATTCGGTCCTGGGAAGTTCAAACAGATATTATTCACGCCGTAGCCAGCTGAGTTGTGCTATACCTCCGGGTACCAGAAGAATCTCGAACTGCTCCTGCGCGTCATCGTACGTCAAGGAGGGAAGAGCAAGGGGGCCTGCAGTGGGCTCGACCGGCTCCAAAGTGTGCGAGAGGTACGTGAATTCGATGTTCAGGCCCGGGTCCGGCAGATCTTTAAGCGCCCCTCTGAGCGCGCGTTCCCGATTTTTGGCCGACAAAATTCCCAGGAGCTCGACGGGGCCTTGATAGTCTGTAGTTGTGACCCCCGGGAAGAGACATACTGCTACACGATAAATCTGAGTCATGGTTGAGGCCAGAAGACGGTCCACCACGTGTTCAGTCGCGAAATCCATTTGAACTTTGAAGCGCTCGCCGCGGCGAAAACACCTCCAGTGCTCAATCTAAGTCTCTAAGTCTCTAGCTTCCGCAGCCGTTCCCGCGACCTGCAGCTCGTGTACGCTCTCCAATCCCACCGCCCGCAAAATCTTGCCCACACCTTCCGTCTTGACGGCCGCGAGCTCACGCTCGCTCTTGACGAGCAGCATCCCCGCATACGCCAGCGCGTTCACACTCAGCGCGTCGCCCGTCTCCGCCAGGATGTGGTTCTCCTGCCGGCGCGGGATCAGGTGCATGTGCTCGAGCGTGATGACGACGTTGTACGACGGCTTGCCTGCGGGGTAGTCCGGGTCGTGGCGGATCGTCGAGATGACGAGGTCGAGGAGCGCGAGAAAGGCCTGCGCCAAGACGGTCTCAAGCTTCTCGGGGGAGGACGTGTAGAAGCGGTCCGGGAAGCGGTATACGTGGTTGGCGTACGCCAGGTTGAGCGCAAAGGGCGTGTCTATCGGCGTATCGATTAGAGATTTTGCATCAGTATTAGAAGAAAGCACGCAAGCGTACCCGCGGTCTCTAGTTTCACGCTGCGGGCAAGATACTCTATAGGCGGGCCGTCTTCATCTTCGAGCGGAATGAACTGGACGTGTTTGTGCGCCTGAGACGCGCCAGAGTTGTCTCCGCCTACGAGATTTATTTCATTATTCGTGTCGTGAATGAAACAAAAACGGAGGGTGCGCACAGTTATAAAACGCAAAAAGGTTATGGCGGGCTTTGCGCGCCGCTGCGAGCAGCAGATACGTTTGCACAAGATCGGGTGGGAGCAGAGGCGAGGCCTGGGAGCGGAATTCTGTGTGCCGTTCATGGTCAAGCCCCCCAAGAGCGATGGATCGCCCCCGAACCTTTGGTAACCAGGAGAAAGTGCTGGGGGACCACAGAGTACTTGTTCAACTGATTCGACGTGGAGCTGAGTTACGTGCACCAGGCAGCGCAGACAGATAGACGGACCAGGACGACATAATCCTCTGTGTTGTCCTCGTCCCGCAGTTCTCCGATGTATAGATTCGGATTGTACGGGGCCTCGAATGGGTCCTGGAGTTTCGATTCGGCCGCAAAATGAGGCGTTGGCAGATGCGGTTTCTTCTGCAGTGCAGGGCACAGTCTAATCTCATACTGGATCGTGGAGCGTTGATCAGTCCAAGAAGCGTGTACCGAGTGCTGGAATAGCGACCTCTATATTGTCACTGGAATGCTTTACGATGGTGGAAGGGAAGAACAGCAGGTCTCCCTCGGCCTGCGCCTTCTCGAAGCCAGGGCCAATTTTGGTTAGGATCTCAGCTGGCGTCATGATAGTCGAAGACAAGCGGGAAGTGAGTGTGCGGACTGAATTCGAACGAAAGAGTGTCCTTGTACGAATACAAGGCGCACCGGCTTTACAAAAAACTCGGGTAAAAGAGCCCGAAGTTTCAACGGCAGTAAAGTACAGGGGAAGCGGTAACATAAGGGGAGGATTGAATGTTAGCGGGTCGGGATATCTGGAGCCGGGTTTACTAGAAAGAGTGAAAAACAGACACAGTCCGTTGTAGCTGGTTACTTCTCCCCCCCCATTCTACACGGCCATGTCAGAAGAATGGCGGGAGACGGCGACCCGGGGTCAAGCCCGTCCACCCTGTCCTCTATTGGCCTTTGCCTCTTCGATCTTTTCTCCAAGCGCCATCGCACGTAAGTAGCAGATAATCGCTATCAACGACCACAACGCTGCGTTCGTCCCCTGGAGTACGCGGGTCAGCAGAGTTTGATTGTTACAGGTATAAGTGAGCGCACCTGGTAGAAGAGGATGGAGAAGAACGCCTGGAACACAAGCAACACGACCTTGAAAATCAGACTCCGCTGGATAGACATCGACTTCAGGAGCGGCAGCGGATTCTCCACGGCGAGGATGAACAACGCAAAGATCATATTGATGATTGGGATGACGGGGGCCTTGACGATGAGAGTTATAAAGATGGCAGCACTAGGGGAAGGCCTGTACAACGACCGGGATCAGCAGGCAACGGGGCGGCAAGGTAGTAGTCACGCACTGTAATCCTCCCGGGTCCCGCAAGGTGCCACTGACAAAGTCCCAGAAAAATTTGCGGTAGAACAGCGCGAAGAAGCTGCACCAGACCGCATCTGCCGTGGATGATAAGTGTCTCTTCCAAAGACCGCCTTTGCAGCGAACTCACAAGCGCTCGCTGTGATGCTAACATAGCGCGCATATTCGTGCCAGACTAAGTTTCCCATGGATTCAGAGAGTCTTCTGGGTGTTGTTGGGTCGTTTGGATGGAGGAAAGAAAGTGGTGAGCACGGCTCGTGTCGAGGCTCTTGTTAGGTGGCAAGAGAGAAGGGTTGTTAGCGTGAGGGGCGAAGTCCAGAAAAAAGAAAGAAAGAGCGGTAAAGGAGCACAGCTCGGGCCCGGGGGGAGGGAGAAAAGAGGAAGGGTGGGGGAGAACACTAGGTTCGAGGTCAAGAGGTGGGATCGGTCTATATGTGTACTGCCACGCTTACCCAAAGTTTCACCAATCAAACAACTGATGGTAACATGCGTCCGCCCGCTACTTTGGGTAGGGACTCCAATAGATTCCTATACGACCACAGAGAAGAATCCCAAATAATCATCCGAGAATCCCAGTAATCATCCTCCTGGCTACCAGCTTCTACCCAACCCTAACCTCACCTGCCCTACAGGTCAAGCGAAGGAGGGCGACTCGGTCTTCCCGGTCCCCCTCGATTCGGGATCTGTATCAGGGGGTTGGTACGTCCCCGAATAGCGGTAATAAGTATAGTGCGCTTACCATCACGTCCTGCTGTTGCGCCCGAGATGGCACTCGAGGCATGCCTAGTGTCACTGTTGGTACTGGAGGCACCAGCTGCGTCGTCGAGCCAAATGATGTGCGTGAGTCATTATTAGATGCGTAATAGCTTGGCGCGATGGAATGCATAGACATCCGCGACGCCACCCTCAAGAAAGTCGGCATCGGTTGCAGCGGGGAAACCGGGGTAAACCGCATGTTCGGGCCCTGCAGCGGCAATTCTGCGTCGACCGGCGTCTTGGGATCCGTGGTGGCGTGTTGTTGCGACCGCCGTTTCCGTCGGAGGAAGAGGAGCACGACCACAGCGAGCAAAACGAGGATCAGGGCTACGACGCCCGCGACAATTCCAATCATCGCTCCTGTGGGAAGCCCAGCCTTTGGCCTGGACGCGCCGTTGACACTGTAGATGCACGATCAGCGGTGAAACGGTTATAACCATACGACTAACGGCGAGGATTGGTTTGCGAGTGCACTGGGAGTAGGTAGGGAATCGCCAGAGGAACTGCCGGTAGAACTTGCGGAGTAGACAGTGATTGAATCGAGGTCGATGAAGGGCCCACTCCCGCCTTGCGGGCCTGGATTCGTGATGATTAACATGTGCTGCGACGAGTCCAAGTCGTTTGCATAGTACTAGGGAGTTGGTTATTTTTGGGATGCCACTCGTACTCGCGAAAAAAAAACTAACCAGTAAGGTCTGGGGCGGCATTTGGTGAACAAATTTGCGATGAGATAAATTTTAAAAAACAATACCTTTGGGTGGAGGGTGGAAATGAAGTTGGAGCCGCCATTGACCATTGTAGTTTTCCCGTCTACGGCGACCTGGATATTGGCATGGTCAGGAGAGACTGTGCCATATATTGCGACAGCATTGCCCGTAAACTGAAGGCTGGCTGCGGCTCCAATAGCCTGAGTGTAGCTGCAACAACTCGTTCGAACTCGCGCTTCCAGTGGGAATGGAAAACTCACTGAAGAGTACCATCCAAATACGCTGGGGTGTTGCTCGTCTCCCAAGCGCCTGCATAGGTCAGTGCCGAGCTCGCATCATCATAGACGGTTGATGTTGTCGTAGATCTTGAAAGAAGGTAAATCGGGGGGCCGGGGACGCGACGTGACAAGACATGACGCGTTGAACAATGACTCACCCTGCAGATCCGATACTTGTATCAAGGTTCACCCAGTCAATGTCCATCCCCACCCCGGTGCTGGTGAGGACCGCGGTGTGCGGGCCATTTGCGAGGCCAGAAACGGAACCGAGAACTTGCTGTATCTCGATTCCAGTGCTGGTTGCGGATCCGCTGGACACTGTCTGGCCATCGACGGCGAAGGTGTACGCGCCGTACTCTGGTCTGTGACCACCGTATATTGAAATACCCGTTCCTGAATACGCGTCAATATGCGGACGACGAGAGGATCGGCTCGCGGACCATTAAAGTTGATCGTAGCAGTCGCGCCAGGCGCAGTGGTGGAATGAAGTGAGTTGCCAGAATACGCCTAATGAGTAGGACTGCTAGTGAGTGGGGGGCACTTGGGGAGCAGCAATCGGGCACATACGAGTCCAGCCGTGTCGTTAGTGGACGCATCCTGCCAAGCGCCGCTGGGTCCATAAACAATTAAAGGCGAGCTATCTTCGACTACGGGGTTATTAGGATTTTTTGCACGACAACAGGAGCTGCGGAGAGGCGTACTGGTAAGATTGAAAGAGGAGGCCATCGAGGCCGCAAAGAATAAGATAACAAGAAAAGGAAGAAAAAAGGAAAGTGAAAGAACGAAAGAAAGGCCGGCGCGGAGTGTAGCAGGTGCCCATCGGGACAGACGTCAATATGAATTATCCATATGTTTCCGACGGCTGATTTGCGACGGAGAGCGGTGCAACTGATGCGACGTTGATGGATCACAGGCACTACACAGGTTCACCGTGGCCCGTTAGACGCTACTCGCTCCCAGACACAATGCAGTCTCCTCGTTTCAACATCGTTTTCTTTACGAGTTTCTGGACTCATGTGAGGTGGGGAAAAATAATGTAAAGATGTCAACTTGTTGCATCCAAGACTTCTAGCAACAAAGCCAAACATTCATTTGCTTTCTGCGAGAGCGTTAACAATGCCCCCCAAACTCAAGGCGCCACCGCCCCCAACCTCAAGTGCACTCGTCCCCGTCGGCGCGAGGCATCTCTCCGCAAAGCGCCAACCCAAACGCGATGAGAATGGTGATAAGCCCACCACCGCTCGTGCCCTCGTTCTTCGCAATGGAAAACATGGCGCCCGTGGCACAGGAGAGATGATGGTCGTCACAAAGCTCCTCGGACGAGAGAAGCTCGACCTCCTCGCCGGTAAGGCGGCACACGCAAAAGAACACCAAACCCTAATGCTAATTATATCCGTCCTCAAGAGGATCTCGTCGAAAAATCAAAGAGCGCCGTTCTGAACCCCTTCCGTCTTGCCACCTGCCTCAAAATCGCCGATTCACAGTGCAGTGGTATGCCAAACGCGCTCCTTGATTTTCACGATCCCCCGTTGAGACATCGTTGCGGCAATTTCAGCTTTTCTCGATGATATTGCCAACTTGCAGGATCCCAACATGTTCACCGCCATCATGGACGCTGAGTGGGCCGCTCGTAAGCCCGCGAAAGACCCCAAGAAGGACGAACCTATTAAGAACGCATCGGCGATGGCAAGGGTTGTCGGGAACAAGTAGGTCTTTCAAGCACGCACCAAGATGACCGCCGACCGTTCCAGAATCCACAATGCGTACATGCTCGCGTCTGCGTGGAGGATTGTCTCGGACGCCTTGCACGATCTTGAGGATGAAGGCTTATCGGACAGCACCGTCAAGGCGCAGTTGAAGAACAACGAAAGACTGAGATCTAAATACCTTTTTGTGTATCATTTCGTCACCTCTCTGGTCAAGATGACCCAAGACAAGTTTTCCGTTTTAGCAACAACCACTCGTACGTTCCCGCCTTTATTCCCCACCAGCACACTTTTGACCGGTTTTCAGCGCATTACGCTCAATATTTCAAGATAAAGACGACAGAAGACGATATTCAAGGCTCTGTCGAAGAATACGTCTTTGACTGGAGTGCGCTGAAGGATGCCGGGAAATCTTTTATTGATTCTATCATTCTTGAGCTGTGTTTCCCTCGCGCTCCGTATCCTATGATGGTACTGTACCAAATTTTGCATGATGCCGTCGAAGAATCCCCCAAGGACGCCAAGCGTTTCCCTCAGGCGCTCTGGGACGCCGTTGGAGACTTATCGGTAGCATTTCACCGTATATTTCTCATCTGCAGGCGCTTACCTTTCGCAGGTATCCGTAGAACTGCAGGGGCTGCTCGACGCGCCATTGCTCGGTCCCGACGCTGCTGGGTGGAAAGATCTGATCGTTGAAAAGCCCGCTCAGTATGAGGCGTGGCTCGATGCCGAATACCTTTCGGCCGAGGCCTCCGATAAGATTGCCAACTTCAAGGATATCATCTTCCCGCTGCTCAAGGCCAAGAAGAAGCCTGTCCTCGACAATATGTGGAAAAATATCAATCTCGTGAGCCCTGTTCCGTCGCGTTTCAGGCACTGTTGGGCTGACGGTGTGCACGAAGAACTACAAAGAGGTTTCCGGTGTAGACATCGACTCGCTATGGCAGTTGGGGGACGCACTCAACCGCAGTCCTCAGTGGCATTCGATCTATATCCCTGGCCGAGCGTTGGCACTGGATTCAGACGACGAGTCGTCTGGCCTCAAGTCTGGGAGAAAGCCCAAGAAGAAGGTCCTGGCAATCACCAACGGCGAGGACAGCGACGACTCGATGCCCGAGCTGCAGTCCGTGTCGAATTCCTCGGACGACGATGAGAGCGACGACAGCGATTCGGAGGAAGAAGATGACGACGACGCCGACAGCGATTACGACGAGGAGCAGGAGGACGAGATTCGCGACATGCTCCGTGAGGCCATGGACACCGCGCATGAAAGCGATTTGTTAGAGGGCAAGGACGACATCGATCCCTTTAGCGAAGACGCTGGTAAAGGCAACGCTTTCTTGAAGCTATTGGGGTCTTTGAGAGGTAATTCCTGTCCGTGTACGATTCAGGACATCTCTAACCCCGAAGTGCAGGACGTGTATTCAACCCGAGTCCGAAGTTGAAGACAAAGACCGGGGCCCCTGCACCGCGCAACCCGAAGACGGGTTTCTTCGGAAAGACCAAGACGGGCCCTCCCCCGCCAAAGAAGCCCGAGCCTGCACCCGCCTCTACTGGTCAGTTCCACATTCCTTTCCCCCTCGCCTACTTTTCTCATGCGTGTCTCTAGCTTCGGGCGCCGCCAAGAATCAGAAGGCAACGGTGGAGGAAGTTGAGGATGAGGACGACGCCTCGGTAACGACCACCAAGAAGAAGAAGAAAAAGCCGAAGAAGAAGAAGAAACCCGCTGCGGCCACGTCTCCGGAGCCTGGAGAGCCTGCTGAGGCGGCGAGTCCTGCGCCTGTCTCTCCGCCGACTTCGCCGGCCAAGAAGCCGGCAGCGCCCAAGTCGCCTGCGGCGGCGTCAAAGACCAGTTTGGCCGCGCAGATGTCGAGCGTGTCGCTCCTCTCCGTGGAACAGACCGCGCCGCAGTCGGCGCACTCGTACCTGAAGGCGGAGAATCTGCTCGAGGTCAAGTCCAAGGTCAAGTCGCGCGCGGACCAGTCCTCCCTCGCCTCTGTGCCCGAGAAGGAGAAGAAGCGCGGGTTCATGTCCAAGTTTGGGCTCGGGTCCAAGGAGAAGATGGCCAAGGCGGAGGAGCCCAAGAAGCCCAAGAACAGCTGGTTCTCGCGGCTCACGAAGAAGACGACCGCGAGCATGCACCAGCTCCTCAGGACTTCGGAGGACGAGACGAAGGGGATGGCGAGTATGAAGTGGGACACGTTCCTCAAGGCATGCATATCCTCTCAATGCTCTCATGTTGCCTTGGCTAACGGCTCGACGCAGCTTATGCGAGAAATGGGCTTCGAATACGATCCTAGCACCGCAGGATCCAGTGTTCGGTTCGATCCTCCTGACCCAAAGGATGTGGTGAGTGTTGGTTCGTCTCTGCCTGGAACATGACTGATAGCGATCTTCTAGTCCATCACGTTCCACAAGCGTATGTCTCCATCTGTATTCACCTCTTGACTGACTGACTGACATGCCCTTCCAGCCCATCCCGACCCGACGATCCACCCCGTGATGCTGAGGGAGTTTGCGAAGAAACTGAAGAAGAATTACGGCTGGAGCGAAGCCGACTTCCTTTCGGCTTAATCGATCATCTAACCGAATCTTACCCTCACCACTGAATCTTACCATCCTCGCCATATATGCACCATTTGGCATCCTAACATCTTGATTTTTCATTTACTGCTGCAATATAATTATACCCTTCCAGTGGCGTAAAGACGTCGAGATCGGCGCGCAAGTATGGGAAGATGGAAGATGACATCCTTTGCAGCAGATTTCGTAGAATACTGATGACGGAATTTTGGGGTCTGCACGGCGGGCTGATCGAGCGTCCATTACATGGAGAGCCACCAGAAATCGGACTTCTCCTGACGAAGCCTCTGGTTGTGCCCAGGGTTCTCTCTGATGAGGGTGAATCAAAAAAAAGGATGCGCACAAGTAGGACGCGAGAAAACTCACGGATACATTTGGTTCGGCGCTGAAGAGAACTGGTCGGATTGTGGGTCGGAAATGTGCGGTGGTAGGATCAATGACCAGTCATCCACACTGTGCCGACCGTTTTAGCAGAACGGAGATTCCCAGGTCAGAGAAAGACGACGTACTGGAAGCCGGAGGGTGCCGTCGACCACATCGACATGATGTCTGGATCGACGGTTGTATTATCGCCGGATGGATGCTGTGAACCTATGTTCATGACTTGTTCAAAGTCATATCCCACATTTGGCTGCGTGTATGCGTCGGCATATGCGAACCCGTTCTCGGGAGGCTGAGAATTAGCTGGACCTGTTTCTTGCACGTTATGACGTGCAAAAGTAGACCACTGGGCGGATTCGGGCTTTTGAAAGAAAATGATGAGTCAAAGACGAAGAAAAGGAGCAAGTCGAGAGTTACATCCGCGCGGTCTTGTTCTAGCGAAGCCGTAGATGCATTGTAGCCACGTTGTGCCGAAGGATGTGCTACGGGCACTGACTTGAGATCAAATAACACATCAAGACTCTCCCCGGCTTGTATCAAACGAGTCAAGATGTCACTAGACAAAACAAGATTAAAAACGTGGAGCATCTGACGAGCAGTAAAGTACGTGTAACGGCCCGCGGCTCGATATCTGTATTCGTCAAGGTCAGTCGTCTGCGAAGGCAGAGCGCTCGTGTTCTTACCTTGTCTCGGCCGTTGTGATTAATTTGAGGCAGGTATACACATGGTCTAGTCCTTTGGATGAATTGTGTGCGGAACCAGATCGTTTCCCACTCCACGTATTGAGGAGAAGAACAATTCCGGCTGAAAATGCCACAGGCTGTGAGATATCGAAACGTAAGTAAGAATGAATAGGTTTGTGAGAGATACGCGCACAATCATATTTGGATGGGGGTAGCATCCCGCGTTTGTCTAGAGCATCGAAGATGCGAGCGCAAAAGCGCGCTGCGTTGGTGCAGATGGCAAGGGAGGGGAGGGCACCTGTCCGCGATGCTTCGAGGGGAGCTGGAATATATGGTCTGTGCGCCAAGATTTGGACTACGGTTAGGGTTTAACATTGGTTTCAAAAAGAAGTCAAAAAACCAAGCACGCTCAAGTACCTGCATAAAAACCTTTTACTTTGATATCAAAAATTTGCATGAGACTTGGGGGACATTCAAGTACCCGAATAAAGTTGAGCCGATTGTTGGAAGTGCAAATCGTTCTTGCAATCTGGGTCCCACCGCACTGGAAGAAGAATGAGCTCGTGAATAATGCAATATCACCTTACTCACAATGTTCGGGTACTTCAAACAACCATGAATTTAGAGCAGAGTCGAAGGCCGCGATAATTTGAGCATCTGTTGGTGACGGCCGACCACATGGATCTTGTGCCTTTCTAGGAGAATACTGATACGAAACGGTAAGTGGATATATATACAACTGCAGACTCGGGTATTTACTATCGTGGTGGCGACCGCGGCTTCGATCTTGAGAAGCTTTGCACGGCATATGAAAAACTGATAAACATCAACGAGGATATGTACACCGCTGAGAAACAACACTTGCAGATATCGCTGAAGGTTTTCCCGCGGGTTGTCTGAAATTCAGCGGCTGGGGAAGATCCCAATACTCGTCGTCGCAATCCAAGGGAAGATCTTGATCGAAGCTAGCGATATCTCAGCTCAGCCTCAATATGACGCCTAAGACAGGGCTCACTCCTGGTCATGCATAGCTAAGGGACGACCGGAATCAGTGCTAAACTGCCAATCTAAACACAGGAGAACCCTGGGATAATGTCAGTTCATAGACAAGGTGGGAGATAGAAACACACCAAAACGCTCGTTTCCACTGCTCACTCTCAGCGGTGGGGTGCGGTTCAATCCGGCGGCGATGGGCGCCTACATCTTGTGCTCTTCGCAAACCAAATCCAATTTGATTCCAGCTTGTTGCCGTTGGCACAAGTACTTGAAGGTAAATCACAGACAGAGCAATGGTTTGTAGTTCATATAGGTCGGGCTTATACATTAAGTGTTCGGGAATAACGCGAACCTGGTTAAATGAGGGTGCTGGTAAATTCGGAGATGTGGTCACGAACCTGGTGGTACCATTCATAGCCGGCTGATTCAAAATTAACTTCACCTTCGAGAATTACGCGAGGGTCGTTGGAATAACGAGCTCCTAGGCTACAGACCATGAGCAAGGTGGCTCCAAATCTATGGTCACGAAGATGCAGGTTGTCTGCGACATTGCGGTCGAAAGTAGGTCGATGCAGGACTGGTGAATAACAATTAACTTCTTTGAAGTATAGATCCACAAGAGTCGGAAGTAGATCGGGGTCCGGGAACGTGTACCGCGGACCATCGTTGTCGGCCGGAATCAACCACTGGGAGGAAAGATGAGATGAGGTGCAGCTAGTCATCAAATACGCACAGGTAATGTCTCCCAAACTTCTTTCCTTTTATTAGGCAATTTCGGGATAGAAGGCGGGGTGGGCCCAGTAAGATGAGTGGTAAGATGACTCTGAAAGTTCAGAGCCGTCTGCACGAGTTGCACGCCGCTGTGGTGTAAAGTTATGTTCAAAGCATTGACGGATATGCGATAATGACTACTACCTTGACTTGCCGAAGAAACGGTTTGAGTCTGGGTTCAATGTCAATTTTTTTAGAGCACCCTCGACGGGATCTGTATCGTTGCGCGGGAGTTTCTCCTCTATCGCGTGAGAGAGAGGCTTGAGCGAGATATCATTTTCGAGCTGCTCCGTGAAAGCTATGCCTGGTATGAGCTATAAGGACTGTAGTTAGTACATCAATTTTAAATTTGGACGGTCTCTTTCCTTGCTAAGGAGCCTTTCTAATTTCTCGACACGAGCTTCCAGAGCCGCAACATATCTGGGAATATGAATTAGCTCGGGTCATGGAATAGCGGCGCTGAGACACGAACCCTCTCGCAGAGCTTAAATTCTTGCTCCAAACGTATCAACATAGTTAAAGGTGTATTTTGTGCGTCCTTACTTTCACGAGATCTGCATGAGTACAAGCCACACCGGTGTTTATGCACTGGGTGCAACGGTTGCCGAGCATTTGTGCACCGTCACCTGCATTCATTTAATAAAGCGGAGGTGCGCGGCAGCAAATGGTCCACTCGTACAACGAATCTTTCGTTTCTTGCAGACATCGCAAGCGCCCTGAGTTCTGCGTTGCTTGGACCTTGGAGGCTCCGACCTTCATAATGTGAAATTAGATGCGAAGAAAGGGCCGGGGGCTTTCAAGAGACTCGGACCCGTTTCTTTCCGATGCCAGCCTGTTCATTTCTGAGAACTTGAATCTTGGTGCCAGTGGTGTAACCTAATCCGAATCGTAGGGTCGCTGCAGCACTATGGCTCTTTGCGTGAAGACAGAGCCTGAGTAATATGAGTCGTGTCATTGGCAGTTGGTGGGAAAGCTTACTCAGCTGGCGCGCAGGGTCACATCAGTGTGCCAGTGACTGTCATGACCAAAACGCCGGCTAAGCCGGGCAATTTCAAAAAATTGAAATATAGCTGCGAAGATTCTGAGGATATTTGGGCAGGTAGAAGACATAAAAAGCTGCAGGGTCCTCTGTGAGCCCCAGGTGCTCGGTGTGGTTGGTTGCGGGATATTTGACCGGCTTCTAGTTTAGAAGCCGGTCAAATATCTTCACGAGGTTAGTGTTGCCGCTCGCTTTCTCGATCACCACCATGTCGGCCCTGCAAGAGGCCTCGCTCAAGCACACTGCGAAGCCATGCCTCTCTCTTATCAACATTGACGTTCTAAGCGCTTTGATTAGCCAGTCAGTAGTCCAGGAAGCATCACCGGCATCAGCGGCGGTGCCCGCAGAAGACATGTCGCGTCCTCGCTGTTCCCCGTGACATGGCAACAAGTCTACCACCACCCTCGTCCCAGAACTTCCGTCTGACACATCGCTGGTGCACCCGCCCAACTCGCTGAAGAAAACCACCCCGCAAGCCCGCAAAACACACACTCACAAACCGTCACCTCAAGTCAATATCTACACTGGTGGCAAAGGCAAAAACCGCACCACCAATGCTTCCCAGCCTCTTGCGGACACTTCGGACTCATCCATGGAATCCCTCCCACATGTTACAACAGCTACGAGCGCAGACCAAGAAGGCAGTGGTGCCCGTGGAAAGCGAGGGGGGGCAGTCACTGGGTGTAATGCTCAGGGTCTGTCTCCGCCTCCCAGCGGCAGGTAAGTGACCTCGACTGCCTCTCCTGTAACATCTGATCCTCCAGTTGCCCAGGTGTCTGCACATACCACGTCGCCCACTCCCAAGAGCACTGTGAGCAAGGAAAAGAAATCCACATTTGCCGACCTCAAAGCATGTACCATAGTGGCAACTTCCCTCGACGAGATCGCCAACACCTTCTCAGCGTTTGTCACTCTCATGAAAGACTATCGTTTGAGTGCCCCTACAACTGCATGCTTCGCGGTTTTGGACAGGATTGAGGAGCGGCTTGTGAATCACCATGAGTTCCCCCGGGAATTTGAGACGGCCAAATCCTTTGGCGCGATCCTCACCAAGTCCGTCTTATCTCCAATCGCCTCTCTCTCGTCGCAGCTTCAGGCTCAGCATAAAGCTATCCAGTCGCTCAGCAAAGTGGTTGAGCACATCAAGTCCTCACCTTTGGCCAGCCAGTCTTATGCAGCTGCAGCAATGACAGCATCGGGTCCTCCTCTCCGTTCTGTTCCTAAGCTTAAGGCTTCTCCTCTCCCTTCCCCATCGGATGAACACATTCTTGTGCGCTGCAATGGTGAAGTTGTGCCTCTACTTCAGCTCCCCTACCATCAATTGATCCCTGAAGTCAACTCGGCCCTCTTGCCGCTCTCACTCCCAAGGATTGTCTACGCTTCACATCTGAATTCTTCGAGTATTTTTCTGGTACCGGAGTCTAAGGATGCGGCAACAACTTTCATCCAGAATTGGGATCTCTGGGGCCCCATCATCTTCCCTGGTGCTCGAATCACTCCTCCCGCCGTTCATTGCCACCTACAGATTGATGGTATCCCCTTTGCAGTGGCTGGTAATCTTGACAAGCTTGCGAGGGAGTTTGAAGCACGCAATCCGCATCTTGGACCAGTGACAGGACTCTAACCTGGGTGAACAAGCTGCTGAGTGAGGCTATGATTGCCACAGCAGCTGCAGCCAGGAAGAAGGTCCGGGTCGCTGGCTTGCTATTCCTTTGTCTACAGTCGTGGGAGATGGTTGACATTGCTGTTGCGGGAGGGCGAGTTATTCTGGCTGGCTCTGCTCCCATGGCAGTCTGTGGGTTCCCTCACCTTCGTGTCACGCAGTGTTGGGGCTGTCTGAAGTTTGGTCATACTAAATTTCGATGCAGCATCGAGGTTTGCAAGTGTGCATGGTGTGGCGATGCAGCTCACGGACCTGTATGCCAATCCAAGCCTAACTGCCTTAACTGTGGCGGTGAGCACCGCACGGACAGCTACACTTGTCCTACCCGCAAAAGGATTGCCAAGAGTCTTCACCTACGTTGCGATAGGGGGTTTGGCTATGTTTGGCTGGACCTTCGGCCCCATTAGGGTGTGATCCGGGGTAGATACACGCATTGGATCCTGCTTTGCAAGGCATCATTGCATTCCTCCTTCGCCGTCTGCGAGCTCTTTGAGACACTACCCCATCTGGTGATCGGAGTCGGATTCGAACCTGCGATTACACCGCGCTACTACGAGAAAAAACCGGCGAAACGAGACCGAGCAGAGCGACACTGGCACCGAGACTACCACCGCGAAACGAACTAGGACGATTCTCGAGCAGAGCGAGCAGCGAGACTTTAAGCGAAACCATCGACTTTCGAACGCACTGGACCCCCACGCGAGATACGACATCAACACCGTCATCACCATTCGATCTCACACCAAGTGAAGACGATGACGAGCTACCGACTTTCAGCAACGACTCACCGTTGAATCCACCGACGCAGACGCAACCAGCACCAACATAGCCTGCATTTACGCAGACAACACCCATCCCACGACCCCACAGCCCCGACTACGCCGATACAATGCCTATGGATGCCTGGGGTGGCGACACGGACAAGCTATCCACGCAGGACTTCCTGCGCGCCTTCCATCACGACACGAGAGCCTCTACGTTCAGCACCGATAAGGCGAAAGCCTTCAAGAACTACCTCGTCGCTGGCAGCGAGGTCGACACGTGGTACAAAGCGCTGTCAGCGGCGACAAAGACTGACATGGATCTCCTCGACGCGGTGATCGAGGCACGGTACCCGACGCAAGAGGCAATCCAGCCCACCGCAGCCGAGTACGGTGTAATGCTCGTCTGCGCAAAGCTCAAGATGGAAGAGCTCGGCACCAAAGTCAAGGTGGCCGACCGCAACGTGTGGGCACAACATGTGTGGGCCAACAAGATGCTACTGCTCGCGACAAACGCGAAGGTGGAAACGACGAGCACCTACATCGAGCAAGTGCGTCTCGACCTGCCCAAGCAGCTCCGGACAAAGCTGGGGAAGACGTTCACAGACTGGCCGGCGTTCGTCAAGGCGGTGCGCGACGTGGACGCGGTGGACTTGGAGGTGGAGATGCGCGAATGGAGGGAGGAGGAGGAAGCGAGGAAGAGGTTGACGCTGATGGTGGAGAGGCAACCAGCGCCACCGGTATCGCCAACGGCAGGAATACGCGCGCAGCTCACCAACACTACACTCGGCGCGCCCGCACAAGGAGCAAGATGGACCATGCCTGGTCCTACAGCGAACCCATTCCGAGGCACGGGCAGCGGTGGACAAGGCAATCTGTTCGCCGTGCCGCGTCCGACGCAGTTCCAGCCGCGCCCACCCGCAGAGCAGCAGCAGCCGCTGCAAGGCGCCGACCGCACCAAGCTACTTACGGCGATAGCAAAGATTCCTCACCACCCCGACACCGAAACGGGACGCAAAGCCCACGCCGACCAGCAACAGGCGTGGTACAAGTACCATGGCAACGTCGACGTGTCCATCAATACACTGAAACGCTGACTATAATCCCGCAGGTGAAAGATATATCACAAATACTCAAAATGAGTATCAGAAATACACCAAATCAACACTACAACACCACTATCAAACGTGCGAGGTTCGGGGTTCCAGTCAAGTATTAGACTGTTGCAATTTGAGGTTTTACTATCTATGTAGCTTCTTTAGCTAATGACACAATTTGACAATCTAAGTCCGTCTTAGGCGCTTTACGCAATCTATTGACCTTAGGAAAGTGTCTTTATGCAATGTAATGGAATGTGATTCGATTGGGACGGTCAGAGGACCTTGGAGACCTGGTGAACTTGTATCTGCCTTGTTCAATGATTCTTTAGCTAATGCTGACTGGAGGTCGTTGCAGTGAACTAATGCGCCTTATATTCTATTCTCACTTGTGCCACACGTAAATCAGGCCTTATAGACCTTGGTAACACGCGTCACTCGCAATAATATCCAACAAAACATATATTTGAACAATAACACACAAAAGAAACTTTATAGGCTTCCCAATAGTATTCCGAATAGATGCAACACTTCCAAGACGGCACACTGGTTCAGCGTGAGCGCGGCAGGAAAGGGGAGAATCCACTGGCGTCCTACTGAAATCCTACGGGTATTTATACTACGTAGGAACCCATATACGGAAATAATGTTACAAACGAAATAAAACTCTATCTGGTATGGTTATGGGCTAGATATATTGCCCATGGCTAAACGGAACTGATTCTTGGTACATTCTGTGATAAATACGGAAGAGATTTAATAAATAGGTCCGAGAAATATAAGAATTGGTATATTTGGGACAGAAACCATGTGGTCTCGCCCTGGTTTATCAGCCTATCGTTGCCAAGACATGCGATCCTTATCGCAACACCTTGTTTCCGCAGTCAAGGCCATGCAACAATCTATTATTAGCATGCCTATCCGACTTTATCCGAAACATTGGTCAAAGCGAGCCTTTGCCGGGCTTCGGCAAGGACCCAGACCTCTGGTCCATCATGTGCGGCCTCGAGATGTTATCGATGCCAAGTGTAACACACATGGTTCGTTCTCAGATGCCTAATCGGGTTTCCTTCTAGAACCATCTAGTCGTAGGAACGCCTGTACTGATTCCTCTTGGTCCTTCGCGCTCTTGGACCCTCCCTGGTACTTGTTGTAGTTCATAGACGGATAATAAAAGACCATATCCTTGATAGGAACGTGCGGAGAAACCCCAATTCGATTATAGAATGGTTGGGAACTCTTTAGCTAAAGAACGGTATCTTCCATAAACTCTGACCAACTTGGCGGCCGTCCCCTATATGAAGCTCCAGACTTCAGCACACCTGTAATTCCTTAGCTACATGCTCGGATCTCACACTAGCTCGCGTTTGGTAATGATATGTATATAGCAGTTTCTTTAGCTAATAGGTATACAGCACTTGTAAAATTGAAGAATTTCACGGCTGGCCATTTAGCCTGCTTATCAACGCCATACCCGCTGCGCCCAGGACGAGCACCCATCAACTCGGGGGAATGCTTTCGATGTGGATACGGTGGCTACACAAACTTCCGGCGCGGATGCGATGCCCCGTTCGACCAGTGCATCAGTGTGCGCGAGCAGCACTGGTGCAGGATTGCCTCACAGGCATTACGGGAGGTCACGGTAGCAGTGCACGCGGTGGGGTTCTCCACATGGGACTACAATGATTATAGGTGGAGATTCGGAGAGGAGGAGGGTCGTTTCGAGGAAGTCGACAACCAGGGAAATGCTTAGGGGCTGTCCAACGAGAAGCTCGGACAGCCCCAGAAGAGCAGAAGGGAGCGGTGGTCCTCAGGTGCGATGAGCCATCGCCCAAGGACGCACGAGCAGGCCCTCGAATTCGTAGCCACACAATGACTCCCATGTATGCCACGTCAAAATTTCACATAATTGACATGCATGCGGTGGACATCAGTGAAGGGGGGGCAAAACGGTGAAACACTGGATTTGGGAGCAGGAGCGGAAATGGTGATGGTAAGATGGTGATCTGAAGGGCAGTTGAGCTCTAAACCCCTAAAACCAACCAACCACTACCACTACACTCTCTATTGGGCTACTCTCAATATCCTAGTGCGCAAGTTCGGGGATTCCAACCAAGTATAGGCTGTGGCAATCTGAACTAAACTGCACAAGTTGTGGGACAAACAAAGCTTGCTGATCAAGCTAAATTGTTTAATGGCCTTCTAAGCACTCAATGAAGTGTCAAGGGACGATTGAAACGATGTTTTATTCAAGGTGTGTATGTGTATGTAGTCAAACGATTTTACTGTAGCTCAATCCAATGGTATTCCAAGTAGATTCCAACACCTGCAGGACTGGCACACTAATAATGTGTGTGTACCAGGCAGGAAAGCGAAGGGTCCACAACAGACTGTTTCCTAAGCCAAAAGCGATGTATTTGCACTCGTATCCACGCGTCACTCGTCCAGATATAGCCACACGCGAGGTAACAATTGCAATATAATTCTTTAGCTAATGCGGACAACCAATGTATTGAAGTGAAGACCAAAGCCACTAGTCAACAAGGACTTGTGTCGGAGGTCTCACACTCAGATCAAGGGCTCCTTAAGCACTAATAGCCGATGGCCAATTGCAATTCAAGGAAACAATGATCCAAAACCAACAAAATCAATTGACTCCTCTATGAGCCCAACAACCAGACAAAGAAACTACCCAAAAAGCGACCAGCAAATAGCTGACTGCTGGAGGGGCAGAATCCAGTGAATAACTACGAAACTAGCTACCCTATTTATACTGTGAGCTTATCTACAGGTTCCTAATATGGTTACATGAAGTTAAATAGCCAAAGGACGAAATAATAGATAAATGTACAGAGACTTGGTCCAAAGTAGCAGTAATGCAGCACCAAAATTGTGTTCCATGTGCTTTTTAATGTGTTACATGTGCTCCCTGCACAATGTCCCATGCGCTCCTGCGCAGCATTCCATGCGCTCCTTGCATAGCCTCGACTATCAAGAATCTATTTTTAGAATCTTGGATTATCTCGAGCCCGACACAGAATGTTCTAGAGCCAGTGCTTCGTTCCGAATATCTCTGATATTTAGAGCCTTCCAGAAGCATTCGGAGATGGTGGCTATGCCCCCAATGACAGAACATGTCAACAATGAAACAATGTGCCCACAATGCACACAACGACTCTGCCAATGCAATTCAACTTGCAACTGGTATTCCCTCGGATTGCCCATAGTCTTAGATGGATAATATTTGATACCCTTGTTCAGAATACATGCAGATGAACCCCAATTCGATCATAGAATGGTTGAGTAAATCATTAGCTAAAGAATTAGTGCTTTCTCGAAATCTGATCCATAGTGGTATCATCATCAAAGTAAAGCTCCGCAACTGCAGCACATGTGTGGCTTCCTAGCTAGCTGCTCGGGTCTCGCACCAGCCCTCATTTGGTGATGATATAGATCTAGCAGTTTCTTTAGCTAAAGGTATACAGCACTAGTAAAATTAGACAATTTCACGGCTGGCCATTTAGCCTGCTTATCAACGGGCAAGCATCGCCTTCGTGTGCGTGATAAAGATCGAAGGGCCGTGGGGAGAACTGGTGAAGATAAGAGTGTTGGTGGATAACGGGGCGATGGTGAACGCCATGTGTACGGAGATGTACGAGAGGATCAAGCATTGCATCAGTGGGCTGCAACGCTCTGGGCGAACATTGCACATGGCTAACGGGATGCTCGTCCCTTCCCGGGGTTATTGGGAAGGGTACGTACGGTTGGGAGGCGTGCGAGTAAAAACCGCGTTCGAGGTGTTCCCCAGCGGTGGCTCGTGGTCCTTCCTTTTCGGCAAGCCACTGCTGGAACAATTCAGCGCATTACACGACTATGCGTCCGATGTCATACGGATTCCCCAACCCAATGGAACGACGGTGGAGGTACCGAATGCCGCAGAGCATTTGAAGGACTGGGACGCGGCGCGCGGCAGAGTGGCCGCAGTGTTCTTGGACCCAAAGACGCGCGAGACATCAACAGGAGGGAGTAGCGCACCTCCTGTGAGGCGAGTCTCCCATACCGCTCAATCGAGTACCGCGAATATGTTTGACCAGCATGAGGAACAGGAAATGTTGCCCAAAGCCGAGCCCCGCATTGAAGTGCCACAAGAAACAAGTGAGGAAGAGGCACGAGCAGACTTGACGGGGGAATTGCCAACCCCCGCGAGGGAAGTCCCATACGAGAATGAGGCAGAAGGCGACGAGGATACTGACGAGATTTACTTTACAGCCCCCGAATGGACCAAAGACGAGTTGAAGGAAAGGAGGGCGCACACAGAAGAGATAGAAAGCGAAAACGCGCGGGTGTACGTACCGGGGGGCGATTCGCTGGCCCCATTGAGGGAAATGATAGCACACGCGGACGGTGCAACACGCGGAATCCTATGGCGATTGGGACTCGCAGTCGTCTGGGGGATGTTTGGGATGGCAGCGCAATACAGGGGCTTTGCGGCAGGTGGTCGCGCACGCGGGACACCACACGGGGATCTTCGATCCCCGTCAAGGGAAGTACCCTGCCCCAGCTTGATATTTGAGACAGCAATACCCACTGACACTTCAAAGTCAGCGAAGAAAAGGGTTAAGAAACAGTACACACAACGCGAAAACTGGGCGTTCATGAAATGGCGACGTCGTGCACTGAGGGCGCAAGAGCCCATGGTGGCGGAGGAAGAAGAGTCAGCGGAAGAGAAGGAACCGCGATGGTGCCATTCGGCGCCATACACCATGAACATCGAGATGCGGGTGCACGGAAGGGTGGTGCACCCAGGGCCGAGGAGAACGCGAGGCCGTGCAAAGGGGGATTGTAATGAGTCCCCCTCGAGGGAAGTCCCTGACCCGATATAGTCGATACCGGGAGACCACGCTGATGACTACGAATCAGACAAGGAGTACACCGCGGACGAAATCGCGCAGCACATCAGACGCGAGATGGCGGACACCACGGAGTGGGACAACTTGCAAAACGCATTGACGGCGGAATTTGCCACTTACCTCGTGCGAGTAGTGTCTGACGCGAGAACAGGGGACGCCCCACGAACCGAGGCCATATACCTGGCGCAGGAGGTCGAAGATGAAGGCGCCGAGCAACCTGAAATAAGGCTCGGTGAAGATTCCTCCGTGTTCACGAGGCTGACGGACCCGTTTTACGCAGCTCGTGTCGAGGCAATTCTCGAGGCCGTTACCATCGGACGGGACTTGGTGGCAGACCAGCGCGAGCGGGTGCGGGACTTCATAGCGGAGTTTGCGGACTGCTATGCACTATCAATGAAGGAGGTCATCCCGATTCCCGGTGCGGAGCATACGATGAACATACCTGTGGGCACAACATTTAGCACCAAAGTACATCAACGTCCCAACACACCTGCGCAACGGGAGTGGTACAACGGGGGTGATAGACGAGATGCTCGGTACGGGGATAATAGCGCCTGTGAATCCCAAGGATGTCAAGTGCATATCGCCGACGACTCTAGCGCAAAAGACTCACCAAAATGGCCAAACGTGAACGATACTCGAGTTGCAGCATCAGATAAACGACCAGTGTCTCGCGGCAGGTTTGCCCACGAGTTTTGACTTACCACCGAGGCCGCCCGTGATGGTGGACACAAGCACACCGAAGAAGCCATCATGGCTCGTGTGTCACGACTACAGGGAGCTTAACCAAAAGACCAAAGTCGCCGCCATGCCACAAGGCAATATCCAGCGGAAACAAGGACAGCTTTCGGGCCATCGCTGGGTTTCAGTATTTGACTTCACAAAGGGCTTCTATGCGTGTGCCACGGCGGAGGAAACACGCCCGTACTTGTGCTTCTACGTTGAGGGCCGCGGCCACTTCACATACTGCAAGATGCCCATGGGATTGACTGGAGCACCATCGACGTTCAGCAAAACCACGGGCGACGCGCTAGGTGACATGGTCGGTACCAAACTACAACTGTTTGTGGACGACGGCGGGATGGCAGGAGATGACTTCGAGACCAAAATGGCAGACTTACGTACCGTGTTCTTGCGGATACGCGAGCACAAGCTGTCGTTGTCCGCCGTGAAGATGCAATTCTTCATGACAGAGGCAACGTTTGCAGGGAATCAAGTGGGCCCGGAGGGTATCAAGCCCGATTTGACGAAGCTGACCGCCATAGTCGACTGGGATGCACCACACGACCTCTTGAATCTGAAGTCATTCCTGGGGTTGTGCGGGCATTTCCGCAGGCTCATCAAGAACTACGCACAAACAGCCTCTGACAGATCTTGAGTGGTTGGCGGAGGTCAGCGGTACAGGCTCGAAGGGCGAGTGGCGAAGGCGTATAAGGGCAGTCGACCTGGGGAAGAAATGGAATGATAAGCACCAAGTCGTGTTCGTTCAGTTAAAAGCAGCACTGACCTCGGAACCTGTACTAAAGGGCCCAGTTTTTGACGGACACCCATTCATTGTGACAACGGATGGTTCCAAAGAAGGATTTGGGGGCATGCTATGCCAGCGTTTTGAGACCGCGATGCCAGACGGCAAAGTGGTGACTCGAATCCACCCCATAGGCTTTGCGTCTAAACGGACATCGCTCGCGGAGGAGAGGTACAAGCCATACCTCTTGGAATTTGCGGCGCTCAAGTACGCTCTCGACAAATTTTGCGACACGACATACGGGTTTCCCATCGAAATAGAAACGGACTGCCAGGCACTCCGGGACACGTTGATGAGCACCAGCTTGTCCACGACGCATGCGAGGTGGCTGGAGGCCGTAATGGGTCATGACATCTGGGAGATTCGACATCTTCCGGGCACGGTGAATTTCGTGGGTGAAGCACTAAGCCGAAAATACACCAATGTTGAGCGCACCGCGGACGATGGAAGTGATTGGTCAGTCGAGTGCGACTGGTTCGCGGAAAGCAGGCTTGCATTCGACCTCTACACGGTCACGGTCGTGGACGACATACCCATGTTACAAGCTCGTTTCGCTAACGTTCCTGTGTTCTTGCAGGCCATCAATGCACTTGAATCCATTGCAAAGGGAGCCGACCAGAAGGTAGTACGCAGAGCGAAGCACCGTGCACGCGAGTACATGATCGAAGGGGTGTTATGGAATATTATAGAATTCACTGTCTTATTGAATTCTCTGCGCATTACTGGTCATAAATATTTTATTACTGGCTTGAGAGTGCAGACACACTTCTAAGGCATTATTCTGAGTTCTAGCCTTGACTCGGAAGTAAGCTTAAGCCTCCAAACGACCTAAACTCAAGTATGTTCACATCCATCAATATTTGATCGGAGCCATCAGAGTTTGATTTGAACTCGTGCTCACTATAAAAACATGTTTCCCATATGTTTTCACATTCTTCAAGTGCTAAACCCTTATGGTTAAGTACATGGCCAATCTATGTAGATGTTTCTTTACTCATACAGCACCTGTGAGATGTTTTGAGAATAATCTTGGACTCCCTGGAACATTCTAGAACATTTGTGCAACCCTGTAGCACATTCATTATTTCTGTGTTATAGAACATTCTAGTACCTCACAAGAATGTTCTCCTGCTATGAAGAACCTTCTAGCATCCACAATCCTTACCTATATATATGAGAGCCTGTCCTCATGTGACGGCACCACATCTTTACTTCAATCCATCATGTAGCACTTCTGCACACAACTTTGAAGACGCTAGCTTCTATAGCCTATAGCCAATTCAAACTAAGACCTAGCCTTGCTGCCTAAGGAACTTAGTGCCTTGTATACTCTTGTTAAGCCGCTGCCCACTGAGTTACAAGGTCACCCGTGTAGTGTGATTCTGTTTGACTGATTTAAGTTTGAGTTCACTCGCATTGAGAATTTACGAATCTTGCTATCTACTCTACTCAGATACGCTCTTACAACTTACGAATAACTTGCTAAACTATAAAAACATCACTCACGACTTCAGTATCTACTACTGACTTACGCTCGTAAAACACTAAACCCTAACAAGGGGGGCAATTGTGGCACGTGGGTAACGGGAAGTCGCGATGCGCTAGGGCGCGTGTCGAGTGCCTAACGCCGGAAGAGATGGCGGTGAAGGCGGAGGAAGAGCACCGAACCGGTGGACATCACGGCCGCAATTCGATGAAACTGGAACTCACCGAAAAATTCAAGACACCCGCGATTGACAAGATAATCATGGCAGTGATACAAAATTGCGGCGAGTGCCTAAATTTTGGGTCCGCACATTTACATTCACTACTTGAACCTATTACAAGGTGCCACCCATTTGAACTGTTGGTCGGAGACTACCTGGCCATGCCAAAAGGCAAGGGGGGGTACAAAGAAATCGGCCTGTATCTCGATACAGCATCACAGCGGGTTTTTGGATTCAAGTACATCACCCATGGATCGGCGAAGACCATGGTGAAGGCGCTGACTTCCATGTTACAAGGCTTCGCGCCTTGGGAAACGTTCATGTCGGACGGGGGGAGCCATTTCAATAACGCCGAGGTGCGCAAAGTCTGCAAGGAGTTCAGTGTGGAGCCGCATGTGGTGGCGAAGTACTCACCATGGGTGAACGGGTTGGTGGAGGGTACAAATCGTATCCTCCTGGCGATCTTGAAGCGACTGTGTGCGCCGAACCTGGGGGAGGAAGGTTGGAAGAAGATCGAAACATGGGAAAACCTGCCGGCGAAATGGCCAGATCACTTTGATAACGCCATCTTCATACTAAACAACCGTATTCTTAGGGCACTGGATCATACCCCGAACGAACTGTTCTTCGGGATGGTCATCAATACAACAGCGACCAGCGTTGAGGCAGCGTCGACAGCGATATGCATGGACAACATTGAAGCCCAGCAAGCATATGCAGACCAACAGCGCTTCGATGGCTACGCACGCGCCATGCAGCACGGTCTTGCCCGAAAAACTGCCTTCGATAACCGAGTGAACAACTCGAGGGAGGGCGAGATCATCTTCGTGCCGGGGGACTTAGTCCAGGTCCTCGACCCGAAATACCAGAAGACGTTCCTGAGCAAGAAGAAAATCCTGCCAGAGTGGTCAGGCGCATTGCGGGTCAAGGAGCGTATACTTAATTCTTATATTATCGAAACGATCTACGGCGAACAATTAGACAGAAAATACAGCGCAAGACGACTTCGGCCGATGACACCTCCAAAAGGGTCGTCGCTGGAAGCGTACGAGGCGGCCCTCAAGGCAGGGGGGATAGTCCAAGAAGAGCGCATCAGGCGGGGCACATGGGCGGTGCTGGGGGAGGTGATGCGAGGGAGCTGGCGGAAGAAGAACGGGCGACGAAGAATGGCGATGAAGAGGATTGGGTTGATGAAGAAAAGGAAGAAGAGGCAACGATAGGGCGTCGGTTGAGGTCCAGAAAAGCAAGGGCAAAGGCCCCCAAGGCAACGAGGACATTGCCTTGAGGAGGGGGGCAGATGCAATAGGGGGTTTGGCTATGTTTGGCTGGACCTTCGGCCCCATTAGGGTGTGATCCGGGGTAGATACACACATTGGATCCTACTTTGCGACACATCATTGCATTCCTCCTTCGCTGTCCGCGAGCTCTTTGAGACACTACCCCAACGTGCTGTGAACCTCACTGCTGAGCTCAATGTGTCCTCCTCAATTCACCCCTCATCACTGACTCCGATATCCTCCCTGACAACCCCTGCACCACAGCTGCATGAACATAAATGATCAAACTAGTCCAAATCAATTCGTGGAAGTCTTGGAGCCTGCTGGAAATTCTGGCGGGTCTGGAGAGCTTCGACATCATCTGCACACAGGAACCCCATCTGCATGAAGTCTCCAATAGCAATGAACACCCCGGCTATACCCTCATATATCCGGAAAATGCGACCCACCACCACGTCTCTATTTATGTTAAAACATCCACCATTCCCTCTCACTGCATCTGCCCGCGTTCTGATCTCTCTTCCTCGGGGAATGTTATCGTCGTGGACTTCATGTTTGGCATCGTTAAAATAACAATCATCAACCTCTACAACGACAGCATCACCCGTGCGGGAGTAGGAATTTTGCGGAACATCCTTCGTCAGCTTGGCCCCACCACACTAGTCTCCCACAGTCAGACTCCAACAAAAAAAAAAATGATAGTCAATAATTTTTGTTTATGTTGGAGTCTGATCGAAGTGACAGGCCTCAACCCGTAGCTCAGAAAGCGTGATCAACCCGTGACTGCACGCTGGCTACAGTAGGCAGGATGGTCGAGGTTGGATTTGGTCATTTTTGACATCGTGTTTCACGTTTCCGGTGATCCGGAAACATGCTGCCAATGAATTCAACCTCCGAGTTGTGAGTTTGAATGTGGTACTCATCACTGTAGCGTGAGTATAGTGCTTGTTTAAATTAGTATACCTTGAAAGCTTTGACATGGTTGCCTGCACAACATTCAATTTGAATGCTTTGACTTGAAAAGGAAATTGCACCAAGTGATATGGACTTGGCAAGATTACTCCCAAATAATGGCTGTTGAATTTATTTTGCCGCTCCCTCTTACTCATAGTTAGAGGTGGACTTTACAAGGCCTCTCAAACATTTTCATGATTATTTGCAGGACCCCCCACCTTTGGCGCAATATACAATCTCGGTGCTCCAATCCAAAAAGGAAATTGATGATACAGGAATATCTTGTGAACTCAACATGTAAGTACATGGCACACTGTCTGAGCATGTAATGCAGTAAGAGGGAGCGACAAAATAAGTTCAACAGCCATTATTTGGGAGTAATCTTGCCAAGTCCATATCACTTGGTGCAATTTCCTTTTCAAGTCAGAGCATTCAAATTGAACATCGCGCAGGCGACCATGTCAAAGCTTTCAAGGTATACTAATTTAAACAAGCACTATACTCACACTACAGTGATGAGTACCACATTCAAACTCGCAACTTGGCGGTTGAATTCATCGGCATCACATGTCCGGTGATCCGGAAACGTGAAACGTGATGTCAAAAATGACCAAATCCAACCTCGACCATCCCACCTACTGTATGCTGGCACATGCAATGTGATCGGGCTCGAAATATATTCCACAACGGCAATCCAGCCACAGTAAAATGCAAATTTATGGTAAGTATGCTGTTTTAAGATTGCCCAAACACTGCACCATTTTTCCAAACTTTTCTACGCCCATGGTAATGCTCAATCTGCTGAAATCTAATGAAAAACCATCTTATCATGACCGTTTCAGATCCAAATATTCCCCTTAGTGCTCTGACACATTATATCACTATTCTTGCACTTCCAGGTCTGTTTCTGCCAATGTAGTGCATCTCTCATACACATAACCAATAATTTGGCCCGATCGTTCAGTCACGAGGGCCACGTGCAGTCATTTTTTGATCACGCTTTTTTGAGCTACGGTTCGACAGCTGTCACTTAGCACAGACTACCACCACATGTGTTCTCGCCGTCATGGACTCCAACTCGCATCACGTACAATGGGACTCCCTGACAAAAACTCCCACCTGTGAAGCGGATTTTGAACTCCATGATCTCCTTACGGCCCACCCTCTTGTCCTCGTTACACCTCCAGACGTTCCCACACATATCTCGGGTAATGTTATTGACCTCAGATGGTGCTCTCCATCACTGTTCCTCTCAGTCCGTGACATGGTAGTTGACGCTAATCTATGTGTTGCCAGTGACCATCTCCCGATACGATACACCCTGGACTTTGATACTATTCGTTGGCAGTCTACTAAATTCAATGCCAGCAAGATGGACTTGGAAAAATTCCTGGCCATCCTATGTCACCACCTGGGGTTGAATCCCCTTCCGCCCATTTCGATGCAAGCAGAACTTGATGCGGCCGTGTTGCTTCTGTGTAATGCTCTCTCGGCTGCTCTCTAAGGCTCAACTCCATGCCATCGGCCATGTTTGGTTGCCAAATGGTGGTGGACTCCTACAATCTCCATTCTTCTGAAGGCAGTTAGGACCGCACGTCGCAGGTTTCAAAAGTATCTGATACCTTCAGCTTGGACAGCCTGGCTGAATGCTAGACGGGATCTTTACGTTGCCATCACTCAAGCGAAGCAGGCGGCATGGCATATTTTCGTTCGTGAACTGGAGAGGATTGACATCTTCAAAGCCTGTAACCACCTCAAGGAACGTCACTCTACGATCTTCCCAGCCATCTGCGACTCGGAGACTGGTTTCGTTGCGCTTTCACATACAGATCACAGGAGAGACCTTGGTCGGGCATGGTTTGGTAGCTTCGCCGACAAACAACCAAATATATCTTCAATGCCTCCAGATGTGACTTCGGATCTGCGCGTAGACCACACTGGTAACAGTGTGGGCGTTGTGAACGCCCTACACCTGGCCCAGCGAATGTGACAAGAGACGCACGGAATCTACACGCCGAACGATATCTGCACACATATTCGGATACCACCTTACCAGATTGGGAGTCTCGCTAGACTTGCGCTTCGCACGTCCTGTTCACCTCGTCTACAACCATGTCCACCACCAACCTAGCGCGTTCTACATGACTCCACCTCTCGCACATTCCATTCACCACCAAAACTACAGCTCCGGTGGAATCACCTCCACATCCGTCACATATCTCCTTCACCACCGGAATCTCCCGTTTACACCTCTCACACATACCCCTCACCAGTGAACAACCACCATCGCTCACCCGCTCTTCCCATTTACACCAGCGAACAACCACTTTCGCTCACCAGAAGACCTCGTTCACACCTGCGAACACACCATTCACCGCCTCATGTTGCAGCCACAGGGGATGAAACGCGAGGATCCTTGGGCACGAGGCCCGATGTATCGGACATTTTCGAGGTATAAAAGGGAGACGTAGTTTTGGGCAGTAGTCAGTCAATAAGTGGTTTCATACCCCACCCCCACTCTTCACACACACTCTTGTAAAAACCTCACTCAATCTAATTGACCACACACACACACACACATACTTGTCCTTCGGATGTTTCATCGCCCTCCCTCGCCGTTGTCTCACCCCGAGCCGGCACACACACACTCCGGTTTTATCGCCAGCAGACCTTCCTTCACGAGTCGCAGCACCCTGTAGAAGTGGGAACGACGATAAAGCACTAGCAAAGTGTCTACAATAGACCCTGGCGACGATCACACATGAGCTACGCATCGAACGCAGGATATAGTTGATGTCGAAGGATATCTTCACGCTCCTGAAACCGCGGTCAGAGCATTGAGGGGAACACAGTAGAGGAATGATAGAAGCCCCTTCGGATTAGGCAAGCGGCAGATTAGTGGAATTGCAGGCTCACGCAAGTACTTTCTTTAAACCTCTCTTTCGCTAACCTCGAACCTCACGTTCGAACACACTATCATTACACAACAAACACGTCTTTCTCCCCCTATACCTCATGCTTGAATTCAATGATACTAGCCCCTCAGAGGACGATCAAGCTGTTTGCAAGTGAAAAATAACTCACTTCGCAGTACCACAGTCAGCATCACAACGGCACCCGGACAAAGTGAGGGGGGGTTCACTCGGGGGCTATGCCTCAGGGTGGACTTCCGCCTTCGGCGGACAGGCAAGATCATTTGCCTGTCCCAATATTCACATCTGATGCACCAAGACTCCATGATGTAGATCCCATTGCGCTGGCTGCCTCCATACCCATCACAGCTGAGTGCCCATGTGTGCCGCTCACGGACGAAGAGGTAGACCGAGTCATATTCTCATCCCCTGCCTGGAAAGCCCCAGATCGATATGGAATACAAATGGGTTACATTCACAGAGCTTGGTCAGTTATTGCTGACTGAGTGCGGCTAGTGTTCAAATCTTCTGTCCGACTTGGAGCGAAACCTACCCTGTTTAAAGCCAACACCACCACACCCATCCATAAACAGGGAAAGAAGGACAAAACATCTACTAAAGCTTGGTGGCCAGTCGAGAACTACGAGCATATTCTGGTGAAACCTCTGGAACGTCTTGTGGCGGATTGTCTTTCTTTTGAAGCAGAATCATTCGGCTTTATAAGCCCATCACAATATGGTGGACGACCTGGTCACAGTACTGCGCAGGTGGTTGATGGATATATTCATCGTGTCAAGTCGGAGCTGGATAAGGGAAATACTGTCTCGACTCTGTTCTACGATCTCAAAGGGGTGTTTAATCGTGTCTCTCACCAAGTTCTTATCTCCGAACTAGTGGCATTGGGCTTTCCCCGTACAATTATTCGCTGGGTGGCATCTTTCCTTCACCATCATCTTGTTACCGTGGTAACTGAAGGGGTGCAGATGGTCACTTTCCGTTGCTCGGTTGAAGGTGCTCCTCAAGGATCGGCGCTTTCGGTTATTATTTTCCTCCTCTCCATTAACCGACTTCTCTTGCAGCTCAGATCCATTGGAGTCCATACCAGCTGGACATATGGTTTTGTGGATGACACCAACTTCAGCACTGCAAGTAAATCACCATCCCAAAATGTTACTGTTCTCAACAAAGCAGCGACCATCGCCGTGGGGTGGGTGAACGACAACCACACCACTTTTGAGAGGACGAAGACAGAACTCGCACACCATTCACCAGGGAATAGAGACCTTTCGGCCTTCACCATGAATTTTGATGGTGAGGTGATCCATCCCTCGGCCTCGGTAAAATGGGTGGGCATCTGGATCGACTTGAAGTTGAAGGGTGATGTCCATATCAAATCCCGGGCTGCATCCGCCGCCCGTGCTCTGAATGCGTCCCTTGCTCTTACCCATGCTGTTTGGGGCTTGAAACCTTTGATGGTGCGAGACTTGGCTCGTGCGATGGTCCTACCAAGGGCCGATTATGGTGTCAATTCATTCTTCCCCCTGTCTCCCTCGTCACTAAAACCGCTTGATCAAATTAACAAATCGGTGGCCCGATGTATCACTGGTGGGTATTGCACAGCTTCCCTCGCTGCACTTGGAAAGGAGGCCGCCATCCTTCCAGCGCCTCTGCGGCTGGAATCGTCTTTGCTTCATCGGCTTGCATGGTACCTGACACTCCCATCGTCTCATGGACTTGTCCCTATCCTCTGAGACGCCATTGCAACTGCACCAGTAAACCCCAAAAGAGCTTCTGCTATCCACTACATTGAGCGCCTCCCTGTCATTTGTTGGCCTGGAGACGTGCCAGCGCGAGGTCAGCAATTACGTGACCGGAAAACTCTGCGGGCTCCTACAAGTAACCCAGGTGATAGACCACTCCCTGGGCATGGAACACATTCTCCCTGTCTATGCACCTCCCTGGGCTGATCCCCTTCCAGTAACAACTATCATTTCAACAAAGTCCAACGCGCTAGAGGTTCTTCGCACAATGCTACAGGACGATGTGTGGTGGCAGTCCACTTGGTTCACCGACAGGTTGCTTTTTGATGGACAGGCAGGTGGCACAGCAGTTTGGGTGGAGGACAGCGTCCAACATGATTTGATCCTGATCCTGCTCGGGGATGGCCAAGTCACTGAGGGTGGGGTGGAGGGAGTGATTGGAGCAATGGAGCGGGCTTTGAGCGATGACTTTGACTAGGCTCTGATGGTTTCAGATTCACAGGCCGGCTTACAGGGCATCACATCCACATCGGCGCGCTCAGGGCAGTTCCGTGCAGTCAAGTATGACCAGCTCATCTGCAACGTGATGGAGCAACTAGCCCTGTGCTATAAAGTTTCTAGCAGCTATTAGCTGGAGCTAGAAATGTCCGCACTCCTGGTGAATAGCTAGCAGAGGTTAATAGCTGCTATATAGCATTTTGTTAGTAGCGGCTATTTGAAGCTAGAAACTAATAAATAGCATGCTATTTATGCTACTAATGCTATAAATCAATCCTCGACATCCCAGTCCTGGCGTCACTGTAGCCTGTGGTGTCGCTGCAACCTTCCCTGCTTGGACCTGCCACATCTTCCTTGGGCAGTGAGATGAGTTTCACAAGAGCTGGGCTGTCCAATCTGACATACTCGGCGGAATATATAGCAATAAATAGCAGGCTTTCCTGGGAGTCCCTGGCTGGAAATGTTATTAACATGTTATTAGCATGCTATTTATTGCTATGCTATTAGCATGTGACTTTGTAGCACAGGGCTAGGAGCAACTCCCCTCCCTCCATATTACCAACCTTTAGACCCCTGTGCACATTGGCACAGTTGGTAATGAACTCACAGATGTGGCTGCCAAGGCAGCCACCCTCCTGTCTCCCTCCCTGTCAGTTCCAGTTCCCCTCACAATGTGCAAACATCGCATCAACGAGGGTATCATTGAACAATGGTTTGCCCAATGGAGATCAAGTCTCACTGGCTGCACCCTGCGCCAGATCGACCGTTCCCCACCATCTCTCATCCTTTGGTTGCCGTACATAGCCTCAATTCCCCAGGTGATGATGTCAATTCTTGCTTGCCTACGCACTGACTTCTCTGCTCTCAATGCAACGAGGTTTTGGCTGCATCAAGTTGACTCACCGAGATGTGATGCATGTGGAGCATTTCAGAAACTTGCTCCCATTACCTCCTCCATTGCCTGGCTTGGGAACGCTACCGCCCACCGCTCCAATCCGCATCATATTCTGCTGGCATCCTGGGCGCCGTGGATGTACCATCCCTCCTCTCCCACCCCAAGCTCCTGAAGGCTGTAGTGAAATTCATTGACGATACGGGCCATTTTGGTGCTACATAATCTCCTTTGCCATTTTTCTTTTTCTGTTTTTATTTCCATTTCTTTCTACTATACTTACATATTGCACTTCCCACAAATTCCTGCACCAGAACGGATTACTCCCAGCCCTGACTCCCGTACTGCTCTTCTTCCTCTGAACCTGATATCTCATCGCACAAAATGTTTCCCACTTACATATTCTACTTTTACCTTTGTCTCTATACCCTAAATGTCTGTCACTCATACCCATACCATTACCTCCCATACCTATACTACTTAGTAGGTGTACTGTCGCATAGCTATCTGTAGCCAGGTACGAGAACCAATAGAAATCAAGTCAAATCAAGCCGCAGCTCGGCTCAGCTCGGCTAGCCGTTGGAGCCGAGCCAAAAATAAGCCAACCGCAGTCAGCTGATCAATGGGTGGCTCTAGAGGCTTGGCTCCGGCTCTAGCCGGCTTTGTGATGGCTTAGCCACAGCTCGATTTGGCTTACAACCGGAAATAGAATGGGCTCTGTGGTGACACTGCTGGCCGCTGTATCTGGCTCTGGTGTTGCTTACACCTCACCGACCATCGTGCACTCTATCCGAGCTTTCCCAATCCCTCTGCACTCTGCGCTCTGCCCTTTTCTGACGGCTAAGCCGTGGCTCCGCTTGTGACAGGCTTGAGAACAGGTCGTTCTGCTCTACTCTGCACACATTCCAAGCACTTTCAGGACTATTCCCCATTGCATACACATCCCATATCATCAATGAAACAAATGCCGGTCTTTTTCCTCCCCACAATGCCACTATTATTGTACATCAAGTTACAGTGCCAGACTGGCGGTCTTTGTCTCGAAGACTCTTGAAGCTTGATGCAATGCCTCGAGGATACCTTTAAGTTGACATCGATCCTGTGAGGTGAACAGCTGGTCAACAGATTCCCATAAAGGTATTGTGTTTACCGTTTCACTCATTGAAGGAATGGTTATTAACCTTTCCACACCATTTAGAGTTGCCCGTGCTATTCGTCGCTGGATTATATAGTCTTGACACAATTTGGAATTTAATATGGTCGTCATGATTCCTCTAGAATTAATCTGTCTCTCATCTCAATTCCCTTGCCTCCGAGCTGCCACCCAGAGGAAGAACAAGAATGTGAAGTTGATTCTTGTCGCCTGTTCTCCCATCATTCCCAGTAGCTTTTCCAGCCCAGGCTCCACTTGTGGCAGAGGAAATCCCTGTGATTAGCTATAGCTCTTCCTGATCTTGAGGCTGACCACATCACTGTTCCCAATGCACCCAACGTTCCCTATTGAATTATTGCTTGAGGGTTGCGACTCTGACTAATCTGAATGTAATTCATTTGTACATGCTTGCAACCATTTGTTCTTCAGTTGCACCCGCCACTCATCCGAATAGTTCTACACCAATTCTCTAGCTGCACAACATTAATCACCTTCCCATACCCCACCCGCGCCGAGAGAACTGGGACGCAAAGCTCTTCCTTGATGATCTTGCCTGGAGAAGCCGCCGAAACCACTGGGAAAGCCATGCACACCCAAGCAGCTGCAAACTCATAGCAAATCTATGTGTGCAGCATTTCCAGTGATGTCACAGCACACATAGAGGTGTGGCGCTGAGACGGCGGGTCTGCGCCTAGGCGTGTAAACCAGCTATTTTGTCGCTCCTAGGAACGGCTTACCTTCCTAGGAACATCTATAAGGGAACAGTCACCATTCCTAGGGACCCTGTTCGGTGATATACAATTAGAGTCAGAGTGAGTTCCGGGCTACTGATTGAGTGTTAATGATACAAGAGGTCTGGAATAGTATATGTACGTGGGATTCTTGGCTCTTCCCAAATGGGAGTCGGGATCGCTGTCATATACAAGGAAGCACCGTCTGATTCAGTCCATAACCTATATATAGGGGCGGATTGCGCGGCGAAGTTAGACACCATACCAAGGAGATATGCCAAAGCCCAAGGCAGACAACGAGGATTATATCCGGAAACAACCCAAGAGACTGCACGGTTGAGGTTTATGGCACGGCATTGGCCCTAAATAGGATAATTATCCTCCCTAGGGGACATCGTACACACGGATAGTTGCATGCCTAGGATGGTCAACCATCCTAGGAGCAGTAGTTACTATTACGACTGAGTGGCGCACCCTACCTCCAACGAAGTACGAACCACCAGGCATAGCCCACGGGACCTGGCTATAGGTCTAGAACACACGTGACACACGCGTCGCGTTGCAAAGGCAAATACAAAGACAAAGCAACCGTATTTAGAATACATATGGAAGCTGGCTACGAGAGAGATATACCCAAGCATGCTGCGTGGCTAGTCGGCGCCACGGCATGGCTGAGCAACGACGAGCTGACACAAGGCTTGGTGTTATAAACCAAGCTGCACCAAAACGTCCTCACGGTGGCATACGCGTCGGCGCGGCCGTCTCTAGGATAAATCAAATATACCCAATATGACTCCTAGGAGTCATTGCGATGACTGTTTCGGCAGTTTCAGCTACGAATCATGGCGGCATAATCGGCCGTCTCTCCGAATTTCCAATACTCTCTACTCAGTTACTCATTTCATATTATTTCTGTTTACTCATATCTCACTGTCATGTATTCTCAAAGTAGTATAAAATCCCAGCTAGATCCTGCGGTTCAGGAACATATCACGCCCCAGTATTGCCTAGACTTAGGTTGCAGCATTGCTTGTCAAGGCATTGGTAGACTCTTGGATTGGCCACAGAGATTTGTTGATATAAAACATCTCATCTCTTCTGTACCTGTTCAATATAAGACCTTTGATTGTTGGCTACCTTCGAAAGCTTTAAGTACCAAGCTCACTTGTAGCTGCAGCTGCTAGTGCAAAGGTACCTCAGTTTGTATACTGAGGTCTGCTGTTGGAACTCCACGAATTGGTGTGATCGCAGTACCCTAAAGGTACCTTGGTTTGTATACCAAGGTCTATTGTTGGAATCGTACGAATTGGTGCGATCACAGTACAAAGGTACCTCAGTGCCTGAGAGCCGAGGTCTATTGTTGGCATTCTACAAATTGGTAGCATCGCAATACCGTCTAAAAGGTACCTGTCGTTTGTACACACAGGTCGTCTGTTGGAACTCCATGAATCGGTGTGGTCGCAGTCCCCTATACCCACTCCTAGTGATCGCAGTAGCATCCTAGGGAGTAAAGCCCGTTCCTAGGAACACATAAAACCCATATAAAACCCGTTGCTTCGGTAACTTGGTAGCTCATTTCAGTTGTTTATCAACTATTGTTGCCTCCCACAAGTCCTAGACAGACTATAAAGTGTGATTCGTCCAGATATCAATAGTGTTGGTTCAATCTTAGTCGTATACTGCGGCGTAGACCTGAACTCAAGTCCGCACTGTGTGTTGTGTGTGTGTTGGTTGGTTGATTGGTTTGGTGTTTTGCATCACTCTATATCAGTCCTAGCATAGGCCATGCTCGAGTACACCGTTTCAGCGGTAGTTGCGGAAGCAGCCAATCACATTCGCGACTTGTTTGTTGGCGGCGATCTCCTTCAGCAAGAAGTAATTTGCACAGTGGACCTCAAGCTGGCGAAGCTGGCTCTGTGTGGTCTCACCCTCATGGAGCAGGGCGAGTTTGGTTGGGGGGAGGTCGAGGGTAGCGGCGCCGGATGTAGACATGGCGGCGCTCGGGCGGGTAGGGAGGTCGGGTGAGGAGTCCGAGTCCGAAATAGGCACAGGGGCGCGTGGTGGCGTTCTGGGCCAGGACGTGGTGGAGGTTGTGGGGAGGGGAGTCAAGGGCGACGTGGGGGACGATGAGCGTGCGTGCAACATGTCGTCGTCGGGTTGGTTGACGGCGGTGACCTTGGACTGCCCGTGGGTGATAAGGGAGTGGGGGATGGATGGCTGACGAGTCGCCAGCTTGATGATGTGGCACGCGTGGGTGACGTGGCCCATTTCTGGCAAGACGCTGTGGTGAACTCCGTTAGATCCAACCTCCAAACTCATTGGTAAGGAAGGGGTGGAGCAAAGGTGTGTGTGGGGGTGGGGATGGTAACGAGGATGGTGTAGGTACATGCAATCCTCAAGGTGTGTGTGGGTGGGTGGCATGCGAAGCTGGTAGCGCTGAGCAAGCTCAGGCCGCCTCAGCGGGGTGTGTGGTGGTGGGTGGTAGTGAGCGTTCAGTACTGAGTGGGGGGCTCGGCTGTCGCAGGCGAGGATGGGGGGGGGAAAGGGCGGAAAATTCAAAAAAAAAATGGAATCCTGCTCACCAGGATACCAGATAAAGATGGACGAGAGAAAAAGGCTAAGTCACACAAGGAGAATTTAGACCCTTTACAGGGAGTCGGCATTATAAGTCGTAGCTAGCATACAGATGAAGATTGTAGAGCAGAAGCAAGAAGAAGTGAGTACATGTTTGTATGTGTGTATAAGTGATCAGCATGATTACAAACCCTCTGAGACCGTATATGCCGCCAGACCGCAAATATTCATCGTTCCTGACTCCGATCGAAGGCATTTTGTGTTGTTCCTGACTTGTGGATATCATTGTTTCGTTCTTTTTTTCCCACAATTGACTGAGAATTCTGATTCTAAAGCTCATTCTGCTACTAGATTTTCGGTTTGAATTGAGTGTGAATGGTGCTCCAGTCCGATACTGTGTTTACGGTTGTGAATGCACCGCATTCGTGCAGTTTTTCAACCACAACCTTCCACTACCAAAACTTATATATATTTGGAAATGTTTAGACCCCCCGAGATAGTATATACTTCCAGACCACAAATATTCTTTTTTCCTGGCCCAATCAAAGCCATTTCGCACTGTTCCTAACTTGGGGATGTCGTCATTTCCGTGTTTTATGACCACCAATTGATTTAGTATTATGATTCTAGATGTTTCACCGAGTCCATGCTCGCTTATGAGGCTTCAGAGTCATGAACGAGCACGAAAACTTGTGTTCCTAACTCCCATCACTCGGTGGTCACAAGTGTGACTCGCCGTCTTTCGTCTCTCTCCCCACTTCCTGCCAGACAGCTGGCGCCAAAACGTTTTACTCTGCCACTCGCATTCTTCTCAGCCTATTGGTATCAGGTCACCTCCTGGGGCTTGGTGTTCGCCGAAGGTGGGTCTACATCGGTGCTTTGTATCTCTAGATCTCACTTTCCACTGCATTGCAATGCACGGCGCGGGGGGCGTATCAGTGAGCAGTCATACACACATTCAAGTCAGGACAGGTCAGGACTCTGCGCGGACCTTTTGAACCCCGCAGATCCTAATTGGTGCGTTCTTTTATCCTGTTTTTGTGATGTGTGGTGCTAGGCCGCTAATAGTAGTAATAGGCTATGTATGGCCACGATCTGGACGCGGCTCCCTCTGCTCATGCCTGAAATACGAGTGTATAAATGCTCCGGTATCCGGTGCGTCACAATGCGACCCCCGCACCACTTTTATATTGACCCCCCAACAGTGCTTTCGTGGATTTTTCCAATGGAAGCGCTTCGGCGCAACGCCGCCCGGGGGGCAGCCCTCGTCTTCCCCCGCGTCCTGCTCGCCACCCGCATTCACAGCGTTGGAAATGTGCTCGCATGCCCGCTGATCGCTTCCCGATGGCCACGATCACACGGCGCCTCCAGTTTGAGCTTCTCACAGTAGGTGAAAGCCTTCCACGCATGTGGGATCGTGCCCCTGGACCCCGTGTATGCCCGGAAGACGGGTCGCGCAGTGCAGAGGTGCACCAGGCACGGAGAAATCGATGTGCGCGGTCCCGACCATCCCGATGCGTGACCCACCCGTCTTGATGTACGTGTGGGTGTGCCGTGAGCAGCTTGTGGGCGTGCATGACGACGCGGGTGTAACACATCGCGCTCGGATTATGCGGTAAGGATCCGGATTGCAGTAAAATAGATTTCTGTACCGATCAGTCTTTTGTATTCGTTTAATTCTCCCGGAAACTTTATCCTCGTACATGCCTTGTGCCTCAATATTTTTCCTGTGATTTTACACGAACTCTTTGTGCAACGTCGATGTTTGATGGCTGTGTTCCAGATGCGGACGTTGTGCAAATAAGGCCATTCAAATGTGTCGGTAATGACGCGCTTCATGATGTGATGGCGCGCTGTTTCTCATGCGCTATCAGTTTCTTTCGACAGAATCAGACGGCATCAGTAGTTGGAGAAGCCATCAGCTCCTTTACAACCTGTACAGGTGGCCTGGATACGGCATCATTGGAATAGGGAAGGCCTCTAAGGCGAGGCCTCTCATGAGAGCTGTGGATGTATCGCGATTAATGTTCTCATGAAAGGTCGCGATGTATCATTCCCCCAGCATCTGGTGTCACATGAATGGTCACCTCCCTTTTGAATGGACATTGAACGCGCGAAAATTGGTCGCATGATTAGACGGCATGGACCGGCAAGGAGTGAAGTACCATAGGGAGCTAAGGTGGGGAACGTGGCTGAGAAAAAGATAACGAATAAGGGTGATGGCAAATATGTCCATCGTGATACGGGGGATCTTCTTAATATACGAGGTATATATAAGGCGTCTAGCGTTCACACCGGGACCTTGGCAGAGACCCCATCGCCACTTTTCACAATGTTCCTCTACTGGCTCAGCGTTAACGTCTTGAGTGTTGTCGATCTACTTTGGTACATCACTATGTTAGTCGTTTATTGATCAATACAATACTCTGTCTGATATTATATTCATCCAGGTACCCTCCTCCACCAGGGTATTATCTTGCCTTTTATTAGCCTTTCGCCTTCGTTAATGATCACTGTCTCACAACTCTCAGACCGCGTCCTTCAGAAAAACCCAAATTTTCTGCGTAGGCTACTTCTCATCAGCCACCTATGCATTGTCTCACAACTCTCAGGCCGCCTCCTTCGGAGGAAACTGCCGCAGCTCCGCCGTCGCGCCCTGAAGTAACTGTCGTTCAAAGGTACACCATATTTTTTGAACTTAGTAATGCTGCTGATCGAACAAAATACTTCAAATAAAAAATGCTAGTTTGCGGCCATCCTTGTTCGCTCTCATCATTGGAATCGATAAATACAAGGATCCCGGCATTCCTCCCCTTCACGGCGCTGTTCCGGACGCAGATGCAATGAAGGATTTTCTTCTCTCCGACCTACATGTTCCAACAGATCGTATTATGAATCTTCGCAACGAGGAGGCAACTCGGGACGGCATGATTAAAGCTCTGGAAAATATCGCTAACAGCGATGCAATCGGTCCTCAAGATCCGATTCTCATTTTCTACGCTGGCCACGGTGGAGAAGCGAAAGCGCCGCCGGGATGGACAACCAACACCGAAGACAGCTCCATTCAGATGCTCATTCCTCATGATTTCGTCCAACAAGGGTCCGGGGATATCAACGGTCAAGGTATTTTCGATCTGACGTTGTCCCGAATCCTCGAAAAAATTGCACAAGCCAAGTCGGACAATATTGTAAGCCCTTCTAATATTTACGGGCTGGCCAGTTTTACAGTCCTTTTTATCAGACTGTTATTTTCGACTCCTGTCATTCTGGTTCCGGTACTCGCGACCCACGCGATCAAACTTTTTCTGTTCGTGGCGTGGAGCTCCCGAAAACTTACAGCATACCTCCCGATGTCCTCGAGTCTGAATCCGGGACTCGTGCTAGTGTTGTAGCCAAAGGATTTGAGAAGAGTGGGCTGCGCTCTCACGTCCTGCTCGCAGCCTGCATGCGAGGCCAGACCGCCAAAGAGAGACAAGGACGTGGCGCATTCACATTACAGCTTCTGGAGGTGCTCAAAGAGGAAGGCGTAGACAGGCTGACCTACAAGGACGTTGTGACTCGTCTGCCTGATCTTCCACTGTAAGTACTTTTTTCGCCCCTTGGTTGGCAACAAAGCTGATTGGCGCTTTTCAGCCAAAATCCGCAGTGCGAAGGCGATAATCAGAGTCGGATACTTTTCAACTCCAAGGTCGCTAGTCCTCGCCGCGCTTTATTCAACATTACAGCTATTGCGTCTAAGTCCGGCCAGTATATCCTGGAGGCGGGAGAAGCACATGGCATCACGCACAAGACGGAGTTCTCTGTTTTTAAGGACAGAAAGATGACGGAGCTCCTCGGTACTGTTAAAGTTGGGGACGGTATCAAAGACATCATCGCCTTCCGCTCCCAGTGCTACGTTATTGGAGGCCTTGCTTTCTCGTTTGAAGGCACCGCGTATGCTCTGCAAACTCACCGTGGCGAAAGTCAGGACATTCGCTTGTTTGTCGAGGCGAATACCGCATTTCTTGAAGTCTTCGTGAGCCTCGCACAAGAGATGGAGCGCGCTGATGCCAGCAAACGGTCATTCCTTCTTTTAAATACTCCCGCTGATCAGCCCGACCTCGCCATCAGTACCAACGAAGGTCGTGTCGCCTTCCACGTTATGGAGGAGATTTGTCGGGCGTATGGTTTGACGATGATGCCTTACCACGATGTCCGAGTTGAAGAAACCGACTTAATTATGTCCATCCTGCGCAGCGCGGCAGATTTCTATTGGAACCTTCATCACTCGAACAAATCGGGTATTCTCAATTCGAAAGTCTCCGTCGATTGCCTCAAACTTGTTGAATCTGGCGAGTTTGATGACGATTTGGATCCAATCCTTGTTCCCCAGGCAGTTGATGGCAAGGAGGTGAACCTGAACGTCGGGGGAATGATTATCATTGACGTCGGGGAGGATGTCAAGTACGGATTTAGGATCAATAATACCTCCAATGTTCCGTTATACGCCGCCGTTTTCTACTTTGATGTCAGTGACCTTAGCATCGGTGGGTCTTTTCTATACTGTCCAAGAATGAGCATCACTCATTATAATTCTTCTGCAGCGGCTTATTATTTGTCGGGATCAGCTGCTGCAGGGAAAGCTGACGTCTCAATCCCTCCGAAAAAGTCTTTGACTATCGGATTTGGCGACGGTGGTGCCGTACCTTACACGTACTGCCTCAGACCCAACCAGAACGTCGATGTTGGCTACTTGAAAGTTTACCTCTCAACCGAATACATCGATCACTCTGGCATCGCTCAAGCGTCTCCCTTCGAGGAGCGTCGTTCATGGAAGCAGGAGGAAAAGAAGAGGTACCTTTGGGATACAATCACCATACCTCTGATCCAGCAGAAAGGCGCCTCGTCTGGTCGATGCTTCGGATTTGGAGGAGGTTTCAATGCGAGTGCTAGTTTCGGGTCTAGTTTCAGTGGTGGTTTCGGGGGTAATCAATGCCAGCTTCGAGGCTAGCAATGCCGGTTTGGGGGCTGGCTTTCGCTTTTAATAACTGACCTTACGCATGCTATGCAACTTCGTTCATGACTTACTGTTTCGGAATGTACTACCAGTCCACTGCGTTGAAATTGCGCGAATCTGATGACGATACATCTATTTTGAAAACTATATTGAACACAAGCGGCTGCTCGGCCGCTTCGCGGCCTCGCATCCCGTTCAGAAATTCAATTTCTGAGGTTGAACCTTTGAATGAAGGGTTCATTTTTTTTTATCAATGGCGCAAAGAAAAGGTAAACCGTGCACTTTACCTGAGTTGGTGAGCAGAAGAAGAGTTGGTGTGAACGCGGCGTTGACGCGGCGCAGCCCGTGGCCGCGGCATGAGAGCGGGACGAAAGGGGAAAGCTCGGAGGAAAGAAGCTGTTGGCGGAGTTTAAAAAGGCTTCAGACACCCGTAATTTTATAAAGAGGGTGAAATGCGGCGTTGACGCGGCGCAGCCCGTGGCCGCGGCATGAGAGCGAAGCCAGAGATAGTGTTGCCGTCGATGTGAGTCCAAATCGATTTCAGACTCGGCTCGGCCATCGAGTTGATGGAATCGATCAGTCGATGCGAGTCGAGTTACAACTCGAGTTGGTGATGAGTTGTTGATGGTAGCCATCACTTTTCCCATCCCCAAAATCTGAAGTCACAGTCACCGTTCCTACAATGTATTTTCCCAATACTGTCCTAGCATGCCCAGGAAAATACAGAAGCCAACAACACTGGTTCTACATATATTCCTGCTAAGTTGCCCCATTTTACCAAGCATTTATAGCTGAAGAATGAATTATTTCGGAGGCTTTGAGGTAGTATTAACATTATATGACCACTTTCACTTGTAATTGATGTTAGCATTGTTGTAAAATATCTAGAAACCAATAGAACATTGAGTCCGAGGTCTCTCGTATATGAAGTCCAATACCCCGGTGACACTAGAGATTTAGCGGATGATGGCGGATTGATGGCAGAGCCATCAATCCCCTGCACAGATTTCAGCCCAGGGATATCCCTGGGCGGATATCCACTGCACAAATAAAGTGTCAGCTACCATGACTTAGTAGGATATCCAAACTCCCTGCACGCAAAAAATTGAAAGTGAAAGACATGCAAGGAACTGCATGTCAACTCCCTGCATGGATATCCTCGCAGGGAATTGAAAGCCGACTCCCTGCGTGGATATCCATGCAAGGAACTGCACATCACCTCCCTGCATGGATATCCTCGCAGGGAATTGAAAGTCAACTCCCTGCATGGATATCCGTGCAAGGAACTGCACGTCCACTCCCTGTGCGGATATCCTCGCAGGGAATTGAAAGCCAACTCCCCACGTGGATATCGCGCAGAAAATGACTCTAGTGGGAACTGAACTCTCAACCTGGCACGAACAAGGAAAATACATAAGTCGACAACACAACCACTATACTATGAAGACAATAAGTATCATCAAAACCAATAGCATCTTATTGGCCCTCTCCCCGCCATTAGACCTACTATTACTACTCTATAACATCTCACCCTCGTGTGGTGTTGAAATGAACTCAAGCAGGGGATGGACTCAGCCAAGGAAAGTGCTGGAAGATGCCAGCAGAGAGGCAAAACCATGCACATAGGTCCACGTGTGGAATTTGCCGCAGGGAATTTGTCATGTGAATTTCGGCAGAGGCAAGTCTGCGCTTGGATTTCCCCGTGTAGATTTCGGCACAGGCAAGTCCGCGCTTGGATTTTGTCGCACGGATTTTGTAATCCTGCCCACTGATTACGACAGATTACTTACGGCCTTAGAGCCAAACACAGACAACCTTAGATTACTTACTTTCTTGCTTCTTACCACGACCTCTTGTACGCTAGCTACGACTCAACGCCGACTCCCTGAAAAGGGTTTAATATTCTTTCCTTGTGTGAATTCTCTTTTCTTTTCCGACTTGGTATCTTGGTGAGCAAGATCCCAGATTTGCTCGCACACATTTCCTTGCGGGGATCTAGAGTTTTGGCGTGCTTTGTGCTACTAGTAATAGTAGTAGCTATATTATTAGATAGTGATGGTAATACTAAGCATCATGACTAATACCATCATTCGCCATCATCCACCATCATCTGCCAAATCTCTAGTGTCACCGGTGCTCTCATGAAGTCAGGGTGCAAGATGTCTTTCGACCTCTCTGTCCCAATTGGGGATCGTGGGAGTGATGGGAGGCCCAAAGAGGCCCAACATCAGGAAAACCGTAGCTGATCCATAGTGCAGTCCTAGTGGCATAGCATCCCTAGCGCTGTGGAGCTCCCACATGCGCTACACCACACACAACACACCATCTCCCATCCAAGCCTTATTCGCAATCTCGCTTCAATGCCCAATCCGGATTCATACATCCCATTTTAGGACAACTGTGTCTCCACTTCAAATTATCGTATTTGCACTACGACCTCGGACAATGCGTGCCTGCCAACTGTCATTACCTTCCACTGCGCCACAACCACGCCGCCAGCAAGGACTTGGACCCGTAATCCAGGAACTTCAGGAAGTTAACCTCGCAGAAAATGATCCTACAACCCCAGAAGCATTGGGTCACGGCAATTCACCCTTGGTAGAACAACCAGGAGACGAATCACCGCTCACCTCCATAGCAAATTCGCCTGAACCCATACTATCCAAAAACCTATCCCCGGAATCTTCCCTCGACTCCATTCCCTCCTCCTCTTCTGTTACCCTATCCACGGAATCGGATCTTACAAATTCATCAGCCGAGCAATCTCCCCCTATCCGAAAAAAGATGGCGAAAATGCTACCCGGTGTGGAACTCCCACATGTGCTACACCATGCACAACGCACCATCTCCCATCCAAGCCTTATTCGCAATCTCGCTTCGACACCCAATCCAGATTCATACAACCCATTTTTGGACAAATCGCGTCTCCACTTCGAATTATCGTATTCGCACTACGACCTCGGACGACGGGCACCCGCGGACTGTCATCACCTTCCGTCACGCCACGACCACACCGCCAGCAAGGCCTCGGACCCGTAATCCAGGAACTCGGACTTTGAACCACTTGATAGCCACCAAACACGGTTCGCATTCCCAACGCGAAATAAGCTATTGGTCCCGCTACACTTGAAACAACGGTTCCGCTCGGCTCCCCCTGCATTAGCGGTACCGAGGACCAGGCAGGAAAGGTATAAAGAGCGTAGGAACGTAGGACAGTAGTCAGTCAATAAACGGTGTACTTCCCCCGCTACCTAGCTCACCCCTTGGTACCACACACCATCTCAATAATCAATTGGCCACACACACCACACACACATTTGCCCACAGCATCTCATCGACTAACACCCTTCTTTCGCAGCTTAAGAAATAAGCCTGCGTGAACTCACTCTCTCCGACACACACACACACTTTTATCGATCGCACACCTTCCTTCACGAGCCCAGCACCCTGTAGAAGTGGGAACACGATAAAAGACTTTGGCAAATCGTCTACAGTGACCTCCAGTTACGAGTGAGCATAACTGCACGCCTGAACAAGGAACGCAGTCGACGTCGGGGAATTTCTGCGGACACAGCTCCTTGGCTTGTACCGGTTCACCAACTATGAACGTTCATTAGGGGAAATTCGAAGTGAGGCGACAGCAGGATCTCTGGATAGTGACAAGTAGCAGATCAGCGGATTGCTAGCTTGGAGACGGTATATTTTTCACCCACACCTATTTTTACTGATCAATTCGAATCACCACCTCGAATAAAACACTCCCTTACAACAAATCGTGCATTCCTGTCCTACCAACCAACTACTATCCATCCTTAACACCCCTTTGGACGAACCAGCTGCCAATTGAGGAAAAACTCCACATAGCAGCCCCGCAGTCCGCATCACACCGGATGAATGGTTCGTGGAGCACCCGAGTTCAATGGGAAAGCTTTAAACCTTGCCCATTACTGGGAGGACTGCAAGGGATTAGCAGAATCACTCGAAAGGACCACAGATGCGGAAAAAGTAAAGATCTCCATGAGATATATCTCGAGGGAGGACAAAGTCCTGTGGAGAGCTTGCACTCCAGACAATCCACCGCCGACCTGGGCGCAATTTAAATCCAGTGTTCAGGAACTCTACCCAGGGTCAGACGGAGTAAAGATGTTTACCCCTAATGACCTGGAAGATTTCCTGGCAGAAAGATCGATGAAGAAAATCCGGACGAAGGATGACTTCTCTGAGTACCATAGGAAATTTTGAACAATCACTTCTCACCTCCTTGTGGAAGGCAAAATATCGCCTTTGGAGGAGAAAAAGGAGTACCCCAAGGGGCTAGAGGAAAGCTTCCGCAACAGAATTTATAGACACTTGCAAATCGTGAAACCCGAGCACAGCAGTAATGTGCCGTTCGAATTAGCAGATATGGTCAAAGCTGCGAAATATATTCTTGACGAACCAGCCTCCGCATGTAGCAGTGACGACTCCTTCATAAAAAAGGAAATGGTGGACCTCGGTCAAGCCATTAAACAAATGAATCAGCAGCACAGTGTCGACATGCAGTCCTTGCAACGGGCAATTAATATAGGACAAAAGAATGGGAATAAGGGCCAGAATATGGGCCGCCCTTCCTTTCCTATGTACCAAGCAACTGCTATGGAGGGCGTAGCTCCACTGGCCATGTACCAACCACCGGCTCCACGGAATAATACGGGACAATACAACCAATACCCACCACAGGAACCATGGAACCAGAGCGGACAACCCCAGAGATCAACCATGTTTCCAGCCAGCGAATGCGGGTTTTGTTCAGAACAAGGCCACTTCCTCCGTGACTGCCCGCACGGAGCAGGATATGTTCACCTGGGAAAATGCTTCTGGAACAATGGTGGCAAATTGGTTTTTCCCGACGGGAGATTTGTGCTGTGCGCGATTCAAGGGAGGAATTTGCGAGAACGGGTGGACCATTGGTTCGAATTAAATGGACCACCACCTAACTCCCAGCTGGCGAGACCCGTGCAGACACAGATATTCGAAAGAGATCAGCCTCCACACATGGTACAAACCATGAACTTCCAAAGCTGCGAGCCGATTCACACTATGGTGTTTGGGAGAATTCCCATACCACCTGTAGAAGCAGAGAAGGAAGGGGCAGCGGTGTGGGCTATGGCACCTAAGGGGAAGCCGAAACCGGTCCTGGAGGTCGTGATTCAGAAGAAACCCTTCAAGGGGCCGGCTAACTTGCCTCAGAAGAAAGCCGAGTTACCAAAAATAACTCCCAAATTGGCACCACCGGTTCCGGAGCGTCCACCTGCTTTTAAATACCAGGCGCCTATCAAGGACCCGGCGGCACTGGTAAAAACGGTTGTCCAGTGCATGCTGAAGTCTCAGATCACCATTAGCAATGAAGAGCTGTGCACAATATTGGCCGACATTTACAAATATTATAGGGAGAACACGGTGACCAAGCGCATTCCCACGGTCGAAACCTCAATGGTCAGCGTGGAAAATGGCGACGAAATGCAGGAGGCTCTGGTCCTCATATTCGAAGGGCAGGAGGAGCTCAAGGGGCTTACCGCTTCTCCAATTGACTCACTCCGTATCCTGGACGTAGTGGTAAACAACACCATGACGGTAGCCTGTACCCTCAATCAAGGATTGGAAATCATCGCGATGAACCGGAACATATGGCAGGAATTGGGTGTATCACTGTCACCAGATAAAGTGCTCACCATGGAATCGGTGGACTCCGATCAAAGCGTCACTGCCGGGGTAGTTGAAAACCTTAAATTCACCATCGGAGAGGTGGACCTATTACTGCAGGTACATGTGGTGGACGGCACCCCCTTCAATATTCTCATGGGGCAGCCTTTCTTCTGTTCACAGAGTGCCATACCACAGAGTGCCATACCAAGGATAGGTCGGATGGTGCGCAGGAACTTACGATGACTTGTCCCAACACCAAGAAAGTTATCACCATCCCTATGAGGATTAAACCCCCACGAACTATAAACTCCGTTGAAACGAACCCTTTCCAAATATTCAACATAGACAAATTGGGTTTTGCCTGAAGGAGGATGAAGCTGAACCGCGTTCTCCGCCCTCAGCAGCGGTATCGGCCATGTACTGGAAAATCTCGGCGCAATCATCAACACGAAACAATTTACAAGCTACGACTTCAAATTACGAAAATAATTGATCCCAGACTTTGAACACGGTTAAACCTATAAAACACATGCCAGGGATGTCCTTAAGGGGACTGGCGGTGCCGATGGTGCTATACACCCCGGAGGGGACAAACACCATTGACTGCAGACCAATTTTTATACACGACACCACAATTCAATAGGAGATATTCCCCCGGTGTCTGGCATATTGCTTGAACCAAATGTACGACTACGACGAAAAAGCCCACATGTGGATTAAGACCACGGTAGAAGGCAGAGTGAAGAAACCCAAAGAAAAGGCAAAGAAGAAAAACTATAAACCAGTGGTGGACTGTGTACACTCGGTGGCTGCAACGTTGCCCGAGGAGTTCCGGATCGTGAGACACTTCCCCTCGGATCCCTTGGAGAACATGCCACCATTAAATCCACACCCAGAAATATTGGCACCGGGGAAAAGATACACCTTGGAAAGGGCTGCGGAAATGAACATAAAAATGAAGACGGGTTCCTGTGGGAGGAAGAGGAAAAGTTGGTGCACAATTTAATCAAAAACCACGAGATGGCATTCGCCTGGGACGAGACAGAAAGGTGACATTTCAGAGAAGACTATTTTGAACCGGTGAAGATCCCCATTCTTGCACACACCCCTTGGCAGGAAAGGAACATATTGATTCTACCAGGCATAAGGGACAAAGTTGTCAAGATCATCTGTGGAAAAATAAACACGGGCGTTTACGAACAATCCAGCTCGTCCTATAGGACAAACTGGTTTGTGGTCCAAAAATCCAACGGGTCGCTGCATTTGGTTCATAATCTCCAACTGTTGAACGGCGTCGTTATAAAAGATAGCAGGTGCACGCCAATAGTGGAGGTTTATGCGGAGTCCTTTGGAGGATGTGTCATCTACGGGATGTTTGACCTGTTTGTCGGATTCGACCATAGAATGGTAGACATTGTGTCCAGAGACTTCACCACGTTCCAAGGACCGCTCGGCACTCTCTGGCTTACCTGACTTCTGCAAGGATACACGAATTCTGTCCAAATCCAACAAGGGGACATTTACTTTATTCTCCAGGATGAGATCCCACATATAACACATCCTTTTGTGGACGATACCCCTGTAAAAGGACCCACCACATATTACCTCCAAGATGACGGCTCCTATGAAACTATCCTGGAGAATCCAGGGATCTGCCATTTCGTTTGGGAGCACCTGTGAAACGTAAACCGGATCTGTCAACGCATTAAACATGTGGGAGGAACCTTCAATGTGAAAAAGTCGTTCTTCGCGGTGCCACAGATCAAAGTTGTGGGTCACGTATGCAGTGTTAATGGATGAACTGTGGACGAATCAAAGGTTCTGAAAATCCGTGACTGGGCAGACTGCGAGGACCTAATGGACGTACGGGCATTCCTAGGAATGATGGGGCTTATGTGCATATCCATAAAAGATTTCGCCCAACATGCAAAGCCCCTTGTAAACCTCACACGAAAGGGTGTGCCCTTCGAGTTTGGGGATGCACAACGGGAATCTATGAACATATTAAAACAACTCCTTATCAATTCTCTAGCCCTACAACAAATCAACTACTCCTCGGACTGACAAGTCATTCTCTCGGTGGATTCTTCTTATATCGCCGTCAGCATGATCCTGTACCAAGTTGGAGAGGATGGAAAAGAGTATCCGTCTCGGTTTCACTCCATAACCTGGATGGAGAGGGAGTCCCGCTACTCCCAGGCAAAGATTGAGCTCTACGGTTTATTTCGCACTCTCAAAGCCTATTGTCTATATTTAGTCAGGGTAAAAAACCTCCTGGTCAGGATGGACACCAAATATGTGAAAGTCATGCTAAACAATCCCGACATTCAACCCAACGCAATGATGAACCATTGGATAGCAGCAATTCTGCTTTTCAATTTTCAACTTGAACATACCCCCAGGGCAACACATGCGCCGGATGGTTTGTCTTGAAGGAAGAAGGCACCGGGAGACCCTGAAGAAGATGATGACATCAACGAATGGATAGATGTGGCCTGCAGGTTTGCGGTGGAGGTGATGAATTGGGGCCGGAAAAGGAAATCTTCCTTATTGGAAATAATCCCCGCATCACGACTTCAAATTGATGGATCTCCGCTTGATCAAGACTTATATGGAAAATACTTCCAAGAAGTAAAATCTGAGGCCCAAGGAGAAGCAGCTAGCGTGTACATTTTGAAGATCGAGGACCAGCCGTTTGAGATCCCGTGGTCAGACAAGGCCCGCATGGTGGACACCAATTTATTGGAGATAGAATGGTTCCTGCTTATGAAGGATACACCCAGTGACATGGAAGATGAAGACTATGAAAGGTTCATTTGACGCAGTCAGAAGTTCTTTCTCCTGGACGATGCGCTCTGGCGCATTGACTCCCACGGAGCACACAAATTGGTTCTGGATAAAAAGAAGCGCAGAGAGATCCTCTGCCAGGTGCATGACGAACTGGGACACAAGGGGTTTTTCATAACGCGGAAACAGTTGTTGGATCGATTCTGGTGGCCAATGATGGGGCAAGACCTTAAGTGGTATTTGTCCACATGCCACGAATGCCAACTACGTTCAACCCAGAAAATCAACATTCCCCCAGTCGTATTTATGCCCCTACCCTTATTCCATAAGGTGTACATGGACACCATGTTATTGCCCAAATCCAACAGGTACCGATACATGGCGCACACCAGATGCTCCCTGAGCTCCTGGCCTGAATGGAGAATGTTGGAAGAAGAAACCGCGTATTCGCTTGGCTGCTACATATTTGAAGAAATCCTGTGCAGGTGGGGCGCGGTTGCTGAGATTGTCACAGATAATGGGGGACCATGGGTTAAAGCCATAGAATGGCTGGCAAAGAAGTATGGGATCCACCATATCAAAATCTCAGGATACAATTCAAGAGCCAATGGGCCGGTAGAGCGATGGCACTACAATGTCCGCGAAGCTGTGTCCAAAGCATGCGAAGGAGACCTCTCAACTTGGACGGAGAAAATATTCTATGTTTTCTGGGCGGTGAAACGGTGCACTCGAGCGCGGCCTATGCTAGGACTGATATAGAGTGATGCAAAACACCAAACCAACCAACCAACACACACACAACACACAGTGTGGACTTGAGTTCAGGTCTACGCCGCAGTATACGACTAAGATTGAACCAACACTATTGATATTTGGACGAATCAAACTTCAGAGTCTGTCTAGGACTTGTGGGAGGCAACGATGGTTGATAAACAACTGAAATGGGCTACCAAGTTACCGAAGCAACGGGGTTTTATATGGGTTTTATGTGTTCCTAGGAACGGGCTTTACTCCCTAGGATGCTACTGTGATCACTAGGAGTGGGTATAGGGGACTGCGACCACACCTATTCGTGGAGTTCCAACAGACGACCTGTGTGTACAAACGACAGGTACCTTTTAGACGGTATTGCGATGCTACCAATTTGTAGAATGCCAACAATAGACCTCAGCTCTCAGGCACTGAGGTACCTTTGTACTGTGATCGCACCAATTCGTACGATTCCAACAATAGACCTTGGTATACAAACCAAGGTACCTTTAGGGTACTGCGACCATACCAATTCGTGGAGTTCCAACAGCAGACCTCAGTATACAAACTGAGGTACCTTTGCACTAGCAGCTGCAGCTACAAGTGAGCTTGGTACTTAAAGCTTTCGAAGGTAGCCAACAATCAAAGGTCTTATATTGAACAGGTACAGAAGAGATGAGATGTTTTATATCAACAAATCTCTGTGGCCAATCCAAGAGTCTACCAATGCCTTGACAAGCAATGCTGCAACCTAAGTCTAGGCAATACTGGGGCGTGATATGTTCCTGAACCGCAGGATCTAGCTGGGATTTTATACTACTTTGAGAATACATGACAGTGAGATATGAGTAAACAGAAATAATACGAAATGCGTAACTGAGTAGAGAGTATTGGAAATTCGGAGAGACGGCCGGTTATGCCGCCATGATTCGTAGCTGAAACTGCCGAAACAGTCATCGCAATGACTCCTAGGAGTCATATTGGGTATATCTGATTTATCCTAGGGACGGCCGCGCCGACACGTATGCTGCCGTGAGGACGTTTTGGTGCAGCTTGGTTTATAACACCAAGCCTTGTGTCATCTCGTCTTTGTTCAGCCATGCTGTGGCGCCGAATAGCCACGCAGCATGCTCGGGTATATCTCTCTCGTAGCCAGCTTCCATATGTATTCTAAATACGGTTGCTTTGTCTTTGTATTTGCCTTTGCAACGCGACGCGTGTGTCACATGTGTTCTAGACCTATAGCCAGGTCCCGTGGGCTATGCCTGGTGGCTCGTACTTCGTTGGAAGTAACCTTAGGTAGGGTGCGCCACTCAGTCGTAATAGTAATTACTGCTCCTAGGACGGTTGACCATCCTAGACATGCAGCTATCCATGTGTACGATGTCCCCTAGGGAGGATAATTATCCTATTTAGGGCCAATGCCGTGCCATAAACCTCAACCGTGCAGTCTCTTGGGTGGCTTCCGGATATAATCCTCGTTGTCTGCCTTGGGCTTTGGCATATCTCCTTGGTATGGTGTCTAACTTCGCCGCGCAATCCACCCCTATATATAGGTTATGGACTGAATCAGACGGTGCTTCCTAGTATATGACAGCGATCCCGACTCCCATTTGGGAAGAGCCAAGAATCCCACGTACATACACTATTCCAGACCTCTTGTATCATTAACACTCAGTCAGCAGCTCGGAGCTCACTCTGACTCTAATTGTATATCACCGAACAGGGTCCCTAGGAATGGTGACTGTTCCCTTATAGATGTTCCTAGGGAGGTAAGCCGTCCCTAGGAGCGACAAAATAGCTGGTTTACACACCTAGGCGCAGATCCGCCGTCTCAGCACCTCATCCCCTGGAGTAGAGGGTGTGTCCAGTGTGAAAACGCGCCGTCTTGAAGTGCGCTTTCCCCCGAAAGCCGCCATGGATGAATGGGGTGACGAATCAGCACCTCCTTGTCGTCGTCTGTGGTGATACCCGGGGGCACCTGGTGTCCATACTGCTCGGCACCAAGAGGATTCGATAGTCCATCCTGGTACCGGGACGTGGTTGTCAATTATTCCGCGTAAGAATGCGTGCACAAATGGATGCGCGTCGTCAATCAATTCGATGTCCACACCCATCTCCGTATACAGGATCTGCATCGCACTGAGTACGGTGAGCGTCCCAGCCTTGTCGGTCGTGAAGTGGCATAGGTTACGCCCAATCACAAGTTCCTATCCGTTACTGATAGCGGCTTGTTCATACATGCCAGGTGCCGCCATGATTTCGATGATGATCTTCTCGATAATGACTCGTGCCACTTTATTGTTGACATCATGATGGATGCACATGAGATCGAAAAGGTTGGCACCTCTCACCTTGCGATAGTCAACAGACCACGCGTCGTCGATAAATTCGCATCCAGGGATGCGCACCTCGTTAAATTGTATCCACCCAGCGAACAATTTGCCGTCCAACATCGATATATTACTTTGACTCATGGTGGCAAACCCTCGTTTGAGTTCACGAATTTGTTGGCGTACTCTGTACGCTGCGAGCGTGGACAGCGTTTCCGCGAACCAATCCGGCATGACGAACAGTTGTATGGCAAGTTTGTGCATTAACATCTGTTGGTCTTCCGGCAGCAAGCATCTATATACCCACAGACAGAAAATACGGAACATGTACACCCAGACGTGGTGTGTCAACGCGGTGGTGAACATGCAATGGAATGTCGCCTCGTTTGAGGGTATCCACGCTCGTCTACCGCATTATCAGCCGGTGGCACGGGCGGCGCAACGAATCCCATGGCCTCAAGGGTGGGGCCTTCGTACGTCGGCATGCAGCTGAAGTTGTGCGGCTGAGGCAGCCGGGCTCGGGCGGCGTCAATGTCGGTCTGGCGCTGTACGGAGTATGGTACCTCGACGTCGTCTGTAACACCAGCGTTAGCCGGCGCATGAATCGATTGGGCAATGCCCTGCTCACTGCTCGTCTCATCCGCCATGACAGTGTCGCCATCACCCTCGACATGCGAACGCTTGTGCCGAGGTCCACCACCTTCCATCTCACACCTACACTCTGTGAGTTCGTCAGTCAGGCGGACAATGTTGCGAAGCAACTCCTCGCATTCGTCCGCCATTATATCGATTCTGCGGTCGTGGTCACGCGCCATGGCCTTGTAGCTGTCAGCATTGCCCTCCACGGCCTCTTTCTTCGTCTTGAGGACTCCAATTTCGCGCTTGGCGCGACTCAACGATTCACGCGCCTTGACCAAGTTGCTCTCAAGTTGCGACTCGACCCTGGCTGCGACTGTGAGTTCCAGTCGTACGCTGCCGAGTTCCTTGTGTAGCGTGTCGGTCTCCTTGCGGAGCGCCTCGTTCTCTTCTCTAGCGTATTGCAACGCCTTCACAAGTTCCCTGCAGGGTACTTTCGCCTCTGTGGTGGGCCCTAGCATTGCCTTGGCCACTATTCCTCCCCCACGAGACGGAGAATCCATCTCGGAGGCTTAAGGCACAACTGTGTTGGTATTCTTGCCACTCCTAGCAAGCTGCTCCTGCAATCGCTTTGCAGCGTCGGCGTCGGAATTGTCCCAATCAAGCACTTCTTCATTGACGTCTTGATTGTCGCATATCGTAATTGCTTGTTCAAAGTCCATACTGAACTCCTCGGGCGGTTTCAGCAATTCCATCCTGTCGTGGAGCTGTGCGGCGTCGCTAGACACCATGAGAGTTCGCCACTGGGGCGTGTGGGGGATATGAATTGAGGCTAGACACCCAATTTTCACTGCTTCTTTTATATGGGTGCACCCTCGTGCACTTATCCCCGAGTGCCTTACGGCCACACCTCATGGCCTTTTTTTCCAATCTGGTCCCGCGGATCAATATTCTTCTATCACCACGTTACTAAACAGGCTTCTTGGGCAGGTTCTGCCACCGCTTAACACCCTGCAGGGCGTAATAATCGTCCAGCGCACTCAATAATTTAACTGAGTTAAACTTTTCCCAAGTCGTATCTCCTAAATTCCATTTCACATGAAATTCAATCACGTTATTGGTCCAGCGATGGGCCATAATATGGTCTACTAACTATTCGTCGTCAGCTGGCGCCCTAAAATCATAAAGTCCCGGCTGTTCCCTATTTGGGAACAAATTATCGTTGTTCGCCACATGTGGCCTGAGCAAGGTCACGTGGAATCGATTATGGACTTGCCATGCAACCAATACCTCCGGTAATTCCAATTTGTAGTCGGAGCATTGGGGAAATGCTTTTTGTACTCGATAGGGCCCAACAAACTTGGGCAGTAATTTAGTGGCACGACCTTTCGGAAGCGACAAATTAGCAGTTGACAGGTACACTAGGGTGCCTGGCTCGATTACCGGATCCTCACGGCGATGTTTATTCGCCTGAATCGTTGAGAACACCCTGGCCTCAATAATAGGGTCATGCGCTTCTGCTAAATTCAGCAGCACTTGTTCCGTGAACGCTTTGACTCCCTTCGGCGGGCGCATATCCCAGGTAAATTCTCGGAGCATGGAGGGCATATATCCTCCAGTCAATTCGAATGGCACATATCCAGTGGACACGCTAATACTCGCATTAATTGCGAATTCGATCATCGACAATTTATCCACCCAGTCCTTCTGGTCTGGTTGTACCATGGATCACAACATTTGTCCCACGGAGCGGTTCATCCGTTCCGTCGATCCATCTTTCTGCGGATGAAATGCTGTTGACATTAACAGCTTGGCTCCCAATAGTCGGTGTACTTCGCGCCACCATGCCGACGTAAATTTCGATTCTCGATCAGAGACAATAGATTTAGCGGGACCATGGAGTTGCACTATCTCTCGAATGTAGATGTGCGACAGTTCTGTCGCTCGGGTCGTAGTATTCACAGGTATCAGATGGACTTGTGAAGTGAGTCGACACATAATTACCCATAGATAATTTTACCCCCGCGATTTAGGAAATGGGCCTACGAAGTCCATCGCAATCGATTCCCATGGCTTCGTTGGAATAGGCAGAGAATGTAATTTACCTGCTGGGAGTTGTGTTCCCGGCTTGCATCCGAGGCATGTCATACACGCATTGCAGAACGTGCGGACCTCCTTCGATATTTTTGGCCACCAGTACCAGCGTCTAATATAGTCGCCCGTTCTTTGTCCGCCAAAGTGTCCCAGACTCTCATGAGCCTGTGTGATAAGTGCTCCTCGTGCCGTTTGCTCCCCCAATTTAACCTCAGGGACGCAAAGCACATCCTCCCTGTCGCGATTGTGAGCATACATCAATTCATCCTTAATGGTGAACATGGCAAAATCCGTTGGTTTAGCCAAGATTTTGGTGAAGAACGGGTCATTCTTATATCCGTCACGAATAACATTCAGTAATTCATCTACCATCAAGGGCGCATGTGGTAAGATATCATTCCTTTCTCGCGAATGGAACACAGTTGGGTCTTCGGTGGGGGCCACTGGCTCCCGCTCATTACCAACTTCCGCAGTGTCAGCAGCCTCCAAAGCTGCGACCTCTATATCTTGTGGCTCGAGTGCCTTGTTAAGGTGTAGACTTCGTCGGGGCGCTGTATCCATAGTGCACATTCGTTCGAATGATTCGACCTCTTCCCGTCGATCAAATGGGATGTCATTTAACTGAGCATCCAATCGAATATCTGCATTCACATAATCTTGAATGTTGTGAGTCTCATCCCACGAATCGTTATCATAATACCGTGAGAGTGCGTCTGCTGTTTTATTTAATTTGCCTTTTATATAGTGAATGTCGAAATCAAACCTGGATAAATATTCCATCCAGCGAACTTGTTGGCTACTGAGTAGCCGCTGGGATTTAAAGAATTCCAGTGCTTTGTGGTCAGTGACCACATGAACTCGATATCCGAGTAGTTTATGCTCCCATTTGAGCAGGGCTTCTAGAATCGCAAGCGTCTCTTGTTCAAAGACGCGGTAGTTATGTTGCGCTGATGTAAATTTGCACGACATGAATCCTGCTGGTCTACAGGTTTGCCACGTTTTCCCTTGGCCATACATTGCGCCGACGCCTGAAATCGAGGCGTCACAGATGACCCAAATAGGTTTGTCCAGGTTAGGGTCGATGGGTCGAAGGATGGCTGTCTGGCAGCAGATGATTTTAATCGTATCAAAGCACGATTGATGCAACGGCCTCCATACAAAGGAGTTGCCGTTACGCATAATGGCCGCAAGCGGTCCCGTATACGCTGTAATATCAGGCAAAAACTGTGCCAAGTATTGAACGAGTCCAAGGAATCGTTGTACGTCATGGTAGCTGCGCGGTTCGCGCCATTCCCAAATTCGCTGCATCTTGTCAGCATCGGCGTGCAGTCCTCGGTCATCGATAAGATGGCCGAGACAATCCATACTTTTCGAGTATAGTTCGCATTTTTCTTTCTTTAAATAGAATTGATTCTTGCGAATTGTGTCGAATACAAGACCAAGATGTTTCTCATGGTCTCTATAGAATTCGAATAGATGAATATGTCATCTAAATATACATGCATGAAACGGCCAAGGAATTCTTGAAATACCATAGTCATTATACGTTGAAATGTGGCGGGGGCGTTACAGTCCCCGATCTGCATTGTATGGCTCACAAAGGTACCATATACTGTGGTAAATGCCGTTTTCCATAAATCTTCGGCTACTACGCGTATTTGTTCATACGCGTCTGACATGTCTCAAGCACAATCCAGCCGGATCTGATCCTGGTCGGGAAATGGTGTTACGTCTTTCAACATGTTCTCGTTTCGTTTACGACAATCAATAGCCGTTCGGAGTAATCCCGTCTTTTTGGGAATGCATAACATTGGTGCGGCTTGATCTGTTTGCACCGCTTTCCACCAGCCGGCGCGGACATATTTATTGATTTTCTCAATCAACTGATCTTTCATTGAGTCAGGGCAACGAGGTAGATGATAATTATACATCTTCTTTTCATCCACCAATGGGATGCGATGGTTAACCTCTCACAAGGGAGGCATCGCCTCGGGAACACCCGACATTATGTCTTGGCTAATTTCCATCCAGTGCTCACGCAGGCGAGGAATATCCTCCTCGGCGAGCGGTGCCTCCACAGTTTAAGCTCCTCAACATGTTGCTCAGCCGCCTTCATAAAAATCTCTGAGAGATTTTGTTTAACCGCTTCTGGAAGCTCGACCTTAATCGGGTCCGCTCTTTCATCCGGTCCGATAGACTTAACCGGCGTCTCGGATAAGATCATCTGTCTGATCTCTTCTATTATCGATAATCGAGCCGAGTTTTGCACCGGCAGTTTAGTATGCAGCTTAGGAAAAGCGGTCCTCGAAAATTCTTGTAATACCTCCTGGTACTGATCGCCATGTTGGGTAGTAATTTCACCCATATCTTCCAGCATCACTGGAAACGAGAATTGAGCTGGTTGCTCCATGTTATGGAACAACTCTTCGTCGTCCTCATCATCAGCATCCTCTACCGACACTGTTCCGCACTTTGACTACATCATTTATCTCGATTGCCCTGCATCGGCGGGGCTGATGGAGGCAGGTTTTGTTCCTGCCCCCATGAGTCACTCATTCTGAGCGACGTGACGGGTCGCGTTTCTTCGCTCAATTTCCCCGCGTTCCTCCTGCGCGCTGAGCGTAGGAGTGGCCACTGAATTAACTTTGATGTGATCGTTCTTGAAATGAAGGGATATCCCATGTTTTCTCATGAACTTCATGCTAATAATCGCGTCAAAATGGTCGAGATTAATTATGTCCACATACTCCTCACTGAGGAGTGGACCATATTTAATGGTGACTTCCGCACCGTGGTTAACTTTGGATCAGCTACCGGCCGTACCAAGTTGAAGTGTGATTGCTGACTTGATGGGGAAAACCTTGATCCCCACGACGCATGCGAAATGCGGACTTATCGCTTCAGTAGTGCAGCCCAAGTCAAATAAAGTGAAGGCTTTATGTCCATTCACCTCTATATATGCCGTGAGAACAAAGTTCTCTTGTATCGTACGTGGTGGTCGATCGCGCTCCATGCGTGAACACTTGAGTCCAATTCTCCGGGACTGATAAGGAGGATACTTCTCCTGTGGCGAACAGGAATTCCTCCACCTCGGCCGTGTTACCCTGCCAAATGACATGGGTAGCCATCTTCTTGGCGAGTTTTTCGATATCTTTTTCCCCGATGAACTCATTCGATGAGTAATCATCGCAAACCCCGAATACACTCGGCTCTGAGTGTATTTTTATCCCAGATTTCGTAGTCGTTGTTGCGGACGTGTTGGACGTGTTTTCCTTTGACCGCGTTCCTGGTGACGCACCCTTCAATTCTGCCTCGCCTTCAGACTCATCTCCTGAGTCTCCCATGTCCGCGTCATCATATTCACTCATATGACCAAACCTCTCGGTCATTCCTCCGACACGTTCTTCCGTGTTGCTTGGTCCATAATTGCTGAACGACTTCAGCGTGTAGTCGGACTCACTGTCCTTCTCCTTGTCTTTAGGAGGCTCTTCAGCCTCTTCTTCAATCGCGTTCATGCGCTTGTTGTCTGGGCAGTCATCCTTGTAGTGGTTTCCACTACAGTTAAAGCATTTAATGTGTGCAGGGACAGGTTTCTTTCCTATCCCTTTTCCTCCCCCATCACGACCATCAGGCCGTGATTTCCATGCCGGCTTCTCACCAGCACTCCCAGTTTTCCTGACAAGTTGATAAAGCTTGTGCTTTATCCCATCTCGATTCATAACGGCCATCGTCGGCCCTTCTTTGTCCATCTGATGCATACCCTCTCTCGGCTTCGTCGGTGATTTAATGTCTGCGGGAGTTGCTAACGCTCCCCCACTTTGACTTCCACGGTCTCCCGACCGACTGGCTGCATATCATTTGGCAAGGCTTTGTTGCCACTCGTAATTGATCCCTGCTTCCAGGATCATTTTGATTGACGAATATTCAGCTGAGACGTTGCATTCAACTAGCGAGCGCACCACGCCCACTGGCAGTCGTGAGATCAATTGATTTTTAAATGTATATACATCCGGCATTCACACCATACGTTTGGCGCACGAATATAATTCATTATAAAATCCAGAGATTCTCATGTCCGGTGAGAACTTGGTGTTCCAGAACTGATCTGTGGCTTCCTGTACACAGGAAGCGTCGATGAACCAGTCAAAAAGACCTAAGATGACTTCTAGGTGAGTCCAATGTCTCTTTTTGCGCTCGAGTCCAGCAACCACTGTCTTGTACCAGTCCCGGGCTGGGCCAGTCAGATAAAAACTGTGTATTAATTGGCACTGAGTGCGATTGTGCTTCCCAGCTAAACCCATGATTCTGAGCCATCAGCACAGCGTCATTATATGGGTTTCAAAGACTTTAATGTCTTTACTCCCGTTATATTTTTCGGGAGCCGGTAATATTAGACTCTTATCATCTAAGATTGTGGCTTTCGGGCAGGCTTTGCCCAGTGTGTCTTTGTAAAACCGCTTATATGGCTCGTATAACATATGCCTCCACTTCCGCTGCTGTTGAAGTGGTACTCCGGCTGATATGGGATCTCCTGGCTCCAGGAGACTGTACTCTCCCAGCTTCTGTGATCGGGATCCATGTGAATGGTGCTTGCGCCAACTGTTTCGGTGCACTCGACGTCTACGAGATCGCTCAGACTCGTCTGGGTTCTTTTGTGCCGTCTTCGCGGGCCCCTTGTTCACGGGCCCTGCCTCCGCGATCGGCTGCGAAGACGAGTTGGACCGCTTTGGTTCCTTCTCTTCTTCAGACGACGAGGAATCGGACGGCGAGTTGTTGGGCGGATAACTTCCACCCTGTATTCCATATGCCTTCCCCGTCCGCGTCTTTTTGGACGAAATACCCATTTGGGTGCGCCAAAATATTTCTGAGCATAGCTCAGTAGGGTCTTCTTCCAGGAGCTATCTACGTCGTCCTCCTCCGACTCCTCAGTCAAGGTGTTCTCCGAGGTATTATCGTCGGAGCTGGTTGACGAGCCAGGCGAATCCAACTCTTCAGGGTTGCCTCTCACGGGGTTTTTTCCTCCGCTATTTCCTACTTTAGCGGGGGACGGTGGAGTAGTGCCAGCGCACATGTAAAATGGAGTCTCATTCTCCTTTTTCATTGTTGAGGACGCGTGTGGATTAACGCTGGCATGATTACTCGCACCTTTGGCTGTCTGAGCCGTTGCGGTACCATTGTGGGCGTTGTGAACGCCCTACGCCTGGCCCAGCGAATGTGACAAGAGACGCACGGAATCTACACGCCGAACGATATCTGCGCATCCATATTCGGATACCACCTTACCGGATTGGGAGTCTCGCCAGACTGGCGCTTCACACGTCCTGTTCACCTCATCTACAAGGGTGTCCACCACCAACCTAGCGCGCTCTACATGACTCCGCCTCTCGCACATTCTGTTCACCACCAAAACTACAGCTCCGGTGGAATCGCCTCCACATCCGTCGCATATCTCCTTCACCACCGGAATCTCCCATTTACACCTCTCGCACATACCCCTCACCAGTGAACAACCACCATCGCTCACCCGCTCTTCCCATTTACACCAGCGAACGACCACTTTCGCTCACCAGAAGACCTCGTTCACACCTGCGAACGCACCATTCACGGCCTCGTGTTGCAGCCACAGGGGATGAAACGCGAGGATCCCTGGGCACGAGGCCCGATGTATCGGACATTTTCAAGGTATAAAAGGGAGACATAGTTTTTGGGCAGTAGTCAGTCAATAGCGGTTTTACACCCCACCCAGTTCCTCACTCACACTCTTGTAAAAACCTCACTCAATCTAATTGACCACACACACACACACACATACTTGTCCTTTGGACGTTTCATCGCCCTCCCTCGCCGTTGTCTCACCCCGAGCCGGCACACACACTCCGGTTTTATCGCCAGCAGACCTTCCTTCAGGCGTCACAGCACCCTGTAGAAGTGGGAACGACGATAAAGCACTAGCAAAGTGTCTACAATAGACCCTGGCGGTGATCGCATACGAGCTACGCATCAAACGCAGGATATAGTTGATGTTGAAGGATATCTTCACGCTCCCGAAACCGCAGTCAGAGCATCGAGGGGAATGCAGTAGAGGAACGATAGAAGCCCCTTCGGATTAGGCAAGCGGCAGATTAGTGGAATTGCAGGCTCGTGCAAGCACTTTCTTTAAACCTCTCTTTCGCTAACCTCGAACCTCACATTCAAACACACTATCATTACACAACAAACGCGTCTTTCTCCTCCTATACCTCACGCTTGAATTTGATGATACAAGCCCTTCAGAGGACGATCAAGCTGTTTGCAAGTGAAAAATAACTCACTTCACAGTACGGCAGTCCACATCACACCGTAACCCAAGAACTTGAACTGCTTGATAAGTGCCAAACTTGGTTTGCAATCCCAATGTGAATTAAGCTATCGGTCCTGCTACACTTGAAACAACAGTTCTGCTCGGCTCCCCCCCGCATTTACGGTAGGATCTCTGGATTGTGACAAGTAGCAGATCAGTGGATTGCTAGCTTGGAGATGGTATATTTTTCACCCACGCCTATTTTTACTGATCGAATTCAAATCACCACCTCAAATAAACATTCCCTTACAACAAATCACGCATTCCTGTCCTACAAACCGACTACTATCCATCCTTAACACCCCTTTGGACAAACTAGCTGCCAATTGAGGAATACAACTCCACATAGCAGCCCCACAGTCCACATCACAGTGTGAACGAAAAAAATTCCATTTCGGGTGTTTTTTGATCCCTGTGAAAGAATTGTCCGTAGTGCCTTCAGTTCTGCACAGAATAAGTTGAGACCTAGCTAGTTCTTTCAGAATAATTCGTGCACAATTAGTCATAGAGCCAGAATTGCAATAATCCTTTATTCTGAGTCTCCTGGCTGTTTCAGCCCTCTGCTGGGTTAAGCTAGTACAGCATCCCCAGGACTTGTCCAATCGAGCCAATATTTTGGGAGGGACTACTTGTGGGTGGTACACAGCTTTTCATAGAGCCATATAAACATATCCACTTTATTGGCTACGCTATCTCACTCAGAGTGATTCCAAGATAGGAAATAATGAATTCAATGTATCTAGCTAAGCTCAGAACTGAATCACTTCAAAAAATAACACAGGACTATGCAGTTGTATCCCCTACATTGGTGCTAAGTTGAATCCACATAAAACACATCCTGGAACACTAATTATACCAATGTGTCTCAGCTGTGGTCACATCACTGAATATCGCTGCTGCACCCACATACAGCACCAGCATCCTCCTCTTCCGATGCTGATGCCATGGGAGCGTCAGAGTCAGGAAATCCAAGAGGTACCTGTTCGGAGGAATGCAGGCTGGAGCTTCGGAGAGCAACCTGAAGCCTTGTGACAACCTGAGCTCTGTCTTCAGCAGCAAGGTCCTGTTTCATTCTTCTGGCTGTTACAAGAGAAGAAGCATTGGCCATTTACTGGTGGAGAGTGAAAAAGTGCTTCAAAACACATCTGTCTGAGGGATTGTGGGCGCAGCAGCAATATGCGGTGTGATGCGGCTCATTTCGGTAGGTCTTCATTAAGGCTTTGAAGAAGGGGTTCCTCCGTGCAAGCCTTTTGAGGTGCACAGGAGGAGTTGGGATTGAGAAGGGAGCCGCGAGGCGGCTCCTTCGAGTAGCTGTAACCCTCGCTCTAAGGGATGCCATGACCCAGGATCGGGGCCACAATATCCCTGTAGCGGGGAGAGCAGTTGCGATGCTTGCTCAGGCAACTTGGGGGTCCGGAGGTCGAGCCTCGAGTTCAGAGCATAGCGGAGCGGAGAGTTTAGAAGTAAGAGATAGATGTATTATGTAATCACATCACGTTACTATGTACTGGATAATCGTAATTAAGCGGGCGCTAAATGGGCGCCTGTCGTGGTAAGTCCGTAGTAAAATAAGTAAAGTGTCACAGTGCCCCCCCACAGCCAGTGTACATTTAGCCCGCTACAGGCCTGTCGTCGTCGTCTTCTGTCGTCCAACCTGTCACCACTTCCTCCTTCTCCTCGGCTTCTTGGACGGCATCCAGCGTGGAGACCCATTCCACGAAGTCCGCGTTCGCCTGTTCCTCATCTTCGTCCATCATTGCCTCCGCCTCCGCTCTAGCTTTGCGCTCCTTTCTTCGCGTCGTTGCGTTTTGAATCACTCGTCCCGCTCTTCATCCTCGTCGTACTCTGCGCTTTGAGGTTTCTTCTGTTTCCTCAGTTTCCTCAGGCTCGTCCTCGCTTAATCTCCGTTTTTTATACGGAGAGGAATCCGCGGGTTCTAGTCGCAGCGGGAGCGGAATCATTCCTTGCGAGGGGTGCACTGGGAAACGATCCAGGAGCGGAGGAGCGGAGTACGACGAAGGCAGTCCATGTTCCATCAGAGGCAGCAGCGAGTAAGGTTGCGGCGCTCCCTGCACCCAAGGTGGCTAAACGTAAGGAGCGATGCTCGAGGGCGGCGGAGGGTAAGCGTAAGGGTCCACACTTGAGGGTGGCGGAGGTCACGAGCTGTACGGGATCGGATTGAAGGGATACTGCTCCCTCGGCGCGAAAGGGGGCAGTTGAGAGTTAGACAACCTCGAAGGTTCTGGTGAAGAGAGTCGCTTAGCAAAAGGGGGCGGTGATGGTGAGCGGCGAGACGAGGATGCTACAGGCTGGCTAGGCCCAGGCTGATGTTGTCTGGAGAACGAAGCCGAATGCCCGGGGAATCGACCTCTAGGCCCTCGCGGAAGCAGGCGAGGTTCCCGGAATTGTTCTTCCCGCCTTCCTTTCGGGGTGCTCGGACCACTCTGCCCAGCTCGCATGGCTCGTGGTGCTGAAGGAGGCAGCGTGGACGATCGCGCTGCCGTCCTACCTGTTGGGTCGAGGGTTTGCGCTGCATAAGATCCCGTATCACGAGGTGCGTGTCGTGCCACCGGCGTAAGTGCGGGAGGTTGCTCTTCTGAAGAGGTTGGCGGCGAAGAAGGAATTGTCAAGTGCCTCAGCTGTAGATGGCGCATAGACACTACGGAGACGCCCAGGTCTGTGGCACTCTCGGCGGCGATGTCGTTTGGGAGCGCCGAAGGAGGGAGAGTAAGCCCTTGGCTTTGTGGAGGAGCAGGTTCGTCGACTTCCATCGCCTCCGGATCCCGCTGCGACATAGACGCCATCCTGACCTCCTCCGCAGAGCTTCTTGGGTGCCAAACGTCGCAGCTGTACCTCGTGGCTTCGTCGAATTCGTCGGTCGACGCCCACGAGGCTTGTAATCCCGCCGCCAGCCCGTGTAATGAAGCAAAGGCTCTCAACGCCCCTGTAACGTCCGCGAATCGTACCCACATGCGCCCTTGACCGTGGACAATGCTCATGGGTTCCGCGCCTGTGGTAAACAACGCATCGTGCGCCATCTCCTGGAATCCTCTAGCTGTGATCTCCCTGCTCACACCCTCCAGCGTGATTACGCTGGTCGCCACTACCCCTTCCTCTGGAACGTCCGGGCCTTGCCATTCTTCATCGTCGTCCTCTTCCCCCGTTGCTACAGCCTTTCCTTTCGTATCCGCGCTAGCGTCTCGAGGATTACGTAGAGGAAGAGTAGCAGCTGAAGGAGGAACGGCTTGTCGTCCGTGCTCCCAGCGCTTACCCTCCCTATCCCGATACATCCAGCGAGAGGCGGGCTTTGGGATTCCCCTGTTACCTGAGGGGTATACCCAAGGGAATTCGGGAACCGGTTCTCCAAAGTGAGGAATGTTGGAGAGGACGACGCCAGGGGGGGGCTCGTAGTGGCCTAGATGGAGAATCCGTTTGAGGCGGCGGTCATAGCGCTTGTTAGCGTAATCTAGCTCCTTGGCTCGCGCTTTTCCCACTGCCGTCCACATCATGGTACCGTACAGTTCGTCATCCAGCTCCCAATGCTCCCAGGCTTTGACATTCGGATTGGGTTCTTCGATGGGGGGAGGGACAATCCAGTCGACTCGATCAGGCTCGATCGTCCGACGATCCAAAGGCCGAGCGGCGAACTTGTTCTCTCGGCTGCTCTGTGGGGGCTCACCGACAGACGAGGAGGACGTTGGTTGTTGCGTGGAAGAGCTATCAACGCCGGTTTCCGTTCTCGCAACTTTGGCAGTGGATGATCGCGCCAGAGGCGTCCGAATGGAAGGGTTCTCAGGCGGACCTCCCGCAGCGGATGATCGCACGGTGGATCGCGACAGAGAAGTTGAAGTCGCTGTAGGCGAAGGCGCGGGAGCTAAGCGAGGCAAGCTTTCTAAGTAGACGGAAGAAGACCGCCGATCAGCTTCCGCGGTTGTGAAAGGAGCCATTCCTCAGCCGTCATCCCCGGTGGCGATGGAGTCCAGACAGCCCGCTCTCCGCGCAATCTGTTGGTACGGATTCGCGTCCAACACCAGCCATTCGACCTCCGTTTGTTGCAGGAAGCCGAGGAATGTAGGTACTCCTTCCCTAGGCAGTTCGTCTGTCTGGTACTCATGCACAATGAAACACGGGACACACGCGTGCATGTAACGGAGAACCACCTCTTCCGAAGTCCCGTTGACCCATCCGCCAATGTACCTCTCATCAGCGAAATCCATGGTACTTGCTCGGAGTCCTCTCAGGTTCAGCGCCGTTTTTCGTTGTTTCACAAACGCTACCCAGGCCTCCATCTCCCGCAAATTCCGTTGCAGCGACACTCCCAAATCCACTGCCTCGTCCCAGTACTTCACGGCTCTCAACATCTCAATATTCGCGACCGTGGCGAACAGTGGGCAGTGTTCCCAGGTTGTTGACATCGCGCTAAGAAGCGGGCGAAGTGCCAACATCTGGGACTGCAGTTCCACGCTCAGGGCGCACATTCTATCGATGAAGACGGGGTCGAGCCGCCCCGCGAGAGTACTGGGTCCCGCATCGGACCAGAAAGGCACCAGTGGAACGAATGCAGCCTCCGCGTAGTCGCCAGGGGTCACTTGAGAGCTACGGCGTATAAAGGGCCAGTACCCTACATCCTGACGGAGGTACTGGGGCGAATAGACGCGGTCATGGACGCCGACGTGACCATCGTAACGATGTTCAGCTGGGTTCGCGGGAACGGCGGGGTAGAAGTCGGCGCGGAAGACGTCAGGGAGAAACGGGAGCTGTACCGAGTTCGGAGACCATAGCTTGAATAAACGCCCATGAGACCTGACCAGGTGGGACGTGATGCGTGGGAGATGGCGGAGGTCGAAGGACATGGAGGATAGAATGGAGGGCATTTGAAGATAACCCGCCGCGCACGCTTTGCGCTCCTTGGTGTAGCGTTTCGAGCCCATAGTTTTGCGTCGGTTTGAAGGAAGAATGTAACAAAGGCGAGCAGCGGACGGAAGATCGCGCTCGACCTTCAGAAGACGGTGATTAGAATTAGTCGGTATATAGCCTCTTGAGTTAAAGACAAGGCGCAGCGGAAGTGGAGTTTCGCGCGCACTTGACTCGGGTCGAAGTAGTAGAAAGAAAGAAAAGATGAATTAAGTAATCAACCCTAACCTAAGTAATAAGTACAATTCTATACTAATCTCGGCGGTTCGGCTCTCGGAGCCGCTCGGCCCGGCGGACTAGTGCAAGCCATGCATCCTAAGGTAGGCGCGTTTGAGGAGGGGCACGTTGCGGAGGTCAAGCTCAGAGACCCAGGTGTCATCCGCCGGGTTGTATCCCTCCCACCGTACCAGAAACATACGTTGGTTCCCGTCTTTTTTGATTTTATTTTGTGCCCGAGGATGGCCTCGACGACGTATTCTTCCGACGCACGTAAGTAATCGCGTGTAGCGGGAAGCTCAGTGCGTTTGCCCAACGCCGGGTCAGACTGATGATATTTGCGCAGATGTTCCAGGTTAAAGACCGGGTGCATGGGGTAAGTGTCGGGGAGTCGCAAATGATAGACGACCGGGTTAATCCGTTCTAAGACCTCGAAAGGGCCGATCGTCCGTTGTATTAACTTCCTACCCGTACCCTGGACGTCCACCAGCTCGAGGGAATGAGGATTGACTAGCACCAAGTCTCCTTCCTGGATGTCTTCGACGGGCCTCCTTCCCTTGTTTTAAGAACGAGCTTGGCATTCTTGAGCGAGAACTAAGGAATCACAAGCTGCTTTGCGGTGGCTCTCCAGCGCGTCGATGAATCCTTCCCCCTTCTGACTAGGGAGAAAGGGGCGGGCCACCGGGTCGTTGGCCAGCACCAGTAGACTGGCTTCGCCGCGCGGGTAGTAGCCCATGAGAAGGAAGTTGGGCACATAGCCAGTCGAGGAGTGGGTATTTGAGTTGTACGCGGAGTTTACTTCACCCAACCACTGAGCCCATGACGCGCGATTGGTAGCTACGTAGGCGCGCAACATTTGCTCGATAGTGGCGTTAAGGATCTCGGTTTGACCATCCGTTTGTGGGTGATGCGCGGAGGAGAGCGCCATCACGCTCCCATACTGCAGGACCACGGATCTCCAGAATGCCGTTGCCCATCTCTTGTCCCTATCCGCAATTATACAGTTAGGCATCCCATACATGTTGACGACTTGATCCACAAAGAATTTAGCGAAACCTTCTTGTGAGAGGTTCGTATGTGTCGGGATCATGATGCCGTACTTGGTGAGTTTGTCGACAATGACGAGAATGGCCGTGTACTTCTCACTTCCCGAAGGAGGGAGACCCGTTATGAGGTCCAGCGATACCGTCGCGAATGGGCACGCTGGTATATGCGCTGGACGTAGGCCTCCCATCTTCTTCCGGTGATCTGACTTGATCTTCTGGCAGACGTCGCAAGAATCCGCGAACTCGGTGACCTCCTTTCTCATACCGGACCAAAAGAAGAGTTCTTGGATGCGGGCGACAAACTTGTCCGGCCCTGAGTGCGCGCTTTCGTGTGGAGACTCGTGCATCCATTTCATCAACCAAGGTATCTTGGAACGCGGGACGCATAACCGCGTCATAAAATCTGCATCAATAAAGTACAGCAGACTGTCCCGCCCCTTTTGGAACCTTGAAGGGGTAAGAACCCTGTCTGGGTTAGGGATGTCCTCTAGGTAGCGGGACTTTAAGTAATTATCCTCCTGATAACCCTTGATGAACTCTTGTATAACGGCTGGGGATACCGAGATTAATAGATGTGCACGCTTGTTCCAGTCTTCATTGTGATCCTCGGCAGGTCCACGACTACCAACCGGATAAGTCCAATGATCCCCCTCCAGGAATGGTAGATCTTCGTTGGAAACGGGAGTTGAGGGCTTTTCGCGCGCTTCTTGCGAAGCGACGGCAGATGGTCCCTCGATGGGAGCTGCGGGTTCTTCGCACGCTTCTGGAGAAGTCGCCGCGGACGGTTCGCTCTCCCTCGTCCCTGGAGTAGTCTTCTGAGCTAGTTCAAGCTCCTCCAAGTCCTTAGCTCGCTGTCTCCGAGTCTGGACCGCGTACGCATCATGCTCCTTGTCGTACTTATCAATCGCTTCTTCCCACCACCATATCGCGAAGGCTGCTTTCTTGGCGGGGGCGAACGTCCCTCTGTCCTCCGCTCGTTGCGCATCCGCTTGCTTGTCGGCATCGGGGACTATGGTAGTAGAGTCGTCCTTAACCAGCGAGTTATGCGGTGGTACGCGTGGCAGCCGTGATAGCGGGTCGACGTTTGAATGAATCCTTCCTGGTCTGTGAATAATCTTCAATCCTGGGTAGGCGGCGAACACTGCCCCCCACGCCGCTAAGCGCCGGTTCGCGTTCTCGTAGACACGCGCCCACTGCAACGCCGCATGATCCGTCACTAAAATTACAGTCTCCCCCTCGATAAACGGTTGGAAGTGCACCAGCGCCTCTTTCGCACCGAGCGCTTCGTGTTCTGTCGCGCTATAGTTCCGTTCTGCGGACTTCAAGCTGCGGCTCCAGTACGCGATGACACGCTCGACATGTACCGTTGTCTCCTCCAACGTCGCCCCCCACACGTCCTCGTGCATCTTCTCCTTCACTTCCTTCGCAAGGCTCACGAATAGCCATGGTACTGGCAGGCCCGCATCCCACGCGGTCTGCAAACTATCGTACAATGCCGTGCCCTTTAGATCTGACACCCGTATCGGTTGTATTTGCTGGAGGCTGGCGCCGAGTGCGTAGTCCGACGCATCTGTGTACAACCGATAAGGCGTACCCTGAATGGGATGCCTGAGGATAGGGGCAGCTGAAAGCGCGTCTTTAGCTTGTTGAAACACTATCTCGTGCTCAGCGCGCCACTCCCACCGTACACCCTTGCCCAGCAGATTAAACAAGGGTCTCGCTATGAAGGCGTAGTATGGTATATAGGACGAGAAGTAATTGACCATTCCCAGGAATTTCTGCAGGTCATTGACAGAAGTGGGGCGCGCAATCTCTTGTATGGCGGCTACCTTCTCCTTATGGGTCGATAGTCCTAGGCGCGAGACTTTCTGACCCAGTAGAAGGATGGACGAGTATCCCACGAAGCACTTTTTAGGCTCGAGAGTAATACCCGCCGCCGTGATTGCACCCAACACTTTGTCGAGATGAATGAGATGGTCCTCCCAAGACTTGGAGAAGACCACGATGTCGTCGACATACACCAAGGTGAATATCAATAGGAAGGGCGCCAGTACTCCCTGCATGATCCTTTGGAAGATCGAGGGTCCGTTCCGTAGCCCAAAAGGCATTCTACGGAACTGCCATAACCCCCGGTGCGAGTGGAATACTGTCTTCTCTTTCGCTTCCTCAGCCATGTCCACTTGGTTGAACCCGGCGAGAGCGTCGAATGAGGACAGCACCTGCGCACCTGACAGGGCTTGTATGATCTCCAATTGGCGAGGAATGGGGAACTCGTCAGGGATCGTGTCTGCGTTGAGTTTGCGATAATCCACGGCGAGTCGCGGCTTCCCGTTTCGGTAAACTACGACGCACGGCGCCCCCATGGGCTAGTTGAAGGTTCGATAACCCCTCTCTCAAACCAAAGATCCATCTGCTTGTCTATGACCTCCCGCTTCGCAGGGGACGCCGTGTACATGGGCAGCGAAACAGGTTGCGCGCCCTCCTTCAAATGTACTGGCGCCTTCTGAGAAACGTTGCCCAGACGCCCGCCAACTCCAAACACCGCTATGTTCCTCCTGAGAACTTCGTCGAGATGAGGCTTGATGTTCTCCGGGACGTCAGGTCCTAGATTCACTAAATTGGAGATATCCTCGTCCTTCCCTGAATCGTCATACTCCCCCGCGAGCGCTGTCGTCTTTGGGCCCCACTGATCATCCTCCTCCAACTTGTCCTCCGTCCCTTCCCCAGCTTCATGTGGTAAGGAATCCGGGTCCTGCGCGCGCAGGGTCTCTTGTATGACCCGCGCTAGCGACTCGGCAGACGCGGTGTACTTGGCTAGGTCTTCGTCGGATTTGGGGGTATCCGTGTAAGTCGATGGATCATGAAGTTTACCCACCACATCCCCTGCCCTTATAAACCACGGACGCATGCTGGTGTTGGCGATAGGAAGGTATGGAGAGTCAACGTGGATGAAAGTCGTAGGGGCAGCTAAGATGCTCTCGTCCTCTGTGGAGATAATCACTTTCTCGACTAGCCATTCCTCTCTTCCCTCGAAGGGACCCGTCACCCGGACATTATGCACTGAGCCTGCCGCTATGAGCACGTCCTGCTCCGCAAGTACTGGGGGGGAATCCGTCTTTCCTTCGCGACAAATACGGGCCTTCGATCGCTGGTAGGTCTTGCGCCATACCCCTGGCAATAAGCGTTTCATGGACTTAGCCAAGCTGGCTTGCTTGATCTCGAATCCGAGGTCAACGGCGTGCGCGGAGGACGCTGGAATAACATGTTTCGACTTCCTGACCTGTATATCGCTATGGCCGGTAGACCATCTCTGAACTCCCAGTTCGTACGACGTCTGGAAGTCCTCGCCGAGCAGCAAAGGCACGCGCATGTTGCGCACGACATAAGCTTCCAACTCGAAGCTGATGATCTCGTCCTCCTTGGACACCATGTACAAGGGTACCTTGACATAGCCCAAGACCTTCGCCTGTCCGGTAAGATGGTAGAGCTTCATCCTAATCCCTTCCTTCGGTTTAGGCAGACCGAGCAGTTCCCAGAATTCCTCCGACATGAGAGTAATGTCCGCCCTGGAGTCTACCCTTCCTCGCACCTCCTCGTTCTCTAGGGCACCTACTCTGCACTTGACGTGCAAAGCTCGCGCTCCAAGCGATCCCAGACCATCTGGCAATTGCCGAGCTTTGCAAGCTTGTAGGACTTTCACCCCGGATTCCAAGAAAGATACAGGCAGTTCCACGGCGTGAGCCATCTTACGCGTAATGCGTCTCAGGAGAGAAGGAGGAGTGGGGTCAGGGACTGGTTCGTCTTCCTTCCCTTTCCCTTTCTCCAGTTTGACTTCCTTCTTCTTGGTGAATTTATCTCTGCGCCGTCGATTGCGGTTCCAACCCATGTGGTCTATCAGGTGAGCAGCGGAAGCACCGGTGCTCTGCGCGTCAACCGCGAAGACCTCTTTCCACGGGCGTTGGGAATTCATGGGATCACTCGAATAAGCCTTCACCTCTGCATTGTATTCCGCCAGCATAGCTATGTACTCCTCATATTCCTTAGTCTCATCTCCTATGTCGAAGTCTACATGAATCAAGTTCGCGCTGCGCAACGCTTGCCAACGACCGCAATGAGAGCAATCCAGCGCAACATGCTTCAGGCTCGTGCAAATGAAGCACTCGCCGTTTGGAGGACGGATGCTCACAACAGAGTCGTCACGGCGAAAATCGTAGCCCTCCACTGTCGCTCCCTTCAGCCACGGGGGTTTCGGTCCAGAAGGAGTGGCACGAGGAGGATCACTCCTTTTGTCGCTGCCTCGACGGTGATCACTTTGTCGGGCATCAGCAGCGTGAGCGTGCCCTTTGCGCGCGGAAGGTCCGTCGTCTTCGGCTTCCGACTCGCTCTCGCTGGATCCTTCTTCGTAGCGGGTGCGATCCGCGGCGTTCGCCCGACGTCGGCGATGGTAAGGAGTAGTAGCAGGCGTCGACGAGGTAGCGAGAGTCGCCACGGACATGAGTCGCGCGAACTCCCAGTCTCCCATAAGCGTCTTGCGCTGGTGTTCTGCCTCTTGGAGGAGGGTAGCGATTTTAGGGCACGAGGAGGGAGTAAGCCTGGCGTTCCATTCCGCCGGCTGGGTCCGCAGTATACGAGCAACTGCTTGGGGGCCGTCCATGGCATCTTCGAAGATGAAGCCGTGGTAATTGATTCTTCGTTGGAAGAACTCCCGAGGCTTTTCTTTATCGTGCCCGCGTTGCCTAAACTTCATTTCCTCGAATTCTTGAGTGCGATCCGCAAGCCATTCCGCAGTAAGGAAATTGTCACGTAGGCCTTCAAGGAAGTGATCGAAATCGAGAGTATACGTGGCTCTGTCCCCGAGCGGGACTCCATACCACCACAACATGGCTGCACCCGTAAACTTGTGTGGAGCCATTTGCACTACCCCGATGTTCATCTTCCAGCTTAAGGAACACAGATACGCGATACGGACGACGTAAGGGATGATAGTCTCCCCTTCGCCGTCCCATTCGGGCAGGAGGGATAAGCTCAGCTTGGGGTTCATCTGCCAGAGGTCGAGAGTGCTCTCAGGGTTCCCACCCGGTGCAGCTCCACCTCCATCTCCTCCGCCGCCTCCTCCGCTACCTCCTCCGCCGCCGTTTCCGTTATCACCGCCTCCGCCTCCATATCCTCTGCTCCCACCATTTCCTCCGCCATTACCTCCGTTTCCTCTGCCTCCCCCTCCTTCGTTACCTCCTCCGCCTCCGTTTCCTTTGCCCCAACCTTGGCTCCAGTAGCCATTGGCCCCGTTCCCATCGCCCCCCGCTCCTGTGGCGGCCGGGACGAAGGAGGCTCGATTCGGAGCAGGAACTGTAGCTATCCTCGAGGATGGAATAACTCCTGGAGTACGCATCACCGATGGCCCCCCGGCGACGGGTGTTCGAGACGTCGCCTGTGAGTTCCTGATAAACCCGGCTCCAGGAAGGGAGCTGATGACGGGCCCCCGCTTAACTTCGTTTGCGGAGTTGGAGAAGCGCACCGTAGAAGGGCCCATGTAGCCCTTGGGAGCAGTGGACGAGATCGCGCTCCTTGGACCTTCCGTTTCCCTGATAGTAGGCATCACGGACGGGAGTGGGCGACGTTTATACGGGAGAGGGTTAATCATCTCCACGAGAGCTAGGGAATCCACCGCAGATTGCTGAGCATACGCATCGATGAGCGAAGCTCGCTGACTATATCCACGGCGCGATATCATACGGTAGAGCTCTTGCGTAGGAGGGACTCTGCCGTATTCTTCGCGTACCTCCGATAGAGTGGAGTCCATGGAGCTAACCGTCTCTGACGGTTCCTGCCCAGTCGCATTGCGCCGAATCGCCCAGAGGTAAGACCGTATATGTTTGTCCGCATGAGCTAAGCGGACTTGTAGGATCGTGAGGGCGAAGCGCGCTTCCGACTCGCTGCTACAGCACTCCAACATGTAGACAAATGCAAAACGAGGGTCCACTACGAAGCTTGAGGATGGTTTCTTTCCCAAATAACTGGTGAGGGCCTCCAGAATCTGCTGGACCGCGAGAACCGCATGAGACACGGTGGTTAATGCGTGCAGATTGAGGTTGAAGAAAGAGTTTTGGAAGGAGGCTTCCACGTAGGATTCAACGGGAATGGAGTCGGTGTCAATTTCACCGATGCCCCCGATGGCTTCGGATAGGCAGGTCCAGAGGAAGTTGCGGTGGGGATGTTGGTAACGAATTACCGCGTCGCGCAAACTCAAGGTTGCAGCGCTATCCTTCCCTGGCATAAGTCCGCCCTCCGCTCCGTAGTAGAGCAAGGGGTCGTCATCCTCATCTTCGTTGAAGGCGTGGTACCTCAACACTGAAGCTACAAGCGGTTCGTCGTAGAGGTCGATGGAACTTCCCGTGCCATAAAAGAATTTGGGATACACCTCCTTGTCCTCCTCGGTTCGAGAATGGGACCTACGGATCGCTACCGTAACACTCTCGTTTTCCATGTGTGGAGGGAGATCTCGAGCGTAACCTATACGGGCGTCAACTGCTGAGAGTTCGTGATCCGAGAGGTCCGATTCGTCGGTGAGGGTTTGCGAGGAAGAAGGGAGAGGAGTGTCCGCGGGGGTCAAGTCCAGTGGGAGCCCTCCTGAACCAGAGTTCGCAGCCTCTGCCGTAAGAGGAACCGTGCTCATCTGAGTCCCAGGAGGGGATTCCGCGTCAACTACCTCTTCAACGCTGACTCGACCACTTCCATGGCCTACAGAGCGAGGGGGTGCGAGGATCCGCGAGAACGTGGGGAAGGTGGAGGGGATACGAGGACCATGGGCTCCAAAGGGAGCGAGAGGGGAAGGAGCCGCGCGTACATGGTGGCGGGATGACGAAGCCGTAGGCGTACTTGCGTTGGGGGAGAGGGTGCACGTAAGTGCTGGCTTCACGCTCGCCTCTCCTTTTGTAGTTTTTGGTATAGATGCGGTTTTCGGCGCTGATCCTGAGGTGGACGCAGCTTTTGGTGCGGGTCCGGAAGCGGAGCGAAGGATACGGATCGCAGGGGCTTCTTTTTCTTTGTTCTTGCCCTCGAGTTCCGCAGCCTTTCGAGCTTCAATTTGGTCGGTCATAGTGGTATCTGTGCAAGAAAAGATGGGGACAGTTGATGGTGTTGTGTCGCCTTTTAAACCTTGCTGCAGCGACCCTGGCGGCCAGAAACGTGGCTCCCAGCGTGGATGTGTCGGGAGCCATGCGAAGCCGGGCTTTCGCTGCCCCATGCGCTCTACCCTTTGATCGGGAGCAGCATGTAAGAGGGAAGCGAGGCTCGTTCGTGTGCCCATATCCAGTAGCACCGGTAGTTAGGCGAAATAGGATAGCGAAAGACTTACGGCTAGCCCTCAGCAAAGCTCCGTGTCTCTCCGCAGGCTAGGACGCGTATCCCTGTTTTCTTGAAGTCCCTATGCTTTCCCGGCATCGACTCGAGAAGGGAAAGTTGTTCTTCCCTGTGGATGTCACCTACCTGCGGTTATCGACGCAGGGCAACAATGGCGCATAGCCTATCCAGCAGGCACGTAGGTACTCAGCGACCTATAGCCGTTCTCTTTCGAGGATGGAAGCGCGCACGCGACTATTCGCAGCGAATCGTGCTTCCTCCATTCTTCAGCCTTGATGAAGACCCTCGCGGTGGGCTCCATTGTGATGCGGCTCGTTTCGGTAGGTCTTCGTTAAGGCTTTGAAGAAGGGGTTCCTCCGTGCAAGCCTTTTGAGGCGCACAAGAGGAGTTGGGATTGAGAAGGGAGCCGCGAGGCGGCTCCTTCGAGTAGCTGTAACCCTCGCTCTAAGGGATGCCGTGACCCAGGATCGGGGCCACGATATCCCTGTAGCGGGGGGAGCAGTTGCGACGCTTGCTCAGGCAACTTGGGGGTCCGGAGGTCGAGCCTCGAGTTCAGAGCATAGCGGAGCGGAGAGTTTAGAAGTAAGAGATAGATGTATTATGTAATCACATCACGTTACTATGTACTGGATAATCGTAATTAAGCGGGCGCTAAATGGGCGCCTGTCGTGGTAAGTCCGTAGTAAAATAAGTAAAGCGTCACATGCGGTGATGTGACTGTGGTAACTGGTGACATGGGACATGTTGCTATAATTAGTGTTCTGGGACGTGTTTTCGCAGATTCAATTTAGCACTAATGTAGGGGATACAACTGCATAGTCCTGTGTTATTTTTTGAAGTGATTCAGTTCTGAGCTTAGCTAGATACATTGAATTCATTATTTCCTATCTTGGAATCACCCTGAGTGAGATAGTGTAGCCAATAAAGTAGATATGTTTATATGGCTCTATGAAAAGTTGTGTACCACCCACAAGTACTGTACTATTTCGACCAAGTCTTCAGCCCATGTCACGCGTCACCTAAGGTCTTCATTTTCCTAAGTCTTCAGATTGCCGGCGCAGGTGTCACCGACTGTTCAAGTCTTCATTTCTAAAAATAACTGCCGGAAGAGGCGGAACGGCCACAAGGAGCTGGAGAAGCTGCGCAATTTCGCTTCACGCCCGGCAATGTCTTCATTTTTGCGTAGACAGTAGGGCTCTCATCCGTTCCCGTTGTCGACGGGTCTACGGCCGGTTTCTACGGGAACGGGCCCGTCCGTAGGACGATCTGGGAGAGGTTTTTTACGGAACGGGTACGGGACGGGTCGAGCCGTCTACGGGCAACCCGTACCCGGCCGTGAACGGGTCTACGGGTTGATGGGGTCAAAAGGCTTCGGCAACGGCTCGGTTGTGTCCGGTGAGGTTAAGCGATCCAGTTTGGGGATGAAAACCGCGGAAATCATTGTTTTCTTGCTGATTTATTAGCTCGGCAATGATCGGCATTCTGCGAGATATTGATGGCCGCTCGCTTAGACCATCCAGGATGATCCCAGTGAAGCTTCTCGTCTCTGGTACGTGGAACATGCCAACATAAAATTTATGGGCCAGGCAAGGGTCATTTAAGGAGGTTTATGCGCGGTTTTTAGGCTGGAATAATTGTTCAACATAAAAATCCCCTCGGGACCCGTAGAAACGGCCGTCACCCGTCGCACGGACGGGACCCGTCCGTAGAGCCCTCTGGGACTCAGTTCTACGGGACAGGTACGGAACGGGTAGCCCAAAAAAACGGCCGTAAAGGCCCGTCCCGTCTTACGGGACGGACGGGTTGGAGCCCTAGTAGACAGAACAAATAAATAATAACAATTTTTTTCAAAAACATTCCTCATCCACGGTCACTACCAATGAGCGACGATACAGCTTTCAAAAAATCGGACTGGATTCGCAAGCCAGTCTTACTTCGCCAGAGGCGCTCGAAAGACTTATTCGGCTCCCCACCGAAGACCCCGTTCTTTACGCCGAGATTTCGCAACGGGCTGCGGCGGACCCCACTGAGGACGTTGAGGAGGACCCTTACCTCGATGTCGACATTTATGATGACTGCGACATCCCCCTCAATGTCGTCTCCGAGTTTCTCACTTCCAGTGGCACCTCAGTTGCCAAGAACTTTACCATTGGCGAGAACGGGGGCCTTGCGCGTGCAGGTGATGCAGAGAAGTCTGATGCGGAAGCCGATGAAGTCGTCCCTGTGGTTCTCGGCCGTGGCCAGCGCAAGAGAGTCGGGACTAGGCGTTATGACGCATCGCTTTGGGAAGGACATTAAATTGTTAATTAATTTCGTTAATTTTTAATTTTCTTTTGCGCATTTTCTCGAGGAGATTTTTTCATGTCTTATAAACGATTTTTAGAGCTTTTTAGGACTACAATTTTATAGGTCTTCATTTTTCGAGTGTCACCGTCACCGGTACCTCAGGTCTTCAATTCAGAGGGCTGTGTCACGCGTCACCTGAAGACTTGGTCGAAATAGTACAGTAGTCCCTCCCAAAATATTGGCTCGATTGGAAAAGTCCTGGGGATGCTGTACTAACTTAACCCAGCAGAGGGCTGAAACAGCCAGGAGACTCAGAATAAAGGATTATTGCAATTCTGGCTCTATGACTAATTGCGCACAAATTATTCTGAAAGAACAAACTAGGTCTCAACTTATTCTGTGCAGAACTGAGGGTGTTATGGACAACTCTTTGATGGGGATCAAAAACACCCAAAATGTAAATTTTTCTGTTCATGCCCTCGGTACTGTCATTAGCTGTAATAATATATCATTAAAACTTGAACTGAACTAAGAATTAAGCACCCTATTCAGCATCCTCTGTTTTGCACAAGTTTCCACAATGACCTTTCTATCAAATCCAACCCTCAACCTTCCCACCATCACCCAGGTTATGGGGCTAATCAACATTTTCGGTGTATAGTTTCAATTCCAGGTACTCAAACTTGTGTCAACAGCTCCCCACTCTTGACAATGTTGACCTGGTGGTCCCCTAAACCATAGTACAGTGGCTTACCGCAATGCTGGTGGTGAGAACAGAGGAGATTGCACAAATAGTGTGGTAGGCAACTCCCTGTCTCAGAATATCTGAGGTACTATAGACCGTCAATAAGTTATAAAACAAGAGCCATTCAGCATTCGAGTCACATAAGGAAGTTGTGAAGGTAAGTAAAGGGTACTTTTCAAAGTAGGTAAGTGCAAGAGTGACTAAACTGTTTCGACTTTCACAAGCTCTTCATTATCCTTACATACCAATGTGAATATATGGTGCCCAACAGACTGGGGGAGCACCAGCCTGTTTCAACTTTGTCACTGCAGTATCAAGAGCATATGCCACATCATCAGGATTCAGGTATTTTGAGTTTCCAGCCTGAGTGAACAACTGTTCATAGATCACATCTGCAACCACAGGACCATCCCGATCATTCATGGACCTAAGAAGAGTTCATTACAAAGGATTATGCTCTCACATGCTGAGATACTCACCACATTGTCGCTACAATGCTTTTGAATCCAGCAAGTAGCATGGCTGAAGCAAGATGAACTGCTTGATCAGGTTGTGTCTTGTCACCCTTTGCTGTTTCGCATGCACTCAGGAAAGCCATGAAAGCACCAGGATGAGAAACAGACATCAGCTGTGATATTTTGAGAAGGCCATCTTGCATAATGAAACCACTCTCTAGTGGCTTTGCTGGATCCTGCATGCCATGACATGCAAGGTGGAGAATTGTAGCTTTCGGGATATTGTCAAGTATCATTTGCACTGTAGGTCCCAGGCCATTGCTGGAAAGACTGGTATCCAAGCCATCTCCAGATGCCAGTGGAAGTACTGTTCCAGTAGGTGCCCACATTTCAAGTCTCTTAACCTCTTCCATAGTGTTAGGCAGAGTAGTTGCTGTATATCCCTTCGGAACAGCAGCAGCTAGAGCTCTAACATCTGAAAGACGTACTTGTTGGTAGGTGCATCGTGAATCCAGTAAAGATCGCAATGTTGGTGTATAAGATGAGACCACATAGGCTGAGCAACATTCACTTATGTTTCCAGCCTTGGTAGCAGCATGAATAGGAACAAAAGTGAAAGGGCCAGTAGGACACCACCATAGGCGAGGTCGATTATGACCAGATGAGCACTACAGGGTATGTGTCAGCTTGTTCCATGTTAACCCAGTACACAAATCTGACCTTTAAATTTAGCATGCCTATAATTGGTTGCACAACTTTCACCCAGAGAATATCTAGTAGTTTGGTGTCATCACCAGGTTGATAAGTCCGGGAATAGCGTTGTGTCTTGTCTTCAGAACTTGTGGGCACCTCTCTGCTTGGAACTAGTTCCTCAATTCCAAGCTCATCAAGACACCTCCCATCCTGCTCCAGAATCTGCATACTGGATAAATGTATGCCCCTGTCAGACTTGTGATTGCCAAAGGATCCATCCCTGGCTGCTCGCCCAACATCTTTGATTTTCTCACCTACACGTTCCAATGCTTTGGCAGTGATAGATAAACTGAGCCTCTGAATAGCTCCCATCTGACTGACTACAATTGCATCACAAGAACTACTGGTTGCAAGAAGCACAACAACTGGACCCTGTTTTGCAACATCCTGAAGCTCACTTGCTGATATAGTGAGTGCACTGTAAGGCTCAAAGCCTAGTTGTCGTGCTTCTTCAAGTGATTTGTTGAACTCTTTGTCAAGACGTCGTCTATGTGCACTATCTGCATCTATCTCAAATTTGGAACTAGTGAGATATATGCTGGCATTCACACTCCGACTGTCCAATTCTTGTGCTTGCTGAATCAAACGGGACTGTAGGGGTTCTGGAATATGCTCAAAGGATCCACGGAGGCGGAGTGTCTGGGTCCAAAAAATGGCACGTCCTTCTTCCATAATTTCAAGTGCAAGACCAGGCTGGTCAAGGACCAAAGCCTGTGAAGCAGCCTGAATTACAACTTCATCCTCCCTCTGGAGAGCTTCAAGACGGTAGTTGAGGTTCATGCTAAAGTCTGCAGCACGAGGAAGCAGATGCATGGTGGTGATGAGGACTTTGAGCAACAGTGAACGTGTATGTGTATCAAGAGTTTTTATGTTGATATGGTTAAACATCCATGCACTATTTCCCAATCGACCTTGAGGAGTAGCTGCATCATCTTCAAGTGCCTCCAACCGATATTGAAGAGCTGTGGCCATGTTGTATTCAGGTGCATCATCCATGATATAGAGCATGGCAAGTTGGGACAGACAAGCTGCTCGGTGAGGGTTATGAGGGTTATGAGAGTCAAGCTCTTGATTCAACAGATGTAAAGACTGTTTCCAGTCTTCTGGATTACGTTTCTTTTTGAAACGCAACTCAAATGCAGATGCTAGATTCTTGCGACTGGTTCCAACTTTCTGAAAGGCATGAATACTTTCATCCAAGTCTTCATCAGTGCCTTCTTCATAGAAGATAGAACGAATCATGAGTGAGTTGCCAAGATGGGAAAGGGAGGTATGATAACGATTGTCATCAGGCTTGAACACAGTCAATGCCTCTTGGTCAATCTCAATAGCCTTGTCTATATCCTCCCGCTGTTTTGTCATAGTGAACCGCTGGGTCAAGACATTTGACAAATTTCCATACCACAGTCCGCCATCTGGATAGCTCACTGAATTGGCTTTCCAGCAGTCCAGACATTGTTGGAATAATCTGATTGCTTCATTAAGGTCATCAAGAGTCTTGAGCTCTGTAGAGCGATGGCCATATGCACCAGCAAGATTACCCCAGACATGACGACAAGCTGGGTGGAGGGTTTTGCAGTGTGGACATAGATTCATATGCTCATGAATGAGCTGAATACACAAGTCAAGATCTTCAACTGTGACCAGCTGCTCAAAGCGTGATTTGTAGCAGTATGCAAGTTCATCAAGTGTGTAGGTGATGTCTGTTGATGAATCTGCAGTCTGAGGAACACAAACAGGTGGAGGAGATAGCAATTGAGCCTTTTGAAACATCATGACTTCTGTATAGAGGCTGATTGCATGATTAAGGTACTCTGTAGCATGGGTCTCCCAATAGCCAGGTCTCACCATACAAACAGCAAGATTTCGAATGGAGTGAATTTCCTCTTCCTTTGTGAAGCCTGACAGACTGATGAACTGTCGCAAATATGCAATACCCTTGTCAAGGTCGGATGCTTGTCGGGACCAACAGAAGTGCTTGACATACAAAGCACTCAGGTTGAAGATGGTTGAGTTGAGTTGGTCTGATTTTAGAGGAAATGAGGTATCTGTATGTGTATATTGGAGGACCTCTTGGTAAATAATCAGCAAAGTTTTAACAAGGTCTCTGCTGGGACCCTTTGTCTCCTCTGCAGCTTTGTTATAGTGATATTGACCCCAACTGAAGAGGGCAATGGGAAATTCAGAGGATGGCATGTCAACTGGAACCCGGACTTTGAGTGTCCAATCAGGTACATCTAGAGCTGGAAACATCAAGATCAAGTTAATTTTTTTCCATAGTATCAGGTATAAAGAAACATAGTACATACCAGAGAGTAGGATGTCTCGTAACGGTGCTTCATGACTGTGATGGCTTATGGTTACAATAGCACTAGCACTGGGTTTGGGTTCTGGTTCCACTGTTACTGATTTACTTGAACTTGGTTGGTCTGTCACGGTGGATTAGCACTAATAATTGGGTAGCCGAGTTTAGAGTTATGTCTTCACCATTAACAGATGCCTTTGCAACAACAGAGTCACCAACTTGAGGCATTGCTGATTTAGCAGGCAAAGGATTTGGATCATTGCCAGTGAGGGGCTGTTTTGTAATTGTAACATCTCCATCTTGAGAATGAGATGGAGATGTGGCTGGTGCAAATGATTCAGCCTGGGTCACTGACTTGGAAATTGTGGGAGTCTCCTGAGGTAGCACTGGTGCTGAGGCCAAAGGTTGTAGAGGTGGAGAGTTATTTGGGTTGACAGAAGACTCAGCATTCAGTGTGGATGCAGCTGTACCACTTCCTGCAGTCTGAAGAGGATACAGCGGTATCTCCTGTGTATTAGAAGTGCCTACTAAGGCTGGTCCAGTATTGGCAGGTTGTGAAGAGGATGATTTCCTATGAAACAGATTCTTGAACAGGTACAAGCATCCACCCCCTGAATATTTTTAGTATTGAATTTTATCCTGAGTCAGAAATTCATGGAGTCTCATCTCTTGAACTCACCATGACTGGAGTCATTCAGGTTTTCAGAATTAGAACTAGGAGCAGTCATATCCGAACTATCCAGTGTTACCCAAGTTCAAGTTAGCTAGAGGCAAGACAAGAGATGGTATATTTGTACCCACCGTAGATTCTTGCCAGTGTGAACTTTTTGAGGATGCATTGTTGTTGACAGAGGGAGAGGAGTATAAGTTGAGTGTCCGGCCTATTTAACTGCAGCCTGTCTTCATCCTCATGTCATCCTCGTGTCATCCTCGTGTCATCCTCATGTCATCCTCGCCATGCGCCGTTGGTCTGGGCAAAGGCACTGCCAAAGGGCAAATTAGACAGCTTGCACACAAGAGCCATACAATGGCTTGTGACACGTGCGCAAATGAATGGTTCCACAGCCAAAATATGATGTTAATGGCTTCATGGAGCCATTTACAGCCATTCATCTGCCAAATCTGTGCACACTCCATAAGCCATCAAATGGCTCCAGTGGCTGTTGCGCAAGCTGTCTATTGAGTACTTCGGATGGCTGGTGCGTTGCCAGGCATTGTACAACGTGACAACGGCCAGCCAAATCGCCACAACACGGCTAAAAATGCCGAAACACCATTTGCAGCACAACGCCGCACGTTTTTTTTGACAACAGGTGAGAAAAGTGATCAGCGGTTCATGCTGACGAAGATAAGGTAGGCCGCACTTTTCATAGCCAAGGTAGTACTCCATCCCCACATCTCTACCAACCCAGGAATTGATTTTAGAGGCCCCTCTTCGAGCTCACCTCCGTCGACAATATCGGGATCACAACAGACAATGCCGTAAAACACCGGAATACGCCGACTCCGAATACGACAACCAAAATGATGTACATGCTTGTCAAACTTGGGGCAGCATGCGGACGCCACGCGCCAGGCTCTACGTAACGTACATCGTGGCAACATCCCTTGCAGAGTCGTTCCTAATCTCGGCTCCAGATGTTAGGGCGGTGCGGGGAAATCAGCGGAGTTTGAAATTTGAGGCAGAAATTGATGGGAAAACAGCCGCGAGATCAGTTATAGGGCAACGTTCCCCCATCAAATTTTCATCAAAATCTGCCTCGGTATCATCTCAGCACTATGACATTATAAATATACCACTGTGAATTGCCCCGCGAGCGCAGCGAGCGAGTTGCCCTTAACATCTGGTAACGAGACTAAGTCGTTCCCTGTATGGTGCACTTCACTTACTGCCGTTTGCTTAATTCCGTGAAAACACGAAAAAGTTTCACGGTGTCACGTGATTAACGGCAGGCAATGCCGAAGTTCAAAACTCTCCTATTTCCCAGGTGTCGGTGTCGAAAAAGGTTCTACCAGCTTTTTAACGCTACAAGCTCCTGTCGAAATCCCTTTCCGAGTACCCCGAGTGCACGGCACTATCCGGCATTGTCTGTCGACGATCACGTGAGTCCGCGAAACTTTTTCACGATTTCACGGAATTAAGCAAACGGCAGTAGTTACCACCGATTTTTTGACAACAGATGCACTCAAAAAAAAGGCCCATGTCCCATGTCTGTGGAGAGGCGGGGAAAAAAAGAAAGAAAAAGAGAGAAAAAAGAGAAAAAAAGAGAGCTGCAGCTATTTCCATGCCAAATCCATGCTTCTACCCTGTCTATAGCCCTTGAACGAGCTCTCAGTCCTTAGTTCTCGGCTGGAATGATCGATGATGGCCGGTCCCTAGTCCTTTCGGGGCGAAATCCTCCTTTGGACTAAGGACAGCCAATGACATTCAAGATTAAAATACTTTTTCTCACCGGCATTATCCGCCGCATCAAACGCGTCGCTTAAATTCCCTCCCCGCGTGTCTCTTCGCTTCTTGCTCGCCTTCGTTGTTTGCTGATATCGAGGCAGGTGCAGACAATCCTTAAGTGATCCCAGCGCAAGTGGCACGCAACATTCAAGTTGACAGGCTTGCTGATCCTGTAATAATTGCATATGACTGATGACTCCGCAACATTGTTAATGTTGCAGCTGCGATCGTACCACTAACGCGAATTTGCACTGTGAAACTGATGATCAGTATCTACAGCGAGTGCCCTGTAAGCTACTTTGAACATTGGTGCCGCAGATTCATTTATTTTTGAATGTTTCGCTTCTATATTACTTGGCTAAATTTAGGTTCCGAGAAAGAACAACCTCGTTCTCTATCAAAACAGTACTGATTCTCAAAAATTTTGTTCCAGCATGTAGCTGTGGAATCGTAGCACAAATTATGATTGTACTCGAATACATTTTTTTTTCGTAATCCTACTTTGATCGCTGTGGTGCTAAAAACTCTATACAGTGTACCCCTGGTCCTTGATCCACTAGTTTAAGATCCACATCCCACACTCGACACAAGGTGAAATATATTATTCTGAGTAGACAGTTTCATGCAGTAGTATCGAAAGATTATATACGTATAGTTTGAGCACAATATGATACATTATAAGTAATGTTCTTCTATGAAGTACTTTTACGACTGCTTTGTCACAAAATTCGGTCCTTGATCCGGTGTGTGACCCCGAGTCACAACTCGCGATCTCACCACTGTTTACCCTCTAGTCATCGTCGGACCCAGAATCCTCGTCATCGGAGTTGACTGGAGCATTGGAGGTGAGGGTGCAAGGGTGTTCTGGAAGGTCGAGTAGCGATGTAGCAAAGATCAACAAATTGAATGTCACGCTTTCGACCTGTTCGGCTTCGACACGACGTCCTGGCCTCATTTCTGCACCAAACTACTAGGGGTAAGAGACAGGGACCTAGCCAGTACGTCAAAGAAGCTTTTAGGCCCTCAAATGAGCAAAATTATGGGCCCAATAGCCCACAGTGAGGCATATAAAAGTCCTAATTGGGATTTTTACCTCATTCTTAGTGCAAATGTGCATGCTACTAATGAAATACGAGGCCGATGGTGCCCAAATTCAGGAATACAAAGCTAATAGGATGCCCCAAGGTTGGTACAAAATATCTAAGAGATATGGACAAAATTGCGGCCACCATAGATCTTTTGATGGGAGTGGATCAAGGACTGGGGTCGGATCAAAGACCGGGGGTACACTGTAATCCTTGCCTCGGAAAGGCGCACCTTCTCATTGGGTCGCAGAGCAGGGTGCCCGCACCTGCAACTCTTTCGCACACCCTTGCCCGGACATTTGTGTCGCTTTACACAATATGCCTTGACATATACCGCACAGCGATCTCCGGACTTGGAACTTTCGGCTTCAGCTGTAGGTGGGGAAGCACCTGGCAGTAAAAGTTGATACTTTGCTGATTGAACTGGCGGCGCTGACTGTGCCACTGTTTTGGGGGGGCTCATTTCTACATCTTGAAGTTCCAGTGGTGGGGGTTGGAAAGTGTTATTGAATGTGATTGAGTCCATGTTACCCGACTCATTTTCGATGAATGCGGAGTTGCTGGGAGACACTGGCAGGGCAGACATACGATCAAATGACGTGGAATCAATTGAGCCTGCAAATCATGTTAATATATATTCGGACAGTAGGATATGAGTACACACCTGAAATCGAAAGATCAAGCTCTCCATCTGGAAGAGGAATTGCAGGGAGCACATTCACATAATTTTCATCAGAATTGAGAAGATCAAGCAGTGGTTTGCGAGCAGCAAAGTTAAGTCCATCAGCCAGAGTAGAACGCTCAGAGCTCCATAAGATAGTCTTCTTGTGGTGAGCTTCCAGCTGCTGTGGAAGTTTATAATAAAGCCGCTGGTTCGAGTCTGTGATTGCCCGAGATTGACCATCAACGAGGAGATTCCAGAATTGTGCAAACTTTGTGAATTCAACGTTCTTCCAGGCCTCATGGGGGGGAGCTGTGTTTCTACGTCGGAAATTTGGGTGATTAATATGAGTCTTGAATGTAATGTACTCCTTGTGTGTGTGGAGTGGGAGGACTGTAGAAAGCACCAGCTGCTGCAGTTGCAAATAACGGTACTGGTTTGTTGCCTTTGTGGAGAGTCATGTCATTGTATGGACAGGGAGATCACGATGGTGTGGTACACCTGTAATGCGTGGACGTGGAAGGGTAGTGATGTTAAGGGCTTCAGCAAGGGATGTGGAAATGGGAAGGATTCCAATGGTCTCAGAAGTAGCAATGCGAGTGGACAGAACTCGAGGCAGAGTAAAGGATGGCTTCGAGCCAACTGCAATGGCAAGTTCAACTATCTCATCTCTGATCCAGATGGCATGGTGTCCTCGGGATTTTTTTCCGGTATGAAAACCGACCTACGAGGGGTTGAAACAGTAAATAGAAGTCATCATTATCACTGTATCAGACATACCTTCTTGTTTCGACAGAGTATCCAATTAATAAGCAGGCACTCAGCCAACTCAGGGGAAGCTCGTGATGACCCAAATATTCGGCGAACAGCCATATGAAAACCACCCTCGACCGAGTTGGTCCCTCGGATCGTGCAGTAGATACACAACCCATCTCGGTCTTTTCCCATAAAGTAGTAAAGGGAAATACCAACAGGGTCTGAGAGATATCCCTTCCGTGCCGCGTCAAGGAGATGTTTGACCATTGGCCTCGTCAGAGAAAAATGCTCCTCGTGTCTTTTTTGTTGAACACTGTATATCTGCATAGGCATCGAACAGTTTTTCCAGCCGTTTCACAAGAATATGGCGACTCGGAATATAGCGGCGGATTCTCCGGTTGAGTGCAGCAGCCTTTGCACGTTTGGCATACTCCCAACTAACCCCATGCTTCTCCAGGACAGCACGGACAGCAAGCTCATCTGACTTGTTTCGTATAAATATGGCTGCACTGAAATTATGAGCAAAAGCATTGAATGCAGAATGCTTTTTTGACAAGAGATGCAGAAGGCGGTCCATGTAGTGGAAGGCATCATCCAGTACACGGGTAGGGAGCTTTTGGTGCTCATGGGCCTCCCTGAGAATGTCAAAGGTATGCTGAATCCCCTCCATAGCAACATCAAATGGAGTGCTCTGATAGATGTAATTAATATAAGGTGAAGTGTCCAACAAAATATGGAGCTTACATTGTCGATGTTGAAGCCAGATAATTCATCCTCAATTCCCTCCATTGGATCCTGGATTCTGTTTTAAAAGACAGACATGTGAGACTGAATGCACAATTACTTACCGGTTGGACTTCAAAAGCTAGCTGACTATATTCATCATCCTCAAGCTCGGAGCCAGTACCAGTGTCATAATCTTAATCAGCTTCTCCATCATCTGTGTTGCTATTCATCCCTGGTTGCTAGTGTTCAAATTTGAGGGTACTTTGATCAGAGGATTGGGAATAGGTGAGAGTAAAATCAACATCATCCAGAGATGGAGTAAGCGGTGCAGGAACCGAAAATGCACGAGCAAGAGTTTCAGATGGGATTGGAGGGATTTCACCACGGGTATGAAGTTGTGAGGTCGTGAAAACTGCTTGTGACCCATGGGAAAAGATCCATTCCATGGTCTGCTGGTGTAACGAGTGAAGAGCTCCCGCAAGAACCTTGGAGCACATTAATTTGATTCAATGTAATAATAATAAAAAATAGCACCTTCGAAATTCGGATCAGAGAACGAGAAGCAGAGACATTGATTTTTTTTGTGTGATTCTGGTCATCCATTATTGCATGGAGATAACCAGGATGATTCCCAATTATTGAACCTTCTGCAATTGGCTTACAACCCTGCACAAGGGTCACAAGCTGTCCATCAGTTTCTGCCTGTATTGGTTGAAGTGGAAGTCCCAGAGAATCACGGTGATGGAGGGAAAGATAGATTTGCCATTGACAGTCAATCTCCTTGAGCAAAAATTCTGTCTGCTCTGCAGATATGGTCCCAGACCATGCATTGGCAGAAAAAACAGGAACAGAAAAAGATGTTTGGAGCACAACACCAGCCAGTGCATGGAATGAAATTGATGGGTCCTCAATTACTCCCTTCAATTTCGCATATTTGCCCAGCTCTAGTATTGGTGCATTTTCAGCTTTCGAGATTGTCTCAATTTCTGGGAGAGAGAAGGCCTCAGAAATAATTTGGAGGGTTTGACGGATAGAATGTGACTCTGAATGTCCAATCTTGATGATAGACGGATTGGTGAGAATTGCCCGCAGTGAAGGTAAGATATGGCTGCGTGATGTCAGAGCTGGCACCTATGGAGAGTTAAACCAGGCCTCAATCAAAGAAATCAATTGTCCACACCTTGAAGATATAAATGTTGTCGTTGGTTCGCAACTGGATAATATGTAGGCTAGTTGGGTCCCCAGGTTTCTGCTCCGTTTTTATTGCAAGTGCAAGGAGATACAGCTGTGAAGATGACTGTGCAGATGCAAAATCTACAAGGATGTCACTTGAGAGCTTCTCAATTGTCATTGAGTCAGAGCAGGAAGCTACAGCAATATCCAAGGTTCGACTGAAGGACAGAAGGTCTGACCAGTTGGTGACAGGTTCAACATCCTTAGTCAGTGCAACATTAATTGATTCATGGAAGGGGTGTTCAGCTGTAGGATAGTGAGATTCAATACCAATTGAAGGCATAGATGCTTACATTGAGGTGAATCCGTGTATAGAAGCTGAGTGGGTGGATTATTCAAGTCTTTTAACCCTTGTTGGACATCCTTGAACATGTCCTTGACACATAACAATGACTTTGTGAGGGTCAGGGCATGGGCTCGCACCTCCTCAAACTCATTGAGGACAGTATAATATAGGCTGCAGTAAAGACACATTCTCCTTTAATTCCACCCATGTGCTTGAGAAACTAATTTGGAAATTGAATGAAATATATTGTGCAAAAAATACTTGAATTCACCTCATGTGTATGGTCTGCTCTGGCTATTGTCAGTGGTAGTGTTGCAATATCCCATTCAATGTAGATCCGATGGGCAGTAACATAATCTGTGAACAGTGCTTTGAGGTATTGAACAGAAGGTGGCACTCCAGCATATTCAGTTGGATCATCAAAAGCAGAGTACAGTTTGACTCCATTCTGGCCGTAGAAATTGGCAGCCGAAAAATAGATCAGTTCCCTGTCAGCATGAGATCTGTACTGAATCTCAGAAACAAGCTCAGAGAAGGGAGCAGGACCAAATCGTGTTGCAAATGTGTTGGACATCTGCCACATCATAATTTTTGATATTGCCTGGCAGCAACAGCAGGGTTCCAGTTTAAACCTGTCGTACCCCTACGAGACCTCCGCGTTCAAACCGGTTCGAACCATCATGGTTTGAACCCTGGTCTTCCTTCTATATAACTTGCCTATAACTCTGCGGTTCAAACCATTCGGCTTAAACCACTGTTTATACCGGTGGTTATGGTTTAATCTGGCTTAAACCACAAAATCAAAATGTGATGGTTCCAGCTGGTTCAAACCGGTTGGAGCTATGATGGTTCCAACCCGTTCAAACCGGTTGGAGCCGTGATGGTTTAAACCGGTTGGAACCAGTTGGAGCCGTGGTGGTTCAAACCAGTTGAGGCTCATACTGGTAAGAAAATGTTTCTCTTTGTTACCTGGTACTTTTAATGAACAATGAGATGCCAAGTTGTAATTATCCATAATGTAGATCTCTACCACACTTTCCGTAGTTACGTCCCAGGGCAGATCAGTATATTCTCTGCATTTTACCGTTAAGAACTACTCATCTTCCAGGCTCAAGCTCTATTTCCAGTAGATAGAAGCTAGCAAGCATCCAGGGAGCACTTGTTTGCATCATTATGACTTGAGTTCTCAGATACAGGAACTCTTACAGTTTTAGTGCATCAACATGGGGGCGTCCTGAGAGGTAGAAATATTCGTTTGGACAAGGACTTAGAAATCTGTAAATTCTGACTCTAGTTGCTATCAAATCCTGACCACAACTGCTCACGTAGTCCTACTGCAAGCCACAGAGCCCCACAGTTGGAACCACTTGAGTTCAAAGCATGATGGTTCCGACCGGTTCAAACCGTGATGGTTCCAACAGGTTCAAACTGTGATGGTTCCAACAGGTTCAAACCGTGATGGTTCCAACAGGTTCAAACCACTGATGGTTCAAACTGGTTCAAACCCCGAGAGTGGTTGGAACCATGATGGTTTGAACCTGTTGTTCAAACTGCCTGAGCTTGAACCACAACAACGATATTGATTTAAACCTGAGTTCAAACCACCATGGTTCAAACCGGGGTCCTCGTAGGGATACGACAGGGTTTAAACTGGAACCCTGCTAGGGTACTGCCCAGGTTGAAATATAAGCTGAAGAAAAAGAAAAGAAATCAGATTCTGAGAGGACACTTTCAGATGAACCTCACCTGGAAATGCTGCCTGCACAAATCGTGGTAGCTGTGAAATGATGTGTGGATCTGTCCCTTGGAAGTTGGTGCCACATCCAGGAGAGTTCACCCTCCTTGCATCACAGACAAAGCGGTTTGTAAGTAGAAAAAAGTCAGATAGCATATCCCAGACCCGGCGTGCAATTGGGTTGTCATTAAAACCTGTGTTATTTAATCCTGAGGATGTTTGTAAATTATGTTTTGAATGCATACCATTTTTCGACAGTTGCATTCCACAAGTGCATTTGAATCTGTCTGGGTGACCAGGGAGCAAATAGGGTAACCAGACAAAGACTTTCCGCAAGTACAGTTGATCAGGATCCAGGCCAGTTGTATCCTTTCCAGTTTGAAGTGCAAATACAGGGTGTGGAGGCCTGTCAAAAAAATCCCCCCTTAGGTAGCAAAGAGGCTTCCCATATTCCTGTTCCTCATCACTAAGTCGCTTCGCTAGATCCACAAGCTGCTTTTGAAGTACAGAATGATCAGCAGGCTCTGAAGACTGTGTTTCTGCCTCTGCGGCAGCACCGATTGACTCGGAATTATCTGCTATGTCATCTACTAAGCTCTCGTCAATTATGCGATCATCTGCAGCAATATCAGCGTGCTCATCATTCTCTTCAATGTAGTTGAGCTGCTCATTCAGCTGTGTGAAGTCAACTGCTGAAATGTTTGGGTGAGTTGCAGTTTGTACTATTTTTGTGCATTAGTGGCTATGAAGAGAAAACGAGAATGAGACAACCCACCAGAATATCCAGAGTTCGTTGAATCTATAGCTGTAGCTGTTGCAGCTTCTGCACGAGAGGCACCAATATCAGACCAGAATGATGCCCTGCCCGTCTGCATGGGAATCGGATTGCCCCGAGGCACAGGACGATGGGTATTGTAAGGCCCGAAAAATGCTGCAGGGGGTAGACTAGAGCCATCTGTGCGAGAAACTGCAGCATGAGTAGCCGGCCGAGTGGTGCGAGTGGTGTGCACAGGATTTCCTATAGCTTGTGCCACCCCAGGTGGTGGGGAATTCCAGCGGCGGCCGGCCCTGTCTCGGCTGCCTCCCCATCCGTTGTTATCTTCCTTGTGCATGATGAGTTCAAGTAGTGGGCCACGACACAGTAGAGTCGAAAGTAGGTCTCGGGCACTGCCGTGACACGCAGTTACAGTTATTTATGACAAGTAGTGTTGCCGCGCAGCTAAGTCAATCAATTTCAAAAACTGCCCTGCAGCTCCGGGTAAAATTCCAAGAATTCTGAAAATATTCAAGTGAATGGATCACCCTGAAAGCCGAGGAGTCTCTCGTTGGTGCTAAGCAAAGCACCTCATTCTCGTGAAGATATTTGACCGGTTTCTAAACGGCTCCAAATTTAGCCGTTTAGAAGCCGGTCAAATATCTGGCGACCAACCACACAGAGCACTAGGAGCTCACAGACGACCCTGCGGCTTTTTATGTTCTCTACCCGCCCAAATATTTTCAGATTTTTCCCGGTTTCATTCGCAGCTATATTCGGGTTTTTTGAAATTGACCGGCTTAGCCGGCGGCAACACTAATGACAAGCTGTGTTGATGCAGTGCTACGATCAGATCCGGTTTGACCGCATCAGTCCTTAGTCCCAAAACGAGACTAAGGCTCCTCTGACATGGGACAGAGCCAAAAAAAATCCTCTTTTTTATCCCTCTTGTAAAAAGACTCAGTTTACAGCTATTTGCGGAACATAAGGCGCAGGCGATTTTTTTTTCCTTTTTAGTCACTTTTTGATCCCTTTACTTACTTTCCCCATAGCGGCCTCAATACTCATTCGTTTTCTTTGGGACCAGGTGCGTTGGATTCGTGTGGAAACTATGTAGTGTGTAGCGTCGTCAAATCACATTTCTTACTCTCAGGGGGCTTGGGTGAACAAAGAGCCATCATTTCACTTGCTTTGTCTCTGTGATCAGCAAGAGTAGTTAGAGAGCTCCAAATTTTTAATACAACCATCTCCTGCATGTATTGAAGTGTGCTGGCTATCTGTTGCAGTGAACTGACCTCAAAAAGCCTCCAATTGACATCAAGAAGTAACAATGACTGTGAATTCTACCAAATAGTATTGTCACCTTCAACCCTTGCATAGCCTTTGGTCGAAAACTATCCAGCACACTTCAATACATGCAGGAGAAGATTTTATAAAAAATTTGGAGCTCTCTAACTACTCTTGCTGATCACAGAGACAAAGCAAGTGAAATGATGGCTCTTTGTTCACCCAAGCCCCCTGAGAGTAAGAAATGTGATTTGACGACGCTACACACTACATAATTTCCACGCACCTGCTCCCGAGGAAAACGAATGAGAATTGAGGCCGCTACAGGGAAAGTAAGTAAAGGGATCAAAAAGTGACTAAAAAGGAAAAAAAATCGCCCGCGTCTTATGTTCTGCAAATAGCTATAACAATAGGAAACTTTTGTCAAGAGGGATTTTTATTAGAGTCAAAAATGAGGGAGTAATTATTTTGGGGTCGGTGAAATTGGGACTGTGTGCCAAAAAAGGCAATCTACTGGTTGAAGGCCCTAGCTACTATCTCCGGAACACGACGGTGCGACCTGTACTTCATGGAGATGAATTTCCAGACATGTAAGTGAGCTTCCTGAGTTCCCATTCCAGCCAGATTTTGCCCAAATTTGGTAGATAGGTGACAAAGTCTCGTCGTTTTGCTGCTTAGATGAGGCTGAGAGTATGGTATATGAAGCAGTATGTATGAGTAAGCAAGTGCTAAGTCAAAATGTCGCTCAACAGAAGCCAAAGAAGTACACACTAAAAAAAAATTGGCCTTTGGCCGATTTGGGACTAGTCCCGTTTTGGTGGTGACTAAGCGAAGTGCACCATAGAGTATATACGATCAGTGCATAGTGGCATAATAATATCACCAGTCTCTGATTAGAGATGTGCAGTGATGTATCAGGGCCTGTGGGTCAGAGATCTGCATGATGTATTAGCGCAGAGGCTGATCTACAGTGTTGTAGTTCAGGGTCTTATTAAGGGTGCTCCACAAAGTTAAGGGCTTAGGCCTAGTTAAGGCTTATTAAGGGTGACCAAATTAAGGGTCATATTAAGGGTTATTTCCTGAAAGGGCTGGGCCCGCCATTGCGCCAAAATCATCTATTAAGAGGCTCTTACAAGCATAACTAGCCATCATAATCATCCCCGGAACCTTCCTGAGCACCAGCGTTGGGTTCTTCATCACTGTGCTCAGCCACAAGAAGCTCCATGTACAAACTTTCTTCAGAGACGACATGTTCGCGCCTAGTGAGTGTGATGGGATTCTCGGTGACCCCACCAAAGAGGGAGGCCAAGGTAGTTGGGAACCAAGAGCATGGCGGCGGCCACCGGTGGGAACGGGTATGCTGGATGGGAGGTCATCGTCATCGTCATCCATGCTGTGATTGTCAGAAACTGCATTGAGCTCGCGTATCTCCGCCTGCCATTCTGCAACCTGTCTTCTCCATGCACCAGACGTCTGCACCACAACTGATTTCTTCCCACCTTTATTGTCACTGTTGTCAGTGTTGCTCAGAATCGCATCAGTGTACCGCGGAACAGAGAGCAATGTCTGCACCCGAGAATCTGCATGATTCTTGCAGCCGCCTCGCTCTTCCACAAGGCCCTCTGCCTTCTGTTCGTCACGGATGAAACGGGTAACCTGTTATATCCGTGCATCTGACTCCGCTACTCCGCAACTCCGAACTCTGAACTCCGGACTCCGGACCTCAGACTTCGGACTTGGTCGGCGGAACTTCGGTATATCGGGTTTTCTACGCAATGAAGAATTACTGAGCATTTCCCGTTTATCCGTTATTCTCACTTCTTCGTTATTCTTTAACTTTGACTTCTTATCTTCTTTTCTATTTATATATCACGTTTGTTGTCTTAACGCTTCATTACTTTATTTAGGATTACAATAACGGACTTTACTATAAAAGTTACGATACTTACGTTCATGTACTTCAGTTTGATTATTGACGTTGCTTTGCATTCTGCTTTGCTCTGAGTCGTTCCGACCTCCGTTCAACTTTGGTCCCCCAAACTCCGTCCATCACTTTGTCTTGCCAGCTCAGGTAGCTCGCTCACCCTTACCTTACTGTGGTGATTGTGTTCTAACCTTGTCGTAACTCCGAACTCCAGCTCCGGTATTTACTCTGGAGATCATTTCTCTCATCCGAGAGTTCGGCTACAGTCCCCTTTCGGCTAGGTATATAACATAACCTGTCATTATTGAGATGCATCAAGTAAGAACAAACAATCAGACAGACCTTCACTTGTTGCCCCATTTTTTTAAGCCCCAGTTGATTCCTTTTCTTGCTCTTCTTGTTTGAAAAATCCGAAAACCAGTGCTCAAGCCCGGCCTGGTTGACAACAAGATGGAGTAGCTGGAGCACAAAATTGGTGAGCGGGAGAACAGCTTTGTTTGCCTGGAGTATCACCCAGAATGGCAGTGGATCGTTGGCCTGTATTTTGAATGAGGCCGGATATTGAAGTTACGGATGGGCACTTACATGAAGTGTATCATAGGATGCTCTCTGTGGCGAATCCTTTGCAAACCAGCTCTCAAACAGGCCGGTCTCACTTAAGTACTGCATGAATGCCGTATTAACCACCTGCACAGTCTCTTTGAGCTTGGAATCAAACTTGTCCTGCTGGGCAGCGGTGTGTGGCACTTTTGGGGGACGGGAATTAATGTGTTTGAATAGCTGAAAAAAACTCATTTGAGGAAACGAAATAAATAAAATCAGATCGAGCACACACCGTAACGAGTTCAGTCGAAAGTTTGAAAACATCAATCTGTGCCTTGTCCCCGAAGCGTGAAAGCTTTTCGAACGGGTTCAGAATCAATGCAAGCACAAAAACCACCTGATCGAGCTCCTTGAAGCGTTTCTCAATCCGCTTGCACATGCGCTGACCAAGATCGCACTCTGAAGCCTTTTGACGTGTAGAAAATCCATGGAAGTGGAGGAAGAGGCTGGCCAGAGCAAGGAGAAATTGGTCAGGGCGAACATGGTCACTCTGTGCGATGTTGGTGAGGTAGCAGATGTGCTCAAGATCAGGGATGATAATCTTTTGAAGTTTATCCCACCACACATTTGATTCAACAAGATCACAGTGGTAGATGGTGTCCTCCTCCAGCACCAGTTTTTTGCATGCATTAGTCTCGGCTCCGACCTGAGCCTTGACAATGGTGTCCCAGTGGTTCAGAATTGCCGTGCAGATGGGAGCTCTGAGAAATGCAAATCGGATCGCAGCAACAAGATGAGTCATCCAGCGTGTGAGATTTGGAAGAAGATAGGCAAGGATTTTGCCGAACATTTCCTGCTGCTGTGTATCGAAGATGGCGCGGACCTTATTGTGGTTATTAAGCCAGTTGACAAAGTCGATGAGCTTGCCCATGAGCTTGGAAGCCTCTTCAAACTCCCTAAGGTAGTCCCCAAGAATAAGCTGGCACTGGTGGGCACAGCAGGGAAATGTGAGGAGATACAGCCGAGCAGCTGCGAGTAAAATTCAACCTTTCTTACTCCCACCATCATTGTCGGTGAGAAAGCCAATGATGTTACACTCCAGCTTCCTTTCCGCTTCGTCTATCATCTCCTCAAACTGCTTCTTGAGTGATTCCCTGTCCTTGCGTAACTGGTTTGTGCGCAAGATATCAACAAGAAGAGCCTAGGTGCGTCAGAATATACTCTGGATGATGGGAAAGTTAAACTCACTTTGAATTTATGAGTCAAGGTAATGCCGCCGACCACGTCTTTTCTATTACTGCACCAGCCATCTGTGATATTTACAGTGGGTTTGTAAATCTCAGCTAGAAGATGCTTCGAGATGTACCACATCAAGACATCCTGGCCTTTCACCTGTGCAGCAATCTTGGCGTCAATCTTGGCAGCTGCTTGCTCCAGCAATGGGCCTCCCAGTCGCGAGCGCGACAGAATAGCATCCATGGCACGCAAGCACAGCATCAAGAATAGCTTTATGACTTCCGGATCTGATGTCCACTGCTCAGGAAGATTTGCGGACTGAGTGGCACAAAGAGCTTGATGAGCGATCACACACTTGTGATCCTCACTGAACGGTATGTTGTTTCCCCTGTAGACCTTCAGCTTTGATTGGGAGAACAAAGTCTCTATGGCTTCAACAAGTTTCCGCTTCTTCCTGCCACCTGAGCCCCCTGCACCCTCGTCATCCGCCTCTACATTGACTTCCTCGCCACTTGCCTGCTTGCGCTTTGTCTTCTCCCGCTTCTCTTCTTCTTCTCTCTCCTTCTTCGTTGGTGCCGCCTGGGCCGCCAGCGCCTTCTCCTCAGCTGTGGCAAATTCGCATTTTCGGAGGTGTCCAGCCGTTGCACCCTTTTCCCTGTTGACGTCCTTCTTTTTACTCAACGCCGATGCTAGAGCTGGGCTGACGTGAATTTTAAGTAAATGCGGTGAGTGAGTGGCACACCAGTTGAAAACCATTCCTCATTCTTCATTAGATTCCAGTCATTCTCGAGCTTAATGGTTGATTGCTGCGGTGGATGGTCTTTCTGCATCAATGCAGCGCCAATGAGTTGCTCGGTGATGGCTTCCATTGGCCTTGTCGTCGCTGCGATGGAATGCGCCCCAGATTTTGGCGGGCTTTGGGGGCATTGCGAAGGCAGGGAGGGGACTGGTGGGGAGGTGCGGAGTACAGTCAAAATTTTCTTGGATCTACGGGTACTGCATGTGATTTTTATTTTGATATCGGAGTTTGGACCGCTTCTCCTATAGGGACTCCAACTTAAGGGTTATTAAGGGCTTTGTATGCATTCGCCCCAACATTAAGGCCTTAGCTTAATATGGGTTAAGCCCTTAAGGTCTTAACTACAACACTGTTTAAAATTAGACCATGCTGTGTAATTACTCCTACCTCCACTTTGCAGCTAGAATTTATGTCTGTGAAATTTGGCCTAACACATGCCATGGTACGTAGTAACTATGTGGTGCTAGGAGCCTAATATTGGTGTGAAGTGCCATTTGGCAGCCAATCAAATCCATCTGACTGCGTGTTATCGATCTACAGATTGCAATAATCATGATCGGGCAGACAAAGAGGTCTTAAATCTGCTGTGTCCTGCAGTGCAGCTGACCTGCCCCCATGGCAGGTAAATTTATACTGCAAGCTGTTTTGCCCTCTGTGTGAAGATTCTTTTAAGTTTCTTTCGCTACAGTATGGCTCTCAGTTTCATCAGGTGTGTCCTCCACTGGCCCACCGCACCTTCTGCTCAGGCTCACAACCCTCAGAAACCATTATCTTTTATTTCTCATTCAGATTTACGCTACCGCGTGGGTATTGACCCTGCAGCTGAAGATTCTTTCTCTCTCTTTTCAGTTTCTTTCACTACAGTACAGCTCTCAGTTTCATTGGGTGCGTCTGGCTATCGCGCCCTCTGCTCACTGTGCTCAGCATCACAACCCTCAGAAAACCGTTATCCCTTATTTCTCATTCAGATGTACACTACCGCGGAATTCTCGCGGGTATTGACCCTGTAGCATCGACAATCCGGCTCACCAATGGTTTGTTCTTTGTTCTCTATACTTCTTGCTAGCATGAGGCTCAACCAAAACAGTGTTCTCAATGGGCACCGAGTCTCATTGGTGAGTCGTCTTTAACCTCTGCTTGGCTCTTGTGCTCACTTGCAGCAGCACAGAGTAGTACATCCCCTCCCCTGCAAGAACCCTACCAATACATCATCTTCCGCACGTTCCAGGTAAAGGACCTCTCTGTCGACACGGCCCCTGCACCGCACTGCAGCGTGTACGATGACCCTGCTGTCCTTGGGGTATATATTTTGTTCTCTCATTTGCTTTCCTGTACTTTCTGACGTGTTCTCATCCCCAGACATCAACACAGGCTCCAGCTCTCGCTGCGCCCTCTGCACCGCCGTCATACGCTCAGCAGACTGCGGCGCAGCTCCCGCCCTGCCCGCAGCTGCAGGCCGCACAACAGCAGCAGCACAGTACATCCGATATCGAAGACGAGCCTGCACCACCAAAGGCCTCCTCGCATGGGTCTGTGCATCTATGCTCACCCGCAAGCACGGTAAATACATCTCCCTCGTCGAGACCGCAAGGGCCCCGACCAGCCGATCTGGCACCAGATCGAAATCAACATCCCACACACCTGCCCCAGCGTCTGGCTCTGGATGCACACTGCTACCCAGCGCACATTTGAGCGCGTCCTCAGATGTCGGACGTGTCGCTCCTCCGCATGAAGCAGACCTCGCCACAGTCGGCGCGCTCGTACCTGAAGGCGGAGAACCTGCTCAAGATCAAGTCCAAGGTCAAGTCATGCGCAGACCAGGCCAAGGCAGAGGAGCCAGCAGCTGGTTCACGCAGCTCACAAAGAAGACGCACGCAAACATGCACCAGCTGCTCAGGACTGCAACGGAAGACGAGACAAAGGGGATGGGGAGTATGAAGTGGGACGCGTTCCTCAAGGCATGCATCCTTTCAATACTCTTATGTGATCTCAGACAACGATTCGACGCAGCTTATGCAGGAAATGGGCTTCGAATACGATCCTAACACCGCAAAATCTAGTATTTCATTTGATCCTCCTGACCCAAAGGATGTGGTGAGTGTTGGTTCGAAATTTCTGCCTTGAACGTGGCTGACACCAACTCTCCAGTCGATCACGTTCAAATAACATATAGGGAGACATACGCTTGAAGCGTATGTCTCCCTTGATCTGATCCGACTTCATCAGGAAAATCTGAAATGCTCTGAGAGACACATAGGTGGCTATCATGGGCTATCTGGTGCTATGGCAAGCTATGGTGAGCTATATAACTGACCTGATTGGCTATATGATGCTATGGTGAGCTATGGTGAGCTATATAACTGACCTGATTGGCTATATGATGCTATAGTGAGCTATGATGGTCTATAGAGCTGAACCAATTGACTATATGGTGCTATGTTCATCTATAAGATTTCACTAGTATAAATAGTGGAAAGTTAGGTAACACAATGGCAAGTAAACTTATGGCTGTCATGAATGGTTATCTGGACCAGATCTTCCTTGCTACCAGATGGAACCTTCTGGGAATTCATTTTATGGTTTGCAGCAGGACAAACCCCTTAGGCAAAATCTGTCCCTTGACAACTTTTGTTGAGCATTTCGAGCTCTAAGGTAGCGGACATACAAACACGGTTGCCCCACGTGACTGCCCAAAAGGAGCGATTGTGGGCTTGCATGATGAGAGTGAAAAATCTGGCTCAACAGTTTTGTGTGAATGTACCTGAAGACCGTTCCCAAATATTTTGAGGAATTTCGGTTAGGAAATGAAGGACAAGTTCCCAAATTGATGTGGGCCGACAATACCATCAATTTCTGATCATTTTGGAACTAGTCCTTCAGTTCCCCACTTTTACACAAGCTTTAACCACGAGTGAGTAGGCCTGAGCAATGCGAACAATACTGTTGGGCCAGAATTTCTATTTCAGATTTAAAAAAAGGTGGATTTGTGGTAATCTTCTCAATAAGCCTAAATCACGTGGGGCAACCGCGTTTGTATGTCCGCTACCTTACAATTTTGGTTTGGGGTTTATTTTTAACTACTCGCAAAATTATGGCCTTGCCAGCCACTACCACTTCACATTATATGTAGTAAGTTACCACAAAGTGAAGGCAGAGGGAGGTGGTAGGTCAGTGCCGACCCTAGTAATATGACTTTGAGTCTACATATCTTAATGTCTCCTTAGTCTAGTGGTTATTTTGCTGCTTCTCAAATTTTAGTTTTATGCGCGAGGTCCTGAGTTCAACTCCCCAAGGTGGTCGCATTTGAATATACTTACCCTTGCTTAATGTTAATTAGCTTCTCTGTAACCTTGACTTTGCACTCCATCATCTTAGTAATGCAACAAGAGAACAATACATTATGACCCTGCAATTGCAACATCCCCATTTTTTTTTGTGCTTTGACCGCGACCACTATCATAGAAAACACTATGACTATGGTGAGCTATGGTGGGCTATGGTGGGCTATGAAGTTCAAGTCCAGGGTCCCACGTTTCTCTGAGGTTGGTCAGTTTGCTATATCAGCTATGGCCACTATGTAGGTCTCTGGTGCACTATATGGTGCTATGGGGCAACTTTGGATTTTCCTGATGCCCTTGACATCACAAGTCGTAAGTGGGTGTGCTTCGACGAAAACGCCATAACCGGACACCTCTGCTGTGCTTGTGACACCCGCATGGGACTATGTCAAAACTCAATCGGGCTAAACGGTCACGTATGAAACAGAAATATGTCGGCAATGTGCGGCACGCCCATGTCTGCGCATGTTGCTTTCGGCCGGTGTCAATCTGGGCCTGCAGCCCATGAACCCTGCCTCTACTAAATTAAATGCGGTGCAGAGATCCAAAGGATGAGGACCAAGAAATGGAGGTACCATTCCGAATGGTACCTCTTAGATGGAGTCCATCTATTTCTCCTTAGCTAATTTTCTGATGATGTCACAAGGGCCAAGCAAAAGATTTAATCAAAGCTCATTATCGGAGGCTATTTCACTGGCTGCTGGAGGCTTGTGATGCTTACAGTTTTATCCTTGAATCAGTCCAATGCACTCAAAGCTTCCGCATTAACACGGAGAGTTGATGGGACCGGAACATTCCGATTTCTTTCTCACGGTTCATTTTTTAACCTGGGCGCAAGAAAAATAGTTTCAACCCGTTCGACTCGAGCAAAGAAAACCGCTCGAGTTATCATATATCATTTTAATTAAATACAAGCGAGCTAGTCGTTTGGACCGCTGAGGGAATTACAAACGAGAAGGTCAATAATAAAGAGACAACAACTTGAACGACATAGCATGGATGAGGCATTATCCGAACGGCATCACAAGAGCTTTGAAAAAGAAAAGATATAAAACGGAATATAGCACGAAAACATAGCGGTGATTTGGCTGTAACTAGACGCTAAGCTGTCGTGTCAGCACGCCGATGCATGAAAAATGTAGGATTGCTGGTGCAAATGAGCGTTGGGTTGATAAACGGCCATGCCTCCAACGCTGATGTGAGTCGACGCCTGTGTATTTCGTTTTAAAACGAATGAACGTACTGGGGGATTGGACACTGGTGACAATGGTCTCCGTTTCGTTGATGTCCGCTGTGAATTTCCGTTGACGTTCGGCTTCCACAATAAGCTATGAATTCAATAAATTAGGATTATCACCGAAGGAAGGATGATGGCTCACCTGAACGGTGGTCTGAATATTCTTGACAGTCTTTACGCACTCGACGATGTCTCGTGAGAGCACTCGGTATTGGTTCCAGGTGAGGGTGTTCGCTTCCAAAATGCGGCATTGGATCATGGACTCGGATCGTTTGACTCTGCCGCACCCAGATAAGCAAAAAGAAACATGAAGTGAACGCCAGTTGAAACTTACTCTAAGAGCCGCACTCCTTTCTCCGCAAGGGCGAGGAGATCCCTCGCGCAGTACAACTTTGCGTCTCGAATAATTCCTTCTGTTTCCTTGATCACGTCCTCGAGCTCCCTCAGTTGGGTGGGCGGGCGTTTAAGATGAACGACGTAGAGCAGAGTTAGACAGGCGGTGATCCCGAGTAATGTATAGCGGAGGGCATGGTTTGGAATCAAGGACAGCGATTCGAGCAGGATTGGGGGTAGCTGAGATGTGAGTTTGTCGCGCATGATGTCAAGGTTTGTGGCACCTAGAAATGAAAGCGAGATGTATTTAAGCAGATGAGTGAGGGGAGAGCAGTACACGAGAGATGTGGCAAGGCGATGTGAGTCTTAAATAGGTCTGTCTCGTCTTCCTTCCCGGATGGGGATTGATCTGTCAGCCAAGTTACACAGTGCCCGGGCGCTTCAAAGTGTAACGACCACCCAATCGGCGGCCGGTCACTTGAAAACGTCGCCCAATTCGATTGTGGGTTTGAACTTGATCGTAAGCCTGGAGGTAAAGCAAATTGGTCCGTTGAACTTCACTGCCAAGTTGAAATAAAGCAGAGTAGAGAGTGGTAAGGATCCATTTGAGCAGGACAAGAGTTAGGCTTGCAGCATCGAGATCGCTGTCGGCTGGAACAGTGGATGCAGGCAGATCCCAATGAAGTAATTCGCCTTGCCACTCGCATAGGGGCTAAACGCCCTCGGTCAGTGCCGTAGGAACAGAAATAGACATATAAGCAATGAATGACAGATAGATCTGAAGATTGACTCCGCAGTGGAAGTGCACCCGGATTTAATTCTACCTGCCCTTCCTTTCCGTTCTCAGCAGGGAACGCGGAACGAGCACACACGTCACGGGGGGTTGTCAGTGTCAAATCCCAGAAACTCGCGGTGAACCGGCAAGAGCTCCGAGATGATAGAAGCATTGCTCGTGGTGAATGAACTCAATTTGTGTATTCCGCCTAGCTTACGCTGAAGGAGAAGGAAGTTCAGATTTAACTATAGGAAATCGGATTTTACCCATTCTGGACCTTGCCGTAAGCCTTGTGACAAGCGGGAGCATCGTGTCTCACGCAGGTGCAGTGCGTAGATGATGAGATCTAAACAGAGTTGTTAACTTTCGAGGGATTGAGCAAACATCCATTTAAGAGAGGCACCAGGCGGAATTAGGCGTAGGCCGCCGGTGACAAGCGAATGGGCGGTAAAGAAGAGAAAATAGATAATGTCGTGGAATTTGAGTCGCCACAGCCGTAACACTGCCCATGTCGCTCGGCGCCTATACTTTATCGACAGCATGTGCGAAACCGACGACGAAATGGACATGGGAGTTTTGTTCGGATGAGGAAGAGCGTGAGAGGCAGTGGTTTCTAGACGAGCATCAACTTGAATACTGCGGCTGTATCAATCTCAATTTTGTCGCGTCTGTAGTATAAGAGAATGCTGACCCGGGATCGAAGAGGACGAACGGGCTCGGGTTCTGCGGCCGTACGAGCACCAGGTGCAAGTTTGGAGTCGGCTGAGCAGCCACCGCGATTCCCGCCAACTTGAAGCTTCAGCTTAAGTGTAAAGCAAACTAGAGTCCGTCGAAATTCTAGCGAGTGTCTGGCGCGCTGTCGTAGATACGTTCCGGCGCGGTTCTCGGAATCGGAGTTAGTTAGAGGAGACCACGACCCATCGGCAATCAGCGGAACATCAGGAAAATCCGAAATGCTCTAAGAGACACATAGGTGGCTCTCATGGGCTATCTGGGGCTATGGCGAGCTATGGTGAGCTATATAACTGACCTGATTGACTATATGATGCTCTGGTGAGCTATGGTGAGCTATATAACTGACCTGATTGGCTATATGATGCTATAGTGAGCTATGATGGTCTATAGAGCTGAACCAATTGACTATATGGTGCTATGCTCATCTATAAGATTTCACTAGTATAAATAGCGGTAACACAATGGCAAGTAAATTTATGGCTGTCACGAATGGTTATCTGGACCAGATCTTCCTTGCTACCAGATGGAACCTTCTGGGAATTCATTTTATGGTTTGCAGCAGGACAAAGCCCTTAGGCAAAATCTGTCCCTTGACAACTTTTGTTGAGCATTTCGAGCTCTACAATTTTGGTTTGGGGTTTATTTTTAGCTACTTGCAAAATTATGGCCTCGCTAGTACCACTTCACATTATATGTAGTAAGTTACCACAAAGTGAAGGCAAAGACAGAGGGAGGTGGTAGGTTTTATGCGCGAGGTCCTGAGTTCAACTCCCCAAGGTGGTCGCATTTGAATATACTTACCCTTGCTTAATGTTAATTAGCTTCTCTGTAACCTTGACTTTGCACTCCATCATCTTAGTAATGCAACAAGAGAACACCACATTATGACCTTACAATTGCAACATCTGAAATTTTTTTTGTGCTCTGACCGCGACCACTATCATAGAAAACACTGTGACTATGGTGAGCTATGGTGGGCTATGGTGGGCTATGAAGTTCAAGTCCAGGGTCCCACGTTTCTCTGAGGTTGGTCAGTTTGCTATATCAGCTATGGCCACTATATAGGGCTCTGGTGCGCTATATGGTGCTATGGGGCAACTTTGGATTTTCCTGATGAACGGAATATTTGGCTGCGACAACGTGGGCCCTGAACCGTAGTGCCTCTACTAAATGAAACGCGTCACAGAGATCCAAGAGATGACGAGCAAGAAATTGAGGCATTATTTCATCTCTCCGTAACTAATTTTACGTCGACTCGGACACTTGAACCAAGTGATAGGCAAAAAATTTAATCAACGCTCAATATCGAAGACTATTGTAGTGGCTGCTGGAGACTGGTGATACGTACGGATTAATCGTTAAAAGTTTGGGATGATTACAGTGCACTTCAGCAGAAACTTGAGAACTGAGGCAGTTAACACAAACAGTTGATGGGGGACCGGAATATTCCGAGTTATTTCTCACGGTTCATTTTTAGCCTAGGTGCAAGAAAAAATATTGATAACCTGTTCGACTGCAGTAACAAAGAGCCTTCGAGTTATTTAAATCTCATTACAAGCGAGCTAGCCATGTGACTGAGGGAAATTATACGCGATTAGGTGAACAAACAACTTGAACTACATAGCATGGATAATCAGAGGCATTATCCGGACGATAGCGCATGAAGAAATTCGACAGAAATCAAGGAATAGAGCACTAAACATAGTGGAAGAGCACGAAATAATTCGGTGGTAACTAGACGCTAAGCTGCCGTGTCAGTAAGCAGATGACTGAGATGCTCGGCAGCTAACATGTAGGATTGCTGGTGCAAATGAGCGTTGGGTTGATAAACGGCCCCGAGTCTGCCTGGAAAATAGGTGAGTCGATGCCTTTGTGCTTCGTTTTTAAACGAACGTACTGGGGGAACGGACACCGGTGAGGATGGACTCCGTCTCGTTGATATCCTCGGTAAATTTACGTTGATGTTCGGCTTCAACGATGAGCTATGAATTCAAGGTGTTGGTATTATCACCAGACGGAGGATGGTGGCTTGCCTGAACAGCGATCCGGATATTCTTGACGATCTTTGCACAGTCGGTGATGTCTTGTGACAGCACTCGATATTTCGTCCAGGTGAGGGCATCCGTCTCCAAAATGCGGCACTGTATCATAGACGCGGACCGTTTGACCCTTCCGCACGCACACAGGTCAGCAACGAACAAAAATAAAGAGAATAGTCGGAATTTACTCCAAGAGCCGCACTCCTTTCTCCGCAAGATGGAGGACGTCCCTCGCGCAGTACGATTTTGCTTCTCGAATGATTTCTTCTGTTTTCTTGATCATATCCTCGAGTTGACGGAGTTGGGTCGACGGGCGTTTAAGGTGAACGATGGAGAAGAGAGTTAGGCAGGCAGTTATCACGAGCAATGTGTAGCGGAGGGTATCATTTGAAATCAAGGACAGGGATCCAAGCAGAATTGAGGGGAGCTGAGATACAAGACTGTCGTGCATGAGGTGGGGTTTGTGGGGTGTTGAAGCACAATCCAGTCTGTATTTAAGCAGATGACTGTTCCCTGTTCTTTGGTTCAAACAACCTTAAAAGACTCTCCGCGGCGCCTTCCCGAGCGAATCGCGATCGCGGTGACTGTGTGATCTTCAAGTTGCCGTAAAAGGATGAGCGGACGATTCCCCGCACCCGCGACGGCAGATGTGTTGCCATAAAAGGATGAACGGCCGATTCCCCGCACCCGCGACGGCAGATGCGTTGCCATAAAAGAATGAGCGGACGATTCCCCGCACCCGCGATGGCAGATGTGACCTTGCCGTAAAGGATGAGCGGACGATTCCCCGCACCCACGATGGCAGATGCGCGCGCGCTTCACTGCAGTCCCAGCCAATCGCGATGCGGTGTATGGCAGGGATCATGGGGATAACGAGAGAATCCATCCTTATTGTTTGATCTTGACTGAATGATAGGGAGCGTCGCTGGCGTCGCGGGCGTCGACAGCTTTGCGACGTACATAGCTTACCGAGGCCTTTCGGCAGTAACGTGGGGATGGTGTCCACAAGGTTGAGGTAGATGTTTCAAAATTTTTTGAACGAAGTAGCACAACTTAAAACACGAGTCGATCTCGATTCTCTGCATGGGATTCTTTTGTAATGAGATAGTCCAGGGATTCAGCGCATTCGCATGGCCGGGCTCGTACAAATTTCCGTCGGGTCCGCCATCCGCCATCGGTTCACAGGGACACTAGCACGACAAAGACACGAGGCAGAATATGAAAGCGAATGGTCAAAAAATAGATGACTGTGAGCTGAAGCGGTGCAATGCAACACGTTCCACAGCAGTGAGCAAAGGCTATCATTCTCCAAGAAAGTATTTGATCCGAGTAGGGTAGAAAATCGAATTTGGGCAACTTGAAGCTAAGGAACAGGTCAGCTGTCACGGTTTCGAGCCCTTTTTTTGGTTGCAGAGCGAAAGAGATGCAGACGCACATACCCGGAACCCAAGTTCTGGCTGTCAGAGATAGGATCACATAAAACCAGTACCCCTGACACCAGAAGGGAAGAAATCAGCAGTTGAAGCAGAAGCTGTTGCTGTTAGCGCCGAGGCACGCACGGAAGCCTGTTTTGTATATTCAAGCACAGAAAGCATTAATCAGGTCGGGAGCGAAAAGCCACTTGACTTAACATAGGCCCGTGGGTGCAATAGAACGCATAGAACGACCTGCGTAATGGAAGACCGCGACGTCCCATTTTGCGCAGTGGACTGGAACACGTTTTTGCGTGATATATATCGACTTGTGCCAAATTGAAACCGTTCCTGGAATTTCGACCGTTTTAATTTATCGCCCGATCGTAACACGTGACCGCGGTATTCCGCTTGGACTCGCTTTGACCTCCTCCGACTCGTACTAAATGGAGAATGAAACCGACGACGAAATGGAAATTGAAATCTTCTCGGACGAGGACGAGGCGTCTTCCGAGTCTGAGCAGACAGACAGGCAAGCATCTTCCTGCACACTTTGTAAAAAAATCCTCGTTAACCCAAACTGAAATCGCAGCACACCCAGCGCGACGGCCTGCATCGAGGAGCTCGTCTCGTCATTCCTCTTCCAGCTCAGCCACCCCGCAGGCGCCGTCCCCGCACAGGACTCCGAGCCGGAGAGCGACGCGGCGGCGGCGGCCCCGAAGCCCGCCCCGATCGCGCTGCGTCTCGCAAACCGGCACGCGGACGGCGACAGGTAGATATGTTCACTCGATTGTCATGCACAGGTGCTTATGGGTGGCTCAGCGGCGCGCTCCGCACGATGCGCTACCCCGCGAAGCGCACGACGGGCAGCGCGCGCCCGTTTGGTGCGTTTTACGCGTCTGGGGTGGATGTATGCGCGGCATTTACGAGCGACGGGCTGCAGCGCAGCTGTTCAAGGTGCTGGACCTCATGCACGAGGCGGTCGTGGACGGCGTGCCCGCGACAAAGCGGTGCGTGCGCATTCAGGGTATTATTTATCATGGGACATTTGACGCGTCTGCAGGGATATATATTACAGAGACGTCCCGCTCTTCAAGACACAGAAAGTGGTGGACAATGTGCGTTCCTTCCTTCTCGATGCGGCGCGTGGGCTGAGAGGCGCGCGCAGCTGGTGGACGATCTCGCGGCGACGTTTGAGCTAGAGCGCGCGGACTTAAACATCGTAAGCTGGGGTACGCGTCGCTGCTATTTTTGACCGCGTCGAAATAGCGTGCGACGTCCAAGGGGCTCGTCTGCGGTTCGGGGCTGATGATGCACCTCGTGTCGGGGGAGAAGGTGCACGTAAACAACACCGAGGGCGCGCTCATCCCCGTCGGCGAGGACATCGAATCGTTCACGGTGGGCGAGGACGTAGAGTGGGTGCTGATTGTCGAGAAAGACGTGCGCGCCATTAGCCGTGCGCGGCCTTTATGCTAACAGCGCCCAGGCCGTCTTCCAGACGCTCTGCCGGGTGCGACTCGCAGACCACCCCGGGCTCAGCGGGCGCGGAATCATCATCACGGTGCGTGGCCCGCGGTCGAGTGAGTGGCCAGCGGCTGACGGCGGGGTAGGGCAAGGGCTACCCGGACGTCGCGACGCGGCAGCTCGTGGCGACCCTCTCCGCGTGCCTCCCGCGGCGGATCCCAATCTTGGGCCTCGTCGACGGCGACCCGTACGGGCTCGACATCCTGTCCGTGTACAAGTACGGCAGCCACGCGATGGCACACGAGAGCGAGAAGCTTGCGGCGGGGCGCATCAAGTACCTCGGGGTGCTCGCGAGCGAGTTGGCGAGGTACGCCGTGTCGCGGGTTGGTTTAAATGCCGTTAATTATTTAATTGGCGCAGCTATGGCGTGGACCGGGACGCGCTGCTGCCCATTACGAAGCACGATGAGAAAAAGGTGCGTCGGCGGTGTGGGGGGCCGGCTGAGGTTGACGGGTTGTAGGCGCTGTCGATGCTGGACCGGCCGATTCCCGCAAAGTGGAGGTACGTGTGCTGGACGCGGTGGATCCTCATCCACTACTGACCGACGACGGCAGGAAGGAGCTATCGCACATGCTGCATTTGCGGCGCAAGGCGGAAATTGAGATTTTGGGTACGAGCAGTGAGTCGTGTCTGGTGGATTATTTGGTTGCAAAAATTGGGGGGTATGTGAAGAGTGCAAAGGAAAGGGAGAGGGAGTAGACAATGAACCGGAATGGAGTTTGTAGAAATCGACCAAGTCCGTATTCCCACGTGCCTGTTATGAGTGCGCGCCCTCCACCAGCACGGCCGCACACTGCGATCCACCCGTCGACGTACAACAGCCGCGCAGACTGGGCAGAGGACGACGCATGGGACAGCGCATCCGATAACGAAGACGAGCCTGCCCCCCCAAAGGCCTCCTCCTCTCGCGTCCAGGTACCGAGACCCCAAAACAACGCCTCCTCCTCCACCCTCGCCTTCTCCTACACCCACGTATCCGCCCCGAATCCAAGCTCCTACCCTCCCCGCGAAGTCCCGCAAAAAAACGGATGGACCATCGTCAAAACCAAGCCCGGCGCATCGCCCCCGCCGGCTGAGGACTCCCGCGACGAGCCCAGCGGCGATGGTGACGTCGAGGGCGACATGATCCTCGGCGATCTCGAGCCCGACGCGATGGAGCCCATGGACATCATCCCCCCGCTGCACTCCAAGCCCAAGACCGATTACCAGGGATTGGTCCGCGAAGACGTGGACGCCATCGTGGACGACCCCCTCGCCGGCGTGAAGCATCGCCCGCGCCGCACGGAGCCCGAGTCCCGGAAGCCCAGCCCGCCGACGTCGCCTGAGAGCGCGGAGCGCTCCGAGAAGCTCATGCGCGAGCGTTCGATACGCACGAATCGGCGCCACAAGTTTGTCGAGTGTCTTTCTAGCCAGGACGTCAATATCGGGGAGCTGAGGAAGCTCGCGTGGGCGGGCATCCCCGCCGACCTACGTCCGATGGCCTGGCAATTGCTGCTTGTGCGTTTATTGTCTTTTTCCATGCAAAAATTGAACTGAATTAAATTAATGTAGGGCTACCTTCCTCTCCCCACACCCCTGCGCGCATCTACGCTCGCCCGCAAGCGCGGCGAATACCTCTCGCTCGTCGAGCTCGCCTTTGCCCGCGACCGCGAGGGCCTCGACCAGCAGATCTGGCACCAGATCGAGATCGACGTCCCGCGCACCCGCCCCGGCGTCCGGCTCTGGATGCACGGGGAGACCCAGCGTGCGCTCGAGCGCATTCTCTACGTCTGGGCGATCCGCCACCCCGCGAGCGGCTACGTGCAGGGCATCAACGACCTCGCGACGCCGTTCTTCCAGGTCTTTCTCTCCGCGTACATCGACTCGGACCCCGAGACGTTCGACCCCGCGGCACTCCCTGCGCGTGCGCTCGATGCGGTCGAGGCGGACTCGTTCTGGTGCCTCAGCCGCCTGCTCGATGGCATCCAGGACAACTACATCTTTGCCCAACCGGGCATCCAGCGCAGCGTGCGCCGTATGGCCGAGCTCGTCGCGCGCATCGATGGTCCGTGTTCCTCCGTAATATTATCCCGGTTCATCCTGACGTTGCCCCGCAGCCCCGCTCTCCGCGCACCTCGACACGCAGAACGTCGAGTTTATGCAGTTTGCGTTCCGCTGGATGAACTGCCTGCTTATGCGCGAGATCAGCGTGCGCAACACGATTCGCATGTGGGACACGTATCTGGTACGGGCGCCTTGTTCATTTATTCGCATTCGCGTGCTGACTCTCGCAGGCCGAGGGTCCCGACGCGTTCTCGCAGTTCCACCTCTACGTGTGCTCGGCGTTCCTCGTCAAGTGGAGCGACAAGCTGCGGCAGATGGATTTCCAGGTCGGTGCACCCACAAAACAATTTATTTATTACCGCACTCACACCCACCTTAGGGCATCATCATGTTCCTGCAGTCGCTCCCGACGCAGGACTGGGGCGACCACGAGATCGAGATGCTCCTCAGCGAGGCGTTCGTGCTCAACTCGATCTGGCACAACGCGCAGAGCCACTTTACAGGCAAGTAGCGTGGGGATCAGTGAGGACGCTCGTTTCTTTTTCGTATTTATCGCAATCCTGGTGTACAACGCACGCAACAGTCAGATAATTTGTATGTATCACTGCCAGCTACATTTATAAGTAAACATTCAGACGTTCATTCGCGCCAAGTCGTCGGCGAGGACCTCAGCGATGATGGTCGTGAGCGCGGTGAGGCTGTCGTCCTTGGCCTCGTCCTCGATGTTCCGCTCCTGGGTAAACGTCGCCGGACCCGCCCCGGCGTGCTTGAATGGCCTTGACGATTTTATCCACAGTAACCGTTCAGGCCCTCGCATTCCGCGAACCCCAGCGTGACGGGGTTCGGGAGCTTTTTAGTATCCAGCGTAGCCAACAGCTCCGCGCCAACTGGGTCGAACTCGGCGTGGTCTAATTCCGTCGAGTCGAAATTCGGGTCTCGTAAAGCGCGAGTGTTTAGTAGCGAACAGACTTTAGAAGGCTCAGGGGGTATATTGCAAGTCGCTTGCGATCAACGCTATAAAATATCAGTGTGCTAACTGTACACATGCATGATATGCAGGCTTACCATCCAGGTTAGCATGCGCCCGTGCGTTAGACGGAGGACCGTCGGTAGCCACATCGGACGACGTCGTCGAGGCGAAGTCTTCTTTCTGGTGTTTGACCTTCGGAAACTCATCTTCTATCCGAGCAATAAGCTTCTTGAGCAGAGCGTCTTGCACTGCTGGATCTGCCAACGACGGTGGTTGCCAACCGGGCTTCAGCCCGCCATGGCTCCCATCATATGCCACCCTTGGCAAGGCCGGGACCCCGATCTCATTATACTCTGTCAACCAAGCATAGCATGCAAGACAGTGCAGCTTCGAGCATGTCATGTACGGGAAGAGGGTGATCCCAGGGGCGATCCTTTCCACGTTCTCCGCAACGCGCCGACAACCAGCTGGCACTCCGGGTGAACGTTGGATTGGATAAGCAGGTGGTCGCCGCTCGATGACCCGTTACTGCGCATCCTAGCCATGACCTCCTCGAAGCTGATATCCGCCGGATACCAATTTGTCTGTATGCTGGTGGGAAGGACGGAGATAGGTTCCTTTGTAGGGATGGGGAAGCCTTGGAGAATCAACTTCCTGGTTACAAACCAGCCATGCCGGGATGAAACCGCTAAGTTGACTAATGTTAGTGTGGCTCTATGAACTTGAATCATCTTGTCCATGCACTTGAGAAAATCAAACTCTGGGGATCACATGTTGAGTAGAGGAGCTGGACGAAAGCATTTTACTGACTGTATTGTGAGGGGAGCGCTTGTGCTGCGTTCTGGAGACTCTGCACGGTCTCGGCGTTCCTGGCATATGGGGCGGACTTCGTGAGCGAGTGCAAGATTCGAACGCAATCCAGATAAATTTGCCATTCGGGATTGGTTGTGTCGACGGGGTCAGGTTTGGGCTTGTTCTTGTTGGGTATCAAAACATATGCTGCCTTCCCTGCTAGTGCCACCCCCAGAACAGCTCGGAGCAATCCTGCCTCGAAAGCCCCCGCGTTTGATATTCTTTGCCTGTAGAGCAGTCTGATCCCTTCCAGTCGTTTCTGCGCCCTATGAAGTGCCTTTTCCGCAACGAACAAGGTGATTTTGTTGCTTAATTTTATGATGAGGGTGTCCTCCTCCTTTGGTGAACTACGAGGGGGGGTTTCGAGAGACGGATCGGCGTCGGGTTTGACACACGCCGCCCGGTGTATCTGTTGCAGTAATTCCCAAACAGATTCGAGATAAGCGCACAAACGATCCTCTGGAGCCCCCCCATTCTGGGAGTAGAATAAATGGACGTCAGTGTTGGAGTAGCCAAGCATTATGGCGAAGTTGTCCTCGCCGGGGGCGGCGGTACAGATCGTCGTCATCGCTTTCGCGACGTCGACAAATTTGGCGGCCAACTTCTTGTCTGTGAAAAAACCCTCGAGTTCAGTCCTCTCGTTGATGTCGTCTCGGTGGCCGACGAGGTGCGATTTATCGCCGTGTACACAAGCGAGAACGTGTATTCGCAGAGCTAATTCTTCTGTGGTGGTAGACTGTGGTAAAGTCAGCACACATATATCCAGATGCACAACGCAAACTAACAGCCATGATTAAAAAAAGCAATCCGTGTGTGTGGAGTTATGCCTTCTTATAGACCCCTGACTTGAACAAAGAGTAGATGACATAGGAGTAAATGATGACATAATGTTCAAAATGACCAATCATCCATCGGGATGTTGCCCTTCGCCAGCGCTGCCCCGCCCCTCTGGTTTAATGTAGCAGTCCGCCAGCCCCAGATGTTCCAGCAAAGGCCACGCACCCGCGGCCAACGCGTCCGCCAGCGCCGTCGTCGCATCCCCGGAGTCTCCGCGCGTGGCGTCCAGAGCCACAGTGTGCAGGACGTTGCCCTCGAGCTCGAGGTACCGCAGGCGCGGGCAGTGTTTTTTGTAGCGCGCCCACGAGCGCCGTGAGCCCCTTTTCGCCGATGAGATTATGCGGGAGGTGCAGCACGACGAGGTGGGTGCGTGGCGAACATGGTGGCCTCGCTGCCGTCCTTGAGGTGGCTTTGGTCGCAGACGAGCACGCGGAGACTCGAAGGTGGCGTCGAACTTGCACTTGGCTATGAGGGAGCGCTCACGTTACCGTCGTGACCGCGGAGCGCGCCCCCCAGGCCGACGTTATTAAGGCGCAGAATGCGCAGGGGCGCGCGGCGCGCGGGGGAGAGGATGGGTGGAGCGCGTCGACGGCGACGGTCCCGATCGCGTTGTCGCTTAGATTGAGGTCGACCAGGGTGCACGACTCGGACAGCGCGGTGCAGAGCGCCCTGAGCGTCGCGGGGATGATGATCTCGGGATTATTCTCCGAGTCGGCCTTCCTCTCCAAGCCTGAGAAGATGTTTGATAGGTCGACGGTCGGCCGGTGGGCGTGAATTTATGGCTTTATCCTTGGGGGGGAGGGGGCCGTACGTGCAGCGAGGTGGCCTTTCGTAGATTGAACGCGCTTAGGGCGAGGGCGCCTGTGCCGATGGAGTTACCATCGAGGGAGAGGGTCTCGAGGTCCTTGAGGTCGACGGTCTTGAGGGTCTCGGGGTCGATGTGCTGTGAGTCGTCGACATCCGGTGCAATGATCAGTTTGAGCGTCGCCTCGAAATCCGTTGCAGTGATCAGTTGAAGCCCTCTACCGCTGAGGTTAAACACCGTGGGGTCGTTCTTGACATCCGCTGCAGTGTTCAGTTCGAGCTTTCTATCGAGCGTCTCGGACATAAGAAAGTGGTTTGTGGGTCCAAGTAATGTGGGTCCAAGCAAGGCCAAAAATTAATTAAAAGCTGGGCGGGTTGCAGAGCTTTGCAGAGCAACATGATGATATCACAACAAAAAGCGCGACGAATAATCTACTTAGCCTTTACCTGTGCAACCTCCTTCTCCAGGAAGCCGTTAAACTCCTTCGCCACCTCCTCCGACCGGAACCGCAGGCTATACGTCTGCGCCTTGCTCGTCTCGTCGTGCCCCACAAACGTGAGCGACTTCTTCGACTGCGACACTTTAAAGCCCGAGTACAGCGCAAAATTCTTTTAAAAAACCAAATCAGTGTTAATGTTCTGTAACCTGCAGGCGAAGTAGGAGAACACACGATTTGTATCTTGCCCGAGTGGCTATTCCGCAAGAGAAGCCGCCGCGCCGACGTCTCTTTGTGCTTTTTGAGGCGGAGGATACCTGCGGCGCATGCGTTAGCTTCAGTCATCCACGGGCACAGAAAGCACGCACCGATACCGATATCGAGCCAGCCATTGCCGCCGTCCTCCGTCTTGTGCATCCGGAACGCCTTTATTCGCGCCGAATGCACCGTCTCCTCGTCCTCCTCGCCCTCGCCCTCGGCGTCCATGCCCGTCGGGGTCTCAGAGCCAAACAGCATCGTGCTCCCCTCGTCGCCCGTGCCCGCACCAGGCGTGCTCGCCTTGTCCGTCTCTTGGCTCGTGCCGGCATCCCCGTCCACCTCCTCGACCTCCGCCTCCGCCGCGTCCCCATCCCCGTCCTTCGTCTCTTTACTCGTCTCCCCCGCACCTTTCGGCGACCCAAACCCAAACCCGACCGGGTTCCCGATGCTCCCGCCCCCGCCAAACGGCGACGACGACGAGCCGAACGCGTTCGAACCCCCACCGCTGAACAAGGATGATGGTGTGGGCTTGGCGCCGAAGGGCGACGGGGACGAGGCCGCCCCGAATGGCGACGCGGTCGTCGAAGGGCCGGAACCGAACGGCGACGCGCCTGAACCGAACAGCGTGCTCTGCGGGCCTGCGCCGAAGGGCGAGGCGGTGGTGCTTGAGCTTGAGCCGAAGGGAGAGGTACCAGAGGAAGAGGAGCCGAAGAGGGAGGAGGGCTTGGGGGCCGTGGAGGTGGAAGTGGAGGCGGAGGAGGAAGAGCCGAAGGAGAAGGGGTTGGCGGGGGGTGCGGGCGGCGCATCGGCCGTGCCGTTGGTTTTCGGCGGGGGTGTCGCGGCCGCGGCCGCGGCGGGTTTACCGAAGCCGGAAAAAACGACGGGAGGCGCGGGCATTTTGAGCGGGGCTGCGGGAGTGGGAGGAGCAGCAACGGCAGGGCGCGCGCCGAACGGGGACGGAGAGGGCGCGCTCGAGCGCGCGGTGTCGGGCTTGGACTGTGCGTCGAACTCCTTCTGCACGTCGACGCGCAGGCTGCTGTAGCGAGTCAAGATGCTCGCTACATCTGCGAAGGGGTCCTGATCGATCGCTTTTGTAATGGCAGCGAGGATGGACACGTTGAGGCCGCGGAGAGAGCTGTAGTACTTCAATGCGGCCTCATCCCCCACGTCAGCGTCGCCGGATGTGGAATCGGGCGCGTTTGGCTGGGGCGGTGGGGGCGGGGCGGAGTTTGCTGCAGGTTTCGAGGAAGAAGAGTCCCCGAGGAAGGAAGCAAAGGTTTTGGCCGCGTTGGAAGCCGTGGGGGCGACAGCCGCAGAGCCAAATAGCGTAGACGGCGTTGGTGACCCGGTGGATGCACCAAAGATATTAGACCCCGCTTTCGGAGGAGCTGGGGGGAAGCCCGGGGATGAGGTGGGAGGTGTGAAGGAAAAAGGATTACCGCCGCTCGCGGGGGTGCCAAAGCCGCTGAATGAGCTGAATTTGGACGGCGGAGGGGTAGCGGGAGTCTAGACCGGGGTTTAAACGTGCAGCAGGTGCAGGTAAACGAAAACGGACCTCGGCTGCACCGTTCGTCACTGCAGCATCAGGCGAAGGTGCGGAAAACGGGGAGGGCGAGCCAGCCATCCGTCGCGGCATCCCTTTTATCCTGAGGAATTAACGCGTGAGTTCAGCTGGATGCCCAGACGAAAAGAGTTGCGCACTTTCGGGTAGCGAGGATCGCATCGTCCGCCTTGCTGAAAGCGCCGTCGCCTGAGATTTCCTGAACAAAATGAGCCAGGGAAAGGGGGGACGGTGTTGTGGTACCTCGATTTCTTGGTCGTCGTCGCCCTTGGATATTTGCCTCTCTGCACCGCGTTTCATTTAGAAGAGGAACGTCAGGTTCATGGGTTGGAGGCCACGTGCCCAGGTTAACACCGACCGAAAACAACATGGCCAGACATCATGATGCCGCTGATTGCCGATTGCTTGTGCTCTCAACTCCTCCAACGCGCCGTCTCGCTAGAAGTTGGTGGGGATGTAGTCTTCTTCACACTCAGTTTGAAGCTTCAAGTTGGCGCGAATCGCGATTCACGACGGTGGCTTCCATGGAGCGACAAACTTGCAGTGCCTGCTCATGTTAGCGCTCGTCGTCCGAGAGGATGTCGATGTCCATCTTGTCGTTGGCAGTAGTCATTCAGTACTGAAAAGACAATTTCAGTTGCGACCGTTGGCTGTTACAGTAGCTCTTTCTGCAGGATATTTGGTCCAAAAAGGGTCCGTCCGTGCAGATGAGGTCTCCTGTCAAGAGCGTGGGTCGGTCCGAAATTTCGGACAGACTGGATCCATAGAGTGGATGGACGGGTCGAATATTGTTAGTATTTTTGGGGCTCTGAGGCAAGTGCGGCAGGTGAAAGGTGGCGGAACCTAATCGCAAGTGGTACATACCTGCGCGCCGCCGCGCGGGACAGACGAGCTGACATATGAATGTGGGGAGAGGACGCCCTCTCTTTTCGTCAACTCCCTCCGCCGCCCGCGCACTCGACCTCTTCTGCCCAAAGATAGGCGGGATAGGCTATTCTCTCGAGGTCTGTAGCTTGACAAGCACTAGCCTCAGTCATCAGGTTCCGAGACACTAGCGATCAAGTGGCCATCTGCTCATGCTGTCGAACTTCGGTCAAGGATAGGCGCCGAGCGGCTTCGTTGGGAGACACGACAGAACACGACTATAAAATGAGGCCTTCGGTTGCACCACGTATCCTTGTGGCGATTCCACGACATTATCTATTTTCTCTTTGCTGATCAATGTCACCGGCCGTCCCAATTCCGCCCCGTGCCTGCCTTTCTAACGGATGTTCAGCGCTCAATCCCCTCGAGTGTTAACAGCTCTGATTAGATTTTCTCATCTGCGCGCCGCACCTGCCAGTGTGTATGGAAATAGCGCAAGGGGATGAGCCGAACGCCGGATTTCTAATTCGTTACCTGGACGTCTTTACGGCATCTATCCTAAAAGAATTTGACCACTTTCACCATGCGTTTGCTCCCTTACTTGATTCTCCCGCTTGTCACAACAAGGCTTACCCCAAGGGCCAGAATGGACAAAATCCAATTTCCTACGGTTAATCCGAACGCTTTCATGAGCAGTCCCTCATCGTAGGCGGAATCTATTTCCGCACACAAGTTGAGTTAACTCAGTGTGCTTCTCTCGTCTCGACGGTTCACCACCGCAAGTTTCCGAGATTATACTGACACCCGTCCACAGCGTCTGTGCTCGCTCCGCGTTCCGTTCTGAGAAGTTTCTCACTCAGAGTCCACAAGTCTTACTTTCGGAACCGCAGCCGACAGAGGAAGAACAGCTTTTACACTATGTACAGCACAATAAGCGCTCTACGGTCGCTAACATTCCTGGGAATATTTCCTGAAATATCTCGCACCCTCCTTCGCCGTCGCCAGCCTTTGGCCCATCACTGTCTTTACCAGATCCTTCCGGCGCTCCTTGCCCCACCACGGTCGGCCTCCGAGGCTCTTGGCATCCAACTTGAACCACCGGATTGCCAATCAAACTGTCTCGTATGCTGTGTACAGTATACCGAAAGTTATATACGTACCAGAGAGCTATTTGAGTCTTGCGTCGCATCAACTGCAAGCTCTCCCCCATCTGCTTGAATATAGTCTCGCCTTCGCTTTGAGAACCTCAACCTCCCTCAATTCTGTTTGGATCCTATGACCTTGACCGTCTAATCCTCAGTGATGCCCTCCGCTACACAAGTAAACCCGTCTCTCCCACTCGGCCCAAGCGCGGCCATCATTAACATGGCAGGGATCTCAGATCTGGAGAACGACTCCTCGGAAAACTCCATCCATCCAGGAATATATGGAGTTCTTGCACCGCATTAATAGCTGCGGTCCCCGACTCCCCGCTACCCGAAAAGGACAATAGATCATAGAGTTATGTATATAAGTTTTGCATCTCCTTGCTCTCTATACTTCTCTTCGCCCCATTTCCCCCATACAGTCTAGCTTTCACTTCCGAGAGGACAAACCTTGAAATCATGCGCGGCCTCAAGTTGAGCCTCGCCTCTCAGCTACCTTCACTTCTGCTTGGATCCCTGTCCTTGATTTCAAACCATGCCCTCCGCTACATATTGCTTACGATTGCCGTCTTCCTAACTCTGCTCTACGTCGTTCACCTTAAACGCCCGTCCTCCCAGCTGAGGGAACTCGAGGATATGACCAAGTCAACGGAGAAAATTATTCGAGACGCGAAATCGTACTGCGCGAGGGACATCCTCCATCTTTCGGAGAAAGGAGTGCGACTCCTGGAGTAAGTTTCAACTGGCTTTCACTCCTGTTTGTTCGTTACTTACCTTGGTACGGCAGGGTCAAGCGGTCCGCGTCTATGATCCAGTGCCGCATTTTGGAAGCCAATACCCTCACCTGGAACAAATATCGCGCCCTCTCACGAGACATTGCCGAGTGTGCAAAGACGGTCAAGAATATTCAGACCGCCGTTCAGGTGAGCTTTCATCCTTCCTTCGGTGATAATTCCAATCTATTGAATGCATAGCTCATCGTGGAAGCTGAACGTGAACGCAAATTGACCCAGGATATCCACGAGGCGGAGACCGTCCTCACTAATATCCGCTCCGCGGGTACGTTCATTTGTTGATAGACGAAAGACACAGGCGTCAACTCACCCTTTCCCAGTCAGGCTCGCAGGCGTGTCTGTCTTTCAACCCAACGCTCGTTTCCACCAGCAATCCCACATGTCAGTTCCCAAGCATCTCAGTCACCTGCTTGCTGACACGGCAACTTAGCGTTTAGTCACCGTCAAATCACGGCTATGTTTTTGTACTGTATTCCGTTTTGTATCTTGTTTTTTGTCAAAGTTCTCCATGTGTCGTTCGTACAATGCCTCATGCTACTTACATATGTATTTCAAAGTTATTCTTCTCTTTCGCCTGCTGTGTGTAATTTCCCTCCGCAGTTCAGCTCACTTCCTCGCTTTTAATTAATTGATATGTGATAAATAACTCCATCGGTTTACTGGAATCGAACGGGTTGACAATTTTTTTTCACCGCCTAGGCTAAAAATGAACCGTGAGAAAGAATTCGGAGTGTTCCGGTTCCCATGTGTTAAACGCCTTCACTTCCAAGTTTTCTGCTCGAGCGCATTGTACTCATTCAAATCTGTAAACGAAAAGGCTGTCCGATTACAGGCTGAGGCCTCCAGCAGGCACCGCAATAGCCTGCGATAACGAGCTTTGATTAAGTATTTTGTCTATCGAGTGTCCGAGTAAAATGAGCTACGGACAGTTGGATACGTGAATGTTCTAGTACCTCTATTTCTTGGTCATCCTCACCCTTGGATATTTGCCTCTTTGCACCACGTTTCATTTAGTCGAAGAACTAATTTGCAGCCCACACGTGGCCAGGGTCGGCCGAAAGCGGCATGCACAAATAGCTGTCCCGTCCAAGGCCCCTAGAAGTTGGAGGAACTCTAGCCTGCTTCACACTCAATTTGAGGCGAATCGCGATTCGCGACAGTGGCTGCCCTGCGACAGATTTGCAATTAATGCTCTTACAGCTTCAGAACCCTCTTGTGAGTGATAGACAAGGTAGTGGAGTGCAGATAGGATTTTCCCAATGAATTTCTCTGCGCATCAGATTAGATTAGTGAGGCGCACAGCCACTTGTCAAACTCTGACTCGGAGTTGTACTCCGTCGACTACGAGTCAAACTTTCTTTCTCAGCCTCTTCGCCATCCACACCTGAAGCGCCCCTCCCGTCCCTTTTCTCGCTCGGGTTTCCTTGGGCTTCGTTCATCGCCCCCCCTCGATGTCCCGCTGCGTACGGGTTCGACCGTGTCCGCGTTCCCTTCTTACCCGATCCGGTTTTTCCCGCTGCATTTCCCCGCCGCGTCGAAAATTCACGAATCGGCCGAACCCCCTCACAAATACACAACAACACTTACCTCTTCCATCCTCTCACCTCATCTCCATTATTGCGAGCAAAGCGAGTAATCCTATTCATTCCTCTTCTTACATAAATCCGTGTACCAAACGGACACCACCTTTCTAGTCGACGTCCATGTTGTCGTCCGCGTTAGTCGCTAGCGATCGAGTGGCTGTCCGCGCCCTATCGAAATTCGGTCAAAGATAGGCGCCCAGCGGCAAGGGCAGCGTTGTGGCGATTCCACGACATTCCATTTATCTTTTTTGCTTGTTACCGGCCTTCGTTCCAATTCCCGCCCCGTGCTTCCCTTAAACTGATGCTTACTCAATCCCTCGAAAGTTAACAACTCCGATTAGATTTTCTCATCTGCGCGCCCCACGCTGGTGTGTACGAAAGGTTTGATTCTCCCGCTTGTCACAGGACTCAGCAAGGTTTAGAATGGGTAAAATCCGATTTCCTATATGGTTAATCCGAACGCTTTCAACGATCGTAAGCGTAATCTATTTCCGCACATAAGTTCTTCTATCGTCTCGAAGGTCCTGCCGGTTCACCGCAAGTTTCCGAGATTTTACACCGACACCCGTCTGCGGCGTCTATGTTCGCTCCTGAGAAATTTCTCAGTCCGAACCCACAAGTCTTACTTTCGGAATCGCATACAACAGACGAGGAACAGCTTTTACACTACTTAATAACTTATGTACGGCAAAAGTGGTCCGAGTTGGGTCCTCATCTGACTCTTAATAAGCGCTCTGTAACTAACATCCCTGGGAATATTTCCTGAAATATCTCATTGTTTCATCCGGGCGGGCACCCGGCCACGGTGTACGTACCAAAGAGCTATTTAATTCTTGCATCACATCAACTGTTTCCTAATCTCCTCACAATTACCGCATCCCAGTGCATCCCCATTATAGAGCCACGATCTATTCACGACACTACATATTAAGTTCTTACCCCCACCTCAGCTCTATACTGCTCTCCCCCATCTGCTTGAATATAGTCTCGCTTTGGCTTTGAGGCCATCATGCATTGTCACAATTTGGCCTCGCATCTCAACTGCCTTCAATTCTGCTCGAATCCCTGTGCCTTTAACGGCTACACACAAACAAAACGAGCGTCTGATTGCCGCTCGGTCACGATCTCAATTAGCGTCCGGCCATCGCGTCTTTCGGACGATGTTCTGTCATGGAACCTATCCCCATCGCGTCTTTCAGACGATGTTTTGTCATGGAACCTATCCCCATCGGCCCATCGCGTCTTTCAGACGATGTTCTAACTTCTGTCATGGAACCTATCCCCATCTGCAAAAGAAGACGAAAGGCCTATTTAAGCCTTGGATCGCTATACTGCCTCCCCCCTCCCCCTCTGTCTCGCTTTCGCTCCGACGTCCACAAACTTTGACATCATGCGCGGCCTGAACCTCGAATCTCAGCTACCCGCACTTCTGCTTGGATTCCTGTCCTTGATTCCAAACCATGCCGTCCGCTATACATTGCTCGCCATCACCGCCTGCATAACTCTGCTCTACGTCGTTCACCTCAAACGCCCCTCCACCCAACTGGGGGAACTCGAGGATACGATCAAGGAAACGGAAGAAATTATTCAGCACGCAAAGTCGTACTGCGCGAGGGACGTCCTCCACCTTGCAGAGAAAGGAGTGTGTCTCTTGCAGTAAATTTCAATTGACATTCACTTCCTGTTTGTTCTTTGCTCACCCAGGTGCGCCAGAGTCAAACGATCCACGTCTATGATCAAATTTCGCGTCTTGGAAACGAACTTGAATACCCTCACCTGGAAAAAATATGGGGCGTTCTCACGAGATATCGATGACTGCGCAAAGATCGTTGAGGACATCCAGACCGCCGTTCAGGTGAGCCATCATCCTTTCTTCGGTGATAATTTTAACACGTTGAATCCATAGCTCATTGTGGAAGCCGAACGTCAACAAAAATTGACCCATGATATCAACGAAGCGGAGACCGTTCTCACTAATATCCGCTCCCCGGGTACGTTCATTTGCTTACAGACGAAATACACATGCGTCGACTCATCTTTCTCACAGTCGGGCTCGCAGGCGTGTCTGTCTATCAACCCAACGCCCATTTGCACCAATCCCACATGTCAGTCCTCGAGCATTTCAGTCACCTGCTTGCTGACGCGTCAGCTTAGCGTCTAGTTACCGTCAAGTCACCGCTTTTTTCTGTGGGGTCTTCAGTTTACCTTGTTTTCTGTCATGCTGTGAGCTTTTTCAATGCGCTGTCGTCCGGATAATGCCTCAGATTATCCGTGCTATGTAGTTCAAGTTGTTGTCTCTTCGTTGACCTTCTCGTGTGCAATTTCTCTCAGCGGTCCCAGTGACTCGCTCGCTTTTAATTAAATTGATATGTAATAAATAACTCGAACGTTCTTTTTTTCCTGCAGTCAAACGGGTTAACATTTTTTTTTCGCGCCTAGGTTAAAAATGAACCGTGAGAAAAGAAATGGGAACATTCAATTGTTCATGTTCAACCCCTTCGTTGCCAAGTTTGAGGTGGTTCAAGTCTGTAAACGATAATACTGTGCGCAATACAGCCTGAGGACTCCAGAAGCCACTGCAAGAGCCTCCGATAATGTGCTTTTGTCTATCAGTTGGTTGTGTGGACGCATCGCATCATCTTGCACAAACGCCGCTCCGCAGGACTCCGTCCTTTGCCTGGGCATGGGCTCTTAAAATGAAGCCCTACACATCAAAACATCCTTCTAATTGTACGCCAAAATCATTACTCTAACGAAATTTCTTACTACTAAAACGGGCGGCAGTGTGGATGACTGGTCGTCACCGCCGGACATTTCTGGGCCACAATTCGACCAGTTCTCTCCAGCGCCGATTCAGAATCAAATGTATCCGTGAGTCTTCTCATGTCCTACTCAATGTGCGCTTTTAAAAAAAATCGCCGTCATTACTTAGACGGAACCCGGAGGACAACCAGAGGCTTCCTGGTGACCTCAGATGGTACGAATGGCCTTGCATGTATTGTTTAGATACAACTCAACCGGGAGTCCGTCTATTATGAGCGTCAGATTGACTCTCTCAGAGTGCAAGGTGCTAGGGAAATTTTGCAACAGCGCTCGCGGCGGCTCAAGACAAAAGGTTCAAATTTTATCTGGGCCCATATTCAAATTGAACACCGTCGCTTCGCGTTGGCGCTTGAGCCAACGTAGTGAGACGAATTCCTTCATTGGAATCTGCCTGCTAGTGGAATTTGGTGACTTCTAGCTGACGACGATCTTGATGCTGTAAGTTCAACTCTCGTCCTCAAAGGGACCCCTACCACGCTCTATTTTAACTTGGCAGTGACTCTCGCGAGAAGTTGAACGGACCAATTTACTTTACATCCAGGCTTACGCTCATTTTCTCGTTCATTGATCTTCTCGTGCGGAACTTCCCTCGGCGGTCCACACGACTAGTTCGCCTTTAAATTGACATGTGATAAATAACTTGCGCAGTTTTCTTTACCCCAGTCGAACGGATTGATTTTTGATTTTCTCTTGGCCTTGGTGATGTGAGAATGAACCGTGAGAAATAAATCAGAGTTCCCATCTACCACCGCACATTTCCGGTCGAATCCGACCAGTTCTCTCCAGCGCCGAACCAAACGCGTCATATGTGAGTCTTCGCACGTCCTACTCCTGCCAATTTTTTTTTTGATTTGCCCTCACCAGACAGAACCATATGTAGGTACAACCAGAGGCTTCGTCAGGAGATGTCCGATTTCTGGTGGCTCCCCATGTCGTAGGTGCCTATGTGGACGGCAGTGGACGTTTGAGCACCCCGCCATGTAGACCCCACAATTCCGTCATCGGTATTGTTCGAGATCTGCTGCAAATAATTCCACTCTTAAGTATCTGGATTTTCCCATACTTCGTGCCGACCTCGAAGTCTTTGATTTCCACGACTGGAATGGGGGGTGAAGTCATTCAATTATCTTGCAGCAGTAAATGAAAAAAAAAAAAAAAAAAAAAAATATTCAAGGCACCAAATGGCGCAATGGAAGGCGAGGAGGGTGGTGAGGTTAAGATTCAGTTAGATGCTCGAGCCGAAAGGAAGTCGGCTTCGCTCCAGCCGTAAGTCTTCTTCAGTTTCTTTGCAAACTCCCTCAATATCACGGGATGGATCGTCGGGTCGGGATGGGCTGTAAGGGCATGTCAGTCAGTCACGCAGCACAAGGCAAATACATATAGGGAGACATACGCTTGTGGAACGTGATGGACTGGAGAGGTCGCTGTCAGCCATGTTCAAAGCAGAAATTTTGAACCAACACTCACCACATCCCTTGGGTCAGGAGGATCGAATCGAACACTGGATGTTGCGGTGCTAGGATCGTATTCGAAACCCATTTCCCGCATCAGCTGCGTCGAGCCGTTGTCTGAGATTACAGAAGAGTATTGAGAGGATATGCATGCCTTGACGAACACGTCCCACTTCATACTTCCCATCCCCTTCATCTCGTCTTCCGTCGCAGTCCTGAGCAGCTGGTGCATGTTCGCGCGCGTCTTCTTCGTGAGCCGCGAGAACTGGGTGTGGGCTCCTCCGCCTTTGCCTGGTCCGCGCGTGACTTGACCTTGGACTTGACCTCGAGCAGGTTCTCCGCCTTCAGGTACGAACGCGCCGAGTGTGGCGCGGTATGCTTCACGCGGAGGAGCGACACGTTCGACATCTGAGGACGCGCTCGAAAGCGCGCTGGGTGACGGCGTGCATCCAGAGCCGGACGCCGGGGCGGATGCGCGGGACTTCGATTTCGATCTGGTGCCTGATCGACTGGTCGGGGCCATTGCGGTCGCGGGCAAAGGCGAGCTCGACGAGTGAGAGATGTTCGTCGCGCTTGCGGGTGAGCGTAGATGCGCGGACACACACGAGGAGGAGGCCTTTGGGGGTGCGGGTTCGTCTTCGTTATCAGATTGCTGCTGCTGTTGTTGTGCGGCCTGCGGCTGCGGGCGGGGCGAGAGCTGCGCCGCGGTCTTCTGAGCGTAGGACGGCGGTGCAGAGGGCGTGACGGGCGCTGGAGCCTGCGTTGATGCCAGGAGACGAGAACACGTCAGTAAGCACAGGAAAGCAAACGAGAGAACGAAATATATACCCCAAGGACAGCAGGGTCGTCGTACACGCTGCGGCGCGGCGCGGAAGCCTCGTCGACAGAGAGGTTCTTTACCTCGGACACGCGGAAGACGATGTATTGGTAAGGTTCTTGGACGGGAGGGATGTATTCCGCGCTGCTGCGAGTGAGCACAAGAACCAAGCGGGGTTAAAGACGACTCACCGACGAGACTCGGTGCCCATCGAGAGCACTGTTTTGGGTGAGCATGCTAGCAAACAGAATAGAGAACAAAGACCAAACCATTGGTGAGCCGGATTGTCGATGCTGCAGGGTCAATACCCGCGAGAATTCCGCGGTAGCGTACATCTGAATGAGAAATAAGGGATAACGGTTTTCTGAGGGTTGTGAGGCTGAGCACAGTGAGCAGAGGGCGCGGTGGGCCGGACGCACCCGATGAAATTGAGAGCCATACTGTAGCGAGAGGAACCTGAAGAGAAAGAGAAAGAATCTTCAACCAAAACACGTGTCGCTCGGACTCGCCGACAACACTCGTGATTTTCTACAAACTCCATTCCAAGCCACCGCCTACTCCCTCTCCCTCTCCTTTGCACTCTTTGGCACATACCCCCATCTTTGCAACAAAATAATCGACCAGACACGACTCGCTGCTCGTATCCAAAATCTCAATTTCCGCCTTACGCCGCAAATACAGCATGTGCGACAGCTCCTTCCTGCCGCCGTCGGTCAGCAGCGGGTCCAGCACACTTAGCGCATCTCCACTTGCGGGAATCGGCCGGCCCAGCATCGAGAGCGCCTGCAAGTCATCAGACTCAGCCGGGCCCACCCCCGACACACCTCTCGTCCCGGTCAACGCCATAGCTGCCTCGCCAGTCGCTTCGTCGCGCGCACGCCGTCCACGACCGCCTCATGCATCAGGTCCAGCACCTTGAACGTTTGCGCTGTAGCCCGTCGCTCGTAAATACCGCGCGTACGTCCACCCCAAACGCGTAAAACGTACCAAACGGGCGCGCAGGTAGCGCATCTTGCGGAGTGCGCCGCTGCGTGCAGTATGTGTACTTACCTCAATTGTTTAATTGAGTGAACATACCTGTCAGGGTCCGCGTGCCGGTTTGCGAGGCGGGCTTCAGGGTCGCCGCCGCCGCGTCGCTCTCGGGCTCGGAATCCTGCGCGGCGGCAGCGCCTGTGGGATGGCTGAGCTGGAAGATGAACGACGAGCCGATCTCCTCGATGTAGGCCGTCGCGCTGGGTGTGCTTCGTTCATTTTGGGTTAACCAGGATTTTTTTGCAAAGTGTGCGGGAAGAAGCTTGCCTGTCGTCCTGCTCAGACTCGGAGGACGCCTCGTCTTCGTGCGAGAAGATTTCGATATCCATTCGTCGTCGGTTTCGTTGGCCATTTAGTACGAGAAAGAGAAGGTCAAAGCGAGTCTTAGCGAGCCCGAGCAGTACCACGGTCACGTGAGTAAGCCCTTCTCGAACTTTCAGAAACTTAAACCCCCAAAACCTACGATCTCTGGTTGACCAGCGGGGTTACTCAGGACGGCACACAGCGGTGTTGGATACTGCGACTCGGATAAATGGAACGCATCAGTGACGTGATTCCACACCGCCTCAGGTGGGCGCAGTCGTCTATTTTTCTTCCTCCCGCCATGTTGTTGTCGTCTCCTGTGAACAGATGTCATACGTCATGTCATACGTTCATATATAGGACAAATTTGTTCAATCCCTCCGAACTCGACTTGAAATCCTTCACACATCCGATTATCCGATTCTATTTGACATGGGCCGCAAGAGAATCCGCCCTTCTTGACAAGGCCCCAAAACGGACGTAAGGGTGTATACTCCCCTCCAGTGCCTTGAATACTCGTCGGATCTGTTCTTTTCTGACAATCCTGCGTGCCTCTTGGTGGGCCGCTACAAGACAACCCGTATTTTTGTACTACTTCTCTCAAATTTCAAACATCAGCCTCAACCTTGAAGAAACGGTCGCCACCCTCTCCACGTTGCTATCCCGAATGCCTCTAGTACATCCGATAAGCTAGGCACGTCTCAGGTGCTGTCGAGACCCTATCAGGATTTAGGCAATACATCATGCATTCTCCATGATTCCTGTCAAACACTGCATCGTGATTGGCTGGGAGGGTGGGGAATCGAGCTCAATCTTTTTACGGCAATGTACCACAGTCGCGATCAGTCCGGAAGGCGGGGAGTCAGGGACCGTGACGGGCTTTGCGGCCAAAGAATACACCGCGCAGCCATCTGCTTTAAATACAGGCTGGGTTTGTCTTCCAAGCCCACAAACCTCGACATCATGCGCGACACCCTCGTATCTCAACTCCCCCCAATTCTACTTGGATCCCTGTCCTTGATTCCAAATGATGCCCTCCGCTACACATTACTTGTTATCACCACCTGCCTAACTCTGATCTACGTCATTCACCTTAAACGCCCGTCGACCCAACTCCATCAACTCGAGGATATGATCAAGAGGACAGATGTAATTATTCGAGACGCAACATCGTACTGCGCGAGGGACCTTTTCCATCTAGCGGAGAAAGGAGTCCGGCTCTTGGAGTAAATTCCAATTATTTTCTTCGTCTTTGTTCGTTGCTTACCTGCGTGCGGCAGAGTCAAACGCTCCGCGTCCATGATCCACTGCCGCGTTCTGGAAGCGAACTCGAATACCCTCACCTGGAAAAAATATCAGGCGTTCTCGCGAGATATCGCTGAGTGTGCAAAGATGGTGGAGAACATTCAGACCGCCGTCCAGGTATGCCACCATCCTCTGTCAGGTAATAATACTAACACATTGAATCCATAGCTGATCGTGGAAGCCGAACGTCAACGTAAATTCACAGAGGATATCAACGAGACGGAGACCATCCTCACTAGTGTCCGCTCCCCCAGTACGTTGATTTTTTACAAAGGAAATACAGAGGCCTCAACTGACCTCTTTCTCAGACGGGCTCGGAGGCGTATCCGTTTATCAACCCAACGCTCATGTGCACCAGCAATCCTACATGCCATTGTCAGTTCTCGAGTATCTCAGTCACCTGCTTGCTGACACGGCAGCTTAGCGTCTAGTTACCGCCAAGTCATTGCTATGTTTTCGTGTTGTACTCAGTTTACCTTGTTTTATCTCATGCTATGAAATTTATCCATGCGCAGTCGTCCCAATAATGCTTCAGATTATCCATGCTATGTAGTTCGGGTTGTTTTTCTCTGACCTTCTCGTGTGTAAGTTCCGTCAGCGGTCCAAATGAGTCGCTCGCTTTTAATAAGATTGATATGTGATAAACAGCTCGGACGGTTTTTTTTTGCTCCATCCGAAAGGGTTAAAAACAAATTTTTCCTTGCACCCCAGCTTAATAATGAACCGTGAGAAATAACTCGGAATATTCCGGTTCCAATCGACTGTTTGTGTCAAGCCCCTTCGTTCCCAAGTTTGAAGTGCATTGAACTAGTTCAAGTCTGTCAACGATAAGACTGTACGACAAGCCTCGAGCAGCCACTGATATAGTTTCCGATATTGAGCTTTGAATAATTAAAATTTTCGACATCTAAATCCCAGTCATTTTACTGGTACTCCGTGACAAGATTTCGCTGTTTCGACTGCGCCGGGCTCTTTCCGAGCCAAGGCAATCAAGTTTAAGAGGAATAAAGGACCGGGAAAGCGTATTACATGTCGGAGAGTGGCCAAACGGACAACAGTGCGATTGTAGTCCTTCAACCAGTGAAGGCATGGCATAGTACTTACATGGTCTGGAACAGAGGTTGTGTCAATTGCGATGCTCCGCTGAGCCCAAGAGTGTAGGAGGGGTTTCTGGAATAGAGATCAGCTCTTCAGCGCGTAGAACGAGAGAAGCTTACCCATTAGCGACGGTTTAATATTATGTTCCGCAGTCTTTTGGCCCACTCCAAAGTCTCCTTGCGGGAGAATCGGTTGTGTCTGAGTTCCTGGAAAAAAAGATAAATGAGTTCTATGATTATGCAGTTCCTCATTGTAGTTAGTCTCTCGTAGACAGACACTTTAACATACGACGCTCGTACCTCGCGTGTTAAAAGTCCACTTCGAGGCGCGGGGTCCAAGCACCAGCCATATAAAACTGCTTGAGAGTGGCGCACTTACGGAGTTCCTGACGAACGGCGGGAATTTGCCCAATAGACGTGAGTTGGAGTAGAAGCAAGCAGCAACCCCGTCTAAGCATTCAAACATGATCACTCCCAAACTCACCAGTCACGAGCAAGAATAACCGTGGCTGCGGATTACCTCGGAAGACCCTGGTACCAGGATGGTAAGCTTTAAATCTTGCGGATGAGCACAAATAATACGCAGTGTAAGAGTTAGTCCCACATCTCACTGTGTTCAGGGAGTAGACACTACACCGCCTAACCAGAGATAGCCGGAGGTGCCGTCTAGATGCCGCTAGATGCCGGCTAGCCGGTCTAGCCCACATGCGGCTAGGGGCTGGCAGCCGGTGGGCTAGCCGAGCGCTAGCCTAATCAGGCGACCTGGCTAGGCGATCTAGGACATAGCCTCGGCTGTAACACATAGCCGAACCCGCGGCTATCAACCCGCTGAACGCAGTGTGACGTGTCTGCGGAATTAACAGTAGACAAGCTTTACGACCCGTGCCTTCGGCACGGCCGACTCGCTGCGCTCGCGTCCGTCCCTTCGGCGGGTCGACAGCTTGTTGGGGCTCCGCCCCAAACCCCAGGGGGAGGGGCTCCGCATTTCAGTAGGAAAGTGTAAATCAAATATGAAAATTCTATAAACGGGGTACAATAATTAAATTAATGATAACTACTGAGCATTGATAAATATACTGTGCATCATTCAGTCAGAGAAAGGCTTTGTAAAAGAGACTTATAAACAAATTAAAGCAGCACCTCAGGGTATACAATATTTTTTGTGACAGTAGAATTAAGGTCTTGCTTGAACAGCACTCAGATCCACTGACTGAATATGCACCTAGAGAGTGCAACATAAAGCTGTCCATGAGCAAACACATCTGTGCACAGGTCCAGGCCAACATAATCCACAGATTGACCCTGGGATTTATTGTCATTGAAAATGCCAGATGAACAGGGAATTGAAATTGTTTCATAACAACAGAAAGCTGTTCTGCAGAGGGAAAACATACCTTGAGCAACACACTAAAGATAAAGCTTACAGAGGCCTTGAGGCAAGGTACAGCAAAGAGGGGAATAGAAGGGCTGAAATCTGAGGGAAAAACACTGGATCTTAATCATCTTATTGAGATACAGGCAGAGTAGTGTATTATTACAGGACAAAAGACAATTATCTCTGCTATTAAGGAGGGGTGAGAGGCAGGCCATGAGAGAACAGATCCTCATACCTTATTGGGCAGACAGTCTAGGTGCTATGGAGAGAGAAAGAATGGTACTGCAGATAGGAGCCTTACGGGAGGACATGTCCGAAAGGCGCCTTCGGCCGAAAGCCTCACGTGACAATATCAGGTGATTATTTAGGTGCAGTGTCTGTAGTGTTTTATATATAGGACGTTATGCAACCTGTGCCTTCGCCACGGAGGCTCGCCACAGACACGGCGGATTCTCGGTTTCCGCGCAGACACGGCGGATTCCGAGTTCGGGGGTTCGCCCGCACGCGGCTTATTCCGAGTTCTCACATGACGTTCATGTGACTTTATCAGGTGACTTTTTAAGTGGCTGTGTCCGACGTCTTTTCATATACAGTGCCCGTCATCACATCACGGTTCCGCTTTTGGCAGTAAACAAACAAAAACTTTTAACGCCTAACTACATTTTCTGCCCTACTTGAGTGGACACAATAACACATTAAAACGATAGTATTAGGGTAGAAGAATGTATGGTGTGCTTGGTGGATCGAACGGTGAACTTTTAATTTTTTGGGTGCCGAAAAAGTGAAACAAACCCTAATGATCGGATCAATTCCCTTTTAGGGTAGGGTTAAATCACGTGCTCCTGGCGGCGGGTGCCGGCTCGCTCTCGCGTGCAATGATGTTGGGGTCTTCCTCGATGTTGCCTGGGATGCGACGGTGAGAACTGTAAGTTTTTACAGCATATGCGGCCTATCTGATTTTTAGGGCTTGGACGCGCGCTCGACGATGCCGACGTGCTCGTGTATGTTCGCCGGGATCCGGCGATGAGACTTGAACTTCTTCACTGCATATGCCGCTTGGCGCAAATTTAAACCCACTCTACGAGAAAGTTAACGAGTTTCCGAAGAATTTCACTGCAAGCACACCTGTAGGCATCCATGTATCGATAGCAATGACGGAAGTAGCGACGGATGTTATCAATAGAGATGAGGTCGAGTGATTCCGGGACAAGGGTTTTGGCACAGGGGAATGTTCCATCGGTCAATTCACGGAAACCTGGCAACAATCAGACGGATTAACCAAATAAAACTGAGAGACTCACGGCGCTTCAATTGGCTCCAAACCATTTCGATGGGGTTCAGTTCGCAATGGAATTCGGCAGAAATAGACACTTGTGGCCGGCCTTCTCAATGATCAGCTGAAGCAGGGGTTTTTCCTCGCGGAAGTCCTGTTGAAGTGAGAGGACACGCTGCATTTGACAAGAGCCCCACTTAGGTACACACAAAAAAAATCGCCGAGCCTCGGAAAAGTGAAACACCGTGGGAAAAAACAAGATCTCTGTGCCAAACACATTCTTTTGGCCAGTTTCCTGGCTAGAAAAATCACAAATAATTCACAAAAATTTCCTCGGTCCGAGGAGCACGTGCTGGAGAAGTGGTGATGGGCACTGTATAGGATACAAAAATATGAAAATTTGGTTACGGATACTGAATATGCAAGCTGCGAAACAGAGGATTTAGAATGGCGCTAGGATGAGAATAAAAAATGTCGCTATCTTCCGGCGGTTTTTCTCTCCAGGTGAAGATACCCTTCCACCACCCATCAGTAATTCGACCTCTTTGCGGTCCACCATCCGCAATGCAGCAGATAGAGGTGCTGTTGTTCATAATCTGAGAAATGCGACGTCAATTCAAGATAACCGGGAAGTTATGAATCCAAACATGAAGTGTCGTGAGCCCAGTGGAGGTCAGTTCTATATGAAAAAACGTCAATGATAAGGAGGGAGACCCAGGACAAAAACTCACGCTAGACCAAAGTCACTTAGTTTGATGTGACCGGAAGGATCGAACAAGAAATTCTAATAATTGCTGTCAGCGAGGACCAAGATATATGAAATGTTGGCAGACGCCAGGCTTGATGTCGCGGAGGATGAAACCATGTTTATGGCATGATTCAATGGTAAGAATCATCTAGTTACCTGTCATTGAAGAAGATGAGGGGAAAAAAACTCCACACTTCAGCAATATAGAAGCGTTTGAAACCCTCGTCAAAGACATCCCGTTCTATCAGAAGATTGAATGCGTCACCGCCGCCTATGTATTCTAAGACCTAGATTGGACCAGTTAGATGAAAAGTATGCTACACGCAAAATTTACCAGATATAAATTGTCACGATCCTGGAAGCTGTAATACAAGTGGAGGATCTACTCCGCTCCGCCGGCTGAGTTGATGAGTGAGACAACGCCGAATGCGCCTTGGGATGGCGGGACGGTGGGAGTGATTAGAACATGAAGATTGAAGAAGTTTGCGATCTCACCATGTCCAATTGTCTTGAGTTTCCTGAATGGGGTTACGTCGTTTCGTCTCCTCTTGTCACGCAAATAATCAGTTTCATTCTGTCGCCAGCGAGCCCGAAGATTTTCCTTGTGCATCTGACTGAGCAGTATTTCCACCGTGTCCCGATCCATTGCCAATCTGTATTGCTCGCGAGAAGGAGGGTGACGAAACAAAGGGAAATACAAGTTCTCAAAATATATTCGGGCAGAAACAGCTTTCTCCAATCGCGAGCGACGGAGTTGTAGGTTTCCTAGGGGGAGGCAGATCAACCGGCTCTGAAGTGTCCAACAAGTGTTCTTCGTCTTCAGGATGAACCTGAAGTCCGCCGTAGTGTAGCCTCCAGGGTGACCTGGAAAGCCAGCAGGGCAGAGGTCAAAAGTTTTCTCGAGCAACTGTCGTTAATGTTGAAGACGTGGTAGTAGTAGTGCTCAAGCCATTAACGATGCACAGGGGCTCTTGAGTCCGGCCATCATATTTGCTGTCTTGCGACGGCTTCAGGGCATTGACAACCTCGTTTACCGCTTTGGCCTGGTTCGTCTGACGGACGCGATCCTTGGTGGGGTTTGCCCAGTGGGGATCTAGGGGTTGGATGAGAAACCGACAATAGCACGGTGCTCGAAGCTCACCTCCCAATTCCCCCATTCCGTCCGGGCCCCATCGGTTGAGAAGGGCTTCAGACTGGTCCGCATCCGAAGCATGTACGAGGTGCCTAGTACGTATTAGGAACTAGAATGAATCGGTGCATAAACCACAAACACAAAACCGGTGGGCCGTGAGACCATGTCTTTACTGATTCTCCGAGTCTTTCGGGCTGGAGTGGACTGAGGAGACACCTGTCTTGCTGCTAATCCGCTGGGCGGAGGGGCGAGAGGCCTGATCTCTTCGTACCTAGGGCCTGCTAGCCCGGGGTCCTCTGCGGCCGGAACTCCCCAAATTAAACGGGATGGGGAAGGGGTCGGAATCATCGAGAGCAGATCGTAGAAGCCCTTGCGAAGCAGCGTTCCCCCAGGCAAGGTCGTCGGAAGCTGAGGGGTCTAAGGATAAGAGTATGGTGCAAAATAGGGACCTAAGAAGGGGTATCCATCGGGTCTGTAGTCGCCTTCGCCTCTGTACTCTTCATACGGACCACCCCGAGCGCCAGACGGGGGAGTGGGGAGCGGTCGACGGGATGCCATTATGGCAAATGAAGGGAGAAGCTGATCTTGATCGAGGGCGACATAAGGAGAATGCGCCCAATTAGGGATGAAGTGTTGTGTCTGTTTGCCGCTATGTCCTTTGCCCGACCCGCATCCCCGATTTGAACCAAACGCCGTTCATGCATTTCATGATCTGCATCGCTCGATGCCGCCTGCCACCTAGACGACCCTTACATAACACCCACTCTCGGGATCGATTATCGCCAATCGTACGACAGCGTCAGGGCCTCGAGGCAATTCTCATATTCGGCCTTTTGAAATGACGTCGCAACGAAACAACGAAATTCTCTGAAGAGAAGCATGCTTCTATGCTTCCCTGGTCCACGGCACATCGAGATTGAATCGCACGTTTTCATTCGCGCTTCACCCAAAAAGCGATGGAAGCGAGATCTAATCTCGACCTTCAAAGATCCAGGGATGTTTTCTCATCACGACGAGGCGCGGGGTGTGCGATGTCTGTGCTCTGCATAGGGGTTTCAACCCTGACTCGTTTGTCTGCCGATTTAACAGATAAAAACACATCCGATGCATCTCACACACGAGGCACTGACCGAATTAATGACAAGACATTAGACAAGCCCAGTGTAAAACTCGTGTCGGGCACTGCACTGCTTTCGAACAAGACTTTTTTTTTAAGGTCCGGACCCACGTAACCCCCACACGAAGCTCCTACTTACCTCTTTCGATGCATCTCACACACGAGGCATGACTGAATTAATGACATTACGCTCACGTAAGACAGCCGCGATTAGTCCGGAAGGCGGGGAGTCGGGGACCGTGACCGTCTTTGCGGCCAAAGAATACACTGCGCAGCCATCTGTTTTATATACAGGCTGGGTTCCGCTTCCAAGCCCACAATCCTCGACCTCATGTGCGACACCCTCGGATCTCAACTCCCCTCAATTCTACTTGGATCGCTGTCTTTGATTCCAAACGATGCCCTCCGCTACACATTGCTGGACATAAGTCAAAAGACCTAGATCCTAAATACGGACTGCGCGCTTACCAGCATGGGAGATTAATCATTAAGGTGGCATTCCCACATTCATTCACAAAGTTGGAGATAGACTCTTACCCCATCTGAAAAGACGACGAAAAGTATATAAGTTTTTCATCTCCTTGCTCTCTATATTTCTCTCAACCCCATCTTCCCGTCAAATACAGTCTGGCTTTTCGAGGACCACAAACCTTGGCATCATGCGCGGCCTGAACCTCGAATCACAGCTACCCGCACTTCTGCTTGGATTCCTGTCATTGATTCCAAACCATGCCGTCCGCTATTCATTGCTCGTCATCACCGCCTGCATAACTCTGCTCTACGTCGTTCACCTTAAACACCCTTCCACCCAACTGGGGGAACTCGAGGATACCATCAAGGAAACGGAAGAAATTATTCAACACGCGAAGTCGTACTGCGCGAGGGACGTCCTCCACCTCGCGGAGAAAGAAGTGCAGTTCTTGCAGTAAATTTCAATTGACACTCACTTCGTGTTTGTTCTTTGCTTACCCGGGTGCGTCAGAGTCAAACGATCCACGTCTATGATCAAATCTCGCGTCTTGGAAATGAACTTAAATACCCTCACTTGGAAAAAATATCGGGTGTTCTCACGAGATATCAATGAGTGTGCAAAGATCGTCGAGAACATTCAGAACGTCGTTCAGGTGATTCAGCATCTTTCCTCCAGTGATGATTTTAACACTTTAAATCCATAGGCCATTGTGGAAGCTGAACGTCAACACAAATTGACCCAGGATATCAACGAGGCGGAGACGGTCCTCACTAATATTCGCTCCGCGGGTACGTTCATAGACGAAATACACAGACGTCAATTCACCTTTGTCGCAGCCAGGCTCGGAGGCGTCTCCCTTTGCCAGCCTAACGCTCATTTGCACCAGCAACCCTACATGTCAGTCCCTAATCTTTTCAAGTATCGGCGTGCTGACACGGCAGCTTAGCGTCTAGTTACCGCCAAGTCACTGCTATATCTTTGTGCTGTATTTAGCTTTCCTTGTTTTGTCATGCTGTAAAATTCCTCCATGTGCTGTCGTCGGGATAATGCCTCAGATTATCCATGCTATGTAGTTCAAGGTGTTTTTCTCGTTCTCTCGTGTGTAATTTCCCTCAGCGGTCGATATGACTCTCTCGCTTTTAATTAGATTGAAATGTGATGAAAAATCTGAACGATTTTCTTCCCCCCAGTCGAACGGGTTAATATATTGGCTCAGGCTAAAAATGAACCGTGAGAAAAAAAAAGAATCGGAAGATTCCGGTCCCCATCAAATGTTTGTGTTTCGTTCCCAAGTTTCTGCTCAAGTGCATTCTGAACGATGATTGTACACAGCGCTAAGTCTACTTAGAGCATTACTGAGAGGCACACTGTGGTTTGATTAGATGTTTCGCCTATCAGTTGGTTGTGACGCCGGTCGACGTCACGAGTCCTCCTACAAAGACGCCGCTCCGTGCGCTACGTGCGTTTGGCCCTGTCATCTTGGTCTACCGAGGCTCTTAAACACGGTGCTGCTCATCAAACATTTTACGCCAACATCATGACTTTAACGAAAAATTTCCTACTGCTTCAACTCGTACGCAGCGTCTTCGCCCATCCTACATCCAGAACCCGCATATGCGACAACTCTTTCCTGCCGTTGGTGGTCAGCAGTGGATGCAGCACACTTAACCGTCACCGTCATCGTTTAGTCTTAGTCTTGACGCACGCACCTCCACTTTGCGGGAATCGGCCGGCCCAGCATCGACAGCGCCTACAACTCGTCAACCTCAGCCGGCCCTCCACCCACCGCCGACGCACCTTTTTCTCGTCGTGCTTTGTGATGGGCAGCAGCGCGTCCCGGTCAACGCCATAACTGCGCCAATAAATCAATCAATGAAATTTAAACCACCCGTGGCGCGGCCTACCTCGCCAGCTCGCTCGCGAGCACACCGAGGTACTTGATGCGCCCCGCCGTGAGCTTCTCACTCTTGTGCACCATCCCGCGGCTGCCGTATTTATACACGGACAGGGTGTCGAGCCCGTACAGGTCGCCGTCGACGAGGCCCAGGATCGGGATGCGCCACAGGAGGCACGCGAAGAGCGTCGCCACCAGCTGCCGCGTCGCGACGTCCGGGTAGCCTTTGTCTGTCCGCTGTCAGCCGCTGACCGCTCGCTCGACCGCGGCACGCACGGTGATGATGATTCCGCGCCCGCTGAGCCCGGGGTGGTCTGCGAGTCGCACGCGGCAGAGCGTCTGGAAGGCGGCCTGGGCGCTGTTAGCACAAAGCTTTCTCGGCAATCAGCACCCACTCTACACCCTCGCCCACCGTGATTGACGCGCGCCCTCGGTCTCGTTCACATGGACCTTCTCCCGGGCCCCCGACACGAGGTGCATCGGTCGCAGACGAGCCCTTTGGACGTTGCGCACTATTCCGACGCGGTCAAAAATAGAAGCAGCGCGGACCCCGGCTTACGATGTTCAAGTCACCTAAGGGAGCACCTACGTTATTACGTTTTGACCTCTTAGGTCGGTTAAACGAGGTGTATTAACCTACCTAAGAGGTCCGAATAGTGTAGGATGCCGACACCAATCAATCTTCTATTAGTCATTGATCTTTTTATGGCTAAATCACTCCCACCGTCGCGACGGCGTCGCCTGCGAGGTAGGCAACGGCGCCCTCGGCATCTCCCGGCAACCCCTATGTTCAACCGACGGGAGCCTCCAGCGCGGCTCCCACTGTCTGGCTTTCTGCCCCATTGCTAGTGTATAGTAGGGCTGCTAGTTTTAGTGTACTTCTGTGATGTTTGTGTTGAAATTGACGTTGGTTGGCCTCATTTACGGGCGAAATCCCTCATCTGTCAGAGCCTCTGTCACGACTTCCACCCGGCTCCCCTGCTGCCCCATTGCTAGTGGGTGGTAGGATTTATATTTATACTGTATTGATGTTGTTTCTGTATTAAATCAGCATTAGTTGGGCTGCAAGTACGGTCGGATTTCCCCTCCGTCGGATGCCATCAATTTCAAAACTATTTATAGGACCTGTTCCAACCTGCCGCGAGTGTTCAGAAATTATGTTGGTATGATCACAATACAGGCTGGATAGATATCCCCCAATAATTTGTTCAATTCAATGCAGGAATGGTCTGACAGGAGGCCTCTGTTTCACCATCAAACCGGTGTGAATTAATCTACATCCCATACATAGAGCAACTATGTGTGCTACTTACGCAAAATGAATGATGGTCATTGAGGGGTTTGCTCCGAGGGGCTTGATCAGTGGTTGGAGCCTACTTCTCAACATGACAGATGCGGTTTGGATGTGTGGTACTGAACAATCAATACTGGACTTGAACGAAAATCAATGCATGAACCCCTAGTAAATAACACAACGAGTAATATGCTGGATTACACCAGCAGGAGGCCTTCGTCCCACTCCAGATGGAGCCTCCGACATCATATAAAGGCCTCAAGCACTGAACTGAAACTTCAAATGGACCTGAAAAGTTCAAAATTAGATGTCTACCCTTCAACCAAACTTCTCAACCATGACAGATGCGAATTGGAGGCCTCCATCTCCCAAGTTTCTGAAGTTTATATACCAAGGGGGGTCTTGGATGTTGCCTCCCTATGTCTGGAAGGACTATATCAGATTATATACACTGCATAATGATGGCATAACCAGGAATTTTCAACATACCAGAGCTATGTGTGAAATTTTGATGTTTCCCCCCCTCAATTTGTGCCTTACCTCTCTAAATAAATGTCAGTCAATATTCTAATGCATAGGATAAGCTTGAAACAGCTCAAATGAAGATATCTCACACTTGAAATTTTGTGAAAGGTCTTGAAACTGATGTTCTGGCAATTTAACCTGGATTCAACCATGAATTTTACTTGACTTTAGCTCTTATTCGTGCACCATCAAAAGATTTTCATGACGATCAAAGGAAGTCAAGATCTGTTTATCAAATATAGTCCGGGGAGTGTACAGCTTTCATTTGAGGTCCGGATCACATTTTTCTGTGCAGTATTGAGCTCACAGCAAATGTTTTACCGGGGAACCATCTTTATTCTCATGGTGATTGGCCAATCAATTTCCGGCCCGGTCTCCGTCCGACGCCTTCACCTGTCTTTTGTCCACCTCTCCATAACGATTTGAGCTTCGGTTGAAGGGTAGACATCTAATTTTGAACTTTTCAGGTCCATTTGAAGTTTCAGTTCAGTGCTTGAGGCCTTTATATGATGTCGGAGGCTCCATCTGGAGTGGGACGAAGGCCTCCTGCTGGTGTAATCCAGCATATTACTCGTTGTGTTATTTACTAGGGGTTCATGCATTGATTTTCGTTCAAGTCCAGTATTGATTGTTCAGTACCACACATCCAAACCGCATCTGTCATGTTGAGAAGTAGGCTCCAACCACTGATCAAGCCCCTCGGAGCAAACCCCTCAATGACCATCATTCATTTTGCGTAAGTAGCACACATAGTTGCTCTATGTATGGGATGTAGATTAATTCACACCGGTTTGATGGTGAAACAGAGGCCTCCTGTCAGACCATTCCTGCATTGAATTGAACAAATTATTGGGGGATATCTATCCAGCCTGTATTGTGATCATACCAACATAATTTCTGAACACTCGCGGCAGGTTGGAACAGGTCCTATAAATAGTTTTGAAATTGATGGCATCCGACGGAGGGGAAATCCGACCGTACTTGCAGCCCAACTAATGCTGATTTAATACAGAAACAACATCAATACAGTATAAATATAAATCCTACCACCCACTAGCAATGGGGCAGCAGGGGAGCCGGGTGGAAGTCGTGACAGAGGCTCTGACAGATGAGGGATTTCGCCCGTAAATGAGGCCAACCAACGTCAATTTCAACACAAACATCACAGAAGTACACTAAAACTAGCAGCCCTACTATACACTAGCAATGGGGCAGAAAGCCAGACAGTGGGAGCCGCGCTGGAGGCTCCCGTCGGTTGAACATAGGGGTTGCCGGGAGATGCCGAGGGCGCCGTTGCCTACCTCGCAGGCGACGCCGTCGCGACGGTGGGAGTGATTTAGCCATAAAAAGATCAATGACTAATAGAAGATTGATTGGTGTCGGCATCCTACACTATTCGGACCTCTTAGGTAGGTTAATACACCTCGTTTAACCGACCTAAGAGGTCAAAACGTAATAACGTAGGTGCTCCCTTAGGTGGTTCAAGTCCGCGCGCTCCGGCTCAAACGTCACCGCCAGATCGTCAACCAGCTGCGCGCGCCTCTCAACCCACCCGAGCGTCGAGGAGGAAGGAACGCACAGTGTCCACGACCTTCTGCGTCTTGAAGAGCGGCACGTCTCTATAATACATATCCCTGCACACGCGTCAAATGCCCAATGAATATGTGACTGGTCCCTGAGCGCACACTTCGTCGCGGGCACGCTCACAGTGGCAGTGGCACTTTCGGCTACAGACCGCTCGAATCGGGAAATCCCCAACCAATGTACAAAACCCATGATCTCTGGTGAGCATACTCTTTCAGCGGTTCGCGAGTCAGGAACGACAGACAGCGGAGATAAATGGAACGCGTCGACGTCATTCCACACGACCTCAGGTGGGTGCAGTCGTCTATTTTTCTTCCTCCCGCTGACCATTCGCTTTCTGTCTTGTGTTTTCGTTGTGTCCTGTAAACGGATGAGAGACTTTCATGCACCTTCATACATATGATGGGCCCGGCGGGAATGTGTTGAATCCTTCCGAAGTTGACTTGAAATCCTTCACAATTTTGATTATCCGGTTAGCTTAGGCAGTGTGCCGCTACAGGAAAACCCCATGCAGAGGTCTACTCGTGTTTTTGTGCTTACTTCTTTCGATTTTTCGGGAACATCGATATCGGTCTCCGACTCAACCTTGAGAAAAACGGCTGCGGAATGCCAAGGTTCTCCGCCATCTCCAAGTTGCTATCCCGAAATGCTGCTATATCCGATGAGTGAGCTATATATACATCTCCGAGTTAATGCTGTCGACTCGGAGGCTCTCCCCATTAGGATTCAGGCACCACATCCATATCATTCACATTCAAGATTAAACAACTTTATGAATGTGTTCTCCCACTATCCCATGACCCAGGTTACGTCGCGATTGGCCCGGGGACTGACCGTCATTTGCAGAAAAATCTGAAGGAAGAGCAGGAGTACATCCTTATTGATATGGTGCCCGTTATTCTTGATATACAGGCGCGATCGACTCGGGGACTGACAGTCCTTTACGACAAAATCTGAAGGAAGAGCAGGACTACGTTGATGTGGTGCCCGTTATTCTTGATACAAAGCACGATTGACTCGGGGACTGACAGACAAAACTGGGCCCCGGCGGTCCTGAGCGGGACCGGCCATGTAATTCTATCTACCTACCCGGAGGCAGAGCAGGAGCGGATCACTATGGATTGTACCCGTTATCCTTGATATACAGGGGCGATTGACTCGGGGACTGACAGCCTTGACGGCAGATCCAAAGGAAGAACATTGTAGCGCACAGATTATTGATTGTGCCCGTTATTCTTTGGTATGATTCTGGTTATACAGATGCGATTGATTCAGTTGTTATGGCAAAATCTGGAAGCACATCATTGTTGATTGTGCCCCGAAGTTATTCTTGATTTACAGGTGCGATTGACTCGGGGACTGACAGCCTTGACGGCAAATCCGAAGAAAGCATTGTAGCGTGCAGATTATTGATTGTGCCCGTTATTCTTGGTACGATTCTGGTTATACAGATACGATTTATTCAGTTGTTACGGCAAAATCTGGAAGCACATCATTCTTCTGTGCCCCGAAGTTATGATTTACAGGCGCGATTGACTCGGGGATTAACAGCCTTGGCGCCAGATCCGAAGGAAGAGCATTAATGTAGTGCACGCGTCATTGGTGGTGCGCGTTATTCTTGGTACGATCCCGGTCGTTTGGGTCGGGACTGGCAGTCTTTTACGGCAAGACTTAGTGCCGCGGATTTGGGAGAAGGAGAACACGGAACCGCCAACTCAGTCTGCTTAAATACAGCCTGGGTTTCGCGTCAATCCTCACAAACCTCGACCTCATGCGCCACAACCTCGTAGATCAGCTGCCCTCGCTTTTGCTTGGATTCCTATCCTTAATTTCGAACGATACTCTCCGCTACACATTGCTGGCCGTCACCGTCTGCCTAACTCTGCTCTACGTCGTTCACCTTGAACGCCCGTCGGCCCAACTGGACCAACTCGAGGACATGATCAAGGAAACGGAAGACATTATTCAAGAAGCAAAATTGTACTGCGCGAGGGACCTGCTCAGCCTTGCGGAGAAAGGAGTGCGGCTCTTAGAGTAAGTTTCAACTGGCGCTCACTTCAATTTCTTTTTCGCTTACCTGGGTGCGGCAGAGTCAAACGGTCCGTGTCCATGATCCAATGCCGTATATTGGAAGCGGCTACCCTCACCTGGAACAAATATCGTGTACTCTCGGGGGACATCGCCGAGTGCGCAAAGATCATCAAAAATATCCAGACCGCTGTCCATGTGAGCCACCACCCTCCGTATTGTGATAATGTTGACGCGTTGAATTCATAGCTGATCGTGGAAGCCGAACGTCAGCGTAAATTAACAGAGGATATCAACGAGACGGAAACCATCCTCATCGGTGTCCGTTCCCCCAGTACGTTCGTTTAAAAGCAAAATACACAAGCTCTAACTTATCTCTTTCCCAGCCAGGCTCGGAGGCATGCCCGTTTATCAACCCAATGTTCATTTGCACCAGCATTCCTACCTGTCAGTTCTCGAACATCTCAGTCACATTGCTTGCTGACACGGCAGCTTAGCGTCTAGTTACCGCCAACTGACCGCTATTTCTTTTGTGTTTTATTCAGTTTTCCTTGTTTTCTTTCATGTTGTGAAATTCCTCCATGCGCTATCGTCCGGATAATGCCTCAGATTATCCATGCTATGCAGTTCAAGCTGTTTTCTCGTCCATTGACCCTCTCGTGTGTAATTTCCCTCAGCGGTTCACATGACTAGTTCGCTTGTGATTAAATTGATACGTGATGAATTACTCGAACGATTTTCTTCTCTCCAGTCGAACGAGTCAACAATGTTTTTTTCCTTTGTACCCAGGTTAAAAATGAACCGTGAGAAAGAACTCGGAATATTCCGGTTCTCATCAACGGGTTGTGTTAAATCCCCCCGTGTCCAAGTTTCGGCTCAAGTACATTGTACTCATTATATTCACGATATAGTATACGCAGCTACTTAGCGGATCACTGAAAGGCTTCCAGCAGTCACTGCAATAGCCTCCGAATCGCCTATCAATTGGTTGTGTCAACGTGATCATCCTACAAAAACGCCCCTCCGCATCCTCAAGGTGCGCTGCTTGCGCTTGGCTCCGTCAGCCTACTACCGAAGCTCTTAAAATGCAGCGCTCATCAAACATCCCACATTTTATGCCAACATCATGACTCTCACGAAATTTTTACTGCTTCTTCAACTCGCACACGGCGTCTTCGCCCATCCTACAGTAACATCCAGAACTCTTTCCGTAACCAACTCCTCCAAGGCTGGAATCGCTGGCGGGGGCGATGCCGCCACGGACATGGCCCAGTTCACCTCGGAAAGGTCTCGTGGTATTACACCTGGAGCATGTATTCGGTCGACACCGAGCTCGAATTTGTGCCCATGCTCTGGGGCCAGAAGGACGTCGCGCAGTGGTCAGACGCCTTTAACGGGATAAACGCGACCATCGTCCAGCGCAAGCCAACCGCCCTTCTTGGGATGAATGAGTGCGTCGATAGACTAACCGCGCCATAGACCACAGGAAAAGGAACAATCTTACGCCACAGGAGGGGGCAGATATGTGGAAGACCTACATGTAACCCCTGCGTGCTTAGGGCCTGCGCCTCGGCAGCCCCGCGCCCGCCATCCGGAAAGACCTGGCTCCAGGATTTCCTGATCGCCTGCAATGGCGGGTGCACCGTCGATTTCATCGCACTCCGTAAGCCCGCCTCTTATCCGTGTCGCACCTACAAAATTGACTTGCCACAGATTATTATAACCTTAACGCAACGGATTTCGCCGAGTACCTCACCAATTTCCACGACAATTTCCAACGGCCGATTTAGGTTACTGAGTGGGCCTGCCAGAATTTCAACAAGGGTCCGCAATGCTCCGCCATGGACGTCGCCGAGTTTCTCAACCAGACACAAGCGTTCATGGACGCGCAGGACTGGGTCGAGCGCTATCTGTGGTACGGCGTGCTGCGCGACCTCGGCGGCGTGAACACCGACGACGCGATGATGACCGGGGACGGCAAGATGACGGATCTCGGCCAACAGTATATCGGCGCGGAGGCACCCAAGACGAGTGGTGCCGCACCGGGCGCAACAGGAACAACGGGGCTGCCCGGTTTACCGACGAACGCTGGGATGTCGGGTCGCATGAGGTGGTCGATGTTTTGGACGATACCTATGCTCCTGGTGACGTTTTCTCTAGAGAGCTATCCTACATGTATCGATAGTCAAATAACGAATTGAACGTTTGAACCACGAACCTCAGCTCTGCGTAGTTTCATTTATTTGGAGTCAGTTTCCTTCCCCTAGTCTCCCAGATGTCAGACTCTAGAATGCCAAAAAAATTAAGACAGTCGAAAATTTTATAGCTATCTGGAACACATCAAGAATTGTCGAGGTGCGCCGCGTCGCGTCGGTGCGTGGGACACGCCTGCAATATTGACTCATATAATTTTCACACGCTAACATGTGATCGTGATTTAAACCTGTACTATACGTGACATCTCGGACTCCTGCCAGAAACCACCATGGCGCCGCGCAAGAAAGTAGCCAACTCCTCCCGCACACGCCCGTCCCTTCTTCTCAAAGGAAATGGATCATTCCTAGATCTTCCTCTCGACATCTTGTTTGAGGTAGGTCTTACCTCGGTCCCGGGCCCGGGCCTCATGCACATGAGTCATTCCGGTCTCTGGAATATTGAACGCGCTGCATTCAGACACTCAAGCTCCTGCATCCGTTGGATCTTCTGTTCTTGTCCAGAACCAACAAAGCACTGCGCGAATTCCTACTCGACCGCAACAACGCTTCCGCAATATGGCGCGCGTCATTCGAGTCCGCAGAAGACTCTCCTCCAAAATGCCCGCCATACACTTGTGAGCCCCAATGGGCGCGTTTGCTTTATGAGGAAGTCTGCCACGTATGTATACGTAATAAATTAAGCGACTGGATACCATCTGAAGGCGTTGGAAGGTCTGTCTTTCGACATTGGAGCACGATTTCCAGAGCGATCCCATCTGGTGGGAGTTCGGTGGCCGATACTGTGATGAATGCTGCCCTTATCAGTAAGAATATTGACATTGCCAGTTTCCATCTCATGTCTCGACTCGAACCAGACTACTGAAGAATTTGCCCAAGAAACTCACTTACGGAACCCATCGTAATCCCACTTGGACCAATGTGTTCCCTTACATTGCTGGTGCGCTCTAGTTCTGTCGTGGTCTCATAGCATAACTTGACACACTGCCCGAACTCGAAGGATCAGGCTATCTTGCTAAACACATCAACGAATTCAAAGTCAAATATTTCGCTCTGAAAACCGATGCAGACAAGAGAGCACTTATTCAAGAACGTCGAGATCAGACAAAGATTGTAACAGATGTTGGTATTTTCCGTCCTACTCATTTTATATTTAAATTCTGTTTGGGCTCCTAGTATGCGCGGATTTGCAAACCATGGATGGCTGCCATCGTAGCGGTCCGAACGGATGCACTGAGGGAGTTGAGACAGGCTCGATGGGCAGCGTGAGTGACTGAATTCATCACCTTGATTATTGTAACGTGACTTTTTTTCCCGTCGCCAGAATCAAAACCAAATTACATAAAGCTGGCTGGCGAGATTCCCTTATAAACAGGTCGAGTATGTATGCATCGGATCTGGTCAAAATTCAGCAGCCGATCACGGACGCAGGTACGACAGGTACTTTTCCAAAGACCGATTTATCTGACCCTTGCTGGAGAATGGAACAGAATTGGACCTGAGCTAATTAAAGAACTAGAAAACGACGTCAAGGACGGTGTGATGCGCGAGCGGTTCCGGGTACTCCGCTGGACACTGTCAAACCTCAGCGAGCTCACCAAGGACCTCGCATGTCCTCCCAGGATCGTCGATGTCGCCCTCATCCCCGATGTTCGCGCCATTCTGGAAGCTGACATCAAGACAACAATCAGTAAGGTCGACCTCGAAACGACACTCTTGCCTCGACTGCCCGAGCTCCTCATGGCGTGGTCCAATGCTTTGGAGAAGCAGCTTCGAGAGCATACGCGTGTGGTGCTTAATTTGGCTTCTGATAGCGACCCCTTTGGACACGCGCTTGCGTACTTCACCTGCGCCAACAAGTGCTGTCAAGGCCATTTCACGGGGCGGCGCAAGCCGTGTCCCGCTGTGTCGTACAACCCATCCAATACACCGCCGGACACGTACACCAAGCGCGCAGAAAAGTGCTATAGCAAGCACCCATGCACCGTGCAGAGCATGTTCAACCTCAACACTGCGCGCGCAGTGCTAGAGGATGTGATTAAACACTACGGGAAGGACCCGCAGAGCGCAACGTGCGAAGAAATGGATGCAGCACCGGGAAAACTTTGGTGCGTGCGATGCACAATGGAAAATCAACCAACGGGCTGGAGAGATGCGGTTCGTTTTGTTTTATGCATTCGCACTGTTTCTCACTGAGCCATCCATAGGTCGCCCATAGTGCAAAGTTTCACGAAACGCGGGTATCTCTGCGAGCGCGCTGGGAAGTGGAGATTGAAGAGGATTGAACCAGAATTTCAAAACTTACGACAACAATTTCTAGCACAACCATAGTATACAATACTACGCAATAACGAGCGCTTTAGTTACTGCTTTGGCGTTATGTGTCTGTTGGAAGTCATTTCTAAGCGCGTCCACGAAATGGCAGGATCAATCAACACCGCTGGCAATGGATAAACGCAAGCGCGCATTATTGGACTTCTGAAATGTGTACAGCCTCATCTTTAACAAATTCCTGCTACCTTTAAGTACAGGTTCTTATATAGCGCCCCATCAAACGCTTTTTGGCGGAGCATCACATTCTCGTCAGCGGTTTTCGCGTCAGCGTCTTTTTCTCTGCCAAAAGGGTGCGGGCCGACCCTCATGCCGTTTTAGCCGGTTGATGTTACGCAATTCTGATTATCATCTCGCTCTTCGACACCACTGAACTTTGAACCAGAACATGTACATATGTATGGCGGTCAAAATGCACTTTTAATCTTCCGACACTTTTTTCAAGGTTTTTCGACTTTCCGACACTTTGTGGCGAAATCTGCAGATTCCCGACACTTTTATGGCTTTTGTCAAGGTCCATAAAAGTGTCGGGAAGTAATCAGTTTCCGCGACACTTTTATTGACTCAAGTCAGATTGCCGACACTTTTGTTACGGAAGTCAAGCTTCCGACACTTTTATTTGACGGAGTTCAATCCCGACACTTTTATTGGGGCCAAAAAAATTTCGGCCTCAAATTCACATCCTGGCTATTGTGTGATACTATCTGACCCAATGGGTCTGGATTTGCACAATGGGTCTGGATTTGCACAATGGGTCTGGATTTCCTTTTTCTCTCTCTCTCCTGTCCCTCCATACCCCCGGTTTTTTCCGGCATTGTTATATATACTATTCGTCTATAGCTATGTAAAATAACTAAGGGATCCGAGGCGTAGGAGATATTGAGAAAGAGTTGCCGGCACATCAAGTTGGGTCCATTTTCGGACACTGTTCATGTTCTGAGCTCAGTGCGCCCACCCTGCTTCCAGTAAAATTTAAAGTACATTATGTATTCAATAGAACACTCCCTACCACTTTACACTTTTTTGCCGGGGTGGGCCTGGCGTGTACTGGCAGTAGAGGCGCATATGGTCACGAAATGTCACAGCATAAAATGGCTTTGATCGGAGATTGAATTTGTCACGCGCGCCGTCCCTCCACCCAGTACACGCCAGCCCAGCTCCGGCAAAAAAAATGAAAGAGGTAAGAAGTGTTCTATTGAATATATAATATACCTCAAATTTTCCCGGAAGCAGGGGGGACGCACTGAGCTCAGAACATGAGCAGTGTCCGAAAATGGACCCGACTTGATGCGCCGGCAACTCTTTCTCAATATCTCCTACGCCTCGTATCCCTTAGTTATTTTACATAGCTATAGACGAATAGTATATATAACAATGCCGGAAAAAACCGGGGGCATGGAGGGACAGGAGGGAGAGAGAAAAAGGAAATCCAGACCCATTGTGCAAATCCAGACCCATTGGGTCAGATAGTACTGTTGCGACGTAAAAAAAGCTGTCCAGAGTCCGCGGACGCCCTAATATAGCCTGTGAGTGGCAATTATAGGTACATGGAAACTGGGCTGTTGATACGGACTGAGCGCTGAGCCAGTACTACAAAGGAAGGCATGGTATACAGGGGTAAGATGTCCCTTGAAAGCACTCAAAATCGGCTCCATTCAATGGCACGCCAGGTCGAGGAGGTGGAAACGGCCATGATCCATGATCGCAAGGCAGTGCAGACTCATGACAGCTTAGTATTACAACTGGGGGTAATCCCTTGTAAGAAGGCCCATGTTGGCCTTAGTGTTGATGGTGAGAAGGAATAAACAGAAAATAAACATCCATTCAAGTTCGTTCAAACTCCGACAATGATGGAATGATCTAAACCCGCCATCCTCGTCGGCGATGATTTTTGCCGATATACCCCCACCCGCACGCGACTCTGTATAGAATAGGGCTACCTGGTCGACGCCAGCATGTGGGATTAACAAGGCTTGTGATAAAAAACTTGGCAATTGTATTATTACACCTAACAGCCTGTTGTGGATGAGTTACCGCGCCATGCGGGCCCTGATGGCATCAGCGGCTCCGAGCGGTGCTGTGGCAGTGTTCAGAAAATGACCAAGGCAATGCACGGTGCCTCCGTCACACGGTAACCACACAGTGAAGGACAGTATTCCTGAACCTACTGCCCTGCCAAGATTGTTCCAGGTGTAGCAGCCCAAATTTACTGACACCAAAGTACTCCATCCTTTCCTTGCTCCTTGCTCATTCTTGACCATTCACCAGCGCTGGATTTTCACACATAGTAAACCGCAGGAGAATAAAATGAGCAGTACATTCAAAGACAGCAGGAATAGTTGACTGGTCATTGGGGCAAGGTTGGTTGGGTGTCAGGCTACATGGTCGCACGCAGGGCTATATGGGGACTTCCGCGGACCCTGGATAGCTTTTCTACGTCGCACCAGTATCACACAATAGCTAGGATGTGAATTTGAGGCCGAAATTTTTTTGACCCCAATAAAAGTGTCGGGATTGAACTCCGTCAAATAAAAGTGTCGGAAGCTTGACTTCCGTAACAAAAGTGTTGGCAATCTGACTTGAGTCAATAAAAGTGTCGCAGAAACTGATCACTTCCCGACACTTTTGTTCACTCTCACTAAACCCATAAAAGTATCGGAAAAATGCAAAACTGGCAATAAAAGTGTCGGAAAGTCGAAAAATGTCTAAAAAAGTGTCGGAAGATTAAAAGTACATTTTGACCGCCATACATATTATGCTGCTCAATGTGGTGCTTTAATCAAGTCAACTTTATATTTTGGGTCGCCACTTTTTTTTTTTTCAACCGTGCAGTTTTTTTATTTTATTTTATTTGACGACACAGTTTTTTTTTTTTTTTCAATGTTTCCGCACACACAAATATATTTTCTTGAAGGGCAAAAGTTTTTATTTTGGATGTGCAACCAACTTCGAAGCATTTATTTTACCCGAAGCATACACAATTTTTGCGTCGGGCGCTCCCAATGCATGTCGGGGGATGTCGGGGCGTCAGGGGGCGCCTCGGGAGCTCTTGTCATCGTATGCGCCGACCGCAAAGGTTCATTGAGGATTGTTGAAAGATGCTGAAAGTAGGAGGTTGGCTTTGCCTGTTTGTCCTTGTTATGCTGCAGTGTCTCGCCTCCAGTTGTGTGCTCTGCTTGCCATCAGTGTGTTTACCATTGTGAGGCTTCAGCTTCGGCTTCTGAGTAGAAGCGAGAGGCGCGGGAATGTGATCGCGGCTACTCAATAATTACCCTATGTTCTGTTTCCGCGTCCTTCGGGGACCGAATTCCAGGACATAGGGTACTAATCAAGACGCCGCAGTATATATTTATAGGTTTATACGAATACAGGTACAGAGAGTGGGTGACTTTCCATAAGCATAGAAAAATCGTACAGAGTATTTACAAGCCTTGCCGAGGCAGGTGTCAGGACCCCATCAGCTCGGAGACACGAAAACGTACAAGATTTATTCCACGTCTATTCGAATCTGTTCGAGGGGTAAGGACCCCCCCTACAGATTTTATTAGATGAATAAACTGTTTTTGGTGGATGATGGGCACTTCGTGCCTTCCCTTGGAATGATAAAACAGCCAAATTAATTCCCAACACCTGAACAACCTCCTTTTTGCTGCTGGACTCGGCCCCAGCCGTTCGGTGACCATGAATGGAACTTGGATTTTAAAATTCTTTCTTATGGGAATGAACACCGTCTACAGAATATTTGAATTTTTCCTGCAGTGATCCCATCGCTGGCACTCTCAAACAAGCTCGGGGAGTATTCTATGCTTATGGAAAGTCACCCAGTAGTTATATAAGTCTAATGATTTGAATCAGCACTATAGAATGAAGGAATGGTCTGTACGCACCTTTAAAGAAAACCTGGCTGCACACACATGGGCAAACCCGCCCAGCCGCTCGCTGAACCGTCGCCCGTTCGACGAGTCATCCCGTCGTGGCGGCGGCGGGTACCCCGGATATCCACCCCCGTGGTGGTCCCACTGCCCGTTGTACTGCAGTGCATGCGAGTAGGACCCGCCGTTGGCGGGGGCCTCCTTGCGCTTGCGGCCGCACTTGGGCTTGTCCTCGTCGGCGGCGTTGGGGTCCTTGTCCTTCTTCACGCGGGGCTTGCAACCTTCTTCACGGGGAGCTCTGCCTTGGGGAGATCCTTGATGCGGGACGAGCGATGGGACGGGTCGGGCACTGGCGATGGGCAAGGAGCAGACACAAGGACGGGCAGGTGGGCGCAGGAGACAAGACACGTGAGTGAGCAGGAAGAGTCAAGATGCTGCAGCATAACATGAACAAACAAACTCCACCAACCTCCTACTTTCAGCCTCTCTCAACGACGTTCAATGAACCTTTGCGGTCGGCGCACACGGTGACAAGAGATCGCGAGGCGCCCCCCGATGCCCCGACATCCCCCGACATGCGTTGGGAGCGCCCGACGCGAAAATTGTATATGCTTCGAGTAAAATAATTAGTACTTCAAAGTTTTGTTGCACAAAATAAAAAAATTTGCCCCTCAAGAAAATATATTTGTGTGCACAGAAACATCCAAAAAAAAAAAAAAACCGTGTTGTCAAAAAAAAAAAAAACTGCATGGTTGAAAAAAAAACCGTCAACCCAAAATATAAAGTTAACCTTGATTAAAGCACCACATTGAGCAGCATATGTACATAACATTTCCACTGAGATTTCTGCACACTTTCGTTCTCAACCATACATAAAATTTACGAGGTGGGCTGGCGTCAACCGAAACTTTGAACTGCTCAATTGAATCATGATTTATGGAAATTTATAGCAGTTCCAAGTTAAATCCACTAGGAACAGGATTTACTTATTTCTTAGCAGAAAATAATTCACAGCGATTTGAACAGTTGCACATGGTAATAAAATAAAATCAGTAAGACGTCTTTCTCAGGTCGTGTAATAATAGTTCACCAGGGCTCAATGTGAGCTGGTCGACGCGCAAGCGGCGACCGAGCGAACTTTGAGCCATGCCTTTGAGTAGTATTTACTATGAAGTTGTGGTTTTCAATCCAACTTGAATATTCAACTCTTGGACAGGTGGAATTCTGCTTGACATGTCCGAGTTACAGAACTGATTCTGTTGAAATCCAAGGATAAAAGACATTTAGATTGGTAGCAGGCTGTGCCGCTCGTCGGCCCTACCCGCTTTATCTTAACTACGCGCCACCGACATCGTCATAAACCTTTGTGGAACAAAAGTCGATAGGGATCGGAAAAGTCCGAGTTATTTCTCACGGTTCGAACAAGCTCGCTCCAAAATTAAACTTGTAGATCTAATCCCAAGCTTCCTTGATCAGATCCGAGGCCCTCTCTGCAATGAAATATGTTGCGGCTTGTGTATGAGCTGCAGGAACAAAAGGCTGCATCGATCGTACCGTCAGGGTTGGAAAACAATGCAGATAGAGACGAGTGAGAACGCACCGCAATTGAAATATCGACAACTCTCAAACCCTCCAGTCCTTTCACACGCAAGTCCGGATCGACGACGCCATACGACGCGCCTTTCGGCGACATTGCGGCCGTTCCAACCGAGTGGTCCCCGGACCCGGCGTTGTTGCGGATATATAGTTCCAGCTCCGCGTCGGTCATATTGTTGTTCACATTGAATGGCGAGATAATGTAGTTCTCCCATGCGGGAGCACTTGCAAAACGCATTGCACTCCTAATGGCCTCACGGAGGATGAACAAGTCCAACTCTGTTTCCATGAAATTCGGGTTTATGAGCGGGTTTGCCAGCGGGTCACTGCTGTTCACTGTCACGGAACCCCCTGTTAAAAACGGTGTTAGATATAAATGTGACACAGGGTTCGGGCCACCTACGAGAAACTGGAGCTACTACTGCGGCAGTGATGCTCAGAAAATTCCCCGTTGGCGGGGTAGGGCCTGTGAATCCGTTCGAGACAAGAATCTCAAACTGTGCCGTGTTTGGGCCGGCAGCAGGATCTGAGAAACGTTCGAAGATAGAGGAGTTGTCAGGGACTCGTAACCACCCTATATGGCTTGTGACAGTGTCGACAAGAGGGCCAGTCCGCGTAGTGTTCCACTCGTTGAACTCTTCTTCCGAGAGAGTGGTGTTACGCGCCGCAGTTTCCCATGTGTCGTTAGAGTTGACGAGCCAACTCAGTCCGACGACGACATGGTCAGAGAGGTTCTGGCCTACAGAAGGAAGGTGATGCAGCGGCTTAATCCCTATATCTGACAAGGTCGAGGAATTGCCTATCCCGGAATGCAATAAGATGCTAGGAGTACCGATACTCCCAGCTGAAAGAATAATCTCTTTCTTTGCAGTCAATGTAATCGATTGCCTGCCCTAAGATCAGAAGATTGGACACGGTTTAAAGAACTGCAGTACCTTTGAGACCTTGAACGAATTCAACCGTACGAAATGCATTGGTGCCGTTTTGAAGAATACGAGTGGCGCGCGCATGCAACAGAATGTTCAAATTCGGGCGACCCAATTGAGGGTCAAGGTACGATGTAGCGGAACTGCTTCTCGACCCATTCTTGATCGTCGCCTGGACCCAGCCTAAATATTCCATATGAGTCCTGGTAATTGTCCAGGTCTATTTGTGTTGCACATACCAATACCAAGCTGATATCCTGAGTTCATATCTATGTTGAAGGGAAATTCGCTGAGTTCGCTCGTGCTTTCTATAACGCGGGAGTCTATCGGAGTTGGGAATCCTGCTAGGGTCACCGTGTTAATTCCATCGAATCCGTGGACGGCAGGATTGAATTGGCCCGTTGTATTGTGGTGATCAACAGGTGGGCTAAACCGTTCATTCTATGTATGATACGGTCAGCAAGGTAAATCAACCATATAGGTACACACCTTGCGCATATACGGTATCAAGCTGTCCCAAGACCAACCCTCATCCCCTGTCACCCGTGCGAATCTGTCGAAATCTTCCTTGGATCCGCGCGTATACACCATATCATCTAACGTTGAATTGTACCTGAGCGCACAAGACTGACCACCAAACTTACTGACGGAGCTACTTCCACCCAAAACGAAACCGCGAGGATACGCCAAAGACCGACCGTTCAAGTTGACCTGAGGCGTGGTTGTGTAGTTCCAATCTTGGGGTGTATCGGGAACTGCACGCAGGCCGTAGAATGGAACGATTATGTCCAGGACATCTGCATTTCTGAGATGGAGGTGAATTTATGGAATCTAACGAGGTTTAAACGGCAAACGTACGAGCCACCTGCTTCAAGGACCAACACAGAATAGTCGGGGTTCTCCGACAGTCGGTTAGCAACAACATTCCCAGCCGTTCCACCTTGTGCACGTTCAACTTGAAGGTAAATTGGTAGTGATGGGTGACTTACCGCCAATGACAATAAAATCGAACGCAAGGTTTAACTTTGTGAAATCTGCAATATTTTCGAAAACGGCGCCCCAGCAAAGGGTGCTTCCAAGCGCGAACACAGCCAATAAGGAGATACGGGCCATGGAAAAGTCGGTGAATACTGCTCGACTGGGCTGTCGAGTTTTAAAGGCAGCCGCTGCCGGGCGATGACGTGGACGGTTTCCTGCTTACCAGGTGTGCCAATACTACACTTTTCCCGTCCAGACGGAATTTAGTCAGTGAGATCGCCCGAGTTTGGGGGTACTAACTCTGGTCAAGTAACACGGGAGAATAGTGATTGGTGGTTGAAGAAGTTCTGGTGCTGTGCTTGGACCCATATGCGAGGAGTCGCGCAGACGGAAATGTTGGGCCGAAATCCAGTGCGTAAGGGTTGCCTATAATTGCAATGTCTTTTCGCTGGGGCGAACTTCTGGCGACTATCCCATTGAAATATACCGGTGACGCGGAATTTGTAAGTTGTATTTGATGACTCCCGAGCACCGGGGAGGAACGAAGCCTGCAATCGCGGAAGACGGAGACATGCCAAAGATTCTCTCAGCAATACATTTGTGCTCCGGAAATAGTGCGAAGCGTCACTGGAATTTGTCAAACCATCTCGGACTCGGATCTCCGCCAAGGGCATACATAACCATGTATCCGGCGACTGACTGTCCGACTCTTTACAGCTCTTTCTTTACGCACCTGATAGCACATGATCATGACTGTTGTGAGCACCTGTTGGAGGGTGACAGAAATTGGGGCAATTGGAAGCGCCAGGCTGGACGTGAAACCTCTCTCATTCGCTATTCTCTTTTGATTTCCTTCGGTCGGCCCTCGGAGGAAGATGCAAGAAGAGCAAATACCGTCACTGGCCTACCGGACTTGTCAGCCAGATATTCGCGGTCAGAGCTTGGTTAGAGCAGACGGAAGTTGTGAGTGTAGAGGCTCAATCTAACTTGCAGAAAGCCAGTAGTGCGTGAGGCGGCGGTTCGCGGCGCGCGGGGCGTGAGAGTCACAAGCACGGTCACGGTAACGTGACTGACGATCGAGAATTCAAGCGGAAACTGAATTCGGTGATGCTGTCAGGCTCTCTTAATAGTTATTAATTTTGCTTCCTCCCACCACCTCGCCCTCCATTCTTGCCCTCCGACTCCGACCCGCCCTGGTCAGCTCGACCCAAGATCTCGTCGACCTCCTCGACGCCTCCCCGACCTTCACCTCCAGCTTTGACCCATCTCCGCCATCGACAATGCTCAAGTCCAAGACCCCAGTATTTGACACGTTGCGTACCAGTATTTCTCCCTCGTTTCTCCTCGCTAACTACATCTCCTCGAGACCCGGATTCAGGTAGACTAATCTACCTCGGGGAGACTCCTTTCCTACACAGGCCCCAAGACTTCGACTGGACGCCGGGCTGTATGGCGGGGACGTTGGAGTGTCATGTAGGTCTTCCGACTCTCCTTGTTTCTCTTTACTCCTCTCTAGGCGGCGCCGTTCAGTTGCCGGTGCACCGTGAGAGAGTTTAGCGCACTATAAGTTCTTCTTACTTTGTCTCATCTCGCCCATACTCATCCATTTTCGTCCTCAGGAAGGGAGATCAGCATAGGCCGTGCAGAGTCGGAGGGAGGGCCAATGCGTGCAACTGAGTGGGGCCGCGCGGCGCGGGGAATGCCTGGAAAGGGCGAGGACGCCCTACTAACCAAGCTCATGGTTTCCCCCATCCCTTCTGTTAGCTAAAAAGGTGGCCACTTTCACGTTCCGCATTTCGATTCGCTGGTCGCAGGAAAGTTGGATGGCCTGGATCTAGATAGATTGGGATTTGCGCTGCATTGGTGCGGAAAGCAGGGCTTTGGTTGCCGCGATTCGGCCTCCCTCCTCGTCGCCCTTGGTATGTTGTTCCATCTTGGGCACGCACGACATACAGCGAAGAAATCACGCAGGACGGCAATGGCACAACGCAACGATGCTCACTCCAATTTTCTTTCAACCGCGCCTTGCTTCAGAACTCAAACAGCACTCAAGTTTCTTCAATGAACGTCCTTCTGTCATCGGGATATTTCTTCAACCACACACCTAGACTCAACCTCGACTTCGCCGCGTCCGTTTTCTGGTTCCTGCCGGTTTCTGGTTTGCGTTTTGGGTTTCGGTTTCTGGCTTAGCTACATCGTAGATACTAAGATAGTATTAGGTAGAAATTGGGACGCGGGTTGGACAGGGCCACCTTCGACATCATAACCCCTGCCTGCTACTGCTAAGTGAAGCAATGAAAGACGTCTGAAAAGGAAGTTAAAAAGGCATTCCGGTTGGGCTGGCTTCGCCGCTATGCCGTTACGTCTTTTTATCTCCCCAAGTCAATCGCAGCCAAATCGTAGTTACATGATTGGTAGAAATTACTTCAAACAATACGGTTCTAATAATAACAAGAGCGAGTGCAAGTGTCTTTTCGATAATACAGTAGCAGTATACAAAACCAAGTACTTAATTTCGAAGTCCCATCTTAAGTGGGATGGCCGTCTTCAACGTGTGGAACGCCATGCGCAGCCCGCTTTGCGCCGCCCACATCAGTGAAACTGCGGAGAGAGAGAGAAATGTCAGTCGATGATATGCGACAAGCCGATGTTGACTCACTCATCAGGATGGGGAGCCAGAAAAACAACAGCATCCGGTCGTCTGTGGTGTAAAAACATCAGCGATGGACAGGTACAGTTGTTTGGAGATGTACGTTTTTTCGGCGTCTCCGCTGGTAAATAGCCATATGCGTTAACCTCCTGTTCGGTGAGAGGCGGTGGTGTAGTATAGCTTGCGTGGCGGCTGCTCGACGCGACCGCCTGCGGTATTTCCGCGTTAACAGCGTTATCTGTAGCAATGGCCGGGTCGCCAGCATCCTCACCAGCGGGTGTGGATTGCTCGGGTAACGTTTCCCGGGGAGTGTACATCGGCGGGGGGGTCTCTTCTGGCTGCCGCGCCGTCCCAGCAATCGCCAGCGCCAGCCACTTCTCCCACGCTTCCCAAGTGCCGCGCAGCTCCTGGGCCGCCCGGATGGAAACAGCGCCAATACCCTTGTTCTCCTCGTCGCCTTCGCGCGGCTCAGCGCCCGGGGCGTCGCCTCCAAGGAATGCAGGCCATGGAACGAAGACAGGGAACACCATTGGCAGCTGCGGAAGAGCGCCCCATGGCACCGCAGGCATCTCAGGCAGCTGAGGGAGCCCAGGCAGATTGCGAAGCTGAGGCGCAGGGAGCTGCGCAAGGGTCCGTTGGATCATCGCCAAAAAGGTAGCGGCCTGCTTGTCGTCGCCCATTGCTTGCGCGGGCGGTTCCTGAGTGCCATCCAGAGATGATTTGGAAGACCGTGGAGTGATAACGTGCCGAGGGGTCCGTTTTCCCGAGGGGGCGGATCGGCGGGAGGACCGCCGGTTCACGAGACGGCGAGGAAGATTTCGCTGGAGACTGTCGTCCGAATCCTCTTCGGCATCACCCCAGTGAGCCTCCTCATCGTCGCCCGCTCCAGAAGTTTCAGTTAAAGGCGTGTCGAGTGGATCTAAATCCATGCCAAACAACCCTTCGCGGACAGCCAACTCCTGAGGAGTTTTCCCGAGCGCATTGACGATCTCCAGGTCGGCACCAGCACGCAGTAATGTCGCCACGCAGGCCCTCGACCCTGCAATGGCAGCAAAATGAAGAGCGGTGTATCCGTTCCGGTCCCGAGCATCCAGATCCACGCCTCGATCAACCAAAAATATAACGAGGGCGTTGAAACCAAGAAAAGAGGCTAGGTGTAATAGCGTCTGTCCACTGGGAGCTGCGTGAGAGATTGCATGGCCCAGAGGAATAGAGCGTGAGGTTGGAAGGTCTACTGAAATTTCGAGAATGGAGAGGAGCTTTATGATCCGGCTTTCGAAATCTCCACTCTCTCCAGTCTGACCGAGGAGAAGAGGACGCAGATTCCGCGTAGTCGACGTCATCTGCATTATATTGGTGTTGTTGGTGCTGTTGGTCTGCATATCGGAACCGCCATCGCCGACGTTGCCGACAATCCGCATCGCTACGTTCTTGGCGTCTTCTATCTTGCCTGTCATCTTCAGCCCTACTACTTGCAAGGCAAGCTCCATCCTAAGCGCGGAAAGTTAAAATCGCAGAAATAATCGTAGTTGCAAGCACTCACAAAGCCCTGTCGGACTCATCGGAGTAGGTGAACAGCGAGGTGGAAGGACTGGACGAATCATCGATCTTGGGAAAGTTGTTGAACCATACTGCCACAACACCGGGCGTGGCTCGCGGGGGCAGAATGCAGACGAGAGTATTGTCGCTCCATCGTTGTGTTGATCCCGCAATAACACCCCCAAAAACGCAATCAAGTTGGAGGGTGGGGTGGAAATTGGCACCGAGAATGGTAACTTCCGTGCCACCGTGGGTGGGGCCAGTGTTGGGAATGAGTCGGTGTATGGTAGGAATAGGAAGGGTAAGGGATTGAGATGGCTGTGTAGCATCGAAAAAAACGAATGGCATGGAGTGCTGAAGAATGGCAGGAGAGGCGGCAGCGGGAAAGGAAAGACAGGATGAAGATTCTTGTCCAGTCTCTGCTGCTGGCATAGCAATATCAGAGTAGTCGGGAGGAGTGGCGGGAGCATCCCCAGACGAGTCGGATTCTAGCGACGACGGTTGCAGCTGGGGGACGGCTTGGGACAAAAGACTGGGAGTAGGGGACCTCGTAACGTTTGAACTCGAAGGAGAGGGATGGCTGTCAGCAACACTCGCTTCTCGCGACCGTCTACCAGGCTTCGATGCAACGTCGTAGGGCTTTGCTCGCTTCTTGCCACCAACGGAAGAAGAGACATCTTTCTTGCGTTTAGACGGCGCGCGAGCATCAGCGCTCGGGTCCACCGTCATCGTTCCGTCTCTGGACCATTCTAAATCCATACCAGATATTCCGGTCGCCATATCGGGGCTTTTGGCCGCCGGGGTTTTGTGGTCGTCTGTTATCATGATAGGCTTTGAGACCCCAGTTCCGACGATACGACCATTATGATCCATCATGACGAGATGGACATGGAACCCGACTTTCTCTCGATGATGGCGACAATAACAGGTTATTCGGAGGGGGAGCACCACAGAACCGCTGGAAAAGTCTTGAACTTCAGCGCAGTTGAACTGAATTATGCTCGTGGTATCTTCGTATTGTTTCCCGGTTTTACTGGCGGGGCCATCACCGGAGTCTGAATCGGAACGTGCGGGTCTCACTCGAGCAGCCAATTTCTTTGCTACCCGCTTGGCCTATTTCATATGCACGTAAGCGTGAGATACGGACAAGGTTTGGAGAAGAGACGAACCTCCCGGGTTTGGCAACTGGTGCAGCTGTAGACGCGGTTGTGAGGGGCGGACGCACATGTTACGGTGGCGGTAAGATGGAGAATATCTTGTGCTTCTGGGTCTGTTCTCCGATATTAGAATGAAAACCCTGAGGTAGGACATCGTGCTCACCGATTTTCCCTTGTTTTCGTGTTCTCCGCTTAGTCGCTGTGCCACGGGGTAGCTGCAGCCACTTCCAAGAGCCCACCCGATCGTATTTAGCAGGGTCGGAGGATGAACTGGAGTCGGCCAAGTCGACGGTGACGCGAACCTGGGTCTCGACACGGGACTTTGCGCCTCCCTCGGGTAAGCTGGGGAACATTATCGAAAGGCTAAAAATGGAGTCAGGTAAGACATTCAGGGCGATATTGGCCATACTTGTAACAAGATTCTTTGGGCGGATAGACGACCTTCAGGTTCGTTGACGGGTCATGTTTGCGGGGCAGAGATGCAGGAGGCGGAACGGGTTTCGTGGCGGATACGCGATCATTCTGGCTAGCGGTAAAAAGATTGCTTGGGTGAAAGCCCGAGGGATTCGGAGGTGCGAAGGTCGGTTGGATGGTAGCCAGGTCAGTTTGTGAGTCAGTTTGTGAGGAGGGTTCTGGTGAGTTGAACAGAGAGGAAGGAGAGCTTTAACAAAAGGTAAGTATGCAAATTTGCCAATAGTAAGGAGCTGCGCACTCGTCGTACGCGTTTTGCTGGATCAGGTCATCGAGGTGAAGAATCTGGTCGTCCTCCTCGTATTTGTGAGGATTGATTTGGAGAACCGGATCCAACTGCCAAGAGGATTGGGGCGACAAAAGGTTTTCAGCATCCGAACGGTACCATGAGCCAATGTCAAAGTCGCTGTGGATGGCTACGGGGTCGCGTGAATCCGAGGCCTCTGGGGTATGTGGCGGGGAGGAGGAGCGCGAGTCGTTCCCGGTGGCGGCCGACGACGAGGACGACATGATTGCACGTAAGTGAGAAAGACTAACTCGGAATGGGGCGTGTATTTGCTCGTGTGTATCCTTCGGCTCTAAACAAGCCTCGTCTAAATAAGCAAATAGCGCGGTTGCTGCGATCATAACGTTGACCCTTGAACCCAACTTGAACCAGACATCCTCATTATTGTATCCTTCACTCTCAATCCATTATACTTTAGGTCTTTCTGGCTGCTTTTCCCCGACGAAATATTTTGGGGCGCAGCTTCTGATGCGGACTTTGGCATTGATGAACAGACCATTCGGTTGCACAGTGCCATTTGACAAGTATCTGTCCACGTCCATGACCGAGGGCGCTCAGTCCGTCGCCTAACATGCTCGAATTCCAACGCAGCTCTTTTCAAAGCCCTGTCACGTCTCGTGCACCCACCCCGACGGCTAGTCGCTACAAACAGCCGCGTTTCGCTTACCAGGACAGCCTAGAAGTCCCCATCTCACGCTCGCAATCGAGAGCCAGACCTGGAAGGACCGTGGATCCTGGATTCGCAGCTAACCCATCCAACCGCCCGGGGTCGAACAATGTGGGCCGCACAGCTCGGAGTTTGATTGCAGCTAATTTGGTCGCACAGGGGCCGATATTGGACAACCCCAAAGTTTCCGCGCCCGGACAGTCGGTGAAATCAGAAAAGGATGACATGAGGGACGAAAGGGGCGAGGAGGCATCTGACACTGCCCGTATCTGGCACATATACACTGATGAGGCCCAGAAGGCTGATGCTCTCATGACAGACGGTTGGTCGCGAAGCATCGATGTTTTACTCGGTGAGATTGAAAATTGAATCCATGAACTAACCGGCTGAACCATCTGAAAGTTTTCGTGAGTTTAGAAAAGGAAAAGCGAAGCGTCTGACACCATAATTTATTCTCAGACTGGTCTCTTCTCTGCGGTCCTAACGACCTTTATTATTCAATCATATCAACTCATGCTCCCGGAGGCTGCAGACACCACCAACGTCCTTCTTGTCAGACTGATTAGTCTGCAATCCAATGGCACAAATCCCACATACCCAGCAATCTCAAGCGGACCACAATCAAGCACTCGTCAAATTCACTGGGTCAATGGCCTCTGGTTTTGTGCTTTGGCCTGCAGTCTTTCCACCGCATTGATATCCATGCTTGCTAAACAATGGCTCCAGGTTGGTCTGCTTGTTCTCTATTGGGACCTCTGCAATAATACATCCTCCTCCAGGCGTATCTTCCCAATGTGTCTGGAACGCCCCGCCACCGCGCGCGCCAGCGCCAAGCGCGGTTTATGCACCTGGAAGCGTGGCGAGTGCCGGGGATAATCAACGCGCTCCCGCTCTTGCTCCACGTTGCGCTCCTATTATTCTTTGCCGGACTAGTGGTTCTGCTATGGTCGGTTGACCTCGCAATCACGCTCGCTACATGGATCATCGTGGCGTTTGCATACATATTCTATTTTGCCTCGATCGCTGTACCATTATTTTACCCCGAATGCCCATACCAGCACCCTATCACGGATCAGCTACGTATGTGGATCTCCCCGGACTCAACTCCAGGTCCCGTTTTCGCGTATTCTCGTCGCAGAAAACCTTCAGAGGAACCAACAAAAAGCATCTACGACGCAAGGTGCGTTGTCTACATTTTCGAAGGCACCGCAACTAAAACAGACGGTTCATCCAAGAGCGTCCGTCGCGACGTTCGAGGATGTCGTCGACGCGTCTGCTCTCGCTTGGTTATTTAGCAAATCGACAGATCATGACGTCGTCTCCGCCGCATTGCAAGCCATTGCAGGGTTGCCCCGCGACTTCTCCGCGCTGCGTATCCTCCGAGACGCGGGTGCGCTTCCACTGATCGAGCAGGGCTTTCAGAGCTGCTTTCACAAAGACACTACGGTGGATCTCCAATGGCACCTGGTCGACCCCGAGAGTGCTGAGCTGTACTGTCGGGCGTGGATGAGGCTGACGCGCGGCACCGCCGAGCAATGGCCGTTCGACATTATTGAGCCGCTGTGGATGCTGCAAGATTTGAATACACACCCAGACGCAGCGGCGATTGCATCTTGTGCAGTGGCCTTGTCCTCCTTCGACTCGCACATGTCACAATGGGAGCTACTGGCGTATCTTGCGCGATGCAGCGCGGGCGAAACGCAGCTCTCGCAGGCTACGCAGTGCTGTATTCTCGACAGCATCAGCGAATGCTTCGTGCGATGGGAGATGCCCGTTGCGGTGATCGAAGACACGGCCACGCGAGCGGTCCCCGTCTTGCTGCGCATGCTTCATCTCGCAGAGGACTTGCCCAACTCAAAAGTTCGCAGTGCGGCAGCGTTGGTGCTATACATCGTCACATGCGACGGGGCCATCGACCTGGGCCTGTACATGAGCGAAGAAAAACGCCGCGCAGAGTACTGTGAGCTGATGATTGAGGCCCTTTCTGCCATTGTCGAGGCTCCTGCGCGTTTCGGAGTCCAGGATGCCCTGCTCGACATAGTGGGCGTCGAACTGGCTCGTCTTGCATCCCCTATCGTAGCGCAGTCGGAGCGATTCCCCCAGCGGCTGAGAACAGTTGCTAGGTCAAGCCTGTCGAAACTTTACGCTGACGGGCGGATTGCGCAAGGAATAGGTTCGTGATTTTCGTACACTCTGCTTCGTCGTTTAACATTATCACTTAGTGCCAGACAGCATTCTTGCCGACGTGCTTCACCTGCTGTTCCCTCCCGCGTACCTTTCGCAATCGCAACAATCCATCTTTGTTACGACGCTGGTAGAAACACTTGAAACGTCTTCTCATCCCGATATAACAAATTGGGCAGTACGGCTCCTCGAGGTTCTTCTCTCGCAATGTTCTCTGGCGGTTTCGCAGGCATTCATCGACGGCAATGGAATTAATGCTGTCGTCAGGGCGGCTAGAGCGGGCGCCGTGGATAGTCGACGGCTACAGATCGACAGCTTGCGCACCATGTGCGCCTTCATAGCAAGCACTACACAAGAGTACAAGAAGAAAACCACGTCACATCCCGCCCTCGATGCCCAATTTGATGTGCTGTTTCAGTCCGATTTCTTCGACACATTGTGCAGCGTGGTGGCATCCAGACGCTGGTGGCTATTCGAAGTCAGTGGGCACTGGCTTCCCGCCATAGTGGAGCTGTGTCGCATCAGACCGGACGCAAAAGTGTGGCAAAATGTGCTCAAAACGTTCAAAGAATTTGCGGAGAGGAATGTTGGCGAGGATGGATATTCGGAGACTCTGTCGCATTTGGACGTCATTCGGAAGGTATCGGAAGGTTTGGACTCTGAGAAGCTCGAATTTACCGCAGTTGTCAACAATCTCCGGTGACGATTTTTCCACCAAATAATCACCCCAAAGTTTTGGGGATACGCCAAGGCTAGAATAAGCCATACGTTGTCTTTTACGAAATCGCCAGTCTTCGGGTACCCCAACATGATATCCTGAGGACACTGGTTGGGTTGGGGACGGCATAAGTTTTGTTGGGCTCCTAGCCTTGGTCCCCTTGTGCAGTAAATTCAAATTTCGATGCAGCCGATATCAGATAGCATTTTAGCGATCTGATTACCGCTGATTAGGAGATTAGATAGCACCTGCCATTAGCCCATCAGGACCGATGACCGGTCTCCACCTCTCTCCGCTTCTCCCGTCATGCCCTCGTCCAGCAGCATCTCCATCCTCGCGCCTTTTGGCTCCACGCCCGCAGACCTCCTCCTCGAAATTGCGGGCTACCTCGAATGCCGCGCAGATCTACTTAGCCTTTGCCTGACTGTCAGTGAATTTCGAAAGTGACGTCCGATGATCACCCTGCTTATTGCATGATTTGTATCCAATAGTCGAAATCCTTCTTCTCCGACGTTGCACCCGCGCTCTACCAGTCCGTTGTCCTGACGTCCGCCCAGCAATGCACTTCCACCCTTGCAATGCTCAAACGACGCACGGACATCGCCCGACATATGCGGGAACTTATGATCACTCCGTCCCGGTCGAACAACCATCAAGACCAGTTGTTTGTTGACAGCAGAGCAGCTTCTCTCGCAGTCGCAGAAATAGCTGCGTCCAGATGCCTTGACGCGCTCAGTAAATTCACATGGTGCGACGGTGAAATCGCCTACCACGAGGAAATGTGGCTTGCTCTTCGCATGTGGTCCGTCTTTTATTTGTATTCGTTTCCACGTCTAACACTGCCGTAGCTGTCCCCGCTTACGGTACCTCGGCACCAGCGTGGGTTCATACTTTCCATCCAGCAGCCATGTGCGTTCCCAGGCTTCGGTGCGAACTAACACCTACTAATTCTCGTCCAGCTATTCAATTTCACCGATCTTCTTGGATTCTCCATATTTCTGACCCCGGGGTTTTATGAACATAGCACCGAGTCGTTGCTAGATGGTATTTCCTCGACGCTTACCCGCTCGGGCCCTTGCTTATGCAATCAATTAGACCAAGAACCAGCAAGTAAGAAACTCTGGGACATGCTGTTCAAGCGCTGTCCCAACCTCGAAGAACTAGTCATCGAAGGTTACTCTTCGTTTCCCGCCGACGCTCGCCGTCTTGCCGATGGGCGGTGGCCGAATCTTCACAAGCTAGCGTTGGGCGACATCTTCGTTGACTGGAATCCTGTAGCTTCGCCTGCTGCTAAATGCCCTTTTATAACGTTTCTCGAAGCCCACACCGAGCTCCAAAGTCTCGAGCTTTCACGCCACAACATTGATCCTGCCCATCTCATCTCATTAGACCGCGACGCGCTCAAACTCACGTCCTTCTCCGGCACCCTTTCCCAACTCCAGGCACTCACCCATTCCTACTCTTCCCTCAAATCACTCACCTTCCGAGATCCTGTATGGTCCCGCGACATAACGACGATGGCCATTTCCGGCGTGCTCCAGCAGCTGACGTCCCTCACGGAGCTCAATATCTCCTTCATGCTACATTCGCCCTACGACAGCAGCGGTATCCTCCGCGCGCTCATATCATCTTGCCCCCACCTTCAGAACCTCCAACTCAGTTGCATCCGGAAAACGTCCTTCCAGCTGGTTAGCTCTTTCCCCTATGTATTTCATAGCAACATGCTCACACTCTGCCCCAGGACGCTTTCGCGAAGGCCCTCCCCGCCTTGCGCCGCCTACGCACGCTCGCGCTCACCCTCGTCAGCGCGGGCGATCTCTCCCTCGCCGCCGCCGGCGCGCGCATTGCGCGTGCGAACCCCCGTCTTCGCTCCTTCACCCTCGCGTTCGTGCCCCCTTCCTACCCGCATCCGCTCCCGCGCCGTCCATTATACCCATTCCCGCGCGACAAGAAGGAAAGCGCCGCGTTCGCGCTCGTGTCTGATACACACGGGCTTCCCGTGTCGCTTCGCGTGCGCGAGAGCAAGACGACGGTGTGGCCGTGGGGCCTGGGCGCAACGCGGCGCGTCAAGAGATACACACTTGATCTAACAGGGAGAAGAGATCCGGGTGCGCTGGGTATTCTGCTCGAGAGCTCGACGGCGGGGGAGGAGATGCGCATGTTCGTTTTCTGCTCGCTGTTGGTGTGTTTTGCAGGCGCGTTTGTGGTGAAGGGTTGAGCGAAGCCGACCAAATTGGCTAGGGTTACATTATGTTTGCGGGGCAGGTGCTTCAAAACCTAATTCCATGTATCATACCACTGGATTCATTGTAATACAAGAGGAAATATTTTTTCCCGGACGCGAGAGGTCCGGGCAACCGGAAAGTGAGGAAGATGATGTGATTTTTGATAGGTGAGATTCTGAAGGATTCTGAAGGATTCTGAAGGATTCTGATCGTTTGTACATTGATCTACTACCTGGGGACATGCGGGAAGCGAGAAGAGAGCGGGGTGAGGTTTGTGTTTGGCGGCACAGCAATGGTTGTTGGAAGCGTAATCGATGCTTTGGCGGGCGACTTCGAGGCGAGAGTTAGGCGCCATACGGTTTATATGCAAGACTTGGCAGAGAGAAACAATTGAAGGGCTTTGGCGAAGGCGGAAAAATCTCGAGTGATGCTGGTGTGCTGGTTGAGCTTCAGAAATATATTTGGGTGATTGAAGGTAGAGCCTCGAGTCGTCGACGTCGATGCAATTTGATAGTAAATGGTTTGGCGCTTCCTACCGCCGACGTCGGAATACGAAACACCCGTCTTGGTGGGTTACGCTGTGTCATTGACATCTTGCTCGAGTTCTTCGCTATATGTCGTGCGCACCCAAGATGGTTGTTATGTCTTTCGATTTCTGTGTTGCTTTTCCCTGTGTTTTTGTTGTTCGCGTTGGGCGACGTGAAATGATGAGTCTGGGATGAACGGATTAGTACAGCCGATGGTATTGAAATGGAAGAGCATCCCAAGGACGACGAGGCGCGAAACTGAATCACAGCAACTAAAGCCCTGCCTTCCGCACCGATCCATCAAATCCTAATCTATGCAGGCCATCTAACTTTCTTTCCACCAGCGATCGAATGCGAAACGCGAAAGCGCCCACCTTTTTAGCTGACCTAAACAGAAGGGATGCGGGAAACACATAAGTTTGGTTAGTAGGGCATCCCACTCAATTACACGTATTGAGCCTCCCTCCAACTCTACACGGCTTACGTTGAGTTCCCCTTCTGACGACGATAATGGATGATGGGGGAAATGAAGAAAAACATCCAGCACGCTAGACTCCTTCATGGTGCACCGGCAGTGCACTACCCTGAATCAGAAAGGTGGGTTAGAAAACCCCTTCGCCTCCCCCACTATGACAGAAACGTGATCCATTCCCATCACGTGTACTTCGACGCGTCGACGCGACACTCTAACCTGCAATCCCCTTTGTCTCTCTAGGTTTTTAGTTCACCAGAAAAAGCCTGGATTGGTAGTGCATCATTCTACAGGGGTATTTCCTCCCATCTGATGTCATTGTTAATTGTTAAATTCAATTTCCTCCTCAATGCATTTTCTTTTGATGATTCTGAGTTCTACGCGCGCACGGGAGACACAGGGGGCCCGAGCCACCCATTTTATCTGCCCGCAAGGGCTTTCACTCGTCGCGGGGGTCTTTTTATCTACTGTTATATTACTTTTTCCCATCTGAATGTATTATCTTTACAGTTTTATAACAGATGTAAGGGGGAAAACATATAGTGCGTCTGCGGCACATTTGCGCTTTGAAAAAAACGTGGACGTCGACTGTACTTACCCCGCCGCATTTGAGGTGGCGCTAGCAAAAAACGCAAACTAAAGTGTGAAGGAAATCGAAATACAAATTGCGACCAACTGGAGTCGAACCCGCACGCTGCACGCTTACTTAATGAAGACCTCGCAGCATAACCCCTAGACTATACTACCAATACCATATATCGTTCGTTACTGCTCAGATTGCGCCCGGAGGCGCTAATTTCCTTTTTAGGAAATGTCATAGTGGGGGAGGCGTGCGCCAGCTGTGGGTTAGCAAGAAGATGGCTAGGGTGGCTGACTTACGGCGATAGCCTCTCATCGGCCACCGCCCGGTGGTGCCTAGAGGGGATTGAAGTGAATAAGGAGAGCTGATGGGCATACACGACACTCAAATGTCCCCGTCATACAGCCCGTCGTCCAAGGTCTTGATGCCTGTGTAGGGAAAGGAGTCTCCTCGAGGCAGATTAGTGCACCTCAATCTGGGTCTCGAGGAGATGTGGTCAGGGAGAAGTGAGCGAGAAATACTGGCACGCAGCGAGTCGAGTCCTGAGGCCTTGGACTTGAGGGTGGTCGATGGCGGGAGGGTGGGTCGAGGAGGCGTTGATGGAGGCGTCGATGTAGGTCAAAAGGAACATGCGTCGAACAGGCAGTGCTGCGGGTCGAAATCGGAGGAAATAATGGAGGGCAAATGGTGGGAGGAAGCAAGAGTGAGCAGAGAGGCCTGGATCGGTATCATCAAATTCAGACTCCGCTTGAATTCTCGATCGCTAATCACGTTACCGTGACTTTGTTGACTCGTCGGACGCGACGCGAACCACATCTTAGGCTTCACCGCTTCTGCAAGCTAGTCTTCATTTACTAGACCTCCGTTTTCTCTGGCCGCCTGGCTGACAAGTCCGGTGGGCCAGTGACGGTAAGTATTTGAATTTTGCTCTTCTAAGTTCTCGCATCTCCCTCCGACCGAAGCGAATACCGAGTAGGAGAGGTTCCACATCCACCTCCAATTTCTCACCCTCAACCGGGTGCCATTTACAGGGATACGCTATGAGATGTGTAAAGAATTCGGATGCGGATTCAGTCGCCGGGTGCTGTGTACCTTCGCAGAATTCCAGTCTATTTCCCATCTTTCCGCCCTACCGTGGAACTCTATGCGCAGGGACGCGATGATTGCAAGTCCGAGATAGTTTGACAAATTCCAGTGATGCTTCACACTATTTCCAGATTATGATGTATTGCGGCGGAAATCTCATCTCTCCGTCTTCTGCGATTGATTTTTTTTTATCAAACTTCTCCCCTCGGTTACCGGCCGAACCGTCGTCGGTAAATTTTAATACGACAGCCAACGCTTCTCTCGAGCGAAAGATCATAGGCAGCTCTTACGGCCTTGATCTCGGCTTGACGTTTGGTCTGCGCACACCGGCCCCATGGTCCAGGTACAACACGAAGCACTTTCTCGCCACGGAATGATTGTTCTGTGATGTTTATTTGACGAGAGTTAGTGAGAGTTGTCGATATCTCAGTTGCGCTACGTTACCACTCATCTCTATTCGCATTGCTTTCCAATCTGCCAATGAACGGTACGATCGATACAGCCTTACATTCCTGTAGCTCATACTTGTTACACAAGCCACAAGATATTGTATTACAGATAGGCTTCAGATCTGATCAAGCAACCTTGGAATTGATCGATAGGTAGGAAACAGATTCGAGCCGCGTTGTGTGTGTTCTAATTTCAGTCGAGCGGGGTCAAAAATGTTTTCTTCAGTAGTTGAACCGTGAGAAAGTACTGGACTCTTCGGTCCCATCCTTAATGTTTTGTTCATTCCGACTTGAAGGCCTATAAGTGACACTTCTGTAGCTGAATTCCGTTAGCAATAAGATCATACACAACAAACACTACAGGAGCTCAATGCTAGGCTCACGATCAGCTCAGATCTTTCGTCAACCTCATGGACGTTCTCCCAGTACCACTCTGTCCACGCACTTACCCAGATGAGTTGCAACAGGCGTGAATTTGAAGCAGTAAGCAAATCGCTATAGAAGACGATAGAATTTGTTCTAATAAAATCTGAAATTCTTGTTCAATTCTCTGTTTCAATCTCCACTTCCCAGCGCGCTCGCAGAGACGCTCGCTTCTCGTGAAACTTCGTACTATGCGCGGGCTAAAAATGGTGTAATGTAAGATAAAAAATAAGTGAATAAGACAAATCGAACCGCATCTCTCCAGCCCGTTGGTTGATTTGCCATTGTGCATCGCATACACCAGAGTTTTCCCGGCGCTGCATCCATTTCTTCGCACGTCGCGCTCTGCGGGTCCTTCCCATAGTGTTTAATCACATCTTCTAGCACCGCGCGCGCTGTATTGAGGTTGAACATACTGTGCACGGTGCATGGGTCTCTGTGATAGCACTTTATTGCACGTTCGGAGTATCTTTCCGGCGGTGTATTGAACGGGTTGTACGACACACCGGGACACGGCTTGCACCGCCCTGTGAAATGGCCTTGACAGCACTTGTTGGCACAAGTAAAGTACGCAAGCGCATGTCCGAAGGGGTCGCTGCCAGAAGGCAGATTGAGCGCCGCACGCGTATGCTCTCGAAGCTTCTCCTCAAAAGCATTGGACCACGCCGCGAGGAGCTCGGGTAGTCGAGGCAAGAGTGCCGTTTCAAAGTCGACCTTCTTAATCACTGTCTTGATGTCAGCTTCCAGAATGGCGCGAACATCTGGAATGAGCGCGACATCAGCGATCCTGGGAGGACATGCGAGGTCCTTGGTGAGCTCGCGGAGGTTTGACAATGCCCAGTTGAGGACTGTCAACCGCTCCGACATCACACTGTCCTTGGCACCGTTTTCCAGTTCTTTAACAAGCTTAGGTTCAATTCTGTTCCATTCTCAAGCAAGGGTCAGATAAATCGGTCTTTGGAAATCATATGTCGTACCTGCGTCCGTGAGCGGTTGCTGAATTTTGACCAGGTCCGAGTTGTACTTGATACCCGAATAGTTTATGAGGGAATCTTGCCAGCCAGCTTCATGTAATTTGGTTGTAATTCTGGCGACGGAAAAAAAGTCGCGTTAAACAATAATCAAGGTGATGAATTTAGTCACTCACGCTGCCCATCGAACCTCTTTCAGCTCCCTCAGTGCATCCGTTCGAACCGCTACGATGGCAGCCATCCATGGTTTGCAAACCCGCGCATACTAGACACCCATATAGAGACCAATTGTGAGGAGAGCAACAGGTAGAATACGAACATCTGTTACAATCTTTGTCTGATCACGACGTTCTTGAATGAGTGCTTTCTTGTCCGCATCAGTTTGCAAAGCTGAGAATTTGACCATGAAATCGTTGACGTCTTTGGCAAGATAGCCTGATCCTTCAAGTTGAGGTGTATCAAACCATTAATTAAAGGAATACGAGAGAATTGGAGCGGACCAGCAATGTAAGGGAACACAGCGGTCCAATGGAACCCGTCACGATCCCCGTTTGTGAGTTTTTTGGGCAGCTTCTGCACAAGTCTGGATCCAACGCCTCGAGACATGAAAAGAAAACATAGAGTTTTAAAAGTCTTACTGATCCGAGCAACATTCATCGCAATATCGGGCGCTGAACTCCCACCAGATGGGATCGCTCAGGAAATCGTGCTCCAATGTCGAAAGACAAACCTTCAAACGCCTTCAGATGATATCCATGGTTCTGGTTGATTACGGATACGTACGTGACAGACTTGCTCATAAAGCAAGCGCGCCCATTGGGGCTCGCAAGTGTATGGCGGGCATTTTGGAGGGGAATCCTCTGCGGACTCGAACGACGCGCACCAGAATGTGGAAGCGTTGTTGCGGTCGAAGAGGAATTCACGCAGGGCTTTGTTGGTCCTAGATAAGTACAGCAGATCCAAAGGATGCAGGAGCTTGAGTATCTGAATGCATCCAAAATGCATCGCGTTAATACTTCAGAGACTCGGAGCTACGAGCGAGGTAAGACTTACCTCAAACAAAATGTCGAGAGGAAGATCCAGGAATGCTCCATTTCCTTTGAGACGAAGAGATGTGCGCCTACGGGATGGATGGGCTACTTTCTTGCGCGGCGTCATGGTGGTTTCTGTCAGGAGATGCACTGAGATGTCACGTTTAGTATACAGGTTTTGAATCACGATCACATGTTAGCGTGAGAAAATTATGTGAATCAATATTTGAAGGCGACCCGTTCTTGTCCCACGCGCTGACGCGACGCAGCGACCCTCAGTTACCCTTAACCCAATTATTGATGTGTTTTTTTAAAGGGGGGGAGGAAACTGACTCCAAAATAAATTACACTACGCAGAGCTGAGGTTCGTGGTTCAAACATTCAATTCGAATTCGTTGTTTGACTATCAATATATGTAGTGTAGCTCTCTAGAGTCCATTGGGTGTATAATTCATAGCAAAGACGTCACCAGGAGCATAGGTATCGTCCAAAACATCGACCACCTCACGCGACCCAACATCCCGCGTTCGTAGGTAAATCAGGCAGTACTGCTCTCTCGCCTCTTTGTCGATAACTACAGATACATTGTCAGTCACAGTAAAAGCATAAATGGGTAGGTGTGGTGGAAAATGGGTAGGGACCACTGCTCCATCAGTGCCACTGCTTCCAGCAGGACTGGCCGTGTAATCCTACCTACCTATCTACCAATATCATTAGGGTGTGGTGGCCCTCCTGGTGACTGGGCAGCACACGCGGCTCCATCAACGCCGACGAGGTCCAACTCATCTGTGATTTGAAACGGAAACTGGAGTCGGGTTGGGACACGTTGGATGTGGATGATTCAGTGCTTCAAGTTGAAGCGGTCCGAAGAAGAATTGATGAACGGCTGGATGCGTGGCAGCGGAAAAAGAATCGCCGCGGAATGCGGAAAGCTACACATATTACATTCCTCCCTAACTGTGTCATCCTTCCTATTATGTTCTGTAATGATATGTTCAGAGCCAGTTCCTTTTCGTTGTTGCAATTGGAAGATGTTCCCATGTACAGTTCTGCCAGGGAGTTCAAGGACGTTGGACCAGCTGTGCCGAACGCCTTCTCAGCCATAACCTTGCGCTTGACCCTACGAATTGGCAAGCCCGGGCCACAGGAGTAAGAGGTTCATACCTTACTCGCAGGTGCAGTCCATGCGCTGTATGTACGAGCCTTGAAAGTTGGAAGAAGGCAAAAGCGATCGAGTCTTGGCTGTGGCTGTACATTGACGGGACTGATAACCCGCTGATTCTGAACTTGGTGCCTGCGACTTCCATTGACTTTTCCACATGCTCGGTATGCTCGGGCTTGGGTCCATCCTCGTCTCAAACCTCAAACTCACGCGGAAACTTCAACTTGGCTTTGCGTTGACGCAACGTTGGCGAGACATTCATCATGATGTTGCAATAGTATCCTATCTCTTCCGTCGAAGTGAACCGCTCGAACATTGGTCTAAATTATAGACCCCGCGCTCCTCCGCCACTTTGGGAGCTGCCAACTTGCCACTTGCCTATCTCTTGCTTCTGTTCCCTGCTCAAGGCAAGATAACTTGAAGAGGATGCCAAGGAGGATGTTCATCAGTGACCCACACGCTTCTTTGTTACCCCACACGCTGCTTCTGAATCTTATCGCAATCCTGGGTTGGCACATGCATAGCGGCATTCAAATTCGCTGTATAAAACCGAATCTCCGCTTTTTCGGCCTCGCGTGCTCTTCTTCACTCTTTCCCTCTTTTCACCATGAGGGCCGTCCTTTCTTTGGCGCTTCTGGGAGCGACGTCCGTTTTTGCCTCAAAATCCCTGTCCAGTGTGGAACGGGTCACGAACTTGCCCGGTGTTTCGAACAAGTTCATTGTCGAGGTTGCAGAGGCGTCGGACATCCCCAGCAAAAGAGCTTTGGGCACAGTCAGTTTGTCTGGCTAGGAATCTCACGAGCCTCTTCTCATCTGCTTTCCAGCCTCATGAGCGCTTGTACCGGTCTCTCCAGGAACGCAAGATCTCGTTTGACGTCCACAAGGAATACGATGCTCCGGGCATTTTTGTCGGAGCATCCCTCACATTGACTGTGAGTACTTGAGCTTTCTTCTTCTTCAGGCACTGACGTCGCGTGATAGGACGCCCAAGTATGTACTTGATGCGACAACCTTCCGACTTATCATGACCTTCTCAGGACGTCGCCAATATCCTCAGCACGGATGGAGTTATCGCCATCCGCCCCGTTCGCACATACGCCCGCCCAGCGTAAATCTTGCATTCATCGGCCACTTCATATTCGTGCTAAATAATACCACCAGACCCGTTTCCTCCAAGGTTGTTGCTCCCGGTGCTGCGGGCCTCCCCGACTCCGAATCGACACATGTCACGACCGGTGTCGACAAGTTGCACGCTTTAGGTATCACTGGAAAGGGAGTCAAGATTGGAATGTGAATAACATGCGCGTTTTTATTTCCGCGAAGCTGATATCCTCCTGAAGTCTTGATACGGGGGTCGATTACACGCACGAATTTTTAGGTGGTGGCTTCGGACCCGGCTTTAAAATTGCGGGCGGCTTCGATTTGGTGGGCGACAATTACGACGGTGGCAACACGCCAGTGCCGGACTCGGACCCCTTGGACCAATGCGCTGGGTAAGAAAGCTGTCTTTTTCTCTCTTGCATGCCTGAACTCTCACTCCTATTCAAACAGACACGGTTCGTGTTAACCCTCTTGATTATTTTCATTTATTTAATCGTCCTATCGTCCATCAGGAACCCACGTTGCAGTACGTACTGTACTGCCTATTTATATTGCGAGTAGAACTGACCTTCGGCCAGGGAATCATTGGATGCAACCCGGGCAATCCCTTCAACATTAGTGGTGTCGCATACGATGCTACTATCTACGCGTACAGGATCTTTGGGTGCACGGGCGGCGTTGGAGATGATGGTGAGTAATGCTTCTTCTTGCTCCCCACATCGTCTGAGTTGGCGCCAGTTATCGTCGACGGCTTGATTATGGGCGTCAAGGCTGGCATGGATATCTTGACCATGAGTCTTGGAGGCTCGGCGGGATGGACTGAGGGTACAGGTTCTGTTGTATCGAGCCGAATTGCGGCTACCGGCAAGATTGTCACTATTGCAGCGGGTAACGATGCACGTCGGAACTTTACTGCTATATCTCAACACAGAGAAGCTAACTCATGGTGTAGGGTGATTCTGGCTCTTGGTTTACCTCCGGCCCCGGAAACGCCATCGACGCGATCTCGGTTGCGTCTTCGGACAACACCGTCTTCCCGCTCCAAACGTTAACGGTTTCGGGTGTTACACACGCTCCCATCGTTTACTTCGACGTACGCTTCTTTTATTGGCGCGTACAAGACTTGAGAAAATGCTGAAATCATGAGTTTAGACCTTCCCCCTCCCGGTCAACGGGACGCTGCCCCTCTACGCCACTTCCAACGATACTACTGTTGTGGATGATGCCTGCAATCCCCTGCCCGCATCCACCCCCGATCTCTCCGAATTCGTCGTCCTGGTCCGACGTGGAACCTGTACGTTTGTCTCCAAGCTGGCTAACATCGCTGCTTTCGGGGCCACGACTGCTATCATCTACGAGTTGAGCATCCCTGTCTAATTGCCGATTCCTGAACACTGACCGGACATGCGTACTGTAGCAACGGAAATGGATTCGCTGCCATTACGGTAATCCGCCCTTAAGTCCAATAAAGATACACGATATTCACAAGTGCATTTAGGTCGGAGACTTCAACGCAGTTCTGATCCAAGCCGAAGATGGTGTCTTCGTGCGTTTACCTGCCTCGTGCGCAATAAGTATGTATGTTGACAATTTTGCAGCTCGGGGAGCAACTTGCTGCAGGAGCATCCATCAGTGTAACTTTCCCTCAGTCTGGAGGTGCCGTCAACTTCCCGTCGCCCACCGGTGGCCTCGTCTCGACGTTCACGACGTACGGGCCCACCAATGACTTTTACTTCAAGCCCGCCATCACCGCGCCCGGAGGCAGCATCCTCTCCACCTACCCGGTTCCTTTGGGCAGCTGGGCTCTTGACTCGGGGGTAAGATTGTATTTTACTCTTCCAACGACGGTTATATTCAGGTCAAAACATGTAGACGTCGATGGCTACACCGTTCATGGCTGGCAGCGCCGCACTCCTGTTCGCCGTCAAGGGTAAATCCGCTGCTGTCGGCCTGAGTGCTCGCACCCTCTTCGAGTCCACCGCCCAGCCCATCTCCTCGAGCCTCACCGACGGGGACCCATTCCAGGTGCGTATTAACCGGATCTGCGATACAGTCGCCGTTGTTGACACCCGTGGTAGACTGTGACCCAGCAAGGCGCCGGTCTCGTGCAGGTTTACAAAGCGATCTTTGCAACCACGATCCTTTCTCCCGCTGAGCTCATCCTCAACGACACCGCTCACTTTGCCGGACCGTGCGTTGCTTCTTTTCTTCTCGATCGCCGTTGCTGATCCTTTTTGCCTTCTTTCTGCAGTCAGAAGTTCACCGTCAAGAACACCGGCAAGACTGTCAAGACCTACACTCTCACCCACGTCCCCGCAGGAACCGCCGTTACTGTCGATGCCGTAGGTTTCGTGCACTTGCTCGGATGAATGTCCTGACACTCTGCAGGGTTCGATCCTCCCCGCTCTGGGTCCCGTACCACTGTCGACCGAGTACGCGAGCGTGACCTTCAACAAGGGCAAGTTCACCCTCTTCCCCGGGCAGACACAGCAGGTCGTCGCAAATATCAGACCTCCCCAGGGCGTCGACGCGACCACCTTCCCGGTGTACTCGGGCTTCATCCATGTCACCAGCGGTAACGAGTCCGTGCACGCGACCTACCTCGGCCTCGCCGCGTCCCTCAAGGACAAGCAGGTGATCGACAACACCGATTTTATCTTCGGTGTCGACCTGCCGATTGTGCTCGACTCAGTCGGGAACGTCCAGGACGCGCCGGTGAACTACACGTTCGTGGGCGACGACGCGCCGACGGTACTCTGGCGGCAGGCGTTTGGCTCCGCGATCCTGCGGCTCGACCTCGTCTCGCCGAACATCACGCTTACTGGGACGCTGAACACCCGCGCATCGCACGACGCGCCGACGTTCTCGTTCGGGTACCCGCACAAGGGCGGCTCGTTTGCCAAGGTCGCCATCCTCGGGCCCCTGCTCGAGATCGACTACCTCAGCCGCAACGACGAGGTACCGTGTCCCTTTGTGATTCTGCGCGCAAAGAAAGCTAACTGGCATGTGTAGGGCGACTCGGTGGACAACACGGTTCTGTTATCGAATACATTCTCGAATGGAACGGTGATTCCGAATGGGAGCTACAAGATCCTGCTGCGCGCGCTCAAAGTGACTGGGGATCCGACGAACGAGGCGGACTATGAGAGCTGGTTGAGCCCGGTTATCGGCGTCGCGGCGTAAAATGAATGAATGTATCACACAAATACTCGGGCATTTGGGATTATTTATTTTGTTTAAGTGCTACACGCTCCTTGAAATACCAATACCCTAAAGGTTAGCTTGTCAGCGTTGATAGCAACTGCACTTGCAGCGCGTCCCTGTGCGCCAGCTTCGGCAACGCGGCGTTGAGCTGCGCGAGCTCGCCTTGCCCGACGGGACTATCGGCCAAACACGTGACGGGGCTGTCGTTCCAGTGCATGCACACGCCGATCGTGAATTGGCGGAAGACGTCCAGCTCGGGCGCGGTGAGCAGGTCGTCGAGGGCCGCCCACGCCCCAGTCGATGCCCCGCGGCCACGCCGTGTGCGCCTCGACCTCGATGCGCAAGTGCTGCAGCTTGTGCAGCGCGCGGACGGGGGAGAGGAAACCCGCGAGGCGCGCGCCCTGGAGCTCCTCCTGCCCCGCGCGCATCAGGATGTGCGAGATGGAGAGGTGGCGCAGCGACGTGAGCTGGCGCAGGTCGAACTCTGCGGGAGGGGGTTAACGGTGGTCGCGGAATTAGTCAGCGCCCACCTGTCGGCCCCGGCAGGCTGCCGAGCTCGAGGCGCTCGAGGGTCCCCGCGTGTGTGAGGGCGGGGAAGAGCGGCGCCGCGGACACGAGGGAGATGCGGTCGCGGCACACGAGGGTTCTGAGGCGCGTTAGTTCGAGGAACGGCGCGGTGGTGGGGGACGTTAAGGACCCGGGCGGGAAGTCCGCGCGCTTTAAGATGAGATGCTCGAGGGTCACCGGTGCGGCGCTCTTGCATCCGCGGGTAATACGCCAGCCTCTAGAAGCATGATGCTGGTGAGTGAGAGCCTCTTTAGCGCGGGCGCGGTGGAGAGGAGGGCGGCGAGATCGAAGAATGTGGGGAAGTGGGACCATTTCAGGTCGACTGCGATTACCGTCGGAAGGGCGAGCAACGCGCGCAGGGAATGCTGGCGGTCCTCGGCGAGGATGTTCCAGTTCAGGTGGGAGAAGCGCAGGCTGCGGAGGGCAGACAGCTTGGGGAGGACCGCGGGCAGGGAGGGCTCGGAATTGACCCAGTCGGACAGGACCGGGCTGTCGTTGTCGAGTTGGAGGGCGACGATGTGGGCGGCCAGATGCGGGGCGTCAAGGAGGAGGGTGTTGAGGCGATGGCTGAGGATGCCCGTTACGCCGGGGTGCTTTCTCTGCCAGAAGGGCACGTAGCTCAGCCGTATGCTGCGAAACAGGTGGTACTGGCTGCGTTGGACCCAGTCATACGAGACGAGGCTGCAGGACAGAAGCGCATCTCGGTCGTTGTGCAGGAAATCGAGGATGTACTCGATGAGTTCGGGGGCATGGCGGTCACGGTAGAGTTCAAACAGTCACTAGTCACTGTGAGTCAGTCACGCTGCGAATATATTCACAATTATCTTTAGGAATCAGCGGGACAGAGGACCGAGTGCGAAGCTCGTACACATGATACCGACAGAGCGCGCCTCTTCTCTTCGTTTGAGCACATAGCGTTGTTTTTGTTCGATCCTAACGCGGATCTGAGTCGATTGGCGCACACGATGACATGCTCCGAGCGGGAAAAGCCAGAAGGCTGCGTTTGGCGGCCACAGAACGCGAGTTGTATTGCGCGAATCCAATTGAATGCAAGGACAAGGGCTGTTCGGTGTTCTGCGGAAGCGCTTGATGGAGATGTGTTGCGGAAATAGAACAAGGACCTGTAGCTTTCATAGCTACACTTGAATTAGTAGCTATCGGGATAGAGACAGCAAAAGACTGTGGCAAGGAGAAAATCCCAATCGGGTCGACACGTGAACAAACTCCGCCTTGAGCGTCGACACCTTTGTCTCGACTTCACTCCCTCAGGTTGTACGCTTGCACACTCCTTTCCCATCCTCGCTGTAAACGACCCATACCTTCCCGAAGGGCCCCTGCTTTCCGAAGCTCGCCAGCGGCCACCCGTCCTTGTATACGTCGGGTGCACCGTGCGTCGGCCGACGGCTCCTCGTTTACCATCCTCGGTCTTCAAGGTAGGCCACTCGGTTTCATGCTGTTCAACACTAATCTTATCTTTGTAGGACTCGTTCTCCATCATTAGCAGACGACATCGGCCAAAGACCTAATACTCTGTCCGAGGGTCTGCTTGTATTAATTTCTCAAGCAGTGGGTATAGCATGCAATGTACTACCCACAGCAGTCACCTGGAATGTCCCAGAAGCTGCCGGCCCATCATGACCAGACTAACCCCTGGAACCGACAGCACCTCGGTGTGGGCGTCAATCCCCAGAACCAAGCCCCTCCTACCTCTCCCGGTTACACAATGTACACCAACGGTGCTATCATGCAGCATCCTCACATGCCGCCCATGCAACACCACCACCACCAGAACTCCCTTAGCCATTACCCGTCCCCCCCGAGCCACCAGCAGCAGTCCCCGGCCGCGCAACCTATAAGCACCCATTGGCAGCAGCAGCTGATCAAGTACGAGGTAAGCTTCCAATACCCTCTCTTTCATTGCTTAAAACCTGATATCCTGGAGGAGACCATACGGACGTCACGATCACCGCACCACCGGGCCCGAGCTAGTGCAATGGCATCCAGGGGCGTTACCAAGTCTGCCATTACTATCACGAATCCGAACAAACCTTCGGATGAGGATAACCCCCCCTCCCCATCCTTGGCCTTGGCCATGGCAATAAATCACCCCTCCTCTACCGTCCCCCCGTCTACGGATGCACTGATGCGGCCAGCTGCACCCCGTCCGCCAGAAAATACCTGGACGCAACTGGATATGGGCGGTGTTAACATAAAGTCCATACCATCCAGCTCCGGGTTATTTTCTTTCACCTTCCTCACGTGTCTCTACCTCAATCATAACGCCCTCACCTCCGTCCCTCCCGAAATTTCGAGGCTGCGCCATCTGGACCTCCTCGATCTTTCGGGCAACAACCTCACCTCCGTCCCCATCGAAATTGGCTTGATGATTAGTCTGAAGGAGTTGTACCTCTTCGACAATCACCTAACCACCATCCCGCATGAATACGGCACCCTACACCGGCTTAAAACCCTGGGTATTGAGGGCAATCCTATCGATGCATCCCTTAAAGCGATCATACAAAAGGATGGAACCCCAGCGCTGATATCTTTCCTGCGCGACAACGGTCCCATGCCAGCTCCACCTCCGCCCCGTCCGAATGTCCAGATTACGCCGCCTGAACCCGGGCTGGAAACGTTCAAGGTCATTTGTTACAACATTTTGTGCGAGAGGGCTGCTACCGCCAAGATGTACGGGTACACCCCAACATGGGCACTTGCGTGGGACTACCGCAAGGCGCGCGTATTGCAGGAGATAACGGAGAGCAAGGCCGACATTGTGTGCTTGCAGGAGGTGGACATGGGCCAGTACGAGGATTTCTTCTCGCGGCATCTGGGCGACCAGGGCTACGAGGGCGTGTACGGGGCCAAGTCGCGATACAAGACGATGCAGGACTCGGATCGGCGGCAGGTCGATGGGTGTGCCACGTTCTTCAAAAAGGACAGGTCCGTACTTCTATTTCTCCTCTGTCGTTGAGCGAAGGCTTATCTTGAGAGTGTAGGTACCAACTTGTTGAGAATCATCTCATCGAGTTCAACTCCATCGCCATGCAACGGCAAGACTTCAAGAAGACAGACGATATGTTCAACCGCGTGTTGGGGAAAGACCACATCGCCATCGTCTGTCTGCTGGAGGATTTGGTGACGGGCACGCGCATCATCGTGTCCAACACGCATCTTCACTGGGACGCGGCATACTCTGACGTCAAGCTCGTCCAAACTGCGTTACTACTGGAGGAGGTCGAGAAGATTACCCACGGGTTTGCAAAGTACCCTCCTCGACCGCCAGACACACCTAGTGGCGCTGACGACGAGCTCCCCGTGACTCGACCACCGCCCCCAGTGTACACTGACGGCACGAAGATCCCGCTGATCGTTTGCGGTGACTACAACAGTATGCCGTCGTCCGGAGTATACGATTTCCTGGCCTCCGGCACCCTTCCTGCAACCCATCCGGATTTCCTGTCCCACACGTACGGGAATTACACCTCCGAAGGCCTGCGGCATAAGCTGGGCCTAAAGAGCGCGTATACGAGTGTGGGTGCAGGAGGGGTCCCGGAGGAAATAATGCCCATGACGAACGTGACGCCGGGGTTCCACGGCGTTCTCGACTATGTGTGGTATTCATCGGGGAATTTGATCCTGAATTCCGTGGTTGGGGAGATCGACAAGATGTATCTGGAGAAGGTCGTTGGGTTCCCCAACCCACACTTCCCATCAGAGTGCGTTCCTTTATTATTTTCGATGTGTCCACCGGAGACTGACTATGATTCCAGCCATATATGTCTTACGGCCAACTTCAGCGTCAAGCCCCCGCGGGAGAGCGGTGCGCCACGGCCGCCCCCAGTGTTTTCATAGCTGGTCCTACACCTGTAGTCTATACTACCATACTGAGTCGTCTGTTTTCTCCTACCTGCATACTACTTATTACGCCCTTCTTTTTTATTTCTCCTGCAATTATTGGATCTTCACCCCCCACTCGTCGTACTCTGGTTTGGTTCAGTACTTGCTACATTTTTTTTCCCTCTCTTTTTGTTTATTTTTCTGCCAATTCTATTCCTTCTTTCCTTTCCTTCCTCTTTGTCTCCTCTTTTTGATGTTTGCATGCTTTCGTCGTCGCTTATTGTCATCGCTAGTTTCCTACTCATGTAGCATTGTACAGAACCGCAACGTTGTAGTACATGGCCTCTGATACAAAAACTATTTCTCCTCTCCCGTCGTGTGCTGCTTAGCTTTAAACTTCTGATACGACGCGCCCACTCGTCCGACTCGGGATTTCCCGAAATGGGAATATCTGTCGCGTCGCCCTCAGTTGACGCGAACTCGGTCCTGCTTTGGATTCGTCGCTCTACCTCGCGCTGAACGACAACCATGGCGGCTGCACCTGTTCCTCTGACCTACTCGATTGTGGCCAGCACTCCTCACAGCGGGCCATACCATGCAGAAAACATCCTTGTAGACAATCCGACTGAACAGGCGAGCAGGTGGACCGGACGATCTGACCCAGCGATGGGCCCGCAGTTCCTTCTCCTCCGCCTTGACACTCTGGCTGTTGTCCGTTGAGTGTTTTCGTTCCATTTCCAGTCCGATATTGACTGTCCCAAAAGAAACCATAACGTTTGGCAAAGTGTGTACTTCATCCTCCTACCTGTGTAGTGTGCTCGTATCTGACGGTTCGGGCGGCGCCAGTTCCACGATGGTAAGTGGTGCGCAAATGCGCAGCGAGGTGTGGCTGACGGCGCTGCAGCGCATCCGTGCAACATGAAGGACTTTAAAATTTTCGCCGGGACTTCGGAGGACGCGCTGACGGAGGTGCTTAACAACAACCTCAAGAACGATGCGCAGCCCGAGAGCTTTGAGCTCAAGCACGTCAACGAGCAGGGGATCCTGACGCCGTTCCGCTACGTCAAAATCGTGCCTCTCAGGTGCGCGCGCCAATAGCTGTGGGACGACTGAACCAGTGATATACGAGTCTCCGCAGCTCGCACGGACTGAACAGATATCACATCTCGATATGGTATGTTGCGCTGAAGGGGATCAAGGACGAGGTGTTCGTGGAGCAAGTGAGGATGGAATACGACCAGGTGCGCTTTATTATTCGAGGACTGAATATTATTAACCGACCGGACAGTATCGAGAAACAACGGCTATGCGTTATGTACTAAAGCACCTCCGTCAGCGCCGCTTCCTCACGCCGTACAACACCATCCTCGCACGATGCGGCCTCCAGGTTGAAGACCCGCTTGTCACCGAGCTATACGAGAGCGCCGTCCTGCACGGTAACTGGGCCAAGGCCGAGCAGACCGTCCACCGCCTATCGCAGACGGATCTGTTCGACGAGTACCGGAATTCCAAGCAATGCCACTCGCTGTGGACCCGGCTGCTCGGCAAGGACGCGAACGGCGACGTGCCCACGCCGCGAGGCGGGCATGCGATGTGCGTCGACCACGTCGGGGGCATGATATATCTGTTCGGCGGCTGGAACGGGAAGGTCAGCCTGGACGACTTCTGGGCGTACGACATCAAGCAGGAGAAGTGGCGCGTGCTGAGCTACCACACGTCTGCGGAGAAGAACGCCCCCGGCGCGCGCTCGTGCCATAAGATGGTGTTTGACACGCGAATGGGCGTCATTTACGTTCTGGGGCGCCTCAGCGACGAGGACTCGGAGGCGCTGAAGCTCGATGTCGCTGGCGTCACGCCCCAGGCGGGCGAGGCTCCTGTCGCGAAGCCACGGTGCGAGTTCTACCGGTATCATACCCGCGGGATGTCGGCTGGAAGGTGGGAGCATCTATCTGGCCCATCTGGCCCCCCTGCTGTGTGTGCCATTCTGCTACTCTCCCGATGCTATTTCTGATGCGTAACTCAGACCGCCGACGCCCCGCCATTGGTATACGACCATCAAATGGTGATGGACTGCGAGGCGCAGATCTTGTATGTGCATGGTGGCCGGGTCATCGACGGCGACTGGGCGAATACGAAGTATGGGGGCCTGTACAGCTACCACGTCCTGTTAGCGGAGTGGCGACCCTTGCAGTGAGTTTCGTGTCATGCTTTCGCGATCGGGGCCTGAATTGAATTCGGGAAAGGGAGAGTCCGAAGCCAAATACCCCTTTCTGCGATGGTATCATCCCAGCCCGGTTCGGTAGCGCTCGTACCATTGATCTGTGTGCAGGAGGGTGCTGACGATGATATTTATTTAAGGTCACTCGATGGTCCTCGACGACCGAACGCGGACGCTGTATGTCTTTGGCGGCAAAGTCCAGAATATTTCGCTACACGACATGTACGCATACGACATTCGGACGGGAGTCACGAGGCAGGTGTTCTCCGATATGCACCGCGACTGCGGCTTGCAGGCATCCTTCACCCAGCGGGCCGTCATAGATCCCAAGTTGCAGGAAATCTACATGTACGCGCTTCGTATGCTACGCACACATTTAATTAATTCGTTTACTTCATAGGTTTTCTGGATTGGCGAACGAGAGTTCCACGATCGCCCCGCTCGATTCTTCGATTCGGATATTTCGGTATAGTCCGCCGCCCGGGAGGTGGGAGCTGGTGCTCTCTGCGCCTGTGGACCCAGATAGCCCCCCGCTAGATGAGCCGCCGCCCCGGTTCGCGCACCAGGTGGTGTACGACCCAACATCGCGGACGATATTCATGCATGGCGGGAATGGGGGAATGAGGGACGACGAGAATGCGATGATGGACGACGGTGAGGAGAAGGAACGTCGGCTGGATGATTTCTGGCAGATGACACTATTAAGGTTGGTTCTTAACAACACCATCTGTGCCCAGGCTGATCTTTTTTCAAGGTATCCTCCCGAGGATGTAGTCCGACTCGCGACGCTGCAAATCCGGAAGCAGCAGTAAGCGTCGCAACGCGTTTACCGTTGTGCCACAGGCTGACTCTTCTCAGGTTCCGGGAGATGTGCGAAGATGTTTCGCCTGCGAAAGCTCTCAACTTCCTGCAGACCTCCGTGTTCCCTGTTGTGGATCACGATGATCCAGAGGAGACTGAAGAGTATCGCGGGCTGCTGTCTTATTTGTTTGCGCCAACTCCTCCGCCGATGTCGTCGCACCCCCACCTCAAGACTCCATCCTCGAGCTCTGATCACGAGGATTCTCCGCCGCGGAAGAGATCCCGTCCCAACACGCCGGAGGACAGCGAGATGACGACTCCTCCAGCGGTCGATATCCCCGCGCCCGCGGCCAGAATCCCGCCGTTTGACGTGCAGTTTGTCAAAGAGACGGAGGATCCGGTAGAGACCAAGGGTGGCTCTGCCGCGATATCCTCAGCGCGATTCCAGCAGCGCAACGCGCTGTTCGAGGCGTTGATGGAGTTTGTGTCGCAGGACGCGAAGCAGCCCTCCGGGAGCTTGCTCGGCGCGCTGGACGGCTTGCTGGCTCTGCCAGGCAGTTAATTGTATTCTTACACGCACTTAATGTATTCAGTCCCACATCCCGCGGAGCAAAATTATCCAATACAGATGGCAATAATACAGTTGGTTGGACAGGCAGAAACGCGCTACTCGTCGAGATTGATTGCGCGGCCGAACTTGGCGTAGAGGGTGACTTTTAGTTCTTTCATCTGCGTCTCGCACTGCTCCACGGAGCTCGAGAGGGTCGATACTTGCGCATCGATGTCGGCCTGGTCCTTTTCGAGCCGTTTGAGTGCGCGAGGCAGCGGGATGTGGAGGAAAGCCTCCCCGACTTTGTATCTGCGATGACTCGTTAGCCAGGGCAACGTGCAATTTTGACGATAGCGTACAGCACGGGCTCGTCCTCGTCGGCTAGTTCGAGCTCTGTTGAGAGGTCATCGAGCGCCTCCTTCTCTTGCTGAGGAAAAGAGTTTGCGACATTCGATCGGATTCGCGTCAATCACGCACCCTCAGTTCTTGTAGCTTCTCCTCGATATTGCGCATACGCGTGTTCAGTTTTGAGAACGAGTTGATGCGCTGCTGGTCCTCTGCGACGCGAAATTATTGAATATGGTTTTTTTGCGGGAGCAGTTGGGTTGGATTCACCCCATGTCACCTCGGCGGCATCATCGCTCTCATCGTCCTGTTCTAGCTAGGATGGTTCAGGATGGGGCGCGCGTGCAAGCGTCGAAGAAGAGGCGTACCATGCGTAGCGAGTTGGAGTTCATGGGCCGCCGCGGTTCGTGACTGTAAGCAGATGACCGGCTTTCTTTGCCGGTTATCTATTTATTCGGAAGCAACTGCTAGCCAGTCCGTCCACCATGGACTCGCGGCGCAGCATTCTCACAACGCGGACCTACGAGACCCTCAAGACCATCCTCTTTTTCTATGTGGTCCTCAAGCAGTCTGTCAAGGCCCAGCGCCATCTCCGCGCGAGAGGTATCATCACTTCGGTCCGCGAGTTCTATACATGGATCGCCCAAGTATGTCTTCCAAAACTAAGCCATGCATCGTCGCGCGCTGAACCCGCGCTAGCATGTCATTATGCTCGCACTGCGCCTGCCTTCGGCCCAGCGCAAAGTCCGCACGGAGATGGACAAAGCGAAGCTGGATATCGAGCATAAACTAGTGCCCCAGGGCGACGTCACCCGCCATCTCGCCCTCCCCGCAGAGGGCCAGACACCGGAATGGATCCTCGCGGAGATGGACAAGATGGACAAGGAAATGGGTGGCAGTACCAACTGGCGGCAGGGCAAACTCTCCGGCGCTGTGTACCGTGCGCGAAATTGCTCGAGCTCAGTAATGTTGTTGTTACTGACGGCGCGTCGCAGACGGAGGCGAAGATCTGGAGCGCGTCATTGTCGCTGCGTACGCAAAGTATTGTGTCTCGAACCCCCTTCACCCCGACGTGTTCCCTGCTATCCGAAAGATGGAGGCAGAGATCGTCGCAATGACGCTCAGGCTTTTCAATAACCCCGAAGGTGCTGGTACCATGACTTCAGGCGGTACCGAGTCGATCATCATGTCCGTAAAGACGCATCGGGATTGGGCCCGCGCAGTCAAGGGCATTACAGAACCAGAGATGTTCGTTCTCCTTGTCCAACTTCATTTTCTGGAAATAACAGCAGATGTAGTATCATTCCGTCGTCCGCACACGCCGCGTTCGACAAGGGCGCCGCATACCTGAAGATCAAGGTCCACAGCATCCCAGTCAATCCAGTCACTCGCAAGGTCGATTTGAAAGCTGTCAAACGCGCAATGTGAGGCGTCCTCGTTCGTCTCCATTCTTGCGCACTTCTAATTATGATCCAGAAATGGAAACACTATAATGGTGTGTTTCCTCCCAGTTCTACGTCGGTTAAATTTACAAGCCACAGGTCGTTGGCTCGACGATCAACTTCCCTGATGGAAATCAAGACGATATTGAGGGACTCGGAAAGCTCGCACTCAGGTATAACATTGGGCTCCACGTCGATTGCTGTCTCGGCAGCTTCATCGTCCCGTATCTCGAGAAGGCTGGATTATCTGAGGGAGCCGGCGGGAAATACAAGCTTCATCCCTTCGATTTCAGGGTGCCCGGCGTCACTGCCATCAGCTGCGATACACACAAGGCATTTTGTCCTAAATTTGCCTTGGTATTGCACTAAACTCCCGCACAGTATGGATTTGCTCCCAAGGTGCTTTTTCTTCTGTGGATCGCTCCGCGATTCTGATTTTTGCCGAGGGCTCTTCGGTGATCATGTACCGAGACGCTGAACTCCGCCACTTCCAATACTACGTTAATCCGGACTGGTCAGGTGAGTGGTCCGACGAGCACAACAGCCCTTTCTTAACCGCTCATTAGGCGGTGTTTATGCCAGCCCCAGTCTATCGGGCTCTCGGTGAGATAGATGCGTTTCGAAAAAATCAGCAAATCACTTAGCCTTTTGCAGCCCTGGTGCGCTCATAGCAGGAACCTGGGCCGCCATGCAGTTCATGGGATCAGAGTACGCGTCCTACTCGTTCCAGTGCGGGCACATGTTACTGATCAGCGACTTCCCGCAGGGGCTACCTCAAGTCCTGTCGCGATATAGTGACCTGTGCGCGCACCATCGCCGACACTATCGTCACTTCCATTCCAGAGCTGTACATTCTCGGATCGCCGCCTGCATCAGTGGTCGCGTTCGGGTCCAAACACCCGAAAGTGAATGTGCTCGAAGTGGGAGACAAGATGTCTCAGGCCGGATGGCATTTGAACGCGCTCACCGGCCCGGCGGCGGTGCACATTGCCTGCACGGTAGGCGCTGTCTCGGCGTATCTCTCGTTATTGTGCTGAGGGTTTCTCCGCAGCGCCTAACGGTCGACAAAGTTGAGCAGTTCATCGCAGATTTGAAAGATGCGGTCAAGTCTGCGAAGCTTGAGCCGTCTGGGAAGGGAACGATGGTTGCGGTGTATGGTGCGCGTTCTATCATTCCACTACTACTTCTTCGCTTGCTCATTTCTTCCATTGTGCAGGCCTGGGAAATTCCAGCGCAGTCGGCCCTGCAATGGTTGGACAGCTGGCAACCGCATTTTTGGACACATTGTACAAGGCGTAGTAAGGTCGATCTGCCGGGACAATGTTTTATGCGAGTGTATGTACATCGGAAGAATACGGATCGACCGGAAGCAAAAAATGGCGCTCGAATTTTCTAATAATCGATAATTCGGATCAATTCTTGGTCGGAGATTTAAAAACGTAGCCTGAATTCTTTAACTCCGCTCGAAACTCCGTCGGTCCGGTGATCCGGAGACGCAATGGAGGACGCACGAGACCGGACCGCTCTTGCTGTGTGATTGTCGCCGAGGCGTTGCATGCTGCTCGACCGATCAAGAAACGACGTAAATCGGAGGCAACTTGAAGCGGAAGGATGAAGATGAAATTGGATCGCCCTTTTTCTCCCTCTCCAGCGACCACCCTTCCATTTCTGCGGTCCCTTCGTCGCCCACGCTCCCTCGTGGGTCTAGGGTCCAAATCGGTTGCTATTGTCTGCTGTGGCCCTGAGTCTTAGCCCCTATTTCCGCAGGCAACCCTTGCAAGTCCAATTATGGCATTCTCGTTGACTAGACCATCGTCCCCCGTGAATCATCCACAAATAACCCAGGATGATGACCCTCTTGCCAGCCAGCCTCGTCCTGACCCCGACATGCGAGAGAAAGAGCGCCCTGTAAGTCCTTTCCCCCCGGAATTATCCCTAATTTTGCGGCGCACTCAAACTCAATTCAACAGTGTCTCGAGGTCCACCTCGACAACGAATATCTTTGTATGAAAGGAACGGGCAACGATGTCGAGCCTGCACGTCTTACCGGGCACGTTGCTTTGTACCTGGCCGAAAGCACACCGATCAAGGAAATTACACTGCAATTTCGGGGCAAGGCGCGCCTCCCTCCGTCCGCGCATGATTCGTATGTTCATTCCGCCGTGCGCCACACAAGATCCCTTTGTTGACGTGGTTATTTTCCTAGTATGCATCTCAACAACTCTGGCTCGACTTACATCGTCTGTAACCACGACTGGTCGTTCCTCGAGGGCGAGAAGAAACACAGCCATACCCTCAAAGCCGGCCGCCACTTTTTCCCTTTCCAGCTCCAGATTGGGGGCTCGCTGCCGTCGAGTGTGTCCACAAACACATTTGGCGGCGCGTCCGTTGCCTATAAGCTACGCGCCAATGCTGTCCGTCCAGGCCTCAACCACAATCTGCAGGCCGTCATCCCCGTCCACATCTTGCGTTCGTTCACATCCGAGGCGCTCGAATACCAACAATCGCTGGAAATCGAAAACACTTGGCCCGAGAAGTTGATGTACTCCATCATGATCCCTCACAAGGCATGGGCGGCAACCGACACTATTACCGCCCTGGTTAAGTTTAGCCCGCTCGTCAAGGGCGTAGGTGTGGTCACCGTGGGCACATCCATCCACGAGACAACCAAAGTGCGCGCGCGGTCTTCTGCGCAGGAATACACCCGCGTCGTTGCAGCGGTGAAGCACGAGATTGTCGGGGGAAGGGCCGTGGAGATGCCTGAGCGGCCCCGATATCCTTCTGCGCCTGGAGTCCAGTCTGCTGCCAACACACCGGCGACCACGCCCGCCCACCAGGCGAGTAGCGGTGGGGGATACTTTTCGCTGGCCCCTGCGTCCGAGCCGAGCCCCGGTGCCGAGGCAGGTCCATCCTCCAGGCAGAATCCCGAGCCGACCGTGGAGCAAGGACAAGACGACATCGTAACATACATCTCTCTGACCATCCCGCCTTCAGTAACGCCCACACACTCCCTGGAGCCGATCATGGTTTCACATCGCCTGCGCTGGAGTATCTTGATCATGAACCTAGACGGACATACTTCGGAGCTGAGGTGTTCGCTGCCCCTGCACCTCCTTGACCCCCGGCTCCTTAAGGAGGCCCGTGCACACACTTCTGCGACGCGGCGGCTCCTGATAGGCGGATCTGAAGTGCCTCCGGAAGAGGAGGAGGAGATAGAGCTTCCCAGCTACAAGGCGCATGTTCGGGACAGGGTCGCGAACATGTACCTCCCAGAGGCTGCAACCATGCGGGTCACGAACCCGTGGATGAGTGCCAGCACAAGCACCACCCCGCCCGCCCTACAGACCCCGGCTCTCATGTCACGGTCTGGCCACACCTCTCCTCTCGATGCCCATGTTCTCTCCCACCTTCCCCACGCCCCCGGCTCCGGAGATAGTACTCCGTTGGATTGGGTAAATTCGGAGCTGTTGCTTTCCTTGCAACCAGGATCCTCAGTGTCAGAAAACCCCGTCTCCCCCTTGCGTACGAGTCGTCTGGCGGACTCCCGTGTATCTTCCTCGTCCAACTCTGACTCCGATCCAGCAAGTCGAGTCAACAGCAGACCGTCGAGCAACCGGCCCAGCCGACGCACCAGTCGCGCGTCGAGTCCCGAGCGACATCAGGTCGACGCAGGGCCGATCGCCGCCATCCCCGTCGCCAAACCGAACGAGACGTACGTGCACAGCGGGAACGCGAGCCGCAACCTGCACGGCGTGTTCAACGCGTCGATGAAGCCCTTCACCTCGCTCGCGCACCCGCATTGGCTCTCCTCCTCGCGCTCCGCGTCGCACACGTCGCTGTCCTCGCTCACGTCGATGACGAGCGCAAGCAGCGAGTCCGCGCGGCATCACGCGCAGCAGAGCCGCCCGCTGACGCTGCCGGATACGAGCCCCTCGCTGCTGCAGCGCGCGTACACGGAGGTGCCGGACTACGGCGTCGCGGCGCGCGGGTTCATCGGCGGGGTGCCGCCGCTGTCGAGCATGCACGGTTTGCCGTCGTACGAGGAGGCCGAGCGCTCGCAGAGCATGCCCTCGACCCCCGCCCTGCGCTAGTATCGGCGCTTCTCTCTCTCTCTCTCTCTGTTGCTGTCTCCTATCTGGGCTTTTCGTTCTGCTGCTCTAATACACCCACCTCATATAGACTCTCCTCGTAGACTATTTATTGGGCTCTCCGAAGTAACAATTATGTAGCACTACTAATATTTCAACTTAGACTGTACCGTACATACATACCACGATCCATCTCACCACTCCTCAGCTTCGTACATATCATCGTCCGTTCATAATGTAAACAGTCGAGTATTCGAGCATTACCATTTTTCTTGCAGCCGAGTTGTTTGATGAAAATATCGGGAGCCCGAATCAGAACCCGAGCGAGTCGTGTCGCATCCGCGTTAGTTTCAGGGATTAATCCTGCTTAGTTTCAGGCTTTCTTTCACTCGCCTAGTTTCGGCGGAAAATCCCTGGTGTTGGGTTTGTAAAGCTGTTCATATGCAACGCGTCCGTGTATAAAGAGCTAGAGTATTTATTGCCGCCCGGAAGTAACATGTACAGTACCTATTACTATTATTCGTATTCGTTTACAATACCATCAGTTATTTCACCTAGCGTAAACAGAATTATCCGCGTAGCGTTGCAATTACACCACCGTCGAACGAGTAAAGATATCTGGTGTTTAAATTCAAAAGTTATTCACCATGTGCCGAGGTACCAGGGATGTGTGCTCACGTTTGATAAAGCGATACACTTTGTTTTTCTTGTTCTTTTTAGCGGGTGCCGGAGGGGGCGGGGGAGGCGGAGGAGTGCGGGCTTTAAAATAGTGAAAATGAGCAAATCTTTTGAGAAGAGGTTTGGATTTGTACCTGAATGGATGCCCGACGAATCTTTGCTTCCAACGGAGTCTCGAGATTGGCATGGCGGGTTCTTGTGAGGGGGCGTAGAGGGGGGCGGGAGGGGCGGGGCGGAACGCACTTTGAGATAACGGGAAAATGAGCCAATTATTTGATAAGAGGTTTAGATTCGTACGAGATTCAAGGTCTAACGAGTCGTCGCTGGACTCCAGGGTTTCGGAGTCGATTTATCCACCGCTCGTAAGACATGCCGATATCCTTGCAGGTCGCCGGGGCGATGCTGGAAGAACACATCCAGTTCGACCACGTAACATCTCCTACCTGGTACGTCGTGTCCATCGTCTGGCCGGTAGACGATCCCGCACCCGATCCAGCAATCCACGAGCCGCTGCCATCGGCTCCGGGACCGCCCCAGTAATCGTCGTCGCGTTCGAAAGTCGGAAGGTTATTGTGGTCGTCGGTGAGCACCGTGAGCATGCTGCAAATTTCCTCTGCCACTTCGCTGAACTGCAGCAGAGACACTGGGTCCGGTTGAGTTTTAAGCTTGAAATACCATAGAAATCAGCATGAAGAACTTCAACTTCTACTAAGAAGTGGCGAGACGAACGGATGAGCTTTGCCGCATACGGAAACGGACCGGTCTCTTGTCTAACCACTGGCATTGTGGTGAGACATAGGCTTCCCCCGTACGAGTATGGAGAGTGAGGGGAGAAAAAATGTGAGTCTTAGTTGAGGGGGGTGTCGTAGCGAATGGGATATAGCGGGAGTCCGGGTTATCCAAGGTGGACGGCAGGTCTGACCCGTTAGAAAACGTTGTGCATGGGAAACCGACAATCTCATAGAGGGGTATAGGTTCGCGTCCGTCACGGGGATCCCATACGCCTCTCCGGACGTTACAGAGGATCACAGGTCTGGATCTGCCCCCCAAGATACCTAATTGTAGTTTGGTGGGGGGTTCCGCGTCGGGGGGGTTCGTGTCTTGGGTTGTCAGCGTAGGGTACGAGCTGCGGATTGGAGAATGTCGGCAGGGCTGAATATTGAGGGGGAGGACATACTATGCGGCGGCCCGGCCCGACGATACGTTGTCCGAGACGCGCACCATCACCCAGAGTCCAGGAATCCCACACGGCGGGAAAGTATCAAAGTTCAGGGCGACAAGAACGGGGAGAACGGCGAGAGTCGAAGTCATGGTCAAGAAGCGTCTAAGCGTTCAAACGAGGCAGGACATATTATGCCAGATACATATTTTACTGAAAAAGGGAGTGGAAATTAAAGGAAACAGAAAAAGGGAACACATTCAATATTCCATTGCCTCGATAAACCTGATTTTCAGTAACGTGGCTAATGCCGGACAGATCTGCAGAGCCCCTGGCTTCAAATCTTTTCAGAGGCCTGGGGATTACTGTACAACATTGCATCCGTCTCCGCTGTTCTCGACAATTCGGCCGGGTTTCTGGCGAATTGTACACTGACTACAGCAGCGCTGGACCGGTTTTGATGTCCCGAGTTCGTGTTGGAGGCCGTGTTGAACTGGATGGGACGCGAGGGCGCGGAGCCCTCGAATGTGTTCAAGAAAGTTGTCTCGGTCAATGACCTCTGCATGCTAACAAGCAGCAGTACGACCGGGGTATAGGCGCCCTGCGCATATAATGAGTTAGATTGGACCAAGAGGAATGCTGAATAGAAGGATACCGCGATCTGAACGTTAATTGGATTATACAAGTCTCCGAGCGTTCCTGCAAACAGAAGAAAGGTCATAAATCAACCAAACGCCGGGCGGGAGCTGCCGGGATGCCTACCCTTAGGCAACCGAATCAGAGAAGCGACCAGCACCGTGAGCTGGGTGGAATTATTACCATTAGTTCGATTTTCCATCCGCCGCCTTGGATACAACTCACTCCAGAAACGCAATATAGGAGTCCAGACTCGACCAGGAGAGCCAATACTTGATCGGCCTTGGTACGTTTCTTATTGTCTGCAAATGCAGCGCGTATTGACTGGCGATGCCGCCTGTGCAGATTTGAGTTAGTTGACAGTAATTTGACAACTAGACCAAATCGAACCATGCAGCGACTCCGACAACGGCGGTCGCAGAGAAGTTGGAAATCAGCGACATGCCTAAATTGGATATCTGGAGAATATTGATTCCTTGCACTAAATAACTGCTGTTGGGAAATTGGGCTTTGAAAGGAGCCTCGATCAAAGCAATGATTCTGAAGATAATGGTGCAAGTAACGGAGGCTGAATTCGCCAAGTGAGAGAAATGTGTGTACTGCGACGGAAACGCACGTACTAGTGGTGAGAACCAAAAAAAACATCGTGATGCAGAGATATTTTCTGTGGTTGCGCAAGCAGAGGATCCACGCTCGCCAGACAATTACTGCGTCGCTGAGGATGTACTAGGATGGACCTCAGACAAATTGAAGCCACACAAGTCAAGGCAGCATACATTGACAAGAACGATAGCGTTGAACAAAGGTGACCATTTGGTGACTGTATCGTGGGTGGCAGAATAGTTGAGTGGGTTCTGCAGATCGTCAATGTAGTTCCTCATCTGATCTACAACATCGGCGACAGAGTAGGCCCAGTATGCCGCGGAGAGGAGATACATGAACAGAGTTATCATGAACATGACTTTGTTGGACCGAGTCTTCAATCCTCGTTTTCTGTTAAAATGATGAGGACGCATGGCGAAGACGACGCAGGGATAGGTTCACAGAAGCATCCGAGTCGATAACACTATCAGCACAGTATACACCCCTACCCGCGTTAGATAATACGTAAATGACCCAATACGCCTCCTCACCAAAGAAAAAAGTCTGAACCACAAGACCGAGAACAACATAAATCGAATATTGCCCAGTGCTCGCGATTTGCGTGGCTGACGAGGACGATGCCATGACTTGGTCGAGTGAAGGAGGAGAGAAAGCTGCACGCAGAGAGGATATGTGCGATGAACTTATAAGGCGAAAACTATGACCGAGTGCGAAATCAGCGCTACACTGGTTGCAACCAGAGCCATACGTGTGGCTGAACCGGGGTGTATTCAATGCGGTGATCATGCAAACGTACCGATGGTTTGACAGGAGATAGCAAAGGCACAACCGGCGGAACTTGGCGGGAATGAATACTAGCACGACCCAGACAGAGAGGGGGCATTAGCCATGCTAGTGAGTGTTTCTTGCACCGCGATTACGCACTTATAATATTTTGCACAAGTTCAGTTCACATTGAAAGGACAGTACTAGTTCGGTTACCGGACAAACCCAGAATAGAACGAATGACACCGTAATTTGCGCCACGGTTCTACCAAAGCCAAAGTCCAGCGGGGGTTTCAGCACAGCGCTAGGATCTTCGAGGATGAAAGTCGTGGCAGTTATAAATTGGGATGATAGTAGGTTGAAACCTGGTTTTCCAGAAAAGGAATCTCGAGCGCTAGCGAGAAATATCGACTTCGATGACGCAACGACAATGCGTAATCGAGGACCGCAGTTAGAGTAGGTGATTCTGAGCCGATTCTGAGGGTGGATTCTGAAAGCGATTCTGGAGCTCCCAGTGCGTGGGAGAATCGCCGAGCACCAGAATCCTCAGAGATAGAATCGCCTCTCGGAATCTCCTCTGGAGGAGGTGAGGTGATTCTGGTTCTCGAGCATCACAAATCTGGCAACGTCACCACAATATTTTTGTGATCCAATAGCGGCCGCAGAATGGACCTCAGAATCGTCTACAGAGTCGACTCCGAAAACGGGACGGTCAAAGTTGAGGTCGATTCTGGACAAACTCCCACAATTCTGAGGCAAATAAATTTCCAGAATAATCCTCAGAATCGACCCCAGAATCAAGTCAGGATCACCTACTCTGACTGTCCCTATTATTGTAGCAGTGAAACAGGATCTACTTGGGTTTCAGCTTAACCACGTGAAGATCAGCATGGGCGTGGGGTACGAAGTGACGAGACGAACTGGGGCGCTTTGCTTCGTACGGAAGCGGATTGGTGCCTTGTTGAGTCACTGGCGCTGTGGCATGACGTACGGTTCCCCCGTCCGACTATGGAGAGTAAGCGTGGGGAGGACGTGCGTGTTTGGTTCGTCAGCCTGTACTTAGCACAGTATTGGAAAACCGGATATACCGCCGTTACGCGACTGAGCATCGTCCAAGCCGGCTGGCAGCGCTGTCCCGTCAGAGAAGGCAGTGGTGCGGGGGAAGCCAATGATCTCGTAGAGCTCGATGGGCATACGATCATCATGTGGGTCCCAAGTGCCTCGCCGTACATTACTCAAGATAATCAGCCTCGTTTTCCCCGGCAAAATACCCAATTTCTCGCTCGAAGATTCCGGGTTGGTTGCAGATAGTATCGTCGGGTGCGAGCTGTAAAATGGAGAATGCCGCCATCGATGTCAGATGATACCGAGTACTAAACGTACGGGACGGTTTAACGTACGGTGCCCGTAATTTTTGAGAGATGTCGGTGGGAATATATTAATCTTGTGGTTACGAAAAGCCCAGGAATCACGCTTCCAGGGAGGGAGGCCAAGCCGAGGGGGGTGTGCATTCATTGCTGAACTAGTTGCGGTTCCGAGTTCGGCGGATCATTCCGGCCGCCGGGCCGTCGTTCCAACCACTCACAAAAGGCTCTCCAAAAGTTTACCGGCTTCCCTGCTTACCTCGCCCCTCGAAAACACACTCAATCGGCTTCACATACTGTATGATACTCATCCTACCGGACCACGGGCAATTTCATTCGACTTGCGACAGTCATTCCCACTGAGCCCAATCATATCCTGATTATCACGGTACAGATTTAACATTCCATTGCCTCGATAAACTTGATTTTCAGTAACGTGTCTAATGCCGGACAGATGTGCAGAGCCTCTGGCTTCAAGTCTTTTCAGAGGCCCGGGGATTACTGTACAACATTGCATCGGTCTCCGAACCTAGCTCTGTTCTCGACAATTCGGGGTTTCTCGCGAATTGTATACCGACTACAGCAGCGCCGGACCGGTTTTGATGTCCCGAGTTCGTGTTGGAGGCCGTGTTGAATTGGATGGGATGCGAGGGCGCGGAGCCCTCGAATGTGTTCAAGAAAGTTGTCTCGGTCAATGACCTCTGCATGGTAACAAGCAGCAGTACAACCAGGGGATAGGCGCCCTGCGCATATAATGAGTTTGATTGGACCACGGGGAACGCTGAATAGAAGGATACCGCGATCTGAACGTTAATTGGAGTATACAAGTCTCCGAGCGTTCCTGCAAACAGAAGAAAGGTCATAAATCAACCAAACGTCGGGCGGGAGCTGCTGGAGTGCTTGCCTTGAGGTAACCGAATCAGAGAAGCAACCAGCACCGTGAGCTGGGTGGAATTTTGATCATTAGTGCGATTTTCCATCCGCCGCTGTGGATGCAACTCACTCCAGAAACGCAATATAGGAGCCCAGACTCGACCAAGAGAGTCAATACTTGATCGGCCTTCGTACGTTTCTTATTGTCTGCGAATGCAACGCGCAATGACTGGCGATGCCGCCTGTTCAGATTTGAGTCAGTTAACAGTAATTTGACAACTAGGCGAAATCGAACCATGCAGTGGCTCCGACAACGGCGGTCGCAGAGAAGTTGGAAATCAACGACATGCTCAAATTGGATATCTGGAGAATATTGATTCCTTGCACTAAATAACTGCTGTTGGGCAATTGGGCTGAAGGCGCCTCGACCAAAGCAATGATTCTGAAGATAATGGTGCCAGTAACGGAGACTGAACTCGGGGAATGAGAGAAATGTGTGCCGCGACGGAAAATGCACGCACTAGCGGTGAGACCCAAAAAAAATATCGCGATGGAAAGGTATTTTCTGTGGTTACGCAAGCAGAGGATCCACGCTCGCCAGACGACTACCGCATCGCTGAGGATGTACTAGAATGAACCTCAGACAAATTGAAGCCACACAAGTCAAGGCAGCGTACGTTGACAAGAACGATAGCGTTGAACAACGGTGACCATTTGGTGACTGTGTCGTGGCTGGCAGAATAGTTGAGTGGATTCTGCAGATCGTTGATGTAGTTCCTCATTCGATCTACAACATCGGCGACGGAATAGGCCCAGTATGCCGCGGAGAGGAGATACATGAACAGAGTTATCATGAACATGACCTTGTTGGACCGAGTCTTCAATCCTCGTTTTCTGTTAAATGATGAGGACTCATAGCGAAGACAACGCAGGGATAGGTTCACAGGAGCATCCGAGTCGATAACACTATCAGCACAGTGTACACCCCTACTCGCGTTAGATGATATGTAAATGACCCAATACGCCTCCTCACCAAAGAAAAAAGTCTGCAACACAAGACCGAGAATGTCATAGATTAAAGATTGTCCAGTGCTCGTGATTTGTGTGGCCAATGAGGACGATGCCATGACTTGGTCGGGTGAAGGAGGAGAGAAAGCACTTCGCAGAGGATATCTGTGATAGACTTAAAGAGAAAGCTGTAGCCGAGTGCAAAGGAGGCGAAATCAGCGCTGCACTGGTTGCAAGAGCCATACGTGTAGCTGAAATAGGATGTATTCAATGCCGCTGATCATGCGAACCACTATCACGTACCGGCGGCTTGACGGGAGATAGCAAAGGCGCCACCCTCCGAACTTGGCGGGAATGCAATAAGGCGTCGAATACCACGACCCAGACAGAGAAGAGGCAAGCCGCAATTATGCTAGTGAGTGTTTCTTGCACCGCGAGTACGCACCTATAATATTTTGCACAAGTTCAGTTCACATTGAAAGCACAGTACTAAGTAGTCCGGTTTACCGCACAAACCCAGAATAGAACGAATTATACCGTAATTTGCGTCAGGTTTGTAGGAAAGCCACAGTCCAGCGGGGTATCTCGGCCAAATTTCGGGTTTCAGCACAGCGCTAGGATCTTTCGAGGATGAAATCAGTGGCAGCTATAAATCGGGATGATAGTAGCTTGATATACAACGTAATTTTCCAGAAAAGAAATCTCGAGCAGAGAAATTTCGATTTCGATGAAGCAACGGCAATGCGTAATCGAGGACCGCGTTGAATTGTGCAGTGAATCTGCTTGGATTTTCAGCTTAACCACGGAAATCAGTTGAAGATCGGTATGGGCGTGGGGTACGAAATGGCAAGACGAACTGGGGCGCTTTGCTTCGGATCGTACGGAAGCGGACTGGTACCTTGGCGAGCCACAGCTGCGGCACGACCCCTCCGGTTCCCCCGTCCGACTCTGGAAAGTGGGAGGACGTGCGTGTTTGGTTCGTCAGCCTACAGCACAGTCTTGGAAAACCGGGTTTAACGCCACTGAGCATCGTCCAAGCCGGCTGGCAGCGCTGTCCCGTCGGAGAAGGTGGTGCAGCTGTGCAGGGGAAGCCATCGTAGAGATCGATGGGCGTACGTTCATCATGTGGGTCCCAAGTTCCTCGCCGTACATTGCTCAAGAAAATCGGCCTCGTTTCCCCCGGCAGAATACCCAATTTCTCGTTCGTAGATTCCGGGTTGCAGATATCGTCGGGTGCGAGCTAGAATGCCGCCATCGATGTCAGATGATACCGAGTACTAAACGTTTACCGTACGGTGCCCGTTGTTGGGATGGAGGTATTAGTCATCGCTATTTATATGTCGTGTTACGGATCAGCTTGCTTCTGCTCCACGACTATCTCTTCATACCCGTAATTCTTGAGAAATGTCGGTGGGAATATATTAATCTTGTGGTTGCGCAAAGCCCAGGAATCGCGCTTCCAGAAAGGGAGGGGCGTTCTGCTGAACTAGTTGCGGTTCCGAGTTCGGCGGATCATTCCGGCCGCCGGGCCGCCGTTCCAACCACTCACGAGAGCTCTCCAAAAGTTTACCAGCTTCCCTGCTTGTTCACTGCACCTCGCCCCTCGAAAAAACACTCAGTCGGCTTCACATAATGTATGATACTCATCCTACCGGACCACGGGCAATTTCATTTGACTTGCGACAGTCATTCCTACATACTGAGCCCAATCATATCCCGATTATCATTGTACGGATTCAACATTCCATTGCCTCGATAAAACTGATTTCAGTAACGTGTCTAATGCCGGACAGATCTGCAGAGCCCCTTGCTTCAAATCTTTTCAGAGGCCCGGGGATTACTGTACAACATCATGAACCTAGCCCCGAGTCTGTTCTCGACAATTCGGCATTTCTCGCGAATTGTATACTGACTGTAGCAGCGGCGCCGGACCGGCTTTGATGTCCTGCGGTTTCTTTGGAGCCCGTAAACTGAATGGGACGCGAGGGCGCGGAGCCCTCGAATGTGTTCAAGAAAGTAGTCTCGGTCAATGACCTCTGCATGCTAACAAGCAGCAGTACAGCCGGTGAATAGGCACCCTGCGCATATGATGAGTTAGATTGGACCAAGGGGAACGCTGAATAGAAGGATACCGCGATTTGAACGTTAACTGGAGTATACAAGTCTTGGAGGGTTCCTTCGAACAGAAGAAAGGACATAAATCAACCAAGCGTCGGTCGGGAGCTACCGGGGTGCTTACCTTGAGGTAACCGAATCAGACAGGCCGTCAGCTGGGTGGAATTTTGATCATTAGTTCGATTTTCCATCCGTCTCTGTGGGTGCAACTCACGGCAGAAACACAATATAAGAGCCCGGATTCGACCAGGAGAGCCAACACTTGACCGGCCTTCGTACATTTCTTATTGTCTGCGAATGCAGCGCGTATTGACTGGCGATGTCCCCTGTGTAGATTCGAGTCAGTTGGCGTTAGGCTGGCATTCTTGGGAAAGTGAACCATGCGGTGGCTCCGACAACGGCGGTTGCAGAGAAGTTGGAAATAAACGACATGCTCAAATTGGATATCTGGAGAATACCGACTCCGTACACTAAATAACTGCTGTTGGGCAATTGGGCAAAAGGTGCCTCGGCCAAGGCAATGATTCTGAAGATAATGGTGCAAGTAATGGAGACTGAATTCGCCAAGTGAGAGAAATCTGTGTACCGCGACGGAAATGCACGTACCAGCGGTGAGAGCCAAAAAAAACATCGTGATGCAGAGATATTTTCTGTGGTTGCGCGAGCAGAGGATCCACGCTCGCCAGACGACTACTGCGTCGCTGAGGATGTACTAGGATGGACCTCAGACAATTTGAAGCCACACAAGTCAAGGCAGCGTACGTTGACGAGAACGATAGCGTTGAACAAAGGTGACCATTTGGTGACTTTATCGTGGGTGGCAGAATGGTTGAGTGGGTTCTGCAGATCGTCGATGTAGTTCCTCATCCGATCTACAACATCGGCGACGGAGTAGGCCCAGTATGCCGCGGAGAGGAGATACATGAACAGAGTTATCGTGAACATGACTTTGTTGGACCGAGTCTTCAACCCTCGTTTTCTGTTAAATGATGAGGACGGATGGCTGAAGACGACGTAGGGATAGATTCACAGAAGCATCCGAGTCGATAACCCTATCAGCACAGTATACACCCCTACCCGCGTTAGCATGATATGTAGACGACCAAATATGCTTCCTCACCAAAGAAAAAAGTCTGAACCACAAGACCGAGAACAATATAAATTAAATATTGCCCAGTGCTCGCGATTTGTGTGGCCGATGGAGACAATGCCATGACTTGGCCGGGTGAAGGAGGAGAGGAAACTGTACGCAGAGAGGATATGTGCGATTTAAAAGGCGAAAGCTGTGGCCGAGTGCGAAATCAGCGCTGCACTGGTTGCAACCAGAGCCATACTTGTAACTGAACCGGGGTGTATTCAACGTGGCTGATCATGCAAACACTGTCACGTACCGATGGCTTGGCAGGAGATAGCAAAGGCGCCACCCGCGGAACTTGGCGGGATGCGTCAAATACCACGACCCAGGCAGAGAGAGAGGCATTCGCCAGCCCGCAATTATACCAGCGAATGTTTCTTGCACCACGAGTATGCACTTGTAACAAGTTCCATTCGCATTGAAAGCTCACTACTAGTTCGGTTACCGCCCAAACCCAGAATAGAATGAATGACACCGTAATTTGCGCCACGGTTCTAGCAAAGCCAAGGGGTATCTCGGCCAATTGTCAGGTTTCAGCACAACGCCAAGAATTTTGGAGTATGAAAGCAGTGGCAGTTATAAATCGGGATGATAGTAGGCTGACTGAAGCAACGGCGAGGTTGCAAGTCGTAGGTCGGATTACAGTAACATGAAGAAGACATACCGTGATCATGCTGCTCCCCGTGTGCGCCCAGGTTCGACATTGCAGATTCCTGCATTTATACATTAAATTAATATTAACTGAATCACTCAATACACTACTCGTTTATCCTGTACAACTCGGGAGGACGACTGTGTCCTCCTCCCTCGACGTGATTTTCCTCTGTTGGAATTGCGCTCGCTTGGGAATAGGAACTTCGGGACGACACGATGGACTGCGCTCGGCTGACAGTGGTCTCGGACTTGGCCATGGGCAGGAAAAAAGCGGAAGATATTGTAGAAATAGAAGCGCGTCGAGTCCGTTGTATCCATTCCATGACTCTGGCATTGGGCATGGGTGCGGGTTGGGGGACAGGGCTGTGAAGCCTGGGATATTTTTCTGGAGCGAAAATTTAGCTAAGTCTTTGTGGCGTGCCATGATGGGAGGACACAAACCATTGTGATATCCGAGCAGAGACTCGTGGTCCTTGCTCGGGGCATTATTGCGGGCCCGGCGTCCACGATAGAAAAAAAAGAGGGTAAAGGCAACGAGGCCAACTAACAAACCAATGCCCAGACTCAAACCAGCTATCGCCCCCACTGAAATTCCATTGCTCTGCCCCGCGGGGGGCGGCCCTGGACTCGAGGACCCTGAACTCGAAGGTTGAGGGGAATTTGTCGCAGTCACAATTACTACTGCATAGCGGGTAAGCCATTATATGCGTTATAATAAAATATGCTCACCACTGGCAAATACAGTCGTTTCGGCTGGAGCAGCAACGGAAAGAGGTGTAGGACGGACGGGGATGCTGCCCCCCGTGGAAAACGAGGCCGATTCAGTAAATACAGTCGTCGTCATTTTGCGGGGCTACGATTCGGTCTCGGAGCTGCCAGCAGTGGGTTATGTAGAGAGGGTAAAGTGCGTGTCGGCGGTGACGCTGCCTCAGGACTATGGTGAGCAGATACGGAAGAAGAGGTGAGCAGCGACAAAACGTGCACTGGCAATAAATAGGAATGTCGGAGAGTAGAAGCCGTTTAGCGAAATTTCGTATCCGCAGCAGAATCGACATCATTTTGGTTAACGACGGACGGGATAAACCAGTGCACACTACGCGGCTGGCGACAGAGCCGTCACCGAGAGAAAATCGTGAAGACAGAAACTCCACAGACGAGGGTGCAAGCAAAGTCCAAGGCGCGTTTGTTGGGCAGCACAGCCACGAACCTCTCTTAACCCAACACCAACCGGATACTCTTCCAACCGTCGGTGGTTCCCCTTTTTTTGTCACTTGGGGATTGAAGGTAATTTCGGGCTATTCCTTATCTACGACAAAGCCGTGGATACTAACCCCAACCAAAAACGTGTCTAAGCTGTTTCAAGGTCACCGACAACTGGTTTTCCTCCATCTAACGGATTTATATCTCGGCATGCCTGCTCATACTCGTGTCCCACCGGCGGCAGCGATCGCGCTCGAGATCGACCGTCTGACGATTCCCCAACAGCAGAAAAAACTTCCTTCCACCTTCCTGCAGTCATTTTTCGTGAAAGAAAGATTGGGCGATCTTAGTGCTGACCTTCTGCCTGAGCTCCCCTCCATCGATAAAACTTGCACTAAAAGGCTATCCGACACGGATCTGGCTGCGGTGAAGCTCGCCAATGATGCGCTGCTTCTCTTTTCGCGACTGGCTTACTTGGTGGATCATGGTAATCCCGCGTTGCGCTCCATGATGATTCATTTATGGGGTGAAGGGGTCTGGAAATGGATGCTCTTCCTATACAATTCCGGTGTGGATTTAAACGATACCATTGCCAACGAAGGCCGGCCGCTTTCCACTATGACACGCCAGGTAGTCACCGTCGGCATCGTCGATGCCCTGGTTGGCTGCGCAGACTCGGTCCCTCTTGGAAAGCAACTGATCCTTGTCCCCGAGATCATCTCACTCATCGGGAGGCTCTGGGTTGAGGACTTGGAAATCAAAGGGAGACCGAACATGGTTCACAAGGAGCTCACGTTTACGATATTTCATGTCATGAACGACGACACGACGAACGGATCTATACTCTCCACTCTGGTAGACGCGGTCGACGGCGGAGCCAATGCAGTCATGCAGGCTGCGACCAACCATTTTCGACAGCTTGTATCTTCTACACCGATTAACCCCAGCAATATCGACTCCCAGATGTACTTCATCGATTTCCTTGCAAAGAACGACATGCTCCGAGATGCCCTGCACGAAGTTGACACTCTTTCGGTCGCAATTCTCGCCGTCAATGCTCTGACCAACCAATCGGCACAAATCCCAGGACACAAAGCCATAGAGTCATGCGTCGATCTCATTCTCCTTCCACATTTACTCTCCGGCGCGACTGTGAAACCTGTGATACACGCCATAAACATGGGTCTTCTACGAGCCCTATACGATGCTCGTATCGCTTTCCGCCGCGACGAGGACTGTTGCGAGGCTATGGCAGATGTCATTACTCAGGTGGTCGGTGAGTATGCTGCATGACGTCCTGTTTTCCTACATATAACACGGAATATAGGCCCGAGCCTTGTTTTTCGTTCCGTCCTACACGCCGTTGAGCATTCAGAGAAGAAGACTGGGTTTTTCGCTAGCTATCACTCGGCCGGGTCCGAGTTCCATGAATGGGAAACTCTTGGTGAGATATACGAGGATATGCTCCTTTTCAAACGTGGACTCGACGAAGATTTCAAGCCCTGTGGGCGTGCAGCAGTACGTGGGCTCCTGCTTTGTGCAGCAATCACTTTTATGAACTTGCATCAAGTGCCCGACGAACGATGTTGACGAACACATCAAATTACAGAGATGCGGGAAATGCCAATACCAAAGGTGCCTCTTCATTTCGCTGAATGAAAAGTACAGTCGACTCACCAGAGGGGAAAGATACTGCAGCAAAGAATGCCAGCAACAAGACTGGCCGAAGCACAAGCGTTATTGCCGCAAGGAAGACGCGGGAGGTGGGCGATCCCTGAAATTCAACCACAACACAAAATAACCCTGTGCGGCAGAGATCATGCCCGTATCTGACCGGGAATTCGCCAGGGAGCTGGCGGGATTAGAGGTGAAGATGAACATGGGATCCCTGTGCAAACGAATCCAGAACAACGCGGCGCTCCAAAACTCGGCAGAGGATCTCATGTTCCAGGTTGATTTTACCACGCTCGACCGGAATATCTCAATCGGCGTCGTGCCGCGTACCTCGCGTGGCCCAGAACGCGTGGCTGCCATATACGCCAAGGTGCAAAGTGGGCGCGACATGATTCGGTCTTTGGGACTGGTGAGCAGCTGGGACGATTTGAAAACAAGCGCACAGATCGGAAATATGTTTGCGCTGCCAAAGAATTCGAAGGCGTTGGATTCCAAGTGAACAGTTTTCGAACATGCATTCGTGGTGTCGTTATCATTGCGATAAAATACATTTAATTGCTACATAATTTACACGACCCTCATCACGTTCATCATCGTCCTTCTTGTTTGTTCAGAGAATGTACCGGAACCCGGCAGCCTGCTGTTGAACAGTCGGGGCACTCGGACTAGTATCCAGGCCTCTGTCCAGCTTGGCATTTTGCCGCTTGAGGTAGATCATCGTCGCCGTCGCGAACAGTATGGCAAGCACGCTCGCGACGAGATTCACCGAAAACGCGTCGACGTATCGCGGCGGGTTCGAATATAGGTACGGGGACCATACTGGAGATGAACAAATCAAGGTTGAGTTTTCAACTTATGGTTGAAATTTCTTTTAGTACGCACTGTTAGGTGTGTTGCAGACGGCGTTTATGAACGCAATGCCAGCGGCGCGCTTGACCGCGGGCTGCGTCAGACTTCCGGCGACCCACGAGAGGATGACGACGGTCGCGCCGTAGAAGCTCCCCGGCATCATCATCATCGAGACATCTACGTTCCGTCGTTCAACATACATCGCGGCAGCCAAAAGAAAAAACAACGCACATCGAGCGGCCGTGTTGAGGGTCGAGATGGCGATGATGTTGGCGATTGTGGTGAATGCGAGCGGCACCACGATGTGCCAGTATCGCTCTTGAGTCTGAGCATAACGAAGTTAGATCCTGGTTGAAGAAGTACTGCAGCGGTGGACTCAACCCGATCAGAGTGGATGCTGTTCAGAACCATGATCACAACGCAGAGCAGATAACTAGAGGAAGAATGAGGATATGCCAGCGCGCAGGATTTAGATAGCGTACGGAGGCGCGGTCAGGACATATGTGATGTTCCGGCTGTGTCGCGGATTAAATCAAAGGCAGTTGAACTCGAACAAGTGCGCGCACCTGTACCCAAGCGTGGACACAACACTGGGGAAGAAGCTTGTTACCGTAGCTGCATTATCACAAATCAGTTTCCGTCCGCGCGTTTCCGTCCGCGGCGCGCACCTGCGACATAAGTCTGCAAAAAAATTACGCATCAGTTTCCGTCCCGGCGCGTTTCATGCCGCGGCGCGCACCATATGTAACGTCCCCATCAGCAGGTAGGTCTTGGGATCCACGGCAGCCATCTTGAAGGCCTGCAGTCCAGTGAGCTCGTCTTTGTTATCGCGCTGCCCCTGGTCGGACTCGAAGTTCCACGCGAGCCAGTCGCGTTCCGGCTGGCTCAGTCCCGTGACCGTGGCGACGGAGTTGGGCAGTACGAACATGAGAAGGAGCGCGATGCCGACGGTCGCGACGCCTTCGACAATGAATAGCTGTATCGGGGGTAAGTGTTCGATTTTTGAAAGAAAAAAGGCGGAGGAAACGCACCCAGCGCCACCCCTCGATTCCGTGCTGGCCGTCCGCCTTGAGGATCGCGACCGCGAAGAGGCCGCCAAACGCGTTGCCGAGCTGGGAGCCGGAATACAGCAGCGCCACGCGGAACGTATACTGCTTGCGGTTGTAAAACATCGACAGATAATACAGCGCGCCCCTGGGTCCGGTAAGTGAGCCCGCCTCGTCGGATGCAACAATTATTCGCTCACGGGAAGAACACCGCCTCGACGAAGCCCAAGAAAAAGCGACACAGCAAGAGACCGACGAAGCTTTGGACGGCGCCGGTGGCGGCGGACACGACGCCCCAGACGGCCATCGCAGCGCAGACTGCGGAGACGTGTCGGAATTAAACCCGGAGTGGAATAGTATCTTAGACTGGTGCACTCACTATACGTCGCGGGACGGCTGATCTTCCCTACAAGGATGTTCGACGGCACCTGCATCAATATCTGCGATCCTCTCAGCACCCATATATGCACATCCACCCAAAACGCGGGCAGCACGCACATATCCGACGAACAGCAGGCTGATGCAGCTCTGGTACTGCACCGCGCTGAGCCCGAGGTCCGTGGTGATCGCCGCGAGCTTGGCGGCGGCGATGTTCTGGCGGTCGAGGTAGTTGAGCACGTACATGAGGATGAGCGCGGGCATGATGAGCAGATCCATCTTGAGCGTCGCCTTGCGCCCGAGCGTGGCGAGCTCGGCGGGTGTGAGCGCGGCGAGCGACGCAGGGAGCGCTGTGGGGTCGACGTCGAATTCATGCAGGGATTCGTCGGCGACGCGTTTCTCATCGAGGGGGGAGCCCATCTTCGAGGATGTGGTGAGCGCGGGGCGAGGATGAGGTGAACGCGGGGCGAGGACAAACCTTTATATGGGCCAAGGCACTCGGGTCCTCGGTAGCGCTTCGGGGACAGGCTGTATATTGATTATCATATAGTCTGTCCGGTAACCGTCGGTCCCCATGAGGTAAGTCTCAAGCTTATTGTGAATTTGTGATGTCCGACGTTGTGAGGCTCAGGTTGGAACTCGGATAGCGCTCGAAGTTGATGCGCCTGCATTCCGTTCACACGACCCTGCAGATTCAACCACAAGTTGAACACGGGCACCGCCACCGTCGGAACCTGCCGGAGCTTAAGTACGGACTTGTTCGGACCGAAATCCGACGGAGGTTCGACGAGGACCCCGGATTATAGGTGAGAAGGCCTGATTTCAAAACGGGAAATTCAGGATTCGATTCGGGAATTTCGTCAGGATTAGCACAGGCCTAAGACCCAAAATCGGCCCAAAATCGTCAGGATTTCGCCTCAGGTATAAATCTTCGCCCCAAGAGGTCATTTTCGCGAAAATTTTCTCCGCCGCCGGCGGAATTCCGTCAGGATTTGACCAGGCCAAACGGCCATTTTGGCGCATTTCGTCAGGATTTGGAACACCCCTAGAGGCCCTAAATCACCCAAATTCATCAGGATTTGCATCAGGGATTCTGGGCTATTATCCGGGGTCCTGTTCGACGTCGGACGGAGCTTGACAATCGGCGGGGAGAATTGGCGGGGGTCTTTTTGGAGGCGGGACTGGCGCGGGGCCGACAGCCATCATCCGGTCCTTGGGGTCGATCTTCAGGCATCAGGTCAAGGAGCGAGATTATGCCGGGAAAGGCGAAGGCGACATGCGCGGCGACACGCACGGCGACACGCACGGCGACGTGGCGAGGACAGCGGGAAAAGGAGTCAATGGAACCCATGCAAGATCCGGAAAAGACGAGTAGCGACGGAATTGTAGACTGCAAGGAATTAAAGCTGAACACAGTCGTCGGACCCTGGTCAATACCGTACGATATGCCACACAGAGTGATGAAACGAAATGAAATCCGAATCAGCGCCCACTGGCAGACTCGGAGGTGGGAATCCATGCATACTAGTAATCACGGGGTCACTGCAATGAACGCGCACGAGCCTGATTCGAAATGGATTGCACCGGAACTTGACGACTCGGAGAAGAAAGCCTTGAATGTGAAGGTCTGAACGAGGTTCCAATGACGAGGATGACTGGACTGGAAGAGATTTAGGGGGTATTGGGCCGAGGCAACCGTGACAGCAGGAGGAGAGACGCGATGGGTGAGTGCATAGACGATAGTACAAGGTGATACAAGGTAAGACAATAATCGCGTGGCTGTCTGTGGCTGTGCTCGCGTGCCGAAAGTTGAACCACCCAAGTTGAACCCGTTCGGGTTCGAAATCTATTGCATCACCCAACTATTACTATTGCCTCCTCCTTCCTTCATATACAACCAATCTAAGTATCCTACTCCATCCCCGTTCCTATGCTAGCAGACCACCCCCCACACACACCTCACCTCGCCATCCACCCCCCATCCACCACCAAGCTCTCCCCACACACATAGTCCGACGCGCGGCTCGCAAGGAACACAACCGCGCCCTCAAAGTCCGCCGGCGCGCCCCACCGCCCGACCGGGATGCGCTCCAGGATCTGCCGCGCGCGCACCGCGTCCGCGATCAGCGCCGTGTTCATCTGTTCACGTATAAACATCGCGGTAACTCGAGAGCGTTGGGAATGGGAAGGGGTAAGACGCACCTCGGTGTCGATGTAGCCGGGGGAGATGCTGGGGGGGAGTTAATGTGTTGAGAGAGGGGGGGGGAGGGGGAGGGGAGGCGCACCCGTTGACGTTGATCCCTTTAGCACTCCACTCGTTCGAGAGTGCCTTGATCTACAGACCGCGCTCGGCATAAATTCATTCTTCACCTTGCGCAAGGAAGGGTGGACTCACCAGTCCGAGGACCCCGTGCTTCGCAGCGGCATACGCCGGGACCGTCATCCCCCCTGCACGTATGCCATCCATCAGATTTCAACTTCGCAAATAGTTTTTCAAACCTTGATACGAGAGCAAGCTGGCGACGTTGATGATTTTGCCGCGGCGGGCCGTCGAGCCTGCGCCGCGCGTCGCGAGCATGTGTTTCCCGCAGTCGCGCGCGAGCGTCCAGACCGCGTTCAAGTTGACTTGCAGCACCTATATCCGCATCAGGACAGCATCAGAAACGCGGTCATCTACCCATCCGCGACGCGTCTCCCTCACCTCATTCCAGTCCTCGTCCGTGAAGTTCTCCGCCGGTGCGCTAAATAGCGCGAGAATCAGCGACATGCGTTGTGAAAAGACCGGTGCAGAGAGACGACTAACCGACGCTGTATACCGCCGCAATTCACCAGGATATCGATCGAGAGCCCCATCTCCCCGGTGATCGTCTGCACAATCGCGCCCACCTGCGCCTTGTCCGTCAAGTCGCACTGCACGACCGTCGCCGCACGCCCGAGCGCCCTTGCCTGCGCCGCCGTGTCGTCGTTCTCCAGCGTGCGCTGCGCGCCGCGTCGTTATCAATCAGCGCGCCGTAAGTAAGGAAGGAAGGAAGGAGGGAAGGAGGGAAGCGAGAGGCACGCGGCGTACCTGGATGAGGACGAGATCCGCGCCGGCCTTGGCGAGCGCAAGCGCCATCGTCTGCCCGATGCCCCGTGTGCCGCCGCTAGAGAAGAAATAATCGGCTAATCGTGAGCCATCGCGGATTTACACAAGTGCTGGGGCCGGACGGACGTTACGAGCGCGGTGCAGCCTTCGAGCGAGAACAGCGAGGAGAGAAACTCGTTCGACGACATGGAGGAGGGAACAAAGACACGGCGGAATATTTCGCTTCTAATTTATCGCGAAGGTTGGGAGTGGTCGGCTCGGCGCGTCGGGCCGACCGCCGGATCGGATCTGCGGACCGAATAATAATCGCGATCGGTCCAAGCGGCAATTGCCATCAGAGTTATGAGATCCCGGACCGGGTTTCGCGCAATCTGCGCAATCTTAGTCTAACGGTGGTCGGTGGTATCTCGGGGGCCGGAGGCTCGGGGGAGATAGGTACAGGCAATTCACTTTTTGCGCTGGTGGAGAGCGGCGTTTGTTGAGCAGCAGCAGGTCCCGGCACGGACCGGTGGCGGCGCATTGGGTGTAGTCACGGAGAAGTGTACCCGCGTGCGATTAAGCACACGCCTTTTTCTCTGCAGCCTATCCTTGTCTATCGAATCTAAATTAATAATAGCCTGGGAACTGACGATTTACTGAGTCACGCTAGACGCGTTCGAACTGCATGTTCAATTTCTCGGTGCAAAGCAGGACAAAAATGCGGAGAAACTAGCGCATTATGCTGGCATGTACGTATGCATTCGAGCCAAGCTCGTTTCTCGCGGTAGTGGCGGAAACAACTTGAATGAAGCTAGAAGATTCTGCTCCCGGGTCTGATCAAATCTCGTAGCCCAAGTTGGAGTCCCCGCGTGAACTCAACCGGGGGCCGAAAGGTTCACCTTGGACAATGAATAAACGCACTCGGGGATCCGCGGAAGGCCCATGAGAGCTCTGATCCGTTTTGTGGTGCTCCGCTCTTTTTTTTCGGCGGAGAATCGCAGTTGAAGCGTGGAGTTGAATTCGGGTGCCGGGTGGGCGGGCCGGGCGATAAAGCAGCTGAGCCTCGGGAGCGGACCGAATTGGGAGTGGTTGAGATTGTACATAAGCGCAGGGCAATGGATCCCCTTGGGCTCCCTGTCGCGCTCCCCGCAATGTCTCCCAGTACACTCGCCAGGCCCTTCACCGATGGCGTCTACTGCCCGCTCGTCACCCCCTTCACGCCCGAGACCGAGGCCATCGATTTCGACGCGCTGCAGGCCCAGGTCGTGCGCCTCGCGAGCGCGCGCATGGGCATCGTCGTCCTAGGCACCAACGGCGAGGCCTCCCACCTCTCCGACACGGAGCGCGCCGCCGTCATACGCGCCACCCGCGAGGCCCTCGACGCGCACGGCTACACCCACATCCCCATCCTCGCGGGCACCGGGACGGGCTCCGCGAAGGAGACCATCCGCCTGTCGGCCGAGGCGCGCGACGCGGGCGCGGACTATGTCATCGTCATCCCCCCAGGCTACTTTTCCTTCGCCGTGGGTCGCGACACCGCCGCCCTCAAGAAGTTCTTCATCCAGGTATTAGACGCGAGCCCGCTCCCGGTTATGATCTACAACTTCCCGTGCGTAGCGCACACACCCTCGGAGAAAAAATAACCTCATGCGTGGACGTACAGCGGCGCAGCTTCGGGGATCGACTTTGACTCGGACTTTCTCATCGAGCTCTCGGAGCACCAAAACTGCTTTGGCGCCAAGGTACGCGCGCGGAGTACTTATTTATTCACAACACTCACAATTAATGCCAGCTCACCTGCGCGAGCGTCGGCAAGGGCCACCGCCTCTCCGCGCACACGACGTCCGAGGCATACAAGACGCGCCACCCGCGCCCCTTCTTCGTCATGCCCGGCTTCTCCGACATCCTCCTCCCCGCCCTCGTCTCGCGCGCCTCGGGCTGCATCACCGGCACAGGTCCCCCCTCTACAAAATAACTCACTCCAAAAAAACTCACACCCCGCACAGGGAACATCATCCCCAAGACGATCGTCAAGCTCTACGACACGGCCGTGGCCGCGCTCGCGACGGGCGACGGCGAGCAGCTGCAGGCCGCGCGCGGTCTGCAGGACCTCGTCGCCGAGGCCGACTGGGCCGTCGTCAAGGCCGGCATCGGCGGCACAAAGTACGCCATGGACACGTACGTCCAGCCGGGCCTCGGCGGTGTCCCGCGCTCCCCGCTGCCCCCCGCGCCCACCGCCATCAAGGCCATGCTCGCCACCGGCCTCAAGCGCGCCGTTGCATTCGAGAACTCGCTGTGAGCGCGTCATAATACGAGAATTCGCCGAGCGCGGCGTACGAGAATTCGCCGCGAGCCTCGTACGAGGATTCGCCGTGAACATCGTACGGAAACGTGTAATATTGTATTGTATGTACCATATGTACTTACGGACATCTATTGGGGGAAAGACACCCATCGTTCTAAACATATTCCTAAACTTGGGGCTTGTATCCTATGATTTCTAGCTGACGCGACTACGCGCCTCCGCAAGGCTCAGCTCGATCGCGAGCCGCAGATCGTCGTCCATGTCATCATCGCGCCCCGACGGCGCGCGACTCACGTAAGCCGCAGCCACAGACGACGATGACGCGCGACTGATATAAGACGCGGCGGCAGACGACGCGGGGCTGGGCACGGGCGAGCGCGCCAGTGGCGTCATCCACGCAGACCTGCTCGGCGTCCCGCGCGGGCTCGCGCTGCTGCTGATCGGCGGGAAGTGCGCCGCGGCAGGCGGCGTGCTCCGGTTCGGTGGCGACGGCGCGAAGAGCGCCTCGCTCGGCTCCGCGCGGAGGGGCGGCGAGACTTGGATTTTGCTGTTCGACGCCGACGAGGACGACGAGACGCGCGGGATGGGGCGGCCACTGCGTGTCTGGAGCGCGGATGTGCGGGGCGGTGACGAGGGCACGGAGGACGGCGGGGAGGATGACCTGGATTGGGACTCGGACTGGGACTGGGACTGGGACTGGGATTGGGATTGCGCGGCCGCAGGAACGGCGTCGTCAAAGTCAAAGTCGCCCTCGAAGACGCCTTCGTCGATCGCGGGGGCCGTGCGCTCCCGCTCTAGTGCTTCCTCGCGGCTGAGCATAAGCACGTACTCAACCGCCTCGACCTCGTCCAGCCCCAGCGTCTCCAGCCGCGCGCGCTGCTCCCGCTCACGCCCATACGCCCTCTGCACGTGCCGGCTCTCCTCCTCCAGCAGGTGCCGCGACTCCACGATCGCCTGGTGCATCTCTAATTGTTCTAAGCAACACATTGTTAATTTGCAGCAATGGAAAAAAGGGGAAATGCACGCACGATGGTACTTGCTCGTCACCGCGCGCTCTTTCTTCTTCCCGGGCGCGCCGCGCGTCCGGAACCCGCCCTTGGGCACGGGCCCGGCGCGCCATGCCATGACGCGGTCGCCCACCGCGACGAGCAGGACCTCCTTCTCGGGCCCCAGCACGATCTGCCGCACCGACGGATCCTCCGGGGGCGCCGCGCCCACTACCAGCACGGACGCCGGCGACGCGCGCTTGCGTGGCACGGGCGTGGGGAACGTGCGCAGGTGCGTCAGCGTCAGCGCGTCCCACACCTTCGTCGTCCCGCGCGCGCAGCCCGTCACGAGCGTCATGCCGTTCCACGCGAGCGCGGTGACCGCCGCGCCGTCCTCGTACGCCTCGAATTTGTGCGTGGGTAGGGAGGTTTCTGTGGTCGCCCAGTCGTATATGCCCACGCAGCCGAGCTGCGTACCGGTGATGACGAGGCTGCATTCGCCCGGCTGGGCGGTGAAGAACGGTGCAAACGACGTGATTGCCCCCAGCGCCTGGTCCCCGAATTGGGCGCACTCGATGGCGCCGGTCGCGAAGTTGACATCGAAGCGGTAGAATAGAGGATGATCGGAGAACGCCACAAGAAGCGCGAGCGAGGACCCACAATTGTCGATGTGGAGCGCGGAAATCCGGCGGTCGGCGCGGTCCCCTTCTATCGGAGAGGGAATTGTCAGCACAGCGACAGATATCGGTGCATCAGACATATCGGAACTGAAGCCGCTCCAGACAACGATATCACCGCTGCGCATGGCGCCTGCGACGATGCCTTTGCTCAAAGCAGCGGCTACCTTGATGCACTCGTCCGGGGCCCGGCCTTCCGACGTCCACACACATCGAGTCTTCTTCGCGTCCCACACTTTGACCCGACCGTCACCTCCGCCCGTAACGGCGTTCGCACCGTCCCATACAACATCCAGCACAACGCCCTGGTGCTCGTCACCCACGGTGCATCTCGAGAACTTGGCAGCCGACCGGCTGCCCGCATCCATCGCCTTGTTCGCGGCCGTGAACGCGACCTCGCCGTTCCGGAATCCCCACACGATCTTGGCCGTCCCGCCGTCGGATCCCAGCGCACAAGCCGACACGTTGGGCGTGAATTCCGTGTTCGGGTTGCCGATCCCCAGGCCGGTCCCGCTGCCGGCCGCATCAAGATATCCGCGGAGAATGCGGCCTGTGAAGGGCAGGCTGCGGGATACGACGCCGTATTGAAGCGACGAGCTGATTAGGCCATGACCCGGCATGAGATGCATGCTCGAGACGGGTGAATGCAGAGGGATGTGGGCCGTGGTTGTGTTGCGCGATCGTTCCCATCGTCTGGAAGATATCAGTGTTTGTAGACTCGAGAAAGTCTGTATTAAGTACCGTCTCAGCGAGAAATAAAAGATGAATTCGGTTCTCCAGGATCCGAGGTGGGATCTGCGGAGCAGTAGACATTTTGCATTATGGAGATCTGACTCGGGTCCGATCCCAAGGAGCTGGTACACGAAAGCTCGATGCCAGGTGTGCTCGTCTCTTATGTGATCTGAGAGACGGGAGTTGACCTGGCCGAGGGCGAGAAGCGATCTGGGGTCGAGATTCGAGGTGATGTGGGTGAGGCTCTCGGGGGGAATGTGGAGTAGGAGAAGTCCATGTTCGGGATTGGGGGACGATTCAGATGATTTGTTGGATAAAAGGTTGTTCTGGGTGAGTTGTATTTTCCTATTGAGCATAAAACGGTGGAAAGCGAGAAAGTAGGGTTGGGAGCGCCGAGGATGCGCTCGAGGTCGTGGTAGGTCAAGAACCGGAGTTGGCTGCCGAGCCTGCCGAGCTTACATGATAGGAAGGCCCGTGACAGCGCGTTTTGGCCGTTGCACCCATTTGCTTTCTGAATCTCGTTTACTAAATCAACACCGCGTCTTCCGACTCCTGCCTCGCGGCTGGAAGGCTCTGGAAGGCTATTCCCGTTGGTTATCTTCCTATATTTGACGCTTGCCAACTGCTTGGGAAAGACTTGAGCTTTTCGCACTTGACTCAGTGCCACCATCATCTTTCACGCAGCTGATGCCACCAATTCGTGAGATTCCAGCTCGCAATGTAACAAAATGCAACGAACCTGGTCCGCCAGCTCGCACCGTCGGCCCCTTGTTGCTGCGTCGGCTACTTCGCTGTTGCCATACATTTCGACTCATTGATCAAGGGAAGCATACGCTTAACTGCGCAATTTGCCTTCACAACGGAGTCTAAGGAATGGTATACATCTGCACCCGACGCGTTCATTTATCCACCCCGGGCCTTTCCTTCACCGACCATTCACCGACCACCAACGTTAACCTGTCTGTCGCAGGCGACCTGTTTTGTTTTTACTTTAACTGTGCGCCCGTCCCACGCACTCTTACGGCTTTAATGCCTACCTCTTACCACAGTTTCGCATTCCCGGCCAGCTCAGCAGAGAGCACCGTCTTCCTCAAGCTGTCAGACTCGTCGTCCCAAGGCGGTGGTGGCGGAGGTTTCAACGGCGGACAACCTCCACCACAGACGACGCACCGGCAGCAGTTTCCGCCCCCGTTCGCTTCTTCTGCCGCGTTCACCACTTCAGCCAGTACGTCCCCGCGTCGCAGACTTGGCCCCAAATCTCATTTCCCCCAGCTTCGAGTTCCCTTACCCCCACGAGCACTTCTTTCCGTGCGTCTATCCGCCATTTTCACTTATAATTATGATATCCTAATACAGCACATACAGTTCAAGCGACATCTTCAGCACAGCCTCCGCCGCCTCCTCCTCCTCGCCCAAAGCTTCCCCTGGGGCTCATAATCGGTGCAAGCGTGGGTGGAATGGTTCTCGGCGCTCTCCTCGTCACCCTCTTCTTCTTCTACCGGCGGCGCAGGGCCCAGCGCAAGGCCCAACAGAGCCAGGACCTCAATCCCAACCAGGACGAAGGTTCGTCGTCCGCTTCAATCCATCGCGGCATACTAAATGCCAATTTTTTTTTCGCCTGCAGAGAAAGTAACATCACTAGACGACGACCCCCCCGATGCGAATCCGACCTCCACCAAGGTCATGGCCTGGATGCAACGCAACCGCGTCGTGTCGGTCTCGACGATCTCGTCCTTCTCCTCGCCGACCCTCCTTGAATCAACATCCGCCGGCGCACGGACATCCGTCAGCGCGTACTCCCAGGCGAGTGGTCCCGACCGCAACAACCCCGACGAAGAAGGTCTCCCCCGCCCTCCGGGACTGTATCGCATAAACGAAAACGAGTAACATACGTACAATGACTATATCTCTTGTATTAGTTCTGTACTTTTCTTTCGTCCCCGCCTTTGGCCGAGTGAGAAAACTACGGAATTGCCACACAGGAGTATCACGGCAAGACTGATGCATTCTCTTAAGTCCGAAGTCGTTCAATCTCGCAACAATGATGATGCTTGGTCTCGCGTGCAGCAGCGTGGCCGCCTGTAATCCAGACACCCTTTGGGCGAACATTGAATTCAAGACTCAATGCAGCGAATGACATCTATAATCAAACCTCACGCTGTTGAAGCGTTTCGCCCAACGCTGTTGAAGCGTTATAGACCAGCCCTGGTTCCGAAAGCTCATACCGCCCGAGCCATCTCATACAACGCCTCCTTGTCTCCCGACTCCTCCACCAGCGCGCGGAGCAGCCCATCCTTGTTCTTGAGCAGCACCTTGGGGGTATCAAACTCGACCTGCGACGAGATCAGTCATTGGGCAAGAGGAGCCGGAGAGGAACTCACGATGCGGCCAGCGTCGAGGACCATCTACACGGGGATATGTCAGCAATGCAGCACGAGTAATTTAATCCGCAACGCACAATCTTATCCGCGTCCATGATGGTCTGGAGCCGATGGGCGACGGTGAGGAGCGTAGTGTCGCTCGACAGCTCGGTGCGCAGAGACGACTGGATCACTGCGTCGGTCTTGTAATCTAACAAAGAGCGGTAAGAAAATGATATCTCATTACGCTCCATGCGTACCGATGGCAGACGTTGCTGTAGCGGAGATGTGGTTAGTCGGAGCGCACAATTACGGATACAGACATACCTTCATCCAGTATCAAGAGCTTACTTCCACGCACGATTGCCCGAGCTTTGCCATACCCTCAGTCTCGAACTATGGAAGTAGAAGAAAATGCTCACCCAGCGCGATTATCTGGCGCTGACCAACAGAGAGATTGTTCCCTCCAGCGGCGATCTCGCTGTCCAACGTGAGCTTTCCTTCTTCCATCTCTTCCTGGAGCGACGAGAGTCCCGCGGCGCGCAAAGCATTGTTCAGAGTGGCATCGTCGAATTGATCAAACATGTCCAGATTGGACCGAAGGGATCCTACAAGAAGCTCGGGCTACGAGACAGGGTGAACGGACATCATGAGGGTGTAACAAGCGCAGCTTACGACTTGGGGGATGATGGTGATGTTTGACCGTAGCGCGTCCAGATTGAGAGACGACGTAGGGATACCGTCGTAGTAGACCGTGCCTTCGGTGAAGATGCATCTGAGGAGCGACAGCGTCAAAGAGCTCTATGGAACAAATGGGTTAGAAATGAAAGTCGACATCGGAAACAGCGTACCTTTCCCGATCCCGTTCGACCGACTGCACCTTACGGTTAGCTCCTTCAAATTATCACTCGATGTACTATGACGCACCAACTCCGACCCTCTCACCAGACTTGATGTTGAAGGAGATGTCGTGCAGTACTTTGGGCCCATCCGATGAATATTTCGCCGACAGATTGTCGACGCTAAGGCTTCCACTTGCTGGCCAGTAAGCAGGCGGGATTCCGGCTGAGGTGGGCTTGGGCTCTTGCTCGATGGTGATATATCTCTGAATGCGCTCCAAACTAAGCAAGGCTCAGTATATGATTCAAGCATCGATAATGTGCTTGCCTGTTGCCTTGCACCTCAAATTGATTGAGTACGCGCACCCAGTAAAGGATAATGTTTGCGAAACCAAGTGCCTATGGTGAATGATTAGAGGATATTCTACCGAGTAACTCCATCACTAACCATATTCAAACTGAAACCAATATTGAAAGGACGCTCGCTCTGGAAATAAACTATGTAGTAGGCCAGCGACGCGGCCTGCAGTAGTCAGTACAAAGGTGAAGGTAATAACAAAAATGGCTTACAAACAGTCCGCCCAATAAATCAATCCGAACGGTTACCCAGCGGTTCACGTTCGAAAATGTACGTGCTGCCCTGTAAAAGGTCAGGAGTCTCGCCAATCATGCGCCGTGTTCCATACCTGCTCAATCTGTTGATTCGCTTCATGGAGACCTCTATCAAGGCTTCTTGAGCACCGTAGGCTCGGACGGAGACTGGGCAACTCAGTGAGGATCGCTTACAAGAATGGCAAAAACTTACCCAGTCCGGCCATCGTTGCACCGAAGCTACAATATTAATCGTCGATCAGCGTTGGTCTTGCCCAAGAAGATAGGGGGCCGCACTGTGCGAGCACCGGCGCCTTGGCGTTACTCATTTCTCGTTTTACACTCAACTGCGAGGCTGAACGGATGGATCTCAGTCAAATGGTAGGAACATGAGTCAGCACGCACGAACCTATGTATATTCGACCGGTGATCGCCCCGATAATTCCCACAAGAGCGCCCGCGAAGAAAAACACGGGAGTGAAGAACACGACAGCAAAGAACTTCATGAGCATGGCAAGGGTCAGCTCTACCAAACATTCAGTCAGACCGGTCAATTCGCGGGTGATAATAGACTCACCCAAAAGTGTTTGGAGGCCTTCCGCAATCGAGCTATCTACCGCGGTGATATCTACCGTGCAACGAGCAAGGATGCGTGACGTGGGCGTGACATCGAGCCATCTTTTATGGTGAATTTAAAAAGCAATGCGAGAGGGAAAACACATACCTAAGCGTGGTACCTAAAACTGACTCCACGAGTTGTTTGTGGATAGTTCGCGATGCCCTGAACGACCCCAAGGTGTAGAAAATAAACCAGAGCGCGAATATAACCAAGCTCCCGAGGAGAATAACGGCTACAAAGAGCGATTGAGTAAAATAAATATGTATAAACCACGAGGCGCACAAAAGCCTCCGAGATAGCTGGCGGTAAGCTTCAGTACAGGTTCTCGAGCAAAGTCTCATAGAACTTACTGGAATACTGCTACGGGCGTTCCCTGCCCATATTGACTACGAAGTACAAGTCAGTAACTTGGAATGTAAGACGCAAATACGATAATACCTCGCCCAGTATCCTAGCCACCAGGTTTGTAACGTCATTCCCGCTTCGCCGACCACCATGAATGAAAGCACGACAACGAAGAAAAGTCGTGTCCAGTCTCCTCCCATCCCATGGAAGTAGAGGTTCAACGCGCTCCAACTCACGTGTCCGAGCTCTATCTCCTCCGCGACTATCAGCTTTCCATCTTTCTCCTTCTTGAGCTCCTCCGGATCGATCTCTTTCTCGGCCACCTCGAGAATCTCCTCATCCTGGCGCACTTCCTTTGCCAAGACCTCGTCCTTGGCCAATGCATCAGAAATGGATCCCTGACTGCGTACGTGGCCGTCCAGACCCATGGAGACAACAAAATCCGCTATCTTGCTGGTCATCGCCACATTGTGAGTTACGAGGATGACTGTTCGGCCTTTTATCAAATCTCCACAAAGACATTTGCTGTAATCCCCACAGTCAGTGATCGAGGTTGCGCGCGGGCAACGTTTACGCACTCGACGATCCATTTCGCGGTGTGGACATCAAGGGCCGCGAGCACATCATCGAGCAAAACAATCTGGCTGTCGGAGTAAAGTGCTCGAGCAAGTGTGACCCGAGCCTTTTGGCCACCGCTCAACGTCAAGCCCTGGTTCGTGTCAGTTGTCAAATCACTTTGGATACTGAAAGTGTCACCTTTTCGCCGACCTCCGTCTCATCCGAAGCATCGAACAACTCAAGGTCTCGTTCCAAGCAACACTGATATAGAACCTTAAACGACGGAGTCAACGACGAATCTACCGCGAGATCTTAGAGTTACCTTCTTATACCGTTCCTCGTCCATGGGCGCGTGGAAGAGAATGTTGTTCTGGACAATTGTTCAGACGTTTCTTTGGCTGCCAGCCAGGCACTCACTTTGATAGTGTCGTTCATCACCCAACTTTCCTGCGCAGCGTACGAAACGCCTTTGTCGCGGGGAAGATTGTACCACGTGGAAGGTGAGGACGGAACGAGATGCATCTCGCCTACGCGAAATTGTGAGTCTATGCTCGTCACAGAACCAGAGAAATACACACCAAGGAGAGCCATGAGAAGCGAAGTCTTGCCCTAGAAAACTTGGATTAGAAGAGGAAAATATACCAAGAGTAATATCATCTCACCGATCCCGTAGGACCGACAACAAGGTTTACACGTCCCGGCCTGAAGAAAAGCTCCCCGTCGATCTTGAGCAAAAATCTCCGGCTAGAGGGCGTGGCGGTACCGTCGGTCTCGTCGTTCGACCATGCGAACGTGGCCTCCCGGAAACCCACAAGGTCTGAAGTGGGCTCGTCGGGTGCGACGATTTCCGGGGTGTCCTTGGAAATGAACGAATCAAGGAGTTCGGTCTAGGCGGAGATATTCAGCTACAGGAATATGACATTGACACCCCGACGCACGTTGTGGAGAAACTCGTTCAAGCGATCTAAGGAAACTTTGCCATTTACGGCCGTTGAGATGGTGTAGAACGTGAACCACATTTGGCTGCGCAGCAAGTCGAAGACAGCCATGGACGAAAAGACTTTTGACGCGCTTAGTTCTTCTTTAGCGATGACGGTCTGTCGAAATGTCAGTTCAAAGCCACCATTAATGAGCTTGAGTTCACTGACACTGTGCGGGACGGAGGAGGGTTCCATGGTAAGTCCCGAACAAACTTGGGAAATTGAGCTTACTATGTGGCTGTGAAGCGAAGAGGCGTCAGATATGAATCAGGGACAGAGACTGGTAGCACAAACCATAGGTCGCGAGCATGGTCAAAATAGGAATTATGGAGCTGTAGAGGATGAGCGAGGGGTCCATGACCGAAAACGAACACACTTTAAGACGCCGTTGAGAAGGTCAAGCATCTTGCGCTTCCAGATCCAATTCAATTCTTCCTCCCGCTTGTCGGCGATCTTCTCATTCATTTGCTTTTCCCATCCGAACATCCTGAAAGCCATTTGAGACAAGCCGACAGTGGCAGGAAGATCACGTACTTGATCATTCGGAGCACATTCATCGCTGAAAGCCTGTTAAGTTGATGGTTATTTAAATTTGACGAAAGAGACTTGCTTTCAGAGACCGTTTGCACTCTTGCGTCGGTCTTTTTGAGCGTCGCCTGTTGAACAGCTGACACTGGTTAGCTTTGTATGTCTCGCGAAACAAATGAGCCCTCACTCTGTTCTAACTTCGCCACATAGCCCGGTAAAGGGAAGCTTCCAGAAACAAGTAAGGTCGCCGCCGAAGCACGATGGACATGGAACTCACAGGGCAACCATGACCCTTGGGAAACAAGTAAGGTCGTAATTGAAGGAAGGACAAAAATGTGACGCACCCCATACCGACAAAAGCACTGTTTTGTGAACGATATAGTCAGCCTACTGGCAAAAAAAAGGAAGTACAGACAGCGGGCTAACCTCCAGCCCAGCACTTGGTACAAGAACACGATAGAGCCGAGGACCTGCACAGGGACGAGGATTACCAAGAACAAAACGTTCCGAGCTTCATTGATGTGCGACAGATCTGTCGTGACTAGATTGGTGATTTTTCCGAGGAGGTTGGCGCTGGCTTTTGTGGAAGGTTCCTTGGCGGCGTCGGCCTTCCCATCGGCCTTTGCTTTGTCGCCCGTCTCGGCCTTGACGCGGATGCGCAAGGCATGCTCGAACACCAGCTGGGTGATGAGTGCAGTCGTTTGAGTCATAATGCGCGTCTGTAGGCGATTCAGCGAGACGGGAGAAGCCGACTGGCTCGCGGCTCACCGAGATAAAAATGTACCACTGGAAGGCCAGCGACGATATCATGGGACCAAGGAATAATAAGGCGATCCAGACCCTGCGGGGACGGGTCAGCGTCTTTGCAAGAAACTGACTCGCGTGGTGCTGGGAACGAACCATGGTTTCACGAAGGCGGGCTCGTCAGGATGCTCCAGGTAGCTGAGGGGAGAGGTCAGTGCGTAACGTGCGGTCTGACCCGTACTTACTTGAGCAACCTGTTAAGCCCGATGGGGGACACAAAAGTCCCCAGTGCGATTATGACCAACATGATAGCCATGTTTATGAACGTCCAGCGGTAGATCCAAGCAATCCCAAAGAAGATGTGCCGCTTTTTCTTCGCAGTAAACACATCCAAGTGCTACTATTGTCAGCTATACGCGAGTCTACGACAGAAATTAAACACACCGGAAAGGCCATCGCCTTCAGATTCTCTGCGTAGTCGAAATCGGACAAAGGCGGGAGCTGTTCGAACTCGAGATGGGGGATACGATACGCGAGGAAAATTATCGGATCCAGGAAAAAGTAGAGCACAAGCGACAGGATCGGCGCGGTCTGTTCGGGATTGGGGACCGGCATCGGGTTCTGGGCGCATGTTAGTGATATTGACACGGGATGCGTCGAATTATAAGCATGCCTTGGGGTCAACGGGGATATACTGGCGGGGTATGGCCAGAGGTATGATCCCAGAAACGGCAAAGAGCGTGATGACCTTTGCCCACAGGAGCCGACCCTCGGAGAGGTCCATGGGAGTGAGTTCGAATGTCGCCAACGGGAAGATATCGCGGTAGACATAAACACCGAACGTACATAGTAGGACGGTGTTCAAATGCTTGACGGCAACCTTCGCCCACCTAGGGCTGCCTGCCACGGAGACAATAGCAAGGACGGAGGCGTAAAACTAAGTGCAAGATGATGAAACTAGCTTTTTGATTCAGAGCATAAACACGCACGTAAGTCACACACAGTGCAGCGTGCAGAGATCTACGGGGGCTCGTGTCCGATGATGCGAATGTTCCGGTTTCCTGCCCCGAACCATCCTCTCTCTCCGAGACCAGAGAAAAAATGGACAAGGCAAGCAATTCGAGGCACCCAGCAAGCCTTGCCGCTTTAAACGCGAAGATGGTCTTCCCACCATGTTTCTCAATGTGTACGGCGACTGAGTGCGTTTCTGTCGTGTCTTCAGGCTCCTGTTCTGTGGTTTTGAAATATGAGACGCGTAATTTGAGGACGGGTTTCGACGACCACAGAAGATGGAGTAGGAGCGTGACTATGGACGCTGTCGCGATGTAGAGAGGGAAAATGAGTGTGTCTGACCAGAGGCTGGAGGGTTATTTGAGCATAATGCTCATATCCATGTCCAAGCGACTTGCCTGGCCATTGGAAAGTTGTGCACTTTCCGGGCTGGTGGGGGCTGGTGTAGTAGAGGACTAATGCGGGCTAGATGGTAATGGTATGGTGGTGGGATGGATCTGAGTCTCAAATTTAAATTTGGCGCGTAGCATTGTCAACACGAGATTGTACCACGAGGTTGGAGGGGATCAACCCATCAAGGATCAAACCAGGATCGATTGCTGTCAACCGATTCCTCCAGATTCCTCCCTTGTTCCTCCTCCTCAAGCTGCGTATACTGTGCGCGTGCCTGGCCAAGGAGCAAGGATACTGCCAGCTGCAGGCTGCTCGCACTTTCAGAAAAATAATGCACGAAATAGATCGAACAATGTAGATTGGCAAGTCCTGAGATAGCTAGGAGGCATGACATTGATCCATGGCACAGTTTAAATAACGAAACGCGGGTTTCCAGAAGCAAGCGAGTAGACTACACCTACCAATTCATCCCAAGTCTTATCCTTCGCCCTGGATGCACCATTCAATCTCCAGCTCCCGCACTAGTTCAATAACATAGACCAGAGTTATTATCCAACTCGCCGTAACACTGGCACAATCGTATCAAGAATAAATATAGCGTCGCGTAGGATCCGGACGCCTCTCACGGCCTACTTAATACCCACCGCGGTAAAAAGGCCCGGGCTCGCAGAGGGAGATGAGCCGTACGAACTCAAAGACCAAGAAGGAGGAGCGCAAGCGCACAAGAAGGCCGCCGGCAATCCCTCCACCGAGGACGTCCCCAAATCGTTGTCCGCGAAAACAAACTCAAAATCCCCGCCGAAGCTGAAAAAGAGTAAAAAACCCTCGGCCGACGGCGGGTACAAGATGGACAACGCCTATGTGTCCTCGAGCGGGAGGCCCAAGCACAAGGGGCGCTTGCGGTTCTTTTCTCTGCGCAAGAAGCAAGACGCGACACCCGGGCCTGCGGTGGTCGACCGATGCCCGAGGGCGAGGTGTTCAAGCTGCCTATCGCGTCCCGGTTCACTACCACGCTTGGGCTGCACCCAGCACTCACTTGACTCCATTATACTTACACTTGTGCACACATAGCTGCAAACCCTGCACGGAAAATCCGCCAGTACTACATACCCTGCGCGCACCGCGTCCCTCGCACGTCACAGCACCACTGAGCCGCACTCATGTAACGGCCGCGAATCCGCGCCCCGTGCAACGAGTGCAGCTGTGAGTGTCCTAGTGCGTGTGCCCTGCACGCTACGGAATCGACCTACTGGCGCACAAATTCGTACGCAGGGAATGCGGCCGAGTACCCCCCACAGCATCTGCACTCGTCCGCGCCCGCTTACCCATGACGCCGCAGACGTTCCGCGAGCGCGACTCCGCGCCTCGTGTTGCGTTTGCGGCTGCGCGCTGATTCGAGGCCCGCCGTCGCAGCGCAGGTGCCGTTTTATGCCCATGACTTGCGGGAGGGAAGTGCATGAAGGCACTGACTCGAACGCGGGTTGTAGCGAGTCAGGTCGGGTCCTGCGATGCCCAAGACGAGCGCGGTGCGTACGCACCTTTTCTCTCCCCCGCATTGCTCACTACTTGACCAGCCTGCAGCTCCCGCGGCCTCGATTCCACTCTCGCCATTCTCCTTCCTTCCCCATCGGCCTCGCGAGTCGCGTTGCATGCGCACGCCGAGATGCGAGGTCGAGTTCGCGCAAGGCGATATCGCGATCTGCGCTTCCCGGACGCGCAGGTGCGCGATACGGTGGTGGAGGCATGCAGCATGCGGGGCCGAGTCCGCGAGTCGACTACGCGCGAGCGCGTTCGTAATGGACACTTGCTATGTACTGTATACGTATTTTTCGCACTCTTTTTTTACTTTTTTTGGAAGGCGCTCTCGCTATGGAATGCTCCAAAGTAGGTCCATTTCTCCAAAGTAGGTCTGTTACTCCAAAGTAAAACCATCTACTCTGAAGAACTTTGGAGTGATGGTCCTACTTTGAAACACTTTGGGGCGCTTTGGAGGACCTCCTTCTTTCGGCTATTTCGCTTAAATCCAGCGAAGATGTTGCCATCGAACTTGGGTATCCGCTGGTGGACGTCGATGAGCTGAAGTGGAAATTAATTGTGGTAATGTGATTATTCATACTGTGTATCGTGTTCATAGCTGATTATTTGGTCCAGGTAGAGGGAGATGATGAGGTTGAATTGCAGGAGGGTTAGATTGGGCTAAGCTTCGCGACTGTCTTGTACCATACTTTGTTCATGCAAGTTCATTGCACTCCCCGCACTCCGGCTCATTACAAATATCTACCCAATATTGTAAATTCCAACTGCAGCGACCTACGTGTGATAATAAACACACCCCCCGCCATCTTCAGACCACATTATCCGGCCCCGCGATTGTGCTTCTAATGCTGCAGGGATCTGCGCTGTCAACCAATTCCCTCGCCTCCCTCCTCGAGCTGCGTATACTGTGCGCGTACCTGGCCAAGGAGCAAGGATACCCATTACACCTCGTGTGTGCCAGGCTGCTCGCGCTTTCAAAAAAAGAATCCACGAAATAGATCAAGCAATGTAGATTAGCAAATCCTGAGATAGCTAGCGCTGAGGTAGAATAACGAAAGGCGGTTTTCCAGAAGCAAGCTACTTCGACGCGAGTAGACTAGCAATGTATTCGGCATGTGCAAAACCTCCTACCATTGGGTTCCGGCGGATCCAAAGGCGCACGGCGAGGAACTTGAAACGTGCAAAGGAAAAATAAAAATACAACAGGAAATACACACTTGGTCTCAGACGTAACTCCCTACTCGAGCTCGTTTCTCTTCATCCGTGGTCTCGATGGCCCCCCCTGACATCTCAGGGTTCCGGTCAAAGTAAATGCTGTCTTTACTCCTCTCCATTCGATCGGAACCCATGCTAATGGGCGGAGAACGTGCCATCCGAGTCGTAGACGGTGGTCTCGCCCTGTGTTTTCTGCATGGATACCCCGAGCAGGACCACGGCGGGGTACGCCCCCTAGGCGTAGATCATTAATTTCCTCTGAGTCGGTGGAAAGCCAGTTTCACACTTACCGCGATTTGGATGCTCACCGGGCTCCATAAATCGCCGAGCGTGCCTTCAGGCGTTCGGATGAGCGCGGTGACGATTGTAATCAGCTGAAGGAATTCGGGTTTGAGCAGCGTTGCTTAGGATCAGACAGTGCATCTCACTCACACTAGTTACACAATATAGCACCCCGCTCTCGACGATCAAGCCAAGGACCTGATCCGCCTTTGTACCTTTCGTCCTGTCCGTAAACGCGGCGCGAATGTTCCGTCTATTCTTCCTGTTCATGTAATTGTCGGAAAAACAACTATACCGTATTACGAAAAATCGAACCATGCAGTCACTCCGACAACCGCGGTCGCAGATAGGTTAGAAAACAGCGACATGACCACGTTGGAAATTTGTAGAATGTTAATCCCTTTATTTAAGACACTGTCTGGCGAAAGATCGTCGATGGGGGACTGGATGAACGCGACGATCCTGAACACAATGGTGGATGCAACGGAGACTGGGATAATTTAATGATAATTAAATAGTATAGGTATGGGATGAGCGACGCACCAGCCGTAAGGATGAGGAAACCAATCGTGATCCACAAGTATGCCCTGTGTCGCGGACATATAATCCATGCCCTCCAGACAACCACCCCATCACTGAGGACATACTATGGGGAAAATCAGATACGCGTTAATCACTCGTAGAATTCTCGCTAACATTGATGAGAACAATAGCATTGAACAAGGGCGACCATTTGGTTATCCCATCGTGTAAGAAAGTGAACTGGATTGCCAGTGGACTGCGCGGCGTGAATACATAGATCCGCATCCTGTCCACGACATCCGCGACGGAGTATGCCCAATATGCCGTCGAGAGGATGTACATGAACACAGTAGTCGCAAATATGATCTTGTTGGTTTGCGCTTTCAACCCCCGGTTTCTGAAAATCGTCGTGAGAAATTCATGTTACAGAAACGCAGTGGTGAGATCCCACAGAAGCATCCGGGTAGAAAGCAATATCAGAACGGTGTATAGTCCTATATCGACAGATGGAGATCAGGGGCCCCATACTCCTGCACGCATAGAGCTGCTCACCAAAAAAGAGTGTCTGCACCAAGAGGCCGGCGACAATGAATATGATGTATTCCCCGGCACGCGTAACCTGCGCAGCCGTTACGGGTGAGGAAGACATCTGAACCAAAGGCAAAACGGCCTCAAAGAGACCTGAAAGAAAAGAAGAGAAAGTGGTGACTGAGAAAGAAAGGCAGCAACACCAACACTGCTGCCGCAGATCAGCGATATATAGCCACTATCCAAGTACACGTACTGGAACCGACTCGCAGATCAGAGATGCGCGTCCGCGGACGACGGGGCAACCACCATTATGGCACTACAACTTGGTCGTTCGAAAAGAAGAAAAATGCACGGCCACAAACTGAGATCCTCGATTCATACTATACCGGTAGCTGAGCGCTGTACTTGCCAAATAATGTCGGCTAGGCCAATTGATCACCTGTTGATGATCAATCAAATCGGCTGGAATTGATGTATGCACGGCCGGGGAGTGCGGCTGAGAATTCAGCTCGCTGCCACATTTCAAATTCCTGGTGGCCACCTTTTCTGGTGTCTATTCTCACTAGGTGTCGGCTGCGCCGCCTATAACCTCGCTCCCCGTCGGTGTTCTAAAAACCAAGCTGACTCAAACCCAGACACCAAGCATCTCTAGTCCGTAGCACAAAATCGTATCGTACAAAGTAAGAACATCATATATCGCCGCATAGCTCGAACTCGTCTCATCTCGGTCTACCGTTTCCTCAACAGAGCAAACCGCTGCGTTTGTAGATCATGCCGTGCCGTTCGCAGACCCATGCCCCCTCATCCCGTGGGCCCCAGCCCTTCATCCCGCGCGGAGGTAAGAGATATCTTGCCATTACTAGTTTGCCACTTATTCACCGTGGTTTTCAGCTCACGCCCCGCAACCCCCCCTTTCGCACGCGCATCACGCAATATCCTTCTACATCACAAGCTACATAACTATCGGCGGTAGCATGCCCTGTTCTAACATACCGCACAGTACCTGCAGACGCAGAGAGATGAAAAGAAATTAGGACTACAGAAAAAAAAAAAATTCGATGCCCCGGGCTGGATTTGAACCCGCACCTCCAGAAGTAGAACGGCATTATATATTGCACATAGTGTTCTGGCGCTCTGTTCTTTTAAGCTACCACGGCGTCATTGCAATCAGGACACCCTGCCTAAACCCTGTGTCAACCACGCCGTATTCTAGGGTTAAGCTATAGCGTCGACGCCAGGGAGAGGGAAGTCCTTGCGACGCGCGTCACATCCCTTTGATCGTGAACCCTTGCAGTATATCCATCGCAATCGCGGAGAACCGATATATTACGAGCATGCACTGCCACACTACAGTAAGAGATTCGACGTCGCGGCGTCTACGCCTTCCCCCGTCCTTTTCCACGCCAAACGCCGGCCCGTACATCGTTGTCATCCTCAGTTTCGTCACCTAACGTTGGGGTAAGTAGCATCCAAACCGACGTGGCGCCACGCACCCGAACTCTCGACTACCACGCGTTTAGCCTTGCGCACAGGTGCCTCATCGTCTTCAAAGGTGACCTTGCGCTTCCCCAATGCAGTTTTACGTACACGCCTGTAGAATTCCAGGTTAGACTCGTCCCCATAATCGATGCCCTCCTCGGTGTTGTCGTCGTCTGGCACGATAAAGTCAGACATGTCCGGCGATCTCGCGACGTCCGCAGAGTGTTGCAATCCACTCAACGTCAAGGGGACCTGAGCGGCAGCTTCGTGTACCGGTCCCCACATAACAGCAGCGGGGCCCCGCATACCTTCGTGGCCGATAGAAGCTGACGTCATGGACGCCTCGTCGAAACGAGGCACAAATAGATCTGCTGGTGAGCCTGAGAGCTGTGGTCGCCTCGCCCACGAGGCAGAGTCGTGCGGCGTCTGCGGCGTAGCGGGGCGCCCATTCATCACAGCGCTAGCCACATAGGACGGGGGAGGCCATACGGGCCACGGCGACGGCTCCTCGTTGTTTGCTGGCTGACTGCCCCCCGGCGGAGACGGGGTGCCGGGCAGAAAGAGGGGGGAGTTGCGGGCGGACGCGCCGTCCGTTGCCAAACCGGAAGTCATACTGGAAGGAGCAACCGATAAATTAGCGGACATCAACGTGTATGGCGCGCCAGCCGGAGAGGGAGATACGTGCACCCCGAAATGAGGAGGCTGAGTTGTGGCCGGCGAAGAGAAGGGCGAGCGCAGCGCATGGGCAGGCGCCAAAGCCGCTCCCGGGGATGGCGTGAAGGGCATTGGAAAGATGCGCGGCGAAGGCGAAACAGGGCGATTGGGCGGAGTCCTCCAGCCAGGATTGACCCTGTCATGGTTTGCAAGCGGTTGCGCGGCGAAGAGGGGGGGATACGCGCTGTGTAGAAGCGGAATCTGCGTCGTCGCAGCTGCGGCAGGCAAGCCGATATGCGCCAAGGGCGCAATGTTGGCAGTTGGGGTCGACGTCTGGTGTATCGCAGCAGGGCTTGAACCAAATAGAGGTGGGTGCACCCCAGCCCGCTGAACGGGGCCGGCGGAGGCCAACGATCCCACCGATGGGCCGAAAAGAGGTGGATGTACGCCGGGGATGTTTGCGCGAGGGGCGGTTGCGGTGGGCAGGACAACCGGTGGCACCAGCATAGCGCCTGGGCCAAAAAGAGGCGGGTGGACATGCGTTGGCTGAGGCAAGGATAGTCCGACCGAGCTTGCAACAGCAGCGCCGAAAAGTGGAGGGTGCACACTCGCGGCAGGGCCTGCATGGACTCCGGGCATGGAGGACCCTTGATGAAACGCAACAGGGCCTTGCGCGGACTGTACTACGGGCTGCGCCGAAGGCCCGCCAGCAGGCAGCGAAGGCGCTGGACGATACATGCTCGTGCCGAAGGGTGTCGTAGGCTTGGGACGTCCCTTCTTGAGTATGGTGACCTGAACCACCTCGGCTATGAAGAGTCAGACATGGATTCAAGTAGGAGGTAAATATAATACCGTTCATGGACTCCACCTGGTCCCCATTTTTCTTGAAGCTGCGGTGAGTCAGCCGGAAGTATACCTCCACGAGACATCCGGGCAAAGCACGATCGACCTCCGTGGGCGGAACAAGATGCCCGTGCTCGTTGTATAGCGGGAAAGGTTGGACCTCGTGAGTCCGCGCGACATCCTGCAACCGTTCAGCGTTTTCTCGGCCGACAGGCCATGTGGCCGTCTGGACACCGCTCGATGGTAAATCCCCCTTGCGTTCGAAGACATTCTTCGTGAAACGCAACCCTTTCTCTCCGTCTTCGTTGAAGAAAAAATACTTGCTGCCAGACGGGCACGTTGCTGTCTCGATGAGTCTGAGATTTGCAACCGACTGCGCCCAAGCCGCCTTGAAAACGTCGTCTCCTTCTGGGACCAATCAGCATATAACGCAAGGACAAGTAGGAATCTGACGTACCAGGGCATTCCAGCACAAAAGCATACTTAGCCTTGCTGAGAGGGTCGGTCCATCGATTGGTCCAAGATCCCATAGGGCCACAGAAGCATCTGAAATCCTTCACCTTTCCAACGACAACGAGATAGGCGTATTGCGGCGCAGGGCCATCAGGGTCCGCGACGCCAACTTCGCGCTCGCGCAAGACGTTACGGCCGCTTTCTCTGGACCAACCGTAAGCTGTGAGCACGGAAGCGAGAGCAGTGTACTGAGTCAAGCGCGCGAGACGGTTGTGATGGGTGAAGGAGTCCCGGAAGAGATAGTTGTCGGATGTAGAAGGTTGAGAAGCCATAAGGAGTAGTTGCGGTGGTCTATTGAGTGGGGTGGGGGTGAAACGTCAAGTAGATCTTGAGCTGCATTTGAGGCCAGCTGTACTCCGGCAAATACATTCTGCAGCCAAGCGCGCGTCGTATCGGGTGCGCGCCGCATGTTCATGCCTTGAGATTCTCCTGGAAACGTTGGTTGGGAGATGACCCTGCCATTAATCAGACGATACCTTGGAATTCCAAGGACTACCGCGCCCCATTGGGTTACGTTTATTTCAGTGATGTCCCGCGGCGCTCGTGATATCCAGATCCTGCAAACCGAATGAAAGTTACTACCAGCTGAGATTCGAATGCGGAAGATGGTCATCACGTGACGCCCGTATATGGGTGGTCGAGTCTGCACCGGCTGAGCAGCGAGGACGGTAGCGTGCAGGGAACCAGGCCGCAGAGTACAAGAAATGCCCCAGCAGTGCGCCGCACGTCTATTAGGCAAGGCAAAACTCCCGCGATTCGAAAAAATCGAAATCGCGCCCTGGGCACGATCGAAAACATTTGCCTGATGCTCTTGCCTTTCTGATAAGCGCTAGGCGAACGGTTGCTTGTCTGCGCGAGATAGGGAAGAATGTCAATTCTGAGCAGTGATACTCGTCACGTGACATCCTATTGGGGGAGGACACGTTGGATATCCTGAACCTATACCGCGGCACGGCTCGTTCAGCCCGGACTGTCGCGTGCAGTGTCGAAGGCCCTGAGGATTGAGTGATAATCAGGGCGCCAAAACGTTGTTCCCAACGTGCACCGTTGAGGGATCCTCGGCTACAGAATTTCATCGTTGGCGGCGCGCAGGGCCATCGTAGAAGCACGCACCACGAAGTTGGCGAGCGTCTGATGTTTCCTGGACGATTGACTAGATATCTTGATAGTTGAGGCCGCCAGCTGGCATCGCTGAATCGGTCGGGATCTTGTGTTGTTTCAAATTCGACGTTCGCGCCAGCGCGTATTCTCCATATGGATGTCTGTGCAAGCGCATCCCCTCAATCTTTTAGAATCGTAGATTCTGCACCACATTCGTCGAATATTGCGTTGTTGGAAATGTACAATCTGTGTCGGGTTCCATCAGCCACCTGAACATCTGAGCTGGGCAGCGTAGCACAGGTGAAATTCGCCCAGCGATAGTCCAAAAAGAGAAGCGACTGCTGGCTCGATAAGCCAACGCGGCGCAGCTTAGAGGCTTTCTCACCATGGAGTTCCCCCGCGCCAGCATGTACCAGGCGAATATCACCAACTACTTTCAGCGCCGTCCGCCCGATACATCGATAGCCGTCCACGTTACGCCCGCGTTCGCGCAGCCCTCCGGCGACGGCCCGCCAGTCATGTACTATGCACCCGGCGCCGGGAAACAGAGTGCGCCCATCGACGTCGATGAGTGGGTGGCATCAGAACCCATAGACGTCGACGAGTTCAACGGCACCGTTGCAGGCCTCGATCCAACAGGAGAACCCAGCGTCGACTATGCGAGTTTTACCGGGGACGCTGATACGCAAGCAAGATTCGATCTTCCAGCAATGGCAAGCGCAACGGTGCCGGATGCGGTGACGGCCAGCCTCGACGACGACGGCCGCCTGTTCGAATGCTGCATTTGCGCCGATACGTTCCTGCATCCAGTCGTGTAAGTGAACACCCGTTATCTACGGGATAGTTATTATGACCATAGGTTTAGGACACTTTGCATGCACCTCTACTGTGACTCGTGCATACGGCGCAACTTCGAACAGTCCTTCTCGTGCCCTCAATGCCGAGGTGCCATAACTACGCAGCCTATGAGGGATTTGCTGTTCGAGCAAGAGTTGCAGAGGGCGATCGACGAGGGAGTTGTAGAGGAACCTGGGGCACGTGGGCGCCGCGCCCCGTACTATTGGGGCGATGTCGTTTTCCCAAGTAGCTAAGAGCGACTCGCTCTATGTATCTGCTATACATACCCGTCTCCCAAGTAGCTAAGAGCGACTCGCTCTATGTATCTGCTATACATACCCGTCTCTAGGCATAGCGAAGATGCGACCAGCCGCTGTCGGTTAATACAATATCGACACACTATGAACGAGAAGCCGACGCATTGCTCAGACGTCTCAATAATTCGAGAAAAAAACCACTGAATTGAGGCATGGCAATGCGCGGGAGAACAAAATATAACTATAATCTGAGTAACTCGAACTTATAGGCCGACGGCGTCAAAGCCTAGCACACACCCGGCCCATGCGCTGCTCGTGAGCCACCAAGTCAGTAGTCAGTCCGCCGGTTAGAATGGAGGCGTCGAAGTCTCTGAGAATGCGCGTTGTCGATAGGGATGGCGATGCGGACAGAGCAGCATAGGCGTGGCATCTCGTGAGGTTCCCGTAGGGGATTGGAGCGATGTCGGCGATCACGTATGGATACGTATATCCCTCGGCCTTGGAGTCGACGACAGCATACATTGCGGTCAGCGAATACTGGGTGCGCTGCACGAGTACGTCGGGACGGTCCTCGTGTTCCCAACGGAAGGTACGCTGCTCTCTGGGAAGACGGACTGTTCCGCCGTCGGCACCAAGGGGCTTGAACCATACGGCGGTTAATGGAAAGCGCAGGTACCGTTTGCGTCCGACCAAAGTGGCAGCCTCGGGGGGTTCAGCAGCATCTAGTTCCACGCTCACGACATGTCCGACGACGGGCCTCCCGTTAATATTGGTGCTCATCTTCAGTCCCACTGCGATCTCTAGTTGGCTGGCCAGCCGACCGGCCTGGATCGCCTTGAGGCCGGCGAGCAAAGCCGTGTCGCCATCGCGGAACCCCTGGCGACCTCGAGCGACGTCGAGCGCGGGACAGATGTAGATTATCTCGTCCTGTTCAAAGCTGTGCCTGAGCGTCGCGAGCGCATTCCAGGCCTCCACAACGGCGTTACGTGAAGTGATTAGCGTGGCTTGACGCCAAGGGCTGGAAATGAAATCCGCGGCGTGGCTTGGATTAAGGATGAGCGAACGGAGAAGGGCTATGTCCTCCGCAGTGCACGCTCCTGCTCGTACATTCTTCAATACAGTGTCCCACGCGGGATCAGCCGAGGCAGGACGATTGGCCAAGTGGAAGACGGTGCGGAACCGTCCGTAAATGTCTGCGCCATCCTGGTCGATACCGCGAATGTTCCGGGGACTGCACAAGGCACTGGAGGGGGTGACCGGCAGGAATCGTCCCAAGTCGCCAAAAAGCAGGACGCTCGAACCTCCAAAGAGGCCGCCGAGGCTGCCTGTTTTACCATAGCCCACCGCGTCGGATAGTAGGCACAGCTCACGTTTCCCCAATCGGGAATAGGCGTCGACGAGGATGTACTTGGTCGATACGACGTTGATTGTCCGAGCGTCGCGCGTAGCTTCGGCCTCGCGGTGAAAAGGGTTTGGCAGCGCGCGGGGCGGCAACTTCGCCCAGCTATGCACAGTGTGACCGTCTATCAAAGCAGCGGCGAGTTTGGTGGGGGCCAATTTCACGACGATGTCTTCAGCGCCAAGCTCGGTGAAAGAGGCGGCGATCTTGTTGAGGAGGGCGGTCTTGCCCGACCCGCACATCCCGTGTACGATAACGAGCATGGGCTCTACTTTTTCCCCGCGCAGCGTCCGTTGAAGATGGCGCATGACGTGCGCGTACACATCCTGCTGGCCAACGCTGAGTGCGCCAGAGTTGGTAGATGTCGGAGCTGGTGTAACTGTGCTGTTGTAATTGACGTGGAAAAAATTGACGTTGAACGCAGCCTCTATGGCTCCTTGCACGAAAGGAATCTCCTTCGCCCTGAGGTCGCCCGGCAGGGGATAGTCTGCCGCAGCTTCAGTGTCGGGACAGGTCGCAAGCATATAAGCTCACCGAAATCATACAAGTTAGCCATTCTAGTTGGAGCAATGCAGGGGGCGGGGCGACGAATTCAGGCTGGCATGAACACAAAATACCCCCGAGACTTTGGATTTGAATATTGAAAGAGCATGATTTAGTTTGGTCGCGCGGAAGCAGAAATTGCCCAATCGGGAATCCCGATCGGGAAGACACCTTATCAGCATCGCGCCTTCATCTGCTCAAACCGTTCCTTAGCATCGCGTTCGCGTAGCGATAGGTTCAGCCGAGTCGATGCGGCCTTTTTAGGGAAGAAACCATCGAGGTCCATGCCATTGTATCAATCTACGTACGTCTTCTCACCGTCGCAGCAATCTGGTCGGGATCTCTGTTCTTCAAATTCGTGGTCTGGTTCGACCGGCACATCACTCGAGCAGACGCCACCTGCGAGTCTAACAACTCTCTCCCACTACTATCCATGCTCCCCCATGGCAATCAATTTAGTACCAAGCTCGTCCCCCGCATGCGCTGGCGTTACGCGCACTTTACTCGCACGGCCGTGGACGAGATGCTTCCTGTAAGGGAACTACCTGTTCGTCCTGTTCGTACGTACTGAATATTTTTTTAGCCCTACGCCAGGACGCAGCTTGCGTGGCTACTCCCGGACGGGGACGAGATCCAAGAACGCATATGGGCCCGCGTTCCCGTTCGGCGCGGTGTCGCTCGGGCGTACAGCATCGACGACATGGACACAGACTTGTGGCTAGACTGCGGCCGCGGCGTAGGGTCACCCGTCAGCGATCTCGCCGTTCATAGCGTCCACGTCAAGCGCTTCCGTCCAGGAGATGTCAAGGATATGCGCTACACATACAGCGTTGTCGTGACCAGCCAACGCACTGAAGGAGGATTTGTGCATCCAGTGAACAACAATATAACCCGCCTGGTACCCGAACTCACCCCACGCTGGAGAGGAAATGTCCTTATATTCCGCCACGGCATGCAACCCGGCAACCCCATCGTTAACATCAGAGACGGCGCCGCAGAGCTGGTCGAGGAGATCCTTAAAACGTAGGTACATTCGTCCCCTTCACGGCCAATCTGACGAACGTTGTTTGGATTAGTATATTTAGGGATAATCTACTCGCGCACCGCGAAGATCTGGGCGGCCACGCGTAGCGTCGTAATTCAAATTCGGCCGTAGATATTATTCGATCGTATCTTTCGCGTCTTCCTGTCCTATTTTGGCAAGTGCACCAATCAAATTAAAAGCATTATTTTCTGTATTTTTTTGAATCAACCCTGGCCTTGCAAGTGCCGCGCTAACTGGCTGCGCCTGGGCCTCATGGACCCCGGCGATCGCACGCACATGTCGCTGTCCCAGATCTACCTATTTAACCAGGTATATACGAAGGTTCCTCCAACAACATGCGCCGCGTCACAAGGGCTGCCTCTCTAAGGTCCAAGCCGCGTCCTTCTACGCTTGCGGAGGACAGCTTCTGGCTCAACAACGATGTAGTCCTGTACATGGTGCAGTACCTGTGCTTGCTGGACCTCATTCAGTTTTCTCAGGTGATGCACATTTTGTCGAACAGACACGGAGCACTGATTATCGTTTGTTAGACGAGTCGTTTCGCCCAAATGATACGCAAAACGTATTTGCGAGGACGGGTCATGCGTTTCACGTCACCCTTCTTCGCCCGTCCTGGCGTCGCAAGCGCCGACAAGGTGCAGCTGGCAATGTTCTTTGACATCCTCGAAAGTACCTCCAGCTGGATCGTCGGTTCTGTGGCCTTGGCTGTGTCCTCTGTTCTCAGTGACCCCGACTTACGCACCAATCTCAACATCATCACCTCGTACATCCACCGAGAGGACTGGATTCAATTCATGGTACTCGACTGCGGCTTCGACGTCGTTGCGGACAGCCGCTGCAGGGGAGCCTATGCGAACTTTGGTGCACGGATGCTCAAGTTCACACATCCTGATCGACCCGTACGTCCATCCGTTGAGCATACATACATTGCCGCTCATTACATTTTCTACCAAGGGTATATATATCACAGTGACGTCCTCAATATCGCAGGACATTTTCCAGCTTTTTTTTTCTGCACCGGTCACCCATCAGCAGATCGCGGTCGGGTCGCACTACATAATCACTCCCCAGCCGTATATGACTTCCAACCAGGAGTCTCTCAGGGGTTGGCGGCCGGATATCGGCAACCATCCCGACATTTACGCTCATGTCGATGCGGCGACGTATCCAAATATCTCCCCCTTTCCCGGCTGCGTTACCCTGCACGAATCATCCGCTGGCCTCGGACGCGCATGTGCCGAAGCTTGTCCCGCCATAGTTCGCAGCGCGCACGGCTTGAAGCACATAGGGCACTGGACGTGGGGCGGGATTGACGGCGCCGACCGTCACCAGGACAGAAATGTGGTAGAGCTGGGTCGAAGTCGCATTAGATTTCGACTCGGGCTGGTGTGTGGGAATCCTCTTTGCGTCTTCTCTGCCAATTACATCCCGCCTCCCCCCCCAGCAGCTGCCGCGTCCCCTGCTTCATCGATAGACGATTCCGACTAGTTCTACCACCAGCTACTATAGGTTTCAACCTCTTTGCCCCGTATCCAACACTATCTACCTCTTCAGTTGTTGGTTGATTACCAGACTCCAATTTAATTGGCCGTGTTTCATTTTTAACAAAAGAGTTTACTATTTGCGCCGCAAACCAGTCACATACAGCGCGAACTCATAGTGGTCTAACAGACAGTCGGGGTGCCGCTGGCATCCAGCATCCACTCTACTTCCCCCTCAGTCTCAGGACCTGCGCGTCCTACCACTGTCTGCCGGCGGAGGCGCTCGGAAGTCGTCACGCGTCTCAAGAGAAAAGAAGCTTGGACGTGGCTGATATAGTTGCTGAATTTCGTGGTCGTCGGCCCTTCTATCGTGGTGTGCCCGCCTGCCAGAGACGCCGCGAACACTCCCAGCAGGGCGTGGCCGCTGCGCCGGAAATCCAACGAAGACGCGTTTCTGACTGTGCGCCTCAGGTGGTCCATCTCATCCTTGGAACAAGCGTCCACGCCTATTTCCAAGTCACGTACGAGCGACAGGAGCTCCCCACCGTGAAATAACACCGGCTCCAGGGATGCGTCGAAAGCAAGGATGATTGATAAGGATTGAAGGCCTGGGGCGGATATCAATCCGAGTAACGCCGCGTTCTCGTCATCCTCGTACGCGACGGTCAAGGAAGAGAGCTTTGGTAGGACGACGGCCCCTTGTACAATCCCGGGGTACGCGCAATTTATGCCGTCGATTTCCAAGACCTCCAGTTCTCTCGCGGCCAGTAATACGACGCGTATCCCATCCCACGAAGGCCTGCCAATGGTGCTCGTGACGTTTCGCAGAATCAACGAGGTGAGGTTATGATAGGCTTCCAACGCTCCGCATGCTCCGACGCCATCCAGAGTCAATGTACGGAGCGAAGAGCAATATTCGAAGAGGTCACGTCCGGCGACGCTAGGCGCGCCAGCTATGTGCGCAAGGATACTCGCGTTGGCGATGTTCTGCGTGGCTGCGATGGCCAGACTCGATGTTAAGGCCATCCAGTGAGCCACATTGGTGCACACGACGTTCAGGGTCGTCACGCGCGGCCATGCGGATTCCAAGGTAGGCAGGACGCGCGTTATGAGGCTGGCGATGGGTTTACTCCGCACGCCGACGTGCGTCGTTTTGCTTTCGTCCATGCAAACGCGACTGTAGAACTGCGTGTCCAGTAGCAAATTTAGGTCCGCAAACCCCGACCGCTCGAGGCAAAACACGACGTATGTTGGGCTGGTAAAGCGGTGGATCGCGATATTGTTCCACAGCAAGGGGTTGCTGTACGACAAAGCCTTCCAGTCGCGGCACACAAGCGCAGCTACGGCTCGGTCTCGAGCGACGTGCTGCCACCCAGACTCTGGAGCCAGAATAAAAGCAGTTAAAATGGAATCGATAACATCGCGGGTGTCCATGTCGAAAAGTGCGTAAGAATTCCGTGACTTCGCCTCAGATGCGCTAAGTTCTGGCCAAAAACAGACATGCAAATTTCAATATGCAGTACAAGTATCATTATATGGCCAATTTTCGTCCCACATAATGTCCGTCCCGACGTATTCCACGGATATACACGTTGCAACGTTGTTTTCCGCCCTCCATTCCAAACAAGGGCCCACGTCGAATTCGTGTTCCCCGTCCCCAGAAATCAGCCGATTTGCTACGACTGGCCCCTCATTCAGAGAGGTCAAAATAACCAGAGCGTCGTTGGCATTGACTACCACCTTGGCGGTTTTGAGCAGAGCCACTCTGCTAAACCTGACGCCCGTTTGCAGTACCATCACCAGCACGTCTGTCGCATCGTCGGGGCCTGTATGCAGATCTAAACTTACTGCATTCGGCACGCTCCTCACCAGGCGCTCGACGTCGCCGGCATCGCAGTTCCACCACGCAAGCTCGATATGGATCGCAACCGAAAATAGGTGGTGTCCCGTCATTATGGCGACCGCGAAGGGCCAGTTGAGTAGGTTCACACGCAGAGATACAAGAGCAGGGGCGGCGATGAGTGCCAGGAAATCCACGCCGCCGTTATCGTCGTAAGCCACCGCAAGCGTGGTCAATGCAACCAGTGTGAGGGCCCCGGGATCGTCTCTGGTATGCCTGCAACACACGGCCTCCAACACCAGAGTTTCAAGGCGTGCTGTGGCTGACAGCCCTGCATGGAGTTCACTCCAATACAGTGCCGCGTTGTTGGCGATCCTACTTAGCTTGATGGAGGTGAGGCCGCGATACAGATTTGGGGCTACGCACGGCCCAACTGCGTCGACAGTGATGTACGATAGCATGTGGGAAGTGGGAAAAAGGTGCGGAGCGTTGGATGCAGCCCCGGGCGGAGTGACATACAGACGCAAGTCGTGCAAGCGTCTCGCGTCCATGTGCTTCAGGTCGTTCGCAATGGCGTCCCAATGCTCGGTGTACCGGCATACAATGGTGAGAATGGTGATGCGGGTAGAAACCGCGTGTATTTTTGGGAGGAGGCGCGCCAGTATGTGATCCATTGGGCGGCTGGTCACGGAGCGACCGCGCTTCGTTTTGTCGAAGACCACCCGAGTGTGGGGATGGGTGTCTATCAAAACAGCCAAATCTCGAATCTTCGTGTTGGACAGACAAAAGTCGACGTGCGCCTGGCTCGTGAACCTATGGATGGCTATGTTCGACCAGAGTGCGGCGTTGTTGTAAGCCACGGCCTTCCATTCGGTGCACACAAGGGCAACTCTGCGTCGGTCGCGTGCTATATGGTGCCACTTGTTTTTGGACGCAAGGACCAACGCCGTGAAAATTTCGTCGAGCACGTCCGGTGGCAGCGATGGATTCATTTGGCAGAGAGGAATATGTAGAGGCGAGTGATATCTGAACAGGTGATCTAAGCAGCTATCTATTGAAAATTTGCGTAGGCGCTGAGCGCACTCGTGAACCCATAATGCTATACGACGATTAAATCGGGCGCAGCATAACGAGAACAGCAAAGAGTTTGGCGTTATGCGCAATGTTTTTTTGAGTCGGACGCGCGCCGGCGCCCAATTTTCTCTGCATTCGTAGAGCAGCAGGCCATAGCGCTAACATACGCGACGAGAGTACGTTAATAGGTACGCCAGATCAGTCTTCTACACCCAAGTGGCTCCTCCCGTAATAGTGAGGGCTCCGGACCGGTGCCACGTGTACGTCAACACTTCGCCTGCCACCACCATCGTCCAGCATGCATCGTCTTCGGCGCTCGTCCAGGTACACCAAAGGATGGGAGGGCTTGGCATGCGAAAGTCCCTGCGCACGATATCGGGTCGGAAAGCTTGGTATGCTTTTCGCAAGAAAAACGCCTCGGCCAACCGCAACTCTGCCGCTGTCGGTCTGATCTCTGGGACGAGGGGCACGGTGTCTACCGTTGTGGTAAGTCAATGAAGCTGAAGCAGGGACCTCCGACTTACAACTTTCTCCCAACGTCAGCACTCGCGTCAATCCGCGGCATTGGATCGCGGACAACAGTGTGCCGTTGGCAAGAACATAGACGCGGACACAATACTCCTGCCCCCCGAGCTCGAAATGGAACAGCATTGACTTCAGAGGGAAGGGGAACTACAGCTGAAGCTGGGTTTGTGGCGCAAGGGACGCTCGTATGTTATTGCATGCAGCTCGCCGGTTAACCGAGTATCAAAGGCTCAATGTGGATGCGTCCATGGGCCATATCTATGTGAAATACGCTTGCGAAGCGCTCTGGATGCAACATGTCCTATATCTGGCGACAGAGATCTAGATCTTTCGAACCACAGATCGTACGGATCACGATCTCCTTGGCCTGGAGAATAATAATATTTTTAAAGGTTTTTGCTTTCCAGAATTAATGTCGCATTCTCACCATGTCGCTCCCCATGTCGTGTAGCATGCCCCGCTGGCCCGCGTCGATTGACTCTGAGACCGAACTCTTGGCTTACCTCAACGACAAACACACCCCGGCCATAGGGCGCTTCGTATACGATAGAGACTACATACGGGCCCACATCCACACTAGAGACGAGACCATCTACACCTTGGAAGATGGTACGACGCCATGGTACTCAGTGGTGTTTGGGCGCGTTCGGGCCCCAGCAGTAAGTCGCTATCGGTTGTCCGCCCATGGTGCCTCATTCGTCCTCAGTCCTACGAAGGCGGACACTCGACGGTTGTCATAGACAATGGTGGCTCAGCGCACCAAGGACTTAACGCGGTGTTCGAGGCGCAGCTGTCGACCCTGGCGGCGCCCGTGGGACACGACGACGACGTTGACTGCGACAATAGCGCGGTAGGCAACACCTTTGGACTTATGTACAGACCTGTAATCCGTCTGGCAGAATATTCGCGTACTTCCGTGCACGGACGCAGACCGGACGTCACGTAGTGGTGGCTCTTTCATTGAACTGCATCTGTCGCACGCGGGCGGGACTCACTGCACCTTCTACACGCCTGTTCCGGGAACGTTGGGAGATGAGTTGGAGATCCATGCGCAAGTGAAGACCGTGGACGTACCCCTACGGGCAGGTGACTGGGTATTGGCTCTGGTCAGCTTACACCGGCGCCATTCCGACGTCAACGAAGTCAGAGTAAGCATGGGTAGTCCACTTGTCTGGCGTCACCCATAACATGTTTTTACAGTCGTACGAACTCCTTGCGCGCCATATCCGCGTCTTGCTGTTCGACATGGACGACAACGACGGATCTACGACGTCGACGATGTCGGGGGAGGAAATTGCCTCAGGATGTAGTCTCACACACGCGTCCCAGTCGGCTACGGCGGACTATGCGGCGCCGGAGGTGCTTCCACAGCCTAAGACCCCACTCGCTCGTCGCACACAGCGGACACGTCACACAGTGTCGCCGTACAAGTGAGTACAGGTTTATCATGTTTAACTGGTGCCCACAATGATGCAGTCTCAGGAAGAAGGCAGCGTAGCCATCGAAATATAGTCTACGGTAGACGGAGATATCAATCTTGTAACGGTAAACCTACGCCTCCCTCTGAAGTTGAGGGCTTCAGCTCCTCCTGCAATTGAAATTGAGTGCTGCTCCTGATCCATCTGACACCGTGTGATGCTTCGAGAATATATGACTGCGTGCAGAATGAGAAATGCTTGTCGGGCTCACGAGTGACTTACCCTGCGATACAACGGATAATTAGCAGAGGCGGTCTGAAGCTGGTCGCATCTGTACATCCACGCGGTGTATAGCATCAACGCCCCGATCTCCATCACAGGTACGTCTGCATCAGTAACAGGGATTTCATGCCATCCGCCCTCGAGTGGGAACATTGTCATCTGGGTAGAGAAATCGATACATCCCTGCCAAATATAACTTAGAAACCCTGTATCATATATCAGTAAACCGCTTACAAGCGCACAGTCTGGACGTATGCGGATGAATATTGTGCCTTCACCCAAGCTCGAAGGACCCTGCGACCAGTGCTCACGAAGCAAAATAACCTGGAAGTCATCGTTGAGCGGGAGCGGGGACATAACTGATGGGACTTGCTGGTTTGGTGTCCATACGTTCATTGACGAGCACACTGTCTAGTATTTGGAGCTGTTCATCGAACATGACGCGGATTATTCGCGAGTCTTCGGTTGGTGCAGACAAAACCACGGTCTGCGTAAATCAGTATGGCATGCGGCAGCGTCTATAAACCCACCCTCTCTCCGTTCCCGATATCGAGCACGCCGGTGACTACTCCTATCACCACAACTCGAAGTGGATGGCCTGAGCTGTTCTCCATATATTTACGTGTGTCTCCGTAGTCTGTGACGGTACATGGACCCAACGCCAAATCAGATAGTCTGACCCCGGCCAGGACTTGAGGAGGCTGAGACATAGTAACGATTTTGATCAAAGATAGGGGCGACTAAACGTATAGCCGCACGGCCTATCGCTTTGTGCCATTCACCATGGACAACGTCTCTCAGCGCTCGCTAGACACCGCTTTCACGACGTTCACCGTGAATGGGGTTCTGGCTGTAGTTGGTGAATTTGTGACAGTGCCCCGAGACGCACGCAGAAAAAGGAGCGTCCTGTTCGCGTATCTCGACAGTTTTCCTGACTCGACCAGAAACGCGATCCGAGAGGCAGCAGCTCGAACCCTCGGCACCAAAGGCCAGAGGCAAGAATCACAGCAGGGCCCACGGAAGCGGAGGCGCACAACTGCAAGCGGGCAACATGTTCATACGGGCAACGGGGTCGATGCGGACACCGAAACTCCGTTGCGGCACGAACCAGTGCATGCAAGCGACGCTATGGATGTCGACTCCATCGTGCGGCTTTGCGAAGGGCCTTTTTTTGAACCTGCCACCGTGGAAACACAACAGGCATGCATCGCCAGGTATGGTTCAGGAGTAGTTACCTTGTTCGGGAGCTAAATAGCTGCAGGGCTATCGATAGAACAAGTAACGCGGCGCTCACCAAACAAACTTGTGTCGTCTGCGCGAGAAAACTGTTCGCAGAAGATCTCCACCAGACTAACATCCGCGATATACCCAATAAGCGTCACTTAATACCGACCTATCCACACCGCGCACATAAGCTTGTTAATGGATGGTTATTACACGAAGACGCCATGGATCAAGGAACGACATTCGTATGCCTGGAGTGCCACAGCAAACTGCTCGTCGACGAGCGTCCTCCCTTCGCCCTGTCCAACGGCATGTGGATCGGGCGCATTCCGTTCCAGTTGCGGATACTCACGCTACCTGAGCGGTTGCTCATAGCGTTATATTTTCCAGCGGTGTATATCGTCAAGCTCTTTCCTAAAGTGAAGGGATCGAGATTCTGGGACCAACGCACCGTCAACAGCGGGCTGAAAGGCAACGTATCGACGTACCGCCTCAACACGGCTCACATCGTTGATATCGTGGCAGGGACACCTAAGACCATGCCGCCTTCGCCAAAGATATTGGCAGCCACTATTGGGGTGACATTTGTCGGACACACAGATCGGCCGCTCTCGGTTTTACCGGACTTCTTCAGAGTTCGCCGGCAACGTGTGTTTGAAGCTTTGGTGTGGCTCAAAGAAAACAACCCTATATATGCGGACGTTACAATATCGCAGGAACAACTGTTGCTGCTTCCCGTGGATGGCGTACCTGATGAAATTCTCGTCAACACGAGAATATCGTCTGACGTGGCGGCGCTGGAGAGAGAGCATGAGGGGTATGTGCCCTTGGATGTTGCAGACGAGGAGCGCTGGGAGAATTATCGGCCAGGTGCTGAGTGTACGCGTTCTTCCTGTTGCGACGTCGCATATCGCTGAACTTGCTCTACACAGATTCGGCAATCGGCTCTATGTCTGGCGTGAATCCCATTCAGACGGACGAACAAATGGATGATCAGACAGGTACGCGTGCTCTGGTAATTAGATCGACGGCTTGCTCACATAGGGCCAGGTCCAGAAGCATTCCCGCTGCAGATGCACGGCGTTATTGACGTTCATGGGGAAGGCGTACCCGACAGTGACGTGTACGCTCACGGGTTCGCCAATTTAGCGCGGGATCGACCCGAGCGCAGCTTCAAAATCCGGAGAGGGAGTGCCTTTGTAAACGAGTACCCCAGGTTAGACGCGCACGGCGAACGCTTCGACGGCGGACCCGGCAATCCGAACCATATGCTCGGCGCCTTCCCTGTACTCTTTCCGTACGGCAAGGGTGGTCTGGAAGTGGAGCGCGACGTCAACGTTCCGTACGAGAACCATGTTCGGTGGGCGTTGCGATACTCCGACAATCGATTCCGGACCGACCTGTACTTCATGTTTCAGGCCTTCGGCGTGATACAGAAGCGCGAAGTATGCAGGTCGTCTGGCTTGCAGATCAAGCGGTCGAGTTTCATAGCCAATCAGGTGGCGTTCCTCAACTTGCAGCCTAAGGATCTATTGCAGGCGAGTGCAGAAGAAACAAGGAGAATCCCGTACACGAATCCAGTCGTCCGCAAACTGCGGAAGCATTTGACGTCTCTGCGGGCCCGTGTACCCGGGACAGACGAGTCGCGCATATCAGTGCGGTCCCAGATATGGGGCATGAACCTCAGGTTCAATCCCCCAAGCATATGGGCGACGATAAATCTGGCCGATACTAGCGATCCCATAGCGCAAGTGCTGGCAGATCAGGAGATTGACCTCGACCGATTTATCGCCACCGCCGGACCTAACAGGGAGGCCAGAGCCATTAACGTTGCTACGGACCCTTTCGCCGCGGCTGAGTTCTTCCATTACACCGTGAAGATGTTACTAGAGGATGTTTTTGGAATCAAGACGAGCAGAAAGGGGAAGTTCGACCGCAAAGCTGGCATTCTTGGCCTGGTGAACGGTTATATCGGCACGGTAGAGGCGCAGGGCAGAGGAACATTGCATTTGCATATACTGTTTTGGCTAGTCGGGGCGCCCACTTCCAAGATGATGCAAGCGGCACTTCTGAGCGAGGCGTTCAGGGAGAAGATTCTCCGATACCTGAAGCACACTATCAGAGCAGACATCGCAGGAACGAGCGCAGAACAGGTGTTTACTATGCCTAAGAAATCATCCGTCGCGTACTCTCGGCCGGAGGATCCTCGGCTCCCCAACTATGACGCCCGACGGAGGGAGGCGGAGTCCACTATTGCCAGAGCTGTACAGTTCCACGACTGCAAAATCACTACGTGTCTTATCAGCAAAGGCGGACGTTGGGTCTGCAAAAGGCGCGCACCGTTCCCTTTGGCGTCGGACGATTGGGTTCTCCCAAGTGGCGAATGGGGGCCGAAGCGCGTCTGCGGGCGGCTTAACGCCTGGAATCCTGCTTTGCTGCAGATAATTCGGTCTAATCAAGACATGAAGCTTATCACCAACGGTCAGGAAACCAAGGACATCGCGTTTTATATCACGCTGTACATCGCGAAAAAGCAAATCCAGGCATCTAACGCATCTGCATTACTGGCTAAGAGTCTCGCATTCCACAAGAAAATGAATGCGCGCAACCTAACGTGCCGCGATGTCAACCGCAAAATGCTCCAACAATGCGCAAACACACTCAGTCGCCAACACGAGTTTAGCGGACCCGAGGTGGTCGGCTACTTGATGGGCTGGAAAGACCGCTTCATATCGCACAATTTCGTCGCGATTTACTGGGACGAGATTAGCTCGGCTCTGAGAAGGGCCTTCCCCTACCTGAGCAGCCGCACGTACGTCAACGACCTCCGTTATGAGTAATAATATACGACTGACCAATCTCACAGTACCTTGGAACGTGCGGCAGAGACACTCGCAGAGGTGGCTCCTCTTCGCACGGCAGATGAGGTCGAGGTGAGTTGGGCGCTGTCGAGCATGGAAGTTTGCTGACCGAAGAGCAGGAACCCACGCTGCGACTCCAAGTGGAGGAAGGCGTCTTCGTATTGAAGGACCAGCTGAAAGAGTACACCGACCGAGGCGACGAGCTTGACGACATGAACTTTCACGACTACTTCGTAGATACTTACCACGGAGCACTCTTAAAGGGTGACAACGAAGATCAGCACAACGAGTCGGCGGATGAAACGGCCGCACAGCCTGGACCATCTACGAGACGGCGTGGTCGGCCAGCCAGTCGCAGAGTGGCGTACACCACCGAGTCTAAGAGGAAAGGATGTCGTGTATTCCGAAGCGCCGGTTACGAGACGGTTCCTCAATTTGTCGGCACCTGGTTCCCAAGAGATGACGCGGGAGAGTATTATTTTGCGTGCATGCTCGCCCTTTTGAAACCTTGGCGATCACTTCGCGACCTGCACAGCGGAGTCGTGACGTTTGAAGCCGCGTTCCGAGACCTCATGACGGGCGCCGGGGACAGGGTCAAGACCATCGTTGCGAATGTCGCCTATTACCACGAGTGCTCGGATGGGGCCAGAAAAAAGCAGGGTACTGCGCTTGCGCCGTCGGAGACTATCATCGATGTAAACGACTACGTTAGAAGGGACCAGGACCTAGAAGAGCTCAACGATATGCTTGTGGAGCGGTCCGAGGACGACGTACAGCTGGCGCGTGACAATCGATATGCATATCGAGAGGTCTTGTACGGGGAGCACGCGATGAGTATTGCCAGAGACATGGGGATATTCGAAGAGGCGGCCCTGGTATCGACGGGGGCAATGCAGGGACAGGCAACTTTTGATGAGATGGTTAAATATGCGGAATGGGGCAAGAAGGTAGCTTTGCTAACCAGGCAAGAGCTCCTCAAACCCACGAACGCTATCGTCGTACCCGTGGACGACACGGAGATACGAATCCCCGGTGCATATGAGGCAGAGGTGGTCGAGGACGTCGACATGCCAGTGACCGGCACCCGGACTTCAAAACAGCAAAAGGCGTTGGATCTCTTGAATATTGAACAGCGACGCGCCCACGACATCATCGAGGCCCATGCGCGAAGGACGTTGGCAGGTGTCGCACAAGAGCAGCTTCTTATGATCGTCCGTGGCGAAGGCGGCACGGGGAAGACGGTCCTGCTTAACGCTATAGCGGACACCTTCGAATACTTGGAAGCTAGCACGGCGTTAGCGAAGACCGCGACGACGGGGGTAGCTGCCAGCTTGGTCGGGGGTCAAACAGTTCACTCCTGGGCAGGCATCTCTGTGCGCAAAGCCGATTCGACGGCCCCAACTACGGCATCCCACGCGACCGTGGAGAAACGTAAACGTAACATCCTCCCCGCACAATATCTGGACATAGACGAGTGCTCCATGTTGACGAAGCAGTTGTTGGCCAAGCTGTCAAATATAGTGGGCGAGGTACGCGACGCGGGGGGGATTGGAGACGCCACTCGCCCTTTTGGAGGTATGAACGTCATACTGTTTGGTGATTTTCACCAGTTCCCTCCTGTCGCGGACCCTACTGGCGCACTTTATTGTCAGAGAGGGGATAAGCCTCTCGCCTTGCTGGGTCTGGAGATCTATCGGCAGTTCACGACGGTGGTAACATTGACCGAGCAGAAGCGGATAACTGACCTTCCGTGGAAGGATTTATTAGGCCGCCTTCGCCATGGAGCATGCACTGAAGAAGACATGGTGATGCTTCGCGGGCTGCTGATCACCGACCCGGAGGCGTCAATACCGCAGTGGGACGATGAGCCGTGGAGCAGGGCCGTCCTGGTGACGCCGAGGCACGGGGTCCGTACGCGGTGGAACACGGCGGCTCTCCAGAAGCATTGTCGGCGTACGGACACGCGCATGTATATCTGCGAGGCGGAGGACACCTTGGGCCGGGACGAGAGCGAGTTGGACTTGGAACAGCGCATCATCGTTGCCGGGATGACGACGAAACAAACCAACAAACTTGCAGAGCGCGTCGAGCTAGCTGTGGGTATGAGAGGCATGGTCATGACCAACATTGCGACAGAAGCGGACCTTGCCAATGGCACCAGAGGCGAGGTCGTCGACTTTAAGCTAGATCCGCGCGAACCTGCTAACCCGCCAGTCGACGCAAAAACGGGTGCCGTCATGTTACAGTATCCCCCTGCGGTCGTGTTTTTCAAACCCGATCAATGCTCGTTCCCGCCATTCGAGGGTCTTCCACCTGGCGTCCTTCCCATCGTACCTTCAAAAATGTCGTTCAACATTACCACATCCGACAGGAGGAAGCATAGGATCCACCGGTACCAACTCGCTATGACGCCGGCGTATGCGTTCACGGACTACAAGTCACAAGGTCAAACGCTGGAGTTTGTGCTCATAGATCTGGAGAAACCGCCGCAGAACAAGCTGACGCCGTTCAGTGCGTACGTCGCGTTGTCTCGAAGCCGGGGACGCGACAGTATTCGGCTCCTGCGGGGATTCGAAGAAGATATTTTTACTACACATCCATCAGAGGAGTTGGCGAGGGAGGACGAGTGTCTGGCGATACTCACAAGCATCACGAGCGCGCGGTATAGATAGAGATCCTGTCCTAGATGTAACATTGCGTATTTGGCAGAGGAGTGCAACAACGTCGGGCAGACATAGACGACTAGGGTCGAATCTTACCTCAACCGGGCGCACTCGTGCATTAACGTATTAGTCGCGACGCGGTCACGTGTTTTATGGATGGTTCAAGGAAGGTCGTATTGTATAGAGGCCCGGCTACTAAGTTTATATGTCGCATCGTACCAAGACGTTCCGTCGCATCTCACGCCTCGATGTCGCTTGCTGAGAACGCACTATCTGAGTCCTCGATGTCTACCGCAAGTTTCAGAGCATATTTGCGCGCCGAGTCGAACCAAAGTGTTGTGAAGATAACACTGGATTTGTGTTCAAGCTTCCGGCTCGTGTATTCCTCGAGCGCATCATCCCTATCACTAGATTGAGCAGACTTCCCCGATCTTTCAAACGGCGACCCACCAATTAGTGGTAATGCGCGCATTAGGCAGAACATAGTACATCCGGTCGTCCGGATCCTGCAGGCAGTGAATCCTCCGCCTTACGACGTGCACTGCACCCTTGAAATCGCGCCTAGGATACACTATATCGCCGTCGTTGGTATGGGTCTCCGCCAACTGCCTAGTACAACATCAATTTGCAGGACAGAAACAGAGGTTTGCCACACCTATCACGCGTGAGGAATGCCTTCCCCAGTTCGCCAAACGCCCACCACTGGTTATCACGCCACTCATATGCGTCATCTTCGGTACGACTGTGTTCGAGCATCGGTACGGAGTCGAAGGTGGCACGGTTGTGACTAGCGTGACATTCATTTGTTCGCCTTCGGACGTCCCGGCAACAAGATTTGGACTTATTTGTCTTTGGCAAGATGATGGTGCATTCCGTACGGCGAGCTTGCTATAGTATTTGGTCTTGTTTGTTTCTGGCAATATGATGGTGCATTCTGTACGGCGAGCTTGCTATAGTATTTGGCCTTGTTTGTTTTTGGCAAGATGATGGTGACATAATATCGGGGGTGGGGGACCTAGCTAAAGCGAGGTGAAGCTTAATTCACAGCCGTTCTCAACCTGCATCTCGGCTGAGTGCCAGCCATCCTTCAAGCCCGTCGGTAGCCCGCCTTATTGCCTCACGCCACCTTAACCCAACCTGTAATATGGAATCTGTGCAATTCAAATCCTACCTATAGGTATATAGTATAGGCAAAGTTTTATTTAAATCAAGCTCGTGTATAGCCTGTCATTACAATTCACAAATCATCAATCTATCAATCCAACGGTGCTATTGCAATCTCCTTTTGTGCCCGACTCTGTATAAAATATTGACAGCAGTTAAGAGAAGTATCCTTTCCCCACAGACTATGTGAGAATTTATTCCAAATCCATATTTAAATCCCCGTCAGCAAATCTGTTGGGCGGGCGACGAGATCTTCCTGATCTACGGAGATCTCCCGCATCGAGCGGTTCAGCCTCAGTCTCAACAGCACCTCTTCTGTCATAGTCTGAGTCTGAGTCCGGGTCGGAATCGTCGCCAGGGATCTTCGTTCGCGGTCTTTTGTTGGGCCGCTCGCCATCAGAGTCCGAATCCTCGGAGTAGAGTATATTTGCAGCCAAGCTACTTCGACGCGAGTAGACTATAGCAATGTATTCGGCATGTGCAAAACCTCCTACCATTGGGTTCCGGCGGATCCAAAGGCGCACGGCGAGGAACTTGAAACGTGCAAATGAAAAATAAAAATACAACAGGAAATACACACTTGGTCTCAGACGTAACTCTCTACTCGAGTTTGTTTCTCTTCATCTATGGTCTCGATGGTCCCCCCTGACATCTCAGGGTTCCGGTCAAATTAAATGCTGTCTTTACTCCTCTGGCTGAATTCTATTCGATCGGAACCCATGCTAATGGGCGGCAGTGTGGAGAACGTGCCATCCGAGTCGTAGACGGTGGTCTCGCCCTGTGTTTTCTGCATGGCTACCCCGAGCAGGACCACGGCGGGGTACGCACCCTAGGCGTAGATCATTAATTTCCTCTGAGTCGGTGGAAAGCCAGCTTCACGCTTACCGCGATTTGGATGCTCACCGGGCTCCATAAATCGCCGAGCGTGCCTTCAGGCGTTCGGATGAGCTCGGTGGTGATTGTAATCAGCTGAAGGAATTCGGGTTTGAGCAGCGTTGCTGAGGATCAGATAGTGCATCTCACTCACACTAGCTACACAGTACAGCACCCCGCTCTCGACAATCAAGCCGAGGATCTGATCCGCCTTTGTGCCTTTCTTCCCGTCCGTAAACGCGGCGCGAATGTTCCGTCTATTCTTCCTGTTCATGTAATTGTCAGAAAAGAACAACCATACGGTGTTGTGAAAAATCGAACCATGCAGTCACTCCGACAACCGCGGTCGCAGATAGGTTAGAAAGCAGCGACATGACCACGTTGGAAATTTGTAGAATGTTAATCCCTTTATTTAAGACACTGTCTGGCGAGAGATCGTCGATGGGGGACTGGATGAACGCGACGATCCTGAACACAATGGTGGATGCAACGGAGGCTGGGATAATTTAATGATAATTAAATAGTATAGGCATGGGATGAACGACGCACCAGTCGTAAGGATGAGGAAGCCAATCGTGATCCACAAGTATGCCCTGTGTCGCGGACATATAATCCATGCCCTCCAGACAACCACCCCATCACTGAGGACATACTATGGGGAAAATCAGATACGCGTCAATCACTCGTAGAACTCTCGCTAACATTGATGAGAACAATAGCATTGAACAAGGGCGACCATTTGGTTATTCCATCGTGTAAGAAAGTGAACTGGATTGCCAGTGGACTGCGCGGCGTGAATACATAGATCCGCATCCTGTCCACGACATCCGCGACGGAGTATGCCCAGTATGCCGTCGAGAGGATGTACATGAACACAGTAGTCGTAAATATGATCTTGTTGGTTTGCGCTTTCAACCCCCGGTTTCTGAAAATCGTCGTGAGAAATTCATGTGACAGAAACGCAGTGGTGAGATCCCACAGAAGCATCCGGGTAGAAAACAATATCAGAACGGTGTATAGTCCTATATCGACAGACAGAGATCAGGGGCCCCATACTCCTGCACGTATAGAGCTGCTCACCAAAAAAGAGTGTCTGCACCACGAGGCCGGCGACAATGAATATGATGTATTCCCCGGCACGCGTAACCTGCGCAGCCGTTACGGGTGAGGAAGACATCTGAACCAAAGGCGAAACGGCCTCCGAGTCAAAGAGACCTGCAGCTGAAAGAGAGAGAGAGAAAGTGGTGGCTGAGAAAGAAAGGCAGCAATACCAACACGGCGGCCACTGCTGCCGCAGACCATCGATATATAGCCACTATCCAAGTACGCGCCATCACGGACCGAAACCGACTCGCCGATCAGAGATGCGCGTACGCCGACGACGACGACAACCGCTGTATAGCACTACAACTTGGTCGTCCAAAAAGAGGAAAAACGCACGGCCACAAACTGAGATCCTTGTTTCATACCCGTAAACCGGTAGCTGAGCGCTGAGCGCTGAGGCCCTCTTATTGTTGCCATCGGAACGACACCGGTCGATCCCGACACGATCTATCACATTTACGGCATTGCAGTGCAACAGCTCCAGCGAAAGCTCCCGGCTCCCAAGTAGTACGGTTGCAGTGGTTGCGCCGAAATTGCCTGAAAATCGACGACGAAAAGTTCCAAATTTAGATGACAGGAGTCACAGGGTTTGGCGCAGTTTGCACGGCGATCGGCAGTAATCGGCCGATAACTCGCAAGAGTAAAAACCCAAAGAAACAGAATGAATGACAAACTACAGCAGCGAGAACTAACAGTAGTATAAGGTACGGGATCATCTAAAACTCTACGCAGATTGTCGTCTTTCTACGTCTATTCTAGCGTCGTTCTGCGGCTCATCTATATAATAGCAGGCAATAATCGAAATAGTGTATCTAATGTAGCCAAGATGAGGAAGGACAATTAGGGTCGGGCAATTCAGCGCCGTCTATTTCTTCTGTTCGTCCAGGGTCTTCATGATCCAGGGCTCGGACGCCACGAACTGCTGCGTGGGCACACCGAGCTCGAACAGCTTCGCCACGACGGCGGAGAAACTGAGGTATCCAGTCAGTGGGGAATGAAGATCGATGTGGGCGCCAGCTCACTCTTTGAAGAAGAGGTCATTGTCGTCTGCGTAAGCCTTGGCGAATTTCTTGAAGCTCTTATCCGAGATTATAACGTAGTCGGTGCTATTAGAGGGTTAATCTCAACGATTGGCGCACGGAGAGGGAAACGTACGGGAGCATCATGAGCGACTTGGTCTTCTTGTCCTCGAGCTGCTTAGGGCCAGGCCATTTTTTCCATACCCAGCTAAAAAAAAAATGGGCTGAGATCCAATGTTATTGTTTGCGTATGGCACTTACCTCTCGGTGAAGAGGAGAGTGAAGTAGTCGTTCGTCAGGGTAGTCGGAGAGAAAGTCCATGGGCCTTCGAAGCCGGAACTTTTTTTGGAGAAAATAAGAAAAAAAAAATCAAGAAATTTGTGTAAGGAGAAATATTCACCGGTTAGCGTGGCAGCGGCCGAGAGCATGAGCACCAGAGAGAGCAACGATTTCTTGGTCGTTGAAGCTGTATGCGATCAGTTGATATCCCCGCCAGTAAATATCTTCTCGTACCCCATTCGTCCGAAAATCTAATAGAACCGAGTCAGTGGCAGTAGATAAGGAAAAAAAGTATGCTCACGGCGCGCAGGTGAGCGGCGCCTTGCGACGCGTCAGGAAGACGGCCATCGGGAGTAGCGTTCTCTGCGTAGCCATCGATGCGGCCCGCTCGCCAAGCGATCTTGGGTCCGGCCATTTCCTAGCGGGAGGCGCATAAGCATGGTATTGAAGGCCTTTTGGTCTAGTCACATACCTGTACCGCGGCAACACCGCCAAGCGTCCAGAGGTCACCGTAAGAGATCCAGGGGAATTGGGCCTTGATTTTCTCCATGAGGCCACGAGCGACATCCAGACCAGCATTTGCGCCGTGCAGGGACTCGGGCTCGAAGCGCATGGTTGCGTAGTTGCTGTAATTATCAATTCAGTCTGTGCACGCGGTCATTAGATGCAGCAAAGCGCACCTTCCACCAGTGTTGGTGGCGACATCGTATGTGCCAGACGCGTGCCATGCCAGACGCAGAACCACAGGCCCGTACGAGCCATCTGAACGCTTATCAGTATATACTTAATATTTCACGTAGATTTTGGTGCTTGCCGTCATAGTCGTCTGCGTCGTCGAGAAGCTCAGCAATTTTGTTGTAAACCTATCGCGTAATGAGAAAAAAAAGACATCAGTGTCGCGACCGAACTCACTTTCTGATAGTCCTCCTGGGTGGGGGTAAGTTTGGTTTTGGCTTTGACAGTTTGGACACCGCTCTTCACAGCAGTCTGGGCCTCTCCGCTCGAGCTGAGGTAGTAGTATCCACCACCACCGACAACTACAGCCGCCAAAACACCAACGATGAGGCCAGTCTGTGACTTGGCTTCTGGTGCCGGTGGGGGGGTGGAAAACTTGCGGAAAGCAACGCGGGGGGCGGCCTTGGGCGCGGCCCTGGGCACAGCAGCCCTGAGAGCTGACCTGCGGACAGACGAACGGAGCAGAGCAAAAGACATGAGAGAGGAATCGAAAGAACACGAAAGAAACTTATAGAAATCGCGGTCCAGGCCGCCCGGGTTGGCCCGAATGTGTTATATAAGCGGCAAGTGGGGCTAGCGAATCACATGCGGCCGTTTGGACTTACCAACACCCTGACTACGCAATGAGCAGCACGTCCTCCTCGTCCGAGCAATCCTCCGAGCTCGACGCGACCGGGCACGGACTCGGATGGAACAGGAAACTTCTTTTCTACTTCGGGCGTTCAATCCAGTCTTCGCGTCATGGTAGATCACCTGGTACAAAAACAACCGATGACATACCGTGGCATTCCGTGGAGGCATTCATACCTTCCGTTTTGTTCCTGCGACCGGAAGCGGTTCAAGTTGAAATTTCTTGTATTGAGCTCAAGCAGGCGATTTTTTTCAGGACAAATATAGTCCATTTGGACCATTCTTGGTGGACGTCAAACCCAGTTACCCAGGCAGTTTGAGAAGCTCTAGCCCCAGGTTTGCAGTGCCAATCTGGCAAAGATTTAATCAACAAAATGGTTCCACTTGCGCTAATATCCTTCCCCGAAGGCTTGAAATAACTCAGCTCTCCGCCTCTTCGCCGCTCGGAACTTCCGGGTTGATTTCAACGGTAGACAAAAAAGATCCCGAGGCTGGTGGGGTCAGTATTTATTATGTCGCCGTCCTTCCCTGGTTATTTAGAAAATGTTCCGAAAGCTAACAGTGCTGCAATTCGGGCGTTCGGATCCAAGCTTGACATTCCCTAGCTTGAAGGACGATACTTCGGAACCTCAAAGTTATTGTGCCAGAGTAATATTTTACTCAGCCCTACATACTCAGCTTTTGCGGTGTGTATCAGCGCGATGTCAGCATCCATCGTCCAAGACATCTGCAGCAGCTGCGCTTCGACCATTCAATTGAACTACCGCCCTGTCGACGGTCGTGGCGCTGATTTTGATCACTGCACTCGGGCCCGGAGCACTTCGATTGGACGGCACTTACTTAGTAGCGTTTCTAGCAGCAACCCAGTGCCGCAGGCTTCAAGTTGGCTTAAAGTTTAGACCATCGGTTTAGTTAGATCTTCATACTAGACTCAACAAAGTGATTATTCAAACTTGAATCAGAACCACATATCTACCCAAAATAATTTAGATATAGGCAAGTCCGGTCCTCGAGTAATCTTCGACGCGTCCGCGGACGCGTTCAATCCACAATTACTCTTCGTGTCACGTGCGTCGTCACGACGTGTTCTTGAAGTTGAACCAGTCTCGGCCAAGGCTCCTCCCTAATCTGCGTCCTATTGTTCATCGGTCGGTGGTGACTGCCTTCCAAGTTCTTACAATCGGCATACGGCAAAAAATGGCCCAAGATCCTCGTCACTCTATGGCAAGGCTTCTGGTTAAGCTAGGCTTCGAAGGCGTTTCGAATTTTCACTGGCACTGAGCTGCGAGAACTTCGCTTTCTCTCGCGGAAGAACGTCTCCTCACTCGTCTGCTGCATATTTTGAATCTATCCTGTGTCTCCCCTGCTTTGAAAGATTCCTGACCTTATTGAAACCTGGTCTTACTCTCGGCTTGGTAGATCCCGCTCCTTCCATTGGCCACGCCTATTTCTGAACGCTGTGTATTCTGCGTGAACATAGTCGACTGTGAGCATGCCAGTGGTCAAAATTGACCGTGATTAGCGCCTACAGGAATGGTTTAGCGCCGGGCTATTCCTGCTCTTCAGTGTATTCACTTGTCCTTCTACCCTCTTCGCTATGAGTATTTGGTGCTTCATATCCCAGGTGAGTCTTCCTGTCCTGCCCTCCGCAATGCTCCCGATTCTCGTTCCAAAATTTTTCCCTCTCTCCCTCTCTCTTTGAGCTGGTTTGACTTCGGGACCGCCTTTGCACAGCACATGGGTGCAATCAGATTTCTTATCGCGCCCAAGGGTCACAGCTTTTTCCAGTGCAACAGCAAAGAATGCACCCCGTGTCGTGCTCGCTGAGTCATTCCCACGCCGATGTCATATATTTACTGGATTAGGCGCCTTTGCTTAACTTGCAACAGAACCTCCACATCGATTGGAGGCCAGCGCGATGAATCCCTGGGGAAATCCATGGCAGCCGCCCGCATACTACCAGCAGCCGCACCCCAACGCTTTTGGCCCCCCGCAGCCGGGGTTTGGGTACTGGGGGCAGCCCGGTTGGGCGCCTCCGAACGCGAATGCTGGTGCGCGCAATCTGTCCGCCCGCCCGCTGTCCGCTGATGTATCCTTCGTTTTCAGCGTACCACTCCTCCAAGTACCCTACTCTGAACCCGGTCCTTGCATCGGACACGACCCAAGTGCACTACGATGTTCGGAAAAAGGCGCGGAACGACATAGCACCGGCGACGTACTTGCCCAACCGCCACCTGTTCGCTGTTGCGAGCGGAGCGACGCATGTCCGCCTCATATCGAAATTCTTCCCCTGGTCGATCGACGTCATGTCGAACACGCCAGTAACGGTTGAGGCCGTATACGATGCGCTCCATGCAGCTGTGCGTGCTGTCTTCTTTTATTTGTGCTTGGAACCATCGTCTAACGCACTGGTATAGCTCCAACAGCACTTAGCTGACTCGGAGTGGGGCATAGTTGTCGACAACAAGAAGCTGCGGGAGACCATCGAGAAGGCGGCGAAGAAGCGCGTCGAATCGGACCGTGACGATGATTCACGGCTGAAGCGTATCGATTGGCTCGGGGGTAGCGCTTTTTTCAGAGGGCTGGACAAGATTGAGGATTTCCAAGAGCTGAGACTGTTGCCTGGCGCGGAGCCTTGCGCCGAGACATGGGTCGTCCGCCTTGCTTCTTCTTGAGGTCGTGTAATTGTATCATGTATCTGGACAAATTCTTCGTTTGTTTTTTAACGTGAGCCGTACTTGAGCCGCCAGAAGTCTTCTTCCGCGAAGCATTTTTAACTTTCAAGAGAAGGTGGTTTGTTATTTTCCGGAGCACGGGCCAAACATGAATCTTTTTTCCTTAGCCGCCAACTTTTAAGCGAATAATCAGTTCGCTCTTTCAAGTCTGTCGTCATGGTCTCATTCCAGTGGGTGTTTTGTTAATCTTGCAGTCCCCAACTCACGTTTTCATTCCAGATGTCATGCCTGCCAGGATACTGTAAAAAAACCTAAGCTCGACCAGCATTACCAGCGATGCTACTCGGGCTTTGACTGCATCGACTGCTCCACCACATTCAATTCCCCCGCGGAGTACAAGAGTCACACCCAATGCATTAGCGAGGCCGAAAAATATGAAAAGAGCGTGTACAAGGGCGCCAAGACTGTATGTCGATCTTCTTCACAACCGCGACGAAATAGTTTCATGTAGCATTCAAGTCAGCTCTCCCAAAAAGCAGTTACCCCCCGCGACCCGCCGCCCCGGCGGACACGGGCGTGCGGAACTGGACAGCGAGCGGGCGCGGTGGGCGTGGCGGCGGCCGGGGAGGCGGTTGGGGCTCGGTCCGCACGTCGGCGACTGGGGCCAACGACACACCGCTAGGAACGCCCACCCGGACCTCGCCCATGCCTTCCCCGCCTGTTGTGGCACCCCCAGCCAAGGCGGTCGTCGTCGACGCCCCCCCAAAAGCTGCCCCGCCAGCACCTGTTGTTCCGACTGAAAAGAAGGAAAAGAAGGAGAAGAAGGAGAAGAAAGATAAGAAGGAGAAGAAAAAGGCCGTAGCCGCAGAGCCAACGGTAAGTAACGTTATGAAGCTTCTTCAGTTTGCCGTTTACTTAGTGCGCATGTTAGGCGTCGGCATCGTCCGTCGAGCCCAGTACCACCGCCAAGGATTCCGAGACGAAGACTCGGAAGGAGCTGCGACGAGAGGCAGCTGAGCTGAAAAAGACCCAGAAGCACGCTGAGAAACTCGCCAGTGTCGCGCCTGAGGATTCGACACCGGACTCGACCTCCACGCCGAAGAAACGGAAGCGAGACGATAAAGATAGCCAGGCAATGGACGTTGACGCACCCGCAATACCGGAATCTGAACCGGCCGAGAAAAAGCGGAAAAAGGACAAGAAAGCGAAATCGGCAGCGACGGAAGAAGCTGCAGGGCCTTCTGACGCGATGGAGGTTGATGCAGCTCTTCCGTCAGCCCCGGAGAAGAAGCGGAAGAAGGATAAGAAGGATAAGAAGGGTGGTGAAGGAGACTCCAAGGCGATGGATATCGACGTTCCTCCGTCGATACCTGTCGCCGAGCCGGCAGAAAAGACGCGGAAGAAGGATAAGAGGGGGAAGGGCGACGCGGCGCTGGCTGAGACAGCAGAACCCCCGATATCGGACGCTGCGCCTGTAGAGAAGAAGCGGAAGGAGAAAAAGGATAAAAAATCAAAGTCGACAGAGGTTGCTACTTGATCTTGTTCTTTCATTCTGCTATCGTTTGTGTTCTGGATGGGAAGCAGCGACAGCATGTTTCTAAGTAAATCAGTCTTGGTACAGATACATTTGCCCGGTGGAGTCTGGGTATATAATTCGCATCTCGTCGCGATCAGAACGACGTCGTCGAGTCGACCTCAATGGTGGGTACGATGGACGCGATGAACTTGAGGAACACGACGAGGTAAAAGTCGACCCGCATTCCATCCACTTCGTCGTCCTCGGCGGATTTCTCCTCCTTTCCACTGCCGCTCGCCTTGCGGCCAAACCACTTCTTTTTACCGTCCTTACCGTCCTTGCCGTCCTTGGACGTGGACGACTTGCGCTGGGCAAGCTGTTCCTCGACCACGCTGTTGTTCATGCGCTCGATCACCTTCTTCATCACACTGGCGTGTTTGCAGGGATGGACCGATGCGGCCTGCAACGACGCAGAGTGGGGAAATGCCTCAATCGTGACCGTCTTGAGAGCGTGGTCAGCGGAGATATCTTGGAAAATTTGTGGCGGCGTCAACGGCGTGCGATTCTTAAAGGGCAAGTTAAAGATGCAAGAAAACTGAAAACGAAAAGTCTAACTTCATCGTAGCCAATCAGCCAGATACGAGGAGTCTGGTAGTACTTGTCGTAGGTTATCATGACGTCGTAAGTTCGCACTTGGAGAAGATTTCCGTTGGCGACTTCCACTTGACTACGGGAACCGCCAATTAGAAACTATCGGCAAGGGATAAGGTAAATCCCACCTAGCGTCAATCACGCCGGGCGTCGGCTTGGGCGCAGCAGTCGCTTCATCGTCTTCCTCCTCCAGACCTTCTTCCTCCATATCAGGAATATCGTCTAGATCGGGGGTCTCGGCAACGCCGCCCAAAGAGAGCGCGCCTACACCCTGCGTGACGGAGTCCTCCGCGGGAGCGTCTAGGTCGGGAATATCGTCGATCTGGCCCGGATTGGCGGAATCCAAGTTGGCCTTGCGACCAGCATGAGTTTCGACCCATTCGTCACCCCCGTTGGAGTCAAACGAGTCACCGAACGAGAGCAGTCGTTCGGCATCCTCATCGGCGTCAGTGTACGCAAGAGAAGTTGCTCGGCGAAGGCAGGGAACCCCTCGCGTAAGAAGATATTGCTTGTCGGCGGGGAGGTAGTCTTTGCACTTGGATGGGTCACCTTTCTCCCTAGTGCGCAGCATGAGTTGATTGTGTCTCGTACCGAAAAGCCACTGACCAAGTCCACACTCCGAACTTGTAAGCAAGGAAGTCGCCTGCAGCTACAAACTCCTCTGCGAAGAGTTGGAATGAACTGTACGCAGGGAAGTGATCCAAACGAACCAGGTGTGATGCGGCCGTGCTCTTTAAACTTGCTCTCTTTGAGAACCTGGCGCAGGGAACGATGAGCGACTGATTGGTGGAACGGGAACGGGAGAGTCTTACGGGGCTCAGATATTCCCGAACGGACCAGTAATGTTGCTGTGGTAAGAGATTAGTATGCGCCAAGGAAAGTCAGCGAGCAGCGCACCTGTATAGCGTGCATCGGCGCTTAGAGGACAAGGGAAGAGTGGCCAAATCCGATGGAGCAATCATTGCCATCAGTGCCCACGTGATACAACCATCCAGCGTCGCGTCGGGACACAACCGCAATATTTGTGAGACGCGTCTGAAGGCCATGAAAATCGGAGCGCATAGGATAAGATTAGCTCTAGTAAGCCAAGGGTGCGCGTAGCAGGACTAGTGTCCGGAGAACGACACAGTGTTTTTAGTCTGTCCGATGGTGTAGTTGGTTATATTTGAGATAACTGTGATCGTCGACTTTTGAGGTTTAGGGGGACGCGTCATAGCGACTTATGTTCGAACGAGGGGAAAATGAAAAATAAATAGTCAGAACACCAGCAATACTGCCCTCCTCTTCCACGGACCCATGACCACCAGGCACTCGTCCCTGCAATCCTGATGCACCGGGGCCGGGGAATTTCTGCGAGGATGATATTCGGTTTGGTCGTCGAGTCAATGAAACAGAATGCTTGAGCAGGGTGAGGCTAGGGTGTCGGAAGATGCAACTCGCCCATGGTGCAGCTAGTATGCAACCGTACCATTCGACTAGTAGCGACCTAGACATACCATGCACTCATCGGTCCGATGGTGTAGTTGGTTATCACTTCTGTCTAACACAGTCACGTGTTCTCACAGGCGGTCCTCAGTTCGAACCTGGGTCGGATCACTTTTGCTCTCTTTTTCTGCGCTTTCACTTTATTAAATTCCCTTTCTTTCGTCTTTTTTTTTTTTCCGCGCTTAGTTGTACACAGGCGGTCCTCAGTTCGGATCTGGGTCGGATCACTTTTTGCTCTTTTGTCTTCTCCATTTGGCAACCCTGCCATAGCACGCCTTTTACTCCCAATATTCGTGCTTCGTTTCACATATATACCTTGCTCAGTATAGCAACAAAGTTGAACAAACGTATAAGAGAAGGAGCGGGAAAGGGTTTGTAACAAACCCTTTCCCGGTAACAAACCCTTTCCCGCTCCTTCTCTTATACCCCCACCTGTCCCGCTCCTGTGAACTGCGGGGAGATCTTCAAGTTTACGGCAAATGGCAACGGAGAAGCCCGCAACTGCAGCAGCAAGCTCCCCCTGACTGTGACGGCGAAAGTCTAAAACTACGGGTGCCTATACTACCCTACCACTTGGGCCGCATACAACCGCTACTCCTCAACGATGTGGCGAACCTCTGAACCAAATTCCAAATGCACTCCTCCTTTGTGGACTTTCTCTGAAGGCAACATGACTTGGGTCACCAATTTTCCTTCGCTCGCCAATTTCGACCACGCGTTGTCATTAAATTAATCAAAACTTTTCGCCACCCCAAATCAACATCAAACGGTGGTTCAAGTATTATCCTCTCAGGCTTCGCCCCGGCGACCGGTCAATGATCTCGACATTTCTGTGTTACGCGGGCCGTTCCTCGATATGCTCTGTTGACGACCGTCTCTCTTCTCCCGAGTCTCGACTCTCCTGCGTTGTCGGACGGAAACCTCTCGCCTTGTGCTGCTTTGAACCCTGGGCAGGCAATAACCTGGGTTTACCATCCGATGGTCGCCGTGGCCAATCGAGAGATTCAGAAAAAGGCGCTGTGAAAGGGTCCCGAGGCTCTGTCGGGTTGCACAGGCGCTCCCTGGTGCTCCACAAAAATCAGTACGCATACCCCCATAGAACTTCAATGGTTCGCACAGACGTTTGCAATGTCAAGTACTGCGTCGCTTGCCGCTGGGGATTTCATAAGTATATATCTGATTCGCGCCCAGGACTGCGCCATCTACCCCGCAACGCCAACGAGCAATCCCGCATGACGACCCCCTTCAAAAATCACATAAAAGGCGGGCCATTTGAGGGGTTCTCGCATCCCAGTTCTTTTTCGCCCTTTCACATTCACACACCCAATCTCTATCTCTCTCTGTAAAATGCGTTTCGCTGTTATCGCCACTGTTGTTGCACTTTTTGCGACCTTCGCCGCTGGATCGAGCATCCAGGCCAGGTGCTTCCCCGACACCTGCGTAAGTCGCGTCCGCCGTTGTTCGATGTACTGTGGTTCTAACTGTGTGCCCTTAGGTCTGCAACGAAGACGGCTGCAGCGCCGGACCCGCGTGCTGTGCAGTGAGTGCCTTTGCACTTCCAATATTGACATAGGTTTCGTTTAGTCTGACCCACGAATAGAACGGGAGCTGCCCCTGTTAAATCGGATTTTGAGAGGGGGATGGAACGGTTACGGCTGGGTTTCACTACCGAGTTTGTGGAAAACAAAAGACTCCACAACCAGCATCTGAAACCTTTGCAATTTAATTGACTTCGTATCATTGAGAGTCGTAAGAGCGGAAAGTCTCCACAAATCATGTGATAGTTTGGCGCCAGCTGTATATGGCCGACGCATGGTCCATTTATTCTTGACGCAGAGGGCAAGCTCAATGTTCGTAGCTCACGTGTTGTACGACATGCGTGTAAACCGTCTAGCTCCAAATATCCCAGGATCTCATTCACAACGTTCTGATATACATTCACAGCGAGCAAAAAATACGCGTTAAACAAATAATATGCACTACAATTTTGTGCCTAGAAGCCACTGGTCGTCGTTCGTAATTGTTCCAGTTTCTTCAAGACTTCGCCCACTGTGCGATCCAGCTCCCCAGCAATGTTGCTCTGCTTCGGCGCCGGCAGCCTAGCGAACGTTTCGCACAAGTCGCCGTCCACTACCCCCTTGACGGGCACGTAGTAGCCCCGCCAGCTCAACTGATCCCTGCCAACAAGACTGCTCTGCTCCGTCCGCATGTGTTGCTCCAAAGTAGAGATGAAGTCGACGTCCTCCTTGGAGACGAACGGGACGAGAATCCCGATTGTCCCATGAAGACAGGTGTACAAGAGAATTTCACGACCACCTGCGACCAGCGACACCTTGTGTATGGACGTGATCATGTCACCGACATGGAAATGTGCAAGCATTTTCGTCTTGTGTGGTGCGCCCATCAGCTGTCCCTTTTCGTGAAGTATTCCGGCTCCAGTGGGATCGTCGTCAACCTGATCCGACACTTTGGAATCGAGCCGATTCACGAAGACGTTGCCGAACCGATCGCCAACGGCTACCGTGTTGTAATCCACCATCGCTACAGCGGTGACCCACCTCGGCTGACTATCATCAGCGAAGATGAGTAGCCGATTCTCAGGTGGCTTGTAGACGGCGAAGGAAACAGATTCCTGCATATCGCCAACGAGGATGCGGGAGCCCTGGGTGTTGAGACTGATAATCGCGGAGCCGAATGACTAGCAGAAAATACTGAGATAGGCATCCTGAGTCGGAGAACCAAGAGTACGTACCTTATTCTCCACCTTTCGGAGCAGTTTCTTCTTCCCGATCTCGTATATTCTCAAAGCCTTTCCGACTCCGGCTACCAGTCTTCCTTGGAAGGCTAGTAGCGCAAGAGGAACGTCATCAGTTTCCGTCTGTGATAAGGAGACAATTTAATACAGCAATGAGACAAGGTCCGAGTCGTACCTTGTGCTGGAATTCCAAGTTCGCGCCGTCTTCCGTGAACTTGTATGTCCGAAGGAAACCACTCGAACACGACCGCGGAGATATCAGGGTGTCGGCGGCAGTGCCAACAACAAGGTGAAGCTCTCCACCTCGGGCCGAGAATGGAACGACTGCAATGGAAAATGCGGCTTCATTACCATCCAACGGTATGACAGCAACGGTTTTCGCCTAAGGATGGTTGGTTAGCATTCGTGTCATGTCAATGGCGAAGAACGACGCACCTCGATCGGATCGATGATCCTGATACAAGATGCCCATGTGCCTGCTGGAGCCTTCGGGCGACCAAACACCTCTGGCGGCAAGTCCACGACCTCGTCGTCGATAATTTTCCCTTGTTTACGCTTGTGGAAAACGGTTAGACACATGTCAAATCTGGATGAGGTAAGCTCACCATTTCATCCAATTTATTTGCAGCAGCTTCGGGACCAAGTACACGATGGTCGCCCTCAATCATGTAGAAGTAGTGATTTGTGGGGTGAGTGATGAATTTCCGGGGGGTGTAGGAAAGCGGCATCGAGTCCTGCTTGAGCTTGGTACCCAACTTCGGAATTTGGAAAATGCTAGCGGGCGAGAAATTTAGAAACAAAAAAATCGACCATGGGGAACAATACTTACCGAAGGGTACTACCAGTAATGCCGATCAACCCCTCTGGACTCAATTCCGCAGAGAAACTCCACGCATAATCGAAGTTCTCGAAGATGAGCGGGGTGAAGTGCATCAGGTTCTGATGCGTATAATTCAACCATGATCGAGACGACAGGGCCAAAATCGCAGGATTTCGCTGTATCTGGACGCGTATCAGCCGTATTGGGCGTGTGCCAAGGAATCTGGGGGATGGTCAGCAAATGATGGTGAAATCAAGGACACCTGCACACCGAGTACGTGTGTCCGTCAGCTGGCCATTGATAGGGTCGAGGACGGTCCGCAGTAAAACTCCATTTTGCAGTCCAATGTTGACGAACATGGTTGGCTGAGTCTTGTTGATGCTAGCATCCAACATGTCGGCGATGCAAATGGACGACGCAGGGGCGGTCAAGGCTTGTAAACTAATAGCTTCCAAGGTAGTCTCGGGGTCCAGAGAGATGATGCGGACGGTTTGGTCCTCACATCCAACAGCCTACACAGTTTGCCAAAATGAGCCTAGTCCATTGGAGAAGGGAAGGTCACACTCACCAAAAATGGGGTCCTCTGCCGTCCCTCTGGGACCTCCGCAATGCTCAATGCCAAAACCGTACTACCCATGGCCTTCCGGTCTTGATATTCGTTCAACTGGCCGTCCAAATCCAGCTCAAAGTAAACTAGTTCGGCCGAGCTCAGTGCTACGACGACTTGTCGTTTATTCGTGGTTGCACTAACGATGGTTTTGCCCGGAGGGACTCTCCACTCGTTCACGCGGCGGTCCGCCAAGACATGTCGAATGCCTTGCGGATGAACCTGCAGGAGGGCATCAGCGCCAATTTGTTGTACTGCAAGTGTCGGGGCAGAGGACAAGAAGCCGGTATCCTGCACTTCTTCAATAGTTTCGCCGATGGACAGGACCAGTGTACCATTGACGAAGGAAAGGATGATGTATGAGTCATACTCGTCTATCAAAGCAGGTTAGTCGATGATCGGACGACCAGAACGTTTTGCTTACCATCTTCCCTTCGTTTCGTAGTCCAGACCGCGTTCGGGATACCAGGTAGTTCTGAGCTGACGGACTCCTCGACTTCGAGGCCATGTCGCAATGTCCTGAAAGTGCTTCGGGCCCCACGACCACAAGCCGTGAAGATTTGGGGCGCGTCCGAGTTAGGCAAAACGTTCAACACTTTGGAGTCAATGATAGGGTCGATCGACTCTATCTCATCCGCCACCACTAAATTTTCCAAAGCCCGAGGTTGGAAAAAGGCATGGGGTAAAGGTACGCTCGGGTCAGACATGCCGAAGGATGGATATGACGTGGAGCTGTATTCGGGTTCATTGTCATCGTCTCCGAGTTTTTGGAATTGATATAAGTAACTGCGGACGCGTTGATCAGGGTTGGGACGAAATGGAGAAAATGGTAGCACTCACTGATTTCCAAATTCAGCTGCAACGAAAAGGAAACCAGATTTGAGAATACAGAGCGAGGAAGCGACAGGTACAGTATCGAAATACTTGATTTTTAAAGACCGTACTTCTTCCTCTTCGTGCTCGATGGTGACCTTGTACAGGTCGCCGTCTTCACTTTGCAGAAGAAAGAAGAATGCACCCTGCAAAATACGTTTAGCGAATGCTGCAAGACGGGGAGAATTTACCCACCTTCATCTTGTGCATCACAGCCGTGACAATAATAATGCCTCGGTTGGGGTCTTCCAATGGATGGTTCCTCCGCGGGATGGGAACACGGTGCTGGCGGGCATCTATATGACGGTATATAATGTGATCTTCGCAGCAGACTAGAACGCCAGAGGGTCCGTCAAATCGGTCAGAGGATGCGAGTTGTCCACCAGGAACTTGCACGAGCAGATTAGCTCTCTTGTCGGTTGGCTCGCTCCACTTGCGTACGACGTGATTGAGCCCCAAATCGAGTTCATAGTATGTTAACATCTAGAGGAAAATGTTAAGTCTGTTGCTTTAATTATCTGCATGTAATGCCTCACTTTTTCGGTGCTCTTGAACGCTTGGCCGGTGGGGTCCTGATCTGACTCGGTGTAGTCAACTTCTAGAGCGGCAAACATGGGATTCTCGAAGCCGACGTCCAGTCCAACAATGTGATGAATAATGGCATTGGCTTTGTGGGCCTCGAGTGGTGATGAAATGGTTAAGTTTGCGGCGGCGTCACGGTTGAGGATGTACACCAGTTTTGTTTTTTCCATCGAAGATATCATGACGCTGCGACCTTTGGGATCCGTGGCCAGGTATTGTCCCGGAACGATTCGCCGAGCACCCGACTTTCCATAAGTTTCTTGGTGCAATTTGACGAAACTGCTGGTCTTGGGATCGTAGTCCAGAATGACGATGCGACCCGAGTCGGATCCTACTATTGCGTAGTCTGAGAAAACAAAACTGGATCAGACGAGAGCAAGAACGATACGCACAAGGGCTCACCCTTAGTCCCTCCAGTAAGTCGGAAAGCAGCCAACGACCGAATAGAGCCAAATACGTCCGTCGCAATGACGGTCGCCATTTTCCCCGTCTGTACATCTGGACGCAGGAGCTCGAGTCGCGTCCCATGAGATATAATGATCTCTTGCTGCCTTGCGCCAGAAAAGTTGCCGACAATTGCCTGAGTCGTGGCAGTCGGAGGCTGAAGAGTAAGATTATACAGATGCATGGTCACAGATCACTGAAGATTGCGACACCACGGGCAGCAATGCAGGACGTACAGCCCAGTGAGCTGCGAGTCAAGACGGAGTTGATTTTCTTCAAATCTGTTGTAGCAACATGTTTATCAACGGTCTCTGATCCAAACACCTAATATTTCAGACTGATTTAACAAGCTCGACGGCGCCCTCGGTGCCTGCAATTCTCTCCAGCCTGAACCAATCATACTTGGAATACAGTACCCGGCATGTCACATCCGAGGCCTCCACACCATCGTCCAAAAATGGACATGATAGCAACTCTGTATAAAATTGGGGGTGTTCGGGAGGGCCGTAGAAAATGAGGTTGCGAATGCCCCGGACTTTGTATCTATAGGGCAAAATCAGAGACGATGCGATATGAGAAGGAAGGCCGACCTTTTGTAAAAATGAAACCGTTCACTTATGAGAAGAAAGGCTTTTTTCCCGCTGAAGAATGCCTGTCTAGCCCGAGAGATGTCTTGGTTGGTCGAATATCTATGACAGTTCAGTGACTGTAGAGGTGAAAGGGCGACTTTTTTTACTCTGATAGCACGGTGAAGGTAACTCCAGAGTGTTTCTTGAAGTAGTTTTGCACCCGGATGAAATCAAAGGAAGACGGGATAAAGACCGCGGTATTGGAGCTTTGGACCGCCGATTTCAGGACCAAGGGAAGAAGCTAAGATAGAGGTCAGAAAAGGGCGGCTTGAGACGTACAAACATACCTGAGTAGTGAAATAATTGAATCGTTTATCAGCTTCATCCTTTGGGTTCGCGCAGTCAAAGTGGGTAAAGTTCTGGAAGACGGTAAGAACACACATGTCGGCAAGGTTATAGACATACCTGATCGATTCCTTCCGGAACCTGCACGGGAGACCATCGCCGTTCAACCCTGAGCTTCCCCGCGACGTTTTTGAGATTGTTATTGAATAGGGAACGTGTTTCGGGTGTCTCGAGAGCAGAAAGAAGAATAGATTGGCGGAGGTACTCTGCACTAGGCACACCCTCAGTTTCGACAAATGAGGGAAGACGAGATGAGCTTACTGTCCATCCAAGTACCACGGTTTGATACGAGAGAAGTCAGTATTATGGGAATCCTTCGGCAGCTTGTTGAGGTGTGACAGAACAAACTTTCGGTAGAGGAATTAGCATCGTGAGCGAAACGCATGACATCCCCTGCAGGTACCTTGACGTGCTCCCAGTTTTGCATTGTTAAAGCCTCCAGCTGATCAACGACGAGGATTTCGATTGACGAGAGGTAGTCGGCACTCCTATGGAGATCTTGAGTACATACACGGCTGTGAAGGGGCGGAAACCTACTTCTCTTTTTCAATAGACCTCCTCAGCCCCAGTGGGCTCGCCATGATGATATCGCAGCCATAAAATTCCGAGAACATTTTGACACTCTTACGCGTCAGTTTGATGCCCACCCGGAAATTGTCGTCAACATTCCCTTTGAATGTCTCCACATGGTCGCGAGGATAAGTTCCCGGTTCTGCCGCTGCGAGTTTATCGACCATGCCGGGAGATAATCCATACTCGGCAATAAATCTTGACTGGTTTTCCACTTGAAATGCCGGGGCCGGTGTATGCGACGTGAATGCAGTAAACCAGTCGAGAGCGGAAGACCGAAATGGAAGGAGGACGAGGACCGAGGGCCGTGTAAACCCCTGATCCTGGACGTCTTCTGGCGGAGAGCCGTTGGGGTCAGCTTTAGCAGCGTTCACCAACCGCTCGTTGTTTTTAAGAACTCGCCGCCTTTTCCTGGAGGGAGTTCAATAAGGGTGAGGGACGAAACACACGATTTAACCAACTTGGTGACATGGTTGATGGCATGCAGCGAGATCGCCTCGCGAAGGGATTTTTTGTGTTCCCAGGCCGCGGACGGCAGATACACATCTCGATGAGACGAGAGGGCAGAAAGCAAGTCATGTTGCAGCTCCGTTTGATCTGTGAACCGTTAATTAGAAGAAAGACCTTGATGCAATGCAATGGTTTGGGATACGTACCCCGGGGCTGTTTTGCCTGGCGCTTTCGAAAAGGCGTTCGTAATCGCTCTAGGATCTAATTGGACGTAAGCATATATATTCTCAGTGAGAAGCGGCGGTAGGCACGACTTACAGCAGTGTCCGACGATGTGCCTGCCTGTGAGCCCTCAGGTACTAGTTCCACCACGGCCCCTAGCTTTCCGCATGTTCCCCGCGACGTTGACCATGAGCCACTTTCCACAGCTGCTCTGGATGAGTCGGAGAGCAGTGAAGGTGTGGGGCCAAAATGGTTTTCGTATGCATCCGAGACATCTTCAATAAATAAGAATTCATCTTTCGGGATGCTTCCGGCAACTGTACCTTCCTCTCCTTCGACCTCGGGCGGGTCCATGTCCATGGGTTCCGACGGTGCATCAATTAGGATATTGGTCGCCGCTGGGATCTCCTCAGACTCAGAGGTCTCGGTTACCGACAAAAAGCGTGCGGTTTTTCGTTTGTTTAATTTTTCGGAAGGAAATTCCTCCACCGCACTCCATTTTCGTTTGCCTGCCTTGGTTGCGGAGACATTGAGAAGGGTAAGGAGGCGAGTAGTGGTAGAATTCGCGTCGCTCATAATAGCAGCAGCGAAAAGATTGTAAAGACGTTGGACAACATGAGTCAACAACGCGTCTGCGCACCAACCACGTCCACTCTGTATAGGCTCTGCATGCTCTCTCGTAGCCAGCCCCCATTACGCCCCGTTTTGAACAAAAGATTCAATGCGCGTTCTTTGTGTTGCAGAGAAGCCTTCAATCTCCAAGGCCATCTCGAAAATCCTATCTGGGGAGCAGTTCACCACTGTATGTTCAATGGTCATGCATCGTTCGCCCATGTCTCACCTTTTTCCCCACCCAGCGTAACACTGCGAATAAATTCATAAAAAACTATGACTTTGACTACCCTCAAACCCGTGCACAATTCACCGTTACCTGCGTATCGGGCCACTTGACATCCCATGATTTTCCCGAAACCCACAGAAAGTGGCATACCTGCGACCCAATCGCACTTTTCGATGCCCCCGTCGATGCTTTCATTTCCAAAGACAGCAAGGATATTGAAAAGAACCTCACGCAGGAGGCAAGACGGGCAGATATGCTGATGATATGGACCGATTGTGATCGAGAAGGGGAACACATTGGTTCGGAGGTCAAGCGTGTTTGCAGGAGGGCGAAGCCCAATATCATAGTCAAGAGGGCTCGGTTCAGCGCCATCATTGCCCAGTGCGTTTGACCTTTATCCCCCTATCTCAGTCTAAACCTTTTCTAGGCAGATTCATAATGCTGCTCAGCACCCAGTCGACCTGGATCAAGCACAGGCAGATGCCGTGGAGGCCCGCATCGTTCTCGACCTCCGCATAGGGGCGGCGTTCACTCGAATGCAAACACAAACCTTGCAAAATACTATTCAGCAAGTAGAGGGCGTCGTATCATACGGTCTCCCCTTCATTGAACGTGGCTATGCTCATTTCTGACTAAAACGCAGGCCCTTGTCAATTCCCTACGCTTGGCTTCGTGGTGCAACGATACATCCAGGTCAAAAATTTCGTCCCCGAATCTTTTTGGTACATATTTTTGTCCCTTTCGCGCCTCAGTTCCTCGGAGGGCAATATAGAGACCGAGTTCAAGTGGAGACGCGTGCACCTATTTGACTACGATGCCGCTGCTGTCATTTATGAGCATGTCATCGCCAATCCCACGGCGCGAGTAACCAAAGTAGTCCAGAAAAACACGAAGAAATGGTGAGTTACAGCACCATCATTAAGGCAACTCAGTACGAATTGAATTTGAAGGAAACCACTACCGTTGACCACTGTCGAATTGCAGAAGGCCGGCTCGAGGTTGTTGAAGCTTGCGCCTAAAGCAGTGCTGGATGTATGTCGGTCTCTTCGCTTCCGGCCCTCGCTGACGAATATGCAAGATCGCCGAAAAATTATACCAGAACGGGTTTCTATCTTATCCTCGTACTGAAACTGATCAATTCGACCCGCAATTCGACTTCATGTCACTGATCGAGAAACAAACTGTCGACCCATCGTGGGGTGCCTTTGCTCAAGGGTCGGTCTTGTCTGCCTTTTCCATTAAGGTTATCTGACGCGTATCATCCCAGCCTCCAGCAAGGCGGATTCAGTGATCCCAGGCGTGGCAAGAATAACGACAAAGCCCATCCTCCCATCCACCCCACTGCTCACGCAGGAAACCTCCAGGGAAACGAAAAGAAGGTATACGAATTCATTACGAGGCGCTTCCTGGCTTGCTGTTCCAAGGATGCAGAGGGATCAATGACGACGGTTGATGTTACTTGCGGTGGCGAGGCCTTCTATGCCACAGGTCAGAAATGGTATTCTCTCATAGCCTTTGACGTTAATCCGAGTGCTGCTTTCCAGGTTTGGTCGTCTTAGAGAGAAATTACTTGCTGGTATATCCATATGACAAGTGGACCGGCAATCGGGTCCCAATTTTCGCGGAAGGCGAGGAATTTCAGCCCTCTGTTTGCGAATTTCGGGAGGGCACGACCACCTCACCCAAGTACCTTACTGAGGCGGATCTAGTCACGTTAATGGACAAGAACGGAATCGGTAAGTCAGCAAACATCCTGTATGCTTGTTGCTGACCTGTTGAAATAGGCACCGATGCAACGATCGCACAACACATCGAGACGGTTATAAAGCGGGAATACGTGTTGGAGGAATACGAAGGCGGAACGAAATACCTTCTGCCGTCCACCCTCGGCATCGGACTAGTCGAAGGCTACAACCAAATGGGTCTCGAAAAGAGTCTAAGTAAACCACAGCTCCGTCGCGAGGTGAGTCCTACACGCCGATCTTGGTATCCGGCCATGAACGGTGATACAACAGACCGAGCGAAGCATGGTGCAGGTCTGCAATGGAGCCAAAACCAAACATGACATGCTCGAGGAAAGCATCGACCAATATCGTGCGATATTTGTTCTTGCGCGAGGGCAGTTTAATAAAGTCACCACGGTGCGTCGGTTTACGCCTTTTCGTGTCCATGCGGCACTAACACTTGGATTTCAGAGCGTGCGGAGATATCTCGATGGTGGTGGAGGAGGTGGCGGTGGAGGAGGCGGAGGAGGCGATGGACATGGAGGCGGCGGGCGGGGTCGAGGAGCTGGTCGTGGTGCAGCGAGAGGAGGTGGTGGCGGCGGTGGCGGCGGAGGTGAGGCGGGTGGTGGCCGAGGGGGACGCGGTGGTGGCGGTGGAGCAGGGGCTGGAGGTGGCGCTCCAGCCAGAGGTCGGGGAGGACCACCGTCTCGAGGAAGAGGCGCGGCTCCTGCGCCAGCCAGTCCGCCACCATTCGATCCTGACGACGAAGACGGTTTGTCATATTTCACATCTCGATAATCCAACTGAGTACTGTTAGATTTTAACCCTCCTCCGCCTCCTCCGCCCCCAGTTCGGCAAGCTGCACCAGCACCTGTCCGGCAACCCCCTGCGCCGCCAGTCCGGCAAGCCGCACCAGCACCTGTGTGGCAACCCCCTCCGCCCCGACGCCCTGCAGTATCCTCAATGGGCGGTGAAGTTCGGTGTAGCTGCAATGCTCCTGCTGCTCAAAGATCAGTAACAGGAAACTCAGAAACCATGGGCAAGAAGTTCTGGACTTGTGAGACCAAGAGTTGCCAGTTCTTCAAGTGGGTCGAGGATGGCTCTTCAGTCGCCAGCGGATCAGGTTCACGGTCCATTCCAACGAAACGGTCTTACTCTGGGGTGAGCCTCCAGCCTGTTGCGACAGATGCCCAAAATAACCTCGCCTTCAGCGACAGGATTCTGATATCGGCGGAGAAGCACCGGTGCGCAAGTGCCAGTGCGACTTGGCGGCTGTTCAAAGAACTGTCGTCAAAGAGTCGCCGAATCAAGGCCGAAAGTTCTGGAGATGCCCCAATGCTGTGGGTGCGGAGTGTAAGTTCTTTGAGTGGGACGACGAACCCCCACGTGCTGGAAACGGAGCTGGAGGCTCGTCTTTTGGGGCGGGAAACCAAGGCGGAGGTTCAAGGGATCAGGATGTTTGCTACAAGGTTCGTTCGTCAACAATCCCGTTCTGTGACGGCACTCAAAGTCATGCAGTGTAATTTGTCAGGCCACTGGGCTAATGGTCTGTGCGCGAGCCAGTGAATTTTACCGATTTTAATGTTTTTATCTGTCGTAGCTTGCCCCAATGGCGACGGTTCGGCGAACAAGCGGGCCCGATCCTTTGGCTCGAAGGCGGACAATCCCGGTCCCAGTGGCGCTTGCTATAAATGCAACGAGGAGGGACACTATAGTTCAGGTCGGTGCCTGCTTTTATCCAGGGAATATTATTGCTGAGCTCAATGTTTCACAGCTTGTCCCAACGGCGAAGGTTCGGCGAACAAGCGGGCTCGATCCTTTGCCTCGAAGCCGGACAATCGCGGTCCCACTGGCGCTTGCTATAAATGTAACGAAGAGGGACACTACAGTGCAGGTCGGTGCCCATGTATCCTGCTTGTATCGATGTTAAAACCTCGAATAGACTGCCCAACAATTGGCGGTAGCTCCAAAGCTAAATCGACGAATCTGACGTGTTTCAAATGCGGCGAAGAGGGCCACTTTTCGACCGGTATGTCTTTATTTCTTCCCCTGTGCTGTATTGTGTGTTAATGATTCCAAAAGGCTGTACTTCTGACGGCTCTGCCTCCAAGCGGTCGTCGAGCTCACGCGGCACCGCAAAACGAGGCAGGGGTCAAGGCGGGTCGCGAGGCGGCGGGAGCAAACGTGGTCGAGGTAAGAAAAGGACATTTGGGGTTCCTAGCTAGGTCATACCTAATGTACCAGCAATATCAACGTATGCATGCTTTCTGATTGGTGCTCCGCTCTTCAAGTTCCGCTTGAGTTCCGCTCAGATTGAGGCTCCTTCGAGTTGCCGTTGACTGCGGAGTTCCCGATGCCCACATCCGGGCTAGCTGAACAACAATACCATAGTTGCAGGCGTCGTAAAAGGTGGAGATTCGGCCGAGCGGGCAGACTAGTACTGACGAGAATTCAAGCGGAGACTGAAAATGGCGGCCGGTTACTGCCGATCGTCGTGCAATCTCTGGAACTTTTCTGTCGACGATATCAAGCAACCTCGGGGCAACCGTACTTGAACCAGGAGCTTTCGTCTGGAGCTGATTGCACCTGTATTTTCTTGCAGTTCCTCGCCCTTTGGAATTCCCACGCCGGAATGGCTTGGAATGGCCATGATTCAAGGGTTTCACGGGCGCGCTAGGTGTGATTGCTATATTTATTTCTTCGATCGTATGTATTACGCGGCGACGGGACGGGGCACGCTGAGTCGCGACCTGGCGCGGCGCGCGCGACATTCGATAAACGTCCGTAGTGCCTCGGCCTAATTTCATGTGTAATTTTTTTTAAAAGCGCCAGCAGCGGCACACGCGAGGTGTTTTTGTTGTTTGTTTGGTGAGTTCCTTGCCCCTTATCCTGCGCACGACGCAGCCTGGAGTGTTTAGCCAGCCTCTGCATGAATTGTATTGATTGATATTAATATTGATCCCCTTGATCCCTTCCATGTCATCCGACCTCGTGGACGCGCGCGTTCGCCGAGGTTCCCGCCAAATAGACTCTGATCCATCCTACTACCATTAAGCCCGCATTAACCAGAAAGTGCCCGACTTTTCAATGGCGAGGCAAGTCGCTCAGACGCTCAGAGAACTCTCCAGAGAACTCTCCAGCCTCTGGTCGGACACACTCATTTTCCCCCTCTACATCGCGACGGCGTCTATAGTCACGCTCCTGCTCCATCTTCTGTGGTCGTCGAAACCCGTCCTCAAATTACGCGTCTCATATTTCAAAACCACAGAACAGGAGCCTGAAGACACGACAGAAACGCACTCAGTCGCCGTGCACATCGAGAAACATGGTGGGAAGACCATCTTCGCGTTTAAAGCGGCAAGGCTTGTTGGGTGCCTCGAATTACTTGCCTTGTCCATTTTTTCTCTGGTCTCAGAGAGAGAGGATGGCCCGGGACAGGGAACCGGAACATTTGCACCATCGTACACGAGCCCCCGTAGATCTCTGCACGCTGCACTGTGTGTGACTTACGTGCGTGTTTATGCTCTGAATCAAAAAGCCATTTTCATAACATTGCACTTAGTTTTACGCCTCCGTCCTTGCTATTGTCTCCGTGGCAGGCAGCCCTAGGTCGGCGAAGGTTGCCGTCAAGCATCTGAACACCGTCCTGCTATGCACGTTCGGTGTTTATGTCTACCGCGATATCTTCCCGTTGGCGACATTTGAGCTCACTCCCATGGACCTTTCCGAGGGACGGATCCTGTGGGTAAAGGTCATCACGCTCTTCGTCGTTTCTGGGATCATACCTCTGGTCATACCCCGCCAGTATATCCCCGTTGACCCCAAGGCATGCTTATAATTCAACGCATCCCGTGTCAATATCACTAACATGCATCCAGAACCCTATGCCGGTCCCCAATCCCGAACAGACCGCGCCGATCCTGTCGCTGGTGCTCTACTTTTTCCTGGATCCGATAATTTTCCTCGCGTATCGAATTCCCCATCTCGAGTTCGAGCAGCTCCCGCCTTTGTCCGATTTTGACTATGCAGAAAATCTGAAGGCGGAGGCCTTTCCGGTATATTTGATCTCTGTCGTAGCCTCGCGTATAGCTGACAATAGTAGCACTTGGATGTATTTACTACGAAGAAAAAGCGGCACGTCTTCTTCGGGATGGCGTGGTTCTACCGCTGGAAGATCACAAGCATGGCTATCCTGTTGGTCATAATGGCATTGTCGGCTTTTGTGTCCCCCATTGGGCTCAATAGGCTGCTCAAGTAATATCGTTGTTTGTCGAACCTCAGTTACGCGCTAACCCTGCCCCTCAGTTACCTAGAGCATCCGGATGAGCACGTCTTGGTGAAACCTTGGGTCTGGGCTGGGCTGTTGTTCATCGGGCCTATGATGTCGTCGCTGGCGATGGAGTGGTACATTTTTGTCTCGGTGAGCCGCGAACCAGTCTGCATTCTCCTCATCTCGCTAAATCGCCGATAGACACACATTATGGCTCAAACGACCGCCCTTATCACTCAGCTTGTGTTCGAGCATGCCTTGCGCATCCGTGTCAAGGCCGAAACGGACGACAAAGCCAAGGCCGATGGGAAGGACGACACCATCAAGGGGCCTTCCAAAAAAGCCAGCGCCAACCTCCTCGGAAAAATCACCAATCTAGTCACCACAGACCTGTCGCACATTAATGAAGCGCGAGACGTTTTGTTCTTAGTAATCATGCTTCCGATTCAGATCACTGGCAGCATCGTGTTCCTGTACCAAGTGTTGAGCTGGAGGTTAGCCCGCTTTCTGGACTTCCTTTTTTTTTCCAGCAGGCTTACTGTATCGTTCATAAAACAGTGCTTTTGTCGGTATGGGGTGCGTCACCTTTCTATATTACTTAGATTATGACCTTACTTATTTCCGCAAGGCTCATGGTTGCCCTGTGAGTTCCATGTCCATCGTGCTTCGGCGGTGACCTTACTTGTTTCTGGAAGCTTCCCTTTACCGGGCTATGTGGCGAAGTTAGAACAGAGTGAGGGCTCATTTGTTTCGCGAGACATACAAAGCTAACCAGTGTCAGCTGTTCAACAGGCGACGCTCAAAAAGACCGACGCAAGAGTGCAAACGGTCTCCGAAAGCAAGTCTCTTTCGTCAAATTTAAATAACCATCAACTTAACAGGCTTTCAGCGATGAATGTGCTCCGAATGATCAAGTACGTGATCTTCCTGCCACTGTCGGCTTGTCTCAAATGGCTTTCAGGATGTTCGGTTGGGAAAAGCAAATGAATGAGAAGATTGCCGACAAGCGGGAAGAAGAATTGAATTGGATCTGGAAACGCAAGTTGCTTGACCTTCTCAACAGCGTCTTGAAGTGTGCTTGCTTTTGGTCGTGAACGCCTAGCTCATCTTCGTCTATAGCTCCCTGATTCCCATTTTCACCATGCTCACGACCTATGGTTTGTACTACTGGTCTCCGTTCCTGCTTCATATTTGACGCCTCTTTGGTTCGCAGCCACATAGTAAGTTCTGATTCCCAAATTGGTTCTCGACTTACCACCGAATCTTCCTTCCTCCCGCACAGTGTCAGTAAACCAGGTTTCATTGACAGTGGCTTAACTGACACTTCCACAGACCGTCATCGCTAAAGAAGAACTGAGCGCCTCCAAAGTCTTCTCGTCCATGGCCGTCTTCGACTTGCTGCGCTACCAATTGTGGTTCACGTTCTACTGCATCTCAATGGCCGTAAATGGCAAAGTTTCCTTAGATCGCTTGAACGAGTTCCTCCAAAACGTGCGTCGGGGTGTCAATGTCATATCCCTGTAGCTGAATATCTCCTAGACCGAACTCCTTGATTCCTTCATTTCCAAGGAGACCCCGGAAATTGTCGCACCCGACGAGCCCGCTTCAGACCTCGTAGGTTTCCGGGCGGCCACCTTCGCGTGGTCCAACGATGAGACGGATGGCACCGCCACGCCCTCGAGCTACAGTTTTCATCTCAAAATCGACGGCGAGCTTTTCTTCAAGCCGGGATGTATCAACCTTGTTATCGGTCCCACAGGATCAGTGAGGTCGTTTACTCTGAATGTTCTTCATTTTCTGATACAAGTGTTCCAGGGCAAGACTTCGCTTCTCATGGCGCTCCTTGGTGTGTATTCCCTGGTTCTGCGGCGCCGATGGATTCACGATTCCACGTAGGCGAGATGCACCTCATCGCGTCCTCCCCTTCCACGTGGTACAATCTTCCCCGCGACAAAGGCGTTTCGTACGCGGCGCAGGAAAGTTGGGTGATGAACGACACTATCAAAGTGAGTGCCTGGCTGGCAGCCAAAGAAACGTCTGAACAATCGTCCAGAACAACATTCTCTTCCACACGCCCATGGACGAGGAACGGTATAAGAAGGTAACTCTAAGACAATCTTGCGGTAGATTCGTCGTTGACTCCGTCGTTCAAGGTTCTATATCAGTGTTGCTTGGAACGAGACCTTGAGTTGTTCGATGCTTCGGATGAGACGGAGGTCGGCGAGAAGGTGACACTTTCAGTATCCAGAGTGATTTGACAACTGACGCGAACCAGGGCTTGACATTGAGCGGTGGTCAAAAGGCTCGGGTCACACTTGCTCGAGCACTTTACTCCGATAGCCAGATCGTTTTGCTCGATGATGTGCTCGCGGCCCTTGATGTCCACACCGCGAAATGGATCGTCGAGTGCGTAAAACATCGCCCACGCTAAACCTTCATCACTGACTGAATTACAGTAAATGTCTTCGCGGAGACTTAATAAAAGGCCGAACAGTCATCCTCGTAACCCACAATGTGGCGATGACCAGCAAGATAGCGGACTTTGTTGTCTCCATGGACTTGGATGGCCACGTACGCAGCCAGGGCTCCATTTCCGATGCACTAGCCAAGGACGATGTCTTGGCAAAGGAAGTGCGGCAAGATCAGGAGATTCTTGAGGTGGCCGAGAAAGAGATCGATCAACCTGTGGAGGAGCCCAAGAAGAAAGAGAAGGATGGAAAGCTGATAGTCGCGGAGGAGATAGAGCTTGGACACGTGAGTTGGAGCGCGTTGAACCTCTATTTCCATGGGATGGGAGGAGACTGGACAAGACTTTTTTTCGTTGTCGTGCTTTCGCTCATGGTGGCCGATGAAGTGGGAACCACGTTGCAAACCTGGTGGCTAGGATACTGGGCCAGGTATTATCGTATTTGCGTGTTACGTAAGTTACTGATTTGTACTTCGCAGCCAATATGGGCAAGGAACGCCCGTAGCAGTATTTCAGTAAGTTCTATGAGACTTTGCTCGAGAACATGTACTGAAACTTACTGTCAGCTATCTCGGAGGCTTCTGTGCGCCTCGTGGTTCTATATATATTCATCTTGCTCAACTCCTCTTTTTAGCTGCTATTCTCCTTGGGACCTTAATTATCTACTCGCTCTGTTTTATTTTCTACACTCTGGGGTCATTCAGGGCATCGCGAACTATCCACAAAGAACTCGTGGAGTCAGTTTTAGGTACCACCCTGAGGTATGTATTTTTCCTCTCGCATTACTTTTTCAATTCATCATAAAAGATGGCTTGATGTCACGCCCACATCACGCATCCTTGCTCGTTGCACAGTAGATATCGCCGCGGTAGATAGCTCGATTGCGGGAGGCCTCCAAATGCTTTTGGGTGAGTTTCTACTTTCACCTGAGAGCCCAGTGACTGAGGGTTCTGCAGAGCTGACTATTTCCATGCTTATGAAGTTCTTTGCGGTCGTGTTCTTCACTCCGGTGTTTTTCTTCGCGGGCGCCCTTGTCGGAATTATGGGGGCAATCGCCGGCCGAATATACATAGGTTGGTGGATGCCGACTCATCCCTACTGTTTGACTGAGATCCATCCGTTTCAGCCTCGCAGTTGAGTGTGAAACGTGAAATGAGTAACGCCAAAGCGCCGGTGCTTGCACAGTACGGCCTCCTATCTTCTTAGCCAAGACCAAGGCTGATCGACGATTAATATTGTAGCTTCGGTGCAACGATGGCCGGACTGGGTAAGTTTTTGCCATTCTTGTAAGCGATCCTCACTAAGCTGCCCGCAGTCTCCGTCCGAGCCTACGGCGCTCAAGAAGCCTTGATAGAGGTCTCTATCAAGCGAATCAACAAATTGAGCAGGTATGGGACATTGCTCATGACTGACGAGACTCCTGACGTTTTACAGGGCAACGCGTACATTCTGGAACCTGAACCGCTGGGTAACCGTTCGTATCGACTTGTTGGGCGGACTGTTTGTAAGTCATTTGTAGTATTGCCTTCGCCTTTATACTGAGGACCGCAGGCCGCGTCCCTGGCATACTATGTGATTTATTTCCAGAGCGAGCGTCCTTTCAATGTTGGTTTTAGTTTGAATATGGTCAGTGGTGGAGTTGTTCGGTATGGATATCCTCCTAATCTTTTAACGTAGGCACTTGGTTTCGCAAGCATCATCCTTTACTGGGTGCGCCTACTCAATCAATTTGAGGTGCAAGGCAACAGGCAAGCACATCACCGATGCGCGAATCATATACTGAGTCTTGTTTAGTTTGGAGCGCATTCAGAGATACATCACCATCGAGCAAGAGCCCAAGCCCACCCCAGCCGGAATCCCGCCTGCTTACTGGCCGGCAAGTGGAAGCCTTAGCGTCGACAAACTGTCGGCGAAATATTCACCGGATGGGCCCAAAGTACTGCACGACATCTCCTTCAACATCAAATCTGGCGAGAGGGTCGGAGTTGGTGCGTCATAGTACATCGAGTGATAATTTGAGGATCCTGACTGAGGTGCAGTCGGCCGAACGGGATCGGGAAAGGTACGCCGTTTCCGATCACGACTTCCGTTTCTAACCTATTCCATAGAGCTCTTTGACGCTCTCGCTCCTGAGATGCATTTTCACCGAAGGCACGGTCTACTACGACGGTATCCCTACGTCGTCTCTCAATCTGGACGCGCTACGGTCAAAGCTCACTATCATCCCTCAAGTCGTAAGCTGCGCTTGTTAGACCTTCGTTGAAGTACGTTGACCCTATATTTGAGCCCGAGCTGCTTGTAGGATCCCTTCGGTCCAATCTGGACATGTTTGATCAATTCGACGATGCCACTCTGAACAATGCTTTACGCGCCGCGGGACTCTCCTCGCTCCAGGAAGAGATGGAAGAAGGAAAGCTCACGCTGGACAGCGAGATCGCCGCCGGAGGGAGTAATCTCTCTGTTGGTCAGCGCCAGATAATCGCGCTGGGTCAGTATCCCTGTCACTTTCGTAGCCAGAGACTGAGGGATGTGGCGTAGCTCGGGCAGTCGTACGGGGAAGCAAACTCTTGATACTGGATGAAGGTATGTCTGTATCCGTAATTGTGCGCTCCGACTAACCACATCTCCGCTACAGCAACGTCTGCCATCGGTACGCATGGAGCGGCATGAGATTCTATTTACTCACCGCTTCTAGATTACAAGACGGATGCAGTGATCCAGTCTTCTCTGCGCACCGAGCTGTCGAGCGACACCACGCTCCTCACCGTGGCCCATCGGCTCCAGACTATCATGGACGCGGATAAGATTGTGCGTTGCGGAATAGAATGCTCCCACTGCATTGAGCTGATATATGCCCCTGTAGATGGTCCTCGACGCAGGCCGCATAGTGAGTTCTTCCGCGGCTCTTCTTTCCCGATGACTGACGCGGTGTCTTAGGTCGAGTTTGATAGCCCCAAGGTGTTGCTCAAGAACAAGGATGGGCTGCTCCGCGCACTGGTGGAGGAGTCGGGAGACAAGGAGGCGTTGTATGAAATGGCTCGGGCGTCATGAGTTTTCTTTCGAAACCAGGACTGGTTTATCGCTTTGACGGTGTGAATCTTGAATTCAATGTCCGCCAACCGGTGTTTGGATCAGGAGGCCACGCTGCTGCACGCGAGACCAAGCATTCCGCCTACACGACCACGTGACAATATAATTCGCTTTCGCCGTTCAAACTGAACTGATACAGTACACGTATTTACAGAAATGCGAGGGCAGCAGAGGGATACACAGCCTTGGCCGGCACGCTATCCGCAATCGCCGAGTGACCGAGTATGGCACCAAGTCGCTCGTCACAAACTCGCTCCGAGTCGCCCACTGTGATGCCGGGTGCGAGCTCCGCGATAAGCGGACGAGCGCGACGGTTACGGGCTGCCCGGTGTCTATGGGCGCCGAGTAGAGGCTATTTGACGCGCTCCGCGCGCGTGATCTAGGAGGGACACTATAGTTCAGGTCGGTGCCCACGTATCCTCAGGCTGCTTGTCTCCAGTGAATTTTTGCTGAGATTAATATTAATGTTTCGCACCTTGCCCGGTTCCGCGACCAAGCGGGCTCGATCCTTTGTCTCGAATCCGGACAATCGCTGTATATTTGGTTATTTTTCCTCTCACAAAAACAAAACAAAAACAAAAAACAATCTTAATTTAGTCCGAAAATATGTTATTGCCTTTCCCAAGTATTGATCTAACTAGAAATGACCTTGATTGAGTCAACCCATTTTTTGGCTACTGATCTGTCTACACTTTTGGCCCTCACCTTATTGATCCAACCTTTGGCTGGTTATTGACCTGACAACGTCAGTCTTATTGATACAACCTCACTTCCTTACTGACTCGCCCAACATTTTGTCATCTTGATTCAACCCGGTCACGTTATGGAAACAACCTTATTTTTTTTGAGGGCGGAGTTGTTGACTTAACCTTACTTTCTGAACAGGTCATGTTATTGAATCAATATCCCTTTGGAATGGCGTGATTATTGAAACAACCTTACTTTTAAGGACGGCAAGTTGTTGAATCAACCTCACTTTTTTTTTGGATGTGTCAGTCAAGGTCAGTTATTGAGACGACTAGGCTGTTCGATGGTTCATGTTACTGAAACAACCACTTCACGGCTTCCACACCATACCAGAGGTCGAGGCTCCCTGACGCCATAATGTTTATATTTCTGGAATGTCACTGAATAGCTATGGGAGTCGTCGGGAATAGCGGGGAAATGTTCAGGGTCCCGGACGCGTATTCTCGACGTGTCCTGAGGTCGCGTAGCACATGTAATAAATTCAGACTATATCCAAACGGCCCGCGGTCTTCATCCATCCTCCACACCTTCCATGTGTGTAACCTGACTTGTAAGGTATCACGCGACACGCGTCGAGACCCGTCGAGACACGTCGTTCCAAGTTGCGCCGAGTTTTGGGGTGAATTCGGCAGGATTGCAGCCCAGAAAAGGAGAGTCGGCTGAAAAGACGAACAGATCAAAAGTTGCGTTTGATAACGTGACCGTGCAAAAGCTGGGTTGGTTCAATAACTGACCATGTAAAAAAAGTGGAGTAGGTTCAATAACACGACAGCACAGAAAGTCAGGTTGATTCAACAACTCAAGAATGCTAGGTCAACAATGTAAATGGGTTAGATCCACAGCAGCAAACTGGGGTTAAGCCAAGAGTGGTCAAAGTCGGGTTAAGTCAGTAGGTGGAAAGTGCAGGATCAATAGGCGAAAAGTGTGGGTCAGATCAATAACCGGCGGGTGGTTGCATCAATAAGTTCAGGCTCCGGTTGAGTCAATAACTTTAAAAGGCAATAACATGTTTTGCTATTTAGTCTGGACTAGGGTCCAGGGAGACTAGACAATCGCGGTCCCACTGGCGGTTGCTATAAATGAAACGGGGAGGGACACTTCAGTGCAGGTCGGTGCCCATCTATCCTGCTTGTATCGCTGTTGAAACCTCGAATAGACTGCTCAACAATTGGCGGTAGCTCCAAAGCTAAATCGACGAATCTGATTATCTGACGTGTTTCAAATGCGGCGAAGAGGGCCACTTTTCGGTATGCCTTTTATTTATTTCTTCCCCTGTGCTGTATTGTGCTTTAATGATTCCAAAAGCCTGTACTTCAGATGGCTCTGGCCCCAAGCGGTCATCGAGCTCACGCAGCACCGGAAAACGAGGCAGGGGTCAAGGCGGGTCGAAAGGTGGCGGGAATAAGCGCGGTCGAGGTAAGAAAAGGACATTTGGGGTTCCTAGCTAGGTCATACCCAATGTATGCATGACTGCCATGCTTTCTGCCAGTGATTGGTGCTCCGCTCGTCAAGTTCCGTTTGAGTTCCACTCAGATTGAGGTTCCTTCGAGTTGCCGTTGACTGAGGACTTCCCGATGCCCACATCTGCAGTCGCAGGTGTTATAAAACGTCGCTTGCTTCGGAGATTCGCCGAATCGCGCCGAGCCGAGGAGACGCGAATTGGAGCGGAGACTGAAAATGGCGGCTGATTACTGATCGCCGTGCATACTGCCGAATTCCGTCATCTAAATCTGGAACTTTTTGACATCCACGACTCCACGATATCAAGCAACCTCGGGGCACTTGAAAGCAACCAGGAGCACATGTATTTTCTTGCAGTTCCTCGCCCTTTGAAATTCCCACGCCCGATAATGCAGGAATGGCTTGGAATGGCCTCAATGTTTCACGGACGCGCTAAGCCTACGTGTGATTGCTACATTTAGTTCTTCGATCGTACCTATTACGGTAAATAATAATTACGCCGCGACGCGGGACGCGATTCGATAAACGACGTCCGTAGTCTAAGTGCCTCGGCCCTCGGTCTATTTCTTGTGTTATTTTCTTCAAAGCGCCAGCAGCGGCACACACGAGATGTTTTGTTGTTCGTTTGGTGCTCCTTGTGTGCACGGCGCCGCCTGGAGTGTTTAGCAGTTGTTTAGCCTCTGCGTGAATTGTGATAATGATCCCTTGATAGCCATTGATCCCTTCCATGTCATTCCCAGGACCGGAAAGCTTGACCGCCAAAGTGACCTGATTTGATGATCCTACTTATATCCTTCTCCAACCTCGTGGTACATGTCGCGTCGAAAATGCTACGTTATTAGGCGCCAAAATGTGAATTTGAGACTCAGATCCATCCCACCCATCCAGCCCGCGTTACTCCACCACGGCCACCAGTCCGAAAAGTTCCCAACTTTCAATGGCCAGGCAAGTCGCTTGGACATGCATATGAGCATTATACTCAAAGAACTCTTCAGCCTCTGGTCAGACACACTCATTTTCCCTCTCTACATCGCGACAGCGTCCATAGTCACGCTCCTGCTCCATCTTCTGTGGTCGTCGAAACCCGTCCTCAAATTACGCGTCTCATATTTCAAAACCACAGAACAGGAGCCTGAAGACATGACAGAAACGTACTCAGTCGCCGTACACATTGAGAAACATGGTGGGAAGACCATCTTCGCGTTTAAAGCGGCAAGGCTTGCTGGGTGCCTCGAATTACTTGCCTTGTCCATTTTTTCGCTAGTCTCAGATAGAGAGGATGGGCAGGAAACTGGAACATTCGCACCATCGGACACGAGCCCCCGTGGAACTCTGCACGCTGCACTATGTGTGACTTACGTGCGTGTTTCTCCTCTGAATCAGAGCCAGTTTCATAATCTTGCACTTAGTTTTACGCCTCCGTCCTTGCTATCATCTCCTTCACAGGCAGTCCCAAGTGGGCGAAGGTTGCCGTCAAGCATCTAAACACCGTCCTGCTCTGCACGTTCGGTGTCTATGTCTATCGCGATGTCTTCCCGTTGGCGACATTTGAGCTCACTCCCATGGACCTTTCCGAGGGACGGATCCTGTGGGTAAAGGTCATCACGCTCTTCGTCGTTTCTGGCATTATTCCTCTGGTCATACCCCGCCAGTATATCCCTGTTGACCCCAAGGCATGCTTATAATTCAACGCATCCCGTGTCAATATCACTAACACGCATCCAGAACCCTATGCCGGTCCCCAATCCCGAACAGACCGCGCCGATCCTGTCGCTTGTGCTCTACTTTTTCCTGGATCCGATAATTTTCCTCGCGTATCGTATTCCCCATCTCGAGCTCGAGCAACTCCCGCCTTTGTCCGATTTCGACTACGCAGAGAATCTGAAGGCGGAGGCCTTTCCGGTGTGTTTAATTTCTGTCGTAGCCTCGCATATAGCTCACAATATTAGCACTTGGATGTATTTTCTGGGAAGAAAAAGCGGCACATCTTCTTCGGGCTGGTGTGGTTCTACCGATGGAAGATCACAAGCATGGCTATCATGTTGGTCATAATAGCACTGTCAGCTTTTGTGTCCCCCATTGGGCTCAATAGGCTGCTCAAGTACTACTATTATTTGTCGAACCTCACGTTACACGCTGACCCCTTCCCTCAGCTATCTGGAGCACCCGGACGAGCCCGCCTTCACGAAACCTTGGGTCTGGGTTGGGCTGTTGTTCATCGGGCCTATGGTGTGGTCTCTGGCGATGCAGTGGTACATTTTTGTCTCGGTGAGCCGCGAACCAGTTTGCATTCTTCTCATATCGCTAAATCGCCCACAGACGCACATTATGACTCAAACGACTGCCCTTATCACTCAGCTCGTGTTCGAACATGCCTTGCGCATCCGCGTTAAGGCCGAGACGGGCGACAAAGCCAAGGCCGATGGGAAGGACGACACCATCAAGGGGCCTTCCAAAAAAGCCAGCGCCAACCTCCTCGGAAAGATTACCAATCTAGTTACCACAGATCTGGCGCACATCAATGAAGCTCGGAACGTCTTGTTCTTGTTAATCCTGGTTCCGATTCAGATCACCGGTAGCATCGTGTTCCTGTACCAAGTGTTGGGCTGGAGGTCAGCCCGTTTCTGTACTTTTTGTGCCAACCTGCTTATTGTTGTCGTTCAACAGTGCTTTTGTCGGTATGGGGTGCGTCACATTTCCATCTTACTTAAATTGCGACCTTATGTGTTTCCACAAGGGTCATGGTTGCCCTGTGAGTCCCATTTCCATCCTGCTTCAGCGGCGATCTTATTTGTTTCTGGAAGCTTTCCTTTGCCGGGCTATGTCGCGAAGTTACAACAGAGTGAGGGACCATTTGTTTTGCGAGACATACAAAGCTAAACAGTATCAGCTGTTCAAAAGGCGATGCTCAAAACGACCGACGCGAGAGTGCAGACGGTCTCCGAAAGCAAGTCTCTTTCATCATCCGTAACTAACCATCAACTCAACGGGCTTCTAGCGATGAATGTGCTCCGAATGATCAAGTACGTCGTGGTAGGTAGTGTTTCTATGGGCTCGTCTCAAATCGCTTGCAGGATGTTCGGATGGGAAAAGCAAATGAATGAGAAGATTGCCGATAAGCGGGAAGAAGAATTGAATTGGATTTACAAGCGCAAGTTGCTTGACCTTCTCAACGATATCGCGAAGTGTGTGTTGCCTTTGGATGTGAACCCTACCTCATCTTCCTCTACAGTTCCCTGATTCCCATTTTGACCATGTTCGCCACCTACGGTTTGTGCTACCAGTCTCCGTCCCTGCTTCACATCTCACCCTTCTTTGGTTCGCAGCCACGTAGTAAGTCCCGATTCCCAAATTTGTTCTCGACTTACCGGATCCTCCTCCCTCCCATACAGTGTCAGTAAACCCAGCTTCATTGACAGTAGCTTTGAACTGACACTTCGATAGACCGTCATCGCTAAAGAAGAACTGAGCGCGTCCAAAGTCTTCTCGTCCATGGGCGTCTTCGACTTACTGCGCAGCCAATTGTTTTTCACGTTCTACTCCATCTCATTAGCCGTAAATGGGAAAGTTTCCTTAGATCGCTTGAACGAGTTCCTCCACAACGTGCGTCGGGGTGTCAATGACATATCCCTGTAGCTGAATATCTCCTCCTAGACCGAACTCCTTGATTCGTTCATTTCCAAGGACACCCCGGAAATCGTCGCACCCGACGAGCCCGCTTCAGACCTTGTGGGTTTCCGGGAGGCCATGTTCGCATGGTCGAAAGACGAGACCGACGGCACCGCCACGCCCTCTAGCCGGAGATTTTTGCTCAAGATCGACGGGGAGCTTTTCTTCAGGCCGGGATGTGTAAACCTTGTTGTCGGTCCTACGGGATCGGTGAGATGATATTACTCTTGGTATATTTTCCTTTTCTAATCCAAGTTTTCTAGGGCAAGACTTCGCTTCTCATGGCTCTCCTTGGTGCGTATTTCTCTGGTTCTGCGACGAGCATAGACTCACAATTCCGCGTAGGCGAGATGCATCTCGTCCCGTCCTCTCCTTCCACGTGGTACAATCTTCCCCGCGACAAAGGCGTTTCGTACGCTGCGCAGGAAAGTTGGGTGATGAACGACACTATCAAAGTGAGTGCCTGGCTGGCAGCCAAAGAAACGTCTGAACAATCGTCCAGAACAACATTCTCTTCCACGCGCCCATGGACGAGGAACGGTATAAGAAGGTAACTCTAAGACAATCTTGCGGTAGATTCGTCGTTGACTCCGTCGTTCAAGGTTCTATATCAGTGTTGCTTGGAACGAGACCTTGAGTTGTTCGATGCTTCGGATGAGACGGAGGTCGGCGAGAAGGTGACACTTTCAGTATCCAGAGTGATTTGACAACTGACGCGAACCAGGGCTTGACATTGAGCGGTGGTCAAAAGGCTCGGGTCACACTTGCTCGAGCACTTTACTCCGATAGCCAGATCGTTTTGCTCGATGATGTGCTCGCGGCCCTTGATGTCCACACCGCGAAATGGATCGTTGAGTGCGTAAACGTTACCCATGCCAAATCTTGACCACTGACTATGGGATTACAGCAAATGTCTTTGTGGAGACTTGATAAAAGGCCGAACAGTCATCCTCGTAACCCACAATGTGGCGATGACCAGCAAGATAGCGGACTTTGTTGTATCCATGGGCTTGGACGGCCACGTACGCAGCCAGGGATCCATTTCCGATGCACTGGCCAAGGACGAGGTCTTGGCAAAGGAAGTGCGTCAGGATGAGGAGATTCTCGAGGTGGCCGAGAAAGAGATCGATCAACCTGTGGAGGAGCCCAAGAAGAAAGAGAAGGATGGAAAGCTGATAGTCGCGGAGGAGATAGAGCTTGGACACGTGAGTTGGAGCGCGTTGAACCTCTACTTTCATGGCATGGGAGGAGACTGGACAAGACTTTTTTTCGTTGTCGCGCTTTCGTTCATGACGTACGTCTCAGCCGGAAGCACATTGCAAACGTGGTGGTTAGGATACTGGGCGAGGTATTATCGTATTCTCGTCTTACATAAAGTTACTGACTTGTACTTCACAGCCAATATGGACAGGGAACGCCCGTACCAGTATTCCAGTAAGTTGTATGCGTCTTTGCTCGAGAACATGTACTGAAACTCACTGCCAGTTATCTCGGAATCTATGGTGTGCCTCGTGATTTATATACGTATTCGTCTTGCTCAACTCCTGTTTGTAGGCGGTCTTATCCTCGGGAACCTGCTTATCTTCCCGCTCGGGTTTGTTTTCTACACCCTAGGGTCGTACAGAGCATCGCGGACTATCCACAAACAACTCGTGGAGTCAGTTTTAGGTACCACCCTGAGGTATGTGTTTTCCCTGCCGCATCCCTTTTTGAAAATTCACGATAAAAGATGGCTCGATGTCACGCCCACGTCGCGCATCCTTGCTCGTTGCACGGTAGATATCACTGCGGTAGATAGCTCAATCGCGGGAGGCCTAAAAGCACTTATGGGTGAGTATTAATTATCACCTGAGAACTGACCAGTCTGACTACAGGTTCTGTAGAGCTGACTATTTCCCTGCTCATGAAGTTCTTTGCTGTCGTGTTCTTCACTCCGGTGTTTTTCTTCGCGGGCGCTCTTGTCGCAATTATCGGGGCAATCGTCGGTCGAATATACATAGGTTAGTGGATGCTGACTCATTCCTACCGTTTGACTGAGATCCATCCGTTCAGCTTCGCAGTTGAGTGTAAAACGATAAATGAGTAACGCCAAGGCGCCGGTGCTTGCACAGTGCGGCCCCCGATCTTCTTAGCTAAGACCAAGGCTGATCGACGATTAATATTGTAGCTTCGGTGCAACGATGGCCGGACTGGGTAAGTTTTTGCCATTCTTGTAAGCGATCCTCACTAAGCTGCCCGCAGTCTCCGTCCGAGCCTACGGCGCTCAAGAAGCCTTGATAGAGGTCTCTATCAAGCGAATCAACAAATTGAGCAGGTATGGGACATTGCTCATGACTGACGAGACTCCTGACGTTTTACAGGGCAACGCGTACATTCTGGAACCTGAACCGCTGGGTAACCGTTCGTATCGACTTGTTGGGCGGACTGTTTGTAAGCCAATGGTAGTATTGCCTTCACCTTTGTACTGAGGACTGCAGGCCGCGTCCTTGGCGTACTATGTGGTTTATTTCCAGAGCGAGCGCCCTTTCAATATTGGTTTCAGTTTGAATATGGTCAGTGGTGGAGTTGTTCGGTATGGATATCCTCCTAATCTTTTAACGTAGGCACTTGGTTTCGCAAGCATCATCCTTTACTGGGTGCGCATACTCAACGAATTTGAGGTGCAAGGCAACAGGCAAGTACATCTCCGATGCGGGAATCATATACTGAGCCTTGCTTAGTTTGGAGCGCATTCAGAGATACGTCACCATCGAGCAAGAACCCAAGCCCACCCCAGCCGGCGTCCCACCTGCTTACTGGCCGGCAAGTGGAAGCCTTAGCGTCGACAAACTGTCGGCGAAATATTCACCGGATGGGCCCAAAGTACTGCACGATATCTCCTTCAACATCAAGTCTGGCGAAAGGGTCGGCGTTGGTGCGTCATAGTACATCGAGCAACAACTTCAAAGGTGCTGACTGAGGTGCAGTCGGCCGAACGGGATCGGGCAAGGTACGCAGTTTCCGATGGTAACCTCCGTTTCTAACCCACTTGTTACAGAGTTCTTTGACGTTGTCGCTCCTGAGATGCATCTTCACTGAAGGCACGGTCTACTACGACGGCATCCCTACGTCGTCTCTTAATCTGGACGCGCTACGGTCAAACATCACCATCATCCCCCAAGTTGTAAGCTGCGCTTTTTAGACCCTCATGATGTCCGTTGACCCTATCTTGTAGCCCGAGCTTCTTGTAGGATCCCTCCGGTCCAATCTGGACATGTTTGATCAATTCGACGATGCCACTCTGAACAATGCTTTGCGCGCCGCGGGACTCTCGTCGCTCCAGGAAGAGATGGAAGAAGGAAAGCTCACGCTGGACAGCGAGATCGCCGCTGCAGGGAGCAATCTCTCTGTTGGTCAGCGCCAGATAATCGCGCTGGGTGAGCATTTTCTTCTACTTCCATAGTTCGAGACTGAGGGTATGGCAAAGCCCGGGCGATCGTGCGCGGAAGCAAACTCTTGATACTGGATGAAGGTGTGTCTCTATCCGTAACCGTGAGCTCCGACTAACCACATCACCGCTGCAGCAACGTCCGCCATCGGTACGCATGGAGCATATTGAGACATCATTTCTCACGGTTTCTTTTTAGATTACAAGACGGACACAGTGATCCAGTCGTCTCTGCGCACCGAGCTGTCGAGCGACACCACGCTCCTCACTGTGGCCCATCGGCTCCAGACCATCATGGACGCGGATAAGATTGTGCGTTGCGGAATAAATTGTTCGCGCTGCATTGCTGATACATGCCCGAATAGATGGTCCTCGATGCTGGTCGCATCGTGAGTTCTACTCTGGCTCTTCTTTCCCGATGACTGACGCCGTCGCAGGTCGAGTTTGATAGCCCCAAGGTCCTGCTCAAGAACAAGGATGGGCTGCTCCGCGCGCTGGTGGAGGAGTCGGGAGACAGGGACGCGTTGTATGAGATGGCTCGGGCGGCATAAGTTTGGCAGGTTTATCACGCTTTGATAGTGTGAGCTTTTGATTATAGACGTCATTCGCTGCATTGAGTCCAATTGAGTCCGGTTCACAGCACGCTGCTGCCCGCGAGACCAAACATCCCGCCGCACGACCACGTGATAATAATTCGTTTTCGCCGTTCAAACTAAACTAATACAGTACACGTATTTACACGTCCAAAAATGCGAGGAAACCAAAAGGATACACTCAGAGACCAGCCTTCTGCCACTTGGCCGGCACGCCATCCGCAATCGCCAAATACGGCATCAAGTCGCTCGTCAAAAACTCGCTCGCCCACTGCTGGCGGATCTGCCCCTTCAGATATTCCACCGCGACCGCGAGATCCGCCTCCTTGATGCCAGGCGCGAGCTTCCGGACGCCCGGCGCGAGCTCCGCAATGAGCGCGTCGACGAGCGCGACGGTCACAGGCTGCCCGGTGTCCATGCGCGCCGAGTACTTGACCCACTGCCAGAGCTGCACGCGCGTGATCTCCGCCGTCGCGGCGTCCTCCATGAGGTAGTTCAGCGGGATGCAGCCGTTGCCGCCGATCCACGCCGCGGTGTACGCGAGCGCGGTCGACACGTTCTCGCGCACGCCCGCCTCGGTGATCTGCCCGGGCACCGTCGTGTTCAGCAGGTCCGCGGCGCTGACGCGCACCTCCTCGCGGCGGACGTGGTACTACATAACGAGAGAGTGAGTAGGAGTTTTATTTTATTTTTAGGACGATAGACGCGCGCACCTGATTCGGACCAAGCATGTTGGCGTCAAAGACGGGACGGGCAATCTGTTCGATGAGCGGGTGGGCGATCCACGTCCCGTCGTGGCCCGCGAGCACTTCGCGCAGCTTGTCGACGCGGACCTTGTCCATCGCGACCTCGTTCGCCTTGGGGTCGTCCTTGATGGGGATCTGTGCAGACATTCCACCCATGGCCGCGACCTTTCGTCTGTACGGACGTTAGCGATGGCGAAAAAAAAAAAAAATCGGAGTGAACGCGTACTTGTGGCAGGTCTGGATCAAGAGGCGCACATACGCGTCCATGAACCCGACGGTCATGGTGACGTCCTTGCGGTCGGGCAGCACCGCGCTGCGGTCCGCGCGGCGCTTTTTGATGAAGCTGAAGATGTAGTCCCAGCGCCCGCAGTTGAGGCCGGAAGAGTGATTGCGCAGCTCGAACAGGATCTCCTCCATGTGGAACGCGGCGGGGAGGGTCTCGATGAGGACGGTGCCGCGGATGGTGTTGTGCGGGAGGCCGACGTAGGACTGCGAGAAGAGGAAGACGTCGTTCCAGAGGCGCGCTTCGAGGTAGTGCTCCATCTTCGGGAGGTAGAAATAGGGGCCGGAGCCGCGCTTGACGAGTTCGTGGGCGTTGTGGTAGAAGTAGAGGGCAAAGTCGAAGAGGGAGCCGGAGATGGGGGCGTTGTCGACGCTGAGACGCGGCTCGTCGAGGTGCCACCCACGGGGGCTGGATTGGAGCATGAATATCGAGCCATAAAAAAATACAGGAGGGTGCTTACCGAACGATGAGGACCGCAGGCTTCTCGCTGAGCTTGTACGACTTGCCGTTGGACTCGAAGTCAATCTCGCGGCGAATAGCATCGCGCAGGTTGATCTGGCCGGTGACCAAGTTGCTGAAAGTCGGCGCGCTCGAATCTATGGACGCGATATAAGCCGTGTTCCCCAGATGGCTCGCCACACGCACCTTCAAAGTCGGCCATGAAAGTCTTTGCGCCGCTGTTCAGGGCGTTGATGACCATCTTGCGGTCGGTGGGGCCGGTAATTTCGATGCGACGGTCCTCGAGACCCGGTGCAGGAGGTACGCAGTGCCATGAGGGCTCGGCGCGGACGTGGGCGGTCTCCGGAGGGAAATCTAAGGGCACGCCCGAGTCGAATCTGCGCTGGGCGTCGTCGCGGGCGTTGAGGAGCGACTTGCGGGTGGCGTCGAAGGTGCGATGGAGTGCGGCGAGGAAGGTGAGGGCGCCGTCTGTGAAGAGTTCTGCCTGGGCCTTTGGGGCAACGGAGGAGTGGATTTGGACGCCTTGGACCATGATGGTGGTAAGAGAGAGAGAGAGAGAAAGTGTCTGTGCCCGGCCCTCCGTCGGAATTTATGGGATTTGCGTCATTTAATCTGAGTTCCATTTCGGGCTCGCGATTTGCCTTATCATATCACATGCCGTTCCTTCGCAGCGGAACCAAACATCCCGACCCCGGTTCCCCGTAGGGAATCCACCATTCCGTAAAAATATGGCACTTTCCGAGGCCAAGCTCAGAGATAGACAGGGAAACGGTCTTCCGAGGCAAAAATAACCGATGTTTATTCTCAACCACCGGCGAAATTATGTTCAAGTTTGCATAAAATACAGAGGTCACACTTTCAAGGATCCGGGTCCAGAGAGACGTAGTGCGGAGCTGGACGTTCTCTCACTCCGAACGCAGGAATAGTTTAAGGTGCACACATACACACGTGAAAGCCTTGGAGAGGCGTACGTCAGTTCGCCTTCTCCGCTGGGGGCTCCTTTTCCTTTGGTGTCTCCGCCTCGGCAACCCGAGCTAAACATGCAATTGTGAATATCATATGTCCCGGAATAAACCATAACGCACCAGCACTGAGCTCCTTCACAACCCGCTCGCCCACCTTGAGCACCCGCTTACACGCCATCTGCCACACCCCGACACTCACCGACCCTATACTCCTATAAGTAAATTGGAAAAAACATGCAAGGAACAAATCTCACCCGCTGGGGCGAACGGAAACGCCAACCACCACCCAAGGGGCCCGAACCAGCCGGGCGGAAGATAGAACACGGCCGACTTGCGGTACCACCACCCCACCGCAAACTGAAGCCCAGTCGTCAACACCCATAGCACCGAGTTGAACCGAAGCGAATATGCCGTCTTCCGCGCGGAGATCTCGCCATCTTAAGGGCATTTTGGTGTCAATTTAAAGCAGCGGTAGGCGGACGCCACGCACTGATTTTCTCGAGATCCGCGAGGCCCTTGTCCACGCTCCTCCGCAGCTTCGCCCACTTAGCGAACTGGTCTTGCGCGCTGGTACGTAGTAGTTCCGACTTTAGTGTAAGCAACTCGCCCTTGAGCTTCCGCTGCCGCGCCGCCGTGTCCGCATGGAATACCCGCAAGTGCACCGCGTACACCTACAAATTGTGTACGTGTCAGAAATGCAGCGCCGAAAATTGACCGAGAGAGGTACACACAAGCTCCAGGAGGACGGATTTCCCTATCCACGCGATGAGCTGCGTCACGAAGACCAGCGCGAAAATCGTGAAAAGCAGAGACATGATGCTGCAATGACTGTTTGGTTTCGCGTCCAGCAACCTCCGGGCCTACATCAACGTCCATTTCGGGTAAGTTCGTCGTTCACACACTGATACCCATCTCTGTCTCTCTGCCTTCAACCTTATCTGCGTCCATATTTAAGCCGGCCTTTTCAAGGAATTTACCCCGCAAGACCGTCTTTTCAATCTGGACCAGCGTGGCCCAGCGCTTGGTTGGATCTCGGTCAGAAATTCACCCCTATATCTCTGTTCTCACTTGGTAGAGTCTCACCAAGCCAGCACTGCGGATTGGGCCACACCTTTCCAACGAGCGATCGTCCAAAAGCAAAGGACTACACTCGTTCAAGCTTCAAAAAGTACAAGAAATCATATTACAGCGGCCTATCTTCCAACCACCTTCACGGTAAATCCGTTTGGAACGTTTGGCACCTTGGTTGAAATGGGGCGCTGGCCCGGCCGCTGGAATGGATTCAGCTCAATCGCATGATCCCACAGCCTACCGGCTGCCCGCGCGCAAGCCTTCGCATCCGGGGCGCCGGGCACCCGTCCCATTACGGAGCCCGGGCTCTCAGCCTCGGCATACAGGAGCTCCGTAAATAGCGCAACCTGCGTTTCGCCCGATTGCTCTGTGTATTCCGTCGTGCCGAAGGGGATTTCCATTTGGTGCGCATAGAGGATGACGGGGTACCAGGCGACGTATGACGCGAGGCCCGCGTTCGCGGCCACGATCGCGTCCGGCGTCCCGTATGCGGACAGGGCGGGGTGGGCGTCCGCGGGCGTCCAGTGGTCTGCGGAGCCGTGGAGGAAGATCTGGATCGTGCCTGAGCCGCTGTCCGCCGGTGCGGTGTATGAATAGATAGGGGACGTGGGGGACGCCTGCGCTGCCAGGCTCTTCGGGTGAGAAGCCTTCGCTCGAGAGACAATCGTGTGCACCGCTTGACCAAAACAGGTCATCTTGATGTCGGTGTAGGGAAGCAACAGCGCCAGCTCGCCGAATCTGGTGTTCAAAGTTAGCTGGCAGTATAAACGGAACGGAAGAAATTACCCACAACGGGAGGAAATTCAACTCTACTTCTGTCCCGATACACTGGATGTTCAGGCTAATACGCCCGTTGGGCGATCCGCCGTGTGGATCGGCAACGCGGAGGGTATCGACGAGGAGCCAATAGATCGACAAGGGATAGTGTAGGAGCAGGGCCGTCGGGGATTCCTTCGGGATTCGACGCCAGGAATACCAGCTATCCCAGTCCTTGATTTCAACCTTCGACGCAAGCCTAGGTGGGTCCCAGAGCGACGAAAATTTAAGAAACGGGGTCAACTCGGGCTCAAGCTTCCACCCATCGCGGTCGGTCGGGTGCGTGGGTTCAAGGAGCGCGCTTCCGTCGAGGAAATCGAACGCTTTGGCCATCTGCATGATCATGCGCCCCGAGCTCCCGTTGACCATTTGTTCGGGGATGGATCCAGTGGGCAGGTGAGCGAGCGGCCCGCCGCGATGGCTCCAGAAACCGAACCCCTTGCCGCCCAGGACTTTGAACCGCCCACGAACCATGTCGACGCAGAATGTGCCGTCCCGCTCAAGTCTCCCCCACGGAAATTGCAGCAGTATAGCCGTGACCTCGGGTACTCTGAGCATATGGCGCTGAGATGTTGCTCAGGAAGCGTTTTTTCATGAATAATGGCCGCACATACCTTATTATCTGGGCAAAGCTCCTTGTGGGTCTGTTCTCTGGGCACTCTTCTCACTTTCCAGGCCGCCGCGGCGCACTAGCAATTTCACGGTCAACGACATTCGTCGGTAAGGAGCCTGTGACCTACTTTGTCAGAGCAGTAGACCGCTGCTTTGCAGGCGGAGCAGACTTTCGGCTGTGATTTTTTTTAAATCGAATGAGAAGCAAGAAATTGAAAGTGCTTTGAAGCGCTGACCGTAGTATGCTCCATCACGTCGCCGCATCGGCTGCACTTCCACTGGGCGGCGCATATCAGCATGGACCACAACGGCGAAGGCGATCGCCCGACCCACATTTGTTGAAAAATCGAAGGAATCCGTAGGGGCACCGGAAACCTCAGCGGCGACCAGCCGCTGTGCCTTGTTCGTCATCTGCTTGTAGTATTCACCACTGACCTCGGACAGCTTGAGATTCGGAGGCATTCTATGACGGTAGGGGGTAGAGGTCGGCGGCGGTTTATTTTGAGGTAAAGGAAAAAAGGCAGAGCTTCTGCAACGTTTGACGTAACGATTAATACTCGTTTCGTCCGGGCCGTCTCAGGCCGTATAGTGCAGCTAGCTTCGTAACTGTTGAATCTGGGGTGTTCCTCGTTTTGCCGTGCGAGCGAGGTGGTGGAGGCTCAAGTTTGGTTCAAGTTGCCGGGTCTCGGGCCGGCGGCCTATTATCTCCCACCCATCACGTCCTCTCATCCAAGTCGAACAGGGTAAGATCCCGCTCTTCTATTGGCATTCAGATTAACGTCGACGCGCTTAGACTCTACGACTCGAAATTTAAAAGGTCGCTTTTTTGCAGAAAATCACCAAGCTTCAGGAGCTTTTTCCATGGGTGTAATTTTCGTGGCCGTTCTGCTCCGACTCATTCCCCTGCCTGCCATTCGTACCTCGGCAATATTAATCGGCGACTTCCACATAGGTTTTGGGCTGCCGAGCGCAAGCCTGGGTACGACACGCGTGGGAAGACCCGAGGATGCTTCAAGTGAGCTGTTGGCTATTGCCGCAGTGTGTGCAAGAGATGATCGATTCTCATATCATCGAGGAACGCGTGTGCAATGGGCACCCAACGTGTGGGCCGGGATGAGGTCATGCCGCTACCGCCGCCAGCCTGAGAGTACGACGATGGTTGCCCAGTCAGCGTTGCGGTAACAAAACTTTCCTCAGTTTGTTTTATATCTCATCTAGCTCGCGAACTGACCTCGACCAGCAATGTCTACATCACCAACAACATATATCTATGGCGACCACGTCCCCACCATCCAGGAACATCCAGGAATGTGCTATGCCCTTTACCCGCGATATTTATGAACGACATGGTCTTCTCTACGTCCCAGGACTGCGGTTTCTCATGAATTCTCCCCTTCTCATGCGTCCGACTCGCCTCTTGGCACGGCTTCCAATCCAACGGGAATGACCATCCACCCAATCCGGATCCAATTGTATCGAAATAGTACTTGCAACTGGATGTAAAGCGGTGAGTGGAAATCAGCAGTGGAGCCCATCAGCTTCCGACCTGATGCCAAGCGTCGGAGTCACTGGCCTCAGGAAAGACCGGATCTCCTGGGTAAAGATGGTCGAAAGATAGCTGAGCAGAGGCGATGTCTGGAACGAAGTAGTATCTTGATTGTCTTTTTGCAGTTCACTTTTCTGGAGCAGAACTCTGAGCTCTCGGCCAAAACAAGCGTCCGGCTCTATTTTACTTTGGACCCGCGGTTTATGGTTTCCCAAAAATAAGTGAGGTGATAAACAGCGGGAGACGATCCTACATCATTAATGATTAATATTCCGGTTGCAGTGCTAAACGGAAGATCTGCGATCCAAGCGGTGAATGTTCGCGAATGGTTGACTCGAGCCAGTTTAAAAATTGCGAGCTTGCTAATGTGCCGGAGCACTTCTATATTTTGGGTCATTGCCGTAGCAAGCACATTCATCGAAAAAAGGAAGGTGTGTACTGCCTAGATTGAGACCAATGTTGAGAAATATTGTTACTTCTTTCCAGCGCTACCATGTCTAATTTCATCGAGTTTCTATCAGCCGGTAGCTGTCCTACGGTGCCGGTGGAGATTCGAGAGTGATTGCGTGCCGCGCTTGCTCATTTATATCACAGTGGGTCTTTGGTGGGTCTTGTTCAGAAATAATCTCGCCAGACGTTGAACCGACAGGTTTCTTTCTTTCTTCGCTGTATTCACATTTCATCCAGGTCATTCTGTAATCCAGCTTACGGCACCCATAGAACTCCGACCGAGCCTCCCTGTTTCCCAGCAGAAATTCTGCTTACTGCATCCGAGTTTCCACTTCGAGCCGAACTGTCGAAGTTTCCAGGAATAGTCTTTGCCAAACTTGGCACTGGTGCGATGACACTGGAACACTTAAGATCGAGAGACCAATGACTCCGATAACCGTCCCCACCTCCGTCGTTTCCAGTCCCTCAGCAGCTCACGGAGATCTAGTAATTCCGCATTTGAAAGTCTGGATTTTCACTCCAGCCATGACAACCAATCTCGGATACTTTATATTCGGCTTGGTGGTGCAGTCCTTCTTTTTTGGTTGGTCACTATGCGTCTTTATTGAGTCGTTTCTGAGATTATGAGATAGGGGGATACACCATTTTAATGTTATTGTCGACTCGGATGTGGTTGTTGAGTACTTCATCTTAACTTCCGACCGGAATGCTGATTTTCTGTCAGAAAACGAGGGATCAGGGCGCGGGCGAACGCAGCCTTGTCTATTATGTCAACTTTTATGTATCTGCTCGCGACGGCCTACTGGGCTTACTCCGTTGGCGATGTAGCGAGTCGGGTACAACTTGCCATGGAAGATCCTTGCAATCAACTTGGCAATGGCACCTCGCGAGTCACCAAATTGTACAGTCTTTTTAATGCTATTGTCCTCGTCAATGTTAGTCTCTGTTCTCGTTTCGAACAAAATAATAAGAATCTGACTTTGAACCTTCTAGTATGTTCTCAGCGACGGAATAGTTGTCTGGAGAGCATGGGTGATTTGTTCCAGGCACCACCAAAAACTCCTCCACATCCCTATCTTGTTTCTCCTACTCACTGCGAGTATGTTCAGATTCGGCGATCATTTGAAGTCATCTGACAAGTCAAATCCAGTTTCTGTTGCCTCGACCATCGGGCTCAGAATCGCCTCCGTTATAAACTTCGAATTCGGGATCAGCAGCCTCTTCACTAGAATAATCAACATTCTACAAACTTCGACACTGGTCTTTTCGCTGATTTCTAATCTGTCTGCGACGGGGGTGATTGCAGCCACCGCATGGTTCGTCCAATTTCATTCTCACTAGTCCCGTCATCCACCAGCGTATCCAGGCGATATCGACAAACAATCCGAGCTGCATTTCGCGAGCACTCAAAAAGTGACCAAATATTGACACTGCTATTGGAGTCAGGAATATTGTACTGTGTCTCTGCTGTGAGTAATGACGGTTCATGGGCAGATAATTAATTGACTGAACATGGAGACTTTCAGCTCACCACGCTGGTGGCCTCCCTCGTTCGACTCCCGTACGGCACGCTCGGCGATTTGTACACTCCCATCAATGTTCAAATTGCAGTATGGCGCCTCAGCCTTGAATTTTCCCTGGCAATTATTGACAGGCTACCTTTTGTAGGGTGCATATGCTCCCGCTGTGCTGCTGTTAGTGGGCAACCAGAGCTCATTCAACGAGACACATTTTCTGGGCACCATCCCGCCGACGGGCTTAGCACCTCCTATCCAATTCGCAACATCCGGAGGTCACAATCGGACCGTGCTCAGCGCCATGCGCTTCGAAATAAGCTCCGGGGAGGAGGAGGAATTCCAAGACGGTCCCGCCACCCGTCCGGAGACCGTTGAGATTGAGCCAAACGCGCACACAAAGGATCAACTCGAACCTCAGGCTCGGCCTGTCACGGAGTATTCTGATGACAACCTCAAGCATGTTTGAGTCGTGGAGCCTTTTCTATTTTGACAATATGCATGCGCCTTTCTACGATTCTATTTATAAAATTAACGCCTCCATCCGTGAGAGGCTCCTTAGAACGCGAAAATCACGAAGATCATCTTGGTTCGAATCATATACAGTAGAGTTTCGGTGGTTCAACTAAACGATGGGCAGTGTGATTGTCAAAGGGGAGCACTGCAGGATCAGTGGAGATTAGAAAGACAAATGACTTCAATGATTTGGCACCCAAAAGTTATTGAACCAAACAAAAACTTACATGAAAAGACGGTCCCGCCAACAAGCAGGATATGAAACGCTCACTTGGTAAATATTTTAAACTTCGTTGTGATCTCCTCAGGCAAGTCGAAGCTGATGAAAGCTGGCAGGTGAAAGGCAGATCGTTGTTCAACTTGTTCGAAGCTGAAACAGATCGGAGTTTAAATATAATCTCGGGCCGTCTCGGGATTCGGCTGAGCCCGTCCTCTTCGTCTTACCGCGGCCGCCTCCCACTGATCAACACCCCACCTCAACTCCTCAGACCACGTATATCCTGAGCTTCGACGATCTCATTGGAAACCCGTGTCATGGACTGGCAACGCTTACTCAACATGGAGGGCAGTGCCAGGCTGAACGGCACTGCAGCTGTCTCGTCCTGCGGCTTCCAAATGATAATCAAATCTCATATGTTGGGCCGCACTTGCTGAGCCACTGCATGCGACTGCTTTTAGCTCAAAGATGGTCTACCCTCTTCTCGCTCTACTTTCACGTTGCTCGGCTGAAACTTTCATTTTCCCTCTGCGAGGGACATTCACTATTTTCTCTTCCTGACCATCATGACATCTTCCTCCGAGTTGGTTGAGGGGCGAACTGTGATTTACTTCGCTTTCACCCTGGTGGCTCAGACGTTCTTTTTTGGTTAGTGACTCTCAAAATCTCTGTACAGTTCATTTCAATTAATCTTATTAAGGGGGATACACTGTTTTAATCCTGCTTGCCACTTTGATTATGCTGTGAGGATAATTGCGGACGATTATACTTGAATGCTTACCTTGGGAAGGAAACGAGGGTTGAAGACTGGACCGAACAGGGCTCTGTTCATTATTAGCCTTTTCATGTACATCCTCTCAACGGCGTATTGGGCTTACTCCGTCGCGGATGTCGTAGCCCGGATGCAGTTTTTCATCGACCCGGAACATCCCACTCTCTACAATCAGGTCACCAAGCCATACGACCTATTCAATGCTCTTGTTCTTATAAACGTGAGTCTATGTTCTGTTGTGAATGCTCAAAGATTGCCATCTGACGCCCAACATTATAGTATGCTCTTAGCGACGGAATAGTCGTTTGGAGGGCATGGATAATCTGTTCCCGAGACCATCGCAAATTTCTATACCTATCTATCGTTTTTCTAATCCTCACTGCCAGTACGTGCATCCCTCCTAATGATACCCATCGGAGAACCTAACCCATTGAGCTAGTGTCCATTACTGCAACCATTGCACTCAGAATCGGCACTGTCGTCGAACCTAAATTAGGACAGCGAAACTTCTTTGTCGAAGTCCTCAACGTTTTGCAGGTCTCTAATGTCGGCACGTCTTTGATCTCCAATCTTACTGCGACAGGAATAATTGGGACCACTGCCTGGTTCGTTTATTGCATACCATTGTTATATATTACTACTGATGGCTTTGCCAGGCGGCATCGACAGAGTATCAAGGCCGCTTTCCGTAAAAAAACGAAAGGAGACCAAATAATGATAGTTTTGTTGGAATCTGGATTGTTGTACTGCCTATCTGGTGTGAGTGTAGTATTCAAGGATATATGAACGAATTACTGATCCATGAGAGCCAGATTACAGTGGTCATTGCAATGTTGGTCCATCTACCCTGGGGCACGCTCGGAGATTTATATACTCCCATGAACGTTCAAATAGCAGTTCGTCGTTTTGATCTGCTGAGACCGGCTTTCAGCTGATTGTGCGCGTGTAGGGAGCATACGCTCCAGTTGTGCTGTTGCTCGCGAGAAACCAGAGTTCATTGGGTGACACCGATTTCCTGGGCGCAATCTCAGGTTTGCCACCACCCTCTCCGGGTATCCGAGCTGCGGCCTCTAGAGGTCACATCCGAACTATGGTTAGCACAATCCATTTTGTCGTGAATTCTGGGACGGCGAGGGGCTCGTTTGAATCTGAACTCGACTCCGACTCGCATCATGAGATTGAAGGAAACACAGAGAAAAAGGAGCACTGTGGGCTTGGACTCCAGCGTATATCGGATACAGTACCGGAGGTGTAGTAAAGTAATCTGTAATAAATCGTTGTATTATATTGTCGACACAAAGATTCACAGCAGGTGACAGTGTTGAGCACACACGTGCTCGTCTGTGATGACCATGCGGGAGTTCTCTGGAGTTTTGCAAGAGTTCTGACCGGATTAGATCCAATGGGGCCTGGCCGTAGAAAAGCACGCGAATATTTGAACCGTACTTAGTTGAACCAAAGTTTAATAAACGGTTCTGACGTTGAACGTTGAACACCGACAGTGTCGCAAGTTTCGTATTCTCCCTCGTACAAGATCTAAAGCTTTGAACGCTTGCTCATTTTTTTGTTGTTGTTGGAAACCCAACTGGAACCCCAATTAAAATTCCGTCGGTAATCCGTGGGACACATAAAGTTCGATTTCACATGTGATCAATCACTAGTCTCACACTTCAACTGGGGACCGGCATCAGCCATGATCGAGCCGGCATCTTTGTTCGTGTTTGGTTGGCAGAAGCAGTCGGTTCCAGTTTCGCAAATGCTAAAACTTTGTACAGCCGTTTTGTAAACTTTAGGCGGGTTTCGTAAAAAATTGATGCTCGAAACTTGTTTACATCTGCTTGGTGCCGCGTCGTCGCTCCACTCTTGCTCCACTCCCTCTCTTGATCTCTTTTCGCGTGCTCGACGATGGCATCGTCGAGCACCATGGGCCATACCAACAAGAAGAATATTTCTGAAGAGACCAAGCAGCATGTTGTCCACCAGTACTACAATCCCTGCCGCAAATAGGCCGACATTGCCGCCGACCTGCTGCCGGGTGTGCTCTCCGTAGTAAGAAGAGTTCGAACTAGTCGATGGCATGGTTAGTTGTGTTCATGGGGGATGTGAAATGAGGAGAGCGTCAATAAATATTGTATATCAGGCGATGAGCACATAGGTGGAGCTGAGGTGGAGCATGGAAAGATTGAGACGTGGCGTCAACAAGTCAAGCAGATGTAAACAAGTTTCGAGCATCAATTTTTTTACGAAACCCGCCTAAAGTTTACAAAACGGCTGTAACACAACACTTCAAGGACAAATTGAGTCAGCCAATAGATACTGAATATGCTAAAGAATAGAAGTACCACAGCCGATTTTTTAATTTTTCCAAATACGCGAGATGGTATCTAATCTTGCGGATTCTCAAGCCCCTCCTTAAGTGCTGGTACAGCTCTGAATAATCTGGCCTGATACTTCTATAGAGAGTTCATTTATCTATGACTTTTGTCATTGAAGTCGGAGAGTCCGTTAAGTTTTGAAAACGTTTTAGGCTTTTTGCGCCGGCGAGTCAAACACGTCTTGTCACTGTAAGCAGCGGGTGACCTGTGTCACAAATTGGCCGTGTCCTGAATTCTGGGCTCAAATTTCACTCTGGGAGTGTTTTTTCAGATGTTTAGGGCCCTATTCTCACTCATTAACTTTCACCACAGCTTTGGTGAATATTCTAACGAACTATGAGGATGACCATTTTCTTCGAGATGATGGCAAGAGGGAGAAGAATGCGGGGTATATCTTTAATTTCAACCTCAATTGACAATATTATTTAGGGGGCTCCTTTGGACACATCCAATGAACACTTTCAGTCTGCAAAATGGGCTCGGAAAGTGTATGTGGAAGGCAGAAAACGATGGAACATGCAGAACTGCTTGTTAGTAGGGGATAAATATAGACAAACATTCCGGATCGATCAAGGGCAGTGCCGGTCCCCACTTCAACAAATGAGCTCGTACTTCGCTTGTTGAAGTCTGTTGTGGGTCCGATCGTGTAGCCGCGTTATTACGCAATCGCGGAGTTTGAATTTTAGTGGGTAAATGCTCGGGCGCTGGTATTTATGGCCTTGGACCCTCTCCCTTGGCGTGTAACCTTCATATAATAAGCATTCATACTTCCTAGATGAATTTACGATTTTTCTCCGTCCATTTTGAGTCAGTTTTGATTATTTTCAGGTTGTACGTCGAAAGAACACGTGACCAGATCGCGCTCTTTGCACGACGGATTACAAGCCACCTTTCGGAATTCTGAGGAGGCATAAATCAAGGCACAGCGCTGGCATACTATTCAGTGTCAAAAGCTCATGAATTAAGTAGTGTTATATGAAAAAGCGTACGCGACTTGAATTCAAACTCCGAGATTGCGTAATAACTCGGTTACGCGATCAGACCCCCGCGGTAAACACAAGACTAACTCTCCAGCTGGCCAGCTTGGCTCCACCTTGACCCTCTACTTAGTGCGGTTCTCATGACTACAGATTGTCGCTTGGGCTCCGAACGTGCGACCGCAGCCGGCCACCGACTTGGGAACTTTCATCCGTCTCACTTTGGTTTCGCTGAATTCTCTACAGTAGATCGCTGCTCCGGTCTCTGCCTGTGCTCAATATTTGGCCCACTCTGTCGATTTGTTTAATCATCGCAAGTCCTCTGGATTCTCCTCGTTTATCCATCTTTCAAAGATCTGCGTTGTCGGGGACACTCCGGTGTGGGTGTGTAATACGTCTTGAGTCTTGAACAAGCGTCTGCCGAGCATCTCTTTAAAACCTGCCGTCGGACATCGTAATACTATTTGATCCTTCGAACACTATACTACTAGCGACCATAGAAAGTGGTGGGTTCCGGGGATCCCCACCGCTCGGCAAGAACTGAGCAGCCTCTCAAATATTCATGCTGCCTGCCGTTTAATTTTTCCGCCACCGCAGGTTTCACCGTTAGACCTCCAACTTGAATGTCGACGTCTAGGCAAAATTTGTCTCCTCGAATGAAGAAATATCGGCGGGTAGGAATTCTAGCATCACGCCCCTATAGTACAACACCATGTACGGGGCTCCATGATGCTGCTTGGTCCGGAGCATCCCTTCACAACCGCACCCCATAACAAATCAGGGTTCCCCTGAAGATACTGTATAAAAGACCTGACATTCAATGCGCTTTCTCAACAAGTTCCCCAAGTTTAATCCTTTACCCGCACCAAATTTCTCTTCCAATGGGTTTCACCGTCCTCACCCTTGCTCTCTTTGCGACCGTGTCGCTTCCTCCAGCATCCAGGCCAAGTGCTACCCCGACACCTGCGTAAGTTCCCGTTGTTGACTGCGGGTGGCCCCGTTGTTAACCAAATATTATTCTCCTAGGTCTGCAACGAAGATAGTTGCAGTGCTGGTCCCACGTGCTGCGCAGTGGATGCCCATAGACTCTACAAATTCATTTGCGCTAACCCATGGACAGGACGGAAGCTGCCCTTGCTAAACAGTATATGCGCCGAAGGCAGGGATCGCTTGCAGTGGATAACCTTCAAAGAAATAGTCATTCGGATGATCGCCTTTGTCTTTCCTGAGATTTATATAAGATATCTTGTTTTTGTGCGCCGCCGACTTAGAACGTGCAAGGCACGGGTGAAAATGTTGCAGCGTCTGTTTTAAAATACCGACCGGCACTCAAGAATGCGACCTTTGGAAGTTCATCTCTTAGTATTAACTCTCAGACATTCAGATGAACACGGATTATTCCTTGAATGGCAAACTAACGTTCAACCGTTGCAGCGGTTCGAACGCTCACGGTTCGATTTCAATCATTTGCCCAGCCCGAAATACCAAGTTCTGGACATTTGGCAGTCCGAAGGGAAATTGGATGTGTGCTGGTATTGAATATTGAACCAGCAATCCTGTTCTTTAGCGCTCATGAGTGAAGTACGTCGTGTCGCGACGCGTGAGCCAAGCACGGTAACGTGACTGACTATCGAGAATTCAAGCGGAGACTAAATTTGGTGATCAAGCTCTCCTCATTCTTACTTCCACCACCTGGGGCCCTTCATTCTTATCCACGTCCACCGGCCATTTCGACCCAAAATCTCCGAGTCCTGGATTTCCATCGACGCCACCTCGCGATTTCTCGACTTCCCCACTGCCTTGAACCGGGAACCCCTTCGACCCTCGACAGACTCTCCCGCCATCGACGACTCCAGGACTCGGGTACTCGACTGCGTGGCTCCGCTGCTGGTTTTGAGCGAAAACCGAGTTCTTGTGGCTTTGAATCGATCACGGTTGACGGTTGGAGCAAGCGATCAAATCAGTGGCGGTGCTCAGAAGGTGGTAAATCATGCCAAAACAAATCCGACCGCGTTTACTGTATGTTGCGCCCGGTGCTCAGACGCGTTACTCGACTCGGAATCCAATTTTCAAGCTCTACTACATGGTCCGCACCTGCGATTACGCAGAGTCGGAGGCAATATGCTCTATCTTCCGTAGAGCCCGACTCCAAGACTGAGTCCCTCCCAAAGGTTGCAGAAGTCTCTCTTTCTCCCCAAGACCCTGTAGTGACTTTCCAACAGTCTGATGCCAAGGTTTTTCTGTCTTTTTCCTTGTTTTGGTCTTACGGTTCCATGTCTTATGATAGCAGCCAGCCCTCCCTGCCGCACCACCGGAACCGTTCGACGAGAGTCGCGATTCTTTCGACCCGAGCTTGGACTCCCCTGCCTTGAAAGCTCTCGCCGCCCAGGTCGAGTCGCAGACCCGCATGATACAGTCCCTCACGAAGACGCTTGAAGGCCTGAAAAAGACACCCAGGACTCCCACTTACGCACAAGCTCCCATCATGCCGCCACTTAAACCAAGGCTTCCTCCCCTCCCCAAACCTGCTGACGAGCGCATCCTCGTGCGCTTTAATGGCCCGGTCCCGCCGATCTTCAGCCTAACGTATCCCCAAATCCTTGAACAGCTGAACACCACCCTTGCGTCGCTGGGACTGCCAACCGTGCTTTCCACTCACAAGACGCCGCAATGGTCCATCTTCGTTTTCCCGAAAACGAAGGACGATCTCCGGGTCCTCGTGGATAACTGGGAAACTTGGGGCCCGCTCGTGTTTCCTGGTGGTCGGACCGCGGAGTTATCACCGCCCTCCTTCCTGCAGGTTAACGGCGTACCTTTCGCGACTGCGGGATCTCGAGAGGAAATAGGGCGCGAGTTTATGAAACTAAATCCTCAATATGGGCCTATTGTCGGTCTTCCCACTTGGATGAATAAACCACCGAACGAGGCGAAGGTGGCAGCGATGATCGCGTCGGGGCAGACCGTGCCGACGGCGGGCTCGTTATTAATCCGACTACAAGGACAGATGGTGGAGCAGGCGGTGGCGGATGGGGGAATCGCCTTGGCGGACTCTACATTTGCAGTCACGCGTGGCTTCCCTCACCTGCGGATCATCCAATGCTGGAGGTGTTTCCAGTATGGGCACCATGGAACGAGGTGTAATGCGAAGGCCAGGTGCGGCAGGTGCGGGAAGGCGGAGCACGGCGTCTGCTCGGACCCACCAACCTGCGCCAACTGCCGCGGTGCCCATCGCTCCGGCAGCAAGGCGTGCCCGTATCGCCAGCGGATCGCAGGACAGCTTCGCCAACAGATTTCTGACGCCAACAGGATGCTTGACCTGCAATCCAGGGATCGCCTTCGGTCGCGCCCGAGCTATCAGGGCTCCCCCGCCTCCAGCACTTGATTTCAAGAATTTACTTATACGTACTTCAAAATTGTGTTCCGTGATGGAAATGTCGTCTCTTAACAGATTGAGTTTCTAATACTCGTAAATCGACAGATTGAGCTCCAGCCCCTGCCGCACGACGTCCTCCAGGAGGCCCGCCGAGGCGTTGAACGAGACAGACACTTTCTGTAAGCGTGCGACGCGCGTTACGCGCTCCTCTGCCCACCAGCGCGACCGCACCACCGCCTCGAGCACGGGCTCCGAAAACGCGTGCCCGACGTCCTGCCAATGCACCTCCCTTAGCTGCGGTGCCAGCGGCGCATCACCATCATCGCCATCGTATCGCAGCTGCTGCAAAAAGTCATCGGTGATGCAGTGGCAGCTGGATTTGAGCGTGATGGAGGCGAGCGCGGGCGCGAGGCGGAGGAGGGACGCGAGCTCGGTGGGGCTGATGGGGCAGTAGGTGAGGGAGATGTGTGTGATGTGAGGGCAGCGGGCCTGGAACGCGGATAATTCGGCGCTGGGCCACAAGACCTCGGGTGCCGCGTCGAATTTGAGATCGAGGGTGCGCAGAGCGGGGAGGGTCAGCGGCTCGAAGAAGGGCTCGACGTGCCCGATGTCGTCGTTACCCGCGTCGAACTGGACTTTCAGCGCCTCGAGGGACGGGAGGACCGTCGCAGGAGCTGGGGGCGCGGTGACGATCCCCCCGGTGGTAGTGTGGGCAAAGTCCCATTCGGTCGTGGTCAGATCTGCCGAGCACAGATTTGCGCATTGCAGAAGGATTTCGCGGCAGCCTGCGAGCGAGGGGTGCGTGAGTTGGAGGTGGTTGAGCTGGGCCCATGGCATGAGGAGCGACGTGTGTGGGGTGCCAAAAAAGAGCAGAGAGAGATGGCGCAGCCGCGGGGCGGGGAAAAACGCGCACACGGGGTCGGTCTGGCCGTACCTCTCGTACTGCATGTCGAGGCTTTCGAGCTCAGAGAAGGTCCCGCCGGGAAGCTGCGCTAACGGGCGGAACGAGAGGCAGTCCACCTTTAGGGACTTCCAGCGGTGCGCGGTGGGGACCATCGCACGGATGACGGTTGTGGTCGTCGCGGCTCGGGAGATGGCTGTTGTGGAAACGCCAGTGCCGCCTTCGTCGCCGTCTTGGGTGAAAGAGACCGCAATTGGGAGCGGCGCGGACAGCTCGAGTAGGGTCTTCAATCCATTGAGGTATTCCTCAGTGAGGCTACTCTTCACTCGCACATCGATGACACCGGCAGTCCACAGCCGTGGTGTGCTGTTGACGATCTGTCTCCAGTACGGCGAAACCTGCGAGAGGACGAGCACTTGGCGCGTCGGACTGCGTGGTACAACAGAGAGCGCATTGTCGGTGCATAGCGCGTCGAGTTGCACCGCATGTGTGAAAATCTCGGCCAAAAGCTCTGTCGGGAGCCTCCCCATCGGCGTAATCATCAGCCACAATCGCGCAAGCGTGCTACGCTCCTTCTGGAGCGCGGATTCAAGTTCACGTATCTGGGACGTGATGCGCAGGATGTTGGTCTCCGATGTGTCGATGAGGCACTTTATGTGTTCGTTCGAGTTTGAGAGGGGCGATTGTGGCACCGATTGGGTGGGCATATAGCATGCTGTTATGCATTGGTAGAGGTTCGAGTTAGATGGAAGGGACTGACTAGTAGGCTCAGACTGGTCCGGGTGTGCCTTCAGATGTTGACTGCGAGAGAAGGAGGGATTCGGGAACGTGTTGGGGAAGGCCCAAATCGTCTGGGGATGCAGGCTGCACCGCCACCCGATCACGATCGTGCTGCCGGCCCGGAAACACCTGCCAGTGAGAAAAACAAATGTTAGTGGTGTCGCGAGGAATACAATCGACAATATTTACCATGATCATCGCTGAACGAAGCCGACTCAAGCCTGAGGTATTCTCCACGGTTTGATCTTCCCCGCCTTGTAGCCTTTTTTCCCCGCTCTGGCGACTACAGCACGTATTAATCGCAGTGATTGGAACAGACGACTCGAGTCTCGGTCAGGGAGCGGTACGAGAATTAGCCGCGGATAGGAGGCTAGCGAGAGTCATCAGGATTCAGAGACCAAGGTCAGACGCAGACGATGCTATGAGGGTGGGATTCCGAACCGAATGCACCGGCTGTAATTTTCCGGCTTTGATCGCAAACCCGGCAATCAGCGCGGCAACCTCTGCTCTTTCCACCACTCGATGATAGGACGCCATGCTGCTCTGCATGTTTCGCCCGGCGCTTCGACACGTTAACCGACTCGGAATTCCCATTTCAAGCCCCACTAGACCGTCCGTACCTACGCTTACGCGGATCTGGAAGAGGCAATATGCTGTGTCTTCCCCCGAGTACGAATCCGAGTCCCCAGAGGTTGTGCAAGCCTCCCTTTCTTCGCAAGACCCACTTTAGTAACTGTCCAACAGCCTGCTGCCAAGAAGAAGAAAGCGTGGAAGGTGTGATCTCTCTCTTTCTTCCCGAGGCCCAATTTAGTGACTGTCTAATAGCATTCTGCCCCGAATGCTTCGAAGGTGCGGTCTCTCTTTCTTCCAAAGCCCAGTTTAGTGACTGTCCGACAGCCCTGGGCCAAAAAGCATGCCGTCAAGGTTTTCCCGTCTTCTTTCTTCATTTTGGGCTCGCGGTTCAATGTGTTAGGATAGCAGCTAGCCCTCCCAGCCGCACCGCCGGCGCCACTCACGGAACCACTGGTTCAATCCGATTTTCCGGAGTACCTCGTACCATTATACACCCGCGGATGGACACTTATCCCTGGGAAAATGCCAGTGGAGCGCGGGGAGACAAAACACCGTGCAGGCTACAGATTGCAACGGAATTTTCGCTTCCGGAACCTGAAGGAAATGGAAAAGTTCAGTAACAAGACGCGTGAATGGTTGGGCTTTGTAAGTTGCCTTTGGTTTATGTGTATTCCTTCCTGACGCGCGTGGCGGCTTTCTGCCTAGGTTTCCTTCTGCCAAACCCCGCGATTTTCCCATCCAGAATTCACTCTCAAATTCCCTTCTGTGACATTAAACCGAGGCCTGGTTCGACTCGCTATCGAGGCTGAAACAGAATACGAGAAGATCGTTGGCAGCAATTTTTGTGTCCCGGTTCCCAAAGACGTCCATTGGGTCATGACTCCTCCAACGAAGGAGCTCGATGAATTTTGGGAAAACTCACCGCGCGTCTTGGAAAACCTGGCTCCGATTCGGCGTGTATCCCTGCCCTGCGCGCCGCCCGCCTCCGTTTGGCCGCTGCCCCCGATCGAGGAAGCCGACATCAAGACATATCTTGCACCACTCGTGGCGAATGGCTGGTCCGTCGAGAGCATCTCAAGAAAGGTTTTTAACCTCCGAGGCCGCCCGGCTCTGTGCCGTGTATACTCCTTCCCCGACTTCACTTCCGCGCGGGATTTCGTCCACAGCGTTATCGCGGTTGTTCCGGACCCCAGGGTCTGCTCTTACGTGTGTCCTCATCTTATATATATTTATAATTAGCCGAGGACTCGGCGCTAACGCTTACTTCAGGAATCGGTCGAGCTCCGGATGGACAGGGAGAATCCTTCGGTGAAAGTGGGGTCGATCAGCGAGGACAAGCGCAGGGTCAAACGGTTTGCCATTTCGTATACCAATGTGCGTTTTGCCATCCAGGTGGAGAACATATACCTCGAAAACTGGGCCGGACGTCCGGGAGAAGATACCGCGGCCGAGACTAGAAACCTGCCAGCGAACATGGATCAGTTCTGGGACACCCGATCGAGCGAAAAGGTTTGGTGGGAGAGTGTGTTATGTTCGATCTCAATTGATATTCTTCTACGACAGGCTTTGGGTACGTGGTACAAGCGGCCTGAGTGGGAGAGATTGCCAACCGCTACGGGGAAACCGGTAATGAGGAAAAAGATAAAAGGAAACGTGATTCTTTTCGGTTGAATTGCATGCGGATGTTGGGCGGAATCAAGAACGGTATCAGAACTTTACGCGGCTGGAACATAATAACCTTGTCCACTCATAATATATACCTACAGCTTTGGAGCGCGACGAATGGTCTTCTCTGTGTTCATTTTCTTCCACCCCCAAGGCGGATGTAGTTAGTGTTCATTAACTTGGCCTTTGGGGGCGAAGTCCCATAGTCGTTTGGTTTGTTGCGTTGGCCAGGGAAGGGTGTTCACATGGCATCCACGGAAACCACGCGCACGGACACAACAGCCATTTATTGAGTCCGCGCGAGGCGCTGAAGTTTTGGTGCGTAGTTCGCAGCATATCCCGTCAGAGCCGGCAGCGTTCCTGCCTTCGCTTGAGAGGGTCGGTGGTTTGATTGAGTACAAGTGCCGAGTTTGAATGATGCTGACGAACCTCAGGCTCGGCTTTGGGCTTGAACGTTTGAACCTTGAAGCTTGAAGTTTGAGGTTGAACGTGTAGAGCAGGTGTAACTGATGGGAGGCGGCTAAGTCCGGGATAAAATTAAGAAGAGATGTACGATGCCGTGCTTTGGCGGTGCGATTATTTGAGTTCCTCTCGATACGTGCACGGGATACTATACGCGTCAGAATTCAGCCAATACAGCCACAAAAGTCAAAACCATTCTCTCTCTCTTGCATCTGAAAACGTGAGCAAAGGGGGTGACGATGGAAAAATGCCCGTTGAAATATATAGACCAATTTTAGAGGCGCCTAGGACGAGGACGGCGAAAAAAATTATGACCGGGTGTCAGTTATTTGAAAGGGAATATGTGCAGAGTCCAGACTGGAATTGAGAAACACTGGATGTCGGATCTGACGCATTAACGCTTCGCCTTTTAAGCTAAGACTCCGCGATCGCGGTTCACCTCGAACGTATCCAAATCCTCACTGTCGATGATCGTGTCCATCCAGATGATGGAAGATTCGCTCGTTTACGAAGAACCCCAAATAAATGCAGGACTTAGGTCTTTGCCAGGATTCGCGTACATCCTTGGGCAAGCAGAGTGGCTCACCCGCCAAGGATTCTGTGTCAAGATTGTAGGGCTTATCACGACCGACTTTTTTGGTTTCACTGTGCCCGGCTTGCGAAGAAACGCGGGTCGTCATAGTTGTGTCAACCAAAGCCCTGGGCTCTCAAGAGTCAAGACTTGAATCTCAAGTCGTTAATGTGCCTTCAGGGACGAAAAACTAGTATTTAGATGTCCACGTACAGGTTTAACATTCCGTCTAGCCGGAGCAATTCATTTGAACCACAGAATTGCGGCTTTGAGGTCTCCAGCTAGGTTCAAATGGGGAGGAAAGTTGAAGTCGTTGTTTGCACAGCCCTGCACACTGCCACAGCACAGCCTCCCACTCGGATCACACTTCTTTCGCTCACCACTGCTGCAGCGCTGCTCTGCAATGTTTCGCCCGGCGCTTGGACGCGTCAATCGACTCGGAATTCCCATTTCAAGCCCCACTAAATGGCTCCTACCTACACTTACGCGGAAGAGGCAATATGCTCTATCTTCCCCAGAGTACGAATCCAAGTCCCCAAAGGTTGTGCAAGCCTCCCTTTCTTCCCAAGACCCACTGTATTGACTACCCAGCAGCCTGCTGCCAAGAAACAAAAGGTATTTTCTCTTTCTCAAGACCCACTGTAGTGACTGTCCAACAACCTCCCCAGAAAACAAAGGTTTTTCGTGCCATCCAACCAATCCCTGACGCACCGCCAGAGCCACTGACAGAACCACTGATTGAATCCGATTTTTGGGAGTACCTCGAACCATTGTACAGCCGTGGATGGAAGCTTTCCGGCGGCCAAATTCCACTGGTGCGTGGGGAGGAGGAACCCCGAGTAGGCTTCGTCTTGAAACGGACCCTTCGCTTCCCGTCCACCAAGGACATGGTGGTGTTCAGTGAAAACACGCGAAGTTTATTGTTGGGCCCTGTAAGTTGTCTCTTCATATTAGGACTCTTTCCTGACGCGCGTCATGGCTTCTGCCTAGATTTTCTTCCGGAAAGTCCCAGAAGAGTTCTGTCCAGAATTGATTCTCGGCTTACCTTCTGTGGAATTGACCCGAGGCCTGGTTCATCTCGCCATCGCGACCGAAAGCGAATACCAGAATGTTGTTGGCAGTAATTTTGGCGTTGGGTCTGCATCGGAGGGGCCCTTCTGGATCAGGACATTCCAAGCAGCGCAGAAAATGCTCATTAAATATGAGAAATACGGACCGCGTACTCTGCCAACACTGTTTGTTCCAATGAATCCGATGGTGCGTGTAGCCCTGCCCCCCGCGCCGCCCGCCGTCGTCTTCCCGCCGCCCTCGATTACGGAAGCCGACCTCGAAACATATATTAAACCACTTATGACGAATGGCTGGTCGCTCGGAAACCTCCCAGAATCTTTTGCCTCTCTCCACGGCTGCCCAGCTCTGCGCCGTGTATATTGCTTCCATGACTACACCTCCGCTAGGCATTTCTTCCACACCGTTATCATATCTATTCTGGCTCCCGCAAACAACTCTTACGTACGTCCTCTTTTATTTTTTTTGCAACCGGCCGAGCACTTAGAGCCAGACTTCAGGGAGGCGCCCAGCTCCAGTTGAACTCTAAGCATCCTACGGTGGAGGTGTACTCGATCAGCGAGCTCGCAGAAGGCGCGCCCAAAAAGTACGGTATTTCATACAACAATGTGCGTTTTGCCCTCGAGGTTGAGAGCGAGTTCGCCGAGAATTGGGTTGGTGGACGTGCGAAAAATCTCGCTCCCCATACTAGAAAGTTACCAAGGACCATGGAGGAGCTGTGGAAGGGAAAAGGATTGGTTCTGTCTCGTCTTCCAAAGCCCACACCCAAAAAAGAACCAGAACGCCCACTCGGGACAGTGTAGGCCAATCAATTGATATTGTTCCCCGATGGTGTTTGGAACTACATGTGGTACAAGACAGAGTAATCCTAAAAAGACACTGCAAATTGAGGTAGCGAAAGAAAGGACTTGGTAAAACTCCGAATACTTTAACTGGGAGGTCGCCAGGATTCGAAGTACTGACGACTGTTGAAATCGATCAAAGTGAGTTGCAATAATCTATCGTGTCCTTATACATCTTTCACCCAATCTCGATGATCTCCCTTGGTTAGATTTGAAGGTATACCGTCCACCACTCGGCCACGATATTGAGCAACTTGGGGTCGAGGTGATGATCTGGGAACAAAATACATATGTTGGAGTGAGCCACATACCGAGCTAACGATGCAGTGTTTCGATTGGCAGCGCAGTATTCCTGAAGCTGTAAATCTCACTCTGAGATCAAGTATTAATGTCAGGCCGGCGATGAAGATTGCACAATGGCCGGGTGACGCACAGCGGCGCTTCGCGCCTCGGTCCGTAAATGGCATTCCCATCACATGACCGTATTCCCGCTTCCTTCTCACCACCACATCCACCATGAGTGCATGAGCTCCTGCAATGATGGTCTCTCTGTCTAGACATTCTGAGCGGAATTTTCGTTCTTCTAAGACGACGCCCTGGCCTTGGACTTCAACCAGGTTCAAACAAATTTAAGAAAGATAAAAGTTTTCCCACTCGCAGGAAAGCCGAGAACTGTAACAGAGAGGAAATCTTCAGCGGAAAATGGCTTGAAGCAAAGAACAAACACACTGGAAGAGTCCAGATCTAGAGTCGGGAGGTGGTGGAAATGCGGAGCGTTGCTTGTACAGCCTCCCGATCATGATCGCAGCACGGAGGCAAAGCGACACACCACGCTTGGACCGTAACCACAACCTCCCCGGCTTTGCCGTTTTTCTCTCTCTCGGTCTCTCTGGCAGAGACCCGTCGCAGGTCGACTTCTAAACGTGAGCTCCCTTCACCTTCACATTCCGAGTCTCAATGCTTTCCAGTTTTCAAATATCATATTTATCTCTTCGAAGACGTGTAATATCGCCATGAGCCCATGCCCCAGCCGCAATTGGAGCCACGAATCTCCACCTGAAAACGTACAGGTCACGACAATTGAAACGATTACCCCTACTTCTCATACTAGCCATACGCACGCGCACCACCATGCTACCGCCACTACGACTGTCGATGAGATTATCATCGTCACCGTCGAGACTGAGACTGTCTCTGAGTCGACTGGAGCACCGAGGGAGTCGGGATTCGGTATGTCATTGCCTGTTTATAGAGTGACCAGGGCCAATAGTTCGAGCAGTAACTTCAAAATCTACGTCCGCGTCGTCTACGTCCACTTCGGCGTCGTCCGCATCCAGCTCGGTGTCTGCATCCACCTCTTCTGCATCGGCGCCGTCTTCCTCGAGCTCAGCCACGTCCTCCGCCGCATCTTCGTCCTCGGCTGCCAGCTCCGTCTCTGCCAGTTCATCATCAGCATCATCTTCGACCTCCTCGTCTACGTCTACCTCGGTGTCGTCTACATCGACATCGGCGTCTGCATCTACCTCTTCCGCATCTGTGTCGTCGTCCTTGAGCTCAGCCGCGCTCTCCGCGTCATCTTCGTCCTCGGCTGCCAGCTCCGCCTCTGCCAGCTCATCCTCTCTCGTCCCCGTCAGCGGAGCCAAAGCTACCATCAACAACAACGACTCCCCCAGTACGTTGCCCTCTTCTTCATCCCTTCCTCATACAAAGATGTCTGATTCTGATTCTTACAGCGGGTACGGGTACCCAGCTCCAAGCAACCGCCTCAACGACCAGCAGCCCCCTTAAGGAGGCCGCGACGAGCCAGCCCACAAGCCCGACCGGTGCTATTGTTGGCGTCAGCATCGCCGGTGTTCTCGTCCTCGCGCTCGTCGCGCTCCTCTTCTGGCTCTGGACCCAGCGCCGCGGCGCGCGCAAAGCTCGACACCGTGATGCCGGCGACATCATGCAGGAGCAGCCCCCGATAACACCCTATCCCTCGGACCTTCAGCCCAACCGCGGGAGGGTGCAGAATTGGATGCTGCGCAACAGCCATCTCGTCCAGGGAGGTCCCCATGACACGTATCCCGCGGCGGCCAGCGATCACAGCGCACCACCCACGCTCGTCGCGAACCAGCAGTATTCCTTCGCGCCACCCGTCCCCGTCATCGTGCCCCCCTCCCCTTCGCGCCCCTTGCGCCAGCGGGGAGACACGTTGAGCAGCGTAGTGTGGATTTAGCTTTGAGCAGCATATGGTCTTAATTTTTTGCTTTCGGCGCTGGTGTACATCGGGACACTTTCGGCGCGGGACCGTAGGGTAGCAACGCCCGACGTACTTACTACTGTATTCTTCCGCTCTAACTTTGCATGTATCGACCAGTCATGATTTGATTGTATTGTATTAACCGGGGAAGGCCTCGACACGGCCGAGTCGCGAAACCGGTATTTCAATCACGAAACGCGGAAAATATCGGAAGTGAAGGTTTGAACTACTACCTCCGTCCACGGATTTACAACGTATAACTTATAGCTCGTACCTCCGTCCGTGGATCTTGCTTAAACGAAACACCACCGTCCCCGATTTTTTCGTTCCGTTCAAAGCAAGCACGGCACTCAAAGACTCAAGACATCTAGCTTATTGTCCTATACGACTAGTACTATTTTTTCTGTGTCACCGTGCCATCCTCATATACCTTTGCACCCTGTCCCCAGGCGCTAGTCCCTTTCCCCCAATCGTCGCGCACACCCCACATATGGTCCGGCTTCAACCGTGGGGCAGCCGGTCTTACTTGCGTCATCTCTGGGTTCGATGGCAAATACGCTGCTTCTGAAGCAAAGTCGTCCGGTTCAGGAGGGCGCGGGTCGACATCTCTTGCGCGAGCGTGTGAGCGAGAGGTCCCTGCATGAGCGGTACTTCTTTCCCAATTTCGATCTCCTTCAGGAAGCGGGGCCCACTGGGCGGCGCGAGAATATGTGGGACTTGTCATCTCGATTAACCTCGAAAGTGCACGTTTAAATGCAAACTGCTCTTCTTGACCTGTTTTTTGTGGTTTTATCGTGCAGTGCACTACAAACTAGTTTAGGAAACGCACCCGAAAAAATGGACAGTGTGTCCAAAGCCATTACATTTGCGGGCGCATTCACGTCGCGGGACATTGCGGGGCTATCATACGCAGAAACGTTCGGACGATAGCCCTCGCGTGTCTCGCTGATCGACTCGGCCAACATCACGTCAGGATTCTCGTCTGGGGGTGCATCCGGGAAGAATAGGTCCTCAGGTTTCGTTTCGGCTAAGCAAACCACCAGACAACGAGCCTCGTATAAGGCATCGATGAGAGATATGAATCGGCGCGCCTGATTCTTGGCCGCGAGCTTCAATACGGGGATGTTCGAGATACCAATAGTGTGGAAATGGGCAGCCAGCGTCAGATAATCAGCGGGACCCAACGACTGTCGATGTAGGTTGGTTGTGGAGTAGCGAAAATAGTTACACGCGTACCTCGTCGCACAGTTCATGGAAGGTAAACTGTGTCACTCCACCCGAGGACCATGGCACACGTAAATTCCGCCCAAAGACGCTTAAACTTCGGTCACTCTCCTCTGGAGCGAATAAAATCACCGTCTGCTGCAGACGGGCGGGTGAAACTAGACTGACCTGACGGGTCATGAGAAAAACTCTTCAGGAGTTGTAGGAACTGATCCTCCTGCCCAAAGAGCAGCCACGTGCGGCCCACCTCATCGACGCCGTTGTAATCGCGTTGCCTCCAATCACGCTCGGATCGCATGGTCAAGACAGGACAGCGAATTTTGAGTGCCTCAACAAACGGCTCGAGACGCTCCCTCTGAACTCCGTGCTTGTATATATCGTCCGGTATTTTATTGGACGTCCCGACAATCACTCCGCCCATTCTCCAGTACCAAGATAAGACATCTGCTAGGAGGGTGGCGCTCGAAATATCGAGGAGTTGAATTTCATCGAATACCAAGAGCCAGTGGCGGAGGACGAGCCTCCGGGCAACGGAGAAGGCAATAGTTGGGGTGGACCGTGAGGGGAGAGACGATGCCTTGCCATCGCGGCGCCAGAGAAGGGGCAGATTCCCGGTTTTCACAAGTTGACGCCATTTATCGCGGACGCTGCTATTCCAGGGATAGTCAAGTTGTTGACTTTGGTCCAACCGCCGGGTTTGGTCAGAATCTGCCATCCTGCGCTGGGTTTCTTCCCAGACACCACGATAAATTTCTAGAACAAGTTGGTTGTAATGCTTCCTTGTTTTGTGTGGCGTTGGAATGCAAGAAAGCCAGAGATCGACAAGAAAACTTTTCCCGGAGCCAGGAGGGCCGGTGAGTAACATTCCCTGATAATTCATGTTCAACAGCCGCATTGTGGCATGAGCGCGCGCGATCAAGTACCTTCGGCGTGTTAAGGTCCGCTAATTCTTCGGCGTGACTTCTCAGAGAAACCAAGGCTTGCGAGTTTACATTTGGCGGTGCGGATTCGGTTAGGGGGTCGCCAATCCACCAAGCAGATGACGTCTCTGGACTGCTGAGGAGATGCGGGGCAACCATTGCCGGAGAATAATCAACGAGTTCTTTCTGCATCCTCCTTAACTGTAATCGCTTTTGAATCCTAGTAAACCTGGCACAACACAAATAACTCACCTGCATTATAACGCGGATCTGGTCCTCGTCGTACTGTATTTGTCCGGCGGCAACCATTCCGCGATATCTTTCGAGTAAATCCGTGTGATGAGGCAAAGTCGAATATGTCACAGCGTCCAAGAAGTGGTGATACGAATCAGTTGGGTATGAATGAGGATTCTGCGTCAGGAGTCGATTTGGCAGACTACTGATATTTCGTAGCTGGCTTCCACTTGACTCGGAACGATGCCATTGGAACTTCCAATGGCTCCAAGAACGATGAGAACGAGGATTTAGCATTTAATAAGTCGGCGTATGAGGCACATTTGGGTGAAGACGCAGAGGGGCGGGAGTGAGATCGTGGTGGTTCAGTGATGAGATGGCGGCTGCCGAGGGTGCCGAAACAGTCGATTGACAGCAATTGATTGGCCGCGCGCCAAGCTTGCTTTCAGCCACAACTAACCTCTGGGTCTTTCAGGCGTCATTCTTTTCCAGGACCCTTGGGCTCTTTCCGACGTCGTGCCCCAAAACTGGCCAATGTATTGGATATATTCAGTGCGTGCCATTGCCACTGCGACGCCACATCGTGAATAAGTCGGTGAGCGGTCGGCAATGACTCGGAAGCTGAACCTGGATCTCGAATCGTCCTCAGCGACCTGTCTTGTCAAGCAATACTATTCCGAAATGGCGGGGTTCTGCGGAGGTCTACTGTTATTAACAAATGACGACTCCTAGTACAATTTCTGGACACCGCTATCAGGCAACAAGCACCCCCCTGTACCTCATGTTTCCGTTTCTCAATTTGGCCATTCCATCCTCTACTCCTTCTCTGGTCATCGGGAAGCGTTCGATGATGGGGTTTATCCCGTGTCGCGCCGCGAATTCCAACATCTTCTTGTGAACGGAACGCGCCGCAACGCAACATCCTTGGATGTTCAGGCCGTTTATGACCACGGGGTCAGTTGGAATATCAAAGTTTCCGGTACTGACGGTCAGTGGGTAGATAGTTCCTGTGGGCCGTATGATCTTCAAGAATCTGGACACAAAACTTAGTACGCCGCGGAATTGTTCTGAGTAGACGACTAACAGATTCCAGTCTGGCAAGAAATTGGTGGTGACTAAAAGATGGTCGACGGGTTTGCCGATTTTTAGCTCCTCGACACCTTTTGTCACGTAAAATTCTGTGGCGCCCAATTTGAACGCCTCCGCCCGCTTCGACTCCGAACCAGAGAAAACAACAACCGTTGCATTCATCTTTGCGAGAAACTGGATAGCGAGATGGCCGAGTCCACCTACGCCCACGACGCCCACCCGGTCCGTAGGCCGAATGTTGTGGGTTTCGATCACATTAAACACAGTCGCGCCACTGCACATGAGCGGAGCAGCAGATTCTGGCGCGAGGCCCTCGGGGACATGGAACAGAAACGAAGCATCCCAAATAGCATGCGATCCAAACGAGCCTTGATGCAAGTTGTGTTTCCCATACCTATTCATGCATCGCGTCAGAATAACCCACACGATAGCAGAATTTACGTACTTTTCTCGGTTTGGACAATATTGGTCCTGACCTGAGCCGAAGTTTAGTAAGTTACTATTCCCGCAGTCCGCCGAATAACTCTCACCGATTAGACAAAGGTCACAGGTTCCGCACGTTTTGTGCGTGTACCCCCACCCGACCACATCGCCGAGCTCGAATCCTTTGACGTCTTCTCCCAGTTGCTGGACGATCCCGACACCCTCATGTCCCAGCACAATATTCGCCTCTCGGTAGTGCTCGTCTGTGCCGCATATCCCAGAGTGCGTAATCTTGACTAAAACTTGGTTTCTGGTCGGAGAGGCACTGTGTGTGGTGGCCTGGATGATGCCGTCCTTGGTTCCTTTGAATACGGTGAAGTCGATGCCCATATCAGTAGCGCCGTTGCTGAGATGCATGTTGCGAATGTTCCCAGTTTTTCATGCTCCTTATAAATGATTCAGGCATTCGCGGGCTTGCCAAAATCGATTTCAGTACTAAGCAAAACTCTCGGGCCGCATTATTTTGGAGGCTGGCATACTAAAGGTAATATGCGACGAAGTCGACTGTTTTTAGGTCCCCGAACATAGCTAGCTACACTTCTCGGTAAGCAGGTTCGGTCTTCGGCGATTCACCTAATATCCAGGACGGCCAAGAGCGGACGAGTCCAGAAGAAATAGGGTTATCGATTCTTCCTGGTCTCTTTACAGTCAGTGGTGTGATGATCGACACGATTTCGGATGCTTCGGATAAGACTCAGGATAATATATTGGCAGACTTGTAGCCTCACGAGACCGTCGATGCCCGTCTGTGTCTGTATCGCCATTTCCTCGGGATTTCATACTGATGCCCATCTCGTATTGATGAATTGAACTCACAGAGTTCAAGCTTTCACAGCACAATGATTAATTAATGCAATTCTTCGACGTTTCGGATTCCGACCATGTGTTGAGTTATAACGGCCATCTCGATATCTTCAAATCAACCTTCGAAACCAGGCCACCAGAGTGAATAAGCACAGGTCCAGTCCTGGGATTTCGCGGCCAGCTACCATGTATATACTCAATCGACAGTCACCGTCGGTGAAATAAGGCCTCTCTCATGCTGTGACGTTGAAATTTAGATCGCATATTCTTCTGTTGTGCGCTAACGATACAAATGCGCTTGAGGGACAACTCGGCGCTAGCGGCCGGCAGAAGAAACGTTCAAGTGGTTCACGATGTTATTATTGCAGTAAGTGCGTCTAAGTTGTCTATTCGCCTCAACGGAGCCAGATCCCATCTATAACACCGCCCGCTGCGCAACAAGCACCCCTCGATAGCGCATTTTCCCGCTGCTCAGCTTAGCCATCCCCTCCTCCACGCCGCTCTTCGTTAACGGGAAGCGCTCGATAATCGGTTTGATCTTGTGGCGCGCAGCAAAGTCGAGCATTTTGCGTTGCACGGAGCGTGAGGCGACGGAGGAGCCCTGGATTCTCAACCCTTTCACCACAACGGGTATGAAGGGGATAGTGAGGTCTCCGGAGCTGACGGTCAGCGGGTAGATCGAGCCGGTGGGCTTCATGACGCTGAGGTATCTGCTAAATAGTCAGCGAGGAATTCGCAATAAATTCAAAAGATAGTACTCACGGTCTCCACTCGGGCTGGACACTCGTTGTCACGAGCAGATGGTCGAGGAGGGCCATCTCGAATTTTTTGACGCCTGCAGTTGCGTAGAATTCGGTCGCGCCGAGGCGGAGCGCTTCGTCGCGCTTGGAGTCCGTGGTTGAGAAAACGACGACGGTGCAACCCATCTTGAACAGGAACTGGATTGCGAGGTGCCCTAGACCACCGATACCGACGACGCCGACACGATCAGTGGGGCGGATGTTGTATTCGTTGATCACGCCGTAAACAGTGGCACCACCGCACATGAGGGGTGCGGCGTCCTCGGGTGCAAGACCCTCTGGGATCTTGAAGAGGAACGAGGCGTCCCAGACGGCGTACGAGCCGAAGGAGCCTTGGTTCAAATTATGCTGCCCGTACCTTTTGCGGAGTCAGCTATAGTTGAATAATAGAGGAGGAGTGAAACGCACTGCTCGCGGTTCGTACAATATTGGTCTTGGCCTAAAAGTTAGAGGATCAGCGGCTGTCGAAGTAGAAAGAAGAAGAAGAAAGCAATCTCACCGACTAAACAAAGATCACAGATCCCGCACGTCTTGTGCGTGTACCCCCAACCAACGATGTCACCGACATTCAGTCCTGTGACGCTCTCGCCCATCTCCTCCACCACACCGACACCCTCATGGCCCAGCACCATGTCAGCGTGTTTGAAGTGGTCGTCCGTGCCGCATATGCCCGAGTGTGTAACTTTGACAAGCACCTGGTTTCCTATAGGGCCGTCGTGGTGGGTGGTGGCCTGGATAATACCCTGGCTGGCAGATCCCTTGAATACAGTGAAATCGATGCCCATCGTAAGACTCGGGACGAGGTGCGTTGCAGAGGGGTTTACTATTCGGCTACAAAACGGGCCTTAAGTATTATCCCTTATGAATTTCCAAATCCGTCCCGGATGTGCCGGAGCAGCTGAAAAACGCTGTCGCTGTGTATGATGTTCACCCAGCTGCATGTAAGCACACCCACCTACCCAACCGAACTGGAAATTGGGAATACTCCGTCCCCCGGCGTCCCAAACTCCGAACCTCCAAGTAGTAATGTGTCCGTTGAGATTCAAGCCCCCCGACCCAAGCCCGGGCTTTCACGGCCCGAAGTAGGGCTCAAGTCGGGCCCAGGGTCGGGCTTGGAGTTTTGAAGACCCGCGACCCGGGTGTAATCCCGGGCTTGGAGCATGTACTCTGGGGATCGATTTTTACTTATGAACTAGGGGCGTCCAAAGAGCCTTGTATATGTTCTTTCAAATGACTTTCAGAAGGGTAGTAGACAATTCAACAACAAAACCCCACCTTCGGACATTTTGATTCGTCGAAACACTTGAAATTAAACACTACGAGCGGGCATTTTCGGTGGTTCGGTACTCTATCGAAGCCTGTTAGAGGTTAATTTCTATCCCTGACCTGTACTAATTCACTCTGAAAAGTGTTTCAGAAATACAACCAGGCCGGGCCTAAGCGCTGAAGCCCATTGTCATTTTGTTAAAATTTCCATTGAGGCAGCGCGAGCCTTGAGGCACGGGCGCCATGGGAGAACTTTTAGAACATTTGTTTTATTTGAACCTGGTTGGAATCCGCGGCCATTGCATCCTATTGGAAGAACGAGATCGAAATTCCGCTCAAAATACCGAGACAGAGAGACCCTGTCCTGCGCTCAGTGGCCGTGGAATTCCGTTATCAACCGTCCAAGCGCCAATAGATAAATAAGGGAGGAGGAGGCACGAGACGCATTGCGAGAGCGTAATCGTGGAGGAACAAATGGTGTCGGAAAAGAACTAACGCACGGAATAGTAGTAAGTGTAATAGTCGGAGATAGATGTAAGGTACTTAAAGTTGGAAGGTACTCCATCCGAGACTGAGGGAGTGCGAGGGCGGGCTGGGGGTAAAAATCTGAGAGTGTCAGCGACGGCGACTCCGACAGCGAGGGGAGCGGGACGAGTGAGCGGTGGCCCGACGTGGTGGCGAGAAGGAAGCGGAATACGGACATGTGATGTGAATGCGGAATGCCATTTATGGACGCGGTGACTCCGAGGCGCGAAGCGCGTCACCGTTGTGCAGGAACAAACCCTCACAAAGTTTTACTACCCGTGCTCGCAGTAGTTTTCCTGTCTTGTCTATTCGCCGTTTTTATCACCGGCTCGATATTTCTTTCATCTCAGACTGTCTATTACGGATTTACTCCGTTAATTCCGAGTCAACTTGAATTGGAATCCAACTGCGTTGCCAATCCAAACACTCCATCATTAGCTCGGTACGTGGTTTATTCCAATATATTTCGTGCTGACTAAATCTCAGATCATCACCTGGCAAACTTCCAGTTGAAGTATTCCGAGCATTAAGCCCCTTTCCTTCACTACTTCAATTTCCAATGTCTTTTTGGCATTACTCTTGCACTATATGTACCGTCGTTGAACAATATCAATTGAATGAGCTACGTTGTCGCGCTAATCTCCGAGTGAACCTTCTGTTTTTTTTTGACGCTGCGCGTCCGCCACGTTCCAGGACGAGGAGACAGAACCAATCCTTTGCCGTTCCACAGCTCCTCCATGGTCCTTGGTAACGTTCTAGAATGGGGAGTGGCATTTTCCGCACCTCCAGCCCAATTCTCGGCGAACTTGCTCTCAACCTCGAGGGCAAAACGCAGTGTTATATGAAATGCCATACTTTTTGGGCGCGCCTTCTGCAAGCTCGCTGATCGAGCCCACATCCACCGTAGGATTCTCAGAGTCCACCTGGAGATAGACCCCTCCCTGAAGTCTAGCGTTAAGTGCTCGGGCGAATTGCAACACAAAAGAGGACGTACGGAAGAGTTGCGTGTGGGAATCGCTGCGATAACGGTGTGGAAGAAGTGCCTAGTCGTGGAAGCAATATACACGGCGTAGAGCTGGGCAGCCGTGGCGAGAGGTAAAAGATTTTGGGATGTTCCCGAGCGCCCAGCCATTCGTTATAAGTGGTTTAATATATATTTCGAGGTCGGCTTCCGTAATTGAAGGCGGCGGGAAGATGGGGACAGGCGGTGCGGGGGGAAGGGCTACACGTGTGATCGGAATGAACAGCGTTGGCGGACTACGCATTCTTTGCTTCTGATATTTAATCACCATCTTCTGTGCCGTTTGGAGCGTCTTGACCCAGAATGCTTCCGATGTAGACACAACACCAAAAGTACTGCCGACGACATTCTGGTATTGGTTTTCGGTCGCGATGGCGAGGTGAACCAGGCCTCGGGTCAATTCCGCAGAACGTAGGTTGAGAATCAGGTGTAGACAGAACTCTTCTGGGGCTTTCCGGAGAGAATTCTAGGCAGAAGCCGTGACGCGCGTCAGGAAAGAATCCATATGGAGAGTCAACTTACTGGCCCCAACGATAAATTTCGCGTGTTTTCACTGAACGCCACCAGGCCCTTGGTGGACGGGAAGCGAAGAATACGTTACAAGGCGAAGCCTACCCGGGGTTTCTTATCCCCACGCACCATTGGAATGTGGCCGCCGGAAAGCTTCTATCCACGGCTGTACAATGGTTCGAGGTACTCCGAAAAATCGGATTCAACCAGTGGTTCTGTCAGGGGCTCCGGCGGTGCGTCAGGGATCGGTTGGATGGCCGGCTGTTATCCAAAGTCGTTGAACTGGGAGCCCAATGAAGGAAGAAGACGGAACCTTTTTTTTCTTGGAAGGCTGCTGTTGGACAATCACTACAGTGGGTCTTAAGAAGAAAGAGAGAACGTACCTTTTTCTTCTTAAGAGCAGGCGATTGAAGAAAGAGAGAACGTACCTTTTTCTTCTTAAGAGCAGGCGATTGAAGAAAGAGAGACTTGCACAACCTCTGGCGACTCGGATTCGTACTCTGGGGAAGATAGAGCATATTGCCTCTTCCACGTAAGCGTAGGTACGAGCCATCTAGTAGGGCTTGAAATGGGAGTTCCCAGTCGATTGAGGCGTCTAAGTGCCAGGCGAAACATGCAGAACAGCGTTGGTAGGGCGAAAAGAACTTTCTCGAGTGGGAGGCTGTGCTGTGGCAGTGTACAGGCCTGTGACCAACCTGTGACTTGACTTTCCCGGCCCCGAGTCGCCGGCGCTCTAGCCTGGTCCAAGTGAATGGCTCCGACCAGACGGAATGTATGTGGTCATCTAAATACTAGTTTTTTTTGCCCCTGAAGGCACATTAACGACTTGATATTGTGCCCATCGTTTTGGTTAACACACCTAGTACGCCGACTCGCCTTTCTTCGCAAGTTGGTGTACAGTGAGACCGAGAAAGTTCGTTATGTCAACGTTTACATTCTTGACACACATTCCTCGGCGGATGGAGCAAGGATGGAGGCACTCCTGGAACCTCACGCCGCACCAGGAACACCTTGCTGCTTGCAGCTGCTACGATATCCACCATCCAGCTATCTCCCAGTTCATGGTCATATCTGGGGCAGAACTCACGCTGTCCTTCTCTATGAAGATGCGGTCGGATCCGCAGCGATGGTCCCAAAAATATATCCGGCCGCTGCAATTATTGTAACTGGATAATTCATTAATGCCCACCCGGGGGCCCCGGGCCAATTTTATTTTCGTAAAGTGTTCATTGATATTCATCAAGTCGGACTGATACCCTTTGCCCTATGCCCATACCCTTCTGAATGGGTGAAATGTAATGCATTACGTTCGGTGCGTTTCGTTTCAACTTTTGTCTCCTGTAACGCGCTTGTTTCTGCGATTCTTGGCTGACAACTCCGCAGAACCTGCAAAAGTACCACACATCGTTTCAATTTTTTACGGTTGTCACGCATAACGAACGGAGCTCATCATTTAACAGTTTAACAATCACAGTTCTACAGTTTCATTGAGCCCGATACCCTTGCCCTCCCAAACCTGAACCCTGGGTACACTTTCAATGATTAAATAAAAGGACGGGGTGAAGTATGTGGACCAGCTACCCCCGGAAAAATGTAGTTCTCCTTTTCTTGCATAGTTCTCACTTATGTCACCTGCGTCAACGCCGCGGTGGCCTCCTCATTCGCAGGTTCCACCGTGACTGCGTTGTTTCCGCCGCCGAACGCAACCGTTACAGCTAACGCTACGTTCTTCTCCGACGCCAGCGAAGTCGGCTTCGGTGGGCCCACTCCAAGTTCGCGTCTATACATCATTTTCGGCGCGCAACTGAATTCATGCTTCACAGCCGGAGACGAAGCCGGCGCGATAGCCACCGCGCCTGCAGTTGCGCTGATGGACACCGTCTTCCCACTTGTCCAGCCTGCTACGTCTGACAAGAAGGCCGGGTTCAACGTGTTGGAGCATCTCGGAAGCCTGTCGCCCTTTCAGTCAGTCGAATCTCTAGGCCTGCCGGACACCTCTGCGCTGGTTCCCGATGGATGCAAGATCACGCAGGTGCATCTTCTCCACCGTCACGGTGCGCGATATCCTACATCTGGGGGAAACACGTTCGCCGCTGCGATACATGCGGCTGCCAGCACCACAGGATTCAACGCGTCTGGGCCGTTGGGGTTCCTCAATAGATGGACGTACAAATTGGGTGCAGAGACTCTGACCCCGTTTGGGCGTTCGGAAATGTAAGTGATGTCACTCGCGTCATACGACGCTGATGCGAGATGTGATAGGTTCAATCTGGGAATGGGATTTCGAGTGAAATATGGTTAGTCAAGTCGAACATTCGTCCCTATACTTACCCAATAATATTCACTCAGGCGAGCTTCTAAAGGGCGCAGCGGATTTGCCCGTATTTCGTACGACGTCTGAAGGTACTTAGATCCTTTTGACTGCCGTGTGGTCGCCACCTGTTTAATGCTTGCCCTCAGCCCGCATGGTCGACTCCGCGTAAGTCGCAGTGACCTCGATCATAAATCCCTCCTAATTCGAAAACTCAGGCTCAACTTCGCAGCCGGATTCTTCGGCGTACAAAGCTATCAAGACGACTACCACCAACTGATCGAAGTGGACGGCGACATCATTGTCAACAGCACTCTCGCGCCGTGGAATTGTCCCATTACCGATACGGATGTTGCTGCGTTTGGGTCGGAGCAAGCGGCCAAATGGAGTGACTTGTATCTTGTCCCGGCGCAGACACGGCTGTCCCCTTTCATCAGCGGCGTTCCGCTGAATATATCGCTTATCTTCTCAATGCAATCGCTCTGTGCATATGAGGTGATAAAGGTTCCCAGCCTTATTGGGATAAAGGTTCACGTAGTATTTTGCAGACCGTCGCACTGGGGTACTCTGAATTCTGCAGCCTGTTCACCGAAGAAGAATGGAAAGGCTTCTCGTATTTCTTCGGTGAGCGCCTTTATCCAGACTCCCGGAATCAGCTTCTAATTTTCCTGTTAGATCTCGAATTCTGGTACGGCTTCGGGCCTGGGACGCCGTTCGCCAGTGCTATGGGCATCGGGTGGGTGCAGGAATTGGTGTCGCGGCTCACGCAAACGCGAATCACTGAATTCAACACGACCGTCAATGGGACGATTGTCTCCAACCCAATCACCTTCCCGTTCGGCCAGCCCATTTACGTCGATGCGACGCATGATACGGTGGTCTCCGCCAGTGCGTCATTCTTGCATTAAAGTGTTTCTTGGAGGGCTCAGAGACCTTCGACCTCAGTCATCACCGCACTGAATTTCACGACGTTGGCCGTGAATGGGCCACTCCCCACAGACGCGATCCCCGCTAATCAGGTACGTTCTCGTTCTCTACCACTTGAGCCCCGCTGAAGGCGATGTTGACAGACTTACTTCGCCAACAAAATCACACCATTCGGTGCGAACCTCGTGGGGCAGGTATTGTCGTGCCCTACATCCGAGGAGCCGACACATATCCGCTGGGTGTTGAACGATGCTGTGGTTCCACTCACGGGGATCAAGGGTTGCAAGGAGAACAAGGACGGGATGTGTGAGCTTTCGAGCTTCATCGCTGGCATGAAGCAGAGGATTTCCGAGGTCGATTTCGCGTTTGACTGTTTCGGGAATTATAAGATGCCAGAACCCGATAACATTGTCGACGGGCGGTACCCTCAGAATTTTCGTTCTTGATATATATTCTACTCTTTATAAAATTACGTCTGTCCGTCTGAAGCCTTCAAACTCCGCTCGGGCCTCTCCGACGGCCCCGCTACATGATTCACTTAGACGAAGTGCCGGGGCGCATCGCGCCCCGGCACGCTCTTGTATATATATAGATAAATATGTACCGGCTGATCCTTGGCTGATCCAATGCCGGGACACTTTTTGAAACCCGCGAAAGCCATTATTATCAAGAGAAAGACAACCCTACCCTCAGAACTTGTAAGCTCCGTTCAAGTCAGGTATTACAGGACCTCGTGGTAATACTTGGCCTTTTGATACTGTTTCAGGACAAAATAAATCTACGAGATGGTATATTGAATACACGAAACTTGAAGCGGACCTCTGAGAGGGTGTCAGAATTATGAATTCGGATAATTCGGTGTTAAAATAATGGTGACTCCAGCGTCATTCGGGAAATGTAGCAGAAGACCCTGGCAAACGCACAGAGAATTCAACGAGTAACTACGACTTAAGTACAACAACAGTGGTAGCTAATTAGTACGAATAAGGAATAATTAAAATACAACAAATACAGGGACAGGAACGAGGGCAAGGACAAGGGGAAAGAGGTACATTAGGTAGTAGAATGAATTGATAACGTAGTTTGATGCAAATGGGCTGTGCGAGCGCGAACTCGGAATTTCAACATTCGGCCCCTCTTTACTTCACTCCCCAGAAGCGCGCCGTCATCGATGTCATTTTCCAACCAAGCACGCAATGTTCCCGAAATTATCTCCCGCGCGCTGATACTACTATCTGGAAAAACATTAGATTTTCAGCAAGTACTTGGAGCGCCGCATTGAGAAATGTTACGCTTGTGGGTCACTCGAAAGACGATAAGATCATTTTTCTGGCCTCATTGCAAAGGTTCTTACCTTTACAGAATACTGGGACTTGCTAAATAACTGAATAATCTGCATCGGGATGAGTAAGTTGAACTCGGGCTGATTAAGAGTGTCAGCGTCGGTGACGACGGCTTGAGCTGTCACAACCACCAATCGGCATACTGGTACGCTTCTATTGGTGAATGACTGATCGTAGATAGCCGCTCCGGCAACTATAGACAACCATTTTATAAATTCTTAGCGCGTCAAGTAGGGCGCTGGGAGTGGAGATTTTGCATCACCTGACCCCAGCATTTACGGCACGAAGCCCTATAAGTAGCGCAACTTTTCCCTTCACATTCCTCGACTCCGATTCTCGACGCTCTCAATGAATTTCAAGTTCTGGGTTGCGCTGGCTCTGGGATGCACTGCGTCTTCCGGGCTCATCATTGATCAGGCGACGGACTTGTCGGGATTGAACCTCACGTTTGATTTTGTAGTGATTGGAGGTAAGGGTCTCGTATCCCAGAAACTTGGCTCATTTGTTTTCATTTGAAGGTGGTACTGCTGGGAATGTCATCGCGAATCGTTTATCTGAAAACGAACACACCTCAGTGCTTGTCTTAGAAGCAGGTGGATCGTAAGTTCCACTTCTCGTCTCATAATTACGGCTGTCATGGATGATTGCATAGAAACGAAGATGTTCTTAATATCATAGTTCCCTTTTTCGCCCCACGCGCAACTCCACACACAGCTCAAGATTGGAACTATACAACGACAGCCCAAACCGGACTGGGCGGCCGGCCAATCCCATACCCTCGGGGATTTGTCCTGGGCGGCAGCAGCTCCGTCAGTACGTCTGGTACCGTTCCCTAGCATAGCAAAAACTTGATGGTGATAAAAGACTCCATGGCTTATACGCGCGGATCGAAGGATGATTACGCCCGTTTTGCGCGGGTCTCCGGGGACGAAGGGTGGTCCTGGGATAAATTGATCCCGTATATGCGAAAAGTTGGTCCTTGTAAGATCATATCCGCGCACCACAGTGACATGGCATGATTTGTAGAACGAAAGATTCAGTCCGCCTGCGATGGATCCCAACTCCACAGAAAAATTCAATCCAGCCGTTCACAGTTTCAATGGAATCAACAGCGTCAGCCTACCAGGATTTCTCCGGGACACCGACGCACGGGTCTTTAAAACGACATCGGAGCTAACTCATGAATTCCCATTCAACCTCGACATGAATTCTGGGGCTCCACTCGGCATAGGTAATATCAGTGCATATTCTGAGGACCCGAACTTAATGCTTTTTGCAGCGTGGACCCAGTCGACAATCAAAAATGGCTCGAGAAGTAGTTCTGCTACATCGTACCTGGCACCACAATATATTCGACGCCCTAATTTGCATGTCATGTTGAACACAAGGGTCACGCGCGTTCTGCGAACTGATCCTGGCCCACAATCCGCTTTCCAGACTGTTGAATTTGCCTCGAGTGCTGGGGGTAAAATCGTTGTTCATCTCTTCAGAGGGCCTTTTGCTTAAAAGGGAAATATAGGAACCGCTCGCTTCCAAGTAACCGCCACGAAAGAAGTAATTCTTTCCGCAGGAAGCATTGGGACACCACATATACTGATGCATTCCGGGATCGGTGATTCTCAAAGTTTAGCCTCCGTGGGCATCACGCCGGTCCACGACCTCCCATCAGTCGGCAAGAATCTCACTGATCACCCCTTCGTGCGGATATCCTGGCTTGTCAATTCCACCAAAACTTTCGATGATGAAGAAAGGAATGCTACGGTCGCAGCTCAAGCCTTCAATCAGTGGAACACAACCCGAACTGGACTTCTCGTTGATGCTGCATCGAGTCAGCTGGGATGGTTGCGGGTGCCCGATAACTCATCCATATTCCAGAATTCCTCGGATCCATCGGCGGGCCCCCTCAGTGCGCATTTCGAGCTGCTTTTTGAGGTTCGTTCTCTTGTCTTGATATTGTTATGCCGTCACTTAAAATCACACAGAATGGCATAGTCGGCACGCCCCCTCCTACGGGAAATTACTTGACAATCTCAGCTGCTGTCGTCTCTCCTACATCTCGTTAGTTCTTCCTTTTAAACGAGGATGTCGAATCACTCACCAGATCCTTCAGGGGGCTCGGTCACCCTGAACAGCAGCAACCCATTTGACCCGCCGGTGATAAATCCTAATTTGTTGGGGGCAGAGCTGGATATTGCGATCTTGCGTGAGGCCTTACGGAGCGCCCAGCGTTTCGTGAAAGCTCCGGTATGGGCGGGCTATATCATCTCGGCGCTCAGCGTCAACGACACCGCGTCCGATTCCGAATTCGACACATTCCTGCGCGGCAATACAGGTAGTGAGGATCATCCCGTTTCCACGGCTGCAATGTCCGCCAGCGGCGCGGACTATGGGGTGGTCGACCCAGACTTGACCGTCAAAGGTTTGCGGGGGCTGCGGATCGTTGACGCGTCGGTTTTTGTATGGGTTCAATTTTTCGGCTGTGAAAAATGCTGACGCTGTAAAATAGCCTTTTGTTCCGGCAGCCCATACACAAGCAGCTGTCTATATTTTTGCGGAGAGAGCGGCAGATTTGATCAAGGCGTCGTTTGATATATAATTAAGTTTACCGTGATGCATACTAATAGCACTTGGCCACGACTGCGTCTACTCCTTACTATATGACTCTGTTCCCCTGAGGCTATTAGCGTGCGCATTGGAAACGTGGTTGAACCAAGTCCAAACAAGTCCAAACACAATGACCCCATCCTCGGCCGGGTTACGTATCCATTATCCAGTCGCTATACAAACCCTCGACGACCGGTATCTCGTTGTACATAGAGCGCGCGCTGTGATGACCGTCCCTGGATTTATGACCGACCTCATATGAGCACATACTCGATCGTTTCCTGTATTTCTATAACCCCACTAATTACAGATCCATTTGCGCATATGTATGGGATTCAGTTCAAAAATACCGCAATGCCTTTCGCCACTGATTTCCGGTTTTTTTTTTCGAATTACTGCACCATTCAAAACGTCTTCGTGGAGGAATATGAATTGAGATTCAACCGAGATTACAAACATTTTGTTTCTTTCGCGTGGTGTTCGATGGCGAGATTAGAACACATATTAATACTTTTGCTTTGCCGTTCCGCAGCTCCTACATCGTGCTTATTGACATTCTAGCACGGGAGCTGCGGGAGCGTTTTCCGCACGTCCAGCCCAGTTCTTGGCGAACTCGCTCTCAACCTCGATGGCAAAACGCACATTGCCATGTGAAATGCCGCACTTGTGCGCACCCACCCTCTACCAGCTTGCTGATCGGCCACACCCCCACCGCCGTAGGATTCTGAGAGTCCAAGTGGAGCTCGGTCCATTGCTGAAGTAAGGGTTAGCACTGAGTCCTCGACCGATATATATGGTGCGGAGCTGTATGGCTTCGGACCGGGAAAGAGCTATGTGAAATGCATGAAACACCAGCATTCGTTACGAGTGGTTTAATATATGTTTTGTGCTCAGCTTCAGCAAGCGGGGGAGGCGAGAAGACGGGCAGGCGCCGGCGCGGGGGGCCGGGCTATAGGCGTGATTGGAGCAACCATTGGCAGGGGACGACGCAGTGCGAGCATCCGATGAATACGGAGGAGCTTCTTTGCCCTCTCAAGCGTCTTGACAGCATGCATTTGCGTCGGAGGTAAAACACCAAAATCGTCGCCAACGAACTTCTGGTATTCGGTTTCAGTCTCGATTGGCGAGATGCATTTGGCCTCGGGTCAGTTTCTGAGTAAACAAGCTCACAGTCAAGTCCATATTGTAATTTTCTGGGGTTTTCCGTAGCACAATCTAGGCGTAAGGAGCGCCGCGGGCCAGGAAGACACAAACTAATATGGAGATATAACTTACGTGGTCGAACGATACATTTTGGGTGTTTTGAATGAACGCTACCAAGTCCTCGGCGGACGGGAAGGGAAGAATCCGTGTAAAGGCGAAACCTGCCCGGGGTGTCTCGTCACCGCGCACCATTGACATTCTGCAGACGAGAAGCCTCCATCCACGAGTGGATAATGGTTTAGTACTTGGAGAACTCGGATTCGACGAGTGGTGCCGTTACTGGTTCCGGCGGTGCGGCAGGGAGTGGAAGGACGGCGACCTGTTGTCACGATTGATACACGAGAGCCCAAAGCAAGGAGGAAGCCGGTCAAATCCGTTTGTCCTTGGCAGGCTGTTGGACAATCACTACAGTGGGTCTCGGGAAGATAGACCTTTTTTCCCTCGGCAGCGGACTGTTGGCAGTCACTACAGTAGGGTTGGGGAAGAAAGAGAGAATTTTATAACCTTTGGGGCGGCCACAGCTAGAGGAACGAGCTAGAATCGATAAAGCGTCTGTTAAGAGAGACTAGGCCACAGTTGCAGCCGCGGGTGACTCGGGTTGCAGGGAAGATGCAGCATATCTCTTCTGCTTAAGCTGAGGTAAAGACCGTCAGACCGTCTAGGGCTTGAAATGGGAATCACGAGACGGTTGCCGCGTCGGAGCGCCGGGCGAAACATGCAGAGCAGGGATTTGTTTGGCGCCCTTTACCAACACCTTCAGAGCACTGCCACTGATTTCGATGATCCGTTTGTTCTCCTCCAACCACTGATTATCCACAGAAAATCGCAGAACTTTATCCAGAATTATTAGCAGAGCCCTTGTGATAGCTGAGATGCCAGAACCAAGTTCAACTTGAAGTTAAATGCTGGTGACGGTGCTTGTGGTTGATTTGTACTCACACGAATGTAACGCATAGCGCGTATATAACGTCCATGTCATCTTTTAGTCGCTAAAATCTCGCTGTTGTCCAGATCAATACTCAGTTGAACCAAAACTTGAATCTTGGGTGTCGGGTATCTAGGAAGGTGCACAACACTCTGCACCTGTTTATCTTGAAGATGGTCCAGAAATAACCACGGCTTGTACTCACCAGTACCTCCGAGTCAGGCTGTTCGAAATTGAGCTTGCCTGAACGAAAATTTCGCGTCGATCCAGGTTCGCCTTGATATTGCGCCGTCAGTGTATACGTAGAGGTTACATATTCTCTGATATTGTTGGTCGGTCGAGCCCCGGACGGCGCTTGGTCAGTGCTTTTTTGCTCTTTTCTGTGTTTTGATTCTTCAAGTATCTATCGCACAGCCAGACATGTGAGGTATTTAGCCAACGACTGTCCTTTTAAACCTCGCGCTGTTAGTGTAGTGGTAACACACAACCTGCATCTTATGAAGAGCGAGCGAAATATACAGGTTGGGTCTTGGGTTCGAATCCCGGATGGCGCATTCCGGTTGAATGCTTTACTTATTTATTTTTAGTTTTCCCCCGTTTAACGTTCGACAACGGTGCAAATTGCTCATTTGAAAACGAAAGGCAATAGTTGGGACGGCGTCCGGCAGCCATCCCTTAATTATGGATGAATGCGTGATTGAGCGTGGGGTTCGACTGCACGGTCGATGGACATCAGTTCAGTTTTTTATCAAGGACGAGGAGCAGGGTCGTGCCCCAAGGACCAAGACAAATGTCTAATGTGGTTTTTTTTCTCTGCAGAAGAGTTCCGAAGGATATTTAGCGTCTCGGTATTCTCTTGTCATGACGTCAACCTGAATGCCAGAAGAACTTGGATCAGACCCTGGTCGGGGAGCGGGGATGAGCGGTGCAGAGTAAGTTGGCAAGAGATGCAAGACGTGCTGCCGCGGCCGGCCCGAGACCCGGTCAACTTTTCAACTTGAACCAAAGCTAATTTTGACGTCGAAAGTCGCTCTTGCACCCAAAAGAGGGGAGATTTAAGGATTGTACGATGAAGGCCTGAGACGTCTTAGAGGGGAACAACATCAAGTAATCGTTACATCGAAAATAATAGGACGGCGAAGGTCCCAGTCCCACAGACATTAAATTTCCGAAGTTAAAACATGTATGTGTCGGCACGCCATATATGCAGCGTATCCCGCACCAAATTGTCTCGACTGCATTTGGATGTGCATCAAGTATTCCACTCCACTTACCATATCAGCTCTATAATACCAGGATCAATCATGGGTACCACTGCTTGGGATCAGACTTTCCGACGCAATCCCAACTATTCCAATTTATCCCGAGTCTCACAGTATCCACCTGAGGAGGCCCCGTCGAGCTCCACGTCGCCATCGTTGGTTGATTTAGATCCCCACCCCATCGCCACGGTTGGTTGATTGAGATCCAGGACCAGAACTGATGATCAACGGAGGTGGATAACGCTCGGGATGATGCATCAGCCTGGTCTCTCTTGATAGATGCTTTATCGATACTAGCTCGTTCCTCGCTCGATAAAGTATTAGCCCTTGCCAAGCTATAAGGTCGAGGATGGCGGTGGAGCCGGGCCATGTATCGGTATGTAACAACCTTTAAATTTGAATCTCTGATGTGGTTGAAAAAAAATATCCGGCTGTGTATAGCCAGGTACCGTAAACTCGAACTTGCGGGCTGCAGGCGAGAAGGAAGAAAATTACGTATGTATGATTGGAATGCACGGGATGTTGAGGAAAATTTAGACCATGGTGCGAAATGTGTTCCGCCGTACCCTCATTCTGGAAATCTTAGGATACCGTATGCACCCCAGACTTCCCCGTGTTGCGGCCGGGCTCGATCTGCAAGTTTTATGTAGTATTTGACGACGGCGCGGCGAACCGGATGGCGAGATAATTCAACGCCGCATTGCCTAGAAGGTATGCATTTATTTGCCGGCCCCTCCGAGTATTCGCATGACGTGCGTCGGGTTTCTCCATTGGTACACACTGTCCATATGTCAATGTGCTCGCTTGAAGGTGGTTTGTTCGAATCTGCTCGACCTGTGCCACGTATCGTTGGATTGTCGAATTGTACGGCGTGTATCATGCTGCACAAGGTTGCTGATACATTAGCGAGGTGTAGGTGTAGCGGAGAGAAGAAAAGAAAACCAAGGGAGAAAATAACGGGCACTCGTGTTGAAATATTGACCCTCCGTCGCAGTAACGCTTCCCGAAAGCCAAAAAAAAACGACGCGAGGGAACGACAACGAAACTGTGGTGGCTCGGATGCAGGTTTTCTTCAGTCAAGAGTGAGTCGAAGAAGGAGCCGAAATCAGAAGAAGTCTTGTGAGCAAAGCACTAGCGAAGCCCAGGCCCTCCTCCTTCTCCCAAAATCTATTCTTAGCCTCCTTCTCTGACATTTGACACGCGCCTTCTGGCTTGGCATGACGTAGCGTTCTCCATCCGGCGCGTCGTGCGTTCCTCCATCGGGCGACTGGACCGGTGCGCCGAGGCCTTCTGCAATATTGATTATTGTAGCCATGCAATATTAATTACTGTAGCCACGTCGTCCTCCTGGAAATTGAATCCGGTCGCTCGTGGGCTGTCGTCGCCGAATATTAATCGATATTAATGATTAATCAGGGGCCTCACCGTCGTCGTCGGCGACTCCTATCCTGCCGGCGCCCGCAGACATGTATGACACTTGCGATACATTCGCCGCGATCGTCCCCTCCGGCGGCGGTCGATCGCGGATAGATGTGGATGTGGATGTGGATGTGAATTCGACCGCGTGAGTGTGAATGTGAATGTGGTGAAAGAGACACATTCACGTCGTTTACATTTATTCACCTCCACGTCCGCGTCCACATTCATATTCGCGATCTCTGTTCCATGAAATCTCTCCCTTGTTATCTGGACGAGAATCAGTGAGTAGGAGGCGCACAAACGATAATCCGCCTCGCGCGGGGGTATCGCGAACATTAATGTTCCCGCGCCTGTCGTGCGCCCCACAAGCATGCGTGCTGAAGATTGGGATGAGACAGACGCGAGATCAGGATAAGAAACTTGGATAAGACAGATACGACACAAAGAGAAATGCGAAGATTTCTTGAGGCCTGCTCGACCGAATGGCGAAATGAGCATTGAGCAGGGCATCGGTGGAGTTTGCCCACCGTGCTGAAACGTCTAGACGTCTCAGGTGGCACATGCAGTTAAAATGCTTCAAAGTGAGAAATCCAATACACTTACCCATGCTTACAGAGCCCGAGGCGCAGCCCAGGCTCGCCTGCGCCACCACGCAGCGAGCCCCACGGCGTCCGGGCGACGGAAGCATATTCATGTCAGCAGCTGCGAGCGCAGTGTGTAGCCGACGGTACCGGCCGGTAACGGTAACGCGGTGATTGGGTTGTCGAGATCTGCGCCGCGTCATGATGGCAGGGCGAACGGCTATGGTGGCGTGTTGGGGTTGCCGGAGTCGCAAGTGGATGTTTAGGATTTGGCTGCGTTGGTGTCGGGTAGTGAAGTTGTGTGCGGGCGGTGACAAGGATTGACTCGACGCCGGGGTGCGGTGTGGACTGATTTGCGTCGGTGCGTCATTGGCGTCGGCCAGTCAACTTTGGGTTGCCAGCTGCCAGCTGTAAAATGGAAAAGCGTGTTGGATGGATGGCTCGATGGCTCGAGTGTCGTATCAGAGTGTATTTGAGGACTGGCCGTTGAAACAGATATGGTGGTGTGGTGTGGACTTGAAACCAGTTTTAATTTTGTGGTGTGGCCGGTCACATGCGGTGATGTCATTTTCTGCAAAGTGCCATCGGTGGGGACTCCTTTGCACCACAGTCACGGCGATGAATCCCTCAACTCATCCACCACCTCACCGCAGAAAACTTACAAGACCTCCAGACCACGACATGCCCAGGAATGAAAACCCTAAAGGTTAGTCCGCAAACATATCTTGGAGCTTGCCTTTGTCAGTGCATCCGGCGGATTGGGCGGCTTCGGGCGGCTTTGGGCATCTTGGGCAGCTTCAAGGCCTTCAAGGCCTTCCTTCAGTTTCTCGCAGCCCTGGGGTTGCTGAAGGCCTGGACAGTGCTCCATATGCCGCCCCGCTTTTGGAATTGCACGACTTGGCGAGATCGTGATATTCCGCGTGCTTCACATCCGGGGTTCTAACCTCTCTTTCAAATCAGGTACCGCTGCAGCCCTTAAACGACCAGACCCCCCGCGCCATTCCTCCTCCTTTTCCAAGCGCCACGCCTCCTTCAACTCCCCGCGCGAAGTCCCCCTCCCGTCGTCGCAGACTGGCCCCTCACCGCCGAGCCCCATGCGCACCGACGCCCCGGCCCCGTTTGCCCCCGTCTTTAGCTCAGACGACGATGCAGACTGGGAGCTCATCTCCTCCGGGCCCGCAAAGCTCCACAAGGACAAGGGCAAGGACAAGGGCAAGGACCGCGCAAAGGCTGCACCACCACCACCCATCGCCGCAGCTCCTCCACCCGCGCCCCCACCCCCGCCGTCCTCGTTTTCCAAAAAAGTGGGCTCCACCATCCTCCCCTTCTCACGCCCCTACTCCCTGCCGGAAACGCACTCGTACCAGGGCCGTGCTCCCGCCGCCAAGGGCCCCCCACCCTCGGGCGTCGACCGCACCTCGTCCGCAAGCCTCCCTCTGCCCCTGCAAATCCCTTTCTCCGCCCTCCCCAAGGCGTCGACCACCCGCCCCGCCCCGCCCTCCCCCGTCCTCGAGCGCGCCGAGCGCCCCCCACTCCCGAACAGCAGCAGCTCGGGCTCGGGCTCGTCCGGCAGCCTCCCCTCCGCGCCCGCCTCGCGCAGCCCCACCCCGTCCCATCCCCCCACCCCCACCTCAAATTCCACCACCGCCCGCGCGCCGGCGCTGGCCTACCCCTCGCGCCGCGGCGCCGCCCCCATGCCGCCGCCCGAGCTCACCACCTCCAACTCGGGCAGCGTCGCCTCCTACCGCCCCCCGCGCACCTCCTACACGCCCGCGCCCCCGCCCTCCTCCTCGTCGCTCGACGTCGACGAGCCGGGCGCGACCGCCATGACGCGCTCGCCATCCAGCCGCAGCGCCGCCTCCTATCCCCCCCCAGAGCCGCCCGTCATCCTCCCCAGCGCGGAGGGCGGCGGCGTGGCGCCGGACCCCGAGGCGCCCTCGGGGAGCACGGGGACAGGCGCGCCGAGTAATAGCAATAATAGGGCGAGCAGCAGCAGCGGGGGCACGCGCGCGAGCCGCGCGTCGTACGAGCCCTTCCTGAGCCACGCGCCGCCGCCCGTCGACAGCTGGATCGAGGTCGAGACGACCCCGGGCGAGTATAGGCTTATTGTGCGGTTGCCCGGGTTTAAGCGCGATGGGATGTATGTCTTCTCTCCTCTACCCCCCCATTCCCTCCTTCTTACTGATATACTTTTACTGATATACTTTTACGTTGATAGTACACTGGCGACCAAAAAACGGCGCATCCTGCACGTCGTCGCGGACTCGTGGGAGCCCGAGTCGGGCGGGCACTTTGAGCGCAGGATATCGTTTGGGTACGACGCGGACCTGGCGCAGGTGAGGGCGGAGTTTGACGGGGAGCTGTTGAGGGTGGTTATTCCGAGGAGGATGCCGGCGGCGATGGGGGTGCAGGCGATGGTTCCGCCGACGGCGACGAGGGCGGGGGTGCAGCAGGCGATGGGCGCGGTGGGGAGGTGAGCGGGCGCTATTTATTCCGCCGCCGCTCGACTCGACATTGTATAATCCGGAACTCGCAACCACCCGCATCGCACGCACCAACCAACCGCATACCCACCCTCGCATACCCATCCCCCACTCACCACTCGCATCGCATCCGCATCGCATCGCACGACCCGCACGCCACGACCCCCTCATGACCCGCATTCGCATTCGCGTTAAACGAATGCACTGGACGTCCGTTCTTTCCGTTCCGTTACAGTTACACCTACCGTTATTCCGCTATCACTATCCTCGCCCCGCCCCCCTGTCTGTATACGCGACATTCGACTCGTGTATTTATCCAACGGACTCTCCCGCGCCAATCGCGTCTGGTAAGTAAAGTACCCGCACGGACTCTCCCTGCCCCGCTACTCCACCTCCACCTTACCGCCGTCTCAATACCGCTCCCCTCCGCTGACAGAGACAGACAGACAGACTAACTGACAGACAGACTGAGACTGACTGACACACATATTGCCCTGCTATACCTAGTCTCCCACCTACGTACCTACGTACAGCTGTATAATCTGAATCTTACCCGCCCCGCCCCCGAGCGGGGCAATTTTGTTGTTTTTGTTCTGTGTTTCGATTTGAGATGATTTGAGAATTTTTGAGAGGATGCGTGGATGGACAGAGTTGGGTACATCCTAAACTCTGAAGTCTAACCTCGAGTCGTCTCGCACAAGAAAAAAGAAAGACTCGTTCTGACGTCACTTGCGGAGTTGGTGTGCGTGGAATTGGTTTGGTAGGAGGTAGGAAAAGGAATAGAGCGGGGCCGAGAACTGAGGCGTGTTTTCCTACATTTTTTGGGGGTTTTTATTGGATTTTTTGGGAGGAAGGACTTGAGAACGAGATTGGGATAGGGGGGAAGCAAGGGTAAGTACCGCGTTGGTGCTCGTTGAAAAAAAATAGAGGGCCGAGTCCTCGCCGTGATCGACAGCGTCGCGAGCCTGGTGATAAGTATATTCCATGGTTACTGTATTAAGATTGTTGCTCGAGGACCGGAGCGGGGCCGCAACCAGCTGGTTGCAACGGCGGCGGAACGGACTGCGAGTGGTTGTAATGTAGGCGGGAGGGGTTGACGTCAGAGGTAATATATGAGAGGTTCTAGAGCCGAGATCGAATATTAGATGGTTGGCTGGAATTTGATGGTTGCAACTTGAAAATGGCGGCGGAAAGGAAGGAAGGAAGGAAAGTGACGTAGGTAGATTCGGCGGTTGCTGAGTAGGAGAACCGGGTTCATCTCGTTGGAAATTTGAACCGGGTAGGCAGGCAGCTACTTTCGTCAAGAGTGTCGAGAATTAACATGAGTCCGAGGCGACAGAGAATCCCGAGCACTGTGGTTGAAATTTGATGTAACACATCAATATTCTGGCAAACGGTCAAGCCAACGCAAAAAAAAAGAATAGCAAAACTAGCTTGCTGGATTTTGACCAGCATTTGAATCCGACGAGAGCAGCGTACTGGATTTGCAGTCGGGCATGGAAGTGAGTAGCTGAAAATGCGACGAAGGAGACTGAGTACTCACAGAAGGCTGATGCGTATACCAGGATCAGATGAAGTGAAGTGGATGCGATTTGCAAGCCTGCGGTATAAAGGAGAAACCTCAAATTTACCGAAAAAAAAACCCCCTAATGTATCGATACGTCTGAATCGCAGCAACCGTCGGACGGGGTTACAATCCGACGATCCAATTCAACGATACATGTATGGGCCGTACCTGGGTCTTGGAATTTTCAACTCGCCATACTGTCCATTTTCAACTCACCGACTTGCTCGCAATACGGTTCTATTTTTCGCGCCATACGATCCCAAATTCTGTGCACACTCCCTGGGAATGGTACAGCTTAGAAGCGGAACAAACCAACTCCGTTCAAGCGACTCCATTTCAATCGCAGAACAAGTTGTTCAATTTTTATAAGGAAATCTCTGAAATCAAGTGTCGGAGGCTTCAGCGCTCTGGGACGAGGAGAGGCGATCCCTGGATTGCGCGTCGAGCATCCTGTTGGTGTGAAAAATCTGTTCCCTAAGCTGTCCTACGATCTGTTCGCGATACGGACATCTCTTGCTGTCGGAGCGATGGGAGGCGGAGCAGTGGATGCAGATTGGTGGGTCCGAACAGACGCCGTGCGCCGCCTTCCCGCACCTGCCGCACCGGGCCCTCGCATTGCACTGTTTTTGATAGTGTCCATACTGGAAACACCTCAGACATTGGATGACCCGCAGTTGGGGGAAGCCACGCTGGACTGCAAATGTAGAGTCCGCCAAGGCGACTCTCCCATCCGCCACCGCCTGCTCCACCATCTGTCCGGATTGTAGTCGGATGAACAATGAGTTCGTCGTGGGCAGGGTCGACGCGTCCATCGCTGCCACCTTCGCCGCGTTCGGTGGTTTATTCATCCAGGTGGGAAGACCGACAATAGGCCCATATTGAGGATTGAGCTTCATAAACTCGCGGCCTGTTTCCCATAGAGATTCCGCAGTCGCGAAAGGTACCCCGTCAACCCGCAGGAAGGGGGTCGGCGTTAACTGCACGTTCCGACCACCAGGAAACACGAGCGGGGTCCAAGTTTCCCAGCTATCTGCAAGGACGCGGAGATCGTCCTTCGTTCTCGGGAAAACCAAGATCGACCGCTGCGGCGTCTTCTCAGTGGAAAGCACGGTTGGCAGTCCCAGCGACGCAAGGGTGGCGTTCAACTGTTCAAGGATTTGGGGATACGTGAGGCTGTAGATCGGCGGGACCGGGCCATTAAAGCGCAAGAGAATGCACTCGTCAGCGGGTTTGGGGAGAGGAAGCTTTCGTTCAAGTGGCGGGGTGATGGGGGCCTTGGAGGAAGGGAGTAACGGCCGTTCCCTTTTAAAGCCTTTAACCACATTCGCCAGGAACGGGTGCTGCGACTCGATCTGGGCGGTGAGAGCCTTGAAATCAAAAGAATCACGACTCTCGTCCGATGGTGCGGCAGGGAGGGCTCGCTATTATCACAAGACATTGAACCGCAAGCCCGAAAGAAAGAAGAAGACTGTAAAACCTTTTGGTCCGTGGCATAAGACTGTTGGAAAGTCACTATAGGGTCTTGGGGAGAAAGAGATCGGATTTCTACAACCTTTGGGAGGGACTTCGTCTCAGAGTCAGACTCTCGGGAAGATAGCGCTCGCCTGTTCCGCGTAAGTGTAGGCACGGAGCATGCACCCGTGGGGCTTGAAATAAGTCGATTAACGTGTCGGAGTGCCGGGTGCCAGCCTGAGAGCATCGCTGCGTAACGCGGGATTCATTTGGCACTATTTACCAACACTTTCCGAGCACTGCCACTGATCGGATCTTCTCGCCGCGGCTTCGCCCAGCGGAGCCTTCGTTGCAGTACATTTGTCTTGGCCCTTGGGGTCCTCATCCTTATGGCTTCCGCTGGACCTCGGCACAATCACCCCGGCGATGTGCAACGTGGCGCAGATCAGTGGTACGACGCACTCGGTACACACTTCCAATCGGGCCACTGTAGCTGCATTCTTGAAGTCGATGGATGCGCGGCGGCGGCGGATGCGGCGACGCCCATTGCAGGAGACTCGGAGATGATCGATGCTGCTGGCAGATATCATCGAGGAGCGCTCGATGTCTCCACTCTGGGCCAGCCGCCAGTTGAGTAGACGCCGCCGGTTGCCAATAACGATGTTAGTTGTTGGGAGCCCAATAAAGGTTTGGCGGCAACAGATTTTTCTATAGACTGCCTGCAACTCGCCCCAGAAGTTCACACAACGTTCGAATGGTAGGATCTACTCTATATCATTTACGAACTAAGCTACACTAGTCACGTCCCCGACTTGGGGTTTTTGTGAATTCTACCTTCTCGGGACCCTCCGCCTTCCAGTACGGCTCAGCTACGATCGAGGGAAAAAAAAATCAGCCCCGAGGCCGCTTCCTCGAAATATGTGAGCTTTATTCGAAGCGTTCTGACATTCTGATAATTTCTATGAGGGGCAATCCTAAGATATTCCGGTTGCAGTGATGAATTCAAGATCAATGACTCTTGAAACCAACAGAATGCTGTAAGATGGCTGAAATCGGGGCAAAAAACCTGGTTCCACAAATGCGAGCTCGCCAATGTGCTGGAGCATTGGCTAGCGGTGGGTTTGGTCAAATGCCATGCTTCCAATGTGCACACATTAAACGGCTATATAAGGACTACATCTGAGTCCGCTTCAACTCCGAGTCAAACGACGAATTGTCGAACGTACGATTTCCTGGAATAGTCTTTGCCAAAGTTGCAGCGCGATGGCACTGGAACACTGAACACTTAAGACCGGGATCAATGAGCCCGTTGACTGTTCCCACCTCCGCCGATTGCGATTCCTTTGCATGGTTTGTCTAATTTCATTCCCGTCAGTTCGTCATGTACCACGTTGAATATCCAGGCGATATCGACAAACAATCCGAGCTGAATTTCGTAAACACTCAAAAAGTGACACTGCTGTTGGAGTCGGGCATATTGTATCTCTGGTGTGAGTAATGCTAGTCCACGTTCCACTAATTAAACAACTAAAATGTAAAGATCTTCGGCTCACGATGTTGGTGGCTTCCGCCGTTCGACTTCCATACGGCACGCTCGGCGATTTGTACACCTCCATCAATGTTCAAATTGCAGTATGCCGCCTCGGCTTTGAATTTTCCCAGTTGGTCGTTGATGTTGCCTATGATAGGGTGTATATGCTCCCGCTGTGCTGCTGTTAGTGAGCAACTATAGCTCGTTCAACGAGACAAATTTTCTGGGCACCATCCCGCCGGTGGGCTCGGAACCTCCTATCGAATTCCCTGCATCCAGAGGTTGCAATCGGACTATGCTCAGCACCATGTACTTCGAAATCGGCTCTGGGAGGAGGAGGAATGACAAGAAGATCCCGCCACCCATACAGAGACCGATGGGATCAAGCCAGCCCTCCACACAAAGCGCTAATTCGAATCTCGACCGAGTATTCTGATGACAACCTCAAGCATGTTTGAGTTGTGGAGCCTTCCCTATTCTCACGCTATGTACCCTACTTGACAGAACGCGAAAGTCATGAAGATCATCTCGGTTCGAATCACATACAGTGGGGTTGCAGTGGTTCACCTAAACGACGGGCAGTGCGATTGTTAAATGCGAGGACTGAAGGATCTACAGTGATAGGAAGACCAAGGCCTTCAATGACTTGGCACCCGGAACTTATCGAACTACACAAAACTTGCATGGGAAAACGGTCCCGTCAAGTTAGCAAACAGGATATGAAACGCTTGCTTGGTAAATATTTCAAACACATATCGGAAGCGGGCTAGTTCACAATGGTGGAAATTAGATACATCCGTAGCATACATTTACGCCTTGTGTATGTAGTACAGTCTCTGGCCGTTCCGACTCGGGACCTGGTGTCGGAAATCCTATCCTGTCCTATCCTATTCTCGTTGTAATTTTCTCCGGAAGTAGAAGCTGATGAAAGCTGGCAGGTCACTTAGACTGGTTACCAGTCTAGGCTACCGACACTTTCCCGTAGACAGATTGGTTACCAGTCTAGGCAGCACTGTTTACTGTACTATTTCGACCGTGGGTTCATCAATTTTCGAAAATTTTCGTCCGAGAAGACCTATAAATTTTGCTTCAATTTAAGGTGATTTTTGCAAACATCAAAAAAATACGAGTGCCATCCGTCACTGAACCTACGGTTGAAATAGTACAGTACTCAACACGGAGGGCAGTGTTAGGGTGAACGGCGTTGTCTCATCTGTGACTTCCAAATGATAATCAAATCACTCTATTAGGCTCATATTTTGGACTGCACTGCATGCGACAGGCTGCTTTTAGCTCAAAGATGGTCTCGTCGACCCTCTTCTCTCTCTACTTTCACGTTGCTCGGCTGGAACTTTCATTTCTCTCTGCGAGGGGCATTCACCATTTTCTCTTGCTACGAGCTTCTTTCTCTCCTTCACCCGACCAAGTCATGGCATTGTCCACCCAAATCGCTAGCACTGAACAATATATAATCTATATTGTTCTCGGTCTTGTGGTTCAGACTTTTTTCTTTGGTGAGGAGGCGTATTTCGTCGTCTACGTATCATCTAACCCGGGTAGGGGTGTACACTGTGCTGATAGTGTTATCGACTCAGATGCTCCTGTGAACCTATCCCTGCGTTGTCTTCGCCATGCATCCTCATCATTTAACAGAAAACGAGGATTGAAGACTCGGTCCAACAAAGTCATGTTCACAATAACTGTGTTCATGTATCTCCTCTCCGCGGCATACTGGGCCTACTCCGTCGCCGATGTTGTAGATAGGATGAGGAACTGCATCAACTATCCACAGAATTCATTCCACTGTTCCGCTGGCCCCTACGATGCAGTCAACAAATGGTCACCTTTATTCAATGCTATAGTCCTTGTCAACGTACGCTGCCTTGACTCGTGTGGCTTTCGTTTATCTTACGTTCACCCTAGTACATCATCAGTGACGCAGTAGTCGTCTGGAGAGCCTGGATCCTCTGCTTGAACCACAGAAAATATCTCTGCATCATGATTTTTTTTTGGGCTCTCACCGCTGGTACGTGCATTTTCCGTCGCGGCACACACATTTCTCTCATTCAGCGAATTCAGTCTCCGTTATTTGCACCATTATCTTCAGAATCATTGCTTTGGTCGAGTCGCCTTCAGCCCAGAACAGTACCTATTTGACACAAGGAATCAATATTCTCCAGATATCCAATTTCGTGATGTCGTTGATTTCCAACTTCTCTGCGACCGCCGTTGTCGGCGCCACTGCATGGTTCACTTTCAACAAATTGCCAGACGAGAGCTAACTCGAGTCTGTACAGGCGGCACCGCCAGGCAATACGCGCTGCATTTGCAGACAAGAAAAGTACCAAGGCCAATCAAGTATTCACTCTCTTGGTCGAGTCCGGGCTCTTATATTGTGTTTCTATGGTGAGGTACACCCACAGAGGCCGATGGAAAACCGGACTAACGATAATAATTCCGCCCAGTTGACGGAGCTGGTCACCGCTTCTCTGATTCAGTTGCCTCAAGGTAAGCACCCCGGTAGCTCTCGGCCGACGCTTCGTTGACCTTCTGCTTGAAGGAACCCTCGGAGACTTGTATACTCCAATTAACGTTCAGATCGCGGTATCCTTCTACATATTTATCATTCCCCTTGGTCCAATCGAACTCATTATATGCACAGGGTGCCTATCCATCGGTTGTACTGCTACTGGTTAGCATGCAGAGATCATTGACCGAGACAACTTTCTTGAACACATTTGAGGGTTCCGCGCCCTCGCGTCCCATCCAGTTCACAAACTCCGGACATGAAAACCGGTCCGGCGCTGCTGTAGCCAGTATACAATTCGCGAGGAATCCCGCATTGTCGAGAACAGAGCTAGGTTCGGAGTTGTACAGTAATCCCCGGGACTCCAAAAAGTTTTGAAACCATGGGCTCTGCAGATCTGTCCGGCATTACCCACATTACTGAAAATTAGGTTCATAGAGGCAATAGAATATTGAATCCGAGGCCCATATAGCAGTGATACTCGGGATATAATTGGGCTCAGTGGAATCAATGTCGCAAGTCGAATGAAGTTTGCCCGTGGTCCGGTAGGATGATTATGGAAAGTCAATTGAGAGTGTTTGCGAAGGGGAGAGGTGTAAGGAAGCTGGTAAACTTTTGGAGAGCCTCTCAGCCAACTGTGGTTGAAACGGCAACCCGAATGACTCGCCTGTATTAATGGCCAACTCGGAACCGCAAGAACGCCAAAAAGTGTTCAACAATGAACGCACTCGCCTCCCCCGACTTAGCATCTCCCCCTGGAAGCACGATTCCTGGGCTTTGTGTAACCACAAAATCCCCACCAACATGTCAAGAGTTACAGACTTCACGGCAGCCAGCTGTTTTCGTCAAGAAATCCCGAATCAGTTCCCCCGAGAGTGATCACGAGTTCGAGTCCACAGATTTTTGCAAAAAAAAAAATCAATCATCGATATCGCGTTGCACGGCCTTAGTTGAAATTTAATGTCAAAGCGGCCAACCCGAAAAAACTCACAATAACTTACTGGATTCTGCTGCCTACGACTTATAGGATTCCGATCTTGCGGCGATCGTCGGAGACCTGCTGTATTCAGGTAAAGAAGGTACGAGTAGCTGAAAAAGTGCGAGGAAGGAGGACTCATCGAAGATAAGTTAACTATTGTTGATTTTGTGTAAGACTTTGCCGCAAAGGAGAAAGCTCAGAGAGTGCCCCCGGACCTCGCAGAAGTTCGACGTGTTTCTGGTCGAATTGAAGATGATTATATACGGTTAGCGTTTGGTATAATCGTAAGGAGTCGTCAGCGCGCGAACTTGACAAGGACATATCGTTTAAAATTCGCAGTTTGATACAAAAATCGAGGGGAGAGAACACAACCATTCAAAGGTGTTATTGCGTGCTGCTTGGATTGAGGACATGCGTATCAGTGAGGAGTTGAATCCCAAAGTCTAGTGAAGGATTTCCATGCATACTTGATCCGAGAACTCGAGGCTTAGTGCGAACCCAATGAAGCATGTACATAAAACGAGCACTCACGTAGATTCACGACGAGTTGATACCACTTGGACTCTCAGAATCCTACGGCGGTCGATCAGCGAGCTGGCAGAGGACGCGCCTAAGAAATACGGCATTTCACATGCCAATGTGCGTTTTGTCTTTGAGGTTGAAAGCGAGTTCACCAAGAACTGGGCTGGATGTGCGGAAACTCCGCCCCCCCGTGCTAGAAAGTTAACAAGCACGATGAAGGAGTTGCTGAACGACAAAGCAAAAACAGTAATATGTTCTCTAATCTTGCCATCGAATACCACGCGAAAGAAACCAAATCGATTTTAATCTCAGTTGAATCTCAATTCATATTCCTCCACGAAGATGTTGGGCATACTACTCACACGATCTCCCTCTAATCTCAAAAGAAACTGTAAATCAGTAGCAATTGAATTACATATGCACGCAAAGTGTTAGAGCTGTGAAAAAAATTCGTATGGTTATACAAACACAGGGAACGATCAAGTACATACTCCAAAAATCCCGTTATGTCAGTGATAATTCCAGGGACGGTCATCGCGGCGCGCTCTGTGCATAAAAACATGCTTGATTTCGCCGCACGGTATCAGATTGCCCCGGTCGTCAAGGGTTTCGAATTGAATAAAGTAGATTAGATACGTATCGGAGTGAGTCGTTTTGTTTGGACTTGTTACGACTTGGTTCAATCTTTGTTATGAGCACATGAATCGAAAGTTGCAGATTTCCGGGGGAGCAGAATCACATAGTAAGAGAGAGGCGCAGTCGTGGGTAAGTGATACTAGTTTAAAATCAATTATATATCGAACGACGCCTTGATCAAATCTGCCGCTCTCTCCGCGAAGATGTAGACAGCTGCCTGTGTATGAGCCGCCGGAACGAAAGGCTGTTGCATATCGTCAGCATTTTCTTTACAGCTTAAAATTAAACCCATACAAAAACCGACGCGTCCACGATCCGCAACCCCCGCAGGCCTTTGACGGTCAAGTCGGGGTCGACCACCCCATAATCCGCGCCGCTGGCGGACATTGCAGCTGTGGAAACGGGATGGAATTCAGTACCTGCACTGCCGCGGAGGAACGCGTCGAGTTCCGAATCAGACGCGGTGTCGTTGATGCTGAACGGCGAGATTATGTAGTCGGCCCATGCCGGAGCTTTTGCGAAGCGCTGAGCGGCTCGTACGGCCTCTCGCAAGATCGCAATATCCAGCTCCGACCCCAACAAGTTCGGGTTTATTACCGGTGGGTCAAACGGATTGCTGCTATTCAGGATGAGGGAGCCACCTGGGCCGAAATGGTGAATTATTCAATACATATTCGAATTTTAATTGAGTAACTCACGAGATACGGGGGACACGACAGCAGCTGAGATTGTCAAGTAATTTCCCGTGGGAGGGGGCGTACCGACTATCCCATTCTGTGATCAATTACTGTTGGGTGACCGTATACATATTCAAAGCAAGATGACGAACCGCAAAAAGCAGCTCGAAATGCGCACTTAGTGGGCCTGCCGATGGATCCGAGGAATTCTGAAATATGGATGAGTTATCGGGAACCCGCAACCACCCCAGCTGGCTCGATGCAGAATCAACAAGAATCCCAGTTCGGGTTGTGTTCCACTGATTGAAGGCTTCAGCTGCGACGGTGGCATTCCTCTCTGCTTCATCGAAGGTTTTGGTGGAGTTGACCAGCCACGATACGCGTACGATGGGATGATCAGTGAGATTCTTGCCGACGGATGGGAGGTCGTGGACCGGCGTGATGCCCAGGGAGGCTAAACTTTGAGAATCACCGATCCCGGAATGCATCAGTATATGTGGTGTCCCAATGCTTCCTGCAGAGAGAATTACTTCTTTCGTCGCAGTTACTCGGAAGCGAGCGGTTCCTATATTATTTTAAGCAAACGGCCTTCTGAAGAGATGAAACAATAAATTACCTCCAGCACTCGAGGCAAATTCAACGGTCTGGAATGTGGAGTGTGGGCCAAGATCAGTTGGTAGAACGCGGGTGACTCTTGTGTTTAACATGACGTGCAAATTAGGACGTCGAATATATTGTGGTGCCAGGTAAGATGTAGCAGAGCTACTTCTCGAGCCATTTTTTATCGTTGCCTGGGTCCACCCTGCCAACAGAACAATGAATGAGTACGGTTTCTCAGAACATGCACTGATATTACCTATGCCGAGTGGAGTCCCAGAATTCATGTCGAGGTTGAATGGGAATTCATGGGTTAGCTCCGATGTCGTTTTGAAGACCCGTGCGTCGGTGTCCCGGAGAAATCCTGGTAGGCTGACGCTAGTGATTCCATTGAAACTGTGGACGGCTGGGTTGAATTTTTCTGTGGAGTTGGTATCCATCGTAGGCGGACTAAATCTTTCGTTCTACAAGCCATACCATGTCACTGTCACTGTGTGCGTGGATATTATCTTACAAGGACCAACCTTTCGCATATACGGGATCAACTTATCCCAGGACCACCCTTCGTCTCCGGAGACCCGCGCGAAACGGGCGTAGTCGTCCTTCGATCCACGTGTATAATCCATGGAGTCTTTTTATTATCATTGAGTTTTTATTGCATTAGGGAACGGTGCCAGACGTACTGACGGAGCTGCTGCCGCCCAGGACAAATCCCCGGGGATATGGGATTGACCGGCCACCCAGTCCGGTTTGGGCTGTCGTTGTATAGTTCCAATCTTGAGCCGTGTGTGGAGTTGCGCGTGGGGAGAAAAGGGGAACTATGATATTGAGAACACCTTCGTTTCTATGCAATAATCCATGACAGCCGCAAGAGATGAGAAGCGGAACTTACGATCCACCTGCTTCTAAGACAAGCACTGAGATGTGTTCATTTTCAGATAAACGGTTCGCGATGACATTCCCAGCAGTACCACCTTCAAATGAAAACAAATGAGCCAAGTTTCTGAGATACGAGACCCTTACCTCCAATCACTACAAAATCAAACGTGAGATTCAATCCCGACAAGTTCGTCGCCTGATCAATGATGAGCCCGGAAGACGCAGTACATCCTAGAGCCAGCGCAACCCAGAACTTGAAATTCATCGAGAGCGACGAGAATCGGAGTCAAGAAATGTGAAGGGAAAGTTGCGCTACTTGTAGGGCTCCGTGCCGTAAATGCTGGGGTCAGGTGGTGCCAAGCCTCCGCTCCCAGCGCTCTAACGAATGCATAAAATAGTTGCCGGTACGGCTATCTGCGATCAGATACGTGGATTGATAATCTCGGATCCAGATCTTTACGGGGTGGGCTTAATCTATTTGTGATGCTCAAATGATGTCGAGGCAGAATTGATCAAAAAACCCAAGCAGCCATCACCCCGTAAAGATCTGGTGCAGTTTGACCGTGAAACTGTGGCTTGCTGTCACCAGTCACACTTGTCACATTTGGATTCCAGCAAACCTTTTGTCCGTTCGGAGAGTTTAGACCCGGAAGAAATATCCTTGAGTCCACCCAGATACATATACGATACAAGACTAAGTACTGGACGCGTTGTGGAACAGGAGGTCTCTTCCAACACGAGATAACCACAGTCTGTATGTAAATATGCACAGTATCTGAAATTAAAGAGAGTATAGGCAGTACTGACACATGTTGAGCCAAGATAAATGTTCTATGGATCGAATTACACCATTCACAGTATTTTGGTGGGAATAACACGTTTTCAGGTTGTGAATTCTTCTTGATACAGAATTTACATGCACTGAAACACACTCTGTACACCCTCAAGGAAGCCGGGACTCGATGTGAGACGTGAGGTAGCATTAATTTGAGATTTTCGGCCACCAATACCTCCTCTAATGTGCATTTTTCACTCTTACAGTCCATAAATTGCGTTGGATTAGAATATGATGACGCGCCATCAATCAGGGGCCAATAAATAGCGGGAAAAATACCGCAGCTTTAGAATGTGGGGGGGCAATGCTGATATAAAGTTTCAGGCCAATATGGGACTTGGTGGAAGAGATACTAATTATTCTGTCGGAGAGGACCCAGCGTGTGACTCAAGCCCCCTCCCGCCTACTAAATTGCACCAGACGTTATAGGGCAACGATCCCCTATCAGATTTTCATCAAATTCAGCCTCGACAACATTTGAACAGTAAAAATAGATTGTGTATAAGTGCCGCGAGCGCAGCGAGCGAGTTGCCCTATAACGTCTGGTAACGAGACTAGTGGATTGAGTCCAACGGTCCGGTTGTGCAGGATTTCCGAAGTCGCTCCGAGTACTGAAAATTGAACGTTTTGCCGCTTGAACGCTGCGAAAGAGTAAATTGTCCGTATTTCGCGGAAATTTTCGTCCACGTACGGGCATATTACGTGCTTGGTCCAAAGATGACAGATGACATTGGACGGCGCGCTTTAAATGGTGGGTAAAGACGGGCCGAATTATTCGAACCATTACTCCTGGAAGGCTGAACGCGCGGTTCAACTTCGCGGAGTCAACGTAGTGATTGATAGACCTGTTTTATCGTTGAACCCTGGGACGTTGTCAAAGGATTCACCAAGTATTTTTGCCACATTCAAGATCAGAACTTCAAAATTCAAGTCTCGTTGCCGTTTCCGGGATTTTCTGCCACTGGCATGCTCAGGGCTCTCACGTTGGGACCTGGTTGAACGGAGAGGCGGATTATGTCCATCCTGTAGGTTGTGCGTTGCAAATTCATAGCTATGCGAAAAAAAAAAAGGTACAGAGAAAGCGAAAGAATAGCAACATAGGGAGGGTTTGACGCCAGGCAAATCCGGTTGCTGAGTGCTTGAGGTGGGAAAGTAAGATAGTAACTGAATTCAACTTTAATTCGTACTTACTTTGTCATGTTAGGGTAGCTAGCCGTCAACACAGTCCGTCCGGAGAACTGGCCCGAGTCGGTTCCACCGGGGGCTAGCACGAAACCGAAACCGAAACCAGAAGTTGAAAAACGGCCAATGTGTTGATATTTCGTTGATACAGCATATTTAACTTACCGTTGTAGCCATTTCGGGCATGGAAGCCGTGGCCCGTGAGCACTTAGCTGAACAAATGTGACAAAGTGCGCTGAGCACTCACCGGACAGCGGTGCTGTCCGAAGCCTTCAGATTCAACTCAGGTATCTCCGATGGATCATACAAGCACAGGCTCCGCTGCAGATTCTGAGCGACTTCGGCCTCAGGCCTCAGTGCGGTGCCTCAGCCTGGATGAGTTGTGGATGAGATCACGATTGGCTTCCACATCAGTGGCAGTGCTCAGAAGGTGTTGGTAAATGATGCCAAAGAACTTAGTGCTTACACAGCTCTGTATGTCTAGCCCTGCGCTCAGGCACGTTAATGGACTCGGGCCTCACATTCCGAGACCTAATAGGCCCGTTCCTACCCTTACGCGGAAGAGGCGATATGCTCTCTCTGCCCTAGAACCCCAGTTCACCCCAAAGGTTGCACGAGTCTCTCATTTCCCCCAAGTCCATTGTATTGACTGTCCAACAGCCTGCTGCCACGAAGAAAATGGTTTGCCCATCTTCTTCCCTCATTTGGGCTCCCGGTTCAATGACTTGCGATAACAGCGAGCCGTGCTCCCGCTCCCTGCAGCGCCGCAGGAACCATTCACGGCACCACTAGTTGAATCTGATTTTCAGGAGTACCTCAAACCATTATACAGCCGTGGATGGTCATTTCACCTGAGCACAATGCCAGTAGAACCCGGCGAAGAGACATCTCGGGCAGGCTTCTCGTTGAGACGGGATTTTCGCTTCCCGTCCATCAAGGACATGTCAGCGTTCAGTGAAAACACGCGAAACGTATCATCGGGGAATGTGAGTTGTCTTTACATATCGGTTGATGTTTATTCCTTCCTGAAGCTCGCGATGCGGCTTCTGCCTAGATTTCGCTGTATCAAACCACACTGGAAAAAAATCCCAATCCAGCTTTTATTGCCAGTTTGTCTTCTGTGACATTGACGCGAGGCCTAGTTCACTCTGCCATCGCGACCGAAACTGAATACCAGAAGATTGTTGGCAGTGATTTCGGTATTTCGCCTAAATCGGGGGAGTTCTGGGTCAAGACGCTTGAGAGGGCAAACAGGCTTCTCAGTACTCATCGCATCCCCGGACCACGTCCCCTGCCTAAGCTAGCTCCGATCACGCCTGTAGCGCTGCCTCCCGCGCCGCCTGCCTCCGTCTTCCCGCCGCCCCCGATTATAGAAGCCGACCTGAAAAGATATATCAAACCACTCGTAACGAATGGCTGGTCTCTCGGGACCGTCCCAGCCTTTATTCCCGCTCTCCAAGGCCACCCAGGTCTGCGCCGTCTATATTGCTTCCACGACTACACCTCCGCAAGACATTTCCTCCACAACATTATCACGACTTTTCCGGCCCCTACACTCCGCTCTTCCGTACGTCCTCCTCTTTTTTAAATCGATTCAGGACTCGGTGATAACCTTTACTTCAGCAACGGGTTGATCTCCGGTTGGACTTTGAGAGTCCTACAGTGGAGGTGTGGTCGATCAGCGAGCTGGCAGAAGGCGCGCCCAAGAAGTATGGTATTTCACATACTAATGTGCGTTTTGCCATCGAGGTTGAGCGCGAGTTCGGCAAGAACTGGGCTGGAGCGGAAAACACTGCCCCCTGTGCCAGAAAGTTACCAAGGACCATGGAGGAGCTGTGGAGTGGCAAAGGCTTGGTTCTACCTCGTCCTCGACCGCACACGCCCAAAAAAGAACCAGAACGTTCACTCAGAAATTAGCGGGACAATGTAGGCCAATCAATTAATATTGATATATATTGTTCCCCGATGGTGTCTGGAACTAAAAGTGGTACAAGACAGAGTAATGCCAAAAAAAAACGCTACTAATTAGTGAAGGACAGGGGCTTAGTGCTCAGCGTTCGGAATACTTCAACTGAAAATTTACCGGGATTCGAATCTACAACGAGGTCTCGACGACTCGGATAGAAGGCTGAAAACAGTCAAAGTGAGTCACAATAATCTATCGTGTCCTTATACCAATCTCGATGATCTCCCTTGGGTTTGAAGGTCTGCCGTGCACCATTCGGCCACGATATCGAGCAACTTATGGTCGAGGTGATGATCTAGGAATAAAATATGTTGGAGTGAGCCACCTACCGAGCTAACGATGGAGTGTGTCGAATTCCGCCGAGTAAAACTCAGTCCAAGAAATATTAATGTCAGGTCGGCGATGAAAATTGCACAATGACTGGGTGGCGCGCTTCGCGCCTCGGTTCGTAAATGGCATTCCCATCACAAGGACCATGGAGAAGCTGTGGAATGGCAAAGGAAGCGTGTCAACGTAGGTCGATATATCGATGTCCAGTGGTTACATTGTGACAGTCGGCTTCCGCAACGGTGTCTGCATCTGCCCAGTCCGTCACTGAACGTTGGGGCGCCACACAGTTTCGAGGTGCGAGCTCGGTCCTCACTCAACTCGAAAGCCGGCACGATCTATACAGTTGTTGAACATATTGATCTTCGGATTCCGCCGGAGTAACTTGGAACTGGGGCAGAGGTCTCAGGAGATCTATCGTAAAACCAACGTGGCAAGCACAATTCGGCAGGGTAGTCGGTGGAATACTAACCTTCAACAAACACGAAACGGGTTGAAAAATAGTACTTCTGACTAACTATGATCGCGGAGATGCTCAAGATGGTATCAGTAATTCGCAGTGGCGCCGAGTCATCTACCAAGGAAATGAAAATTGCAACGAAAAAAAATATAGAAATACACGGCCTGCGCTACTGGAAGCGATTTACTGGTAGTACATAGTACAACATTCACACCTTTACAAATGACTGAAACAAAGTGTCGGAAAAAAACGGCAAAGACTACGCGAAGCTGTCGTCAGAAAGGCGCTTGTGGCGGCCCTTGTCGCCCAATGAGATCTCGTTGAATGATCCAACCACAGATTCCGTGCCAGCACCTGACTCCGACAAGGCGGGATTGCGCGCAAAGTGGATGATGACCGTATTTTGACTCCGAGGTGGATTTTCTGACGGAGTTCCAAATTTGATAGAGCGGGAGGGCGTCGAGCCAGAGTAGGTGTCGTCCGAGAATTCCGACTCGCTTAATGACCGTTGCTTGCTGACTAGCAGCAACACGAGTGTGGGGTATGCGCCCTGCCAGATAAATCAGCAATATGGCTGGAAACGTAGATATCAAACATACCGCGATCTGAACGTTCACTGGAGTATACAAGTCTCCAAGTGTGCCTGTTATGAGGGTTCAGAACTGAAATACCTCGTCGGGAGACAAATAGTACCATGAGGTAATCGGATGAGCGAGGACAACAATACCGTAATCTAAACGGAATTCAGCAAATTGGTTGATGACCCATACGGCAGTACCAACAGCAGAGAGGCAGTAAAACACCCCCGATTCTACCACCTGAAGTTGCAAATCGTTAGATGGCGTAGCCAGATAAGTAAAAGAAAATCGGCACCAGAAGTAGGATATGGTTGGATCTTGTGCTCTTCTTATCCGATAAGGCTGGACGCATCGTTCGCCAATGGTGCCTGTCGGGAAATGAGATTCAAAGAATAATTGCACCAACTTGAAGCGCCAACCGTGCTGTAGCCCCGACAACCCCCGTTGCAGTTAAATTGGAGAGCAGCGATGTAACCAGCGTAATCATCTGCAGATAATTGATCGCGCTGTCTAAGAAGCTGCCGTTCGTCAAGTTGGCTATAGGTGAGACTACGAGGCTGGCGATCCGGAATGCAATCGTAAGAGCGACAGCGACTGCGTTGGATATTCAACAATTAAAATCAAAAGACGCCAAAGGGGACATACTGGCGGTGGCTGCTAGGAACACAATCGTAACCCACAGATATTTTCTGTGGTTGCGCAGGCAGATGACCCACGCCCTCCAGACAACCACTCCGTCACTGAGAACATACTGGATTTCGGGTCAGAAATATGCAGCGGGAGCAGAAAGAAGCCAACGTTGATCAGAGTAATAGCGTTGAACAGCGGAGACCATTGGGTGATTTGGGTGTGGTCGGGCAGGACCTTTAATGGATGTACTGCCAGGCCAATGTACTGGTACATTCGGTCGACCCCGTCGGCGACGGAGTACGCCCAGTAAGCCGCCGAGAGCAGATACATGAAGGTGGTGATGCCGAACATGGTTCTGTTGACCGTGGTCTTCAATCTCCGTTTTCTATTACAGTGATCAGAGACCCCAACCATCTGACAAAGGTGTCAAAAAATTCGTACAATAGCATCTGGGTCGAGAGCCATATTAAAACAGTGTACACTCCTGCAGAGAGCACGTCAGCAACAGACAAAAAGCCATGCAGGGATTACGCGCCGAAAAAGAACGTTTGCACCATCAGGCCGAAGATATAATACATAAGAGTCCTCCCAGCGCCGAAAAGGTTCGCTGACGCTTCTGGAGATGCCATGATCGTAGGAAAGACGAAACAGCAGAGAGGATTGAGAAAAAGTCCCTCTCAGAGGGAGGGTGCAAGAAAACCGAAACGAAGCGGAGAACGTGGTGGTTCGGAAGGAAGAGCGAGCGACCGTGCGTCAGATACCTAAAAATCTGAAAGAGGTTCAATTCAATGTCAAGTTGACTGATGATCAGATCCAACAATCCTTGGTTTGGTAAGGAAACTGAGGCGCGCAGTCACCGCTGCAGCTCGATGGATCATGACATACTACCGCGTCAGACTTACCCTGGAATGCACAGCTGGGAGACGAATTCAAAACGTAGAGCGACGTGAACAGCAGCGTTAGAAACAGGAGCGAGGAGACTACCACACTTCCAACATGGAAGTCTGATGGCACAGTCACAGGGAGATGCGTTCGAACTTCGAAACGACATAGACAGCAGCCGGTGGCAGAAACAGAGGATGATTACTTGTCACACTTCCGAATCGATGGAAGACAGAAAAAGGGAGACACGGCCACCGTGATGGGCCGTTGCCGCCGGTAGATCTTCGGATGCCCACGGTACCAAGCCTCCGTAGGCAGTTTGTCTCCGTTACATTTTGCCAGTGAAACACAATACTTTGCCTCAGTTCAGGCTGTCAACTCATCTCCTCCGAGTTTGAGTCCCTCCTGCTAATCTAGGACGTACTTACCTCCAAGATTAGATGCAACGCACCTAAGTTAGTACATACACTCGGCCCAAATCAATGCCGACGGGAGAGTAAGTGATTTACCGCGTTTTGGCGGTTGTCGCGACGCGAGAATGCCTATTCTATTTTTTCCCTTCATTTCATGATCAGCGCAGATCAGCGCTCATGTCCCACTATTAATACAGGTGGCGCCGGCACAGTTCGTAGGTATGCTTTCCTACAGTCATGAGCGCTCATGTTGGTGGAATATAGGTCACTGTTACGGCTGGAGCAGTGAATTGCGATACGGATGAGCCGTTGGTGTGAATTGCGATACGGATGAGCCGTTGGTCCCAAGTTTGTGACTGCCGGGCGCTATTCGCCAGGCCCCCCCGCGTTCCAGAGTGCACGAGAAGTAAGTCGTAGAGGACCTCCGGGTCCATGAATTCTGCTATCATCCATATAAAGTACATTTAGTATTATACTTAATCTAATCCTTTGGGTATTTGGAAGTCCATATCCGTTAGACAGACGCGACATCGAGCGTCGAGTCGTCGTCGTGGTGTCTATGCACCACGCCCTTGGCGCGCGGCAGCTCCCACGCGCCGTCGGGCGCGGACGGCAGGCGCCCCAGCTGGAGACTGCTCTCCCGGCGCCCAAGGTGCATGCTGCCACTATCGCGGCTCCGCGCGCGGAAGTCCGACGCCGACCCCGCGGACGTCCTGACAGGCGAGGGCGCGCGCCCAGGGCCGTCCGCGCCCCCCTCCTCGCCGCCGCCGAACAACACCGAGTTCGGCCGCGTGTAGAGCAGCAGCGTGACATTGAGCGCGCCGCTGAGCCCGTACAACGAGATGACCGCGAACGTTGCCGCGGAGGGGATCGCGCTTTGGTGGCCGCCGTGCTCTTGGACAAAGCCGATCCAGCGGACGACGCTGAGCGGGAGGATGAGCGCGCAGTAGCACGCGGGGTACGCGATCATCGCGTGCGAGGTGCGCTTAGTAGTATTTTTCGACGCGCTGCGCCGGTGCACGGTGCAGCGCCACCAGGAGGTCTCGGAGACGGTGATATTGCCGCGGGCCCAGAGGAAGAGTGTGAGGTAGCTCACGGCGGAGACGGCGAGGGTCAGCCAGAACCAAAAGTACTCCCCCAAAACACGCAAGCCGAGGTAGCCCTGGCCGATCCAGCACCAGTAGGGGGTGGGGGACTCGTATAGGTCGTGCGCGCCGCGGTGGGCGACGTTACCGATGCCGATGAGGAGGGCGACGAAGAGCCATGTGAGCGCGATAAGGGCCGTCGCGAGGGCCGTGGCACCGAGGCCCTTGCGCCACCAGACACCTACAAACGTGAACAGGGCAATCATCTGGATTGGAAATTAGCGCGAAGCGCGGTACCGAGGAGCGGACGGACGCACGAGGGTTGTGATCGCCACGGACGTTTCACCGAGCTGTTGGACGACACCTTGGGCGGTGCAAAAGGAACCGACCTCGACCTTGCCGCTGTGCACCCAATGAACGTCCATGACGGCGCCGATCGCCTGGATGAGGTCCGCGACGAAGAGTGAGAGCATGAGCACGTCCATGGGCTCCGGCACGAGGTGCCACTTTCCCGTGCGCCGGACGTGGCGGATACCATTGCGCTGTGGACCGTCAGGGTCAATAAAATAAAAATAAAAAACAAGGAGAAGGAAGACGGCGTACAATGATAAGTATGAATACGCCGAGGACGGCGATTAGGGAGATCAGGCCCGACTCTGCCGTGACCTGCAGAGCAGTGAGCTCGTTTGAATAAACGAAACAAACGCGAAACACACAGTGAGACCGATGCTCTGACCCCGCGTGAGACAGTAAATAGACGGATCAGACAGTGATCGCGTGTATTCCGCAGCAGTGCAGACGACGCCTGGCGGGACCGACATGGGAGAGGCAGCAGAGGTGGTGGTGGGGGCATCCAAGAAAGCACGAACAGCGGGAATGTGACATGACCTAGGCGCGCGATAAGCATCCGGAGGCTCGAGGTCGGACATTGCCCGGCGATGTGGCAATTCCTTTACCCGCCACTTACGACAGCTGTAAAACTATTCTTGTAGGCCGTCCAGACCGGGACCACGAGAACAACAGCTCCAGTGTACGACTCCAACGACTCAAAAAGGAAGGTCCGTCGCTAGAGGTTCAACGGAAGGCGTGCGACGAACATATGTCGACGGACCTTCCGGAAAAATCAAGTGAAACAAATGAAAGAGGCGTGGCAAACAAGCTAGACAGACGCGCAAGAGCAAATGTGGTGCAAGAGCATGCAAGACTCGGAGACTCTGGAAACTGCTCTTTTGCAAGACTGTGTGTCCACTGTCCCAAGCCTTTTAACCTCCGAATCTCCGCTTCGGAATATGCCAGTTGGACGTGGCGAGACGTTGTGGACAGAACCTCCGAGGCGCGCTCTTGTAAAAATTAAAAGAGAGGGCGATCGGACAACGTTTGTCCTTGTTTTGCACGGCCTTCGCTCCGGGCCGGCTCTCTTACAAGAAACCGCGTTTCCGCTTTGCTCGTTGCTCACTCGCGGATCTTTCTCGTTTACCACCAAGCTTGCAGGTTTTGGCTAGTCTGGCTCTCTTCAAGCTTCAAGTGTTCCAAGGGATGCTGTCACTGTCAGCATCTCCAGCAATTGAAAAAGGGTCCACGCGACGGAGAACAGACAGGAGAGAAAAATGCGCGAACACCTGATGTTGATCACTTTTTCTTGGCCGCCGTTTAATAACTCACCCGGGGGTCGGAACCACTTGCCCGCTCACATTCAATTTTTTACTCTGGCTAGCTGATTCCCGTCAACACCCCGGCCTCGGGCTGTCCCAGTGTCCTATATCTCGCCTCCGCTTCACATCCTTTCTATACCCTCCCCATACGCCATGGTCCTTATTCTCATGCTTGTCTCGCTCGCTGGTGTTCTCGCCCAGGTCACCCCCACTATAGTCAGCTCGCCCGCCCAGCCCACGTCCACCGGTGCCATTGGCGAGTTCGAGCTCCTCGGCAGCACCCTTGTCAGCGCCCAACAGGTCGGCGATGTCTCAAAGACCCGCGGCTCTCTCCGTTTACGCGTCTTTTGCTCCAGATGTTCCTCGGCACGCTCGACAAAATCTTCATCTTGGATAAAGTAGAGAACAACAAGGCGCAGATTGACGGCCATCCTGCCTGGGCCTCCGGTGCGTGCTCTCCGTACCGCACTCCCGCCACTCGTCTCTGAAGATGTGCTTTAGAATATGCATTAGGAACCAACGCGCAGCGGCCTATGAACGCCGTCACGAATACATTCTGTGCGGGCGGGAACGTCCTCGGCAACGGGTCTTGGATAAATATCGGCGGGAACCAGGCGGTGACTTATGGAGGCGCAAACGCGGACGATTCCTCGGGCAAGGGTCCGTACGACGATCCCGACGGCGGAAAATCGTGAGCGCATATTTCCTTCTCGCTGAGACGCCCTGCCTAATTTTCCTCCAGGATTCGGTGCGTTTGCCGCTACTTGGCCGCTATTTTCGGAGCTGATTTGTTTTCTTTAGGCATCTGGTCCCTACCGATGACGGCGAGTGCGACTGGACTTTGGGATCGCCGATGACTACGCGCCGGTGGTACCCTACCGTGTAAGTCGCCCGTTGCCTGTCCCTCTGCCCCCTGACATTCGCCTTAGGGAAACCCTTGAGGACGGCACCGCCATTATCGTATGTGGCGTCGGTCGCAAAAATCTTGATGCTAACGGCTTCTGCAGATTGGCGGATGCAACAACGGCGGCTTCGTCAACGATGCGGGGCAGGACAACCCTACCTACGAGTTCTACCCATCCAGGGGCCAAATCATCAACTCGCCCTTCCTGGCTGAGACGCTCCCGATCAACCTTTATCCGCTGACCTGGCTCCTGCCCTCGGGCCTGCTCCTCATGCAGGCGAACCGCGCGACGATCCTGCTCGACCCTAACTCGCACAAGGAGTACCAGCTCGACGACATCCCGGACGTCGTGCGCGCTTACCCTGCAAGCGCGGGGAGCATCATGTTTCCGCTCACCCCCGCCAATAATTGGACCGCGACGGTGCTCTTCTGCGGCGGGTCGGATAACGACGACTGGAAGACGGACTGGAATATCGCGGCGTATCCCGCGTCCAAGTCGTGCGTCAGGATCACGCCGGACCTTGCCAAGTCTTATACGCAGGATGACCCGCTGCCCGAGGGCCGATCCATGGGGAACCTCATCGCGCTGCCCGACGGCCGTATACTATGCCTCAATGGCGCGCGAACTGGTAAGGCCCCTCCCCTGTGTATATTATCCGGAGCTAATTCGCTGGTAAAGGTGTGGCGGGATACGGGAACGATTCGTGGGCGATCGGGATGTCGTACGCGGACAACCCCGTGCTCACGCCGGTCATCTACGACCCGAGCGCGGCGGCGGGCTCGCGGTGGAGCAGGGCCGGACTGAATGCGAGCACCGTCCCGCGCATGTACCATTCGTCTGCAACGCTCCTGCCCGACGGCGCGGTCCTCGTCGCGGGCTCGAACCCGAACAGCGACTACAACGTCGGCGCGGGGATCAAGTACCCGACTGAGTACCGCGTCGAGCGGTTCTACCCATCATACTACAATGCGCGGCGCCCGCAACCCGTGGGGCTCCTCTCGCAGCTCTCGTACGGCGGTCCTTCCTTCGACGTGACGCTCTCCGCGGACGACCTGTCTGGTGACGTGCATAACGCGGCGAACGCGACCGTCGTGCTCATCCGCCCGGGCTTCTCCACGCACAGCATGGTGGGACCTTCCTTCCATTCCTTCATTGTTGTCCGGGCTGACGTAGTCTGCCTTAGAACATGGGCCAGCGCTTCGTACAGCTCGACGCCACGTATACCGCATACGGCGCGAATAACACCGCGACGCTGCATGTCTCGCAGCTGCCGCCGAACCCCGCGATCCTCGCGCCGGGCCCCGCGCTGCTGTTCGTCGTCGTCGCCGGCGTGCCGTCCGTCGGCGTGCAGGTTATGGTCGGTTCCGGCGTCATCGGGACGCAGAATGTGCTGTCCATCGGGGACCTCCCTGCGAGCGCGTACGTGCCCGCGCCGAGCGGGGGCGGCGGGGGGAGCGACGCGCAGTCGCAGGGCGCGAACGCCGCGGTCGGGCGTGCGGGGAGGCGCGGACTTGGACTTGCGCTTACGCTTGGGCTGGCGCTCGGCGCGCGGATGCTGCTCGGCCTCTGACGTTGTGGATTTGCATCTGACCTGCAGGCCATGGATTTTTACTGGACTCGAGTCTTGGACTCGGACTTGTTTGTGCTACATACTACGCCTCCCCACACGTTCGCTCGTTCTGCCTGCCTACTTAATACTATCTACATGACTATGATATGTATAAACTTACTGTATTCCACTGTATACCTACGCACTGTATATACCGACATATTATTAGTACCCACTACTGTACTATTTCGACCGAATGTTCATCAGTTCAGTGCCCTCCGTCACCTGAACATTCGGTCGAAATAGTACAGCATACTGGATTCGAGAAAGGGGCGCTGAGATGAAACGAGATCAAAGCTAGCATTATTCTTGTGCGAAGGCGTTTGAGAGCTGTGATAATTTTGGGAATACAGGAAGGCTGTGTTAAAAGCTGTTAACTCAAGCTGTGCAAAAGCTATTCTTGTATCTATTACTTAAATCTGCCTTGCCTTTGACGGACCTTGCCCACAACGACTATGTCCGAGTTCTCTACCCCCCAGGAGCCCCTCGTAGCGACTCAGCCCTTGGTTGGGACAACTGACACCTTTCTCAACAATCTCGCCAAGATTGATCTGGGCTGGGCACTTCCAGCGATAGAAGTAGTCCAATTCATCGGCCTCGTCGTCCTTGCCTCCATTTTTGCCTTTGTCGCGGGCATATACATCAAGAACCGACTCCTCTACCTCCGGCTGCTGCTGTGGGTCCCGTGGAATGAGGTCTGGGACCAGCTGGCGCAGCTCGAGGAGAAGAGCGAGGAGCATGCGAAGGCCTTGATGGAGGGAGAATCGGAGGAGGGCGATAAGGAGTACCTTAGTAGGTATAGGGATGAGGACCAGGCGAGGTGCAGGGCTGATGAGCGGTGCGCGTCGCATGGCTAATTGCGACAGGCTTAGGCTAAACGCTGTTTCTAGGGCCATCAACGAACTGGGCGATACTCTGACCGCACTGATGGAGTGCCGGGACAAGGCAGTGTCCTCTGACAGCACTGTCGATGCATTGAAAGGGATGTATGGGTACTACAAAGGGAAGATGGATTGGTACTGGAAGGCGTATTGGTTGCTTCGGGTCCTGCCGACTCATGTCGAGGTGCGGTTCAATTCGTTTTCAATTTCACCAGTTCTAATGCCCAGATAGATGCTGGAAATCCACGTCCGAATCGCCGGATACGAGAGGGAACATCGTAAATGCGAAGCCGAGGCCGAGGCGGCTCGAAGAGAACTTGAAAAGGTTTAAGTGGTCGAAGTTTGGACGCGCGTGTTTTCTTGTCATGTTTTCCACCTTTTACCGCTGCTTTCCGTTTCATCTATATGTGGTAGTGTATTTTTTGTTGATGGCTTTTTTACATTTGAGCAGGTCACGGTAGAATCCCCACGTACGCACACCGATCCTCGACTTGCTTCTCATGAGTACTCGTCCACTCATGCCCATCCGTGTCGAAATAGTGTCGAAATTCAATACTCCTGGACCAGCATTGTAATAATTTAATTTATTTCCACCGCTTCGTATTCTCGTGGAGGTGAAAGCGCTTGCGTGCTAGGATGATTTAATTTTGGAGTGTCGTGCTGTGCGTGCCAGGAACTTCAAGTTGAAGCTATGCAAGCACTCTTTGACGTCTTTGACAGCGACGTACTTAGCACGGCTAGTAGCACGGTATTAAAACTCCATGCACTTACTTACCACCGTGGGAAAAGTGGGTCGAGGATCCGGAGTGGAACGAGCAGGCACTTCAGCTGGACATGTCCCGCTAAGGACCCTTTTATCTGAAAAACAGAATCACGTACCCGCCGACAATAAAATGCACACTCACGTAGGGACCCTGCAGGGTAACTTTGGAACATGCATGTGCATTACTGATATATCAGCACTGGCCGGGGTTGAAATGAAAGAAGCAAATATGCAGTAGGCAGCACGGCGTCTTAAGCTTCCTTCCCTGAGGCGGTTGAATGCTTGACTCGCGTCGGGTAACCCGATACCCGGGGGCCGGCTGAGCAATGTTGACGGCGGTGAGGCGTATATACCGCTCTAGCGCGCGGAAACGGCGAAAGCAACTTGTCCGCCGCTTCTTAGCTTGGCACGGGTATGTACTTAGCGTGGTCCTTAACTGAACATCCTTCCAGAAGAACCTTTCAGCGACTACATGAGTTTTGACGAGAGCTGGAGCATCAACACAAATATTTTTTTCAATGACCTTCTAAAAACTAGGTGCCGTCGTGCCTTGTTTTTCGTTGAATTTGATTCTCCCTGCTTGACCGTGAGAACAGCTCGACGCCCAGAGTATGTATAGCCTAGAATCCAAAAGGTCACGGTCAGAAGCCGAGACACGTATACGGCATGATTCAATGCGGGGTAAGAGGCGATCACGTACATAGGCGCCATGGCGCACGTTGCATCTCTCTTTCATCGCCCACACTTGGTCTCCCTGGTGCAAGCCCCGGCGACGAACGATACTATAGCAACTTTTGCAAGTTCAAGATATCTATCTAACAGGAATATCCTGAAGCGCTGAAGCACGAAGGTTAAAGGGAATTGGTCGAGAAAGAATAGCACAATGCAGCAGCCCCACCGCCCGGTGTACACCCGGGGCTTTACGAGCACATCGCACGCCCCGACGCCCACGAATATGTCGCCCGCTATCACGACCCCAGGCCCGAAGACGGCGACTATGCACGTCAAACGCGTCACCTTGACCTCGAAGAAAAACTGGTGGATGGGTGAGCAGCTGCACTCCTTTGCGGTTGGGATGGATTATCTGATCCTCTACAGTGGAAATGGACGAGGAAGAGTCGGCGGATGTGAACTCGTTCTCATCGTCGGAGGAAACAGCGGTGGAGAACATTGATTCGCTGTACAACTACGACCACCACCCGTCGGACGTGCACCATTCCGAGCCAAAGGTGCGCCAGCCGCCCACACCCGCGGCTTCGCAGCCGATATACAGCCCCTCGCGACACCCCAACTCGCTCTTCTCGTTCCCCACCCCCCTCGCCTACACCGCGCCTAAGGGCTCCTCCAACCCTACGGCCAGTCTCTCTCCTTGCGCACATGGATCGGCCTCTGAACTTTTCAAGTGCATAGTCAAGAAGCCCGACGTCATCCAGCTCGAGATCAACGGCGAGATGCAGTCCAATGCGTCCGATGTGACTGTCCAGTTCCTCGCGGAGCTGCGCGTGTACACCACCCTCAGCCGCCACCGTAACGTCTGTGCTTTCCTCGGGTCGCTCGAGAACGTGGGCATGGTCCTCGAGTACATCGACGGGCGCACCCTCTATGATGTCGTCATCGCCCGCCCGCCCCTCACCGCGCCCAAGAAGCGCGACTACCACAACCAGCTCATCGATGGCCTCACCCACCTCCACTCCTATGGCCTCAGCCACGGCGACCTCTCGCTGCTCAACGTGCAGGTCACCACCGGGAGCGACACGGTCAAGCTGCTCGACTTCGGGCGCTCCGTGTCCGCCGACTCGTACTACACGTCCCCGCACGACGCGCCCGCGGACCCGTTCGACCCCCCCGCGCGCCGCACAGAGCAGATCCACCCGGGTACGCGCCCGTTCTCTGCCCCCGAGGTGCTGCGAGGCGAGTGCCAGGACGCGCGCCTCGCGGACGCGTACAGCTTCGGCATGATCCTCGTGTGCCTCGACCGCTGCGAGAGCGTCGACGTCAAGCCGTGGGACCAGCGCAAGGACATCCACCCCGCGGACCTCCTCGACGGCTGCGATGTCTTTGAGGACCGCGCGCGCGAGTACCTGCGCAAGTGCGACGCGGGCCGGCGGCGCTTGAAGAAGGAGGACATGATGGAAATCGGGACGTGATTCACACAGCCCCACTCATTTTTTATACTCGCGGCGCGCCGCGCTCGCACCCTTTCGCTTGGGCTCGCCGCAATCCACGAATGCACGACGGTCAGCTACGACTCGAATACGCCATGTAACCCGGTGATGCTCCAGTTGGACGAATAATACAGTACCATATATTCATGTTCCGGTCCCGGTACACGTCATTGCTGTAATTCTGTTCTTGCAATTAGGCATAGCGCGGGAACGCACGCACGGTTAGATTCTCCTGCTCCATCGATGCCATCGCGAGTCTATCGGAGGCCATCGCGCGCAGCGTATTTGTCCAGTTCGCCAAGGCGACTCCACCCAAACTCGCGGAACCTTCCCACCCGCGGGTACATATATAGGCAGGCACAGCGACATAATCTAATCAGACCAAATCACACACTTCTCTCATGCCAGCAAATGGGACGCTACACGAGCAGGACCTGGCCGCGCGCATCGCCGCCTCGGGCAAAGTGCGCGAGATCCGCCTCAGCCCCGACGGCACCCACGTCGTGTATCAAGACCAGCACCAGTACAAGATCGGCGCGAGCACCGAGGCGGATCTATGGGTCGCGCAGACGGACGTGCCCGAGCGCGCACGTCTCCTTGCGAGCGGCGGGTGCTACAACGGGGGCGTCGTGTTCCACCCCGATGGGCGGCGCATCGTGTTCCTGAGCGACCGCGCCACGCCCGGGAAGGCGGGGCAGATGTACCTGCTCGACATCGCAGCGGACGCAGGAACCGAGCCCGAGGCGATCAAGACGGGGAAGACCGTGCAGGGGTTCGATATTTCGCCGGATGGCGCGTTCATCGCGTTCTTGAGCCCGGCGGAGATCGATGCCGAGCGTGCGGCGCGGGTAAAGGACAAGGACGACGCGAAGGTGTACGGGGAAAAGGTCGGGTTGTCGCGAATTATGCTGTACAGCTTCGCGACGGGGGAGACGAACGCATTGGCGGGCGTACGGAGCGACATGCAGGTCGAAAGCCTTACGTGGAGTCCCGACAGCAAGGAGCTGCTGTATCGCATGCGGGAGAACAAGGGTCCCGAGTATTCCGAAATGCCGATCCTGGTCGAGAAGATTTCCATCACGGCCGAAAACCCTGTCCCCGTCGTCCTCGGGACGTATCCGCGATCACCTTCGGGCCAAAGCGTCTGGCTCGCCTCGGGGCACATCGCCGACATGCAGAGCTACGTCCCAGCGAACACCCTTGATGCACGGACCCTCTTCGTCCACCGCGCCGGGGAGCCATTCTCCGCAGGCGACGAGGGCGGAACGACGCGACTCTACGGCGTCTCGGAGGACGCCGTCCGCATCGTGAACATGCAGACGGGGCGATCCGATAATGCTGACGGAGAGGGGTTCATCGCGGTGGAGGTGTGCAACGACATCGACACACACATAGACGTTGTGGTGTGTTCCGCCGAGGGCGTCCGCACGGTCTTCGCCATGTTCGAGACGCACGACGACGCAGTCTGGTTCAGCGCGTGGGACGCGAAGCGCGTCGTCGACGCGTCCGGCGACGTTTCGTACATCTTCGCGGCTATTCTGAGCTCGGCCATCCGCCACGAGCCGCTCAACGCGTGGACGATACGCGTCGACAGTAAGGGAGCACTCAAGGCGCGTGTCAAGCTGTCTTCCCATCTGCAGTGGCTGGCAGATGCGCCGCGCCTGAGAACGGAGGTGGTATACTGGAAGGCCAAGGACGGCACGCCGCTGAGCGGCTTGGTGAGGTATCCGCCGGGGTACGAGTCCGGAATGCTCCCGACGGTTTTATTCCTCCACGGCGGACCATATCGGTGAGCATGATTCTTTTCTCCTCGTAGTCGAAGCTGATGCCCAGGATTCCCTCGCAGCCGCATGATACCAGGTATGCGTTCTAGCTCTGTGGGGAATCCTAAAGCTAATGACCCATCCAGATTACATGCCGTATTTCTGCAATTGGCGCGAGATCCTTGCATGGTCCGGATATCTGGTCGTTTCTCCTAATTACCGGGGGAGTGAGTTCTGGGCTTTGCATGCGCAAAAGCCATACTAACAGTGCGAAAGGCCAGGGCCGGGGCCACGAGTTTGCGCATGCCGCAAATCTCGGGGTGGGCGTATTGGACTGGCCGGACTGCGACAGCATGGTAGACGAGATGGTCCAGCGCGGTGTCGCTGACCCGGATCGTTTGGCCGTAGCCGGCTGGAGCCACGGTAAGTCCCAAACCCGCGAACGTGCTGTACTTTGGCGGTGCTGACAGCGTTGTCAAGGGGGATCCATCGGCGCATGGGGCGTCACAAAGACCAAAACACGCTACAAAGCCGCAGTCATAGGCGCGGGAGCCACAAACTGGGAAGGCATGGTTATGGAATCTGGGTCGCCCGAACTCGAGGTAAAGTATGCTCCCGCGTCCATTAAAATGAGCTGACATGTTACGGGCAGACGGCGATCGGGCAGAGCACGCCGTGGGACCACGATCACCCAGCGGAATCGACACGGAAAACAAGCCCTGTGCACTCCGTGTCTGGTGTGACCACCGCCGTCCTTATTATTCATGGCGAAAAGGACGAGCGCGTACCACTTGGACAGTCTCTCGGGTTTTGGCGGGGCTTGAAGAGACGCGCAGCGGACAGGGGAAAAGAAGCCGCAGAATTGGTCATGTATCCTAGAGAACCACACGGGTGAGTAATGATTTATTTAATCGGACGCGACGGAGTGTACCTCATCTCTTTGTAGATTCGTGGAACGAAAACATGCGGAGGATGTGTTAAGACGAGTCGTGGCGTATTTCAAGGCATGGCTATAGGAGAATTCCGGTGGGAATATAAATATCTCTGTGTAATCTGCAGAATGGATGAGATTAGAATTGTCATATGAAATTTCGGGCTTACAGCTTTATTTCCTGTGACCAATGTCGAACGCGTACATAATCTAGCGAGTGGATCACGGACCCAGCCGTGCGAGGTCAGTTTTTGCCGCGAGAAGAGCTTCCTAGAACTAAATTCAGTGTCGATTCAGTGGAGAGAAGGCCTGATTGCGCACTGTAACCAATGCCTGCCTTGTCTCGTCTTTCATTTCTTTCCACCTCTCCTCGTAGTTAATCACCAACTCCTCGTAGAGTCTCCTTTGTCCGGCGTCTCCCCTCATGGACGTGCGAATCAGAGCTTGAAGCACCAGTACCCCAGCAACCCATTCCACCTCGTCTTCTTCCCAGAGGGCGTCATGCGCCACCAGATTACTGAATACCCGACTTTCTCCGTAACTGTATCCAGTTCTGCCGTCTACACCGGAATCGTGGAGCTCGTAGCCAAAGGTGAAGACCCCGACGTCGAGGGCAGCGGCATGGATGCGTGCCCACTGGATGTGGTCTTTGCGGCGTGCGCGGTCCAGCGTAATTCGATGTAGTTCGTGCGACATGGAGGAGGCGCTAGACGAGATAGTGGAGGAGGAGGACGAGCACGTAGGCGAGGGTAAGCTAGGACGAAGATGTGCGGCTGTTGTGGCTACCCATTTGGCGGATTTGCGAATTTGCATCTGGAGAGCCCGGGCACCTGCTATGGGCCCTGATGCGCCTGCATGCTGGATGGCGGGAGTAAAGTAGGTCGCTGCGCCTAGGAAGCGCGTCAGGAAAGGATTTGGTGGGGTGTTGTTCTTGTCCCATTCGCTGGATATGGCCTGGAATAGGGCGAATATGACGGGCTTGAGGGCGAGAGGTGATGGATTGGAAATGACGAATGTCTGTATCTGAGCAGCAAGGAGGGGCGCATCAACACTATTTAGAAATGCATCCCGCAATGAGGCTACAGTAACAGGAGCTGGAGGAGGGGGCGAATGCGAAGGTCGCAGTGCATTTGCCAATGTACTTGGCAAGGAGTATTGGATTGGGATTCGGGCTGCCACTGTGGGGGACGGGGGTAACAGTGGGAGTATTCTCTGCGTGAGAGTAAGTACCGGTAATTGTGGGCGACGATGAGCTCTCTGGATGAGCATAGTTCATCGCCGGAGCAGCAGGGGTCGCATTCTGGTCCCATGGATCGCGTCGCTGCCTTGTTAGCTCGGTGGCCGCTGGTTTTCGTGGTAAGCAGACGATTTACACGGGATCCATTTGAACAACCTTTCTCTGCAGCTTTTCTAGCAGACCTAGGTTTTCCCTCTGTTTTCCGCCTGTTCCTTCCCACCGTGTTCTTGAACCAATTGTATAACTGCTGTTTGTCACGTTTAGCCTAGCTAGCTCAGGCGGTAAAAAAAATTCGACACACCTCTCGAAACCTCGCCTCACTTTCTTCACCAGCTTCCGAGTCATCTGGGAGACCGAATCGAGTGACAAAATCGGCAGCCCGCTCCAGGGCGAACTTCTTTGCGTCTCCTCTGACTGGTCCCAGCGATCTTCGCTCGAATTCTGGGAGATAGCTGGGGAAGTATGAGTTTGTCTTTAGATACGGCTGGGAGCCAACCGACCTCTTCAGGAAATTAAGCTGTGGCTCTGTATACGCCTTTGGCGGAGGCCGCGAACGGGGATGTGCCATCGTGGTGAACGAGACACGAGATGTCGCCCGGCCGTTCGGGCCGCTCGACCACTCTTCCTTCGCCAAATCTTGGCCAAATCGGGGTTTTTCTTCAACGCCATGAATAGAACCGCAGTTCAAAGGCTTTCACTCAAAATACTGGACAAATAGCAGCCCCACTGGCACTAGATTGCAAGTTTCTGCTTCCCGCTGTGTGTGTATAGCCGAGTCTCCACTTACAGTTGGTCTCACTGGCACCGCCCGGTGGTCCTGGTCTGCCAACGGAACGGTACCGCATCTGGTCGGATCTTCTGGTCAAATCCTTACGACAAGTAAGGCCAGTTGACGGATGTAGACGATCATCATAGGAGGAGTCGGACGGAGAAAGGTAAGTTGCTGGTTCTCCTTCGTCCATCATTTATATTCTCTGGACTTCCTCGTCAAGTACCCCTCAGCATTTAAATTTCACCTCAATTTAGCTGTTGTTATGATTGCCATTAGGACGATATCAAGTTCAACTTCAGAGTCTGTACAGTTCAAAAACCAACAGGGAGAATGTATATTATATTCGGGCTGGTGGTCCAAGTTTCCTCTTTGGTGAGTCCATTTCGCTCGAATTACAGGAAAGTATTTGTAGATTACGATCGTGTTCTAGCCTCGGGGTGATAGGGTCCTCACCGCCAGTACATCCGCGTATTGCGTTGTTGAACCAACGCATAGACAGCAACCGACATTCTACCAATTTCCTCCCTTGCACTAGAGCATATTCGCAGCCCTCCAAAACCTGTAGCCGATGAATTTGATTCCAAAAGTGATGGGTGATACTAGAAATCTGTGACGCCGAAAATAGCAACGGCTCCTCGGCAAATCCAGGCAAAAACCAGAGCTCCCGCCCAAAAAACAATGGACACATAATTCTTTTTGGTTCAAACATGAGGAATGAAGTAGATACACCCCCCCGGCTTCAAGGGATTTATTTCCCTCGTGTATGGGCTTATAGCTGGGCTACGGACCAGATCTAGTCACATCAGTCACTCGACGTCGGTTAAAACTTTCTTGTGATGGCAGGAATCTCAAAGTCGAATTTCGCCGCTGCGAATATGCTCTACTGTCGCTGATCTCCAACCTTTCTGCGAAGGCGGTTGTTCGTTGAATTCTTCGTATCAAATCAACTGGCGACATCGGAGAACATTTCACACTGCATTCACAGTCAGAGGTAAAACATTGTGTGGGGTAATTACCGCGAATGATAGGAACACAAGTCTATGTGCCAATTACGCTTGTCGACACTGCTGTCTAGCACGTCATCCAGCTCGAAACTTTGCAGGGTCCTCGTATACTCCATGTACTAGTGCACCGACTGCCATGGTCACCCCGTGCGGGGATCCGAGGTTTTATATTCTGCGTCATACTTAGCATTGATCTGATCTCCTGCGTCTTTTAGCAGCTTTAGCTGTGGACCTTGTTGCTGATCATCCTTCGAGCCGAGCCATGATCTTCGCACGTACTTACCTATTTTTGTGCCTTTGCTTCCGTATTCGTTTCTGTCTGACACTGCTGTCTGTAACCCTCCATCGTAAAAGCTGTGTGCCTACAATAACGCTGTTTCGGTATCCATATACAGCGGGCTCGGTCTGCAGCATCCACCGTTCATCGTACGCCACCGGAGTGGCTGCCAGTGCTTATGAAATCCGGATATTTGGATCCGTGAATGTTACAATCCGAATCAGTGATGCTAGTGATGATATCCATGGGTATGCTAGTAATTGAACCTCTTTTGGGCGTGTCCCGGTGCCTTGATCAACGTTGTTCCCTTTTCCTTCCGAACCACCACCTTCTAGCCGCTCAGTTTCGGTTTTCTTGTACCCTCCCTCTGAGAGGGACGTTTTCGCGAAGTTTCTCTGTTGTTTCGCCTTTCATACGATCATGGCATCTCCGGAATTATCAGCGAAGCTTGTGGGCGCTGGGAACGGTGTAATGTATTTCATCTTCGGCCTGGTGGTGCAAACGTTCTTTTTCGGTGAGTAGGCTTTGCATTCTCCCTCTGTCGCTGACATCGTGCTGTCTGTAGGAGTGTACACTGTTTTAATATGGCTCTCGACCCGGATGCTATTGTATGGTTTTTTTTGGCATTTTTGTTGGATGGCTTCCAGTTTCTGATCGTCGGGATAGAAAACGGAAATTGAAGACCACGGTCAACAGAGTCATGTTTGGCATCACCACCTTCATGTATCTGCTCTCGGCGGCTTACTGGGCGTATTCCGTCGCCGACGGGGTCGACCGAATGTACGAGTTCATTGGCCTGGCAGTAAATCCATTCAAGTTCCTGCCCGACCACACTCAAGTCACCCAATGGTCTCCGCTATTCAACGCTGTTACCTTGATCAATGTTGGCTTCTTTCTGCTCCCACTGCATATTGTCTGACCCGAAATCTAGTATGTGCTCAGTGATGGAGTGGTTGTATGGAGGGCGTGGATCATCTGCCTGCGCAACCACAGAAAATACTTATGGATCACGATATTTTTCTTAGCACTCACCGCCAGTATGTCCTCGTGCATGTCGTTTGATATTTCCTACTAATTGAATATGCAACCCAGTCACTGTCGCTCTTACAATTGCGTTCCGGATCGCCGGTCTCGTAGTCTCACCCATAAACGACTTGCCCAAACACAGCTTTTTGGCCCGCTGGATCGACATTTTACAAATTGCTACATTGGCTACATCGCTGTTCTCCAATTTAACTGCAACGGGAGTTGTCGGAGCTACAGCATGGTTGGTGCTCTAAGTCCGCATACTTACTGGTCAAATCTCACGTCCTGACAGGCACCACTGGCGAACGATGCGTGCAGCCTTCTCGGATAAGAAAAGCACAAGATCCAGCCACATCCTACTTCTGGTACCGATTTTCTTTCACCTATTTAGCTACGCCATCTTATCGTTTTCAACTACAAGGTGGTAGAATCGGGGGTGTTTTACTGCCTCTCTGCTGTTGGTGCCGCCACCTGGTTTCCGACCCCATTTACTCATATTACAATTGTTTAGATCACGGTACTGTTGTCCTCGCTTATCCGACTGCCTCAAGGTACCTTCAATCCCTCTCTCGTCCAATCTTTTTTCAGATCTGAACTCCTTTCTTAAAGGCACGCTCGGAGATCTCTACACTCCAGTGAACGTTCAGATCGCGGTGTGTTTGATATATACGCTTTTGGGCCTGTCGCTGATTTGGCCCATCATCCAGGGTGCATACCCCACAATCGTGTTGTTGCTAGTCAGCACCCAGCGGTCATTAAACGAGTCTACATTCTCGGACGACACGTACACGGGGTCGGCACCTTCCAAATTTGGACCCTCCCCGACTTCAACACTCGCGAACCAGAGTCAAAATCCGGCCAGCATCCACTTCGCGCACAATCCTGCCATGTCGGGGGCAGGAACAGATTCGATGGTTGGACCTTTCAACGAGATCTCACTGGCCGACAAGAACCGCCACAATCGCCTTTCCGACGACAGTTTCGCATAGTTTTTCTTTTTCTTTTCCACTCTTTCTTTCAATCTATTTGTACGGGTATGAATGGTGTAGGGAATCGCTGGCCACTACTGGATGGCAGCGCAGGCCTTGTATTCCTATTTTTTCGTTCCAATTATTTACGGCTGAGCCATTTATCATTTGTATTGATAAACTTTAAATCTCGAGCACCCGATCGGAAAACTGCGGCCCCAAAAGGAAACTCATCGTCCCATGCATAAAGGATCTCGGGGAAGCAGTGGTATACTTGCAAGGAGGAGGGAAACTTGTGATGTAATGGGCGGCCGTCGTGAATTTCTCGTTCTATACGAACAATTGAATCGCAGGAAAGTGTACGACATAAAAATAGGAAAAGTTAAAGATGGACGACACTGTCAACACACTGTAAAGTGGTTGGTGGCGAGAAGGCGGACTCTATTTGTGGAAAGGGAGGCTCGGAAGCTGGAGCACACACCGTTCCGAGTGGCGAGATCTTGGACTTATTGGCCGGTGTGTCGATGGGCATAGAGTATTTCGGGTGGAGACAAAATTGACAAATTGGACTCCGCTTGAAATGTGATCTCAACAGGGTCACGTTATCATGCTATGCTCACGCGTGAACGCGATGCGACTCCAAATTCGCGGTTCACAGAAGGCAGTCACTGTGTCTACTTTTGGTGAAGGTTGTTCTGAGTGTACTGAGGGCTGTTTAGAGAGCCAGATACGGAACACTATTAATATGAGGCGCTGGCATATTTTGTTCGAAGCAACTATTCTGTACATCACTCAGTTACTTATTCTAGGTTTAGTTTCAAACCCTGTTCCACCATGTCCTGCATCCTAACCTTGATACCCTCAACCCTCGCGATCCCAAAAGAATCCACCATTGACACTTTCTGTAGCCGCGTAACATCGCGTGAGACCATTTGCTCCTCTTCCGGCCACCAACGAGACCTAATCGCCGCCTCAAACATTTCATCCTCAAAATTGTGACTGACGTCGTCAAAAAAGATCTCCTTGAGCTGTGGTGCTAGCCGGGCAGCATGCGTATCGTCATGGGTAAAGCATTGGAGGAAATTATTGTTGATAAAACCTCCATGGATGAGATTGAAGGTTGCGAGCTCGGGAGAGTGTTGCAGGAGGATGAACAATTGGTCGGAGGTAAGGGTACACCATCTCAAGGTAATGACTGTGATGTGTGGGGCGCGGATTTGAAATGCGGAGAACTCCTGGGAGGGCCAGACCACGTCCAATGTATCGGCAAACCCGAGTATCAGGCTGTTCAGGGAAGGAAGGATTAAAGGCGTAAAGAATGGCTCAACACGCCCAATCTCCTCGTCGGCGGCATCAAACTGAACATCGAGCGTCGTAAGAAAGGGGAGTACGGTGAGAGGCGCATGAACAGGGTCCGTTTCCGACCATTCACTTGTATAAAGCTCTGCGGACACCAGATTAGTGCATTGCAGCAAGATGGAACGGCAGACGGCGAGCAGGGATTCCGTGAGGTGGAGATGGGTGATTTGAGACCATGGCATCAACCTTCGTGCTCCGAGAATCCCTGCGCCACCATGGCCAGACGGCGAAGGCGCTGGCAGGGAAGAAATACAGATGTTGTGTCATCCACGTCGTACTCAATACGAAGGCTTTCGAGCGCCGTGAATGTACCAGGAGCAAGCTTCGCAAGATGGTGGAACACGTGTCGTTCCACGTCGAGGTGCTTCCATCTGCATGCCGTAGATGCGATGGCTGGGACGATAGTTGCCGCCCATTGCAAGTTATCGAAAGGGCCGGCCTCCAAGTTGGAGAGGAGGGTAACCGAAAGGGGGAGCGGCGCAGAGCGGCGGAGCATCATCGTCAGGCCGTCCAAATACTTCTTTGTGGTACGTGTCCTTCTGCTCAGTCGCAAATTGAGCCCACCTGCAGCCCACAGCTGCGGCGTTCCGGTAACAATATCCCGCCATTGTGGACAAACATGTGAAAGGACGAAGACCTGAGGTCGAATAATGGGATCGTGGGATTCATTGCTGTGTTGGCCCGCACTCTGTGAGTCCAGTCCCTCCCCGGGAGCGTCCGGCGAACGAGGATCAGCTGCATCGGCCTGAACTGCGAGTAAGAAGATCTCTACCAGCAACTCCGTGGGTAGCCTGCCCATCGGTGTGATCATCATCCACAGACGTGCAAGCGTGCAACGTTCCTTCTGGCGTGCGCATTCAAGGTCGTGTATCTCGGCTGTGAGACGGAGGATATTAGCCTCTGTCACGTCGATGAGATTCTTCACGTCCTCTTTTGAGGTGGGATTAAGAAGGAACGGGGCTGGGGCTGTGGACATTGCTTCAATTGCGATGTGTGGAGATGTGGGAGCAAGGGGTACCCGCATCAAAAATTTTCTACACTAGGTCTAAAAAGTGAATTAAGGTCTCGCCGGACCCTCCCTCCCTATGTGACATCACACATCAGTCACATCAGATGCCTATAAAATCGCCCCGCAGTTTTTTTTTCAAGTTTTTTTTTTGGTCGTTGCTCCACGTTGAATTTCAATCACGCGCATTCCTAGCGTGGAACAAAGCATGGTTACACAGAGTGCTGACTACAGGCACTTTTTTGCAGGTTCTACCATTCCGCGCGACACTCGTCGCAATTGCAATAGGTTCAATACTATGCTCAGAAGACAGGGCTGACGTAAATCCAACCAGAACACGACGAATTGGACCCGTTTGATGGCCAGCGGCAATCGTTCAAAAATACATCGCCGGCCATCCGGAGCGAATTCGAGATTCGAACTAGAAAATCTTGAGAAAATTCGTCCTCCACAGGGTTTTTTTCACCCACAAAAATCACATTTTTTCTCGACCCTTCTAAACACATTTTCGAAGCCCTACGCTATTTTCCAAAAAGTGAAATAAGGGTCCGGCGGACCCACCCTCCCTACTAGCTGATGTCTCGGCATCTTCCGGCGGGTACCCCTTGTGTGGGAGGCGGAAGCGAACTTTGGTGTGTCACACGGTGACCGTGACGTTCGCGTTTTGCCGAGGGCCATAGTGTATATAAGTATTGAATCGTCCGACTTGAACATTCGATGGTTGGAAGTTGACCACGCGTCCATTGGATGTTCATTGCGCGGTAAACAAAATCTGTGCACAAGAAAAACAGTAATAATATTTTTACGACTCCCTGGGACCTGCGGGTATGTTTTTCTCATCCAATCCCAACATCCCAGGCAATGAGGACCCCTCCGCACCGCAGAGTCTATAATTGAGCAGACGTCTTGTATTCCAAACATCGTAGTGGAAGTGAGATTGAACCTACCATACCATTCGGCTCCCTTCGGTTGTACGGGGTTCGATAATGAAGAAATAGAATGCATAATTGGTCTACTTCTCCTTTGCTTCAATATTCCACAGCTCCTCCATGGTTTTTGGTAAGGTCCTCATAAGGGCGGCGGTATTTTCCGCACGTCCAGTCCAGTTTTTGGCGAATTCGTTCTCAACCTCGATGGCAAAACACACATTGGTATGCGAGATACCATACTTCTTGAGCACGCCCTCTGCGAGCTCACTGATTGATCATACTATCACCGCAGGCTTATCGGAGTCCAACCGGAGCCCGACCCATTCCTGAAGCAAGGGCGAACGCTGAGTCCTCAACGGAGTATAAAAAAGATGAAGACGTACGTAAGAGTCTGGAATAATGGCGATGACGGTGTCGAAGAAATGCCTTGCGGAGGTGTAGTTGTGGAAGGAATATATACGGTGCAGACCTGGATGGCCTCGGAGAGCGCGAGTGGACAATGAGACGTCCCTGACAGACCAGCTGTTCATTACGAGCGGTTTAATATATGTTTCGAGGTCGGCTTCGGTAATTGGGGACGGCGAGGAGACGGGAGCGGGCGGCACGGGAGGCAGGGCTACAGGCGTGATCAGAGTAAGCTCTTCCAATAAACGCGAGCCGCGTTTACGCCACCCTGACTGCCCATAATATGTTCTCTGCCATCCGAGGCATCCTGATCCACTGGTCTAACAACAATGTAGGCACAACCACAAAGTCGCTGCCAACGACCTTCTTGTGATCGGTTTCCATCGCGATGGCGAAGGAAATCTGGCCTCGGGTCAATCCCGCAGAAAGCAAGCTGACAATAATATTGGACTCTTTTAGGGTTTTGCGGGCCAAATTTTTAATCTAGGGAGAAGCCGCACCGCGGGTCAGGAAAGGCACAAACTGATATGGAGAAATAACCTGCAGGGTCGTTCATATCTCGCGTGTTTTCAGCTGAACGCTACCAAGTCTTTCGTGGACAGGAAGCGAGAAGTCTGGCTCAAGAGGAAGCCTACTCTGGATACATCGACATCTTCCAGGCTGAAAGCTTCCATCCACGAGTGTACGATGGTTTGAGGTACTCCGAAAAATCGGATTCAACTAGTGGTGCTGTCAATGTTTCCGGCGGTGCCGCAGGGAGTGGAAGGAGGGTTGGCTGTCACAAGTCGTTGAACCGGGAGCCAAAACGAAGGAAGAAGCCGCTCAAACCTGTTTTTTCCTGACATAGGATAATTGTGTGAGCTTTGGCGAATTTGGCCTTTGTACATGTGGCAGCGGTGAATCGGGTTCCAGGGAAGAGGCAGCATGAGAATCCCGAGGCGATTGACGCGTCGGAGCGCTGGGTGAAACTCATCGCGGCGTAATGCAGGATTTGTTTGGTATCGTTTACAAGTCGTTTACCGACGCCTTCTGAGCACTGCCACTGACTCTGAACGACCACAATCCATGGCGGAAGAACTCAAAGCAGCGGGCAACACCCTTTTCGCGTCTCACGACTATAGAGGCGCTGCTGCAAAATACTCTGAAGCAATTGCAGTGGATTCCCATAACGCTGTGCTGTATTCTAATCGCGCTGCCTGTTATCACGCACTAGCTCAGCAAGTGCAGTCCACAAACTCCATCTCTGGGTTTCCTAACGAATCTTTTCTGACCAGATATGAAAATGGACTTTCGGACGCGCAAAAAGTTCTTCTGTCACCCACTTTTCATTCATTATCTCGTGGTTGAACTTGGTCGTTCGCAGGCTACGGAGATTGATCCCACATACTCGAAGGGTTGGTACCGCAGAGCTGCCTGCGAAGATGTATGCCAGATATCTGCGATGCTTTATCCACTAGTCTGATATTCAGCAGGGCTTGGGCAATTACCCTGAGAGCATCGAGTCATATCAAACGGCTATAACAACGGCTTCCGTCCCATCGCAAAAGGCCCAGTGCAAAACCGCTCTTGAATCCGTCCAGGCCAAGATCATGAATCCAAATACCATGTCAGGCTTTAAATTTAATCTGTGTGTACAAAAAATTGACCGCTTTTCATAGGTCAATAGATGTTATGAAAGCGCTGGCTCGAGCGCATGACATCCGCCTCCCGGTTTCCTTGAACAGAGATGTGGTTTATCGGGCTCTCTCTACACACCGATTGTTTGGAACTGAACCCAAGATTCGCCTTCTTCTCATCCCCCAGTCGCAGACGGCACCTCTGACTAAGTATGAGCTTGCCCGTGAACCTGGTGTCGACGTAACAAAAAAAATCGCTGCTCTGCTCAAATGTCGACTCACGGACTCGGTGGTGCTGCATTCTGAAGACCAAATCGCCTATGTTCGATTTTCTTCCCTGAGGTTGGACTGCACCTGCTGACATATTGAGACAGGCCAAAGGGAATTCTACCGGCGTTGGGATTGGTCGCCTCCACACGAGTTATGAAGCTTGGATGGACGATAATGCTGTCGCCGGGCGTCCTCTCAACCAACGGGCTTGCCGGTTATTGCACAGGCCGAACACGCATGGCCCCATTCTTGTGATGAAAACTACGTTCATCAAGTCTGATGACAGTGTGTTTGGGAAGTCCGAAGATATACTCTGCTTCGAAAGGGTCGACGAGGAGGAGCTGCTGAGCGACGATTTCAAGAAATTGAGAGCAGAATGGGTGCAGTTTAAAGGAACCGGTGATGCGCCACTTGTGATACAATTGGGCTAGAGATGGTGGACCGTGGACAAAATTGTAATGTTCCCAGGGTTTCAAGTTGAACGAGATTAATGTTGTTACGAAGTATGGGGAAAAGAAGACTCAAGACATTGGTTATTCTAGAATCTACACCCGACCTAAATCTTCATTCACCAATTCGAAGACGGCACCCGCCGCGTTCGTGGTGCCTGTGAGCATGGCTTGGGCAACCGTCTTCATCACCGTAGCCGAGTCGCCCGACGCAAACACGCCAGGCGCACTGGTCGCACCAAATGGACCGTTCACCACGATATTGTTCTGATCGTCCAGCTCGAGCCCAAGCTGCTCGGCAAATGAAGCCGCCTGTTTAGTCGGGGCGTGCATGGCGATGAAATCGAACTCGGCGGGGGGCTCTCCATCGTTGAAGTGCACGATCACGCCGGCGCTGCCGAGGCGTTCCTCGACGCGAGAGACAGCGGGAGCGATAACAGGATTGTTCCTTCCGGTGAAGTTGTCGTAGACAGGTTGGAGGGCCTCGGGGACCGACGCGCCGTTTAGAAACAACGTCAGCTGCGAGGTTACAGAGAAGAAGGGGGCGTTGTTCAACATGGGTGCTCCCCACAGGGCACCGCGTTTGCCAGCGACTTCTGTTCCGTGACAGAAAGCGCAGTGGAGGATACTTTTGCCCCAGGCGGCGCGGAGACCTGAGCGACGTGTAAATATTACCTGCCGAGGGATGAGTTGAAATAAACGCACCTGGAATTTCTGGCAGAACATCCGTGCTTCCAGACGCGATAATTAGCTTCCTGGATGTCCACTTTCCATCGACGATAAAGCCAGTAGGCATCCGTTCGACCTTGCGGATTTCATGCTGAACGAACGTCGTTTTCCCGTAACGGTCGATCTCACGACGCGCCGTCGCGCGAAACTGGGCTAGGGGGACACCGTCGAACCCTATCACTGTGTGCATCTCCGCCGCGGGGGCGTTGCGGTACTGCTCGCTATCGAAAAGGATGCTGGTGCGCAAGACACGAGAGAGAGCGAGAGCCGCGGAGAGACCTGCTGGGCCTCCGCCCAGAATAATAGCGTCTGCAGCAAGAGAGGACATTTGCAGTTGAGGGAAATTGAGGACATTTCACCAGCTGAGTCGCGGGCTAAATAGGGATACGATAACTGTGAGGGTCCCTCCGACCTCCCGAGTCACGCCGGAGCGCTGACCACGCAAAGTTTGGCTACCGGCACCCGCGGTCCAAAAATCGTGCGCTTACCTAAGCATGATGGAGCCATTTTGGTGGCAAACGGCTTCCAAGTGCTGTTCTCATTCATTTAGGTGACTTCACCTTCCAAGGACCACAATAATGTCTTTGAAGCTTGGTATAAACTCAATAACAATTTTTCTGAGGCACAGAAACCTCTCGTTCATGTAGAAAAGGGCAATTCACCTTTGTTTGTTCCAGCTTTCGGCAGCTTTGCCACTGATCCAGATCGACCTAGCATAGGCTCCCACGGACTCGATATAGACCCAAAAACCGGCCCAAATATTATTTTAAACCATTATATATGTATTCTTGGCAAAACTTGCCCAATAGTGAACTCAATAAGGGCACATTTTTTAAGGATTTTGGGCCAGAGCTGAGGCGAAAAAAATGTGTTGCCAAGAATACATGTAAAATGAATTATAAGCATTTTTAGGCCGATAGGATGGGTGGTAGCATTGCCCGTTGATTTTATACCGGGTTTGTTCATCGAGACTCACATTTTGGCAGTGCATCTAAATTGGGACGTGCACGATGATGCGATCAAAATCCCGTCTCATTGCCGGTAGCCACGCAAAGGCCCAGCGTTGGCCCAGCGCGAAAAAAAAGAGATACACGTGGTATTGACGTCACCTTTCAACTTTCCGTTCAACTTTCCTCCCGCCAAATCCATCAGCACTGCTAGAATTGGACCAGCTGCGCAACTGCTGCGTCTGCATGACGGATGAGATATTGTTGCGTGAGAAGGGTAATGGAGCCCCACAGTCATCGCCGAACTCAACTAGTAACGATTCCCGGGCCATCAACGCGGATTATACCATACAATATACAGTACTCCGAGTCGTATGCTAAAGTACTCGGGGAAGAAGAGAGCGATGCACACTCCTTAGCTAGGCCTGGATTCAGAATGCGTGGAATCTGGATTTTGTCCGCACAATATATTCAAGAGCAAGAACTCAGACAGCCTGAGGGAAGATAACGTCAGTGGCTAGATCAGCTATAGCGAGTGTAACACAAACGCAAGTACGTAATTAAGGAGAGCGGAAAGATTATATGCCATCGGGAAAGCGATGCGGGTCGATGCTATATGTACATTGCGAGTGAGGTGGGGAGGTCACGGTATCAGGTAGCAAATCAGGATACCGGTCCCAGCCCTTGTCTTCGGTGCACCCATGTGCCGACTACATCGCATCTTATATCAATGAGCTCACTCCGGCTAGTGGAAAATGCCACGAGCACACGCCAGTGGCATCAGCGCTTTTACCTCCGCCGTGAGCACGGTGTTACTGATTTTCCTATGCGTCTGCATAAACGAGAGGCGCCGCAGCGACGCGAACCGAGGCGTCACCACTATCGCGTCAATCAAGAGCCAATCTGGACCGGGCACGAGGTTGCGCATTCCGATCGTAAGAGTGGGGAGACCGACCGAGGACAGCAGCATCAGCGTAGCAGGGATGGTGATGGGGTACTGCCAGACGAGTGTAAGATGCATCAGCCCGGGCGTGAATGCGAGAGCGTGCGTTTGGAAGGCATAGGTGTGTGCAGTGTAGGATAGCAACGAAGGGTTCTGCCATACGTCGATCTAATACGCTAGCGAGAGGAACTCGATGTTGGGGCCATAAGTGTCGATCGGCGCGGTACGCATGCCGCGAGCGAATCCTCCGAGCGTGAGCGACGTGAAGATCGGGGGTGCATGGTGTGAGAGCTGGCAGCCACTCAAACAATAGGCTGGGTCCTTGCTTTAGCGATATATCCAGCGTGTGCAGGCGGGAATACATCCATCGGCAGAACGGGCTCGGTTTGCACAATCCCGCCGTCCTCGTCACCATTAAGGCGCAGATGTGTGAGGCGTGGCAGGCCGGACACGATATCCGCAACAACGCGGAGCGGGATATCGCTGTGAAAAACCAGCTCGAAGTGGGTGAGAGAGACAGGCGCCGAAGCGTGGGATGTGGTTCTGCAGCCAGCGCTGGAATCCTTCAGCCGGTGAGTGCGGGGCGTGGATACAGAGCTCAGTGAGTGCGGAAAAATCCTGCAGCCGTGCTACATGCACGTCGGTGAATGGCTTGTATATGATACGAATAACGAGCGAGCGCACGAATGACAGGAGTGAAGTGGATGAAGCGTCCATGAGGTTCATGAATCCCGGGATAGCGGCGTCGGAGAGCACGGTTTGTGGTGGAACAAATGCTTCCTGTTGCGGGGAAGCCATCGCCTGCAGACACGGACGCAGGCACCGACATCTTCAACGTTGGCGACATGATCGATGACCGTCTACCAGTTCTTAGGCGAATTCCTGCATGAGTGGGAGCAGGAAGGAGTCGTTAGGGGATTCACCCTTCCTCTTCATCCTCCTGATCAGGGACAAGTCTTAGTAGACCATTAATGCGACAGGGGAGAAGGACGAGCATTACTCTGATCTCGGCCGTGATCATTTCTGTTCCGCTCTCGCGTAAAGGGCGGATTTGTATGGGGCAAGGGAGCCAAAGTTCACAGTGGGTTCCGCCGTGAGTGTCGTGGAACTCATTTAGAGTGGAGAAAAATGTTGTATTGCCGAATCCCCGGAAACGCAAGAGGTTGCAAGAGGATGCATTGAAATTTATGGGGTAGATGCAAAATGGACTGCATTTTGGCTACAAGGGTCGATTGCAGCGCCGATTCGAGGCAAACGCAGGCAGATGCCATGGGGACACCTAGATCGGTTACAGTGAACTCGTTTATATGGGTAGCTTCGCGGCCACTACTTGATTCCTCTTCGCCATTCCATTCGGGCGAGAACCGAGGAGATGAAGTGAGTTCGTCGCCGATGACAACGCAGGTCGTGGCTCAAACGTGGCTCAAAGGAGACCAGTTGGATTCGAAACCTATCTTGACAAAAATCCCCATATTCTCGGCCCAGTCTTCAAGCTCCAGTAAGATAATTTGACAGGGAGTACGGCACCGAGTGCTTGCAGTTCGAAGAAAAAGAAATGGAGGAATGCTGCGATGATGTGATGTCAAATTCTCTGCCTTTATTGTTATCACTTTATATCCGTCCCGCGATGAGCATCGCGTCTGCTTCCACGATTCCCGGATATGTCCTCCGGTATCGATCCCATGCAATGGACGGTGTGTACTCTATCGTTGCTGGGCTCATCTTGCGGGTCGTCGTTGACGCTGCGACCTTCCACGACGTCAAACTAAGCGGCACTCTCGTTGGTCTGTGGGAGGGTGTGGTCCTGCTTCATTATGTGAACAAGGCCCCATCGTCCACGGATCCGTACTTGGCTTACGGGGTGCGGCTCTTTGTCGATTTTCTCTTCACAGAGAGCATCTTCAAACTCGTGATAGTGCTGCTTTGGAGCACGATGGGAATGGTCCTGGCGGACGTGGCCCCAGCGGTCTGGGTGGACAGCGGTCTCAAGCACCAATGGAGTCGAATCCGACGCGATCTATATCGCTCGACGAGGATGTTCTCAAAACGGCGAACTACGACGGTCCGTTTCGTGACATCGCCGACGATAGCGTCGACCGTGAGCAGTGTGGGCTCTACAGCCACCACAACGGTCGCCACAACGGCCGTCCGACCATCAAGGACTCGGGCAGTTCCTCCACAATCACCAACTACCTCAGTCGCTTCACCTACCCCAGTCGCTTCACCTACACCAGTCGCTTTAACTACCCCGGTCGCTGCAGTTCGTCCCCCCATCATCATCCGGCGAAAATCCCTGGTGCCCGGGACGTTCCCTGGTGCAGAGTGGTCCGAGACGGACACGGATGCAGGAACAATGGTGGACGAAGACAGGGAAGACGCGAGGATGGCAACCATGCCCATCTTCCCCCGGTCGTCTCACGTCACTATCGCGCGCATCGTACCTTCAGAATCATCGGAGAATTCATACACCAATAGCTTCACGACTTCTCCCCGATCTTCGTCCCCCGCCTATTCCCTCGACTACTCGGACGATCCCTCGGCATTCAATCCCGTAGATATCCCGTCCGACGTCGAGGACGAGAACGAGATTATCGTCCGCAACCGCGAGACCACGCCGAAACAAAAGGTTATGGTTCTCCCCCCCACACCAACCGAGTCCTTGCAGGACTGGGGAAGCGTGAACGGTGGCGAGGACGTCCCTCCGTCGCCTTGGATGCCTCACATTCCTGATAACGAACCGCTCGACGAATGGGAAACAGTCGACGCCGAGGAGCAGGCACCCCTTCCCCCTCCAAAGGACGCGACGCCGCACGACGAGGGGAGCGACGATTCCAGTGTAGCTGCGCCGTCTACTATCGCGCCGGATCCAATTCCAGCAGCCGTCGACGATCCTAATGCCACGGCGCCCATCCACGATCCTACCACCGCACCTATTGATGATCTCCCCCCCATTTCTATGCCCGTCCCCCATCCCACACCTCCCCCGGCCGAGGAGGAAACAACCGAACCACAACAAGAATCTGTCGCGCCCGAGTCCACCCCCGCTCCGGAACCGCTCGCCGCCAAGGAGGACGCTCTTCGCACTCCTCCGCCATCCTTTGAAGACTTGTACGGCTCCGAGACCGGGCCCGATCCTGAGCCCACAGCGGACGGCGCGGAGCCAACAACCACCCTCGCGCCGAGCAAGCCCCCTACGGAACGCGCCGCATCAACGCATGCCGTCTCGCGGCCCACCACACCCACTCCCTCCCCGGCCTCCACCATCCGGCACGCCCTGTCCCTGCGCAAGGAGGCGCTCGCGATCACCGCGCGCATCGCGTCGCTCAGCCGCCGACACAGGACCTCCGTCGCAGAGGGCACCTCCGCCGCCGCGATCGCCGCGGTGCTCGCCAAGAACGAGCTGGACCGCGCCGAGAAAGAGCTTGCGCAGGTGAACGAGAAGGCAGAGGGTGCTTTTGTCGGTGGTGTGTCCCCTCACTCCTCTCTGAAAGAAGTACGATATTGATTGCGGTGTATTATTACAGCGTACAACCCGCCGACGGCGTCGCTCTACGAGCTCAACACCACGGGGCTGACGGGCGAGGAAGCCGTGCGCCAGACCGAGGCGCGCTTGGAAAAGCTGCTGCTCGCGCCTGTGCCGCCTGCGGGGACCACACCCGAGGACCTGGCGCACGACTCGCCGAACCGGAGCGCGCTGAAGGTCACCATGGAGCAGACCATCAAGGGGCGGTTTGTCAAGCAAAAACTGCTGGATGCGCTGAATAGGTGTGTCGCGCTCTTTTCCCCTCACCTCTTTATTCATAGTGCCGTAGCAACGGATTGAACTGGCTCGATGACCACTCGCATCCGAATGTTATATGGGTTATGCTGCTGGTAACAGCAATAGAGGAGCCCGCGCCGGACCCCGCTGCTAAGGAAGAGCCTCCGGAGAAAAAAGACGATGAGGACGACGCCAAGGAATACTAGATATTCCGGCACGTACTATATATGACACTGGATTTCCTTCGGATTTCTCATGCACTGTATACGCTGTATTTCAAGACCCCGCTTTCGTATTGCTCAATGGAATTCTTATTATTACATCGCGTAGAACTTCCGTCCAAAAGAGATAGCAGTCATTCATACATATCCGTTTTTCTTTCCATTTACCTCGCAGCGGCAAAGCCCCCGGTCGACAAGCTCTCGGGCAGCGCCCCGAGACAGTCGTCGGCCGCCGCCTTGTCCGCCGTCAGCTCGATCGTGACGTTGCCGCCTAATCTGAAAACATCGTAGAAATCCAAGTGGCACCGCCCTGCTGGGACGCCGTTAATGGTTACGTTCGCGACGTATGCCACGGCCCCGTGCGGGATGGTCTTTTGCACCGAGTGGGAGTCGAAACCGATTGTGGTAACAGTGGTGGATGTGCCCAAGAAAGAGTTGTGGATCGTGTACTTGGGGGTGAAAGGCGACAAGATGAGGTATTGGGTGGTTGAAGGTACGGGATAGAAACCCAGGAGATGGAAGGAGAGAAGGGTCGCCATCGCCGCCTGGTCATATATTTCATTATTCCTATCCTATATATTAAAACAAGTCGACATACCTGGTCATCGTTCCCCGGAAGTCCTGCGGGAGCTGGAGGGCAATGTCAGCACTCGATTCTTATAGAGTCAATATCCCTTACTGATGTCGAAGTTCTCGAACACGACTTGTCTGACACGGTCGACGCTCTGAGCCGGATGATTGGCATAGTGGTATCCGATGGGAGTCTGGGGAAGGAAAGGTAAGAGGAGAGCGTTTACAGTGAAATACGCAAACCTGGAACGACGGTTCATTCCCAGCCCCGTAGTAGCCAGCCTAAGAGGGAAGCATCAGCGAGTTCATCCCGGAAGTACTAGTCACCGCTCTTACTGCGAAGAAGTGGTTGAGGCGCTTGACAAAAGTGTCCTGCGAAGACAAAGTCAGGGAAGGCCGCAAGAAAGCACGAAGGACGTACATTTCCTCCCATCAATTCGATAAGGTGCGCCGTGTCGTGGGGAGCAAACCTGCGTATCTTACATTGAGCAAGGGGTCTAGGAAGAGGGTAATGAGTCAGTACTCACCAGCTGTATTCCCAAGATGAGGATTCGTAGAACTAGGCCTCTGCGTTAGTATTTATACCGGATTAGCCATGATGATACTCACCCCGTTGGTGTTGTCGGATTGAAGGGAGCATTCGGTGGTGACATTGTCAACCGGCGAGCAGTGTGTGGGGTCGGTAAAGTTGAATTTCCCATTGCTGTACCGTTTCTGGGCGAATCCTGCACCCAAAATTAGGATAAAGTACGAGTTGCAGGGGTAGTCGTACCCTTGAATCCATCGCTGACAACAGTCGGGTCCCTATAGGAAGGCATTAGCTCTATCGCCTGGAACAAGCGCCATGCGTTTATACCAAACATTGCGGTAATTCTTAGATGAATCAGCCATTGCAGAACATGAGATTGGGAAGATAGCGTACCAGGGAGCGGTTAGCGAATTTTGCTTCATCATCGGTCTTGCCAAGCACCTGAGCAATTTGGCGAATGGCGAAATCTTCGAAGGCATACTGGGGCCGCATGAGTAACCCATTCGATCCACAGAAAAATCGAAAGTACCTCGAGGGTTCTGCTTCCCTCCCTGGTCTGCCTACCGGTACTGGCGGTATCCAAAACGGCAAAGGGCACGTAACCGAACTGGCTGAGGAGAAATGAGCTGTAGGTCGGTCTGAACTGGATCCGACAAAACATACTTATATACGTTGGACTGCCGACCCTGGATATTCCATTCCGGAGGGTTGACCTCCGCGTCCGTCCACGCAGCAGAATACAATTCCTCCAGATCGATTCCCAGCGTCGCGGCTTCATTGTGGTAGTGAGTTGCGAAGTGGCCGACGATAACATCTCCGCTGGAGCCTAGAGAAGAATAAGACGGGGTGCAGGCCCTGGGCGAGTTTACCGAACGCACCTCCCTGAGTCCAACCCGGGAGATTATTGGCTCGGCATCTGCGTTAGGGTTAGGGTCAGGAAACAGATATGGAATCGAAATGCGCACTCGGGCATCCAGCCGTTCTTGCGCCAGCCATCGATGTAGCTGTCGACGATCTGAGCGAACTCGACAGGAGAATGCAGCGACATCAAAGGGTAGAAAGTTCTGAAAGTGTCCCAACTACAATATAAGGAGTCGAAGTAGAACGAGCTGGTCCCCGCAAAGACCCCTTGGGTCTCGCCCGTAGCGTTATTCTTCAGGTCTTATCAGCACAGCGGAACATGGAAGCTGGAAGGAGACTGACGGGAGTAAGCGACGCGCGGTAGAGCGAGCTGTACAGCATTTCAGTGACATTGGGGGGAGTGTTGGGAACGTCGATCTCAACTGTTTAGACAGTCAGCAGGTACTGACGGAAAAAAAGGAAGGACGCACTTTTCGACAGCTTCTCGTTCCAGAGCGCCTTGGCCTGCGCCTGGATGTCCTCGAATGACGTGCTACCAACTTCGGACTCGGCGTTCGCGCAGGCCTGGTCGGTCGATACGAACGAGATGCCGACGCGGATGTTAACCTGCTTCGGGGTATTATCGAAAGAGAATAGGGCTCCGCTTTGATACACTCCTCCGATCAGATTGATGGAAAGGTTCAGGTGTGTTTGTCCGAGGCCCTTCGCGTCGAGTCCGAAACTGTCGGCTGTGAGCAAGAATCTCTTGTGAGGAACGGCAACTCACCTGTCGGCTGTCCAGACACCATATTCGCTTAGCGTCTGTTTCCCTCCATCAAGCAAGTCGTAACACGCAAATGCCTGGTAGTTAAATCTCCCCGGCCCGAAACTGTGCAGCTAGCAGTTAGCGCCAACCTTTTTCGCTGGGAGGGGGCGCACCTGGAGCCCCAAAAGCCGCCAATGGTAATTTGCCCCTTTGTAGGATCCTAGACACGGTCCACATGAGTGATTCGCAGAGAGTTAGGCTCGAGAGACGTTCGCACGATATTCATGGAGCCCCCAGCAAAGGAACTCGGAAGGTCGTTGGCCAGATCGAGGACGAAGTATGGTTTAGAACCCGTCGGGAATGTGAAGCGCTCCAGGCCGGCACGGCGTGTAGCTATCGCCTCCATCATAATGTTGTTGTCCAGCGTCTGCGCAAAGTATCCGGGCGAGGCAACTGCACGGGGAGGGTCAGAAGAAGAACGCGAAGATGGTAAATAGAGACGAACGATCGGTGTGGAGCTTGCGCAACCGCTCGCGGCGCGCGAGGCTGGTCGTGCATGTGTCGAATCCATGCGGGCAGAGGAGGGGCATGATTTCAAAGTTCCCGTAGGTACCCAGGGAGGATCCGGTGCCGCTATCGTGCATTGGGCTCAGACCGCGGATCATCTGGGTGGGATCGGTAACATATCCTGCACGGCATTGAGGTCGTGTCGGAGATAACGAGTTTGTGCGAACGAACCTGCTGGCGCGTAACCCGTAAGGTCGGTGGAGAATTTGACCTGTCTGAATTTCAGTGGGGATCTTGTACATAGGTCGCGGAAGAGCTCACCATTCCGAAAGGGATCGAGGCTCCGGGACTATTGACTGCTTAGTACTACAGGCAACACCAGCTTGCGGCGCGTACGTACCAGACATCACCAAAGTTGTCTACAAAACAAAGTCAATGAAATTCTCCTTGGCCTGAAAGACGATCTACCAGTGCCAATGAATGGGTTCACGAACGCGGTGTAGTCCAAGGTTGTTGCATTGGCTGCATTCTTGATGGCTGCTGTTATTCCAGCTTGCACAGACGGGGCCGGCTGAGCGTTTACAGACGACAGCAGGAGTCCTGCGGTAGTTAAAAGGATGAGGTGAGCCATGGTGAGATACAGCCCGTCAAGTGGGCGCTGCAATTACGCACCTTTTAAGTATCAATCGTGGAGTGCTTCGTAGATTCGAAGCACATGGCACGCGGTCGGTGCGGATGGTGAAAGACTTCATGCCTTCGAGAGCGCGTCAAAATCGAGGATCGGGTTCGTCTTGTGATAACGCGACCTCATTCGCGAACAGCGGCACATGTGTTGAGAATTGTTAAGAACGGGGTTCTGAACGGTTCTGATGCCGGCAGCCCTCATCCCCAGGGAATTAGCATGATGTGGGGCAGTTTTCGGTCGGAAGACAGTGGTCAGAAAATGAGGGCCGAGAAGGCAAGTGGGCGCATGGCGGGATGCTCCAAGAATACTAGCGGTGAATTGACGATAACGATTCCGGCCCCAAGGCTCAGACTACATCCTCGAAAGGGTGGCTAGGGTGGTCTGAGGGTGAGCGCAGAACAGGGGATGAACACATGTCGTAAAACCTGAGAAAAATGTCCAGTGACCCTTCGGAGTCTGAGTACGATAAAGGCCATTGGGGAGCTGCCGCTTCGGCGTGGCTTAATCTCAGGTAGTTGGAAAAGATAGAATCCGAGAAGCGACGGCGCGGTCCGGGGAAGACATGGAGGTCATTGCTCGGGGCCGCTGTTTACTGTTTATTTCTGTCTTTGCTCACCAATGACCCTCGCACGCCCGTCATTTTACGGACGCCCGCGCCCTGTTCCAAGGGCGCGTGCCAGTCTAGAGCACGATACATTCGGGGCCTCTCAGCTTGCATTAGGACAAATTGGGTTTTGCACTCGAGACTTTGGGAGGCATCCTAACGGCAACCCATTCGTACCACGACAGCGTGCAAGGGGGTCCACGTAACGGTATAGGCGGACAAAATCTCTGGATGGCGTTGTGATTGTTTCGCCTTGCAACAAAAGTGGCAGCCGCAAAAAAATGACTTCACCTTGACTCGGTCGACCCCTATCAACCCTTTCTCTTCTTCCACCATGTCGCAGTCCGTACTCCTACCCAAAATCACGCATGTCAAGGCAGACATCTTCGCCGCACCTGCAGGCTCCATCCTCGTTCATGCCTGCAATACGAAAGGCTCCTGGGGCGCCGGGATCGCCGTAGTTTTCCAAGAAAAATACCCTGGCGCATTTGCAAAGTACAAGAACACCTGCAAGAAGGAGGGGGCCGCGCTGCTTGGGACGTGTCTGCTGATCCGCGGCGAGCAGCACGACGTCGCCTGCCTGTTCACGTCGAAGGACTACGGGCGGCGGGTTGACTCAGCCGCGGACATTCTCGCAGCGACCAAGCTCGCGGTGGCGGACCTCTTGAAGCAGAACGTAGACCCTGTAAAGGAGTTGCACTCGTGGTACGTGGGTTTTTTTTCAGGGGGTCCTTCCCTTATATCGCGCTGCATAGTCGCTTCAACTCTGAAAGATTCGGCGTACCGTGGGAGGAGACGGAAAAGGTGCTGGCGGAACTGGGTGCAGAAATGATTGTGTACGAGCGACCTTGAGGTCATAGCATTCTCAGTCAGTTTATAACAGACATGTAAAGTGTACAGAAGCAACTTCGGTCTCTCCGAATATTCCTCGAGCTCGTGACGACGTTGGTTCACCGACATCTGGAGTAAGAAACACCGATGTCCCCGACCACTCGTACATTAAGTCGGTCCCCGTAAGTGCTCTTCATTGTTTTGCAGTCAAGATTCCATTTCAGATAAGACCGAGTCCGTTTGTGCCTTGTCTAGCACCATGGCGATGAGTAAATTTCGCTTGGACGCCCGGAGTACGTGGGATGCGGCACTGCTTTAACACGCCCGGAGCCTGCAACGCTGTTGTTCTTTCCATTAACACATGATGCGACACGATACATTCTTGTGACAAGTAGAACAAGGTCGGCGAGTCCGGTGCGGATGTGCGATTGTTATTTTTCCGTTCTAACAGTGTGTGGCCAGGCTAGAGGCGTCGAGGCATTCAGAGCACACATGTACCAGCCTGGCAGCTGGATTTGAGCCTCCAAGGGGCAAGGAAAACACGAAAGAGGAGGACAATTGCAGTCGGAGTCACGCGTCACGGTGTGACATCTCTGCTCTATTGTTCCGATTCCGCTTTCGAACACAAAGAGAAAGCATTGTTCGCCTCGGTCACTCAAAAGCCTGTGTAAGAATGCCAGTTTATTCTTTCCCGACCCCCTCACGAAGTCTCTACGACGTCGCCGGTCGACCATGTCCGTTACCTCCCCCAACAGCTGGTCATCAGCTCCCCCCACTTACGACGCTCACTCTATCGACTCTACGCAACTTAGACCGTATCTCCAGCTCCCTCACTTGATTTCCCTCACATGGCTCGCATACCCCATCCTTTCCCTCATTTTTGTCGTCTTCCGCCTCCAACTCTCCCTCTCTTCGGCCCAGGATGCAGTTGCGAGCGCAAAAGGCGACCTGCTCACCAGCTGCAAGGCAGCAGAGCAGGCCGCCACTGCCGCCGCAAGCATGCCCCGCTACATGGCGATTGCTACAAACGAACAGTTCGCCAACGCCGTTAACGATTCCATGAACGCCGCGAAAGAGGCCTTGATTCTCGCTCTCACTATTATGGAGGCAATTATCAACTTCATCGTTGATATATACCGATCGACATTCCTCTGCTTCCTTGAACTTGTCATTCAAGGTGGCCTCGCGATCCTCATCGGCGCCGTGCAGGAGGTACGTCGCATTCTATCGATATTGTGGCCATTTTGCTAACTGCAATCATCAGCTCAACGTCGTCGTGCAGGCTGCTGCAAGCGGTATCCGCACCGCTCTCCAGGATGCTGTTTCCGGTGCGAACACTATTCTGTCGGGTGCCGCCAGCGTTGCCAACAAGTTTGGCCTCAACATCCCCACGAGCATTCCTGTTCCGGACCTGACGTCCCTGGAGAATGTCACCCTTCCACAGTCGTTCACCGACTCTATCACCGCTCTCAACAACAGTCTTCCCACCTTCAACGAGCTCAAGCAGGCGGTCGAACAGTTGTATGTCTCCCCAATTGGTTTTTCGGCATTCGCTCACGTCTGATTGTCCAGCATTGACACTCCATTCGAATTGCTCAAGGCGGACATTAACGACACATTTTCCGGTCTATCCTTCAACTCTTCCGTGCTCGCCGTCCCCGAGCAAAACACTCTGTCGTTTTGCACGGATCTCGACACTTCCTTCATTGACGACCTCGGCCACGACCTTGTGAAGCTTGCCAAGATAGGCACCCTCATCATCATCATTCTCATCATCGTCCTCATCGGCCTCAACTGCCTCTTGGAGTGGTACAAGTGGCGGTGCCAGCGGCGCCACCTCGAGTACACCCGCCAGGCATGGAATACCGACCCCACGCTGTACCAGCAAACATCCGGCGGTACACCGAACGTCACGCTGTCGGATCACAACCTCCTGATGCTCCAGGCTAACGGCGCCCACCCCCTCCTCACCCGCATCGCCAACACCGTGTCCGCCAAGCTGCGGCTCTCCCCCTCCAAGCACATCCACTTGCAGTGGTTCCTGCACTACGTGTTCCACCCGCCCGCCCTCGCCTGTTTCCTCATCGGCTTCTTCGGGCTGCTCTCCGTCGAGCTCCAGCTGCTCGCCATGCGCCCGCTGGTCGACAAGTACTCTGCCCAAGCGGCAAGTACTGCGACCGATTTCAGCAACACGATCGCTACGAGCATTAACGCCAGCATGTTTAACCAGAGCGCTGCTTACGCGTCTTCGGTCAACGGGCACGTCGACGTGATCCAGAACACCATCAACGACGGGCTCTTCGGGTGGGTGAACACCACGACGACGACGCTTAACACCACGATCGAGACGTTCTACGAGGACATCCAGAATGCCGTCAACCTTGTGTTCAATGGCACGATCCTGGACGCGCCCATGCAGACATTCATCAAGTGCATCATCGGGAGCAAGGTCGACGCGATCGAGGATGCGCTGACGTTCCTTCACAACAACCTCAACATCAACATGCCGCGCGTGAACGAGACCATCCTGGTGCTGTCGCCCGCCTCCGTGAACGAGGCTACGCAGCCCATTGCCGCGGCGGCCGTTGGCGACAACGGCGACGGCGGGGGGCTCGTCGAGAAACTGATCAACACCTACGCGGCCAGTCTGCGCAAGGAGCGTGTGATGTTTGGGGTCTTCATGGGTTTGTGGGGCTTCGTGGTGCTGATGGGCTTGTCCGTCATCCTCTGGCATTCTTACGGGCGGGCATTCGTGGAGAAGCGCCGGCGGCGCAAGTGGGAGAGCGAGCAGCGATCGCTGCCGATGGCGGAGGAGAAAGGGTTCGGCAACAGTGGCGTCGCTAACCAGCACACGGATCTGCCTTCCTTCACACCGCTTCCTTCTCCCAAGCTCGGAGGGTCCTTCAATCCCTTCACCTTTGTGCGCTCGATTTCGCCCAAACCAAAGAACGCCGACGCTAGTCGGTCGATGAACAGCCTCGAGAAGTCCAACAATCGCAGCTGGGATACGTTCTTCGATACCTCGAAGTCGAGCCGCACCAACATCAGCACGAAGGAGATTAGCAAACCTATGAAACTTGTTGGACGCCGGGGACGCGAGGTCTTCGTCGGCGATGGTGACGCACCCGCACCCGCACCTCCCCCTTCCACCGAGCCAGAGTCACAGCAGTCGGAACGCCGCACTACGAAGTGGTTCGCTCGATTCGCCGGGCTCTTGGGGAAGAACCCCGAATCTGGCAGCATTGAGCCGTACCCGGAATTCAGCCCCAACCGCGACTCGACTTCCCGTGTGCGGCCTGTGTTGCGCGTCAAAATTGACCGGCCGGCGAGCGACCCCCCGAGCGATGCTGGCAACAACTCTTCGGTTCAGCGAGGGCAGGTGCAGGACGACCGTTCCCGGTGGTCTGTCACGCCCGAGAACACTGCGCGTGCTCCTCTGAAACCGTGGACGGGGCTCATGTCGCCGACGACTGGTGCGTGGCGGCACAAACACAAGCCTAGCGTCCCGTCGAACGTCAATTCCATGGATGTGAACTCGCTGTACGACGTGTCGATGGCGTCGATTCCGTCGATGCAGCCCACCCCGCTCGCTATGCCGCTGCACTCTGGCTTCGATGTCCCGCGCAGGCAGCCGATCCTCCCGCACCATCCCGGAGTGTCCAATCTCTCGCAGGTTACATCCGGGACGACGATCTTCCCCGACACGCGGCACCGGCGGTCCCTTTCCGCCAACGAAGCCTACGACTACAACTACGCCCCGCCGTCCGCGCGCCGGCTCACTGTGACGAACGGCGACGTGGTGCCAGACTCCCCTCCCACCGCGAACAACCCATTTAGCGACGCGAACATGCTCTCGGTGCCTAGCAACGCCTCGCCCTCCACGCCTGTGACCCGGCTGTTGACGACCACGCACGCCCGCCGCTCGTCGTCCGTCGACCCGTTCGTGACGCCCTTTGACGATGAGCACCGCGTGACGATCAGCCACGCCGGGGCGCGCAAGAGTGTGCAGACGAATCCGTTCGCGGCCGTTGCGCTGTAGCGGCTGGGTCTGGAACCTTGCCCGCTGCCGCGCACGACGATTTGATTCTTGATAATAACGACGAGACGACTCACGAATGAATGGACACGCACGCATCCTCCTAATAGATAGACCAATACCTAATTGCACCACTACTGTATATTTCGCGAATCTGTTCTCATTGTATTTTTATCTCTCTCTTGTCTGGAATACTCGAGTCGTTGTATCATTTACTTCAATCATGATTGCTTCTGTCGAGTTGCTCAAAAAACCGAGTGTGCGTCGTGGATCAGTTGCATCTCCGTAGAGTCGGGATAGGCGGGTATGTGTTCGTGTTAGCACCTCACATCGTAGCACAGCCTCATGCATGCAGTTGGGTGGCAGTGCTCAGAAGGTGTCACGTTAAACGATACCCAACTTGAAACAAATCCCGCCACGATGCTACTCTGCGTGTTTCGCCCGCCGCTCAAACGCGTCAATCACCTCGGGATTCTCGCTTCAAGGCATACACGGTCTTTACCTCAACTTACCCAGAAGCGGCAATATGCTACATCTTCCATGGAGCCCGAGTCACCCGCTACCCCAAAGGTTATTGTCTCCTTCTTCCATAGACCCACTGTAATGACTGTCCTACAGTCTGCTTCCAAGAAAAAAAAGGTTTGGTCTCTCCTTCTTCCCCAAACCTGCTGTAATGACTGTCCAACAGTCTGCTGCTGAGAAAAAACAGGTTTGGCCGTTCCTTCATTTATACTCCCGGTTCAATGACTTGTGATAGCCAACTCCCCTCCCACTCCCAGTGGCACCGCCAGAACCATTGACGGCATCACTAGTTGAATCTGATTATTCGGTGTACCTCAAACCATTATACACTCGTGGATGGAAGCTTTCAGCCTGCAATATGTCAGTGAAGCGCGGTGAGGTGACACCCGGGGCAGGCTTCGTCTTGACACAGATTTTTCGCTTCCAGTCCACCAAAGACTTGCTCGCGTTCAGTAAGAACACACGAAATGCATCGTTCGGCCGCGTAAGAAGCTGTCTCTCAATATTAGCTTGTGCCTTCCTGACCTGTGTCGCGACTTCTGCCTAGATTTTGCTCAAGAAAACCCCAGAAGAGTCCAATATCGAATTAACTGTCAGCCTGCTTGCTCCCGAATTGACCCGAGGCCAGATTCACCTCGCCATCGCGACCGAAACCGAATACCAGAAGGTCGCTGGCAGAGATTTCGGTGTTTCACCCACACCGTGGCTGTCCTGGGTCAGGACGCCTCAGAGGGCACAGAAGATGCTTTCTAAATATCGGAACGGGCCGTTCAATTTCCTGGCAAAGCTTGGTCCGATCACGCCTGTACCTTTGCCTCGCGCACCACCCGCCCCCGTCTCCTCGCCGCCTTCGATTACAGAAGGCGACCTCGAAAGATACATTGCACCACTTGTAACGAATGGTTGGTCTGTCAGGCGCTTCCCAGTACCTATTAGCGCTCTCCGAGGCCATCCAACTCTGCACCGTATATATTCCTTCCATGACTACACCTCCGCAAGGCATTTCGTCGACGCCGTCATCACGGCTATTCCTGCCACACCCCACTCTTACGTACGCCCTGATCTTTTTGTAATGGCTGAGCACTCAGCGCTAGCCCTTACTTCAGGAATGGGTCGAGCTCCGGTTGGACTCCGAAAATCCTGGGGTGCAGGTGTGGTCGATCAGCGAGCTCGCAGAAGGCGCGCCCAAGAAGTATGGTATTTCACATGTCAATGTGCGTTTTGCCATGGAAGTTGAGCATGAGTTCGCCAAGAATTGGCTCGGACATGCAGATAATGCGGCCCTCCCTACTAGGACGTTACCAATGACCATGGAGGAGCTGTGGAATGGCAAAGGAAAAGTACAATAATCGTCGATTCTATTTCTTTTCACGCACAACTGAAGGGTTTGGAGAGTACTGGAGGTAAGCTAAATTTTGGCATTCTTACACGACGGTGTTTTGAATACTAGATGATGTTTGTTAAATGCTAAAAAGAAACCAGGAATCGACGTGGTGAAGAAAAAGAGTGTGTGATGGTATTGAACCTAGTAGACTCGGAACGCTTCAGAGGTGCGGAACCAAACCGACCTGGCGGGATCTCAATGGCAGACTGAACGTGGCCTTGAGGGAAATGATCGGCTCCTACCGGTTCCACTGGCATAAAATCGCCGGTCAAATGGAAGATAGGAAAAGGAGCATGATCATAAGTATTCGCCTGGGAATACTAGAAATGGAGAATCGGGCCATTCATTATGTCCACGCGTGGCGTCGGAGTACTGGTGGGCCATTGAAGGCATGATCCTTCTATTCTGCCAGTATTCCTTCCCTACTTTGAGTGGATCAGTGGCGAGGCGAGGTTCAACCGATGTAAAGATAGGAGGCAAAGTTGCACTGCCACCACCGGGCACGGACCTCCGCTTCTCTCCATGGACATAGAAAATACGTGCATGGACCTGCTGATTCACACTGCCCCACTGGCAGGACAACGCAATGCTCGAATTCTCTTCGAACATACTACTTCCGCACGTCCCTGAAGACCTCACTCTCGAGCAATTCATACTCAGCGACGCTACCACCGACCGCCCCGTTCGTCCAAAATCTGTTCCTTGGCTCGTGTCCGACAAGGCCGGTCAAAAGGTGGATTTAACAGAAGTGGGATTGCCTTAGCCTATGTTTCAATCCTTTTTCACTGCGTAATCAGATCCGTGAGAGGACCACGGGTCTGGCGAACGGTCTGCATACCCGATTTGGCATCGGTGGGCAATGCTTCGTCCAAAATTCTGGCCTGCTGACGATTTTTCCAGGGGAAGACGATGTCGGTAGGTTATTCGTCTCACTTGCGAGATGGTAATCTCAACACTCTACCAGTGCTTATTTTCAGCAGCAATCACATCGGTATATTCCACTCTTTCTTACGATTCAGGCTTGAAATGAAACTGTAGATTATCCCATTTGTATATGGGCGGTGCACCGACTATGTGCAATCGTTTCGTTTGTGTTCAATGCCTGAAGACGAAAGACGGATACTGACATTTTTAAATAAATTAGCCCGTGCAATCCATCGTCAACGGTCTCCGAACTCACGCACCAAGTCTCACAAACGCATCCGTCTGTAATAATCGCCCACGCGGCAGTCATCAACATCGCTTTGGCCAGTGCACACGAGGTAGGCATCCCGCCGGAGCGGGTCGTTGTCCTCGAAGATGAGGAATCTCCTGGACCGACTCGAGGTCTAGTGACCATCACCGAACTGACAGTGGAGGGTGTGCGCTTGAATTCACTTAGCTTGGGAAGAAAGCTGCACTCCGCTGAAGGGCGTGTCAAAGTGGCTTTTTTTTGCGCCTCAAGTGGCACGACCGGGAAGCCCAAGGTGCGCCTCGACACTGTCCATCTGTTCCTTCTCTCATGATCTTAGACTGTCGTCATCTCGCATTTCGCTGCACTCGCCAACGTGATCCAGATCGCCGCACATAACCGGGTAAATGAAGCATACACGAGCTGGGAGGAGCGGAGATATCGGCCAGGAGACGTCTGTCTTGCGGTTTTGCCATTTTATCGTGGGTAACTTTTACGTGTTTCGTTGAGCAGTGTTCTAATTTCTCAACTCCAGACATATATGGGCTTGTTGTTGCTGTGAGTTCTCTCGCAGTAGATTGGCTATGCTTATTTTCTTTGTAGATGCATTTCGTATTATTCAGTGGGGTGAGTATTCATGCTTAGACGAGAACAACTCCTGATCGGTTTTACATTCAGATGACCGTGGTTGTGGTCCCGAAATTCAACTTCAAGAAAATGCTGGAAAGTATTGTCCGACACAAGATAACCCAACTCATGTTGGTCCCCCCTCAAGTCGCTCTTCTTTGCAAGGTTCTTATTTTTCAACTGAATTTTCTTTCACCCATCTTCTGGCGTACACAGGAACCTATCGTGAAATCTTACGATCTTTCCGCTGTACGGGCCATACTATGTGCAGGAGCTCCGCTTTCAGGTTTCTTCCGTGATGCATTCCAAATCGTCGTGCTGACCAACAATTGAACAGCAGAACTCAACCAACAGCTGATCAACCTACTCCCGCATGCCCACATTGGCCAAGCCTACGGTACTTATATTTAGGCATCGTTTGTGAAAGAATAAATCTGACGTAGACTCCAGGCCAAACGGAATCCACCGGTGTGGTGTCCATGTGGTCATCCCGCACTAAACGTGGGCTTAATGGAGGAGAGCTGGCGCCTGGAGTCTTAGCACGTATCGTGAGGTCCGACGGTACCCTCGCGGGTCACAATGAGCCGGGGGAGCTACTTTTGAAGACTCCCGCTGCCGCACTAGGGTACTTTGGCAATCAAGAGGCGTGAGTCCATCCCTTCACGTCCGCAATATAAATCTAAAGGATCGCACTGACAGCACAAACGAAACATTTGTGGACGGGTATGTACAAATCCACTCGCACATATTCGGCTACCCGAATTGGACCTAGATGGCTGCACACTGGGGATCAAGTCGAGATCAACGAGATGAATGAGATAATTTACATCGACCGCTTGAAAGTGAGTCGTTTTATCGTAGTTGGGATACAAGTGCTAATTCTGCATCGTGGTATACAGGAAATCATGAAGGTGCCGACTCATTACTTCTTGTCGAATCATTTTAAAAGAATTGCAGGTCCGGGGATTTCAAGTAGCTCCTGCCGAACTAGAAGGCTGTATGCTGGGGTTTGAACTGGTCGCAGACGTGTGTGTAGTCGGTATCCCTGATAGCTTTAGCGGAGAGGTTCCTCTTGCTTTTGTAGTTCTGACAGCGGCTGCCTCCGCGAGGATCCAAGAAAATCCTGAAGCTGTTTTTCAGCTCAAGACATCGATTATGGAGGTATGTACTTTGTTTTCTATCCGACCAGAGTAGTCGCACCGAATACCTTTTGACAGTACGTTGCAAAATTGAAATCACCCTACAAGCACGTTCGCCGGATTGAGTTTGTCGATGAAATCCCAAAGAATCCCAGCGGGAAACTACTACGTCGCATCCTTCGGGAACGCGCCAAACAGTTGGTAATCTCGTCGGCCAAATTGTGATGATAATTACTTTGGTTGGTGAAAATACCTTTTGAACATGTACATGAATGGAAATGTAGAGTCCAAAGTCGATACCAGACGATCCTCGCCCAAAGTCCACGTTCAATCCGCCATTGCACTCTAAAGCGTTTCCGCGCATGCACTGAGTTAAATGGAAATATTGTTCTAACTCCCCTTTCCTTCACCGCGTCAATTTCATTTCTAGTTTGGCATTAAACACACATCTCGGACCATGTATTCGTATTCCGAACACCTTCGTGGAAGAATATTAAGTCAAATTGAAGCTACATTACTCTCCAACCATTTGGTTCCTTTCAGTTGTGCGTGAGGAAGAAATGGAAGCCATAATTATTGTACTTTTCCTTTACCATTCCACAGCTCCTCTATGGTCCTTGGTAACTTTCTACTACGGAAGGTCGTATTTTCCGCACGTCCAGCCCAGTTTTCGGCGAACTCGCTCTCAACCTCCATGGCAAAACGCACATTGCTATGTGAAATGCCGTACTTTTTGGGCGCGCCCTCTGCGAGCTCGCTGATTGACTAGACCTGCACCTTAGAGTTCTCGGATTCCAACCGGAGGTCGATCCGTTCCTAAAGTAAGGACTAGCGCTAGTTCTCGGGCGGTTACAAAAAGACGAAGACGTACGTAAGAGTGGAGTGTGGGCGGAATAGCCGTGATGACGGTGTGGAGGAAATGCCTTGCGGAGAAATATATACGGCGCAGGGCTGAATAGCCGTGGAGAGCGACAAAAGACGTTGGGGCGGTCCCGAGAGACCAGCCGTTCGATACGAGTGGTGCAATATATGTTTCGAGGTCGGCTTCCGTAATCGGGGGCGGCGGGAAGACAGCGGCGGGCGGCGCGGGGGCAGGGCTCCAGGTGTGATCGGAGTAAGCCTTTCCAGGCAGCACGGTGTTGATCGATACCGTTAAGGATCTTCTGTGCCCTCTGAGGCGTTTTGACCCTGTCCAGCATCGACGTAGGCACAGCATCAAAATCGTTCCCAGCCAACTTCTTGTGTTCAGTTTCGGTCGCGATGGCAAGGTGAATCTGGCCTCGAGTCAATTCCGGAGAAAGCAAGTTGACAATGAATGCTATATTGGACTCGTCGGGGGCCTTCCGGAGGCAAATCTAAGCAGAAGACGGGACGCGCGTGAGGAACAATTGAACCTCAATGTTGAAAGTTAGTGGATCACTGGATGTAAGCCCAAACTTTGTATTTACATGGTGAAATCCACAAATGAGTCAAAGCTAAAAGAAAACCGCGAGCGAGATACGCATTCAAACTCCGCCATCACCATGCGGCAAATACCGATACCAACACATCCCTTCGATTTCTGTGAACTAGAAGGGCTGCAACATGGATAGTACATATAATGAGTATACCTGGGAGCATAGAATGTAGCCGGCTGAAAACCAAGACCCAGTCAATATTTCTGATTGCAGAAAAAAATAGCCGTTGAACGGCCGTGACGGCCGTGTATCGAAGGCTGAAGAAAATCTTTGACGGAACGGGCACGGTACCCGTTCCACGGGTACCGTCGAACCGTTGGAACGGCAAAGGGTGACAGCCTTACGCGTTCGTAGTGCCTGTGAGCATGGCCTGGACAACCGTCTTTATTATCCTGGTTGAGTCAAACACATCAGGCGTACTCGTCGCACCAAACGAAACGAGGTTATGTTTGTCTAGCTCGAGGGTGATGTTCGAGAGACAGAGAGAGAGAGAGAGAGCCACGGAGACACTCCGCCCAGAATAATAGCATCTGCAGTTTTCAGAGCTACATTTGAGCCCAGCCAATCCCCCGCTCGTAGGTACCAACTGGATGATCGACAAACGACGGAGCAATTTGAAACTTTGTGGCAAATGGCCGTCTTTCGAGTTCATGGGTGGGACTTGAGGTCCTCAACGTTACATATCCACGTTACATGCATAACCCATTTAAAGCGTATACCTGAAGTCTGGCGCTCTGTCTCCCATCGCTCTCAATTCCTTGGGAGTGTACGTGTTCTTCTCGCCTCTTTCCAACATAGCGCGAGCCGCTTCGTCGCGGCGGTTGTTGATGCGAGTGTATGTCACAACAGCGATGGGCAGGGCGATCAAGCCGATGCCCACAAACATGAGCTCGCAGCCATCTACAAAAGACAGATTGAGATCAGTCGCAAACCACGCCAAAGGTTACATACGTCCAACAATGTAACGGGGCTTGTCCTGAGTGCGATAGATATTACTCGCAATCGCACCACTATAAAAGGCGGCTTGAGAAAAAAAATTAGCATTATGCTGACCAGTCGACTCGCCTGAAGTTTCCAATACCGATGTGGAGAGCCATTCCCACGCCGCGTTTGTACTGCCCGGAAAGATTGTTTCCCAGCCTTGTGAAAATGAGCGTACTGAATGGGTATCGTGCAAACAGAACAAACCAAGCCACAACGCCAGGGAACGCTGCGTAGCTTCCGGCGACGCAGAAAAACGTGCCAAAGTATTTGACACCTGACATACTCGATGAGCGTTGACCGGAGAACAAACAGTATTGTGAACCGACCTGAAGGCGCATTGGAGATATTGATGGAAAACCCCGTCAAGCACATGAGGAGACCGGCGAGGATGAATGGAAAACGTTTCTGAATTCTGTCGGACCAATATGCAAAGATGAAAAGGACAAGGGCTATACAAAATTGAGCGAGTTTTCGTTTAGCAGACTGGAGACATACTAGCAAAGACCTGAAAAAAAAGAATTGATTCACTGAATCGAACATGGATTGACGGAACTTACGTAGGGCGGAACAGTCAGCAGTTGAGAAATGGGGACGTTATGTCCGAAGCTTCAGATGGAGCGGAGTCAGCCTAGTATAATATAAAGGATGTGTACCTACGTGCTGATGATTGTCCTGTTGCAATTTTTTGATGAGACTTTTATATAACGAAGATTCGTGACACTCACGGGAGGAATAGAGTAATTCCATACACTATAAGTCCACCGTTAACGGCATTAATTTGGAAAGGAGAAGAATCCTTACGAGGTCCAATGATAGACATATAAATGAGGATATGCAGATATATCTGGGACATGTTGAGAAATGTATTGGGATCAGTAAATGGTGTGGGTACCTGCCAGTCCGTCAGAGCTTGTATAAGATGTCTTGTCTCGAAATGTTCTTCTTCGCCCACAGACGAATTATCGTATTCTACAAAGGTTCAACAACGACAATCAAATAGCTCAAAGCACCTACTCTTCCTCCAGACCACAAAAGAGCGCTCCTCGAGTGTCAAGAAGTTTGCTGTGGCCGGGAAGTCGACCAGCACTTGGTAGATTTTGTTAGCAGAAGATAGTATCACGATGGACGAGAGGTACCGAAGAACGCCAAGAAGCCAACAAGAACGGTGGCAATGCCTTCCTGCACGAGAGTTAATGGGAGAAATGATATGCTAACACGATCCAATACGAACCAGAATAAAAATCCACGACCACCCCAGCAGACCGCGGGTGCCGCTCATGAAGTTGATGCCAAAGGCAAGGAGTCCGCTAAATGCGCCCGCCATGGACGCGGCGCCAAAGAACAAGCCGATACGCAACTGCAACATGTGGCGAGGATACCAAAGGGAAAGACTAGAAGCATTTCAGGAAAAAAAGTCTGCAGGAGACATGGTTGCCATACTAGTAAACCACGCCCCTAGATCAAGTGAACAGTGTTCAGTAGGAAACCACGGCGAGAATGAGGGGATTCTGACGGGAATAAACCAGCTTCTGCAACTCCGAGACAAATCCGGACGCCGACGAGTTGCGGATAGCTGGAAGCACGCTAAGCTCATGACAATGAGACAGCACGAACAAAACATACGTCTTTACAAGGCCCATAAGGGTCCTGCACCACAGATTTAAATATCAGGGAAGAAGAAAATCCTATGTGACGCACATGACAATTCCCCAAACCAACTTCAATGGCCGTCAGCGGAGGGTACAGAGCAGAATAAATGGAGATACCGTGATCCCTGGCAGCCACCTGCGAAACTCAGTTGAACGGGGTGATTCTCAGCAACTATACATAACTTACTTCGAAGGCCGGAACCGTTTGAGAACCAGACTGTAATCGGAAACAAATTCAGGGAACATGACACGATGTTATAACAAGAGACCAACTTCGCCGGGCATTCGAATATACAATACGGCTGTACGGTTATCAGGATCGCCCAGTGAGAGGGGGTTGAACGTACAATGAAGTACATGGTCTTTCAGGGATATAAGCGACATGAACACCATGCTTGTGTTATTCCGAAGCTCACCAAAGCAATGTTATATTTGTTTCCTGTGAGATTCAACTGAGTTTGAAGTCCGTCTAGCCTTGCATTTCCTGGAACAACAACTTGATTGGCGGCAGCGTACGGCCTCTTCTTCTGGTAAACGCACCGATATTTCCTGCACAGCAATTCATTATTAGCAAGCTCAACAGTACCATGCTATAATTGAGCACCTCGATCCAAAAACGACAACAAATACATCAGGGAAAGGATGGGCATCAGTCTGAGATCTATCTTCCGCCATAGCTTGCGCTCTTCCTCGGTGGAGAGCGTGGGCGGTGGTGGAAGCGTGGAGTCTCCCCCGAAATCGAGATCTTCTTCTGAACTCGCCTTGAGCTTGACGTCCTCAAGTTGAGAATCCGGGCCTTTTTCGAGCGAGGTCTTTGGGTCGAGCTTCTCTCCGGACATGGTGGTTCGAGGAAGAAGAGGACACAGAGGGAACCGGGGAGGTCAGCTGGCATATCTTGGCTGACTGCGCGTATAAGAGGGAATGGAAGGCCATGGCGGGTGACACGATCGTGGGTACAAAATTCCAATAATATGAGATACAGCAGCGCGGGGACCCGTCTGCTGGTCCGGTGACATGAAAGCTCGGGACTGCCCTCCTATGCCGCCTTGCCGCCTTGCCGCATGCCGTGGTCGGGTGTCAAGCGTATTGTCACGACGTCGTTTAACCAACCGTGACAGGACGCGGCTCCATCATTCATTCAAAAAATTCAACGTTCCTTCTTTCCATTGATTATACTTGCTTAAAATAAATACTACGCATACAGTCAGTGTTTCTCGTCCACTTCCAACTCCTGCTTTTCTCGCAAAACGAAACGCGCGAGGAATCGAAACAGTTTCCGCAGATTCTTCACAACCCAAAGGACGATGAAGACGAGCCACTGCAGCCCCATCAGCAGGCCCACAAAGAAACACGCCACGATAACAGCCATGGGCCATGCGCTGAACGCGACGAACGCAAGGAACAGCATGAGTGATATCGCCGACGTCAGCATCAAGAGTGACGGGATACGAGCCGAGAGCGCAAAGAAGAAGTAGGAGGGCGTGTCCGTGGAAAGAACGTCCTTGGCCCGACACTGGTTGTGGGATTTGCATTAGCATAAAATTCGGGTAACCGGGAGCGAGTGGACTGACAACAAAAGTGTGCAGGTCGACCCACGCATACCGGACCAGGAACCACGAAGCACACGCAATTCCAAGCCCGGACGCGATGCTGCTCGCGGCTACCGCATCTCGTGCGAAAGGGTTGATAGCGAATATAGAATCCGGGGAGATGGAGAACACGGCCGTGTCGACCGCCGCCAGGGCCACAAGCTGCTCGTGTGAGTACATACACGTTATGCGAGAGCTGAAGACTTACAAGTCCAGCCGTGTATGTCCATTCGAGTTGCAATCGGGTAAAGATTTTCTCGAAATCGTCGTCGCAACGAGCGTACTTCATCTCACTGTATACAGTGAATGAAGACACCACGCGCTCGAAGAAATTCAGCCCCGGATCTGGGGGCACCTCGATCCGTTCCGTATATTGCGGAAGAAGGGAGGCAGGTATCCACTCCAGCGGGTTAAACGATATTTTAATCGGTGACGGAGGACTTTCAGGTTCGTGTTCGTCGTCCTCAAATAAGGGATCATCAAAGAAGGGCTTGGTGTCGTCGTCGTCGTCGTCCTCCGAATAGGATTCTGGCTCATCATCGGAGTTGACGCAATACCCGCGTACGCGGCGGCGTCTCCGTATTAGTTGTGGCGGGCGTTCCTCCACTATCGAGGGCGGTACGAGTGTCTCCGAATTTGCTGACGAAGATATATATCATCAACGCGATCCAGCCGGAAACGGTAGCGCTTACATGAGCTGGACGAACTTGAGGATGAGCAATACCCGTCCTCCGACTGCGTCGGACTGGGACCGGAGAGCACTGAGGCAGGCGGACGCAGCCTCAGATGGACCAAAGCCCCGTTTTGGGGCCGTCCCCGACTACCAACGGCTCGGTTGGTCGGGTTTTGGCACTGGAGACGTAATTCTATTTCTTGGGTCAGACAAGCGTGGGTCGGCAAAGGAATCCGTAGGGATGAACGGGTACTGCACTCACTCGGCTCCATCCCGTACTTCTTCCACATATCGCCCAACGAGCTGCTTGCACAGCCGACCAAGTTGCGCTTCTTGCCCTTTTTCTTGCTCTGAGAGCGGTAGAACACTTTGATTTCGATTTTCGAAGTGAAGGAGGCGTCAGGACTAGCAGGAATTTAGCCAATTCGAAGGTGAAGAGCTCAGAAGCCTCACAGGTGAAAGGAATCCCTGAGATTGATGTTCTGACCATCGGAACCGAGGACCGTTTCATGCCGCTGAGTGTTATCGAGCTCAACGGTCACGATCGGCCTCCAAGACTTTTCTGGGCGCATTAGATGGAGCCCATATGCGCGAACCACTGTTTCAGAGGTCTGGTCAAGCAAAAGGCACCAAGAATTCAAGGGAAACAGACCTGTACACGTCCAGGGTCTGATTCAAGCGGTCAGTGAGGAGTCACATCGCGAGAGCAGGTAACGCACTCTGGTTCATCCATGGGTATAATCAAAGCTTCATGCCTACGAGAGGAAGGCGTATAAGTACAAAGTCGACGAGGCGATGCCTGATCATCTCCGAGTTGCACAGCCTTGCTCCGAAATGGCGCGAACAAGAGGTCTCCGATCTCTGGATCTGACCCACCATCAACAACACGTGATGACCCCCCCCCACCAAATATTTGGCAACAAACAAGCCCACAGTATTCGAGCTTGCACACATCGTGGATGTGCCTGTAGGTCTAGGAAATAGTGGAATCGACAAATTAAGGCCTCTATATTCACTAAAAAGAGGTTCTGTAGGGCAGGATGAGGCGTACTGCATGAAAGAACATACAACCTAATCGGGACGTAAATCCGGTGATACCGAGTCTGAAGCAGTTCTCTGCTTGGAAAAAAATCCAGCTACTCCATCAGACATATAATTGGTGTTCAATGTCTAAATACATGCTCTGTCAAATTTATTTCACCCTCCATACTCTCCTCTGCTCTCATTTGGCTCGCATGCGATCAAATCACGTGTTGTTGATGGTGGGTCAGATCCAGAGATCGGAGACCTCTTGGGCGCGAAGCAAACAGCCATAAGTAACGGCGATCAGTTTAGTTACCGAGTCCTTAGTAGAGGTTCAACAACTCAAACGACAACTCAGAGTCAACACGCGGCCAGTTTCACTTTCAGCGACCTCAGCCTAACACGTATAAAAAATCCAGGGACGTTCCATTGCCAGTTACTAGACTAAACAAGATTTGATAGCATGATCGGAACCATTCCAACTTACAACGTATACCTGAAATCCGGTGCTCTATCCCCCATTCCTCTCAAAACCTTGTCGGTGTACAGCTTGGTCTCTCCCCTCTCCAAAGCAGCCCGCATCTGTTCATCTCTGCGGAGATTTATGCGATGGGAAACCAGAGTTGCAACAGCTGTCGAGATCAAGCCGATTGCTACGAACAGCAGCTCACAACCATCTGATACAAATAAGCACCCAGAAATACTCTATCGAGGCATCAAGATGGACGTACGTCCGACGAGGAACCGGGGCTTATCTTGCGTGCGATACATATTGCTGGCGAATGCTCCACTGTGTCGTGAACTCGTGAGTAAACGAAATTAAGATGGTAATATGAACCTACCCGAAGTGTCCGATGCCGATTTGGAACGCCATCCCAACACCGCGCTTGTATTGTCCAGACAAATTATTTCCCAACCTACGCAGCCAACCGTTGTGAAAAGCGCTGATTTGGAATCAACCTGAACATACCAAGCGACGACACCAGGAACCGCAGCGTAGGCTCCAGTAACACAAAAGAACGTCCCGAAGTATTTGACACCTGGCCGCATCGTGAGCATTCGGCAATATAAGTATATGTGTATGATACCCGAGGGAGCGTTAGATATGTTAATGGAGAACCCGATGAGGTTGAATACGAACCCTGAAAGTATCAGTCGGATTTCATGCTGCAGACCTAAAATCGTTATACCTGCGATGATGAAGGGAAATCGTACCCCGATCCGGTCGGACCAGTACGCGAAGATGAATAAGACGATGGCTACGATAATTGAGCGAATGATTTCCGAAATGTAAGCGGAACTCGTACTGGCAACAACCTGTTTTGCGGCGGTATTGCGTGTTCAGGACTTTCAGGTGTGCCTGAGGAACTTACGTAGGGCGGGACAGTCAGGAGCTGGGAAACTGCTGCGCTGTGTCCGAATCTTGGGCAGAATAAAATGAGTTTAGGGAGATACCATTAGATCCTGACCTACGTAGTGATGATCGTTCTGTAAAATATCGTGAGTGTGTTTGATTTCCGAAAACCGTGACAACTCACGGCAAAAACAAAGTAATCCCGTAAACTAAACTTCAATGTGTACGCGTCAACGGTTATTAACATAGTTCTTACGGTTCGTAATGATGGCCATATAATTGAACATGTGCACCCAGACCTAGAACGTGTCAATTGAGTGCAATCAGAGCGGCCGACAAGACACAAAATACCTGCCAATCTGTCAGAGCCTCGATGAGATGTCTCATTTCGAAGTGCTCCTCTTCTCCCACAGAAGAATTATCGTACTCTGCACACGGCTTTGAACCTTCCATGTGGTAAAAATCTGGGAACACGTACTCTTCTTCCACACAACGAAGGACCGCTGTTCCGGCGTCAGGAATGTCGCGGAGACCGGGAAGTCGACTAAAACTGGGGATCATGCTAAGTATCCCAGGATGTACGAGGAGTAGTAGGACATACTGAAGAAGGCCGCAATACCCACGACGACAGTCGCGATACCTTCCTAAGTGGGTGTCAGAGGGAATACCATGCGCGATCCGCGACGAACCAGGATGAAGATCCACGACCAACCCAGCAGACCGCGGGTACCGCTCATGAAACTGATCCCAAAAGCCAGGGCGCCACCGAATGCCCCCGCGAGGGACGCAGCGCCGAAGAAGAGGCCGATGCGCCACTGCAACATGTGGCGAGGATACCAAAGCGTGAGGCTGAGATCGAGTCAGGTTTTCAAAAAAACGATTAGGTGTAGGCACGAACTAGTAAACAACGCCTCTGAGTGATTTATTTTGAATAGGAGACAATGACTTAAGCATAACGAAATCTCACGGGAACAACCCAGCTTCCGCGACCCCAAGGCATATCCGGACGCCAACCAGTTGTGGATAGCTACAAGAAGTTCAAGATGTAGTTAATCACTGTAAACGCGCCGCACGTTTTGACGAGGCCCATCAGGGTCCTTGAGAGAAATTTAGCGATGGGAATGACATGGCTGGAGAAGACGCACATTATGATGCCCCAGACGACCTTCAAAGCATTAGCAATTGAAAAGAAAGACTGCGAAGGCGCGAACCGTGATTCCCGGAAGCCATCTGAAATGGGTTCAGTCGACGATATATAACTGACAGTTTAAATTGACCTCGAAGGCCGGAACCGCTTCAGAACCAGGCTAAATACGAAGTCAGCCTGAATGGAGGTGAAGAAGCACTATCTGGCTAACTTGGCCGGGCACTCGAAAATGCAATATGGCTGCAAGGAATTAGAAGTTTATTATAAAAAATAAATAGAGTGGACATACAATGAAGTACATGGTCTAACGATGGAAATTAAGAGGAGCAACCTCAAGTAGTAATACATACCAAAGCAATGTTGAATTTGTTTCCGGTAAGATTTAACTGTGTCTCAAGTCCCTGAAGCCTTGCATTTCCTGAATGAAATCAAGGTTAACTGTGTAGGAATTCTTCGACTCGTGAACCTGCCGATGTTTCCTAGATGATGGTAAGTCTCACAGGATGAGGGTAGGGCGAAATCTGGCACCTCGGTCCAGGAATGACAACAGGTACATCAACGACAAAATTGGCATCAGCCTCAAGTCGATCTTCCGCCATAGCTGGCGCTCTTCCTCCACTGTGAGTGTGGGCGGTGGAGGAAGCGACGACTCTCCTCCGAAATCGAGATGTTCCGAGCTACCAGTGGACTTTTCCGCCGACGGTGACTCCATCCCTTTCTCGAGGGATTCCTTTGTAGCCAGCTTCTCCCCAGTAGACATGGTGGGTGTGGAGAAAGGACAGGTCGAGAACCAAGTCAGCTGGCATTTCAAGCCGGAACGCGAGAGAATGAGCTGTCCGGCTGTAGATGGGCCTGTGAAGACATTCCAATAATAACACCGGGCAGAACTAAACGGAGAGCCGTAAGCTCCAGGTTCAAGAACAACGAGGTCACGAGCGACGTCGGTGCCTGGGGGATTTTGATAGCAGAGGAGGCTCGAGCTGGATCTCACGGCCACCCACCCACTCTGCAGGAGGTTCCCGGGGCTGGTTAAGTTTCAACGGAGAGGTCGGAGTCTTTCTTGCGGTCAAGTAAGTTCGGATGTACACGTGTTTGCCACTGTTATCAATCCCCTAATCCTCTTCTCCTGACTTCATGCCCGTCGCTTGCGCTAGATGGCCTTCCTCCCCGAGGACTCTCGTATTCAAGCCCCCTCACCTCCCATTAGAACTCACTGACCAGATAATCGACGTTGTCGCCGGTTTGAAGGTGAAAAAACTCCGAGCAAATCTTGCTGCTTGCTCCCCCGTTTGCCGCACATGGATGCGTCGCAGCAGATACCACTTCTTCCAAAGCTGCCGCCTACTCGTCCATCGCGAAAATACTCTCCTTTTCGGTGAACTCCTTCGCTCACCATCATGCACCATTCTCCCATTCATCGAGACGCTCACGATGCGCAACAACGGAGAATCTTTTTTCCACCAAATCCAAGACGCGCTGAGCCTCCTCATGAATTTGAAGAGCTTGCGGCTCTGTGGATGGAACTGGGACGCGTACGATGCCCCTCCGGCGCGGGAGTTGTTGATGAGTCTGGGGAGTGTGGTCGATCTCGAGATCGACTGTCCAAATTTGGGGGAGTTCGACGACGCATTGCAGCTGTTTTGTTCCCTGCCTTCGTTGAATCGCCTCTCAATTCGGAAGCTAAAACGACCCAATATGTTTTGCAGCTGGCGCAGTACCCCACCCACATCCTTCGCCCCTCGTGTGCCTCTCGAACTGGTCACTCCTCCACACCTATCGTCCCTTCTTCTCGATACGCCCGCACTAGTACCCATCATTCACTGGCTCAACGGCGTGGGCTCCTGTCGGCTCACCATGTTGGAGTTATGTTTGCCCCTGATGGACCCAGACGATCTTGGACCTCTCAAACAGTTCATACAAAGTTTAAGCGCATGTCTCGAACATTTTTCTCTCAGAGCTCTATCTTCCAAGCTTTTTCAAGGTTTGTATCCGGTCTACTTCGTTTTCACTGTTATTAACTGCTTGTGCAGCGCATCTCGAAGATACCTTCGAATTCAGTGCATTCAAGGAACTCCAGACCTGTCGATTCAGTAACCTCTTCCCAGGGTACCTCCCTAGTGCGCTGGAGCATTCACTTTCTTCGATTGTCCGCAGCATCACCTCATCCTCGCTCCAAAATATCACCTTTGATCTGGACGGTCCATTCAGTGACCCCTTCATAGACGCCTTCACACGTTGGGATGCCCTTGACCGATTTCTTGCGGAAAGGTCCCATCTAAAATCCGTTGGTTTCGCCTGCACACCTACTGCAAAGTCGGTGGGCGATGACTTATACACAAAATGTGTCAGGGACATTCAGCATGCGTTTCCCAGGATCAGCTCAATGGGTCTTTTGGATATCCACGTTGAACGTTTCAAGTGACATTTCAAGTTGAAGTAACATAACATATTCGGCCTCTGACAGGACATACAAATTATTTGCACTTTATTTCTTTGCTCAACCTTCAGCGCTTCAGCTAACTATGAAACACGTCCGAGTCTATTCCTTTGACACGATCACGACCGGCTTCCCGAGTTCCTCTGCTCCGCCCTCCTGCAACATCTTTACAAACGCTTCCGCCGCATTCTCCAGTCCTTCTGTGAATGTCTCCCGTGCCGTCAACTTCCCCTGTGCCATCAGTGCCGGCACCTCGGAGAAAAACCGCGGTCCCATCGTGGCCATATGCTCCCCGACCAGTAGGCCGTAGATCCGCAGCCGTTTCTTGAAGATCAGACTTGTATTCTGTCGCGACAAATATTGACTCTCTGTCAAAGTAGACTCGGACAAAACTCACTTTCACACCGTAACAATCTTTTGGCGCCACATTGTACTCCGAGATGGAGCCGCACATCTGGCGGGAGAGTTCAACGTATGTATTGATAGTCAGGGGATACGTACAATGAAACGCGCGCGAGAGCGCGAATATTCGAGGGCGGCCTCGACGGATTCACCGCCCACATTGTCCCAATAAATATCCTATGGGCGACGAAGGTATAAATATCAGATGAACTGGGATAAAACGTTGTACCAAGGGCCCATGTTCCTTCAAGGCCGCTGCGACGGGGGTTTTCTTATAGTTGAAGGCAATGTCCGCACCAAGGGATCGCATGTACTCGACCTTGGCGTCTGAACCAGCCGAAGCAATGACCCGCAGTCTAGAGGTGTGTAAAATGTTGAATGAAGCAGAAAAAACCGGTCACTGACCCTTTCTCTTTCGCTAATTGAATGAGAACACTTCAAAAATGTGAGCAGGTGTCGATGTAAATTTAAAATCAGGGCGGGAGCGGACCTTCCGACACCGGATGCCCCAGAGGTAATGTAAATCGTCTCTCCCTGCAGAAACATTAGACGGTAGACTACGAGGTGTGGTACCACGTACCTCCTTATAGTCGCCATACGCTTCGAGACCACAAAAGGCGGTCAGTCCAGGTCCACCGAGGGCACTGAAATAGCGACTCCATGGATACGCCCCTTTCGGGTCTGGCACCGGCATCAAGGCCAGACTATCCGTATCATTGGTCCATTCGGGGTAGTTTCTGGCCTTGAAATCCACACGTCCTGATAGACGAACATTGAATGCCGCCATACCCGAGGTCAGTTATAAACAGACCTTCCATGTAAGGCTGAACGGTGTACACTTCCCAGTGCGACAGACCATACATGTGATCCTGCAAGATGGTCAGATCTCTTTCATTTGACGCAACGGGAAGCTAACTCCTGGATTCACGCCTGATGCCGACGTCAGTATTATCTGCAATACATTCGAAGAAAAAATGATAGACCTTCTTTCTCGGATCGCAGCACAACTACGAGCACGAATCCGACCATCCTGAACCACGCATCTGAGTCGTAGCAACGCTGGTTGGGAGGAGCACATACGGTGCTCCAACGACAGCATGTGTCGAATAGCTTTCGATCGAGAGGTCCCGCATACGCTCGCGCAGGAACGGTTCGGGACTGCGAAACTCAGCGTCTTGTTATCTTCTGACTGCAGCGCGCCTACCTCAGCATCAGCGTCTTGGTGAGGAAGCCACCGTTGAGAGGGACCGCATCCAAATCTATTGAGCGGGACCCATCGAATACGAGATGTTCTCCTGGCACAGGAAGACCAGTACCCGGTCGTTTTGCGAAGACAACGCGGGGGTTGGGGGTTAACATGGCGTGGTGAGTTGTGGGCGCTGGCAGATTGTTCTAACCTGTCCGGAGCCGTCGGGTAACCTAATGGCCGGAAAACGAGTCATTATCACATGTCAATCCGCAATAACTCCGATCGATCATCGAGAGAATATTTCGCTTTCGACGAGCAAGTTATTACTAGTATTAAGCTCAGGCTAATTTCCAGCTATCTTAGCGGAGTATAGTGCGCAAGATCCTCACCCGTGAAACCCAACGGGTTATTTCTTCTCATTCTTTCGAATCTAATACGCGCTGGCGATGGGGCAGTGATTCGCAGCGAGTCACTAAGTGGGAAAGCCGATCTCCGGGATGGTTCTAGCCGTCGTCGGCTGGTTAAAACTTGTTGCGAGAGGATTTGATTGCAAGATTGTACATTTCAAGACCTATGTTCTCACGGTTCAAAATTCACTCAGCGTCGAAATGCTGGCGCGTTGAACATTAAACGCTCACGCAACACCAAGAAAAAGATTAGAACTACAGAGCGCTTCACAACGGCTTTGACAGTAGATATGACTTTCACGAATTTTAGCGACTACTGTAGTTAATCTCTGTAGTCTGGACTTTTTTGCGCTGAAATCTCGTTGCTCTCCAGGACAATTCCTCACTCAATCATAATTGAAGTCAATGACTTCAAACCTGTGGGATCGAAAGTCTGATTTGGAGCAAGGATTGCGTAATCTCGTTCAATTTTGCTTGTCACTCGAGCTCGTGAAATTCGGATTATTATAATGCTCACACCTAGTCCGGAAGTGTCGATTCTATACAGTGAGTTTCTGTATTGCGTAATCCAACCTTCACTCATGATTCCCAGACAGTCGTTCGGCCATTCCGCCCCCCCAGCAGTATTCATCATCTTTTTTTTCTCCCTCATTCTCGCATTTAGAAATCTTTGACATTTCCGAAGGTTGTCTTCTGCACCGCAATCGGCATAGCCTTTGTAGCGGCGATGTTCGTCTGGAGTCCGCTTGCAGAGGTCAACGAAAACTCGTCCGCGTAACGTACCAGAAATATGTACAAGCGAAGAGTAGGGTCGCGGAAGGACCAGTGTGAACAAGGTTTTCCGGGAAGACCACCGTTTCGCTGCCATATTGCAACCAAACCCAACATTAATAGAACCGTTTTTGCGCAGATAGATATTATATTAGTACAAACGGATTTGCAAGGCAAGTTTAGTCAGCCGCCAATGAACCCCGCCAATTATGGACCCCTTCCGGTGTACTATCTGTGACTGCCAACCTGGCCGGACTAGGAACCTGGCCACTTGCTAATTATAAGACTAGTTACTTAGCCGTGTATCATTTTGGTGCTCGGGGGGTTGGATGCAACCCATACTGCCTGTCCTTGCCAATTTTCAGCCGAAAGTGATGAGTTGATGTTAAGCAGTGTCGCAAATAATGTCGGGTTGTAGGGTGGGAAAATTAATTTCTTATCCCCGAACTGCCACTTCGATCCTTTCTCCACCAATTCTTTATCAATTCACGACTTTGGGGGCTCGTTTCTCTTCCCTGATAGCAGGCTTCCATCTGAGTTTTCAATTGGCTCCATATCTTCCCTCCTTTGTCGGTGGACGCGCGAAAAATAGTCCCATCCAAGTGTGAGGACTGTAACCGGACAACCTTCATATCAAATGAACGTTTGACCGTCCGAGTCCAGCTATTGTCCAGGGTTATCTTCATATGTAAGGCATCAGTTTTAAGTATATTCCACAATTTTATCATTTTGATAGCTCCCTCAGTCTGTGTTGGACACCACATCCACCTAATATTTGTGGTATCAAAGTCCAAACGTTGGGTTCTCAGGTGCATGACGGAGGAGTGGATTTTGATATCCAGGTATGTTCATTTACTTCTTATAAACATTCTCGCAACTTATTTCGGCCAGTCAGGCCCTCTGGCTCGTATGCGGGCCCCATTTCTTTGGCACGACTGATCCCGGCGCTTATACTTCGCATTAGAAACACTTTTCTCTGTGATTTTTATAAGTCCTTTGTACTGTTATAACATTCAAAAAGGACGACTTATGAACAATAAGCATGATAACACACTGCAAGACCACCGCTGCAGCCGTAAACGAAAGTTCGTACAAGTGGTCAGGTACCCCATCAATGGGAACTCCGGCAGAAATAAATTCACAGAGGTACGAAGAAGTACCCAAAATGGCCCCCACTAGGCTCAAACTGTTCGCAGGAAGCGCGCCTGTTCCCTAGGTTCCACAAGTCCTGGGTGAGGTGCTCAATACGGCTACCAACAGGCCAAAACCTCTAAGGTGGCCAGGTTCCCCCTCACAGATAGTACACCTCTAATAATTTGCGTGCATAAGAAAAAAACCGAAAATACCTACACCCCCTTTCTTTTGCCACTTGGAATAATATCAAACTGTGATTGAACCGATACAGTCGCAAACCGGGAAGCCCAACGCAACGTGGAAGAGCAACATTGCACTTTCGGCAATCTCCGGTTTTAAGGTTGTCTGAAACTTGGTAGGAACATAATACGGAGTGACCTCAGACTACCCAGAGAAGGATTTGCCTCAAACGACCAGGTGGAATGAGAGAAACAGCAATGTTTGTTCAACCATCAACCATTTGTGATGGCGATCAATCAATCTTGCTTTTTTCAGCCAATGAGGCACTTGAAATATGGACTATCTTCCTGTCTGAGTGTTTTTTAGGTCCCTCATTATAGCTAGGTAAGTCCCGGATCCAAAATACCCCCTGCCGGAACTACAATTGGTGGCACTCCAGTGTTGTGCTTCTACGTGTTTGGTATATTTGGGGGCCCGGAAAGTTGCGCTGGGTTTCAAGAACGACGAGGGGCTATCCCCCGGGAATAAATTCTGACATGGCTAAGCCTCACGAAGATCCGGTTACAAACTTGGACTGAACAATTTGTGTTTGATTTGGGTGAAATATTCAGCGAACAATCAGAGCGTTGCTCTTCCCGGTTTGCGACTTTATTGCTAAACAAGTAAGCCGCGGGTTCGAACGTTCGTCGCAACAACAATCTAGGCAATATATATATATATGTATTAACGACTCTTATCCAATCCAACATCCTGGGCAACAGGGACGGCTCTATATGTCTATTGAACAGACATATTCCAAACGCCGTCGTGGAAGAAAATCAATTAATACTGAACCTCAGTTGTGCCTGGTGTTCGATGAAGAATTAGAACCCATAATTACTGTAGTTTTCCTTGTAATTCCACAACTCCTCCATGGTCTTTGGTGACTTTCTAGTGTGGAGGGCCACATTTTCCGTACGTCCAACCAAATTCGGGGCGAACTTGCTCTCAACCTGGATGGCAAAACACACATTGATATGTGACATGCCATACTTTTTGGGTGCGCCTTCTGCTAGCTCGCTGATCGACCACACCTCCACCTTAGGATTCTCAGAGTCCAACCGGAGCTCGATCTATTCCTGATGTGATCGGAGCAAGCCTTACCGGGACGCGCAGTTTTGGTGGATAATCGCTGAGGATCTTATGTGCCTGTGAGGCGTCCTGATCCAGGACGCTTCCGACCTAGACCAAACACTAAAATCGTTGCCAACGACCTTCCGGTGTTCGGTTTCGATCGCGATGGCGAGGTCAAAGGCCTCGGGTCAATTCCACAGAAAAGAATTAAATTTGGATGAGACTCTTCTGGGGTTTTCTAGAACGAAATCTAGACATAACGCGCGTCAGGAAGGAACACACATGCCCTGCGTAAATATGCAGAGAATGCAAAGACAGCGCTGAAATATTGCTCAATTCTTCGCTGCTCAGCGTTCAGAGTCGAAGTCGGTCTTGAATTCAAACTTGCTGGATGGAACGAAAGGTTTGCGTTTCATGGAAACCTGCAGGTTCTCGTGTCCAATTCTCGAGTCGCCAAGTTGGCATAGTGGCTCGGGGTTCCCATCGATGAATCTCGTTCTATCCGAGCTAACCTTCATTCGTGATCCCCAGTCACTTGTTGAGCCATCCTTTCACGTTTCCATGGTATATGCGGTCTCATCGCTTCTGATTCTCTGACCATCGAATCCAACGCAATTACTGCTTCAGTACAAGATAATTCCTAAGTTATCGCCTACGAACCTTCATCTGAGGCATCGTAAAGCCGTGTGAGCGCTCGTCTCTGTTGGATCCGCACCAAGCCTCGAGTTTCAGTATTGGTCTTGTCAGTTTAAAGCATCTCAGGCCCACCAATATCTCGCTGGTATGTCCTCCATTATTCTCATGAAATAACTCCTCTAATAGTTGTATTCCCTCTCGATCTTTGGATCAAAACGGCGAATTTTACACGACATGGGATTATTTCAAATACTAACCATCGTAAATACCCACCTGTGTGACTCTGGTTTCGTGTTCCTGACACGTTAAATTCTAGCGAGAGGGAAGCGTGGGCGACAGCTAATTTTGTACCGATATGGTACCTCTCACCTCTAATATTTTTCTCACGTCTGGCGAGATCGGACCTGGTAGAATCAAGGTTGGCTGTCGTTTTTTAACTCAACTTTTGAACTAAAACCGACTGAGGCAGTTTGAGCAGAGCGTGAGCCCGGTCTGACCTGTGGGAGCGTCTTGGCTTAATGAGGAAAAGAAATACCTTAAATCAAGTTGAATGACAGAAGATGGGAAGAAAATTACGAATGGGTACAATGTGATAGGAGGCATCAGTGCCAATGCGAGAAATTGTTTAATCCCTCTTTGATCCCACTAGTGATTGTCCCTGTTCAGTGAAAAGCGGCGCCTTTGTTTCTCTGTTCCATGCGGAAAGAAGCCAGGTCCAGGGACTAAATATTGTGTGTGGGAAGCACAAGATGTGTTCGTAAGCGATGATGCTTGATTCATGCCCACGCCTTTGTAATGCTCGCCGCCTTGGCACGCCGCGAACGCGTCCCATCCTCAGCCCTCAAGCCGTTTTTCTTTTCCTCTGCCATCGCTGTCGAGTGGAACCCAGGTCCATGCCCACGTTTTTGTGATGCCAAGCCGCGTAGCATTGGACGCTACCGTGTACGTACATATAAAGAGAGCGCTGAATCCTCGACCTGAGGACTAGGGTTACAATATGCGTTTCCTCTCCCTCCTCGTGTCCGCGTCCGTCTCCTCGCTGGTGTTTGCTCAGGTCCCGCCGGATGCTGACAACGCGACACTGGCCGCCGCGATCAACATTGCGGACAACTCTTTCGGCGCGCCTATCCCGCCGTGGGACGCTGGCCCGCCCGGATGGTACTACGGCCACCCCGGAGGTGCACCCCCCGGGCTGCCAAGTTTCGGCGATCCCGTGGGTCGACTTTAGTTTGAATTCAACTTGAACTAACACGCGTCTAGACTCTGTGTGAAATCCTCCGCAAAATATTCGGGTTTAACATCTGTCCCGTAGGACCGCCTCCCGTGTATCCACCACCGCCGCCACCGCCGCCACCGCCGCCACCCGTCACGCCTACCTCGAAAGCAGCCTCGTCCACCTCGAAGGCAGCCTCGTCCACCTCGAAAGCAGCCTCGTCGACGCCGGTCATCTCTTCCACGCCCGTCGTCTCTTCCACGCCCGTTGTCTCTTCCACGCCCGTTGTCTCGTCCACGCCCGTCGTCTCTTCCACGCCTGTTGTCTCGTCCACGCCCGTCGTCTCTTCCACGCCCGTTGTCTCCTCCACGCCCGTTGCCTCTTCCACGCCCGTCGTTTCTTCCACGCCCGTCGTCTCGTCCACGGTAATCTCGTCCACGGTCGTCTCGTCCACGGTCGTTTCTTCCACCGTTATCTCGTCCACGCCAGTCGTCTCGTCCACAGTGGTTTCTTCCACGGTTATCTCCTCCACCCCAGTCGTTTCATCCTCGGCTTCCGACTCCACACCGCCCGTCTCGTCCACGATCACATCTGCGCCGATCAGCTCATCCGCACCGACCAGCTCAGCCGTGTCGACCAGCACATGCCCGCCCGATGACCTCGCCGGCGGACCAGGAAATTCTGGGGGAGGTGGCGGCGGTGGTGGCGGAGGCGGCGGCCCAGGCCCCGGCGGAGGCGGCGGCGGCGGGAACGACGGATGCGGAGACAATGACCTGCTCCCGGCGCCCACGGGATTCAACTTCACATTCACCAACCTCACGTGCACAGTACAGGCTACTTCGCCACTCTACATCACGTTTGGAATCGTCGAGAACCTCGCGGGTGCGTCTCGGGGTTTCGTCTCTTTCTTTCTTTCCTTGAACCACATACACAGGCTGCGCGGTGATGTGCGACACAATCCCCGGATGCATATTCGCAAACTGTACGTCGCCCGCGTTTTGAAAAATCTGCTACATCCCGACGGTGACCCACAGCGTTCTTCGACTCGAGCTTGAACTTGAACCCGGACCCGACGGTACTTTTTTTTTGTTGCCTACTGGTGTCGGATGAGTACTGACCGCATGACACCAGAACATTACTACTACGCTCACCTGCGCGCTCTTTGCTACACCGCTCACCGCCGCGAACGCAACCAACTGCGGCGACGCCGAGACAACGTTCATCGCCGACAGCTACGGGTTCGTCAAGCCCGACGCTACGGTCGCTGGCGCGTAAGAAGGTCGCACGGACGCTGGCTCTTGAGGTCGTCGCACGCTCACTCGCCCGTTCGGAGGTCGCGCACAGGGCCGTCCTTATTAAATTATTGGGTTATATACTGTGTCACGATATTACTGTGGTTGTATCTTTTGGGGTATTAGGGTTATATCATTATTTTTATAGATCGACATACACGGTTTTTTTTTTGTAAGCTCTGTCTTTGTGAGCGCGAGGCACGCAGACCAAGTTTCACAACGGGTACGTGACGCGTGAGCGGTCTCTGCGCACCCGATTCCGCGTCGCATGGGTCAAGTGCCACATACTTAACCAAAGTCAGTAAGATTGAATTTCATTGTACGGAAATCCTCGAACTGAGAGACAGAGATCTCGATTCAGATGTGTTCGGGATGTGAAGAATACGTAAATGGAAAGGTTTTAACGGATGTTGCCCGTCGCAACTTCCTGACGCCTATCAATACTGTATGTTCCCACGGTTCAAAAATCACTTTTCAACGCAGAAATGCCGACGTGCTCAACAGCATACCCTCGCTCAAAAAATAACAGAGTTGGAAGAACCCACAGGCCGCGCTGACTGTCTATATATCACCGCAGGGATTACTCCAGAATCTGATGATCAACAAGATAAAATGGGGACGTGTAAAGCCCGATAAAATATCACCTTTTGTGACTGGGCGTTCCGACCCGCACATTCCGAGTCTTTGTCAATTCCAGTGGCCACCTTTTTCCCTCAGCTCCTTATACCCTCCCGTCCCTCTGTGAGGGACGTCTTTCTTTCAAGTTCTTCAGTTGCTCTGCTCTTCCGCTAATTACTGGTAGTCATGTCTCTTACAATTGCTCCTAGGCCAGTGGAGGGGATTATGAGATCTGGACAAGCTGTCATGTATTTTGTTTTCGGCCTGGTGGTGCAGACATTCTTCTTTGGTGAGTGACAATCGTATCTTCGCGTCCTGGTTCATAAATCATCTGGGGCAGGAGTATACACTGTTTTAATTTCGATGTCGACTCGTATGCTGTTGTAAGCTCTTCTCCCACTCTTGTGAAATAGCTGGATGTCGGATCCCTGAGACAGAAAACGCGGGTTGAAGACCAAGGTCAACAGGACCATGTTCATTGTCACTCTCTTCATGTATCTGCTCTCGGCGGCCTACTGGGCATACTGTGTCGCTGATGTCGTGGACCGGATGCAAGGCTACATATCGCTTGCAGTGAATCCGTTCAACGTTGTCTCTGGATCGGACGCGGTTTTGAAATGGTCGCCTCTGTTCAATGCTATCACTTTGATTAATGTACGCATGATTCTTTCCCGCCTCAATCACGATCTGACCTTGAGTATTCTGTGTAGTATGTCCTTAGTGATGGGATAGTCGTATGGAGGGCGTGGGTGATCTGCTTGCGAAACCACAGGAAATACATGTACATTCCAATCGTTTCAGATTCCAAGCCTACAATCAATCCGCTGGGATGAGCTTTGCCATAAATCCAGCGATATTCGAGGTCGGCACACAATCAATAGACAGTTCAATCCAGAACAATCCGTTGAGCGAAAAGGGCCGGCTTGAAAATCGCCTTTCCGACGACAGCTTTGTTTAATTTCGATCATTTCTTTCCACTTGATGTGGTTCACCTTTAGGTATACAGTTTACTCGATGAATTTATTTGCATGACGGCTGGCGTAACCTAAGTATTCGGGTGCATGTTGAAACTTGCATGGAGCACGCCAGATCAGCCGTGACGATCGTGGCGTTTCAAGCTGTCCGTCGCATTCTCAGATTGGTAACAAGCAACTTGAATAGACCCTCCTCTACAGTATGTTTTGAGGTGACAGACACCTTATCATAGCCACGTTAAACTCGGACGTCGTTCGATAAAAACAGATGACTGTAACTTTCAATACCCAGAAGACGATATCTTTCCCCAGTGCAGATGAGCCAGGGTTCCAGCAGCTGCATCCAGCGTCATACTGGGAGCGATCAATACACTGATTTGTATTCTAGACACTCATTCTCACGTAGCGGGCCTCTATCACAATGTAGGGTGATGACCCATGTTGGCATGGGTAATTTTTCCAACTGTTTTGGGCAAGAGCCCAGGTAGATATAGTCTATTCATTATTTCCTATTTGAGATGTATCGAAACAAGCAGCCAGCAGCCAGGAAAGATAATTCAACATTTATGAATCTATCACACCCAGTGTATACCCTACTATTACTTTGTCCCAAAAATCCAGCCCGATTAGACATGCCAAATAGGATACATGCGCGGGCGGGCCGTGGTGGCCAGGCCATCAAAGAAAAGGTATTTTTATCTATTCCTCTCTATCACTAATTCTGTATGACTTAGTACAGTAGATCTATCTAGTTTTCAGCCCAATCCATCGAAAACTGAGAGAGATATGGGCAATTCTTTCGCGGGGATCAAAAACAGCTCAAAATGGAATTTTTTTGGTCGCGCCTTCGGTACTGCCAATTGCTGTAAAATCCAGAAAGTTGAACCCGACGTCAACACAGCCTCTAGGTTTCTAATTTCATTTTCCATCGCCATCCCATTTAACCCCGGCCCTGCCGATAAACCACTCCAGGTTGGAACGGGAAGAGAGACAAGGCGACATGCGGGCGGATTTTCCACGGTTCGCTTTTTCTCGTTTACAGAGTCTCACAAGATGATGAACCGTTCCAGCGTAAATCTATTGCGGCCCAAGTCTCAGGATAATGAACCTTCTTCTTCAATTTTTAGAAGAATACATCCCACATTCTGCCATTCGAAATAGATATAAATACACAGATCTTTCGGAGTGAGAATTGAACCCGTCTTGGATGCTATTACATATTGCCGGGGATAGCACCACATTCTTTAATGCACCAGTACCGCGGGATGGTTGATCTGAGCAATAATAAGCTAATAATCAAAAAGGAAGATATCTATGTATGCCGCCGCTGGGATTTGAACCCACTTGTCCCGAAAGAATGGCCAAATATGTTCACAGTTTTCAGGCGATCTACCGCTGATCTACAAAGGCGTCCCTCCAACAGCTACATCAAGCGATAAATAGGAGCCTACGGGTGAAAGTTGCTGGGCAAAAAATAGACGGCATTCATGTCTCTGGTGGGAGTTGAACCCACGGCTCCTCAAGAACAACACACCGCCAATGCCATGTTTCTGAGGCGATCTGCCACTAATCTACAGAGGCTTGCATAAAAAAGGCTACATGAGATGCTAAGTAGGTGTGCATTGGGGTAGAAAACGTAGAGTGAGGTAAGAAAAAACAGGTCCAGAGGCACCATGCGACGCAGCCACTCCAAAATGTTGTATTTGTGTCAGATTTCGGAAGTAGGCTATGTAGATGAAGGATTGGCAGTAGTGCGGAAAGGTTGAATGAATAATGAAAAATACAGGCACACACGTTTTATGCCTCCGGTGGGAGTCGAACCCACCTCCCCCCGTGGAGTCGTTCTGCACGCAAACAACAATACAACGCGCAGCTCAAACGACGGGTCGCAGAGGAGTGGAGAAAATCCTCACGGCACCACCGTATCAAACGTTACGACCCTACCTTCCCCTCCTCAAAGTACCTTAAACTCGCAGAACTCATGCCGCGCAAACTGGCGGTGATACTGCTCCAACTCCGCGTCGGCCACACTATCCTTCAGAGGCACCTTCATCGCATTCAACGTGCCGATTCCCCCGTCTGCCCATGTTGCCACAAAGAGGACGAGACAGTCCTACATTACCTCCTTCACTGCCCCGCTCACACCAATGCTCGAGAGGAGCTGCATCGACTCGGCGGACGCGACTCGCGCGTCCTCGAGAAGCTCCTCACGCGGGAGAAACTCCTGCCGCTCCTCTTCCAATTCATAGCCCGCTCCGGGCGCTTCCGCACAGTCTTTGGAGATATCCCCCAGCTGGATCCCCTGGACGGTCCCACTCCACGCGAACGCCTTGCGAAGGCAATAGCAGAGAGCAAAGCCGCTGATGCGCCTTATGCCCCGATACTGGTCCCGCGCAAAGCAGATTTAACCTGGACGGCGCCGACGTAACATTTCATTTTCTGCACCCTACCTTACTTACTGCTATTCTTACTTTACATTCGGGGTTTCCCCACGCTAGATTGCAGGACGACCCTGCTGAGGGTGTGCTAGGCACGCCCTGAGTGATGCCGCATGAATATTTACATACCAAGCTACCTTTTTTAGACTACTTTTACATATGAGCAAGCGAGGTCCCTACCATATCGTACGCGACAGAGGGGAAATAAAACTGACTTAAAAATAAATAAATTAAAAAAAACCCACCTCCCCATAGAAACTTCGTGCCATCCATGTACAGCGTTGAGGCGATGACCGTTCATCCACGGAGGCGACGTTGAAAGGGAATGCGAGAGGTTTCGAGTGGAAGAATCGGATATCGAGAATGGAACGAATTTCGGAACTAAAGTACATGATGAACTTGAAGCGAGCCTCGGCCGACGGAGAAGGAAGCGAGCGCCGAGCGGGACGGGTCTTGGCGAGAGGTGAAAACATGCATGAACATCAACCGTTTATGCAACATAATAGATGTCGAGATAGCCGGCCAGAAGGAGGGCAACATGAGGTTGTGGTTGACAGAGGTCGGGTGCGGTGATCGATTTCGCAGGAAGAATAAACATTGGCATTATGGCAACTGGATGAAAATCAAAAGGAACTCTCCTGAGTAAGCTTACTTGAATATTGACTGGTTGGAAAGTTAACCGGCATTCAACTTTTCATCGCGCGGTAAACAAAATCTGCGCATAAAAAAATCTGATACAGTAATAATATTCGTGACTCCCTGCGGGTATGTTTTTTCTCGTCCAATCCTAACATCCTAGGTAACGAGGACCCTCCCATACCGCAGAGTCTGTAATTGAACAGATGTCTTGTTTAAACATCGTCGTGGAAGGATATAAATTGAGATTGAACCCACATTACCCTCCAAACCGTTCGGTTGGACGCGTGATGAAGAAATAAAACTTAATTATTCAATTTTTCCTTCGCCATTCCACAGCTCCTCCATGGTCTTTGGTAATGTCCTAGCAAGAGCGGCGGTATTTTGCGCACGTCCTGCCCAGTTCTTGGCGAACTCGCTCTCAACCTCTATGGCAAAACGCACATCGGTATACGAAATTCCATACTTCTTGGGCGCGCCTTCCGCGAGCTCGCTGATTGACCATACCGCCACCGCAGGCTTCTCGGATTCCAACCAGAGCCCGACCCATGGCTGAAGTAAGGGCTAGCGCTGAGTCCTCAACCAATAATAAAAAAGACGAGGACGTACGTAAGAGTGGAGTGTGGGGGCTGGAATAATCGAGATGACGGTGTCGAGGAAATCCCTTGCGGAGGCGTAGTCGTGGAAGGAATATATACGGTGCAGAGCTGGATGGTCTCCGAGAGCGGCCATAGACATTGAGAAGCCCCTGACAGACCAGCCATTCGTTACGAGTGGTTTAATATATGTTTCGAGGTCGGCTTCGGTGATCGGGGGCGGCGAGGAGACGGGGGCAGGCGGCGCGAGAGGAAGGGCTACAGGCGTAATCGGAGCGAGCTCTGCCAAGAGACGCGGCCCTGGCTGATAATCACTGAGGATCTTCTGTGCCCTCTGAAGCGTCCTGACCCACGTCTGTTTAGTCCAAACAGCAAAATCGCCGCCAACAACCGTCTTGTGTTCGGTTTCCAGCGCGATGGCGAGGTGGACCAGACCTCGGGTCAATTCCGGAGCAAGCAAGCTGGCGATGAATTTGATATTGGGCTCTTTCGGGGTTTTCCGAAACAAAATCTAGGCAGAAGCCGCGCCGCGGGTCAAAAAGGCACAAAGCTAACATGGAGAGATAACTTACCCGGCCGAACTGTACGTTCATATCTCGCGTGGTTTTACTGAACGCTGCCAAGTCTTTCGTGGACGGGAAACGGAAAGTCTGGCTCAAGGCGAAGCCCACCCGGGGTGTCTCCTTCCCGTGCTCCATTGGCATTCTGCAGGCGGCAAGCGTCCATCCACGAGTATATAATGGTTTGAGGTACACCGGAAAATCGGATTCAACTAGTGGTGTCGTCAATGGTTCCGGCGGTGCCGCAGGGAGTGGGCGGAGGATTGGCTGTCACAAATCGTTGAACCGGGAGCCCAAACGAAGGAAGAAGCGGGTCAAACCAGGTTTTTTTTCCTGTCATAAGAGAACTGTGTGGGCTTTGGGGCAGTGGGCAACTCTGGAGAAGTAGTTGGCCCGGGAGCCTTTGGGGCCTCTGGGGCCTTCGGGGTGGCCTTCTGGGCCTTTGAAGCAGCGGGTGACTCGGGCTCCGGGGAAGATGCAACATACTGCCTCCTCTGCCTGAGCTGAGGTACAGACAGTCCAGGGCTTGAAATGGGAATCCCGAGGCGATTGACGCGTCTAAGCGCCGGGCGAAACATGGAGAGCAACATCGCGGCGTAACGCAGGATTTGTTTGGCATCGCTTACCGACACCTTCTGTACACTGCCACTGATTCGGACTTCGCACGACTCGGACCTTCAAACGACCTTCGGACTCCGCACTACCAATCCATGGCGCCGGAAGAACTTGAGGGGAGATCAGAGTTGAGCAAATTTGTCGTCCGCACGATTCACGTGTGACGCGTCAATTCTACTGTATTATTTCATTCAATTCGACAGTCCGCGTCACAAGGGTAGATGTCGAATTGGTCCTACGGTTTACAAAAATCGTCTAAATGGCCGAAAATCCCCAATAAATCCCTCGTGCATCCCCTGCATCGAACCTGACCCCATAGGTTGTGCTTTCTCGATTTTTAGCTTTATACAAGCATAAATTGAGTAAAATTCCATGAAATCGCTTGGAGAACCCATTCGCGAGGCATTTGGCTGGTTCTCACTGCATCTGCAAAAAATCCTAGACGATTCTACTAGTATGATGTCTCTGTATCGTTCGGACAGTGTCGAAATTTTTGATGCTGTCACGGTCCAACCTGGGCCATGTCGAAGTGTCGAATATGTTCCAGATATCACGCATCATACCCCTTGTCAAATTGAATGAAAAAATACAATAGACTCAAAGTCGACGAGAATTCATGATCTTGAAATCGACAAATCGGTGTTTTCGACTTGGAGGCTGGGGGAGGAGGAATCTCGTGTCGATTCTCATGATGTATCGACCCTGATGGTGAAGAGACGCAGAGTCGACGGGGCGGACAATTGCATTCGAATATTCTGTCGCGATTCGGAACTCTGAATCGTTTGCAGAATCGAGTGCCAAGACGCACTCGAATTCTCGTCTCGAGCAATATTCAACCAAGGAAATGCGCACGAACTCACATCTCCTCATGAAAGTTAAGGTGGTCGAAACACCGTATGGATGCGATGACCGTTCATCTAAGGAGACAACGTTGGAGGGGGTTTGAGTGGGAGAATCGGATCTAGAGAATGGAGTTTCGGAACTAAAGTGGGAAGCGAGCCTCGGCCGACGGAGAAGGAAGCGAGCACCGAGCGGGACGGGTCTTGACGGGTCTTGGCGAGAGGTACCAGGAGATATCATGGGGTGAAGGAAAGCATGCACGAACATCAAACGTTCATGCAACATGATAGTTATCGAGACATGTAAGCCGCTGAAGGAGTTCTGGTTGAAAGACGGTGACCCGGGCCGGACGCACGTGCCAACACTGTGCCAACTTGGCGGGGATCTGAAATTTCGGACGCGCTCCACTCGCTCCTTTACCGACTCCCATCTCCACCATGCTCGACGCTGCAGAACGCCCGCCACTGCGACGTCGCCGCATGTCCGCCCCACTCCCCCGGCGCGCCCCGCCCCGCCTCCCGCCGTGCCGTCCCCTCCCGCTCTCCCTAGAGGCCCTCGACTTGTCTCCTGCATCCCCTGCACAGGCCCTGGCCTCTCTGCGCTTCCTCGTTCTCTCCTACCTCGCCGACCTCGAGCGCCGTCTCTCTTTGTTCGAGTCGAGGGATGCGTTAGAGTGCATTTCCACTGCGCGCGACATGCTGCAGGCCATCCGCGCGGACGTCTGCTCGCACCTGCCCGACCTCGGCGCCCATCTACCAGACATGGACTTTCATCTGCCGGACATTGATTTGAAGGCACACCTGCCCGACATCGATTTTAAATCCCATCTGCCAGACATGGACTTCAAGTCGCATCTCCCCGACATGGACTTTACATCCCATCTACCGGACATGGATTTTCTACCAGACATTGATTTGAAGGCCCATCTACCGGACCTCGACCTCAAGTCCCTCGTCGCGCGCTGGCACGACCTCGACTTTTCCCGGCCGCTCTCCTACGTCCCGACGCTCTCTGCCCGCCTCCGCGGCCTGCACGCTCATTTGGCGGACGGCGGCTTCTCCTTCTCCGCCCCGTCCTTTACGCCCCCTTCCTTCGACTTCCCCACACCCCCTGCGCTCGCCACCTTCCTCGCAGATGTCGACGCTTTCCTCGCCGAGCTCCCGCGCCTCCCCGCCGCCTTCTCACTCCCCTGCGCCGTCTCCGTTTCTGCGCGCGACCTCCCCGACGATGCGGACGAGGCTGACACCGTCGCGCGCGCCCTCGCCCTCTCCGCGAACGGCACCCGCCTCATCGCGTACGCCGATCTCCCCGAGGCGTGGCGCAATAATGCGTTTGTGGTTACTGGCTACCGGTATGTCCTCTCCCTCCTCCGCTCTTCTCGCCTTCCTTCCCTCCTTTATTCGTTCCCTTTTCTTCGCCGTTCGCCTTCCTCTTCCCTGCCTCGTTCACATTCCTCCTCTTCCCTCCCCCCTTACATGTTTTTTATCTCCTGAAGAAGAATAAACTTATTCATTTATCCCCCAGCTTCATCCCCCTCCGCCGCCCGCACACCCTCCTTGCCTCCATCTTCCGCCCGCACAACGAGACGCTCAACATCCACACCCACCTCGTCCCGCTCGTCTTCTGGGGTGCCACCTTTGCCGGCATCGCTGTTCCGAGCGGGTGGCGCGAGTGGGTGTCATGGGTTCCGTGGCTCGCGCCCTTGACCTCGGCACCCACAGCGCCCTCGCCCCTCCCCCTCGACCTCCCCGAGGCCCTCTTCACTCTCTTCGCGCTCGCCTGCCTCGCGAGCAGCACGCTGTGGCACACGATGGCGGGCTGTGCGCACCGCGGCGCGATGGAGACGTGTGCACGGGTGGATTATGTCGGCATTGGATGGTGAGTTGATTTCCTATATCCCTGCTTCCGATAACCCCGCCCCCGTCGCGTGTTTCTTTACCGATTCCACTTGTCTTGCTCGCTTCCCCACACGCTGAACTCGCTTACCTCCATTCCGTACTCCCCCCCTCTCTCGCTACTACTCGTTTCCCCTTCCCCATTTCGCTTCGCATTTCGCTTCCCCGCCCCATTTCTCCTCAGCTCTAAATCCCCCCCGCTAACCACTCTTTTTTTAGGCTCATCGCCACATCAATCGCCACAATCGTGCACTACGGCTACGCATGCGCCGCCGACGCCGCCGATGCCACGCCACTCGGACACGCGGTGCTGCACCCGGTGGACCGGGCGTCGTCCTGGCTCTCTGCGTCCGCCGTCCCCTCTTGGCTCGCTGCCGTGCCGTTCCTCGGGTGGGAAGGGGCGACAGTCGAGGAGACCCCATCCCTCGGGTGGAAAGGCTCGCTATTCGACTGGAAAGGCTCGCTATTCAACTGGACGCTCGACTGGACGCGCGCAGCGGAGAGCTGGACGGCGTACCACCCCGTCGGCGCGGCGTGCCTCGCGCTGTGCCTCGCGTGCGGCATCGCGGGGAACGTGCTCCCGTTTTGTGCGTGGTTTAATCGCGTGGAGAACCGGGTGCGTTGTCCTCTTCATTGTCTTTCCATTTATCCCTTTCCCGTCTTCGTCTCATCTCCGTTGTCCGAAAACTGACCAACGCCCGCCCGCTCACAGCTCTGGCGCCTCGGATTTTTCGTGGGCATCTCCTTCTCTGCGCTCGCGCCGCTTGCGGGGATCGCTGCGCTGGCGGGGTGGGGCGCGATGATGCGGTTTGTGGGTGAGTGGCGTTTTGTTTTTCGCTCCTCGCCTCCCTTCCCGCTTGTTTTACGGATCACTTCTCTCTACTCCTCGTGCCTCCCACCCTCCCCACCTCCCTAGGCTTTCCCTCTCCCTCTCACCCTCGTCCCCATCCTGCTCCATCTCCCCCCTCTCCCCTTCCCCTCATCCCTCATACTCACCTACCAAATACTAACTACCCCCTCAGCGCCCATCGGCCCCTCGCTCCTCTTCTACATCCTCGGCCTTGTCATCTACGCGCTGCAGATCCCGGAGTGCTTCCTCGGCGGCCGCGGCGCCGGGAGGTTGCAGCGGGTTGTGGACGCGTGTGGGGGTGGTGAGTGTTTTTTGTTTTTGTTTTTGAGCTGGGGAGGAGAGGAGGAGATGCCGTTGGTGTGCGCTGACTTGGGCCCACGCGCGGGGTTTTGAGGCGCGCGACATCTGCACGCACCCTTTGCTCGACACTTGGCGCGCCCCCTTCTCTTCCCTTTCATTACGCACACCCATACGCGACACTGACTGGCTCCTCCCTACAGGCTCGCACGCGCTCTGGCACGTATGCATCGTGCTCGCGATGCGCGCGCACCGGGATGGGATCCGCGAGATTCGGCGCGCGGCGGCGGGAGGGTGCGTCGCTGCGGGGGTGGGCGCATAGTAGGCTCACTCCGGACACCCTCGCTCGCGCGCGCGTTCCGTTCTTGCTTCGTTCCTCCTTGCGCCCTCTTAATGATGGGCGCAGGGTGGAGTTCTGGACTTCTAGATTGCTAGATTGCTAGATGCTAGAGTGTAGAGCGTAGTGTAGTGTAGTGTAGAGCGAGGGGGTTTGTAATTTGGAGGGAACAGGAGAAGAGAGGAAGAGGAGGGGGAAGAGGTTCTTGGTGTACATATTCTATGTGCGTATACTGCTGGGGTATTAATCGTAGTAGGCTGGGTAATGGAGGTTGTGCGCATTTTCTCGCTTGAAATATTGCAGAGGCCGCCGGCGTTGGCCGGAGAATTAGTGGCAGTGCTCAGGTGTTTTGACAAATGATACCAAATAAATTCTGCGTTATACGCCGCGATGCTGCTCTGCACGTTTCGCCCGGCGCTCAGACGCGTCAATCGCGTCGGGATTCCCATCTCAAGCCCTATACGGTCTGTACCTCAGCTCACGCAGAAGAGGCAGTATGCTGCGTCTTCCCCGAAGCCCGAGTCGCCCACTGCTACCCCAGAGGCGCCCACTGCCCCAAAGCCCATACAGTTCTCCTATGTCAGAAAGAAAAAACCGGTTTGACCCGCTTCTTCCTTCGTTTGGGTGCCCGGTTAAATGACTTGTGATAGGCACCCCTCCTCCCACTCCCTGCGGCACCGCCAGAACCATTGACGACACCACTAGTGGAGTCCGATTTTTCGGAGTACCTCAAACCATTATACACTCGTGGATGGAAGCTTTCAGCCTGCAATATGCCAGTGGAGTCCGGGGAGGAGACATCCCGGATAGGCTTCGTCTTCCGCCAGACTTTTCGCTTCCCGTCCACGAAAGACTTGGTAGCGTTCAGTGAAAACACACGAGATATGGATGGTCAGGTACGTTATCTCTCCATGTTTGTGTCTTCCCTGACCCGCGGCGCGGCTTCTGCCTAGATTTTGGCCCGCAAAACCCTAAAAGAGTCCAATATCGCTGTCAGCTTGCTTTCTCCGGAATTGACCCGAGGCCAGATTCACTTCGCCATCGCGATGGAAACCGAACACCAGAAGGTCGCTGGTAGCGATTTTGGTGTTGTGCCCACACCGCTGCTAGACTGGGTCAGGACGCCTCAGAGGGCACAGAAGATCCTCAATGATTATCGGCGGGCAGCGCCGCGTTTCGGAGAGCTTGCTCCGATCACGCCTGTAGCCCTGCCTCCCGCGCCGCCCGCCCCCGTTTCCTCGCCGCCCTCGATTACCGAAGCCGACCTCGAAACATATATCAAACCTCTCGTAACGAATGGCTGGTCTGTTAAAAAATTATCATTATCTACTCCTGCTCTCCGAGGCCATTCAGCTCTGCACCGTATATATTCTTTCCACGACTACAGCTCCGCAAGGCATTTCCTCAACACCGTCGTCGCGATTATGCCAGGCCCCACACTCCCCTCTTACGTACGTCCTCGTCTTTTTTGTGATCGGTGGAGGACTCAGGCTTCGCCCTTACTTCAGGAATCGGTCGGGCTCCGGTTGGACTCCGGGAAACCTGTGGTGGCGGTATGGTCACTCAGCGAGCTCGCAGAGGACGCGCCCAAGAAGTATGGCATTTCGCATACCGATGTGCGTTTTGCCATCGACGTTGAGAACGAGTTCGCCAAGAACTGGGCTGGACGTGCGGAAAATACGGCCGCCCTTACTAGGACGTTACCAAAGACCATGGAGGAGCTGTGGAATGGCGAAGGAAAAGTAGAATTAGAATAATCGTGGGTTCTATTTCTTCATCGTATTAACACCACTCACAACCGATGTTCAGTATCAATTGATTTTCTTTCACGACGGTGTTTGGAATACAAAACGCCTGTTCAAAGACTTTAGAGCCGTCCTCTTTGAATGTTAAGATTAGTTGAGGAAGATATACCCGCAACGAATCATTAATATCTGTATCGTTTTATTCGCACAGATTTTGCTTGCCGCTCGCGATGATTCATGAACATTTGAAACCGCGGTTAACTTATTCAACTCAGGAATGAGTTACTTTTGATCCCAGTTCTTGCTACAGTATATTGTTCCTGCGAAAGCGAAGTGTATCCGACACTCAAACCGAGTTTTTTCATCTTAGTCTGGCGGGCTGATATATCAGGCTCTGCCTGCTTTTTTTTGTAGTCATTGACCTCGGCAAAATGCGGACGTCACGGTCATCGTGCGACATACGCACACCTTATCCACACCGCAACAAGCCCGCAATGTCCCCAACACCCTTCCTTCCTAATCTCAGCTCTAAAGAGGTCAAGAGCCTGATTGACGTGACAGAGGCCAATATTCTCCGCCTCACAGCCGAAATACACGAGCTTGTCTGCGTGTGCCAGAAGGAACGTAACACGCTTGCACGGCTGTGGATGATGATCACGCCGGTGGGCAGCCTGCCCACGGAGTTGCTGGCGGAGATCTTCGCACTTGCGGTTCTGGCCGATGCAGCTGATCCTGGTTCGGACGCTCTCGGGGAGCGACTGGACTCACAGAGTGCTAACGACGTCGACTCTGAATCCCATAATCCTGTTATTCAGTCTCAGCTCCTCGTCCTTTCACAAGTCTGTTCACATTGGCGGGATATTGTAATCGGCATACCGCAGTTATGGGCTGCAGGTGGTCTCAATTTGCGGCTAGAGACCCACACAGAGATATTTGGACGGCCTGATGACGATGCTCAACCGCTCTGCACCGCTCCCCATCTCGGTTTCCCTCCAATCCGAGGTCGCCTACTTTGAGAGCTGGTCTTCGCGGCTGCCTGGGCTGCGAGGACCGAAGTTGTCGTCCGGGCCATTGCACCTACGGCATCCAGGTGGAAGGACCTCGAAGTGGACCGACACATTTGCTGTCATCTTGCGAAGCTTGCTCCTGGGACGTTCGCGGCCCTTGAAAGCCTTGATATGGAGTACAATGCGGTCGATTTGACACCACCTGTATTTCTTCCTTGCCCGCGCCTTCGCCGGCTGATCATGACCAGTGTGGCGTAACAGGGGCGGCAACACGAATCACTGCAGATACCATGGTCTCAACTGACTCACATCGACCTCCGAGATTGCACAGGCACAGTCTGCCGTTCCATCTTGCTGCAATGCACCAATCTGGTCTCAGCAGACCTTACAACCGAATGGGCAGTATCTTCGGACCCTGTCCCCGCGCCTGCCACTGTCCTCCCCTTCCTCACGACACTCCGCGCGCAACTTAAACCAGTCTACGGCGATGCTGGGCTGTTCTTTACACCCTGATTCTTCCCTCCCTGAACATCTTGGAACTCCAATTGCGCCCTTCATCAGGCGCCTGGTCCTCCCAGGAACTCTCTGCATTTCAAAGCCGTGCCCCACACATCACGGAGATTACTTTGACGAACTGTGCCTTAGCCTCGGGCGAACTGCTCGCCCTCCTGGAAAATTCTCCCCAACTCACATCTCTCCGTCTCTTCTATATTCAAGGAGACTGCGTCGACGACCATTTCCTTCGCCGGTTCAGCAATACACAGGCTGCGCCGCTGGCACCACAACTCCGGGAGATTCTCTTTGACTACGTCGGCCCGAATTTTGGGAATGCCACGTTTGAGGTCGCGATTAGGTCGCGTTGGTGGCCGGACGAGGACCAATCGGTCTCGCCCGACGTTGCGCGGCTACAGAGAGTGACGGTGGTAGGCTCTGTTTTCGGCGTGAGGAGCCAAGGCATCATGACCAGGATGCAGGACGTCATGGAACAGGGTCTGGAATTGGACATAGATATAGGTTAGAACTATGGTCTCATTCCGCCTTCTCGCGCCCACACTCTGTCTTCAGATCAGTTTTCCGAAGGATTAATATAAATAGTACTTCGGGCGAGATCCATGAGTTGTGTCGGAAGATTCAAGTGCGTTCGCAGACTCGCATGTGTTGTTTTCATGCGCTTGTGCTCTGGTTTAAGTAACCTTATTCTTTTTTTAGCACAATTGACAAGTCTTTAACACGATTCTGAAATGATTGTTTCCACGATTTTTTTCCAGAATTGTGCCACAATCGAACGAAATTTCACCGTTCGATTCTTCGTGGCCTTATGTAAATTCGCCTGGATTAATTTTAGTCTCCGCAAGCGCCATATATATATCCGCAGCAACCGCTCATTTACAAAACAGCCCGTTTACAAAAAATTGAGGCATCAAAATCAGCGGTTATTTGGACTTTTTCCTCCTTCCGTCACTTATCACTTAGAGGACGTGCTTAAGGCTGGATGCAACCTCACAAATCAAACCTCTGTAGATCAAACGGTAGATCGCCTCGGAAACATAACCAGTTGATCACTCTTCGCGGGGAAGCGTGGGTTCAAATCCCACCGGAGGCATTCCACCTTCCGGCCTTGATTTTTTTGTCCAGTTTTCAGAATTTGCCCCCGATACTGTATGACTTTTGAGAACGGGCCTCTGTGTGACGGTGAATCACTATATTCAACGTCCTGGCTCGGAGACCTAGGAAAGCAAACCGTGGAAACTCTGTTTGCTGGAATACTATTCACTCGTTTAATTTAGTTGGCCCTCTGCATTTGCATGAAACCGACCGATTAACGAACTACACGACAAACCAATTGTTATCACCCAGCTTGATCAGATGTGGTACAGGACCTGAGTCACAAGATGAAAGGGAGAAAAGGAATTTTAGCGATAGATGTGGTTCAAAAAATCTCTGGTAAAATTACAGCTGGAACGGGTACAACCGCTGGGATAGAATAGAAAAGCTGCAAGCTTTGAGGTGCAGTGTGGCGATGAACGCTTGACGAATGGCCTAGAACGTGTCTATACGACCGCGTTCTTCCGGTCCCGCCTTTGTCATTCAGACTGCCGCCACCCAGGCCAAGAAGTGAGAGGTGAGTGGTATTATCTGAAGTGACAGAGAACATCCATCACAGGCGACCAGCTACGGATCAAATCCGGTTCCCACGGTTCGAATTAGCGAAAGCACACCAAATCAAAAAAGTTTGCAGTTGGTCTCACCGTAGTATGGAGTATGTAAGATGGATGTATGTGGTTTGAACTATGCGCGCATTTCCAGGGTGTTCAAATCTGCACGGCTGGATATCCATGGTCTAATGATATTCATGGTCTAATCGCAAGTAAAATTGGCAAGTGCAAATCTTTACAAAGAGTGCGAAGCCGCGAGGCGTATATTACGAAGAATGTGATAAGAACAACCATGAAAATCCAATCCATCCATATAATAATCCGTATTACAATCCGTTAAGCCCGCGATGACCGGTACCAATAAAGAGAGGGTGGCAGATGAAAATTTCTGCGGGGAATCACTGCATTTCTGAATTCGAGGATCAGCGACATGGTCTCAGTGAGGACTAGAACAGGGTACTAACCAGCAGGAAGGGCGTTATACGCGGGGCAGAGGTCCAAGTACTGCTGCGAGATGATGCCGGACTTGGGTCCGTCGCCACTGAAGTCTTTGGGCGCTTCAGCGAAGACTACGGCCAGGCCGGCTCTGTCGAGGTGGCCGATCAGTATGGATGGAGCAGGAGTTGGGGGCAATGGATCTTACTCGAGATGCCAGTCGATGTGGCTGGAGAAGAAGATGTAAGCTGTTGAAAGAGGGTAATGTGGTGCGTTCACTCACCAGTGGAGGAACCAGGGCCCGGGGTTATCGGCTGTAAGGAGAATCGATTAGTTGAAGTGGCAAACAGAGACGCAGCAGGAGATCGTGCCTCTGAAGCGAATGATGACACCGCCGTCCGAGACACCGACGACGTCACGACGAGGGCTGAGAGAATGGGATCAGAAGAAACATTGTATGCGAGTCCGATAGACAACGCACGGGTTCTTGTAGTTAACGGGCCCCGAGGCGCTTTGCACAACGTCGAATGCGTGACCGCTGCAAAGAAGATTTAGGGTCGGTGCGCACGGGACAAGAATATGCCGCAATGACGCACTGGAGATGGAACGGATGGGTGATACCTGGGGTGATGAAGTTGAGCACCCGGCAAAAACTGTATGAGAGGGCTACATACCGTGAGCTGCGCCGTGGATGCGAAGTTCGACGACTTCATCCGCCTTCAAGATGAACGTATGTTCCGCTTTGGTGAAGTTCGAATCGTAAGCCCCGCCGTTGATGATGTTGAGAAGGGTCGGGAGAGACGGAGGAGTGTAGACGATGTTGTTGATTTGCCATGTCTGGTGGAAAGAGTCAGCGGAGCGCGCGAAGCGGGAATCGTGAGCATTCTTACACCACTGCCAGCCTAGATAAGCATCGATTAGACGGTGAAGAAGGTTCAGGGCCGTGGGACTCACTGTGCCGAAGGAGAGGTCGATGACATGGTCAGCCGGGGCGTCACCGCCGGGCGCGCCAGGGTTGATCAACGTCTACGCATGTGAGATTATGCACTCGAATAGTTTGTCAAGAATCAGGCATACCTTGAGCATATACTCCTGCAGCGGGCCCGGGGCGCTGCCACCACCGCCACCGTTTTTGCGGGCGGCGTGGTTGACAGTGGGTTTGTCGGCATCGCCCTGGTGGCGGGCGACATTCTCAGTGTAGTCCTTGGCAGAGTCTTTGTCACCACCGTTCTTGCGGGCGACGACGACGCTGGTCGCAGTAGTAGGCTCCTGGATGGGAGCATCCTGGTACCGGAGAATAGCCTTTACGTTTGCCTTGTCCACTGCGTTGAGGTTAAATTTCTGATGGAAGGGAGGACACAATACACTTACGGGTTTTGCTGGTCCCCGAGGCAGTCTATGGTGGCCGTGGATGAGAAAGAGCTCAGCGGTGTGCACGTTGACGTACCATCGGGGCGCGGATCCAGTAATTGCCGATTGCGGCATCGGCGCGAAGCTATGGGTAAATTAGTATGGATAGACCAACACAATTGTCGCAAATCAACGTACAACGACGCTGTATCGCTGGGCTACGAAGGTTGTCAGTAAATGTCTCAGGATTTAAAAGCAAGGGACTCACCGGCATGGATCAGGAAGCTGTTGACAGTCTGTCGCACAAGATCAGCGGCGGCGGATATCATAAGTTCAAAAAACCAACCAGGGGCTCGGTCGCAATTCCATCCGTCTCGATGACATCGAAAACATGGCCGTCGACGGAGAAGGTGAAGGCTGCATAGCCAGCGATGTTGATGACCCGGAAACTATACGGCTCAGGATGGATTCGGCGTTTGATGTAAACACAGGCTTACCGGTATCTGCGGAAAGGTGTTAGTGAGAGAGCACAAAAGTATTCAGAGGTTGCGTACTTCTTGCCCTTGATAACGTTTATGACGGCCCAAGGAACGGCGGGACCGCCAACATATCTCTGTTAGCAATCGGATCAACATGTGGCGGTAAATTGCGTTCCCCGACTTACACCGACGCCATTGATCAGGCCAGAGTCGGGCACAGGCTCCTTGCCATCCTTCTTGAATTGAGCCATCAGGACCTCGGCAGGGGTGTGATACCTGTGTCGGAATATGAGATGATTCATAAGACGAGGCAAAATATATCCACCAGTCAGCCAACGTGATAATAGTGCTCACGTCGTCCACGTCCCACATGGACTTCTGAGGGTCATCGGGGTCTGCAGCGATAATTTAGACGCAAGAAGAGAGAATCCAGTTTCGTCTGCATACCATCTGACAAGTACCGATTAAGCGACCGTGTGGGTTATATCAGAGGAATAGCTCACAGATGACCAACGTTCCTCGCTCGCCGTCGATGTACTGCGTCGAGAGATGGCTGCGGAACGAAGTCAGCGCGGCACAATATGATGATGAGCATGTCGAACCTGTGGAACCAATACGTTCCCGTCTGGCCTAGCGTCGGGAAGTTGTATTCTGAGATTCCAAGTCAATCTTTGAGCAGAGTTTGAATCGGAGTTGAACTTACGATAGTAGTGTCCCGGAGCAATCGGACCTGTTCATGGCAGATAAGCAAGACGAAACTAAGAATACTCATTCGGGGCTGACATTGGTTAACGAACGACGGGCTAAGAGTTGATTAGGAGCGAGCAAATCACGACCTAAATGAGACGGCTGACCCGTCCTCGGTCGCTGTGCGATCCTGAAAGATGCCGTGCCTAATAACATTTAGACGAGGAGGTGATGCCAACAGTTGAATACAAACCAATGCTGCGACGGTTATCAGAATGTGAGTGCAACGGAACAAAGAAGGATACTTACGATACTGGTGGACCGCCTCATAGTGGGATTATTGAGTTTATTGGTGACGTTGAGGTGGAGGATATCGCCCTTGTTGCAGGTGATCAACTGGCCAGGGAAAGCACCGGCTTGGATGGCATCGCGAGGAAACCCGTCAGGAGCTACCCTGACATTCTCAATCTACAAAGAAATGAGTAGATGTTGGTGAGCATGGACCCAAGACGTACCGGGATGTCATAGTACACGTCGTGCGGCTCCGAGTCGGCCATGATCTGGCCGATAAGGAAGGGCAAAAAAGCAAAGGTAGCAGCGAGCTTGAAACCCATTGTTGGAGGCGGAGGAAGAGGAAGAGGAAGAGGTATTAGCGAGCGGACCGACTCTGAGGAGGGAGTCTGAGGAATCTGGAGGCATTTTAGCTACATTTATACCACTCTAGCATCCAGTTAGGGGATTGAAAGTCTCGGACTGGGGGAAGAAGGAAAGATCGGCGCTTCCCAAATTAGATCAATCCTGGATCGAATTGTACCAAGCCCTTGAAGCTCCTGCCAAGGTTTGTCTGCAAATATCATTTTTGAGCCCAAAATTCGCAAACCGCCCATCGAATTTTTAAGCCCGGGTAGCACCATTTGGACGGTTTCTCGTGCAGAGTTGACTTCAGACATGTGAAACACGCAGAAGCTGCAACGAGCGAAATGCAGGCAAACGGCGTTCAGGACCAAAAACACTGGGCAACCCTTGGCAGGAGCTTTTATGGAGCCCTCCGCTCCTTTCTGTTCGAGGCTGTTTTGCTACAGCCGCCCTTGAAGCCTTGGCCTTTCCGGCGCCCCTTGACACGTGCACCATGAACGCGTTTGCAGTGTTTGTTAATGTATGCACCCAGCGCTTGATCGCCGGCGCCGGCCGCCCGACTTGCGTAAGTTCTTTCGTTTACACCCGATGTTTTATGGAACCTGTCTATATCGCCTACACTAGCGGCCGTCATGCCTCCCGTCGCGCACCATCGCTGTTCGTGCGCCTCTGCCTCTCGGCGTCGCGTAGCAACAGGCTGCCCATTGGACGTGTTTAAACTTTAATCCTCGCGCCCCACTCTCCGTAAGTTTACTCAAACGGGTGCATATATTCATTTCCTCCCGCAATATTCGTCACTTCTAACCTTGTACCCTCGTTCATTACTCAACTATCTTATTTACATGTTCGGGATACTGGGAATCGGAGTGGGTCATCACTTCGTTGGTTTGCTGACCACATTCACTTCTAATTCTTTACCACAGATGAGCTCTTTCCAAGCAGAGTCTTGCACGAGTGCAAATCGACAACGTAGCATGATTACATCGTACGTTCCTCCTTCATTCGACCTAACCCTTCGTTTAATTTATTTCCTCTTGGAGACTTATCTCGCGACCGATGCTCGGCAGTTTATGTGACACGCCGTACCCGAATATACGAGTCCTTTCGCAAATATTACTCCCATCATAGCCTATTTTTCTTCATTCATCTCTCCCAATTTCGTGCAGTATTTCTCTCCACCCCGAGCGATCTCAGGCGACGGAGTCAGAGACTCGCTTTGTCCCTTCAGGTTCATTGGCTTGTTTTGATTAGACTCGGTCTTCTCCCTGCGTCCGCGCCTCGCCCGCGGCTAAGTGCTTGCCTTTCAACTCCACAACACTCAAATTATCCTCCCGCAGGTTTTGGTTCATGATCATCTTCCCGCCATCATGCACGCCTTATTTTCCACTTCTTCTTCATTCCCACTGATCACATTCTTCAGAATCGTTATTAAGATCGAACGCGCTTGGAACGCATTGGATTTGACACACGGGTATGGTCGGCTTTTATCTTCGCTATCTATCCAAAGACCAACCGTCAGCTGCGCAGACGCGGTCCAAAGTCCGGGCCACCGTCAAGCAGATCTTCTGTCCTCCCTGGGTAATACCTGTCTTGCGTGGTCCTGCGGCGTTCAATCTCTCCTCAAACCTTCAAGAGTAGTACTTTGTATAGCATCTCGTCGAGGTAGGTCGCGCAGGTATATCTCACTGCCCTCTATTTATTCTACCGGATCGCGATAATTCCTCGACTTAAAATCAATTATAATCTAACTACGCAGTGTCCCACTGAGGTTCGCGCATGCTTTACTATTCGCCCCCCTTCACTGCGTTGGGGGCCGTCCTTTCCCAACGCTTGTATCCCTGCTCAGAATATTACTTACTTCAATGGTTAAGCTCTGCGGATGCAGTGTCATTGCACAGACGAAAATCCCCGGTTCAGGTGTGTCGCAGTGCGGGCGAGCTTTTCCCGTCCTCCATTCCGTCCTACCCCCTCATACACAATCCATTGACCCTCGTTAACTCCTCGACTGATATCCATCCTCCGCAGCCCTGCAAGACGCCTGACGGGATTTTATTTGGTTTAACCCGGACCTCTGACCATTGTTCAGAACAGACGGTCCAATGAACTTAATTTATCCCTCGTGTCGTATCATCAAGGTCTGGCAATAATATTGCCCACCATGTTCAGTTGTCTGCGCCCTCGCCCCCCGATATATGTTATTCATTGCTGTCCCATCCAGACCTCGCAGCCATACCGGATTACCATTTCCCCCTCTTTGTCCCAGGCACCTGAGGTGCGCGATCGTATTCTTCTCGGAGCGGGGTATCCATACTTGCATTATCTGGGGCCTGCTTCAGAGGTCTTCAACTCCTCGTACCTTGAATTAAAAACTCTTATGTAGGTTAACGGGGCGCTCCAGCCATTCACACGCTTTCATCCACCAATATCCGTCAGTACTTGACCCACTGCTTACGGCACAATTCAAGCGCCGATGAAACGCCCCAAAGTCGTGCCCCTAATTCTTCCACTTCAATTCCCTATCATTGCCTGCTCGGTAGGATTTCATTATAGTATTAATTTCTGACCCTTCAATTTCCTTCCGTCAAGCGGGGGCCCGAATTCATCTTGCGGTGGAGGTGCTGCTTTGGTCTTCAGCGACGCCTCCTCATAATCTCCTCCACTAGCCCATGAACGAGGGCATATGTAATTTATCCAGTTGTTATTCCTGGGCGAAATACGGTTCGTCCTTGGCGTACCTCGATCAGGGGATAAGATATTTTGTTCTCCTGAGACCGTTTTATTCAACGCCCTGGCTCCGCCCCTGTATCCTAGTGTATAGAAAGGGCTGTCTCTCTGTTTCTCGTTCACCGCACCACTATGTTTTCCAACCTTGGAGCTCTCTTTCGGCGCGCGCTGACATTGGTCGTCCTGTCTGGTGCTGTCTACTCCCAAATTGCGCCTTCATATGATCCTAGTCCCTTCAATCTCATTGGTACCATCGATGGGTATGTATCCACAATTCTCCCCAGTGCCGCAACTAACGATTTCCCAGTATGACGCTGGACTCAAATGCAACCCTGTCCGGTGGCACGATTAGCGTCAACGGTTTCAACATCAATATTCCCTACGTCAGTTTAACAATCAAGTTTCCGTTCACATTTTTGAATCAGTACCCAGAATACCCTCGTTACTTTGCCATCTATCACGGTCGCCTGGTCTGAGCTGTTCGTAAATGGTAAACCCAACTTGCCATTACTCGGGAGTGTCTCTTGGGAGGCGACGGTAAATCTCGCTTTCGCTTTCAGAACACTCAGTACCCATAACGCAAACAACCTTCAGGTTTTCGGCAACATCGTGTCAGGCCAGAGGATCGCAGGGTTGGTTTACATTGCCCAAGAATCGACACAACTCCTCCAAGGTTTCATCACTTCAATCAACTTTACTACTGGTCATTTCTTTGTTGGCACTACGGAATGCGTCCTCAATGATGTGCGTTTTGTGTGATTCTATTCGCCTATTCCGCTCATCATTGTCTTCGCAGCCGGTGGGCCGCTATGGGCGCGCATATACTTCGTATCCTTTGTGGAGCGTGGATGCTGACAATCCGTCGGTCCATGCTTCTACGGTATGTGGATCATCGCCCGCACGGATAATATTGTTCAAATTCACTGCAGGGTTTCCCCCTCTGCATTCCCCGCAACATCACTGATCCTCAATGTCCTTTGACGAATCGGTAAGCGATACATGCTGTTGAGCTCATTTTATTGACGACGTTTGTAGCCCAGTGGACAAGAACAAAAACTACCTGACCACTTTGTAAGTACAGGAAACATCTATATTCATCGCCATATTCACATGCTCGTCTCAAGCACCTACCCCGATCCTGCCAAAGTATCTACAGGCGGACTTGATCCTCGTATCATGGCGCCTCTCGCCGTCGGAGACTACGTCACGTTCAGCGGCATCAAAACGCCAGAAAGCGTATGTGAAATCGATTTTCGCTCGCGGTGTCGACTAATGCCCAACAGGTTCTTGCAATATATTCGCTGGAGGCCAATTTAGGCATTTGGACTACTCCTGGTACCAAACCGGCGTACATCACTGCGGAGAGAGCACAATATGCCATTATCGACCCTAATCCGAATCTTGCGACCGGAGAAACTAGGTACGACCCTTCACATTCCTCATAGGGATTACCGCGTTGATATTTTCTCTCTCTCTCTCCTAGGGGCGTGGCATTCGGAACTGGCAAGTGACTTTCAGTGTACCTGTCAGCAAAGAAACTCATTCTGAAAACAGATACTGCAACAACGATCGAATTCTATGCGATCGACGTCGATCCCTGCACTGGCGACGAAACGGAACGCAGTCTTGTCATAGCTCAGCCAAGCAGCGTCGCACCCGTTGGGAGGGTCATATACCGTCTCGCCAAGCAGGATGTGAGCCCGGCAACACGCGAAGTCGGCTTCCGTTACACCAACGGACCTTCGCCAGTACGTTTCCTTCTCTTGGGACCCCTCCCCCCCCACACACACACTGCGTGGCAAACTGACACCTTCATCCAGGGGCCCCGAGGGCTGACCGTCGGCCAATTCATCCAACCGATATTCGAGTTTATCTTCCCCGAGCTCACAACCTTTGGCACCCAACAAGGTTCGCGATTTTTGTACAGTTTCTGGCTCACCATTGCTGATCACTATTCAAGTGCCCTTCGAATTCGAACTGATGCCGTTCCTCGCTCAGGGATCTGGGCCATTTGAATTCGGCAATTATCTCACCCCACCCCTTGCCAATAGAACCATCGTTGGCCAGCTATCTCCCTGGCCCGGTGGCATTGCTCCGACCACCACGACTTGCCCTCCTGTTTCAATCACCACATCCGCTTCTTCTACATCCCAGACACCGACGCCAATCCCGACCCCGACCCCGGCAGTTGACTTCATTACCATCATTTCCGCGGTAGCCTTGAACAAGAAGGGCCAGACCACCACCTCAGTTACCGCATCTTCGAACAGCACTCTCTCTCAACTTTTCCTGGCCATCACTGGCGTGGATAACGTTCCACCGCAAGCCATGCTGAAAACCAACATCCCCATGCAGTTCAGCCTCGACATATCCACCAAAGGCAAACCCTCCTTGGTCACAGTGACGTCGAGCCTGGGTGGCAAGCCAGCCACAAAGGCGGTGTAATTCGGGGGACACTTCCTTTTTTCATGGGTTGCGAAGTCTGTGCTTTGTTTCGGGGTTACGCGGTCTGGATTATGGAAGCATGGAACGTAATATCTACTAGTATACACTCTTTCAATCTTACACTCTTTGGATCTTACATTCTTTCATCGCTGCTGCTTGGCTTTGAGCTAGGGAACCTCGTCGCCAACATGCTGTAGTTGGTCGTCGGAGATACGTCAGAATTCCGCGAATGGGCTTGACGACACCCGGCAAAAATCCAAATTCGCGGATCAGAGTACGCTCAGGTTTTATATTTTGAAGCTTGCCACACAACTGATAGTTTCAATTTCACTATAAGATTCTGGTCAAGACCTATGGGCGCGGGGATATGATGTTCAAGGTGTCGGCATTTCTGCATTGAAAACAGAAATGCCCAGGAAATTTGGGAGTTGGAAATCCCATGAAACATGCCACCATCAATACCACCATCAATACCATCGGCATCGGCAGCTCCAAGTCGGAGCTTGAATTCCATTCCACTAGAGGCCTTTGCCAAACACTCCACACCGCGGCTGACCCGCCTTCTCTTCTTCCCGCCGCGACCCCGTCCTCTTTCTCCCGCCATGCTGTCTCTTGTGCAACCCCCTCCCTCCGCCACCGCCACCGCCCTCTCCCTCGTCCCGCCAAGTTATCGCCCAACAAAGACACTCAAACGCACCACGTCTCCCCTTGCTTCCTCCCTACGCGTACCCTCCCACCTTCACTTCTTGGTCGTAAGGCGGAGAGGCACGCCATGGTGAAGGGGTAGCGCGACAGGGCTTGCTTGTTTGTAACTATTAGTTGACACGGGGTAGACACCGCCACTTATTGAGGCTCCGCTCCCTCGCCGACCCTGCGCCGGAACACGTCATCCCACCGATCATCCCATCGATCATCCCATCGATCGTTCCAAACGATGGGATTTCCATATCCCAAACGCACTCGAAATGCCGACGCGTTGAAAAAGTGGATTTTGAACCGTGGGAACATAGAATCTTAATATGTATATGCAATCAAATCCTTCGCACCAACTTGTCCACCTAGCATAGCATACCCGGGCGCCATCTAAATGGAAACCGACATTCCCAAACTGGACTTCGTGTCCGCACATTGCCGACGTCAGATATACATCATTTGGTAAGATTGATGCCGCCGCGAGCGACGGCTGCGGACGGGTTTAAAACAGGCCAACAAACCTTTGAGGTTACGCGACGGCTCCGGACAGGTTTAGAACAATCTGCCAGCGCCCACAACTCACCACGCCATGTTAACTCCCAATCCCCGCGTTGTCTTCGCAAAGCGGCTGGATACTGGTCTTCCTGTGCCGGGCGAACATCTCGTATTCGACGGGTCCCACTCAATAGATTTGGATACTGTCCCTCTCAACGGTGGCTACCTCACCAAGACGCTGATGCTGAGGTAGGTGAGCTGCAGTGATTTGGAGAAGATAATAGGACGCTGACATTCGCAGTCCCGACCCGTTCCTGCGCGAGCGTATGCGGGACCTCTCGATCGAGAGCTATTCGACGCATGCTGTCGTTGGAGCACCGTATGTGCTCCTCCCAACCAGCGTTGATGCGGCTCATATGCGTTGTTCAGGATGGTGGGATTTGTGCTTGTAGTTGTGCTGCGATCCGAGAAAGAAGGTCAGTTCTTATTCGTCGAATTTCTTCCAGACATTATTGACTTCGGCGTGAGGCGTGAGCCCAGGAGTTAGTCTTTTCCCGTTGCGTCAAATGGAGGGAGATCCGATCATTTGCAGGACCACTTGTATGGTTTCTCGCACTGGGAAGTGTACACCGTCCAGCCTTACATAGAAGGTGTGTATACTTGATCTTTGATCCCGCGGCATTTAAATTTGATAATCGTATATCAGGACGTGTGGATTTCAAGGCTGGACACTACCCCGAATGGACCAGTGATACCGAGGACCTGGACTTCATACCGATGCCAGACCCAAAAGGGGCGTATCCTTGGAGCCGTTATTTCAGTGTCCTTGGTGGACCTGGAATGACCGCCTTTTGCGGTCTCGAAGCGTATGGTGACTGCAAGGAGGTACGCGATACTACAAACCTCCAGCCCTGATATCAAATATTTCCGCAGGGCGAGACGATTTATATTTCTTCCGGGGCATCCGGTGTCGGAAGGTCCGCTGCTACCTTGATTTTCTATCTACACCTGCTAACAGGTTTGAAGTGTTCTCATTCAATTAGCGAAAAAGAAAGGGTTAGTGTCCGGTTTTGTTCGGATTTGTTCATCATTTACACATTTCTAGGCTGCGGGTGATTGCTTCGGCTGGTTCAGACGCCAAGGTCGAGTACATGCAATCCCTTGGTGCGGACATTACCTTTAATTATAAGAAAACTCCCGTCGCAGCCGCCTTGAAGGAACACGGGCCCTTGGTACGACGTTTCATGCCAATTCATTTGATGTTTACCTTGCTCACCCACAGGATATTTATTGGGACAATGTGGGTGGTGAAACCGTCGAGGCCGCCCTCGAATATTCGCGCCTTCGCGCGCGTTTCATTGTACGTATACCCTGATCATTGTCAACCCCCAAATTCAACTCCCGCCAGATGTGCGGCTCCATCTCTGAGTACAACGTGGCGCCGAAAGATTGTTACGGCGTGAAGGTGAGCTTTATCCGAGTCTACTGTGAAGGAGAGATAATATTTGCCACAGAACACAAGTCTGATCTTCAAGAAACAGCTGCGGATCTACGGCCTAATAACCCCGGAGCATTTGGCCACGTTGGGACCGCGGTTTTTGGCAGAGATGCCGGCACTGGTAGCACAGGGGAGTTTGACGGGGCGGGAGACATTCACGGAAGGGCTGGAGAATGCGGCGGAAGCCTTCGTGAAAATGTTACAAGAGGGCGGAGCAGAGGAACTCGGGAAGCCGGTCGTGATTGTGTCGAAGGAATAGACTCAGACGTGTTGAAGCGCTGATGATTGAGCATGCGCAAAAAAATGAAGCGCAAATAGATTAGACAATCGTCCTGTCTGCCACGCGGATGTGTTGCTTAAAATGTTCAAGTTGGATGTCCAAAAAAAAACCCTCGAGCTGATGCAGGGACACGCGATTCACGGTCAAGTCAGATCTCAATTGAGTTTTCTTTTTGAAAAAGATACTAAAGCCTCGGGGAAATACGATCCCGTCAATTTATTTCTTGCACCACACGACGAAGTCATCCCAAAATATCATTTCCGAGACTCTAATTTCCAACACCGCTGCAGGTAGAATTTGCGAGGTAAGGTTCCCACGGTTCGAAATAACGATTTGCACCCCGAAACAAGAAGGTTTACAGTCGGTCTCGCCGCGGGTACATTGAATTCAATATTAATGTATATACACTTCAGCTGCGTGCCCATTTCCAAGGTGCCCACTCTCCAAATGCGCTTGACAGTATTTCTTATATTTCTCTACTACGATCACAGCGGGTATGAAGAAGCGGAAACTAAGCGCTCGATAACCGACTGAGAACCCGCCCGGCCGAAACATTACCAAAGGACTCAGTACTCGGAGCGAACCCTAAAAGCAAAATAAATGACATTTGCTTTTCCCACAAAAGTAAACGATCGCAACTCTTATCAAATGACGTGGTGTGAAACACAACTACAGGTCAGAGCAGAGAGAGGAACAGCAAAAGAGGTGGAGGTGGTGCAAAAGTAGATAAGGGAATCTAACAGCTAGGATGTAGAAAGACGATGTAAGGCGGTTGGAAAGTTGCAAACTGCAACTTGCACTCGACGCGTTTTGGAGTTCAGGGCACCATCACTCAGTTATCGAAGCGGAGCCGAACGAGGCAGTAGAGTAGGTTCGCTTCCGCGCATTTGGGGCACTCCGGAACCTGAACTACGTGCTTCGTTATACACCTTCCGTTGCATATAGTCAAGACCAAGGACGAAAAGAAAACACCGAAGAAGAACGCACTTTTGGCAAAAGAGGTGACCACAGCGCGTGACCATAGGCTCGACGCATGGGTCCCGACGGCAGAGCATGCAGCGCAGACTCGGGAACCCAATCTCTGATTTCTGAAGAAGGTATAGATTGGTGTTCAACCCATCAGTTGAAGTTACGGCGCACTGACCGACCAGGTTGGGCGCAAGAGTCCGACCGATAGCCCGGTGTCCTTTGGGGATACGACTTTGTTCTGGGTGCGATGAGCGGATGAAGGGATGTCATCCACTAGGAGGACGCACCACTGTCGATTTCCAGAGTTCGTCCATCTTCTTGTCCGGAGGAGGGAGGGCCACCGGAGTCAGGCGTGAGACTGTGGGGGTGTCTTGGATGGCAAGCAGATCCTTGAAGGCTATAAGCGAAGGAAAAGGCGACGTAAACACACATACCCTGACTGGCGGCGGCAAGGTATGTTCCGCGACGACGTGCTGGGTGTTTATTTATTAGACGATCAGTGTTGAAACTGGATACCTACATTATGCAAGGCGGCATCGTCCAAAAAGCCCACTGGAGTATCGCATTTATTGCAGTTGGGGTGATCTGGTGACGAGACGAAGTGGTGTCCGAGTTCGTCCAGGTTGGGGAATTGGCGGCGACATACGGCGCAGCGACTGTCGGAATGTACGACATCGCCATGCTACAAAGGATGGATTAACAAAACGACAGTGGAATGACGGCGCTCACCCCATCGTACGCAGCATCGTCTTTGAAGCCGATACCGCATTTGGTGCAGGAAGGGTGCATCACTGAGTTTAAGTAGTGAATCGCCAGGTCCTCTTCAAGGATTCGGACACCACAGGTGCATATCACCGTCGGGTGGGCCGTTTGTTGATGCTGCAGAGAGTTACAGCACCCCATGCAGTAGTCGGAGCACAAGGGGCTCACCTCACTTAGGCATCTCTGGTTCAAAAAACCTTTTCCACAGCGCGGACAGTTGGGGTGGATGGAGGAGGCCTTGCCACGGTAATGGGCCTCCAGGGCCGTCTGCGTAAGAAAAACCTGTTTACATGTTGTGCACTCGAACTCGGGGTGCGTCGCGGCGTTGTGCTGAATTTTCACGTTAGCGCAATGGATATTATATCAAGGGGATGAGTGAGACGCACTGCCTCGAAGCTTGGCTGGTCATTAAAGCGCAGGTCACAGACGTGGCAGAAATGATGACCTATAGACGCGCGATAGTGTTGTTGGAGGGCGGTCCTCGTGGCGAACTCCCGATGCGGGCACTGGCGGCACTTGAAAGGCATGGAAGGGAGCGACTCGGAAGGGTGAGGAAATTTGAGAAAGGGTCGCCGTACTTATCCGTCTTACGGCTCCGCAGCATTGGTGTGAAGATTGATGGAACGGGTTATAGATTTCATTGAACTGAGCTAATTGGGAAGAGAAGCAGCACGGATTGCGCCTTCCATGAGTTACAAAGTGATCTTGATGGCTGATTGCCTCGACAGACATAGTCGTCGTGAAAAACAAAATATCATGTTGTTGCTATTTTTTTCAATGCTCTGCGACATCCCGCTCCCAATACATGGATACGTAAATGTACATTCAACCGTCTTGCCTTTGAAATTTTTGAAATTGGGCATCTGAACCGTGGGAACATTACATTCGCTCCGAAGTATTTGACCCTTTGCTCCACGTGCTTCTTCATTCTGTTTATCCGAACTCAGGGCCAGTCTGAGTGATCCAAATTACAGGCAAGGTTGATAAACTAGTCTCAACACAGTTGTGGCCCGAACGCTCATCTGATCTGGATATGCGGCTGTATCTCGGAGTATAACTAGCGTCAGACCGTTCGGCCACCGCCATGATGAATCATCAAAAAAAAAGCGAGGACGGATCCATGGCGGAGTGTTCCCACGTTGAAGTACTGTAATTGGTAGAACGGCGAACACGTCGGTAAAATTAGAGGAGGCTGAGAAACGGGAAAATTCGGTAATATCCGCAGGGCAACTTCGTCTCCCGGTTAGATGAGCGACATATATTCATGAGCCAGGCGAACACGGCGCAGAGAAACCCCGATCAAAATCCCTAATTTTGGCCAAATGATAGTACAAAAGGCGATTATAGATCCGGCGCACCAATATTCTGCGCCTTCAAGAACACTCCACGCGGATCAAACTTCTTCTGCAGTGCTGCCAATCGCGGATAATTTCCCGCGTAGTACATACTCTGCCAATCAGCCAATTCTGGGTCCAGGTAATTCGCGTAGGCGCCAAAAGTTGTCCTTGGCATGTTATCTGTGATCGCATTGACCAACCCGTCGACGAAATCCGTTCCTTGCGTAGGCCAGGCGGCCGAGGAGTAAGCATAGAATTGTATCGTGAAGAGGTGGGCGCGGTGAGGATAGGCGGTGGCGCTGGCGGGGATGGACGAGATGACGCTATTTCCCCCACCCCAGAGTTCAAATTGGATGAACCAGGAAAGGGTGTCCGGGATTTGGGTGTTGGCCCAGTATGTGGCGAGCGCGGAGAGAGCGCGGTTTGTGAGGAGGGAGTCTACCGGCACCACCAGCGACTTCGCGTAGAACGTAGAATGCTAATCGGAACCGGATAAGATGCGCAGGCCATTGAGAGAAGAAAAAAACGTACAATATCCGGTTTCTCCTTGGTAGACAACGGAGTGCCCCCATTCACCTCGACCAATGCATCTAACCAGCTGCGTTCTTGAACATACGTGGAATCCGGTTTCCCCGTTGCCTGAAGCAGAGAGGCAGATGTGATGTTGAAATCAGCTAGACTTCCCATGTAATATCCGCCGAGCTCTACCGCCCTGCCTTCCTGCCACACATTCGCCTCGATCCCAAGTTCTTTCGGCGCGGTAAGGCTCCAACTTTGATACGAGCTCAGAACCTTTGAAAACTGGTCGGCTGAAAGAGTGGGGTTGTTAAAGGTAAATGAGTATCGAACAACGGTCGCGGGGGCCTGGTGCGTTTTGAACGTATAGCTGGTTACTACTCCGAACGAGGAGACAGCACCGCGAATTCCCTAAAAATATGAGCCGGGTTTATGACACGAAGAGATAAAGAGTGCCCACCCAAAACAAACTCGGATTTTGTGTTTCGCTAACCTCAACTACGGCTCCATCAGCCAGAACGAGAACCGCGCTCACAATCTGGTCAGTAAGAAGCCCCCAATTGCGCGACGCCGGACCCCATCCACCGAAGCCGGCGTGTCCACCTACACTGAAGTCTATGTTGAGTAATAGGGATATGAAATAGGAAGAAGTTGAATTACCCAACATATGGGCAAACACCATGGGCCAAGGCTCGGCCATTTTGATGCAGCGCCAATGCCACGTCGCCCAATCGAGCCCCCGGCTGGACGGTCGCCGTTTTGTCGCTGGTGCGATAGCTGATCTGCGCCATGTCGCGGAACATAATAACGAGTGTGCCATTCGATCCAAATCCTGACGCGGAGTATGAGTGTCCGCCTGGAAAGCAGTTAGAATCAGCAGTGGGAGCTTTGCGTGGGTTAATACGAGTGTCCACCTGACAAGGCCGAGACATGGACTCCAAATTTAACAGCACATTTCACGGCCTTTGATACGTCGCTTGTTCGAACTGGATAGACGATTGCGCTTGGAGACTCTGGCTGGATTCGCATATTGAACCTAATAAGACCATGAGTGAGATCCTGAAATTCACAAATAAATCGCACGGAGTCGTGGACGACTGCCAGGTGGAATTCTGAGAAAGTTCCACCTTGAGGCCATTACCCGGGCCGGTTAAACATGAGACGAGAGTGGACGAGGATGCGGTTGATACATGGTTGGCGAGCGTAGAAACGAAGGTAAAAAGCAGTGAGCACACGAAGAGCATGCTAGTGATAGGAATTGGCAGACGTAAATTCTTGTGGGGGGGTTTTATAGACTTCTGCCCCGGGTTCGAACACCGAGAAGTTGTACGGCTCTTCCTTCGGTCGGGGGTGTGCGCTTCATTGTTACTCGGGACGGAGATAAGAAGACTGCGGAGTGAGCAGGAACTTCCGGCCAGAGGGGAGTGGTGGCTGGCAGTAAGGAATGAGTTTGAGCGGGCGAAGATGATCCCAACAATTCAGGCCAAGGCATGGACAGAAAGAGTTTGAACGTTGAACCTGATGTGCCGTTTTCCGCTTGAGGCGCCTTCCAGGATGGCCCGGACACTGTTCACACCCGACCTGCTCTTTGCCGTGAACGGACCGATGGAATGATAACTAGTTCGGGAATTCGCTCGGGAATTCTTGAACTAAGCGGAAGCCAAACCTGGACCCGAGCTGTGCACCTATTCGCATCACGCTCGTTCTGATTCAGAACGAGTGAGGAAGTTTGTCAGAAGAGACCACGTTCTTTACTTCAACCTTCTTTCTGCCCAAGCCAACCCCGCGGTCGAACACTCGGCCACCGACGTCACCGTGCCTTCACCAATCCCGACTCCGCCTTTTTCATTTCCGGTGTTGCCATAGTTTCTCCCACGATAATTTGAAGCCACGATCTGAAAGGTACAGTAAGTGCAGCGTGCCATTCGCAGAGAGCAGCGGTAAATCAATTTTAGTTGCCCAACTGCCGCCTGTGCGGCCTTGTTATTGCCAATCCTGCCGGACTGCGCTGGGAGCTGGCGGAAAATAGGATACCACTTTGACACGTTGCGATTTTCTTGCTCGGCCGCAAGGCGAATCTCGTGTCTGACAGCTTGACTCACCGCAAGACAGGATGGTGGCCAATGCTTACATGTGTTGTGGCTCCACCGAATGCTCCGCCGACTCGTACAAGATGATAAGAATCTAGAACGGGACAACAGGTGAGATGGAAGCAGCGGGACGGCACCCACGTTGCGGTTGGTATTATGGCCGCAATAATCAACACGCGGATAATGGGTGAAAGCCGCGGCTGCCGAATGACCCTTCGAACGCCAGTGCACGGCCATGAGGTCATTTGACATCGACGCAAGCTTTCCCTGGATGGAACGCCCACTGGCAAGCCTGGATTCCTCTGCACATTATCGGTGACTGCGTGGACAAGAAAGCGCGAAATGCCATATGTCGTGACTTGCCGTCCAACAAATGCCAGCGCACATATGTCTGATGCACAGACCTCTGGACAGATTCTGAGTCGTGTACAAAAAGGTTTGTTAGGGGTGAGAAGCGGTGCGACACACCAGAATCCAGATCTCACCCTGCGACCGTTCAGCACACGTTCGCCGGATGAGCGACCGATTAGATCGCGCTTGATAAGGGATTTGTGAGAAACTAGACCGTCGCCGGTTGCTTTTCCTTGCATGTTGCGTCCGTTCGGAGAGCACCGCCATTAATTCGTGATCAAACATTTGCGCTGCAGCCATTTGAAGGTTGTTTGAAGGTGCAGTCCGCAGGTTCAATGGCTTGGAAGTACGCCCAGTCTTTGTCAGAATTGGTCACTCTGATTAATACCCAAGCACGGGCCCCAATCCCTCCAAGTTCAAGTTCACCCACTACACTTCCGAACCCAAAATATCTTATTTCAAGAAAAATGGTGCCAGCTTGATATGTGTGGGCCATTTCTCGAGTCACATCCGATACATGAACACTGTCAAAGATTTCCCTCTTGTCCAGAAAAACATGCATTGACTTCAGTCCACCAACTCTTCTACGCACTGGAAAACACTCTGCAGGTCGCTCGCATGGTTGCAATGCAAACCCCCTGTAGATAGGCGAAGTTAATGAGCCAAATAAATGGATGGTAGGCTGTCTGTACTCACCCCAAGCTGCCTTGATCAAGTCTGATGCTCTCTCTGCCATCATGTATACGGTTGATTGTGGATGGGCAGAAGGGATGAAAGGCTACCACGTATTAGTCACTGAGCAGGGTTGAAGAGTGTGGATGACCTACCACGATGGATAAATCAACGATTCGGAGTCCGCTCAGGCCTTTGACAGTCAAGTCAGGATCAACGACACCCCAAGTCGCGTCTTTTGGAGACATGCTAGCTCCCCCTGCAGGGTGGAATATAGTCCTAGAATTCGAACGAATGAAGTCGTCGAGCTCGGCGTCAGTACTTGTTTCGCTAACGCCGTACGGAGATATGACATAGTCGTCCCAGACCGGTGCGGATGTGAAGCGCATCGTGGCCTTGAGGGCTTCACGCATGATGGCCAAGTCAGTATCTGTACCAAGGAGATTTGGGTTGATCAGTGGGGCGGCCAGAGGATCGTTGCTGTTCAGCATAACTGAACCACCTGCCCATCAAAATTAGATATATATATGTTGTAAGACATCTAGAACGTACGAGCGGCAGGGGATACGACAGCAGGAGTTATGCCCATGTAGTTGCCAGTCGGAGGAGGACCACCCAAAATCCCATTTGAGAAGATGAGTTCGAAGTGCGGAGAATTGGGTCCTGAAGAAGAGTCCGGGACACTATCGAAGACGCCGGAATTTTCGGGAACACGTCCCCATCCCAGATGGCTGAATAGACCATCGACAAAAGGACCTGATCGCTCAGTCATCCACTCTCCCATGTACTTAGGGAATAAAGTGGGGTCGTCGCGTAGGATCGTTTCGTACGTGTTAGTCGAATTGACAAGGAAACCCATGAACAAGATAGGATGGTCAGTGAAATTTAGCCCAACCGAGGGGAGATCGTGGACCGGCTTGATTCCGAGAGCGGACAGCGCCTTTGCGTCACCAATACCGGAGTGCATCAGTATATTGGGCGTCCCGACACTCCCGGCCGAGAGCACAAGCTCCTTCTTTGCTGTCAAATAAACGGACTTTCCTAGAGAAACGTTAGCCAAGGCCGGGACACAAAAAAAAGATCATAAGTACCGGAGAGATCCCCGTTGGGATCTTGGACAAATTCAACGGTGCGGAATGCACCGGCTGTAGTTTCATGAACGCGGAGTGCTCTTGCATGCAGCAGGACGTGCAAATTCGGCCGGTTGATAAATTCAGGCCCGAGATACGATGTCGCCGAGCTGCTCCTCGACCCGTTAGCGATCGTCGCTTGTCCCCAACCTGATCGAGCCCGAAATATGAGTTATCGTTGGGATGTATTTACAGTTTACGCACCAATCCCAAGCGGGTATCCCGAGTTCATATCGAGATTAAATGGAAACTCCTTCAATTGACTGGTGGTCTCGATAATTCGGGAATCTATTGGACTCGGAAAGCCGCTCAGAGATACCGAATTAATACCATTAAATCCGTGAACGGCAGGATCAAACTGTCCGGTCGTGTTGTGGCCGTCTGAAGGAGGGACGAAACGTTCGCTCTGTAATTTCCAGCGTCAGAATTTCGAACCCAGAAAAGACAGATTTCCTGCCAGTTACCTTTCGCATGTATGGGATTAGGCTATTCCACGACCAGCCATCATCCCCAGCAATCGATGCGATCCTGTCCATATCTTCCTTAGACCCCCGTTGATAAGCCAGGAAATCTAGAATTTAAATCTCCGGTCAGAAACTCCCCATTGGGCGCTGAAGATTACTTACTCGTGGAGCTGCTGCCTCCAAGGACATGTCCACGAGGATATTGTATTGCACGACCATTCAAACCTGGCTGGGGAATTGTCGAGTAGTTCCAATCTTGGGGGGTATCTGGCGATGCGACAGCGCAGAGGAATGGAACAATGATTGGCAAGACGCCCTCGTTTCTGTGTCCGAACAAAATTTTAACCACAATATAAACCTCGCGAAGGAGATCTTACGAGCCGCCGGCTTCGAGCACCAGAACCTCGTAGTTGGGATTTTCGGAAAGACGGTTGGCGATGACAGCCCCCCCGGTGCCCCCTTTAGCAGCAACAGCGATCCAAGTCAGTATACGCGTCGGCACCGGTCAGAAATTGCTTGCCGCCAATCACGATGAAATCGAACTGGACGTTTTTGTTCAAATCCGCGACATCCTCGATAAGGGCCGCAGAGCAAAACGTTCCAAGAGAAAGGAGTAGTAGAACGGGACTGAACCTGGCCATAGGGTGAATGGAGGACATTGGGGTGTGTCTACTGAGATGCTCGCTGCGTTCGCGTGGAGTGGCGTGTGCCAAGAAGAAGAAGTGTTGATCCACTACTGTGGCTGTCCGCCCAATGCTCCTGCCAAACACGACCCGACCGGCTGCCGCCCCGAACCCCCTACCACAACATGCATCGTGTGTCCTGCGCGTTTTTATGTAGTTTTCCGATCAATATCATCCCTTGATTGGCATACTTATTTCCGGGATCCCCGCAGATCTCCGCCACACTCAGGGCCAAGGGGAGCCCGTTGCGTTATCCATCAAGATCGACTACCCTGGTGTGTCCGTGGGAACGCTGTCAATCACAAATTTGTCAGCTCTAACAGAATCCACCGGTTTCGGGATTAAGACCTTCGAAAGGATACAGCAAGCTTTGGCAGATGAGTATGGAGGGGACACATAGCTCGTAGTATTTTTTTTCACCATTTATGAGTAAACAAACAGGGCAGAGCAAGAATGTGCATGCCTGGTGTGTCCGTGGGAAAGCTGTCAATCACAAATGTGCCGGGAAACGAGATCCCACCCGGTTGGGCTCCAAGACATTAAAAATGGAGAGAGATTTTTGAGTATATGGCTTTAGTGAAAGGTGTGCATGTACTGTATTTTCTCCATGATTTATTGGGGCCTGGGAGGACAGAAAAACCGCGAAAGACATCGGGTGGCACTGCCACTGTGATTGACAGCGTTCCCACGGACACACCAGGGTAGTCGATCTTGATGGATAACGCAACGGGCTCCCCTTGCTCAGGGCTAATAGCCTAAATTGTATGCGAGTCATAGTGATTGCCCCCAGTTGGAAGGTTACTACTTGGAGTCAACCATATCTCACGCGCTAAATTACCCGGAGTGCATCGTGAATAGGTATTAAGGAGAACACCTGGAAACCATGGGCGGCGACACTGGGGTATCTGGGGGCCGCGCCACTGTCACTTCGTTAAAAACAAGTTGCCTTAATAATGAGGCAGTTGAACCAGAGGAAAGGATGCAGTGATTCCGCTTCGACAGCCTTCCACGTCAAAAATGATAATCACAAGAAGCACCAGGAAGCGCCCAGGAAGCGGAATCTGAATGGCATGAGACGGCAGATAACTGCATTATATGGTCCTGCAAAGCGACGGGTCTGTCGGTTCAAGGAATTATTCAGTGGATATTATAGGCACTATCTCCCCTGTCATCTTGAACATCGTCTGAGCCCACGTACCTAGTTTCGGGTACCGATTCAGACCTATAGTCGAGGGATAGAATAAAAGAAAGAAATAACATCGTGTAAAACATGCAGATCTTCGAATCCGTCCATCAAAAATATCTACTTGATCCGCGGGTTTCTGCTGCATTATGTTCAACGCCTCAGACATCTCATCACGCAGGGTTGGAAATACATACGAAACCCTTCAATTGAGATGCGATGGAGCGCTGCAGGGTATGTGTGCACATATGCGCTCAAAATGCTCTGTCTGATCCAGTATTAGATTTCGAAGACACGGGCAACGTGCATCGCCGTCGATCGCAGGGTCCGGTTGAAATGGAAGTTTCTCGGAACACGGAGCGTGAATAAAACCAACTGGAAATTGTCCATCTGTATCCGGAGGCACCCACAACTTGGAACCATGGCAAGTTGTGATCCCATAAAATTCTTCAAACCAGATCCCGCGAGCGTTCGGTCTTCGCATTCGAAGAACCTGAGGAACACGCTTCTTTGGTTCCTTTCATTTATGTAATTTTGATCTCGGCACAAACACGAGGTTCTGAAATGCGCGGATCGACGGAGAGGATACGGCCCTTGGAAGTCGCATACATGTGGCACAGACTCGGAGCACCTTTTGAACTTATTCGATATAAATTGACACGTGCATCGAGCCATGAGTCGTTAGAATGCATAAGTTGTGCATCAAGTGAGCCGCGTTTGAAACGCTACGTGGGTTGATCGCCGTTGTGGGAGCCAAGTAGGAGTCCGAAAGGTGGATCCACATTGGATCCACAAACCACCGTGGTGCCAAATCCCCAATGGCTGCTGCAGCAAAGCGAGAAACTCGGGACCAAGAGCTGAAAAAAGAGGCAAAAAATACCCCAGATCCATCATCAATCCACTTTACTGTCACGATCCACCGCCCACGAGATTGTCACCAATATTGAGCGAGGGGTGTGGACGGCGTCTCAAATGCTGGAAGCATTCATTGCACAAGCTCTTGTTGCGCATTCAGCAACGAATTGTATCACAGAAGGTAAGTTACTTCAGAATTCTGCCTTCCATTACTCACGACGGAAGTTCAGTACTTTTCGATTACGGCCGAAAAAGAGCAAAAGAACTGGATGTTGAGTTCGAAAAGACAAATCAACTGAAGGATCCACTGCACGGGGTACCCATTAGCGTGAAGGTGTGTACCCTGTGGCGTATACCATTTTCTTGTCGAAATTGAGCACAATCATTTAGGATCAATGTTAGTGACAAGTCGTGCTTCACTCAGATTGCAGTTAACATGAGCACATCAAGACGACATTGAAGGCTACGACACAACCATTGGTTTCACATCTTGTATTAATAAACCTGCCCAATCCAATGCGGAAATAAACTCCGCTCAGGCAATGCTCGTAATGAATATTGACTTTGCCGTCTAGTTCGTGCAATCCATTGGATGCCGGTGCCGTTCCATTCGTCAAAACCAACGTCCCACAAACAATGTATTCCTACCAGTGCAACAACCCAATATGGGGGCGAACAATAGTAACCCTTATAACGCAGCTTACTCCTCCGGCGGCAGTTCCGGCGGCGAGGCATGCATGCTATCTCTCGATGCATCAGTGATCGGTTTGGGTTCTGACATCGCAGGCAGTTTGCGGAATCCCGCTGCCTATTGCGGCATTAGGGGAGCTCAAAGTAAAAGAGCGCAGGACGCTTATGCGCTTATGCGCAGGACGCTTATCGTCGATGTGACACTCAAAAATCACCTGACGGTAAGCGTCCTGCGCATAAGCGTCTGCATAAGCGTCCTGCGCGTTCTACTTTGAGCTCCCCTATTTATTCTCTCAAACCAGGAGTAGGGAGGATCTCCGACTGTGGGGCAAAGGGTAAGTTCTCGGTTCATCGGGCTGCACTTCAAGTTGTTCACTGGTACGCACAGTCTTTCCCTGGATTCGACGGGATTAAAGTGTTTGTGGCCCAATGACTAGGTGAGAAAATCGACATTCACACTGTATACGAAGTCGCCTCATATAATTCTTGCAGATGCATGGATGATCTGGAGCTGGCTTGTCGGGTATCATTTGGCGCTTCAGGAGCATACAACAATTTACCGCCTCTTCCGTTTCGGGATGTGACCTTGCCCAAGAAGTTGCGGTTCGGATATTATACAAGCGGTAAGTATATCCCTAAAGGAGCTTCTAGTCTAACTAGATTAGTAGACGGCGTAATGAAGGCATCCCCGGCATGTATCCGTGCGGTCAAGGAAACGATAAAGGCTTTAGGAATGGCCGGTCACGATTGTGTTGAACTAGATCAGTTTTAAGCTTATTTGTCTGGTGCCGCAATTGATAATTCCGTAGACCTGACACCCCAAATATTGAGCACACATGTGGCTCTTACTGCTGCCGATGAATACAAAAATTTGTTGAAGGGGATAGGCTCCGACCCGTTGGTAAATCTTGAGTCTTATGTTTTATACAACGCTGAAGCCTCGCCGTGGTTAGGACAGCAGCCTTTCAGTTTTGACGTTTGGTTCGAAGGTTCCACGTACGAGAATTGTTTACAGGGCAAAGGCAAAATAAAAATTGTTTGACGTTACCCACAGAGCTTATTGATTTTTAGGGGACAAGGTAATGGGCGACATTGTGCATTTGAGTGGGCCATGCACTGGAGGAAGATCACGCTTTATGTCTGCGTTGCAATGAACTCAAGAGAGAATTCTGTAGAGAGGTGAGCACACTCCACTATTGCAGGCTCAAAGCTCTGACACCTTCCCGTAGTTCTGGCAGAAACACGATTTCGATGGCATCATCACACATGTGCACACGTCTCCTCAAATCCTTACGGTTTTCCCACCGATATGCCGGCCTACTCTGAGGTGCTAAATATTTTTTCAGCGGATTAAATATGTTGTCGATAATGTCAGCCTCCAGGCTCACCTACAACCTCCTTGATAGTCCGAGCGGTGCCATTCCCGTCACGCATGTCAAAGCTGCGATCGACGAGCTCATGGACGAATGGATCAATGGTCCGGGCCATGGTTCCTCGATGTGTGAAAGCGAGCTGGATTTCGAAAAGAAACCTCTTTATAACCCTACGGAGATGGACGAGATGCCCATTGGGGTCCAGATTATCAGGAGGACTTGAGAGGACGAGAAGGTGCTAGCAATGATGAGAGTTGTGGACGACGCTCTAGGGAAGGAGAGGGGCTTTTCTCCGGGTTCCTGGGAGTAGCGATTGTAGAACAGGGATGGAACGGCTTAGGCATTGCATTGACTTACATGCTGCGCTGTAAAATGAACAAATGTCTGGAAAGACTGCACAGGATGGTGACATCGTCGATTTGCTTGCCTCTGCCCTGGGATGTCACTTCGGTCGAAATGAAATGGAAAAGTTTCCCCTATGCAGCGCAGACGGATGCGAGAATATTCCTGAAATTACTCCAGTTTCTGGAGATCACTTAACGAAGGTCCCTCGATTCTCAATATTGAACCGTGGGAACATCTTATGTAATTTTCCACCGCTACATCACTATTTTTTCTCTTTATAAAATCGTGTTGTCCGAAGCCTTCAAACTCCGCTCGGGCGGATCCGACAGCTACCGCTGTGATTCAGACTCATTCACCAAGGCGAGATAATATATGGACACTCAGTTGAACGTGGAGAGACGTGGTGCCACGACAAAACCTCCGAGGCGAAGTGCCGTGGGCGCGGAGCGCTCTTGTATGTATTATGTTCCATCCCAATCCTCCTCAACGATGCGCATTAAATCCTGAATTAATTGAATGTCCCATCTCACAAGAAGTCATGCGCATGTAATGTCAACCGTCCACCAGGCCATTTCATGTCCCTAGTTACCAAATGTTGCGTCACGATCCCCAATCGCTGGATTATTCACATATGAATAAGTTATATACTGGTTTCCCATTGAATAAACTGATTGAAACGAATTATACTACCACTAAAAGATGATCTTCCATCTGCACTGATAATGCACCTCTGGTTAAATTTGCCGCAACTTTCCCATTGACGGTCAATGCACAAAACCGAATTGGGAGTATCCGAGGATCTGTTACTGAGCCACGGAAGCGGGCGGAATATGAAACATCTCCTGCAAGACGATGAAACTGAGAACAAACAGGAGCCGCCGAGCATTCTGATCCAAACCACCGTCACTCGGCGACTCCGGTCTTTCTAGAAAGTCGACAAGTGCCGAATGTACGGGCTCCCAGCGGATGAAACCTATCTTTTCTACAGCCTCCTTGGTAATCCGAGAGGCCAGATGTGCCTGAAGTGGTGTCGAACGAGCTTCCAACGTCGACGTCGGGCGCGGGATCGGAGAGTTGTACTGGGATTTTTTGATATTGGCGATCTCGTCAGTTACGAATGGGCGAATTGCTTCCCGGAGAACCCATTTTTCGACGAACACCCAGGAACGAGGAAGGTTTTCATCTCCCTTGGTGGAAGTTGAGAGTAAAGGTCGAATCTTCAATGAGCTATACAAAAATTTGAGCATGGGACTCCGAGTTGGGGCTGCGCGTTGGACGTACGGTGGCAAGGTATTCACGTACTCGACCAACTTGTGGTCTAAAAATGGAGGCCGACCTTCCACCGAGTTCACCATCTCCGGGCGATCACCCATATGGTTCAAAATTAGATTCCCGAGAGTGGTCTTCTGCACAACGTACTGCGGAGATTGCGTCAATAAGTGCTCTCTATTGGTTGACGATAACGCACCAGTGCACCATGCAGTGAATGCCAGCGTCCCGAGGCAATCGCCTCTCTTATTTGCGGACGGAAAAATTCCGCAATTGATCGGGCGATGTCCGGGCTCTCATGTTGCTCAAGAACACTCTGAGTGAAGAATTTGCGCGGTGGACTGGTGATGCCTATTGTTCGGTGGGTGATGAGGCCTCCGAGCATTTCTCTCCCTAGCTGAGAGTCGGTCAGTGATAGTTCGCTCAAGGACACATGGTCTTGGGGTCGGGACCGTGAAGCAATCGAGTTCAGAGCCAGTTGTCGCTCGAGCTCCGTGGGGAGAGGGATATCGAACATTTGGGCCGACAACGAATCGGGTTGACGAAGATAGTCCGGTAGAAGATAGTTGTATCCCCCGAAGAGCTCGTCCGCGCCCTCGCCAGAAAGAACAACCTGGATCAGAAGTTGTGTTGGTACAATAGAAACCAGAGCTGAAATCCACGCACCTTGAAACCTTTTGCTCTGACGGCTTTGGACAAGAGAATTTTGCCCGCTCCGAGGAGGTACATCAGCGGAGCCTCACTGTGCCAAACGGACGTCTCGAACTCGTCTACGAGCTCCTTCTCCGAGGGTTTAACTATATGCATGATAGCACCTATGCTTTCTGCCATGCGCCGAGCGACGGGTGCCTCGTCTACATCTGCGCGATCTACAAAAGAGTTAAATAGGCGGCAATACAAACTAATTGAACCAACACACCTGGGAACGCTAGGGTAAATACGTTGAGACGTGCTTCTGGATCAGCTTCTTTCATCGCAGCGGACGCAATTCCAGCTATCGCAGCACTGTCTATTCCTCCGCTCAGATTGACCGCAAACGGGACATCAGAACGAAGCCGTATACGAACGGCATTCACAACGAGTTGACGGACGGTTGTGATTGCATCTTCTATCGACGAAGAGGCGGGGATTCCGCCAATCTTCTGGGTCGGAAACGAGTGGTCCCAGTATGTTACCACCCTCAACTGGTCGTGGCGATCATACGTCAAGTAGTGTCCGGGTGAAAGCTATTTTTTGTATTGAGTTGACGATGAATATTGCTGGAAGGATCAAACATACCTTGTACACGCCCTGGAAGATGGTTCGATCGTCTGCATACTCCCCCTGGTGAAATATGCTCTCCACATTCCAGCGGGCCTTGAATCCAAATGGCAGAAAACGCCTTGATCTCGCTGGCCAGCAGGAGTCGACCGTTGACGCGTGTATAATACAGCGGTTTTATGCCGAATCTGTCCCGTGCCGCCATAATCAGGTGGCGCTTCGCATCGTACAGTACGAACGCGAATTCGCCTCGCAGGTAAGATGTGAGACCAATCCCGTAATGTTTATAACTAGGAAATTCAACGAAACAGCAATATCATGTGAACGGTGACTCACAGGTGTAAAACGAGTTCGGAATCTGAGTCCGTGTTGAATTTCGTCCCTTTCGCTTCGAGTTCCGTGCGTATTGTGGCATAATCGTAGAGTTCTCCGTTGACAACACAATGCACAGTCCCACTTTCGTCCACTAGGGGCTGTTTTCCATGTTCAACATCGATTATGGAGAGTCGAACATGGCCCAGGCCTGTCAACGCAGAATTGGTTAAATTGAACATTCACAGCAGTGATTCACGCACCAACTCTGCAATCGGGAGAAATATATGTCCCGGTATCGTCTGGACCTCTGTGCCTGATAAATTCCAGGGACCGCCGAAGATCGTCCTCGACCGAAGTTGGAGAGTGGGGTGCGCTACCCGCCGGGTTGCAGACAACAGAAATGCCACACATCCGCGCCTGAGATGAATTGTCAAGGGAAATATGCGCGGGAATGCCCTGAACGCGTCCCATCTTATGCGTCCCCCAGGCGTCTCGGATCCCCCGGCCTTGAAGCGTTTCGCCGAAAGTCCAAGAGTCCACTTCCTGTCGCGCATATTACACACAAACGCGGGGGTCTTCAGATACCGATGATAGGCGAATCGAATGCAGCGGCAAGCATCGTCCTCGGACTCGAAATTGGCTTTCTGTCGATAAGTCGGTCTAAATCCGATCAAAAGTCCAGTCCCTTCGGTCAATGCTTCGGTCATATCCTCCCTCCATTTTCTCCCCGCAACGCCCATCGCCGCTCCTCTTGTAAGCTGTTCCTCGTTTCAGCTGAGTGAGATGCGTCTGAAATACCCGATCACCAACGGTAATACACGCAAGGACACATCGCCGTTGTTGACCCTGGCGGCGTTCGGTCAACTGGCGGTTTTTGCCCCAAGGAAATCCTATTTTTTTCCATGCCTCCACCGGTTCACGATAAATAGCTCGACGCAAAATAGCCCAGCCAGAAAGTTCACAATCCACCGCATCATAGAAGGTAGACATAGGCATTAGAAATTCCATTCATCGACGAGTGGTCCTCTCGACGTTTCTTATGTGGCGGAAGAAGTCAGGGTACTCCCGGCCTGAGTGGATCTCGTGCTGCGTAAGAAGATCACTCACGCTGCTTGCCTGCCACGCGGGAGAAAAAGGGAAGGCAGGTATTTACGGGGGATGCCGATGATTGGCCACAGAGCGCACATCACCGAGAGAGTGCCTGGACACTTTAGTGTTCCAGGTCTTGTTATGGCTGAGAATTGCCATTCTAAGTAATTTCGCCTAAAGGATATCCAACATTAAAAACCCTGTAAAGAGCCGTAAATAGTTACCGTCCGAGAATGGGACGTATGACGTAGATTTTCGAGATCCTTCCGTGGAGCTCTGTGGAGCGGTTGTCAAGCAGTTTCGCGACATCGCTGCAAACTCTGTGAGCGGAGTTCGAATTACGGTTTGAGAATGACGTAGAATTCTGAGATCCTTCCGTGGAGCGGTTGTCATCTTGCAACATTATTGCACTCTCTGAGCGGAGTTCAACGTAACTCTCTCTCCTTCTTACCACCAGTTAACTTTTTCTCCTTTGCCGCTGTGCAAGCAGGCACTCACATTTGATCTGTTGATCTCCTTCGCGCCCCTCGGCTCCTCGGCTCGGATACTCAACGAGGATCGAGCGAATATTCGCGAGCATCAGAGATACTGCGTAAAGGTGTACATATATTCATCTGTATATTCCACACATGAGCTCGCCCAAGCCTCACAGGTACACACATTATTGTAGTTATATGTTAAATCTACTCCTTTCAAGGTTTCTTAATGTAGATGTGTTCAGGTGCGTGAGGCAAGATGCAGCCTGGTGCTGGCATCCAGGTTTTTTCGTTCCTGGTTGGCTCAGGCGACTGTAGTAATTTACTTACTTCAATATTTTTTTGTTGAATAGTATCATCATGCATCCAGATAAGATCTAGTGGAACTTGTCATAATTCATTGCAGACTGGCCATCATGGCCGCCATCTCGACTCCGGCCTATGGCCGAAACTCCCCTATTTTAAGTGAAATGTGGACTTCAGGGAGGCTTCAGGGATGGCAGGAAACAGTTCACCATTGTATAGTGGACTGTTTTGAGTGTGGTCTTCCTTGCATCATCTGAAAATTCTGCACCTTCGAGTTCTCCTTTGACTTCCATAGCACATATGACCGCGATGCCGGCTCTGGCCCACGGCCGAAACTCCCCTGTTTAAAATGCAATCTGTGGTCCAAGGACAGCAGGAAACAGTTCACCGTCGTATAACATCCTGTTTTGGGTGTGGTCACAACTTCTTCAGTCCATACATTGAACAAATGGGTAGAAATAATAATAATCCGGGCATAAATTATGGAAGAACGAGGTTGAGAAATTGCGAACAGGGGGTGTCCAGGCTCCGCCCGTAGGGCAATATCAGCGTAAATTTATCAATAAGGTAGGGGACATACATCTTCGGTTACCCCACGTGATTTTGCCTTTATATGGGAATAATTCAAAGATTCTGGGACTCGTCGTTCAGGTCCCCACATTTATGCAAGGTTTGACCATGAGTGTGTAGGCCTAATGAATCTGAACAACATGGCTGGGCCAGATTTCTTATTTGAGACTGAGACAAGGATGATTCGAGAGAATATTCAAGGATTGATGGTATTGTTAGTTCACATCAATTTGAGGACTACGACTTCATTTCTCAACTAAAATTCGTTGAAATACTTGGGAGCCCTCTTCCAATGAATCCACACAGAATGACTGGGCCATTTTTGTGTTCTCTCTCTGCAAGCCCACAATCGCTCTTTTGGGGCAATCACGTGGGGTAACCGAAGATGTATGTCCCCTACCTTAGAAGAATTGGAGCCGCTGCTGTTCAAGCAGTATTTAGAATTTTCACAGGATTGCACCTGAGCCAGCGACAGGTACTTTCGCGACCAGCCAGCCAAGTTTTTAGTTGCGGGGCCTTGAGTTCCCTATCGCTGATGATGGATCCGAGCTCAAAAACAACCTCGAAATTTGCTGTTTATGCAAGTCTCCGAGCCCCGCCCTGGATTTTTCGAGCTGGAATGGCCCCACAAGAATTAGGCACGACCGGTGAGCACTGAGCACTGGCAGACAAAGTCACCAAGACCAAATGCTTATGAAGAGCGTCCGAGTGGGATTCAGCGAGTTGAGCAGAAGAGTTGATCGGAGATACGGTAGTGACTATTGTTGCCGCGCAGGATACGCCCTACTTGACTAGCTTGACTCCGCGCGTCTGGCGTACGTAGTGGTGGTTTGGTACAGAAACCGGCATGACCGGACCGCCTTCCGGCAACTTCCGAAAGCATACCACTCAATGACTCTTTACCCCGCCACATGCATTGAGCTCAGTCGGCATCCCTATTCCTTTGGTTTGTCGATGGTGTCCTTTTTTTGCAGCAGCGACAACGAAATTGAAGAACCATGCAACTGACCAAAAAACTCTCAGGCACGCTCCTTCTCTTAACTTTTAAAATATCTGCCCTCGTACTAAATCTCCATGTATTCCGATCCGACATCCTTTGCCGTACTGCAGAGTAAAAGCAAGCAAGCAATGTGATTATCCGAACTAAATTAACGAAGTATACGATTGGTGCACTGCACCCTATTGGAATTTGGCAGCCGAGTCGGTACTGCATTTTAGCAGAGCAGCCGCGTCAACACACATCCAAAACCAACTCTACACCCCAGCGCTTACCACTTGCAGCGAGCTCAGTCTCCTTCTCCTCGCTCGGCCGCTGCACGCGCAAATACCTCAGCGTCCGCCCTCGCCCAATCGTATCCGAGGAGACAGCCCGCCCCGAGTCGGCGGAGATGGTCATGGCTAGCCGTGCGCGCGACGCGACCAAGTCGATCAACGCCTGCTCGCTGCACCGCGTCCCGCAATCGCGGAACTCGAGCCGGCGTAGGGACGGCACGAGGTGAAAATCTTCGCGTTCGCCATTCCCCGGCACCGTAAGCGCCCTCAACAGCAAATCCCCTACACCCCTCTGCCCGCCCCCTACCCCCCTTTCCCCCGCCTCAAGCACGAATGTGTCCAGGCTTGGTATCCGTTGTAATATCTCGACGACCTGCGTCTCGTACAGCGGCAGGCACGCGAGGTGCAGTATCTGTAGGCGGGGCGCGGTGCTGAGGAAGGCGATGAAGGGTCGTGTGAGGCGCAGCCAAGGCACGCGGTCGAGAGGGGGGCCGGAATCGGAGGCACTGAGGGACTGGATTTTGAGGTACTCGAGCGCGGGGAAGGACAGTTCTGGCAACTCGAGGGGCAAGAGGCACGTCTCGGGCGCACGTACGTCGAGTCTTCGCAGACGGGGTGCGTGCATGAACACTGCATCGAGCAGCACCAAGATGATGGGGCTTGTTGACTTGACCGCCTCGGCCTGCGTGAGGGAAACGGAGAGGAGGCGCGCGCCCGAGCGGTGGAGCCAGAGCTCGAGGAGCCTGTCGAGGGCCAAGAGGTCGGTATAGCGGCGGCCGGTGGTGGTGAGAGTGAGCGCAGTCCAGAGGACGGGGTTGGAGAGCGCGATGGTGCGCCAACGGCGACAGACCTGTGACACGTTCAAGGGTGCATGGACGAGGTTGGGCTCGCCGGGCTCAGGGACGCACTCGGCGAAGATGAGGTGCCAGAGCTCGACGGGGAGGCAAGTGGCGACGTCCGCGCTCTCGTCCTCGAGCTCGACGCCCGCGGACGGCATTTCAGGAGCGACGATGAAACACTGGCCGCCATGTTATACAAAAAGGAGAGAGGATCGATCACCGTCGGCCTTCGCCTCGGCCCTCGCCAATCACCTGCCCTATATGTTGACAGAAGATCCCAACCACTCCATTTCTTTGCGTACTCACATTTCTGCAGCTCCAATTTGCGCGCAGTATAATACGCTCGTCGCTGGCCTTCCCCGTTGCCTGGACTGAGCGCCTGGTCGCCCCTGCATACGGCGTACATTGATATTGACTCTCGGCACCGCACCACGCGTTCATGTAATTTTCGGATGCCCGCAGCCCCATGCATCCCTGACACCGACAATCACTGATTCAACCCTCTTCTCCGCCGAATCCAGATGAACTCTCAAGCTTGCCTCGCGATCCACATGTGTGTACCCTCTTGCGTCTCCCAACCCAACTTCAACTCCACTCTGCCTCGGGCTCCAGGAATATATGCCAACCCGCGTCTCAGATCTCAAGCAAGGACCTGCAATTGCATTTGCATCTCCTCTGATCCAGATATTCAGATATTGCACCTCTCCGACTAGGATTTTCTTTTATAGCACGACATTTAATTGCGCTTGCAGTGTCCCCAGGGAGACTGTTTTCCTAACTGCCAATGACACGCTCGCGTGCAGACGTGCGTCCCCCTCCGAGGCCGCCTAATCTCCGTTGACATACAAACATACGCAGTGAATGTCGTGTTCAAATCACATTGTCATGGATTCGCTGGCTCCAACTCTCACCAAATGTATTGTATTGACTGTCGATGCGACGATGCCTGCAGAGCACAATCATGATTCATGATTCGTGACTGTACGTACATACAATACCCCATTGACACGCGAGGACGGGGAGTGTGGGTTTTCTTGGTGAGCTCATTCGTTTTTTCCCCCTTATATAGACCGTGAGCCGAACAAACCTCGTCCGCGGACAACTCATCGGTCTATGTACAAAGACGAATACAGTAGGAGCTCCAATTGGAAATCTAATCTCGTTCGCGACCTCCTTATAGGGTTTCAGTGCCCCATTTCCCTCTCTTGGTGCATCTTGTCTTGTGCGGAGACGCTGATCGTGGCCTTGACTACATTGACAATCCAAAATACTAGTCTATCCGCCTTCGTGTTTTTCCTCAGTCAACATCTGAGTGTGCTTAGCTTTTTGCTCGGAACTCAACTTGAAGGTTGACATCAGGGTTGATGACAAAGGTGATGCGTGATTGTCCGTGCCGGCCGTACCACCTCACCATCATGTCCTCTGAAGGCACATCCGAAGGCACGAAGAAACGACGCCTGCGAGGCGCGTGTGACATATGTCGACGCCAAAAAAGTGCGTACATCGTCCACCCGAAGACTCATTCCCCGCCTCTTATCGAAATCCAGTACGATGTAAGAAGGACCTCGTGTATCGAGGGAAACCAACTCAATTTCCCTCAAGGTGATAGTGCCAAAAGGCCCGGCGACAGATGCTCAAACTGTGTTTCTTTCAACTCTAAGTGTACCCATGATCTTTCTCAGCCAAAGGTTAGCTTTTATCATTATCAAAGTCCGATTTATTCACCTGCGTCAGCAAGAAACAGGGTCTCGGCGGTAAGAACGGCCGAAAACCATTATCTCGTGCTCATAAATGCGGTCAGCAAACGTACGATCATCCGGCAGGATAATACTGGCCTAACCATTAATGAAGCGGTACTGTGAATATTTCTCAAGACAGTGCTATGAACTAATTCAAATCCCAGTCGGCCAAGAATGTTGTTGATGGTTTATTACGTGAAACGCCGACCTATCAGGCACCGCAAGACCGCGAAGGGCTACTTCAAATACTTCTCCAAGTATCTCGCTATGCACGAAGTCTGGAGCAGGAACTAACTGCGTACCGATCCCATGCTTGTCCCCAGTCGGATAACTCAGTCTCGCCTGAAACAGACGAGCAAAGTACGGAACTCGAGGACAAATCTGGAATAGTAATAGATTTCCAGAAACTACCCGAGCACCTCAGGCGGATTACGACGCATGCCGCCAATCACAGGTTTTTCGGAAAGAATAGCAGCCTCGTGATTGTTAAAGAGGCTATCGAAGCGTGCCAGCAAGAAACCCCTGTTCCGCGCTCGACAAGATCGGTGTTCTGGACTGTACAACCCGTCAGTCCGAATAAAACGTGCCACGATGTATGCTGACAATCTTCAGTGGGAGATTTTTCCAGAGACGCCTGTCGTTCACGTATTTCCACCGGACGATCTTCTTCGGGATCTCGTCGATATCTATTTCACGCAACTGAACATCTACTCGCCCGTATTGCATCGCCCGACTTTCGACAAGTCCATTGCCTATGGTTTACACCTGCGCGACCATCGTTTTGGTGCTACGGTCCTTGCTGTTTGTGCGATGGCGAGCAAAAACTCCTCTGATGAACGTGTTCTTCTGCCTGGCACGCAAGCGGAGCTGAGTGCTGGCTGGGAATGGCTTCGACAAATCCGACGTCCTTTCGGCGGCCCAGTTATCGAGCGTACATCGTTGTATGAGTTGCAGCTCTGCTGTGTAAGTTACTTTTCCGCTTTGCATCCTCGCTTCTCAAACTCTTCGTTTTTATTTCAAGCTTTACATCAACTTTATGCAAACTGGCTGCGACTTGGAATCCTCCTGGCTCTTGAGCGGAATAGGTATCCTATATGGACAAGATATAGGAGCCCATCGACGTCCAGATCAAGATGGACCGCTGAGTATAGAGGCCGAGTTGTCCAAGCGTTGCTTTTACTATCTTTCCATGTTCAATGCCATCGGCAGTGCCTTCTTCGGAAGACCCCGAGTTGGCAAACCCAGCGAATGCGATCTCGATCTTCCTGTAGCTTTCAACGACGAGTATCGCGATCCTTCACATCCGGAGAGGATCCTCAAGCAACCGCCCGGGAAATCCTCACTCTGCGACTACTATATTGTGGGCATCAACCTGATGAATATTTTCGCGTTTTCGTGGAAGACGGCGGCAAGCGTTCATTTTCACGGGGCGCTGGTTTAAATTTACAATTTTCGCAGGACTCACCTCAAAATTATGTGGCACCGTTGGAATCAGAGACAACGGCAGAGTTAGAGTGAGTAACCACTAAATTATATGGCAACGGAAACTCAAGGAATCAGCTCTCGTCTGAATAAATGGGCCGAGGAAATTCCAGAGCATTGTAAGTGGGGACGCTGACGATTTCGAATCTCTTTCCTGATATTTCGTAGTGTTGTGGAATCCTTACATGGAAGATGATGTGTTTTTTGACCAAAGTGCGGGTATGTTAAACGGTTCATTGTACGGACCAGGGGGTTGACATTTTTAGCATTATATGCTGCGTACTATCATGGTGCGCCGTCCTTTTCTAAAGCTTCATTAGTCGTTATAATCCTTCTTGTAGTGCAACTTCTAGCACACCGCCCTTTCATCCGCGCCACAGCGAAGCAGTCCTTCAAGTCCCTCGCGATATGTACCAATGCAGCACGATCCTGCAGCCACATCGCTGACGTCAAATCTCGACGCGGATTTTTTCCAAACCCAAATCTTTTGGTATTCTTTCTACGTCTACTGTGTGAAGTCCTCCTCAAACTTCCCAGAAAGCGACATTTGATTCAGCGATTGTACTTGTGCTCAACATCTCTGGCGGTACACGATCCGGACTGTCCATTGACACTGACAGGGAACTCGTCGATGTGTACAAATGCATGACGTTGCTCCGCCAAAGCGAATGCCGGTGAGTCAACTGCGCATGGTTTCCTCCTCATCGGTCTCACGAATGGCTAGATGGCAAAACGCAGGCCGGTTTTAGTGAGCGTTGGCTCGAAATCATCATGTTCAGGCGCTAACGATTGCTCCAGCGATATTCTTTGTGAGCTGATGAACGCAAGTAACCTTCCTCTCCCGCCCGTTCCACTCGTCCAAGACCGCTTGAACCCATGGTTACACAAATCTACCTCTGGAATCTCTGTTTCCGATCATCTTCGGCCCGAGCCCGAATCGTGGCCAGATCATTTTCTCTCGTTGCCTATGGCAGTAGAGGATCTCGGCCGCCTGCCTATCTATGGATCGTTAGAATTCTCGGAAATGGATATCCCGGATAACTTCCTTCCAGAGGCGACCGTAGCAACGGACTCTTTGACTTTGAACCAACCGGGCTTCCCATTTTCGAATCTTTACGCTGGTTCGAACGGAAACGTTTACGACCCGGCATCCGGCAACGAGATGATCGACTTTGACGGATATTTGTGGGCTATATATTTTGTTTATCCACTTAATTCAACTCTAACAGCGTGTCAGGTCCCACTGGATACCCTATTCTTCTCGTCTCGACGAGGTGATGGTACAGGTGATGCAGAGTGGATCATCCGGAAATTGATGGCAACTTGCCATATAGTGGAATTTCCTAGTATCAGTCTATACTACAGTAATTGACGAGGTAAATAGCCGTGCATCACCCCGCGCACGAACTCGAGGGGGATACAGTCATAAATGTCCATAAATTGCAATGTAAGGAATGGGGATGTAAGATACCTTGTTAGGTTTGTTGGGTTATTGTTGGGTAGGCGGGAGAAATTGTTGGGAAGGCGACTATCCCATAGACGACGCTACGAACTCAGGCCTCAGGGATAGACAGATCAGCTCTTTTTCAACACAACAGCATTGAAGAGATTCACTTGCTTTTGGATTTTGAATTTTCTCCCCAGCTTAAGCACGAATCGACTTCGGGGGGTTTTTTTTTTTCAACTTGTCTGAATTTTCAGCCCAAAATATTCAAGTGCTCGTATTGCGGGATCATTTGGGCTTCAGGGGTGGGCCTTTCGGCCGAATCGGGCAGGCGGAAGTCGGCCCGATCCGCCCGCGCTTTTCGTGGCGGACGCGACTCGGAGCGAGTCACAGCCAAAAGCTGATTCATCTCTCTTGCACCCAAACCACCATCTACTCACAAAATGTCATACATCCCAAGAGTCCTCGTCGCTGGTCTCGGCAATTTGCCGTATCCGAACACGCGCCACAGGTATTTCCTTCACATTTGTGAATAGGAAAGGTTTACTGAACGTGTCATGTCTCATAGCTTGGGGCAGCTCATTGTCGATGAGCTGGCATGGCGTACGGGCATTCGTATGACCTCCGACCGCGATGGATTCTCGGGTGAAAGTACCGTTACGCTAGGGGACACGCGCTTTGAGCTGACGCTCTACAAATCGAGTATGTACCCGTCACCTCTCCCCGACGGGCTTCCCCTCTCACCGCAGATCTCGCAGAGCACCTGATGAACATCTCCGGGCCCTCCATCGCGGCTGCGTGTCGCAAGCGCGGCATGCGCCCGGATATGCTCGTCGTCATCTCCGACTCATCCGAGCACGAGCCGTGCAAGCTGAAGTACCGCCTCGGCGGGAGCGCAAACGGGCACAATGGTCTGAAGAGCGTCATCAGCGCGCTCGGGTCGCAGGAATTCCACCGCCTGCGCGTCGGTGTGGGCCGCCACCCGTCGATGGACCTGGCTGACTACGTCCTCGGCAAGCTCAGCTCGCATGAGCGCCAGTTTTGGAGCGGCGACGGTATCGACCTAGTCTGCGACGCGATTGAAAAAATCGCACAGAAGGTCAAGGAATAACGAGACATGGTGTGTAAGCCGCTCGGCCTTGCTGGGTGCTTACTCATGCCTTTCTAATCGGCTTCGTGATAGTAGTTGCCCCAGATCCATATCCATAGGTGCCAGACGCGTTTTGCGGCGTGCAACTGACTTTGCACGCCTGTCCGCAGCGGCTCCAGGCCCAGCGTCAGGCTGCGTTTCACTTCATGCACACCTCTACTAGTAACATTTACTTTAATGTGATTTAATTTGTCAGGACTTGGAGACCATGCACCGTGACCGTGTCCGTCTTGCGGCTGACGCGTAAGTATATCCTGTTATTCATGTGGCAGAGTCATCAGGAGGCACCGGCGATCCCTCAGGCCTCAGGGCCGATGCAATGTCAGGACTGGGAGAAAATGCATCGTGTCCTTCTGCATATATTCATGTGGCACAACATCAGCCTCCACCGACGATCCCCTGGGGCGGACGGACCATTTCAGGAATCGAGTGCCACGAACCCTGGCCGTTTCTCTTTGCGTGGCAGGCACCGACGATATCCTGGAGCGGACGGACCATTGCAGCGACCAGCATAATTCTGCGCTCCATCAAATTTAAAGTCAAGATTATTGTTTTGTGTGCGTGTTGTGCACTTAGAAAAACATGTCGGCCGCTGGAGTCTGGTGGGAACGGCTGGGAAAGTTTCCTCGCGTACGTACTCAAAACAAATCATTCGCGGTCAGGTGAGCCTTCCAGTGTAGATCAGGCGCCGCGGGACGGCGCTCCATCATTCCGAAGCTTCAAAACCGCCAACTTCTTGTCGACGATAAGTAGGGTTTGGACTTTCCCTTGCAATAATGTGGTCCATTTTCTTGACCGTCCTCGCACTGGGCGGCACGCTCTGCCGCGGCGCCATCCACGAGAATGTCGCGGACTTGGCAAAGCTGAACTTGCAGTTCGATTACATCGTAGTTGGCGGTGGGACCGCCGGAGCCGTCGTCGCCAACCGCCTCTCCGAGAACCCAGCCCTCTCCGTGCTGGTGTTGGAAGCAGGCGGCTCGTAAGTCTCCTTGTCGCGCTTTCGAATCAACCTACAATCGCTCATCCGCGATGCAGCAATGCCGGCATCCTGAACACCATCGTCCCGTTCTTCTGCACTCGCACGGCGATTGACACACCGATCGACTGGAACTACACGACTACACCACAGGCTGGGCTCAACGGCCGATCTGTGGCGTTTCCGCGCGGGTTTGTGCTTGGAGGGAGCAGCTCCATCAGTGAGTTGGCGCAGCTACCATAAATATATGCTTGCTCTAACCCTGCAATGCGCAGATTACATGGTATACACCCGCGGATCGAAGGAAGACTACGATCGGCTCGCACGCATCGCCGACGACGAGCGCTGGTCTTGGGATAACCTTGTACCGTATATGCGAAAGGTGTGTCCCACGTCGGAAGGGGCACTCGGTTTCTGACGTATGTATGATAGAACGAACAATTCACCCAACCGGCCGACCACCATAACACTGCCGGCCAGTTCAATCCGGCCGTCCATGGATTCAATGGAATCAATTCCGTGTCGCTGGCCGGCTTCCCTAGTCCTATTGACTCTCGAGTCATCCAAACTACTCAGGAACTCAGCAGCGAATTCCCTTTCAATCTTGACATGAACTCCGGGTTCCAGCTTGGCATTGGTGTGTGCTGATACCGAACACTTCGACGACATATTTAATATTTGGCGCGAGGTTGGGCACAAGGAACGGTGAAAGATGGCTCCAGGAGCAGCTCAGCAACATCGTATCTCGCACCTCAATTCGTTAACCGACCGAACTTGCACGTTCTGCTGCACGCGAGGGTCACTCGCGTTCTGCAAACTGCCTCCAGTGAATTCCGTACCGTGGAGTTTGTTCAAGATCTCAAAGGTAATCATAATCTGTTGACATTCGAATTACACTGAGGCTGGAGCAGGCAAACGGCTTACCTTGACTGCGAAGAAGGAAATTGTGCTTTCTGCGGGAAGCGTTGGAAGCCCTGCCATCCTTATGTATTCCGGCATCGGAAACTCGTCGACATTGAAGACCCTCGGAATTGAACCTCTGCACAATCTGCCCTCCGTCGGCCAAAATTTGACCGATCATTCTCTACTCCCGCTTGGTTGGTTTGTCAACTCGACCAACACGTTTGACACGGAGATGCGCAATGCCACTCTGGTGGCGGAGGAGTTAGTTGAATGGAATGCCACGCGCTCCGGACACCTTGTTGACATTCCGCCGGACCACATCGCGTGGTTGCGCGTACCCGACAACTCCTCCATCTTTTCCCGCTTCCTGGATCCCGCTGCCGGGCCAAACAGTGCGCACTACGAGATCCTCATCTCGAACGGTTTCCTCGGTACAACGCCGCCAACGGGGAACTACCTCGGGCTCACCACCGCCGTGGTGTCCCCGGCTTCGCGTATGTAAGGCCATTGCCATGAAATATCACCCAACTGATGGAGGTTCTAGGTGGCGCTGTGACGCTCAACAGCAGCGATCCTCTCACCCCTCCGCTCATCAGCCCTAACCTTCTCTCCGAAGAAATAGATCTGTTGATCATGCGGTATGGTATCCGAAGCGCGCTGCGGCTCGCCGCCGCACGCGCTTGGACAGGGTGGGTCATCGCGACTCCGGCCGGCGTTAACAGCTCAACCACCGACGACGACCTGGACGCCTACATCCGCGAGAATGCTGGAACGGTATTCCACCCCGTCGGGACCGCCTCCATGTCCCCGCAAGGCGCCAAGTTCGGCGTCGTGGATCCGGACTTGCGCGTCAAGGGACTGACTGGCCTGCGCGTTGTTGATCTCTCCGTCATGGTATGTGTGCCCAAGCACCTGTTCTGTTCTTCGCGGCTGACATTAGCAAGCCTCTCATCCCTGCGGCCCATACGCAAGCTGCGGCATATATCATTGGTGAGAGAGGCGCAGACATGATCAAAGAAGCCTGGCTTTGAGTAGGCGTGTAACCCGAAAGAAGCCGTCAATCGATGAACTTCTGAAGATGCGAGATTTTCTTCTGGCAACCGGTAAAATCGGCGAAAGTGAAAATCCGCGCATCTGCATAGAGTTAAATGCAGGGCCGAGTCTCCGACTCTTCGGGCTGACGCACCACAAACGTTCCTCATAGAGCTTCTTGACATACTTAGTAGTAACTGATTCCTGTGTTTGAAGCTCCAATCTCCAATAATCCTTCGTGCGCCTTTTCAGTGTTCAATTCATCGCCGGCGCTTACTGATAACCGCGCGGCGCGGATTTTGAACACCCTGTAATCCTCGTATCCATTGCATTTTACCCAGCTGACATTGCATTGCATGCTACGCATCAACTACGCATCTCCATTTAACGCTGAACGGCGGTTGCCGAGCCCGGTATCCTAGGGTATCCTACGGACTTAAGTACAGATTCATACAACGTCGATGGTGAGCGAATGTAGAATGTGCCCATACTATATTTAGTATGATTGTGTTGCCGACCTGCACAGCTACGATTGGCATCGGCTCAGGTACCGATCGGAATAACATAACATGACACGGCGCGGTACCGGCCTAACCGGCCTCTACAGACTATCAGCCTTACACAGCCAGCCTCGGCTATAGCATTGCTAACTGATTCCCAAACATTCGTCTTAATCAGGTTCATGTGGTGCTAATATTGTCGAATCTCCGTAGACTCGTAACCGTTCTGCGGTTAATGGGACAAATGCGGCAAGCCTTGGCAATTTTTTTTTACGGCATCATACCTGTTCCTATGCCAAAACAGGCTGGTCACGAGCCTCGTGTTCTGATGCAGTTGAACATCGAATTCGCAAATGTTCAAGTTGCCATGTGCCAGGAGCCGCTCTTAGTCTCCAGCAAAGCACCGAGCTAAGATCGGCTAAGATGTAATGACAAGGAGATAAACGAGAGCTCGGCATTCTTGCGACGAGCGCTGCGCTGGGGCCGTGGGTCGGTGGCGCAGCGCCCGTCCGAATTTAAATTGGAGCATGTGCCTCGCGGTAGCGATAAAGAGCTAGTCAATTCTTCTACATGTACGCAGTAAAAGGATATCCAGTCCTATCCAGTCCACATACGTAGCTACGCATCTGCATCCGGTGTCCCGGGTGAACAGAAGGAAGCATTTCGTGCCTGCGGATCCTCGCAGATCTGATGGTTTCATCTCAAAAAGTACTAGTCGCGAACTCCTCGGCCCCCGAAGGCGGAATTATTTGGAGCATCGAGGACTTTGCATGAACTGAGTTTTGCTTTCTATTGAACTTTTGAAGGCCAAACGTGGAGCCGCAGATCTAGTCGCCAAAATCGAGCACACGGATCGGAAGCGATATCTCTCAATAGTCACCTTGAGTTCAATTATTAAGAAGCTGCAACGACACGCCAGGTATTTTGGGATTGAATGCACTCTTCAACACAGATCTGGTCAATTTTGACCATCTCCCTTTGATTACAGGTCGTAATAGAGATATTGCATATCATTGAGACGGGAGCATGGTTGAACCTTGAGCATACATGAACACATTTGTACTGCTGCAGCCATCCCCGGCCACCAGTAGCTGGGGAGTGTGCAAAAATGGTAGAGCCAGGTCAAGTACGAGGTCAGAAGCCAAGATTTTCTGAGCCATCGTGAGCAATCCCAGACCTACGCTTCGAGTGCAGGTCTAATTGATATTAGCATTGGGCAGGGAGATATCCTTTAAATGACCTGTAAATAATATTAAAACTGGGTACGATGCTTCAGGCGGCACATATTCATTTTCAACCCTCTTTCCAACGAGGGCATCACTGAGCCTGACCTCACCAGGCTGCTCCAGTTTGGATAAAATCTGACCGCTAGGAGGCTAGAATCAACTCCGAATAGTATCGGGCTTTTACTTATCTCTCTTGTACGTACACTCACTTTATGAACACCTCTCAAGCCCCCATACAGTTACTTATCATTTACCTATCCTAGTTTAGCTAGTATACTGCCGCGTAGCCAATATGGTCAGGTACAGCAACCAATAGAAATTTAGTTCAGTTCAGTTCAGTTCAGATACGAAAGTCAGAATTTTTAGATATACAGTTTGGTAGGTTTTCGGAGGACTTTTGTTTCGATGCCGACAAACCGTTGGATAGTTCCAATTAATGGTTCAATGCTCAAACTCACAAACGCTGTCATCGGTGGTTACTGTAGGCGATTCAGACGCGTCAGCTTTTTGGCTGAACCGTCGGTGAACTGCGTGGAGCCTCAGACCCAACTCATCGGTGACGGGTCGGGTCTGGTCGGTTGCCGTTTGAAACGCGATTCCGCTGTGATTTCAGATTGAGCTTCCAGTGATTATCATTATGGCTTCTTTTGATTATCATTTGTCGATCCGAATGGCTTCTGGAGCGTTTTGGATAATCGCGTGGAAGCGGAAAAGAGCGGAAATCACTTGGGTGCATCAGGGAAGATCAGAAAACTTCAATACTATCTTTTACTCTGATCGTTCCTTATTTTTATGGTAAGTTGTTTTCAACCAAGGTCCAAGGATAGGGCTGCCCCGGTTTTTGAGGCAGCACGATGTCCGGCGATGATCGTAGCTCTGAGTCTTTGTTCAATCGCAACATCTCTTCGGTTATCATTCGGGGCGCGAGATATGTTTGCCTGCAAGTAGTAAGCTGGCAATCTTATCCCCGATAAAATTTATCTCCGACGGGACGCGGTAGGACGCGGTGCGGGGGCTATTGGAAGCTAATTTGCGATGTCAAGGAGCAGATGATCCAGACTGAATTTGATCCGAAAACTGCTTAAAGCTCGCAGGACGCAGGATTATGGTCTCCACTCACCATGGCCTGGTTCAGACCTCTTCTTCTTCTTTCCTTGGGAACTGTCCTTTGCTCTGGTGTCATTCTCGACAATGTCGCTGATTTGTTGAAGTTGAACATCACGTATGATTTCATCGTGGTGGGAGGTAAGCAATTTATCTCCAGTGCCGCTGCAGATACTGATCGCTGCTGAAGGCGGGACTGGTGGCGCTGTCATCGCCAACCGCCTTACCGAAAATTCCAACTATCAGGTTCTCGTACTGGAAGCAGGCGGCTCGTAAGACCTCCATCGCGATGTATATATATTGTGGTTAACCTTGGTTCAAACATAGAAACGCGGGGGTATTGGACATCATTGTTCCCTTCTTGTGCGCTACTGCGTCGCCAGCTACAGCCCAGGACTGGAACTACACGACAACCCCTCAGGTGGGTTTAAATGGCCGTTCAATCGCGTATCCTCGTGGATTCGTTCTCGGAGGCAGCAGTTCCCTTAGTGAGTAATTTTCTCTGTCGATTGGGCAGTTCACTGACAGGCGGGAACCTTCAGATTATATGGCCTATTACATTGGTTCGACGGACGATTTCAACAGGTTCGCGACGGTCACCGGAGACCAGGGCTGGTCATGGAACAGCTTGGTTCCATACATGCGGAAGGTAATAGAGAAATTCGTCATTTCTGACTTCGAAACTGACGCTAGAAATTTCAGATGGAGAAATTCGTCCCTCCTTCAGACGGCCACAACGCCACTGGGCAGTTTAATCCTTCAGTCCATGGATTCACTGGCATCAATTCGGTATCTCTGAACGGTTTCCCGAGTCCAATAGACTCCCGGATCATCGCGACCACGACTCAACTGAAGGAGTTCCCATTCAACCTTGACATGAACTCGGGATCGCCGCTTGGGATCGGTGCGCAAACTATAAATACAACTCAACGATAACTAATATCACCGCATCAGGTTGGGGACAAGCGACGATCGCTAACGGTTCAAGGAGCAGCTCGGCGACATCTTATCTCGGGCCCTCATTTATCAACCGCTCGAATTTGCACGTCCTGTTGAATGCACGAGTTACCCGCGTTCTTCAAACTACAACCGGCGTAGTCCGCACCGTTCAGTTCCTGGGCCAGAATCTCACCGGTACTTATCATCATTTTATGCTCACTTGCAGCTCGCTGATGTTACCCCAGGAACACCGTTCACTTTGACTGCAAAGAAGGAGGTCGTGCTCTCCGCTGGGGCTATTGGGACACCCAATATATTGATGCACTCCGGTATTGGCGACGCAACCGCGCTTACCGCTCTCGGAATCACCCCGATCCACAGTCTTCCCTCGGTTGGGAAAAATTTCACCGATCACCCTATCTTGTTCATGAGTTTCGAGGTCAACTCCACCAACACCTACGAAACGATAGAACGCGACGCCACTCTTTTCGGATCATATCTGACGCAGTGGACCAACTCGCGCACAGGTCCTTTCGTCGACAGTCTATTCAGCCATCTCGGATGGTTACGCGTTCCCACCAATTCCACGATCTTTAACAGCGCCCCCGACCCTTCTGCAGGGCCCAACACACCACACTTCGAACTCATCTTCTCGAACGGAGTTTTAGGTGGTCCGCCTGCGACCGGCAACTACCTCGGCATCACTCCCGCTGTCGTATCCCCCTCCTCTCGTACGTTCTAAACCTTTTTCGATATATACGTATCTGATCTCCCGGGCTAGGTGGAGCGGTTACACTGAACAGCAACGATCCTCTGTCTGCTCCCGATATCAACCCAAATCTCCTTGGAACGGATGTTGATATGGGGATCATGCGCGAAGCTCTCAAGAGCACGATGCGCTTTGCGTCCGCGCCTGCTTGGGGCGGTTATGTCATTTCTTCGGTCGGCGTCAGTCTATCGAGCACCGACGACGAGCTCAACACCTACATTCGCGCGAACTCTCGGACCATCTTTCACCCCGCTGGAGGAGCCAGCATGTCTCCGAAAGGCGCGACTTGGGGTGTCGTTGATCCCGACTTGCTCGTGAAGGGTTTGACCGGACTCCGGATCGTTGACCTTTCAGTTGTGGTACGTCGCCAAAACTGCTAAGCACCGTTCACTTGCTAATAATTCCCGGGTAGCCCTTCATCCCCGCCGCCCATCCCCAGGCAGCGGTATACATCATGGCTGAGAGAACCTCCGACTTGATCAAGGCGGCTTGGGCTTAGTAGAGGGCCAACTTGTGAGCCCTCGAACAACCATCTGTCCATTCCACTCTTTTCTTTGGTATATATCCTAAGTTCTAATCTATGTAATACTATATGTTGTTGTGAATTACGTTTAAATTCTACCTACCTACCTACCATCTTCTCTCAGGTTGAACGGAGTTAGCGGGGGAATCCGTTCCATAGTTTATTTACACTGTAATTTGAAAACTTCCCCCTCAATGCGTTTTTTTTCTCTCGTTAGTGTTGCAAGAGGATTTGAGAAAGCATCCATATGCGCTCAAAATAGTGACTTGGAACGGTGAATATCTTTGGCAAGTTGGTTATCACGGATCAGTGGCGGTGCTTTTTGATGCGTTGGATAGCAGACGAACGACAGGCGGGACAAAGAACCCTTTTACCTCGTTCACTGGACTTGACGTTAAATATCTCGAGGACGTGCTGATGATGGAGCCACTGTGGACCAGAGTCAGACGTCGGCTCGGATTCCATGTTCCGTCGACAAGATGGAGTCGTTTCAAAGTCAGACATCACCTATTCCCACGGTTCAATATTTGCAAGCTAAGGTAATGTTGGTCAGCGTGACATTCCGATTCTGCCATTTCCTCTTGACTGAAGCGTAACAAAAGGACAGCAGCAGGCAACTCGGCGATGTCAAAACTCGATATCGGTGGCAATAGTCTTTCCGAACGCTTGTTCGTTTTACCGCGCATTATAAGAATATATATGCCGTTCAATCTCTGCTCCCAGTAACCCGGGGGAAATCCCCGCTCCTTCCCCAGACCGTCGTCCACAACTCTCATCATCACCAGAATCTTCTCATCCTCCCAGGTCCTCCCGATAATCTGAACCCTAATCGGCATCCCATCCATCGCCGTAGGATCGTAAAGAGGTTTCTTCCCTTTGAAATAAAGCTCGCTTTCGCACATCGAGGAACCATGGCCCAGACCATTAATCCACTCGTCCGTGAGCTCGTCGATGGCAGCTTTTACATGTGTGACGGGGAACACGCCGCTTGGACTATCGAGGAGGTTGTAGGCGAGTGTAGAAGCCGACATCATCGATAACATATTCGATCCGCTGAAAAAATATTGAGCACCTCAGAGTAGGCGGGGGGAGAACGTACCTGTGAAGGATTTGAGGAGACGCGTGCACATGCGTGATGATACCGTCGAGATTGTGCTTCTGCCAGAACTAAAGAATGTGTGAGAGTTTTAGCGTGCTCACCTCTCTGTAGAATTCTTTCTTGAGTTCACTGCGACGCAGACAGGAAGCGTGATATTCCTCCACGGTGCATGGCCCACTCAAACGCAAAATGTCGCTCATTACCTTGTCCCCTACAAATCTGCCCATGGCCCACGCCACGATTGTGCGAACAAGCTCTGTCGGTAGTGTGAGAATGATTTCATCCTGATCGCAATTAACTCTCGTACGTGGAAGCTTCGAACCAAACGTCAAAACCGAGAGACTGCTGTCCTAGCCACCGTAATGTGAGCTTCGTTAAAGGAAATACAAAGGTCGAGAATTACCAATGGGTCGGAGCCTATCCCTTTCAATAGATTCTTGTATCCATCGGCAGCAGTCAGCGCCACATTGTGTTCAAGATTTGGGGTGTGAGGTCTATGGAATTGTCAATCGCGCCAGGGGCCAAAGAAGAGAGCTTACATTGATCCAGTTCAACACAATCGTGACCGACCAGTTCCAAAGCATTGATCGTTTCCTTAACGGCACGGATACATGCCGGGGATGCCTTCATGACGCCGTCTACACCTAGTTAGACTACAAGTTGGATCTTCAGAGATTACGCTTACTGCTGGTATAATATCCGAACTGCAACTTCTTGGGCAAAGTCACATCTCGAAAAGGAAGAGGCGGTAAATTGTTGTATGCTCCTGGAGCGCCAAATGATACCCGACAATTCAGCTCCAGATCATCCATGCATCTGCAAGGATTATATGAGGCGATTTCGCATACGGTGTGAATACCAATGTTCTCACCCAGCCATTGGGCTGCAAACACTTTTAATCCCGTCGAATCCGGGAAAGACTCTGTGCGCGCCGGTGAACAGCTTGAAGTGCAGCTCGATGAACCGAAAACTTTCCTTTTGCCCCGCAGTCAGAAATTCTCCCTACTCCTGGTTTGAGAGAATAAATGCCGCAATAGGCAACGGGAATCCGCAAAGCGATGTAAGAACCCAAACCTATCACTGATGCATCGAGAGATAGCATGCAAGCCTCGCCGCCGGAACTGCCGCCGGAGGAGTAAGCTGCGTTGTAGGTAGCCGCCAGAAAACCGATTAGGTTAAAGGTTGCTTGTTCGACCCCATATTGGGTTGCACTCGTATGAATACATTGTTTGTAGAACGTTGATTTTGACGAATGGAACGGCACCGGCATCTAGCATGGATTTCACGAACTAGACGGCAAAGTCAATATTCATTACGAGCACTAAGTAATCGAAGCTTACGTCCGCATTAGAGTGGGCAGGTTTATTAACACAAGATGTGAGACCAATGGTCGTGTCGTAGCCTTCAATGTCGTCTTGATGTGCTCGTGTTAACTGCAATCTGAGTGAGGCACAACTTGTGACTGACATTGATCCTAAATCATGGTGCTCAGTCGACAAGAAAATAGCATCTGCCACCGGGTACACCGGGACGACACCTCTCGTTGAGACCGCACCTTTATGCTAATGGGTACGCTGTGTAGTGGACCCTTCAGGCAATTTGTTTTTTTTGAACTCGATATCCAGTTCTTTTGCTCTTTTTCGACCGCAATCGAAAAGCACTGAACTTCCGTCGGGAATAATGGAAGGCGGAATTCTAAAGTAACTTACCTTCTTTGGTACAATTCGTGGCTGAATGCGCGATAAGAGATTGCGCAATGAATGCTTCCAGCACTTGAGACGCCTGACAATCTCGTGTGCGGTGGGTTTTAACAGAGTATTCAATTCATCCTGAACTTCTTTTCCCCTCCCTACATAGTGTTGCGGGAAGACTTAGAAAAGCATCCATATTTCATCATGATGAATTCTGGCCTGCGCTCAACCTGCAGCGGTTTTAGCTCTTCGATTGAAACTCCTCGGAATCGCTAAACCGAGAGTTGGTAGTCACCTCGTTTAGTTCCTCGACCACCAGCGACGGTGTTTCCTGAAGTATAGGGAAACGAAATTTTCCCAATGGGGAAGGCACCTATATCTCACGGACGTTGCACGCACTCGCCCCAAAGCCCACCAATGATGATTTTATTGCCTCCAGACACCACAGATGAACATTGGTCTCGGCCTCCCGGTTGCCTCCCCAACTGCAGTTCTGACCTGAATAAAGTTTTGGCTCCAGAAACACGAGTCGCTACATCGGTCCGTAACTCCCTGGCTTAGGCTCTCTCTTTGCCATAGTCCAAATCAAATCTTCAGCCGTCGTACGCCTAAGCCATTTCAATATCCACCACCGGGTCGTAAACCCTCCAAGCGTGAGATATTGCGGGGGGCTCGAGGAAAATATCTTTCCGACGACGGTTTTGGCGAATTGATCGGTGTCCATCACTCCGTACTCTTTCGTCTGGCTCTGGTACCTGGAAGGTGAAACGGGATGAGAGCCAACCAGATCGGGAGCATACAAAGGCGCACATGACATGTTTAATTTGTCTCTCCAACGCCTTATAAAAGGAGTCTTCTGGGACGGTGTATGCAGATTTCTAGGGAGAATTTAGACTTTGTACGTCGATTCAAATAATGGTGAGCTTACAACTGAAATATTGCTTCTGATCGAACCAGGTACGACGAGCACAACCTTCACGCCAATCGGCTGACATTCCATGCGCAGGGTTTCGGCGTAAGAGTGCAACGCGGCCTTGCTTGCATTGTAGAAGCCCTGGAAGGGGGTCGCGAGCTCGCCCAGAATCGACCCGATTGCAACCACAGTGCCCTTGCCTCGTTTTCCCATACGCGGAACGACATTTTTGACGAGCCGCACGAATCCGAAGAAGTTTGTCTGGACGACTCTCAGCCCTTCCTCGAATGGGGTGTCCAGCAGAGGCCCTTGGGGCAGAGTACAGTAAGTCCCACTGAAGGTATAGTTTCATACTTGACTGCACACCGATGTGGGAGTATCCTGCATTCGAGATAAGGACATCGATTCCATCCGTTTCAGCGTACACTTGTTCGATGCCTTTTGCAACGGATGCATCATCGGTCACATCCACGACAAGCTTCCGAATATTATCGTCGACGAGGTCTGACATGGCCTCGACTGAACGCGCAGTGGCATATACGATGCAGCCTTTGGCGAGAAAGGACCGGCATCTGGTCCGAGTAGAATGGTCAATCCACAAAATAGGGGTAAATTCAACCAACCCACAGAGCAGCACCGATGCCGCCATTGGAGCACCCAGTAATCAAGACGACGGTCATAACGAAGCAAGGGTAAGTAAAATTTCGTTCGTGGGCATGTATGGGCGCATTTTATACATGTGCAGAGCGGCATATGTCGAGGTCCGATCACAAAATAGAGATCACGGGGACCGTAAACCGAAGAGTCCGGTGTCGCAGTGCCGCTTATCAATCGATGACAATTGCACCAACCTTGCACCAACCGCGAGTCGCACACGGCTTACTGTGCCGACTCACACTGTGCGTCCCATTTCCGTCCTGAAATTAACGTTGTTCAGACATTCTCCAGTGAACATTGTTCGGTTTTCAACTATTATATAAAACTGCTGTGCCCATACTAACCTCGCGGAGTCGGTCTCCAACTCCATTCTTCCTCCCCTGTGATAAAAATAACAAATTAAAACATTGGTTGACAAGACGGCGGAAAAAAGTCTTTTCTCTTATAAATTCAAAGTCCGCTTGGATATCTCCGACGGTTTCCTTGCATGTTGAAAATTCATTAAAGAAACAATCTATAAATGGAAAGAAATCTTGACAGAGTTGATGTCGGCCCAACTAGTTGAACGTTCCAAGCTTGCTTGATCAGATCAGCAGCCCGCTCCGCGATAATGTATGTTGGAGCCTGAGTGTGGGCTGCAGGGATGAACGGCTACATTTCTTGAGCAAGGAAACGAAAAACAGAATGCGTAGACCCACCACGACCGAAAGGTCAACGATCCGGAGACCGGACAAACCCTTGACGCGCAGATCCGGATCCACGACACCGTATGACGCGCCCCTCGGCGACATGCTAGCCGTTCCCGCAACATGATCTACAGTGCCGGCGTTATTGCGCGTGTAGTCATCTAGCTGCGCGTCGGTGCTGGTGCTATTCACGCCGACGGGAGAAATAATGTAGCCCTCCCACGCAGGTGCGGCAACGAACCGCAGTGCGCTCCTGATGGCCTCACGTATGACGAACAAATCGATTTCGGAGCTAAAGAAATTAGGATTAATGACTGGAGGATCGAGCGGGTCGCTGCTGTTCAGGGTTACGGAGCCGCCTGGGGAACGAAATCAGATGAAGCAGAAACATATTTAGGAATTAAGCGGTGAGCGTACGAGAGACGGGGGATACCACAGCGGTGCCGATACTAAGGAAGTTGCCGGTTGGGGGCGGAGGAGCAAGCAGCCCGTTCGAGATGATGAATTCATAGTGAGCTGTATTAGGGCCGGCAGCGGGATCCGGAAATCGATCAAAAATGGAGGCGTTGGCAGGAATGCGGAGCCAACCAAGCTGAGTCCCGGGATTGTCTACGAGGGGACCTGTGCGTGTAGTGTTCCATTGCGCCAGCTGCTCGGCGGCAAGTGTGGTGTTGCGCTCCGCCGTTTCGTACGTGTCGGTCGAATTGACAAGCCAACTCAGGGAGACAATAGGATGGTCGGTTAGATTCTGTCCCACAGAAGGCAGGTTGTGCAGTGGCTCAATTCCGAGAGACGACAACGCGGAGGAGTTTCCTATTCCCGAGTGCAAAAGGATATTCGGAGTTCCGATACTTCCGGCAGAAAGAACGACTTCCTTTTTTGCAGTAATCGTGTATCGCTCCCCTAGAAATTGAAAGTTCAAAACACTGTTCCAATGTTGGAGAAAGAATGACTAAACCTTGAAGGTTTTCCACAAACTCAACCGTGCGAAATGCGGTTTTCGAGCTACTTTGAAGCACCCGTGTGACTCGTGCATGCAACAAGACATGCAAATTTGGCCGACTGATAAATCGGTCGGAGAGATAGGATGTAGCCGAGCTACTTCTGGAGCCATTTTTTATTGTCTCTTGGTTCCAACCTAGTGCACTTGAATATCAAATATAAGAAAGCCTCTACATACAAGACGCACCGATGCCAATTTGATGACCCGAATTCATATCGAGGTTGAAGGGAAACTCATTTAGCTCGCCGGTCGTCCCGATCACACGGGAGTCTATCGGGCTCGGAAACCCAGAAAGCGTCACTGAGTTTATTCCGTCAAATCCGTGAACGGCAGGATCAAATTGGCCGCTGGTGTTGTGATGGTCAGCGGGTGGGCCAAAACGTTCATTCTATCCTTGAAGGATCAGATAGACAGAGACGCAATAGTTGTGGCCTACTTTTCGCATATAAGGAATTAGGTTGTCCCAGGACCAGCCTTCATCCCCTGTAACTCTTGCGAATCTGTCATAATCTTCCTTGGACCCACGTGTATAGGCCATATAATCTCAAGACGCCATCTATCAGAAAAACAGTCCGCCGAGAAAAAAATTCACCCACTGACGGAACTACTTCCGCCTAAAACGAATCCACGAGCATAGGGTATAGAACGGCCATTCATGTTTCCCTGAGGCGTGGTTGTATAGTTCCAGTCTTGGGGTGTATTGGGAGTCGCACGTCCGCAGAAAAATGGAACGATGATGTCCAAGAGACCAGCATTTCTGGTAGACAAATCAAGTATGTTGTGGCGAAATCATGAAGACACCTACGAGCCGCCTGCTTCCAATACCAGCACGGAATAATCGGGGTTCTCGGAGAGGCGATTAGCAATTACATTTCCCGCGGTTCCCCCTTGCAGTGCCAGCAGGATTGGAATCAGTGTTTGGAACATTATACCGCAGGTACTCACCGCCTACAACGACGAAGTCGAACTGAAGGTTTAATCTCGTCAGATTTGCGACGCTCTCGTAGAGCGCTCCCCAGCAGAACGTGCTCTGTAGCAGGACGATACCCAAGAATAGGTAGGCCATGGCGGGGCAGACGGGTGAGAAAGATACTTACGAACTGTGTCCTCTTATATGTTAGCGGCTGCCTCGTGTTCCGAAGCTGTCGTGCCTTACTGAATTCGAACTGATTAAACATGTCATTTCATGCCGACATCCTCGCTCAACCCATGACGGCCCAGGAGTGAGTAGGTCAGGAGGAAGTTAAACCGCATCCCGTCGCGAGAGTGGTGTTCCGAGCCTTGGCGGTGAGACGGTATGCTGAAAACTCCCCGGCAGGGAAATTAGGAGTTTGGCTACTATCCGGAGTTTTGAATTAAGAAACTTCTGGTACATATTTAGAGAGACCTGTTACGAGAACGAGGCGGAAGCTTTACCGGTAGAGCCGCCGAAAGACCGTTGAACTTCGCCGGGCTGCATGGACATTCCAAAGGACAACCGAGCTAGCGTTTCAAGTTATGTCCAGCGCTACAGAGTCGGAGCGATCAAGTTACAATGGTTGTCAAATCGCAGTACGAAGTTGGTGACAATGTTTCTAGCGCCACAGTTGTGTAAGTCAGCTAGTTGGCAGTGTGGCGTCGTCTCCTTCATCAGCAAAATGACAAAAACACTGTAGTAAATTAATTCTCTTACATCTTCCTGGTTGGCCCCAGAGGCAAGCCGGAGGAGGCGTAACATGGGAACAAAGCGTAGCGGACCGTCAGTTATCAGGCTAGTACTCACTGCGTTCGGCGTGTTACTAGCCAGGGCCGGCTAGACGAGGAACGCTATGGGTATATATAATCTAGGTGGCGACCATCATCGGCTATCAAGACCTAGCCACAGCGTTCCTCGTCTAGCCGGCCCTGGCTAGTAACACGCTGAACGCAGTGAGTGGACTTCGGAGGGATCATAGTCAGTGGTTATATCTTCAACTTCCGGATCCACGAATGTTGAATCCCGGAGCAGTATGAGATGAGGTGTATCGACCCTGGGGATCGTCGGGCAGTATAAAGTTCAACCGGTCACCTGACCACCGTTCAAATTCCAACACGGCGAAGTTGAGTCTTGACATCCTTTGAAGCAATAGCGAAAGAACAGACGTTCAGTGGACTATTTACGAATTGAGTTCAACATCGACTAAAATCTTGCATTCTGAATCTTTTTAGGCGCAGCCTAAGTAGAGTCTCAACAGGACGTTCGCAAACTTTAACACCGGATCCATACCTCTTTCGATATGGGGTCCAATGTCGATTGGGTCACCGAAACCTTCGTCACACAATGGGCACTCCGTTGGCTGGCTCTTGCGAACATGCACCGAAGCACAATGCTAAACAAGAATGAGTACCACTCGACGTGATAGAAAGCATCCCGAACCCTCCTAAGCTTCTCATGGCTGCTGAAGTCTTCCCAGCAAGCGAAGCACCATTCGTGATGATTGCTGGCCGCGAGATGTTTGCAAATATCCTCCCAATCCGTGAACTGACGCCGACACGGCTCGCAGAAGCGGTGCGCAGGAGCGTCTCGGGTGTGCTACGAGTCAAGCAATCAATCACTCGAAGCTGATACGATACAGTACGTGGAACTCACCTGCTGCAAGGCCTGTTCAGTCCCGAAGTACAAGTCGCAAGAATTGCAGCAAGGGCGATTGTTCTTCTTGCTCTTATTCACTTTGCGTTCGAAGTCCTGGTGCACAGCAGCATCGCGGGTGTGCTGTCAGCTCAATCAATGCATGGACTCCGGCTGTGAGATACACGGAAACTCGCCTGTTTCAATGCCTGCTCATCGTCAAAGATGGTTTCGCACGATTCACAGTATGGGTGGTCGGCTTTCTTGACACAGTGGTTATGCAGTGCATCATCCGAGCCGAATGTACGATTACAATAGTCACATTTGACTCTCGCCGCTGCCTGATTATTCGTCCAGGTACGTGCACGTCCGCCGCCCCATCGATGAGTTATATTTATGCCATCCGAATGTGCATTGAGCTGAACGCCTGTGGCTTCTCGAACTATAGCCGATAAATACACTCCATGTCCAAAGTGTCCTTGAAGTTCATACCGTTCGATTCCAGAGTTTCTCCGGGTTGCACACGATTGAGGGATAGATCTGTTGATTGAAGGTGTTGCTCTGGATCCCCGGGCTTGTGGACAGGGTACCCAATCATCTTGCGTAAAAGCAGTTTTAGATTCATATACCGGTACTGCGCTACATTGCCGTCAGAATAATAATGGCCGGTGGACTAGTCAAACACACCTCTGGCCTGACTCGCGACTTCTTTTACAACATCGACTGCATCTGTTTCGAAAATCCAACGAGGTAGTTTCCCCGCACATTCTTCCTCGTACAATCCAAGCCAGTACAGGCTTTGATTATTAAATGAGAGGCTATCTCGAATTTTCGATAATTACTCACGCAGATACGACCACAACCCCGTACACCCAGTCCAATGTCGTGGGCGATGTGGTCTGGCCCTTGTACGAGAAGAATGCCTTGATCGCACCGAAACCTGCCGTGAGCAAGAAGAAGAGGATTCGATACCCAGTCAAACGTGGATGGGCTCGTATCGGCCTCCGAGCTCTGGTGAAAGGCTGAGAGTTGTCAAGGAGTGATTCAAGATCGGATGTCATTGGAGCTGGTATAGAGGTAGCGGAACCAGGTGGCTTTTGAATGCGAGATGGCTGTGAGATGGCGGTGATTGCTGTACCAGTGAGTTCTTAGAAGCCTTCCAAGTTGACATTTTAATTTTAGGACCGTTCAAGGTTTGATGGTGAGGACAGCGGTAAAGACATATTTCAGCAACCGAGCCTTCGAAGAGCTCAGCTAGGCTCAGCGTCGAAGGTTCGTACACGAGTTGGTACGCCTTGCGACGGTGAGAAAGAGAAGCAAGGATCACGTACGTAATTAATGCCAAAACAGCTTTTCTTCCTACTTTTCTGCGTTCAACTTCCTCCGGCGATGCTCGCCCGCTGGTGTCTCCGCACGCTCCCTGTAAGCGCGAGGAGATACACGTCTCTCCGTAAAGTTGATGCGAGCGACGAACCTTTAAAAGGCTGGCAGGAAGACGCCATTCAGGCGTGTACGAATGCCATCGACTGTGGCCTCACCAAAATCGCCCTGCACATCTCTGGTACAACCACCATCTCTGCCTTGATGAACCGCATCCCCCCTCCCCCACAAAATGATGAAGCGACACGCCTGGTAGTTGTCGCAATAAGCGAGAAGCGAACGGAAAAGATGGCTGAAAAAATGCTACGGAAATTCCCCCATTGGAGTATAGATGTCCACAACAAGAGGAAGATCAAGCCAATGTCCAAGGCAGATGTGTGCGTGGTACGATCCTACTTGCGCAACACAAGCTAATTTTCAATGCAGATTTCTGACCACCTACCGCAATCTGCCCAAAGCGCGTGCCGCCAATGCGTTCGATGAATCCAATCTCAAAGCCATTATCTTGGTCGACGCCCATCACGCTCAGCACGTTTTGTACGCCTACATTCATTCAGCGAGAGATATATCCTCAATTCATGTGCAAGTTACGAGACTCTCGCCGCGACACCTTGTTTTCCGATCGTGATCGGAACGTCTTCGTTGGACGATTTCAATGCGCTAGGAGAGAAACACATGCGAGGGAAACAAGGCCAGATCCCTTTTTACGAAGAAGTCGTCTATCGGCGAAGTTTCCTCGACGAGCTCCAGGACGATTGGTGAGTCTTTCATTCCCGTATCTAGCTCATTACTGACCGCGTTCCAGGGAATGCGATGCCCGGTTTCTGGCTGTCACTGCACCCATCCCCAAGGCGAACACACTCTCACACAGCATGTCCCAGCGCATTATCATTCAGCAGACGGTCCACGCTTGGCTCGAGAACGCAGGTACCGGAGAATCCTCCGCATCGGCTTTGTGAGCTCACCCGCGGCGCAGCGACTCGCAAGTCCACTCTAATATACTGCGTGGACGACATGCACGCCCTAACACTAGCGAATGCATTCCAGGAGGCCGAAATCGACGCCAGGCGCGTGTCGCAGCCGTCCCGCAGGGCTTCCCCTAGCGATACAGAGCAATGGCTTTATGACAAGGAAATGGGTGAATCATCTCTTCATGCACACCGCGTTCCATCTGACGACGACGACACAGCTGCCTTCAAGGCGGGAGAGTTCCCTGTCCTCCTCGTCGCTCGTGAGTCGCTCCTTGTTACGTTTCCGATCCCCACTCCAAGCGAGATCAGACCAAAGCGTGGTGGAGGACATCCCCAGGATCGATTGCGTCGTACTGGCGTCGGGGCCGGTTTCGAATCGTCTCTTCGTGGGGAACATGGCGAGCACTTCGGTCTAGATCGCAGGCTAATGCTGACTACCCCTCAGATCCTTTCAGGCATGAAGGCGTCGCCGGAGACACTGAAGGAAGACACCCTCGTCATCGAGATCATGAGCAGTAGCAGCAAACGCGTTGGTGATATCTGCAGCATACTGCAGCTCGAGCCGCAAGAGATCAACGGTACTTCCACTGGTGAAGAACCCACAGCCCAACTGACCGGTTCTCCGCCTAGGACAATCCATCGCCGTCCTTCGACGGCGCGCGGAAGAGAAGGCAAAGCACGTTATAAATAAGGGAACCCCCGACAGATATCGGAAAACTATAGCCTACCTCCCGAAGCGCCCTTAAAGCAGTGCGAGGGAAGGACAGTCACGACAGCTGTAGTTCCATTCCAGCACAAACTACGCAGCCAACGATGCTTTGGGTTTGAAGAGGTAATGGCCGACTCCCCATCTGCCGCGCATCAGTCCAAATGCCGGTAACGCCCATGGAAAGCACGTACTGCTGTCCCTTGTCCATGTTGAATAGCTCGGAGCACGCCATGTAGAATACTCGGAATCTATGGAACGTCGCGGTCGCTTCTTCGGTGCTTCTTCCCTTTGCTAGTGCGTCCTCTCGAAGCTCCTTGAGCCCCGCTGGTGAAATGATGGCCTTAGCATCGCAGCAAGCAGTAGGGGTCCAAGTCACCTTTCGCATTGCTGTCCTGCACCTTCAGCCAGTCTTCGAGCGTCCGGGAATAGTGCGTGCCAGGGATGTACCAGCTCCGCACTAGGGTGAGATCGGATTGGAAGTACAGCTGGATCGGGTTAGTTTGCCAAGGCGCGATAGTACTTGGGGAGTTCACACACCAGCGAATCGTGCGAGAGCATCGTACCGCCTGCGGGGGACGTCTCAGACACCCGAAGTGTTGCGAAGAGGATAGGAAACGTACCGGAGAAGAAGTTCTGGGCCATCCAGCCATCGCCTTCCTCAAAATGGTATGGTGTGGTGCGGTGGCAGAAAATATGGATGAAGAGAAGAGCTTCATCGGAGTCGAGCGCCTTGTCTTGTTTGACGGTCGGTCGGAGCCATGTGGATATCTTGGCAAGCAGGACCTGGTAGTTTTTCATGTGCTCGAACATCTGCGTTAGGGAAGAACGGTCAACATATGGACCGAGATACATAGCGCGAACGACGCACCTCTATTGATAGGATCCTGTCGAAACTTGGCGTCAATGAAGGATATAGAACTCCTGCAAATAACAGCAAGGACGCACTACTTCGAACCCGTAAAGTCGAAGGAGTTGACGTCCGCCGTGATAATCTAGCGGGAGAATTTAGACGACAAGACTGTCAAGTGGTCATTGAAAGGCACCTCCAAGTTAGTGAGACCGCGGGCCTTGGCAGTAGCATCTATGTGTGCCTTCTGGGTGGCGGAATTGGATAGACCGGTGACCCGCGAATTTGGATACTTTTGGGCAAGAAACAGCGACAAGCTGCCCCATCCGCACCCTAGGTCGAGGACGTCCTGGCCGTCCTTCAACTGGGCCTTCTGGCAGTAGCTCTCGAGCATGAGAACCTCCGCTTCAGCCAGTGTCTCTTTCCCGGTGGGGTACAGACACGACGAGTATTTGGCGCAAGGGCCTAACGTCGATAGTATAAACTTAGTCGACACCTGGGTCCGAATGAATACAAGATGCAGTGGGGGAAAAGAAACTGAAGGCGCACTTCGTAATGCTGCTCGTTAGCCTTCTCTGGCAGCTCTGCTATCTGCACCCGGGCGCGGACGTCCTCAATCCACTTCATTTTTGCGGCATGGTTGGCGTCGAACGTTCCCTGGTCAATTTCGCGTCTTTCGCGTGTCAGACCGGGACACTATCTGCAGAGACTCGACTCACAAACGCTGGCGCAAGAGGGCACGTATGACACGTCTGAGGACGAAGTCCGGGACCAAACCCTGGAGGCATTCGATCAGTCTACAACTCGAAGTCGGCGGCAGTGCTGGGTTCGTACGCGGTCCAGCCATCGGTAGCCAATTTGCAGCGCAGCATCGGAGACCATAGTCGTCGGTCGAGGTTAGTAGCTACTGTAGAGCAACGCATCGTCACCGTCGTCCAATATATATCATGATAGACTCTGAATCGGGATCACATCGTCATCTTAAGCGGGAAATTGATTGATGCGACTGGTCAAAGCGTGTCCCAGCAACAGTAGCGTAGCTCGCGCGAGAACCTTCGCTTGGAGGTAAAGTAAGCGAAGAGGAGCGGACAAGAAGTGTTCGATCGGTGTTAAGCAGTGCCCCCTGTGAGGTGTAAAAATACAAGTGACATGTACAACGCGGCCCAGCAGTCGAGCCACCAAACCGCCAACAGAGCGTAGCAACACTAGTGCATATTACGAGGCCATTAACGCCTCGGCCGCTCTTCCTGCATCACCACCTTGGGGAAGAAATGCGACCCCAGCACTCACCTTCATCTAAACAGCCCTTCTCTAGTACGCGAAGGGGTCAAAAATCGACGATGGGACCAGGCTGGAAAACCTCATACAGTCGGCGCCCATTCAGATACGCCTCCCTCACGCGGGCGGACATGGGGTCGACGAGCGTCCGCAGAGTCGAGAGCATAGCACCCGCCGTCATCTGCAAGCTCCACAGGCTGACAGTCTTCAGCCGCCGGTTCATGTTCGCTTGCGTGACGTGGTACGCCATGGCGTCGTAGACCTACGAAAGGGAAGACGTGAGCGGGGCCTAGAACAAACTAAAGCTAGTAGCAATACGTACCTGGAGAGACACCTCGTCCATGAGCCCGGCTGCAAATGAGCTGGGTGAGCGGAACAGGTCAACGGGTCAAAAAAAAACGATCCCCACATTCCCACATCTATATGATGTTCTCTCAGTTTCTTCAAGTAACGAAGAAATGAAGTGCTCACAGTCCACGAGCCATCAAAATCGGCCAGATCCTTCACCACCCTGCACCGGATCGGCACCAGAGTCCGGTTAGCGCTGCAAGACGGTCAAAATAAAGGCCAGTAAAGGAAGGCAATACGCACTTCATGAAGCCCACAATGGGCCGGATCAGCGCGTAGTTCACATACGAGAGGTCGTTCGCGAACAACGGCACCGCGGCCTTGAGATCCCTGAACCGCAGGTCGATATCAATGACGACGCGCGGCTTGTCGTCCCCTGCTACTTTCTCTCCCTCCGGCGCCTGCAGCGGCGGCTTCGCGAGCCCGCGCTGCGCCGGAATACGCTCCAGGACCGGGTTGTTCGACAGCGACGTCGAAATGGCGTCGGCGATTTCGCCCAGAATGGCGTTGAGCTGCAACGCGTCCTCGGGGTCGCGCGGGAACTTGATGTCGAGCACCGCGTCGACCTTGCCGGACGTAATCCAGGATATCGGGCCTTCTGTCGTGGTCGCGCGCTGGACGTGGTCGATGTTGACGCCGTCGATTCTGATGCGCGACTACGGGATGTTAGTGAGGTTGGAGAGTGAAATATTGACATCACAGACCATGCGACCCCAATCCCCGTCCTTCAGATCCATCTCCGTTGTCCGGCCGATGCTCTGCGGCTTGTGCAGACTGAAGAGACAGTTGTCGAACTGGCCGACAATGTTTTCCGCACAGAGGAAGTCGTAGAAGATCCACTGTTTGCGGAAACACTTGATGTCTGCCTGGAATATCGACGCGGTGTACGGCCGAAAGTCGCCTGGCTGATACACCGTGATCAAGACGTCTTCAAGCTGCAGTGACTCGAGCTCGAAATCCCCCGGTCGGGAGGCATGGCGAAACGTGGCTGGATCTGGGGGATTGTCGGGGTCCCAGTATACCGACCGGCGATCTGTGAACAGCCGCGGTTAGTCAATGTCGATGTGAGAGAAGATATGACATGCCGAGTGTGCCACGCACGCCCTTGATTACGGCGTCCTCAATGAGTCCTTTCCCATCTAGCCACCTCCACAGAGACAGCGTAACATCAACCGAGTCGACGTTCAGGTCGAACATGGAGTAGTTGACGTCGTCTATCTCCCCTTCAGTCGGAGTCGGCGGTGTCTCGTCTTCATCGTCGCCCAGGCGATGATATCCTGGGTGTCCGCTAATATCATATCCACTCGCAGCGAACCCATCCGTGTCTATTTGGCGTGGAGGCGGCGGAGAGGTCCGAGGCCGACGCGAAATAAACACGTTTTTGAAAGATATCCGTGAATCCTTCCACTTCGGAACTATCGCAGATTCAAAGATGATGGTGACCCCAGTTTCGGACGTGAGGTAGTCGCTGATAGCGCGTGCTATATAGTCTGCAGGGAGCTTCAGAGGATGTTTGAAGGGAAGATGGAAACGCACGCTGCAGCTGTAAACTATTGGCCGTTGCAAAAATGACGGAGAAAAAAGTCGTCCTAGATGCCAAAATGAGCACAGAAGTTCTAGAATAGAGCCCCGAGAGGCACTCACGTTCCCACAAATATCCAGAGCGTCTGGCTCATGACGAACCAAGTAATAAAGGCAGATATATCGTCCGCGTTGAACCGTCGAAAAGACTTGATCGTGAACCATTTGAATCGGATGCGTGCGCGCGCCCAGAAGCCTGTGGCGACCTTGAGGAAGTCGTCCCGACTCGGACGTGGGAGGTGCGGCAAAGACATGGCAAGCCGACGGAAAAAAGGAGGGTAGTTGTCGTAATTCGGGGGCGGCGTACCATCGGTTGTCGTAAGGTCGTTGTCATTAACAGGAGGTTTTTGGGGCTCTGGATCCGCAGCTCTCCACCTCCTTGAAGTATGGAAGTGTCGTGTGAGCGTGGAATGTGTTTCGTCGCGCAGGCAAAGCTCCCTCCGTTTTACGCCCAGTCCTGGCTGGCCACAGAAGAAGGTTCGTATGATGTCGTAGCGGTCCAATTTCGCCGCGGTTGGTCGCAAAACTGGGCCTCTAGTCGCCAAAACCAGAGGGTTTTGCCGCGTGGTTTTCGTCAGGATTTGCCTGAGAGCCATGACCAGTGGGCAGCAGCGTTTCTCGCCTAGTCCTTTTATCGGTTGGTCGCGGCGGAAGCCAAGTAATGCAGGCAGCCGTCGCGCAATGCTGCTTTGGTAGAGAATGAAAAAGTGACGTCAAGTTCGGAAATTCGCAACAGCGTGGGGATAAGTCCCAGAGCGGCAACAACGCCCGGAAGCAAAGAGGTCCGTGCGCACAGCGAGCAGCAATGTAAATACCAAGAAAATTATAATCAATTATGAGAGTATGTATGTAGAGGTCGTATAGTCGTTCAAGAAAACATTGCACTGGTCTCGTTCTGCCGAATTCTCTCCTTCCGCGCAGTAACAATTGCACAAAATCTACCAAGGGTGAGGCGAAATCACTGACACGAGATGCAGAACCCACTCATCAGCTAGTCTGTGAAGGGTGCATTGGCGGCATTGTGAGGGGCTCGAGCATCCGCAACTGTAGAGCTCATAATGCGGTAGAGCCACCACGGAGGCGGCATCCATAGGGAAGTCGGCATGAACCTTGCGCGGCGGAGACCTCGGAGATTTTTCGATTCGTCCCGACGCTACCATGGCTCGTGACTTCGTGGGCGGGGGACGTGCAGAGGCTGAGGTATCGCGCGATTTGGGTTTGGGAGCGGCCGTCTTAGGAATCGCAGGTGTGAAACAGGCCAGAGTCCCAAGAGAGCGTTGCTTCGAAACATATTCTTTGAGGCGGGGACGGATGATGATTTTCTTGCGATTCACGTCGCTGAGACCCCAATCAGAAAATGTAGTACACATGCAAGAAGGATCCGGCACGAACTGGATATCCAGCTCTGCGGCAAGCCCAAAAAGCGAGACCGTCTCTTCCTGGACACCCAAGGTATCTGTAGTGATCAGAGCGTCGGTCATAGGTATCGCTGGTGATATCAACTGGAATCGAGTCAGTTTTGAATAAAGAGAGGCGGAACAGGCGTCCTACACGTGTATTATGGTTTCGCTATTGGCTGTATTCTGGGCTCGCGGTAAAATTAGGTGGGAATTAAGTGTCGGGAGGTTGAAGAGGGCAGTGATGCATTGACCCGGGTATAAAACCGTTGGGACGAAGCGTGTTGACAAAAGCACAAAAGACAAAAGGAAAGACAAAGATTCGAAAGAACAAGACGGAAAAAACACGCGGTCGTCACATTTCACGTGTATTGTCGCGTTTCGTCACAAGCAGTGTGACAAAGCTTCCACGATCGCGTCAAGCGCGCGTTTCGAGGCTTTAGCAAAATCCAGAGTAATTCCAAACCTGAACTCGAAGGATGTGAGAAACACCCATCACGATCTAAGCGGCATTCTGGGATCCCGACATCCCGGAAGCAACTTCGAGCTACCGCTAGACTCGCACAAGAAAGTACAATTTCATGACATTTGGCGTCCATGGCCGATGTACCCCGACAAAATTATCTAAGGGAGACTGGCAGATAAATGACCAAGAGGCATGAGCTTGCCAGTTTCTGCGACAGCTTGAATGTGTTATTGCTTAAACCTAGGGGTGTCTCAGTGCGGAAAGATTTTAGACCCGCTTTGTACCTGGGGTGCTATATAAACCCCTCGTCCTCTTAAACTCATTTTAAACAATCACCTCTTCTCCTAAGCTTTTACTCACACCACCCCCATGAGTTCTCCAAGTTCACGACATTTCTTACTGACTCGGAAGGTGCAGGTGCACACATCTTCTTCCACATCATCCAACAGACCTCACACCTTCTGAATACAGAATTCCATGAAAATCACGCCAAAATATCACTGCAAAAAGTGCAGGGTCACCGTGCACGATATTGAGCAATGGTTAGCGGTGAGACATTCGCCGGGACACACCACTGCACAATGCTTAACCCTCTTGCCCCAGCATCTTGGCCACGATCCGGTCACCGACGCGCTGTTCCTGCAGAGGATGGACTCGTGGGTGAACGAGCATCCCTCTCCTGAAGAAGACCCTGAAGACGAGTCGTATTATTGACGATGCGTCGGACTCGAGTCCGACTGAGGGTCCGACAATGACATGCTCGAGATAATAACCCGGGCGCATTTCGAGGCTCCAGTTATGTTAGGGATTAAATCACAGAACGTCTTGAGCGCCTGAATTGAAGACAAATTGACCGGATGAGGGACGCGTTGTGTACACATATTTGCCCGGAATACTATCACGTGGACAATCGCGTCTCTTCTTCCAACCCACCGCAGTTTTCAATCGTTTTCTTTCTTGAACTTCCCGTTCTCTTCTTGAATCGTCGCCGTGCTTTGGATTGAAAACGGCGATGGACCAAAATGGATTTGACTTCAAGGCTTTACGCATGAATACTACTCCGACCGAGGCCGCTTCCAGCAATCCTCCATTTTCTATGCTCCAAAGACCGACTAACTCGAGGAAACCTTTCGCTTTCATTCAGACTCAAAGCAGAAACAATGCTGAAAATCATTGCATGCCATCTACGTCGCAAATTCCCCAATTCTCTGGCTCCAGTCGACGCCCGGCCGACCCGTCCCGCATGAAGCAAGAACCGAGCGAGTCGCATCTGCCAATGTTTCCGAACGCACGAAATCACCAACAACAACAACATTCGTTGATGCCTCTGCCTCGGAATGAAGTGAAAACGCAATCGCATTCCACTAGTCACAAGCTTCGCGCGTTTGCTATGATGGCCCCGGCCCACAATGAGCAACCGTCACAGCAGCTTTGTATGCACTTCGCTCTGCTCTCAGGATATCGTCTTGACCCCTTTACTAGTCGATGCCCCGCAATATTCGTCGTCGCCCAAACTTTCCTCCTTCAAAAGCCGTCCTGAAAGTCACAACTACCCGCATTCGAGCATTGATCAATCGCAACAACGCCTGATTTCCCCTTCAATACCTCAATCCAGATCGCCTTCAGTGCAATTTGATCCAGGTTTCGACGCAGAAGATGCTGACCTCTCTCAATTGATGACCAAGCGCATGCGGGAAGCCAAGATGGTCAAATCTAAGCTGGCCGAAGAGGTACGTGGAGCGCATACCCTCGTTTAAAGGCGCATATATTCATCTTTCCGGCAGCGCCTTGCCACCGCCGCACTTGAATCCCGTCTCTCCGCACAAGCGGCTGCTAGTGAAGCTTCCGAACTTGCTCTCCAGAATCGCATCTCAGCACTCGAAGCACGCGAGGCGTCCCGCCAGGCACAGGCGGACGAAGAACTCCGGGCCGCCCAGTCTAAGATCGAGGAGGCCGAAACAAAACTGAAAGACACGACCACGAGGCTAAACGACACCCGGGCGACAGCCAAGCGTGGCTTGGATCAACTAGGGACTAAGTTGAGTGCCCTCCGTGACTGCCTTTCGGATCCTGACCGGCAAACCAGCTACGCTGCTCTTCAAGCTTTTCTCAAGGACTTGAAGTCGGACTACAATGCCTCGCAAGATGCCGTCAAGTGTATGTCCGAGGAGCTGTCAGAAATCCGCCGCAATGCAATAGATGGCGTCAAGGGTATGTTCTTTCTGGTGGTGCTGGTGTAATCCTATACTCTTACAGGCATCGAGACATCCGAGAGTCTTAGTCGGGGCGCAGAGACCAGGGCCTTGATCGATGAGCTGCAAAGCGATCGCGCTAGCGGTTTGTCGTTCTTTCTCTTTACAGCGTTTGACTGACTTCAGCCTGACAGCGCACCAAGTCATCGATATGCTGCGAGACAAATTACATCTACTCAGCGCCCAGGTGGTTGAAGCTAGAGAGCGGGTAGCAGAGCTTGAATCAATTCGTGAGGGGAAGATCGAACGAATCGGTGAGCACCGTATTTTCATGTGTGATTTTTGTAACTCATTTTCTCCATCAGAGATCAGAGTGGAAGAACTGGCCGACAAACTGGTTAAAAAGGAGGAAGAAGGCGTACGAGGGCTCGCCGATGCACTCGCTTTGGAAGCGCGCCTCGAAGAAACGAATGACAGGTAGACCAGACGTATTTGCTGTATTCCCTCGCTAACCTGCAATCATCCTAGACTCCTGGAAATCTCAAAAACGCTCGAGAAGAAGGAGGTCGAGCTCAGGACTTTCAGAAAAGAGTCGGTCCTATTTGTTCTCGCAAATATAGGTGCACTGACGAGCCGCTCATTTGAAGGAAAGTAGGTTGGGAGTGGGAATTAAAGGATAAATGCGCCAGAATAGCTTCCCTGCAGGCCTCGTCCGCAGATGTGGCTGCCCTCAAGGAGGAGTGAGTCTCCATCGTACTCAACGCCTTTCCCCGCACTGATGATCGGCTTCACAGGAATATTAACCTCGAATACCAAGTGAGGGAAAAGTGTTCCCGCATTTCCGCCCTTCAGACCGTGGAGACTGAGCTCATGACTCTAAAGAAAGAGTGGGTGCTTTAAATTCTATCTCATGCTAATTATTCACCTTACAAGGAAAACCACGCTGGAATGCGAGGTCAAGGAAAATCATGCAAAAATCACTGCTTTTCAAAACCTTCAGACGGACACGATGAGTCTGAAGGAGGAGTGGGTTTCTAATTTACTCGCCATCATCCTGTCAACTAATTCGTTCCTTAGGAAAGTCGCCCTGGAGTGCCAATTGAAGGAAAGTCGCTGCAAAATCACAGCGCATGAAGATTTGCAGCGAGAGTAATACGACATTTGCGCTGTGTTCCTTAACTGATTCTTTTATCCAGCACATCTGTGAAACTTCATCAGTTGAAAGATCAAGCTCACCAACAAGATATCCAGCTACTACAATTGCGAGCCGAGCTCAAATCCGTCGAGAATGCCAAAGAGCAGCTCCAATCCTCGTACGCCTTCTCTCTGCCCCACGTTTTATGTGCTCATGTTTCTCGCAGCCTTGAAGCTTCCCAACAATCTGCGATAAAATTCACTCAAGAAGTTCATGCTTTGACTTTGCGAGAAGCTGTCTTGCAGGAGAAATCTGGCGAGCTTGGTGTCCAGCTTAGCAAACTGGTGGCCGAGGTCGGGAAGCTGAAGAGCGAGGCGCTGACTTGCGTGGAGGAGTGATTCTTTTCCATGCTCGTCCTATACACCAACTTACAATTCTGTGGCAGGCTCAAACAAGCCAATACTCGAAACTCTGTCCGCATCTCCTCTCTCCTCCTTTATCGAGCGTTCACCGGAATCATTAGGTTCTCCAAGAGCGATTTGATTCCCAGACCCTGACTTTGAAACTCGCGAAAGAGCAAAGCGGGGACCTGCAGGTGCGGAGCCCCATTTCAATCTCGAGCTTTCCAGTTAACCGTCCTGCAGGAGCGCCTCCTGGTGTCGGAGAGTTCCCATGCTGTGAGTTCGGCCACCAGCTGCATGAGACATCGACACTAAATACATTCAGACCAAACTCGAGTCCACCACTGGCAAATTCAACGTCGAAATCGCTGTACTCCGAGAGCAGAAGGCCGGCCTTCAAGCGACAATAAATCAAGTGACGGAGGAGGCGACGACGCAACGGGCTGCCTTCGTCGGGGCGTCGGTCGACTACGAGAACAAGCTCAGCAAGCAGGAGGAAACGCATGCTAAGCTCGTTCAAGCGGAGGAGCGAAGGGCGATAGCTGCGGAGAGGGATGTTGCTGATGCTAAGCGGCTGGTGGACGACCTGATGCAACAGATCGAGAGTGTGAGGGCGGAATTGGAAGACGTGAAGAAGAAATCGCGCGAAGTAGCGTCCCGGGAGAACATAGGCATGGAAGGCGAGGTCGTCGTTCTGCGAGCGCGGCTTGAGGAACTGGAAGGAGAGAATTCGAGACTTGAGCACCGAGCGAGGATGTTGCATAAACGGTATAAGGATGGGGATTTGGTACGCTTCCCCATGATAATTTAGACCTGTCATTGACCCATCTACATTCCAGAGCGACTCGGAAAAGATTTTTGTCAACTCTTTGATGCAAATGTCTCAATCAATCCACGAACAGGACATCGTAGCTAAAGAGAATGAGCTTCGAAGAGTGCGTCTTGGGCCTTTCCACTCCGTACATTCCATTCATTGTGAACCCCAGCGGGAGAACATGATCACCTCGCTGCAAACGAGAATCGATACACTGGAATCCACTCTTGCCCGCCTCTTGAAGGAGAGAGGGAAGGAGAGTGATCCTAATTCCAAATCCATGGTCGATTTGAGTTTGTGGATGTCGTCAAGCCCTCGTTCTGCCCAGAAAAAGGTTGGCCCCCTAGTTTTGTTCTGCGACTTTGTACCTGATATCCCCAAGCCCGGAGCGCCGGCGGCTGCTTCCTCCTCCAGCCGCATTCAGCCTCAATCTCCTACTGTCTTCGCTCCCGACACGCCGCCTCCAGTCAAAAAGAGCTCCAAGGCAACAAAACCTGCCGACATCAAGCCGCCTCCGCCTCCCACTGCCCATCGAGTACAGAAGACACTGGCCGCCATCGACGCGGACGAGGACCCGCTCACTGACTCCGACGACGAGACGCCCCTATCTGCGCTCGGGAAACGCTCAAGAACGCCTACCTCCGCCAAGACGGATGATGCACGTCCTACCAGACGTGTGGTGAGCGCCCGCGGTTCTCCTTCGAAGTTGAAATTTTGCTCACAATGCCTCAGAGGGCGGCGGCGTCCCGGAAGGTGGATGTGGAGGCAGACAAGAAGGTAATTGATAGAGAACTTCACGACCAACTGGTATAATCATTTAACCACTCTTTTCAGCCTGCGGAGAAGTCCAAGCAACGGAAGCGTAGATGATAGCGCAGGTTTATATGTTGTAATTGAATGGAAGTGTACCGTGCATTCGAATAATATATTATTTGAGTGAAGTGCGTGTGTACTCTTGTTTGCATTCGACGGCGATAGCCTTGTACGTTCGTTCTTCCCTACAACCCTCCTTAAGTCCCCGCCGCCCTCTCCTGTCTTTACTGCTTCTAATGGCTCCCGAAACACCACATTCCTTGAAACTTCGTCCCTCTTTCATTGCTGGCGAGCAATATCCAAGTTTACACCGCAGGTACAACTCGGAGCCCCTGGTGATCAGTGTCCCTCTAGGTCCTCGGCGCAACGACCTGAACCCCTCCTCACTGGAGGAACAGCTTTGGACTAGCTGCCGCTCTACCATTCATCCTGCATCAGTAAACGTTCATGCCTTGGCTTCACCAGCCCCACTTACTCTACGACTCAAACCTCAATACTCTATCCGACGGCCCAGGCCCAACACGGAAGTCTTCGGATTGTCTTGTTCCCCAGAAATCGTCTTGGGCGAGCCCAAAGAACACGTCGGCCATCCGAAAACTCGGATTGGACAACCAGTCCTCAAGCTTGCTGCGATAAGAGAGCGTATGGAACTCCTAGAAGCCGCCAACGAACGCCTCCAACATCGCATCGAGTCGTACAGGACGGATGCCGAGATGCTCAGCTCCAGCGTAACCTTCTTTTCCAGCGAGTATTACGCCGGCCTGCTCAAAATTCGTGACCTGAGAGGGCGGTGCGAGCGTGACGCGCAGATAATGAGCAATCAAGAACAGCAGCTTTGTCGACTGAAGAAGTTCGTTGGCTTGATGGTCGAGATCGGTCTGCATGAACCTGTTTTGGAGCGTGCACACGAAACCGTGCTGGCGGGGAAGGATTTCGAGTCGGTGCTGGTCGAGGCGATCCAAAACGCGGCTGCTAGGCGTGGATCTGCGTGGTCTGGGATTATCTCCGCCGTCAATGCACCTCCCGAGTCTACACAGGTTGTCGCCCCGATTGATGTTCCAGAGGTGTTTGAAGAACGTCGTCAATCTACCTCCGCCGTCAATGCACCTCCCGAGTCTGTGCAGGTTGTCGCCCCGACTGATGTTCCAGACGTGTTTGAAGAACGTCGTCAATCTACCGTGGACGATTTGTTGAGGAGTCTCAAGAATGGAGATATTCCCTCTGGGCGGCATCGATCTGCATCACAACGTTTTAGCCCTCCGGTCAACAAATCACCGCCGCGCAATCGGTCGATGGCGGCAAAGAACACGCCCCGCGTCAAATTTACTGGTACCTCACTATCCCCAAGCTCTCCGGTGCGATATGTTCTAGGGAAGCTAGATGTCAACCGTAGTCCGCAGAACCGGAAAGCAACCGGCCAGTTGCCTATCATTAAAGTGCGTCCGGAACCTTAGCACCATCTCATAGTAACTGACTTCCTCGTAGCCTGCAGCGCACAAGAACACTAGCTTGTCCGCAAAACCAGCAGAAGAACGGCCCTCTAATAAGCCGTCCTGCACCAATGTATCGGCACTCGATGGAAATGAAGCTCTTTCCACCGGCCGAGCTCTTGCCTCCCTGCAGCGCATTCTAGATAACTTCAGCAGCGGAAGCATCGGCTCCCTCGGAACAACGACAGAAGGCTCCCGTTCTGAGTCAGTCGCCTCAGGGCACGCCGCCTCGACCGTCCGCTCCCCAGCCGCCAAGTCCCCGCCGCGCGTATTTGTGCACTCGCCGACCGCTTTTTCTGTGACGCCGAAGAGGGCAGCTCCGACTCCGACTCGCAGGATTAGGCACCTGACCGCTATTCCTTCTCCAGCGAAGAAGGTGGAATTGGGAAAACTTGTCTCGCCCGGCAGACGGTGTCGCCCCACGTCCGACTCGGGGACGCCGACCACTGGTGGGAATCAGTCAAGGAAGGGGGGGTGGCGTTGAGTTTCCTGCATACTTAATAGAATATTGCATCTGGATTGTATACTTGGTATAAGTAGCAATGAGACGGTTGTGACGACTGGGGAAATGTCGTAATGTGGCGCTGGTCAGTGACAACCCCTGTTTTCTGTTTTCTGCCTCCACCTCACAAGATGCAAATGGACCTTATGCTCTTGTACACGCTTTGTTCTTCCCATGGTTGACGCTGACTGTCATCGAAGGATCCAGACATCCGTTTTGATGCGAACAAACTATGAATTGCTCAAACAGACGCAGGTGAGCCATCCGCGGAAGTCAGTCGTCAGTCTTGTAAAAATGCATTTAGCGACTCTATTTTGAAACGTCAGAGGAATTAAACCGCTCAAGGTCGGGAAATCGGCGTCTTGAACAAGCTTTGTCAATGGTGATCTTGAGCTTCCAGTTCCAAGTCGTCGACGGATCTCATGAGCACTTTCTAGAGCCGGCACCATGCCAGTGGCCACTTTTCAAGAGCTTTGGATCGACTTCCACACGAAATTTTACTTATGGTGTTTCGTAGCGCACTGGCGCCGCAATGGTTGCTGAACGGAGTTGCACCTGAACCCCCACATCCGCAGTCGGTTTGGTCTGTCGATTTGCGCATGAAGCTCTCCATATTCAATACCTGTAAAAGTTGGCACCCGATCGGCCTCGAACTTTTCTACGAAAATGTTGCATTGCGGAGGATCGAACAGGTTCCGTTCACCGGCAGCGACTGGCTAAAACCCAGCAACACAAGCGGATGAGCTTGGAATGCTTCTGCAGACTGAGTTTCATTATCTTAAACGCTCAAAAAAAAAAAAAAAAAAAAAAGAACAGGTTCCGGCCTTCGTCCAAGCGCTTGAGGCTCGGGAAGGACGAATCGGTCGTCTTGTAAAGCGCCTCGATATTAATTGCTTCTCTCCCCAGGGATACTCTGCGTTGCTTGAGAGTGAAACTCGCAAGATTTTCCAGCTGTGCCCCCAGCTCTTGCACTTCGGATACACCCCGCCATTTATCATCCCGCAATCCGCCTACTTGCTGCCTCCCATGGGCTCTTCCATCACATCCCTCGATTACAGTAATTCCGTACCTTATTCCACCACAGTACTTCCATCGTTGGTTCTATTCGCCTCTAGTCTTCGATTCCTATCACTTACCCTACCATTCACGTACGACGACACTCACCCCACTATCACCTTCGGAAAATTGAAGGATCTGCGTCTGCGTCTGACCCTCCCCCCTGGCTCGGCTTTTGGGATGTCAAATTGGACAACTCCCAGCTTGAAGCGACTCTGGATGTACTGTTCTGAACAGTGGCTTAATGGGTATTCTAAACTACAACGCACAATCCAAGAGATCCTGGACTTGTGTGGGTCCACCATCATGTTCTTATCGCTGGATAATGTAGTTGGGCAATACCCGCATCAACTCCTAGATAGGTGACCCGCTTTGGAACATCTGACCATAGGACCGAAAGTTAATGCGGAGCGCATTAAGCAGTGTACTCATTCAAGGATCAAGTTCCTCGATATATGGTGGAAAATGGGTTCCCGTAAACCACATTTTGTTGACGAGTTGCAAGGAAACCTCCCCGCCTTGCGCATTTGCCGACATTTCGACACAACCTTTTCCTATCTTTGGTACTTGCCTGTATCCATCCCCCCTACCGAAACCTTCAATGAACCGGAATGGCATGAAGAAGCGTCCGAGGACGATTGGAGTGACGGACGTTACGAAACTGAGGAATCAGGTGATTATGCCGCTCCTACCGAGGAGGAGTACGAAAACCACGAAGCGGAGGAAAACAATGGCGAACCCGAAGGAGAGGAAGATGCCCCTTTATGGAAATCTTCCTTCTTATTGGTACTACCCCCAATTGTGCTCGAGTTCATCGGTCCACATTCTGTGCATGGTAGGATCTACAATGACTCTTCCAGCGAGTTTGACTCGGACGGTCATTCGGTTCACTCGGTGGAAGAAGATTACTATTCGGATGATGACATGGGGAAGCGTCCGAGGACTGGGAGGCCGATCGTGATGAAGTGTTGGAAATATTTTCCAGGTCTCTTCAAACATGACTTTCGTTTACGTTCTTTCTTCCTGTTTCCTTCATGCCAATCCAATTAATTGGGTTTAATGCCGTTTGCGCGACCGCGTCAAACGAGATCTCCCATCTTTACTATATCTCGCTTGGACCGATTTGGATCTAATCTATTGTTATCTAATCTTGCATCATCGCGATCAAGTTGTACCGCCACACCACTCTTTCTTTTCTCCTGCCAGCTGTCCTGCCATGCTTGCCTATTGGCCATCTGGTGAAGATTTTCAGCTAGACGATTTGCAATATTTTACTGTAACGGAATCGGGCGGCAACAGGCCCAGTGACCTGTTTTCTTCCACTTGATTGACATGATCTATCTGCATATGCGCATGCACATGCCCGCCTACCCCACGAAGCCCCGGTTCACCGAAGAAGAGCTTCAAGAACGGTCTAGTCATTCCAACACCCTCTGTTCGATCAGGTGCGAGCTCACAGCGTATTTGCCCCTTGAATATTGTCGGCAGCAGCGAGCGAAGTCGACGTGCATTGGCGCCGGTTCCGACTCCGGGCAACTTGAGACAGGAGGAATGGTGGTGATACTTATCGCATGGCGGATCTTGGGCAGATCACAACATCAACTCGACGGCCAACAGGTAGACAACGGTTCCATGTTGCTCCAGTATGCGTGCTCGACAACCATCAACACCGATATATATTGCCGAGAAAACTATGTGCTACTCTAGGTGCTACTCTGTGCTAGGAAGACCAAGGAATATAGTTGATATGATCTGAACGCTATCTAAGCATACGAACATGTCAAGGAAGTCGCAAGATCCCCACTTATCCCCGGACTATTGTGAAGGATTTCGCCTTAAATAAAGGCCTTCGTCATTCTTGCTTCCTCAAGACGCTTTTCTCTCGTGTCTCTCCACCTTCATTTCCGCATTCTCCCTCCCCTCCCTCCCTCTCTATCTCCCGGGTTCATACCTCAGACTCTCTTTGAGATGTATTCGTCCACTCTCTTCGCCATCCTTGCCCTCGCTCTGCCGAGTCTGATATCCGCGACTGCGATCGCGCCACCCACCAAACGCGCGGTCGATTTTGTCAACCCGACACTGGCAGGCGGATCGTGGCTCGATAAATCTGCCGGCCTTGGCGAACCTCTCAATGTCAGTACCTCGGAGCTGCTTCGGGACCTTGGCTGACTTCCGCCCAGGTGGTTATATCGGCCCAAAGCTCTCCTGAAGTGCTCGCACTCGACGGTTTCCTCCAGTATGCCCAAACAATAGGATTGTGAGTCTTCGAACATTTATTCTTAGCTTCTGTATGAGTCTGATTCAAGTTTCCCCAGTAATGTCGAATGTCTGGGACTCCATCTTGGCGACCCCCAAAGCGCCAACCTGGGCGACGGGCGAGGCGACGTTAACGAAACTGTAAACTTAGTCCACCGTCATTCTAAGCAGCTATTGATGCAGCTCATTCACAGGAGGTGCTACGGGAATCATTTGGAATCCCAGGTGTCGGGACGTGTCTCGAGAGTCTGACTGGAGGAAATCACTTCCGGTATTGTCATTATTTCGGTGTCCAGGAGACATAAGACTAATACAGTTTTACAGAGTATTTCCTCAGAGCGGAACGGGGGCACTTTTCCTTGCGTGAGTTCTTCACTATATTCTCTCCCTCTTTCAGAGTAAATAACTGAATAACATTCAAGCGTCTCTAAAGAGGAAGATGTCGAAGAGTCCCACACCATCGTTCCAGACGGTTACAACGTTGGCAGAGACCTCCTCGTATCAGGCGCAGTCGGCAAGAAGACCGGATTCAACGGGAACACCTTTAAGTTCACGACGTACAACACTGTCCTCACAAACCTCACTGGACTTATTGCTCCGGGCGCTGATGGTATCAACCACGGTGAGAAATTTTTTGCACCGTCTGGATGATGTATTGACGTGTGCTTCAGGAATTTCACAAGACGGGGTTATTAAGATGCTGACCGTTACTATAGTTTAAAGGCAGTTTTTTTTTTACTCCTCGTTCCCCAAATGTATTTTAAAACTGGAATCCACTTCTGCGAGGCTCACGCGAGAACAGCAACCACTTAAATGGTGCCCTTGAATTTCAATACTTGAAGGGTATCAGTACTAGTAGGCTGAACTTGTCGCACAGACCGATCACATGACCAAACGAACTTGAACAGTTCAACCAAAGTTCAACTCGAGTTCACTTAAATGTCCCCACCTTTTCCAAATGGCACAATCGGGACTTATCAAAATCCTTATCAATGCCCGTCTTGGCAGTTTTGATATAAATTCTCCGTCGTTTTCATCCGTCATCGAGACTCCGAGAAGGGTACATGCGTTTGCAGTTTGTCATTCATATTTGAAGGAATTTAAAGGCTAATCCTAGCTACATTTGACTACATATCTTATCACATCTTCGATTTCACAGTGCTCTCAAGATCGCGATATTTGTAGTAGAGTTGCAGTGACTCCGGATTTGCGACGGTCCCGCTCGGCTTCAAGTCGGATCCCGACACGATCTGCTTTACAGCAATCTCGATTCGCTTGCCGTTGACAGTATACTGTATTAATGTTAGCAGCGTGAAGTGATCAATCTTTGACCACTGACCGGAATGTCGTCGATCTCCAAGACGAACGCCGGAACGTGTCGTGCGCTGAGGGCTTTCCGAATGGCACCCTTAATCTCCGCGATAAGAAGGTCATCGAGCTTATATCCAGGACGCATCTTGAGGAATAGAAGTACGCGCTCATCCTTGTCCTGCGGTCGGCACTGCCCAACACAGAGCGAATCGCGTATAGAGGACGAGAATTGCTCTAGAACAGAGTAAATTTCGGCCGAACCGAAACGGACACCAGAAGGGTTTAGTACGCCATCGCTGCGAATTGTAATGGTTAAGAGCGACAAAGAATCCAATGGGAGGAGCGCAAACCTGCGTCCAAGAATCATGATGCCTTTGGTTCTTGGATTGACAACGATGAAGTCTCCCTGTCGCCAGACACCTTCACATATAAGTACGGTATGTTGGCGGAGAGACAACGACACAAGTTACCAGGATACGTGCTGTAATACGCGTCTCGGAACTTTGCCCCAGAATCATCTCCCCAGAATTTCACAGGAAGGGAAGGGTGAGGGCGCGTGCACACCTAAAAACAATTCATATGAAGGGACGAAAACCGACAGACTACAGTCCACGCACCATTTCCCCGGCGATCCCAGTATCCTCGATGTTCTTTCCGGCCGGATCGAATACTTCAACCTTCATTCCCAGCGCCTTGCATTGGATCTCTGGTTCCATTATTCAATCCGACTTTACGTTCAAAGCAACAAAGTATAACGAACCTCCAGGATACACGGGAAGACTGGGGCATCCTGTGACAACTGCCCAACATGAGTTGAGCGGAGGGCGAGACGGCTGTAGTTCAATCGGCTCACATGCGGTGCAGACGTCTGTTCCACCGGAAGTGGATATTAGATGCACCTGTTCACCGAACGCGCGCTGGGCCCAGACAAACATGGGGCTGGTCAAGACGGCACCAGTGACAGCCAGTGTTTTGAGGGCCTCAAACGGGGCCAGTTGGACTGAACTGGATGAGCATATATAGGGCGAAAAGCGTCCCACTTACGGGGGTTGATTCCTTGGCCCTGAATTTCTGCCAGAAATCGAGGGCTTGTTCCAAGGAGCGAAACCCTAAGGAGGAATTGTTCATGATCAAGGAGCACTTATGAAATATCTGATGTACCGTTGATCATTGATGAATTTGAGATAAGCTCGGAGGTCAGGATGGAAGGGAGAGCCATCGTATAAAATAATCCGGGTCCCGGTCGCCAGACCCGTCAGCATAAAGGTCCACATCATCCAACCGGTCTATAGGGCAGGGTTTAAGTTGGGTAAAATAAACGAAAAATGCACAGGATTACGGTCGTGTACTGGAAGTACGTATCGTCCGGAGTTACTCCCATGACTTTGAGCTCCTTTTTCGTTTGCAACAACACCCCCTGGGGAAAGAAAATGTTCATGGGCTCAGACACAAAGTCCATCGAGAAGAACTCACGCCGGCGGAATGAACTATGCATTTGGGTGGTCCTGACGTGCCGGAACTGTATAATATGAATAGAGGTTGGCTGAAAGGTAGTTGCTCAAAGACTAATTCGTGTCCGTTGTCCATGGTCAGGAATTTGGACAACAATGAACTAAAAGGAATATTGGATGGGTTATTTAGTGGGTATGATGCGTTACCTATGGGGTATTGAAATTTCCTTTCCACTGATGAGGCTGGGCAGTGTGATAGCGCGTTGTAAATCATATTTCCGGAGGTCCCGGAAGACTTCTGATATTTTTGGAAGCAGATCTATCACTTTTTCAGCGTACACAACCTCTGTTTCCGCGAAGATGAATTTGGGCTTGATCTGGCGGTATCTGTCCAGAATTCCCTACCCCAAACGTTAGCGTCCGGGTAGTAAATTAGGCGCTGGATGATTACTTGGGTCCCCATATCCGTAGCTGTGCTTGAAAAAATCCCTCCAATGCTGGCCGTAGCAAGACATATCACGACGGAAGTGATAGTGTTGTTTACAATCGCTTTCCGGAACTCTGAGTATGTATAACAAAGGAAGTAATTAATGTACCCACCTGCGACTCTGTCCCCTTTCTGCAACCCATGGCGCCGCATCGCACATGCCATCTGTCTAACTAGTTCGCGAACCTGCCGGTAGCTATAGTGGTGTACGACTCCAGATTCGCCTCCAGCTGTGCAAGCGATGGCGTCGTCCTTGCGGTAAAGAAGATTCTCCGCATAATTCAATCTTGCCTCGGGAAACCAGACCGGAACTTCAGGTATCTTGCCTGGCACGAATACCTAGTGCCCAAACACTGGTGAATGGACCGGGGAATCACTAGAAACTAAGGCACCTTCTTGGGCGCGACCGACGATATGATGCCTAGGAATTCCCATAGATCGAGCCAGAACGTACAAGACTCGACAGAGTACTTGTGTAGTGCATGGTAATCCTCTGCGGGAGATCAATAAAAGGATTCCACCAGGTTAGAAAACTTGAGTCTGACCGAGGTGCAAGCCATGTTTACTGTTGATAAGCCGTCGCAATCCTTCAACGGGAGTCCAAGATGGATTGGCAGGCCTCCACAGTGGTCCTGAATTCTCGAAATGCGAGCTCATGGTGGTCCGGGTATTGCACGGTACGGACGCTTACAGTGGGGGTGAAAGTTGGGCAGAAGTTGATTAAGCGACGCGGGGTCGGGCCGGGACCTGCTGACCCCGCATTTCCCCGCATTCCTTAAGCCCGTTCTAAACGGACTCATCCAGGGCGTTGATAAGTACTTCAAAGATCCTTGAACGAGCGAAGGAGGGTTGAAATCAAAACTCGGTGCCGTGGCCCAAGAGGAGGATTAGAGCAACCGTTTCTATTTAAATTTCAATCGAAAGCTACACTGGTAAATAGATACTACGGTGCTTCATGGATGGAGTTGCAGAAAGAACCCCCCGACGGATGATCCCTCAGTTATTTAATCTGTCACTTGAAGCAATTTCCTGAGGATGTCGAGTTCGTCCTTCACAGGATCCGTCTCTTCCTCCACCCAAAGCGCCGTTTGAAGATCGTATGCCTCCTTATTATTGCCACACTCGCGCAGAGCCCTGGCAACAGCCCAGCGTGAGATTCTATATGTCTTCTTGTTTTTCGCAGACGGGACTTCTTCGAAGGCACGTTTTCTGAGCTCGCGGGCTTCTTTGAATTGTGCGAGCGCGACCTCCGGCTTGCCTCCATCCATCGCATCCCACGCTGCGTTGTGTAAAAGGCTCGCGGCCCACATCTGCGTATGCGGATTTGCGGAGGCACGGGCGAGTTTCAGCGCAACGGACGTCCAGGTTTCGGTCGGCGCGACATCGTCGGGAAACCCGGTAGGATCAATAATCGCGAGCATATGAGCCGCGTCAACCTTGAAAAAGTCTTCTTTCGCCTCGTTATACGCGACGAGGAAGCAGGCTTTTGTCTCTGGATCCTGGCCCTTTCCTGATGAGCGCAGGACGCGTCCTTTTTCGAGGAGCCATCGCACGCGGGTGGTCGACTCGATGGGACGGTCCTCCGTAGGGATCGAGTCGAGTGTAGCGTGCGCGACTTCGAAATGGGAAGAGAGACCCTGACAACGTGCAAGCTGGGTGAGGGCTTCGGCACGCTCGGGGGGGGAGAGCGGGCTTGTTTTATCGGCCAAAAGAGCTTCAAACTGAGCAGTAGGGATGTCCTGCTCCTGCCAGAGGTTGTGGAATAGCGGGGTATTGGTCGCGAGCGACATATTGCGTTCTGTAGGCAGTGGAATGTTGGAGGTAGGCGAGTCCTTTAAATAAGAGACTAGACGGATATTCCCACTGCCTGCCAGATCGTTACCAGTGCCCAAGTTAATAGGCGACTAGTCCTCTGCCACGATGCGTCGGCTTCCTCTCGGGGACCTGTTAAGTACGACGCTGTCCCTGAATTCTCCGCGAAAAAGCTGGATTCAGTCAAGATTTAGTTACATAGCTGTTTGGTTCGAGATAAGCGCTAAGCTTTAGTACTAAAGTGATTTCTGCGTCGAACCATAGCCAAGGGTACCCGAAGGATAAGTTGCGCGACTCTGAGAGCGAGTGGGCACAAAAGTGGATGGCTTGGGGCGATCGCCGAGGCTATGTGCCCTTGCTTGGCTATGTTACAAATAGACGACCACGTCGTGTAGGCGAACACGAATCCACCTGTTTCCTTTAATTTACGGCGCCCAGACGCTTGCTTCTCCCTTTCTCGCCTGGACTGTAATTCTACTCTATAATGGAACCCAATGGCCTGCCCAAGTCTCCCATAAACGCGCTTGCCAACGGACATGCTACGGCCGCCTCTGAACGACTCCAAATTATCAATGACGAAAAGAAATTCACGTTAGTGTCTGTCTGAAATGTCCTTTCTTTCCACTCATTGTATACAGACCAGACCTAGGTGCACAGATCGAACGATGGGGTCTGCACGATGCTGGTTTTGGTTATAATATCGTGGCAGTCTTTGGCTCGCAATCTACTGGGAAGAGTCGGTGGTTTCTCTAGCTCCTTGAATTCGCGTTGAAAAAATGCAGGTACCCTCCTGAATCGACTCTTTGGCACTACTTTTGACGTAATGGACGAGACACGGCGGCAACAGACCACAAAAGGTGAGGCCAACTAATTTTACCGAGTCCGTATATTTAATCTGTACAGGTATCTGGATGTGTCGCGGGAAAGAAATGAACGTTATGGTTATGGACGTGGAAGGGACGGACGGCCGAGAGCGCGGGGAGGATCAAGACTTCGAACGCAAATCCGCCTTGTTCTCCCTAGCATCCTCCGAGGTCCTCATCATCAATCTCTGGGAGCATCAGGTTGGCCTCTACCAGGGCGCCAACATGGGCCTCCTCAAGACCGTATTCGAGGTCAATCTTGGCCTGTTCGGCAAGAACGCGACGAACGGCCGCACCCTCCTGCTCTTCGTCATTCGCGACCACATTGGCCAGACCCCCCTCGCGAACCTGCAGGCGACGCTCACTGCGGATCTCAACCGCATATGGGAGAGCCTCTCCAAGCCGACCGAACTCCAGGACCGCCAACTGTCAGACTACTTCGACCTCGCGTTCACCGCGCTTCCCCACAAGGTCCTCGCCGCAGACAAGTTCGAGGCCGAGGTACTGAATCTGCGCACGCGTTTCGTCGACAAGGAGAAGTCCGACTTCCTCTTCAAGCCTGCGTACCACAAGCGCATCCCCGCGGACGGTGTTGCATTCTACATGGAGGGCATTTGGGTCCGTCGTCTCCATATACCATGTAGCCTATAGCCTAACTCGCAGGACAGGAACAAGTGCAAACCAACAAGGACCTCGATTTGCCGACGCAACAGGAACTGCTTGCACAGTTCCGTTGTGACGAAATCTCCACCGTCGCATTGGCCGAGTTCAACGAGCAGGCCAAGTCTCAGCGGCGGCCAGTTGAGGCGGGGCGCGTCGTCGACGGCCTCGGGGACATGATGCGCAATTGGCGGACAGACGCGCTCAGTGGGTGCTTTTTCGTATGCCGTGTTGCATCCCATTAATATTTTCACGCCAGCCCGGTACGACCGCGATGCCTCGCGCTACCACCAGGGTGTGTACGGGCGTAAGCGCGTGGATTTGATTGCTGCGCTCGATGCGACGCTATCCCCGCTCTTCCTCGGCCAGCTGAAGAACCTCCACAAGACGTGTCTCGTTGCGTTCAAGAAGGAGATGCTGGACGGTCTGCACGGGGAGGGGTACAACTTTGCCGATGTGGTCTCCGAGGCACGTCAACGCTGTCTCGGGCGGTTTGAGACCGGCGCGAAGGAAGCGGTCGTCGAGGGCACGGACTGGACTTGGGAGGACGAGATGATCTCCTTGAAAGAGGAGGTCGGGAGTGTCGCGGATCAGTGCAGGAAGGACGAAACGAAGAAGATGGTCAATCTAATCGAGGTGCGTTTCGTCCTGGCGAGATGTACTCCTTGCTGATGCTCCGATGCAGAGAACTTTCAAGAAGCAAATTTCGGAACCTGTAGACTTGTCGCTGAACAAGGCGTCCCCGGATATGTGGGATGATATTCTCCGGACATTTAAGCAGACATTGGACAAGGCTGAGCTGTCATACCTGGTCAAGGCCACGAGTTCGTCGTCGTCCCTGACGATCTCTGCCATACGCTGACCGCCCCTTAGGCTTCAACTGCACGGAGGAAGAGAATGCCACCTCGCTCGCCGCACTACGGCGACGTGCATGGCAAGCTCTGCGCGCCAAAATTGACGAGCAGACTGCGGAACCTGTGATCCTCGGGAAGTTGCGCGGGCATTTCGAGGAACGATTTCGGTACGATGAAACGGGCGTTCCGCGGGTGTGGAAACCCGAGGACGACATCGACGGGGCGTTCAAGAAGGCCAAAGACGAGGTGTGTGATCTTACCTATGCAACTGCGAATCCGAGCTCATTTATGTACAGACACTTGACCTTATACCATTATACTCAAAAATCCAGCCCACGGACTCCTCACTCGAGTACACGCTCCCGGCCGACTCCATCGCTCTCCCCAGCGACTCGTTGTCAGGCGAAGACTTTGACTTTGCGTCGACGCTGATTGTGTTCACCGAGACCAAGGGCCTCGAGCTGACGCAGAAGTTCCGGCGAGAGGCGGACGCGTACTATGTCGAGGCGAAGCGGAGCACAGTCGCCAGCATCGCGCAAATCCCGTACTGGATGTACGGCATACTCGTCGTGCTAGGTTGGAACGAAGCGATGGCCGTCCTCTTCAACCCGCTCTATTTCACGTTCCTGCTGTTCGCGCTCGGCACTGCGTACGTCCCTGCCCCCGCTCTGAGATGTATTCTTTTCTTATAAGTTCCGCAGATGGGCTGTCGTGCAGCTAGGCCTAGTGGGTCCTTTGTTCCAGATTACACGGACGATTGGCAACGAGGTGTGTATCGCACATGTGCAATGCATTGGATAGTCGCTGACACAGTATCTATGCAGGTCCAGCGCCAGGCGAGCACGCGCCTCAGGGAACATTTCGCCACGCCGGTGCTCACGGAGCCAATAAGGGCTCGGGCGATGGACATAAAAGAAGAGGAGGATGATTCGCTGGAGCGACGCCGGCCCCAACCTCTGTGAATCGTTCGTCTCTTTTTATTTATTTGGACGTTGGCAACCCAAATACGGTTCATTGTCATATAATTATGGATGAAAGTCGTTGTTTTTATTTCCAGTGATGAGGCCAGATTTTTTTTGCATGAGACATTCGGGAGATTGGGCCCAAATTTTGACAAGCCTGCCTTGATCGTGAAAGAACTGACCGGATTTTACCCGGATTACTAATACGATAATTGTCGCTTTGACTTCTGACATAAGCAGTTACTACTAAGCATCACTAAACTCATTTCGCGCAGCCATCCAGAAGAAACTGTCTCACGCGACCACTTTGTTTCTGATCCTCCTCGCCCGGCTGCTCCCTAGTCTCGGCTTCGTCGCCCTCGCCATGAAGCGCAGGTTCTGGCAGCTCGACCTCTCCGAGAACCGAGATCTTTCCCACCAAGTCCAAGCCACAGCCTAGCGACAAAAACAGGCACACTCTTAACGGACTCAAGGACTCGTCGGACGTGCTGGTCGGCGTCCTGCTGAGGACGCGATCGTGTACGGCAAGGCGCGGTACTCTTCACACATACCAGTGCTAGAATAAGGGCGTTCAGATCCGTATACTGTGGATCGGCTGCGCTAGGTGGCGGTCGCGGATCTGGAGACAGTGTATTGGATCCCAGTGAGGAATGGGACGATGGCTGACTCAAAACATGGGAAATAACGATAGTGAGGGGTGGGGTTAACGCTAAGCTTTGAATATGGAAGCCAACTGCGTATGGGACTGCAAGTGTATTGTCGTTCGGGTGAGCCCGTTCTGACGGATATGATCAACAGCTTCTAGATATGCCCGTGTTCTCCTCCCTGTCCGAATTTTACCAGAGGCATATGGCCCTGTGAAAACGACTCGCGGCGCCTTGGAGGACACGATCCCTCCATTTCTTAGTTGTAACTCCGGTAGTCAAGCCGCTAAACGACATGCCATGGCTCACTTGCTGGATAGTCAGTTCCGATACCCTAAGCTCTACCTTGCCTCTGGGGGGCTCCTCGGACGATGGATATAAAGCAGACACGATTTAATAAATTAAATAACAGCAGAGGACAGATACGTCCTTCACTTAAAACGGTATGCATGACTGCGGACCATGGTCCATCAGGGATCCTGAAAATCGGGTGGCTGGCGGCCAAATTTAGATTTTATTCTATTTTTGTCGGTCTAATTTTGGGATGGGCGCGTCGGCGCGGTCTAACGGAGGACTGAAAGCTGCGGAGAGGTATTATTGTTCAGCTCGCTATTTTTGCTAACCTTTGGCATCTGCTGCAGATCCAACACCGCCGAGGTTGCTAATGAAGCAGATTTCGGATCCGTACCAATGGGCACTGCACCAGCGCTCTACCCTGGAAGGAGCACAAACACATGGACCAGCTTGCCAGCAGGTATTCGATCCTTGGCTCTTTAAGTAGGATGTTTGATCTACGGGTTTCACGCTGACCCTCTCACCAGATGTTGATGACGACCTGCGAAAGTGAGTCAGTGATGAACACTTGCTGGTGGTATCAGCTAAAAAGTGCTACGCGCCTATAGCTACGCGCCCAACCGCCTCATTTTGATATGCCCGCACTACCCGACGGGGCACCCGCAGCTGCGGATCGCGCTAGGCAACAGATACATGGCGCCAAGATAGACTTGGTCGGGCTTGGGCGGGCGGTGTGCACACTATGCCGCGCAAAAACGAGGTCCCTGGCATGAAGGCTTGAGCTGCCAGTGGGTATATTTATGGGTCACCATCTCCGTCCCTGGAAGATGATCAGCTTATGTAACACGTCCTGATCAATAGATTCCATTTATTCTCGCTTCCTTCTTGTTTCTTGTTCTCTCTTTCCGTCGGACATTTCTTTCTCTTTCTTTCTTTCCCTGTTCTTCAGCGCCGAGCGCTCTTTTTAATGTTCTCATTATTCCTTGCGTTCTTCTCTCTCCTCGTCTACACACTCGCTTTGCCTGCACCGACGCCTAGACGATTCTCTGCGAGATATAATGACGGCCTGAGCGCAACAGGGAAACGGGCTGTTGAGGGAACTATTGGCCTCGGAGACAACTCTGACCTGTGGGCATTCCGTATATTTCATTCGTGTTGTCTGCTCAAACACGCAACTACAGCCTTTACACGGTACCAATTCAAGTGGGAGACACCACCACAATTGTCAACCTTGGTGCGTTGTATCGTATACGCTTGACTCTCGGATACTCAGGTATTCACAGACACCGGCTCGTCCGACCTTTGGGTTATTTCGTCCAACTGCGTGGCCGACGCCTGCGCCAAAGCTGCCAGAGGCGTCACCCGTGTTCCCGCTGCATCCCTCCAGACCATTGGAGCGAATGTCACAATGCGGTACGGAGACTCTACCACTGGGACTTTTGCATCGGGCCCCATAGCGATGGACACGGTCTCGATTGCGGGCGTGGCAATCAACAACCAGTTGTTCGCCGCCATCGACGACACCACGAACTCAGGTATGTATTAGTCTCACTCAGCTCAGCACTTCGGGAACCAACTCGTGAAAATAGTCGTGCAGTTCGGCGCTGCGGGTATATTTGGTCTCGGCTTTCCTTCAGAGTCGTGAGTAGCGCTTCCTTCTATCTCCACATCGCGCTGACCGCGCTATATAGGCAGATCCAAGGTTCAGCCGTCACCCACCAGTTCGGGGCGACCTCCGTTACAGACCACTTTGTCGCATCCTCTTACGCCGATGGTCCCCTCATTTCCCGGATCGCACAAACCGGCGCCCTTGATATGCCCATGTTCACCGTGAATGCCTTTGCATCAGATTGCCATAAACTATCTCATTCCCTACGTTAGATTTCCCTCCAACGGTCGACAATCGACATATCCGGGACTGGCGCGCTCACCCTTGGCACGCTCCCGGACGGTGTCGATAACTCGAGTCTCACGTGGGTCCCCGTGCGCCTGTACACGGCCGCGGATGGCGGAATAAGCCCCCCGACATTTGCGCCCAATGAGGTACGTCTACGCGAGTCCCATGCAACTATGTCGCTGATGTGGCGTGGACGTAGGTGTATCCGCTGCGGTATGTGCTAGCCGCTCGCGTCATTTATCCTGCTGATATCTTCTAGGTGGGAAATCGATCTCGACGCCGTGTTTTTAGACGGGAAGCAGCTTGCAGCATCCAGTATCCCTGCAACTGGCGGCGTCGACTCGACAAGAATGTCGGCGCTCATCGACACTGTATGCCACAGACCATATATCTACTTGGGGTCGTCTGACACATGTTGCAGGGCAACTCCATTCTGCGTGGGCCGAGTGATGTCGTCTCGAGCATCCTTGGGTCGATCTCGCCCAACTACGACCCGACGGTCGCCAATAGCGCGACCTTGGCCTGCGCGAAGGCGCACAACCTGACCTTCCAGATTGGTGGACAGGTGTGTGACTGCACCCATTAATGCATGCACTCGCGCTTACCCCTTCAAGATGTTCCCGATCGACCCCCGCGACCTTATCGGGCCTCAGTCGGCGAACGACGCGCAGACCTGTGTCGTCGACAACATTGTTGCGACGGATGCGCCCGGTATCGGTGCGCTGTTCCGATGGAGCTTAGGGGACCCGTTCTTGAAGTCGTGCGTCGCATTTCTCCGCTCGCCCTTTCTTCTTTGTTTGACGCATACACTCGTCTTAGGAACCTCGTCGCCTTCCACTACGGAAACCTGACCAACCCATCGCAAGACCCGCCCCGCATCGGTTTCTTGTCCCAAGTCCCCAACAACGCGACGGCACTGCTGGCGCAAGCCGTCCAAGACGCAGTAGAAGATAATGGCAACTTCGACTGTGAGTCGCTCTGACCCAGCTCTGCTTTGTATCTGACGGCTCTGCCCAGCCACGCTCATCGTCGCACCGACGGCGAACGCGGAGCTCGAGACGGCAGTCACCGTCGTCGCCACGTCCGCATCCGCCCAGGCCGCTGCCCTCACGGGCACACACGCCGCGGCGACGGGGGCGACGACGCCCAAGGCAGCAACAGCACCCACCGTCGCGCCTGCCGCCCCCACGCCGGCCGCGCCCGCCTCCACACCCACCACCCAAGCGACTGCAAACAAGCCGAAGAACGCCGCGCGCAGACTGGGGATCTGGGATCCCTGGCTCCTCGCGCTCGGTGCGGCCGCCGTCAGCGTTGGACTCTGCGTCTGATTTATAACCTGACTCGACTGAACTCGCATGGTATGGCATTAATTAGTGGATTTTTTTAATAGTGGCCCCGCATCATCGCATCGCATTCGTTTGTCGCATACATATCGCATTGCATTTGTTTCGCTGCGTGGACCCTGTGTCTCTCTAACCGTGCACGATTGTGCGAGTGAGCGGAGCGCCGTGGCTTCCATTCGAGTTTCAAGAAGATCACTTTGGTCGAGCCTCCACCGCACGGATTGACAGATTACAAGTTTACAACACATATTTCTGGATTTCGAACACTCAGGCCTCAGGCCTGGCACTCCGTGATACGATGCGACGTGTATCAAGTTCATAGTGCCTGTATCTGAGATCCTAGTTCAAAGAATAATGAAATCAGACACGCACATTACCAATCATCTGCCATCTGCTTTTACCTGTGACATTGAAGACCACTTGCTGCGCAATGGTTTCTTCCATCTTTTCCGACCGACCACACAAGAAACTTGTTCTGTTCGATGTTGACGGAACTCTTACGCCTGCCCGCCAGGTCTGACTATTCCCCGAGGATGCTACTTCGCCCTCTGACGTGTCTAAACAGGGCGCCTCTCCTGAGATGGTTCAAGTCCTACGCGCTCTAAGAAAGAAGGTTGTTATTGGGTTCGTCGGTGGATCCGATCTTGTCAAAATCTCGGAGCAGTTATCAGTCAATGGCAGCAATGGCGCGTGTTTGGGTTCTTGCATGTTTGCTTCATTCTGAAGCGGCCGTCTCAGTCGTTGACGATTTTGATTACGCGTTCGCGGAGAACGGCCTTACGGCCTACAAGATGGGCAAGGTCCTCGAGTCTCAATCTTTTATCAAGTACATTGGCGAGGACCGATACAAGCTTCTCGTCAACTTCATTCTGCATTACCTCGCCGATATGGATGTACCAATCAAACGGTATCGACCGACTGTCCCTATGCCATTATATTCCTGAATCTCAAGACATTCTTAGCGGAACTTTTATAGAATTTCGCAATGGGATGATTAACGTGAGCCCTATTGGGCGGAATGCAACGTAATTCGTCAACCCTTACCCTGACATCAATATATATTAAACTCTTTTACGCAGTATTGCCGAAAGAAACGAGTTCGAGGCCTATGATAAGGTAGGATTTATTGGCAAGTTACCTTTGGTTTATCTCATTCAGTCGTAGAAACACGGCCTCCGTGCTGCTTTCGTCAAAGCCCTGCAAGATAAATTTGCCGACTACGGTCTCACCTACTCGATTGGTGGACAGATTTCTTTCGACGTCTTCCCTCACGGATGGGACAAAACCTACGCTCTGAAGCACGTTGCAGACGAGAAGTTCGAGGAAATACATTTCTTTGGCGACAAGACCTACAAGGTACGCCGCGCGAGATTGTGATGTAGTCCATCTCTGATCCATCCAAGGGCGGCAATGACTATGAAATTTATTCCGATTCGCGCACCATCGGACATGCTGTCAACAACCCTGCAGACACCATCCGCATCCTCAATGAGTTGTTTTTGGAAGCATAATAGGAAAAGTAAACGGAGCGGGATGTACAAATGAAAGGATGTAATATATAGCAGTAGAGGTAAGGATTCAAAAATTGGGTTCCCAACGGGCACACCACAGCCTGGTTTGCGTGTAGTATTTCCTTTAGACAAGGTTAGGCTGATCTCAGAACCCGCGGAACAGATTCGACGTGAATCGTTTCTGAGTTTCCGGTTGGACCGCTGGTGAATGTTGCTGCAGAGGTTTTCTCCTCCACACTAGTTTTGCCGGACTATATCGCAGAGTACAGACCTCGCTGCAGAAACACGATCACGTGATCACCAAATTACCCCCTATTCGCGAGATTTCCCTTTTTTTTACCAGCACAATGCCCAATAATGATTAAAGCGGAAGATATACTGTAGTTGTTTGAGAAGCAAAGGACATCCTGGGCCACGGTCATTAGTCAATATTCGTCATCTGCGGCTCTACTTGAGGGTGAGTCAGGATCTTGATAACCCCGTCTTGGGCGATCCCTTGATAAACAACGTTTGTGTTAAATTGCCCGGGATCTGGACGCGAACAGTGTTCTCACCGTGATTAATACCGTCCGACCCCGGAGGCAGGAGACCAGCGAGGTTGGTGAGGACAGTATCGTATGTGTTAAACTTGGGCTTCGTCCCGTCGAACCCGGTGTGTTCGCCGACCGCACCCGCGACCAGGAGATCGCGTCCGATGTTATAACCATCAGATACAATATCATGCGACTCGTTGACGTTCTCTTCCTTGGAAACACTGGGGAGTAAATTTACTGCTTAGCCCTTTTCAACACGAATAAAATGGCGAGCTCACGCAAGGAAAAGTGCGCCGGATCCTGTTTGGGGGAAAACGCTGAAATTCGAGACAGAAAATCCTCGTCAACGAAGAAATAATCAGTACCTGAAGTGGTTGTCACCGGTCAGACTCTCAAGGCACGTCCCAACACCTGGGATGCCAAATGATTCCCGTAGCACCTCCTGTATGCGGATAAAGGCGTCAACATTGGGAGGTCTGGATAGCTGGGCTTCGGTTTACAGTTTCGTTGACGTCGCCCCGCCCGTCGCCCAAGTTGGCACTCTGGGGAGTGCCAAGATGTTGTCCCAGACATTCAACATTACTATAAAAATCAGACTAGAAAGCCGGAATAAATCGTTCCACGACTGACAATCCGATGGTTTGCGCATATTGGAGGAAGCCAGGGAGTGTAAGGACTTCGGGCGAGCTTTTGCCCGATATGATCACCTAGATCGACGTTATTCATTTCACCAGGCTGTTGTTATACGGCTCACTTACGTTGAGAGGTTCACCGAGGCCAGCGGATTTATCAAGGAAAGACCCGCCCCCCAGCGTTGGATCGACGAAATCCGAGTTGTCAAACCGCCTAATCGGGCTGGCGGACAACGAGGGAGACAACGAGGGCCAGGATAACAAAGAGAGTGGAGAAATACATCTTGAAAAGCGATGGGCAAAAATAGGGGGAAGAAATAAGGCAAAGAAAGATCGAAAAAGCGTAGGCACTGCGTAAGCTGAGGGAAAAACATATTGAAATGTCGGTTATTTAAAGGCCCTACACGAATACCGGTGTAATCGGCGAGGAGGATTCTAACCGGACAGATATAGGAGCTAGAGTCCATTTTCGGGATGTTGTTTCATCCGGATTGCCGGGGCACAAAGTCCGCTGTCCAGGTCGTTTTGGCCAATTTATTCCTTACCCAGGGTTGCCCACCGGGTCAGATATGGCCATAGATGGAAAATGCTTCATGATCATGCAAATCTTCGACAAGAGTCCGCATACTATAGTCTCCGAGATGCCCAGAATACGCCATGCCTGTAGTAATGCATATACAGTTGACCGGCTTGAGGATAAAAAGTTCATCAGGGTTGAGGTTGGTTAAAGAGCCAACGATTTAATCCCCAACGAACCAACGTCTAGGTGTTCTGGGGACCAGGCCGCGTGCGGATACCGCTGAACGAGAGCTTAGTTTTCGAACGATCCTGTTAAAGCCTCCAAGAAAATTGTTATTGTTTTCGCCGTGGCTTCTTGCAGACCCTGGGATGCAGGCTGAGTTCAGCGAGACAGCACCGGGAAGACTTGACTGTGAGAACCAGATACGACCTCCCCTCAGCCGTCCGAAGTCTCCATAACCTGAGATATTGACTCGGCCGAAGGCAGCGTCGCCCTTCTTTAGAGAATAAACTACTAGAAGTCGCTGTTCAAATCGCCCGACCTGAACTAACCTTATCTGCGCATCCAAAATTCATGCTCTACATACCTGTCTGTTTCCACCACTAGTTGAGGGTAAGAAGCAGGTCTTCAGGATAGCTTAAGCACTTGGTAATACGCACCTCCTCTTGATTCCTTCTTCGAGCGGAACACTAGGTTTGTATCCAAGGATGTCTCTTGCCTAGTAAAATGTCCATAAAGATAGTGGATAACTGTCCGACGCACCTTATAAATATTATATCACTGCCTGCCTATCAGAAAGCGAACGCTGAACATGGTGGATTGCGTAGATCAGCCAGTGAGGCGGCAGAAGTTTTCCGCAAGTATGGTTATGATGAGACCGACGAGGCGGGGGATTTGAATGATTCAGCCTTTCCCATCATCCCCAAGCTCTTTCCAGATCAAGCGCGCGAAATCCCACTGCGGGACCGGTTCGCCGTTGGTGATAATGAATGCTTGCCCATAGACGAGCTCTGGCTGGGAGATTAGCTTGGTCCAAGCTAGGACATGAGCGTGCGCGACGTTTCTTACGTAGGCGGCGTAGTCGACGAGTTTTGTATTATCACCGATCTGCATGTTGTACTGTTTCTTTTCGTAGACTTCTGCCAGACGCCAGATGAGTTGCTTGTCGCGTTCACTGGATTTCCGTTACTTGAAATATACTGCCCAGAGAAAAGGAATGGCACGCACCCTGTCATTCCACAAGGACGAAGGATGACAGTTTGCACTCTGTCTTGACCTTCGCATGAGGATGAGGCGTTCCCCGAGACTTTTGGTATGCTGGTAGGTGTCATATCCTTTGCTTGGGAATCCAACTTGGGTTTTGCTGATGCCGTTGAATTCTGGACCCGTCCACACAATACCAGTCGAAGAGGTGTATATGAGCTTTTTGACGCCAGCTGCACGGCATGCAGCTATCACATTGCGCGTCCCGGTCTCGTTGACCTCGTAATATATCTTTTGATGCAATCCGTGGACAGGGGACGCAGTATGCAGTACAATGAGCGGTTTGATCTGTACAAAACATAAATCGCGGGAATATAAACCAAACAGTTAGACTTACCTCTTCAATGGTCTTCAAAATGCGGGTCGGATCGACAATACTGCCCTCCATGTACGTTACACCCTTGATGCGATTTCCGTCACTTGGGACTTGAATATCGAATACGGTAACAGCATAGGTGCCATCATTCACCAGCTGCTCCACTATATGACTGCTCCAAATTCCAGTACTTCCGATTACTAGAGCGGAGCTTTGGTTTGGGACGCAAACGAAGCGCCGAAAGTGATCTCCGCGTGTGGGCGTGGCCTGATGTTGCTTTCAACATGTCGACGCCGCAGCGCCGGTAGTGGGGCTCGATTCGTCAAGGGTTAGGTCGGGTTCGTACGGGCAGAGAAGGTCGAGCAGCCATTTTTTCAGGGTGGTATGGATGCAAAATTGGATTGATAGCAAGAAAATTGAAATATGGCTAGATGTGCACAAGCGTGTTATGGTCGTGTTTGGTTCCGACGCCGTTGGCTCCTCTTCTCCCTTCACCCCTTTTTTTGACTTGATTTGGGGGCCGTCTTTTGCGTCCGTACCTGCCCGAATAACTTTCTCTGCAGTTGGAAACTCCTGTTTCCGGACCTCGCAGTAGTTTTCCGGTTGTTTTTCATCTAATTTCCCGGTCACCAGGTTGTCTCTCTTGACAGACGCTGTACTGATAAAATGCTCCTACCTTGCTCGTTATACAGGTCACCAGGCTCCCGATTGAGAACCTAGTCATCGGACCTGCGAAACCTGGGATCCGGATGCATTGGAGGGCGGCGGCCGAGGGGGGTTTCAGACGGCATTCAGTGTAGGTCTGCGGCATTATGAGCACAATGACTCTGTGAGCGGTTTCTCCGCGATGTTTTAGCGATACTAGAGTCTTCGACGACCTTCTCTCGAACGAGGCAGCACTTCCACCACATTGAACTGCTAGGCCATGTTGGAGCTGATTCTCCAGCATGACCAGGCGAGCGACATCCATGCCTGTTTCCTCGGAAGGTCACAACTGAGGCACATTCTCGGCGGGGGCGAGCTCGACACATCATCCTCTGCGACTCGGACCCCCCTCTCCTCGAAACACGCTATACATCACTTGTTTACCGCCCGCTCGAGGCTCTATCCGAGTACCAACTTGCGCACCGTAAGGGACCTGCGTCTACCCGCATCCGCAAATGTTACGAACAGTGCCTTCATTCTGTCTGGTTCTTCGGGCTGTCGGTTGGCCATCGCTATTCCCAGAGCTACCAGTGGCTTGCGACTCTTCAATATATTGAACCCATCCGACATTTTTCTGACTTGAAGAAACAAACACGAACGCTTTCTAGAGACTAGACGAGTTTAGGTTTTGATGAGATGGTGAATTCGATCAGACCTTTTAAAAGCACTGAACAAACGTTGACGTTGGCAGAACGTTGGGATATGCCGCCCATTCAGGCCGCGATCCCACAGACGTAGCGCGGTGCGAGGATTCGACTCACTGGTAAGTAACTGCGATTTTAAGCCGAGCATTATGCCCTGGAATGCCATAATCAACCAACCGCACACCATCCCCATGCTGTAACAAGGCCGCAACGAAAAAATACCTATTGAACAGAATCTGATGATCATGGCAGATCCCGGCACGGGTGATGTCCTTGACGTCGACATAACCTTGGACTCAGACTACTATCTCAAGATTTGTGTAGCTTGGTCAGGAATGGATTTATATCGAGGATTCGGCTGCGAGTGGGTTTGGACCATGCATGACAAGTTGGTATTTTTGCGTACAGATAGGTGATCAGAACCCGGTCACCGACCGCAGCAACAGATCTGATGATATCCTTGTCCCCGACGGCCATGGGAATTCATTACATGCCCACAATGACACTTACAGTGGGTGAAAACCGCATTTAACGAGACTGAGAGATCCGACAATATTGCCGACGAACTCCCTTGCTTACCACCATGAGCTCCTACTTCGACGAGTCGGAACCGTTGTGGAAGCCCTTGCAGCCATTATTCACCGCTCCTGAACGATTGCGACAGCTCATCAACCGAAAGCATGGGTTGGACCTACGTAGGGCCCGGGCTCATTTCCCAATGTGTCGTCAGACTTATCCATGTTCCAGAGGATTATCACGATTTGCACAAATACTCTGTCGAGACTTATACATTCTGGCTTGACCTGTGGGAATTCCTCGGAATAATATCGTCCGTCCCGCCGAAGACGGTTCGTATTCATATGGATCATTTCGCGATCTTAGTTGACTTAATTCGACAGATAATGGTGAAAGGGGCTATTCCTGAAGTACCGGTCTGGTTCCCTGAAGTGAGAATGAACTACGCAGAGAATCTTCTCCACCGCAGAGACGATGCCATAGCTGTGACGGCGGGAGGTGAAAATGGAGTCGTAAGACATTACACCTTCAGACAGGTTCGGGAATTAGTACGGCAGATGGCCTGTGCGATGCGACACTATGGGTTGAAACCGGGGGACAGAGTCGCCGGTGGGTTTATCCTTCGTTTTCTCTGTTTCAGGACCTAAAATTAATCCCCCAAGGCGTGGTCAACAACACTATTACTGCCGTTGTTATCGGCATTGCGACCACTAGCATCGGTGCCATCTATTCAAGTACGGCCACGGATATGGGGACCCATGTACATGTCGTATTCCTCCGATGGCCCGCGGTTAACTCACGATTTTCGTAGGGAATCCTCGACAGATATCTTCAGATTACACCCAAATTCGTTTTCGCAGAAACAGAAGTGGTGTATGCGGGTAAAGTCATAGATTTGGTACCAAAAATGTCGGAAGTCTTCAAGACACTGCAACAGCATGGCCTGCAGCACGCTATTGCATTGCCCAGTCTAGTTACAGGGAAAGAGATCGCCATACCTGGCAGGTAACCGATTTGCACTGGAGATTCTCCGGTAGTATGCAATCTGACTTGCATTCTAGTTCATTCTTGTCTAAGTTCTTGGCCAAGGACAACGGAGAAGATCTTATATTCGAGCAGTTTTCATTCAGCCATCCGCTCTTTATATTATACAGCTCCGGCACTTCGGGCCCGCCCAAATGCATGGTTCATTCCGCTGGTGTAAGTTGAAAAGCCACAGATCCATCATATGCTAAACGTCCAACCACCAGGGCGTCTTGTTGCAAACCAAAAAGGAGATGCACATACAGTTTGATGTCGGTCCTCGTGACACATTCTTCCAATACACGACGGTAAATTTAGCGTTCACTTTTTTTGTGAGGTCACCCTGGCTAAAATTGTGGTCCGGGTAGACTGGTTGGATGATGTGGAATGTCATATTGACGAACCTCGCGGTCGGGTCGCGGTTAATTCTCTACGACGGCTCGCCCTTCTACCCGGATATGCGCACATTGTTGAAGTTTGTCAATGACCAGGGGTATGTCTTCTCGTCCTATTTTCTTGTATCGATTTAAATGGGCATCGCAGAGTTTCCGTATTCGGAACCAGCCCACGCTTCCTCGCAGAGATCCAGGGCCAGGGAATCAAACCGCGTAACTGCATAAATCACACTATTCCATCGCGATACTCATTCCAAATGTTGAACCAGTGGAATTGGCCCGGTTCGAAGCCCTAAGATTACTTTCCAGCACCGGTGCCGTCCTGACGGCCCCAATGTTTGTCTGGACGCAGAAAGCTTTCGGCGAAACGATACAGCTGACTTCGGGCTGCGGGGGAACCGACATTTGTGCGACGTGTGAGCTGGTTCAATCGTCTGACGTGTACTGGATGCTGAAATGCAACGTGGATGTTAAGTCCTCTCGGGCAACCCTGCTCTGCCCGTTTATGCCGGCGGTCAGTTTCAGTCTGCGCTGAACGAACGCCAGCCGCTAATATTATGCGCGGGACCACAGAGACACAGTCCAAGTCGCTGGGGATGGATATACAAGTGTTCGATCCGATGGGAAACAACATCGAGCACACGGGTGTCGCAGGGGAGATGGTGGGTGTTTTACATATACTTTCCCCGTCGTAAGCCCGTGAAAACGAACCTGTTAGGTGGTTGCGCGGCCGCATCCTTCTCTGCCACTGTACTTCTGGGGCGACGAGGGAGGCAAGAAATACCACAAGGCGTATTATGACACGTATCCCGGTATGTGGTTGCATTTTATGGACCTCTCGCGTCGCGATTAATTACCACTGCAGGCATTTGGCGGCAAGGAGACTTTATCGTGATCAACCCCGTCACAAAAGGGATCAAGATCCTCGGGCGCAGGTGTGTCCCCCATCTCTTCCTCTGACATGTTCAATTTATCTGGGCACAGTGATGGCGTGCTCAACCCCTCCGGCGTGCGCTTCGGGGCGGCGGAGGTGTATTCAGTCCTGGAGGAGTTCTCCCCGGAGCTCAACGATTACCTGTGTGTCGGCCAGCGGCGGCCACAGGACGTCGACGAACGCGTCCTTCTTTTCGTCAAGATGCGCGAGGGGTATAAGTTCGACGACGCGCTCATCGCGCGCATCAAGACCGCGATTCGCACCGGCCTCAGCCCGCGCCATGTACCGGCTTACGTATTTGCGGTCGACGATATCCCGGTGCGTATTACTCTTTTTTTTTAATAGATTCCGCTCCTCGTTTGTTTCCTTGCGTGGTGTCTGACTCGGCGCTCGTTCGTTTTCAGTACACGGTAAACGGAAAGCGGATCGAGATTGCCGTAAAGGAAATCGTGTCCGGGTCCGACATGAAACCGAGCGGGACGGTCGCGAATCCTGAGTCGCTCAAGTTATACTACAAGTACCGCGATCTCGACGCGTACATCACCCGGGCGAAGATGTGATGCAGCAGCATATAGACTGACCTGGGGAGAATCTTGCATATATGCGCGCTCGAATGTATTGTCTATCTTCCAAGTTCTTTGAAAAAAAACCTTTGATTTGAGTAGAATCACATTTGCGCAAGATTATATATTCTTCGACGTTACCTGGCGCCGAGTATGGAACCGAGTCGCTTCATACTTTTTCTCTCTTTATAAGATTGCGTTGAGATTGCGTGTGTTAGAAGCCCTTTAGGCTCCGACTCTCTGCTTCGGAGTTCTCCAGTTGGACATGGAGAGACGTGGTGCCACACAGAACCTCCCGAGGCTGGGGCAGGCGCGCTCTTGTCGAAAATCGAACATCGCACCGCCACCAATAACTGAACCCGCACGTGCCACGGAATGTAATCCGGAATGCATAATCGGCCGCGATCAGCCGCGATCGCGGAGGGGGCCGCGGGGAACGGACCCGCGCCAAACGGGGATTATTATTATTTCAGGCATACTCCTTGCAGAGTCTAGACCTGGTCCAGACTCCAGACTTTGGGAGGTGGTAGGCGGGAATTTTTTTTCGGAGACCCGGGAATGGGTCCGACTGTCGCAAACTGCTAACCACAGGCTAACCATAAGATTCGCAGGTTGCATTCATAGCGCCCGGAATTCAAGTGCTGATTAGACCGAACGAAGATTTTATGTAGACGAATAACGAATCTAATCTGAGCTGCGCCGCAGCAATTTGGAGGCGGGGATGAAAGAACCGGAACATGCCGAGCAAGTTCAACACAGGGTCGAAGTATATACATGATACGGAGCGCACCAAAAACGCCGGAACTTTGGGCCACAGAGTTCGTGACCCACACCACCTCCGAGGTTTCAACTAGTGCTGCCACGCGAGTCTATACATCCCCGTAATATTTCGGCGTCTTTCACCTTCCCTCGCTTGGAAGTCGGCACGAATCCTGCATGGTCCATGGAGAGCTATGGAGCTCAAAAATAAATCGGAAGCGCTGACCGCTAAACTTGAACAGAAAAAAAGATAACCGGGACGCACGTGGAGCGGGATCTACTTGAACCATCCGGGGCAAGAAATGCACTCCCCATATATTCCGGCGTCGGTCTTCCAAATCCCAGCTTGACTTGGTATGAGGTGCGCTCTGAGCTTTCTCTTCAATAGGGCTGAATGTGAATGGGAAAGGGTCTTAGAAAGAAAGTCCGAAACCCGAAAAAAAAATGGATGAGCCGGAAAACCTCAAGTCGAAAACCAGCCAGCCTGTATAAAGCCCGGCGCTTCGCCCACTGCCGCTTGGCACAATACCTCCGTTGCTATCGCGCTGCGATGATTCTCCACGCGTACCCTAGCTACCTGGATTCGACGCGACGGGGAACAGAAGAAGAGGAAGAAATGAAGAGTAAAACCGCACGGCGTCTTTAGCCGCGGGATCTTTGTTTAACACCGAGTCAAACCACTACAAACTATACTGCGACCGAGGAAAAACGGAAAGGATCCACCCGCACCGCCACATAGTTGAACCACCCGAACATGTGTGGCCGGGATCGCCGGCGCTTCGCGCACGGATTTTTCTGACTCGCGTTGCGGCCCGCAAGATTTTTTGTCTACGGGCGAGTCCACCGAGGCGGAGATCGAATTCCGAGTCAATTGATTTTTCGCCAGTAGAGTTCAACTCCACGCGCGCCTCAAGATCATGTTTCAATTTACCGATAGGCAACCCGAGTAAGGCGGTAGGTAGGTAGGTAGGTAGGTAAATCACACTATGCAATACAAAATACGCGCCGGCGAGTTAACTGGTCCGCGGCGGGTAACAGCCTAATAAGGTAGGGGACATACATCTTCGGTTACCCCACGTGATTGACCCAAAAGAGCGATTGTGGGCTTGCAGAGAGAGAACACAAAATATGGCCCAGTCATTCTGTGTGGATTCATTGGAAGAGGGCTCCCAAATATTTCGACGAATTTTAGTGGAGAAATGAAGTCGTAGTTCTCAAATTGATGTGAACTAACAATACCATCAATCCTTGAATATTCTCTCGAATCATCCTTGTCTCAGTCTCAAATAAGAAATCTGGCCCAGCCATGTTGTTCAGATTCATTAGGTCTACACACTCATGGTCAAACCTTGCATAAATGTGGGGAACTGAACGACGAGTCCCAGAATCTTTGAATTATTCCCATATAAAGGCAAAATCACGTGGGGTAACCGAAGATGTATGTCCCCTACCTTAGGTATCTATTTCCAGGTTCCCCGACTTTAAGTAAGTATATTTATTTCGGCATCTTCCGCACGTTCAAGTGGCTTGGCATGACTCTGTCCAAATATACCGAAGCTCTACTAAATAAAATGAAACGACAATCTAGGTTTCATTTAAATTCAACTCTCGGCCGAAGCTGATCCTACCCGTATTCTGGCTTTTGAATAAATAAAATCACAACCCACCAAGTTGAATTTTAGGCCTGAATCGCACGCAAAGGGCCGGGAACACGTTACCCGATTGTATTATGTGCATGTTCCGCCCCGTTACCCGTTCAACTTGGCGCTCCGTTCAATTTCCATGGAGCTCTCCGGGTTCAAAAAGAAAAAGGAAACGAAGACAACCTAGGTCAAATTCTAATTCATGGCCACCACGACTATAGATGCACTGGGACCGAGAAACAGGAAATCGAACCCGTACCTGCACCGCCACATAGTTGAACCACCCGGACATGTGTGGCCAGGATCGCCGGCGTTTCGCGGGTACGGATTTTTCCGACATGCGTTGCGGCCCGGGCCCGCAAGATTTTGTACCTGCGGCCCTGCAGGACCCCGGATAATAGCCCAGAATCCCTGATGCAAATCCTGACGAATTTGGATGATTTTGGGCCTCTAGGGATGTTCCAAATCCTGACGAAATGCGCCAAAATGGCCGTTTGGCCTGGTCAAATCCTGACGGAATTGCGCCGGCGGCGGAGAAAATTTTCGCGAAAATGACCTCTTGGGGCGAAAATTTATACCTGAGGCGAAATCCTGACGATTTTGGGCCGATTTTGGGTCTTAGGCCTGTGCTAATCCTGACGAAATTACCGAATCGAATCCTGACGAATTTCTCGTTTTGAAATCAGGCCTTCTCACCTATAATCCGGGGTCCTGGCCCTGCGGGCAAGTCAACCGAGGCGAAGATCGAACCCTATTGATTTCCCCAGTGATTCTACTCCACGCAGCTCCACGCGCACGTTCCTCGAGATCATGTTTCAATTTACCGACAGGCTACCTATACGATACAAAATACGCGACGCCGGCGAGTTAGCTGGTCCGCGGCGGGTAACAGGTACATATCTATTTCCAGGTTCCCCGACAGTCCCCGACTCTGTAAGTATATTTATTTCGGCATCTTCCGCCCTTGCTTGGCATGACTCTGACGTCGACTGAACCTCTAAGGCAAAAGAAAAGACAACCTACAATTCGTCGTTTTTCAACACTTGCGAAGCTGAGCGGTGAGATCTCTTACGCGGTATTCTGGCTGTTGAGTAAATAAAATCATAACCCGCCAAGTTGAATTTTAGACCTGAATCGCACGCAGAGGCCAGGAACACGCTATCCGATTGTATGTATATGTTCCGTTCCGTTGCATGGCCGTTGAACTGGGCGCCCATTCAACGTCCATGGGGCTCTCTGCCTTCCAAAAAAAAAAAGACGACCCAAGTGCAGGCAGGTCAGATTCTGGTTCGTCACCCGACTTTCAGATACTTGAAAATTATAGCGAGCGAATCATAATCGCTTGGCACCGCACCCCAAATTATCCTGCCTGCTATCGCCATTGATTCTCCACAAAAAATGGGCCGCTCTATCCCCCGGATAAGTCGGCGCCGCCAAGTACTTTCAATTAATTAGAGGACCGTGCAGATATAATTAATCAGACGACCGTGCAAGGCCGTGCAGACCGAACCACAAAAGACCTCGTAGCCTTATAAATAAAATGAAATTCAACCTCCACCCGGGCCGCGAAACCGAACCACCCACGCTGGAGCTCCACAACTGGGCCGAGATGCCCGGCTGCGGCATGCGTTGTTGGCAGTTCCTGTCCGGTGACGATGATATACATGTATCATTATTCGAAGCCGCCTGTACTCGAACGCCGGCGCTCTGGCCCCTAAGAATAAAAATAGAAATAAACTTGGAGGTTGAACTTGGTTTGGTTGCGGACGACTTGGCGTTGTATATATATTCCAGAGGTAGGTAGGTAGATAGGAGTTTCGTTTGAACTAGATAGTGGGCTGGCTCCGTTTGAACCACAGGAGAATTTAACTGGACTGGCAGTTGAGAAAAAATTCAACCTCAAATTCAATTCCGAACTGTGGGCGCTGATGCATGCTAATCAGAAATCAGGGATGTGCAAGGAGAACTATGGGCGCGTGTAGGTGCATCACCTTGGATGCGGAACAACAGGAGACCCGAATGGAAGGGCCGACCCCAAATCAACGACTGGGTCGCGGGAATTCGAATCGTTTGGGCGGGAGAAATTGAATGGGGGCACGGACTTTAATGGGTGGATGGAGGTATTTGGGCGGACGCATGGGTGTTTTGGATACGCGACGGGGATTATTTTCAAGGGGGCTTGTTGTTGACTACGCGACGAGGGCTCTTACGCTCGCGCGAAGACACCTTGTAGCCTAATTGATTGGGCGGTACCGCGTAGGAGAGCAGGCGGCGTAGTTTGAGTCTGTTTGAGCGCGGAATCGAACTATGAGGTGCAAAGAAACAAAACCGATAACGCGTATGTCTATTAGGCTGAGGAAAATAGCCTACAAGCTCAATGGAATACCTAAATAAGTAGGCTAAGGTCTTGATGGTCTAGGACCGGGCGGGGGTCGAGGCGGCGTTGCAACCCGCGTCTTTCGGCTGCGGGTCCGTGAGCGTAGGGAGGTTTAATAAGATTGGGGACACCTGCCTAAGCTTATTTCTCGGGAGCGAGGACGATTAGGTGGGTGTAGTTTGCCATTTTTTGGTCGATTTTCCTGGTCAAAGTCTGGAGAATTTCCCCAAAGAAATTACAGAGGAATGTGGCATTCTAGAACCCCCTAGACCTGCTTGCATGGCGTAGAAAGAAAAAGCGGAGATGATTGGCGGGTGACACCTTGTGTCAAACGGGTGGGTGATCCGAGGGCAGCCCAATTGGGAATGCCACGTGCCGAGAGCGGCCCTTGTATTATTCTAGCAGCAGCCACAGGCGACCCCAGCAGCGAGCACATCCTCAAGCTCGTCGTCTCAACCAGCGAGCTCGTCGTCTGACACAGCGACTACACGCCCCCATGCTGTGGGCCTCAAAGCGCAGGAAATCCCGCCCCGACCTTGACCCAAAGACGCCCCCGCAGCCCTACTCCCGCCGCTCGTCCCTGGGGAACACCCGTCTCCCGTTTGCCCCGCTCGCGAACGACATGCCCGACCCGAAAAACCTCTATGGCCGCCCTATTCTGTCTCTCGAGGAGCAGCAGCGGGTCGCACGCCAGAACGAAATGTGCGTCGCGTCCACGCTCCCACAAAAATCATCTGACGGCAATAGGTCCCCGCCACCCAACTTTTCTCTGCCGCGAAGAGATGTCGGCTCCTCGTCTTCTCGCCGCGATGGCGGGAGCTCTTCATTAAGCGTAACTAGCTCTCCAAACGGAACTAGTTCGTCAAGTGGCTCTAACGATACAAGTCTCTCTAACGATATGATATACACCACAAACTCCCTCTCGTCCTTTGTCTTTGGCCCCGCTACAGAGCCTCCGCCATCCCCAGGACGCAACATTGGCCCGTTGGACGAGTTCGACGAGGATGATATGCGCCGTCGAGCAGACGAGACCCCGCGCCAGTCCCTCGCAGCCTCCTCCCGCAGAGATCCTCGCACTCCCCAGGCATACTACTCCCCCAGCCGCGACGACGCAGCCTCCCACCACACCTTTGGCACAGACTCGGTTGACTCTAGGTCCAACCCGAGCCGTGACGGCTCCAGAAGTCGCACGACCAGCAGCACCACCCACACCTCCATCGACGACTATCTCGGCGGCGTCACCTTCAACCCCATGCACCACCATCCCACACTCCCGCCCGATGTCGAGTTTGACTCGGAGGAGGACGAGTTCAGCGAGGAGTACGACGTTATCGAGGTCTCGTCCGCCCGCGGCGCCGGCAGCATCGAGGGTGCTGCGTTCGAGGCAGCCTTTGAACGGCAGATGTACTCGGGCCCCGCATTCGAGGCAGCCTTTGAGCGCCAGCTTTATTCCGACCCCCTCACCACCCGCCGCCCCAGTCTCCCCATGGCCATCCCCGGTGTACCACTCGACGACGCCCCTGCCCGCCGCGACCGCGAGGGCAGCCTCGCCACACTGCGCCGCCCCAGCCGCAGCCTCGACGACCAGGTCAGCATCCTCACCGTCGGCGCGCCCACAGACCCTGCCAACGGCCCTGTACCCGCCGCCACCCCCGTCTCCGTTCCAGGCTCGGACGGCGACTGGCGCTCGCTCTCCGCGCGCCACCGCCCAGCGTCACCCAGCGTCCCCACCTTCGCCACACCCGCGCCGCCCTCCGTCGACGGCTTTGGCTTCGACCTCGATTGGAGCACGATGCAGGCGGGTATTACCGGCCTCGACATGAGTGACGTCGCCGTGCACGCGCGTGCGTCGCGCGACCGTCGCCCGAGCCAGCTGTCGCTCATGCTGCGCCGGCCGAGCACTGCGAGCGGGGGAAGTGTCATGTACGATCCAGACACATTTAGCGCGGCCGTGCGAGGTTGGGGCGGAGAGGAGTACGAGCGCCAGCGCAAGTACTGGACATTCCGCCGCGATGCTGCTGACGGCCGCGGTGGCGGCGGCGGAGGACGGCGTGGCGCGGGCCTGAGTCCCGTACGAAGCATTACGGGAGGCAAGGTTGGCGGGCGGGGGACTAGCATACTGAGTGGCGTGGGCGGCGGAAGCAACGAGCCGCGCCCGAAGCACGTCCCGTGGAAGGGCATGCAGCTCAACGCGGAGGAGATATGGAACAGCTCGTTGGTAGGAAGCTTCAAAGTGCGGCGAAGTAAGTGTTTCCTTCCGCCTTTCTGCCTCGTTTCCCTCCCCTTACTGACGTCCCCCAGTCGAACTGCGCCCGCAAAAGCCCCAGCAGCGCGTTACGATCGACCCCTTCCGGGGCCCATACACGCTTGGTCCCAAGCCGCCTCACGACGGCGCGTACACGAACATCCACAAGCACTCCAAGGTCATGGCGTTCTCCATCCACCGGCACTATAAGCCCACGCGGGCACCCGGGTTCAGTGCCAGCGGTACGCGCGGGAGCATCAGCGTGGGGGCCGGCGCGCGCGGGAGCGTGAGCACTGCGTCGGGGCGCGTGGCCACGCACGAGGAGCGCAGAAGGCCAACGGCGATGATATTGCTTGCGCCGCGACACGTGCAGGAGGCGTACACGAGCACGAACACGACCAAGGGCCTGCGCTCGCACGGGCTGCTCGACGAGGGGCGCGACCGCGACCGTGAGCGCGAGCGGAGCACGGGGCGGGACAGGGACAGGGCGCGCGAGAAGGAGAGGGAGAAGGAGAAGGAGCGGGAACGGGAGCGCGCGCGGCAGAATGGAAGCAAGGGAGGGAAGGCGCGACAGCAGCAGCAGCAGAGCAGCACCGGGAGCGTGACCGGGAGCACGTCTGGGAACTCGTTTGCGGCCGGGTGGCACACGTACCCGCCCGGTCCGTCCGACGCAGGGTTCGCCAGTCCTGGTCCCAATCCCGGTTCTGGTCCCTCCCCTCCGGCGCGGCGGCGGCGGCGCGACAGCCTCGACGACGATGACGACGACGATTCGGACAAGGAGCGCGCGTTGTCGTCGCGCACGACGCACAATGAGGCGTTCTCGACCATGGACGCGAGCTCGATCGACCAGATGGTGCAGGCGCAGGACGCGCGGTACGGAGACGGCGCCAACGGTGTGCTGTCGCGCGTTCTGCGACGTGCGGCGCCCGCGCCCGCCCCTGCACCACACTCGGTGTATATTCCGCCGTGGGTGACGCTGCAGAGCCGCGTGAAGCAGGAGGAGCGGCGGCGGCGGCACGACGTGTTGAGCAACTCGTTCGAGGACGTCGGGTTGCTACCGCCGAAGAAGAGCAGCGGAGGCGGGCGTGCGCGCAAGGCGGGTGGGCAAGCGGCGGGCGTAGACATATTCGCGCAGGTGCCGGCCGACGCGCTTTTCATGCTGCTCCCGCTGTGGCCTGGCCCGACGGACCCCGTCTCAGAGCGCACGGCGACCCGCGCACCACACGAGATCCCGACGGAGCAGCGGCAGTACCTACTCGTGTCGTACAAGCCGACAGACGAGCGCGCGCCGGCGCGCAAACACGAGGACGGCGGGCGCAGCAGCAAGAAGGACCGCAGCTCGCACAGCAGCCCGACGAGTTCCGGAGACGCGGGGAGCGGTGGCAGCACCGGCGGCAAGGGGTGCGACATCCTGCTCTCGTCGTACCACATCAGCGCGCGTCTCGTATCGCATGCGGACCTACAGGGCTCGGGCGTGCGTGTTCCGGACGAGGGACTCGCGGTGCTGGGCCCGTGGCACGAGGCGTGGCTGAGTATGCCGCAGATTGCAACGCGGGACCACGGGCTGCTGGTCATCGGGACGTGTGTGTCGCGCGAGGCGGGCGTCGAGTTTGACCCCGAGGGGCTCGTCAAGATGGGGCTTTGCATACCCGTCCCGCAGGACGGCGGGATGGGCGCGGGCGCGGTCGCGGACGAGCTGCAGCAGGAGGAGCCCGTCGCGGAGCTCACGCCCATCGGCAAGGCCGTGCTGGAGATGGCGTGGATTGGGTGCATCGCCGTGACGAGCTTTGGCCTCGCGGGATCGTCTTGAGGCTTCTTGTTTTCCTTTTTCATTTCATTTTCATGATCCTACTCTCATATATCTCTTTTTCCGCCTCGATCTCCATACGCATATATATCTTCGCTTGCCCTTTCATTTACTATGGATCCAATGTCTTGCTTTGTGGATGGGAAGGAGATGGAGATGGAGATGGATAGAATCGACAGCTGTGTACACCGCGACATGTTAAAAATGATCTCTGCTTATAACGTGCGGCCGTTTTTTGCAAGCAACAGTAAGAGTCGGGATAACAGATTTTTTCAGCAAGAGATGTATTCGTCAAACCATTGAATCGATCCGCCACACAAAGCCCAAACCATAGATAATCGGTGTCTATTTGAGAAAGAAAATGTGCATGCGTAATGAATGAATGAATCATCCAACTCGAGATGCGATAGCGATTAGATCTAAAAGGCATGCGTACAATGTACATGGGATCATCGTAAAGTATAAATGCGATTCTGTATGACGGACGACGCGTAAAAATGCATCAGTCTGATTTTTTAGCAGCTGTACGCCGACGCGTCAGAATACGAGCACCCCCGACTGCCAGAAACTGCGTGGGTTCCGGCTCGGGATCGAAGAAGCTGCTGACTGACACCGTCTCCATCGCATTGAGCGTCGGCGACCATACCCTGTACGGCCGCGCCAGCAGGTGTTCTTCGTCGTCGTCAATGAGCGCTTGGTGCAGGGTCCGGAGGGCCTCGAGCGTCGGCTCGTCGTCGTTCAGGTTCGTGGCTTGCCACATACCGAGGAGCGTCAGAGTCTTAATGTCCCAGACATGCACTCCGTTGCGCAGGTAAGTCGGGAGCTCGATTCGGGTGACATCGACAGGGAGGAGAACGATGGGCTCCACCGTGGGGCCATACTGCGTGTGCGCGTTACGGAACAGGAGCTCGAAGATCCCGCGCAGATTTGGCTCGCGTTTTCTGCCAAGGGAGCGCAGCGCTTGGTCGCAGAGGACCTCCGACAGCAGCGTCAAGAAAGCTTGCGGTTCATCGAGCATGTCATAGTTGTACCACGAATTAAGGAACCTATGCCCAAAATCGTGGCGTTTAGAGAGGAGGGTGTCTACGTGGGAGTGAATCTAGAGGGAGGGTAATTAGAAAGATTTGTCAACGTCAAACGAGGGAACTCACTAGGGACAGCGCTGCGCTGTTCGCCAACCTGAGGGTACCTTCTAACTGGCGGTCGTAAGTGAGAGCACCCGCATGGTAGAGCGCGTTCCAAGTCACGGCTGTCGCATCGAAACCGAGGGCGGCATCGATTTCATTAATTTCCACTGCGCCGGTGGCAAGCAGGTCAATCAAGCCATTGCTGGTCGCGGCGCCGGGAACATCGGATTCCTCTGGAAGGAGCTTGAAGAGGTTTGACAAGAGGTCAAACGGATCCGCGTCTGCTCGTGGGCGTTTGAGGGATGATAGTTGAGAAATTCGAGCAATGAGGCATTGGGGATGAAGGACAGGCTCAGCGATATCTCTGCGAGCATCCTGTAATGCAAAAACGTAGTTTCCGCACGAGCGACGGAGATCGGTCATGTCCGGCACCTCGTCAAGTAACGACTGTGCGAATTTGAGAGCCTCCTGCTCTGTGAAGCCACAGGAAGCCTGAAGGCCAGGTACAGCCCCGGGATTCAACATCTGGCCCTCGAGAGCGGGATATTTCAAAGAAAGCGTTCCCGCGATAAATAATTTGTCGATGACATCAGATCCAGCTAAGAGGGGACGCCAAAAACATGAATCCAATAGACGTTCGATCTCATGTGAGCTTGCAAAGGTCGTGTGGCTCTCAGGATAATCGAGATGGGCAAAAGAACGCATTCGCGTAGGGGCGTCGTAGTCATCCACGCCAACAAAGAGGGTGTAACCGCAGGCCCTGACCAGCTCCTATTGTCAAGGATTCAGCAATTGCACGACGGGACGAATGAAAACAAAATACTCACGAATACCCTCGCAAACTTAATACTCTTTTCCTGCCGAAGGAACATGTTTGGATAAGGGAGCTGCAACTCCTTGGCGTATTTGGTGAGGAATTTACGCAGTACGAGCGAAATTTCGCCCGCCAGTTCGGAGCGAATGTCTGCGACATCGTAGAAACGAAGGTCCGACAAATTGAAGGACAAACAAAGATGGTGGTTGTGCTGGGGGATGGTAGCCGGAGCCTTGGTGAGTACCGCAAGAGATCCGAAGTGTTTAATGAATTGTTTAGCTCGGTGAATGTCGTAAAATTGATTTAAAGTGGAGAGAAGCGTGGTTTTGCCGAACCGCGGAGGACGCAAGAGGAGGTAGCGGAACTTATCGGGTAGTTGGAGGATGCACTCCGTCTTGTCTACGAACGCTGTCCCGGGCCGATCGAAGAAGTCTACAAAGTCATCGCCGATTCGAGGCAAGCGCAGATGGTCCTGGGTGACATGAGAAGCCGGAGACCTCGAACAAAAGTATACTCACATCGTTGAGATAAGGCCGCCGAGAACTTGTAATTGAACTCGTCCTGGCGCGTTTCTGGTCAGGCTCACTGTCACTATTCGGGTCCTCCTCGTCACTCGATAGGCATGCGCGCTTCGAGCGCGTAGACCCCGTGGATGGGGTGGATGGCGGTGATGCAGTAGGTTCTGGGAGCCAATGAGACAGACGGACAAAGAAAATGGGTTGAGAACGTACCTGCATCGCTCAAGTCGGGATCGACGAGCACCATCTGGGAAGTTGAATCGTCCCCGAGCTTAGAAAAATATCCGAGTTCGTGCTGGATGCAGGTAATACAGGCACAGGTATCAGGATGCGATTGCTGGATCTCGGCGCCCCAAAAGTTGCTGGGCTCGATAATTAAAACACCAGCATCGTCGAATTGAGTGGTGGCCATGGTGTGGTGGTAGAAAGCAAAAGGACCTTGGTCACAAGTGACGGTTCGCGCTCATGAAGTCACGGGGTGTGACGGCGCGTTTTTTGACTCTTCGTCTTCAAGTTGATCACACCCATCTTGAGCCACTCATCGTGCTCCCAATGGCCTCCGAACTCCACATTCAATGTATCTTCTTCGACAAAGCTCATCGACAGAAAATTCAACATCATGCCATCGTCGTAGATCCCGAGGAGCTCAGCGCCGGCATGCAGGTTTCACTCTTTTTGATGATTGCACAAAAGCAGCATCGCAACACATGCAGGATGGGGCATTGCCCTCACTGTCCCGGTGCCATTCTTATCAAATCAGCCTGGCGGGTGAACATTCCCGTTGCCACCGCGCAGCAAACAACCGAAAAGATAGCAGAATTGGAACATGATCCTTCGAACAAAACGGAATTTATGGTTCCCGAGCTCTGTCTCTCGCAATATATTGATCCCTCGTCTGAGCAAGATATGATATGTGTACTCTTCGAAGCCACGTTTGATAGTAAGTCCGGCTCGCTTTAGTTCTACTCATGGGAACTCACCTATTGGGCTCCTTAAGGGACGGATGAATCCTTTAACCGACACCCTTTGTTGAAGCGGAAGACGGAAGATGACAAAGGGGAAGAAGAGGAAGATGACGATGGTGAAAAAGCCAAGAGGCCAAAACAGGAAATTCGCCAACAAAAAGGGCTACACGTTAGGCGGTCCCCCGATCCATCCGCTCCGATCAATATTTTACCGCCATCTTGCACCTTTGCTTCGTATATCGAGATGACTGGAGTTGTCTTCGTGGACAAAACTCGGTTCATCTCCACAATCAATGGTTTGCTCGACGAGCACAATGGTTGCATTGTAGTGCTACCCCCTGGCACAGGAAAGACTACTATGATGTCGATGCTCACCGCATGGTACGACTGTCAACTCGATGGAGACCCGAACGGAGACAGGCACACGGAGATGTTTGCAAATCTAGAGATTGACAACGAAGTGAGGCGAAGATGTGCAAAGAACTTTTCACTGGATTCGGAGACCATATGGTCTCGAAGACAATGTTTCTGTTTGGTGTTTGACCTGAGGAAAGTCGAGAAGTCGCGGACTGCTGATGGAATTTTCCGTTCCCTCAACAAATATCTCTGCAAAACTATGACAGATTTTGTCGCCAAATATCAAGAGAAGCTTGGTGAACTCGAGTTCTCTGGAGAAGAGTTGGGTTCCGCCGTTAAAATGGTCAAGAAAATATTTGTAAGCACATGGTTTTTTGTCTCGGAGAGAGCAATGTCTGATTGTTGTATCTTTCCTTTACAGGATCATGTGGCGTCTCATAAAATCAAAGGACGCAGACTTTTTGTCGGTGCAGATCACTGGGATAAGTTCATCCTGGAAACCCTAACATTGCACGCCGCCGCTGGCACTGCTACCGAAAGGATCATTGCCAACATGATAGTTTTTCTTACTCAATTGACTGACCCTGGGAGGAAGGGAAGAAGAGTGAAATTACTTGTTTTAGGCAATCTCCCTCCTTTTGGAGCCATGGGTGCCATGGAGAACATCTCATTGCTCGAATGCATGGACGGCGCTTTTGGAATGAATTCCCAAGAACTGCGTGGTTTTTTCACTATTCTTTCCCAGGGCCGACGCAGAAAACTCACCCCCAATGGGGCTGGGATGTGGGGCAGACTGGGTTGCTTCACTCCACCCGAGATACATTCCGACGATCGCAGTCCGGAGCGTGTTTACAATTTCAATCTCGTTTTGTATCATGTCGCGAGTACTCTCAATCTCGATAACGCGCACCGGACCTTGGCAGACTCTCCTATGCTCATCGCCATCTCGAAACTCTGCGAGACATTGTTGAAATACTCAAGCCTACGTCGGGAGCGCCAACTTACTATTTCTCCGATCCTCAACGTCACTTCCCCTTCACTCGTCGGATTCACGAAAAATGAACAAGTTCTGTGGCAGTTACTATTCTACCTGGGCGCTCTCAAAGTGTCGGACCCAGGACGAGAGCCCGATCAAATGTGGACCGTGGAAGTCAGCAGTACATTTGCGGCACATCAGGTCCGTTCAATTGTCATGACTCTATCATTTCTGCGACTCATTTCCACCGTTATTGAAGCTCTTCTCCAGATACCCGCCCATACCGCATGATGAGATACAGGCGGAGGCTCCGCTGGAGATACAGCTTAGAGCGCTATTGGAGCGTGATCCCAGTGCCCTGATCAAAGCTATATCGGACTACCTCTCGGACAAACCTCTCATGGATCTTTACAAAATGGGCGAGGCGGTTTTCCAAACTATGTTCGACGTGCACATGGCAAACGGTTCCAGACAAGTAAACAATTATTTTGCTCAAATTGGCCTCCACACAGACCCGACAAAAACGGGAGACGAGCAGGATTATAGCGCTGGTCAAGGAGCCTACGGCTACATCGACATATTCCTCTGTGGACTTAGTGATTTGCGCCCGGGACGTGTGGTCGCCATAGAACTAAAGTACATCTCACTTCATGGCCTTTTTCGTGCGATGCACGATACCGACACAGGATGCCACAACGCGGTGGGCAAGAAGTTCAGGGAGCCGTGCCTGTTAAAAATCGAGGAACTGGAGAAAATGTCAATAGCAAAACTCCGGCAGATGCATTACCACTTCTATTCGAAAGGCGGGGAGCCGAACACAGTGACCCTTGGCATACACTTGGACGACGCGGTGGCACAGCTGCAGTCTTACATGTCCGCGATTGTCGACGGGCAAGCACGCGACCAAATAAAGAAAGGGATTAGCACTTATGAGAAGAGAATCAAAGTCGTTACCGCTGGGAGTACCCGCGTGGTAGATGAGGTGATTGGGTTTGTTGTTTGCGGCATCGGGCGCCGTATCATCACGATCACCGTCGAGCCTCGCACTCAAAACACTCAATACCAGTTCAGCGCAATGCCCAGCTGGCGGACGACGTGGGAGATGCACTCGAAGGAGTACAAACCTTGGTAACAAGTAACACGTCGCTACTGTATTTCATATGCAAATTGTACTACCGCATATACATTCTATCTCCGTTATGCATTCTGGTCTCCTCCAGTGCCATTTCGAATGGGTCTTATTGCACAAAAGGTGATCATTAAGATTGTATTGGCGGTCCTTATGGTCGATGGAGAGTTTCGAGAGAGGGATGAAGTCGATGGATTTCCCACACGTACACTCCATCGCGCTGATAAGCCGAGGCGGGTGACGTCGGCAGGGAGCAGGACGATGGGATCGACGGGCCGACCGTACTTCGTGTAGGCTTTACGGAAGACGAACTCGAAGACGCCACGCAGATTTGACTCCCCTTTTCGGCCGAGGGACCTTCGCGCCTGGTCACGGAGGACCTCCGACAGCAGTTCCAAGAAAGGTTCGGGTTCATTGAACATGTTGTACGCGTCCCACTCAGTGAGAAACCATGTACTCAAAGTCGTGGCGTTCAGAGACGAGGTCATCGACGTGGGAATGGATCTACAGCGAAGGTGATTAGAAAGATTTGTTAACGTCGAACGAGGTAACTCACTAGAGACAGCACTGCGCTGTTCGCCACCCTGAGGGTACCATCTAACCGGCGATCGTAAGTGAGAGCACCAGCATGGTGGAGGGCATTCCAGGTCACGGCTGTCCCGTCGAAACTGTTGATTTCTACTGCGCCGGTAGCAAGCAGGTCTATTAGGCCATTGCTGGTCACAACTCCGGGGGCGTCAGATTCTTCAGGAAGAAGCTTGAGGATGCTTGACAAGAGGTCAAACGAATAGTTGTTGGCGTGGGGACGTTTTAGGGACAGCTCGGACATCCGAGCCATGAGCTGTTTGGGATGAAGGACAGACTCAACCATGCCGCTGGCAGCGCCCTGGGATGAAAAGCCATAATATCCACATGAACGACGGAGATCGGATATGACGGGCACCTCGTCGAGTATCGATCGTGCGAAATCGAGAGCCTCCCGCTCTGTAAAGCCACAGCAAGCTTCAAGGCCAAATACGGGCTGGAGGCCTAGCATGCGAGACCTGCGTATTTTGGGGTCCCCGTCACAAATAACTTGTCGATAAGATTAGATCCATTCAGGAGAGGACGCCAAAAACATAAATCCAGTTGACGTTCGATCTCCCGCACGGTTTCGGGGCTCTCGCAGCTGTTGTGCGAATGAAGATGCCAGAAAGAGGGTGTTCGAGAAGGGGTGTCGTAATCGTCGACACTGACGAAGAGGCTGTAACCGCGGGCCCTAACCAGCTCCTATTGTTGACGGAATGGTAATCGTGAAAGGCGGTGATATGCAGAAAACACTCACGAATAGCTTTGCGAACGTAATATCAGGACCATCATCCCCAACCATTTTTTGGGGATCGGACATAGCTCCAAAACCAAAGAAATTTCGGCCGTCAATTGGTCGGCAATTTCTGTGATGCCCGAGTAGACACGAACACCTGCTAATTTGAAGGAGAGGCAGAGATGTTGGCTGTGCTGAGGGATGCTACCAGGAGCTTCGGTGACCACCACGAGGCATTCAACGCTCAGTGAACTGTTCAACTCCGTGGATATCATAAAACTCTGTTAAGGTGGATAAAACGCAGTTTTGCCGAACCGCGGAGGACGCAGGAGGAGGCACCGGAACTTGTCGGGTAGTTGGAGGATGCATTGTGTCTTGTCGACAAATGCAGTCCCAGGTCGACGATAGAAGTCTAGAAACTTGTCGCCAATTCGAGGCAAGCGGAGATGGTCCTAGGTAATATGAGAAACCGGCGAGCGGTCACAGAAGTATACTCACACCACGAGCGTTGAGAGAACGCCGCCGGGGAAAAGTGAACTCGTCCTGAGGCATTTCCGGTCAGGTTCACCTCCCGACTCTTCCTCTTCTTCGTCACTCCATACACGCTTCGACCGGGTGAAACCCGGGAGTAGATTTTGGTGATGAATTGAGCTCAAAGAGAAGATCTGTAGAGACAGACAACAAGAATGAATGGTCCGAACCAAAATCATGAGTATAAAAACGCTTGGCCACGGAGTCAAGCACTAATAATACGTCTGAATCATCCACGAGTTTGGCTCGCGTAGGCAGCTCGCTATCTGGAATATATCTGGGTTCGAGCTCATGGTGTGAAGTGAGTTCTGGGGCGAATTAGTATGCCTTCGACGTTGGATGGGAACACCAAGGACTTACCAGGGCCTGACGAGACTGTTAAGGATTTCTTAGTGGCTGTCTCTGGTGAGAGAAAGACAGCAACCATGGCCAAAAAAATGGGATCGATCCAAATGCAAGGTCGATTTCCATTCAATCCCTGGAAAGGATTTGAAGAAAGACTTGGAGGGAAGTTGATGAGGGCCGAAGGGCTAAACCCCATTGAGCTGGTGGCATTGAACAATGGGATTTCGAACGAGACTACAACACAAAGTTTGAAAGAGCAGTCTGCACCGCCACCATGTCGGTTCTACGTCCTACTGTGTCCTTGTGCCGGGGTTGGGCATCGCTAGGAAATGTGTGTTTTTCATCTCATACGTTCCCTGGAGCTGACGCGGGCGTGTCTAGGATGTAACCGATTGGACTTTGGCGCGCGAACTCTTAAAAAATACGCAGGTCGGGCGATATGGTCAAATGTTTATTGCTGCTCAACAAAACATACTTCTAGGAGGCCTACTTGGACGCCCGAGAAGAAGTGCAGCGCTTGAGATTGGAAAATAGCCGCTTGGAACATGCCAACCGCGTTCTTTCCGAGAAATTGGCGGTAAGATTGCGCTGCATAAACAGCGAATAGCCAATCTCATGTCGGGACTCCAGAGCTCGTTTCCAAGCGACCTAGCTCAACTCCCCCACGAGATTCTGCTTTTAGTGTTGCGCTATGCCTTGCCTCCCCGGTGGTTATTGAGCGGCATCAGAGAGCTGATACCCCAATCCATTTATTCGATTGACCTGTCCATGAAGCTCTCCATCCTCGTGGTTTGCAAAGTCTGGCACCAGGTTGGGATCGAACTTCTGTACGAAAGCGTGTTTCTTCGAAACATTGGCCAACTGCCGGCCTTTGTCCGTGCACTGGAAGGTCGAGATCTCGGTCCCTTGGTACGGAATGTAGATCTCAGTTGCATGGTGCCCCGTGGATACTCTGCACTGTTTCAAAGCGAAACCCGGAAGCTGTTTCAGCTTTGTCCCCGTCTCTCTCACTTTGGCTTCGTCCCACCTTTTCTCATCCCACCATTTCCCGACTCGCTCCCAGTTATGAGCCATTCCATCACATCCCTGGAGTTTAGTCGTGTTGTAAATTTTGGCCTCATACTTCTATCGCTCGACCATCTTTGTGATAGCCTTCGGTTCTTAGCTTTGCCTCTGCCACCGAGCGAAGACATCGAGGAGTATGCCACCGATGTTCAGCTCAATTTCCCCCAGTTGGAAGAACTTCGGGTGCATCTGAATCCCGAGCCTGACTCCGATTTGGAACCTTCAGTACCTTCAGTGTGGAACTGGTCAATGCCCGGCTTGCGGCGCATGTGGTTAACCGCCACTTTCCCAGATCGGATTCGGGCCGAAATGCTCCTGGATGTCTACGGCCAAAATCTCACATTTTTGTCCATATTTTTCTGGACGGACGTCCAAGCCCTTTTGGACAGATGTCCTTCCCTGGAGCACCTGGTCATCGGTAATCCCACATCCACAGCTTCTCTATTGAAGCACCAAAAAATCAAGCATTTGGACCTTTGGTGGCAATGGCATGCCCGCGCCGTCGTCGAGCCTGACAAGCCCACGTTGGAATCGGCTCGCATCGGGTTTCCTGCGTTGTGTTCCTGCCGGTATCTCGATGTAACCTTCAACTATCTCTGGGACCTGCCCCTACGGTTTCCCCCCAACGAACTCCCGCCACGGGATGAGGCCCGTATTGCTGCAGTCGATGCGCCCGACGTTTTCAGCGGCGACGCGGATAATGAATCCGGCAAAATGGACGAGGATGAGGAAATGAAGGAGGACTTAGAGGACAGCGAAGTTCGGGCCAACGACTTTATAGGGTCCTCCTGGCTGGCCGCCATCCTTGAATACACCGACCCGCAGTCGATGAACGGCAGGGCTCTCCCCGAAGTTGACCTCAGCGACGACGAGGATGGCTATCAGTCTTTTGTCGTCAATGCCACTTTCGGAAACGAATCCGACCCCGAGGATTACTCGGACTCGGACTCGGACGCGGGCTCATGCGTTACGGTGAGCGAAGACGGTGGCTATTTAGTGGACCAGTTCTACACTGGGGTAGATCAGTGGGAGGTGGATCGTGATGAGGCGTTGGAGATCTTTTCAAGAGTCCGACGTTCATCTAGGGTATAGCCGACTGTGATGCGCCATCATGTCGGGATTGATGGCATCTGACGAGTCAAACCATCTCTCGATGCTCCTCATGCAGAACTAGTCATTGAAATTTCCCCAAGGAACTACTGATATAGATATGTCCCGCCACTTACAAACTATACAAGCAAAATATATCATAATCATACATTCCTCCCGCGCATCGTAAACTAACAGTCCTTGCCATTGAAGTCATTAAAGTACGTCTATTCAAAAATGCACAATCAGCAACGAGGAACGGCGGCAGAGCGAGGGGAGGGCGACTTACAAATAAAGTCCTCGTTCGCCCGATCCGTCAGGTCGTCGAACGCGTTCGCACCGAACTGCGCGCCGTTCGCCTGCTGCGCCGCCGCCGCGTCCTCCGTGCGCTCGAGCGACGCGTCGACGAGCGCGCCCGTCTTGCCCATCGCTGTGCGGCGCGCCACTTGGCGGCGGTTCAGCAGCGCCAGGTAGGCCGCGGTCGCCCTAGAGAAAGAGAATAAGTTTCGAGAACAATCAAGAGGGCGGAGGGCGGGGCGGGCTTACATGAACACAGAGGCGAGTGCTGCGAAGCACGCGAGGCTGGACGTCAGGCCGCGTTTGTACAGCGGCGCCTGCGCGGTCGTGTACAGGAACGGGCCAAGGATCTGTCGGTCGGTCTGTCAGCGGGGATGCCTGTGAGGATATATATACGCACGTTACCCGCGGACTGCCCGACGAAGAGGATACCCGTCGTGAGCGTCTTTTTAGTGTGCCCCGCCGTGTTCTGCGATGACCACGTGTAGATGAGCGGGGAGATACCGGGGTAGAAGGACACGCTGTATTTTCGCGTCAGCACGGCCCTGGCTGCGGAAGGAAAGGAGAAAGCGGAATAACACGCACATGTAGTAGGCGCCGAGGAGCGCACCCTTGTGAGCGGCCCCACGCGGGATTTTCAGGAGCGCGGCGGCGCCGGCGATGGGCGGGAGGGTGAGCGCAAGGAGCACGGGGGCCTTGAGCTTCCAGCGCGTGGCGGCGTAGCCGCCGGCGAGGGTGGCGACGATCTGCACCGCGCCGAAGGGCATCTGCAGCAGAATCGTGTTGAGCTGGTTGTACCCGAACGACTGGATGATGAGCGGGCCGACTGCACAGCACAGTGAGAAATAAATAAAATGAAATAAAGCGGTTCAACGAACATGTGGAAATGCCGCCGCTGGGAATGCTAGCGTGGGGATAAATAGAAATACGTGCGGCAGAGAGGGATGACGGACGAGATGAGGAAGAGCATGCTGAACCAGGCGTATGTCTTGGGGTCGAGCAAGCACTCGCGTACCTGCTCCCATTTCCAGGTCTTGGTCTCAGTACCGGTGTTGTTTGCACGTAGACGCTCGACGGCTAGGATCTTTTCTTCGTGCGTGAGGAAACGCGCGGTCGTGGGCGAGTCCGGCAGGACCAAGCTATAATCATTTATTGAGTCTTGTGCAGCTAGGAAGAAAAATGCCTCGTACTATACGACGACGGAGAATACGACAGTCAGAAGCCCGGTGAATAGGAAGATGATCTAAAAGCATGTTAGGGGGAGCAATAGATATAATCAAGGAGCCGACCTGGTAGGGCTTAAGGGCGGGGCTGTGGATGTGCCCCAGACCGAAGGACAGGATGGAACCGATCTGTGACAATGAGAAACTGTCGCGTGCAGGGTGAAATAGTACTTACGACGGTCGTAAGGCCATTCATAGAGTACCAAAAAGTCGTTCGCTGAGTCTGCTCGCGGCGGCGCCACCACATCGCGGTTATCGTCACAAAAGTCGGGGCCACGGTCGCCTCGAAAAGACCGAGGAAGAAGCGGGCGGTGATCAGCGTGGAAAAGTTGCGCGCAGTAGTCATGCAGCTGAGGGTTATTCCCTGATAGTAGAAGCGTTCAATACGACGTATGTATTGGGAGGTGGGAGGCGTACCCAGGCGAGGATGTTGAACGCAAGCCAGCGGCCTACGGGCAGGCGAACGAGGAAGAACGACGAGACAGGCTGCCATATCAATTGCGCTGCACACAAGGGAATTAGCCTGGCGCGTGAGTCTGAAATGGGCCACCAACCGGCGTAGACGATGCTCCCGAGTGCACTGTACTGATAGCCCACGAGGTGCGTGTCCTTGACCAAACTAAAGACTGACGCGTAGGAGAGCGTGCTCTTGTCCAGTTGCTGCAGGAAGTAGATTCTGTGCAGGGATCAGCGCGTCGAACAAATCAGCTGAAAGGATACGCACCCCAACATGATAGGGAGAAGCCACATATCCGTCTTGCGTAGAATGCGGTCGTTTTCCTCAGCGGTTACGATAACGGGTTTGTGCGTGTTCTCCCCCAGAATCGCCTGGGCGGCGTCGCCCCAGGATTGACCGTTGTGGTTGTGCGCCTCAGCTTTGTGGTCGACAGTGCTGCCGGACATGGTCGCCTCGAGGTGTCCCATCTCAGCCTTTTCGTCAGTCACTGGGGAGGTCATCGCGTTGGGAGTTGGTCGTTCTTGACAGACGCTGTACAAGTACCAAAACTTGAGCCGGTCGTGCCTGGTGGAGGATCGACTTGTCAAATACCTCGGCTAATAAAGCATCATTATCATGGGGTAAATTTCCAATGCGGTCGGGTCAGGCGACCCGCCACACCGCGTAAATCAGGCGGGTTCAACAGATTCTCTGCAAATTAAAAAGGTAAATCAGGTCCGAACCGGGAGCCCAGCGCTGAGCATACCATTCAACTGGACGTTTCGTATAGTAAGTGCTCATGCAAAAATTCTCGCAGTGAGCCCAAGACTCGGCAAGCACCCCAGGAGGAGGCTAAACGTTAATATGGAACAGGTCGACTGGAGCCCCCCGCTGCCCCAGCCAGGGCCCACGGGGTGACAGCTTCCAGAGACGACAATTGGAAACCGGTCCGGACTTACGGGCCTGGCTGCCGTATTTCGACTGTGCTTTTTACAGTAACTTACTTTTACCAGAGACCAATTCGGCTCGTCGGGAAAACCGCTACCCTCGACTCCTTTATGCGCTCGGCAGAAAGTTGCGGAGACATGGTTGCGAGCCTCAGCGTTTTGTGGAGGATGCGACGAACTTTCCGTTATGGAATGGTAATGGTTGTCGGAGAGGCTCAGATTGGAAATCGCCGATCGGACTGACTCGGAATATCCCGTACGGGGCTTGAAAATTTCCTCCTGTCTTGCCCGGATCCGCATCAATATTAATGAAGTTCTGCTTCCAGCTGTTGCACGACTCATCGCTGTTGTTATTATTCTCCCTGAAGCAGACGAACGATGGGCACAAACTTTCGCAAGCTCGAGATACCTATCTCCTGAAGCATGAAGGATAAGCGAAAGGTGATTTCCGAGGAGAACACAAATTCGAGGAAATTTCAACACAATGTTGAATCTCTTGAATTTGTGGTGGGGAAAGAACCGAAGATTTTTTCTCCGTGCTGCTTCGCAGCTGGTAAAGCTGAACCATATGCAGTCAAAGTCTCCGCAAAGTCGCCGACTAATAGTGAGACTCAGGACAAGTAAAATGGAGTCAGCTTGGAACAGTCACAGGGAGGATAACCAGATAACTCCTGCCAAAATATAGGAAGGATACGGAAGAAATATTTTCAATAAGTTTTGCATGTCTTGAGCGTGGAGAATGCTGGACACATTCGAAAGATATTCTTGGATTAGAATATTCTTTGAGTATCTTTTCAATACTTTCTTCATCGCTGGCAAATAGACATGCAAAAGTTATTGAAAATACTTTCTCCATATCTTTTCAATCTCTCAACGTGGGTTATTTGGTTATCCTCCCTGTGAGTGCAAAAGCTTGGTTCTCAGCGTAATGAAATAGCTCGGGTAAATCCAAAATTCCGAAATCTGAACCAACCGACCACTAAAAGAAAAGGACGGCGGCGAGAGAGTGCCAAACGCGATATTTCAGCAGCCAACGCGTTGGATGTCGAGGCGAGAAAGACGCGCGATGTCACAGTAATCACATGTCATATCGGCTATCCCCGCCGAGGACGCGCCGCGGCACAAATCTCTCTCTCATTTTTTTGCTCATCCTCATCCTCTGATAATCTCAAGCCGTTCGTTCCTCGCGTCAGGATTATCTCGGATTCAAGGAATTGGTTTAGTCTCTGGGAGATTAGTTGCTCAACATGCCGCTGTTCGTCTGATCTCCGCCTAGTCTCCGTTCAGTTGATCCACATTGCACTGCTATGCACTTGCTCTCGCCCATGGATCCTCAGGACAGATTTGCAATCGAGTTATGGTTGGAGGTTTTCGCTTATCTGTCCCAGGATGCTCTCAAGGCCCTCTCCTTGATACACCGCACCTTATTCGACATCTCGCGCCCACTTCGTTTTGTGGACTTCAAATTCCACCCGTATCCGTCGAATTACCGTCAGCACCAACCCACGTCGGCGCAAGTCGACCATGCGCTACAGCGCCTGAGATTCTGGTCTTCCCCTGAAATTGCACCGCTCGTTCGTTCGTGCAGCATCACTCCCTGGGAACAGCGCGCGCCAGCTTCTGCGATTTCCGACACGGAATCGCCGTACATAGCACTTTACGCGTTCTTCGACCGCCTTCCGCAATTCACAGGGTTGCAGCAACTTCATGCTTCGGAGGTGGAGTTCACGCAGACTGGGATGGCAAACTTGTGCGGATTGCCCGTTCTCACTCGCCTGCACATTCATATGTGTTGCACCGCCGCTGGGGAGCGCATCGACACCTCTTCGTTGGCTTTGCGTGTATCGCTTTGCATCGCACGATGTAGTCCTGAATACAACCTGTTTTGGATCCGTCTACTGGATCCCCACCACCTCCGCGAACTGCATGTTGACTATGTGTACTCCCTGGACACCACTACGCCTTTTCCCCATGTTCATACACTGAATATAACTCTTATATCCCTAGAGGATGCCCCAAACCTCGCGATATTGTCCAAATTTCCTGCTGTTCGTGCTCTGGCGGCGAACAAGAACTGTTTGGGAGTTCTGCGGGCCTGGACAGCGAGGACCACCCTCACCCACCTCAACATCATCGATAATTGCTGTTCCCACGACCTTTTAACTGCGCTGCAAGGCCTCCCCGCATCGTCCAACATCATTGCGCTGGAGGTGACATTAAACATCGACCCCGACGAGCCCTTCGGCACCGCCGAATGCGAAGCGTTGGTCCTTCTGCTCCCTCGGCTCACCGTGCTCCGGATTTGTATGTACCCCGAAGTGGAGGAGGACGGTGGGGTTACCCCTCAGGTACGGTGCCCTGTTCTATTCTGTAAGCCCATGCTGATAGAACCTACCTCACAGCCCGCGACCTTCATCAAAGCGCTCATTGATTCCGCCTCCCTGCCAGAGACGCTTGAAAGCCTCGTCCTGTGTTGGGATCTCTAACGCCTGGGAATTCGGCAGCGCCGAGTCGGCGCGGGGCTATGAGCCTGCTCCGCCTGCCGAGACTCCAGCGTTCGCGGGCCTGCGCGAGGCGCTCACCATGAAGTGCCCTGCGCTGACTGAGATATACCTCGATGGGCATTACTTCTTGTTCCAGTGGCGCAAGGTGTTGCTGGGGGGGACAGTGCAGGTGATGGAGGGCACCGCGGATAATCTCGGTGAGTGCGCGTGGCGCAGACGCGGTTTGCTGGCTGAAACTTGGGGACTTGGAATAGACGCAATAGAGATCCTGCGACGAGATTCTGACGCATTCTGGGAGGATCACAAGAGCGCTATGCGGCCGCCCTTCTGGACGACTTGGTGATCAAGCATGTGTAGCATCACCTCGCTTTAGCTAGGTCCCCTCGCCTCGATATTACGTGACCCAAACCTGTGAAATGTAAACACGACCAAACACGATAGCGGCCTGGCTGGAGGAAATGCGGGAAACCTGTGAAAGATAAGCACGTGCAAACAAGATAGCCGCCTGGCTGGAGGAAATGCGCGAAACCTGTGAAAGGTAAACACGTCCAAACCCGGATAGTGGCCTGCGCGCGAAACCTGCAAAATGAAACCGAACAGGCGACTTGCCTGCACGAGATTGCGCACCTTCCGGTCAGTTGCCTAAACATCCCCACAGGGGATCGCGAATACTAGGGTGTAAGTCCGTGTCCCGCCATGCAACGTCCTCGCTACACGCGGTGTGCATCGCTCAGCTGATGTTGGCTTTCTACACCCTTGCGCACATTGTCGTCCCATCCGTACCAGAATGACCGAGTTAGGGGTGTTCCGTATAGCCACCGATCGGTCGCGCTCTTTTTTTCCCTACCATATGGAAAACGCCCCGCCCGCGCCCCACGTCCTAGGGCCATCATTGGACACGGCCTTCGCAACGTTTACACTGACCGGTGCGCTCGCCGTCGCGGGGGACCTTGTTAAAGTACCCTATGCAGCCAAACGCAGCCGCCCAGCGTTGTTCGAATATCTCGACAAGTTTCCGGAGGCGACTAAGGATGCAATACGCCAGGCTGCTAACAGGGCGCACGGAACCAAGAGGAAAAGCAAGGCAGGGCAGACGGCGCCCCGAAAAAGGGTGCCATCTAACAGCCGAGAGGAAGTGTGTCCGACCGATACCGTTGGAAACAACGGCGGACATGCAGCGGAGCCCAGCGAGATGGACGTCGACACCGTACAGAGTCTTTGTGAAGGCCTTTTTTTCAACGCCGCTACCGAGGAAACACAACAAGCGTGTATCGCAAGGTCAGCCATTTGCCAACGACGCACCCAATGCCTGACGCCGTGGCAGGGCCATTGACCACAGTAATAACGACGCCCTTAAAAAACACATATGCATGGTCTGTGCAAGGTATCTGTTTGCAGAAGAAATGCAGACGATGGAGATCAGCGCGATCCCGAATAAACGACATCTAATACCCTGGCAGCCACACCCCGCTCACAAGCTCGTCAACGGCTGGTTGCTGCACGAGGAGGCGTTACAATGCGAAACGACGTACATCTGCTTGGATTGCAAACGTAAGCTGTTGCAGAACGAGCGGCCTCCGTACGCCCTATCCAACGGCATGTGGATCGGCCGGATTCCCTTCGAGCTGTGCATCTTGACACTCCCAGAGCGCCTGCTCGTAGCATTGTATTTTCCTGCCGTGTATATTGTGAAGTTGTATCCGAAAACCAAGGGCGCACGATTCTGGGACAAACGCACTGTTAACAGCGGTCTCAAGGGAAACGTGTCCACGTACCGTCTCAACACTGCACAGATTATCGACATCGTATCCGGCGCCCGGCGGACGATGCCGCCGTCACCCACAATCCTTGCCTCCACCATAGGCGTTACTTTCGTTGGCGCATCAGATCGGCCACTGACCGTTCTGCCAGACTTTCTCAGAGTCCGACGACAACGAGTTTTCGAAGCACTGCTGTGGCTGAAGGAGAACAACCCCCTGTATCACAACATCGACATCTGCCAAGAGCAGCTGCTCCTGCTGCCCGTGAACGCAGTACCGGATGAAATTCTGCTTAATACGCGGGTCTCGACGGACGTGTCTGCACTGGAACGGGAACACGAGGGCTATGTGCCCATCGACGCGGCAGACGAAGAGCGTTTGGACTCGTCGTACTGCGATGACTCATGTAAGCTTGGACCACTGGCCAATGACGCGTCTCTGAACACCTCTGTAGACGCCACGCTGGGTGCTGTTTCCGGGGTCAACCCGCTCGTTGTCGACGACCAGATGGATGACCAGACGGGTGCGAAAGCCACGAGTTTGCTGCTTGAAGCTGCTAACAGCTCCTATAGGACCCGAGGGATTTCCCTTGCAGATGCATGGGGTTATTGACGTACATGGAGAGTCAGTACCGGACAGCGACGTCTACGCCCACGGTTTCGCCAACCTGGCCAGGGACCGGCCGGAACGCAGTTTCAAAATTCGGAAGGGCAGCGCCTTCGTCAATGAATACCCAAGGTTGGACGCCCACGGACAGCGATTCGACGGCGGACCAGCGAACGCCAACCACATGTTGGGCGCGTTCCCTGTCCTGTTCCCCTACGGCAAAGGCGGAATCGAGGTGAAGCGGGACGTCGACGTGCCGTACGAGTCCCATGTTCGCTGGGCCCTGAGATACGCCGACGGGCGTTTCCGGACGGATCTCTATTTCATGTTCCAAGCCTTCGGCGTTATTCAGAAACGGGAAGTCTGTCGGTCGTCCGGGATCCAGATCAAACGCTCTTCATTCATTGCGAACCAAGTTGCATTTCTCCACCTACAACCGAGGGACCTACTGCAGGCCAGTGCAGAAGAAACTAGGCGGGTTCCCTACAGCAACCCCGTCGTACGCAAGCTCAGAAAGCACCTCACTTCTCTTCGGGCGCGAGTCCCGGGCACGGATGAATCACGCATCGCCGTGAGGTCCCAGATCTGGGGGATGAACTTAAAATTCAATCCGCCCAGCATCTGGGCCACTATCAACTTGGCGGACACGAGCGATCCAATCGCCCAGGTACTCGCTGGGCAGGAGATCGACCTCGACCGCTTCGTGTCAACGGCTGGACCCAGTAGAGAGGCGCGTGCGATCAACGTCGCATCAGACCCTTTCGCGGCCGCGGAGTTTTTCCATCGTACAGTGAACATGCTGCTCGCAGAAGTTTTTGGGATCAAGTCGCCGAAGAGAGGGAAGTTCGAGAGGAAGCCGGGTATCCTGGGAATGGTCAACGGCTATATTGGGACAGTAGAGGCTCAGGGAAGAGGCACCTTGCACTTGCATATTTTGTTTTGGCTCGCCGGGGCTCCAACGTCGAAGGCTATGCAGGACGCACTTCAAAGCGAAGCTTTTCGCGCCAAGATAGTCCAGTACATCAAACAGACCGTCAGGGCAGACATCCGAGGAACCACTGCGGAGGACGTCCTCACAATGCCGAAAAAGTCCGCCGTCGCGTATTCTAGGCCGGAGGACCCGCGGCAGCCCAACTACGACATCAGACGCCACGACGCGGAGTCAAGCATAGCGCGGGCGGTCCAGTTCCACGACTGCAAAATCGCGACATGTCTCACACATAAAGGTGGACGATGGGTGTGCAAGAGACGCGCACCGTTCGTGACCGCGTCTGATGACTGGGTTCTACCCAGCGGAGAATGGGGCCCGCGCCGTGTTTGTGGCCGGCTCAACGCCTGGAACCCTGCTTTGCTGCAGATTATCCGCGCCAACCAAGACATGAAGATCATTACCAACGGCTATGAAACGAAGGACATCGCTTTCTATATCACGTTGTACATTGCCAAGAAGCAAATCCAGGCCTCGAACACGTCCGCGATTCTCGCGAAAAGTTTCGCATTCCACAAGAAGATGAACGCCCGCAACTTGACGTGTCGTGACGTTAACAAGCGCATGCTTCAGCAATGCGCCAATACACTGAGCAGGCAGCACGAATTCAGCGGCCCGGAGGTCGTCGGATACTTGATGGGCTGGAAAGACCGCTTCATATCGCACACCTTCGTCGCTATATACTGGGATGAGATAACCACAGCGCTGAAGAAGACATTCCCCCATCTCAATAGCAGGAAGTGGGTGCCGCCTTGCTTTGTCGTTCTGGCGCCTAACGGATCTCAGCGTTTTGCAGCGAACAGCTGCTGCCGTAGGGGCAACGGTGCCTGAACGCCTCGCCACCGTACCTGAGGTAAGCGAAACTTACTTAAACAGCAACACGCTGACGCCGATGCAGGACCCCCCCCTTCGGCTCCAAGTGCAAGAGGGTGTGTTCGTACTGAAAGACCAGCTCAAGGAGTACACCGACAGGGGAGCAGAGCTGCATAACATGAACTTCCACGACTACTACGTCGATACCTATCACGGCGCGATGTTGCCGTCGCAGAACCACGAAGACGACGCGTCAGCTGAAGACGACGCCGAGCCTGTATCGGATACGCGGAGACGGCCTGGACGTCCAGCCAGCCGCCGCGTGCCCTACCTGCCACAATCGAGGCGGAAAGGATGTCGCATCTTCCGCAGCCCCGACTACGAGACGATCCCGCAGTTCATAGGCACGTGGTTCCCGCGTGCAGACGCAGGCGACTACTATTTCGCGTGTATGCTCGCTCTCTTGCAGCCGTGGCGAAGCCTTCGTGACCTTTTGGGTGGCACTGAGTCTTTCGAGGGAGCGTTCATGTCTATGATGGCGACCGCCACTCGTCGAATGCACATCGTCGTCGCGAACATCGCATACTACCATGAGTGTTCTGACTCATCCAAAACTCGCAAAGACACCGTCCTCGCGGATCCGAATACCATCCTAGACATCAACGATTATGTTAGGCGTGATCAAGAGCTCGACGAACTGAACGACCTGCAGCCCGAGCGATCGGAAGATGACATCCAGCTCGCAAGGGAAAACAGATACGCTTTGCGGGATGTGCTCTATGGAGAACACGCTATGGGCATAGCCACGGATATGGGCATCTTCGAGCAAGGTGCGCTGTCGTCGAGCGCTCCTCTGCAAGGACAAGCTTCGTTCGATGACATGGTGATGTATGCTGAGTGGGGAAAGAAGGTCGCAACCATGAGTAGACAAGAAATGCTGAAACCGGCCAACACTGTCGACGTGCCACCCGCCAGCTGTCTGGACCTCCCTTTACCCCAGCCCATTGTTGCAGCGGTAGTTGAGGACTTGTCAATGGAAACGCCCTACATCCGGACACCCCTACAGCAGAAAGCGGTCGACACGCTCAACACCGAGCAGCGCAGAGCCCACGACATAATCGAAAACCACGCAAAGCGTACGTTGGCAGGTGTGGCGCAAGAGCAGCTGTTAATGATTGTACGGGGAGAGGGCGGTACAGGAAAGACGGTCCTACTTAACGCCATCGCACACACCTTCGACTACCTCCGAGCTACGACGGCTCTGGCGAAGACGGCGACGACGGGTGTCGCAGCTAGTCTTGTAGGGGGCCAAACTCTGCATTCGTGGGCAGCGATCCCCGTGCGGCAAGCTGATGGACAGAAGCCTCCAACCGCACCCTCTCACGCGACCACGGAGAAACGCAAGCGCAACATTTTGCCCGCGTCCTACCTCGACATCGACGAGTGCTCAATGCTCACAAAGCAACTGCTTGCTAAGCTGTCGAAGATCCTAGGCGAAGTGCGTGACGCCGCAGGTATCGGTGACGCGTCACGACCATTCGGAGGGATGAACGTCATCCTATTCGGGGATTTTCACCAGTTCCCGCCGGTAGCTGACCCGACGGGGTCTCTATATTGCTTGAGGGGCGACCGGCCACTGTCTCAACTCGGGTTAGAGATTTATCACCAATTCACGACTGTTGTGACCCTCACCGAACAGAGACGCATTACCGACGAGCCATGGAAAGAATTTCTCCAACGCCTGCGCACCGGTGCTTGCAATGAGGCTGACATGGCGATGCTGCGCGCCATGCTGATTACGGAGGAATCCGTGCCCCTACCCGCGTGGGACTCAGCGCCGTGGGATAGCGCTGTGTTAGTGACGCCCAGGCACCAAGTGCGTGAACGCTGGAACACGGCTGCGTTACAAAAACACTGTCGACGGACAGGCAACCGGATGTATGTCTGCCAGGCAGAGGATACGCTGGGACGGCAAGAGCAAGCCCTGGATCTTGAGCAGCGCATCGTGGTCGCGGGAATGACGGCCCAGCAAGCGGGGAAACTGGCGGAACGAGTGGAACTCGCCGTCGGCATGCGCGCAATGGTGTTGACGAACATCGCAACCGAGGCGGACCTCGCGAACGGCACCAGGGGGGTAGTTGTGGACTTCAAACTGGATCCACGCGAGCCGACGGAACTTGTGATCGAGGCAGAGACTGGGGCCGTTATGCTGAAGTACCCACCCGCAGTCGTCTTCTTCAAGCCAGACGAATGCACCTTCCCTCCTTTCGAAGGCCTCGAGGCCGGCGTACTACCCATTGTCCCAAACAAGATGGCCTTTAACATTCAGACCTGCGACAAAAAGAAACACCGAGTCCATCGTTACCAACTCGCAATGACCCCTGCGTATGCGTTCACAGACTACAAGTCTCAGGGTCAGACGCTGGAATACGTGTTGATTGACCTTGAGCGCCCTCCGCAGGGAAGTCTGACGCCCTTCAGCGCGTACGTCGGACTTTCGAGGAGCAGAGGACGTGATCGTATTCGTCTGCTCCGCGGCTTCGAGGAAAGCATTTTCACTACGCATCCGTCGCACGAGCTCGAAGTTGAGGACGAGAGGTTGGCGGAACTGACACGCATAACGAAGAATAGATTGTAGTTCAGCGTATGTGTATGCATTCGCTACGTTGAAGTTGCCCAATGGACGATGACTTACTTACGTAACTCTGTGTGGAGCCTGCATTCGTCTCACGAAGGTACGTCAAATGTTCGAGGAGCCAGGAAACCCATGCCCTTCCTCGTCACTGCTCTCTATGCTGTGGGTTCAATACACTTGCGCGTCCGCGTTGATGTTCGTCGTCTACGTGGGTAATAGGACACTATCGGACAATATATTGGCAAGCTACGGAGGAACTCCACCTCTCACTCCAACAAGTCGACCACTGCGCCGGTAATGGTACGCCCAACGGCGCGGTACTCAGTGTACTGAGTGTACACGACCCCGCCGTCTACGTCGCCGTCGACTACGGACGTTGGACGCAACATTCTGAACCGTCTGCGTACGAGGATGGTACGCCACAACTGATATGCCCGCCAAACGAAGAAGGCCTCGGCCGTTCGCAACTGCTCCTGGTTCGCTCTTACGTGCCGGATGTCGGGTGCCGCTGCTTGTATAGGAGGTTAGAATTGACAATGCGTGACTTAGTTGGGCTTACTATCGTGGATGGCCAGGAGGGGAATATGCAGCAAGCCTCTGTGCTGGACCTCGGTGCACAGTGTTCCGTCTGGCAGAACTTGGACCAACACGGCATAGCTGACGCCTTGGAAGGTGAAATGGAAAAGCATGACGCTGGGATGTACTGGCTGTCCCGTGAATGCGAGTGGTCCTTATGCAAAGGGTTGTCTTTGCAATCCGGCCGTGCCAAAGGGCGGTACCAAGCGAACGGCCTGTCGTCAAACGTTTACTCGTCAAATTCGACCGCCACACGTCCCCCCGCTCGATTGGGGTTGGAAATAGAGGGAAGCCCCGATCTCGGTCGCTTTCGCACATGGGGAGGATCTCGATTCGGTGATTACGACTGCAACCCAGATCCTGCCGTCGCACATGGCAAGGATCTCGTTTCGACGATTGTGGCTTCAACGCAGGCGCAGACGCAGCCGCTCGGCTCGTTTCAGTTCGCTTTAAAATGCCATGCTTGGTCGGTGAAAGCTGTCGTTCACTATGGTTAGCATGCCACGATGGCCCGCGAACTTTGACTCCCCTTGCGACTTGATCCACCACCTCATACACAGCGACACACCGACGATCGGTCGTTACGTCTACGGCTCTGACTTCCTCCCGCCCAGAATCTACTCCGCAGACGAAACGGTGTACACCCTACGTGACGGGTACTCTCCTTGGTACTCTACAGTGTTCGGGCGCGTTCGTGGTCCCGCGGTTTGACTTTTCTTCCTCGATCCAGCCAATACTCATGGACCCAGACATACGAAGGCGGCCACTGCACCGTGATTATCGACATCGCCGGCTGCGAGTCCGAAGAGTTGGTCTCAGCCTTCGGCGCCCAGCTTTCAAGCCTGGCCAAGCCCGTCGGGGACGACGACGACCTGGATGCGGACGAAGGCGTGGTGAGACACATAGACACCGTTGCTCGCTGGGATTAACCACCTACCAGAACGTCATGGTGTCCCCTTGCACGGATACGGATCGGACTTCGCGCACGGGTGGTTCTTTTATTGAGCTCCATCTCTCGCACGCTGGAACACGTCACACCACGTTTTACACCCCAGTAGAAGGCGAAAACGAGCTCGAACTCCTGACACCGCGCAGAGCTCGCGATGTACCCCTGAAGGCTGGCGACTGGGTGCTGGCGCTGGCCAGCCTCCACCGCAGACAGTCGTACGTCAACAACACACGCGTACGGTCTCCATTTCCCGCTGGGATACGGTTACGTCGGTGTTTGACGCACATTTACAGTCTTACGAACTTCTAGCTCGCCATCTACGCGTCATAGCTTTCTCTGCCGACGACGACGCCGGCGGGTCTACATGCTCGCATACCTCGGACGAAGAGACGACGGTAGATGTTCCAACGCATAAGGACGTGACCTCGCGCGTCGGCCCGCGTAACGATGTCGAGATGCTACCTGGACCTGTGACGCCCAGGTCTGCGCGTACATCCCGCAGGACCGCGAGCAGAAGCGCCCCATACGCGTATGGTACGCTCTATCGCCGTCGTTCCTATCTCACGACCTTACAGACTCCGAAATCCGCGCGTTCAGCAGACCGAGTGAAGCAAGAAAGCGCCCCATACGCGTATGGTATGCTGTATCGCCTGCGTTCCTAGCTCACGACTTTACAGACTCCGAAATCGGCGCGTTCAGCAGACCGAGTGAAGCAAGAACTAGCAATAGGTTTAACGTCGGCTCTACTTAACCCGTCATTACATGTGCAATTCAATCTGTCTGTGTGGCCTTGCTCTCCGTGAGCGATAATGGCGATTGCGGACGCCTCGTCTCCGTCCCACGTCCACCTTCGTCCTGAGGTTCTGCGATGCTTCTCATAAACCTTATACTTTGAGACGCTTCCATAATATAGCACTGCCGTAAAACTGAGTGCATCGTTCAAACGCCGTCCATGTGGAACACCCACTCTGGTGAACACCGGACCCTCGCTGTGCGCGGTGTCCACTCGATAGAGCCCCAGCTTGAACAACACCAGTGCACCTACTTCTAACACCCGTACGTCCGGCGCTGTGACGGGTATCTCGTTGGACGCCCTCTCCCACGGACGCATCTGGATGTCCACAGAGAAATCTAGTCGCCCCTATAGATCGTCAGTACCCCCCCAGTCTCTAGCACTCGGACTAACCTTGGCGCAATGGGCTGGGACGCGCACGAAAACGTGGCCTGACCCAATGGCCGACGGCCCCTGTGACCAATGCTGGCGCATCAGTACTACCTGCTCCAAGGTGAGAGAATGGGCAGGCGGTTACAATGTGTTGCTTACAGGCTCAGCCTCTAGGCGTTCCATGTTGACGACGTCCTCCAGCACCTGCAGCTGCTCATGGAACATGACGCGTATCACGCGCGAGTGTTCGTCTGGCGGCGACAGGACTACTATCTTCTCCACAGGTGAGCGTGAGCTGCGTTTACGTCGACCGGCTAACCTTGGAGTTTTCTCCCTCGGCCAAAATCGAGGTAACGACCCCGATTACCAACGCCTGCAGCGGTGTTCCCGATGTCCTGTGCATGTATTGCTGACGGACGTCGCGAGACCGTAACGTCGTAGCTGAATCGAGGGTGATGTCCTCGACTTGCAAGCTCGCCAAGATGTGCTCCATCGTAGAGGTGGAAGAGGGGCTGCTACTGGGCCTATTGCAAATTCATACTCCCTGAACAGCGCAATGAACGAGCTCTTCCCTACCGACGTCTTGGACTTGGTTATAGTTGCATTCGTGCTTGGAGAAAAGTCCAAGTGGCAGCATATCGCCCGTGATCGCGGCATCGTTGCCCTAGTGTGCGGTCGCTGGAAGGAAATCGCTTACGCCAACCCCCTCCTTTGGCGGCTCATTGCCGTACATCGCTTCAGCAGCCGCCACTACGTCGAGTTTTGCGTCGAACGTGCGCAACATGGCGAAATACGTCTGCTACTGGACACTCAAGCGCATACGCGTGTCTATATGTCCCACAGGATACGAGACTGCGTCACTGTCCGCAGCAAGCCCCTGGACTCGTATATGTCGCAGCTGGTCCCTCTGCTCTCTCCGGTCATCGTGCGCGCGACCCGCGTCACGGTGCACTGCACGTACGCAATGCAGTGGCGCACTCTGGCGCGCGAGCTCGGCCAGAAGCCCATGGCCGACCTCAACGATTTACGGGTGCACGTCCACGAGCCGGCTTCGTCCATTGTGCCAACCACAGAAATTCTACACGGATGCAGCACCTTGACGTGCTTAACGTTTGTCGGTGTGGTGCCTTGTGCACCGGCAGCTGCATACAACGCACTCACGGTATTGAAGCTCAGGAGCATTACAGATACCGTGCACGTCGACTGGGAAACGGTGTACCTCGCCTTGAGTGCTACCACCGGCCTACTGTCGCTCGAACTCGACGACGTGGATTTCAAAACCTTCCCTTCGGAATACCACGTTATCACCCTCCCATACCTACGGCATCTTAGCTTCGCGTACGCCAACGACGACAACGCCTCCATCCTGGCACTCCTCTCCACGCCTGTCTTAGCCTCCGTCAGCCTGCGACTTAGCTACGACGCGTGCCTCAGCATCGCCTTGACCCAGGGTCTGGCCAACTTTACCGGTGTCGAGGAAGTGGTCATCGCGGTGAACGGGTGTTCTAGGTCGGAGATGGACCTGCTCCTGAGCGCGTTCGGCCACGCCATCTCGCTGGATCTCCGGATGAGCCATCACAGTATTATGGGCACCTTGGCAGCGGCTTTAAAAGGCGAGCGGCAATGGCCAACGATGGATCGCCTCCAGCGTATCAACTTCGGCGGGGTTGTGTCCTCCTCGCAGGCTCGCGCACTGTTGGCGGGCATGGTAGCTTGCTCGTCCAACCACGATCACGTCGTTGTCGCTGCGGACCCCGGCTGGCCTGCGCGGGTGGTGGAATGGAGCTGCGACGGCGCAGGCGGATTGAAGAGGACTGCGATTGGAGCGTGAATTCCTTAATTGACTGCAGCTCTTAATTTCCTACGTGTTTTTACTACAAGACTGCTTATGTAATGCGTAACTTTCATGCAGAACTTCCCATCCGACACCTTGCAGTTGGTGTTCACCGCGCTGGTTCTCGCCCCAGGAAACGAGTGGCAGCATATAGCTCGAGAACGACGTCGGGTTGCTCTGGTGTGCAAAAATTGGAAGGACACTGCCTACGCCCTTGCCTGTTTATGGTCGTCTGTCGCCATTCACAGATTCACGAGTGCAAGCCACATCGCATTCTGCATTGAGAGGACGAAACTTAGGAAGTTGGACGTCTTGATAGATTGTCGGTCCCACGGCTTCATGTCCATGAGCCAGCCGCGGAGGGGCAGACCCGTTACTAGTCTGCCCATGGAACACCTGCTCGATCGCCTCCTGCCGCAACTGGAAGGTGTGGCCACACGTATAACTCGGCTGACGGTCGCGTGTGACGGAGGAAAGGACTGGAATAGCGTGGCGGTGGCCATCGACTTCCCTGAGGCCGGCTCGCTCGTTGACCTGCGCGTTTGGATTACTCGCGGGTCCATTCTGCCACCTTTGCGCTGCACGCTAGGTGCCGCGGCGGCCATAGCGTACCTGAGCCTCCACAGCATACAACCTTGTATGGCCCCGGAGACATATCGCTCGCTCAGCACCTTGAAAATTAGCGGAATACCCGAATCCGCGCCACTGCCTTGGAAACTGCTGCATTCGGTTCTGGACCTCGCTCCGCTGCTCGTCACGTTGGTGTTGGCGCAGGTGTCGTGCACGTACAACGACGCATCCCTAATTGCCACGCTCAATGCGCTGACGACGTTGGTCGTCGTGTGCGACACCCACGCCGACTCTGCGCTACTGGGATTGATAAAACCAGCCATACTGAGCCACTTTCAACTCGACCTGTGCGGAGAAGTGTCCATCGATGACGCTATGGACATAGGCGCATATCTATTCGAGGTCGCCGACCAGGTTGACCTGAGTGCGTGGGATTGTGGCGAAGAAGAGATAGCGTTGCTGGCCGCTGGCCTGTGCAACGCTACGACGTTGGATTTGCGGAGGACTGATTTTGAGGACGTTGGCATCCTCGTCAGCGTTCTCCAGGACGGAGTGCGATTTTCCAAACTTGACACACTAATGCTTGCGTGCGTCGCATGCGAGGCGCAGGCACAAGCTGTCTTGACGTCCATCCGGAATGGGCATTGCGCGGCGACACGACTACTGTGCGCCGACGCCATTTCCACCAACGTAGGCTGTGTGGAATGGAGGATGGATCAAGGGAGGGCCGTGGCACGAGCAGGACCTACCCTACATGTAGTGAATAATCTGGTCGATCCGTAGCATGTCGCGTGTAGCCTAGTACATCGACATCTGACGCCAGGCTTATGGATTGCATACTCTATGTACAGCGAAAATGAAGACGGCGACGAAGGAGGTAAGACAGCTGGGCAAACGTGCCTTCGCAATGTATTGCATATGCTACGTACAGTCGGCGCTCCCTACAGAGTTTGTGTGCAACTCTAGTCTAAGTCTGAGAAGGTCGACGATGGAGAAGAAAGCGGGGACGGAGCGGGTGCCACGTAGTTGGGCGAGCGGACACACTGCGGGTTCGCACATGCTATGCCTAGGCGAAAGAGGGTGCGCGTGTGGCCCATGCTACGGGCGGTTGGGTCGACGCGGGCGACGTCGCCGTCAAGCCCTCCCCAGGTCCAATTTCCGATGCCTCCGAGACCAAAAGTGCTGCGTGACGTCGCGGGACAGGCCTCCCCGCACGCTCGCCCGAGTCCGGCGCTGTTTTCGTGAAGGGTGACAATATCGGGGAATGGAGAGGCGCTCGGGTAAGTGGCGGGATCGACGTGGACATAGAGTTGAGGGTGACTGCCCATGTCGGGCCTGTAACCTTTGACAGCCTCTTGGTTCGCAGTCATGACGGGGTACGGGGTAATGATATGGTGAGAGCCGAGCGCAACCTGCTGGTTGGTGTTGGGCGCCGAGAAAAACAAGGCGAACATTTGAGTAGATACGGAAGTGGTGATAGTGACAGATAGTCCCTGCGAGTAAAGTCAGTGTCGCTGTCTGTTAGGGTCGAACGTACTCACCGGCCGATGCTCGTGGTCAAACCGAAGAAGACGCGCGCCCGAGTCCGCGTAAGCGCCTCTGCAACGCCGGTCGGAGGCGACGGCAAAGCCCCGGTCCATCATAAATTCAATCCAGTCGTCACGGAAGACGTGCGATGTAATGATATTGAGGTTGGAGCGGAGCTCAGCTTCGCTGAGGGTAGATGTAATTGCCGAAGCCACGGATCCTACAATCCAGCTGGCGGTATCACGTAGGACCTGGAAAAAAAGGGAGAGCTCCGACGAAAAGTCGTCCCCAGTAGGAAGTGAAGCCGCGAAAAAAGGCGAAGTGTACCGCAGCACTCTACCCCTCAAGAGCCTGTTGCGCAGGCCGTAGGTGTACTTGTTGGTCTAGGTATGTATCCTAAGCTGCCGTCCTGCTCTGGCCGTGGTGCGACGCACCTGAGAGAACCGCACAATCTCGAGCAGGGTCAGGAAGCGAAGCATGTACATGACGACGTCGTTGGTGGACCAGAAGGCGTCCTGTGCAGGTGTCTGGAGTACGATGAGAGCCCGAGTCGCTGAGCGGGTGGTGCGCGCCATTTCGTGACCATCTGCGCATGTAGGTATGCCGTGGGTTAAATAGGGAGAGGGGGCTAAGATCTTGCGATCTGCAATCTGGAGGCACGCGTTGGCTGTGATCGGGAAAAGAAAAGGCGGGTCCGGCCGATATCGCATCGCACAAGGGTGCGAACTGGCAGTGCACACCACCAAATTGTAGAGAGAAGGCTAGGCGGAGCGTGTATTGACGGCTTATTGATAATGTAGTAGAGTCTAAGGAGAGGCTACGCAATGGCCGCGGCCGAGGACGGCAACTTTACACGGCATGCCCTCCCATGTCCTCGCGTTGCGCAAAGCTTTCCTCCCGGAACAACCTGTCCGTGAATTGAGTGCCAGCTAGTTGCCGGAAGGCCCAAACGCACTTGATAATAATGCCTCGAATGAGCTCGACGGCCGTATCCGATATGTTGATGATAGGTTTACCGGGCTGGACGCCGTGACGAAAGATGAGCACATTGCCTCGCCAGGGGGTAGTCAGACCAGGTATAAGACTGTTGATCTGATCGTTCGGGGGGTGAACCAAACCTCCTCGGGTGCGCTGGCTGGTTACGACGATACTGTACGTGTATAGCATTTCTTGTGGCTCCCCGGGGTAGAAGTGACGAACATGGACACTGTGGACGGACATGTCGGTAACCGGAGATCCCGCGCCTCGTCCGCAGTCCATCCAGAGATCTGTGTCCATGTCCTCTACTGAGTACGCGCGTTTCACTCCGCGCCTGACAGGAACGCGGACGTATACGCGCTCCCGAATCTCGTCGCCGTCCGGGATGAGCCAGGCGGTCTGCGTCCTTTCATAAGCCTGACAATCGTGAGCATACAGAGGAAGGGCATGGCTCGCGCTAACGACAAACCGGGAGAGCATCTTCCACAAGGAAACGTGCGAACCGTACATAACGCCAACGCATGCGCGGCACATACTTGGTGGTGAAATTGTTGCCGTACGGGAGCATGGAGGTCTACAGTGTTTTGCACGGGGTAATGCTGGTGGATAGGGAGTGGGCAGCGGGGCAGTATACGATGCCTTGACCCCCATATTTGTCGGCGCATGCTGCTGAACATATCAGTCCCGATCTGGCCGACCCAATATGGATGGATGGCGGATTGGAAAGTCTTGATCGAGATCGCAGGAACGATGGATCGCCGATCGGTTTACTGATGTTGTGGACAGGTCGGGTACAATGATCTGAGCCATACTGCGTAGGCCTTGTGGGCGTCCACTCAATGTTGCGGGTGTAGTTGACAAACACGGGCAAAGCACGGCTCGATACGTCTCGATTTCACATATACCATGCCTCTGGAAAGGTTGAGCGGTCGTTCGCCCCCGGAATTGTCCACCTCGTCCTCGTGCGTTCCGCATACATGTCACGTCCGACTCTACAAGACCTGCGCTTCCGTGAGTACCCGCCGGTCCTCGGGGAGCTTACGCTGACGAAGTTTTCACTTGGCTAGACTATCCATTGCCAGAGGATACGCCTTGCGAGATCCCTTTCGTCGAAGGCGCCGTCGGAGTCGCGTTCTCTGTCGGGCTCTTTCACGTGTCGACAGGGCCAACGCTCATGGAACCCAGTCCCTCGGTCCCCAACGGGCTCACCGCCGTGCAGCAGGCAATTTACGACCGCGTTGTCGTCCATCTGCGCGCGACCTTGGCGGGCGAAAGGTGTGCGCCCCTCCGCATCATCGTGCGGGGCATGTGCGGTACTGGCAAGACCTTACTGCTTAACAACATCGCCGGCGCCTTCGCCGAACACGGGGTGCCGCAGATCGTGGCGAAACTAGCCCCCACTGGCATCGCCGCCGGCCTTATTGACGGCCAGACTCTGCACAGCTGGGCCAAGTTCCCCCCCCACTATCACCCACACCCGTTCGCGCACGAACCTCAGCGGACTCACATAGCTCGCCTGGCCAATGTCGTGCCCGTCCAGTACTTGCTGATTGACCACTACTCTGGCATTGGCAAACGGGAACTCGCCCTGTTATCTGACGCCATGAGCTACGCGAAGCAGGGATCAGTCAACGGGGAGGCCTTCGGAGGATCGAGCGTTGTGCTATTCGGCGATATGGCTAGATTCCCACCTATATCGACGTCAAACGCTCTTTTCACCACCCTGAGCGCTCGTGAAAGTGGCCGCGATGGCCTACGGACGTATCGCCTCTTCAAGACGGTATACGACTTGGTCGAACGCCCTGCATCCACAAACGCCGTGTGGGACGGCTTGCTCGGTCGTGTCCGGGTTGGTGCTTGCACGGAGAGCGATATCTACGTCCTGAGGTCGCTTATCCTAACGCCGGGCCACGCACCGGACTTCGCCGAGGGCCCATGGCGCAACGCCATCCTCATCACTTCACGGTACTCGCTGCTACGCGCGTGGAACGCTTTGGCGGTTATACGACACAGTGCCGAGGCTAACGAGACGGTCTGGATCACTCCCGCCCTCGACGAACCAATCCGCGAGCCAGTTGTCAGCGCGACGGACATGGATCGCATCGCTTGCTTGCCTATAAACAAGACCGCTCACCTGGCGGGGAGATTGGAGATCGTGGTCGGACTGAAAATGTCGGCCGTCGTTGCGGGGAGGACTTTGGTAGGCATCGTCACACAGGTTCAGATGGACGAACGCGAGATCGACGACAACTCCACGCAGGCCGGTCAGCGGCGCTACCTACGCTTTCCTTTGGCGGCGGTCTGGCTCCAATCCCTCGACGCAGGCGCAGGCGCAGCGCCCATACGGCTCGCCATGGAGCGCCGTAAATTTAAATGGGAGCGCGAAGAGGGGCGTGACATCATGCTGATGAGGAGCCAGTATTGCCTGGCTCCCGCGTACGCGGTGCTTTCGCACAAGGCAGAGGGGATCACGTATCCATACGTGATAGCAGATATGGCCCACCCACCCAGAGGTCGTGCTACGCGGTCCCACATGTACGCTGCGCTGTCCGCTGGCCAGCAGGTACGCATCCTGCGGGACTTCGACGACTCCGTCCTAACCGCTGGACTGGGCGAAGCTTTGGACCAGCATGAAAGGCTGCTGGACGACCTTAGATTTGCCTCTAAACTGTGAACGTCACCGCGCCGCTCGTGTATGTAGTACTTCGTTTAGAATATATCCACTTTCCACCCGTTCTCATCTTGGAAGATTCGGCTAAGGCCTGAGAATTAGAGTTAGCGGTGATGTGCGGATCTCGCCTCTAAGGCCAGGCAATGAGCAGTCCACCTCATCCTTAAAATGGTTGGGTTGGGGAACTGAAGGCCAGTCACGGCTTGGACTTGTTTATCGTCCGAACGTTGGGCTACGCGCTTCTAACTTGTGTTTACAACGCTATATTCCTGGACACGCTTATAAACCGGTCTCGTTACCGCTTTCGGTTTGCGCTAAACATGAAGTATTGCGCTAAGTTACGAGTCGCTTCAGGTTACAACGCGCTTACTACTAGCAGACCCTGCTACTTACGCGGATTCAACTGGTGGGAAAATCGATGTCGTCCCACTGGTAAGCGTGGCTACGAGCACGTGCAGTCGGACGTTCGACCACTCCATCTTCCACCGCCCGCTCGAGCTCTGCCTCGTACATGCCGTCTCGCATCGGCGGTGTCGTGATGTTCCCCCGACACTGAGGACAGGCGGACGAGACTTGGAGATTGCGGTGGATGCATCGATCGCAGAACAAATGCATGCAGAGAGTCCTGATGTCGAATGCCGTGGGTCAGTAGGGATGCACTCAGCGAGCGGCAGGTCACTGACACGACCGGATTCACGAAGGTGTCGAAGCATATGCAGCACTTGAATAGAACGCTGGCCGCGTCGAACACGGTATCGCCTGAAGAGCCCATCGCCACGCCGGCGCCGTGTCCGGTGGACAGCGCATGGACCTGACGTGTGTTCTCGGCGTGCGTCGCTGCGCAAGTGTTAATACGCGCTGATAACGGAGGCTACGTGGGGCACAGGTATGAGGAACGCTACCTGCTGCAGGTGGGTGTTCGAACGCATCCGCATCGATGGGCACCGACGCAGCCCAAGCTTCGACGTCAATAGGCTTGTCCGCTCTCCCCGCCCCTGGGGCGTAGCATCGTACGGCCGGTACCAAGTCCGACGTCGTGGTCGCGACGGGAATGGCGTCTGCTAGGGGCCCCAGGACTGCACTCGGTCTGCGCTGGAAGTAGTTCGTGATGTTCAGCTGGTAGCCTCGGGCGCGGGGAAACTGCATGGTCGTGCGGCGCTGCTATGTCGGAGCGGACTTATCGTGCTGTCTCGTGCTACAGCGCTATTATCTGCCGATTGGTCTTACACGCCTACAGCGCACACGATATGCCTACTCCGGATATCCGCCATGCCCAGTGCAGCTTGACGTCAGACGCATGCGCAGTGCAGCGGTACCTTCGCAACTTTTGAAAACTTGGTCAAATGCCCTCGATCATCCACGAAACGTGTTGCGACAATATCAAACCGGGAGCGCACGCTGGCTACTGGTCTTAGGCGGCGGCGCAGCGTATCTATTGCGAACCGGCCACGCTTTCCCCGCGAACCGTACCGCGTACGATGGGCACCGAACCACGCCGACGGAAGGGGTCAGGCGGATCTCATCGCTGGAGGTGCAGGCTAGACTCCGGAGCAGTATTTCCAACGACGTCCTTGTGCTCCTACCTGTGCAAGATACGCATCACTGCCTTCGAAGAAGGGAGATTCCATCGCACCACCAGGGCGCGCATTTCCAACCGATCCCGCACATGCAGACGTTCAAACAGATGCCGTTCCACGCAGAATATCGACGCCCAGGTCGAGGCCGAGGGATACCATCGCCCCGCCTTAGCGCACATGTCAAACCAATCCGGCACATGCATACCTTCAACGGGTTGTCGCACCACACTGAAAAGCGAAGCTACGGACGTTAGAACGCAAAAGAACGCGCGGGATCATCGGCAGGTCGACCATAAAAATTTCCAACGTCGTGCTCGTGCACCAGATCTCGCCCTCTGACGCCAGATACGGCGCGAGCATCGTGGATAATAAACCGATCGCGCAACGCGGGGGAGATGAGGAAAAAAAAGGGAAAATTTCCATGGAAACGCCCAGGTGCGCGGGGTCTCGCGCCACATATTACCTGCTTCAAAAGTTGAACGGGTACGAGCTGAATCTGACGCCCACTTCTCCGCCCATGTCTACTCTCGGCACTGGAAACTTCGTCAACTCACTAAGCCACGACCACGGCCTGAGGCGCTTGAAGCAGTACGTCGCCGCTGCCGCCGTGCTGACGTCCTTCGGCTGGTACAAAGAGAACGGGACGAAGGTCTTGCGGGAACGCGAACTTGCTGGCGGGGATCCGAACGGGCCAGCCCCTCAATATGCCTACCTCATCATCGTTGGCTGCGTCAAGGACTTCAAGTGCTACGTGGGCCCCCTGGGTGGATGGAACTCGAGGTGGAAGGATCCCATGGTCTCCGCCAAATACACATTCGTGCTGGAACGCCCAAGTTAGTTTTGCGACCCCTACGTCTTCCAACACTTACCCGACCTGCAGCCAACGACTCGATATTCGGCGATGCGTGGGACAAAGCCATGACGCACCTCAAGGTCATCGAAGGCGAGACTTGTCCGGTTGAGACGGCCAACTTCTTCTTCAGGGAAAAGGGAGAGGACGGTCTGAGGTTCACCAAGCGAGTTTTTGAAAGCAACGACACCGGCATCCGTAAGTGCCCGTAACTGCAAGCAGTCTACCACTCACCGCTAGTAGCGTCTCTCGAAACGTCCCGTTGGCCCGTCGGCCGCGAAAACGCGGCTGTGTTGAAGGACATCTGCATGGACTTCAACGTGCAGCCATTCCCCTTGTACAACGAGCGGGGGCATCTTGTGCCGCCGACAGAAGTCCAGAGAGCCTTGCCAGGGTCCTTGGTGGAGGTCCACTTCCGTTTGACGCACCACAGCTTCCCAAAGAACGGGGTGCAGATGGATTCGATGAACGGTTAGTTCCTGTGCGCCCGCTACTCTTACATGCTGACTGCCGCCCCAGCCGAAGTCGAGCAAGTCGTGACGCTGAAGAGAGGCCGTGCTAAGCCGGAAACGCCTTTCTCGCGTCAAGGGGGTCTTTACCGCCCGTCGCCCTCGCTGCCACCGGCTACCGGCATCGTGGCAGCCCCTGGGACCTCTAACGTCTTGCCCATGAATAGCGGCGCCTCCGCGCAGCAGCAGCCAGCTCCCTCAGCCCTTAACGCGAGCTTCCCTGCTCTGTTCCCCGTCACGCCACCTCCGCCACCGGTGAGCGTACACCCCCCCCTGTTCGGAATAAGTTCGCCGGGACTAGCGGCCGCGCGTGCGGCTGTGGGTGTGCACTCCCCTCTGTACGGAAGCTTCCCTGCTCTGTTCCCCGTTACGCCACCGCCGCCACCGGTGGCCGTACACCCCCCCCTGTTCGGTACACCTGTACCGGGACTAGGTGCGGCTCGGACTGGTTTGCATCCCCCTCTGTTTCCCGCCGGCGCTGCAGCTGCGTTGACTGGGTCCCCATCCAGCTACGTTGCTACAGGGGTGCACCCGCCTCTCTTGCGCCCCGCAGTCGGAGCTAACGCGGCGAACGGCACGGCGATTGGTGGGCCCTCGTACCCGAGCCTGTTCCCGTCCATTGTATCCACGCCGATCCCCGCCATCCCTGGAGCCCTTAGTGCCGCCTCGATTGGTGCTACAAGTACTGCGTACCCTGCCCTGTTCCCTTCGGGTGTCACCGTCTCGCAAACTGCTCTCCATGGAGCCCCGCTTGTAAACTCACATCCGCCACTCTTCCCGCAGACTCCGCCTCCTATGACGGGTGCGCCGGGATCCGTGCAGGCAGGAGGGGCTGCTATTGGCGTCGATACCACAGCAGCGGCGCACGGCAGATACCCATCTACCCCGCGCACTCCAACACAGCCGGCGTCGGCCATCGTGAACGACACCGTGTCCCTCCCATACACGTCCGCCCCGTCCACCGTCGGGATTAACGACACTGCTACGTTCCATGGGATGCGCACCCCGCTCTTCCTCCCGTCCACCCCGTCGCCTGCGCATGGCGCGGGGTCGCCTTCCGACCACGCGGCTGCATCGCAAGGTCTGCGGTCACCGCTGTTTCTGCCATCTACGCCGGCGCGCCCTGTGTCTGCAGCGGCTGTTAACGACGGTGGCCCGATGTATAGTGCTGCGTCATATGAAAGGCACCACGCTGCAGGATCGCCTTGGTCGCTGCCCAATCCAGCAGCCTTCGGCGCCCCTTACCAAGTATGTTTCCACTACGACACCTAGCGTGACTCTGATGTGTCGCTATAGGACAATGGCATTCAGAGGCCCCGTAATGCTCTAACCGACACATTGTATCGGGGTAACACCGGGACTCTATATGGTACTCCGCGCCGTTCGGCGGATTCCGCCACCTTCGTTCCTCTGTACGACGAGATGACTATGACTTCTGCGGGCAGCTCTTACACCGCTGACACCGGTCCAATGCACGGGCCACCAGGCCTGATGTGGGGGCCATATCACGAGGCGGCTGCGCAGCTGCCGCTAACGTATCCCGGGCACGACTCCAGCTCGTCGGAGATGGACGACTTCATCGTGCCTGACGACGCCACAGACTCCGAGGGAGAAGGCGACGATCTAACTCTCGACGACAATAATCCCCTCGAGTTGTTGAGGAGCAAACGCGAAAAAGTCCTTGGCAAGCGCAAAGCCGTATTCGAAGACGACGACCTGGCTGTGCGAAAGGCTAAACGCGTCGCCGCGGCGAAAAACGGTACGGGGTGCTGACGCCCGACAACTTTGCATTAATTCACGTTTCAAAGGCGTTTCTTCCGATGACGAAGCGGACGTAGTGCGCCGCGTGGGGGGCCGCGGCAAGTGGTAAACGCTGGATCTGATGCAATACGCCTACGACTGGTGTACCTATTTAGACGATATACATGCTGTGAAAACTTTAAATTCAAGCTCAAAGAAGAGTGATATACATGCTGTCCCTGAGTAAGTCAGAAAGACCGTCGTTGACGGTACTAGTAATAGCTCATTGGGAGCAAGACACTGGGCGTATCACGGTCTTGAAATGCGGACCACGACGCGTCCCCGCCTGAACGCCTCGTCCATTCCACCACGATATGGGAGTCCCAGTCTGGAGTTGTGAGAAAACCGGCAACTAGTTTGCACCCGAGCTGAAAGCGCGGTGGGGCGAGCTTGGTGAGGATCCCCGTCGCTGTTTTAACGTCGGTCACGCTGACGAAAAGGACGATAGCCAGCCGCGGCAGAGCGAACGTGTAGTCGTCGAGCAGCCTCATGAACGTCGTTATCACCGTTCCGTCGCTGCGGCCCAGCTCCAGTCTTCGAACGCACCGCAGTGCGCGTAGCAGCCGCTCTGTCGCGTCCGTGTCGCTTCTTCGAAATGCGATGTTAACGACCGAAGCGGCTCGCAGCAGTGGCTCGCAATGGTCGATAAAGTCTCCAAGCGAGCGGCTGTAACCTGTCAAGTGCAACGAGACGATGGACGGAACGTCTAGCAAGGAGACGACCATCAGCGCATCCGTCGTCGTGTAAGACACGATCAGGTGAGTGACTGAGGTTAACGAGATACGGCGGGCGCTGCCCAGCTCTGTGCACTCAATCTCGTCCAGTTGTAACACAACCAGTTGTTTAACCGAGCCGAGGGCGAATGCGAGGGCGTCCCACGTGAGATTGGTCGCCTTGGGAAGATGGAACAGGCGCAAAGCGGTCAGGTTCCGAAATATGGCCTGGCTGTCGCCCTGTGACGGTAAGATCGACCTGGGATCCTCTCGGTTAGGCGCCTTGTTAGCGTTAGGTGAAGTTATACGCACTTGAGTGCCAGATCCCTCAGCGTATGCCATTCACCGCAGAGGTGGAACATCGCGGAGTTGTTGGGATGGGTTCGTGGAAGTTGGAATGTTGCGCGGGACAGATTGGGGCTGTCGAATGTCGCTAGCTGCTCGAGGACCTGCGTAAACCCGCCCGCTGGGTCTCCGATGACCTGCAGGGTGCCGACCTGGTGGAACGCCGCTTTCACTGCAGGGAGGACCTGTGCAACGTACTCCTGCTGAGTTAGGTTGATGACTGTTCCGGCGCGGTGCATCCCTGTTGGGACCACGGACTCGAGGGTCTCTACGCGGTACCCGACAGGTGTGCCGTCGGGGAATAAGTCTAAGGTAAGTGAGATGGGCGCCCCTTTGGATCTCGCCAATTGGGCGGCGATGGAGTCCGTGTTCGAGTAGCGATGGAAGGTGAATCGCGTCCAGTATCCGGTGTGCAGATAAATGAGATCACGCCACAACGGGCAGATCAAGCAGAGCGCCTCGCGAAGCGCGACGAACGCCTGCCAGGGGGAAGCAAGGAAGGCATCCAGGATCATGGAGAGAATGTCGTCTAGAATCTCGTTGGGCATGTCGTTGAACTCTCGACGGGAAGGCATTTCTGTCATGCTGGATACGACGGAAGGCGCTGGTGGAAGGAACGGCGGACGACTCTTATATATGGCGACTCCGATCTCAGATTCAAAGGGGTGACAATAGGGGTATCTGCATCACTCGGGTGTACTACGGACGAATGAAACGGACTGCGCGGAACGCGTTGAGGGTGTATGCCTGGCAACAAATAAGCGTCTGACGACAACAGTAGGGTAGGTAGCAACCCTGTCGTATACCGTCTGGGATCCATACGCTGGCGTGTCTGCGCGAAAGAGCTCAACCACACAACAGACGAGAGACCCTTGCTGAAGGATGTCCCCGTCGATCGATGAACATGGTGTTTCGCGCGCAAAGGTGGATAACACGCTGCGGGGTACATCTGGCACCGCGACGTCTTCTGAGACGTTGACGATATCCTGGGAGAAGGTGAGCGTCTGAAGGGGCCCGAGGGAAGACGGTTTGTACAATAACTGTGTCAGGGAAAAGCCGAACGAATACGACTCCGTTTGCAAGGCTCTCTGGCCCCTGGCTCCAGTGCTCCTCACTTATGATGCGCTGCTAGACGTTCAAGGTGGAGCGACGCCGGAAAGCGTGTACTGACCGTGCTGTAATCGCTCTTGTCTGCAACGATGACGCTGTCCAGCACTTGGTTCTGGTTGTCGAACATGACGCGGAGCATTGGAGAGTGTTCGTCTGGGGCAACCAGGACCAGCACCTGTAGCAAAATCAAAGGCGGCCTAGCACTAGTAGATAGCCGGAAATACGCGACTGCCGGAGGCCATGTCCATAACGTGGTGTATGCAGCCGAAAACGAGCGCACGGAAAGGCGTTCCGTCTGGGGCGACGTAGTAGTGGTAGATGTGGTTCTCTAGCGACTGCTGTACCCCGAGGACGAAGTCAGAGGCGAATTGCGAAGTGGCCAAGATCGTTGCCATTGTGGATGTTGGTCGAGTGATAAGTGAAGCCCCTATACTATCCACTGTCCTTCCACTTCCCCATGGAACTCATGCTGGGCAAACTGTCGTACCCGGAAAGCATTCGAGCCGGCCGCCCTTGGAGAGACGAACATGGTCATTTAACTACACACTATGTCGACCCAGCCACGGGTGAACCACTCTTGGTCCTTGTCATTGGCGTGCTCGCAGAGGTACTTGCTGTTGACGGGTCTTTCCTTCGCGTGCGTCTTTCGAGTGTCTGAAGTACGAAGTTTGACGGCCCCTACAGATGTTAGTGTTGGTTCCTCCTGAAGACGCTTATCTGCGAGGACTGTTTGACGCGCAGCAGACTGTGTTGTCAAGGATCATCTTCGCAGAGCGCAGTGATATGAGCCGCGTAAGGATGCACTCTTTGAACTCGCCAGGCTGATAGACGGTCAGTAGACGGTGGTCAACAGAGCGTTGTGGAACCACGGCGGCTCTTCGGATGAATACGGCACGATCTACGTACGACTGACAGATGAGACGTTGTCGGTGAGTTTGGCCACGGATTTACAGAGCGCGTTCCAACAAAGGCTCAGGCTAGGCTCGACTTTGCTGCTACGAATGGAACGCCTCTGGACGACCTTGCTCGTTGCGCACCTGTGCTGCAGCCACCTGACGTGCAGCTGCTGGAGCCGGGCGGTTTGATGGCTGTTTACGTCGACCCGTTCCGTGCGGATCTCCCGACCGCCGAGTCTGAGAACATATATCGCCGGGTGCGTAAATTGGGGCGAAGACATGGACTGTACTTAAGCTTCTGACAGATGTACGGGCTAAACGCCTCTCATACGATCCGGCTATTCAGGAGTAGCTGATGCGGTAAAATAGCTTCGTTTAACGCCCGCTTAATCTTCCAGTAGCAGGTGGAGGATGATGTGAATCATAAGTAGCTCTAATGTCTCGCGTAGTCTAATTTTTCTTTCTGCTGCTGCGGACGTTGTGGGGGGGCGGCGGCCCGCCCCCGATGGCGACGTAGCTTGTGATGTACCACGAGATCGCGTAAGGACTCGCCGGGGTGAAGCGGGGAACCACCAAGTCCGTACTGTGGTCAGCTGCGAGCAGGGCTGGCGAGTCGGAGGTACACGAAAGGCTGATGGCAGGCTGTGAAACGAAGTGAGACTTTGAGTGTTACTCATGCGCAAGACAGACCATGGGTGTTTGGAGAGAGAGGAATAGGGGATCGATTGGACCACAGACCTCCCGCAAGGGAGAGAAATAGGGGGATGGGCTCATTGATTGTACGGCTTCGAGATGTAACTTACTGGCATAATGGATGACCTACTAGATGACGTCCTGCGTCTTGTTCTCTCCTGACCACGCCAACGGGAAGCGAGGTTGAAGGCGGCGACAGCCGACACCTTGTATCATATATCATCCCTCCTATTAAAGATTTCCTCTTGTTCCTTGAGCGATCTTCGGGGCGATCCTGATTCGCGACTCGGAAATCGGTCCGAATTTCCGTGGACCGATTTCCGGCCCGGGATCGCTTGAAAGTCCCTTTCGACCCCGCGAAATGAATTTAAGGATGTTCGTACCCCAGGTGTTCTGCTCTTGCCACCATGCCCCGCATCTTCTTCCCCTCCGCATTCAGCCCCGCCACACCCGCCGCGGGGTCCCCCGTCTTCGAGCTCCGTAATCCACGCGGCCATGTCCTCTCCATCCAGCCCATATCCAACACCGTTGTCCGCGTTGCACACCAGCTCCCACTCGACAAGTTCCCGCAGAAAACGAATGGTGGGATCGCGTGGGAGCCCCCCGTCTCGTCAGCTGCCGTGGAAGTGCGTGTCTCGAATAACCTGGGGTTCATTGCAACTAACACCGTGTGCAGATCGACCGCACGAGCGGGACCGTGAAGACGGACGCGCTGACCGTGAAGGTCAACTTTGAGGGCTGCCCGAGACTCGAGTGGTTCACCAAGGACGGCATCCCGTTCCACGCCGACAGCCACACGCGCGCGTACGCGTTTGATGCTGCGTCCGGCGGAGTCATGCATTATGTAGGTCCAGCGAATTTTGGTGTGGCTGAAGACTTACATTCCTCCAGGTCGAGCGCGAGAACTACCTTCCGACCTCCGAGGACGAGTTCACGTCGACGGAGCCGTATGTGCACCCAGAACGCAACGAATTTGTGTATGGACTCGGCGAGTCGCGCGGAAGTCTCATGAAGGCCGGCAAGAAATTCACCATGGAAGGTCGCGACGCCTTATCGTATGATTGGGAGCACGGCGATCCTCTGTACAAGCTCAACCCATTCTACACTGTGTACAATAAACAGACCAAGCTATGGCACGGGATATGGTACAACAATCTCAGCGACTCCACCTTTGATATGGGCTCGGAAGCCGACGTACTCTGGGGTTGTTTCCGAGTATACAAGGCCAACAGTGGACCGCTCGACTACTACGTGATCCTCGGTGATGGTACCCTTCCCTCCGTTCTGACCGAGTACGCGCGCCTTGTCTCTCCTGCAGGCCCCTCTTCTGCTTTCGCAGCATCCCCGTCCCTGCCGCCCCTCTCGCAGTTCGGCTACCTTTCTTCGAGCCTTGCGCTCTCCGCCGATCCCCACGCGCAAGACGCCATCATCCAATTCCTGAAGGACTGCCGCATCCACGGCTTCCCCGTCGACGGCCTCTACCTCTCCTCCGGCTGGTGCCAAGGCAGGTTCTTCGAATAGTCGAGCGCACTGAATTAATTATTTTTTTCCAGACGAATGCAACGGTGACCGCAACTACTTCGTTTGGAACCGCGCGCGCTACCCGTCGCCTGCGGACCTCGGCCGCATCGTCGAGACGGAGCTCGGCGTACAGTTCATCGTGAACATCAAGCCGTGGCTCCTCGAGGGCCACCCTTGCTTCTCCGAGGCGCTCGCGCAAGGCACCTTCGTGCGCCCCGCGCCTGACGCAGAGGCTGGTGACGACGCGGCGCGCAGCTGGGTGTGGGCGTGCGGCTTCGCGTCGCACAAGCCCGGCGCATACTTTGACTACTCCACGCGCGCGGCGCGCGACTGGTGGGGCACGCAGATCCGCGAGGAGCTCCTCGCGCACGGGCTCACAGGCATGTGGATCGACAACAACGAGATGGCGGGGATGACGGACGACGAGGAGCGCTTTGTCGGGGAGGTCGGCTTGTTTGGGCCCAAAGGGGACAGCGTGGAGACGCGCATGGGGTGGGGCGGCGGGGAGATCCGCCTCGGGAGCGTGGGGAAGGCGGTGCAGACTATGGGCATGGCGCGCGTGCGTATTACCATTTCCTTGCTGCATCGGAGCGCTCACACCCAGACTAGACGACGTACGAGACCGTGCTCGCTGCCCGGCCAGAGCACCGCCCCGTGATTGTGTCGCGCTCCGGTGTCCCGGGCATCCAGGCCTACGCGCACGCGACGTGGAGCGGGGACAACTCGACGACGTGGAAGGCACTCAAATGGGGGACCAAGATGACCCTGAGCGTCGGCATGAGCTTCGGCCCCGGATTGTATGGGCACGATATCGGCGGTTCGTGCAAAGCGCTAATATGCTTCCTCTGATTAACCGTGGTCGGTTTTAGGGTTCGCTGGGGAGCACCATCCGAGTCCTGAATTGCTTGTTCGTTGGTGCCAGAATGTGAGTTTTCGCTGGCGTCTAGCGTGGATCCTATCTGACTGAGTTACAGGGCGCGTGGCACTCGCGTTTCACTGTCGTGCGTCTAGGTTTTCTTTGGGTCCGCAATGAGCGCTAACAGTACAGTAGCATTCCTGGAAGGAAATCTCGACCACGATGTGGATGTACGACGACGTGCCTGGGATCAGCGACATGATCCGTGATGCGCTGGCCTTCCGATATCGCCTCGCGCCCACTTTTTATTCGCTGTACGTGACGGACTACCAGCGGCACGGCTGGCCGCTCCTCAAGGTATTCATCATCGCACCTCTGCGCCGATTGCAACGCTGACTATCTTGCAGCCCCTGCTGTGGCACCATTCCGTCGACCCGGCGACGCTGAAAATGGACGAGGAGTTCCTCTTTGGCTCGCATGTGCTCGTGGCGCCCGTCACCACGAAGGGCGCGACCACGCGCCGCGTATACCTTCCCGCGGAGACCAATGACGGCGAGATGGCGGTGCAATGGTGCGAGCTCGACACGGGCGTATGGCACGTCGGCAAGGGCGCGTTTATCGAGCTCGGTGAGTCGTCGCTCTCCTTCTCTTCATGCCGTCGTCTAACACCGGGTCTTTTTCCTAATAGACGCGCCGCTGGAGCGGACACCGGCGCTCGTCCGCGCGGGGGGCGTGCTCGTCCTCGGTGGCGCATGCACGCGCAACATCTACGACGGCGTTGCATCGCGCACGGTGCTCGTGTTCCCCACGCCGACGGGCGCGTCGCACGGGAGCTTCACGCTCGTCGAGGACGACGGCGTGTCGAATGCGCACACAGGCAAAGGTGTATACACCGAGCTCGTCGTGTCGTTTACTACGGGCGGCGCGGGAGCCGAGGTGGTGCATGGGGCGTATAAGCTCCCGTACGAGGTTATCTGGTTTGAACTGCCTGCGGGCGATGAGCGGAAGGTGGTGGTAAATGCGAGAAAGACGGAGCGCCGCAAACAGAATGGGGGCAAGGAGGAGGTTGGGATTGTGGTTGATTTCTGATTCCCTTCGAGTAAATTGTAATGCGGCCGCTGGCCTGGAGTTTATATCGCAATTTTGTTGACTATTAAATCGTGGAATGATCTTCCAGCATTCAACTTCTGGCTCACCACAGAAATCCGATGGGCGAGTCGGCGCGGGCCACCCGGATTGGCAACTTCCGGCAACTTCCGGCTCCAACCCGGCTCCGAGTCGGGAACTTCTCTCACGAGTCAACAGACTTCAACCTTGCTTCAACCTGCCCGCCGAGTAGTGGACACGGTTATCGACCCCGCCGGACGTCAAAGGCAATGATAGACCCTCTTTTCGGTTTCTTGCGCTGGCCTCGGAGAATTTTGGGAGTTTAGGCGTCCCGACTCCTTGACGACCTCGGATGAGATTACGAACGATTACGAACGACTTGGCCAACGCAGCGCTGCGTACTCTCTTTCGCCGCATCCGAGATCGTTCCTAGAGGCTAGACCTCACCTATACCTGTATTTGTCGCCATTCCGAGCGCCTTGACTATTGGTTCCCTATTAGTTCAATGCGCCAACCCGAATAAGACGTCGACTAGTCTACATATCAGTGGCGGGTGCCAGCACATGGATACTCTTAAGCTTCTGACATATTTCACCGACTACCATCCCGATATGGAGAACATCCGCTATTTTTTCTTTGCATGCATTCCATCTATCTCAGTCCATTCCGAGTCACCGCACGCAGATGGATTTTTGCTTGATCTTCGGCGCGCTTTTCTAGATACATACTGCAACTCTTACGGCAAGGACACGGTGGGTTGGCCACGGTCCATCGAATTTCTCCCAGGTCTGTTCTAATTTCAGCTTCCGGTCAGTGATGCCATCCTCTGCATAATTAATAGTTGCTTGAAACTGTTTCATTGACTTTGGATTCTCCTATGCTTTGATGAAGATTAAAAGTAGACTCTATCAGCCGGCGCCGGCCACAATTCAGGTTTTTCATCTATTCGTTTCTCACCCTCATCCTTGACATGATTTGTTTCCGGCCGAACATATGTCTATCAACTGCATACAGGTAGAGATGCTCGGCATGCAGACTGATAATCTTCCTGCCATTCTGTCTCCACCAAACTGCTTCTCTGTCATCGCTGCATTTAGGATGATATCCTGCGAACATCGAGACGGTCCCAGGTCTGCTTTCCCCTCACCACGATGCATGCCTGCATCGTCGCAATCTCTGCGTTCTTTATCCAACTTTCTTTTGCTCAAATCTCCGTCGGCACGCCGTGCGTAAACACCATTCCAGCTCCCGGTAGCATTCATCGAGAGGTTCCTCCCGTCTAGGTCGAACGTTGCGGCCTGCCAGACCGTCCAGCTTTCTTGGCAAGGTGGAATAGGTAAGTGATTAATGACAGTTACAAGGCTCTGGCTGAATTTGAGCCCCAAGAACCGTGGCTATTGGTATGACTGCGCTTACCCTTTTCCTTTCCATCCATTTAACCATTTTTCAGAGGTCAGTATTCCATGTCTCAGTATCAATCCAGCTCACATTCGATATATCCTAGCATTCGGTCCGCTTCTCCTCCACTGCCTGCGCTAGAGAACCTTGGTTCTTCGCTCGGCGCTTCATTTTCTTGGTTCGTCGACCCGAGCGTCCCTGCAGGTGCGTATTCATACCGGAGCCCTTAAACTTGACTGAGCCTTAAATACCAGGAACTAGCGTCTTTGTCGAAGTGCAGGACAGCACCGGAGAGTCCGGGCGGTCTTCTCCGTTCACCATCCAACCAGGAAGTCAGTGGCCTTCTTTAATTCACCAGGAAAAAAACTCAATGATAATAGGTACCTTGCGCGGTAGTTGTACCGTTGGTCAAGGGGTATTCACAGTTAAAATTTGCCACACAGGGTCGGAAAAGTGCGTTAAGACCCTCTGGACCCCTACCTACCTATTAGCCGATCCCCATCGGGTAATTTCCCACGCAATTTTGCGGAAATGTCATTTTTTGGCTTCAACGGGACCCTAATGAGGCATGAATTTGCGGTAAATCCGGCACCCAAAGCAGATTTTGCCCGTGTTCGATCTTATTTTGGGGCCTTCTTGAGGTTCCCGACCTGCAAACTCTAACCCCAAAAGAATCATTTTTTTGTAAACTCTTCTAAAAGCATTTTTAGAGGAGTCTGAGCCAAGTCCGAAAAGTGAAATAAGGTCTCTCGGAGGGGTACCTACCTATGAGGCTGTGTCTCGGGATCTTCCGGCGGATACCCCTTGCCGTTGGTGGGAGTACGAAGCCCGGCCAGGTTATAGGTGGCGGCTCTCAAATCTCCGGAAATACTAGTACTGGTACCTCTGGAAACACACCAGCGGGATCTGGCGATGGAAGTGGCGCTGATCCTTCAAGCTCAAGCATAACTGATACGGGAACCAACACGGGCGGCGGCGTCACGTCGCCGTCTTCAACTTCCCAAGCAGGTTCTGGGGATCTGAAGGATAAGACAGGAGACTCTCAGGCTGGTAGTTCAGATGCTTCAGCCGTCGCAGCCGTTTCTCCTTCCGCTGGTAATTTTGTCGACTCTGGCCCGGCTTCAATTTCTTCGTCTTCAACTCCAACGCCTACCTTTCCACCTGAAACACCATCCGAATCTTCTGCTCAATCCTTTTCGGCCGCTTTGAAGTAAGGCTCGCTCCTTTCGTGATTGGATCATATTGACGCGCCACAATAATAAATTTAGCTCTGTTTTGGGATCTTCTACTATTTCCGATCCTGCGCTTGGTGGAATCACCCGCGCTTCCTCGACACCTACCGGCAACGAAACTGGACAAACACTGCCTGCGACAACTGGCGTCCTGTCACCTGGCGGCGCTTCAAGGTAATTTTAATAAAAGAATACCGCGCTGCACCCTTGACATGAAATTCCAGCGCCGGGCCTGGACAGTCTACCAGCGGATCTGACAATACTTTCTCAAAAAATAATGTCACGATGTCTGGATCGGTCATTGCGGGCATAATTGCGGCCAGCGTGGTATGCGCCTTGCTCGCCGCCTGTTGTGTTATACGCAGGTGTCGGCGCCGGCGACCAGACACTCCGGACAGGCTATCGTATCCATTCAGCGTTTCGGGCGGCTCACGTATGTTGTGCGCATCCCACCTACTTATTCCGTCTGATGTTGTGTTTTTCTAGAAGCCTCCGCTACCCGAGAGATGGTGGGGAGATCCGGCTACCCAGCCAGCACATTTTCGTCCTGGGGAAACCACGGTGATCTTGCGGACGAGCGCGCTCTTTCACCCACGAGCACCCCGCTGGTCCATGGGACTACGGAGAGCCAGCCATGGGAAGGGGAGCAAGGCACGATAGAGTCGCGCTATGCAGCTGCGTTCACTCCTGGGCATATCGCTTCGTCCTCGTCTATCGACCGGAACGACCCAACTTCCCAGCGCCGCTTCCGAGGCCCCATCCCGAAGTCCATGACTGACGCCCTGCCATCCGATGCTCCCTCGGCCATCCCGGGAGAGGGGCTCCACAACACACGTCCAACTGACGGAGCTCCTGTGCAGATCTTTGACGAGATCCGGCCTCTGGAGATGCCATCCTGGGGAACAGCACATGGAATGATGACGGGGCGACAGCCTGTTGTCGCTGGCTATCCACCACCCTACACAAGCAGATGACACTTTTCCCTTAATTTGTACCCCAGGTATTTATTCACCCGTCCCGTCTGGCGCTCCTCTCCAACTTGAAGTTGAACTTACGAACTATCATGCATCGTGTGTCTTTGAATAACTTCGGGTTGTTTGACAGCAGAAGCTGATCTGCGCTGGGTGTTGCGAGTATCATTCGGACTGACTCGTATTGGACAACTACTCACAATGATTCTACGGCACTGCGGCAGAGAAATCGAAGTTCACGGCGAACTTGAACCCGCCTATTTGTGTTTTCATTGAGCTGTTCGTTGACAAGTGTCGTCGAAACTTGATGAGAGGATTCACGCTTTATCCCAACTTTTTTCCCGCCTTTCTCCGCATTCTCCGTACTGTCCCTTGCAAGAGAAACGTTTTCTGTATCCCCTTCTGGACTTTGAGGTTTAGCGTCCCGAAACGGGTTTCGTTTGTCCTTGCTTGTCAGCTTTTCCTCTCGCGCACTTTTTTTGAAGTTTTCTGTCGGACATGCTGCCCTTCCTACGATATGCCCTCGACTCCCTTACGCCGGCGGAGCCCTTGCAATGTTTGCACATCGATAAGATGATCGCGGGATCGCGCGAAGAAAGAGACAAAGCAGACCTGAGACTTGGGACAAAGCACAAAGAATCGGCCCGGCATGACTGGAAGCCAAGATAAAAGGCGCCGCCATTTTTTTCCTCCCCATTCTCAACTCTTCCCTCAATAATTTCTTTCTCCGCGAAACGCGTCTTTACCACCCGCCATTCCGCGCATTACCCGCTCCTCGATTGCAAGACCAACAAAAGCCTCTCACGACATCCTTACGAACCGCCCATTCACTTTCTTTTCGTTGTGACCCTTTACACAACCATTATGTTCTTCCACAATGCTGCCACGGTACGATGGTTTGCTTTTCACCTTTGTGTCAAACCTCATGAATCCCAGCACCGTCACTCCCGCGTTCCATCGGCCGTAAAGCTGGCTTGGGAACCGTTCCATATGGCTAGTTTCTTTCGCACCGCAGCTGCGGTGGGCGAAACTGAGCGGTATCATGAATTGTACAAAGACTCGGAGCCTCTCCCGCGCCCTCCAAGGGGAAGGGCGGACACCGTGTATTTCCAGCTACCCAGCAGTGGCGGAGATGATACCACATGCTACGTACTATCGTGGCCGCCCTCCCTCGGCACTCCCAGCCTCTGTTCCCCGTCGAGCGCATCTTCGTCCGCGAGCGACTCTTCGTTCGTGAGTGTATACTACACCCCGCCGACCACACCTGCGTCGTCCTCCCCTACGAGCACTCTGTCCACCCCGCCGAATCGGAAGCCCAAGGTCTTGGTAGACGCGCTGGACTTCATCGACCTCACCGACGACGAGAACTTCCCCCCGCTGCTCACCAAATTCCTGCACGCGAAGCCGCCTACGTACCGCCCCGCTGGGTATAGACGCCGCAGCGTGCAGCCGGGGGAGCCCGGCCTCAAAGGATGGGCGCGTCTCCGGCGCAATGCACCTTCTGCGTTGCGGATGGCGCCGATCGAGCGGGAGGTGGCCAGAAACAAGCCCCGCTACATTCTGGAGTTCGACGACGAGGACAGACTGGTCAAGCCGCAGGCTGACCTGGCGCTAATTCGCAGGGAGAACACCCCCGATCAGCGCCGTCGGCTGCTCGACTTGTTGATGAACCTGTCCTGAGCCATCTTGCCCATTATGCCATTATGATTTTTCCCCCTTGACGTCTTTGTATCATACTCGACTCTATAATCCCACCTCTTAATACTTTGTATATTTACTTTAGTATGATGTGTAGCTTGTTTTCATGTAGCAATAACGAAAATGACGCGCGGGGAACGCAAAAGAAAGCATTAAATCGCATGCCACTAAACTAAGAGAGCAATGCGAAAGTATTGCCGTGTCGCTATGGGATGCGTGTGGGTACCGCAGCTATTATATCTTGAAACGATGCCTCGCCGTCGTCGTCCGATTCATCTGCTCCGGCCTCTCCGGCCTCCTCGACGGGAATCCTGGTTCCAACTCGAAGCACGTCAGTAAGCGCCGAGGCAAAAGATAAACAGACCCACAGAAAACCGTGACGAACGCACGCGGGCCCTCGATCCGCTGGAACAGTACCCTCTCCGTCTTGCACGCCGCGCCGACAGGCTGCGGGTCGAGACGCAGATCCAGCCCTGGTCCACCGGACGCCTCCACGCGCGCGATCTCCTTGGTGCTCATCGAGATGCAGCGCGCGAGGGCCTCGAGGAATCCATTTTTCCCCGGCTCGGGCGTCCACAGGCCGTAGTACAGGGACGCCGTGAGCGACAGTAAAGACGCGGGAAGGACGCGGAACGCATCGGCTGCGAACGCGGCGTGGTGCGAGACGTGCAGGTGCCGGAGCGCGGGAAGCTCGCACAGGAGCTGCGCGTAGCCGGAGGAGAGGTGGCTGAGGACGCTGAGGTTGTCGAGGCGCAGCGTGTGGAGGGAGGCGCCGCCGACGCGCTCGCGCGCGTCCCCGGGAAGGAAGAGCGGCGCGCGGAGCTGCAGCCCACCGATGAAGCGCACGTCGAGGTCGTGCACGGAATCGCCGCAGATGGTGAGAACGCGCGCGAAGTGGGCAGACGCGTTTTCGTGGCTGCTGTCCAGGCGGACGCGCTGCAGGCTGTGGGACGGCAAGGTTCCGGCGAGGGCCATTACGTGGCAGTCGCGCAGGTGCAGCTCCCTCAGGGCGGGAAGTCCGTCGAGAAGGGAGGGCAGGATGCCAGGAGCAAAAGTCGTGGCAAAGCCGGTGAGGTGTTTTGTAGGAAAATCCCACAGAGCAACGGGACATTGTGAGAGGTAGAGATGAGTGAGGTTTGGCGCGCGGATGAGAAAGTCTTCCAAGCCTTTCTCGAGCGCTTCGGACTCGGTGGATAGTTGATAGTCCAAGGCCGCGGTATAAATATATCGTCCAAGTTCGGGCCGTTCTTCCAGCGTCCGAAGGAGCAAACGAAGGGAGGCTGCGGGCCATCCGGTATGTTTCCGGCCTTTCCAACCTGTGAAATCAAGAGAAATGTTCCTATACAACACCTACCAGGAAGCAAGATTAGAAAAGAAACGAGATAACATCAAAAAGAGCATACCCGTTCCACGGCGCGCCGCAGCTCGGAGCACACTTGACTCAACGCGCTGAGAGAGAAGCGTGCCTCGGAGAAATCGGAGTATTTCTCGGAGATGTACAAGGCTGCCGCGTCCATTGCAACGGGGTATTTTTGGTCGGATATCGACGCCGCGATATGTTCGAGGATTTCCAGTGGTAGGTCGAGGAGCTCGACCCTCGGGCGGTTCCAGTAGTCTTCCCAGAATATCAGCCATGAAAAAAGGAACGATATCAGACGACACACATAAATTTGAGAGCGTTCTACGAGGAATCGTCGCAGGTCGCGGTGTGGCATCGGACGAAGACGATTCCGACTCGGACGACCGAGTGTCGTCCTCAGATTCGTCGTCAGACGCGTGTGATGTATCCAAGGTCTTTTTAGGCGCAAAATGAAGACGGCGCGAGGCAAGACGGCTTTTTATTCGGTTTGAGAGAACGGTAAGAGCAGAGGAACCTGCGGAGAAGAAGGTAGCCCCAGAATGTGCGGCTGAAAATGATGAGTACATCGAGATATTGCGAGAGCCTGTTACTCACAAGACTCTACAGACATTGATAGCAAAGAAAACCAAGAAATGTGCAAGTACAAGAGGTTCGACGAAAGGGTCACCGTGTCACAAACACGAACAGTAACGCGCCATCGGACGGTCGGCCCGGAATGTATTTACGTAAGTAATCCAATTTAGGGTAATGTGACAGGTTGTTCAGTGAATATTCGCAACATCGCTCATTCACCTGTGTCTATGATACTATCCGTTTGCTGGAAGGCATGGAAGCTGTGCGACCTTAGGGTCCGTTACCGGTATTCCCCTCACATACCTTTTACTCTGGAGACTGGAGGGAATCATAGCGACCCTTGAAACGGATACTACGTAGTACGGACGTCGAACGCGCAGGGAGCAAAGGAGCTCCAGTTTCGGCACCTCGAGCCCGCAGCTTGTTTGACCTTGATACAAGCACAGAAAAGCTCGACTCCGAGCGGTGTTCGGCGTCCACTCCAAGCCGGTGTGCAGTTGACGACTTAGACGGTTGTATCGAGCGGGAGACTTGCCCAATGCTCTCCTTGTAGCGTTGGATGTTTCTCGGGAGTCATATGGTGATCGTGTGCCTTGACTTGTCATTACTGGCATAACTACATACTTCCAGGACCGCATAACCCAGGAAAATAAAATGTCCACCAAATTACACCGCCTGCGATACTGGGTCGGCACCCTGACTCGACGTCACTGTGACCGAGGAGGGCTTGCCTTTGGTCGATATATCGAGGCTGAACTGCCCGTTGGCTTGTTTCGTCATGGCTGTCGCTGCGACATTATCTACGCCCGTGATGGCCAGGAAAAGTTGAGCCAGAGTACTGTTCGAAGACGCAGTAACCGAGGTGGTGGTCTGGCCCTTCTTGTTCGAGGCTACCGCGGAAATGATGGTGATTTTGTCTTTGACCGGTTTCGGGGTCACCGTCGCCGGCGGGGTTGACGTCGCTGTGGTGGTCGAAGGGGGAGGGCAAGACGTAGCGGCCGGGGTAGGGCTACCGGGCCAGGGAGATAGCTGGCCAACGATGGTCGGAGTGGCAGGAGGTGCGGCCAGATAATTCCCGTATGTGAATGGCCCAGATCCCTTAGCGAGGAACGGCATCACGTTGAATTCGAAGGGTACTTGAATGGGGATCAGCAATTGTGAGCAAGAAACTGCAGAAATCACGAACTTTGTTGGGTGCCAAAGGTTGTGAGCTCGGGGAAGATATACTCGAATATCGGTTGAATGAATTGGCCGACGGTCAGCCCTCGGGGCCCCTGGATGAAGGTGTCATTTACCATACATGTGGCAGGAAAGCAGAACAAAAACTTACTGGAGACGGTCCGTTGGTGTAACGGAAGCCGACTTCACGAGTTGCTGGGCTCGCATCTTGCTTGCCGAGACGGTATGTGACCCTTCCGACGGGTGCGACGCTGCTCGGCTGAGCTATGACAAGACTGCGCTCGGTTTCGTCGCCAGTGCAAGGATCGACGTCGATCGCATAGAACTCGATCGTTGTTGCAGTATCTGTTTTCAGATTGAGTTTATTTTGTTGACGGGTACGCTGAAAGTCACTTGCCAGTTCCGAATGCCACGCCCCTAGGAGGGAGGGAAAAAATATCAGCGCATTGATCCCTGAGGGATATGAAGGGTTGTACCTGGTTTCTCCGGTCGCGAGATTTGGATTAGGGTCGATAATGGCATATTGTGCTCTCTCCGCAGTGATGTACGCCGGTTTGGTACCAGGAGCCGTCCAAATGCCTAGATTAGCCTCCAGCGAATATATTGCAAGAACCTGTTGGGCATTAGTGGACACCACGAACGAAAATCGATTCCACATACGCCTTCTGGTGTTTTGATGCCGCTGAACGTGACGTAATCTCCGACGGCGAGAGGCGCCATGATACGAGGATCAAGTCCGCCTTTAGTTACTTTGGCAGGATCGGGGTAGGTACTTGAGATGAGGATGTAAATATGGCGATGAGTATAGATGTTTCCTGTACTTACAAAGTGGATAGGTATTTGTTGTTCTTGTCCACTGGGCTACAAACGTCGTCAATAAAATGAGCTCAACAGCATGTATCGCTTACCGATTCGTCAAAGGACATTCAGGATCCGTGGTGTTGCGGGGAATGCAGAGGGGGAAACCCTACAGTGAATTTGAACAACATTATCCCTGCGGGCGATGATCCACATACCGTAGAAGCATGGACCGACGGATTGTCAGAATCCACGCTCCACAAAGGATATGAAGTATATGCGAGCCCATAGCGGCCCAACGGCTGCGAAGACAATAATGAGTGGAATACTCGAATAAGGATCACAAAAAACGCACGTCATTGAGGACGCATTCCGTAGTGTCAACAAAGAAATGACCAGTAGCGAAGTTGATTGAAGCGATGAAACCTTGGAGGAGTTGTGTCGATTCTTGGGCAATGTAAACCAACCCTGCGATGTTCTGGCCTGACACGACGTTGCCGAAAACCTGAAGGTTGTTTGCGTTATGGGTACTGAGTGTTCTGAAAGTGAAAGTGAGACTTACCGTCGCCTCCCAAGAGACACTCCCGAGTAACGGCAAGTTGGGTTTACCATTTACGAACAGCTCAGACCAGGCGACCGTGATAGATGGCAAAGTAACGAGGGTATTCTGGCAACTGGTTGAAAAACTCTGAACGAAAATCTTGTTAGAATGCTGACCTTTGGAATGACGATGTTGAAGCCGTTGACGGTAAGCGTGCCACCAGCCAAGGGGCCAGCAGCTGCAGTCAGCGTCATACTGGGAGCTTGTCAGTTACGGTGGCTGGTGAGAGTATGGAGACGTACCTGTCGATGGTACCAATGAGATTGAAGGGACTAGGGCCATATGCAGGCGCACTCTGGGAGTAGACAGCGCCGGAAAGGACGACCAATGTCAGCGCGCGTTTAAAGACAGCCCCAAGGTTGGAAAACATAGTAGCGTGGTGAACCAAGGGCAGGCGAGCCCTCAGTTATAAACATTTCGATACAGGGGCAGAGGTTCTCAGGAGAGCAACCCCTGAGCGGGACGCGGAATCGGAAAAGCGGCCTCCGAGATGCTTCCGAGATCGACTTGAGACGCGACAAATTGCATGTGTTCTCGAGGTGATTTTTGGCGCTCTGAGCTTGAAGCTCGAGTTTGCGACTCGTCACTAGTCTCGGGGGTACCATAAGATTTACTTGGGCGGCTTCGACAAAATCCTAGTATGTCTGTTCGTCCTGTGGAGCCCGGGGATTTGGATGGGGATTTCCGAATTTTTCTGACGTGAGGAACACACGGCTTGGGATTATCAGAGGAAAAAAGTACGATTTCCAGCCTAGTGCGCGTTCAAGCCGATGTGACGTGTGACCGTTGTGACATCGCGCGTCTTTCTTCCCTCGACATCCCAACTCGCTAGCTGCTGGAAACTCGCCTTTTTCGTTCTCTTTTCGCCGTGGCCTACTAGAAACAATCTGGGCATATTTTTCAACAGTCTCTGCTCCATGGACCCTCGAGCTTCCGCTACATTCTCGGGAATCCAGTCTCAGGCTGCACCGCGGCCGCTGTCTTGAAGCTTCGAGCGGATTGAGCATCTAGTTGCGTTCGGCCTTCCAAGCCCCTAATGATAACACAATCGCAAAGGGAACGCGTTCACTATCGTGGCCAGTAAAGGGAATAGGCAGAATATTTAAGCTCGACTCGAGTACATCGGGATATTTTGCGCATCCAATCCAAGCCGGTGCCGTGGATGGACCGAGACGGAATGCATAAAGAGCAGGAGACTTCCCCGATACTGTCCTTTTAGCGTCAAAATTTCTCGATATCCAAACAGTAGAGAATAAATCGGATGCCTTGACTTGTCATTGCTACATACCTCATACAAACCGCGTACCAAGCGAAGAAAGGAAAATGTCCACCAAATTATACCGCCTGCGTTACAGGGTTGCCACCCAGGCTCGACGTCACCGTAACCGAGGATGGCTTGCCTTTGGTCGATATGTCGAGGGTGAACTGCCCGTTGGGTTGTTTATCCATGACTTGCGGTGCAACATTATCCACGCCCGTAATGGCCAGGAAAAGTTGAGCGGTTGGATTATTCGAAGACGCGGTAACCGAAGTGGTGGTCTGGCCCTTCTTGTTCAAGGCTAGTGCGGAAACGATGGTGATGATGTCCTTTGCCGGAGTTAGCGCCCGTACCACTTTCGGAGGAGGGCAAGACGTGGCGGCAGGGGTAGGGCTACCGGGCCAGGGAGAGAGCTGGCCAACGATGGTCGGAGTGGCAGGAGGTGCGGCCAAATAATTCCCGTATGTGAATGGCCCAGATCCCTTAGCGAGGAACGGCATCACGTTGAATTCGAAGGGTACTTGAATAGGGATCAGCGATTGTGAGCAAGAAGCTGCAGAAATCACGAACTTTGTTGGGTGCCAAAGGTTGTGAGCTCGGGGAAGATATACTCGAATATCGGTTGAATGAATTGGCCGACGGTCAGCCCTCGGGGCCCCTGGATGAAGGTGTCATTTTACCATACATGTGGCAGGAAAACAGAACAAAAACTTACTGGAGAAGGTCCGTTGGTGTAACGGAAGCCGACTTCACGAGTTGCTGGGCTCGCATCTTGCTTGCCGAGACGGTATGTGACCCTTCCGACGGGTGCGACGCTGCTCGGCTGAGCTATGACAAGACTGCGCTCGGTTTCGTCGCCAGTGCAGGGATCGACGTCGATCGCATAGAACTCGATCGTTGTTGCAGTATCTGTTTTCAGTTTGAGTTTTTTTGCTGACGAGTACACTGAAAGTCACTTGCCAGTTCCGAATGCCACACCCCTAGGAGGGAAGGAGAAAATATCAGCGGGGTGATTCCTGTGAGGAATGTTAAACGTACCTAGTTTCGCCGGTCGCGAGATTTGGGTTAGGGTCGATAATGGCATATTGTGCTCTCTCCGCAGTGATGTACGCCGGTTTGGTACCAGGAGCCGTCCAAATGCCTAGATTGGCCTCCAGCGAATATATTGCAAGAACCTGTTGGGCATTAGTTGGACACCACGAACGAAAATCGATTTCACATACGCCTTCTGGTGTTTTGATGCCGCTGAACGTGACGTAATCTCCGACGGCGAGAGGCGCCATGATACGAGGATCAAGTCCGCCTTTGGTTACTTTGGCAGGATCGGGGTAGGTGCTTGAGACGAGGATGTAAATATGACGATGAGTATAAATGTTTCCTGTACTTACAAAGTGGTCAGGTAGTTTTTGTTCTTGTCCACTGGGCTACAAATGTCGTCAATAAAATGAGCTCAACAGCATGTATCGCTTACCGATTCGTCAAAGGACATTCACTATCAGTGGTGTTGCGGGGAATGCAAAGGGGGAAACCCTGCAGTGAATTTGATTAACATTTGTCGTGGAGGGAAGTGATGATCCACATACCGTAGAGGCATGGACCGACGGATTATCAGAATCCACGCTCCACAAAGGATATGAAGTATATGCGCGCCCATAGCGGCCCAACGGCTGCGAAGACAATAATGAGGGGAACACTCGAATAAGGATCACACAATTGGACGCACATCATTGAGGACGCATTCCGTAGTGCCAACAAAGAAATGACCAGTAGCGAAGTTGATTGAAGCGATGAAACCTTGGAGGAGTTGTGTCGATTCTTGGGCAATGTAAACCAACCCTGCGATGTTCTGGCCTGACACGACGTTGCCGAAAACCTGAAGGTTGTTTGCGTTATGGGTACTGAGTGTTCTGAAAGTGAAAGTGAGACTTACCGTCGCCTCCCAAGAGACACTCCCGAGCAACGGCAAGTTGGGTTGACCATTTACGAAGAGCTCAGACCAGGCGACCGTGATAGATGGCAAAGTGACGAGGGTATTCTGGTGACTGGTTGAAAAACTGTGAACGACAAGGTTTTTAAAATACTGACCTTTGGGATGGTGATTTTGAAACCGTTGACGCTAAGCGTGCCACCAGCCAAGGGACCAGCAGCTGCAGTCAGCGTCATACTAGGAGCTCGTCAGTTGCGGTGGCTAGTGAGAGTATGGAGACGTACCTGTCGATGGTACCAATGAGATTGAAGGGACTAGGGCTATACGCAGGCGCGCTCTGGGAGTAGACAGCGGCGGAAAGGACGACCAATGTCAGCGCGCGTTTAAAGACAGCCCCAAGGTTGGAAAACATAGTAGCGTGGTGAACCAACGGCAGGCGGGCCCTCAGTTATAAACGTTTCGATACAGGGGCGGAGGTTCTCAGGAGAGCAACCCCTGAGCGGGACGCGGAATCGGAAAAGCGGCCTCCGAGATGCTTCCGAGATCGACTTGAGACGCCGCACAAATCTGCATTCTCGAGGTAATTTTTTTTGGCCGGTCCTCTGCGCTTGAGGCTTGAGTTTGCGACCCGGGGTACCATGAGAGTTGCTTGGTACAAAACCCTATGTCTGTTTGTGCTGCTGGAGTTGGAGCTCAGCGATTTGGGTGGGGATTCCATTTCCAGGATTGTGGACGATCGAAAGCGGCATTTGTTTGGAGTCGCGAACTGATCGATCAACTTCAAGTTGACCAGAACGGTCATTATTAGACCGTGACTTGCTTAGAGCTCTGCAAGTTTACTACAGCCGTTTTGTAAACTTTAGGCGGGTTTCGTAAAAAATTGATGCTCGAAACTTGTTTACATCTGCTTGGTGCCGCGTCCTCGCTCCACTCGCTCTCTTGATCTCTTTTCGTGTGCTCGACAATGGTCAACCGCCACAAGTGTGCTCTCTGTAGTAAGAAGAGTTCAAAGTCGATGGCATGGTTAGTTGTGTTCATGGGGGATGTGAAATGAGGAAAGCGTCAATAAATATTGTATATTAGGCGATGAACACATAGGTGGAGCTGAGGTGGAGCATGGAAAGGCTGAGACGCGGCGTCAACAAGTCAAGCAGATGTAAACAAGTTTCGAGCATCAATTTTTTTTACGAAACCCGCCTAAAGTTTACAAAACGGCTGTATGTTTGCAACGTCTTCGGCGGCGTAAAGAGTCTCTCGTCGCGTGTAATCCTGGTGCAATCCTTCCACGAATGAAAGCACCGATCTACTACTTGCTACGTGACTGGAGGTGTCTTGCCTTTGAGTCGCTCCTCGGCGTGGAGCAGAACGTTCTTTCGGCGTTCCCGGGTCTCATATTAAATGTCGGGAAGGGAACAAATCTCAACCTTCGATCGGAATTGTCCCTAACTATGCTAGAGGGTCCTCAACTCTCTCATCCGTCTTCTCACCTCTTCCTCCTCCTCCTCCTTCTCCAACAATGGGTTTCAAGCTCATTGCTTCCTTTGTTCTTTTGCCATTCATTGTCGGACAGGTCATGGCGACGTTTACTATAACATCCCGGTACGTCTTGGGCTCTGCTCACCAACATCCGCTCATTTTTTTAGGGAGATTCAGAATGTCAGGGTAGCTCTCGACGGGTTTCCTCACGATTCCATCCAGGCGGGGGCTTTCCCTGGCCAGTTGATCATCGCCAACAAGGGCGATGTCCTGTACCTCAACGTCACCAACAAACTTAAGAACGTTAACCCCGCCATGAGGCGGTTCACTAGTATCGTAAGCATCCTTCTCTGTTCCGTTGCGCTCACATTCGGATGATAACCATCGCAGCATTGGTTTGTATTCAACTGTCAGCATCGCCCCCGCCTCTAACTGTTATTAGGCACGGCATCCTTCAGGATCGCACAGCAATCGAGGACGCGTCAGTCGCCTTATCCCTGTCGTAATTCGCGCGCTGATAATCCACTCTTTTTTTCTCAGCCCATCGTTCGTTAACCAATGTCAACCCCGACTGAGTATTCCCAGTTTCGTCTCGCTAGTCTGCTATAACAGGTCCGATTGCTCCGGGACACTTCTATTGTTAGTTGATCTTCCAGTCAAACTATGCTCAAAGAGAAATCCCAGAATACAACTTTCCGTTGCTAGATCAGACGGGAACCTAGTCCGACATATTCATCATTATATTGTGCGGGTCCGACTTGGTTCCGCAGCCACCTTTCAACTCGGTATATCGATGACGCTGACGCTAAATTATCTTTGCAGCGGCCACGCATTCGACGTGGTGAAAAGCACTTCAGGGACAAGAGTCCGTACGTTGTCCATCGGACTCCCATAGAATAGCTCTCCTGACCACAACTCCTCGGCCCCCGTCGGGACGTGGTTGCTTTCTCGGACGACGGTGTCATCATTCAGTAAGATTCATTGTTCCCAACTCCCCGCCCCGTATTGATCCCCAACTCGACAGAGTCGGCCTAGTCGTAGTCTTTGCCGAAACGCCCAAAGACTTCCTTGGCGATGGAGCATCGTCTCGCCCCGCGTATAACGCTCTTCCTGCCGGTTAGTGGCCTGTTCTCTCTGAACGAGACCATGCCGCTCATTCTCGAATGCAGACGTGCAGTGATTTTCCGCAGAAGGTTTCTTCCATCCTCTTTATTTCGCAGGTTTAACGGACTGTGATACGGGTATGATATGGACAAAGTAGATTAGGATTCGGAAGGACCACGGTCAAATGTAGCTTTAGTTTCGTTAATATATCACGACTCGGATTAAGGAAACGTTTTGCGAGACGCACTACTACCCGTGGATTTCACAGGGCCTCTCAGCGCGCCTGGAAAGTGAATCGAAGGTGAAAAGAACGCAATTGGTTAGCTGCTCCCTGATCCGGCAATTCCGCACATGGGGATATCCCGCCCTCATTCAACCGCCACTTGATCTACACCCGCTGCAACAACTGGGGAGGAGGAATGGTTGGAAGTCCGCTCTTGGCCATGATTCTAATCAGACAGCCCACAGAAATCAATAGCTGCTGGTAAACGAAATTTTGGAAAAGAAAGCAAATCGTGACAGCGCTATGTGACGCGCAACGCGGAGCCCTCCATGTTGCCTCCATGTTTGTAACGGATAGAGCTCAAGTACATTGCTGATTATCTAGTGCATTTATTTCGAGGATTTGCCCATATTTGGAACGTTTGCCGTAAGTGCCCTACCTTATAAGTAGGTCAATCCCTCGGTACAAAGTCTGGTTAACGAGACTACCTCTATGAACCAACCCTCCATGAACCAATGCTTGGGAATTCGCGAAGTAGTCGAAATGATTTGCTCCCAGTTGGATCCTGCTCTGGGAAAGACCGATTCTGCAGCTCTTGCATCTCTGGCGAGAACCTCGCACCTGTTCAGCAACCCGGCGCTCGATGTGCTATGGGAGAAGCAATGTACCTTACTCAATCTTTGTCAGACGTTTCCGTCGGATCTGTTCTACACTGTACGTTGCATTATTCGTGCTTGACTTCCGATCCTAATCTGGAATACCAGGTATTACAGGGGGAACTCGGTGTTCGCATTGTACGTTGCATTATTCGTACTTGACTTCCGATCCTAATCTGGAATACCAGAGGGAACTCAATCGGCCCGTAGTCGCCACAGACTGGATCCGACCTCTCCAATACACCCCCCGGATAAAATGCCTCGCAAACCCTCGCGTTGACTATACGGTAGACAAGAGGATCCTCTCTGGGCTGGATCTGTCGAACCCAAACGACTGGCTCCTGCCCAACCTTCAAACTTTGGAGTGGGTTCCTAAATCCAGCGACTTCCCCATTCAGCTCCTTCTCACGCCGGGATTGAAGCGCCTTTCATTCCCTTCAATGAATAACTGCGCTCATCTCTCCCTCCTCGCGACTCTACAACGCAGGTGCGCGAAACTGGAAGATATCACCATTTCATTGGAGAGCTCCTATGCGAGTGACTACCCGGCGCCGGGCCCCACCATTTCCCTTTTCATCCTTTCTCTCCGCAATATTCGGTCTCTTGACATTGAAATCCCCGATGTCCCGAGCTTCGAGCATCTCGCGCGACTCTCCATGCTCACATCTCTTAAGGTCAGAAACCTACGGCATCTCCTGTCGGAGGCACTTTCGTCCCCGCCCTCACGCCCAACGTTTTCCAACCTCCGTGAACTCACTATTTCCGGGTCACACACCCAGCTCGTGGCCCAACTGCTCCAATACACGCATCGCTCCCCCCTATCACGAGTATACCTTGCGCTCACTTGCCAGACCCAAGGGGAGCGCCCCGATGCGGACTTCATGCGCCACCTCTTGCCTTTCCACAACATGACGTCCCTCCACATCAGCTCGCGCGTGGGCTTCAACCTCAATGACGACGATTTGGAGCAGATGGGGCGCGAATGGCCGCAACTGGAGTCCCTGCGCCTGACCGCGCCGCACCTATCCTGGCCCTCTCCCCTCACGTTACGCAGCCTCCAGGTGCTGGCGCGCCACTGCCCGCGTCTCCGCGAATTGACGCTGCCGTTCGAGGTCGGCACCATCCCCGCCGCGCCCGCCACCGACCACGTGGCACACACCAACCTCGCGATTCTGGGAGTCTGCACCGCCGTCGGCGAGACGCGCCCGGGCCCGCTCGCGAAGTTCCTGGTGCAGCTGTTCCCGCGCCTCAGTAGAATGCTCGTTTTCCAGGACTTGGGTGAGGTGCCAGCGCAGTCTCAAATTGACTGGAAGATCGTCGAGGGGGTCGTCGAGGCCATCGTCGGCCTATTCGCCCAGGCAGAAAGCGGAGCTGTAACCGATGGTTTGTCGGTACTTGATCAGTGATTCAGTGGTTTGCACAAATGCTGGGTGTCTCATGGAGCAGCCAAACTCCGAACCTGGCCCGAAGGCAGTTTAATAACGGCGGGTTTCCTGCAACAAAAGATCAATTGAATCTACACCAAGAGCTTGAACTCAAGAAAGAAATTCCCTCGCCCGGATAACCCAAGAACCAGTAGAGAGAAGGCGATTGCAGTAGTAGTATTAATATTATCTCATGCTATTGAAACCGCTCCTCAAACCGCCCGAACACAATCGCGCTCAATGCCGCCACCTGCCTTACATCCAAGACATTCTGCAAGGAACGAAAAATCAGCCGAAGCGCGGGAGAACAGGTGGGGAGGACAGACGCACGTCGACGAGCTCGTTGGGGAGGCCGCTGAGGGCGAGATGGCTCCAGCGCGCGAGACCGGGCAGCAGCCCCGCGAGGCGTATCCGCACCTCCTCGCCCGGGGCGACGACCTCCATGGAGGAGGCGAACACGGCGTGCTCGACGGACGAGAGGAGCACCTCCGTCGCGCGGTCGAGGCACGCCTCGAAGACGCAGGCGAAGTCGGGCGAGGAGATGATTTCGCGCGTCTCCTCCAGCAGCAGGACGAACGGGTCTTTTTTTGTGGAGGTGGAGGGCCGGGGTGGGAGGTGGGAGGTGGAGGCGTAGCCGCCCTGTGTGAGGACATGCTGCGTCGTTTCGGGGGTCTGCGGGAGGAGGGTCGTGTGGAAACTAGATGATATCCAGAGATCAGTGCAGCTAGGAAGGGCAGCGGAAAGACCTCTTACTCGACCCTCCGCTCCGTCCCTTCGAAGGTCACTTCATGCTCCACGCGCCTCCGCACGTCGTGCACCAGGCGATGGAGATCTGAAGGCGCCAGTTTCGTTTTTAGCGACACCCTGTGATCCTACTCTCAGCCTCGCATCCAGGACCAGGAGAGAAATTGGCGCACCCGCTAAAGACCTCCTCGACACCGCGCCGCACCCGCTCGCCCACGTCTTTCCACCCGACGTGCATAATCCACCACGTCATGGTCAAATATTTTGCAGACGCCACGTCCTCCTCCCCCTCTGCGTCTTCGTCGTTCCCCTGCCATCCAAATCCGGCAGCATAGTCCCCCTCCTCCTCCGCATCTTCTCCCAGCAGCGCGTCCATCCCGCCCCCGAAGCCCAGACCAAGCCCTAGCAGCATGGTCAGGTCGGGCGTCAGAGCGTGCTGATGACGCTGCTGCCTCTCGAGCTGGACCACAGACCGGACATAGCGACCGCGTGCGAGCAGCGTGAGCTGTACGGTGGTGAGAAGGGCGAGGAGCGTGGTCGTGTATACTGTGGTTAGTGTTCGAGTAAACGCTGGACAAAGGTTTATCGCAAGAAGACAAGTTTTCAAGTTGAGGACATACTCAGCATCTTCAATTCATTCCATAACTCTGCCTTGGTAGGCCGAGCCGGTTCAGACCCGTTCGTACTCTCTGCTACAGACTGTAACACCAAAAAAGATTGTTAGTGTTAAGATAGTTCGAAAATGCGAATGTAACGAACCCCCGGCATGCTGACATTCGAGCTCGAATCCGTATCGGTCGAAGTCGTGGTCATAAGCGAGTCGCTCAGCTGAACCGGCGCAACTGACTCGCCCAAGATCATTTCCCGGCTCTCTCCCACCTGACCCGTTTCGATCCAGCTCTGCGTCGAGGCCGAGCCGGAATAAGAAGTGTCGGACTCGGAGCGGGCATCGTGGTCCCCTAGGCGGCTCTGCGAGACATTTACTAGCTCGACACTGCTCGCAATAGACGCGGACATGGGCGAGCTCGCTTGTCGCGCCTTGGAGTGGGCCTGGAGCTCCTGCGTGATGGAGTCGAGGTCCATCTCCCGCAGCACCTGCTCCGACAGCGCTGGTATCAGCGTAAGGATGGTATACGAGACGTCGGACTGCGTCTGGGTGAAGCGGCGTTTCAGACTTTGCAGACACGTCAGGACCTCGCGCGAAAGGGAGGACAGGACAAGAAGACGACGCACTTTTCCCGGGCGAATCGCTCCTGTTCCATTTGCTCTTTGACGTCCTCGAGGCGGTCAGAGACATATCTCCGAATTATATATGCGGTCCCCAGTATTCCGGCGACTTTCGGAACGTTTAAACGGGCTCGGAGGGAGTCAAACATGGCCGTTATAGGCCAGAAGGGCTCAGAATGATGTCGAACGGAAGTTCAGGCTTGTACGAGGCGTAGAGTTACCCGAGCAGCGGGCGCACACACACGAGTTTTTGGAAACAGAAAGCAGGCTAAAGACCAACGTATAGAAACCAGTGATAGAGCCGAGCGGGATGTACCCAGCCAGAGAATGGTTCAATAGAGGCCAGGAGCTTGGAGGGACATGAAAGATTCGAAAGAAGAGCCGATATCACGTTCCTCTTTCCGGTCACAACAACCTTACCCTGCTGCCACACGGTCTCCATATCTCATCATGGTACGCGCCGGGCCCCACCTTTCTGCGCATACTGAGGGCCCTCCAGGGAGGCGGCGGTAGATATCCCTACCCCAAATTCGTCTGGTCACCCGCGGGCGGCTGGTGGTCCCAACCCGCGAACTGGAAAATGAACACCTTCATCGCGTCCTGTGGAATTGCGCTTGTATGCGGCGCGATCGTGAGGGGCGTCGCCCACAGAGAGGTCCGTGGTTCAAAGAGAAGATAGCCCTGGTTGTTCACCCGATTCCTTCGTTCAGGCGGAGTTGGCGGGCGAACCGTTAGAACGGAGACGAGTGCGTTGGCTGCTTATTCTTCTCTCTTCCACTCTAACGCTTCTTTCTCACTAGCTCACTACAATCTGGGTATGTTCTTGTGCCGTTCACAATTTTGCCGTACTTATGTGGCTTCAGCGGGCGTTTCTCCATAAGAGAGCGGCAGATGCGCATAATGCGAGCCTAGAGGCCGCTAAACAGGAGGAGTCGGCGAATTGACAGCGTGCAATGTATGTATATACGCTGAACCAAGTTCTGCGACGCTCCTGTAAAGCTGTTCTCCGAGTCGGACAGCCAGGTGAATCTCTCGAGGAATAAGCGTGTACCGCTATTTTTCCATGTGGGAATCGGGATCGTTACAATGTCTTCTCAATTATAGAACGATGGTTTACAAGACCTTGGCCGACGCCGACCGATATTGGATGGACTGAGTTTGTAAGTATCTGTATTCCAGCCGTCACGCCAAATATATCTGGGACAGCAATCGTACTTACAGTATGGCGGTTAGTTGTCAACTTTCCATCTATGTTTCGCACATGAATCTTCTTGGCTATATGCGACCGTTCACAGCTCCAGTGTGATAGCCCCCTTTGACACGGATCACATCTCGCAGCACTCCACAATGACTTCAACACTTACTCGTCTCAATTTTAGAGGCATGACGTCGTGTCCCAAAGGCGCGCGCTCCCACTCCCATTTGGCTTTAAAAGCGCGCCGAGTTCCTCAGCACTCCAACTTACACCAACCACTAACAGACACCCTTCGGTGAGTTCTGTTGCGTGCAGGAATCACCGTCGCTCATACTCCCTACCAGACATGCCTCTCTTCAAATCCCAACCGGCGCCCGCAAACGAGCCTGCTCCCGCCACCGACACCTCCGCACGAAAGGGCAGCATGTTCACGCGCAGACGCTCTCTCTCCCCCGCGGCCGACCCTGCCACAGACCCTAACCACCCGGCCAACAACAACAACAACGCCCGCCGCGGCTTCTTCGGCCGCGGGCGCGCGTCGCTCGACTCCGGCGCCGACCGTGATGACGCCTCCCTTGCGCGCAACGGCAGCGTGATGAGCGGCGGCAGCGGCGGGAGCGGGTTCTTCGGCGGCCGCGGCGCGAACAACTTCAACGTGCACAAGGACCCGACGATCATGGCCGCGCGCGAGAAGGTGACGAGCGCAGAGAACGCGGAGGCGGAGGCGGACCGCGCGCTGATGCAGGCGCGTGCGATGGTGCGCGAGGCGCGAGACCACGTCCGATTCCTCGAGCGCGAGGCCGCTGCAGAGTGCGTTACGTTCCCTTTGCGACGTGTAGTTTGTGCTGACGATTTTGGTGATCCTTTAGGGCCAAGCGCGCGAAAGCGAAGCAGGCTGTGAGCAACGATGTGAGCAAGAGCGCTTCTGGTCTTGGGCGACATGGTACATGAAAAGGCAATGCGAGCCAATGATACCCAATATACCCTGTCTGTACTATGTCCTGTATCTCAATTCGCTATGATCACTGTATCATAATCAGCTAATTCCGAATGTCCATTTTGTACCCGACGCCGCTCCTACATTGCATGCTTTCCACGTTTACATTAAGCAAATATATACCAACTACGACGCGCGGTATCGAGCGTTTGAGAGCAGCAGCAAGTCTTGGAGCCACCTGAGCGTCGCCCATGTGTTTTGGAAATCTTGTTCCGGAAGGCTCTCGCAGCGGAAAATCCTAAAGAGGCCGTCGAAATCGTTATCCAACTCATTTACTTGCGAGCTCTACTGTCGGGTGGACGGCGGGGACAAGTATATATTGCTGCGATCCCAAAAGATTCGAGCCAGTTGACGGTCGCTGACGCCGGACCGAGACTTGTAGCGCATGTTTGGCTTGTCGACGTAGAGCGAGGGGAACATGGATGAGTAATCGGCCGGGTAGCACAAGCCCTCCAAATAGCTCAGCGAGCTCAAGTTGGCAAAAATGAAGACCGATATCGTTATATGGGTTTCGACCAGCGGGGCTTTTCCGATTTGGAGTCTTGCGAGCGATGAGGAATAGGCCCCATTCGCTTGGGCTGTTCGTCCAGCGTTGCATCTTTTGCCCATCCATCCTCCTAAGAACAGACATCTTGCGAAGAGCCCAGCCCCCACCCATCGTAATGAACCCGGGGTATTTTTTGGGACTTCGGCCTTGAACTCGAGATACCGTCTCTCGAGCAATTCGGCGGCCAAGGACCTACAACCCGGACTATTGAAAGGGAGCACCATCCCGTACACGAGCCTGCGAGCAATGTCGACATTCTTATCAAGGACCGCTGAAGGTGCCCTTGCTCGGAGAACTCTTGCTGATTCGCGTTCCAAAGGATTCGGATGGTGTAGTTCGGACAAAGGCGTACGTCGGTCCGGGAATAATGATGCGGTTAACGTCATGTTGAGGAGTCCTCCACTTTTGTCTTCTCCGCCAGTGTCGATGTCCGAGCGAGGAAATTCTGCGTCGACAATCTCCTTCTCGATACCAGGGAACCGTTTAACGACCGGAATTAAGAGACCAGAAAGAAAACTTGCGGGAAAAGACTTTAGTAGCTTCCATTCTGCTGTCACTCTTCTCCGTGCATCCAGCAAAGAATTGCCACAATGGGATTCCTGGCGTATCATGGTCCAGACCTCCCCGCCAAAGGGGAGCCTGAAGGGTCCGACGGCAAGGCCCAGAGATGTGCGACGGCACTACGACATTTCTTGCTGGTGGTCTTTGGCGAAGGACTGCGGTTTTCTCTGGTTGGGGTTCGGAGGGTTTTTCATGACACGTTAGGGTAGCTGCCAGTACTAGGAAGCTCTTCCCACACATCGTCCACAAGAAGACAAGACGCCCCTATCAGAGGATTCGTAAGCAAAGCTTGGACCTCAAATTCCACTCGCAGCCATGTCGGATATTCCGACTCTTCAGATTTCCTTTGGCGCGCTTTCTCAAGTGTATACGGCTCAAGAGTGGCAAATCCCCAATTATGGAACTGCATTCAAGCCCATTCCTGCCGACGCACCCTCCATCGAGGTCCCCGAGACTCATCCTCTGCTCACAAACCGCCCGAACGGAGAATTGGCCCAAGCAATCACTTTTGAAGAGGCTGGGACATGGGGGTCTGAATACGACGACTGTTCGGTCGTTTATACTCGAGGACTATCCCCCGACGCGTCCAAGCGATTCTGCCTTCGGATGGTACTCAACGTGGAAAGCTGGGCTGAAAAACCTCTTTCCAATTCCTTCAACGCGTATTTGAGACTCGTGCGGGATGCGAGGTTCCACTCGACCCATCTCCTCGACGTCGAGGGCCGGGTCGCGCCGCAGCACTACGGGCTGTGGATGATGGATACGGGCGCTTGGGCCGGCAAGGTGCTGTTCAGCATCACCCAGTGGTGCGGGCGGACGTGGGCTGAGCTCTCACAATCCAATCTCAACACCGAGGCGAACAGGTGCTTGTCCGTGCTACTCCCACCGCATTCTCATTATCTCTCGCAGGCTCCTCATCGGCCGTGCCTTCGAAATCCTCCACGACCACGACGTTTACTATGACCAGATACTCTGGACAACGGATTTTCGGCACATCCTGATTGACGTGGATGACCCCAGCATCTCCCCCACGGACCTGCTGGAGGGCAAGGGCAAGTGCTACATAGTCGACTTCTCCGTGGCGCGCCCACACCACCGATGCGCGCGCAGACTGCCCGTCCTGCCCCACGGCGTGCGCCTGGACCACAAGGACGTCGGCTGCCTCGAACTCGCGGATGTGATCTATCTTCTCGGGTTCATGGACATGTCCAAGAACCGTCGGTTTTCTTTTCGCTGTCTACTTCAATCCTGCTCATTTATGAGGCATAGTGACGCCTGAGCACCCGGCATATAAAGCCCTCCAGTGGCACGACGAGTACTGCAAGCGCCACCCCGACGAGGACAACACGCTGGTTTTGATGGCGCAGAGGCAAAAGCTCTTCACAAATTACCCCACGCTATATTTCAAGTACCTGGTTTCGTTCGAGGACGAAGAACAATATGCGAAGGCGATCATAGAAGTGCTTGATTCCAGCGAAGGAGCAGAGGTAGCGAAGGATGATGCTCCGAGCCCCGAGACAATTGTAGACGAGCTCACAGACAAACTGCAATTGGTTGGTGTTACAGAATATGTATCGAGGTAATCTCATGGACATCGAAATATGTTCCATTGGACAGGGACGGTGTTATAAAGATGACCAGTAGAGGTACCGTCTGCGGGCTCAGCGTGAATGGCTTCGCGAAGGTAAATAGACTCGTATTTGGAGAGGATCCAACGGATTCGTGCAGGCGGTTGTCGCGTTCTCCTAAAATGCGAATAATCCTTGAGAATATCCTCGACGGTGTTCATGCGTAGAAACAACCGGTGAAATTTCTGAATCGCGTTCACTTCGCCCAAAAAGGAAAGTTCACGTGAAGAGTCGGTCGGCCCGACTCTCTTGAGTTGAAAACTTGAACCTTGCTTGAACCTCTAAATTATGAAAGTTTCGTCGACCTGAGCTCTTTTGCCAGCCTCCGATTCCTGGCCGCAGTGTGGCCAGCGGGTGAGCACTGAGCAAGCGAATGCCTTCAAGTTCGACCTCCAATACCATGTTGTAGACTGCCGTCCGTACTCATTGTACGACGAGCGCGTGGGCGCGAAGGACGTCGGTCGTGCCCGGTGGCACTGATGTGATCTACCTGGTCGAAGAGTATTTCCACTCTGACCCACGAATGTGATATTCCGGCGCGGGTGAAGTATGGTCGGCAGTTGGCAGCTGTGCGACAAGCAGGTACGGCATGCCAGTTTATTCTTATTCCTTTAGAATCCTTATGCCTCGTTGCAGAGCTTATTTGCAGCCGGCCGCAGCCACCTTCAAGTCGCAGGGACATTTGCTCGAAACAAAAAAGCTCGGGACCACTGTAAACATCGTTGGATTAACGGTAGTGCTTTGCTTTGCTAGGAGACAGTCCAAAAGTGACAAAAATCAACCCCTTCACGGCATGCTCTACAGCTTTGAATATAGCGCTGGTATATCTCCTGCACTGCACGTTTGACATCTTTCCCTCTTCCCTCCCCCTTGTCTGTCCACGTAGTTGGCCTCCACATGTCCGACAGTGCTTTATATGCTCGCCTTCTCCTCTCGAAAGGGCATGGCTACCCATTGTTTCATCCCCAACCATTCGATGATCTTCCTGAGCCCGCCAGGCGAACTGGCACACAGATTGGAGATGTTGGCGTCGTGACCCAGGATGGATCTTTTGACCCAATCTTCAACATCTGCCTCCCGGGTAACGACCGCGCCAACCGATTCGGCGTCCCACTCGGCTTTGAGCAAATAATTCTCAGTCCTGAGCACGTCGCAACACGGGCCCTATGTCATCTGCCAGGCTCCGACATATCAAACACCACCATCAGGAAAAAGCGCCTCGATGTCGAGGCTGGCTTCGAGAACAACGTGTAAATTTGTTCTTGTACACAAATCATATTAGTGTCCTCACCTAAGTTCAGGTTTTTACCAGTCGGGGCGGGCGGGGTTATCGAAGTGTCGACGAACTCAAAGCAAACGGGCCTGCTTTTGCTGCCAGACGGCGCATCCCGTTCGGACCTGCGCCCATTACAAGTCTTCCGGGACTACGCCTCAAAACATGCACCCAATTGGTACGCGTTCGTCAACGGGAACCTCGGTCGCATGATCGGAAATGGCGACCTGTATTTCGTCACCGGATTCACCAAGTCGACGTCCTGGAGCGTCGCGGCGGTCGAAAACACTTCGGGCGATGGAAAAGTGTCGCTGAAGCTCAAAGCCGCCCAGGTGAGCATCGTGTTCATGGGAATGGGAGGACGCCAGCTCTTCGGTCGATTCTGGACCACGCCGCCGGGTGGGAGAGGAATCGTGGCGAGACAACCAGACCGTGTTTCTACGGGGCTTCAAAGTTGCGCTGCGCTCGACACCGCTGAAGCGGTCGCCGAAGGTAGTGTCGATCGTCTATTCTAAGTCGTCCGATATACTGTCAAAGAGCACATTCATTCCGTTCTCCCAACCACGACCCAGGCCTAGTCCGCCGAATACCCTCTCGCAGAGCCCGTCTAGTCCCCCGAGCAGCAATGGTGCTTCAGATGATGAAGCATCTGTCCATTGCATTTCACACGTGAATGCCACTGTAGCGATAAAAATGCCTTGTCCGTGGATAACTAAGCTGCCGTTAGCCCTATCACCCCTCATCTGCCCTCAATGAGGATCTCCTAGATCGTGTGAGTAGTGCATGCCCATTTTCGTTCCCCAGCTCAAAGTCCGCTGTCACTTAGGTTCTCGGTGCAGCTGTCGCGGTTACGCACGACGATGAATGGGTATCTGTATTAGACTCGGTGTGTGATGCGCGATCCGATATTACACCCGCTGACTTGAATATCTAGACTGACGACGAGGTTCCTCAACATCATGAGCTTATTAATCGCATTTTGAAAAAGTTCGACATAAATATTGATACTGCCTCTGGTATTCCGCTTTCTTTGTGCAGTTCGCGGGTCCAGTAGCTCTAACCGTCCTTTAGGGGGTGTGTGTTTTGATCTTCACAGCCGTGATGACGCCCCTTCCACATCGGGTGCCCAAAAGTCGTCTCATCGCACGAGTGGACCACATACAAGGAGCGGATTGCAATCTGTTACGAGCCCAGTCTCGACACCCATTCAGTTATTGGACAGGCGGCGCGAAGCGATAGTAAGCTGCACGAATTGTCGCAAGCGAAAAATCAAAGTAAGTACTAACAATTAGCCTCCTTTCAACTTCGAGTCAACTGCTAATTGACTGCCTACAGTGCGTACCAATGGTTGAGACCCTGCGAAATTCTTGCCAGCGATGCTCGAAGCGGTCGCTCACTTGCGAATATATTTCTGTCGGCACTGATTATGAAAACGCAGCCGCAGACTCCAGCTTGAAGAGCTTATACTCTGCGCTGCCGTTGCCGTCTGACCTACATTCCCTTGTTACTTACAACCCTCCCTCCGGAAAAAACGCAGCCCCAGACTCCAAGTTGGAGAGCTTATATCCTGTGCCGTCGTCCTTTAAAACTTACAACTTTCCCAACGGAACCTATCCTTATGAGTCGAGGGCATTTGGTGGACCTCCAGCAGGGTATTCCGGCCCCAACAAAGCTCCATATACTTACCAACAGTCCTTCCTCGACACGAGGTCACAGCGGTCAACGCGGCAAGCCATTGGCCTGTTCCTTCTAGAAGTGTTACTGACTTTCTTCAGATGTGTGTGCCCTCCCACTGAGCCGTGCTATTGTGGAAGTAGAGCTTAGCACATCACAGTTCTGGACCTTCTGGCGCATCTACCGTCGGGCATATTCAATCGAACATATTAAAGGACATACCATACTTATATCTCCTGAATATAACGGACTTTCACCCTATCAATTCGTCGCTCGTTGATTCGTTGCAAACTCGTTCCGTCGACACTGACCGTCTTCAAATCTCAGACTTTACCACAAATTATCTCGCGATTGCAATGAAAATACAAACGCATTCCTACCTATTTTGCTTATTTACCCGAACGATACCGAGTCTACGCAAAGAACGAGCGAATGTAGTAGTACGACTTTACAATATACGCCACACTGCGAGGCATCTCGTGGCTCTTGAAAAGCGTGGCGACCTCGTTCGCGGCATCCTCTCCAAAGAACAGCTCCAAATTGGTCGCCGACTCTTGCGCAGCCTCGTTCGCGCGGTTCCGCATGAGCTTCTCGTACTTCTCCAGCGGCTTGCCCGAGACCAGCGTCTTGGCGAGATCCGCGGCGTCCGCCATGGCGAGATTGACGCCCTCGCCCGCAAAGGGGCTCATCAAGTGCGCCGCGTCGCCGAGCAGCACAATATTGTCCGTCACCGCCCGCGGCGCAGCGTCCCACGGCAGGGCGTATATTGCGCGCACCGTGGGACCCTCCCCAGCGCGTATGAGGTCCCGCAGCGGCTCGTCCCAGCCGTCAAAATGCTCCAGCATGCGTGCGATCTTGTCCGCGGGCGCCTCCGCGCATGCGACGTCCGACGATGAGGCCCACTTCTCTGGCACACGCACCGCGGCGTACACCACCATCACGTTGTTCGCGTTCTGCTGCGCCATGACGGCCTTGCCGTCACCCAGCGCGAACATCGCGCCCTGCCCGACGAGGGCGCCGAAGTGCGGGGAGTGCGCGGCCTCGACGCGGCTCTCGAGGAAGGTGATGCCGCTGTATTGGGGCACGGCGTCGGGCCACACGAGCGGGCGCACGCGGGACCACGCGCCGTCCGCGCCGACCACGATGTCAATCGCTTCTGTGGTCGCGCCCGAAGCAAATTCGATCGTGTACTTGCCGCTGGGCTCCCGACGCACGGCGGTCGCCTTGTGGCCCCACTGGACCGTCCCGGGCGCGAGCGAGTCGAGGATGAGCGCGCGCAGCTGGCCACGGTCAATTTCGGGGTTGTAGAACTCGGCACCGGTGTCGGTGACCTCGTGGAAGACCTTGCCCATCTTGTCGAGGATGCGCATGTGCTCGCCGACGGGGCGACAGAGCTTCATGAACTCGGCGTGGAGGCCTGCGTCGCGCATTGCGCGCTGGCCGGATTCGTATTTGAGGTCCAAGGAACCACCGAGGGAGGCGCGGACAGAGGCGTCGGCATCGGCTTCGTAAATGGTGAAGGAGAGGGTAGGGCCCTTGCGAAGCTGGAGAATACGGGCAAGGGTGAGCCCACCTATGCCTGCTCCGATGATTGCGACACGAGTTGGAGAGGCCATTGATGACTTTCTAGCTATTGGTTAGGGGGTTGCTATTGGGTCACCTTCTCGAGGAGGATTTCTGTTGGTTCGCTTTCCGAGAGTGGAGATGTACTTATAATTGAACTGGGGCCGCACGGACGCGCAACCTAGACCGAGTCACAGCAAGTCCAGGCTTATTAGAGCGGCTGAACCCTCCAGAATTTCGACTGTTAGTAATTTGGTCTGAGAAATGGGTACAGCATGTTTCGGCTGTGGTCCGAGCAAAGCCTGACTTGAGTCTCGAGAAGGAAATTGATCGCTTAGGGTTAAGGTTAGGAAAACTTGAATGCCTTTACCACGGCTCTTCCCTGCTGGCTGCCGCTCCTATGCAGCCCAGACAGCCTCTAGACCACTCATAGCACGCTATGCACCCGGCACCGCCCTCCCCGTGGACCTCGCACGCGTTCAGTCCGGCATGAATGTTCGTCTGCGCGACTACGAGACACAAAAAGCGCTCAAGCGCTTCAGCTACGACCTCAAGGTGAAGGAGGACGGCCTCGTACATCCTGCAGAGGGCCCCAATTTCATCGGTGCGTGGGCGTTAATATTGCTGTCCAAGATGGATTAATGCGGAGACTGACTGGCGCGGCAGGCCCGAACGGGTGCTCGTTGCGCGAACCGCTGTCGCCAACGTTCCAGGAAGTTGTGCGCAACTTCCGCGGGTCGAATATCACCGTGTTTGTGCTTAAGCAAGGTCCGTCGTTGCTCTCTTTTTCTTCTTCTGCTTTTGATGTCTGACATGTCCGTCGCAGGGACGGTCCTTCCCGAAACACTGACGGTTCTGCACGAGCACTCGGACCACTTCTCGTTACAGTGCACGAAGCCCATGGCGCTCGACGGTGTGTTCTCTTTCCTCCGCCTTTTTTTTATTCGGCGCGCTCAAACCAACGCCGCAGACCTGAACGAGGAGCTCACAAAATTCATCAACGCGAATGCGCGAACGCTCAACAAGGAAGAGTTCGATGAGGAGTACCCGTTCTCCATTTAGAATCCCTGTATTCAACGCATATATCTCTCACTTGTAATCCACCTCATCTTATTCAAACGGGACACCGGCTTCTTCATTCCTTCCTCCTCTTCCCGGCGGTGGGCGAGCGTGAATGTGTAATCCGTATTATCTTCAATTCGTTCACCACTCTCACGCCACTCTTTGGCATGCATCCGGTCGGCGATGACATTCAATCTTCGCTTGAAAGGTCACGTTACCGTGATCCTCTCCACTTCAGCCTGGGTTATTACTTCTTCGACCTGCGGTATTCTCCCCCGGACCGGCAACTTTGCGGGCGAGAGGGAATCAGTGTCAGTACACGCGGAACCGTGCAAACCATCGTGAAATTTCACGTACAGGACCGCGCAAAAGGACATACTGTTGGAATAAAACCTGCGACCGCGTTTTTGGCAAACAGTCGCATTTAAAAATACTTCAATCTTATCACCCACATGAGACTCAATATTTTTGTGCTCCTATTTCGTAGAAGAAAAAACCCAGAGTGAAAGCCAGGATTTTCTCGCGGACGCCTACGTCTCGGTCATGGGCTGCAGCCCGGGTCCGGCCACCAGATTATTCAAGCCCCTGAACTCCCGATACGATAAGAACTGGACGTGTCGGCAGTTCTGCTACCGAACTATACGAAACATGTATTTTCGGTCCCAAGTAATCAAATCGCCCACATGAAAGGGTCCCAGAAGCACGGAATATCCTCAAGTTTTTCTTTAAAGCACGAATTCTGTCAACGATGAAGAGGCAAGAGGGGATACGTGCAAGAGCTTTCTACATTGAATTTCGGATAATCTCGCGGACAGTCGCGGACGAATTGTCTCGGAATCAGACTCCACATCTCCGCGAGGAAGGATCGGCGGTGGCGCGGCAGTGGCGGTGCAGCGCGTCAAATCTTAGTCTCTACCGGCGACCGCCATGTCATCTACTCCCGAATGGGGAGAGTTAGCCTCATCCTGACCGGACAGTCGCACCTGCATCTCTCTTCATAGCTAACAAATTGTTGAACGGATTCTTGCTGCTCTAAAAAAGTTGGGCGAGATCAAGAATCCCCAAAGCCTCGGCCAAGCATGAACGCGGTGAGTGTTTTCTCTTTTGCGGAAATCTGACAACGTTATGAAGAGCCTATGCAGCTGCTTACGTCCCAGATATCACCGTGATACTTTAGCCACCATGATTTATTTCGAACGTGTATGTAGTACTAGACCCTGCTCTCTCGGGCTAGGCGGTTCAAACTCCCGAACTCGCTAACTTGATTAGGTGCGACTTTTTTCCATCGTCGGTGCGATATATTAGCGCTTGGGTATACACTGACGATAGTAGTCACAGAACTGTTCTCCGAAACCCAGGTAAGGCATGTTATTAAATATGTTCTGCTGACCTTGTTTTCCGACTCCCCCGACCGCCTTCTGTTGACCCTGGTGGAATAAGCCTAAAAAGCCCCTATATAACTTCAAGCTTCAAGGGCCATCTCCTTCACGAATCCGATAATATTATTGCACCTTGTACGACAAAGAGCTCGTAAATATTTCCGAATTTGATGTGAATCTGGAGGAGGAAGCAATGCGTATCGTCGATATTTTTCTAACATGAGACTTGCCTGAGAATCAGGTTTTCTTCGTCGAGGCGCGACTGTGTTTGGACTTGTTGACCCATCACTTTATCGCATTCCTTATTTGGCAACTCCCCATTGACTCCGCATCTCAAAAATTTTTAGACAACTCGAGGGACGATGGGCGACACTCACCACCATCGGCCGACACTAAAGCAGGTAAGAAACAACCCGGAGAACCCTTTGCAGGGTAAATGACTTTGGATAGCAAAACAAATCATTCAAATCGAAGCACGCGACAAAATCTTCGCTCAAGGAAGCAGCCAAGGGTGCGCAACGGTTAATGCGAGACGGACCTGCTCTGATCTCGACGATGAAGGACGTGTACCTCGCCAGTCTCCCAAAGCCGGCGCCGGCTCCAAAATCGCCGCCCAGACCCGGCTGAACAGACGCAACAATGCGAAGCAGGCGCAGACGCTAAAACGCAATGCATTGGTATCGGCGACGCGTCTGTTCAACGGCGTAGATGGCGCGCCCCGGATAGTCGCCGTTATTCCGCTCACAGAAGACATAAGCACCCGGAGTGCGGTCTCGTCTCTCGCAGAAGCTCTCGATGTCGCAGCAGACGACTGCCCCGACCACGGACTATGGAAAATGAAGTGCGTAGCCTCAAACAGCTAACTCTGTAACGATGCTAGAACCCCGACAGAGCGGAACGCTTCAAAACTTCGCTCCAATTCCTGAGCGTCCCCTACAAAAACATGTACGCCGCGCTCGACGCATGCAAAGCGGCGGACTACGTCGTCTTCGTGCTCTCCTCCACCGTCGAGGTCGACCCGTGGGGCGACACCCTCCTGCGCACGCTCCAGGGGCAGGGTCTCCCGGACGTTGTCACCGTCCTCGCCCCGAACGACGCGCTCGACGCCAAGGCCCGCCCAGGCGTGCTCAAGTCGCTGCTGTCGTTCATGCAATACTTCGTTCCGAGTCAGGCGCGCGTGTTCGACCTGCACGCGGCCGCGGACCGGCTGAACGCGCTGCGTGCGCTCGCGGAGGGCAAGCCCGCGGACGTGCGGTGGCGTGACGGGCGCGCGTGGCTGCTCAGCGAGAGTGCCGAGTGGGATGAGGCGGAGGGAACGCTCAAGGTGACGGGTGTCGCCCGCGGTGCACCGCTGTCCGCCAACCGCCTCGTGCACCTCCCAAACTACGGCGACTTTCAGATATCCAAGGTTCTTTTGCTCGCATAGAATTTCTATTGGATGTTGAACATACTACGTAGATAATGAGCGCACCCGCGGCCAAGGCGGGGAAGATGGAGGTGGAGCCTGCGGTGTTGTGTGAGGCGGGGGACGACGCCGACTCGCTGGTGTCGAGCAACGACCCGGACGACATGGGGAACGAGCAGACGTGGCCCACGGAGGAGGAGATGCAGGGCCCTGGCGTGGTGACGACAGAACCGGAACTGCCCGACGCAAAGCTGGGTACGACGCCCAAGGTCGTCCGGCGCATACCGAAGGGTATGAGCGAATACCAAGCGGCATGGATCATTGACGAGGAGGAGGATGACGGCGAGAATGATGAGGACAAGGCCGGCAGTGAGGATGAGATGATGGATGACGCTGTAGAGGAGGAGGAGGAGATGCAGGACATGGTTGTGGAGGAGGAGATGGAGACAGAGAGCCGCAGAAGCGTTGCGTTCCAGGACCTCGATAACGAGGAAGAGGCTAAACAGTATGGTCATATTAATCGTTATGACGCTAATGACTTATATTTATCGTCAGATTGGAGACCTGGCGAAATCGCAAGCGGGAAGAGGAGGATGACCTCACGTTCCCAGATGAAATCGACACGCCCAAAGACATCCCTGCGCAGACACGTTTCCAGCGTTTCCGCGGGATGCGCTCGTTCCGGACGAGCCCATGGGACCCGTATGAGAATTTACCGCGCGACTACGCGCGCATTTTCCAGTTCGAGGACTTCAAGCGCACCGAGCGGGGTGTCCGCCGACGCGCAGAGGAGGAGCTCGGCGTCGTGGAGGTAGGCGCTTTATCTGTCATGACGTGTTCGTTCTAATAAAACCGCGACCGCGTTTTCCCCAGCCTGGGACCCGGGTGACTGTTTATCTGCGGGGTGTACCGCAAGAAGCAGCGAGTGGCGCGCCTGTGGTTCTTTTTGCGCTTCTGCAGCACGAGCACAAAGTCTCTGTGCTGAATTTTACAGTCCAGCGCAACACAGAATATGATGGCTCGGTCCGATCGAAGGTACGCCGCGGGGTTGTGGCCTATCAATTGTATCCGGGACTGAGACCGTAACGTAGGATCCACTCATCCTGTGCGTTGGTCCCCGGCGGCTGCGCGTGAATCCGGTGTACAGCCAGCACACGCGCGGCGGCGGCAAGGGCGCGAACAACGTCCACAAGTTCGAGCGCTTCCTGCGGCACGGCGTCACGAGCATCGCGACGACCTACGGGCCCGTTGTGTTCGGGAAGCAGCCGTGCGTGTGGCTGCGCGAGACGGACGACCCCCAAGGTAAATGCCTACGCGGCAACAAATCAAATCGAGTCTGAATCTGACGGCGCTTTCTTCGTTTTTGCTTCTTCGGCGCGTGCCACAGCTCCACAGCTCGTGGCCACGGGGACGTTCCTCAATCCAGACACGACGCGAGTCATCGCAAAGCGCGTCGTGCTAACGGGGCACCCGTTCAAGGTGCACAAAAAGACCGCGACGGTGCGGTACATGTTCTTCAACGCGGGTGGGTCTCGTGTCTTCTTCCTACGCGCGCGCTGCTGACGGCCTGTTGACTCGGCGCGCAGACGACGTGGCGTACTTCAAGCCGATCCAGCTGCACACGAAGCACGGGCGTACGGGGCATATCCGGGAGTCGCTCGGGACGCACGGCTATCTCAAGGCGCACTTCGACGGGCCCATCACCCAGATGGACACGGTATGCATGTCGCTCTACAAACGCGTCTTCCCCAAGTGGGCGCAGCTCTGGACGCAGGGCCCACCACCACGCGCGTCGGAGTCGGATGCTGCCATGGAGGAGTAGTAGGTAGCCGGCGCTCGGCCGCTTTAATTAAATGGGCCGAGTAATCATTGTTCTCCGCTGTTGGCCAATTGCATAGCTACAGCTCCACTACTGTCAAGAGTGGAGTTCGCTTACGACTTTCTCTGTGATTTGGGATCTCGCGAAGCACTTCGGCGTCTCGTTTCGGCGTCTGCGAGCCAGGAGGCGGCGGTATTATTAGGGATCGGCGCCCAGCATTTTCTCTTTTTCGGAAGGTGGAGATGAATTCCATCACGAACGTCGATTGTCGCACCGGCAATATGCTAGCACTTATGGTGGTACGATGCCGACACCCTCATTTGAGAGATTGCACCCTCAGCTGTCCAAAGTGGAGCCTGTTTAGACGCAAAGAAGCGCGTTCGCTGTTCCGCGTCGCGCGACGCGGGTTGGTTGCGCCACATTTTCCAGCAGAAAGTCGACAATTCACACAAGCGAGAGGTTGCTGCGCAAGCAGAAGGATATATGATAAAGTGCAAGGTATCGGGGTAAAGCTACAGGTGGTGTACAGATAAAATACGATGGCGAGAGTTCTACAGTGCATGTAAGATATTAATTCGGATGGCTCCAGGACGCCCTGTGCAGGGAGAGATGTAACACGACAATGATAGCAGCTGCGCAGATGATGGTGTGAGCCGAGTCGCAAAAAAATATGTGGTGCTGTGCTCACACAGAAGGAAAACGCAGGCGATGGCAGGTTATGTGGGGACGGATTTTTGTTGTTTAGGCAGTTGTTGTCCTATAACCTTACTGGTCAGTCGAGCGCTGAGGTCGGCGAGCGGCGGGATAGACCTTTGGCGAGGGTGCCATCTCGGGAGGCGTGCAGCGCGGGGAGCTTCGCAGCGGCAGCCTGGTGGTTGTCCAGAGTTTTACGCGCAGCGGCAAACTGGCGCATAGTGTATGCGGCAAGCTCGCGCGAGTAGCTCTCTCTCTGTTCAGCGGTGAGGGCGGCCATGATGGGTGCGGGAGAAAATACGAGGGCGCGGTGCGGAGGTAGTGGTGGCTGCGGGTGGTGAAGCAAAGAGAAAGCGGTGTAGAAAAGAGAGAAATCGTCGGCACTTTATAGGAATCCGGTGCTGTGTTGTCTTGTGTTAGCGTGTTATTTGTAATTCTTCCAAACACGTCATCGGCCCCTGTCTTGAAACGCAGATCGTTGCGTCATTTGCGAAAGAGTTTTGCGCTCCAAGTTAGAAGCGGGGACACGATCCCGGACGCCCACTGCCACAATTCCTCCAGCATCCCATCTAGGCCCCCTCGTTCGTCCCACGATGGCTCCCGTTCAGGCTTCTCGACCGCAATCCACCGCAGGACATCCTTGACCGTAACAAGCCCCGCAAGCACTCCGTGGTCCTCCACAAGAATGACGCGTGGTCTGGAGTAATTGTCATGATCGTGAACCGAAACTTATCCGCGAGACTCACCCCATTCTCTTGAACAGCTGCATGACGATCTCTAGCGGGAGCTGCGGCGACACAGTCAGTGGAGTCTAAACGATAATCCGTGTCAGCGAAAAGTATATACAGGGATAGGCTAAATACTGTACCTGGTTCACCCACGGCCAAAATTTAATCTGCTGCCCGAACGACGTGTTCTCGAACATGGTCTCGGAAAAGTCCTCTTCAATGCCGACCGAGAGCGCGCCCCCCAGATCAAAGTCCTCTAGATCCCCGTCGCCCCCGTCCGCCTTGAACAGGCACGGCGTGTCGGGCACAATATCCTGCGTCTTCCGCGATCGCTCTGCAAGGCAATTTCCGTCAGCGTCGGCGAACCCCAGGCGACAAACTAGAACAGGCGCACGTACCTAGCACATACAGCAGCTCCGTGCGGCCGATGTACCCTCCCAGCATGCGCGTGCCGTCCGCCGAGACCAGGGGGAACCCCTTGAATTCTGTGGCGGCTAGCGTTGCCTCTGGAGCCACGTCAATGACCCTGCTGCGGAACCTTTATTCGAGAGCCGGTGACTCACCAACATCCTTGACGCGCATCCCCGATTCGTTGAGCGTGTACAGATCCTTCCGCATGACCGCCGACACTGCACCCCCGTCCGTCGTAAATAGGTCGCCTCAAGCAAAGACGCACCCCAGAACTCACCAGACACGTTGAATGCATGATCCTCCTTCTCCAGGAAGGGAAACCCATTGAAACGGATCATTTCATCGGCGATTCCATTCGTACCTAAGAAGTCGCCTACAGCCTTGGTGACTAGCAGAACGATCTAAAGGCAAAGGTTATTATAATTGGGTGTGCAGCAGACGGACGCGATAAACACACCATCGTAGGCAGGATATACGTTAGCGCCCCCGTTAGCTCGAACATGATAACGACAACAGTGACCGTGATGCGCATAACCCCGCTGGATTGGGTTCGCGGTTCCTCAGCGAGGCCGGCCAAGAAGCGCGAAGACACATACCTGAGGGCTGCCGCAGCGCCAAGAAAAGCATACGTTCCTGGGGTGATGCACGGTGCGTCTGGAACGCAGACCGCGAATATTCCAGACGTGGGGTAGGCTCTGCGGCCCAGAGCATGAGTACAACAGCGCTGCCGAGAGGAGGGGGAAGGCGAAGAAAACTGACTGGTACATCGCCTTGACCATGATACCAATCATGCGTCCAAAGGTTGCGCCGATGGCCATCGAGGGCACAAAGATCCCTGCAGGGACCTTGCACCCGTACGACACCACGACGAGCCCGATGCGGATGACAGTTGCCAGCAGCAGCGAGTTGGAGAGGCGCCATTGCAGGGACGACCTAGATGACAAGGAAACAGCGCGGGGCTTAAGCGGGGCCGAACAACGTCCACACGGCGTAAGATTACGCACTGGCACACGTTATTGACGTTCCCCCCGTTGTCACACTCGCGGAAGAGGATCGACATGCTCTCGGTCATGTCCATGCGTAGGAACTGGTTTGAATAACCAATCATCGCCGTGAGTGTCGCGAGTATGACCGCCTCTGCCACCCCGTGGTTCGCCAGGTGCTTCCGGCGGAAAGCCGCGACCTGCAGATTGAACTTCACGACAAAGGCACCGTAAAGCCCCTGCAATATTCTGTGTTAGACAGATACGCCAGGGAGGAGCTTAGACGTACGCCAAATATGCCTAGAATGACGAAGAACAGGATTTCGAAAAAGTGCCAGTCTCGGTCGTACGTGACTTGGAACAGTACGAGTTTCCCTGTGCGGAAAGGATTCATCGCCTGTGGACAACGTCAGACGGTTTCGCAACAGCAGAAAAATGGTACGCACAGACAGCGTTACTGTCGCCATAAGAGCACAGAAGAAGCTCTTCCACATTGTCTTGATACTGAAGGTGTGGCTCATTTCCTTGTTGCGCGTCAACACGCATGTCTGAATGGCCGTGGGCAGCCTACCTCTATCGAAAACAGCACGCCACCGATTGGTGCACCGAACGCGACGGCCACGCCGGCTGCACTAGCCGCAGTGACAATTTCGCGCATTTTGCCTATGCCAAAAGAGGTGAGCCGAACGATATGCTGGTACGCGACGACTTACTCTGACTGCGCTGAAACTTGCCAAACATGCCCGCGACCAGCGAGCCTATGCAGCACGCGACATGCACGGATGGCCCTTCCTTGCCCACAGAAAGCCCGGAGGCAATTACCAGCGGCTGTACAAAGTCAGCAACAGAACGACGAAGAGGTGGATAGACTTACTAGAGTGATGCTCTTAATAAAAAATGTCGCGAATCCCAAAAAGCCCTGCATCACAAATCCCGCCAATATACATTTAATCTCTGAAATCCCTGAACCCGCGGCATACTTCGCCAGCGAGCGAACCAAGTGTGCGGCCACGAACGAGAACATCGCCTGTACACGCGTCGTTCTCGTCAGTGCATGATAGAACGTACAATGGGGGAGACCGCACCGCGAATATGACATATATAAACCACCGCGCGACGCTGACGGTGCTCCAGGGGTGCCACGAGTCGCACCCGTCCGTGTCCTCGCCGTCTATTTCCCAGCAGCAAAACTGCTGGTTGAGCCACCACCCGTCGTGGCAGTAGCCCATCTTGATGTCCGAGAGCCACTCCGTGAGGATGGATATTATCGCGGCATTGAGCCCAATACACACCCCTGCGCGCAATGAGTGGCCGTACGGCGACGCGGATGGTGCGGCTGTACGTACCGACGAGAGAGACGACGAACCAGGTCTGGCCCGTGTCAAGGCCCTTGCGAAACTGCGTCCAGAGCCACGAAACGGTAACCTCGCCACGCGGGCCGCGGTGCGACGCGTAGAGAGTGCGCGAGTCCCGTATGCGTCTATTCCGCTCGAGAATAGAGTCCTGGATCCAGTCTGGGAGTGAAAGAGAATGCTCGAGCGCAGGCTACACGAATGATATCAGTCCACGAACCTATAGTGCTAAAATCCTCATATCGACTGCGCAGAATGTTAGCTAGTGTGCAGGCGGGCTGGTCAGTGGGACACGAACCGAATCTGGTCGAGCTCGTCGTCGTCAAGCGCATCGTTGTGCAGCAGGCTGCGCCGCCGTCTGTGTTCATGGGTCATACCCAACAAGTTAAAGGCGTATAATTATCACACCGTGTGACTTTGCAAGTCAAAACAAAAATAGCAACGCAGAAATGTGTGAATGGGATATAAAGTAGTAGAGACAGTAAGTAAGGGTATACATCCACATCCACAATGAGGTCTGAGATAAGAGTTCCGGATCCTTCAGATTGAGTACCGTAGTGAAATCGATGTCCAAAAGTTAAAATTAGTAGGACCCGTCCATTTGTCCAAGACCCTGGGCAGTCAGACGGCTCTCCAAGTTCCTGGATGTGGCTGTTAGATGGACGAAGCGCTGCAAAGGAGAGAAACACCGACCTGAGGGACTCCTCTTTGGCAAGCAGCTCTTGCCTCTTTTCGTTGATCTCGCGCTGGACCTTGAGCTCGATCTCGCGGAGCTGGAAGACGCGTCAACAGATGGCGAGAAGGACCATAACGCAGACATACCTTTTCCTCGTCGCGACGGAGCTGCTCTTCCTTGAGACGAACGCTCTGGTTGGCGAGCTCCTCGGGGAGGATGGTGGAATCCCTGAAGGGTCAATGAGTATGAGAACCTTGTGAATCGACCAAACACAAACCGGATGTCCGAGTGCACGCTCCTGGAGAGCTTCTCGGTACGGTAAGTCTCGTACAAGACGTCCTCCGTCAACATCTTGAGGTCCGCGAGGTGGGAGTTCAAGATGGCACTCCGCAGGCGGCCAAAGTCAGAGTGCTCGGGGTTGTCGACCTCAGCAATACCCCAGGGATAAATACGAGCCCGAACGGGCTCCCCGTCAATGTCGATCTCCTCCTCAGACCCGATGACGGCGAAGGGAAGCAGCGCCTGGTCGGGAGGAATTAATAACTATAGCGCATGCATGGAACGGCGCTCACCCGCAGCTCTATGTTCTCCTGGATGGTCTCTTCGTCATCCTCCTCCACGTCGTACGGGAAGTTGTACACCGGGATATCATGGTGGTCGATATCCTCCATCACCTAAAGCAGGGGTTAGAGTTTGGCTTTCATATGGTTGCGCGCAATCTCACCCTCTTTTTGAATGCCCGGAGCTCGCTCGAGGTGAGCGAGTCAGCCCTGCCAATGACGGGAATGACGTTGACGCGGGGCGAGAGGCGGCGCATCAGCTCTACGTCCATTTCCCTCAGGCTGCAAGAACATGAGCGCGCGCACTATTACATCCAACCGATGGACGTACGCATGGCCAGTGGGGGAGATGAAATACAGGAGAGCGTGCACTCGGTTATCCCTGAACCTAGGGTTTCGCTTGATACGGGACTGCTCGGCCAAAATGTCATCGTATTGGCGCTCCAGGTAGTTGACAATCTCCTGGAAACTGTACCACATCATGAGCACGCTGGCGTTGATAACGATTGGACTGTTCCCTTACGCAAATTCGTTGTCGATGTTGTCTCCGAAGCCGGGGGTGTCAACGATGGTTAATGCGATGCGAACCCCCTCCTCCTCGAGCTCTGCACGAGATTCAGTCGGGGTTGGAGGCAGAGAGGGCGCTGGGAGTCTCACCGACGCTCACTGGCTTGATCCTGACCTTCTCCTCAGCATGAGCGTTATCAGGGGTGTCCAGGATTTTGTGGGCCAAGACCTCTGATTCACAGAGGGTGTTCACGAAGGTGGTGCGCCCATTCCCGGAGGCACCTAACGCTATCTGTAAGATAGCATATCGAGGAATATACAGGATGGATACGGACCAACAACCATGACGGTGAATTGAACCCCCTTGACCTTGTTTCCTCTCCGCCTGTTTGGGAACGGCATTGTAGCGTTGAGATGAGTTTTTTTTGGAGAGTTCCCGCTCTGAAAGGCGAGAGGGGTGCTGGCAGGTGTGCAGCGTAAATGATCGTTCCACTGTATTTGCCACGCCTTTGCTGTCTAGTTCTAATCCGACCAAACAACCGCTTCCTGCCTAACCAGGCAACTTCGTCAGATTCCCATACGTTCTCAAGGCGAGCGTTTCAAATATTGAGAGAATCGGTCTTCACTGTTTCTACAATTTACTGCGCATTTTTCTTGTCCCCGTCGAGGTGAAGTCGTATCGGACGTGATCTTACACGCACAGGTAGTAATTATAAGGCAATTCCCAAATCATGCATTCCCTTTTAATTACACAGGCACGAGGTATGATACTCCATCTTAACAGTCGTAGTCTTTGTAAATGGCTAGTCCCATGCACTATGACACCCGTAAGTCCATGCAACGGGCATTTTAAAAAATAAAATGCAACGTACCCTGTAGTTGTCAGCGTTGGCCTTCTTGTTGGCGACACTGAGCGCCGCGCAAGCCGTGCATCCATAGGCAATGTCGGAGGTTCCGGCAGTGGCGTGAGACAGCTGTAAGTTTGCAAATAAGAAATTTAATTTCTCCACATAACTGCGAACGCACCTCGTGCAAAAGGACACCTCCTCGGCTCGATTGGGTAGCATCATAACCGCCTGGAGGAATATTTTAGTCGATGCGTATCCAACTAGAGTTTATTCGGCCCACCTGTGCAAATCCCGGGGGTTGATCCGACACTAGTGAAGAAGTAATCGCAGGTGTAGATCTAATACCATGCCAAAATCAGAGAAAGGGGGAATGGGTAAAATCATGTATCTCACATCGCTTCCAACAATATTGCCTCCGCTGGTGACGACGAGCGTATATCTGGAAACCAAAAGATGTCAAAATGTGGAAAATGAAACCCAAAATAATACACATACGCGATGACACCACTCGAGGCACCACAAAGACCCGCGGGATCCCCAGTGCAATAGATGCTACAAGACAAACAACGTCAGCACCAGTGCCGGACTTGATGACCGGAACAAAACGCACTTGCGCGTGCCCGAGCTCGCCAAATCGCCCGCAATGCGATCCATGTTGAACCAAATATCGCTCTGCGTGTTCCCGCCAAAGTACGAGGTGTATTCGGGACCGTTCGGGTGGCTGAGGATGTCGGACGCCGCCCCGCCCGCGAGCGAGCGCGCGTACGAAAGCGAGTCCTTGAGGATCTGCAGCCGGCCGCTGTCCGAGCACACGGGAGTCGACTGCCGGCGCGCGAGGGGGACGAGCTCGCGCTTTGCGACGTCGTGCGTGATCACAACGTTGACCGCCGGCGTGTCGACGACCAGGGGCGCGTGGTCGGGGCCGGTTTGGAAGTTAGCGAGGGGCGCGAAGGTGAATGTCCCCGTGCCGGAGGTCTCGAAGTCGTACAGCGGTCCGAGACCGGTGTGGTTGACGGCCACGGAGGAGCCGGCAGGGATGGTCATGTATATAGCGTCGAATGTTAGATCCAGAGTCGCCTATGAAGTAGCAGGCAGGTGTTATGAGCGAGGCCTTGAAACAAGAAAAAGAGACGCGTCCTTACCCGGACGCCCGTGAACAAGACGGAGCTATCATCCTTGCTCACAGCGAACGAGCTGGTCGACGAGCCATCGAGCACATTGTTCTTCGCAATGACTCGGATATCGTTAGCCGTCGGATTGGAGACAACAGCGGTCAAGATGATGTCGTCGACAGAGTTCACAGACGGCGAAATAGCCTTCAAGGAGACTGTCAAATCGCCTGAAGAGAGACCGAGCGCGAGGGCACTGAGGCTGAGGATGACTCCGGCACGAAACATACTGAAACTGGCATTCAGACCACTAGAATGACTTGCTCTTATAGGAAACCAACCCGAAGCGTCACGAGGGATATGGAAGTTCGAACCGACCGTTAGCGCTCGGAAATAGCGAGTATTTATCACAGGGTTGATGTTCGTTGATGTGTTTCGACTCGCTGGGGATTTAGATCTTTTCCGCCCCTTGTAATAGTCCTACCGCGACGAGAGTCGAAAGGTCGCGAGCGTGTAGGGGGACATAGAAGGCCCAGGAACGTGTATGCTTCCTGGACCAGTACGTTATGCGTTGGAATGTGCCGAGGTAATGATAGAGGTGCCAAGTAATTCGCCTCCGAGTCTCGCGTTCGCTCAAAAGATCAGCGCTGGTCAGCCGCGGAAGATCATGCAACAACTGGATAACATATGGACAAACCACCAGTATACAAAGGACCCGCCAAAGGCCTTCGATGTACCAAAAATTGCAAAAGAACCCATGCGCGCGTGGGGCTTGCAAAAATCGGATCAAGTCGGTGGCTCCAAGAGCTTCATCGCTGCACAGAATGGTCTTTGGAGGAGTTCAACCAAGGTTCACTTGATTCAATGACGCAAGATGTCTCTCGACAACAACTGGACAAGGCTTCGGCTTGGCGCGAATGTTAGCAACAGATATCAGCACAAGACTATTTTGCAGTGCGGTCAGGATTGAAAAATGCGAAGAGGCCAGCCAAATGAGAGGAAATGAGCGCTTGAGCGGTGAAACGGTATGAGCGGCGGTTTCAAGACAACTGGCATCAGCGCTCAAACGGGCTCAACTTGTGCAGTGCCGCTATATTGGACCTCTCCTGACCTGTTTTTGTTTCTTGTTTTTTTTTTGTTCGACTTCCGCCCGGGGAGGATTTGACCCGTCGGGCCATCATGCAGAGTAGTAGCCCAAGGGAGACAAGCCAGGATGCATGAGGAAACTGAGCAAAGGAAAGTGTTCAACTTCGAGTGATCCGTTGGCTTCGCGGGCCATGTTGCCGATCACGAGAAACCAGCAAAGTCCAGAGTAATTTACAGGGACCGTCGAGATCTAAGTACAAGAGGGAACCAGGCCAATCTGAATACATTCTGGAAGCCATGGCACTGACCGCTACTCGTTATCCTCTTCCTCTTCCACAACCGTCTTTTTCTGCCTCTTGGTTGATTTGCGACCCTTGGTCTCCTTGGTTTGATTTTCATCGGGTGGGCGTAGCGATTCTATAATTTAATCATGTAGCAAGTACAAACGTCACAATCGAAATTTCTCACCGTAGGTTACAGGGCACAACCCATATATCCGATATAAATGCAAGACAGCCTGTTCCTTGTCTTTGGCCTATGAAAGGATGAGGAAAGGTGCGGGCTTCTAAATAATTCGGTGTACCTCGATCATCAAGTCTGCACACCGCGGTTTGAGTCGAGGATTTTCGGGAAGAGCAGTTTCACGCACCCATGTCATCCGGCAAGTCAACCGGCAGGCTCTCGCATCGGTCAGCGTGGGCCCTGCGTTCCATGAGGGTTGTTGCGCCAGGTCGCGCTTCGCTGAGATGCTGCTTCGGCTTGATTCCGCGGCGAGCCCAGATCGCATTGGCTCTTTTGATAATTTCGCTGGGCGGAATCGAGGACGGGAACAGAGCGTCATGGTGATAATCTGCAAGGGTTCAAAAAATTTGCGGGCTTGCAAGAAATTGAACAAGTACCGAAAACCAGAGGCACATCAAGCTCTTCGCAGAGAGGAAGGAGATCCTCGGCATTGTAGCACATCTCGACGAAGAGTAAGTAAAATACCACAAAATTCAACCATTGCATACCTCGTCGTTTTCGAGGACGAGACGGGCTCTGACAGCTGGAGGAAGAATCTCTGTGATCGTCTTCTTGATGCGAGCCAGTGTTGCAAGTTTGTCGTCGTACATCCCACCTCCATGGACAATCATGACGCCGTCGACGCCCAGTCCCATTTTGTCCATCATCTCACCATGGTACACGAGTTCTCTCACTGATGACTGCACGACCTCGGGTTTAGGGCTGCCTAGCTGTGTGTACTGGCCCGGATGCGTGGTGAGTCTGTGCCCCAGCTTTTTGGCAAGCTCTCCGACGCGCGCCAGAAGAGGTGCACAGTATTCCAACGAGTAACCGTGGACTGCGTGGGATGCGAAGGGAAACATCTCCGAAGACATGCGCATAAAACGTATGTTCTAATGGGAAGGTCAGAATGAAATGCAGGCAATGAGTCAAAAAACTACATTATTTTCGTTCCACTGGATCATAGTCAACAGGTCTTCTGTGTTCTTCCGCCCGAGGTCTTTCACCCACTCGATACCGTTCTTCTTGATACTATCCAATCTGGAAGATTTTGAATGCTTGGAACTTGGATAGGAGAAAAAACTGACCGGCAGGTCCGCGAACAAAATATAGAGTCCTTGGCCGGTTTCTTGTTCCTCAATACGGTGTTTAGACATGCGTAGCCTAGGTATGATGAAGCGGGAAGACAATGGTATGGGAAAGAACCAACCTAACCGTCCTTTGAACGTCGTTTTTTTTGTGCAAGACATCGGGAATAACATAAGTTGGCTCGGGTTTCGGCTGGCGTGTCTTTTTGGTCACTTTTTCGACTTTCGTGTGCTCGGTTTCGGACTGGTCAAGGTCCTTAGATTCATCTGACGTCCTCTTTCTTTTTTCTCCGGTTCGGGGGGATTGCGATGGCTCAGGGAGAAGCTCTACGGCTTCTCGAGCTAGGAAACGCGAGCTTCGACGTGTGGAGGCCATCGGTAGAATTCGCAGATTTTGAAGGCAAACTCGCAGATGGGAGATGGGAAAGCGACGGAGCATACGACAGGGGCTCCATTTTCGCGATCTGCGCCTGTCGCCCGCGATCGCTGTGGGCAAGTTGACTTGGGGCACGTGCGGTTCAAACAGTGACAAGCAATACGGTTGAAGTTCATGTTGAAAAAAAGAACACAGATGGCTGCCAATACATCCGATGGATAACAATCTACGCTGATTTTTTGAGACGTCTGCCCAAGGAAAATCGGCATTCGAACTTGTTGATGGATATGCCTTGGAAGTTCAAGGAAGTCATCATCTTACACCTTTCCCTGCATCGGACTGGCTGCCTGAGTTTGGGCAGTTTTGGTGAATTACAGGCCGTGCTCCATTTCTAAAAAAGTTTTAGGGTGACAAGAACTGAAGGGCGGATGCCTCGATAACCCCATAAGGTCTAATACGAATGCTGAACCTGTTAATTTAAATTTTTAACCCTTGTAATATCTTCTGTCAAATAAGCGCGGGGTTCTTTCGTAAAAGCATCTCACCTCGGCCCATACGATAGTCTCCCAAAGATGATTGAAGGGCGGTTCAGGGATGGGCGTCCCGAGACCCCAGCGAAAGCGAATAGTAATAACCACGGGTATGTTCCCAGGCTAATCTCCGCTGATGGCAGCAAACACCAATATAAACGCGCCGCCCCGACTTTTCCGTCACATCGCTCTACGTCGTGCCACCACAAGCTCCCTCCACCCATTCACCGAATGGATGTATCCATCCCCCCTGAGATATGGGCCGAAGTGTTTTCCTTCGCATGCACAGACGACGGTTCGACGGGCAGGGCGCTTTCCGAGGTGTCTTGGGCGATCCATAACATATCGAAGCCGCTGAAATACCAGTCGCTCTGTGTCATCGGGCCGAATCAGCTGCGGATGCTTTTGGCGGTGCTGTCCGCCTTATTACCGGGCGCGCGGAAAGTCAGATATCTCTTCGTCGCGGGTTTGGACGAGTCCAAAGATGACGGCACAGAAATACGCTGGCAGGAGATACACGCTGATCCCACTGGCAGCGCCACCGAGCAGGCGCTGGTCCGGATCCTGCATCTCGTGTCGCCCAGTCTTCTAGCCCTCCACATCCACCGCACCAAAATTTGTCGCCAATCTCTCTTCCCAGAAATGGAGTTCCCAGTTCTATCAGAACTGACACTTCATGGACCTTTTAGATCAACCGACTTTCGACCTCCCACATTACTCCCAGCGCTCCGGAGACTGCACATCCACCACTTCGGGTACCAGCCGACGAAACTCCTCCATCGCATCGCGGACGTAGCTCCGCTGCTGGCGCATTTGCATGTGCCGCAGCGCTCGTTCCCCATGCACGAGATCCAGGTGGCGCTGGGCATTTTGCAGCCTCCCGCGGCGTCCGCGTCTGCGGCGGCTCAGTTACCCAACATAAAGCAGTTGGTGATCGAGGTTGATGCGGTCCCGAGCTCCCTGGAGTCGTGGGCGGGGAATATCAGAGCGGAGCAATTTTCGCGGAAGCTTGTGAAGATTGCGCAGAGCGACAAAAGGATAAGCCTAGTGGATGGGCGAAATGATTGGGTGCCGGTCGGCCAGGCGAAAGAGGAGTGGCTACGAGATGTTCGTGTACCGGGATAACATATAGACGTTCGTCCTTCCAGAAAAGCGCCAGGTCGGAAGCAACACACGTGAACTTAGCGAGAGGGGTATGCCGCAGTGAATGAAATTACTCGTATTCCGCGATGTTTTTGGCAAGGAAGACGGATAAAAAGCTTTGCGGTTTTGCGGGGTGGTTTGAGATGTTTTCTTCGAGTTGGCGCCGATTTCCAGTACTCTCGAGTCCAGCGGAGGATCGAGCCATATGTCTTCTATTTTTGTCGGGTGTAAATTCTGAGTTTTTCCTTGAGGATATAGAGCGCTGCACGTTGATCTAGTTCCCAGAGTAGGCCACAGAGATCATGAACGAAGATCGCGAGTACATACGTTGAACCTTCCTGCCACCGACAGAGAGCAGACCAAGGACGGTAGCACAGCCTCTTACCTCATTTCTTAACAACGCGCCCATTCGCGAGTGAGCCTTACCCTCTTTGCGACTCTATCCATCTTAAGTATTATTGCCAGAGGGTCCTCTTCACGGCCCCCGGGATCCGCACGCCCCCATGCCTCCCTACGACCCCGCGAAATGGATGGACCAGCTGATGGGCTGCACGCACCTGCCCGAGGCGGACATGAAGACGCTCTGCGAGCACGTCCGCGCGCTGCTCATGGAGGAGAGCAACATTCAGCCCGTCGCGAGCCCTGTCACCGTCTGCGGCGACATCCACGGCCAGTTCTGGGATTTGCTGGAACTCCTGCGCCGCGGCGGGCCCGTGCCCGAGACGAGCTATATTTTCATGGCGCGTCCCTCGGTGAATAAGGAATGAAGGCTGAAAACTTATGTGTGTATACAGGGCGACTTTGTGGACCGCGGGCACTACAGTCTGGAGACGGTGTCGCTGCTGCTGGCGATGAAGGCGCGGTACCCCGACCGGGTGACACTCCTGCGCGGGAACCACGAGAGCCGGCAGATCACGCAGGTGTACGGCTTCTATGGTGCGTCGTGCGTGTGGGGCGCGTGCGTGCAGGGCGCCCAATGATTTTATGTTTTTACATACCCCATTGACAGACGAGTGCCAGCAGAAATACGGCAGCGCGACCGTGTGGAAGGCGTGCTGCAACGTCTTTGACTTTCTCAACATCGCCGCCGTGCGTTCCCTCTCCTCCCTCTCCTTCCCCCAGTTATAATAATAATAACAAATGCAGATAATCGACGGCTCAATCCTCTGCGTGCACGGCGGGCTCTCGCCCGACATCCGCACGCTGGACCAGATCCGCGTCCTCTCGCGCGCGCAGGAGATCCCGCACGAGGGCGCGTTCTGCGATTTGATGTGGAGTGACCCCGACGACGTCGATACGTGGGCCGTCTCGCCGCGCGGCGCGGTGCGTTCTCGCTTTCCTTTCTATCATCTTATTTATGCGCTCCCTATTATGTCATTCACGCCCTTCTTACTCCCATTCCTATCATCTCACATATCATTCCATACCAATTACACCGAATACTAATTACCCCTTTTTCACTATCCAGGGCTGGCTCTTCGGCGCAGGTGTCACGCGCGAGTTCACGCACGTCAACGCGCTGCGGCTCATCGCGCGCGCGCACCAGCTCGTGAACGAGGGGTACAAGCATATGTTCGATGGGCAGCTGGTCACGGTGTGGAGCGCGCCGAATTATTGTGGGTGTTCCTTCCTTTCTACTCCTTTTCTGTCCTTTTATTCTGCTTTTCTTGTGTTTTTGCGCTTCTTTCCTGTTTTTGCGATTCCCTCTATTTTTTTCTTTTCTTTTTGAGTGAAGCTAACGGACGCACGCACAGGCTACCGATGCGGGAACATGGCGGCGATCCTGACGGTGACGGACACGGGCGAGAGCGAGTTCACGGTGTACGGCGCGGCGGAGGAGAACGAGCGCGATAAGGGCATGCAGACGAGGCGGATGGTGTGTTTTTCCTTTCCTTTCCGTTCTCCACCTTCTGCCTCCCTTCCCCTTGTCTCCATTCCTCGATCTCGCTCTCCACCTCCACCCCCTCCCCCGTTTTTCTCCACCTCCTTCTCCAATCTCCCTTCTCATTCTCGATGTCCTCCTCCACCGTCTCCCTCTGCCTCCATTCTTTTTGTTTTTCTCCCCTCATCGTTTATCGTATGGCTCACATCCCGGCAGAGCACGGTCCCGTATTTCGTCTAGACTAAGACTATTATATTTTTATTTTGAGACGCTGCTTGCAATCTGTATTTCGAGATATCCTCTTGGACTTGCTTCCTTGCGACTTGACTTGCGACTGGCGATTAGCGGCGGCTTGCGGCGCGCGATGTGGGACTCGACTTGCGGGTACGACTTGCGACTCGTCTTGCGACTAGCGACTCGACTTGCGACTTGACTTGCGGGTTGCGATCGGTGACCTGCGACTTGGCTGCGAGTTGCGACTCGTTTTGCGGCCTGCGACTCGAATTGCGACTTGAAATCACCTCGACTCCACACGGCGCAACAAGACATGCATCACACCACGCGCGCACAGAAGAAATCCAAAACGTCCTTTGAGTAAACCTACACCACACCGATATAGAGCCTACAAACCCTGCCCTCCATCTACTCCATAAATCGCCCCATGTGTCCCAAATACTCCCCCCCCTCGGATTCTCGGCATACCTCCAGCTCGTCGTCTTCGCTGCTACTAGTACACGGCGACTCTCCCCCCTTCTCTCGATCCCGTTCGCGTTCGCGTTCTCCACCTCTCTCCGTCTCCTTCTCGATTCCGTTCTCGTTCTCGTTTTCTCCTCCCTCTGCCTCTCTCCCCGTTCTCCATTCTCCTTCGTCATCCATCATTTGTTTATCGCGTGGCTCACTCCCAGGCAGAGCACGGTCCCGTATTTCGTCTAGCCCAGAGCACACAGTACTGCTCGGTTTACATTTTTATTTTTATTTGAGAAGCTGCATGTTTCGAGGTTCTCTTCCGTTCTGCTTTCGACCGTCTCCGCTACAGATCTAGAAGCAACGAAAAGGAAGGACTGCGCTTTAGCGTGACTCCGTTTCATGTAGCGTAAAGGAAAGGAGCGGAGAGGAATTTGTTGGAGGAATGACTTCCAAGGGTCCATTTCCCATGTTCACCACACGCGTGCATTTAAAGAGTCCACGCGCACACACGCGCAAATCCATATCCAAATGTCCTTTCGTGCACTAAATACGTACCCTACATATATACATAATTCACTTTCCCCCTCTCCTCCCTTCTTCCCCCATCCTCCTCCCTCTCCCTTTTTCCCCTCACAACCCAAGTACAACTACTTCTTCCCCTCCTCAAACGGATTCTCCGCATACTCCAATTCATCATCGCTGCTCGGGGGCGCCCCGCTACCCGTGGGGGGCGAGGCGGTGCGCAGGAGGGAGACGGGGCGTTTGGGGAGCATGCCGAGCTTGCCTGGGGGTGTGGTAAGTATAAGGGGATGAGAAGGAGGATGGGAGATGCGAGTGGAGGGAGGAGGGAATAAGAGAGGGGGGATGCGGTTGGGATGGTGTAGGAGGATGAGGAGGAGGAGGAGGGGAGGAGGAGGAAGGCAGGAGGGAAGGAGGAGGGAAGGAGGGAAGGTAAAAAGGAGGGAAGGAAAAGGACACTTACCCCCGTCAATCGCCGGCGCGCCCGCGTTCGTCGTGGGCGGGGCGGGCTTCCCAACGTTATGGGGGGGCTTGTCGACCGTGGGGCTGGAATAACATCGTTAGCGATCTGCCTTCTTTACAAGGAAGAAAGAAAGGGAAAGGGAAAGCTCTACCCGTCTAAGGTGAGAGTAGTAAGTATAAAATTCGACCCACCCGCATCATACCCCGTCGGGCTCCCACCCCCATCCCCGCCACCCCCATTCGGGTCATAATACGCCGGCATCGTCGCCTGCTGCTGGGCCTGCTGGGCCTGCTGCTGCGGGTTTTGGTACGCCTGGTACGCCTGCCCCTGCCCCTGCCCTCCCTGCCCTCGTTGCTGCTGTTGGCCAGCAGAAGGGTACGGGTGCGTCTCGGCGTCGTACGGGTACGTGTCGCCGCCCACGCCCGCGTTCCACGACGACGCGGACGCAGAGTTGGGGTTGTTGGAGTTGGCGGCAGAGGAGGAGGGGGGCTGGTCGAACTCCTGGATCTTGGCTTTGACCTTTGAGAGGAGGGAGCCGAAGGTCTTCTTCCCGCTCTCCGCGAGCTTGTTGAACTGCTCCTGGAACTCCTGCATCGTGTCCTTCTCCTGCCCTTGGCTCTCGGACGTGCCCTGGCGCCGCAGTTGCGGTTGCTGTTGGTGTTGTTGTTGTTGGGGTGGCGGGAGGGGGGCGGTTGTTGTTGTTGGGCGCGCCAGGCGTGCTGCTCGCGCTCGTCCTCGAGCATGAGCGTGCGCGCGAGCTGCTCGTCGAGGTCTTCCTGCGTCTGCACGGCGATTAGGTTGGTACTAGTACAATGCATCAAAGGCAGCGGACCTGCGGGGCCTGCTGCGCCGCGGGCGGGTGCTCGCTCGTATAGTCGGGGTCGCTCATGCCCAGCAGGGCGTCGATCGCCAGGTCCGTGTCGCCGTGCACCGAGTCGAGCACGGATTGCAGGAGGGAATCGTCGAAATCGGGGAACATGGCGCGCAGGGACGCCGAGGCGGGGGTCGGCGACGAGCTCGCGCTCTCTCGGCGGGGCTGCGGCTTCGGCTTCGGGTGCGAGGGTGGGTGCGCGTGTCGGCGTCGGGGTTGTGTCGGGGGAGATTGAGGCGGCTGGAGGGGCGGGTTCTGCGATCGTGGGCTCCGCAGTCGTGGGCGCATCAGTAGCAGGAGGCGTCATTTGCGGCTTGTCGGCGTCCAGATCGGCGGCGGGCTTGGGAAGGTCTTCTGGGAGGGCGAGGGCGTCCGTCATGGTGGTTGTGCAGATTCAAAGCAAAGTTGCGGATGGAAAGATACTTGAAGTAGCAGATGTGACGGCATGTGACGGGCTTGACTACGCGTTCGACTGCTCCATATCGTGATATCACTTGTGTTGCTGCGGGATTCTTACCGCGACTGTGCACGAGCGGGAGTCATTCGGGATCGGCGGATACGCATTTCAAGTTGGAAACAAATGAATAATGCGCATACAAAATAATACGCGAATCTACGACCGCTCAATATCCTCCGGAGCGCCGGTTGTTTTTGGACGACTGTCTGATCGCTGCTGTGGAGGCTTACTATAACGCGTAATTCTGGGTCAAGTCGATCCTCTCGTGGCTGGTCAAAGATTCAAGACGAGGAGACGAGACCGCCGTCCCGGGTGCCCAACCTGTTCAAGATGACGCGGCTGTCTTGCCCACCCACGCTCGCGCTTGCGCCGTTGTTCAAGGCGTTGTTTAAGAGCTCGCCGCCTTTCTCAAAGCAGATCGCACAAGCACATCTCGCCGCCGTCCTGCGATTCGATCACTGACCTCAAGACGCGCACTGCAGATCATTCAATGTCCTCCGCCGTCACCCCGCGTCATTCGTCGTTGGGATCAACAGCTCGTCTACGCTGCGCCATGTGAGGCTGATGCACATACTCTATGGGTGCCTTTTGGCGAGGTACGACTGACTTCTCTTCTCACCCTTGCAGTCCTATCCTCTTCTGACACATTCTGCAGTTCCGCCGTCCACCCGCGCCCCACGCGTCGACATCGATATCAGCGCGTATCCGGTAGACTTATGCGTTGGGATGCACACACCCACAACGCCGGCTCGCAGCGGCACCAAGTACACATCGTTGCCGTCCCCGTCCTCGCCTCTTCCTCGCCCATAACCCGCACCCGCAAATCCCTCTCCCCGACCCTCAATCCAGCACTCGCCGCACGACTGCCGCCCACGCGTGCGAAGGGCTCGAAGACTTGAAGGGCTTGAAGGCTGCTCTGCTCTTACCCGTGTGCCTGCCCATGCGCCTGCTCTTCTTCTTCGCGCGCCTGCATGCAGGGAAGCGTCGCGCACCTGGCGAGGGACTCCGATAGGGCCCCCGATCGCCATCTCGCGCTCGTGCTCGCGGCTGTCGTTTAAGCAGATCGCACCGTTCTTCAAACCGGCGGCGGCCATCGTTGACGACGCGACACCACACGCATTTCATGTCGTGTGTACCGCCACCCCCTTTCAAATTCCATTCCCAATACCGTCCGAGTCACACCATCACTTTGCCCCTCCCTCCTCCTTTCATTCAAGACACCAAGACACCATGCCCATGCCTCTACGTACGTACCATCCTCCCCACCTCATCATGAATCTGAACCCGCTTGCAGCGACGCTCGTCGACGCCATCGCACCCATAATCCTCGCCGCTATCGCAGGGGCACTCGCGGGCACGCTCGCCGGTCTGGCGTTCCCCCGCCACCGCACACCAGAGCGCAAAACGGGTCTTGTCCCAGAGACGGAAGACGAGGAGGACGACGACGAATCCGACGAGGAGACGGACGACGAATCTGACGAGACGGACGACGACGACGAACCCGACGACTTCCGCCTCGAGCTCCGTCTCCAGATCGCCAAAACCAGAGCGCTGATCGAGGAGCACGAGGCAGCGCGGCGCGATCGGGCGCCGCATGTATCGTTCCTCGACCTGAGAGCGGCGCAGCGGGAGGAAAGGGAGAGGCTGCAGATGGAGAGGGAGAGAAGGGCGGTGAATGAGAAGCGGAAGTGGGGCGGGGTGGGTGAGGATGAGGGTTGGGGAGAGGGAGGAATAAAGAGAAGAGGACGGGGGGCGAGCGTGAGGGAGTCGGGCGGGTAGGGGTTCGCGGGCGGGACGCTGTGTAGGGGGCGGAAGGAAGGCGGCGCCTGGGGGGGTCGAGGGGTGGCGGTGAGCCGTGGTGCTGCTCGCGCTGTCGTCCAGTCCGACTTGGCGGTGGGCTGCTCGTCGACGCGCTCATCTTGGATGCGCCGGGGAACGTTTGTGGGTGGGTGTAGTGTGTCCTGATGGCGCTCGCGCTGAACTCGTCTCCGTCTCTCCACTGCGTCGCAGTCGGCCTCGTCTCTGCCGGCGGCGCCGTCCTGCCCGCGTCCCATGTGGCCGCCCCGACATCTTCCAGCGCGCTCTCGCAGTCTTCGACCGTTCGCTTGTCGCTGCACGACCCTTCGCCCTGCGCGGCGCGCGCGTCCTTCTCGCGCAAAACCGCGTCCACGATACGCGGCCCGCGACTCCGTGCTCTCGTCAAACCACTGGTGCCGATCCTCGCTGGGAAGGATGAGTGGGGCGGGGCGGGAGGAACATGGCGCGCTCGCAGTCGGGCCCGTCTCTGCCCGTGGCGCCGCCGTGCCGGGTCCCATGTGGCCGGCCCAGCGCGTGCCCGCGGTCCTCGCGCACTGCGCCCGCTCGCGTGCCGCATGAACCTTCATCCCCTCCGCCGCGCTCTTGTCGCGCAAGCCCGTGTTTCACCAAAGATTGAGATCGTGAGCTCAGCTACAAGGGTGTGGAGGAGTCCAGGGACAATAGTATACAAAGTGCCTGTATACTTCGATATTTCCTGGGCCCTGGCGTTCCTAAGCGGGACCGTCTGTGTAAACCTACCTACCTACCTACCTACACCACACGCGACGGCCATCAGAGCACGCCCTCCTCGCGCAAGTATTTAGTTTGATTCAAAAATAAATCGCTTTGCAACTCAATTCTGCGTTCCGTCCCCGTCCCTGCACCGAAGGCGGGCGTCCAATGACACGGCGGATATAATGATAATGAGTTCAGATCCCTCGAGGCTGTGTCCATTGAATAAAGTTATGGGATCTCAACTTTTCACTTTCATTTCAGTGGCTTCGAATCTGCCTGATTTGATATCAGGCGGATCCGACCACGAAGCCAGCCGGAATGTGGTGATCACCATGTTCTGGCTTCAATTTATCTATTTTAATCATGTTTCTGCACTCAATCAGCGCGTTTTGCACGCAATCAGCGGGGACAGCCCCATTTGAGATAGTCTACTTTTTGCCGAAGGGAAAGTATCATGATTTTGTCTCGATGCGGAGCTCTTCTGCAGGCATTTTAATTTTTGGCTTTGCTTCCATTTTGGAGAACATAAAAGTTGGAACGTAAACCTGTCATAGATGGGACCCTGAGACCAGGGGAAAACTTCTTCAATTGTGGGCAGCCCTTTTCACGGTTTTTCTGAGCTTTGGTGTCTTACACCTGCTCTGTTCAAGTAGATTTTGTCTTTTCCTTATTTGACATGCCAGTATACAAACTCTTTCTGGATATTCTAACTGAATTGTGCATCCATACAAGCCATTTTACTCTGATTTTACGAGAGCCACTCATCGCAGGAACATGTCTTTTATGAGAAGTCGCGACAAATTGAATAACTTGAAATCGCGCGCGCGGTCACGTGATCGCGAAGCGGGGATTAGCATTTCCGATTCGTAGTTGAACAATCTCAGATCTTTGCACACTGCGCATGCCGGATTCTCGGATGGCTGAACACCTAATCATAGGGGTCGCAGCCACCCTCCAAGGTTATTTAACAGGCAGAATACCCTCATTATCTCTTCCCCTTGCCTTGGATCATCTCTTCGCCCGGTTGAACCTTGACTTGCACCGACCATGCTGGGAGTCTCGCGTCAAACAATGATCATCTTGGCACAAATTCTGTCTCTCAACCCCCTTCGAGGTGGTTATAGTAACTTATCGTCGGTATGTTTGAGTCGTCGCATTTATTCGTTCTCGCGTCGCTAATACAATATTTCCGTAGGAGAGCTTCACTGAAGATCAAATCAAGAAAGTCTTAGACCGTCTCCGCAGCACGGTGAGCCCAGTAATTCGTCGATGGTCGTCTCGTTGACCGTTGAAATACAGGTACTCAAGACGATCGACGAGCCTCTGGATTCTGTCTGTGATAAACTCCCTGCCGCTCCCTATCTTCATATCAAGATACTGATTTTGGTATGTCGCCATCAGTGCTCCTCCCAACCCCTGCTTGCTGAGTTTGGATAGCGCCGTTACGCTAGAAAACACCAGCTGCACACCCAGGACGGACGCGGCCAGAGATCGTTCTGGCATAATATCGACATGTTTTACCGCGCCAAGGTGGACGCGTTGGGGGAGAGTTTCGACATGCCGGCGTGGCAGCTGTACGAGAACGCACCGGCTTTCTGGATCCCACTCACCTCCCTCTGCACACAGCTATCTGGCCGTGACTTTCCGCAAAGATACGAAACATGCACCTCCCGTCGCGCCCGTCATTCCTGTCGTCCTCGAAAAGCCGCTGTTTACGTGGCAGCCTCTGTTGACCACCCGTAGATGCGACTCGGAGGAGGGTGAGGATGAGGTGCAAAAAAATCGGTACGTTGTTCGAAGACGTCGATTTGAACCTTGGTTTGACCTGAGCCTTCAGCTACGTTGAACCGCTGCATTACGACCGCCTGAAAATTTCGGCTCTTCTTAACTAGGTGTATATCATTGTGGTCGTATATAATATAAAGGCTAATCGCTGTTGTAAGAAATGAGTAATGTAGAGAGTCTGAGAAAGACGACCGATCAACTAACTATTCCTTTCTGGGGATCCCGTCGACTATTTTGAACTTGAATCCCCGTCGGGCTCGTATCCCCCCACCCCCGTTCGAGTCATAATACGCCGGCATCGTCGCCTGCGCTTGCTGTTGGGCCTGCTGTTGTTGGTACGCCTGCTGCTGTCCTTGCTGCTGGGTGCGCCAAGCGCGCTGCTGGTCGAGGTCTTCTTGCGTCTGCGGGGCCTGCTGCACCGCGGGCGGGTGCTCCCTCGTGTAATCGGGGTCGCACATCCCCAGCAGGGTGTCGATCGCCATATCCCGGTCCGTGTCCCCGTGCACCGAGTTAAGCACGGTATGGTATCAGGTGGGCATTTGGATAGTGAAGGGCAAGCACAGAGGAGGGAACCGTAGAAATCGAAGAACATGGTGCGCAGGACGAGCTCGCGTAGGTCGGGTAAGATTGAGGCCGCTGGACCCTGGAGGGGCGGGTTCTGCGATTGTGGGCTCCGCAGTCGCGGGCGCATCAGTAGCAGCAGACGTCGTTTATGGCTTGGCGGCCTCCAAATCGGACTTGGGCTCTTCTGCGGGGGCGAAGGTGTCCGTCATGGTGGTTTGGCAGATTCAAAGCAAAGTCGCGGAAGGAAAGATACTTGTAGCAGATGTGACGGCGTGACGCGTCTGACTATACGCGTTCGACTGCTCACGATCCCTCTCGCCGACGACGTCGTCCGGGATCGGCGGCTATGGAATTCAAGTTGGAAACCGATAAATAATGCGCCTACAAAATAATACGCGAATGTAGGAGCGCTCAATATCCTCCGGAGCGCCGGGTTGTTTTTGGACGAGTGTCGCCTATGTATGTCGACTACGCTTACTATAATGCGTGTTTAGTGAACGCGTAATTCTAGGTCAAGTCGATCCTCTTGTGGCTGGTCAAAGAGTCCCGCTTCGTAACGGGGTGCCCAACCCGTTCAAGATGACGCGGCTCTCTTGACCGCCGTACTTCAAGCACATCTCGCCGTCGTCCTTCAAGCGGATCCACGTCCGCGATTCGATCACCGATGACAACACCCAAGACGCGCCGCACTGCAGGTCATTCAAGGTCATTCAATGTCCTCGGCGCCCCGCGTCATTCGTCGTTGGGATCAACAGCTCGCGCGACTACGCTGCGCCATGTGAGGCTGATGCACATATGGGCGCGTTTTGGCGAGGTGGGTCTGCTTCTCTTCCCGCCCTTACTATCCTCTACCCCTCTCCTCCCTTTTTCTGACACATTCTTCAGCTACGCCGTCCACCCGCGCCCCACGTCCCACGCGTCGACATCGATATCATATGGGAGCCAGACGATACTTACCCGTGCTCGCGCGCGCTACCCTATTCTTCTATTCGCGTTCGCGTTCGGTCTATGCACTTAAGCTGATACGCGTCCGTCGTCCCTGGTCGCTGCGCACGGCGAGTAGGAAGACGCTGAGGGAGGATGCCTCCCCTCTTCCTGTTCCTCGTCCTCGTCCTCGCCCGCATCGCATCCGCCCCCGCACCGACCGCAAGACCATGCCTAGTGCTCCCCTCCCCACGAAGATGACACCTGCCGCGGGATAGGCCCGCGATCGCCAGCTCGTTCGCGGCCGTCGTTAACCTGCAAGCAAATCTCGCACCGTTCTTCAAACCGACGGCCATGCACGCCCCGGGCCATCGTTGACGAGGCGTGTTCGAGGCGTTGTTTAAGATGCTCGCCGCCTTTCTCAAAGCAAATCGCACCGCCGTACTTCAAGCGGATCGCACCGCCATCTTTGAAGCAGACCCACGTCCGCGATTCGATCACCGATGACAACACCCAAGACGCGCACTGCAGGTCATTCAAGTCCTCCGTCGCCCCGCGTCATTCGCCGCTGCGATTAACTCGATTCACATATGGGTTCCTTTTGGCGAGGTACGTACGCCTTCTCTTCCCGCCCTTGCTATCCTCTCCCTCCCCTCCCTCTTTCTGACGCATGTATTCTTCAGCTGCGCCGTCCACCCGCTCCCCACGCTCCACGCGTCGACATCGATATCAGCGCGTATCCGGTAGACTTATGCGTTGGGAATGCACACACACAACGTCGGCTCGCAGCGGTACCAAGTACAAGTACATACTACCCGTCGCCGCCTCTTCCTCGCCCGTAACCCGCACCCGTACCCCTGGCCTTCGAATCCCTCGCCCCGACGCCCCATCCAATCCACTCGCCGCACGACCGCCGCCCACGCGTGCGAAAGGCACGAAGACCCCCTTGAAGGGCTTGAAGGCTGCTCTGCTCTTGCCCATGCGCTTGCCCTTCTTCTTCTTTGCGCGTGCGCCTCCTGTTCTTCTTCTTCGCGCTTGCTCCTCTCCTCTCCGTCTTCGCGCGCCTGCATGCAGGGACCCGGGCATGGATCTCGCCGCCGTTCTTCAAGCAGACCTCGTCGTCGTTACGCCGGGCCACTCGAAGCCGGGCCGCCATCGTTCGGGTCAATCAAGTCCACACGTATCGCCCGCCACCCCCTTTCGAGATTCCATCCCCAATATTGCCACACCCGTCTCCCTCCTCTCTTCCAAAACACCAAGACACCACAAAATAACATGGCCCTAGGTATGTATATCATTCTTCCTCCAACCCACCGGATACTTATCGTGGATTGAACCCGCTTGCAGTGACAGTGACGCTCGTCGACGCCCTCGCAGCAGCCTTCAGCCCGTCCACAGACGCCCTCCTCGCGGGCACGCTCGCCCTCCTCGCTGGCGTGGTAGCGTATGCGTATTGGCGATGGCGCGGCTCGCCTCTTCGCGACGGGGCGTTGGGGGCCGGCGGCTCGGGAGGAGGTGAGGGGGAGGAGGAGGCGGCGGAAGACGGGGAAGACGACGAGGAATCCGAGGAATCCGACGATCTCCAAGCGCAGCTCGCCGACCTCCGCCTCCAGCTCGACGAGCTCAAGGCGCTAGCGAAGGACCCCGAGAAGCTGAAGCCCGGCTTGCGGCTCATGGTTCAGATCGCGGTCCAGCACAGCTCTGCAACACCGGCTCGGGGGATGCGGCGTCTGCGTTCATATCCATGTCCCCTTGAACGCGGATATCCATTGACGCTCGAACGCGGATATCCATATCTCCTCGAACGCGAAACCCATGTGACAGTCCGCCAACTGACGGCGCTCGATGTGGCGCTGGAGGGGTGGAGCACGTCGGGGGCGGCGGAGGGGTGGGAGTGGACCGCGGCGGCGGGGGCGTATGGCGAGACGCGGCGTGTGCAGGCGCGGCTGGACGTTGACTGCGACGACGACGACGGCGAGCGCGAGCGGGGGATCGCGTGGATTGAGGACGACGACGACGGGCGGTCCTGGTGGGGTCGGGCGGGGGCGGAAGGTGTAGTGTGTGATGTGTAGTGGGCGGAAGGAAGCCCAAACTTGACGTACGTGCGCTGCTGCCCTTTTCTCGCACCGAAGTCGTTGTTGACGCGCATCCCATTCAAGTCATTGACGGGCGGGCGTGAGGCAGTCGGGCGGGGACGAGAGTGTAGGAGGCGGAAGGTGTAGTGCGTAGTATGTAGAGGGCGGAAGGAATTCCAAACTCAAGTTGGTGCCTGCGTGCGTGCTTTGCCCCTTTTATTTATTTATACCGAAGTCGTTGTTGACGCACACCTAAGATCGTTGACGCGCATCCAAGTCGCTGACGCACATCCCATTCAAGACATCCAAGCCGCACCAGTACGAGTCCGCCGCGCCAGTGCCAGCATGAAGGCAGGTCGCGTCGCCGCGCCAATCATGGGGGCCCTTCTCTGGCCTCCCTCAACACACGTCGATATTCCATATTACTTTCAGTCCCAGTGGACGGGATTGAGGATTGGCGGAGAGGCGACGCGTGGGGGTCGAGAGGTGGCGGTGAGCCGTGGTACTGTTCGCGCTGTGGTTCAGTCCGACTTCACGCTGTCGTTAAGTCCGACTTGGCGGTGGACTGCTCGCCGCCGGCCTCGTCGACGAGCTCATCTTGGACGCGCCGGGGAACGTTTGTGGGTGGGACGCGTCCGGGGCGGAGGGGGCGTATGGGGAGGGGCGGCGTGAGTGCGCGCTGAACGCTGAACCCGTCTATGTCTCTGCACTGCGTCGCAGTCGGCTTCGTCTCTGCCGGTGGCGCCGTCCTGCCCGCACCCATGTGGCCGCCCCGACATCTTCCGGCGCGCGCTCGCGGTCTTTGTCCGTTCGCGTGCCGCCGCCATGGCCCTTGGTCCTGCGCGGCGCGTCCTTCTCGCGCAAAGCCGTGTTCCACCACGCGCGACGGCCATCAGCACGCCCTCCTCGCGCAAGTATTTAGTTTAATCTACACGTCTTGAATTGTCCGCACTATTCAAGAATAAATTACTTTTGCAACTCAATTCTGTGTTCCGACCCTGTCCCTGCACCGAAGGCTGGCGTCCAATGATACGGTGGATATAATAATAATGAGTTCAGATCCCTCGAGGTTGCAGCCATTGAAGAAAAGTACATGGAACAAAAGGATCTCAACTTCACTTTCATTTCCGTGGCTTCGAATCTGCCTGATTTGATTCCAGGCAGATCCGACCATGAAGCCTGCCGGAACGTGGTGATCACCACGGTCCGGCTTCAATTTAAATGTGTTCCGTCATCAATTGAACGCTAATCAGCGCGTTTTGAACGCAATCAGTGGGGAGAGCCCCATTTGAGATAGTCTTTCTTTTTGTCGTAAAACTATGAGCCATTCTGAAAATTTTGGCTTTGCCTTCCATTCTTTGATATCTTATTTTGTGGACATCAAGTTGAAACGTAAATGTCAAGTTGGAACGTAAACGGCAACAGGTTGGAGCTTCTTGAATTGTGGGCACCCTTTTTCACAGTTTTCCAGAGCCTTTGTGTCTTCTTTCAGCCTTTTAGACTGTGCTACATGTTGGTTTTTTTTTCTGGGAGGAGGATCAGAAAGTTCGACATAGAAAGCTCTTGAACTCTATTTTATGACATCTAACTCGTGTTTTTGTATGGGGTAGGGAGATAAGAGTCTAGTACTATATCTGTCTGCAAAAGTTTCCAAAGCAGACATTGGCAACACTCAAATTGAGTAGCAAAGCACTGGAAATGCCGCATATCGCGCTACTTCCATACATGGCAAGTCCACGCGGTCGGAAATTAGAAATGGTACGAGTCACGTGATCGCGGCGAACTTGAACTGATCTGAGATCGAAACTCAAACTCAGATAATCTGCGTCGCCAACATGTCGGTGCATACCAGCAATTTATGGAAATTATGAGCGCGCGACCAAGCTTCCAGGGCTGAGTACTTATTAGCCCGCACGAGCATGTCTTCCGCCGGAGCTGCGCAACTTGAACTTGTTGAACTCCAGTGCATATTACGATGGCCCCTACTGCACTTCCCCTCGACGCGCAAAGCCCGCTCTTAAGGTTCATCATTCACTTGAATCCCTTTCAACAAAATTACTGCATGATCAAGGTATGTACGCGCGTATGCTATCCCGTCAACGAGGCTTCAAAATAGCTTTTCAGACTCTGTACAGTCAGTCTGAGGGTACCGACGCGCTGAACAAGATTCGCGAATTTGTGAGGGCAATAATACGCGTGAACGCGAACTTATTTGAATCTTACAGCTCATAAAAACTATCCGGGAACCGCTGGACACCGTTTGCGACAAACTGTGTGCAAATTCTGACCACCAGGTTATGTTCACCTTTGCGGTCCTCGTATGATCCAACCTTCTTTCAACCATTCAACCATCGCTGACTTGCTTTAGCGAAAATTTATTCGCGATAACAACTTGGCGTTTAAGGACTGTCGGGGGTTCAGGTCGTTTTGGAAAAGAGTCGACGACCTTTATTCCGAGAAGCGCTCTGAGTTCGGGAAGAGTTTCGATACTCCGGGCTGGATAGAGTGAGCAACATTTTTTTCTGTTGAAATACCATCGACGGTGCCCACAGCTACCTCAATGAGACGCTCGACGAAGATGAACTCCATGCACCGACAGCACGAGTCGAGCAGCCGACTGGTCATGAAATCCCGCTTTTCACATGGGCGCCCCTACGTGGGGCAGAGTTGGATCGCTTTCGAATTCCATACCTTCTTAATTAAATCTAATGAAATTCAATGTACAATCACGTATATAATACAGGCAAAAAATCTATTCGTTGTTGTAAGAAACAAGTAACAAATAAACAACGGACATTCATACCAATCGTCAGCGACCTATTCCTTTCTGGGGGTCCCGCCGGCTATTTTGAACTCGGATAAAGAGCCAATCAACTGCCGCCTTCACACCCGTGCTTGAGGATTGGGATCAGCAAAGAGGCGAAAAAAAAAACTGATGTGCAAACGTACCCTTCAATCGCGCTTATTCCCATGACATCGAGGCTCGCGATTCGCTCGCGCCGCTCCGTTTCCCCCTCACCGTAACGCACATTCCGGCGCGCGCTCTCCATTTTGCGTTGGTGCCAGTCTTCGTAGTCGTGCCGAATTTCTTCGACTGAGAGCGCCTGCGGCGAGTCCTGCTTGTTCGCGATGAGTAATAGCGGAATGTTCAGGATTTGCGGCGCCGAAAGGACCGAGTCTGGGATATCAGCTGTCAAGTGGCTATTGAGCAGAGACAAGCCACATACCGAAAACCTCCCAGCCTTCGCTTAGTCTCTCTCTATCCTCCGCGTCGATGACATACGCCACGGCGTGACAGTCGTCGTAGTATCGGTGCCAGATATTGCGGATCCCCCGCTGTCCTCCGAGGTCCCAGAATTGCAGGATAGTCGATGGAAGTGTAATCGTCCCCGCTGGGCGTTGATGAATACCAGAGCAAGAGAAATGAGAGCAGCGAACTGTTTTGGCCGACGGTGGGGCCTATCTTGTCTGGAGTAAGGCCCGGTGTTTCATTATATAGCGTCTTTATTCTCTCCAAGAGAGTCTACGATTTATTCCGTGTGAGGAAACGGCAGAACAAGCAGTAGGCTGCCGCGCACAGTTTTGCCAGCGCCGTCCAGCCCGACGATGATCACAGAGAATTCCTCCTTTCTGGAGAGACACCCTAAGCAGAATACCAGGATGACTTCGCGGCTGACCGACCGTGTAAGGTGTTCATGTAGGCCCTTGAGTAGATGGTACATTACATGGAGTGGGGAAGCCTTTGCACAACAAACGCCAATACTCTTCGTCCCTCCCTCATCATGGGCTATCTCACCTCGTACTACAGCTATGGCCTCCCCACGTTCCTCATAATCATTATCGCTCTCTACCTTCTCTTCACCGGTACTTAATTCCCCGCGCCCTCTCGTGCTTGGACGCTGACGAACGAACGCACCACCACTTAGGCTCTGGCGAAGCCTTCAATGTCGGACGGTTCCTCGAAGAGTCAAGTCCGTTTGCGTGGGCCTCAACGGGCATTGGCTTGTGTATTGGGCTCAGCGTTCTCGGTGCTGGGTGGTAAGCACTTCCAGCCCCTCGCGGTATGCACCACCAAATGACAACAACTGGCAGGGGTATCTTCGTAACGGGATCCTCCATCTTAGGAGGTGGTGTACGCGCACCCAGAATCACCACCAAGAACCTGATCAGGTCTGCCTCCGCCGTGCTTGAGTTTTGCGTCGCTAACGGATGACCACGGCTAGCATTATTTTTTGTGAAGTCGTGGCCATTTACGGAGTTGTACGCACCCTTCTCGCGCGCATGGTACCTCTTTTGACAAGCCTACAGATCATCGGCATCGTTTTCTCCGCCAAACTCGTGCAAGTGCCCGACGAATTCCTCTATACCCGCGAAAACTACTTTACCGGTACGGCCAGCTCAGCATTCGACGTAGTTCACTCAGGCTTACACATATGCGTCTAGGATTCGCACTGTTCTGGGGCGGCCTGACCGTGGGCGCCTGCAATCTGCTCTGCGGAGTTTGTGTCGGCGTCACGGGAGCCACCGCAGCACTCGCAGACGCTGCGGACCCCAACCTGTTCGTCAAGATACTGGTAGTCGAGGTCTTCGGCAGTATTATGGGCTTGTTCGGGCTCATCGGTATGTGTTTGCTTGTATCTCAGAATTCCTTCAGCTAATATGTATTCCCTCAGTGGGCCTACTGATGATCAGTGCAGCAAAGGACTTCGCACCTGCTGAAGCACAGTCTATCGTAGCCGCGGCAGCAGCAGCTGTTGCCTCTCCATTTGTACATTAATCAGTGCCGCCCGCATAATAATCTCTTGCACTGCACGAATCGCAGAACCCGTAATAAAATAACGCGACTTGGAAGTACATACGAGATAGATGACTTCCCCAGAAAATTCAAGAAGCGACACGTAGTAGCTCCGAGTCGGTGTGCATTCAGAATAACTCAGAGATAATATAAAGTCACGGCGGAACTCAGAGCACCGACTGGCTCTCAATGCCGTGGATCCTTATACCCCGTCGTGTCTTGCCCCACTTGCCCTCGACACGATTGCACCCCCACACCTTGAGCTCCGCCAACGACCGACAGCCCTCAATCAGATTCTTGACAACAAAGTCGTCGACCGCGCGACACCAGCCCACGTCGAGCTTCCGCAGATCCCGTGAACCGGCGAGCCCATTGAGCGCCGCCTCCCCGACGTCTTTCCACCCGTTGATATTCAGCTCCTGTAGCGTCATGCCCGAGTGCGCGACTATTGCTTCGAGTCCCTCCGTGCCGAGCTCGGGGTTGCGCGAGAGGTTGAGGTGGACGAGGCCGCCGTTCGCGAAGCCACTGAAGAATGCAGCGACGCCCGCGTCTGTCAGCTCGGGGAGGTGCGTCAACGCGAGCGAGGTCAGGACGCCCACGTGCGGGTCGATGCCGTGCGCAAGCATGTCGTCGGTGAGCGCGCTGTGGCAGGAGAGGTCGAGGTGCGTGAGGGTCGGGCCTACCGCGGCCAGGCAGGCAATGACGGCGTCGTCGGTGAGAGACTCGGAGGGCTCCGCGAGGTCGAGGTAAGTCAGGGCAGGTATCTCTGCGATGGGTTCGAGGAAGTCGTCGCACAGCTTGCCGACCTCGCGCAGGCGGAGGCGGCGAAGCGTTGTTTTCGAGGACGCGATGAGCGCGTTGAGACAGTCGAGGGAGAACCGGGGGCTTTGGGTGATGAGAAACGCCTCCAGATTGGGGTGGGACTTGAGGAAGGCAATCCACCCGGCTTCACGGATGAGAAAGGGGCCGAAGAGTTCGAGCGAGACGAGATTGGGGAAGGAGTTGGTCCAGGAGGACATGACCGTGTCGTTCAGCGGCCCACAGAAATCGAGTCGAAGGCTGGTCAAATTCGGGTTGAGGTGGCCGAGCGTCACAAATGCATCTGGGGAGAGATCTAAGCAAGTAGCTGTTAGCGGTGCATAGGTTATAGACTTCGAGGGGCTTACTGGTAACATCATACATTGCCAGCTTCGTATTTTCAGCACCGTAGAACAGGGTCGCATTTTCGGACGTCCTAAACATGGCCTTAGATTTGGGACTAGAGGGAACATCGAAACGCACAAGCTTCGATTTTTAGAGAGGGCCTTGGCGATGGCTTCCATGTTCAAGGCGCCAATATCGCCAAATGCCTCGACGTCGTCAATATGGCGGGCAATCACCTGTTAAAGTTGTAAGATCGGGGAGTCCACGGAGCTCAAGCACTAACGTCGATGCAAATCGTCACAAGGGACGGAAAGTTGCGCTCCTCGATGTGAACGATGCTGCGTTTGTCTGCTGGGGTCTTGCGCTTGCGCGGCGCGGCGGGCTTCTTGAAAGGGTCGGTTCCCGACGCCTTCGCGCATGGGTGGCACAGAAACCCAGGGCCGGGGTTCGCCGCCATAGTATATTTGGTCTGCGCGCACAGTCAGCATGTGTGGAATATGCGCGAGCAACCAGAAAACATACCACGGTGAACTGTTTCTCGCAAGTCGCACAGTTGGCGAAGCTGCCGACCGGAGGTTTCGGCGTGCTGCTCCAGACAGACTTGGACAGCGCGGTATACGCATCCTCGTCCTCATCATCATCGTCGTCTTGCTTCTTCTTCTTTGCCTTTGCCTTGAGCTTCGCTTCAGCTGCCTTCGAGAGCTTCTTCTGCTTTTTAGGAGGCGATTCGGGCTCGTCCAAGTTGTCGGAAGCGTAGCCTTCCTGTTAGGTCCATGAGGTTCAAGCAAGTAGCTTCATAGAATGACGTACATCCTCGTCACGGCGAGAGTTGTTTCTCCATGCTGAGGGCCTGGCGTTGCTCGGGCCTGCCTCAGCTGGCTGGTTTTGCGCTTGAGTTGCTACGCGCCGCGCAATGGTAGTCGGTGTGATTCCAGTGCTCTGTTACACGTTAAAAAATGTGTACTGGACGAAATTCAAGACTTGTTTACACGGAGGTATTCTGTGAGGGCGGACGCAGGACCGCGCACATTTTCGGCCATTTTTGTTGTGGAGGGTAATGAGACGCGTGAGGTCACGATGTGACCGTGACTGTCGGCTATTTCCACAAGCAAACCCCTCCCAGCAACTTGAAACAAGTTTTTTTTTTCTCGTCTCCTTTGGAAAGCCTGGGCGGAATTACAATAAAACTTTTGCTCTCTGAGTCTACAGTAACACTTATGCACTCTGAGTCGAATGCTGTCTGGTCTAGCTCTCTGAGTCGAATGCTGTCTGCTCTTGGTCTGCTCCATCGGTCCCTCTTTAGCCTCATCCAATCGTTTCGTCCATGACCACGAGGTAGTGAAATTGAAATGGATCCCTCAAAATTGATCATGTACTTGAACGAGAAACCTCAGCTGTGCACACCAGACGATTTCGACTCTAATTTATTGTGGGTGCGAGAGCGGCGGACCCCTGTTGGCCCTTCCAATCCTATACTGAGTTACAAATAGAGCACAGCTCTACAATACGGGAAGTGGCACTTCCCAAGAAACTACCCGGCATGCAAGATGGATCGGTTCTCAATTCAGGCGGTTTTTCCCCGTCGCGGCCTTGCGCCCAGTCCCTGTCTTCGCTGTCTTGCCGGTCGCGGCGGCAGCGGTCGTCGCTGTTGCTGAGGCGGCGGTGCCTGCGTCGGTGGCGGTTGCGCCGGCTGCGACTAGCGTGATCGTTGCCACTGAGAAAGATGGATTGTGTTAGTGGGTTCGGGATGTTAGGGAGGGAGGGAAGGGACGTACGAGGGCCGAGGAGCGCGTCGACGGCGGCGGTCTGGAACGTGCCGACACCGGCGTTGCCCAGGTTGATCGAGGTTAGAGTACCGGCCACGAGCGCGGCGTCGGCGGCAGCGTTGGCGGCGGCGGTGTCGGCCTAACATGCGGAATGAGCACAAGAAGAAGGCTCGAGACATGAGAAGAGGCTCACCAAGGGCTGCGGGTTCTGTGCGACGACCGTGCCTCCGGACGAAAGGATGGTGAGGGCCTGCGGGATGGATAGATGAGCGAGAAAACATGGGGGAGTGGCAGAGGCCGTACCGTGGCAATGGCATCTTGCACGGCCTTCTTGAGGTCGACGGCTTGCTGGTCGGTCAGCGTGGAGCCGGTGGGAGTGGTAGAGTTGCCGCCAAGGTCGGCGGAGTCGTCGTGGCCAGCAAGGTTGTCGATGGGGATGTCGATAGCGGTGCCGGTGGCGGTCTGAAACGAGAGGTAATTTAATTAGGACGAGGCTGGGCGAAGAAGAAGAACAAAACACCCGCCTTGATTTCATCGATGAGGTCGGCGGTCAGCTCGCCACGGGCAACGAGGTACGAGATGTCCTCGAGGAGGCGGGTGCGGCGGAAGTTGTCGACGACCTCCTCGCGGCTCTCGAGAGTCGGGTAGAAGTGGCGCGACGCGAAGCGAGCGGTCTTGGCGGCTTTTGCGGCCTTGGCTGCTGCAACCGCTGTCGCCTTTGCTGCAGCCTTCCCTCCCTTTCCGGTGGCTGCGGTGGCTGCGGTGGCGGCGGTGCTTGCGGTGCTTGCAGCAGCGGTGCCCACAGCGGAGGCGACAGCAGTGTTATCTATAGATTCATTAGCCAAAATACAGGCAGAGAAAGCATGAGAGCGTGCGTACCTTGCGTCACGGCGACGCAGCCGCCGAAAGGCCCAGCACCTTGCGCCAGAGAAAGAGTGTTTCCGGTGCCGCCGTTGTTGATGCGGATAAGGCAGGTCGCGCCATCTGCGCCTCCGGTGCAGGTGGTGCCAGCGGGGATCTGGGCCGAGAAGGGGACGTTGGCGGGTCCACCGCTGAGGAGAGGTGTCAGAGAGAGAGAAAGGGGGATTAGAATAAACAGACTGGAGGATTCCGTTCGTTCCGGGGGCCTGGACGAGGACGGTCGCCGGGACCCAGGTCGCGCCCGTGGCGTCTGCGTTCACCATGGCGGTGAAAGGTCCTCCGCCATCAGCGTTGACCTGGTGCAGCTCCAGGTTCACAATACCGTCGGCGGTGAGCGACGGCAGAGAGCCGCCCCCTTGTGCGAGGGCAACCGTCATCGCGGTGGCGATGTCGATGCTGCCTCCCTGGAGGGTTGCTCCGCATGGGTCTGAGAAAGAAAATTAAAATTAAAATTAAAATTAAAATTAAAACAGCGTCAGAAAATGGTGAACAGGCAGTAGTAGGATGGCAAACGGACCGTCTTTGAGATTTTTCAAGACGGATGTGTCGAGCTGGAATGGCTGCTCGGTCGTCCCAGTTCTCAGCGTGCTGTTGGCTGCCATCCATCGTTAACTGTCGGGGGAAAAAAATCCGTAGATAAAACAACTTACTAGCGCCGAAGCCCATGGTTGTTACACCATTGGCCCCTCGGACTGAAGTAATTACCGCGTGCGCCTGAGCACATGTGGCGCTAGCCAGGAGAGCAATTGCAGAGGTCTTCATTGTTTCCGACCGGTAAAAAAGGCAAAGGAGGTTTAAAGAGAGTAATGGATGGGCTGCCTGGCCCTCTCTGGAAGATCAACTGAAAGAGAGAGAAATGCAAGGGGAGAAGAGCCCGGCTGCCAGCGGGGTAGTTCGAGTGAAAGGGAAGGGAGATGGGCCACAAGAGGAAGAGTCTAAACGTGCATGCTTATAAAGGGTGTCTGTAGTCGTGTTGACCTGGGGACGAGGCCAGAACGTGCTTCTGGATTTCACTGTTGCGTCCCGGCCTAGAGATTATCCCTATAGGGCCGAGTCTTGGAGATCTTGGCGCGATTATGGTTCCGATGAATACTTTGCCCAGAGAACTTGAGGTAGTTGTACATTGAAGGTCGGAGCGAGCCTAACAGTTCAGGAGACCAGTACGGAGAGAAGCGACCCAGAAGAACGGTCTGTGGTTGGAAGAAGTCCGCTTTGGGGATAAGAACAAACAGAGACCAAACATCAATACGGAACAATCCGTTCGCAACGAGCCGCGCGCTTGACCCTTTGGTGGGCGGTAAAACCTTCTTCCTCCAATCTTCCTCTGCGTGCTTTTCAAATCGTCTGTGCGACGAGATACGGCACGGGCCCAATGCGACAAGATACGTCCCCTAGATTGGCGCATTGGTTGCCCTGCGATTAGGTGACCGTCTTCGTTTCCAATCTTGGCTTGAGGTGGTTGGGCCGACCAATCGGGTTACCAAGTTGTAAGTACCCAGGTCGTCGATACCTGTTGACGACGGCTCCGCATTTCAACTTGGCAGTACTTTTTCGCCGTCCGTTGCACATTTTTCGTCGTTTTTGGGTGCCATTTGGCGACCTGGCGGCATTCCTTCTCCATTGCATGTGGCCTGCGAAGTACGTCCCCGGCTACAGTAGTGACATAGACTGACCCTTGCGATAGTCTCTCTTGACAGACGCTTTATCGATTCTAGCTCGTTCCTCGCTTGATGAACCCTTGCTAGTAGTAATACTAATAATACCAGCTGGTAATAAGCCTGAGGCTCAGAATCATTTTCGCTATTTAGCCCAGCAAGTGCCAAGTTATTGGATCCCAAAAGCGACGCTCACCAATTCCACGAATCCTCTCAGCTTCGGATATTCATTGTTCTTGTCCAGACGAGTCTACTGCGTCTCTTCCTCCACAAACTTCATACTTCCCGGGTCAATCCCGGGTCCAGGCCTTGCTGTTGATGCAGTCCGAACGCGTAGTAACGAAGGTAAGTAACGAAGGTATTACATTCCTGCACGTCTAAGCGAAGGAAGGCTCTAACGCGAGCTCGAATGAAAAAGACAACCATCATGTATGTATCCGCAGTCTCGGGAAATAAATATCCTTGGTAAGTACAACTCTAGTTTTTATTAACGAACCTTGTAGTACCTCGCTCGTTATACAGCGACTTGAGGATGAGAATCATCTACGCAACATTCAACCTCCGAAATTGCTTCGAACACTGGTTTTCTTTATGTAGAGTGAGTCAGATGTAAGTGGTCAGCGAAACTTCACTCTGTGTGCTCGGGAGCGTTCCGCGACATTGACATCGGAGTGTTATAATTATACCTGACGTCGCCGGCGGAGTTGTTAGCAAAAACAGTCTCCTGATTTGTTCCTCGTCAGCAGGTTCCTTCATAAAAGGCGAACGGAAAGAATTACTGTCAATTCAGCTCTACCATGTCCGCCCCGAAGATCGACGTCCATGCTCATTATTTGCCTCCCGCATATACAGAAGCGCTGAAGAGAGCTGGTCATTTACCGGGACCAGATGGCTTCCCGTGGACTCCGGTTAGTCTGATCCCGACGTGCTCGAGGTCCTGAACGTAGGTGAATGTAGGAATGGACCGTAGAAGACCATCTGCTCTTCATGGAAAAGACAAACGTGTCCAAGTCTATACTCAGCTGCTCGACACCCGGCACGCATCTGATCCCTGGCGACGATGAATTCGGGCGGGAACTTACTCGAGAAATGAACGAGTACGCAGCCGACCTGAAGCGCAAGTATCCCACCAAGTTCGGGTTCTTCGCGTCGCTTCCGCTGCCGGACATCGCTAGCAGCCTTCTCGAGATCGACTACGCTCTCGACCATCTTGATGCGGATGGGTTCATTTTTCTGACCAACTACCACGGCATGTATCTCGGGGACCCGCAGCTCGCGCCCATTTACGCGAAGCTTCAGGCGCGCCGCGCCACTATCTTCGTTCACCCAACTACACCCTGCACCCGCTCGTGCGCGCACAGTGACCCCGCGGCAAAGCGCATGCTCGCCTGCGCCCCCCTCGCCGACGCGTACATGATGGCAATGATGGAGTTCTTTTTCGAGAGCACACGCACCTTCGTGGATCTCCTCCTCACCGGCACCGCTGCCGCGCACCCCGACGTCACTTTCGTCGTCCCGCACTGCGGGGCCGCGCTTCCCAGCGTCCTCGATCGCGTGCTCATGTTCTCGATGTTGAGATTGGACAAGGGCACCCACGGCACGCGCGAGGTGCACACAATCACCGAGCCCATGGTCAAGGAGCTATTTGCGAAGCAGTTTTATTTTGATCTTGCTGGGATGCCGATGCCGAGTCAGATTCACCACATGTTGCGGTGGATAAAGAGCGACCGGCTTTTGTACGGAAGTGATGTGCCCTTTACCCCGTGGGCGGGCGCAGAGAGGTTGTTTCAGGCGATGGAATTGGAGCTGCCGAAGCTTTTTGGGGAGCAGGAAATCCGAGATATCTACCAGGGGAATGCGGCGAGATTGTTGGCCACAAAATCAAGCTAGACGCGTTACATATGCTGTTTCTGTTTTTTGATTGGAGAGGGGAAGTGAAGAATTCTTAAACCTAAGGACGAGGGAACGAGGGGTTTGTCAAGACGTGAATTGTGGCTGTGTTTACTCGGAGATGATCCCGAGCTTTTGATATGCCATCCGCCAGTCCTTATCCACACGCAGTATGGCGGAGACGATGGAGCCACCCTCGTATGACGGCTACGGATTTGAGTCTCTAGTCGCCTCAAGCCATGGATCGGACTTACCGGCGTACACTCGGCGGCCTACACCTCCTCCAAGAGCAGCGCCGGTGGAACGTGAACTCAAGAAATTCCCATACGAAATCAAGACTCGCGGCGGTCTGGCATGGGCAACCTTCCTCATTCATGGAGACCCTAGACTCACGAAAGCCATGCCGACCATCATGGAAGGCTCAAATCTCGTAGGGTCGGTGACGCTGAACCTTCAGACCGTAGAAACGATCCAGGCTATTTGCATATTGGTCAGTCGCTGGGTTTGGTTGTTGATGAACTGAATCCATAATGCAGGACGTTATTTGCTCTAGATCAAGGGAGACATTGTCAGCGGGAGTATACCTTTGACGCGCACTTCGTTTCTTGAAGTAAAGCACACGGTGTGGTCGGCTGCTGACGAAAATACTGGCAAAAATTCGGCGGGAAAGCTCAGGGGAGATTACAGTTGGCCGTTTTCCATCCCATTACCAGGAACTGTTGGTAAAGATGGCAAAACGTACCGACTGCCCCACACATTCAATCAGGATCGACTGGCATCATTTAGTGTGCAGTATACCGCCGAATTGCGTATAGTACGTGGTAAGCTCCGAACGGACGACAAGTACGTTGCGATATACTTTGTCGGGTACTGATATTAAGTTCAACCAGAGCGTTATGCGTGTTCGGGTTTTTCTCGATGTGCCAACCAGACCCTGCTTCGCAATTGAGACAGCTGGCATATCAGGAGAATAGCCCTCTGTTCGGTCCCGAGGCAGATCCTGAAGGATGGCATACTGAAATGTTCTCTGCCAAGGGTACCATCTTCGCGTCGAGAATGGTTGACATCAAATGCATGGTGTGTCTGTGTATTTTAATGTCTCGGCGGCAACTGAGCTCGAGATTGCACAGTTCTCGCTGGCAAAACCGGTTCGTGAAATACACGCATTATCTTGGCCTTTCTCATCGTTGCAGCTTTCTTACACGAGATCGGCGTCCATCCCTTGTGCCATAACAATTGAGAGCACGGACCTTCAAGCCCTGGACCTTTTGTCGTCTCCCTCATCTTCCATCGTATACCTGGAGCGCGTGACGCAGGAGAACAGCGAAACTTGGCGCAACACCCATGAACCATGCGGGCAAGCTGTCTTTTGGCCATCGACGGAAGGATCCCCCGCAGACTCTCCCCATCGCCGTCAGCTCATGGGCGAAATTCATTTGAAGGCAACTCTGCAGCCTTCTTCTGCCGTATTTGGGTTCGCCGTTGAGGTCTGCCTGACGCTTTCCTGTTCGCGCGCATGTCTGATTTAGTTTAGTATACGATCATCGTCTTCCCCTTCCAAGCGGCGGGGTTCAAGCCTCTGGACAACGACCCAGTTCTTCGGCAGGTCGTGGAGATCACGACGCGATACGCTCCCGGACCGCGTCAGAAAACGTACTCACCTCCGACGTTCGAGACGCGGAATCCGGTTGTCGACCACTATTATTACTCCATGGTTGTCGAGGGTGCAGGGGCTCGTCGTACTGGGCGTAGAGGATGATATCGAACATTATTAAGGGACTAAGGGATTGTTTGTATATCTACTATGGCATGTCGTAATTTATTGAACTCAGAAAATTTTTAAAAAAAATTACAAGTCCCATGCTACATTTTCGTAGTAATGTTTTTACTTTTTTGTAAGGCGCACGCCGCAGGAGGAACTGAGCCATGACGCGGGATTTGATGCCATCACGTCTCCTGATACTCGGGCACAGCCGGGCGCTCTCCGATCTTCGGTTTCTAAGTTACCGCCATTGCAATGGAGCCATTCCCAACCACTGGCCTCCTCTATTTCCCGACAACGGATGGTGATGAAGAATCCGTGATTCCTGCTCCTGGTTCCAAACGAAGGAGACTGAGGGGAGCATGCGACACTTGTCGCCAAAGAAAAATTCGCTGTATGTTTTCACAATGCTGGATAAAGAACGTCACTGATCCCCCCCTCCACCGCGTAGGTGACAGTGCGAAGATGCCTGGCAATGTATGCTCGAATTGCATTGCTTTCAATTCACAATGCACACACCAAAGTTACGCCAAGGTTGTACAAATTGAAAATGGTCAAAGTACTCGTCCTGAATATGCACCCAGCCAGATAATAATAAACGATCGCCGCAGAGCGCCGGTTCTAATAGGTAGGTCCTTTTCTCGTGGATTAGTTCCGTGTTTCTCGTTCCGCGCTGACTGTTTCAAAGTGCAGCGCCTTCGCCCCCATCAGCATCAGAATCCGCACGACCGGTATGAATTGCTGAACTCATCCCGGCAGACTTTGAGAAATTTGTTTTGCAGGACTCGGACGGTTACAACGGCAAGACTGCACAAGAGCACGTTGACACCATTCTTGTTAAATCGACTGCATACATTGCTGCCCGAGATCTCCGCAATATTCTTCTCGATGTCGCTCGGTATTCTCGAAGACTTGAACAAGAAGTTGAAAAGTACAAAGCTCAAGCCCAAGCCCAAGCTCTTTTGCGAAGCTCCTCTCTCGGAATGGAATCTGCGCCGTTACTTTCTGGCACACCAAGTTCCTCGACCGACGATGACACCGTTGACTCTGGGCCGGAAGGAATCTATATAATCTGCGACGAATTCGAATCCTTAACGTTGACCAGTGCTCGAAACCGCTATTTCGGCAGATCTAGCGGGCCGTATCTCATCCAGACCGCCCGCGCGATGAAGGAGGACCATGATGGACCTGACGTCCGGCAGCCAACCCCCACCCAGCGGCAAGAGTTCTGGACCAGCCCCGTCCGTAATCCGGACTTCCGTCTCGTCGCGTATTTGCTAACCTTCACCTAGTGGGAGAAAGGGCCTGCAATCCTAGTTCCGGTGTTCCAGTTTCCACCCCGAGATCTTTTGGATAGTCTGGTTTCAACCTTCTTCAGACGTGTCAATATCGTGATGTGTTTTTTGCATCGACCGACGTTCGAGAGATCCATTGTTTCTGGTCTTCACCTAGTGGACTATAAATTTGGGGCTGTCGTCCTTGGGGTTTGTGCCCTAGCGTCGAGGTCAGTATCTTGTTGGTTTTCCACCCCACCTTTTTTTGGCTTACCGCCGAGTCTAGGTATTCCGATGACCCGCGGGTTATACTTGAGGGAACAAACTCGAGGCTGAGTTCTGGCTGGGAGTGGTTTCGTCAGGTCCGGAATCTTCGAGCAGACTTGCACTCGGCCCCCACGCTATATGACTTGCAACTCATTTTCGTACGCACACCCACCTTGTTGTGAATATATCTCACCGCTCGACCCGCAGCTTTCCATCGTTTACCTTCAAGGAACGTGTTCCCCAGATCCATGCTGGGTGATGACTGCAATTGGGGTGCGACACGTACAGGAGATCGGTGTGCACATGCGCAAGGGCACGCCGTCGACCATCGAGGAGGAATTGTATAGGAGGGTGTTCTGGATGCTGGTTTGTTCCGACGCCCTCATCAGCTCATTTCTTGGGCGGCCTCGGGTTACGCGAGATGATGAGTGCGTGGTTCGTTATGGCCTGCCCCCATGCTGATCCGTTGTCTAGCTACGACATAGATTACCCCGTAGCATGCGATGACGAATATTGGGAGAATCCCGACCCGCAGAAACGGTTCCAACAGCCTGAGGGAAAACCCTCTGTTTACGCGTTCATCGTCGTGTACTTGAAACTGATCGAAATTCTGGGGATGACTCAAAAGACAATCGTGAGTTGCACCCTTGTGTCGCTGCGAATTACTTGATGGACAATGCGTGCAGTATTCGGTCAAACGTTCGCAACGGAGTTCAGCTTGGAGTCAATCGGTTGTTGCCGAATTGGAGTATGTCTGTGAATAATTATAATTATTCTCGTTCTGACGACATCATTTTCACAGCTCTGCTCTAAATCAGTGGCTAGACTCGCTCCCGGATCACTGTACGTGCCGTCCTAGTTTGAATCCCCATGCCGCTGAAATTCGAACCAAGTACGCTGGGATCCAAATAGAGAAGACGAAACCTTTGCAACTCAGTCTGCTTGTCTATTTGCGTCCTACTACCATGGTTGTTTTTTTGAATGTTGCATTTAGTTCGTGCATTTACTCCCGGCGCAGTTCAGATCCAAATCCACCGGAGCTTCATCCCCTCACCCGGGAACGACGCCCCGTTGTCAACGGTATGTATGTCCGTCTCGGCTATGCATCAGAAGTTCAACAGAGGCATCTCAGACGTTCCCGTCCCTCGCGATTTGCGCAAACTCCGCCCGATCGTGCAGCCATGTCATGGAAGCGCAGGCCAAGAGGGGGCTGGTAGCGCATCCGCACGTCGTGGTATGCAGATTTTTGCTCACGTCTCACAACGACTGATGTTGACTTGACAGAGTGCGCTCATGGACTCGGCGATCGTGCTCCTCTTGAACGTCTGGGGTGCGCGCCGAACCGGTCTCTCTGCAGACCCACAGCGGGCAGCGAACGACGTCCAGAAATGTATCAGTGTGCTCAAAATGTATGAGCGTCGGTAAGCTGCAGCATCATGCCTTTGAATTCATTCCACGCTGAATACCTGTCGCAGCTTGCAGGTCGCGGGGAGATATTGGTTAGTTTTTTTTCCCTTTTTTACGAGGACCGTCTGACAATCTCCTAGCGATCTGTTGTTCACCATCGGTAATCAACTCATCGACGCCCCGCAGGTCCCGCGCACGACACTCAAACGCACTCGGAGTAAGGAGGCTGCACGGTCTTCAACTCCTCCTGCCCTTCAAGAGCCGCGGACTATTGCTGGCTCCCGCCGGGTTTCTGCTGCGGTTGAACAGCAAGAACAAGTAGTACCAGATCTAAGCCATCTCTATGCGCTGCCGATATCCACCGAAGAGCTCGGCCACTTGCCCGTGTACGAATCATTTGATTGGGGGATTCCGTTTGGCAGCCATTTTGCAAACGCGGAAGCCGGGCTTTCGTTCAACTTTGGCGTACCGCAGTATAACGCCGACCTCGGTTTTCCGTCCACGAGTACGTACTGAAAAATCTTGTGGTTTCCATCGTTGTTAACTGATTCTCGTAGTTGGCGCCGACGGTACGGGGCAATATACCCAGTTTGCCGAGCATAATGGCGGAGAGTGAGTGGGTCGTGGTTGATTTTGAGCTTACGTGCTGATGGGCGTTCATTTTAGCTGGGCGACCCGGGACTGGACGACGTACATCGATGGTGTTGACCAGCTCATGCATGCTTTGGACTCGGGTGGGAGACGATAGCATTATTTCGTGTTAGATGTCGAACCCAGATATTGAATTGGATTTAGAACCTAGAGGTTGATTGAACCCGGTTGAAACGTCCCGCTTGAATTGAATTAATATCGGGGGGTCGTTTCACCAGTTCAGAATCATTAGGGAAGCGTCATCTCGATGCCAATTTAGACTTTCTGTTCAGGATTTCTACGATTCAACCGATGTTTGGCACGCTGCCCGGCGACAAACAAAGTTGATTGGAGCTGATTACGAATGAGTCAATGATGCTGTGATGCCGGCCGATCGCGTAACCTCTACCACCGACTACCATGTCCTCCGACGGCGCACCACCCGAGGGAACAAAGAAACGACGTTTGCGAGGCGCTTGTGACATATGTCGGCGCCAAAAAAGTATGTTGTCCGCCCGAGGATTCATTCCCAGTGCTTATCGAAATCCAGTACGATGTAAGAAGGACCCTCGTGTGTTGCGGGCCTGGGGAAAACTCAATTTCCGTGTAGGCGACAGTGCCAAAATGCCCAACAATAGGTGTTCAAACTGTGTTTCTTTCAACTCTGAGTGCACACATGATCTTTCTCAGCACAAGGTTCGCTTTAATTCACCATCAAATTTCGATTTATTCACGTCCATCAGCAAGAAAAAGGGCCTCGGCGGTAAGAACGGCCAAAAAAATATGTATCTCTCGCTCATAAATGTGACCAGAAAACGGACAACGACCCAGCAGGATAATACTAGCCCGGCGGAGTCGAGCCCCGTTCCTGATGCGGTACTTACTGTCTATCTTTCTCAATGTAACACTATGAACTAATTAAAATCTCAGACGGCCGCGAATGATTCAACTTTGCAGATTGCCAAGAATGTTGTTGATGGTTTACTCCGTGAAACACCGACCTATCAGGCACCACAAGACCGCGAAGCCCTACTGCAACTACTCCTAGAAGTATCTCGGTATGCGCGAAGCCTGGAGCAAGAACTAACCGGGTACCGATCCCATACTTCTCCTTCGGATCGGGGTACTACCAACTCCGTTTCGCCCCAAACAGCCGAGCAAGATGCGGAGCCTGAGGGCGAATCTGGAATAGTCCTAAATTACCAGAAATTACCTGAGCGTATTAAGCGGATTACGACGCAAACCTCCAATAACAGATTTTTCGGGAAAAATAGCAGCCTTATGTTTGTTACAGAGGCTATCGCAGCGCACCAGGAAGACATCACGAATATAGCTGTTGCGCGCTCGACAAGACCGCTGTACTGGACTAGACAACCTGTCAGTCCACTAAAGCTCGCCGCCGGTACATGCTGACATTCTTCAGTGGGAGGTTTTTCCAGAGACACCTGTCGTTCACGTCTTTCCACCAGACGATCTTCTGCGGGATCTTGTGGATATCTATTTTACGCAACTGAACATCTACACGCTCATATTGCACCGCCCGACTTTCGAAAAGTCGCTTGCCGATGGTTTCCACCTGCGCGACCATCTATTTGGTGCTACGGTTCTTGCTGTTTGTGCGATGGCGAGCAAAAACTCCCTTGATAAACGCGTCCTTGTACCTGGCACGCAAACGGAGCTGTGTGCTGGTTGGGAATGGCTTCGACAAATCCGACGCCCTTTCGGCGGCCCAGTCGTCCAGAGTACATCGTTGTGCGAGTTACAGCTCTGCTGTGTAAGTTACTTTCCCGCTTTGCATCTTCGCTTCTAAACTCTTCATTTTATTTCAAGCTTTACATCAACTATCAGCAAAGTGGCTCCGATTTGGAATCCTGCTGGTTATTGTGCGGAACAGGTATCCTATATGCACAAGATATAGGAGCCCATCGGCGTCCAAAACAAGATGGACCGTTGAGCGTAGAGGCCGAGTTGTTGAAGCGTTGCTTTCACTATCTCTGCATATACGATGCCATCGCCAGTGCCTGCTTTGGAAGGCCCCGAGTTTGCAAGGCCAGCGAATGTGATCTCGATCTTCCTGTGGCATTCGACGACGAGTATCGTGAATCTTCACATCCGGAAAAGACCCTCAAGCAACTGCGCGGGAAATCCTCTCTCAGCGATTTTTACGTGGTGTACATCAACCTGATGAATATTTTCACGTTTTCGTGGAAGACAGCGGTAAGCGTTGACTTCGCGGGGCGCTGGTTTAAATCTACAATTTTTTCAGGGCTCACCTCAAACCTACATGACACCGATGGAAGCAGAGACAATAGCAGAGTTAGAGTGAGTGATTACTAAATTATGTGGGAGCGGAAGCTCACGGAATCAGTTCTCGTTTGAACAAATGGGTGCAGGAGATTCCAGAGCATCGTAAGTGGAGGACAGTGAAGACTTCCCTTTTCTGACCGTATCCAGTGCTGTGGAATCCATACATGGAGGATGATGTGTTTTTCGACCAAAGTGCCGGTATGCTGAATGGTTCATTGTATGAAAATGGGGTTGACAATTTTTAGCATTGTACGCTTCGTACTATCATGGTGCATTTGTTCTTTTCTAAAGCGTTTGCTACTCTTTTTAATCTCCCTTGAAGTACAACTTCTCGCACACCGTCCTTTCATCCGCCTCACAGCAAAGCAGTCCTTCAAATCCCTCTCGATATGTACCAACGCAGCACGATCCTGCAGTCACGTTGTTGACGTCAAATCACGGCGTGGATTTTTTCCAAGCCCGCAGCTTGTGGTATTATTTTATTTAGCTTGCTGCGTGAAGTCTTCCTTACGCTTCGCAGAAAGCGGCGTTTGATTCAGCGATTGTACTTATGCTCAACGTCTCTGGTGGCACACGATCTGGATTATCCATTGACACTGAGCGGGAACTCGTTGATGTGTACAAGTGTATGTCATTTCTCCGCCAAAGCGAACGTCGGTGAGTCAATTGTGCATGGTTTCTTCATCATCGGTCTCACGAGTTTTAGATGGCAACCTGCAGGCCGGTTCTAGTGAGCCTTGGCTCCTGTTTATCATGTTTAGGCACTAACGATTCCTCCAGCGACACTCTTTGTGAGCTGATGAATGCAAGCAACCTTCCTCTCCCCCCCGTACCGCTCGCCGAAGACCACTTGGACCATTGGCTTCGCAAGCCTACCTCTGGAATCTCTGGTCTTGAGCCCGACCCCGAATCGTGGCCAGATCATCTACTCTCTTTGCCTATGGCAGTAGAGGATCTCGGCCGCCTGCCTATCTATGGATCCTTGGATTTCTCGGAAATGGACGTCCTGGATAAATTTGTTCCGGAGGCAACAGCAGCAGCGGACTCTTTGCCTTTGAACCAATTGAGCCTCCCGTTTTCGAATATTTACACTGGTTCGAACTTGCCAGGGTCTTGCGATCCAGAGTCCGAGGTGATGGATATGGACGGATATTTGTGGGTCATTTTTCATCTATAGAATTCAACTAAACGTCGTCCCAGGTCTCATTGGATACCTTACTCTTCTCATTTCGATGAGATGATGGTACAGATGACGCAGAGTGGATCATTGGGAAATTGATGGTCGCCTCCCGTGGGATTTTCGTAAATAAATAAAGTCTACGGAGTCTAGAAATAATGCAATTCGCGCCGTATTTTATTTTCCAAAGCCGACCTCGGGATCATATATTTGGCCGTGTGCGGCATGATCTCGGGCATGAAATAGGTTGTCACATGACTCACACCTTGACCATAACGTCCATCACCTTCCAGCTGCCGCGCGAAATGTACGACTCTCGGATCGAGCCTCCTGTTCCAGGATCCAAGCGAAGACGAATGAAAGGGTCCTGTGATAGATGCAAACAAAGGAAAAGTAAGATGGGTGTTCCACTTCATCCTCGGGTACTAGCGTTGACTTCGCCTTAGTTCGATGTGAGGCTCTCTCTGCTCAAATTTCTGTAAAATACGCCCTGAATTTGAACAGGCGATAGCTCTGAAATGCCCGGGAGTCGTTGTTCGAACTGTATCGAATTCAGTTCGGAGTGCACCAAGGCAAGGGTCTTTCAGTTAAATAGCGACACCCTTTAAGCATCTCCCTTCAGAACATCGGATCATCGACACTTCCTTCTCTGGTAATTTAAGCTCACTTTTCAAGGGCTGCGCTGAAAAACCTTCCTGAAGGATACCCCCTTTCCCCCGGATGGCATTAACATGACGAAAGCTCATGTCGCAACCATAATAAGTTCACAATCGACTGCACACATTTTAGGGGTCAATCTTCGTCGACTCCTTCTTGATGTTGCTAACTATGCACATCGTTTGGAGCTGCAATTGACATCTACTCGTCGGTCGCTTTCGCTGCCTCCTTCAGATAGCTCGACAGACTCTCTTTCGCACCCTGCGATAAGAGACGAATCCACGAGCGAAGATGATGATCTGTTTGTCAATGGAACTCTTATTAAACGTTTCGAACGTTTCGTGTTGGATTCTTACCGGACCCGGTTCTTCGGGAAATCGAGTCATGTTGAACTAATCAAGACGGCAATGAACGCCAAGGAGAAGTTCAAAGCCGGTACACAAAATCCTCAGCCCACAAGACGACTGCAGTTTTGGCGAAGTCCTGTTCGTGCTCATTTTTCTTCACTACAATAGACCGATGTTTATATCGTACAGTGGGAGCATGATGATCTCACTCCAACAGAGGTGCTCCCCCCGCTAGTGTTTCCGGACCCCGATCTCCTGCAAAACCTGGTGTCGATCTACTTCAGGCATATAAATATTCTATTGTGCCTCCTCCATCGACCCACCTTCGAACAAAACCTTGCCGCCAGTCTCCACTTCGTAGATCGCCAATTTGGAGCGACAGTTTTGGCTGTATGTGCCCTCGCAGCAAGATACTCTGATGATCCCCGGGTTCTACTGGAAGGCACGAACATTCAATTAAGCGCGGGATGGAAATATTTTCGGCAACTGCAGCCTATCCGGACTTCCCTGGTGGAAACTGCTACTCTCTACGAGGTGCAGATGATTTGTGTATCTATCATTCTTCCAGCATCTACTTGTTATTTGTTTTTATGTTCTTCCCAGTTATGCATATTTTATCTCCAAGGCTCGTCCGTCCCCGAACCATGTTGGGTCCTTGGTGGAGTCGCGATGCGCTACGCTCATGACGTGGGAGTTCACCGTCGTCATCGATACGATGATAAAGTGCTCGACGAACAGTGGAAGCGGGTCTTTTGTGAGTTTAGATCTTTCCTTTGATGATCATCGAATCTGACTATCTCTGACCCTCTCTAAAAAATCAGGGCTGCTAATTTGTATCGATGCACTGGGGAGCTCATTTTGCGGAAGGCCTCGGGCAACCTTTTCTGACGAGTACGTTTGAGCACAACCCCCGTCCGCATTCTTTGGCTGATTAACCTCATCTAGGTATGATTTAGACTACCCCGTCGAATGCGACGACGAATACTGGATGCATCCTGATCCCGAAAAGGCATTCAAACAACCTGATGGAAAGCCCTCCGCTGTCTCATTTACGGTGGCGTACTTGAAGTTGATAGAGATAATGGGAATGTCCCAGAAAACCATCGTAAGTGGAACTGTATTGTATCATCTCATAATGGCTCACTTCTATTTCACAGTACTCTGTCAGAAAACAGAATAAACCCGAGGAGTGGACCCAAAGTGTCGTCGCCGAACTTGAGTAAGTGCTGTGCATGCGCATCGTTCTCTTTTGAAATCTCCCTTCAGCGCTGCTCTTAACGCGTGGGTCGACGCAATACCTGAGCATTGTATTAATATTGCATAAATAGCGGTCTTATCTGACGACACCTTTCAGTGCGATGGGATCCGCATAGGGAGGATCCGGTTTTCGCGGCCCAATCCTCAGGTTCGTTATCTTGTCTCTTTGAGTTCCTCGGTGTATAATGACGACATATAGCTCTCTACGCTTGTTATTATCACGGTTTGCGTGTTTCCTTCGTTTTCCTAATAGATTCTCATTCACTTACAGTTCAGATCCAAGTGCATCGCATTTTTATGCTTTCTTCACCGAACAAAGTGTGTCCAATGACAAATGCATGTTGTTTTCTAGGTCAACGCGAACCATACTGACTACACTCTAGAAAAACTATCCATCACTTGCCATCTGCGCGAATTCTGCGCGATCATGTAGTCACGTAATGGACGTCGCGTCTCGGCGCGGTTTCTTATGCACACCTCATGTCTTGGTATGTATCGTTTTACTGTATTTTGATGAGCGCAGCGTTCAAAATTTACTAGAGCGCGATCTCCGATTCTGGTGTAGTACTTCTGCTCAACGTCTGGGGCGGACGCGAGGTGGGCCTCTCCACTGATCCGCAAAACTGTCTGCAAGATGTGGAGACATGTCTGCGTATTCTTCGTATGTACGAGACAAGGTGAGACGGCTGTTGCACATTCTTGATTTATTCTCATAACCTCATGTAGATGGCAAAGTGCCGGCCGCCAACAGTGTGTGGTTCAGTTCTTTCTCAACTCCTCGCTCACTCAGTATTGCCTCAGTGATATCATCACTGAGCTTATGAGTGCGACGAAGTTGGACTGGCAGTTTGCTCCAAACCACTTGAAGCGAGGGCTGGAATTGGATGAAGATTATGAGCCCGCGGTGATCGATACAATTACTGACACAGAGTCGTGGCAAACCGCTGGTGTCAATAGGGTTCCCCTGACCCAACCTGGCCTGAGTTCTGGCTTGTCCATCGCCGACATTGACCCTCTGTTTACCCTGCCGAAGTACACGGAAGACCTGGGTCGCTTGCCGGTCTACGAGCCTTTCCGCTGGACGAGAAGCCCTACATTCGCGGATGAGTATCAGAATCCAGCCACATATGGTAGGTTCCCACTCTGTGTTTCCATTTATTGATTCGAGGTATACCGAAGGTTCGAATGTCGAACAAGTTGATGATTCCCTGGCTCCACGAACCAAAATACCGGTGGGATATGCGTATGTCTTGAACAATCCTGGCGCATTTGCACTAATGGTTTAATGTTCGATTTCTAGTTGGAATGATTGGGGCATTACAAGTGTGGAGGAGCTCGTTAACGCTTTGGACAATCCTGGCGTAGGTGCGCACCTTTAGGTTGAGCGTCGACGTAGTCTTGGCTCGTCTATATATTCATACAAGAGCGCCCCCGGCACTTCGCCTCGGAGGTTCTGTCGTGGCACCACGTCTCCCACGTTCAAATGGCAAACTCCGAAGCGGAGTATCGGACTTCGAAAAGGCTTCAGACAAAGTTATTTTATAAAGAGAGAGACAACCTCACATAATTAGTAGAAGATGCCTCAAGGCAATATTAATCGGCGCCGTTAGCGCGGAAGCTGTTTACCGGGAAGTGCTCGCACAAAATCCGCTGACGAAAATATGATTTATGGCAGGACGTGAATTTACAGCCTTACCTCTGCCCAGTCAAGAAAAAAAACGGGATGTACAAACCGGGATTCTGAATCAGGCTTATGGATCGTGCGCTTTGTAATGTACGCCAGCTACGACTAGAAATTGCGCAACTGACGCCCAAGCCGGATGCCGTTAACAGGTTGCATTGCGGGGCTCAATTATTTCTGAACTATGCGCCTCTCGTTAAACTCATCATTTCTCTTCGCCGCTGCTTTCGCAGTGACCTTGGTCGACGCCAGCAATCATAACTCTGTGGATAGCTTCAAATTGAAGCCGTTCAGGATTGAGCTCACTAGCGAAACTCCACGCCTCAAGGCCCTTGTGAGCAATAGTCGACTTCTGACTCGGACCATAAGTTCAACTACTATACGGCGGTGATCGAAGGGCAAACCGTGCATTTCATTCCACGGACCCCGGTGATATTACTGCATGATTATTCTCTTGCCTTACTGCACAAGAACATTTTTCGGCCAGTGCGGTGAACTCAATTATCGAATTCAGAATTTCTAGGGGAGTGCTTCGCCCTGCCATGTTTTTGAGCAGGCTGAGGATACGCAGTCCGCGAAGGTTAGGGGGACATGATGGTTCGAAATCCGTGATGTCACCAAGTGCTGCCGACGTCGGCAGAATTCAACTTGAACCCATCCTTGATATATAGCTTGCTTTGATGCAAAGGAAATAATAAATGGGCGTCATGGTTTCTTTCTTTGCTTTGTCCGACCTCTTTTTGAAAATCAATCACGTTGATTCATTTGACCGGAAGCAAATTAAATTAAAATTACACGGATCGCGAGCCTGCCGCATCAACGTGACGTTCAACCATCAACCACCCCCACACCCACCCACCTCGCTGAAGTTGTCTCGCATCTATTGTTGGCGGCCGGGCTAGTTCTTCCACTGGACCAACTCGAACCAACACATACTATCTTCGGCATTCTGTACCTGCCACGCTCTAAGGCGATGGCATCCCGTCGGCCGCTCCACGGACTCGCGGATCCATGCCATTCAAAACAAAATTACGAACCAGGATGTTTACGGATCGTACGCTTGGTAATGCAAGCTAGCTACGATTGGCCTGGTGCGCAGCTGATACGGAAGCCGAACGGGGATTTCTGCCTTTAAAACGTTACATTGCGGCGCACCAACTATTTCTGTACCATGCACCAGGCCCGCTTCTCTGAACTTATGGTGTCTATTCGCCGCTGCTTTCGCAGTGACCTTGGTCGACGCCAGCAACTCTGTGGACGGCTTCAAATTGAAGCCGCTCAGTATTGATCTCACTAGCGAGACTCCACGCCTCAAGGCCCTTGTGAGCAATACTCGAATTCCGATCAAGGCTTTGTATCCTAGTGCTAGTCAAGATAAGGGCATCGAACTCGATTTCCTTGACGACCTGCGGACCGGTTGGTTACACAACTTTGACTGGGAAGCGCAGCAAGCAGCATTGAACGAGTCAGTCGTTATTTCCCCCTTTGGCTATACTCCGAATCATAGGTTCAACCACTATACGGCGGTAATTGAAGGGCAAACCGTACATTTCATCCACCAGAAATCGACCGACCCAAATGCAATCCCTGTGATATTATGTACGGATGGCCAGGTATTTTCGTGCTCTAGACCTTGGGGATCTATCTGACTGGATGTGTTCGTACAGGATCGTTCTAAGAGTTCCTGCCAGTAATCAAATCATTGACTGAGACTGGCGCAAATGTGTCCTAATGTTGTTACCCCTTCGCTGCCCGGATTCGTCTTTTCCTCTGCACCGCCCTTCAAGTGGACCGTATAGGACACTGCCCCGATATTCAACATTCTCATGACCGAGGTTTTGGGATACTCGACTTACGCGGTGCATGGTACGGATTGGGTATGTCCATCTTTTTTTTCTCAGCTGCTCCAGGCGATACAATATTTTCTCTTAGGGAAGTACTGTGGCGTATTCGTTATACGGCAACTTCAACACAACCGTTCGCGCAGCACATTTCGTCCTTCTCCCGTCTTTCCCTTCCTCGGCGCAAGAGATAGCGGATAACAACATTACGCTCTCCGCCGCTCAGAATGTAACGGAACAGCGGTTCATCGACTGGAGCACCACGGGTAGCGGGTATTTTGTCGAGGCAACCACCAAAGTGCGTAGCCCACATTCGTTTATTGTTTAATTATGCGACTGACTTTCGCAATGACATCGGGTTGGCGCTGTACGACAGTGCTGGCAGCTGGCGTGGATCGGTGCAAAACTCAAGCTATGTTTGTATCTCATCTCTTTTCCCTGGGTAGATTCATGTATCCAACAGATTCCGACCCCCGTGCGGGAACCCCGCCATCTGTACTCAACAACACAGCCCATACTAGCATCGGTTTCGCTCTACTACCTCACCAACTCGTTCCTCTCCTCGATCTGGATCTACGCGCAGAATCCGACCACCTTTGGCCCGGCGTACACAAGAGCGGCCACGGATGCACCGCTGCTGTTCAGTCAGTTCGAGTACAACACCGGTTATTGGCCCGAAGAGTACGTCGCCAAAGTCGGTAATCTCGTCTCCAACAAATGTACGTTCGCCGTTTTTGAGCCATTCTGAAAACTGACCAAGAATAATTCACGATTTTGGAGGACACTTCGCAAGTCTTTCTTACCCGGACTATGTGTGCACTCGACAAATTCATTGCTTTTCACCACTGCTAGGCTGGTCTCGATAATCCCCCCCCTCATCGGAGATATTCGAGAGATAGGAGTATACTTCAAGGCTTAGCAAGCCAATATTGAACGACCGGGTTTATTCGAATATTTACCGACTGTCGGAATGGACGACAGCCATCAAGTCGGGATTTGCCTAATTGAATAAAATCAAGTCTCTGGCTGAACCACACAAGCTCCTAAGTAAAATACGAAGTCAACGTTTCAACCCTCAACCGAGTGTTACATGTCCAGACATCGTTGACTCATGTGGTCCACCACCTCGCTAGCGCTTAGCCGTTTCTCAATCTTTCTTTCCAAGCGAATATGTCTGGAACACCCCGATTCCGATGATATGAGCTGAACAAGTGCGCGAGCGCTGCGATAGATTGCGATTCTTGCCAGCATTATGTCCCCTCGGCGGCGGCGGCGCTCGCCGTCCAAGGCCATCTTCTACGGACACGGACGACCCCTTCATCGACCTCGCCCTTTGAAACGCTCATGAGAGAGGGTCCTGAGGACTCGGAGCTTGCAGGGTTTGCAGCAAATCAGACAAAGATCTGCGTCGTACTAGAGTGCGCACATTCCACAGGCCCAATTCGAACAGGCCCAACTCGAACATCCTACTCCCGCAGAGTCCCAAGTCCATCATGCCTCTGAAGCAGATGCTGCAGTGTTGAAACCCAAATCCTCGAACTCAACGCGCGATTGTCTCCTCACGAGCGTATCGCCGTCTCGGTGCGCATCGTTGCAGGTGATGGCCTTCCCGAACAAAGGTGAGCCGCTACTCAGTTGGATTGGCTTCCTTCCGGTCTGTTGACGCTCATTAAGCACTTTAGTCTTCGTCCAACTGATTCGTTAGGCTGACTTGGTTTCCTGACGCAAAGCAATCGAGGGTGAGCTCGGGGCGACCCTGAAATTCACCGCACACTGAATCCCCTGCGGGCGTAGAAGGATAAATTGGTCTGCACTGCAGACGTTTCGTACAGATTTAAGCCAAGATGAAACGCTAATGTATACCACGATTAAACCAAGGTGCAAGAATAATGAAGTGATATTTACCATTCACTACTCCACATCCCCACAGTCATTGAACCTTTTCTCGGCCTGTTCACGGAATTGGATCCGCGGCTAATAACGTTACTCAGAAATATGCACGTTTTCCGGCAGTCCCCACAGTGTCGTACTGTGATAACAGCATCTCAATCAACTGGGAACGTTGAGCGTGCCGTATTTTGAATGGGCCGGACGGGATGAAAACAAATGTCGACGTTCGGAATGCCCATATCTAGATCTGTTTTGCAACCGTTACGTGTATAATTAGAACACACAATACTCCAGTTGCAGTGAGACAAAGATCTAGTGTTTCCTCGTCTTCGACGCTCTTCCGGGCTCCTCCTCGGGGCGCGTCTTCCTCTTTCTACTGCTATCACCTTTTTGTGCATCCGACTGCTGTAATTGGATCTTCTGGAGTGCACTTTGTAGTATTTTCTTCTCCCCGATTCTCACGACCAGAGCCTGTTTCTGGTTCAGAGGGAGGGTCTGATCGGCAACGAGTCTTGCGTCTTCCTATGGAAAGGATCAAAAAAGGTCTGACCTCGAGAATTTGAACTCACGGCTAGAGTAGTGGGATACTCGTTGAGCCTCCGTTCCAACACGGCCGCCACGACGTCTAAGACCTCACCATCCAATCTCGGCTTCGGCACTTTATCTTTGGCTACCGTTTTTTCCCACTCGTCAGCAGTAAACCGGAGTAACCGAATTAGTGAGAGGAGCGCCAACGGGATCTCTAAATCGGATTCAAGGACGACGACACTTGAAACGCGTGATGAGCGGGCATTAAGGACCGAATGGTCTCAGAGCTTACTCGTCTCCGCCTTGTTCTAACCACCAATCAATTCGCTCTTTCGTGACAGCCTCGGATGTCTGAAGGACGGTGACAGCAAGATCAGCAGGGATTTCGACAACGTCACCGGGGTTGCCCAGTTCCCCGTTTGGCAGTGGCAGCATGTCGACATGGCCATAACGGCGTAGCAGCTCGGCGTTAGGCAAGTCGCCGTAAGTGTTCCACTGGAGATTGAACAAATGAATATTGTTTCGGGGCTCCGAGGGAATGGGATGCCTACTATTTGCTCACCCGCTTTAATTGATTTCGTGGACACCATGCGCAGGTCTTCTTTTTCGTAGAACAGCTTAGCCTGACGTAGTTCAATCTCAATCGCTGCTGCCAAAATATGGAAAGAAAAGACGAACATTTTCTGAGCCATATTGTGCATTCAGCATGTCGGCCAGCGGAACCATAGAAACACTGGAAGGCTCTTCCTCCTCTTCGGCATCGTCTTCGGGCTCAGAATCTCCGCCGTGAACAGATTCTGCCTCGTCTTTAGGTACGTCCACGTCCATCGCGCTACCGAGACTGGTGTTGGCTGTTGCATCCTCCTCGGCTGTCGCATCTTCCTCAGCAGTCTCTTCCTCAGGATCGTCTTTTTCGACGTCGAAGCTCCGGGAAAGGATCCGACTACCCATTACGTGATAAATTTCCAACGTGTAATAAACTGGTATCGTTTCTGGGGGAAAAAGATCGGGCCGACTCTAATGCCAAATGAATTCACCGACGATGCTAATAATGAATGGCTGCTCACTTCGACCATAGGCAACAGCTTCTCATTGAAATCTCGCTCGGCATCCGCTTTTCCGAGTTTCTCTGGAGCACCGTTGAATTGTCTGAACAAAAAAAAGTCGTATTTGGGAGACAGACCTACCACAGACGTCCCTTTGAGTTCCTCCAACTCAAGGTCGCTCCAAAACATCGGGGTATCAAATGTCGCAGGCAGAGATTCTAATGGTATCAGGCAATGGACCGTTTGCAAAATTTCGAAGAGGACACACCGAGATATTTCGACCATCTTGAACCCGGGCCCTGCGCAGTCTCCCACATCATGCATAAGATGAGCCCAGCCCAGCCCATGTGCATCTTCGTCTCCCTCCAGCGATCCAGCCCGATGCGACCGGGAAGAGCAGACGTATCCGTTGATAGAAGAAGGTCCCGGGGTATTTTGAACAGAACATGGCCTTCCTTTTGTCGCGTGGTGAGTTCCTCAACGCGGTGTTGTGCAAAATTCACGCACAGGAATATCCTGGAGAGCAACCGCGCCCCGACCGCATCCGGGAAACACAGTGAAGCCAACGGAAGGTTCCAAGGAGCCGCCGCTGGTTTGGAACCAACCGAGAAGCTCGGAGATGTCGCCCATGAAAAACAGAGATAGAAAATTGGGCAGGGCTGTTGTTTGGTTCTGGCTCCTTTGGCAAACGATGATCGCATCAACGAACGCCTATCTTCACTCCTCAACCGCCTTCAACTTTACCGGACTGGAATATGCCACTGTCGGCTAATGGATTCGATGCTTGGATTAAAGTCGACGGCCATGAGGCTTCACAGTATCAAACCGAGCCCGTAGACAATCCGATTGGACAAACATGCTGGATAGCGTCTGAACTTAACAAAGTTTGTCTGACCTTGAGTGGCTCACTTTATCGCACAGCTGATAGTGCTGAAGGGGTTTTCGATCCACTGGAAAAATACAGATGTGTTTTGTCAGACTGCTGCCCGCATCTACGTCGATGGCATAGAGTGTGCAGGCGAGATAATAAAAGGCCCAAATTTCGACGCGACCGTTTCTGGCCGGAGAAGCTCGGGGTCCACCGTTTCCCCGTTTATCTTCTCACAGCTGGACCTCACAGGTACCGTATTTCCGACACGACAAGATCCAACTAGCGAGCTCTTTTAGACGACGACGCGTTTCTCGATGCGCAGCACAAAGATGTCGGGATCATCCGCATCGAAATTTGGACGATAAATATGACCGGAACCAAGCCGTATACCAATCTTGCGCCTCATGTGGAATCAAAAATTCACGAGCGCTCCAAGAAGGGCGTTGCTCACCAAATAAAGCTAGCCCCTTTCACCCGAGTTGTAGCTGCTTACCACTAACGACGAGATCCAGGTTCGGGGAGCCTGTAGAGCAGGCTACAAGATCTGCCGCGATTGTTCAATATCTGGAGCGTTCTCCGCTCGTTACCTTCACGTTCAAATACAGATCTCTCGGTTTGTTTACCTGGTTATTTCGGCTGATAGTCGTTAACGACTACGTAGACCTCCTCCGGGCGAATGGTATTGCGCCGAGCCCAACTTCCGGAAAAAGAAAGGCGTCTGCCTCTGGTTCGGGAACGCAGGAGAGCGAGGCAAGCATGAAAAAAAGTATTGCGGTTGAGATATTTTTGACAGTCATTGGCAATCTTCAGGGCTCGAAGCGTGTCAAAAAAGAGTCAGGCCAGCCCGCCAAGTTCCGACCCGGAGAGATCATCGACCTGACAAGGAGTGAGACCCCTGTGGCTTCGGAGGTTATCGACTTGACGTAACTGCCCGGCAATGTTCTATGCGCTCGCGTTTAAATTATTCATCCGCCTGCTTTACGGGGTTGTTTTGGCGTGAAGGTCGGTAGTTCCTACTACTCGCCCATGAAAGTCGGATATTGGGGCGTTCGGCCTGATGCTGGCCGATTCAGTGCGCCCATCGGTACCTGTACACACGACCAGCGGGGATCGGGGCGAGCACGAGAACCCCATTCACGCAAATGACCGACCACTTGCGGGAAGATGGAAACATGGCAGTTCAAGGTCGGCAACGCACAATAAGCTTTCAAGGGTTTCGATAGTAGGTCTCGATGCCATTCACGTCGGTTGCAAGCGAACAGCTGTCAGTGACGAATGGAAAAGATAGTTCGGGGGTAGGCTTTAAAGTGGCACGGAGCTGTTGTTATCGCAGAGAGGCGGGCAGGGTTCCAGCAACGGGTAGCGCGGCAACGCAACGGCGTAGAGGGTAGGTACGGCCCGTACGGGACGGTGGCGCGGTAATGGCGTAGATCTATCTGAGTTCATACCCTGGTCCCTATGTCCATCAATTAATTCCTCCCCCATGTTCACTACCTCCCCGCTTTCCAAGATTTTGAGCCGTTTTTCGACCTTGGTGAATTGGAGGTTGAAAATGCGGCCGCTAAACAAGCCGGTGTTTCAAAAGTCCGACGGATTCCGAATTGGGATGAAAAACACGTGCCAACAAAACTCCCTTCTCCGCAACTTCTCCGTCGCCCGCGACTGGCGGGGAAGTCGATGGACCTTCTCTTGAAAGCTAACCGGGATAGGCTGCTCACGCAATACACAGACAATCTAGAAGCAGTACTGGCCTTACAGGGAACTTTGATTCAAGACATTTTACCGTCGGTGACGGACGAACTGGAATTTGACGCGGAATCCATAGAGTGGGCGACAGAATGGCTCCAGGATACCTGTAGGCGCGCTTTCTCATTTACGCTTCTTCCGCTGACTTTCACTCCGAAGGCTCCCTGTTTCAAATCCTGCGAGTACGTGATCCCCAGCTCTCTTGTCTGCCATTTTAATTTCCTCCCCTGCCATCATCCTTGCAGCGTAATAAATTTACACGATCCTTCGCTATGGAATCCATCCGAAAGACTCTAGTGTGGAGATTCAGTCATCTGTGGCCTCTAGACCCGTCGTTACGCATGCCAATAGTTCACTGTCTTCCTGCCAGAGATCCTTTCGGCCGGCCAATCCTGGTGGTCAAAGTTGTCTCCTTCAATGACAGTTCGGACGCGTATAAGCCTATGATTGTTCGAGGGCTCGAATGCCTTCGGCTGCATCTCAAGCGCCTTAACGGCAACTCCCGCCAACCTCCGGGGGCTCCAACTCTGCAATACGTCATCCTACTTGACCTCAAAAATCTTTCGACACAGAGCCTTGTATGGATCAAGTTTTTCCTCTTTTCCTTTCGATGATAGACACTTATCGCCGTCCCTAGAATATTGATCTTGTTACTTGGACACTTCGCGAGGTCATTCCACAATTTCCCGGGCTACTGGCGGCGGGTAATTACGCCTTCGCGCGAAGATAACGGCTCCTCATTATCGTCCTACAGCGTTCATGATCAATTACTCATGGGCACACGCGGGGATCTGGAGCATCGCAAAACGCGTTCTGCCCGCCCCGGCGCTCTCTCGGGTCTTTTTCCCGACACAAGAAGAGCTTACCAGCTATTTCTCTCCCTCGATGCTACCGAAAGGTTACCGACCGAACCTTATTAATCACGTATTGTACAAACCTAATGAAAGCTTGACAGATTATGGCGGAACTCTAGCTTCTCTGTCAGAGTTACCGGATCCCTTGTGGGATGACCCGCCATCGCTGCCTCAACTTGGCGCCGCCAGCGGCCAACAACTGCCTCCATCTGCACCCTCAATCGTCCCCGTCGCACCAGACCAGGCACCCGCGATCACCGCCATCCCCGCCACATCTCTTCTGAATCCCTTTTTCGGGTATCCTATCTCCTCCTCTGGGGGTTCCCCGTCGCTCCATCACGGACGTCGTCGAAAACGCGATCTCGCCCGCACGCTGCTCGTTTTGGCGTGGCGCCGCTGGCGGAGACACATTATGGCTTGCGTGTGGGTGCTCGTATTTATACTCACCGTCAAAGGTAGACAAACATGGTTCTCTCGGTCCTCGAGCGGAATATCCGTGTGGAAAGCCGTCTCTGCTTCAACCCGCCTTATATAATATTATTTTTCATCGAGGAGGTTTCCCAGTCTCCTCATTAGATTCAAAGCCACTGCCTCTCACAAGTACGTATACGTGTAGACACTCATTATCGTCGTGCAAATCGATCCCCAAGACGGATGCACTATTATAAAAAATATTCCGGGAGCTGCGATTTCAACTAGGTCAGAGCAAATCTTGGGTCGAAGCCATGCGAAATGTATGCACCTTCCCGTTTATAGTTTGTGCGGCCTGCTGACTGGGACCGTCTCGCTCGTTCTCGGGCGCAGCTTCAAATACATTAAAATACATGCTTTGCCCGGGCCCAACTTCCAGAATACTTGCCGAATTGCCGCAGCGATAACCTACGGACCGGAGATTAGAACGGCGAAGGCAGCAGAAGAATATTATGCAACAATAGTTCGGCGCCGACCACACGGTTGAAAGATGCCCGTCAAATAACGATGCGTATCCCTCCATACCTACGGAATGGAGATTAGAAACGGCCAAGAAAACATAATAGTATTGTGTAATCCATACACAACTGGTGAGCGCGCAAGATGTGAGACATGTTGTTGATCTCAAGAAATTTATGGACGACACCTGAGCCGAAAGTGTATCCGGCTCCTCTGGCGATTGTGTGTTAGAGAAGACTAGAAGTACGGCCGAGGGAATTACCGACCGAGGTGAAATCGCGAAATCTTCTTTCTCGGGGTCAGGATCCGACCTGGTGGGTGGGAGTTAGATCTGAAGCGTCTGCCAGAGAACTGGCACTGACCAAACAAGATCCGCCATAGGCCCGTCATGAGGTACCTCTGGATGGGCGGGCGTTCAGAACACGGGACAGAAAAAGTAAGACAACGTAAAAGACCTCGGAACCTATCCATGACTTTAATTTGGTCTATTGAATGAATGGAAGGGGAAAGTCCTGTGTTCGGCGTCAAGAACTCGCGCGCGCAGATCTCGGCAAGTTTTACCTCCGTGCACACAAAATATCCGATCGTCGATTACGACCGACAAGGTGAGGTAGTCGAACAGGTCTGTATCATATGTTCCTCAATGGGTGCTGCGGTTAAAATACCCCTATTTACCTGTGAAATATGTCCATACACGGTACGAACCGTATTTCCGCATGCATTCAGTGTAAAAACCATAATTCTTACGTCGCATTTAAGATTTGGCCAATAGGAGAAGGCAAAGTGATCGGCGTACTTGTGTTACAGCTCTAGACTCGTGGTTTCCCCGGATGAGCTGCACTCTGTCGGGATACCGTAGCTTGAGGCATATGAGGAGAGAAATTGTTTCCACGCTGAACAGGCCACGATCAACATAATCACCTAGGAACGCGTCAGATTTTATTTATACCATGATCGGAGCGCGACACACCAAGAAACAGATAGTTGGTGTGAGGCGCATAGCCGCCTATTCGGAAAATCTCTATCAAGTCGTAGAACTGGCTTAGATGGGCGGATGAGTGGATATTCTGGGGAATCAGAAGCGTTGATTTACCCGTGAATATCGCCCACAACGGTTACTGGTGCGCTAACGTGGACGACGTTGGACTCGCGCATAAGCACCTCCTTCGTCTTTGCACATATCTCGCGTAGGAGGGCCTCATGAAGCAATTGTTTCCGGAGTAGCTGTTGGATGCAGGCATCAAGGTCGAAGGGTGCCATGCACGCGAAAACAACCAGATTTATGCCCAGCGATTGAGAAGAGAGGCGTTCTAGCGAAATCCTTCGTCACCCCGCCCTCAATATCACGGGACTCACGCGAAAATTTCAAACACCTTGCTTGCATTTGTTTGGCAACGTCCTCCGAGGCTAGCCGATAACTCCGACGGCGACAGCCACAATTATCCTCGTCCAACCAGTGGCAGCCACCCTTGTGCCTTCAGGTCTCAAGATTCTCAGGAACCCCCATCTCTACTCCCGCTTTTCTCGGTGGACGACGAACTCGGAGCCACTTAGCGGTGCTGATGGAGGCTGCCAACTCGTGCGTACTGACAATGCGAATACTACTGCTACCCGCAAGTCATTTCCCCTTGCTTCATTGAGCTTCTACTTCGTGTGGCGTTTTGATATTATTGGTCTGTCGAAACGCGATTCTCCACTGGTGGGCTCTTCATCCCAATAAACCGACTCCCTTGGAGATACCTGACTTGAATTTGAAAATCATCCATCTTAATTCTGTTCATGAACCAAATCACCTCCGTTAGCCTTAATTTGGCGTCTTCTTGTGCTACTCCACTCCCGAATAGGCAAGGTCCCTGCCCCGGCTCCGGATTGGACGTTGAACACTCTCCGTTCAAAATATCACTTAGAGGCTCGCGTCTTCTTTAGACCACCCGGAAAACGCGGAAGAGGTTCACTTCGCTTGCGACGTAGACGTGATCGTGCACAGTTTGGAATGGATGTCTTGTGATTTGCTCGGAGCTAGTTGTGGACACCCTTTCTCTCTTCACGGCCAACTCGCGATTTAATATCAAGGTTGGACCTGGCTGGACCCACTTGCAACAGGTTCAGACGGCCTTAATTCCCATGAAAATTGGGCCTCACTACAATGGGAAGAAAACTCAAGACGGACTCGAACCAATGAGACAACATATGTCTGTTTTGACACTGTCTGTCACTGATGCCTAACGGAATGACGTCGTGTGAAACCGAAACCCAAATTCCACCAATCTCGGCGTCGGGACAGCGATATTTTTCCCTGGGGCCGTTCATGCAGTCGGGTTTATTCGCACATGGCATCTGTCTCCGAACTCGTCTGAGCCCCACGTTCACATTCCGAGAGCCCTTGTCAAGTCTCGTTCGCAAATATATCTCATATGACCTAACGCGGAATCCGGTATCCTGGCGGGTCCGACCACTTGGGTCGCGGTTTATGGATCGAGTTTTAGCTACGAGCGACACCCAAAAAGCCAGTTGGTCGCCGCAGGTCGATTATCCTCTGAAGCCCGTCGGATGTTCCTGCAAGATGTCACCCGGTGCTATATTCGGCTGCCCTGGCTTTAAGGCGCCCATGTCACGTCCAATTGAGAAGGCACCGCATCTGTAGATTGCCTTAGTTTGACCTGAAAATTACTTAAGGAAGGGCCGTCCAAAAGTAGCTATTACACCAGGGATTTTCCCGGCGAAGCTTGTGGCCGGGTACTGTTTGGCAGTGCCTCCGACTATATTCGAAGCTGATGCTGATTCGTAGCGTTTTCATGCTACCTCCTCTGCGTTTTCATTTAACGTGTCCTTGTAGGTTCGAAACGGGTGACAAAAACAGCCGTCTTTTGGCGCGAATACCCCGTCTTTCGCTACCATGGATCTCGGGCAATTATTTGGTAAACTACTTAATTCGATGTGGCCTTGCAGATTTATGTACTGACGCTTGGCTTTCAGCCCTATTAAAGCACGACGCGATGGCTATTTCATCATATCGTCTAAACGCATCCTCCTGCGCCTCCGCCACCGATTCTTCGTTTTCACCGTCAGAAATGTCTCGCTACTCCTACCCGCCCCCAGGAAGCTACTCGAGCAACAATGGCTCGCCACCGCCTCCAAATAGCTACTCGCAGAGCTACGACCAGCCTGCAGGCGGACGGCCACCATATTACCCTCCGACCTCGAACGGTACGTCGAGCCATCGCATACGCAATAGCGGGTTCGTCTTGATGTTACATCCAAGCTCGGGTCGGCCAGCCAGGTCAATACTACGCCCCGATTGCTCCCGCTCCTCCTTCGGGCAGCCACTATCGCCCATCCGCTGAATATTCTAGCCCTTCCGCCTATCCATATAACGTTGCGCCCGATAGCAGAGGATATCAGCCTCCTCCATCCGGCTCATATCCGCTGAATGGACCCCCGGTGTCCTACCACCGCCACTCGTCCACAAATCAACCCCCACCGCCCCGAAAATTTATTCCTACGCCCTCGGAAGTCTACGCTGGTCCCAGTGGCAGTCGTCCTCCTCGTCCCGCTTCTGCAATGCATGGCCGCAGCGGCCCTTATTCTGCGGGGCCGCATCCGATCGCCCCAACTTCTAGACCGCCTCATCCAGGCTCGTCGCGTCCCAGGAGCTCCATGGACACCTCCCCGACCGCCATTTCCAGCACCTCGGGCGAGCGATTCGTCTGCGAGGTGTGCGGTAAGGATTTTTCGCGCGCGCACGACAGAAAACGTCATCACGAGACGCAGCACGCGGCGACGCCTGTTACGCACAAATGCATATATTGTGAAAAGGATTTTAGTCGGTGCGTAGTAGGCGCTGTTCGCTCGCGCGCCAAATGCTAACGACGCAACAGCGCGGACTCGTTAAAAAGACATATTCAAAATGGCTGCGACGAGGCTCCGCAGTAGGCTATGGGTCCACCCCCCAAAAATGTGAGGCTACGTTCCAATCTCTCTGACGCCTCCCTGACCATCTCCCGCCAGCCCATGTACATACATAACGCTCTCCGTGCACTCTTGGTTTGTTATTCTTGTACTCGGACGCTGTATCAAATGTGGCTATGCTTCAGACGCTGTTGAGTACAACACATCAATGCGATGTCTGTGGATACGGATAGAATCTGAATCACACTGCTGCTTGCCCACGACGGCCGGAGCTCCGCGCGCCAATACATAGCTAAGTGCTTAGCGCTTAAAAGTGACACCCATCTATCACACAGCAAACCTATGAGACCAATATAACACTGGGACGCCAGAACACGGGGGGACCCAAGCCATGTAGGGGAATATTACCTACACCCACCGGAGGTGCGACTGCGGACCCGTTTGTGACCGCCTCTTCACGGCAGGATCAGATCAGAGAATGTGGGCAGTTATCGCGCCTACCGCGCGTAAGTGAGACGAGTCGAAAGTCTAATCGCTGCCCTTCGGCGCGCTATTCACGAACGCGTGCGTGGATTGCGAACTAGAACTGATCGGCGATGCGCGCTAATATTCTCCTAAAAATTATAAATCCAAAGAATCCGTTCTTCAACTTTTATCGCCGCATTATGGAAGCGACACGTTTCCACCCTCCAGCGACCTATTCGGATAAGCCAACACGAGGGACGGTGAGTCGACGGCTTCTTACGCTCGCGGTTGTCCCATCGAGACAGGATTGAGCACGCAATAAATTGAAACTGCACCAGAACGATATCTCTCTCAGTCATAATTGACAGTACAATGAAATCTTCAGAGGATAGTAGCGAGATGCTATGCTCGATCTGGAGACGTCTCAACTGACCACAGAAGAGCGCTGGAGGCAACTAGCACGAAGACAGTGGGAGCCAGCTCAAGGTCCCCGTGTTGAGATCAATGAGTCTACGTCTCCGCTTTTTAGATCCGTTTTAAACCTTGGTTGTAGTGCTCCAAGGTGGCGCGACAGGCGCCTGCCCGAGAAAGGATGAGACTGTTCACAAAGCGACACTCGGCGACGCGTCTACATTAGACGAGCACAATGAGCATAGGCCGGTAAATAATCCGATATTAACGATAGTACATTACCACGAACGTGAACTACATTCGGCTCGGTCAATCGTCGTCAGACTCGTCCTCGGAGGCGCTGTCGTCTCCCATCCGCGTCTCCAAGCCCTCGATTTCAACGGAGGGACTAGCGTCCTCCTCCTTGGCTGCCTTCCTATCTTCCTTATCCTGCTTCTTCTTATTGATTTTTTCCAGTATCTTGTCCGCCCGATTGAATATACCACCTGTCGGGGCACCGCACGCTATACACTTGGGCGTTTTGGCGAATCGCTTGATAGCGCAAGCGGAGCAGAAATAATGCCCGCAACGAGTCACAATGGGATCCGTGTAGTGTTTCCGACAGATAAGGCATGCGAAAGGAACGTCTTCGTCTGAGTCGGAGTCAGAGTCATCGCCCGCTTGTTTTTGGGGATTCTCCGCTAATTTATCGAGCTGCCAGCCGGCGAGATCTTTCGGCATATAATTTAGTGTCAGGGCTGGCAGGATGAATGTGGGTTGCGTACAGGTGCCTCGATCGTGCAGAAATTTGCAAGTGTCTCCGAATCCGCAATACCCCGTTTCTGCAATGCAGTGTCAGCGACTCGGTCGGGCACGGACAACGAGGGAACATACCTTTGTAGTCCTTGCAGACATCGGGCTGGTAATCGACGATAGTGACGGTCCGAATCGTGCTGGTGCTTCTTTGAGGGCCGACCCGCATGGCTTTTGGTACTTCCGAGCTCTTCTTCAAATGGGAGTGGTACGCATTCTGGCCACGGTATTGGCCGTCATCAGGGACCTCAACGTCGTCCTCCCCGGCATCTGCCCTCTCCTTCCGCCGGCGTTTAGCCAGTAGCTCCTCCGCCTCATCTCCAGCCAAGATGTCCAGGGCTGCATTAACATGCGAACCCTCGGCCGTCCACTTGACGTCCGGGCCGTCCTTCTCGGGTGCGTCTGGATCGTCGTATCCATCGCGTTGGGAAGCGGTGCGCTTGGTGCCCGCACTAAGGAGATTGGCAGGCGCTTTTCGGGAAGGAAGGACCACTGCCGACTTTGAGGACGACGCTACGGCCTGCGCCTCGTTCCCCGAGGGCGACTGAGACCTCTTGCGAGCAGTCGAAGGGCGCGCCTTTCCCTTCTTGAAGAATGGGACCTTTACTTCTGTGGAAGCCATGGCGGTTTGTGAGCAAGTCGGGCAACTGCGCTGTCGCCCAAAATGGAAGTCGCCCCGCCAGGCTTTGTAAGCCTCGAGCTCGACACGATCCTTCACGAATGTTCGACATCGAAGAATGAATCCGCCTCCGAGGCCGTTCTAATCCTCCTGCGCTAGCAGTAGAAGGTCCCTTTCTGTCGTCTCCGAGAAATCCGGGAGCCCTCCTCGGCATTGGGTCCAGCCTGGAACGCTTTTGCTACGAATATCAAACTAATAGTAGATTCCGACTCGGGGACTTCCGACGCTTTATTTGGTTTGCTGGTGGCCTCTTTCTTGTTCTATATCGATATCCGACAATTTCGGAAGCCACCAACACGTTCCGGAGAGGAACTAGTTCCCATTGGCGGAAACGGGTTTGAATATTTATATCTGCGGACTTACCACTTGAAATACCCGCTCCGACACTGCCAGACGTCCCCGAAGCAACGTAACGTCCTCATTCCGTATGTTTCACCGGACACACACGCTAGAGTCCCCGTGCCTGAGGTACATTAAATGCGGGGTTCGTTCGTTCGGTACCTCGAGTCATCCGTTGCGATGGCCAGAGTCGTGGCATCACCGTTCTGTTTCAAGGGTCCCCTTCCGCGTATTTGGACCTGGTGTTTGGCCTGAGAAGTTCAAATTAGGTCTTGTCTGCGCTGGCGACAGCATGTTCATGTCACCACAAAGTGCTCCCGGCGGGGAGCGTTCAGTAGGTGGTGAGTCGTTTATTCACAATCTTATCGCCGTCCGCATCTCTTTGCCACACAACGGCAACCATGCCAGGCACAAAAGCGGTACGACGTCTGCACCCGGGTGAAATGCTGTACACTTATAATAATATGTTGTCTTGCTCTATCAAACGGCGACCGATTTTGTGCTGACGATATGTGCCTGCGCAATCGCGCGCTGACTGACTGAATGAAGGTGAGTCGCTATCTCAAATTACGTACAATTTCCCAGAGAATTATTTCCTTCGGTTTCATTCCGCGTGCAGAGTCATGCATAATAGATGTCAGCCGCTGGAATAGAGAGAGACATTGACGCTTCCAGTGAAACCGCCGTAAACGTAACTTTGCCATTCCAGGCAGGCGGAATCCGACAAAAAGTATAAGTTCTTAGTTTATTAACAGGCAGGCGAAAGTGAAACGTTTCAAATCAGGTTCCAATATGTCCACTGAAACCAACTAGGGAACAATGAAGCACGTACCTGATTATATAGCCAATTTCTTATTTATAATAAACACGATCCCGCCCTCGGGAGCATTCAATGTGAGTTGCCATCAACCCCATCGGACCTGCGCTTGTACGGCCCAGCGCATATTGCCGAAAAGAGAAAGCCTAGAGCACGTCGCTGAAAGCCAGTGATTCATAGTGCGTCTCCCCATGTAACCCAAACCATACTGCTGCGGACAGCCAATTTATTTCTGGAAAGGCGAGGTTGAATTTGGACTGGGAACGTCGGTAAAGGACATCTCCCTAATTCTGGGCTCACGATTTCCAGACCTGTAGCCTGTGGGACTGCATGATTCCAGAGGCAGGACCAATAAGATCGGCCGCCGACAATTAGGTCGCGAACAGGATAAAGAGCACACACGAACCGAAACCCTAGATGCAGATCTCGACTGTGAGGAAACAGACACTGAACGATACACCTGCGCCGCAATAGAAATTTCTTGTTCGTCCCTAGGGTTAGATGTGATTCTGTTTTTAAAAACTTCAACGTCGAGCTCTGAAAACATTGCGGCCGATTCAACCTCGATTCTCTCCGTTTTGATCATTACGACAACGCCTGGGTCCTGGATCCCTTTTTACCCCCTTCGTAAATTTATTTCCGCTAAACCTGTCGTATACTACTCTCCAAAGTCAAAGGTAGTATAGGCTTCGCAAAATAGTTGGACCAAACGGCATGTTGAATTTAAACTAAGCGAGACACTCGGAGGACGAGTATTGTAAGAGTCGACTAGTCTTCAACACAAGAAACTAGGTGAAAACTGGAGTGAGAGGTCCAGTGTTCTGATAGCAGGCCCAAATTAGTCTCTCCAGACAGAGGTTGTAATGACACCAGCTCGTTCCCGCTTATTCAGGCCCGGAGACCAGTCCTAAAAGTCCCCGCATCGAATTCTAAGGGAAACGGATAGCAATCTACATATTAAAACGCCCCGGTGGAGCCTCGGGTGGCGCAGAACATAATATACATCATCGGTATAGGCTGAAAGATAAGATATGAACCTCAGTCTGCCCGTAATTTACGACGAGTTTCATGAGGTCACGTGGTGTTGGGTTGAAAATCGACTTGTTCTTGCCACGAGCGCACTTTGGGGGAATCAAAACAATTCTACCACAGTTGAATATATGGTAAATCACTGTCACTGAGATGGTATTATACATCAAATCCACCGCGCCACAGCCGTGTAGGCAAACATGCTGTCAACTTGCGTCGGGCCGCCGGCTACACATTCCGTGACAGGTAATCTCTAGACAACCATCCAGATAATTACTGTGAGACGCCTTGAAGGAGTTGTGCAACAAGAGACAGTTCAGATATTCGCAAGAAAGAACTTCATGCCATTATGTTATGTGAAAGTTCTAACGCGAAGGCAGAAAATGAACCTAAGCGGCTCAATATGGTATTTCAAGCCTGAAAGTATACTCCTATTTCTCGGATGAGTACGGGGGGTTATCAAGACCAGCCTGGCAGTGGTGAAAAGCATTGAATTTGTTCAGTGCACACACAGTCCAGGTAGGAAAGACTTACGAAGTGTCCTCCAAAATCGTGAACTATCATCCTTCATCAGTTTTCGCAGCGGCACAGTAACAGAGAACGCACATTTGTAGGAGACGAGATTACCGACTTCGGCGACGTATTCTTCGGGCCAAAAACCGGCGTTGTACTCGTACTGGCTGAAAAGCATAGGCGCGTCCGTGGCCGCTTTAGTGTACACTGTGTGCAACGCAGTCGGATTCTACGCGTAGATCCAGACCGAGGATAGGAACGAGTCGGAGAGGTAGTAGAGCGAGACCGACGTTAGTACGGCTGTGTTATTTAGCACAGAGGGCGGGGTTCCCGCACGGGGGTCGGACCCTGTTAAATACGCGAATCTGTTAGTAACTAGGGGAAATATAGACGAGATACGAGCAGAGGGCTGCGAAAGTTAGTCGCATAATGAAATGAACATGGGCCACGCACTTTGGTGACTTGCTCGAGAAAATAACCGTTACCTGTGGCACTCCAGTCGATGAACCGCTATTCCGTCACATTCTGCGCGGCCGAAAGTGTAATGTTCTTGTCCGCTATTTCTTGTGCCAAGGGAGGAAAAAATGGTATGAAGACGAAATGTGCTGTGCGAACGGTTGCGTTGAAGGAACCGTATAGCGAATAAGCCACAGTACTGCAAATATCGTATCGCCTGGAAGCAGCTGAGAGAAAAAATATGGACATACCCAATCCGTACCATGCACCGCGTAAGTAGAGTATCCCAAACCTCGGTCATGAGAGTGTTGAATATTCGGGCAGTATCCTCTACGGTCCAGTTGAAGGGCGGGGCAGAAGAAAAGACGAGCGAAGGGACAACAACATTGAAGGATACATTTGCGCTAGTCTCAGTCAATGGTTTGATTACTGGCAGGAATTCTTGGAAAGATCCTGTACGAACACATCCAGTCATATAGATCCCCAAGGTCTAGAGCGCGAAAATACCTGGCCATCCGTGGAGCAATATCACAGGGATTGCATTTGGGTCCGTCGATTTCTCATGGACGGAATGCACGGTCTGCCCTCCGATCTTCACCGTATAGTGGTTGAGCCTATGATTCGAAGTATAGCCAAAGGGGGAGGAAATGAGAAATAATGACTGACTCGTTCAATGCTGCTTGCTGCGCTTCCCAGTCAAAGCTTTGTAACCAATCGGTCCGTAGTTCATCGAGGATATCGAGTTCAATGCCCTTACCAGGGCCAGCATTGGGATACATCGCCGTGGTTGTGGTTTCGTTTCTCGGGTAGTCACATACTTGCCTCGGCAAACGCTCCTGGAGCGCCTAGGCATCAAGGTCGTTTTCTGTTGCGCGGGATGCCATCGTGCTAGTGCGCCGCCAGATAACGCTGAGATGTGATGTGGAACCAAGTGGGGTCGCGATTGCTCGTGTTTGGAGTTGCGCCGGCACGCACTTAGAGGGTCCGCCCGTCGTACCTCTGTGGCCCGCGTCCATTTTTGACTGCCTCCCACTGGCCCTGGCCCCTGCAACTAATATACCCCGCCCCGCTATCCGTATTCCACCGCTGGTAGATCTCCCTGCGCGAATAAACACCTGCGCGCCATTCCGCACGCAGGAATACCTGCGGTGCCCGAGAAAGCTAGCAGGTAGATATTCCTGCGGGCGGTCCATCTCATCCCGTACGCAGATATACCTGCGTTGCTCGAGAGGAATCAGTGCGTAAATATTTCCGCGCACACGCAGGTACATACGTCTGCGTCAACTTCATCTTTGCGCAGGTATCCATGCCTGCGCGCCACCGCGAGCCGGCCCACAGGCGAATATTCCTGCGCCAGCTCGAATTTTCCGCAGGAATGTCTGCCTGCGAGCCATCCCGCACGTCGGTTTTCCTGCCGAAAATCGAACATACCCGCAGGTGAAAACTCCTGCGGCAGCTCGTTTTCCTGCAGGCAACTTTGCCTGCGGGAGGTCTTTTTTCGCAGGAATGTCTGCCAGCGAGCCATCGCGCAAGCAGGTTTTCCTGCCGAAAATCGAACATACCCGCAGGTGAAAACTCCTGCGGCAGTTCGTTTTCCTGCAGGCAACCTTGCATGCGTGAGCTCGAATTTTCCGCAGGGATGTCTACCTGCGAGCCATCCCGCACGCCGGTCTTCCTGCCGAAAATCGAACATACCCGCAGGTGAAAACCCCTGCGGCAGCTCGTTTTCCTGCAGGCAACTTTGCCTGCGGGAGGTCTTTTTTCGCAGGGATGTCTGCCTGCGAGCCATCCCGCACGCCGGTTTTCCTGCCGAAAATCGAACATACCCCCAGGTGAAAACTCCTGCGGCACCTCGTTTTCCTGCAGACAACTTCGCCTGCGTGAACTAGGAATCCATGCCATCCCGCAAGCAGGTTTTCCTGCCGAAAATCGAACATACCCGCAGGCGAATACTCCTGCGGCAGCTGGTTTTCCTGCAGGCAACTTTGCCTGTGCCAGCTCGAATTCTCCGCAGGAATCAATGCCTGCGAGCCATCCCGCAAGTAGGAATACCTGCGAAAAATCGAGAAGGCCCAGGCGAATATTCCTGCGGGAGCTCCTTTTCCTGCAGACAGTATCGCCTGCGCAAGCTCTACCTTTTTCCCGCAGGAATATACGTGCGCGCCCACGCAGGAATACATTCCTGCGGCCCGTAGGTATTCACGCCTACGCGCAGGCATAAATACGTGCCTGCCAGAAGCCGACATTCGGGCACGTGATCGCTCCCACACGTGGTACGCCACGTCGGTTACTTCCAGTCGCCGCTCTGCTCGCCCTCCCATGTCCACCGCGCCCTGGTCGCCCTTCCCGCGTCGCCGTTGTTGCTGCCCTGCTCGTCGCCGTCGCCGCATTCTCGCCACCGCCGCCCTGCTTTCTCGCCCCCGTCCTCGTTCACGCCCGCCCCTCGTCGTGCCGCCCTTCGCTCCGCGCGCGCCACCCTGTTCGCACCACGCGCGCGCCACCCCGTCCGCACCCGCGCCCGCCTTCGCTCCACCCACACGCCGCCCCGGACACGGGTACCCGCACCTCTCGTCCCCGCTGCGCCCCGTACCCGCGTCTAGTCCCCCTCCGCCCCAATAACTGGAGACGCCGCGCGGGCAAAACTACTGGCTTTGTTTGCAAGCGGATTCCAGTGCGCGAATTCGTGCAGGTGGATTCGCCTGCGACAAACTGGAGAAGGGCGCAGGTAAGTCCTCCCGCGCGAAGTCGCGCAGGCAAAACCTTCTGCGCCACGCTGGTTTAGTCGCAGGCGGATTTGAATGCGCGAAGTCGTGCAGGTACGAGAAACTGGAGAAGGGCGCAGGTAAGTCCTCCCGCGCGAAGTCGCGCAGGCAAAACTCCCTGCGCCGCGCTGGTTTAGTCGCAGGTGGATTTGACTGCGCGAATTCGCGCAGGTGGAATTGCCTGCGACAAACTAGTGAAGGGCGCAGGTAACTCCTCCCGCGCGAAGTCGAGCAGGCAAAACCTCCTGCGCCGCGCTTGTTTAGTCGCAAGTGGATTTGACTGCGCGAATTCGTGCAGGTGGATTTGCCTGCGACAAACTGGAGAAGGGCGCAGGTAAGTCCTCCCGCGCGAAGTCGAGCAGGCAAAACCTCCTGCGCCACGCTGGTTTAGTCGCAGGCGGATTTGACTGCGCGAATTCGTGCAGGTGGAATTGCCTGCGACAAACTAGTGAAGGGCGCAGGTAAGTCCTCCCGCGCGAAGTCGCGCAGGCAAAACCTTCTGCGCCACGCTGGTTTAGTCGCAGGCGGATTTGACTGCGCGAATTCGTGCAGGTACGAGAAACTGGAGAAGGGCGCAGGTAAGTCCTCCCGCGCGAAGTCGCGCAGGCAAAACTCCCTGCGCCGCGCTGGTTTAGTCGCAGGTGGATTTGACTGCGCGAATTCGTGCAGGTGGAATTGCCTGCGACAAACTAGTGAAGGGCGCAGGTAAGCCCTCCCGCGCGAAGTCGCGCAGGTAAAATCTCCCTGCGCCGCGCTGGTTTAGTCGCAGGTGGATTTGACTGCGCGAATTCGTGCAGGTGGAATTGCCTGCGACAAACTAGTGAAGGGCGCAGGTAAGTCCTCCCGCGCGAAGTCGCGCAGGCAAAACCTCCTGCGCCGCGCTTGTTTAGTCAGGTGGATTTCACTGCGTGGATTCGTGCAGATGGATTCGCCTGCGACAAACTGGAGAAGGGCGCAGGTAAGTCCTCCCGCGCGAAGTCGCGCAGGCAAAACCTCCTGCGCCACGCTGGTTTAGTCGCAGGTGGATTTGAGTGCGCCAATTCGTGCAGGTGCAATTGCCTGCGACAAACTGGAGACGCCCCGCGGGTAAAAATCGCAGGTAAGTCCTCCCGCGCGAAGTCGCACGGGCAAATATTCCTGCGCCGCGCTGGTTTTGTCATAGGTGGATTTGAGTGCGCGAATTCGTGCAGGCGGAATTGCCTGCGACCAACTGGAGAAGGGCGCAGGTAAGTATTTCCGCGGAACAAATCCCCTCGCAGGTCAATACTCCTGGGTGCGACTCGGTGCAGGCGGGATTGCCTGCGACAAACACCAGTCTGTCGCAGTTAAGTTCTCGCGTCTGCGAGGGCGCAGGTACATATTCCTGCGACAGGAACGGTGATGCATTTGAGGATCTGCGTTCGACCGATTGCGGGGCTGTTCAGGACTGCGTTGTCGGGTTCGTATTTCTTTCGTCTTGCGGCGGTCGTCGGCTTACTGTCATCCTCAAGGATGGTCCGATCTCCTGGTGCATGAGCTGTTCGCGCGAGTCTTCCTCTGCATATATAATCACATAATTGTCAGAAAGCCACGATAAATGATTCTACGTAGAATGAAATAGTGTATGATTGTTACTTTCATGAGAGGAAAATGCAGCATCAGCAAAGAATACGTTCCACTATTTCTGCCAAACGCAAGTTACGTCGATGCCGTTGCTCCATGTCAGTTCTATCGGTGTCCTCGGCTCGCATCGACACATCTTCGCATTCTTCTCTCAGCAACTCGCGCTCGACAGCCTCTTCCTCCGTCACAATCCCCCAGATGCACTCTCGGTTCTCCACAAATATGGATTCCACATCCTCGGCGTCGATCTTTATTCGGGCGGCGAGGTTGCGTGGTGCTAGGAAGCGAGGGACGTAGGGCCGAGTCCTCGTGTCCAATACACCGGACCGGGCTTGGGAGGTCAACCAGCCTGGACGAAAAGCATCAATGGCAACGCGGAGACAGATAGAGGGTTGCGACACACCCGCCACTATAGATTCAAGCAACTTCCCTTCCTGGGATGTCCTATGCGCCATGCCGCAGGTAATCAGGAGTGCGCCCAGTGTGCGGGCTACATCGTGGGCGAGCAGGCACTCACGCCTGCCCAACTGGCCCCATGCGCACTCATAGGCTGCTACAATCATTTGCTGTGCTGGTTTGTGCTGCTGCTGAAATTGGTCGAGGGCACAGATGACCCTCAGGCATTCCGTAGGCTCTAAAACGTCAAGCATCGCGATGACAATGTTTGCCTTGAAGATCGACGCCGACTCGAGGAACTGGGCTGCAGATAGGATGAGGCAAGCTTAGAGAGGGGAGAAGTGCAAGACGAACACGTGCGTATCTCGACGTTGTATGAGGAGTCAAGGAGGCTCAGTGAGCCACAGGCCATGAGAGTAGGGTCGACGGGGCGATGCGAAACGTGTGGAGAGTTGTATGGATCATGGCGGTACCACCCAGGCAAATGGTGGGTAAGCTGCTCCATGACTGGATATGGGATGAGAGGTTTGGAGGTATGCAGTGTGGTTGGACGTACCGTCCCTGATATTAAAAAGATGAGAGTCTGAGGCAGATTAGTGTTTTTAAAAAATTGCCGTTTGACATCTTCATCCAGAGACGCCGAATCGTACTCGCGTACATTGCTCGGCCAATCCTCTACTTTCCCTGCACGCCCGCGGCTGTGGTTGTGACATGTAAGGAGCAAGATCTGGAACTGTGAAAGGGTAGCTGCGGTCATCATCGAAGATTCTGACCTGGATATCGGGATAAGTCATAGGTAAAGATGAGTGCGGATGCGAAAGGACTCAGCCAGGGTACATAAGCCCACGCGCAGGCATAAATAGCTGCAGGAACGACGCAGGTATCCTGAGCTGCGAGGCGGACCGGACGTACGGTGGGCTGCGAAAGAGGTTGGTATATGCTCGCGGAGAAGCCACAGCAGGGCATGTGGGCCGCAGTGGGCGAGCAACCGTGGTGAGTTTTGAAAGACGTGGCGCTCGCTGCACAACCCCCAGTAGATCGAGCTCCTGAGACGCGACGCGTTATTGACAACACGTGGCGCACGTATCCGTGCCACTATTATTAACTCCTCACATGCCGTAGTTCGTAGTGTACACACGGTAATTCTACACGCCGACGAGGCCAAGAATTGGATGTCATGCTTTATTTCATGATTAATAAATTAAGAATGTCTGAACTACTTGCAGGCGGCTCATCGCTCCTCGTCTGATTCAGAATCCCCTGAGTCGCGTCTCCGGCATTGACTACCCGCACGCTGGTCGTGCCAGACCAAGTTTTTGCCGCAGCGTCGGGCCATGAACTCTTCCAGCCGACTATGCTCCGGGGACCGAAAGGGGCAATAACTGGAGGATTTGGACGATGCGAAAAGGTCCATGATACGCAGGTTGTGGGCAAACTGGAAATCAAGCATCTCCAGAAACAGACCCATCCAGGGCTTTCTGCTGATGAGCATCCCATTGGAGTCCTCGGGAAAGCCGAGAGCTCCCTGAATCGTCAGCGTCTCCAGCGACAAAATTATAGTCTTATATTCAGTTAGGAAACGCTCCGTCAAGACCCCCTCGGTTTCCAAGCCTTCCTGCATCACCGCGAAGAACTTTAATGTGGGGATGGCGGTTAAGAGCGTGATAGCAAACCGGTCGGTCACGCCCGTCGAGAGCCAAAGAGTCAAGCTGACCAGCCCCCTGGGCGCTTCGACACTAAGCCTGCGCTCCAGCAGCCGCAAAACGTCGGCATCTACCCGCAGGATCTTCTCGTTCTCGCCCTGTCGTTGTATGGCGAACTCAGTGCCCTGCAGCGCCAGACTTGTTAAGCGGGGGACTACCAGGACCCCCAAGCGGTCATAATTGGGCATGTCAACCGTGTGGCCGCCGTGGAGGTCCGTGGTGAAAGAAGCCAGGTTGGGTATCTCGAGTAAAGAGGTAGTTTCCGCATTAGGCAGCCATACGCCAACGAGGCAAAGATCCACCAGGTTACACATCCTCTGCAGATGCGTCACTGGCAGCCTGCCGGGTCGGTCCGTGAATGCTTCTCGGTACGCCTCAATTTGAGCCCAGGGCACCAGGACCGTCTCTTCAGGGCAATACACGTTCACCAGAGCGACCTTGCGAAGTTGACTGGCGTCTTCGAACCAGCGGAGCTTGTCTCTCTCTTCCACCAAATCCCCTTGCCACAGCGAGTCGCCGCGTACGACGCCCCATCGCCCTCTCATCTGGTGGCCTTCAATCGTCAACTCCCGGAGCGCCAACAGCCGTCCTTTCAGAGGTTCCAAACCCTCCACGAAAGCATGTCGCTCCCTTTCCCACCCCGCGAGCAGTTCCCTAGGGCTCGAAATCAATTCTGGGCTTCTGAGTTGCAGACTACCCCAGCGCCCTGCCGTCTCGACGAGAAGTTCCAGTATGCCGCGCGCTAGGTGGCCGTCGGCGCTCAGCACGACGTCGATCGAGCGTTCCCTCGACCTCTTGAAACGCGCCTTTAGGCCCGCCAGCAGCTCCGGTTCTGCATCCATCAATACCGCCACCCGCGCGAGGCGCGACGGCGATACATCGAAGTCTGTCCAAAATCTGGCATGATCTATGATCACGAATCGCCAAGCTCTGCACACATGGGAAAGAACGAGAGCCCTGCGGAAACACTTTTTCCGTGAACTAGAGATCGTGGTCCAAGCAAAAACTTCCACCCATAGTTCTCGCGGCAATTTCTTCCTGGTGTGCACTATCGATGCGTTCTCGCGAATCATGTCTGCAGCCAGCCGCATATCCAGCTTCGCGAGTATCAGTTGGCGCTCCAAGTCGGCGACTCTGCCCTGAAAATCCGATTCCATGCGCCGCCGTGCTTCGGGCAGCCAGACAACGACCTTTTCGATATCTGGCCTGTGAATCAACAACTCCTCAGCGAAGAAGATGTTCGTTTTCTCCGTTGCGTCGTCCTTCAGGCCAGCCTCCTTTTTGACGAATTTGTAAGGGGGTTTGAGGATTGACCTATCTCCAATGCGTCAAAGAAGGCAGACACCTGGGTTAACCACGCACTCTATATATCCACGACGCATTTCTTCCACATCCAACAACTCCTGAGCGACAGATATAGCCTCCTTTTTGACGAATTTGTGAGGGGGCTCGAGCATTGACCTGTCTCCAATGCGTCAGAGAAGGCAGACACGCCGGATAACCACCTACTCGGCTTCCACATCCTCCGGTGAAATGTACGCTGTAGCGGCAACAGCGGGGGACATGGTACCGCCGTCTTCGAAGGAGGACATTTTCAAACTGTAACGACGTGACGTTCGTCGAAATGCGTTACTTATCTTGCGCATGTAAAGTTGCTTGCAGAAATCGGAAGCCGAAAATATTATACGCCGCGGTGTAAGTAATTGATGTATACTACTCGTTGAATAATCTACGGGCCTGCGACAGCTGCTCTGGGCTCATGCACATCACCATGCAGACGGAGTCTGGCTCTAAATTTCCAGCCGCGATCCCCGCCTCGAGTAGCTTAGCCTCCAAAACGGCCGCTTGGGCGTTCAGAAGAATCCACTCGTGCTCCTCCCGGCTGAGAGCCCCACGGAAGATGTTTTCGAACATGATGCCGTTCTTCCTCTCATCCTCAACAAGCCAGGCGCGCAAGCGTGGCTCAATGCGGTAGCTTCCTAGTCCTGATACTCTGTCAGCCTGCGAAAAGACGAGAATCATGAAAGATACCTGCCCTGGGTGACCACCCTGACGCTTTCTGGGTTGCGAATCAGATTATAATCAGGTCCTCGAACGGGCTCCCCGCCAACCGTCCTGGTAATTTTCCGCTGCAACTTCCAGATGTAAAAGTCCACCGCAATCTCTTTCGAGTCGCAGCCGCAGCTGAAATTAGCCATGGCCTCGGGCTCTGTATTCACGTTGGGATTGTCCTTCTTGGTCGCATACAGCGCATATGGACCCGGCTGGCCAGTGATCTTCCACTTCGATTTAGGATCCCTGTCAGCGAGTATTTGGTTAGCGGTGTGGTGTCCTTGGTGAAAACCGCACCTGCGGATTTATGAAATGAATGCACGTTCATAAACAGAAGGGACGTACACATAATTGCCGGGCCCGGACGTCCGGTGCACCATCAGGAAGATTTTGAAGCTGATGCAAGCGGCTTCCGGGCAAAGCTCCTGTATGTCGCGTATATATGGTACAATGCTTGACTTGCCGAGGCCGACCTTGCCCGTTCTCTGCTCGTTGGCAAAGCAAGTGGCGATGTACTGCGAGGCCTCCACTGCACAGACGTCAACGAAGCACACGCAGAGCATGTGCGATTTACTCACGTCTCATGGCGTCCTTTTCAGTCTTACTCTTGCTCTCCCACTGTGCGATCATGTCTGCATATGAAACCCTTCATCAGCCGCGGTTGCCAGAAGCCCAATAGTGCGCCTTACCTCCTTTTTTGTTGCGATTGGCAGGAGGCCTCGTTCCAGCCGCCCGCGAAATCACCCGATTGCCTCTCCCTTCGATCCTGGTCCGCGGTGCGACACCTATTTCTGAGTTGCTTCATCTGACCTCCTCTGGAAAATAACCACACTTGCCTTCGCTCTCTTCACCATTGGATTTGTCGCCGTCGTCGTCGACTGCAGCCACCGCGCGCCCCAACTCACCCTCACTTTCGTCTGCTTCTTCGCGTTTGCGCTTCCTTGGCCGTCGCGTCCCAGAGGTGTCGGCCCCGGCTCGGGACTTCGACGAGGATTGGCCCTTGTGTCGATCCTTGCGCTCGACGGAGGTCCCGGCTTGGGACTTCGACGAGGATTGGCCCTTGGGAACACTGGGCTCGACGGATGTATCCTGGGGCTCAGCGAATGTGTCCTGGTCTTGCCCGGCTTCGAAGGACAACAACCCAGACGTCTCTAGCTTCACAACATTATCTATGTAACAGTGTTAACCAACGGGTTCTCCGCAATACGTCGGCGCTCACCCGGGGCGACCACGCTATCAGCGGCTCCTTGAGACATTGAGGGTGTTGGCGCGTGGTCTTCCCCGCCTTCGAGCACAGCGTTATCTATGCAAGAGTGTTAACCAGCGGGTTCTCCGCAATACGTCGGCGCTCACCCGGGGCGACCACGCTATCAGCGGCTACTTGGGACGTTGGCGCATGGTCTTCCCCGCCTTCGAGCACAGTAGTATCTGATGTAGCAGTGTTAGTCAGCGGGTTCTCCGCAATACGTCGCTGCTCACCCGCGGCGACCACGCTATCAGCGGCTACTTGGGACGTTGGGGGTGTTGGCGCATGGTCTTCCCCGCCTTCGAGCACAGCGTTATCTATGCAAGAGTGTTAACCAGCGGGTTCTCCGCAATACGTCGGCGCTCACCCGGGGCGACCACGCTATCAGCGGCTACTTGGGACGTTGGCGCATGGTCTTCCCCGCCTTCGAGCACAGTGGTATCTGATGTAGCAGTGTTAGTCAGCGGGTTCTCCGCAATACGTCGGCGCTCACCCGCGGCGACCACGCTATCAGCGGCGACTTGGTCCTTCTGGCTCTTCAACACAGCCTGCCAATCCCTCTGAGCATGCGCGTGTGCGCGTTGCTCCTGGTAACCTGGCGTCAAGATATTCAAGGATCCAATCCCATGAACTAAATAGAGTTGAAATGGTGAACGCGCGGCCAGCGAAGTCCAACAGGCTACTCACGAGTGCCCGCGGGTCCCATGCTATCTACCCTCATGTCATCGAGCCTCGTGTCATCGACCTCCATGCCGTCCCGCGCGGCTTCTGCGCCAAAAATTGTACCTGGCTGGGGCGCGCCAGCGCCTGGTCGCCCGAATTGTGGTGCGCCGTAGGCTTCATAGACGTTGGAGTACAGTCCCTTGAGGCCTAGACCCTGCGCGACTGTCCCGGCTTGGGCGTGAACAATTGTACCTGGCGAGAGTTATTGGGTGCAACTCATGAGGGATATGCGACTCACTTGTGGCCGGCTGTGTGCCGTAGGCTGCGTAGACGTTGGAGTACGGTCCCTTGAGGCCTAGGACCTGAGGCGCAATTGTCCCGGCTTGGGTGTGCAAAATTGTACCTAGCGAGAGTTATTGGGTGGAACTCATGAGAGATATGCGACTCACCCGTGGCTGGCTGTGTACCGTAGGCTTCATAGACGTTGGGGTACGGTCTCTTGAGGCCTAGGCCCTGAGGCGCGACTGTCCCGGCCGGCGGAAAAAACGTACCTGCTGAGAGTTATTGGGTGCAACTCATGAGAGATATGCGACTCACCCGGCTGCGGCGCGCCAGCGCCTGGCCGCCCGAATTGTGGTGCGCTGTAGGCTTCATAGACGTTTGAGTACGGTCCCTTGAGGCCTAGGCCCTGAGGCGCGACTGGCGCGCCAGCGGCTTCCCGGGCGAGTTAGTGAAGAAAGCCTCCGACTACCCACTGGCCCGGCTCACCTGTCAAGTAGTCTGCGTCGAGGTCCACGATTGCTTGCTCTGTGGCGAGACCCTCGTTTGCGTCGGCGGCTTCCCGGGCGAATTAATGAAGGAACCATACGACTACCCACTGGTCCAGCTCACCTGTCCAGTACTCCGGGTCGGGGTCCACATGTGTGGCGAGATCGTCGTTCGCGCCGGCGGCTTCCCGGGGGAGTTAGTGAAGGAACTATACGACTACCCACTGGCCCAGCTCACCTGTCCAGTAGTCTGCGTCAGGGTCCACCACTGCGGCGGACGCGGCTTGCCCTGTGGCGACATCGTGGTCGCGCCGGGCTTGCCTGGCCAATTTCTCTCGGAGCCCCTCAGCCAACTCCGCATCGCGTATCGCATGCCGCTCCTCCCGACTCGGCCGCAGCAACCGCGCCTTCCGCTGCTCTTCTCGTTCCTCGGCAGAGAAAGGGGAGGGCCTGGGCCCTGGCAACGTTGTCACCTCAGCCGATTCTGGATGGTCATTAGTAACGCTGCGCAAGTATCGAATGGAGCTTCACCGTTTCCTTTGCGAGCCAAACACCTTCTTTTCGGTGCTTCCACGGGAGGAGTCGCATCGCCACCCACGACTGGAGCATCGCCACCCACGACTGGAATCGCGGTGTCGGAAAGAATCGTATCGCTGGCCACGACTGAAGTCGCGGTGCCAGAAAGAGTCATATCGCCGCCCACGACGGGAGTCGCGGTGCCGGAAAGCGTCGCATCGCCGCTGACGACTGAAGTCGCGGTGCCAGAAAGAGTCGTATCGCCGCCCTCGACTGGAGTCGCGGTGCCGGAAAGAATCGCATCGCCGCCCACGACTGGAGTCACGGTACGGGAACGAATCGCATCGCCGCCTACGACTGCAGTCGCGGTGCTGGGAGCGCCTTGATGCACTACCCGCAGGTCAGCACTCCAGGCGGGCGTTAAATAATCCACATACCTTGAGGCACGGTAGCTCGGGCTCGGACTTCCGCGAGGCTCGCGCGGGCCCGTGTGACGGCGAGCTCCAGCGCTTGCCTTCTGTTGGTCGCGGTCCGCCTGGTATTACCCGTGGCCGCTATCTGCTTCAGGAATACATCCAGTTCCGTTTCCGCTTCTGCGACACACTGTGCGGCAGCTTGAACGGCCTGCGCTGCGGCAGCTTGAACGGCGTGCGTGAGGGGAGCGTCATCGTCCGGAAGCATACTGAGTTCAGATGAGGCCGGTGATTGCGTAGGTGATTGCGGGCGACGCTTGTTTTTCATGGGCACGGCAGGCAAGACTGGCTGCAGAGTGAGGCAGGGGGATTTGACTGGCAAAGAGAGGATTTGACTGGTTGCAGGCCATTATAACCGTCCGCCAGCGCAGGCAGATCTAGGACCCTAAAATCTGGCCATGGCCGCCGTATGGAAGACGGTGCGATCGCCTGCCAGGTCCCGGAGATATCAAGCCCGCCATCACCAAACCCAAAACTCAGCCCCATAAAAATTATTTATTGTTAAACGCACTCTGGCTCCTTCCCCGCCTCCTGCAAATAATTTTCGGTTGAGCGAGCCAAGCACACTGCCCAACGCATACAAAATTCTCATAAAACGGGCGACGCAGGCATACTGAACAAACCGCAAACGCCAGGGGCATATTTCCAATAGCGCTTGGCGTCCTATCGCATCACCATGCGCGTCAAGTCAAAAGAAGCATGGAGATATCCTACTGAGATATCCAACTCTAAATTATGCGACATTACTATAATGAGTTTTGTACTTAGATGTTGAAACTGCCCTCGCTTGGAGTCAGTTCTTAACCGATTCGTCTCGGACCTAGCGCAAATTAAACCGACACTCGTTTAGTATACGAATATATATCACAACTAAGTGAGGGTGACAGAAAAATCTGTTGGCTACAGCTGGAGTTGAATGAAATTTCGTTGCCAAATCAGGCATTTGATGCGCCTCGGGCGGTATCCCGCTCATTTCTCGCCCAATTTTGCTAATTTTGATATATATTTGTATACTCCACGAGCGTCGGTTTAATTTGCGCTAGGTCCGAGCCGAATCGGTTCAGAACTGACTCCAAGCGAGGGAATTTCAACATCTAAGACAAATTCAAGTAGTACGATCACAAGGCGTTGTCGCCTGCCTCGCGCCTCCGCCTCTCGCTGAATTCAAGTCCAGGCACGACATCTTTAGCCAGTTAAGTCAAACATTATTTACGAAAGCGCCTGCTAGCTCTGCTCGAATGGTAAGACACAATTTTTTGAGAATAATAAAAGGAAGAAAATACTTTGCAAAATGGAATCCACAGATCTGTAGTAGAGTATGGTGCAGGTTCGAGATCGCCTGCGCTGAGGGACCAGTAACAGCACTGTGTTGTTCAGCACCACTTTCTGGGGGGCTGCTCGAGCCTTGGCTGGAGGCGTTCCGCGATGAGCCGAAGGAATCCCGAGTCTTATCCTGACCTTTTCTGCGAGTCGGAACCACTGACTTGGTTCCCCTCATTAGCAGGTGGCTTGAGTTCCTCGTTCGTCATGGTGGTCGACGGATAATCCTTTGAAACAAAATAATCAAATAGTATAATGATACTTATATCCCCGGTTGCGCTCAAAGTAAGTTGAAATGTAAGCGAATGTGTTAATTGATGCGCCCCCACGTTACCATTGCCTCCCTTTGCACTCGAGTCTCGGACCAGACGTCCATGCGCCAGGTCTTGAGAGTGCGCTCTTGCAAGTAAGTGACGCACTGGCGCCCCACAACTGGTTTGCACCGAAGCCACTGCAGTCGTTCCCCGTGCGTCGGGGGCCGAAGTGGAGCCGCGTTAAGGTCCGCAACGAAGATCTGGGCAGCCTGCGGCCACGTGAAAACCAGCGCACCCGCTTGCTCATCAAGAACCTGCTTCTCAGACAGTGGTGTGATACCGGGCGGGAGCCGATCTGGATCGGCCTTGGCTGAGGCTCTGCCCACGCAGCGGTTCAGCCCAAACGTATCCAGTTCTGGCATGCTCGCGACCTCCCTCGGCTTCTCGAGAATCGCGTCCAGTACTACGTCCCTGCAGCCACGTCGTTAGGTTTCAATGCTGAGTGTGGGAAGGCACGCACCCGCCGTGGCTTGATTGCCTCCGCTGTTCGAGAACGGCATTCACAGACGACACGGCTGCCTCTACCTCGGAGACATGGTCGATATGGCTGCGCTTCTCACAGCCTTCGTCTTCGCCGCGGAAGCTAAAAGCTCGGGGATCCTGAAACGCGTAGTCGGGGAAGTGAAATGAAAACTGGGACTCGCAGTCTTCCAGAGCACCCCCGACTGCGACAGCTCGGACCTCGGCCACATTGGGCGTGCATGGTTCGGTGGGTGGTTTGGGAGAGTCTCTGGCGCGCTTCTCCAGTCTCTCCTTGGCGCTGGTGTCATGGGTGAGAGGCCGATTTTGAGCATGTATATATATATAAATATTACCGTCTCGCCGCTACCTGCACACGGCGGCGTTCGCGAATTTCCGGGTGTCTTAGAGTGCCGTAAATATATGTGGTAGCATTGAGCAAGAAGTCTGGCAAACCTGGCGTAATACTCCGCGGATGCTTTACGATGGCTGGCGGTCTTCTCCTCAGCCGACTTTCGTTTTCTGCCGGGATGGCGCTGTCATTAAAGAGGTCCCTATGACCTGAAACCAAAGTCACTGACGGTGGGGCCCTCTTTTTGGAATCGCCAGAGACCCGGGATCGGGACTTGCGCGGACTCATGAAGCAAGAAGCAGGAGCAAGAAACAGGTTGTGTTAGTGGCGGTGTGCGGGCTTCACTCGGCGCCAGCGCTCGCCCCGATGCTCGGCGGTCGTCGCAGGGAGATATGATGAGGATCCACGGGCAGGCAACGACTCTCGATGGACGCACTGAGAAGGGATGTCACGCGTGACCCACTGTCGAATATCAGGAACACTTAGAAATTAGCTTGGATTTCCTCTCGTTCCCCGGTTGCAGACACTGTCAACCGCACGGGCATGGGATATAATACCTACATTACATATGCAACATAAATATATGGCCGCATTGAGTGGAAATTTGATGCTAACAACACGAGAATATCAGGAACACTGGCAATTGGGTCCCATGTGTGGGCTGGGGCTTTCCTATACGAGCTTGGAAGACACATACGGTCTAAAAGAGACTGGAGGCGTGTCAAAATATACAGGTTTTTGTTTTGGACGGTGTTGCTTGAAAGCGAGAATATAACCATGCCCAGTCGAGGTGCCAGAACCATATCCAACAAACACTGTCTTTCGGACTACCCGATGTTCAAAAAATTTATCTTCCCCTCAATGTTCCTCAGGCCCTAAATATATATGTATTTTACGCGTGCAGAAAGCTATACTTGCCGGCGCTGATTACAGGAGTGGCCACGGACAGCAAATACCGGGAACACGAGAATATCAGGAACACTGGCAATGAGGTCCCATCTGCGGGCTGGGGCTTTCCTGTGCGAGCTTGGCCATAAGGGAAAGTATAAGGGAGACTGGAGGCTTGTCGAAATAAACGGGATTTTGTTTTTAGAAGGTGCTGCTTGAAAGCGTGAATATAACGATTGGACCCGAGAACCATTTATTGCACAGTGTATATCGGACCGTCCGATGTTGAAAAAAAAATTATCTTGACCTCAGCTAACCGTGACATTCCTCAAGCATTGGTTCGACTGCATTACTGACTATGGCATCGTTTTATTGGCTCTGAGACACCGGGGTGTAACGAGAAGCACCATTTGAGCAAGCCAGTGTTACGTAGGACAGACGTGATACTGGGTTACACTGGCCTCCTGCAGAGCAATTCTGATGCTGGAAATACATTCAATTCAGCTTGAGCTCGCAACGCGTTACTGGGTGTTAGTACGCGACGTGGACGTGGGTCGAAATGAGGTGTTCCTGATAATTGCGTCCCAGAGGAACAAAATTATGTCGCGGGGCCCATGAGGTGTGTCTGTGCGAGAGACTGGACCGTGTACACCGTATTTTGGATTGGCCAGTGTTAGTGCGAGGCGAGCTCGTCGCAGTGGTTTCCCGAAAAACGCGTACGTGAACAATGACGTCGACCATGGCATTCGGTCACATGGCTATATCTCCAAATTCGAATCGGATCATTGTTCCGGATCCTCGCGCACCGCCATCCCCAGTCTGTTGCCGCATACCGCGTACGAGAAGATACGAGACGTACTTATGTTGGCAGGATGGGGTTGTGTTGCACATATCCTCGAAAGATCAGTGGTATATAATGAATCGTGGTATAAGTGGTATATAATGAATCTCAGTATCACCATGCGACTTCGAAGCTCTGAAAGAGAAGGGAAGGCTATGACTGAATATAGATCGCTAAATATAGCACTCGCCAAACGTTCTGCAGTCTTCGCCATCTACGCCCATGCCCGCCGACCCTCCGCCCTCCGTTGTCTACGAACCCAAAAGCCTCCATGACGGGTTCGTCCCGTGCTCTATCGAGGCGTACCCTCCCGACGACCCGCACCAGTTCAAAGGGTTCGAAGCCCACGCCGTGAACAAGAACACAAAATTTTATTTGCTTTTCGCTGGCACGCACCCCGCACTTTATCTCAATAAGCGAGTGTTTTGGATTGCTTTACCTTTACTTTGCCACTCACTCTGCCCACCTCTCACAGGCAGGGGCTCACGCAAGCGTGGCGCAAGAACCGGGGTACCTACGAGGAGTACGACAACCTGGCTGAGCTCGACGCGCGCCTCGGTATATTCTGCCGCGAGACGAAGTGCCAGAAACCACACATAAAGGTCTCTGCTACGAAGAAACTTCCCGAGGTCACCGCGATGCAACGCGCGCAACCATCTGAGGGACTCTTTAGGTCCTTCCAGACCACTACCGCGCCGAGCGCCTCCGCGCCCAAGAAGGTCCTCGCAGTCGCTGTCAAGTCGGAGCCAGCTGCGGGGGTTTTCGGGGCTTTCAGTACCCACACGGCGCCGAGCCAGAAGCGCCCAAACCCGAACGATCCCGGCGTCGAGCAACGCAAGCCAAAGAGGCCCCGCAAAACCGGCCACGACCACGACAGCTGTGACGACGACTGCATTTACGACGAAAGCAGTGACGAGGAAAGCAGTAGCGGCCCGCGCCCGCTCCCCTCGTGGGTCTACGAGCAGGTCAATAAGAAGGACTGGCTTGGTGACACCTGGTGGCTGCAAGGCTCCGACGCTTTCGCGTTCGTCACGCGCGACAAGTGGGTACACATTCCTCCCTTTGCTTGCGTGGCGCTGACCGTTTTCCAGGAACGTCGTGAGATCCGATACCGCGGCACAAAAGGTGCTCTTCATGCGAAGCTCGTTCTACGACATCCTGGAATGCGCACGCAAGGTCTATAGGTGGTCGCCCCATGACACGATTTTCTGTGTCAATTGTGTAAATGGGATGTTGACCTGCAACTGGTGCGCTTCATTTGCGCTCCATTCTAGCGCACATTCTAAGCCATACACATCCAGGCGAGAGGCAGAAAGACTGTATATTCAAGAGGAGCGGCGCAATGCCAGAATCTTCCTCACCCCGACTTATAAAGTTGCCGACGCGCAAGTCTACTACCTCAGGAGCTGGCGCTTCACCCCCTGACCATTTTTTGCTCACCCAACAGTATCTCGATCGCCACGACTTCGGCCAGCACACACGATTACCGCGTCCGCCCCGATTTGATGCCCTTGTATTGAAAACACATTCGCGCCTATTCTGATGCCATGTATATAGTGTAACGAATCAAATGCCATGCGACTCGAAGACTCAAACAGCAGCGTGTTGAATAATTTCATTTTGCATGCACAAAGGGTAAACATGTATAATCTGCTATACGAACTGCACCGCGGACTGTTCCCAACTCGGATAGCGCCCTGGATAGTTAGAACTCTCCAGATGGGAGACGATTGTCCCGTCGTCCAGGGTCCAAATCTCGTGGTCGAACTGTGGACGTCCTGTCGAAGGGGAGGCAGCCACGACGACACAAGTCGAGGAGACGCGCTGCACGCCTAAAATGCGGCCGGCTTGGAAGGGTTGGATGGAGCCCCGTATGGATAGCTCGTCGAGGTCGGGGAGCCCAAGGTGCGACTCGTGAAATAACCGAATTAGTTCTTTGGTGAGCATGCGATGGGAATTGGAGATATCGAGGCTGGTGAGCTGCAGCGAGCCCAGGAAGGATTGGAGGTCATGCGATGGGAGAGGATCTTCAAATAATAGGTCCAGCTCGCGTATGCGTTGAAGCATAGGCAGACACCACTGCATTAGCGCGCGGGGCATCTCGCAAGCTCCACCAAAGCGGAGCTTCTGGATAGCGGGCAAATCCATCTGGGCTATCGCGCGAACGGTGGCCTCTCGCCGGGCGCATGCAACAAGGACGCGCAAATGTGGCAGTTGCACGCGTGGTCCTTCTTCCCATCCGATGAGGGTAACGAACGAGAGCTCGAGGACGCGCAGGGCGGACGTGGAATTGAGGAACGCCGCGACCTCGCGCCATTGGAGGATTTGGCCTCCTGCGTAGTGAAGCAGGCTCAGCTCCGTGAGCCGCAAGTGGATGGCGGGCGATGTCCAGAGCGGAAGGAAACCAGCGAGGCAAAGGGTGGTTAGGTTTGCGGCCCCTGTTAACGGACCGGCGTCGAGGGGGTTTACTGTAAAATACGCGGCGGGATCGGTGGGTTCAAGGATGAAGGGCACCCTAATCGAAAACCGTTGAAGCGTCCCGACATCTACATTGCCCAGCTGGGCCGCCAGGATGTGCCAGTCGCTTTTGGCGTCCACGCTCACCGCCAAGCTCCTGATCTGCGCAAACGCAGGAAAGAGCGCAGGCAGTGTCTCATCGCAGAATTCTTGGACGGTTGGGGGATAGGTGTAGGAGTCGCGGCGCTTGTCTTCGAGCAATCGTGGGTACGGTTGATAGGGGAGGGAGGCTCGCAGGTCTACAAAAACCGACATGGTGGCCTGCTTCGCGTGGGCCAAAACGAATTCGATGAAAGCTGGGTCCGTGGATCGCGTGATTGCCAGGGGAGTCCAAAGTGCTATCGTGTTGTAGGCGACTGTTTTCCACTTCGTACAGACGAGGGCCAGTATGAGCCGGAAGTCCACGAAGTAGAACCAGTCGAAGGCGTAGGGTGCATTGGCGAGGACAAAAATTAAGGACAGGACTTCCGAGGGAAGCCTCATGACGGGGCCCTGCATCTCTAACACTGAAGGCAGTGAGACTGAGGCGTGAATAACGCTCATCGACGAGGTCAAAGCAAGCAGTGACGGATGTCACAATTGAGAATCACATTTGCGTGCGCCCTAGCGACATGGCTGTAAAGTCTGGTATAAAGTACGAAATTAAGCGATCGTCCGGCGTTTTCTGATAATTACACGATTCCAGATGCAGATGAACACTCGCGTGAACATGATAGCTCGTTTCTGGCCCATGTAACTCACCCCTTTCCGGATTCTCGATATTCCGCCATTGCCACATTCTGCAGCGCTGGTGTTGATTCTAGCTAGCCGGGGATCCACCTGTGCGTAAGACTTCAAAAAAGCGGCGGGGGAACATTTTGTGTGGCCAGAAGCGTGAAAATCGTCAATGACAAACTGTGTTTCCGCGAAGAACTGGGGTTCCCTGGTCATGCAGTAAGGCGCGAGAGCGCAGGCAAAGTCGTAAATCACGCGTTTGGGAGCCTGGGGCCAACGGGTGACGATGGCGGAGAACACATCATTTCGGCCTTCACCTTGGGGGATGCAGTGAAAGCCATAGCAGATGCTATGCGTGCACCACACGCACATGATGCCCCCCGTTAGGCGTTGCTGGCCGTATTGACCATAGAATTTGGAGCATGTAGCTCCACGCTTGCTCCCTTCAGTGACTTGGTCATGTTTCAAGCGTGGATAACGTGGTCGGAGTCTGATCGCGGGCATGCTGTAGTAGCAGCCACTCTGGATGTAAATTAGAAGACGCTCGAATACAGACTGGTGCACCCACCTCAGACCAGTCGTCTTCATGTACGTTTTGAGGAGCTTCGAGTGGATGTCGTTCGCGCACCAGACGAGTATAAACGTCGAGGACGCGGGTCATCAGCCAGTCTAACGTTCGCAGGACATGCGCGGGATATGATTCATCGGAGTCATGATGTTTGAGGACGTTGTACACGGCGGGGATGCTCAGCAATCGGCTGCGCTGCGCAAGATCATTTCGGAACGCCGTGAGATCCACGAGTGCTGGAACTGGTATCATTTGCAGCACAGATTCTTCGGCTGCTATCTGAGGGGTGAGGTCAGCGCGCAAAGGCCGTGGGGCACGAGATGCACACCTGTACAAAAAGATCTATGTAAACCTTGGGCGCACGACTTTTTGCCTTAATCGTCGGAAGGCCGAAATACGTTGTGAAAAGTGCGCCCAGCGCCGGATCGAGACTGGCTAGACGTGTCCCCACGATTGGAATGCCGCGTATGCGCTCGATAAGGTCTCGTTCAGCTTTGGCATCTGAAGCTTGCGCAAGCTGCCTTTCCTCTTCATCGTCAATACCTTCGACGCCCGCCGTTTGAGATGTCTTCGGGGAAGGCGATATTAGTGAGGGCCCGCTAACGATGTCGCGCAAGGCTTTCCGTAAGTCGGCGTCAAGGAGAACCGTCTGTCCGTAAACATAGCGTGAGTCGTGATCGGGCGCTTCGTCAAATACGGTCGTTGGCGGACAGAGAGTGCCCAGGAGCTGTTTGCGGCTGAAGGCCAGCGTTACCCCATCCCAGATAGTGTCCTCCGGGTGTGTACCACAATCGGGGCATGTCATGTCTCCAGATAGCACCTGCAATTCAGAAAACAGGAACCAAGCCGCCCTAAAGGTGTTGGCGCTGACGAAAGGCTGAGAAGCCATGGTGAGATATCGTCTTGACATAACCAAGGCCCAGGCGACGAAGGGAGTTTCCGAGGAAGTGAATGCGGAGGTATAATCATCGAACAGAGCATGAGAGAAGAGGGTCCTGTTGTTGTAATTGAAAAATCCTAGCTCTCGGCAATCGGGCCCTACATAACGACGTCTTCCGGTCGAACACACGTGGCACATCTGGACTTCGATGGACGTCCGGAAAGCTTGAGTCAGAGTGTACAGCGTACAGTCCAAGACAATAATAGCAGTCGTGTTGGTTGGTCGAGCCCCACAGCTACAGCGTGAGTGCTCCCCCAGTGGTATTAAGGTCGGTGGGGGAAGTGCATGAGAGCGCGGGTAAAGCGCGTCGTCCTCCGGGAGGGAGGCCCAGATGGGCGGCAGAATGGGGAGATAAGATACCGCCGTGGGAGCTACGGCGGCTGCTACTTGGAGAGTCAGACCGAATTGACTATATTTAAGGCCGGACATACATTGCACCGCGTCGAGGTCCGGGACTTCCGCATCCTCGTCCACCGTGTCCGTTTCATTCTGCCCGTCAATCTGCTGCAGGTATCGTCTGGCGACAGACACATGCACGCATGAACCATTCGCCGGGTCCTTGCTGCACGTCCAGACTCCGGATCCCTTTCCATCTCCTTGATTAGTGACAATTGCTCTGGCCTTGCTCACTTCTGGTCTGTGCGGTGTGGCCACGGAAAAGAGACTGATCGTCTCGTGTGATGGAGTCCACTCGCGTGAAAAGAGGACAACTTTACAAGCAGAATCTGCAGAGGATTGTCATCAGCGAGTGGAGAATTGAGGCAGCTTGAATCTACCATCTCTGTAGTTCTCGGCCGGGGAGAACGACTGGAAACCTTCTTCCCTCATGTACCTCTCGTGCACACAGTCCTGAGTGGGACAAGTACATACGAAGACAAGGAGATCTTCTATCGATTGCAAGTGATGCCAGTGGCCCTGCCGCGTCATTAGACATGCTGGAACATGGTTGGGAGTCAAACACGCACATTGATACTACCCCCATTCCACCCTTCACACACGAAGAGCGTCTTGCTGATTTGGTAGAATCCTATGGTCCCCATCGAGACGCCCTCTGCGAACTCTTCATAATCTTCATTTCGCTCATCTTGCTCAATGCCTGTCGCCACGGCAGGGACGTGGAAATTATCGAATTCGCCCGGGGGATCAATATCGCCGTGGTACGTCGGCGAAGGCGACCTGGCCTGTTCTGTAATTCCCGAGGGGGTCGGGACGACCGCCGGTACCGGATTTGGACGAGGGCGTTGAGTGGCCTTTATGGACTTGGTGGACCTTGGGTTCTTTCGTTTCTTGACTTTGGGGGGAGAGACAAAGTGGGCTGCTCCGGCAACATGTAGATCATCTTCCGTGAGAAGGTCTTCTTGCGGAGGAAGAGCAGCAGCCAAAGTAATCGGGGTAAAATCGTCGTCCCACATACAGAAGCTGCCACGGGTTATGTCAGCAACGGATCAACTTCTCGGCTAATGGTCTTAATCTAGTGCTTAATGCAGCTCATACTTCGTCGATCCATGCCTGGTGGCCTTTGAGTAAACACTCCTGCGTCGACATGGTTCATACCTCTCGGGTCACAACTGCGCAAGAGAGCCCACCTGGACCCGGTTTTGAGGACGCCCGACGCAGGTAAAATTACCTGGGCGGCTAAGGCCGCGCTGGTAGAACAACCCGCCTACGGTCCTCTGCAAATCGGCAGGCAAATCTAACTGTGCATCGTCGTGCCACGTACATCTTGTCCTTTTCTCAATGACAAAGAAGCGCAGGGCTGTCGTGCAGATCCAAGCGCAAGCCAAAAGGCCACCGCCAGCACAGTGCAAGGATTGCCCAGGAAGCCCACCGCTTGCGCAGTGTCCCCACTCTGCAGCTGGCGCCAGTTTTCTTGCGTCGGTCTGTCTTCATTTTTTCTCTCTCTTTGTGGGAGTACGGGACGTTGACAAGCCTTACACAGCGCGCAGAGATGCTTTCCAGAGCTCGCGTTGGCACCCCGAACAAAGTCAGCCCTGCTTCCTTTCAATATCTGGTGCTGACTCCTTCCAGACATCAGCGTCGTCCCCGCGCGTGGAATCACCCCAGTCATCTGTTCGTCTGCCCCTGGATATTCAACACCCGCCTCATTCATGTTATAGATGGGATCTTCTCCTTATTCGTCTTCTTCTCCCTATTCGTCGCCAGTGGCAAGTTGCTTCTCTCTCTCGGATGGACCTGCCCGCTGACCCGGTGTTCTTAGCCCTATAGCATCCCACAGTCCTACAATCCCTACAGGGGAGCCGCATCGTTGCAGTCTCACGCGTATGGCCCTCCCCAGTATGGGCAGTATTCACAATATCCTGGGTGGGCACCTTATGCGAATCCTGCCCTCGGATATCCCGGTCCTCCCGTAAGTCACTAGGTATATCTTACTGCAATTATTAACATACGGCGCTTCCCAGTTCATGGCTGCTCCACCCCCTATGTATGGCATTAACAAAAGTGGAAGTCATATCTCCCACAACACTTCAGAAGAGGACATCTTCGCGAGCACCGGAGGTCGGCAAGCAGCAGGCACCACTACCGCAGTTCAGGAGGTGAGAACGGAGGGGAACTTCCGGTTCTTGATGGAACTGATTCACCGCCAGAGTGACGCCGCGCCGACCACGGCTGCGCAGGTAACCACTGCGTCTTGGGGGTCCGGTGATGAACTTCAGACGACCACCTCGGCAGCAGCACATACGCTCCAGATAGACCCCGCTCTGTCTCAGGATGACCCCGCTCTGTCTCAGGACGACCCCGCTCTGTCTCAGGACGACCCCGCTCCGTCTCAGGATGACCCCGCTCTGTCTCAGGACGGGTCCGGCGGCTCAACTGAGTATGAACGCGTGTTAGACGACGAAAGCGGGTCCGAGGGTGAGCAAGACGCGAACGAGAAAAGCGACAGCGACTCTGACTCCGAGTCGCACGCATCAAAGCCAAAGGAAAAGGGTGCAAAGGAACAAGGTCTAAAGGAAAAAGGTGCACAGGAAAAAGGTTCAAAGGGAAAAGCTCCACGCATCTCGGCCGGGAACCCCGCCTATGGGCACGTCGCAGGCGCTATGAAGGGGAACAAGAGCTTTTGTGGGTGTATATATGTTCCCGACGAACTATCTTCTTTAACTCGCCCTTAGCGGTTTACAGGAGGAAGCCGCTACCGGCGTACCATGAAAAGCCTGGCCGCACATTCAACAGGAACATGCCAAATATAATAGCTAGAGTCAGATGAGCAGCATCTATCCGACGTATGACCTGCTGACGCCGGGCTATAGTGCGAACGCCTGTCGGCAGAAACCGGGTGCTACTTGGTCGTGGCCGCGGCACACCGGACGGGCTCCGGGGCCCTCCACTACATTTCTGACGCGACGCGCCTTGAGGCCTTGACCGAGGCGACGGAGATGCTGAACACCTTTCAGGTGACGGTCGGGGCGCTCAAGAGGGCGCGGGGGGCAGAGGCGAAGGCGGTCGCCAAGGAGCTGATAAAAAGCGAGGCGGCCAAGGCCAAGGCAGAGGCCGCGGCCGAGGATGCGAGGGTTCAGCTGGCGGCGACACAGGACCAGGTGGCACTTCAAGGCGAGCTAATTGCGCAGCTACAGGCGCGATTGGTGCGAAACAACCGAACGTCGGCGGGCATTGACAATGAAGGTCCGAGCGAAACAAATGAGGGCACGGGCCAGACGAATGAGGGCGCGGGTGCAACTGGTTAGGGGATCGAAGTGTACGACGAGCGGCGAGACGCGGTGATCACGCTGGACCTACAACTGCATCGATTGGACACTGAATAACTTCTATAGTCATTACTTTCCCTTCTTTAGTCATTACTTTCCACGCCACTTATTTCTTGCGTGCTGGTGAAAGAAAAGATATGTATTGATTGCAATACATGCGAGTTACAACGAAAAGACATTAGTTACGACAAAAAGACACTCAGTATATATATATTATAAATCTATGATAGCTGGAACGGTCGACCGTGACGCTGAATCATGCACTGGTGGTAGTCTTGAGCCGCTTTGTGCAGGTCACCGAGGCGGGGATCAAGCATGAGCCATTGCTGCTGGTCCCGGAACACGGGTCGAAAGCGGCGCGGTCGTTGCAGCTGTGGTTCCAGCGACAAGGGCGGAGCGCTGATAGGGAGGAGTGTGACTCGGGGGAGCGGCGTAGTCGGGGTGCAGTAGGACGGGAGTAGAGGCCGAGCCTGACGCGACGTAGAAGGGCCGGTGGTTGGGGAGGACGCGCCACTACTTTCGCGTATGGACTGGAGGGTGACGAGGGACGAGGTGGCTGCCGGCGTTGTGATGTGGGCCTGGGCAGCTGCTAGGCCCTGGCGGTGAGAGTCCCGGGAGGGCAATATCCTGAGCACGGGCGGGACTTGCGCTTTTCGAAGGGGACGCGAGATGCCATTGGGGATCACAGACGGAGTCTGGTGGTAGTCTTCCCGGATTCTGGTTTCTAGCTCTGGGACGCAGGTGTCTTGGATAACACTGACAAGTTGTCACATATTGGCCGCATCGAGTTGGTACTGGGCGAATGATTGTGAATGGAACGGGCGTTGGCCCTACGATGCGTCGCACATCAGTCATCCGTATTGTAGTACAGAGCATGGAATGCCGTACATACCTCGATAACGGTGGAGACATATGTGAAAATTGCGCACATTTTCTCATGCTCAGAGGTGTTGTCATCATAATCGTGTTCTTCCAACCTCTGGAACAGCAGAAGTTGCACGGTGTCCATCCACGGGATGGCTCGCAAGGACAGCTGGGGGCAATGATCTTGAAGGAGGGATTCGTACGTCAAGCGCTTTCGCTGAGGGGGCGAGTGTGCAGTGAGGGCTCTGGCAACATGATCGCGCAGGTTCTTGAACTTGGTCATTGGCTGGCAAGATGCCATCTGGGCAGCCGCAATGGTTACATCTGTGTTATTGAGACTTTCGAATTCAGCAGAGACGTTGGCAAGAGGCCAAGACAGAAACGCACTTGCGAGACGCGAGGTAGGCGCAGACAGCTTCCAAGCCAGTCCGGTCCCCTCCTAAATCGAAGCCCGATCCGACGGCAGTGTGAGCACGAGCAGCTAAGAAGATTCTGTGTGCCTCGGCAGTCGTCTTCTCGTTGGGGCAGAGTTTCTCGATGATTTGGGTGTGCAATGTCATGCCAGATGTTTGGAACAGACAGATGCAAGGCGAGCGACCGCGAGGCATGCGTCGCGCGGGCGCGCAAGAATATTAGCATGCGGGTTGGGATTTGACAGCTGCACCGCCCGAGACCCAAAATGGACGATGATAAAATTAGCTCGAGTCAGAAGCCCGCGGATGCCGTACCTCTAAGACCTGATGGTCTAGAGGTCGGAGGCGCTCCGCCAGGAGAGATATTTCCTGATTGGGGCCTCCGACTCTAGCCCATCAGGGCTTTTTGCCGTTTTGGTTCCAATCTCGACAGCGGTCCGTTTCCCCCCCCTTTTTTTCGGTCCGGCGCGCGTCGTTGTGTTCTCCACTCAGGAAAATACCAGAGCGCAACTATTGCGGTCGAAAGGAATACGTACTTGCGACCGTCTCCAATTCGTCGCAGGCATTCGCAGGAGTGCAATCCGGCCTGCACGAAGTCGCGCACTGGAATCCACCTGCAATAAAACTGGCGCGTCACAGGTATTTCTGCCCGCGCGACTTTGTCACAGGTAATCGCGCCTGCACGAAGCCGCGCACTAGAATCTGCCTGCGACAAAACCAGCGCGGCGCAGGGAACCTTGCCTGCGCGACTTCGCGCGGGAGGACGTACCTGCGCCCTTCTTCAGTTTGTCGCAGGCAATTCCGCCTGCGCGAACTCGCGCACTGGAATCTGCCTGCGACAAAGTGGAGAAGTCGTGCAGGCGGAATTACCGGCGCCACCTGCAAAAAAATCAGTATTTTTTCCCGCCACTTTATCGCAGGCAATTGCGCCTGCACGAAGTCGCGCACTAGAATCCACTTGCGACAAAACCACCGTGGCGCAGGGAACCTTGCCTGCGTGACTTCGCGCGGGAGGACCTACCTGCGCCCTTCTCCAGTTTATCGCACGTAATTCTGCGTGCGCGAACTCGCGCACTCGAATCCACCCGCGACAAAACCGGCGCGGCGCAGGTGATTCCGCCTGCACGACTTCTCCACTTTGTCGCAGGCAATTCTGCCTGCGCGAAGTCGCGCACTGGAATCCACCTGCGAAAAAATCAGGATTTTTGCCCGCCATTTATCGCAGGCAATGGCGCCTGCACACAGTCACGCACTGGAATCCATCTGCGACAAAAACCAGCGCGGCGCAGGGAACCTTGCCTGCGCGACTTGGCACGGGAGGATTTACCTGCGCCGTTGTCCTCTTTGTCGCACGTAACTCTGCCTGCGCGAACTCGCGCCCTCGAATCTACCCGCGACAAAACCGGCGCGGCGCAGGCAATTCTGCCTGCGCGACGTCTCCACTTTGTTGCAGGTAATCACGCCTGCACAAAGTCGCGCATTAGAATATGCCTGCGACAAAACCAGCACGGCGCAGGGAGCTTTACCTGCGCGACTTCGCGCGGGAGGACTTACCCGCGCCCTTGTCAAGTTGGTCGCAGGCAGTTCTGCCTGCGCGAACTCGCGCACTAGAATCCACCTGCAAAAAAATCAGTATCAGTATTTTTTCCCGCCACTTTATCGCAGGCAATCGCGCCTGCACGAAGTCACGCACTAGAATCTGCCTGCGACAAACCAGCGCGGCGCAGGGAACCTTACCTGCGCGACTTCGCGCTGGAGGACTTACCTGCGCCCTTGTCGAGTTGGTCGCAGGCAATTCTGCCTGCACGAATTCGCGCACTCAAATCCACCTGCGACAAAACCAGCGCTTCGCAGGTAATTCTACCTGCGCGACTTCTCCACTTTGTTGCAGGCAATTCTGCCTGCGCGAAGTCGCGCACTGGAATCCACCTGCGACAAAACCAGCACGGCGCAGGGAACTTCGCCTGCGCGACTTCGTGCGGGAGAATTTACCTGCGCCCTTCTCCTCTTGGTCGCAGGTAATTCTGCCTGCGCGACTTCTCCACTTTGTGGCAGGCTATCGCACCTGCACGAAGTCGTGCACTGGAATCCACCTGCGCCAAAACCAGTGCGGCGCAGGGAACCTTGCCTGTGCGACTGGGCACGGGAGGATTTACCTGCGTCCTTGTCCTCTTTGTCGCACGTAATTCTGCCTGCGCGAAGTCGTGCACTGGAATCCACCTGCGACAAAACCAGTGCGGCGCAGGGAACTTTGCCTGTGCGACTGGGCACGGGAGGATTTACCTGCGTCCTTGTCCTCTTTGCCGCACGTAATTCCGCCTGCGCGAAGTCGTGCACTGGAATCCACCTGCGACAAAACCAGCACGGCGCAGGGAACTTTGCCTGCGCGACTTCGTGCGGGAGGATTTACCTGCGCCCTTCTCCTCTTTGTCGCAGGTAATTCTGCCTGCGCGACTTCTCCACTTTGTCGCAGGCTATCGCGCCTGCACGAAGTCGTGCACTGGAATCCACCTGCGACAAAACCAGCACGGCGCAGGGAACTTTGCCTGCGCGACTTCGTGCGGGAGGATTTACCTGCGCCCTTCTCCTCTTTGTCGCAGGTAATTCTGCCTGCGCGACTTCTCCACTTTGTCGCAGGCTATCGCGCCTGCACGAAGTCGTGCACTGGAATCCACCTGCGACAAAACCAGTGCGGCGCAGGGAACTTTGCCTGTGCGACTGGGCACGGGAGGATTTACCTGCGTCCTTGTCCTCTTTGTCGCACGTAATTCTGCCTGCGCGACTTCTCCACTTTGTCGCAGGTAATCGCGCCTGCGCGGAGTCGCGCACTGGAATCCACCTGCGACAAACCACCACGGCGCAGGGAAGTTTGCCTGCGCGACTTCGCGCGGGAGGACTTACCTGCGCCCTGCTCCAGTTGTCGCAGGCAATTCTGCCTGCGCGAACTCGCGCACTCGAATCCACCCGCGACAAACCGGCGCGGCGCAGGTAATTCTGCCGGCGTGACTTCTTCACTTTGTCGCAGGTAATCGCGCCTGCGCGGAGTCGCGCACTGGAATCCACCTGCGACAAACCACCACGGCGCAGGGAAGTTTGCCTGCGCGACTTCGCGCGGGAGGACTTACCTGCGCCCTGCTCCAGTTGTCGCAGGCAATTCTGCCTGCGCGAACTCGCGCACTCGAATCCACCCGCGACAAACCGGCGCGGCGCAGGTAATTCTGCCGGCGTGACTTCTCCCCTTTGCCGCAGGTAATCGCGCCTGTGCGAACTCGCGCACTGGAATCCGCCTGCAACAAAACCAATATTTTTGCCCGCGCACACCACTTTGTAGCAGGTAATCGCGCCTGCACACAGTCACGCACTGGAATCCACCTGCGACAAAACCAGCGCGGCGCAGGGAACCCTGCCTGCGCGACTTCGCGCGGGAGGACTTACCTGCGCCCTTCTCCAGTTTGTCGCAAGCAATTCCGCCTGCGCGAACTCGCGCACCGGAATCTACCCGCGACTAAACCGCCGCGGCGCAGGTAATTCTACCTGCGCGACTTCTCCACCTTGTTGCAGGCAATTCTGCCTGCGCGAACTCGCGCACTGGAATCCACCTGCAAAAAACCAATATTTTTGCCCACGCAGCGTCACCACTTTGTAGCAGGTAATCGTGCCTGCACAAAGTCACGCACTCGAATCCACCTGCGACAAAACCAGCGCGGCGCAGGGAACTTTGCCTGCGCGACTTGGCGCGGGAGGATTTACCTGCGCCCGTGTCCTCTTTGTCGCACGTAATTCTGCCTGCGCGAACTCGCGCACTCGAATCCACCTGCGACAAACGAGTTCGCGATTGCGGGCGCAGGTACTCTTACCTACGACGGCATTTCTTGCGCAGGTATTTGGGGCCGCGCAATTCGCTCCGCGCAGGGATATTTATCTGCGATAAACTCGTTGAGGGCGGGTATTTACGCCCGCGGAACCTCGCAGGATCAGTGCTGCGCAGGGATTTGTGCCTGCAGAATCTCGCGCGCGAATATTTACCTGCAGACATCCGAGCGATGGGGGCAATGTTATCATGATGTGTAATTAGGTGGGAGGCAGTCAAAAATGGACGCGGGCCACAGAGGTACGACGGGCGGACCCTCTAAGTGCGTGCCGGCGGAACTCCAAACACGAGCAATCGCGACCCCACTTGGTTCCACCTGACTTCGTCGCCTTGCCCCTGCGCCGCAGGTCTACAATGCCGATAGTGTAAAGTGTGTGGTGTCCTGATGGCGGATCTTGAGCGGATCCAGGGTCAGGCCGATATGGCAAAATACACTACATAGGCTTGGGAGACTGAGTTCGAAATGATTGGTCCAGGGGAAGAAAGCCTGGTCGCCCGTAACCATCTTCACTAAGGTTTACGCCTCGTTGGTTCATTTATCAAGGATGAGACTCAGAACAATATCACCCAGCGGCGCGGTCGAATTTTCAAGTTGAATTCTAGCCGATGTCGGCACCGTTGACGGCATCACGGATTTCGAATCACATCTTGTTGTCCTTAACCTCCACAGGCTCCACTGCTCAAAATAATGGCAGTGCGAAGCACTCCCCCGGAAATCCTGAATTCAATCATCGAGCATCACTGCACTGACCGAAAAATGTTGTTTTCGTGCAGTCTGGTGTCCCGACCTTGGCTCCATTCGACCCGCTACTATTTATTCGGAGATCTCATTCTCCACTTGGGCAGTTTGGATGAAGCCAAATTCCTGGCGCTTTTGAACCACCGTTTGTGCACGTTTGCGACCTCCGTGCGGAAAATATGGATCCTCCCCGTACAGGAAAGGGATTTGGCGAAGGAAGTCAACGACAATATAGCGCGACTGGGCAAGCTCACCGGTGTCCGGACGCTCCGTATCCACCGCCAGAGAATGATGCCTTTACAAACCCTATCAGCACTTTCCACGGCCTTCAAAAATATTACCACCCTGGTAATGATGATTCGATTCCCGGTGTTTTCAGACGCCATCCAGTTCATGAGTTCCTTTGCACTATTGGAGGATGTCCAATTCGAGCCCATCCGGACTTCACCAGGCGACTCCCCGTCGACGGATATCAGAATGCCCCGTCAACTCCGCCGTGTGCAGCTGCACTCACTGCGAGGCCACGAGAAGTGGTTTGCAGACAATCGAGTCGACAGCCTGACGACTTTGAGCATAGAAAGAATTCGACCCCTCGACGATGCTGCCCTGCTCGATGAATTGTTAGAGGTCTTCAGCACGAACATCCGCCACCTTACACTGCGCTTCGTCAGTCAGAAAGGTTGGCTTCACCCATCGAAAACATTTACAGTCTGACCTGCGTTTCAGGTGACTTTGATGTCCAAGCGAACCTCAGCCACAGCACGCAGCTCCGATATTTGGAGATTGACCTCTGACCTCACGCATCGCCACCTTCTCCCCGCGCTTACCTCGGTTCGTGCACCGCATTTGGAAGTCATCGTTTGGCGGAATCGACGGGCATTCGATTTCTCCCCCGAATTGTGGCTCGGCTTGGATACGTTCCTCGCCAACCGCGGGACACTTCCAATGTTGAAAAAGTTTTCAATCATTCCACCGAAATCGACATACACATTCAATCCACGACTGCACATGCCAATGTGCGATGCGCTTGGAATTCTTGGTGGAGAGGAAGATATATTAACGGCGGGCCCTTGAAAAGGGTTGATTTACAACAGCCGCTACTTAGTGTAGCGCATGTCTTTGCCCGTCGTCGTTCAGCTCGAATCGAGGTCGTCCATATATATTCGCTTGGCCATACCTTTATCCTGGCGCGTTTATGTATCCATTTAGTCCCGGTATGCACTGGCAGGCGACACTTCAGTGACACGCTGATTCTCCAGAGTAATGCCCCGGCGAACGCCCATCGAGCGCTTTGCATGGCCCATCAGGAGTTCATGTCGTTGAGGTGCGGACCCTCCAAAGTCCTGTACTAACCTTGATCGGAACGGCCTACGCAGCAGCGGACTCACTTTTGTGGGACACGCTACCGACGTGCTTGAGCCTTATGAGCCGTGCTGACTCGGCTTCTGCGCCTAAAACCAGACCAAGGAAAGGAACGACTCGGTGAGGTGGTAGAGCGAGACTGAGGGATTTCGGTGGAGGCCGATTATGAACGGCTTCATTAAAGGGGCTGTTAGAAGCACTAGCGTCGAAACCACCGCCAAAATATTGGCGGACAATTCAAGGCAAAAACCATCCTTCCCTGCAGCTGGTACAGTTGGTGCGAACCTGGAGGAATGGGCATTACAAGAGCTCGCTCGCGATGCGCGCCGGATGCCATCGTGCCTCACGAAGAAATCCGGTCGGATAGTGAAGAAGTTGGGGGCCACCTCAACAGCGCCGTCGGTGACGCGCTAGATGGTGTGTGCAGGCAAGGCTCTTGTGGATGTACGGTGATGTACTGTCTCGGACAAGATCGTGAGAGGAGGAAAGCCGACACGGGAATGCTTCAGCTTTCAGCGCTGAGGCGGGATGCCTATGGGTGGAAAAAATACAAAGGTAATGTCTGGCTCGCTATCCCCCTCCTTGTGTCAGAAACTTTAGTATAAAGGAGTTAGCAAAGTACATACACTTGATAATCGACACTACGTACACGCCACGCCTCTAGAGAAACACGGGAGCAGACAGAGACATTGTACGAACGCACAAGTGTGCACATACACACACACCCAAAACACTGGCGCCAGAATCCCGCCTGGCGAGAAAGGGATGAACCACACGATCTGCAACCGCCCAGCGCTACTGCGGCGCGGTGGCCGGCACATGGATGTCCTCCACGGGCTTCAGCGCGTCCGCCTCGCTCTGCGTGCGCTTCATCTTTTCCTCCTTCGTCTCGTGCGCGTCGGGGCGTGCGGCCGCGGCGACAGCCTCCGCGGCAAAGCCCGCCACAGCCATGACCATGGCGGAGTCCGCGACGGCGGGCTGTAGCCCCGAGGAGTTCATCTCCTCGCGCTCAGCGCGCCGTATGACGTCGAGCTCGCCCTGCACGACTACGCCCTCAAGCCAGTTGTGGTGCACCAGGTCACTCGCCTTGGCGCGCTTCTCCGGGTGCAGCCGCAGCATCGGCGTGAGGAACGACGCCAGCGCGTCCGCGTCCGGCTTCGGGAAGAGGTATTTATCGTGCAGCACAAGATCGAGCGGCCAGAACCGCAGCTTGGAGATGTGCCGTAGCTCGCCTGCAGAGGCGTCAATGTTGCGTCATATGAGATGTTCGTGCTTCAGATTCTTACCCCGTCGATTGAAGAACTCTGAGCTGTATTTCCCGCCGAGGGAGATGTTCTTTGGGACTTCACCCATGAGCTCCATTATTTGGGCCATGTGGTCATCGTCCTTGGTATAGCGGGAGCCTTTCGCAGGATCGAAGAGGTAGTCCCCTCCTGTTATCAGCTCGAAGATCTAAAGCGGGGTAAGCCATTTAGGCGCGTAGAAAACAGACGCAGGCTGACAACACAGGCAACACTCCATATGTCGGCACTCGTGCCCCATTTGGCACCAACGATGACCTCCGGAGAGCGGTATTGTCGAGTCTGGATATCGTCCGTGAAGTGGTGATGTGTCCACGTTGCTGTCGACGTAGGTTAAAACACAGAGGATTGTGGATGTCGGTAAGCTCACCGTTTCCGAGATCAGCGATCTTGACCGTTATCCTATCTGCGATGCCATTGGCGTACCTGTCGTCCGAGTCCACATCCATTGCGCCGGCATGCGGCGAAGGAATGGGAACGGGTTTCGTCCCAGCCGACGGCGCTTGCTGCGAGAGTAATGACGGGCCATTCGACACGGGGTGGGCGGATTTTGGCGATATCGAGAGCGACACGAGGTCAAGTTCAGAACTGGGACTGGAGTTCATAGGCCCGTTTGTCTCTATTCGTGTCATTCCCAGCCCCCATCGGTCTGCGCTCCCGGCGGCAACGTAGCTGGAGCTCAGACTGCCGCTGCTCTTCGGTGACGGCAAAGGCTGCGACACGAAGATGGACGACTGTGTGCGGGGGGTCTGGTTCCCCCCACGGCCCTGGGATGGCGGAACACCGATTATCTTCGGTTTCGGGGCAGAGCTTGACGGGGAGGCCGATGCGAGGGCGAGCTCGGCCTGAATAATGGATTCCACGTCGTCTATGTGTATTAAAACGTTTTCTGGTTTGATGTCTGCATATCCGCCGGTCAGCGAGTACAAACGAGGGAAAGAAATATGACCACGGACCGGTATGGATAACGCCGCAACACCTGTGCATATAATCTAAGCCCAGCAGCACCTGCTTCGCGATTTGCTTGACTATAGGCATAGGAACACCTTTATTCTACACGAAATTTAGCTGCGCCCAAAAGCCTCAAGAAGAATATGCCATGCCTGATGCCGTTTAACAAGACCCAATAGGTTTTCACCCAAGACTTCGAAAACCATGCAAACGTGCGTGCCGTTAGGGCCGGTGTGACGGAAGTGGTCCAGGAATGAGATGACATGGGATCGTCCGGGATGGTTTGAGGCCCCGTTTGGCGTACTCGACGTTATAAGTCGTTGTAGTAGCTTGATTTCATCCAGCGCAGTCTCGGTATAGCGCGCCGCCGATTTGACGACCTTCAACGCAACATGGCGTTTCATCCTGTCGACACGAGGAGATCAACATGGTTTTTGGACGCGATGACACTAGAGAAATTCGCACTTGCTGTCCCATGCGAGCCACACGGTAGAGAAATGGCCCCAACCCAACTTGCGGACTATAGAATAACGGTTGTCGGAGAAGGCATCACCGATCTTGACAGGGTGGTAGCCCCCCGGCTTGTAGTCCTCCCAGTCCTCCTCGTCCTCCGCGTCCTCCGCGTCGGACATCACTGAGGAACGGGATTCCGGGGAGCCCTCATTATCAGGAGGGGAGCCTGGATAGATGGCGGAGGGATGAGACATGGGGGACGGGTCAACGCTGTTGCAAAACAACGACAAATAGCGTCGGTCCGGAAAGCCAATAGCGGCCGCCAGATTACCCGCAGTGGAGGTCAGCGTTGGGTTAGTGTGAGGTCCGAGAGTCACTAAGACTCAGTCGACGCACAAGACAATGGGCGTCTCTGGGAGAAAGCGGAAGGATCATGCTGATTACAACTGCAGATATATAAGGTGGGACAGTGAGCACATGTCCTGGTAGCTTTAATGCCCCAATAATATACTTTACTCGAAAAGGAGCACTTCAGCAACAGCTCTATCCCATAGCCAAGCAATAAACTCACCGGTGCCACTCTAGGCTAAGGTCCGGTTTCTCTCGCCCAAGGTCCGAAGGAGTCCCGCTGGGTAGACGTCTGAAATACGAGAAAGCTCCAAGAGTGAATTTATGCCCAGAGCAATCGCGAATATTCCACGGACAGGGTACTTGTTGCTTGGCAGATGCACAGCGGGAATGTGCGGGCCATCCAAGCCTTGGAAGAAAATAAAGATGCCGACTCTGTATAAAAAATCCCTCACGGTGCTCAGTTCACCGAATCGGGAATCCACTACCCGGAGAAAGGAGAACATAAATAGATTTTGGCATAGACGAATGTCGAATCCCAGTCCAAATCACGCAGGCCGGCCCAGGGATTTTCACAGGGAACGGGGATGCCGTACGTATTGAAACGAAAGAAGGAAGAAGACGTGCAAAGCCTAAACAGTCTTCCGAGTCGGAATTTTCAACCTTGAGAAGCGTTTGGAATGTCGGGAATCTTTGGGGAATCTTCCACGACACAAACTGATTGAAACTACGGACGCATTGATATGACAATCTTCCTAGTCCCTGCGGCGGTGGTGGTGGTGAATTTTGGTGAATTTGGCTTGAATTTGGCCCAACCATAGAATGGCTGGGCCGTAAGAGGCAAAGGAGGCAAAAGGCCGCGTTGTTTGCGTGTGATTAGCTGCAACACGTTCGACGCCTTGCTTAAACCATGACCACGATTACTCGCAACCTACCTTGGTTTATTCGGGACCTCGGCGTGTCGATAATTGACAAGGTTGGACTCTCTTTTGTCTTCGACCACCAAACCTAATGGTCCTTCCCATAGCAATGTTACACGTCACTCATCGAAAATCTCGATATCGGGGATGTACAATGCATTAAATACTCCATATCCAAAGGGCTCGGGATCGGAATTGTCCTGGGTGGCTCCATAATGAAGGTCCCGCAACTCCTCCTCAGTCTGTTTTTCCCCTCTCTACATGTGCGGACAAGTTGCTAATTTTCTACATGATCTACTAGTTGTAAAGGCGAAATCAGCTCGCGGGCTCTCACTCCCTGCTTACATCTTGGAGACGCTTTCCTACGCAATAACTCTCGAATACGCATACCGTAACGAGTTTCCTTTCTCGACCTATGGCGAGAACCTCTTCCTGACCATTCAAAACATCCTCATCACCCTTCTAATAATTCTCTACGCCCCTCGCGCGGCCGACAAAACCACCAATGCCGTTATTGCATCGCTTGGGATGCTTGTGTTCGGCCTCGCCGCCTCTCTCATCCCCCTTTCCCTCCTCGCCGTCCTCCAACTCACCACCCTCCCGCTCTCCCTCTTCTCCAAGCTCCCCCAAATCCGCCAAAACTACCGCGCGCAGTCGACGGGGCAGCTCTCCGCCTTCGCCGTCATCTCCCAGATCGCCGGCTGCTCCGCGCGCCTGTTCACCACCGCGACCGAGGTCGGCGACAGCATCGTCGCCGCGGGCTTCGCGCTCGCGCTCACGCTGAACATCGTGCTCGGCGCGCAGTTGTGGATGTACTGGGGCCGCGACGACGTGCGGGACAACTTCACGATGTCGGAGAAGACAAAGGCGCGCGCGTCGCCTGTCCCTGTCCCCGCGTACGAGCCCACGCCCACGCCGTGGCAGCAGCGCGCCGCGACGCCGCCGCCGCAGTCGCCCGCCCTCGGCGGCCGCAAATGGGCTAGGAAGGTGGATTGAATCCCGCTCCTCGCGCTAGATCTCTCGTTGAACGTGTCCTTTTGTTCTTATGTATTGTGCGCTTTGGTTAATCGTTAATCTATCACCTGCCCTTTCATCCAAAGACCCTAACGCTGGACCACATGGGGTAAGGCGACCACGCGCTGTTCTGGAACCAACGCAGTGCAGGGATTCTGAGCCCGGCAAGTGCTGTTGCTGGTCACCGCTACTCTTGCAGCTAGCTGATTTCTTGTCGGGAAGAACAGGGCACATCCGTCTGCCAGCTGCACGACCTGGGGCGTGATGCAGACTTCGTGGTCTGCAACCAGCTGAGTGCTTTACGGCCACAACGCTATGGTCAAAGCCCACTTGATGGAAGACGCCAAGCAAGAGGCCACGACGGGCGAGTCGCGGGATGTACACTCCTAGTACACGGCATGGAATACGGAAGATAGGATAGAACAGGTTGGTGTGATGTACAATGGAATGACGATAGGTTGAAGCATGGCCAGATAAGAACCTCATAAATGGGAGAAATCAGATCCATGCTGGGAACACAGGTGGGGCGCATCCTCATCCTAGTAAGCTCTTCAGCCGAGGTACTTTAAATTCCGCAGTGGACTCGCCTATGTCAAGTCGATGATCTCACCCGAGACAAATGGTTGGCTGGGCTCCAACTTCACCTTCTTGGCCCGCCGTGTGTCCTGCGTCAAGTCGATGATGGGACCTGACTCCGCCTTTATGCGGAGTTTCTTCTCCCCCTTCTTTATGCGCTTGGTTTCTAGCGCAGCAAGCCTCGCCTGGTCCGCAGCAAGCCTCTCCTGGAAATTAAAACAAGCATGAAGGGAAGTGTCATACATAGAGGTGGAGATGACTGACACGCAAGATCCTTGCCTCTTCTGCGTATGCAGCATCGGTGAGATCGTCATCGGGAGTCGGCGCACGCTCGGGCTGGGAATCCGGAGACTTCCGTTTGAGTTGAGGTGGTGGGGGTGCGATTCCGTTCGCCCGAAGGACATCTGGGTGCATCAGATTTCGACGATGCAAGCTGAAATGAAGATCGTGCATGTACCTATCGGACGGTACTTGAAAAAGAATGTGACCAGGTCCGGCCCAGTGCGCTCAGACGACGCGAATACGGCAGGTTGGGCGAGCATCTCGGAATTCCCCACCCTGCGTAGTGGTTAGGGTAGGCCAGTGGGGCATAGTAAACGCGAACGTTATCTGTTGGGTGACGGCTTTCTTGGAGCGTTCGTGGACCTTAATATCCGAGGGAGAACGACCAGACGGAGGCACATTCAACTGTGTAATCCGAATTGGGGCTATAACAAGTTTTATAACACCAAGTTCTTGATGTGACGAGTCTTCCCCAAGAAAGGCATCGTCATCTGAAGAGAAAGCATTAACGATACTTAACGGGAAGGAAAAATGCAAGTCTCACCCGTAAGCTCCAGTGAAGAGAATACGAATGGCTTTACTGTTAGACCGTCCAAGATACCCTGTTTTGATGCAGTTTGCGGCAGGGTGCCGGGGTGCCCATAAATTACCTTTCCCTGGCATTGGTGGCCGTCCATGTCGACAAGTCCAGAGGTGGTTTCATAGAATGAAGCGTTTGTCCAGTTAACAGAGAATTTCTGCAAGTCGTCCCGTGCCAGTGCAGTTGGTGAACACGAAGTGCAAGTATCAGAACTTGGAAGATGAAAGACTGACCTTCCCCAATTCCGACGCAATCCAGCAGGTAACAGTCTTCTCGTCCTCTGAAGTTTCAATGCCGTATTCAGCGGCTTCTGTTCCGTCTATACTGATCCAGGCGGAAAATTCTTTCCAGATCAGCATGGCGGACGAGAGAGGCAGCGATTCTTAAAAGGGGTTAGGTAATTTTGAAAGAAAAGACACGATGTTACCGTTCCTCTAATCGATGCGTCAACGCATTCCAGCGCGGGTACTTCAGGTATACTGAGCAAAGAAGCGTATGAGATATTATAAGTGGCAATTTTAAATTACTCTGAATCACTGTGCCTCATGGCAAAATATAATAAGACAAGGGCCTTCGTATGTACAGTATGATTACTAGGACAATAGGTTTGAGTAGATATGACTATAACAGCGCGCGCAGAATAGTATTGGACCCAATAGATATGAAAGCGGAAAATTGTATCAAGAATCATAGCCTGTGCAACCAATAGCAGACACTAAATACCTCTTCAGTTGGTCAGGATGCTCCAGAAACCAATGAGCTAGATATAAGTGCGACTCACCTATGTCAAGTCAATGGTCTCCCTGGGAATAAATGGCCGTCGGGCCTCTCGTTTCACCCTCTTGCTCCTCCGCGTGTCCTGCGTCGAGTCAATAACATCGCCCGGTTCGTGCTTCACAGGAGGTTTCATCTCCTTCTCCTAGTGAATATAAAAAGCAGAGAATCGACTCAGAATATGCCAAAAAAAACATGAAGACTTGACGGCTGACGGGCAAGATCCTTGTCTCCTCGACATCGCCGACTGTTACGGCGACATCATCATCTGGGGTTAGCGCACGCTCGGCTTCAGGATCCGGAGCCTTCCGTTTGAGCTGAGGTGCTATCCCGTTCGCTCGAAGTACGTCTAAGTGCAATAGATTACGACGACGCACGCTGAGACGAAGATCGCACATACCGATCGGACGGTATTTGAAGAAGAATTTGACAAGATCCGGCCCAGCGCGCCGAGTAGTAACGAAGTTGGTGGGCACTGGGAGCTTTCGCGACTGTGCTAGTCTGGAAAGAGGTGAGGAGGTATCGTGCTACGTGGAATAGGAGCAATGAACGTTATCTGTTGCGTGACGGCTTTCTTGGAGCGTTCGTGGAGCTTCAGCGCTGAGAGATCCGTGGTCGGACCAGGCACATGAGGAGTATTCAAAAGGTCGACGGGGTAGATACAGAGTTCAATGACGCCAAGGTCTTCGTGAGAGCTGCCTCCCAGGAAAGAATCATCGTCTGTAGATATTATAATGGCGGATAGAGGTAAAGAGGTGAGATGTACCGGTGAGTGCTAACGACGAGAACGTGAACGGTTTTATAGTTTGGCCGTCCGTGACGCCCTCTTTGAATACAGTTCTCGGCACGAGGTGCCCATAAATTAATTTCGCCTGGCATTTGTTTCCGTCCATTTTGACCTCTCCGGCGGTGTGAGTCCGATAAGATGAGTTTTCCCAGTGAATAGAGAACTTCTGGAGATTGTGAAAACTCAGTAACGTGAGTAGTGGTGGAAGATGGGAAGTGCAAGCCTTCGACTGACTTTCCCCAATTCCGAGGCAATCCAGCAAGTGACAGTGTTCTGGTCTTCCGAAGTTTCAACGCTGTATTCGGGGGTTTCTATTCCATCGATGGTGATCCAAGCTGAAAATTCTTTCCAGCTGAGCATGGCGGATCCGGATGAAAATAGCGAGGGGTTGAGTGACAACGACACGTCCTGTCACGACGTGACTCTAATGACCGGTTAACGCGTTTTACTATTGCGCGGGGTTACGGTATATTCGATCTGGAGACACATGAGCATATCTACTCGATGGAGTAGGTTATCAGCGTAGCGGATGAAACTTGTAAGTACTTTTTTTGTAAATAGAATAAGGTCCCGTCGAGTTAGCGAGGAGATAGGTTCCAAGTAAGTACAGCTATAAGCGCCCGTCGAGTGCCTGATAGATAGAAAAATACCGAGAATCACAAATGAAATAGACCACACTCACTATGTCAAGTCAATGATCTCCCCAGGAATAAACGGCCGTCGGGCCTCCAGTTTCACCTTCTTGCTGTTCCGCGTGTCCTGCGTCAAGTCAATCACAGCACCTGCTTCGTGCTTCACTCGAGGTTTCTTCTCCTTCTCCTTCTTTATGCGCTTGGCTTCTAACGCAGCCAGTTTCTCCTAATAACGATAAAATGAGGGGATTTGCGCAAAACATAGAGACAGGAGACCACTGACGCGCAGGATCCTGGCCTCTTCAGCATCGGCGGAATCATCATCAGGGGTCGGCGCACGCTCGGGCTCGACCGCGGCCTTCCGCTTAAGCTGAGGGGGTGCGGGTGCTATTCCGTTCGCTCGCAGGACGTCTGCGTGATGAGACGATGGGGTGATAGATGAGACAAAAAATCAGGCAATACGGAGGTGAGGAGCATACCAATCGGACGATAATTGAAAGAGAATATAGCCAGGTCCGGGCCAGTGCGCTCAAACGTCGAGAAACTGACAGAGTCCGCGAGCTCCTCGGGATTCCCTAGCCTACACAGTGGTCAGGGTATCTCGTGGATTATAGTAGCAGCCGCGAACGTTATCTGCTGGGTGACCGCTTTCTTGGTGCGTTCGTGGACTTTGATATTCGAGAGAGAACGGCCTCCCGACGGCCCCGTATTCCGCCGTGTAATTCGAATTGGGTATATAGCAAGCTGTATAACACCAAGTTCTTGATGCGATGACTGCCCCAGGTAAGTATCGTCATCTGAAGAGGGATAAAGGAAAAAGGTCAAAGAGGGGGGAAGAAAGTCTCACCGGTCATCTCTAAAGACGAGAACATGAAAACTTTGATTGTTGTGCCGTCCGACACACCCTTATTGCAAACGGTTTTCGGCAGCAAGTGTCCATAAATTATGTCCCCTGCACAGTGGTTTCCGTCCATTTTGACATCTCCGATGACGTCGTGGCGATAAGACGAGTTTTCCCAATTCACAGAGAATGTCTGGCCACCCGGGCATGAGCAATCTTTTCAAATAGATTTGAGAACGCAGCAACCTTCCCCAACTCAGACGCAATCCAGCAAGTGACGGTTTTCTGATCCTCTGACGTCTGCACATCGTATTCAACGGCCTCTTTTCCATCGATAGTGATCCAGGCTTTAAATTCTTTGCAGTGCATTGGTGGCAAAAGGTGGTCAGTGGTAAAAGGGAAGCCGCGTCGCCTCACATCATGCCTGTCACTCTGATGGATGGAGTCGCGTCAAACGCGTGCTATTAATATTGTTTCGAGCTCTACTCTGAGGGCGATATACAAAATATTACAGGAACCTTGGTATGTATAGTATAATTACGGCAATAAGTGAAGTCGAAGATTCACCACTGGCGCCGCCGCACACGAAGTCAAGAAAAGGCGGAAAATCCGTCGGGGTCACAAACGATGGCACTACTAGCACTAGAAGTTCTTCAGCGGAGGTTCTCCAAATGACCACATAACAACATACTCTCTTATGTCAAATCGATGATCTCGCCCTGGATGAACGGTCGTCTCTCTCGCTTCACCTTCTTGGTACTCCGTGTGTTCTCGGTCAAATCAATGATCGGACCCTCCTGCTTTATGCGGTGTTTGCTCTCCTTCTTTATGCGCCCATCCACTTTCTCTATCTTCTCCTGGTAAACAGACATCAAGCTCGGACCCAAGGTTTATCGCAGAGACGGCTGACCCGTGAAACTTTCTTCTCTTGCACTGGAGTCGACGCGGGGTCGAGCTCGCTAGCCTTCCTCTTGTTCTGAGGCGCAATTCCGTTCGCCCGAAGTATATCTGGCTAAATTTGTTTCCGAAGCCGAAAAGAGAAGGCGCGAATACTCACCTATCGGGCGGTATTTGAAGAAGAATTTAACCAGGTCTGGCCCAGTGCGTTTAGACGAAGTGAAGGTAACGGGCACCGCAAGCCTCTCTGCTTGTCCCAAACTAGCAAATGGAATGGTGAGGAATGATCACTGAGGAGGACAGCAGGAGCACGTTATCTGCTGAGTGACGGCTTTCTTGGAGCGTTCGTGCACTTTCAGGGCGGACAGGTCCTTGCTGGTAGTGGACACACCAATGCGTGAAGTGTTTGGGTGGACCGGATATATATTGAGCTCAATGACACCGAGGTCTTCAAGTTGACGAGAAGGCCCGCCTGGCAGATAGGCGTCATCGTCTAAAGACGGATCAGTGACGGACAGACGTGAAGAGAGAAACGTACCGGTGAGTGCCAACGATGAAAACATGAAAGCTTTGAGCGTTGTGCCGTCCGTCACGCCGTTCTTGAATGCAGATGAAGGAAGGGTGCGTCCAAAAATAAGTTTTCCTCCGCAAGAATTACCGTCCATTTTGACTTCTCCGACGGTACTTCCATGAAATGAGACGTTTGTCCAGTTTACAGAAAACGTCTGAAACGAGGAGCGGCCTCAATGCTTATGTGAAGATGAGGACACACAAAACCGACCTTCCCCAACTCGGACGCAATCCAGCAAGTAACGGTCTTCTGGTCCTCCGACATTTCGATCGCATATTCAGGGGCCTCTTTTCCATCGACGGTTACCCAGGCTTTGAATTCTTTCCAATGCGGCATGTGGGGTGTTCAGAACGATAACAAGCGAGGACCTTTTTTTGGGGGCGGCGACAAAGACGAAGGGGCGTTTGTGACTTCTTTCCGCGTGACTTGTGACCCAACGCGACTTCCTCTTCTTCACAATGCCTCATGCGAATGGATTTTCTGCGTGGATAGAAATAGACGGTGTAGAAACGACAGAATACACCACCGAAATCTTCGACACTCATAGAACCATTACCTGCTGGATCCCGTCCAGAGTGGGCCAGGTGCGGTCAACTATAGTCCTTTCGGCGGCTTTCACTGATGGATTGTAGACATTCTCTGTATGCTGGAAGAACTCCTATTATCAAGCTCACTCCGCTGGTCATGTGTTCATGGACGGAAATGAATGTGGCGGCCGGGTGCTCAATGGACCTTCAACCGTTGTTGCGAAACACGACGGAGTAACGGATGGAAGAACGGTCAGACAGTTCACGTTTTCTTCGTTGAAACTGACAGGTAAGAACGCTCTCTTCAATTTCACGGGTTCTCTCACTCGTCTAGCTGATGATGCTTTCCTAACTTCGTCGAGCCACCACAAACTTGGACTTATCGAGCTGTCGATCTACCCCGCACAAGTCTTTGGGTTCATTCCGCCGCCACCCCCTGGTACCATGCTATCTCTTTCAGAAATCAAAGTTCACGAGCGTTCAAAAACATCGGTCACTCAACAAATCAAGTGAGTAGCGCGGCATCGTCAACTGAAAAGAAGACCGACATCCGGAATCTTCAGACTAGCTGGACCCAAGACCCTGGCGGTGCCTCAAAATTCGGTCTCTAGTCGTCTGATCGGTCCGCCGCTTGTAACCTTCTTCTTCAGATATCGTCCGCTAGGTACATTCTGTTCATTTCCGTGCCAGTCTATTGGACAAAATGCGGCTTCCACCTAGACATACTTCAAGCAAATGGACTTGCACCTCCGTCACCTCAGCTCAAGAGAAAACCTTCCGTCGAGTTGCACCGCGAACCGACTCCTGCCGACGATCTGGAAGACGATGAAGAGATACGCGTTCTTCGCGTGAGCAAATGCCGCCGACTATGCTACGCATACTGAACCATATGCAGGAGAGACTTGATGTGCTAGAAGCCAAACGTGCCAAGAAGAAGGGAACTGATAATCGAGTCAAGGAAGAAGAAAATATCTCCCCCGTTCTCAGTACGAGCCACAAGAAGGCGAAGCTTCGGTCATAACTTGCTGCCTTGTCGCCAACGTCCCTGTCGAAACCCATCAGTCACTTGCAGAAGCTGTTGTATTTTCCTTTCATGTTTTCCTGAATCCTCTGAACTTGCAAATGATTCTAACTCTGTTATAATATTCGATACGTGTCCGTCCCGACGCAGGATAGTAAATTTCCATACATCACACCTAATGTACTACATACAGCATGCTCTGCGAGTAGATAACGTTGCTCTCAGATTGCGAAACAAAACACTACTGTTCGAGCACAATACCGAGGAATGGGCTATTGGCAGTTGAGGGTTTCGACGCGTTGTCGACGCGTTTGATCATTTCACGCCATCACTCTAACCCTAACCCTCTTAGGGGCCTCTATCTTGGGACAGGACCTACTCTCATTCCTCGCTCGATAAACCTCTTGGCCAACTCTTGGCACCATGTTAACGTCCGCGGAATTCTCTGCATGGATAACTGTTGACGGGGTCGAGGCGCCGGAGTACAATATCGAAGTCTCAGAGAATCAGCAAGGTTTCAGTTGCTGGATCCCCTCCGAGGTCGGCAAGGTATGTCGCGTATGCTTGTGTCAAATCTGGCATGAATCCGGAGCCGTAGAAATTCGCCGTTCATTGGACGAACATGTCTGCGCCTGGCCTGACTGGGGGCGGAGTCCAAGTGGACGGTCACAAATGCGGTTTCGAGGCAATAGCTTCAGATACTCGGCCCATAAGTGCGTTTATGGATGGTATTCCAGAAGGCAGTACAAAGACTCGACCTTTTGTTTTCGCGCCGTTGGACCTCACAGGTGATTTGGAGACGATTCCTACCTACCTCATGGAAGGTGCATTGACAACCCACTTAGACGATGACGCATATCTAGAATCTGTGTCGCATCCGCAACTCGGGCTGATAAAATTAGAGATTTGGAGAGTCGACGTAGGCGGAGGAATGGCACCATCTGCTATCGCTGTCCCCTCGGCACAGAAGGTCCACGAGCGTTCCAAAAAGGGGATGAACCAGCAAATCACGTCCGTGCCATGCATTGCCCTTTTCTTTGATTAACACTGAAGACACGATAGATTTGGTGCCGCCGTCGAGCATGCACAGGTGCAGAGTGCTCAGATTCGTCGTATTGGACTCGGCCCCTTGGTGACCTTCTCTTTTAAATACCGCTCGCTCGGTGAGTGCTGTAAAAAGCCTGGCAGCGAAGATATTAATCGCCTCTTCAGATCTACTGAGGGCAAACGGTATAGCTCCCGCGCCTCAACGTCCAGAAAAGCGCAAAGCATCCGCCAGTCCTGAGCCCGCGTCGGCTGATGCAGAAGCAGAACCCGACGCTGAGGAGGCTACGAGGCTGAAGGTCAGAGTTACAATTGCAACTGAATGGCCCAAATCTCATTTAACACACTAGGAACGACTGGAGGCTCTCAACGCGAAGCGGGCAAAGAAGAACCCAAAGACGGTCAAAAAAGAACCGACAGCGGCAGAGTCCATCGTAGTAAAGGCCGAGACAGCGAAAAACATCAAATCGGAGCCATGAGTCTGACCGTTTCTAATCTCTGTACATATTCTATTCTTGGATGTAATTTTGTACATTATTTTACTTCATCTTGTTGCCCTCCACCAATGTCTTACCAAAGTCTAATATTACCGAGTCACGTCTGCGCGTGACGACGTGACAGTACGCGTTAGCCACTCCTATTTCTTCCAAAAATCCGGCGCAACTCCACCATGCCCAAAGGCGGCGGATTCTCAGCGTGGATCACCATCGACGATGTTAAGGCCTCGGAGCTCGATGTCCAAACCTCAGGGAAGACCGTGACGTGCTGGATCCCCTCTGCGGTTGGAAAGGTCCGTGTCGGCCCACCTACCCAGTTGCTAATCAGACGGGAAGGCCTGCCAGAAATTCTCGATTCACTGGTCCAATCTTTCGGTGCCAGGAATCACTGGGGGACGAGTGTTGGTAGACGGGAACAACTGTGACGGACAGATACTCGTGCGAGACCGGCGTCCGACAAGCACATCTATGGCAGGAGTTAATGAAACCACTACGTCGGTACGGCCATTCGTGTTTGCTTCTCTGGATGTAACAGGTTAGCAATCATTCGGTCTCACAACCAACAACCGTCCTCATTTTGCATAGACGATGACGCGCTTTTGGAATTAAATCCGGATGAACGGCTTGGGATAATAGACCTGGAGATCTGGAGGGTCGAGAAGAACGACGCTGGACCATCGACGTGGTCAGGCATGGCTGCTCCGCCTCCAAAGAAAATCCACGAGCGTTCGAAGAAAGCCGTGACTCAACAAATCTCGTTTGTGGCTAGCTCTCAACTGCCCCTGGATATCTAACGTTTGAACCCGTAGCTTTTGTGATCCCGTTATCCGACAACCCGCAAAGGTCTTCCCGTGTAAATGGACGGACCGGATAATCACCTTCTCGTTCAAGTATCGGCCTCTGGGTTCGTCATTCCAGAATCACTTCAGAATGAGCTCCTGATCAATTATGGGCTCAGATGTCCTTCGGGCCCATGGAATAGCATCTCTACTGCAAGATAAAGGGAAACGGAAGGCATCAGCGAGCCCTGAGTGTGCAATGAGCGATGAGGACGACTCCGATGCCGAGGAAGCTCGAAAATTGGAGGTAAGTCCTTCTACTCTTTGTGATTATACGCTTATTAACTCTGGTTCTCTTTCTAGATCAGACTAAGTGAGATAAGAGCCAAGCAAGCTCAGAAAAATCCGAGAAAGCGAAAGATGAAGGTCGAGGACGAAACAGAACTTATCGATTTGACGCGGCCAAGAAAGAGAATAAAGATTGAAAATATTGCACCGGTATTTGCTGGAGAAGTTATAGACTTGACATGATATTACTGTGCCGCGTTTAGGTTTGCTCGCGTATCGCATTAATGCCCTGGAATGTGTAGTTATAGCTCTGTTTCAAAACTACATGTATATAACCTTCTCATCCCTTAATCAGAACCCTTGAAACTTAAGAGGCCGAGGGCAGGCAAGCGCGTGTTACCTCCTTCCCCGTGACTTGCCGATGACCCAACGCGAGTTATCCTTCTCCCAGCTCATTCTCAGAATCGAGTGTTTTTTATATATCTTATCTTATCAGGGATTCGTGTGCACGCCTGGATCATGATCTCTGTGACCAATCATTTCGAGTCATGGCGCCCTTCGACCTTGACGCTTGCATCCAGCAGTTACTGAGAAAGCAGATCCTTCATGAATCCTTGTTACGCGAGATATGCAGCAAGACCAAAGAGGTTCTGATGCGCGAGTCCAACGTTATTCATGTCAGCTCGCCTGTCACCGTGGTAGGCGATATTCATGGGTCAGTCGCATTTATTGTTTCTTGTGCAAGACCGCACATTCACATCTCAATTCAAAGGCAGTTCTATGATTTACTGGAGATTTTCCGCGTGGGAGGCTTCGCACCCAACACCAACTACTTGTTCCTTGGTGCGCTGAATTCTTGCACCTGCCTGTGAGATCGGAGGTTGTAGCTTCCTTCAGGAGATTATGTGGACCGGGGATTGTTCAGCGTCGAGACGATGTCTCTCCTAACATGCCTCAAACTCCGATATCCGGATCGAGTTCAACTAATCCGCGGCAACCACGAGTCACGAGCAGTAACCCAGGTTTGTTCCCCAACTCACATCTATGCAGCGGTTAACGGCACCACAGACTTACGGTTTTTATATGGAGTGCACCAGGAAGTATGGTTCGAGCCATGCATGGACGTATTTTACAGGCAGGTAATGGTATGGTATTTTAACCGCACTACGCTGAGGAACATACAGACATGTTCGACTTTCTCACTCTTTCGGCTGTGATCGACAATGAAATATTTTGTGTGCATGGCGGGCTTTCGCCATCCATCCATTCGATAGACCAAATCAAAGTCCTGGATCGATTTCGAGGTTCAAACTGCGCCTTGATCCCTTGCCCATTGTTGAATACCCTACACAGAAATCCCAGCTGACGGCCCAATAACAGACCTTATGTGGTTGGTCAAGTGGATGCACGCAATTAGACAGATCTAACTCGCTCCCAGGTCCGATCCAGACGAGGAAAGAGAAGATTTTGCAATATCTCCTCGGTATGGGCTGTTCATATACTTGCTAGAACAGAGATAACAATCAAATATCAGCGGCGCGGGATACACTTTCGGCTCAGGAATAGTCCACAAATTTCTCGAAATGAACCGAATGTCACACATCCTGCGCGCCCACCAACTGGCCATGGAGGGTTACATGACGATTTTCGACGGGCATCTTTCAACCGTGTGGTCGGCCCCGAATTACGGTTCCTTCTTCTCCTCTCTTTCTTCGTGATCTAATTCACATCGCAGCCTACCGCGCCGGAAACGCTGCAAGCGTCCTAGAAGTTGGTCCGGGCGGCACCATGCATTTCAATGTGTTTTTCGCTGCGCCAGAAAATGACAGGGACGGTCCCATACAGCAGGCAGCCCTCAATGCGAACGGAAAGGTAAAAGGAACGTCTCTATCGGTTCTCCTGGCCCTGAATCCTCCTCTAGTTGCCAGAATACTTTTTATAGTCTATGTACTGTTGTAAAGAAAAATGGGAAATAAACTATTATGTACTATCACACTCCGGGTCTTTGTAAATGACGCGGGTGAGTCGGAATCAAATCCCAGAAAAGGGTCGGACTCGGAGACTCCGTGGAACATCTTTGGAATGGGTACGTGTAGTCGTTTCATGAAAATAACCACCCGATTAGTCTCCCGTAGTCAGTCTCCACAAGATTTATGATAGTCGATAAATCTATTATATGGAGATGCTAAGGTATTGAAAATTCGGCAATTATTTGCCAATTACATCTCCTTTTCATTTGAAGCAGGAATTGGCGACTGGTACATCCCTATGGAAATCATCCATTTTTTTTTTCCATTTTCGTCGAATGGCGGAGTGGTAACGTAATCGGAATGCTGACCAAGCTGAGCGTCAAGTTGCCTCTTGCGCGGTAGCCTGTCTTTGACAAGGAGATCGGCATATCTCGTTAGATGTCCGATCCATTTTTGCCGATTTTTGCCGTTTCCGTACACCCATTTTCCCTCCAAATCCGTGCGCATTGATATCGGGTGGCCCAAATTTGGGCTCGCTCCGTCCGCACAAGTGAACGGACCTCTGAGCGACGCACTTCCATCAGCATAAGGGATCGGACCTCCATCGAGGCGACTTCCGTCCGCATAATTGTGAAAAACACTTATATACATGCAGCAGTAGACGTAGTGACTGTATTAGACTATTGAAAGCTAGATAGGTGTACTAATCCTCCTCAATATGCTCTGTGTCCTCTCGCAGCACAACAAAACTCAAGGGTTCCTGGGGACCGGTATCGACGTTCTTGTACTTGGCCATCTTCACGAGCTCTTCGATGGCGATACTGAGGGAGTGCTGGTGCTTCTGGAACTTCTGGAACAAAGCAGTCGCGACGAGCCTGAGTCGGATGAGTCATGACCAGTCACCTTAGGTAGTCGGCGGCAAGTCCAATTTGGCAGCCTACATGAGCCTGCATGGCGCCTTTCATTTAGTTATTGTAAGTAGGCAGAATCTTAGTGTAGCGGTGAAGGAAAAGCGCACTGAAGTGGTGTGCACAAAGTCGAGAGTCAACAGGGTCACGCATGTGACACGACGCGAAAAGGTTGCGAATCGTTAGACGTATAGCTCTCGGGGGATGCTTAAAGGCCTTGAATCTCAGACGGAAATATTCTTGAAATTTTCAATAGACATGTGAGAAGTAGCTTATGAACGGCGGGCTTTGCACTGGGCATGTAGGAATATTATCTTGACGCGTCAAAGTTAGCCGAGTCGCGTCGGTGATCACCGTGCGTGACTGCTAGTCAATTTGTTTTTTCTCCCTCATTGCGCGCATAGCACCGGTACGCCATATGAAAATGGACAGAGGAATTGAGAAGAACGGAACTGAAGGCCCTGCACGAACTGAGATTGTAAAATGTAAAATAACATCAAAGTGTGAATTAATTGAAGCATTGTCTTGAGAAACTTAAACAGGAAAGAAGAGAAGGTATGCGCAAAAGGAGCAAGACAACAAATATATTCGGAGACAACGGACAGGGATGGGGCCCCACGCGCCCCAAGAACCGCCGCCCTGAGTTCCCTGCGCCTGATAAGCGGATCGGACATGGTACCCGACCGGCCACTTCCGTCAGCGGTATATATCGGACATGGTGCTCCGTTGAGGCCCGAAGCGTCCGCATTCGTATCAGACATTGACCCCATTTTTGGGCCAAATCCGTCCGCACAAATATCGGACGTGTCATGGAGTTTGCCGATCTCCTCTTTGACACCATCGACCTGTTCGGCCGCCGTAGAGGTTGGATAGTCCCTGGACTTGCCATGTCTCACAATGGCAAGCCCGTAACTCCAGAATCAATTTACTACAATCCGTTCGCGCAAGAGCGCCAGACGACGACAGCTATCGATGTTCCCTACCTTTCGGACAGCAATCAGCGTCCAGCAGTACGGCGGAGAGGTTCGGGCTCTGACAGCACAACGACAAGCTCGGCTAGTTCAAGCAGTGGTCTCAGTGTATTCACGAACACACCCAGACACATGCGCATCCAGACTGGCGGGGTGGCGAGTGGCCATCATCCTCTACGGAGCGCGGACTTGTCTTCTGGGTTTCGCAATGGCGCTGGCATTACTCGGCCCCAGCTGACGCGTATCCTGAATATCCCGCCTTTGGTAGATGCACCTCCTGTTCCCGGTGCGGAGATGACAGTAGCAGAGTCTACTGGGGACGAGAAGGTTGTATTGGTTCATGAGGTGAGAATGCTCTGATCTGCCTTTAAAAAAATTGACCGGAATTCAGATAACACCACACGACTCTCTGGCCGGTGTGTCTCTGAAGTATGGAATTAGCATGGCAGAGCTGAGGCGGGCAAATCATCTATGGGCTTCAGACCCTATTCATCTGCGTAAAGTTCTCTATATACCCCTCGACAAGACTTCTCGCGCAAAGGAGTTGGCCCCCACACCTCAGCTTGTTCCTACAGAGGATACAGAACAACTGTCGCCTTCACCAACCCGTGCCGACACTCTGGGACCCATGTCGACTATCCGTCGTATCCCCGCGTCTGAACTCTCTTTCTTCCCTCCACATGCGAGGACGCAGCCCGCAGATCCACCGTCACCGCCGGCCCAACCAGCTGTTCGGACCAAACACCCACATTCACGTCATGCGCGTTATGCTACGACGCCCGCATCCTCCTCCTCCACGCCGGGAACGTCAGCCTCGCCCTCCCTCACCTCCATCCTCACAGCCCTCCCCATTCAGCCTTCCACACGCGACACTATCATCGCGCGCCTGTCCTACGACAGCACCGGCACAACCAGTTCCAGCTACTCGGATCATAACGAGGGCCACGAGCTCGATGACGTCCGCCGCGGCGCCTCGCTCGACTCCGTCTTCCCGGCATCCAGCGAGGCGACGCCCAGGGCGAAATCGCGCGAGGCAGGCCCGTCTACGTCCCCCGCGCGCACGCATGCCCGCACGGCGTCCGCTTCCTCGGCGTACGTCGGCGGCGGCGCGCAGTATCGGCGCGCGGGCCCTCCACGCACAGTGCAGCTAGAGCCTTCGCCGGCCATGCAGTTGCCTTTCGGGACGCTACGCCGGAAGGCGCACACGGACGAACATCTGAACGGGGACTTTGACCTTCTGGGACTTGGGAACGGGGAAGGGGAAGGGGAGACAGTGGATCTGGATCCGTGACTTGGTCTTGTCGAGCCAATATGGTTTCGCCTGCGCGCCCATCGTCACCATAGGTTGGCCTCATTGATCCTTCGTCAGCGGGGGCTGTGGACAACGAGAGTTTCACAGTGGTAGCGGTGGACTTGAGATTCAAGATCGCTGAGAGGTGCGTCCCGGATCGGATGGACATTTCTTGCGACTGATCGCCGTCTACCTAGCCTATACTTCCTGTCAATCCTTGAACCGCTGATCGGGTGCAACATTGGCGTATCATCATAGATATTATGCATGTCGAGAACCCCAGTCGATAGTGTACAGTGCACTGAGTATGTGCTATGGCTTGGCCTAATAATACTGTAACTAATTGTCCTCACATAGGCGCTTGAATTTGATGTAGCAAGGATTGCCTCGCAGAGGCCTCGGCTGGAATTCCGTAGTGCTGGCATCAACAATAGCTCTGGCGGGCGCAAATCGGTTACCCACCCCATGGAAGTCATTCAAGTCCACCCGAGGAATTGTTTTGGGTATATTCCCTGAGCCATCGATGACCTCGAACTCGAAAGTCGAAAAGAACATCGCCATAATCAGCTTGACCTCCAGTTTCGCGGTCCGCATCCCCGCGCAGACGTGGCGCCCTGGCCCATTTTTCTTGATCAGATCGGCGCTGAATCACCACGCTATTCCGCCACTCACCCGCTCCCCATGCGAGGAACGCCAACGGCGCCCTCTTGTCCTCCTCCCTTCCCGCGTCGTATCTGTGCGGGTCGAATGCGAACGGCTCTGAGTAGATGTCGGGATTGTAATGCACGTCCTTGATCGGGTAGGCGAGAAAATCACCGGCGGGGATCCGTTTGTCCGCCAGTACCATATCCTCCCCAAGGTTGCGGCGCAGTGCAAGCAGCTCCATCGTCATCCGCAGGGTCTCGCGCATCACCACGTCCGCTACCGGCAGTTCCGTTTCCCATGCGTTCACGGGGATGCTCGCCAGACGTTCGTGAATCGGTTCCGTGGACGCGGCGTCGGTGTGGTTAGAGAGTAGTGTTTGGAACTCGGCGTACAGCTTGTCCTTCCACTCAGGATGCATTCCGACGTAGAGAAGGTTCCAGGTCACTTATGGACCCAGTGCGTTAGCGTGGTGTCGGCATGGATCTATGCATGAGCCCACCGATGAAGCCGGTGTTAATAAATCCGACGTGTATGAGACCCAAGACGAACTGTACGGGGTTTGAGAGGACGGCGCTCGGGATGTAGAACTGTGCATACCTCGACCACATTTTCTGGACCAAGTCCAGCTCCGAGAAGAACATCAATGGCATCGCTTGAACGTACAGACGCGGCGCGTCGGATTTCCACGAACGACTTTACCAGCTCGAAGATAGCAAGGTTGTTCTCTTGCTTTGCCTTCCTAGCGGGGCTTGGGAGCCACGGTAGAAGAAGCGAGGCCGGCGTAGTATTCTTCTCTATGTTGTCGAGGAGCTGCGACATTCGGGACACTGCACCTTTATCTTCAGCCAGCTCACGGCAGCTGGCCAGGCGCACAGTCAATTGGAACACGATCTGCGTCGGGTTTCAGTACATGGTCTCAAAATGAGCTGAAGCCGGCTGGATTACGTCGTTGAGTTCTTTGAAGGGATCGATTCTCCCCTGGGAGCCCCAGCCAGCCATTAGCCTGTCCGTGTCTTTCAAAAGGGAGGGAAGCACTGGGGGGGGGGGGGGCTCAAATTGACTTTCAGCGTGGGGAAAACATCACTCGCCATCGGCCATCCTCTCTTTCGACAATAATTCTGAAAGTTGTTTATGGAGAAACTGGGTATTGTATTCTGCCCTGTCGACGTCGACGTCCCGAATGCTGGGTGATGTGCCAAAAAGCAGCTTGTAGCCTTCGGGCAGATTTAACGCCTTATCGGTGAAAAAGGCCTGTCGAGCCTCCGTTCCGCGCATCGCGACCACATGGTGCTGTAGACACAAAAAGAAATTATTCTCCTTGATACCGGACACGACGCGCGAACTTACCTGCAGAACCCGAAATCTAAACATCTGTACGCCCGTCTTTTTGAAATTAGACCAAAGGAAATCATCCCGCCTTGAGAAGAAAGGCCAAGCGGCCAACAACGAAAAGCTGCCGAGTTCAGGTATATTCAGGCCATTGTTGCTCTTCTGAGGCTTGGTGCGATAATATGTGAAGATGGTCGACAAACAAAGAAGGGACAATGCCAAGATAATGGTGGTCAATCCGTACTCTGAAGCCATGATAGCTGCAGTGAGTGTGAGTGTTGGAAGATGAGAGTCGAGAGACCCCTAATATAGGTTGGGTAGATGTCGGGCCGCCGAAGTCGAGCCAAAAATAAGCCAGGGAATTGGAGAATGTTTTGAGGGAGAATTCATATTGGTAGAAAATTGGCTTTTTTGAATTTGGATCCAAGAACTTTTCTGACCTATTCCTCTCGCTGGTAAGAGATGCTCTGGTTGAGGAGCGCTAAGGCACAAGCCAAACAAGCCCGTTCCGGCAAGGAGTCGGAGAAAGGCACGAGACTAACCTACAATGTCACCCCATTATTCGATAAGTATGGAAGATGTCGCAGACTGAAATTAGAACGTAAAATGTTACCTGAAACGATAAAAAACCACCCACGTAGCAGAGGTCAGACGATTCAGCATACATTCCGCGCGTCAAACAGGCACAGCGCTGGTGTCGGCGAGGACACATCAAGAAACCAATGGTACTCAAGCGTTGTACATAGTCCCTCTTGACACTCTAGAGCTTAGATCTGTCCGGGGCGTTTCTCGTGCTAAAAGCGTAGGCCAGCCTAACGAGAGTCTGAAACCGTCAAGTTCGTTTGTGGATTCTCTAAAATTAATCTAATTAGAGTCCATCTATCCGGGACTGAGTCATCGTAGAGGAAGAAAGATGTGCCGGACTCGGAGTTATTCACCAGCTTCGGTAATTCGATCCGAACTTTGAAGCGCTCTAAACCACGTCCACGACATCCACAACGGGATTATCTGACGATGTAAAAGCTTCGAGTTCCCTTCCCTCGGCCACATATCGCACTTCGGATCACTAACGAGGAGGCGCGGTTGTGAGTATGCACTTTCCCAGGACCTCCCTCTATCAATGACCCTTTTCGCCGATTATCGCGATTTGTCGGGGTACCGTTTGAGTTCAACCTTCAAGAACGATCCTGTACTGGGCTCGATGCACTTTCGACCCTGTCTAGCAGAGTGACCCGTTTATGGGTTAGACTGAGGTCGTGCTTCAAGTATCGCCTCTTAAACGACCTTGTTACATACTCGACCCACTTTCGCTTGCCTTTGGCTTCCCTTATCAACCGTACCCCCTGAGTGGGCACTTTCATGCACACCTTTGTTACTCAGCTCGACATGTCTCTGTACCCTGTCCCCTTCGGTGCGAACCTCTGTGGTCGTCCCTCGCACGCCTCCAGTTGACGGTGTCTCAAATACAGGCGAGACGCTTAACGACATCGCCCCATTATCAGTTGAAGACGTGCTTGGCTTATCTGTCGCCATTTTGGTGCCCTGTATTGCCCTGTCCTCTTTGAGTCTATCAGGTGTCTTCCCAGGTGAAATTATACACCCACTCTTTGGCGACGGCTGCTGTTTATTAACTGTCATACAGCACCTGCTTTAGCCGTGGAGGCCGTTATGGTTCCAACAATTACCGTTGTTCCTGCTCTCGGCCTAAGCGCTGTACTCTGTGCTATGGCCGCATGTTGCGTTGTTTTCGTTGGGGCATTTTATGGGAGATGGAAAGGCCAGTATCTATTGTCGTAGGTGTAAGGCTGAAGTGAATGTATTCTCAAGTTCCGGTGGATTTCTCAACGTGCCCATTGCTAAACAACCCATTAGCAGACGCCGCGGCATAGATCTCTACACCATCGTGTGAATTCGCTGTGATCCTTCCGCTCCGTTTCCCATCCTGATTCCTTAACACCTAGACGGTTGTGTTCAGATAGGCTTTTCAACGCAGAGAAGGAACGTGTCATTACATAACTCATTGCGCAATTCCTCGTGGTGACCTGCGCCTCGCCGCCATCCTTGACTTGGCAACGTCGCGGATCGACAAATTCCAAATATTCGTTGTGCTAGCAAGGTCGGTTCATCGGTTCAAGCTTCAATGAGTAAACGTCAGCCGTCCGGCTCCAAACTTGAAACTGAACGGTCCGAACAACGTCCTCGGAGTTTTCATCCCGCTACTCATTGCGTATTTATTTTAGGTGTCCGTTGGGAGATAAGGCAATAATAACGATGTCGGCCGCAATTGCAACAACTAGCTGGCGTCCATCGCAGCTGCCACACGGAGATTGCGTGAGTGAGGACATCCGTCCATGGCAGCTTCACAAAGAAAAGTGGTCATCTGAATCTCTACTTTGATGAAAACGTAGGGTGAGGGGAATAGATAAACAGGTTGCGTTCACTCACGAGACAACGAGGCGTCGATGAGATGCCCGTAATGTTGACCACTTGGTACGTTGGGCTTTCAGCCGGGGTCGGCACGGAATGGCGCCCGATTTTGATCTTGCGTGCTGAGTTCAAAATCTCACACTCAGCGGCAAGTCCCGCGAGGCGTTTCACCAAAAAGGATTTCAGGTTGCCGTTGTCGAATCGAATCTCGAAATCTACCAGTTGGCCGTTCGCGTTAATCTGCTGCAAGGTATTTGACTGCGCGGGGCCCCTCCGATCATTCCTGAGGCACCATCCTTCTCATTTAGAACATGGTTGATTGTTGATAAAAAATAAACTTTGCCAGTGCATCCGTCTATCAGAGACTTAGTAACCGCTCCACAACGGACGTGTGCCAATGTGAGTAAAATATTTGAATTAAATTCTGTGCTCATGCTCTGTTAATCTCCGACAGGGTTCTTTCTGACTGTCCAGAATTTCCCCGAAACAACAGGTGTTTTCGCGCAGGAGCTCCGTTAGCGCCTGGAGGTCATACGCTGGTGCGGCGGCATCGGAAGGGCCCGATCTCTGTTTGGTCTAGGCGCTTGAATACGAGGAAGCTGGCCGGTTTAAGTATTCGGGCTATGAGTCGTGTTCTCAGGGTCAGGGCTTCTCGTGACCGGTCCCCGACATAAATATCGGAGGAGCATGGCTCAAATTTACCTCCCAAGTTCCCCAACTCAATTCTACCAAATGCCATTTTATCAACCCAATAACCCAAACTTGAATACAACAGAGCCGCCCCCCGTATATGACTCGCCAATGGCACCTGGCCCCCCCGCTCCGACTCGGAAATCGGGAAGAACTATGCAAGTCATGGTATGTTTATGAGTTCGTTGGAAGTACATATCCCAGTTGCTGATTTTTTTGTAGGTCAATCTTGAGGCGGTTAGTCGATTATACAGACATCCCCTCGCAGTTGACGCCGTCCCCGTACTCACCACCAGCATATATAGGACCAGTACGTCGACGTCCGACTGAATGCGGATTCCCCCTGGATCGTCGGCATTGTTCTTGCCGTCTTAACGGCCGCCGAAAGGGTGATTCCAAATCCTTGACACTGGCAGGCTTTCATATTAGTCTTACTCGCTTTTCCTTAGGCCTTCGGGGTTCACTACGAAATTCGGTACAATTCTGGTGGTCGTGTTTTCACTGCAATATTTCCTGCGAATTCTCCTCACATTCGAGTCCGCCAGTGACCGTATTGAATCGAATATATATTATATCGGTGTAGGAATCTATCAGCCAGATGGCCCTTGACCTCAGCCGTAAACATCTATGACTAGCCCTTACTGAGCATTGATGCGAGGTTTGGCGCAATCGCGGGGTCAAATTTAACTTCAATACAACACCCGTCCTGTATATGATACGAGCTGAAACGAGGCTGTCGCACAGACCGTCGCGGCCTCAAAGGGAATCTGTTAGCCCACAACACCTCATGTCTCTGCTAGTCAGCGGTCCGTTGGAATCGCACCAGCGCACAAAAAGATACATACCCTGGGGCAGGCCGCAATTCACACAACCTTTCTGCGGGATTAATAGGTGGAGCACGTCGCCGCTAGAGCGCTTGATAACAACCAATTCTCCACGTTGTGGGCCACAAGACTGGATTTTGACGCTATAATATGGTTCGGTTCCCCGATAGACAATGAATACGTCGACGCCAAGGCACATTGTTGGGCCCCTGGCCCGGACCACGCACTAAGCTCCCGCTATTAGACACGCGACGGTGACTTAGGTCGATCTAAAACTTTGGCGCGATGATCAACTAGTACCAAAATGTTAATACACTGTACACAACGGCCTTAGAATGCTGTATATCACCGTAAAACGCCCCAGGTACAGGTTTCTTTGCAAGCCTGTTCTTCTTTGTTCTCCTTCGGGACGCAATACGTCCCCGGAAACTGTTCGCTATGTTACGAGGCACCGCAGGATCACCGAAAATCTAGCGAATCGTTGTTTGGTCTTCCGTGGCCAGACAATACGTCCATATGGAAAGAAGCTAGGTAGTGGAGGCCATTGAAGAAGCAACGAGGATATACGGCAGACATCAGTCGTGCATGTGTCCACATTCTATTTGTGGAACCGATACGCACTCGTACAGAGCAGCTGTATAAGCCGACGTTCGACATAGTTACAATGCTCTATCCGATACAGGGTCCGCGTCCAGAAGATAATGCAAAGGTCGTCAGCACTGACAGCTCCGCCTCGTCATTTTAGAACGATAAACCGCTCACACACCAGCGCCGTCTCCGAGATATTACCCCGACGGCGGGCTCCAGCTACTCCAGGTTGGAACAGATCGAAAGCCGCTGCATCCGCTCCGTCTGAATCCATGTCGGCTTGATTTCCAAGGCACAGGTCGATGGCTGAGGCATCGATCGCGATAGCCTGCCACGGCTTCCAGACGTAGACCTCCCTCCCTTCGGCGAAGTCCTCTGGGTTGCGGATGTCCAGCTGCGCGTGTGGCTGGGCATGAGCCGGAGGCGAGATAGAGGAAAACGAGAAAAGGACGGCCCAGATACCGTCTTTAGACCTTGATGGTCCTAGCGGATCAGGAGTGGATGCGGCGAGGAGATGGCAGAGCGCCACCCCTGGAATAGACAGCTTGGATGACGGGTGAGGCACGGGGGAGGGAATATGTAGAATATGCACGATTCGGAGACGCATGTCTGGGTTGAGTCCGCGCCGTGCCGACGACGTCGATGAAGACAGCGAGTGGGCCATCTCTGCCTCCCAGAGTGAGAGGGAGGCGTGAGAGCGATCGTATAAAGCCGCTGCGCGCGCTGCTATCCCGTTGCTGCTCCCGCGAAATGTCGTCAAGTTCGGCATTTAGCATGGTACACGAGCAAACGCACCGAACGAATTTTTCCTTCCCTTTTCCTTTCTCGGGACTCATCATGATCCCTCTACGTTCGTCGACGTCATCCGGTGTGCTTAGGAATTGGATGTCGGGGTGCTGGTCGTGAAGGAATATGGATGCAAGCTCAGAGGCTCCATTGTCGGTGAACAAATCGTTGGCGCGAGCGATCAGTGTTGTGGAGATAGTACGGAGGGTCCGGTTAGAAGACGCAGGCGTAGGAGCGGGAAGTAGAGGTGGCGCCAGTGGTTTGAGGGGAGCAATTGACTTGGAGGAGGACGCAATGGGCGCAGGTGGTGCAGGCGGAGGGGCGAGCAAGCGCAGCGCAGCGTTCTTTAAAGGAGGAGGTGGGAAGATTGGCAGAGGCGGGGGACGCGGAGCAGGCGCCGGGTTGGTCACAGACTTGGATTCAGCATTATATAATGGCACTGGTGGTTGTAGCGCTCGCATGACACGGTGGGGCTTTGGAACGTTCCGGTCCTCAGAATCTACGAATTTGGAGGGTCCTTGCACTCTGCCAGCCTTCGCGCGCTTTATGGCAGGTGCTAAATCAAAGCCAGAAGTGAATTTGGGGACAGAGGATTTGGTAGTCGGTTTTATTGTAGGTTTTGAGAAACCGTCGGGCCGAATCATGAGACGAGCTCGTTTGCTCGGCGTTTCGCTATGGGATTCCTTGTGCATATACAGAAGTTAGATCGACCACGGATAGTTTCAGAAAGAGTCTTCCACCCACATATCCTTCATTCCGTTTCGACATCCGGGTAGCAATTCGAATAACGCTTCACCAAGAGAAGTCGGAGCCAGTTATCCTAGTCTTCAAATTAGGCCGAGAATAAAGCGCTGGAACTGAGGCTCTGGTGGCACCGCTGAATACTTTTCTACTTGTAGAGGATGAGGAGAGCACCACGGTCAGGTGGTGACCAAACATGAGCACCACAACACCGCCACTGATACAAGGTGACGCGAGTTCCTCAACAATACGCGTTTATTGCAGTTATTGTCCCCACGGGGCTCAATCTTCCAGACCAAGAGAAGCTCCAGAAACAGCATTAGCTGACACAGTGATTTTCAGGATCCGACCATCTACTCGCAACAACAGATAAGCAGTTTTGCTTTGCCGACTGATTGGTGTTGAATCTGCTCCCCCAAATCCCGGATTCTTCACCATATAATATATTAGGTGTGGCCCCTTGCGCAGAAAGTCCTGTGTCTCGTACACAAGGTCAAATCCGAGCTCGTCGAGGTCGGGTTTTTAGCCTGCTTGCCAAAGATATTAGATAACGCAGGAAGTTGGGCGCTGCGGTTAAAATACTACAACATCATACTTATCGATCATTCTTGCAAGTTGCAACCACTGCTTCCATGGATCCATTGTCACTCAATCAGAATCAGCTGTCCAGTCCTACGACTACGAAAAAAACCTCATTGGGAGGTTTGAAACATTTTGGAGCACAGCGCAGACCAGTATGATGCAAACCTATTCGGAGATGTCACTGCCTCGAGCACGGTGGAGACCGGCGCGCCCGGACGCTTCGATTTTGGTGCCGATCGTGTTTGTCGATTCGCGGTAGTTTCACGGTGATCAGAAAGATTATCACTGTCAGAGAGGCCTTGAGTCTTCTACGTCTTCTATGTGGCGTCTTCCTGATATCCATCTTCATCTCTCGGCTCTTGAACAGTCAGCAAGAAGACTGAAGGTTGGGCGCGCTCTGAACAAAAATGCTCAGAACCGGAACGCGGAGCAAGAACACGCCGCCGGTCGGGGGGGCTTGCTCGAAGAATTTCGTCTTCTCGATGACGTTGAAGAAAATGATATTGAAGCAGTCGCATAGGTGAAATACAAAAGTAGAAGATCATGTACTAGGAACGGTTCAATATAGGGGAGGGTGGGTGGGTGAAGGAAATGTTACGGAAGATTGTCCGTTTCCGGGATGGCCGCCGGGTCGAAGATTCAGGTTTAGGTGCTGGTAAGACATGGGCAAATGAGAAGAAAAGTGACAGCTGAGAGTGAAGCTGGTAGGCTATGGTGAACTGGCCGCACTCAGTCGTCAACGGAGAGCTGGAGAACAAATCCGGACTGGATCACCTGACGCTCAGATGGCGATCTCTGAGACTCCCGCGAGGGATCCGATCGATTGCATGACATCGCTTAGACCGAAGTTATGATTAAGGCACGTTAAGACTCATATTGAATGTTCTTACAGGTTCTTACCGCATGGTTGAAACATAAAGCCCCACCAGCCTAGCCCCACAATTGGATCCGGGTTACTTACTTAACTTGCGCGGACTGCATAGCTACGCGCGGCGACGCAATTGTGCCGGTCGCGTAAAAAGGCCGCTCGCCGACGGCGAGACTCGCGGCGAATCATTGAGTCGAAAATAGTGAGAGAGATACGAACGCCTGCAAAAATGACAGAAACGAGCGGAAGTTAGAACCGTAGGACACACTTCAGGACTCAACAGATTGCGGGAGAATATTAGTTCCTCAAGAGGGGGCGCCCATGTACGATTCCGGTATCTGCCGTGGAGGAGGAGGTATATTATATTGACACACTCCGTCGTCTTCCATAAATAGTGAACTTTGGATTTTGAATTATCTTCATTCATGCGGCGATCCTCAACGTCGCCAAAATAGATTCTCAAACAACGCTTGCATTGGCGTGAAATTCGGACCGAATAGCATTTGACCTGAACCGCCACCAAAGGCTCCAGCGCTCGACCCTCAAGGTAAACAAACAGCTCTCACCGTTCTGAAAACCTGACACTCGGAATTTCATTGCATGGCTATTTCAGCGCATCAGAGAAGTTTGCCTGAATCTTTTACTCGCGAAATTTGCTATCGTCTGGCTTTCGTTGGCAACATCACGAGGAGAACACTGCTCACCTATGCTCAGGTCGAGTATCCATTACCAGCACTTTCGAGGCATTATTTAATCTGTCCTTGATGAAAATCCCTGGTTAGTCCACCCAAAACGTATCGGTAAGCTTATTCCTACTCCAAGGATTCTAGACGATCGAGTAATTTCCAGCGACCAGGAGCGGGATGAGGTTTATAGTTAACTCATAGTTTAGAAAATAATACGACCCGCACCCAAGTCATCAAGCTGAGCATACTGGATGGCACCGTTGAGCCAAATGATCCAAGGCTCGTCCGAAGAATCCGGAACTCAACGAGACTCCCGCTATACCCTTCTCGAATGTCCAGAAAAAAAGTGTGTATTTTTGGGATTCTGTCAGTTCACGGCTACCCAGTGAAGTTGCGAGAAATCGGTTGGGTGGGGCTGGACAGAGGATGTATAGCTTTGAGAATCATTGATACAACAACCACAGGGTTTCTTGCATGACGGCCAGGACGACCAGTTGCTTGCCAGGGCCAGGGGCCAGCCGTGACTGAGGGTGAGTGGAAAGAAGGCACAAACAGAGAATCAAGACTTGGACCGTCGTTCAATATGGTTGCGCATTGGCGGTTGCTGCAGAGGCCAGTCAAGAGGTGGTTTTGTTTCATGTTCGATTTGCGTCACAGCTGAGTGTGCTTGGCTGCAAGATGTAAGATAAACACAAGTCAAGTTGAACTTTCGGACCCAACTTTGAACTCTTTCTCATTCGATTCTCACGGAAATCCATTTTCCGGCTTTCCCGTACACTGTGAAGATCTCCCTCATCAGGTGACCTGTTTACCCTTAGAGATGGGTCGATGGCTGGCAGCTGCCATGATGTCCAAATGATGCCTCCATGGAGGCTCTCAAATTCCACGTCGACCGTCGTCGGCCGTCGCTGAATGCTGTTGTCTGCTATCAAAAATGCCGTCTTTACTTGGTATTAAATTACCGAAGCAATGGCGATGGACACTCCGGCGAGTCCCGGACCGAGTTAGAGTTTTTCATGTGTACACCGGGAATGCGGTTCGCGCGGTGTGATACTTGGAAACATGCTGAAATAATGTCCTGCTCGTGTCCACTCGTTTCAGCCTCGAGTCTCAGGCACCTCCCTATTAAGTATTCGCTTTCGGGAGTTTCGCTCCCCGACGGCGCCGTGCGCTTTGTGCAATATCTACTTGGAATTCTATCGGTTCGGACGTTCGGCGAATCTACGAACATGCTCGATGTAGCCTTATCCTCGCCTTTCGTTTCATGTATACTTTCAACGGATATCGACACGCGTGGTTGCGATACCCTGGAACTTGTTCGCGGTCCGTCGCAGGATTTAAAGCGGAATGGACCCACGAGACCCCACGTCCCGTAGATTAATCTGCCATGATGTGAGGTCTCGGATCAGCATGCGGGGGCGTTTTTTCCCGGCTATCCAACATACTGTGTAGTAGCTGCAGAAGGATCTACAACGACGGAAATGCACCCCAGATTTGATCTCTAGCTCCACGGAGCAAACTGGGCTTCCCGCGACCCATGTTATTTTTCGACCTATTTAGGGTTTTTAAATCAAGTTCCGTGAAGGGTCACCTGACCGCGACGAAGGGCAGTGAACCTTTTCGGTTTTAAACTTTAAGGTTTTCGACAAATGCAGTCGCCGCGGAAAAACCGCTAATATTATTGCTTTCCAAGACTACCCTTTCTGAGTAGTCTGTACAACATCAAATGGTATACGAGTTAATGAGGGAGGCTATTGATACAATACAACGGCATTCGTGGTTAAGTTAGCAAGCAGCGAGTGGTCCAGCGGAGTCCAAAAAACGATTGGACGTCCAATCGGATCAAGGGGTTGGACGCGGAAGGAGTCGCAGCACATTGTCGTCCATCGGGTGGCGGGGATACGGCGGGCGCCCGCGTGTGAGCGAGTTGAGCGGCGCCAAATTGCGCCACGGCCCGATCTCGCCGCGGCGCTGGACGCCAACGTCGAGCGGGACGGCGGGGTGCGGATCGTCGGGGATCTGGACTCGCGGGAGGGACCGCGTGTTGCCCCCGCTAGACGTAGACACGTACGCCCCAGGCTCGGAGTAGGGCTGCATCGGGGGGTATGCGGAGACAGGGGGCGAGCTCGAGGATGCATATGATGAGGAAGAGGACGACGACGACGTGTAGTCAGAACGCGGAGAGCCGTGGCGGTCCGTATAGGGAACCGTTGGAGGCGTGTACCATCCACCTGACGTTTGTTGGGGTTGGGGCTGGTGAGGCTGTTCCCCCTGATAGTGAATTGCAGACGGATTTGGTAAGGGGAGGCGCGCGCGGTCGTTGGAAAAGATGCCGGTGTACTGAGGTGCGGCGCTGTGGCTATTGTAGGGCTGTGTCAAAGTGGGTGCAGGAGGGGGTGCAAGTGTCGTGGGGTGAGAGCGGCGATAGTCGCCGCCGTCGTGGCGCGGGTAGTTATGGACCGGCGAGGACATGGAAAACCCATGCGACGCGGGCGGATACGAGTAGTTGAGTTGGGGCAGTTGGGAGGTGGACGGGGAGGGGGGATACGGTTCAGATTCTACTGAGCCATAAAATGGCAGCTGCTGGGCCTGTATCTGGGGCCGAGAATACGGGTCGAACATCTGAAGCGACGGGGAAGGAGCTCGGCCACCGATGGAAGTCGGAGGTGCGAGCTTGGCAGGTCGAGGGGCCAAGGGGACCAAGGGTGAGGGGAAAGGCGCGTAGACACGGGTAATGGTGGACTGTGGAGCCTCCGAGTCGGTGTTCTTTCGTTTGCCTATACGCGTACTGGTGAACATCCCTTCAGGCACCTGGAGTCCGCAAACATCTTCTATATCATCCACTGTGCCCAAGTCGTCCACAGTTCTCTGCGTGAAGTACGCAGCTGACTCGAAAGTCAACAGGGGAACGGGGATGAAAATTTGTAGACATACTCAAGTGCCATTTCCGCTTTCCTTTTCCCGTATCTACCCAGACCGAGTACGTCTGTTTTACAAGCTGTTCCCAATTGACGGGTGGCGCGCCGCCGCCACCAGAGCTATGATGCGCGTGGGTCAGAACTTGACACGAGCGCCCGTAAGACTCACCGATGGTTGTCAGAAGAGACGAACTTTTCGTAGTAGAATAAAAATTCCTGTGGGAGAGTTCAACGATGTGGACAAGGATGCTTGGAAACAATGGACACACATCCCGGACGCGTGAAGCACTCCAGCGCCTCCCCTCAGTAAAGCGCTCGATGCCGAGTCCGGTAATCTCGGTATTCGGACTGCGTTCCTCCCATGCATACACACAGCCAGTGCACAGTGCTGCCCGCTCGTCGGAATCGAGGCGCCTGGTGACCATGCGCAGCACACCCTTGCGGACGGCATAGAAGATCTTGTGGGCATCCTCGACTGACCTGATGCGGAGGTTTGTACAGGTCGGTTGCTGCGCTGCGAGCTGCCAATGCTGCTGTGGGACTGGCGGCATCTTGCAGAGGGTGCTGCAGGTTTACATGTAAGTAGGCCCAGCACAAGCGCTGGTCCTATAAACTAACCCCCGTACCTGTATACCGGATACAGCCACGACCCTGCAGGATCGCGATGTCACGCTTGCAAACCTTAACAACCCAAATTTTCGTGATTGACACAGAGATAGCCGCCGCTTTTGCGATGTCTGTACCTTGCCTGTACTTACCCGTTTTATCAGGTTTTATCTCGCTAGCCATGCCTTCGAACGCCCGTCGCGGGGCCCTTTCCGTGTGTATCGCATCAATCGAATCTAGTCAGTTGAACGCGAATCATATACCTCTGATGGAACCCCCTGTCTGCGTCTCGATGCGAACAAGACACTCAAGGACATTCTCTCTCATTCTCTGCGTAAACGTTCAACTAATCGTTGCCTAACCGTGAAAATCGCTTGAAAATCGTCCAAGCGAGCCGTCGGAAGCATTGCACTAATTGCTTCTTCTGGAGAAGCTTTCACTGTCGCGTAAAGCAATTCAACTACCGCTCAAAATAACGGGGTGAGTTCATGTTCTCCTCGTTCTGCTCGTTCTCGAGCACAGAAACCCTCGGATTCCACGGTGGACCCACAATGTATACTCTGCGGCGCCAGGAAAGACGGGCACAAATACGGACGCACCCCGGAATCACGCCCCCCTAACCTTGTGCTCTAGCTGTCAGTGGCGTTTTGTGCAGCCTTGTGTCTTAGTGCTTCGACCACGTTTTATCGCAAGCCGGTCCGGATGTGCCCTTGTTTCCAGTTGTTTCCTCAGACATCGCGAGATTCGGGCCCGGGTCTCCGCCGCAAACGCGGTTAGGGGCATCCAAATCCTCCATTTGGCATAGTATTCATTCTGCCTGAAGCGAGGATGCGTATCTTTTCACCCCAGCAATTAATTTCTTGTCCTGACCTTGCCCCTTGGGACGGGGAAAGATCATTCGATTTGATTCCTTGTTGTGGAACCGCGGTCAATTGACGTGCTCGGGAGCTATCTTGAAGGCGCCTTTCCGAGTCGCCGTCCACACAATAGGATCATATGGTTTCAACAATAAAAATGTTTGGTCCATCCACGGAGTCTATCTACTTATACATAATATGTTAACTACGGCGAATTGGTTTACACGATCTTACACGACGGCAGCGAGTGTCCATCCCTGGAAAGCGAGGAAAGCGAGGGACTATGCAGATGAGCATAAACAAAGCAAGGAGTGGAAGGCTGGTCCGAGTACGTAGTTGGTAGAACGCTGCGCGCTGCCCACCGAAGCGTCGTGGGCAGACTAAGTTAGTCCGGGTACAAAGGACATTAGCGCCTTCTCGTCCTCGGGGTGGCGGCATGGGGGTGGAATATTCTCCAGATATTCGAGAGGTGCTAGGATCTTGGGTACGCGTACGCACAGGAGCGAGCTAGGCGGCGAATAGCTGGGATAGGGCTGTGAGCGGATATTGTTTGTCGATCCGCACAGGAACGATTGCTCAGAGAATTTTGTCCGCCCGGTCCCTTTGGCAGACCGCGCGCTTTTGTACATCCCGGGCGGGGCCCTCAGGCCCGCGAGGTAAGGAATATCATCGACACTGCTCAGGTAGTCGACCGAGTCCTGGGTGAAATAGGCAACTGCAACAGTGTGATTGAGCTCACTTCGGCTGATTGTAGGGACATGTTAATTAAACGTACTGAGGTGCCATTTCCGTCGCCCGTTGGCCGTCTCTACGAAGACGGAATATGTCTGCTTGATGAGGTTTTCACGAACGAGGACGTGGGAGGGTCCGTATCCCAGCGGCGAACTACGGTCATAGCTTCAGTGTGCAACCGAGGAGCGGAGCAGATGCAATGGGACCCACGCAGTCTCCGAATCATATCCTAAATCGATATCAATGGGGTCGGGGTCCTTCTCGTGGTAGAACAGGAATTCCTAAGGTAACGCTCGCTTTAGTGCGAGCCGACCTGGGCGCTGATGGTTCCTTACCTCTCTGACGCGACTCGGGCCCCATCGAATGGAATCTGTCCAACGTTCTATGCCGAGCTATTAATGACAGCGAGGTAAAATGTCAGTTGGGAAGTATGACGAGGAGGGCGGGGCGCACTGACCCCCATCGGCTCCGTGTTGGGACCACCTCGTTCCTCCCAGACGAACACGCATCCGGAGCATATGGCTCGTCTCTCTTCGGTGTCCAGCCTCCGAGTGATCATAGGCAGGATTCCCAGCGAAACGGCATGAAAGATGATATGGGCGTCGGCTGGAGTCCTGACGCGTATTCCAGTGCAAGTTGGGCGTTGCAACGGCATAGGGGGAGAGCGGGAGTGGGCGTCAAGCGAGGGTGAGCGAGGATACGGATGGCTCTTTATAGGTAGAGATGATAAGCGGAGGGGTGACGGCTTCCAACCTTAACTAATGGCAAGTACATATATATCGTCCAAGCGCGGGACAATCCATATGGGAATCTGCCGTAAGTCCCCAATCATTACCGTGCATTTTGATCAAAAATCTGCATCAGACTTAATGGCTAATCTTGTTCTATCTCGTGATAGAAGTTTTGCGGGTGGTATCGATAGAGTTTTAGGGATGGTTAATCCTCGAACGGCCCGGCGGCGACCTGGTTTAGAAAGATCTATCCGCAAATGGGGGCTATGTCCGGATCGTCCAGCAGTGCCCCGCAGAATCGAGTTGCAAGAGTGCTTACTTCCAAAGACAAAGATCGGGGAACTGAGCAGTTACAGAATCCATGAGGTCGCCCCGTGCCACTTCACACCTTCGTTGACAGAAACCCGTAGAGACCGGGACGCCAGACTACAGCTTTCACCGCGTGATAGCCTATTCCAGACGCTGGACTAGCACAGGCTTTGCAGCGCCTTGGCCTTGGATCTCCGAACCGAAAAACGCGCGATGGTGAGCGTGATAATCTTGTGGTTCTTCTACAGTGCTTTTGTGAGAAGGAGCTTGAAGGGGATACAGTTTGCCATCGGAGCTATTAGAGACGATGGCACAAGGATGGTAGGTAGAACATCAGGTTGTAGATGGAGGTTCCAATAGGAGCCATGCATTCAGAGGTGACAGTAACAGAACCAAAAGGAAGATTTGTAACCTACCATACTCTTGGGGAGACCTTGAGTATAAACTGGCGATCTGCGAATGATTTATGAATGATGCCCCGATGTGCGTATTCGACAGAATCGATCAGAGATCCATTTCTCCGGATCCGCCGGGAAGAAAAGCGGGTGGGAGCGGTAATGACGGAGGAGGGGCGGGTTAGTGTGCGAAAATAAATGGAATAGTGCCTATTAATAATTCGGAGGACTAGCCTCCGCAACAGCGTAGTCGACATGGGGAGACGCGCTGCAAAGGCGGAGGCGGAGCGGACGAAGAGTTGGTGCAGCTATTCCAGAATCCTATATTCGCATCATCATGCGAATCACGGCGTTTTAAAGTTGGAGGGAAAGTGACCAGGAAAGAGCATCCCAGAGTTGGGGCAAGAATAGAAGACAGCTACAATCAGATATCGGCTATGTTTTCCACGGACCTGAAGAGAAAACAACTTTCTATCCTTGACACAGCCTACCAATGGAGGTTCTGATAGATCGTGGAAAGGTCGTAGATAACATACGGGCTTCACAGCATTTGATGTGGATAATTGCACCCCCGGATGGAAAGGACATCTAGGACTTCAAAGAACTCTGCGGGGATGAAAGCCGGAAGAAAGTGAGTCCAGATTCCAACACGAGCATTCACGTGTCGCCCCTGGCACAGCCACATCGGGATCGGGTCTGTGGCACTGCCACTGAATGCTCTCAGTGACTCGCACTTGTGCCAGCGGTATAACTTGTCTACGCCATCCATCTGTGTCGAGGGAATTCCACCGATCTACAATAATGTCTGTGCAACAGCCCCCATGGGCCCCCCCTCAAAGGCAGCGCGAAGATCCTGTTCTTAAAGTCTACAATTCCCTTACAAAATCTAAAGTCAGTGCTCGCTTGGTTTGCTGGATCACCCTACAAACGTCTTATCTGCACGTCCAAGTAGACAGAATTCGTTCCTCGCGACGGCCGGCGCGTCAAATGGTACAATTGCGGGCCGACGGTATATGACGCTTCGCACATGGGGCATGCTAGGTACTGCCCATGAAAAAATTCAAAAACCCTAGTGTTCATACCCTGGAGTACAGAAACTATGTCACTCAGGATATCCTTCGGCGCATAATGTCGGACTACTTTGGCTACGACGTGCATTTTGTGATGAATGTGACCGATATCGATGACAAGGTTTGTACTGGGTGCTGCTGCAAGCTTCTCAACCCTATCACTCCTATGCTCATCGTTTCGCTCAGATAATCAAGCGGGCGCGCCAAAACCACCTCCTTGATAAGTTTCGAGAAGAGACAACAGGAGTCTCGCCCGAGTTAATCACTCAAGTGCATGCTGCATGGCGGATCCATGTGCGAGAACAGCTCCGACAGGGCCTACCGGCGGGCGACGCGCCGACTGAGGGCAATGAGGACACATTCTGGCCTCGCCTTACCGAGCTAATCCAGAACAAGGATTGGAAGCAAGAATGCTTGAGAAGAGACGAAAAGTTTGACATGCATTTCTCCTCCGCGGTATGTCCGTCCAACCATATCACCGTTGGCGATTAAATAAACTCTTACTCTGGCATGACTGACGTACGCACTTCGCAGAGTCAAACACTTGCAGCACTTCAAGTTGCCCGTGATCAGTTAAGCACGGGAAACAGCTCGCAGGAAGCCGCGCACAAGCTCATCGCCGACTCCAAGGACATTCTTTCGCAGGCGTTAGACGACCAGGTGGGTCGTGTCGTGATTTTTCAGCCGACGCGTTCGTTTATCATGCTTTCTGGTAGTACAAATCAACGGTGACCGATCCTAACATCGCGCGATCGCTTGCGGCCTACTGGGAAGGTCAATTCTTTGACGACATGGCCCGGCTGAGGGTGCGCGAACCCGACACGGTCACTCGAGTAACAGAGTATGTCCCGGAGATCGTCGCGTTTGTTGAAGGAATCATCAAGAACGGCTTTGCCTATGAATCCGAGGGAAGCATCTACTTTGACACCGAGGCGTTCGACAAGAGTCCCGGCCATGATTACGCCAAACTGGAGCCTTGGAGCAAAGGTAACAGAGAGCTACTCGAAGATGGCGAAGGTCAGTGCGCAAGGTGCTTGCTTCGACAACCATGCTAACTAACATTTGTGTTGTTGTTCCGGTAGGCGCGTTGTCACAAAAGACCGGTCGTCGATCGGCAGACTTTGCTTTGTGGAAAGCTTCAAGACCCGGCGAACCCTCATGGCCATCTCCATGGGGTCCTGGTCGCCCTGGCTGGCATATCGAGTGCTCCGTGATGGCCAGCGCTATTCTGGGGGACAATATGGACATTCATTCTGGCGGAATTGACCTCGCATTTCCGCATCACGATAATGAAATGGCTCAATCTGAGGTACGCTTTCTGATAATCGAATATGTTGGCGTCTGATTTTTCACACTTGCAAGGCGTATCACGGATGCGGTGCCTGGGTTAACTACTTTATCCATTCTGGCCATTTGCACATCGAGGGGCTGAAAATGAGCAAATCATTAAAGAACTTCATAACGATCGATGTATGTTTGTATGGATCTCTTCTCCCGCACGCACGGGTACTAAAGAAATCGTAACAGGAGATCCTTCAAAAATACACTGCGCGCCAACTGCGCCTCGCTTTCTTAACGCAGTCATGGAGTGCCAAGATTGATTTCACGGACTCCTTGATGACGGGAGAAGTCCGCAGTCTGGAGACGACGATAAATGTGATGATGCTTCTGACTCTTCTGTTTTGCGCTCAACATTTTGCGTATGTCGTATTTTAGAACTTTTTCACGAATGTCAGTGCCCTCCTAAGCCAAGCGGACGCCGACGCCACCAAATCTGACGGCTACCACCATTACGAAGAGCCCGAACGGCAGTTGCGTGTGGCGTAAATAATTTTCCGATTCTTGTTTTAGTCCAAAATACTCACGGCGACCGTCTGTAGACTTTACGAGAGCCAGTACGCGTTCCGCGTGGCGCTCTGTGACTCATTCAATACCCCCGCAGCAATCAATGTTATCAGGGACCTAATCACTCGGACCAATGTGTATATCACGGCGCGGGGCAAGGCGCTGAATATCCAGCTGCTGGAAAACGCCGCGCGCTGGGCCGGACAGATGTTACGCATATTTGGCCTCGGCGCGGGCCCTACGGAGGAGCTTGGGTGGGGCCAGGATGATGCTGCTACTGGCGGTGTTAACGTCTGTATCCGTCCATTTCTTTGCATACTGCGCAAGTCCTGATTTAGGAATAATAGCGCGAAGAGGTGCTGATGCCCTATATCCGGTCGCTCTCCACTTTCCGGGACGGTGTGCGCCGGCTGGCTATGGGCAAGGGGGACACCGCCCTCCAGGACATCTTAGCCCTCTGCGACCGGCTCCGGGACATCGATCTCGTTCCCCTAGGAGTGGCATTGGACGACCAAGAGGGTGAGTCATTGCCTCCATCCATATACGGGCCATGTGATCGAGTGTGCAAAATTGACCATGTAGATGGGAAAGCTCTTGTCAAACTTGTCCCCCCGGCGGAGCTCATCCGCGCACGGGAGGAGAAACGTGTACAGGCGGAAGCCAAGGCTCTGAAGAAGACGGCAGCAGCCGAGGCAGAGCGCGTTAAACGGGCAGCGAGATTAGAGAAGGGACGCGTGGCTCCGCAAGATATGTTCAGGCCCCCCAATGTTCCCGAGGGAACGTATAGTTCGTGGAACGAAGATGGAGTTCCTCTGACAGATGCTGAAGGCAAGGAGCTGAGTAAGAATCAGGGGAAGAAGGTTGCGAAAGATTGGGCGGCGCAAAAAAAGTTGCATGATGAGTGGCTGGTGTGGAAGAAGGAGACGGAGACGGCGGAATGAATGGATTGTATTATCCCTGTGCAATTCTATTGTATGTGCAACGGGGTTCTTCATAAACTGCGGAGTTATCATTATCTCTTTCTATGTATGCTCATCTGTCGACGGCAGATTATCACCAGTCGCAAGCTTTGACAAGTAGCTCCGCAATTTTCTCGAGGCCCGCCTGAAATAAGACCATTGAACGGACAGCCTTTGCGGAGATTGAATGAGTGGTACCTTGTCCTCATCGTCAAACCCTTCCACGACAAGACAGTCCAAATCAAGCACGCCGAGGACACGGAGGGTACCCTCGTCGGACGGCAAGATCAGCGGACACACGAGCTCGCTTCGCGTCTCGCCATCACAGGCTATGTGGCCCGGATAGCTTTCAACATCAGAAACGACGATGGTACGCCTACGAAGGAAGGTATCAGCACATACGCCACGGGCTTTGCCAGGCGCTGTATTGATGTATTGGCAGGCAGGTTTTCCGTTGAAGGGACCCAGGAGGAGTCGCTCAGGCGCAGGCCTTCCATTCGCATGGCTTCTATTTTCCCCACGACGATTGTTGGGTTGCGGAAACAGTTGAGAATCCAGGTAGAAGCCTGTCAAAAATAGAGCATTGAGTATCGATGATCATGAACAATTATCACCAGAGAAGATGGTGGCTTAATTGAAGGGTGAGAAGTGAGATGCCAACGCACCACACCAATTCACTGCCCTTTGACCGTTTCCGAAATGTGGAGGGAAGGCGAGCAGCGAATTGTAGATCAGAGATGATGCGTTAGATAGATTTGTTACCTAGGAAATCAAAGTTGTTGGTCAAACGTTCCTCGCGAATCGGCGAGTCGCACCCAGTTTCTTTGCTGCGAGTCAAGCAACATATCGAGCTGAGAATAGGTGTGGGCCCAGAACTCGGCCTTGGTGGTGATGCTTGCCTGCCGGATGAGTGATTATGACAGAAAACTTGGTTAACCACCCACTTTTCAGGAACGAGGGCCGAGTCTGCGTGGGGCATGGTGAAGGGAGTGGACAACAAAATTTTCGGACATTACAAAGCGACGCGATATCTAATCTTATCTCGGGGAATCAGATCACCGCCCGCGTTGCACTTGTCTTCGTGGCAAGACTCCTTAAACCACAACTACAACCACCACTTGTCTTGCCGTATAACCACCACGATGGCGCCTTACCTCGAGACTGTAAAATCTTTCGCTACCGTCGAAATCACCGACGCTGGCGTCGACACTCTTCAATTTCTCGAAGCGTCTCAGGGTCTTGTGGGCCTGTTCGGTACATCGCATGCCATTCTCACAAATCAGGTCTAACCATCCCCAAGATATCCTCGGATCCGCTGCGTTCTCGGTCGTGCAGAACGATCTCAAAGGGAACATCACCGTGCGTCTAGCTAGTGCTTGCTAGCTCGCATGCTGATTATTACATCATAGAAAGTCCGTGCGCGCTACGATGCTGCCCCGGAGCTCTCTGGTACCCTAGAGAAACTTGTCGAGAACGAGAAAGGGGAGAAGAAGCGCACGGCAACTGAGGGCCTCATGTGGCTCCTCCGCGGTCTCTCCTTCACCTGCAAGGCCCTCCAAAATGCGCAGGCGAACAAGACGGAGGAGCTTTCGGCCGCATTTACAAAGTCCTACGAGGGGACACTCAAGAAGTTCCACAACTTTGTCGTCAAGGGCATATTCTCGGTGAAATCGCAGTCTCGACAATATACAATAACCTTGAATGTTAACTGAGTTACAGGTAGCGATGAAGGCCTGCCCGTACCGCGCTGACTTTTACGCCAAGCTCGCCGCGGATCCGGCCGGTGGGCCGTCCGCGTCGGATGAGAAGCTCAACGAGGAGCTCAACAAGTGGCTCGAGGCGCTCTCCTCGATCGTCGCGCGTATGGAGTCGTTCTACGAGACGGGAGGGTACGGCAAGGGGTTCTAGTGGGAATAATGTACGGATGATCCAGAGATACCAACTAACGGATGTATGGTACGCATTGAATAATGCATCAGCAAATTGACAACTTCCTTATGAGCACTTTCGTCACTTTTGAGGGCAAACCTCTTTTTCGCGCTTTTACTTGAACTTTTTTCCCCACTTGCAGCAGCTTGCCGAGCTTATTTCTTGAATGCTTTTCAGAAAAGTGCTCACATTTGGCCCTTTTAGTCATGGACTGGGGGGACTTGAAGGTTTCAAAATACTGTATGTTACAGCCCATGTACCACATTCATCTATTCCAATGAGATAGCGAGCGGACGGCGGCCCTATGCCCCAACGAGAACGGATATGCCTTTAGTTTGTCCTTGGACTGATTCAGATCCCTTGCAGCGGGACGCGATCACGACGACGACGGCTGCGTCGCTGAAGCGGCTGTATCCACAGGGAACATTTCACCAACGGGGACCGTGAGGATTCGCCACCCAACGTTAATGTTAAAGGCTCTTCCTCGCCTGTTGCATGCTTCTCATTGGGAGGCGCACATCCCAGCCATCGCTCCTTGCATGTCGGCCGCAAGTTTGTTTAGCGCGAAGCGCTTGTGATTAAATATAGGGAGCGACTTGGCCATGATGGGATGCCATAATTTAATAGGAAGTCGGACCGGCGGTGCTTCCCCGGTCAGAGGATCTATGACCGGTTAACGTTGTTGGGTTTCCACAAGGGATAAAGACGCGCTTGGGCCGCATGGGCAGACCTTCGAGGCATAGCCCCTGAATTTGAGACCTCTGACATCGGATCTCCTGCAGGTATTTTTGTGCAGCGGGTACTGCGGGCGACGGCTATAGCTAAATTAATTTCTCATCCTCGGAGATCCATCGAGAAAAATCGATCATTCCACCTGAATGGCTGCGTAGACCGACATAAATCATCTTATTAATGCAGATGGATTCTCAATCCGGGCCAAAAAAATGTAGCCGAGCAGGAAAGAAAAATAAACCGTCTATAACTCGGGAGTATGCCGTTTAAATAACTTTTACTTCTTCTGGTCCCTCAACACGGAATTCAAACGCGCAGTGGAATATTTGGCGAAATCTCCTTTTTGGGATTCTTGGACGTGCCAAGGGTCACACCACCGTGACAGACCGTGACTCCGAGCGTTCCGACTCTTTCAACTGCTTTCAACCTTTGCAAAGCAGCCAACGGCAAGGAGCCCACCGTGATGTGTGTTTTCGAGGTGTTTCATGCCACTTGTTCATACTTGTCGTCCTCAGATTCGGTGTTACGATCATCGATCAATAATTGGTCTGTCCAGCCACGAAGCTCCAGGTCCTGAAACTGCTGCAGTCCTACGGATCACCACTACTCCGTGATAAGATTCAAACGGAATCCGGCTCTCCCCTGGGAATCCCCATCCCAGCACCCAAATTTACGCGCCACTCGTCTTGAAGCTCGTTTGACCAAAAAAATAGTTGTCACCATCGTTTAAATGAGAAAACTGGAATTTGGGATGGGTTGTGCGCTACAGCCCTAGCCCATTTTTTTCCACTAACACTTATCTTCGTCCCGAAGTGGCGCCTTCCCCGCCGCGGAAGTTTTGTTGAGTGGGACGGTAATCCAACCCAAGGTGCGCCCAATATATGTCGCTCACGGAAGCGCTCTGACTTGGTCTTCATAAGCATCATTTGTATGGTCTACCCTGGGCTCGGGATCGAACCGACACCGTTGGAGCCCAACGGACACCACCCATCGCCATCTCCATCGAAACATACCCGTTTACGGTTTCCCGTCGCTGCGGATTTAAGCGAGAGGATCAATACCATGGATGTGTAGGAGGTTTCCAGAATATCGGGTCCAGAATATGCTTGTTGTAAGCGAGGTTCTTGGTGTCATCGCTCAGTACTGCTTTACTGACCATCTTCCAGTTGCGCGGGCTTCGAAGTCTGGCATTTTTCGAATCAGTAGCCTGTGTGGATGTTCCGATGTTCTTGACACGAATTCGGAATGGATTCTGTGCACAGCCGTATGCAGATATCCGTCTAGCAGCATCACATCGAGTGACTTCCAGGCCTTTCCAAGCGTGTCCGACATATTACTGAGCTTTATGGCAATATTTGAATCACGCGTCGACGAGAGGGAAACGGGGCAAATTTAACGGATAGACCTCCGTCCAGGTTCGGCACATCCGGCTGATAACGAGACGCTGACATGAGTCATGATAAGATAAGAACTGGTCCCGTCGGCGAGCGTCGGCGTGGTGCGCTGCGTCGGTATTACTACTCCAAGCATGGCGTGAAGAGTAATCTATCGCTGGTTACAAGCATGTCCCGAGACGGGCAAAATGGTCCCAATACGCCGAAGACCCAGGTCCGACATTTTCGAGGATCAAATTCTTTTTTCATTAGGCTGATATGACGTCATAGCTTCTCCGACCCTCACACGACTCGACCACAACCCACACGGGCCAAGTTCACTTGGCCGATTCAATTCCATATTCAGTCCCATATATCTGGGTTTCGTTGGATCAAACACTAAAATGAATGACTTGTACCGACGGAGCGCATTTGTGGAGCGCAGATAGCACCGCAGTCGCGGAACACTACCATCATTAGATTATCATGCCGCTGCGGGCCCCGAACGGCTCCTGGTCGTGTGCCGTGTGGACTCCGAGGCGTACTTATATTTTCACGCGCAGTCTACCGACCAACAACAAATATCATTGCTCTCCACGGGTGATATGAAACACTGGTGCCCACGACTCAACTCACCACAACTCTAGAGCCATGGTCTTCCTTCCCCTACGGTCTCGCCGCTTGCATTATACCTACACCTCAAGCGGGTGGAGGTCTCCGAGTCCCTTTCGTAAACTATTGGCGTCGCTTCGGGTGTCCCGCACTGCGTTTCTTATTTTTCTTACATTCGCCCTTTCTCTTTCCTCCATCCTACTCACTTTGGCGCTGTATCCGACCTCGCTCCGGATACTATTCGAGCTAGAAAAATGGACGACACCGGTGTACGATCCATTCACTCGGCCACCGGCAGCGGACGCCATAGCAGACACGACGATACGGCCTATTAAAGCACACCTTCAAATTCCCGACGCATGTCTCGACCAGTGGGTTGCTTTCGGTCGTTGGCGGGGCTCTTGCATACGCGTACCGGTAGAAGAATCGCACATAGATCTCGTTTACATCTGGGTGAACGGGTCGTACGTGATTCTCATGCTGTTACGAGTAGTAGTCGTGAAGGGCTGATTTTCTTCATTTTCTCTAGTGATGTGCTTCATTGGGAGTCGCGAGCGGAATTGCTCGACGCTTTGGAATTTTCCACGAAAAACGCGCGGTTTCGCCAGCACGACGAACTGCGGTACTCTCTGCGCTCAGCATTCAAGAACACGAAGTCGTGGAAGCACAGTGTCTGGCACATCGTCACGGCTGATGTGCCCGACCCCGACGAGTTTGATGATAGCCAACGACTAGGCTTGGTGCCACAGTGGTTAGACTTAGAGAGCGCGTGGGCCGGAGGCGAAAATGGGGAGCCGCCAGTGTATCTGTATCATGGTACGTCTGCATCCCATTATGGCGGGTTCTTCTCTAATCTGGAGAATCAGACAGTGAGATCTTTCATCTAACCAGTTTACCTGGTCATACCCCGACAATTGACGAAGTCGATAAATGGCGCGATGCGGTGCTCCCTACCTTTAATAGGTACGCACCCTTTCATTTCCCCAGCACCTGCTCATCAGACCCTAGTATGGCTGTAGAATCTCAGCTGGCGCATTTGGACCCCGAGATAGTATCAGAAAATATGTGTGTGATTCGCAGCTCAAAGGTGGCTGCCGCTCACAGGCATTGCAATGGACAGAATCTATCTCAACGACGACCAATTCTTCGTGCTTCCGTTGCCTCCGTCAGCCTTCCACTCGGCACTGTACGGTCCCGTATTTAGGCTGGACCCTGGTTTCATGATCCAGGCTGATGCTTCTGGAGAGGCTTATGGCGGTGGTGCGTTTGCTCAGAGGACCAGGTATACTTGCTGACTCTCCCATTCACAGGAGAATGGCGTTCCTTAGGCTGGAGTAACCACATCCTGAGTATAGAGCCTTATACCCTTTTCAGTTCCTTCAGCTTATCTTTTCTATTCTGCAGACCAACGCTTCGGCAACCGTGGCCGGGCGTATATCGGACACAATGCTCGCTCGTTCTCGTTGCCTTTGATGCACGAAGCCTCCCTCGCATTTGGGGACTACTTCGCGTTAACTCCAATGTCGCAGTTCCGCGGGTCGCATGACGTGAACAACGAGTTTGAGGTCAATACGATTTTCATGGCTACACATTTCGTAATAGAGCGACATCGCGAGGCACTGCTTTGGTCGTGGGTGGTAGCCAAGTGGGGCGGCGTTGCAGACGGGATTCTCGATGAGGAGCTGAAAGACGCGATGTGGATGGAGCTTGGAGCGGAAGACGAACATGACGAGTTGCGCCGGAATACGTCTGTCAGGACGACCAACGACGAGGTTGCGCTGAATATGCGGGCTGCTGGGCTGGAGAAACCGCAATCAGATGCTCCGAAGGAGCGAGCCAACACCACCTATATTTTCGGTACGCTCCCCCGTCACCACGTCACTTACGTTTCTGATTATTCATGTCCTTAAAGTTTCCATGGATGGTTATACGCCAAATTATAGAGGGCGGCCGAGGGAAACTCTTCTATGGCGGAACGAATGCATTGGCGAGAACAAAGAGACCGCCTGGACGGTTTTTAGGAGGCTTGCGGTCGAGAAAACACATTGCGGTGATGCAGGTAAGCACCTTGTTTTCAGCTCTTGCCGATGTTTCTTACACTCACCCAGTCATCACGGCGCTTACGGACGCATCCCCTCACGGTCTCTCCATATTTTTGCCCCTACACACTTCCTCGGCTCCTGTTCCAACTCCCGCCGTCCTCCCCTTGATCATGCCCTCAAGTCCACCGCCATTACCGGAAAATCCGCGAGGGTTTTCGGTAAGACTCATCCACCGATACGCGTATGCCATCGGAGACACGCCCTCCGAGTTCTTCGGCGTGGAGTCTGCCGATCAGGCGAAGACGTACCTCAGCTGGCTGCACCCTGACCTTGCGTTGCTTTGCGTCAACGACGACCTGTACGACGACGCCCTGAATGTGACGCGGGGAGACTTGATGCTCCGGTCATGGTTCCAGAAGAAGTGGCCAGAGAAGTTGGCGTACGAAAAGTAATCATCTGTAATATTTACCTGTGACAGTTGTACAAGAGGAACCACTCATCAAACAGAACCTGTCCCTTCTCTGAGACATTACGTATCATCGCTTCATCTTTATGGCTCGGGCAATTTCCTGTTGTGGTCTGCGGCGGACGCGTGGCGTGCGGCAAGGCGGCATAAACCACCTCTCATTACATGCGGGCGCTCTCCGAGTCCCACGGGCCACGGCAGCAAGGGGAGAACAATGTTCCGGGACTCCAAAGTATGGTGAATCCCAGGTGAATCTATCATATAATGCACAGGAACGACGCTAAATCTCGTCGGGTGGTCTCTACGATTCTAGAGGCCTTCAGTCCAGGGTTTGTTTGTCGACTCGGGCTGGTCCAAACAACCGCTAGCTTCCGCATTGCGTAATTCTAAAAATAGTTCCACGCTTACCGAGATTACTGGTTTACTCGGACCAGGAGTCATCAGCTATCGGAACCGATGGTAAGGTCCCACGGGAGCCCGACTTCTATATAATGCGCGGCTTGCAGCATTCCCCAAAACTATCCCTCGAAAGATGTCCTCTTCATCTCGCATTTGGCTTATCACGGGAGCTAACTCCGGCCTCGGACTCGCTTTGGCTCAGTATGTACTTTCTCAGGGTGACCAGGTCTGTCGATTGCTTTATATTTCATCGATTTTATTTCTAAGGTTGAAACGCAGGTAATCGCCGCTGTACGAAAGGTGTCGTCCATCCCGGAAAGTATTAGTGCAGCAAAACCCTTGGTTCTGGATCTCAACGCATCTGATTCCGAAATCAAACGAGTTGGAGCTGAAGCATTAAAAATATTTGGCCGAATTGATGTCCTCGTCAATAATGCCGGTTACTGTTTGACAGGCTACCTAGAAGAACTGGAGTGGGTCTTGAAATTTGGAATCATTCCAGATAGGACTGATTAATTCGATATCAACAGCGACGCCGATATAAAGAACCAATTCCAAACCAACTTTTTCGGCGCCATCTCACTTACACAGTCATTACTTCCCGCGTTTCGTGAACAGAAGTCGGGTCATATCCTCAACTTATCCTCTGTGGCTGCCATAACAGGAGGTTCCCCCTTCTCCATGTATAATGCATCGAAAGCTGCGCTTGAAGGTCCGTTGCATTTGGCCAGAACGCAATCCCAGAATTGACAAGCTCCGCAGCCGCAACTGAAATTCTCAGCATCGAGCTTGCCCCATTTAATATCCGTGCTCTGATTATTGAGCCAGGGTATTTTCCGACAAACTTTCTCGCCGCAGCAGATGCCAACGGTGTCCGGCCTGAACGAAAAACAAATAAATACCCTGATACATCCCAGGTCACCACCCAATACGCCGCGAGGCATATCGATTCCAAACAGGTGGGAGATCTGTCCAAGGCGGCGGCTAGGCTGTTCGAAGTTGTGAGTGGTACTGGGGTGGCGAAGGGGTTTGTTGAAGGCGGACGACGAGACTTCGTGAGGGTTCTTCTCGGCCCCGACTGCGGCACCAGAATACGGGCAAAGCTTCAGCTGTTCTCGGAGAACGTCGAAGCTACTCAGCCAATTTGGAGCTCCACCGACATGGACGAGGAGAAATTCAATAAATTTGCGCAGCAGTAGAACTACGCGAGTAACTTTTCCAACGAGAAAGGTGCATACCAGTAGATTCGCGATTACAGATGGATGCGGAAGATGTATTTCTGTGCGGAGTCAGAATAATTTCGGCGATAAAATTGAACCACCAATCTCGGAGTTGAGGGGAAAATGATTGGCAAAATAACAAGCGACGGGAGTCCAACGGTGTAACAACGTGCCGCAGACTCCAAGTAAGTTCACGAATCGTTTGCATGTCCCCATCCATACAGTACCTATAAAATCTATGGCCACGGCAGAAATTCGGTTCCCAGTTTAAAGTTCAGGTTGGATTAGCTGACATGACCTTGCACCACACGAGCTTTCCATTTCGTTGAAATAGGGTTAGAGAGCCTGGGATCAACCTGGGATACAACAAACGGTCTGGGAAAATTCTACGGTAGCATAAAGTAGAGAGGAGTCAGAACACCCGTGTCGATGACAATGGGCCTGCAATCGGGAGTTGAACGAAACCGATTCAAAACGCTGGTCAGGTTGCCTCAAGCTGAACGGTCTTGGGAGACACTATACGAAAGCACCTCGCCCCACTGACCATCTGCTGATTTCTGCTGGAATCGGCGGGCACCGCACGTCGAATTTGGTCGGATTCTCCGGAAGTGGTCCTTGATGTGCATATACACTTTTTTTGCACTTCGCACACCTGAATGACTGAAAAGATTTGAACACAAACGGCGTCTCCACGGTCGACGGTGTTACGCCGCTTGCGTCTAGTATTCGGGGACTAAGGAGAGCGTCAGAAAGGCAAAGATAATGCAGCGTCTCCAATTTATTCTCAAACCGACTGATGTCGTAGTCCACAAACTTGAATGATCCGTTCTGCCAAAAAGTCAGAGTTGAACCAAAACTCTCCTTTCCATTTTGCCATGTTCGTTTCAGCAGGTGCCCAAAAGATCAATGAGTTGGAATACGGTAAGAGGCGGCCGTTCAACTCGGAGAAAGGACAAGCGACTTTGAAAGTCGGTTTTGTGGCTTTGCGGGCCAAATTGCTTTCATGTTGCTTTCCCCTATCAGTTTAGACTGTGATTTACATCCCATTAACGGAAGTTCTACGTCTTTCGTACCAGGATGCCAGATATACTGACCAGGGGGAGGTTGATCAACGATTTCGTGGTTTCACCAGCTCCTCGAGGCTGATTTCAATTTCGACCCATTCTAAGGATACCGCGAGGAAAAGCCTGTCAGAGGTTTATACCAGTGGGATTAGGAAGAGAGGAGAGATATGGAGATAGCCTGGGGTTGAGTCGCGGAGTTTGAATTTATTCATGTCACGGGTTTTTGGTTGAAGCTGAAGTTGAGGAAATTTTTGAAAGGTTCAGGCGCAATGCATAGCAAGTGATTTAATGCATGAAGCGCACCACCCATGTATCTGGTACAGGCCTTATCCCAGGAAACAATCTGCGTGCCACAAAATCCTCGTCCCTACAAAATCCCTTGAGCTTAAACCGACCGCCCAACAAATCTACTCGCTTCAAAAGGGTTATCCGCTCACCATCCAGCGCGGCCCTACGTTTCCACGCCTTCAATATCCTCCCTCGCAATTCGTCCGAAGAGAATCCCCACTCGCTATCTGCCAGAGGTTCCTGTAACCCCCCGTACAGTTGGGACACAACCTCTCGGCAAGTGACCCCAGCTCCACGAATGCCCTCGTATATATCGAACGTCCAGGGGAAATCCATGCTCACGATGCGGATTACGGCAGACCGTAGCGAGGTAAACGGTACATTGAGATCGGAATATGTTGTGATATGAACGGGCGAGCAAGCCACGGAGCGTAACGTGGAAGGCGGTAGACGGATGTCGTAAGCGATATTCGATATCGGAGGAACTTGGAGTACAAAGGACGCGGTGAGAGTTTCATCTGTCGGAAGAATTCGATTGAATTGCGCCAAATCAAAGTAGGGGAGAAAATACCCCTGTGGATTGTTCCATCTGCGCTGGATGGCGGTAGCGGAATATGCCGGTCGACGTGTGGTGCGGGAGGCGGGGTCGCCGACCTCCGATACGGAGTCGAAGTAGTTACAGGCGGTCCGTATATTGGCCAGCCGACGTGGGGGGGCGAACGCTGCATGCTTCAAGGTGGGTGGGTCTCAAAGTCAAGATAGTTTCAGGGCAGAGTCGCCATTCTTATAGACCTGTCATCAAAGCGCTGCAAAATTTGCAATATGCTCACTGACGAACAAAGCAGCATGACCCCGTACAATGTCTGGACCACGCAGCCGTCCTCGAGGTGACCCAAAAAAGTCCTCGTCGGCCATGTCTCTGATCCTTGCGCAGGGCACGAGCGAATGTCGGTGCTTTGTTCTCCGATCGCCATCGATAACCTGTGCCATATATTATGTTCGTCAAGACTTGAGCTTTGGAAACGACACAGTCCGGAATCCGATTTGATTTGAACGTTTCGGACGTAGCACAGAGTCAAGGGGCGATGATAAAGGACTGACGTCGAAGGCGAATGTCGGACAAGTGGCGTAGTGAACAAAGGGTTGCACGCTTATGTCATCTTGGTTCAAAGACACATATACAAAGAAAGGCCAGGATTTTCGACAATAAATAATGAAGAGAGAGATGAATGTGTCTATGAAATAAATGCGCATAATTCAAACTGATCCCACACCACGTCGAAAACTCCGATAGGTGATGCCCGCTGTGGTCATCAACAACATCGACCCAGTGAACAGGATAAGCGGGCCATAGCCTTTCAACCTGTACGCAAAAGTTGTCTTGTCGGTGAGTGCCCAGGGACGCATGACCACAGTGAATATGGGGCCGCAAGCAACATTACCGACGCCGCGAACTGGAAGAACACAGTTGCATCAGAATTGGTTCAACTTCATCGCATCAAAATTCACCTCCAATGAAGACAGTCAATACAATGGAGGACATGCGGATCGTCGCCGACGATGGAAGTGATAAAGCGAGGCCATAAAGCAGACCAGCTTGGACCCAAGAATCCGTAGATAAAGAAAAATAGCATCAGTGGGGGCAAGCTTTGGGACAGACCCCACAGCAAAAAGACGGCGAGGGCAGATCCTAGGCTGGAGACGAGTATGGAAATGCGCAGATAGAAACGATCCGATAGCCAGCCTAGAAATATGGGTCCGGGGGCAAAAGGCCCTGAATCGGGAATAAGACACTAGCACAAGCTTGAGACGTTACAGACCGTTCAACACCGCGAGCGCTAACGAACCATCTGCAGCGCTTAGTCTCAGATCTGCGGCGAAAGCTTGGGTAGATTAATACATGACTTTTTTTTCGCAAAAGAAAATGCTCAATTGACAAATACAGAGCGGGTATATGAGCGGGTAGCCTTGCACGAGATTCGCGAGGAAGAGAATCTAAAATGTCAAAGAATGGACAAAGGTAGTGTCGATTGGATGGGCAGCAGTGCTGGAGGCGGGAAGCCTAGATTTCATGTATGGGAAGGCGGGGATAATCAAAATTGCGAACGCAACAGCCTAAAATATTTGAGGACGTATAATACGCATGGGAGACTCGTGCTCACAAGTGACAGCAGGGTGACTCTATGGCCATACTTGCGAGTAGAACTTCACCAATAATCGGAATGACGACTCCACCGACTCCTGGGAGGGCATTAGTATCGATACAACGATGGAAGAAACACTAGCGAACCTGTCCCGGAGAATATGATTCCGTTTGCCTGTTTAAACAACGTTCGGATTTTGTCATCTTCAGGAAGTCACAGGAACGGACCAGTCCTTTCCTCTCAGAAAACCATTCAAACAAGTAAGTCATAGCCGGGAAATAAAGAAAGCCTTGAATATTTGATGAGATCAAAAATGTGGTTAGTTAGATAACCACGCACTTCCGCCTAGACCATATACTACTCCTTGGGTAAGAACCAGTTGCCACGGCTGAGCGGCGAACGCTGCACCGATTAATCCTATCACGCAAAGCACGACGCGTAGGGCCATGAGAGGTTTTTTCAACGCAGGATACCCGACAATGACTGGAAGGATCATCCAGGAAATCAGATATACAAGGCCTGTAGAGATGGATCCAACCAGCGCCAATATGGAGGATGGCGCATCCGGGAAAACATGGCTCTTGTAATATTTGAGGAAGACACCATAGGAGAAAGGGTACGACCTATACAAGAAGTTTTCAAGATGACGGTGATATAAGCGAAAAAAAAAACAAAAAAAAAACAAAACAAAAAAAACTAACCAGACGAGGAGCTCGACAACCCAAGCGCTAGCTAGGTAAGCAAGTGCATGAAATCCGCGGTCCTGGAATTAAATTAATCGTAAATCCTTCAGAAATGCGCAAGCCTACCATGGATGGGAGGGAATCGTCATCTAACGGCAGGTTTGCTGAGTAATCTGCACGTCTACCACAGGCGAGAGGCATTGAAATTCCCAAGGCGCACTGTGGTTCAAAGACGGGGCCGCTGAGATAATTTCAAGATCGAGTTCTAGCTTTTCCATCTGAGTGGGTCCTGTGAAGACGATGTGCAATCTGCGCCCTCGCCAGAAATAGTGCTCACAGCGTCGCGAAATATTCCCCGTAGGCCAACTAACCGTGTACATTCCGTCGCAGAAGACCAACTGGCTAACCCAAAGAGAGTGTTGTCAGCGCCAAACATTGACGGTCTCCGCGCCATCTCGAAAGAGGCAGGATTTTCCAGTTCTTCTCTGCTCCATGGAAAACCGGAGTTTCTGAACATGGAAAGCCGTTTCCTTTTCCGGAGCTGCGTTATTCCTTCTTCCAACCCGTTCCCACAGTTCGCAGTACAACCCGACGGAGGCCGAGAAAAAGACAGGAAGTTGCCGTCGAAACGTTCGTTTGTCTCCAGTCCGGGGCGGCCAACAAGAGAAGACACCGAAATTCTAGGAGACAGCAACAGAAAAGAAGGCCGCGGACACCGGTGATGGAATTCGGCTTGAAGACATAAGACATAAGCTCGCAAAGCTTGCCGCGATGCTCAGAGAGCATGACTCCCTGTGCAATGTCTTGACCACGTAGCCGTCCTTATGGCCACCTAAAAAGTGCTCGTCGACCAAGTCTCTGATCATTGCACAGGGCACGAACGGATTTTGGTGCCTTGTTCTCCGATCGCCATCGATAACTTGTGCCAACCAGGCATACATTATGCTCGTCGAGACCTGAGCTTTAGAACACATCTAGCCGACGCATAATTCGCGAGTCAGACGTTGAGTTTAAACACTGGTGGCCAACCGGCAGCGGCAGCCAACTCGAGCTCTCGGACTCCGACTCGAAGTATGATACGACGACACAGTCCGAATTCCGCTTTAAACATTTCGGACGTAGCACAGAGTCAAGCGGCGATAAAAGACCGACATCGAGAATGTCGGACGGAACCTGAGTGCAAATGGACGTAGAAGACAAAAAGTATTGGAAGCTTACATCATGGTTCAAATACACATGTACAAACAAAGGCAAGTATTTCGACAATAAATATTCAGTGATAATGGCCCTACGGGCGAAGCCTGGACACCCTTCTCGGTTATACAAAACAAAGAACTAGCTAAAATCAGATATCAGCATGCAGTTGTGAGGTGGGGACAACAGCATAGACGATAAGTGCACAATCGGAGGGCGAGGACGAGCTCGAGCTTGAGCTCGACTGGTATGACTTATTCCAACTGCTGAACCGAGTACAATAAAATAAAACATATCTTTCGGTTTTGGGGACCGCTCATGCACAACAGATGTATTGGACAAGCGATGGTCCTGGAGCTCATTTAATGGACTGGGGGTGGACGAATAAACTCTATCTTTTACTATGCGGCTTAAACGAGCTCTTCGAGAATAAAATCTAGACGTTCGGATGCAGAATTGAGTGCTTCGTGGCACGAAAAGTTCGTGCACTATAGCTTAGTCATTTCTGCACAGTTTTATTTTGTTTCTGTCCCCAATTACCTTTTTAGATGATCCCGGCCCATCATTTTCCCATCATATCTCTGTACCATTAAAAAGGGCTTGTTCGCTCTTCAAAATCCCGTACTAGGGCTCTAAGCCAATGAGATGCTGCAAACGCACGTGATTTTGGCCGGGTCATCCTTGAACCGGGAAAAACTACCATATTTAGAAATTCTTGACAGCTATAAGAACCTGGATCACTAAAGTGTCCAGGCACTGTACTATTTCGACCGAATGTTCAGGTGACAGACGGAGGATCGTGAACTGATTTTTTTTTGGTATAGATGACGGTGACGGCGACATTTTGAGGCCCAAGTAAGTTCAAAAATGCGAAAATTTTGCGTCCGGCATTCGCCGGAGTACTGAGAAATGAACACCCAGAAAGATGAACATCTTAGGTGACTAGTGACATGGTGTGAAGATTCGGTCGAAATAGTACAGTAATGAAGAGAGACGAAAGATGTGTCTACGCAATAAATGTTATGTGCATAATTCAAGCTGAAACACGTCGAAAACTCCGATACGTGATACCCGCTGTACTCATCAACAACATCGACCCAGTGAACAGGATGAGCGGGCCATAGCCTTTCAACCCATACGCATAAGTTGTCTTGTCGGTGAGCGACCAGGGACGCATGAGCGCAGTTGAGATGGGGCCGGAAGCAACGTTACCGACGCCGCGACCTAGTAGAAGAACGCAGTTGCATCAGAATTGGTTCAACTTCAAACCAAGCAGCGTAGCAAAATCTCACCCCCAATGAAAACAGTCAACACAATGGATGACATCCGGGGGTCGTCGCCGACGATCGAAGTGATGAAGCGCGGCCATAAAGCAGACCAGCTTGGACCCAAGAATCCGTAGACGAACGAGAATAGCATCAGCGGGGGCAAGCTTTGGGACAGACCCCACAGCAAAAAGACTGCAAGGGCAGATCCTAGGGTGGAGAACAGCATGGCAATGCGCAGGTCGAAACGATCCGATAGCCAGCCTAGAAATATGAGTCCGGGTACAGAAGCCCCTGCATCGGGAATAAGACATTGGCGCAAGCATTCGGGACGTTACGGACCGTTCACCACCGATAGCGTTAAAGAACTATCTGCATCGCTTAATCCCAGATCCGCGGCAAAAGCTTCGATACATTAGACAGGTTCTTTTCGAAGAAGAAATGCTCACTCGGCAAATAAAGAGTAGGTATATATGTGGGTAAACCTTGCACGAGATTCGCGAGAAATAGAATCCAGAATGTGGAAGAATGGACAAAGGTGATGTCGATTTGATGGGCGGCAGTGCTGGAGGTGGGAAGCCGAGATTTCATGTATGGGAAGGCGGGGATAATTAAAATTGCGAACGCGACAGCCTAAATGTTTGAGGATGTATAACACGCATGGGAGACTCGTGCTCACAAGGGACAACAAGGTGACTCTATGGCCATAATTGCGCAGGAGAACCTCGACAATTATGGGAACGACGACTCCACCAACTCCTGGGGAGGGCATTGGTATCGACATAGCGAGGGACGAGACACTGGCGAACCTGTCCCAGAAAATATGATTCCGTTCGCCTGTTAAAACAAATAATGTTAGGGTTTTGTCGTCTACAAGAAGTCACAGGAACGGACCAGTCCTTTCCGCTCAGAAAACCATTCGAACAAATATGTCATGACCGGGAAATAGAGAAAGCCTTGAAGACTCGATGAGGTAAAAAATGTGGCTGGCTAGAGAGTCACCCACTTCCGCCCAGCGCATATACAACTCCTTGGGTAAGAACCAGTTGCCACGGATGGGTCGCGAACGCTGCGCCGATTAATCCCACCACGCAAAACACGACTCCCAGGGCCATGAGAGGTTTTTTCAACGCAGGATGCCCGGCAATGAGTGGAAGGATCATCCAGGAGGTCAAATATATAAGGCCTGTGGAGATGGATCCAACCAGCGCCAATATGGAGGATGACGCATCCGGGAAAACATGGCTCTTGTAATATTTGAGGAAGACACCATAGGAAAAAGGGTACGACCTATACAAGAAGTTTTCAAGATGATGGTGATATAAGCGGGAAAAAAAAAACACTAACCAGACGAGGAGCTCGACAACCCAAGCGCTAGCTAGGTAAGCAAGTGCGTGAAATCCGCGGTCCTGAAATTAAATTAATCGTAAATCCTTCAGAAATGCGCAAGCCTACCATGGGTGGGAGGGAATCGTCATCTAACGGCGGGTTTGCTGAGATAATTTGCACGTCTACCACAGGTGGGAGGCCTTGAACTTCCCAAGGCGCACTGTGGTTCAAAGACGGGGCCGCTGAGATAATTTCAAGATCGAGTTCTAGCTTTTCCATCTGAGTGGGTCCTGCGAAGACGATGTGCAACCTGCGCCCTCCCTAGAAATAGTGCTCATAGCGTCGCAAAATATTCCCCGTAGGCCAACTAACCGTGTACATTCCGTCGCAGAAGACCAACTGGCTAACCCAAAGAGAGTGTTGTCAGCGCCGAACATTGACGGTCCCCGCGCCATTTCGAAAGGGGCAGGATTTTCCAGTTCTTCTCTGCTCCATGGAAAACCGGAGTTTCTGAACATGGAAAGCCATTTCCATTTCCGGAGCTGCGTTATTCCTTCTTCCAACCCGTTCCCACAGTCCGCAGTACAACCCAACGGAGGCCGAGAAAAAGACAGGAAGTGGCCGTCGAAACGTTTGTCGCAAGTCCGGAGCCAACAGGAGATGCCTCCCGAAATTCTGGGAGGCAAAAGGAAGGCCGCGGACACCAATGAGGGACATATGTGAGATGAGACGGCGGGTGGATGCGAAAGAAATGCCTTGGTCACTACCATCAAGGAGGAGCACTTGAATTCGGCCTGAAGACGTTCGCAAAGCTTGCCGCGACGCTTTGACGACGCTCGCAGAGCAAAGGAGATCTACTAGAATTACCGGCGAGGTCCTGGTCCGACGAGTCTCCGGCCCGCTACTACGATCTCAATGTTCCAGCCTGCAGCTGGGCCTCACCGCCATCCGACATCGCAGTTTGGGAATTTACGAGAGGCGATGACAGCGCCGCGTATGTAGCACCTTAAAGAGAGTTGGAGGTGAAGGTTAGAGAAGTGAAACATCGGTTTGATCAGGCTCGAACTCGGATCACCGTGACTCAGACTCCGCCTGGCATGCCGACTTGGTGCCGATGTCTGTTCATTGTAACTTCATTGCTGTGGTTTCTCCACGTCGTTACTGGGAACGAGACAAGAATGAGCCCAAGTCTCCCAATACCGGTTCATTTGTGCTTGCTGTAATTTCGACTACCGTAATTATGTAAATTCTGGTTCAAACTTTGGTTCAACCTGCATTTTTCGAAGGGTATTCGTGGGATCCGCGGATATGTGCTAGTGTTGAATAGGAATATCACTTATCTTTTATTTTTCGTACTTGTGATTTTTACGCTTGATAAATTCAACGAGGCATAAAAAACTACGGCATTGATGTGAGACAAAAATCATATTCTGCGTCCTCCGTACTGATGCATGGGGTTATCGTTCCTCCCGACCATCTTCTCCGACGTCACGACTGCCCATCTCCGCCTGAAACTATCCTCCCACATCTCCTCCGTCCTTTCCGAGGTTCCCTTCCACCGAATGCTCAACATCCTCTGCACCTCTTCGCTGTGGGGTTCCAAGAACTGGATCTCGCGAGTCCGGACCCATTCATCGAACTGGAACGTCGCGCCAAAATCATCTGTGCGAAAAGCCGGATATTCGCGACGATGGTCGTCGTTATTCTCGATAGACGCAAGTTTAGATTTGTAGAAGATCTGCGAGGGCGAGGAAGTATAGAGATGTTGCCGGTTGACGAAAATGGCTGCCAAAGAGGTATCATCTAAAGAGACGGCGAGGGAGCCACTGCAGCCGTTCGAGATATAAAGCTTGTCACTAATCTCGCGCCTGGTGAACTTTGTGCGCATGTCATTTGCTCTTTGACCCAAGTGCGGAGGCTTGTACGCCATTGCTATGGTGGTCGATGAGAGAATCGATGAAACTACGCGCAAACTTTTTATACGCTGCAACGTGCCAAATGCGCGTTGAACTTCTTGCGCGGTTGCTTCGGATGAAGAGCGCCTTCGTCCATCTCAGTTCACAAAGCAGGCAATTACTGAACATCAAAATTTATATTGTTAGTCGGGGTAGAGCTGTGGGGGCATAGTAAGTAAATGCACCACGTCAGAGCGACAGTTCGGAGCCTACCTTTCCAGGATTAAATAGGCCAAGGGGATCGATTGACCTCTTTATTTGTTTCATCAATTCAACTGTACCAGGTCCCAGCTCTTCAACCAGGTATTTCTTCTTGCCGATACCCACGCCATGCTCTCCGGTGCCTACAGTACAAGTTCATCAGAAGTTTGAAAACAAAAAAAGGAAGCAAGCCTACAGGTTCCATCTAACGCAAGCGCCCATTTAACTAATCGATCGACCACAATTTTTGCCACATCCAATTCGTCCTCTGACGTGTACAGCAGGAGAGCATGAAAATTCCCATCTCCTGCATGGCCGACTATGATGGAGGCCATTCCTGCCGCAACGATGTCCTTCTTTGTCTCGTATACCAGTTCTGGGAGCTTCGAAACCGGAACACTAAAATTGCGTCAAACTTGCACAACAGATCCCAGGATATCCTACCAAACATCTGTGGACCAGGCTTTCGCACCAGGCACGATGGAGAGCCCAACGTTCAGCGCGTTCTTCCGGTCAGACCACATGGCTTCTGCTTCTTCTGGTCCACTAGCTAGTTTAAAACCGGTCCCTCCATTTTTCTCGCAGACAGTTTTCACGATCTTGGCGACCTCCTTCATGGCGGCTTGAGAGTGACCTTGAAATTTGAAGAAGAGACCATCTTTCTCTAGGTACTTTCGCTTCGACGAGCCTAGAAAATTTCAGTACATGTGCCAAGGGGCGACGGAAATATTATACCAAAGTTATTCAACGCTGCCATGAAGTTGTCATCAACCAGTTCGACGCATTCTAGAGGCTGCATGGGTGAAGAGCGCAGGTAATCAGTACCAGTACTTACGGACGCTTGCGCCGACGCCTGCGACATCAATGGACTGTCGCACTGCCTCGGCCGCTGAGCTGACGTTGGGGAACTGTACAGTTGCGACCGTCGTGGGGAGAACAGGCGCCAACCGGATTGTTACTTCAACAGGCTTGGTCATCATGTCGACTGTTAATATCAGTTTCACTGTACCTTCTGTGATTATTCCAAGTGTTCCCTATCCACACGCACTTTGAGCACTAAGCAACTTGCCAAGTGAAATACGCAAAAAGTACCTCTGCCCCGATGAATAATTTCGTCAGATCGAATCCCGCTGACGACTTTCTGGCTCGGCGGCGTGTCTTGATTACCTCGCCTGAGGGGAGAACCACGGTCTGGTTGAGTTAGGACGAGCACGTCAATCCACAAGACTATGGTCACCATATTGAGGAACCATTCCCCCTTGGCAGTTCCATATTTAACAGCGTTGGCTATAATATCATTGAGTGCAAGCTCATACGCAGACGCACAATTGCATCTCACTTCCCGAGCAACCAGTACTGATCATTCCGCCTATTGTTGCCGATGGTCCGGGGTCGATCTACAGAATGAACACCATCACTCGAGAGTCGACAGGCGAATTAAGGACGAGTCGTACGGGAAAGAATAAAGGTATTCCTGACTAAAGTTTATACAAGGCGAACGTGATCAAAGATCGACTCTCACCTTTACTGCGTAGCGCCTCGTTGATGGCCATCCAACCCACGCCAGGCTGACACACAAGGTCAGCGTCGGCCTCTAGATACCTTGTCACTCTTTCGAACACATCGTAAGTAAACAAACAGACCATGAATTTCGAGAATCGCGTCCATGTTCGACATGTCGACGCAGATACCACCTCCCGGAAGCTGCGGCAATCGATTCAGGGGAAAAGGTCTAGGTTATAATTGAGACGACAAACGCCGCCGACTTGGCCCTCTAAGCTAGAGGCTCCGGAATATGGCTGGAAGTATATGTAAGATAGAAGGCCGAGGCTCTACCCAAGAGGAGGACCCACCACTACGGGCATTCTGAATTTATGGGCAATTTTAACAATCTTGACGACATCTTCGGTGCTTTGTGGATAAACAACAACGCTATGGTTCTGGCCTAAGCACCCATTTTAGAGAAATAATCGTCCAGTGGAGTGGGTAGAGTTGAATACCGTCATGGTGATGATATGGCGATTGGCCGTGAGCAATCAGGTCGACCTGATCAGTTGATACAGCTCCGTCATGGCCGAGAGTATCCTTCAGTTCCTTTATAGCGAGTTTGAAATCCTCTGCGGTCCCGTACTCCAGTCGTGGATTTGCCGTAATTGTGGTTCGCGGGACGGCAGTAGATTGTGCGATACTGTATCCACCAACAGCTCCGCACATGGTCGTGGCAAGAAGAACCGCAAGAACACCCAGGTTTTGGCCAGGACTAAGCACTACTTTAGGGATGTTGTACTTGGGAAGAGTTCTGGTTTTCAATCCTCGAGAAGAAATCGGGGCAAGAGCTCCGGACCCGCGGGTCCGAGAGAGACGATAAACCCAGCGAAGGCGGGACAACATTATGGAAGATGACAAGATCAACTATGGCGGTGCTAGTTCCGGAAGTTCCGCCATTGTATAACCCATATTCAATTTTTCTTTCTCATTTTATTTTTCACTAAGGGGGTGAAGAGAATTGCTCAACGAAAGAGTTCAAATATGTTTCAAGATCAACAAGTTACAATTCAAAATTTAAACTCGAGGACTGCTAGTGAGTGTAGCCAGCACTCTACAACTCCCATTTATTTCCATCGGCCTCCCAGAAACCATTCTTCAGCAGGGGCAGCTCCCGTTCTGTCCAGTGATCAACACAAGAGCTTGGATTAAATTATAAAAGCACTTACTGCGCAGCACGCGGGCCCAGCGCTGCAACCATCTTCGTTACAGACCTACGAAGAGTCGTTAGTTTCCAGGACGCGCCAGAAATAAAGACCACCACTTACACAGCTGTCAGGGAAGCACCTAGCTTGGATGCTAGATCCAGCAGCGAATGCTGCAAAAAGGACGACAATTGTGCTGATGAAGGCGAAGCGCATGTTGAATTGCAAAGAATATGGATGTGTTGGGTAAGGATTAAAGAAAAATTGGACTGGTTGAACCTAGGTTGAATGTAGAATTTGCTGGCCTTTTATGCGATTTGTTGAAGCCGTCGCTATGTGGAATTGTTTGTTGCTCCAGTCCTCAGTTATCGAGTTCAAGAAGCTTGCGGCGGAGTTGAACCAGGTGCCGCAGTAGTTTGATTTGCCCGGTGAGAGATGGTTGCATTTTTGGCGGCCCGCGCTGAATCGATGGAGTATGTATCCATGCACGCTGGCATCAAAAATCAGAGTGAGGAACCAGTATGTGAGTTTGTGGATAGGAACACGACGATGTCAAGTGGTGGTGATTCCCGTTGGATACTGAACATGGTTGGTGTGCGGTTACCGAGTGCGGGCCCAAGGACACACCGGGAAGGAACTGAGATGGAACTTTGCAACCGGGTAGGTGAAATTAGGCAGTGAATGCCGCTAGCAGGAGAGTATCACTGGAAAAAAAAAAAAAAAAAAATGTCAGCCAAAGCAGTCAGCGCTCAGCAATTGCCTTTTAAAAAGAGAAATTTAATCAAGTCGTAAAAGCGCAGAAAAGAGAGCAAAAATGATCCGACCCAGGTTCGAACTGAGGACCGCCTGTGATACCATGTGACCTTGCGTCACGTGTTAGACAGAAGTGATAACCAACTACACCATCGGACCGATGAGAGTCAAGGTAAAGTAATGTATGTGTCACGGATTGCACTTGGAAAAGAAAGAACACTTGGCAGAAGTTGTCTTCAAGCCTTTGAGAGGGATGTAGAGATTAGACGTTGCAGGGGTGCTAGACGGAGTTGGAGAATGCGACATGCACGCCCTCCGTTTGACCAAAAGTAAGTCCAAAGCTCAGGGCCGGCGCGTGTGCATAGGGAAACAGGCATCAGGATGAAGTGAGGGACGGGAGGCTCATGATGCACAACGATTCATTCCATTGAAGCAAATCGAATTAAAGCAAACCAAAAAAGCAAAAAACCATTGAGCGAAGTGATAGCCAACTACACCATCGGACAGTGGCTGTGCATGAGTGTGAATGTCGCGAAGAACCGCATCGACAAAATCGTCAGGGCGTAAACCTCTCCGGTGCAATCAGTTCCAGCTCCCCAATATCCACGCCCGCAAAATCCCGACTCTTGATAGTCCGGCTTTGTACTTCTTGTTTTTGAAGCCACAGCCGGTAGAGATCGAAGCAATCCTTTGCCTGGGGAATGGTCGATTAGTAGCGCAACTCGGGGGAAACATAGTGACCCGTTTACTAGAATGAATATCCCATAGCCGAGGGAGTTCCTCCACCTGACAAAGAAGTTAGCGGGAGAAAACCGAATAGAGATTGGCATACCACACGGGATCGACGTCTGCCCAAATCCACGAACCTCCTAAAAGAAGGCCACCAACGGCTTGGGACACGGCCAAGGCTCGTTGGCGTAGGGTCATCGTCATCCAATTGGGGTAATACGAGTGTACGCCGCTGGTCAGTGTCAATGGAGGCCGCAGGCCCAGGAAGCGCCGCAGATAGGAGGAGTGCCCAGAAGTCCTGAGGAGCAGGTTCCCGAAGACCCGCGGGAAACCGACGGACACGATGGCGTGCACAAGATCGTGCGTTAGAGACGACTGGTCCTTTTGGATGATTTGGTCCGCGATAACGACCGGGGCCGGGACTTCATCTTGCACATTGAGAGTTGGAGACGGAGGACGGCGAGTGTGGAAAACGAACAAGCCCCCCACTCTATCGATTAGATAGCGCTTTGGGCGGCGAGGTTGGGGCGATCCGAGGACCCAGGTGCTTAACCGAGAAAACAGGTGGTTATAGACCGGGCGTAAGAGAGGCACAACGACGAGACCCAGCAATGCTGGAGACGGCGGCCAAGTCGATATCATGCGACGGGACGCGCCAGAATCCACAGGAAGGCTGTCCAGCGGCGCAACGGTACCCAGCTGGATCATTCCGTGTAGAATAGGCGGGAAGCTCAGGTAAAGCGGTATTATCCATTTGGGTAGAGTGCCGGGAAGCAGAAGCCGGAAAGGAATGGTAGGAACGACGATGAAGAGCGATCGAAGGAAGTCGCTGGATAACAGGAGGCTGAACATACTGCGTCGACGTTGAGGATCGCTTTCAGTTCGTAGCCAAAAAAAAAACGCACTGTGGACCCAAATAATATTCCAGAAATGCGACCTCGTAAATGAGCATCCCTGCAGAATGGTTAGTGACTGCACAGGTCCTAAATCATGTTCCGCACCTGAGAACACAACTATTCGGCTTTGCAGGGAAAGCGTGATGGGGATAGTTTGGAGAGTAGCGATGCCCACCACGGAACAGGCGATGTCCACCAGTTCAGATAAGAACACGTAGATTGTATCGTATACCATACCCACCGCGAGTAGTGGTTGTGGGCGCGGATTTGCCAATTCATACGGACGCTTGCATTGCGGACACTTGAAGGTATCAAGCACGAAGATGGTGAAAGCGGCGTCTCTCTTCGAACGTTTCCGTTTCAAGGGAAGAGAGCCTATCCACCTGATGAGACACTTGTCGTGCGCGACCAGGGCACAATTCGGACAAGGATGGACCCAGACATTAGCCCTCTTTGGCGCTGGTGGAATATCAGAGTCTGAGAAAAAGTTGGGAAATCGTGAACCTGCCAGGCGCGTGCTCCTCTTCCAGACAGATGAAGCAGGATTTAACCTAGCTAGAGGTTAAGCCGTATCTTCTAGTCGTGCCGCCGTGCGACTTACGCGGAGGTCGTCGAATGTCGGGATGTGGTTCATGAAGAGGGACAGTCATCTCAATTCGGACACCTCTTTTCGGACACCTCTTTCCTCAACTTTGACCGGCGCGGAACTACATGGGAAATTGGCTTCGCCTGCACTTTGGTACTTAGTGCAAACGGGAACATACAGGACGGGCGACGAAAATCCGAATACAATCAATTGGACAGATCCCGACCACAAACATGAAGCGTATACACATATAGACAGACACGTCAGGAGGAAAAAGAAAAAGAAAAAAAAGCCCCTCCGGTGGTTGGGTCGTAAGCGGAGGACGAGGGCCAGCTAAGAGCCCAAGGGACGCCAGCGCTGGAGAAACACGAGGGTCAGACAACAACAGCGTGAGTGGAAGAGGAAATACGTACACGTCGACGTTGAGCACCAGTTTATGTTAGAACCATCGGCACGAGAGGTGAGGAAGTTGTCGGGTGGCGAGTAACGAAGGGCGTCCCCGTCGATCCTCAGTCCGCACCAGACACTCCGCGCGTGGCCCTCCGTCCCGAATCATCCGTACATTTATGGCACCCGCAGTCGCCGCCGCCTTGACCCCTTCTACTGGCCGCAGCTTCGCTTCGTCCGTCGCATTGCTCTCCCGATTCTCATACCGGAGGAAAGCTGAAATATCACTGAAGAAATGAGGTTAGCCAGGGTTGGAGAGAGAGGACACGAACACATACGGGTATAAGGGGCCAAGGTCAATGTCGAGGAGCAAAAGGGGGTATAATCGAGCGAGGACGCAGCCGTGTCGGGGTGCGGAGGAGTGGCGAGGTCAAGATGCTGGGGCGATGGAGAATCGGGGGAGGGTAGGACCTCAGGCAAGAGAAGCAGCTCAAGCCGTCGTCCGGTTACGCCGGACCTACATCTATACAGCTCGAACCATCCCACATCGATCCCGCTGCACAAACCGCCAACGACGACAAACGTCCTAACCGATGGACGGAGAAATCAGACTTCATCCCAGATTGCGTGGGCCTCGAGTTCTGCGTATGATTCAAATCGGTCCGGCTTCTTGTAGGATAGAAGCTGCGATTCAAAAATGAGACTTGAACGCGAGTGGAAGGTGCAGGCGCAATACCCGATGAATAAAATCACGATGCACAAGCGACAGCTGATGCTGCGGGTCGGGCTCCCAGACCAACGTACCGCCGGTATCCATGTACGTCTTGGGACGCTAAACCGGCATTTACCTCAGCGTCAAGTAGGAACGATGCACGGAGCTGCTTACCCGTCCTGTCAAACATTTGTGAAGTATCACCCCAACCGCCCACAGATCCGCCCCGTAGGAACACAGTTGTCCAAGCTCGACCAGTGGGGACCAGTAACCGGGCGTTCCACCGGAAGCCATGAAGGAATGTGGGTTATCGCGGCCCGCCCAAAGCATAGGGAAGCAGCGGGAACCCTCTTCACGAAGGGCATGCCACAAGGGGTAACGCATTTTGGACGGATTCTGGGAGGGGATGATGGCTAGTCCAAAGTCAATGATAGCTATTTCACCATCCGACTTCAGAACCAAGTTGTCGGGCTTCAGATCAAGGTGTACTATGCCCCGCCGGTGTAGATCCTGGACTCCGGTGACCTACAATACGTGAGTTGTTGCCGGCGCGAACGGTTTCAAAGAGAATACACACCAGCTGCCTGAAATACCACAGCGCCTTGGCCCGCGAGGTTATCTTGGCGTGCCGGAACGACTTCACGCCGCAGTCCTTGATATGAAACTGTGATTAGAAACAGCTGGGACAAGGAGTGAAGGAAATACCATTGCGAGGTAGAAGTGGTTCCGTCCATGGAACACCCCATAAAGGCGCGGGAACGCGGGGTGGTCCCCCATCAGAAGATGCACCCGAATCTCCGTGCAGCAGGACCGCCAGAGGCCAGCGGAGTACTTGACGACCCTTCCGGGAATGCCGCTCTCAGGAAGAACTTGCCTGTGTTTCTTGATACGTTTGACGGCCAGAGCGACACCGCCGAACAGAACTTTGCCGACCTCTCCCTGCCCGCCCTCTCCGAGTTTGCGTACCCATTGAAGATCGGAAGGGCGTATGTGAGTGATGAAACCGTGCACTTTGATGGGCTTCCACTGGTACGAGCCCCAGAAACTTGGGTTCGTGTGATGGGGGGCTGCTGTATTGACGAGAGCCTCGGGCCCGGGAAGCGCCGTACGGAGCATTGCAGGTACATCGTAATTTGCGCTTGGAGGGTGTTGATGTTTGGGCATTGACAAGGGCGCACGTTTCGCAGCGCTGGGGAAACACCTTGACGTCTTCGAGGAGATCGCATTGCCCATCTTGACCAGGGCAGAAAATAAGAGCAATACGGTGATGGTGCCCAAGAGAACGACGACGAGACCCTGGGTGACGGGCGGCTTGTACGAGCCAGGGAATGTTGCTGTCGGGGGCAGCCAGATCGGAAGAGTTCGGGTCGGAGGTGGAGGGGGAGGAGCAGGGGCGATAGGAGCAGGCGAGAGGGCACGATTAGATTTTGACTTCACGAGACCGATGACCAGGACGACGGTGTGCTCGACCGCCCTGTCGATGCGAGCGAGTGCACGGCAACGTGTACTGTCGACGCGAGACGCTACGGAAATCAAACAAGAGAGGAGAGCTTGAATATGAAAGATCATGGTGGGTGGTGGTGGTGGAGAGAGAAGAAGTGTTACTTGCTTGGTGGCTGACTTTAACTTGAAGTTGCGGCTGACCAAAGCAATTCCCACAGCTCCAGAGTAAACAAACGATCGGAAACACGCGCAAAGCCACACGTGGGCGCGTAGCTGCGCGGATCCATCGAACAAGCACCGAGCAAGCAGCGAGCACAAAGCGGGAGGTAGGACGCAAGAGGAAGGCGCCAATCACAGATTGCACCCGCGTCGCGTTTATTTATGTAACTATTTACTCTGCTCCCCATTACATCTGACGCAAGTCAGTTGGGATCCAAGAACAGGCTACAGGTACGCACCAACCAGGCCCAGAATGCCTCCACTTTATTCTGGGCAGGGTTTGCACCTCCCGATTGGAACCCAAAAAATAGTTCATCCGATTCAAGTCGAATCGGCTACTTGCACAGAGTAAAATTTGGCGCATTCAATGAGGGTGATCCCTTAAGAGCTCGTTGCGTCAACGGGCGACTTTTGAGGCTAGCGCATAAGCTATTGCAAGTGATGCGAGGTGCAGATCCGAGACACTGGAGGGAGTCTGTTGCTATATGTGAGCAGGAAAGATATAAACAAAAGTCTCATCTTAGGATTCCTGCTCCCCAAGTTGGATTTAGGACTCTGTAAAATCGCACTGCCGGGTCATGCCCCATAAAACGGGCATCAAGCAGAATACATTCCTAGCGTCGAATGATATCAACGGATTTAGGATACTGAGCCAGGTCAAAGCGCCAAAAGCAATGGCGGCCCGCGACATGCGCTAAGACGAGTATTTAGATATAATTATCCATAAAAGTACAGCACAAGGTGGATGATACGATACGTTATCGGTAAGTATACAGTGCGCGCGCGCTACGGGATGTCGCCGCGGATAGCCATTCCCGCGCCCTCGAGCATTCGCCGCAACGACTTGTCCGCGTGCAGCGCCTGCAGCTGGTCCGAGCCGCCCACGGACTTGCCGCGGATGACGACGTTGGGAAACGTCGCGTGGTGCGTCAGACGCGTGAGGACGTGCTTCACCTGCGTGGCGTCGTCTACGAGGAACGGGGGAAAAAATCAATCATCAACAACACAGCGCGCGCGGAAGAAGCACCCGCCTCGGAGGTCAACCTCGATTACTTTTGGGGGAGGGGACAGATCATAGGTGGCTAAGAGGTCTTTCGCGCGTTTCGAGTATCTGTTAGAGGGTTGGTAGGCATCGTTGGCGTAGGGGTCGGCACCTACGGGCAATATGACTGTGGATTCGAGTAAGAAAAAAGAATAGCGGTGCAAAAAGTGAGAGAGCCCCTTACCTTGCTGAACACGACGAGGGGATACCGCTCGTTAAGGTCCTGCACGCGCTCGTTCCAATCCAGGTCGTCCTTGCCCGCAGCATAGAGCGCCATGTCGACCGGCTTTGTCGGGTCAAAACTCTCGGTGTGCCCCAGGATGTGCTCATGCTCGCTGTCGCCCGTGACGAGGTTCAGTAGGCCGAACATCTCGTCCACCTTGACAATCGCTTTCGACTTGGGCTTCACGAGTTGGACGATGTTCGCGCGTGAGATGCCCGTGACGTCCTTGAGTGCGGCGGGAAGCTGGAAGGGCGAGCCGAAAAAGTAGATGAAGACCACGAGCGCAATGACCACCACCATTAACCGGCGGCGGCGGATTGGCGACGACCCAGGCGACATTGTCATTCGTTTCTTCTCCATCGTGTGTGGGGTAAGGGAAGACGCAGATAAATAGCCATCAATAGTACGCTTTGACCACAAAAATAAATAAATCTGTCGCCAAGGGTGACGACGGGATGCAGTATCTATATCACCAATGGTGTGGCAGCAACACGTTGTACGGCAGAGCCAAGTACGATCTCGAATTTAATGCAGCTTTACCAACCCCGCAACAACCTCGAAATGATAATATTTGCGGCTACGTCGAACGGTTGACAAGCACTACAATGCATTAAGGCCTACACAATTACAGATGAGCTGCGGAAAACCGACGAGCGCCACCGGGTACGCGACAGGGGGCTGTGTGCACGTCGCCCCGGCGGAAGATGGGATGGTAAAATAAGGGCACTTGAGTCGAGCAACGAGCAGTGATCAGGACAACCGCGGTCCTCGCCCTGGCTACGTCAGTCGCGCACCCCTTTCCCAGAGTCAGGATCGCGAAGGATGCACCTATAGAGACCGCCATTGAAAGCCAATGTATGGTCTAATGGCCACTGTTCGGGCATAAATAGAGGGTACAAATTGTTCCGCTTGACCTAGATGCCGCGTTAGGATGAGATGGCCCGATGAGAAGCTGGGACAGCGTACCGTTCAGATAGCACACAGAAGCACACGGTTTTGTCGCCTTCACCGATTCTGCGTCCACACGCTGCGGTCCGGCTCCGTCGCCTGCTCTTCCCGCGCCCGCAAGGCAGTTATTGGTGGACCTAAACGAGCGATGTGAGCCCGCGCATCGAGAACCCTCAAAACACATACCGAGGAGGTAATTTGGAGCCTTAGCCTGGTGATCCCGAGCATGTTAGGATAATTCGAGGGTGTACGTCCTGGCGGTGTCGCCTGCCGGAAGTGCTCCACTGCCTTTTCGGCTCAAGGTACGTTCAGCGGACTGGAATAAGACTCCTGATAAGCACGCGAGCACATCGAGATCCCCAGAAACATACCGGGACGGGAACATGTTGGCCCTGCAAGCGTCGATGGCCACTCTTTGTCGAAAAATGCACGTTAGCAGCGCGAAGTTGTTCGGAGTGCTTCGACCGAGTATTTAGACGCTGTCTTCATTAGCTGCATGCGGGGATGAGCAGATCATGGGCGCCGGGACTCGCATTCTGATTCGAGAGCATCGAGGAAGGGACTTGGAGGGTAGACCAACTTCGGGGACAGGAGCTTGGAGCGATCTTGACCAAGGCGGGGTTCTTTTGCAATACTGCAAGTACTTTCTTGAGAGATGGCGATCTGAGACATACAGATTTTGCAGAGTCTGATTGAAGACCGCGTTAGGGCATAGCCAACAGAGCTGCAAGTTGTTTGAGTGAAACGAGCGAGTTTGCATTGTCAAGTCTTCATCTTCGAATTGGATGGCAGTGTCGCAGACCAAAGCTGAATGTCTGAATTCGCGAAGAGGGTGCCGGACGGCGGAGACGCTTGTTTGATTTTTTTTGGATTGCTTTTGGACAACTTTTGGACATAGTGGGCGGGCAAAAGTGAGGTCATGCTTAGCTGTGGTCTCCGAGTCGGACGGAGGCTGATGCCGATCAAACGCTTCCATCCCGACAAAGCCCGACGAGCACCGTGAGCGTGAGGAAGACTCGCACAGAAGCCCGAGCGCAGATGGCGGAATCATGACGAGACCAAGATGCTTGCCTGATTTGAGTCTCTCAGTCATCCTCAGTGAACCACCACCACCATCCAACCGATACAACCTCTCAAATGGCAAACGTAGCGGCAATACAGAAGCTCTTTCTTTCCTCTCCTTACTACGCCGTAGTCGGCGCCTCGAAGGACCAAACCAAGTTCGGCACCAAGGTAGGGTCGGTGGTCTCGGAATTTTATTTCCGCGCCTGAAATCGCGACTCGACACAGATTCTGAACTGGTACAAGGCCCGGAGCATGAACGTGCAGCCCATACATCCTGTGCGCATCGTTCCTCAGGCACCAACCATGCCGTTATTTAACCCCGTAATGCAGAAAGAAACCCACCTCGAAGGAATTGCAACGGTATCCACCGTCGCCGAACTCCCCACGCCTGCAGAGACGTCTATCAGTATCATCACTCCGCCCAAAGTCCGCTCGGTTCTGAGATCCCATCCCCTTCCGCACGCTGAGTAAGATGGTCATTTAGGTCACGTTGTCCATTTTGCAGTCGGCGTTTCCGCTGGGCGTGCCTGCGGTGTGGATCCAACCGGGCGCGGAGGACGAGAGCGTCGTGAAGTGGGTGAAGGAGAACGGGATGGAGCAGCGTGTGATTTACGGCGGGCCTTGCATCCTTATGGAAGGGGATTCCGTGCGGAGTCTGCTTTGAGGCGCTCGAGCATTTCTTCGGCAGAATCTGTGAGATGCCATGTACTTGTACGTTCTCCTGCTCCTTTCTGTCTGTATAAACAGGCCTCTTTCATCTCCGGAGCAGAGGCCATATGGCCTTTTCAGAACTTTCGTAACCGACTCGGCTTGATGTAACAACCTGTATTTCTCTCAACGATCTCGATCTATGATAGTAATTTTTCTGCATATGCCTCCTGCATCAGCGATCCAACAAGCGCCGTCGTCTCGCTAGATGCGTGTCGAACATCGGCTGGTAGTACACTGGTACCTCGCCTCTGAGTGTTCAACTAAAGCGATCACGTGTTTTAGGTTCAAACTCGCCAAACGCGCAATACGTTTCATATATTTTTCAGACTTTCCCTCGACAGCGAGTCGATTCAAATCGGTTTCCCACCACTGTTTGACTCAGTTTGAGGCCTGCAAATCTCAACTTGGACACCCGGCGGCAGATTTGAATTTTTGATTTGGCACTCTGAGGCCGGTGTACTGCAGCTACAACCCAGCATGTTCCGAAATAGGACCGCGCTGGGCTTGATTTTATCCTGAGTCTTATTCTGAAACTCTGGCCAGGGTTCGAAGCGCAATACAAGGATATAAACCAGCTGAGTATCATCATTCCGTCTGGTGCCCGACTGATGCTATTGTTATCCTCGATTGCGAAAAGGAAGGCCTCTGTCTTTGCTTATTTCCTCATTTTAGCTCCCACCAATATAATTCGGCTGCGCCAATCCTCGAAATGCTGCCTGTCGCCTTTCGCTTGAGGTTTTTTTTGCGGGCGGTCAGCCATCGAGTACGAGTTGTTAGTGTGACTTCTCCTGTTTAACTGAAATCGGCTCCAGCCCGATTTTATTATCTCACTTGAATTTTGTGGCAGTAGTCCGGGTGTGACCGTAGAGGATACTTAAATCGCCCGCGAGTCTGCGATGTCAGTAGATTCGCAGTAGATATTTTTGTCGCTTCACCCACTCGAAAAACACATACAGCGGTGAATCTACATACGGGTATGTTTCTGCGTTCCATATTTACAAAACCTACCAAAATATATTCACTCAGCCTGGAGTCTGGCCCTAGATGAAGTAAGGAACGGAGTAGAGATAATTTCCACCGAATAACGAAAGATCCGAATGGGGCTCCCTACGCGATGAATTGCCGCGGCCGCGGCACTTGCCGGCGATCAATGCACATGACTGGATTGCTTCCCCGCGTTTTGACTTGTCTCTTGCCTTCATCCTCATATTTCTATCTGGATACATCAGGAGATGCAGAGCAACTCTTTCTCTGGCGGTGGAACTGCATCGTCGTCGCCAGTCAACTCGGTCACCGAACCAGAGTCGACTCGTCCTGCAAAGCGCAAACGAGTCCGCCAAAAGGCTTCTTGCCTGGCTTGTCAACGCCGGAAAGGGCGCTGCGATCAAATCGACGGAGACCGCTGTGAAGGGTGTATCAGTCAGTCGTTTATTTTAGCTATCATCGACTTGTTTCAGTGATACGTCCTCTAGAGCGCAAAGAGGAGTGCAGTAGGGGCTCCTGTTACCGGTCCAATCGTCTACTCACCTACATTTGAAGTTTGGGAAGCTCCTACTCTTGTTGGAAATGTGACGGACGATGTCGCGGCTTCAATTGGACATTTAACCCGCCGAGTTGCAATTGTCCGTTTCCAATTCGTTGAACGCCCGATCCACTAATGACACGAACAATAGCTCGAACGCCAAATGACTCTCAAGCAGGATCGATTGCAAATCAGTAATCACAATCAAGAAACTAGCTCCAGCCATCTGGAGTCACCCGTATACTCAGTCAACACTCCGAATACTGAGACGGAGGACGCCGCACAAGCTCTCGAAGACATTGCTCTGGGTCGACGGCAGTACCAACCTCTCGGTCTGAATTCAGAGGTTCCTGGGGCGCATAGTGGTAAAACTTCGGTCAGCCCTTGAATATTATGCATTTCATTTCCACTGGTTCAATCAGTTGCCTTTCAGCTCGTTGCTCCTGGCGCTTTCACCAGTATCTTTCTCGCCACATCTACTCCCCGACGCTCCGTTCTCCAAGGAAAACAGTCTGAAAACGATACCTTTTTAAAGAGCCTTCCTGACAAATCTGTATCCGACGCATTGGTTGATATTTTCTTGACCGAGTGAGTCACATTGTTTTCCTCCATGTAACTAAATGTCGAGCACGTCATCAGAATTTCTTGGATATATCATGTAAATGGAGTGAAATATCTGAGACAAGTAACACTGACGTATTTGCAAGATCCTCCATGGTCCGATATTTTTGGACGAGTGTCGCCAGTTGTGGACAGGCCTTGAAAAGGGTATTGATCACGTCATCGATCCCGTAAGTTCTTTAAACTGCATAATATGCCGTTCCCGAGTCTCATTTTATAGGCTTGGTTTGCTTGCTATTTCATGGTGTGTTTCCTTTGTTCTCCTACATAATTCCTGAAACTAAGGACGTGGCAGGTATTGGCCTGGGCAGTATCCAGTTTGCATACGCTAAACACGCCTGCGGCCTTGAAACATTATCCTCCTTCCGATGTGGCTAACCTTCCGAAAGTATGGTACCGCGCAGCCGAGCTTGCTCTGCAGGCCTCATCTTGGGCCGCGAAACCCCAGCTCCGCGCTGTGCAAACGATCCTTCTCAAAATAAGCTACGAGCGTCCAGGATCGCAAAGCGCGGATGACGCAGATGAAGGGACCTCTTTCTTTGTCTGGTTAGCAGCGGCGACGCGGATATGCCAGCTGTTAGGTCTACACAAGCTCGGGAGCGACCCGACAACCATGCCGCCCAACGATCCCGCGCTCCCTGTTCAACCATGCCTTCTCAAACGGGAGCTCGCCAAACGAATTTTCTTCTTCTGCCTAATACATGATTGGATGTTTGTTACCGCTTCTCCGGGGATGAGTCAGATACATGTAAACAGCTGTGCGTTGTCCCATTTCTCTCCAAACCCTGGCAATGACTTTCGGACAAGTTGACACGGATCCTCCATTAAATGTGAGTAAATAATCCGGTTGTCTTTGTGCTCAACCAACGTTTTTTTCAGCTTGATGAAGAAGATCTAGGTCTTTCTATGGCCATCCCTGAACGTCCTGTGAACTATATGTCAATTTACAGCTATACAAAGGCACGCTTTTCATCGCTTCGGATTATATTACGTGACTGAACCCTTCGGTGTCAGAACCTTTTCATTATCGCTCAATTCCAACGGGTTGCCACCGATCTTGCCCAACAACGCGCTCCAGTCGGCTATGCAACAATTCTTCAATTGGATGCCGGTCTCCAGAAGGAGATCCACCGCCTTGAAAATAATTGCGATTTTTCTAACCCGAATCTCCGGTCATGTGAGTTATATACTTCAACCCCAGCATTTCGTCCTAACGCTGTCGTAGATCATCGACCATTGCTATTAGCGGTCCTTCACAATCGGGTTGTTCGGCTGCATCGTTCATTCTTCATGCGCGGCATGAATCCCAAAACGCCAGAAGACAAGCAATACAAGGAATCTGTGACTGCTAGCCTACGAAGCGCCGAGGCCGTGTGTCATATGCTCCGCGAGATGGGCGAAACTGGCCATCACAAGTTTCTCTGGTGGGTCCCGGCATATGGTTTGGGCTCCTCCATCGTGCTTTTTGGCAAGCAAACCTTTCAATTCATATGTTCTACCAAAACTGAACCATGGATATTCCAGTCCGCGCATTGCAGAAAGAAGAACAGGGAGCGGATGCTATGAAGGAGCGGGCATTAATCCGCGACGTGCGACAATTCTACCACCTCGGCATCCGCCCTGACAAGTATTCACCCAAAGCGTCTTTGATATGCAAGCAGGCGTGTCGCATTCTCGACGGCTTTCTCGAGCAACCGACCCATAACACCGACTCCCCTGCCGCCGACATCTTCCGTCAGATTACGAGCAAAATCATGGCGCCGGCACCGCCTCCCCCACTCGAGGAGTACCACAGGCTGGACGGTTTCCCAGACTTCCCGTCGTTCAGCTCCATCAATTCGCCTTCCACTTTGCCGGTGGAGAAATTTGACGCAGAGGGTGTACACTCTGCGCTCTTGTCGCTCACTTCGATAGACAATCCGATGATGGCGTCGGAACACCCGATGACCACAGACTGGAATCAACTTCTCATGTCTATAGATACCTCCACATATTGGGGGGTCGGACGGTAATCATATTGGTCTAAGCGGTGGGCATGTTTCCAGGTTGTGTTGTATTTCTATCACGGTCGAATAATTGTAATGGTTTATTGCTAACCTGCGAATGTGGCGCGTCAAACGTCAACTAGGGGTTCGCAAGTTCTTACCACTGCTGGGATAATCGCCGGAGTCAGCGTCCACGGTAAGTAAGAATTTCTCGAGTTATCGACGCTTTGATTTTGTAATGCTTGAGACGCGCCGTGTCACATGATCGCGGCAGGCTCTTTTTTCAACTTTTGAACCGTGGGCGTTTGAAAAAACCGCAAAGACCACACTCAAAATATATCACAAAGGTGAAGCCACATTTTTGGTTAAAACGATGACTGCGCGTCGAAAACTGGTTCGGTGTTATCCGATCTAGCGGGCATTTAGCGTGGGATGTATTAGCGTCATAGTCAAGTGGTCTCTCTGCCGGCCTTGACGCGTCACCAATTTTGATGGGAACCTCCTGGAATCTGGGATCGTGATGCTTTTAAGTAGAACCGCTATATAAGCAGACTCTCCATTCATTCAATCATCCCCGCCTCCTCTCATGTCTCACACCGCTGCATCCAAAATCGTCCTCATCACTGGTAAGAAACCGTTATCCCATTTTGGTCCAACCACTAGCGCTCATCCGTCCTCAGGAGCCAACAAAGGCATCGGTTTCGAGATTGCCAAGCAGCTCGCTGCGCGACACGAGGGCTACCATATTCTCATAGGAAGCAGAGATGCTGACCGAGGATTGAAAGCCGCAGAAACCTTGCAGAAAGCCGGATCATCTGTGGAGGCCATCACAATTGACGTCGCAGACGACAAGTCCATCGAGGCCGCAGCGCAGACGGTCAAATCGAAGTTCGGTCGTCTCGACGTTCTCATAAACAACGCAGGAATTTATATAGAGAGTTACACCGGCGAGCCCTCCAACCGCGCCCTCTTCGAACAGACGTTTTCTGTCAACCTCTTTGGCGCCGCCTCAACCACCGAGGCCTTTGTGCCGCTTCTCGAGAAATCCTCTGCCGCGCGTCTCGTCTTCGTCTCCTCCGACCTGGGTTCGTTGACATGGCGTGCCGACGGGCGAAACCCTTTCGATGGTCCCGCGTACCGCTGCAGCAAGGCGGCGATGAACATGCTTGCGCTAGGATACGCAACGAGATTTAGAGCACAAGGATGGAAAGTCAATATCCACAATCCCGGATACACCGCGACAGATTTAAATGCGCATCAGGGATACGGGACAGTGGAGGATGGTGCGAAGGGCGCAGTGCGACTGGCGACTCTTGGTGACGACGGGGAGACAGCAACGTTCACGGAAAAGGAGGGGCCAATCCCGTGGTAGACCAGGCATATAGTGCCGCCTGCGGGCTAAAAGCATAGAGCTTGAGTCCAATTTGATATGCATGGCAATTTCAAACTCCGACCATACTCCAAGCGAGAGCACAGCCTCATAAAAATTTCCCGTACCGCCACCTCTGCGCTCATCGCACCGTCTTCCTCCTTACGTCTATACATCCAAATCTGTCGGCCTACTCCCGGCAAGCTAGGGATCGGCCGACACCTGAGCTCATTAAATTCAATTTCGTCTACACAGACTACACTCTGCAGATATCAGGGGCCACAAATATCACTCGATATCATTCACAGATGCAGAAAAATGACCATACAGATAAATGATTCTTCATTTTTCGCGTGCATATTTGTGTTACCTTGGTCAACAGAGCATATTCGCAAGCCACAAAATCGACGGCCATATTTTTGCCATCAATCGTTTCCAACCGACGTCGAATGACCGATGTGACCAGATCTGGTCTGTAGCCTAGCTATACGCCCATACACGAGGGAAATAAATCTCTGGAAGCCGGAGGGGTGCTACTTCATTCCTCATGTGTGAACTAAAAAAAATTGTGTTTACATTGTTTTTTTGGGCCGGAGCTGCCTACTAGCTGCCTGCAGAGCTGTTGTCATCTGGCATCACTCATCACTTTTGGGATCAAACCCGTCGGCTAGGTGTTTTAGGCTGCGAATATGCTGCCCCAAGAGTTGGAGAATTCACGAAAAAAAACAAAAAACAGAGACACATCTTTATGTAGGATAGTTGTGAATCAGATTTTGAAGTTAGATGGCACGGGCAGATAGAGATGTTTGGTTTCTCTGCAGAGTTCAGCACCGCTATTGACTCCCCATAAGGTATAGTCAGAGTTTGAAAATCCCATCTGTCATATTACGGCCATGTGCCACGAGGCTGACATACTTTGCTCGCTCGCGGGCGCGATGACCGCTGAACACGAGCCTACTGGTGTGCTCACTTGGCAAGCGAACAAAAAAAAACAAATCCTTCAACTTGTGCAACCGCGCCGCTTTTCAAACTAAACATTAACAAAATACTCAGTTCTGGACTCTGGGTTAAGACTTCAGACTCGGAATATGCTTGAAACAGGCTCTAAACGGGCCCGCTGTTCTTGAGCACCGTCAGCGAAAGTTCTCTGAGGCTACATTGGCATTTTTCGAGTTCAACCAATCAAGAGCCCGTCGTTAAATAAATAGTATACATATAGTAAGGTATCAACCTCGGAAGCGTAGCTTCGGAAGCATGCTGACTGTCTAGTCAAATACGAAAAGATTAATTTACGCTGAAGACAACCATAGATTTCATAAGTCGTAAGCTTTCATTTCCTCTTGTGCCGCTTCATTTTCTCTCTCGATAATGGCGAGATGTCCCGCTGATCTTGGCGTGATGCTTATAGGAAAGGGGAGTGGTACACTGTTGAAACCTGAGAAAATGTCAGCGCCAGTCACGTATATAGCGCTGTATTCTCACCATCTGTATACGCAAACGTGTCGACATCGATCTCCTGGCCATTCTCGTCCCGTGCTTTGCTCAGATTGAAGCCCCAGAGAATGCGCGCGACACTGTGGCGAAAATCAATCGATGCCAAATGAACACAACATGGCACCGTACTTGATGTAAATGCTGTTCGATGCAAGATGCTGGCCAGGGCATACTCGTCTACCGTAGCCGAAACTCTGGAAACATAGTTCAGTTTTGATGTAAGCAACGGGCGCGAGAAACGCATACTGAGTGTTGCCAGGGACCAGGATATTCGCGCTTCGTCATGAACCTTGGATGGAAGTCAGCAAATGAGGGGGAACAGGCAATGTGCCTCGCACCGTTCCGGGTCAAAGCGGTGAGGATCGGGGAAATCGGCGGGATTGAGGTGGATACCCCACAGGTTGGCAATGATCGTACTGCCCTTCGGAATGAACATGCCATCGTATACGAAATCCTCCGTGCTCGAGTGGGGTGTCCCGCCGAGGACAGCGACTGGCCGCCACCGCAACGTCTCGTTCACAATGGCGTGGATGAATGGGAGGTCTTCGGCATCCTCGAATGTCGGCATGCGGTCAGGGCCGACAACAGAGTCGAGCTCCTTCTGCGCCTTGGGAATAAAGGACGGCCCGAAGGCGGCACATGCGAGTAGGAACGACGCGATGCTCCCAGCGCTGGTTTCGACGCCGGCTCCAAACGGGGTTCCTGTTCGATTGTTAATTTTAAAGAAGTGAACGAAAACGGATGGCGCTCACCACAGGTATATGCAATCTCGAGGTCGTTCATATCATTCTTGGCGCAATCCTCCAGAAGTTGACGACAGAAAGAGGGCTGTGCGCGGCCGTTTTCCATCTTGGTTTTCACCTCTTGGACCAAACGGGTGAGGTATTCTATGTCTCGCGTGCGTTGCTTCAATGCGGCAGTGCGCCATGGCGTGAGGAAACTGGGCAGATAGAGCAGCGCAGGGACGCTCTCGACCAGGTATTTTCCGGGGATGCTGTGACCAGCTTGTTAAGCGTCATTCATGATGGGAGAGAAAGGTTTACTTGATGCTCGTCAAAAAATCCTGCGTCTCTCGATTGAGACACACGACCTCGTCGTTGTAGATGTTGTGCACTCGTCGACCGTATGTGACAACGACAACGACCGAGGTTGCGTAGCGTTCGATGAACTCACGATATTTGGTCGGGGCCTTGGTGAGTTCGGCCATCAGCTGCTTGGATTCTAGGCTTTGGATCGGCTTGTAGGTGTCCGATGACCTCTGCATGAATGAACCTGAACTGAATGAGTACCCCGTCCAAGCACATTTGGGTCAGACATACCGTGGAGAACCTTGTACGAGAAACAATTGAGCCAATTTCCTACGATGAGCAAAAGAGACTTACCCGGCGCCATCGTCGCCAGAAGGGTCCGTTTCCGGACATCAACCCGCGCATGTTGTTGCTCAGTATCTCTTGACCCTGAATTGGGACTGAGCCTGAGCCGGCGGCGACTACTACCGTTACGCACCATAATGAATCGAGGACGCGAGCTTGTGGCGGGGGATTTTTTCTCCAAAATGTCCCAAGCAGCCTGCGCGGTTCCGATCACAACAGTCGGAGTGCGGCCCATCTGAAGATACACGACGGGGCCATACTGCTCGTTGAGTTCCTGGAACCAACGCCACGGCTTTCGCGAAGGAACCTGGTTTCTGTTCCCAACCAGCCAGCTCGTCGGCGCTGATAAAAAAATATTTAGTGACCCTGAATGCATTCTGGTGGATGGAGACTTGCCGGGTCCTGGGGGTAGATCTTTCGATTTGTTTGGCCTGAACACCAGGACCACCACCAGCGTCGCGACAGAAACACAGAGACCCAGTTCGAGTTTAAACAGAGACATGGCGGTTGGGAGTTGCAGGCCACGGAGGCTTTTACATATTATAAAAACACCTCGATGGTCAGAGGAAACAACGGAAATAGCGGAATGTACTCCGTTGCGTAATTCTTAACCCGCGCGGACCGGAATACGCCCCGAAGTTGGACTCCACCGCGTGACCGCGGCACTGCCGGCACTATCGTCGGAGTTTGAAGTCATCATTGGCCGCTCCTTGGCACGCTCGACTCGATCCCAAATCCAACCCAAATCGCTCCGAATCCTTTGCTGGCCAAAATATTTGTCCAACCTTGCGCATCTCCTGACCTGGCTTCAGACATGACTTTGGTTATAAGCAACTCTTGAATGCTCATGTTCAAGCTGGCAGATATCTGCAACGGTGCGGTATGTGCGGAGGATCTATTGGTGCTCTGACTCGCTCGAGTTTGGAACAAAAGAGTCAAGACAGCGTATTAAAATATGCGAGTAAGCGAGCAGTTAAATGTGGTGCCTTCAGTTCAATTTCTTTTGGACATAGACTCTGGTGACTCCCTCCAGCTATACTGGATACTTGCATAGACTTGAATGCTAGACTTGCGAGCAGCTTGAGTTTGGCGGGATGTTGTTGCCCTGTCGGCGTTACGCCGGCCCGGGCGCTCTTCCGTAAATCCTGTTTTCCAAATCCCACGAGCCTCGGATCAATCTCCGTTAGGGGTCTCTCTCCGCCGTCGATTACCTGATGAGTCTTAAAAATGTCGCCGTCCTTGCTCCGAAAGCTTTATCGACATGGCGCCCACAACCGCATGTGTAACTGGCGCGAGCGGCTTTCTTGCGACCCAAATCATCCTCCTCCTGCTGGCCCGATCTTGGAAAGTTCGCGCTTGTGTGCGCAGCGTGGCCAAGGCTGAGGCCTGGAAAGCCAAGTTCCCAAACTTCAGCTCGGAGCAAATCGAGTTTGTATGTGTTCCAGATATGCAACTGGAGGGGTCTTTCCTGGAAGCCGTCAAAGGATGTGAGATGGTTTTCCATACCGCATCACCCTTCAATTTCCTCTTCAAGGTGTGCTCGATCCATTTTTCATACTCGTTCACCCCAAATTAACGCGTCGATAGGACAACGAGAAGGTAGCCCCCAGGATTGTGTCGATTCTCGTCCGATCTCATGCTTCGTAGGACATGTTAATTCCTGCGAAACAAGGTGCTCTAGCTATCTTGACCGCTGCAAAGACAGAACCCTTGGTAAAGACTGTCATTTACACAAGCTCGTGAGTGGAGACGTCTTTACTTTTCTCTCCATTAACTTGCGCGATTTAGTTTCGCGGCCATCGTCGATCCACACCTGGATCCACGCCCTGGGGTATATTGTTCAAGTTGCCGTATTTTCAGGCTTACTAAAGCCTCTACGCAGCACACTTATACTGAAGCAGACTGGAACCCGTCGACATGGGAGGAGGCAGTGGAGTCGACTGATGCCCACTTTGTGTATCTCGCCTCGAAAGCGTATGTTCCCTTCTTTATCAGAAATACAATGGATCTCAAAGTCATCAAGCCATGCCGAGAAAGCTGTTTGGGATTTCGTCAAGACTGAAAAGCCTAGTTTCACTGTCACAAGGCGAGTTACTTTTGTATATATCCTGTGTCGTTCTTATTGAACCAGTCTCCCAGCATTGTCCCCCCCGTAATTCTCGGTGAAGCCGCCCAACCGTTCACCTCCATGATCGATATTAATCAATCCAGTACGATAAATAACAACGTCAGGTTATTGGTTGACCAATTGTCCTGCTTTTAGGTCGTGTACTGTGGCGCATTGTCGACGCTAAAGTGATGCCAGGAACTCCAGCCTATGTAATTCGACTCTCATTCACAGATCTTCTCCTCACCTCTCTCCTCCTTCAGGTTTGCGTGGACGTGAAAGATTGCGCGCTGTGCCACGTCCTAGCAGCAGAAAATCCGACTGTGTCGAATGGGAAACGCTATCTCACTGTTGGCGCGTCTTTTACCCAAACCAAGGCCGCGAAAGTTATCGCAAGGTTGTTCCCCGACGTTGCGTCACGCCTAGCCCCAGTGGTGCCACATGAAGAGTATTATACCTATTCATCCGCGCGGTGAGTTTGTTCGCTGGGTTTTATTCTGCGGCCGATTAACAACTTGATAGTGTTGAGAAGGATCTTGGAGTTAAATGGCGGCCGTTCGAAGAAACGGTCAAGGAGACATTCACGCAGTTGCTGAAGACGAATGCCGCGCAGAAATAGTGCTACAATCATGCTTGTATTTGATAATGGTAGAATTATTTGCTGGATCCTGTTGTGTCAAGCACTTGGAAGCAACATCTACTTTCCGCGTCCCAACATTCCTCTCGAAACACAGGATATAATTTATTATCCTGAGTCTTGTCCTACGCAGGCGCGAGATTGCGCACTGATCGCACTAATGCTCCCAAAGGTTGCCCCCCAAATCGAACTTTGAAATTGACGGTCCGTTCCTTTGGCTTCTAGTTGTCGTACCTGGCGACAAGTCGCCATGCGACAGTATTTCTACAGTTTAGTAAGAGTATGTAATACGTATGTTCAATAAACGTAATGACACTTTCCAAATCGACTCCTTTCCAACTCCAATAAAAGCGCGGCGTTATAGCCGACTTGGCACCAAGGTCCCCGTCGGCTTATTTTCCGATACTCCGGCGCAAATGACCACAACCATTGCAAATATGTGCACCCCGGCGTTTTCTCCGTATGTCCGCGTGTGGCTTGACCAATATAGCAACCCTGTCAAAGCCTGTCATATGAAAAACTACTAGAAAGGGCGCGCTTCCCCAGGGTCCCCTCACCCCTTCCCCATTTACCCCACACTCGATCCCTTCATACATACAACCATGGGATGCGGCGTTCTGGAAGACACGAAACTAGCGCACGTCGTATGGCAACAGTCCTGAGAACGGGGATTTTTTTTCACTCATTTCCGCTTCGCAGCCTGGGACAGCACTGTTTTCTGAGGATCCAAACGCAGCGGCGTATGCAGCCTACGATGGCATCGATATCAGCACGGTGTGTCGCGATCCTTGTCTCATCTCTCAGCGCGTCTTACTCTCTGTGTAGTTGCAACACGGGACTGGCAAGGACAAGGACATCATTCTAGTGGTGCGTTTTTTTTGTGCACTATAACCCTTTCACTAGGCTAAATGCATTTATGAAGCCGCAGCCAAGTAAGACGGACCCGAACGATCCACTCTTATGGCCGAAATGGAAGAAACATCTCTTTTTCCGTGAGCTGCCACTCTCGACTCAGATGACGCGTGGACTGATGCACCGGCCCCTGCAGTTATCCTTGTGTACGGGACGGTTTTGGCAGGAGCCGTGGGCCCTTTGGTCGCGTTCGTACCCGCACTTTCTATTCAGCGTATCATTGACGTAGACTTCTTTTTTTCTTCTCTTCAGTTCTGATCAAACTCACATTGCCAAACTCTTCAACGCCTCGCCTGCAGCCTTCGCACAAGTCTGTGCATTATTTTTGCATTCGACCCCAGTCGTTGACCTCCCACCAGGTCCTTTCCTCTTGGTTTGTGCTCGTTCTCGGAGCATCTACCGTTTTTCTACAAGTGGGGTCCGTCAAGTTTGGAAAACGTCCAGTAGGCACTTTGAGTGCACGCCGTGTCTCCGAAAGATTTATTCATATCTCCAGATCTACCTCATCACCAGTGTGCTCCTATGTGTATCCACCGTTTGGGCCAGTTACACGAGCAGCCTGGGAAGTTTTGCTGGAGCTCGCGTTATCAGTACGTGTTTTAATCCGAAATATTCAATTTATACTGAGGCAACAATCATAGTGGGGATCGCTGCTGCCCCCCTCGAATTTTTGGGTGAGCACCGTCTTGTTTTTGTTTGGTTATACCAGATTTTAAATTGTCATGCAGTTGGCGCCAGCATGTTTGTACCATCCCTTGGCCCCCTCTTCTCGAAACTGAATTTTCTCTTCAGAAACGATGTATACCATGTCCACGAGCGTTCAATTCCCATCGCCATTTGGAACTTGGCCCTCATCAACGGTATGTGTGTGCAGTTTACGTACATGTGCCTTTTTTTTGACTTCGCTTCTTTCGCTTCCAGGAATTAACGTCACCCGTATGTATAAGCCTGCGACAGTCGCGAGGATCCCATCTGACTGTCTTTCACAGCACTGGTTGCAGGGCAAGTCTTGAACAAAGAAAGCCTGGGTTTCCGATGGGCCTTCCGCTTCGTAGGCATGCTTTTGCAAGCAAGTTGAACCAACTGACCATGCGTTCTAGTTCGCCATCGCCGTCGGGGTTCTCTGCGTGGTGCAATTCTTTTTCATGCCGGAATCGACGTTCATCCGGCCGGCTATCGTTCCGCAAGCGAAGACGGAAACCTCCTCCTCCTCTAATGCTTCGGATGGCGAAAAGGCTCAAGTTGAGACCCGCGAGATTGAAGAGGCACAATCCATGAAGCCGCTTCGGGGCTACGTGTCGTCTCTGCGAGTATGGAACGGGGTGTACCCGACGAAGAGCAACGCCCTCACACTTCTCTTCAGGTCAGCTGTTTTCGAAAACATCAATGTCTGTGACTAATTACTTTTTTTTAGACCGCTGTTGATGTTCTTCACCCCCATCGTGTTCTGGGCCGGTCTTATCTATGGACTTGCAATCACATTTTTGGGTACGGCTTATATTTTCTGAACAACGGAATTCAACTTAATATTGAACCTCGCAGTGCTTTTCGCTGTGTCTGTTTCCATCATCTTTTCCTCGCCGCCCTACAAGTATGTTCCGACCAATTCAATTGCCTGACAAATATAGTAAACATCGCTTAGTTTTTCGGCCGCTTCCGTTGGCTATACCTATGGTGGCCCGTTCATTTCGGCTTTTCTCGCGACCTTGTTAGCAGGCCCGCTTACCGGCTATTGCGCGCGCGTCCTGTCGAAGCGGAACAAAGGCATATTCGAACCCGAATTCAAACTGCTGCCCATCGTCTTCTACCTCATCTTTGGAGTAATGGGCTTTGTTGGTTTTGGCATGAGCCTTCAGAGAGGTGTGACTGCATGATGCCCTTTGCTTAAGACTTGTGATTAATTTTTCGACTAGGACTGCCCTGGATTGCCCCCGTCATGTTCACCTCGATCGCCAACTTTGGCGTTGTCTTGGGCTCGACCGCGGCTGTGTCCTATCTCATCGACTCCCATAGACACACAGCCGACGCGGCGCTGGGCTCGCTCATTGTCCATAAAAACGTCTGGTCCTTCGGTGAGTCGAAACAGTTCAACTTGCTGTCTCCACAGGTTCTTACGGCCTGCGCGTCCCAGGCCTGACCTGGAACCTCGTCAACCAAATCCTCGACTTCGGGCCGCAGAACGTGTTCGTCGTCACCGCCGGCGTCCTCGCTTTTACGTCCCTTCTGACCATCCCGATGTACATCTACGGGAAGAAGTGCGTTCCATTTGGTTGTCCTCCCGCGAAGTCGATCTTGATGTGTTGTGCTGCAGGGTCCGGTCGTTTGTTCACCGCCACATCAAATTCTCCGAGGAGGACGAACTCACTGCTGTCGCGCATTAGGGCGGCCATATTCCATTTAATCATGAAAAACATCTCTATCTTATCTGCTTTATTCTATTATCGGAGGGCCTATTGATTAACGTAGTTGTTAACGCAGCCACATGTATTTGTTGACGATCGTAATGTCCAGTGTCTTACTCAACCGTATGCTCAATACAATTTTCAACTTTGAACATTGAACAGCCGTGCCTTGACCCTGCCGCGGCGGACTCTGAAATTCAATAACGCGGCATCACGGCCGTTTACAGCTCTTTGGACCATATTGTTCATCCAGTATAGAATCGCCCAGAAGAGAACCCCCTCCATGGAGAACTCGGAGCAAGGTATTGACGCGTCGCAGAGCAGCATCGGCTGTTTCAATGTGACAACGATAGGTAGGATTCAATGGTGAGATCCCCTCAAGGCTCAGGCTCGCACACCGCGTCGCGTTCTTTGTCTCGGCCGATGACGTGCACGTGCCCAGGGTGGTTGCGGGGACGCACCGATTAATCAGTGCGAGAATCAGCGCGATGCGGTGGGTCCATGCGAGTCCATGCGACTCTCTTGGCCCGTTGGGGTTCCCGCCGTTTGGGCCTCCAGATCCGGACTGCACGGGCTCGAACTTGATTTTATACGCCGGACTGCTAGTTGCACGCGCACATCAACGGGTTTACTCAAGAAGGAACTTCGGGTCCCGTGGAACACCGACCGTATTAATAACGCCGTTCTTCCATCTGCTTCCCCACGTCCGCTACGATGGCCTCGAACACTGAGGAGAAGGAGCTCGAATATCCCAAGAGTCCCTCGGTCCAGGAATCCTTTACTAATGACAAGACTGCCGGAGATATCTACCATGGCGAGCACAAGCTCGTGCGCCAGCTGAAAAATCGTAGGTCCACGCAATTCCCCCAAAAGGCTCGCGTTCACTTACGCTCTCAAAGGTCACATTGCGATGATCAGGTGCGTTAGACTTGCCCTGGAATAGGTTACGACTCATGTCAACCCAGTATCGGCGGCGTCATCGGAACAGGGCTGTTCTTGGGCACCGCTAATGGTCTGTCCTGCTGTTTAAAACTTTTCTAAAAAAAAAGGGAAGCATTCTGATTTACTTCTATCTAGCACTGAGACACGGAGGACCCATAGGTTAATGCTACTTACTTACACTGACTTTTACTGACTTGGGAACACAGGTCTCCTCCTCGGTTATCTTGCGGTCGGAAGCATCACGTACTCTGTCATGTATGGGATTAAAAGTCTCTCGCTCTCATGGCTAACTTCGTTTAGGATTTCTCTGGGTGAAATGGTCGCATATCTCCCGATTCCGGGTGGGCACATCAAACTTGCGGAGCGTTTTGTAGGTGCTGCGCTTGATGGTTTCATATTCGCTTATAGGACATTCCAGGTCGACCCTGCTTTCTCGTTTACGATGGGGCAATTACTAAATCTGCCACTGAAGCTTCACAAAACTTATTATTTTTCAGATGGAACTATTGGTACAACTGGATCATGACCCTTCCTGCCGAGTTGTCTGCGGCATCTGTGTTGATTAATTTCTGGAACGAATCAGTCAATAACGCGGTCTGTGGTTTCCTGCCATCGGTGCCAAAGCTTACTTACACCATTCAGGTTTGGATAACAATTATTATGGTTCGACTCATTCATCGCTATTAATCTCACCATCGCCAACATCCGAATAGATCGTTGTTATTGGTATCAATCTTTGCGGAGCCGGCGTGTACGGCGAGGCTGAGTTTATTTTCGCGTAAGCAGAGGCTTGAACTGTTATTCTTGCACTCATAGTATTGTCAGCTCGATCAAAGTCATCACAGTTCGTACCCATTGCCACTCAGCGCTTGAAACGCACACTGACATCACTCAGATTACGGGCCTCATCATTCTTGGAATTGTTCTTGATCTCGGAGGCACGTAACGTTTATCCAACTAACTCACATACACGGTTAACATCATTCCAGGAGGCCCTAACCACGATCGGTAGGATACATCTTCAATTGATTTAAGCTTTTCTGACTCGATGTATAGACTTGGGTTCCGCTACTGGAAAAACCCAGGTGTGCTGTCTATATTTTCCGTGCATTGGGCGTGAATTAACTCGATCGTAGGACCTTTCGTCCAATACAACGGAATCGGTGGCATCAAGGGCCAGTTCCTCGGTTGGTGGGCGGTGATGACACAGGCCGCCTTCTCATACATGTCCGTCCATCTTGTCTGCTCCATGGATTCCATAAGACTAATACGGATTCTAGTGGAACCGAAATCGTTGCCGTACGTTCAGTGACTCCCATTCTTCACCACATATTCATCCACCTTAGATCGCTGCCGGTGAGGCAAAGAATCCCAGACGTAACCTCCCCAAGGCTATCAAGCGTGTTTACATTAGGTGTGCCGTCTTCTCCACAGTTAACAAGTATTACTGAACCGTGGGAACCAGAATTCTGCTATTTTATATCGGAGGCGAGCTCTCATTTAGCTTCTCATGTCGTTCCTAATAGCAGCATGTGCAGGAGTGGTCCTAATTGGACTTCTCGTTCCGTCGAACGACCCTGGTTTGAATCTTGGATCCGGAACAGCCGCCAGCTCCCCGTAAGCGCTCATTATTTTGTGGTTGCATAGTACTCCGCTCAAAATAATTAGATTCGTCATCGCCATAAAGCGGTTCGTCCTCTAATCTTGAACAAGTGAATTAGTCCTCGTTATCCTATTTCCAGTTCCGGGATCAAGTCTCTGCCTTCGGTCCGAACTTTATTCGGTTGACAAAGATGATTCTAACACGGCGATAGATTATCAACGCGTGTCTTCTGACTTCTGCATGGAGTGCTGGTTCAAGTGACCTGTACACCAGTTCCCGAGCTCTGTGTAAATCCAGTTCATCCTTGGGTTCAGTTTAATACTGATGGCGATGAAGATGGACTGGCGGCAGCTGGAAATGCGCCCAGAATATTCCTCAAGACATTGTCCAATGGTCTTCCTATCGCTTCGATCGTATTCTGCTCACTTTTGTTCGTCCTTTTACTATCTTTTTGTACAACTTACCTACCGTTCTTTAGCTCATGTCTTGCGTACATGGGGGTGACATCCGGATCTGGCAAAGTCTTCGGCTGGTTCGCCAACCTAACTGCTATTGCGGGCCTCATGACGTGGTTCGGTGCGCGCATTTCAACCACGTCTCTGCTTGTTGGGGACTACTAAATTCGATCCAGGTATTTGTGTCACCTACATCCGCTTCTACAAGGGGATGAAGGCGCAAGGCTATGATAGAAAGAAACTCCCTTTCGCCTCGCCACTTCAGCCATTTGCGGCTTGGTACGGCATGATCTTTTGCCTGATAATTTGCTTCGTAAGTCGTTAAATTCTTCCTGTAATACTATCGGCCACTGAGGGCCGGGTTTAGTTCAGCGGTTGGGCCACTTTCCTCAAGGTAAATCGACTCGGCTTTGTGCTTGGCCCCATTGATTAGACGTCAATAGGGCAACTGGGTGGTCGCCGACTTTATAACGAACTACCTGCCTTTGGCACTGTTCCCGGTGCTCTATGCTGGCGCCAAATTCTATTACTACAAGAATGGCAATGGATTGGCCTTGACACCAGTGGAAAAGTTGGATTTCGTTACGGACATTGCTGAGATCGAGGCAGACACGTAGGTTCGCTATCCGGAATTCCTCCACCGCCTAACAGCTTGGCAGCTACGATGACCCGCCTCCCAATAATAAACTGGAGGCATTTTGGGCCTGGTTGGTGCGTACCTGTAGCCTGTTTCTTGGATCCCAACTGAATTACGTCAGATGTAATTGGGAGGTCAGAGTAAATAGTTGTATAGTACAGTATTCTCGAATTATGTTCAGTTGCCGCGTCCTTCGGGGACCGAAATAGCGCGACGCGTGCAATGGGATCATGATGCTGTGATTGGCGCCTTCCTCTTTCGTCCCACTGGCACCTCCCGCTTTGTGTGCTTGCTGCTTGTTCCAGAATCCATCGATGAAAACGCGCAGCTACGCGCCCACGTGTGACTTTGCGCGTGTTTCCGATCGTTTGTTTACTCTGGAGCTGTGGGAATTGCTTTCGTCAGCCGCAACTTCAAGTTGAAGTCAGCCACCAAGCAAGAAGCACTTCTTCTCTCTCCACCACCACCACCCACAATGATCCTTCATATTCAAGCTCTCCTTTCTTGTTTGATTTCTGTAGCGTCTCGTGTCGACAGTGTACGTTGTCGTGCACTCGCTCGCATCGACAGGGCGATCGAGCACACCGTCGTCCTGGTCATCGGTCTCGTCAAGTCAAAATCTAATCGTGCCCTCTCGCATGCTCCTATCGCCCCTGCTCCTCCCCCTCCACCTCCGACCCGAACTCTTCCGATCTGGCTGCCCCCGACAGCAACATTCCCTGGCTCGTACAAGCCGCCCGTCACCCAGGGTCTCGTCGTCGTTCTCTTGGGCACCATCACCGTATTGCTCTTATTTTCAGCCCTGGTCAAGATGGGCAATGCGATCTCGAAGGCGTCAAGGTGTTTCCCCAGCGCTGCGAAACGTGCGCCCTTGTCAATGCCCAAACCTCAACACCCTCCAAGCGCAAATTACGATGTACCTGCAATGCTCCGTACGGCGCTTCCCGGGCCCGAGGCTCTCGTTAACACGGCAGCCCCCCGCCACATCAACCCAAGCTTCTGGGGCTCTCATCGGTGGAAAAAGGTCAATGGGGTCGACGTCAAGTCCCGGATGCGTCCTTCCGACCTTCAATGGGTGCGCAGGCTCGGGGAGGGGGGGCACGGGGAGGTCGGGAAGGTCACGTTCAGTACAACCGACTTCCCTCTGGCTGTCAAGCGCATCAACAAGCACAAGCACATTCTTCCGGAGGGCGACATTCCCGGAAGGGTCGTCAAGCATTCCGCTCGTGTCTGGCGGCTCTTCTGCTCCGAGATTCGTGTGCATGTCCTCATGCGCGACTACTCCGCGTTCCCTGTTCTCCATGGCGTTTTCCACGGGCCGGACCATTTCTTTCTAGTTATGGTATTTCCTTCACTCCCTCTCCTCACTAGATCTTTCTAATCAGTTTCATATTAAGGATTGCGGGGTGAAGCCGTTCCGGGACGTTGAGATGATCTCGCGGGCAATGGGGCTCTTTTACTCTACTCAGCTGGTGTGCATCTCCTTTTTAAACCGTTCATGCCAGTAATAACTCACGTATTCTAGGTTATGGCTGTCCAAAACCTACATCGAGAGGGTATCGTACATCTAGACCTCAAGTACGACAACTTGGTCTTGAATGCGAAGGGAAATCTGTCCATCATCGACTTTGGATTGGCCAAGATTCTCTCCCCGACCCCGTCCAAGTCACGCTATCCCCTATGGCACGCCCTTCGTCAAAGACGCTCCCGCCGCTTTCCTATGCTTTGGGCGGGCCCCGACAACCCCCACTCCTTCATGGTCTCTGGTGGTACTCGCGGTTACTTGTCCCCGCTGGTCGAGCTCGGCCAACTGTGTTCCTACGGGGCGGACTTTTGGGCGGTCGGAATGATCATCCATAAATGCCTGACGGGTCGGGTAAGCGGTCCCGTGCATCGTTTCTGCTTGACGCTGAGATAAATTCCGATTCAGCGTCGCACGACGTACATGGACACTCGCGGTACGATGGTATGGGAGCCCGACCCGCAGCATCAGCTGTCGCGTGTGCATCGTAATTTCATTCGTCGGGTACTTCACCTGCACCTTCCGCTCGTGTTCAAGTCTCATTTTTGAATTGCAGCTTCTCTCCTATGAGAAACCCGACCGATTCGAAACATACGCAGAAATCGAGGCCTACGTTATCTGGGAGGAAGTCTGATTATCTGTGTCCATTGGTTGGGGTGTCTGTCGTCGACGGTTTGTGTAGCGGGATCGATGGGGGATGGTTAGCTTTATAGATGTAGGGTCCGGTGCGACCGGACGACGGCTTGAGCTGCTTCTCTTGCCCGAGGTCCTACCTCCCCGATTCTGCATCGTCCCGGGATCTCGACCTCGTCACTCTCCCGCACCGCTGCGTCCTCGCTCGATTATACCCCTTTTTTCTCCAGTATTGACTTTATCCACGTATGTGTCCGCGTCCTCTCTTTTCGCCCGTGGCTAACCTCGTTTCTTCAGCGATACCCCTTTCTTCCCGTCATCCTTCGGTCCGAGAATCGGGTCAGTAATGCGGCGGACGAGGCGACGCTGCGGCTATTAGAAGGGGTCAGGGCGGCGGCGACGCGGGTACCATGGATGGGCGATTCGAGACGGAGGGCCACGCGCGGAGTGTCTGGTGTGGACAGAGGATCGATGGGGACGCCCTTCTTTACTCGCCACCCGACAACTTCCTCACCTCTCGTGCTGATGGTTCCAATCTAAAACTGGTGCTCAACGTCGACGTGTACGCCTCCCTCACCAACTCACGCTGCTGTTATCCAACCTCCGTGTTTTTACAGCGCTGGCATGCCTTGGGCTGTTAGCCGACTCTCGTCTTCCGCTTTCGACCCGACTGCCGGAGAGATGTTTTTATTTATTTTTCTTTTCATGTCTGATCATATGTATACCCCTTATTTGTTGCCTGGATCTGTTCACGTATACCCATTTGTGCTTCTGCGCAATCAATTTTTATTCGACTCGTTGACGTCCGTTCATTACACATTGCGTGATCATACCAAGGTGATTACAATCTGCTACCAACCTCCAAACTCTCCCTCCTCCCACGTCTCCTCGAGTTGCTGCTCACCAGGTCCATCCACCTCTATCTCAGCGCACATAACCCCTGTACATGTTCACTGTCGTCCCGTCTAAGTCATGCGACTCTGGCTCGACAACATCGAAGAGGGGTCTTTGCACGAGGGTGAAGATGGGCTGGGAGAGGGAGGTTTGGCGGGGATTGAGAGGCCTTACTGGTATGCAGCGCATCAATGGCACGAAAAGGAGAGGGAGGGGGGCGTACCTGGAGCACGCCGATACCACAGAAGCGGTCACCCACTTTCTTCCCATGGAGGACCACCGTGGCGCGGGGGTATAATCCAGTCCCAGCAGGTCCCAGCGCCCAAAACGCATAACGCTGGTATCCGTTTAGTCGCACCGATATGACGCCGGTGAATGTACTCACAAAGGTATCCTATATCTAATCCGATGAGCATTGTTTGGCGGTAAAGACAGACAAGAATGCACCTCGTCGCCTTCGCTCAATGAATAATAAAACAATTGTTCATGCACCATGTGAACCGCGACGTGGAGCGCGGCCAGGTTTAATCCATCGTTTCCGCGTTTGTCAATCAGTATTTGGCCTGTGGAATCTTAGGAGTGATTAAGACTTTATGAGGAGAGAGAGCGCAACGACCATTGGCCGTAGTTGCAGGCAACGCCCAGGACTCTCCGGATCGCATTTTGAGCTATGTCGGTATGACTCGCTGGGAGTATTCCTGGAGCCACGATACGCACGATGATCCTTGCGGAAATCACGGCCAAAAGACTGCTCGGGAGCCAGTGCGATAACGGGGCTCGTCGAATAGAACGGACGAATCGGAGAGGGGAATGTTATCGGAGTCCAAGTATAAAACTTCTCGGAAGCTCGATTTCGCTATTGCAGCAGCTTTGATCTGGGACGGGATAAGTCAATGAAGCCACATCGAGTAACCGTGAGACTCACTTGGAAATTCTTCCATGCGCCTCTGACCTGTTCCATGCGTTGAAAAAAAATTGATAGTGCATGCTCGGCTTACCTTTTCGAATTCACTAAGCTTCAAGTCTGTTAGTCAAACCAGGCGGCGAGGAGACGATAAAATATAACTGTAGCTCAATTCCTCGAACCTTCGTGCCTCAGAATATGCTTGATAAGTATCTTAAGTTCCCGAAAGTGCGCCGTACTCTTTGACTTTTGCTTCAGAGAGACTAGCTCAGAGTGGCTCCGAGTCATCGCGCTGCACTCTCGTCGCCGCCATATCAGGCCAAGTGCGCCACCTGCGCCACATCGCGGGCTGCGCATCGTCCGCGGCGCGGGTACGGGAGGGAGGCGGAGTTGGAGGGCGTAGTGAGACAGGTTTGTAGCGAGGAGGCGGGTGCTCGTGTGAGCATCGTACATACCCGTGCCCTATACGCGGAGGCCATTCTCTTGAGCAAATCAAGCAGCGCTCGAGCGTTCAAGCCTCGCGGAGTACTCTGTATACCACACCAAGACTTTGGGTGACGAACGTTGAACTTTGAAGGTATAGGCGGAACTTTGCACGTGAGCAGGACTTTTTTTTCAGTCTTGAGTCCATCAGCAGGAGCAAGTATGTGCCCGTCTGTATACTACCATGAAAAGCATCAGCGAGGAGCCCGCCGTCGTCTTGTTAATTCTCCCCGTGCACCAGTCTCTCGGAGGAGAAATACGCATTAGATGAATAGGCACCGCGGGCGCTCATTGTCAACTCATTGCGCGCTCTGCACGCGAACTTGCGCCGGTCTGATGCAGATTCCATCCCCGCGATGCCCGCGCTCTTCGTCACCCGCCGTGTCGGCGCAAACTTCATAGCACTGGTAAGTATTTGGCACTCACTGCGAGGAAAAGTGTAGGTGGGTTTTCAGGCAGACGGAGTATAGCTCACAATTGGCTGAGGTTTTATAGGTTTAGTGTGTAGTTCTCGATGATGTTTTCGGTCTGTTTGCCTCATTCAATTTGTATCATCACTCGAGTGCCAAGTTGACGCCCGAGCTGTCCTGTCCATATTCGCAGTGCCCCTGGACGTTGTTCTCCGCTTGTTGTGAGCTGTTCCGAACACTTTCCAAGCCTTCAGGATGGAGTCCATTGTCTTGGCCGTGCCACTATCCCAAGCGCAAGGCCAAATGGAGGAGAACAAAAGACCGATCTTTGCAAATAAAAGGACGCGCACCTCTCACTTCCAAGTAACCCTTTTCGTTCCCTGCTCTCATCCTTAATCTTTTCTCAATTTCCCATAATGCTCCCTTTACTTTCCATCATCGTGGCAGACCTCTTCCTCATCTTTGCCAACGTAGCCACCGCACAAGGCCTATCTGACCAGCAGCAATGCCTCTTGAACTGCTCAGTTACTGCCGTTGCTGCCACCAGCTGTGACATGTGCGTTCTGACTTTCATCACGGTGCTTCAGCCAACTCATATATTATCTCAACACAACAGCCAAGATACTGCATGTGTCTGCGCTTCCTCTGTTTACGCCACCAACCTCACGCAATGCGCGACGAGCGCATGCAGCGTCAGCATGTCCGACACCAAGGGGTTCATAGCTCAAGGCTGCGCAGGGGACGCTGTCGGTGCGTTGTCTCCTTGCGCATAGATCTTTGACCGACGTTGATCTCTGGGCAGCTTCGAATTCGAGTTCTGCTTCAGGATCTTCTTCAGCTACCCAGACGGGTTCGGCTCCAGAATCGTCACAATCAGGGCAATCAGGGAAAGGGAATTCGGCTGAATCTAATGGTGTTCGCATTCGTGTGGCGGCGGTATCTGCTGCTGGCCTTGTATTTTTTGCGCTTTTGGTGTGAAGATAGCCTTTTTCTGTTTTCAAAGCACTTATATATGATTCTATGCAAACAATGTTCTTGACGATGTCCCGGATTTTGTTGTGAATATGCATTCTCGCAACACAAATAGCAACTTGGTTGTCTGCTTCAAAGATAAGATAAGATCAACTCGATTAGATTACATCAAGTACGCCACATCTTATCTTGGTTTCCGATATTAAAAGGCAGTGAGCCTTAGAATGATAGGTGGACCCACTCCTGCCCACCCTGGTCCACATGGCCGCCAATTCCCTCAACCCACCGACGGTCGACGCAGAGTTTTGGGTGAAGTCCAACGCAATCGGAGAGAGAGTGGAACAGAGACTGCTGTCTGAGACCGAGGTCTTCTGGCGCGACCATAATTCTCGGCTCAAAGACCATGGCTATGTCCTACGCCCCAGATACCAGCCTGGCTGGGTTGCCTCTTGGAAGCTCAAAGAACACAGTACCACTGGTCTTGTTGAAGATAGGATCACACCGCCGGTGCGAGCGCCGAGCAGTGGCAGCCGGGGAATCATTGAGACTGGTTAATATTGTTTTCGCTCCAGGGAGCTTTCTTACTCCACGCAGTTCGAACCTCAGATGGTCTACCGGTCATGTTCAAAGGGAAACAAGTTGGCGAGGACCCTGAACTTCAGATAATCCAGAAGCTCTCGTCCGAGCCACTGGCTTCGGACCCCAAGAGCCATTGCGTTCGGTTGATAGAGATCTTGAATCTTCCGGATACTGAACCCACAAAGCTCATTGTAATATCTCTTCTCTTCGATTGGCGCCACCCTCATTTCAAGACCATCGGTGAAGCGGTTGAATTTATGTCCCAAAATTTCGAGGTTAGTCACGCTGCATTGGTCCCAGAACGATAATTGACGTCTGACAGGGCCTGAAATTATGTGGCACGGGTATGTCCCCAATTCCACGCTTATCCCTCTCTCTCAGCCTTTTTATTTTTTCGGCAGAGATTGTAAAGTCAATAATATTATGATGGGTTCCACTCCTATCCGGGTTTCAAGCGTGCATCCTTTGGAAACGAAATACACAAGCGACCTCCTTCACCGGTCCCGCTATCGAATTCGCACCGGTCACCCAGTGCAATATTACTGGATCGACTTTGACATGTCAGGCGAGCACGATCCATCAACGGGACCTCTGACAAGTCCCAACTACGGGGGGACGCGTGATGTGCCCGAATTCGCTTTCCCAGATAGTTCCCAGATAGGTTGTGTGACCCCTTTACCGTCTACGTCTGCCTGGGGAACCTCATTCGCCTGTTTGTCTGACTTGGCGTAGGGCGGGCATTCTGACCCAAAACGACGAGGCTTTCGTTGCGGACATGACACACGAAGACCCGAGCAAGAGGCCCAGCATGGACGACGTTATCCGTCGTTTCTCCGAAATCAAGGCGGGCCTGAGCCAGTGGAAACTCCGCTCACGCTTCGCTAAGGCCGAAGAACATGTCCTGGTTAATATTTTCAGATCTACCAGCCATTAGGTCAATCAGCTTGCATTTGTGGCTCGACAGATACCGGCCATCCCGTCGCCCTAGCATTTTCTTTCCTTGATAATCGGTCGTGTAGCAATATTAAATATATTCACTCAAAAAATTGCAGAGCACCGTCTTAGAGCAGGTGGAACTAGGACAATTGCACGAGTCTACGGCAGGAAATTGAGTTTTATGCCCCGATTCGTTTTCTTTCTATTGTGATAATCGATGGAACGGTTGTTGGCCGATTTGCATTTTATTCCCACAGTTCAACTCGATCAAGCGGCGATTAGATAAGATCCTCCGCCACATCTTATCTTCGAAGTCAATTTCAAAGTTAGATCCTCGACCGCTATGACCATTGAAGATAACAGAACCTCCCCTCCCCGTCCTCGCGAGTATGGTGACCTCTATGGGCTAGAATTCTACTGGCGGAATCACCAAGTTTGTATTTGAGGTAAGCACTTTAAAAGTTTCAACACTATATATTTCCATTTCTAATCGACTCACTAGGGTTTACAATTCATACATCGACATGGCGGTTCACGCCGTCCTTAAACTCTGGGATAAATCGCTGACAACTCCGTAGGGACTGTAATGGCAATAATATTATAATGGACGGGCAATATCTATATCCAAATGACTTCCATCCTAGTATTTCGCGGCTAGACCCCTACTCGTTTCGACGGGCTAAACACTACTAAACACTACACTCGTATTCAGCGGCCGGTCAAATATTACTTCATCGACTTTGGAAGAATAACAGCGTTTAACCCCGGGAGATCGCGTCTAGTGCATCAAATTATCGGTGGAGACAAGACTGTCCCTAAGTTCGTTCGAGAAGAGGATGTGACTCGTTCCACCGTGTTTCACAAAAACAATCCTTTCGCTGTGGATGTGCATTATCTGGGAAACTTGATTCGAAGGGATTTTTTAGAGGTGAGTGAAATCGTCTCGTCAAGTCTGCCTGCTGGCTGATGAGAGTAGTAGCCACCTTCGTCACTTCGTTACTTCGCTTATTTCGCTTATTTCGCTTAGGAACAAGAAAGTTCGTGACTTTGATGGAAAAGCGTGAAAGCTCGACACTTCCGCAAATAGCTGGGAAAGCTCGTCACCTCGACTAAGATCGGCCATCACTGTTCCTTCACACAAGCCGGGCGTGTTTTTTTATATAGATCCCTCATCCTAACACTAACTCTAACTCTAACCACTAACCACTAACCTCTAACCTCTAACCACTAACCCCTAACCAACTAACCCAGACCTCTAACCACTAACCTGCTAACCCAAACCTAACCGGCAATTTCGGCAACCTGTTGATTCCCATCACTCCGTGCTGTGCCGGACAGTTGCCGCTGAACAAGCCCAGAATATAAACTCACGAGCTTTCACAGAATAGCATCAAACTCACGAACTTTCACACATTCCCATCAAAGTTACGAAGATTCACAACGCTACGCGAAGTAACGAAGTGACGAAAATGGCGTGGACTCGGCTGATGAACAATTTAGGGAGCTCCAGAAATGATGCGTCTACCTAAAATTGGATTCGAGTTCATGCAGCCGCTTGTCTCCGATATAGTTCCGGCTCCTTCTGCGTAGTCCCTCTTCATGATAATACAATTTTCGCAATGCGATAGAGTACTAGATTCAGAATTCCCCGAGCAAACCGTTTTAGCATAAAATCCGCGTTTGGATCCTGCCTTTTAGGTTCAAGTCACCGACGATATTTAATTGTTCCTTACCCTCGGAGTGGCCTGAATGTCGCGGTAATGGAATTGCTGGTGCGTGCTTGTACCTCACGTGGGCGTGCAATGGCTTATCTTTAATCTTATCTCTTATCCTCCATCTTTCTTTTTCTTCAAGCGTTGTCCCGCTAAGAATGGCCCGCTATCCGCCTCGTAGATTCTATTGCGTCCGCGGTATCGAACTGGCGAAATCTTCCTGGACCTTGATTTCGCTCGATCCCGCTCTGGCTCGTCGGGGTTGCGTTCGACAGCTGCGAGACTCCGAGTCGCTCCTGTGCGCATCATGATCGTGGTTTTCGACCGCGATGTTTACCTTATACCGCCAGTGGCTTCAGTTGCTGTACATCTTAGCTGAGCAGAGAGCTCGCCGCTCGGAGGTCTGGAGAGCTCAGTTTCTGGTCCGATCTCTTTGAAGAGGTACCCGATACTCATTCTACATAGCTTAGCTTGACATAGATAGATCACTACATGAAATAATCTTATTGCCATCATCATCATGCTCATCATACAAGAATTCAAATAAAAGTGAATTGTACAAAGCAAGGGTATATACGGCACATGCTTCAAGAGACGACAAAGGTGGTGCAGCATACGGAGATGCCGGGACGACGTGGTATCGGGGGAGGGGGAACTAAGGTAAGAGAAGCAACTCAAAACCGTCGACCGATCGCCGGACCCACGTCGATACACAACCGCAAATCCAAGTGTCTACTATCCACATCGGCCCGCGAGTCGAAAAGAGAAAAAGGCGACGAAGGAGGCTGGCAAGGGAAAACCGGCGACAGAGGATACCGGAGGTGCTGGGGTGACGCGGTATCGGGGGAGGTGGGACCTAAGGCAAGAGAAGCGCCTCGATGCCGTCGTCCGGTCGCCGGACCCGCGCTTATACAACTCCAAACCCAAAGCCCACCACTTTCTGCCCAACAGAACCGCCGACGCCGAGGAAGAAGAAAAGCGTGTTCCCCTCCGGCGGTCGGTCGCAAATGAAAGACGAAGGTCGGCCAACAGCCCAAGGGATGCCAGCGCTGGAGACAATGTCAGACGACGTCAATGGGAGGTAAGGGGCACTTACGCATCGACGTCGAGCACCGGGTGGATAGATTCATCGGCACGAGTCGAGGTCGGAGGTGAAGAAGTTGTCGGGTGGCGAGTAAAGAAGGGCGTCCCCGTCGATCCTCAGTCCGCACCAGACACCCCGCGCGTGGCCCTCCGTCTCGAACGTCGCCGAATCTCGCTCCCTCTGTGGTGTTCTCAGTCGATGTCGCCTTGACCCCTTCTACTGGCCGTGGCGTCAAATCGTCGATCGAGTTGCTGCCCGATTCTCGGACCGGTGAGGGGAGGAAGAAAGTAAAAGTAAAAGGAACGGGTATATCTGCACACCATCCAGTTAGATCGGCCAGAAAGAAAGAAGACTCGCGGACGTACGGGTATACAATCACTGCCCGGGAACATGACCACCAATCTGTTGCAGCTGAGCCTCAAGCGCCTGAATTCGCGTCTCCAATCGCTTGTTCGCTGCGCGCATGTGACGTGCAGGAGAATCCTGCTCGAGAAGGTCAGTGGAAGGAACAGACTTGGAAAGAGAGCAGCAGACCACGTAATCCACTACCACATATACCAACGGTGGCAGGAGCATCGCCTGTGAGGAGGCGTGAGTTGATGAGGGAGGGCGTAGATAACACTGGAACTCACCCCGAGTTCCCGGGCGGACAACATCGCCATCGTTGGTGCAATCACCCAGTCCCAGTAGAACACGATCTGCCTCAGCGGTGAGCAAAGCCGGCGGACCAGCTTGGCAACCGCCGGACTATTACGAAGAATGCTGCAATATGAGCGTAGAGCTAAGATGGAGCCAGGGCAGACAAGGTTGCACCGGGGCAAGAATTGGGAATGGTAGAACTCCAAGACAAGCTTGCGGATGTTGTTGTTGTATGGCACCGTGACCTTGTAGTAATACCAGAGGCGAAGATGGAACGGTAAACCGAGCATATCGAGGAAATCCGGAACCCACTCCAAGACCATGATCGGGCTTCCGAGGATCAGAATGCCCAGTGCCAGACGTTTGAAGTGCCATGCATGCAATCTCCGACGAGAGGCGTTGGTGCATCGGATTGCTTTCTTGATGGTCCACACAATGCAGCGCCAACTGAGTGACAGAAATCGCGCGATGGCTGCCGGTAGGGGTTCAAGGTCGACGAGAAGCGCCCGACCAAACGCGAAGAAAGGATAGAGGCAACACCAAATGCCAAGAAGCGTCATGATTTGTGTGATCCTGCTGCTGTCGATGGAGAACTTGACTGCCTTGAATATGTACGGTCCGCTATATGAAGCCATGACGGGGATCAGTCCAGATGCGTGGCTGGATCGGAGGACGACCATGGGGAGAGCGATGTACTGGATAATGAGCCAACAAAAAGGGGCGATAATCTTGAAAGGCGCCAGGAAAAGAATTTTGAGGAGACGGAGAGCCTGGAATATGACCCAGAGTATCCAATCCCAGAGACCAAATCGCCTCGCCCGGCGCTCCGAAGCGTCACTGGTGGAATCGTTGCCGGGAGGTGGTGGTGGAGGCACGCCATCTGCAGCGATGTGGTTGTGACCATCCGGCGGAAAGGGTCGCGGTACCCCAGCCGGAGTGGGTGCAGGATCGGGACCTGGATTGGGAGGTCCGTTGGAGAAGAAGCCTTTCGAGTGCAGAAATGGGAACAAGATGATTGAGACCAGGGAAAAATACAAGAAGGCGACCATCCAATAGGGGAAGGAAACTTTATTGGGCGACGGCGTGCACCTCGACGGAAGAATGATCACAGTCGGAGTCGCACCAAGGCCATTAACGGTGGCGATGGCGGAAACGGCGTCTTCGACTGCGGGGGCCAGGACGACAAAGAGGGAGTGGATGACGGCAACAAGACACCAGAAGAGACGGGGAGTCTCTTTGGAGGAGGGAAGGCAGGAGAACGATGAGAAAATGTATGAGGACATGGTGGTTCTGGGTCAAGCTGGAATGGTCTAAAGCCGTCAGCCACATCTCAGTTATGTACACCATGATTGTACCGCCAAAATAGCTCTGGTACCGACAAACGTCTGGAAGGACGGCGGTCGGCATATCCACGGCTGTCGCTTGCCGTCAGCTGGAAGACGCACGGACAAAGGCGCGTTGTTTGCGCGCCTTCTGCGAACTTCAATTCGAGTCGTACTGCGATGGACTACGATGGACTTCGTTCACTTTTTTAGTTGGACTTGCACTCAGAGAGACGCCTTTTGAGGCGCTTGTCGTCCATAATCACTTTCTTCGGTGCGTTATTGCCTTTCTGCCTCACTTGACTTGTCCATTTTAGACATGTCGGTTACTCGCCTCTTTTTTTTTTTGGCACTTCCAGGCGTAGTCTCTTGCGAACTTTCATCTTCGAAATGGATCCTGCGGTGTGTTCTTGTGGACGAGGAACATCCTCAGTGCGCCGTTATCCTCTTGGACTTGAACCTAGCGTCGGTCGTATCGTACGATTCCGCGCCCTCAACAGTGCATACGCCAAGCAAACGCATACGTGGGGTGCGCCTCCGTTATCGCGCCGTACATACTGCGATTTCTTGCGGTAGCTCGGTTGCTCGCATTTTCTTTTGCATCCACTCGGTCTTATTCATTATAGGTCGTCCTACTCCATCGGCACCGTTCGTTAGCAAGACATAGAGGGATCCTGAACGACTGTCTTTAGGAAATCACTCGTGGGACGCTATAGAGGCTGAAACAAGCCTAAGCAAGACAATGGAACGGAACCAAGTACCGGTCTCAAGAACAAGTCTATGCATGCCCCGCTCCAAGTCCTTGCGCGCGACGTCTTGCCCCACGCAACGTTCGAGTCGTCGTCGACGGCACTCCATTATCTGCAAATGCTTCCTGGCCCCTGCGATCGTCTCGAGTGCGCCGGACTCGCGCAAGCTCTTCTGGCGCGTCAGACCATTTGCAACAGCAAGTACGCGCTCATCTGCGCCATCGAACGCATCGGCGAGGATCTTGTCGCCCTTTTCTTGCCAATTCACTGTGCGTCGATTTCGCGGAGAAGAATACACGCGTCAGTTATCAGCCCAATAAGCGCCCGCCTTATCCGCCCGTCGAGTGTCGGCCGCACCAGGAAGACTCCGCATCCCGCGCGATGCCCGCGCTCTCCTTTGTGCCACCGCCGACTTCGATCAATGCAATAGCGCCAGTCTGGAGTCTAGCGACGTTCCCCAAACATCCGCGCCAAGTGCGACTCGGACCGTGCTTGAGGGCGCTGGGATGGCTATACGCGGCGACATCCCATAGCGGCGCGCGGACCCCGCATCTCACGCAATCCCCGCGCTCTCCGTGCCGCCGCCAACTTCGATGAACGCAATGGCGTCAGTATGGAGTCTCTTCCCCAACCACTGTCCGCGCCGCGGACCAGCCAGGCGCTGCACGCGGACAAATCGCTGCGGCGGATGCTCGAGGGGGCGGGATGGCTGCATCCCGTCGCGGTGCATGCGCTATACACTCACCGATAATGTATCATCCACCCCGCTTGTGTTGGATAATTATATCTAAATACTCGACTTAGTGCATGTCGCGGGCTGCTCGCCATTACTTTTCGACCTTGACCTGAGGCCATGCTCAATGCACGCGACGTTACTCAGGTTACCTCTGAGTCGATGCCTTGTTTTTCAATTTGCATTATTTGCATAGGGCGATTTTGTCGCACGTGATCCAGGAGCAAAATTACATCCCCAACTTATTCTTGTTGTTCGATGAACCTGGATTCGACTCAACGGCTTTCCGATTCGAGTGGCCTTACAACGACGTCCCTGGTTTCCAGATTCATTCTTGCGGGTACAGTATTACTGTTTCAAGCCGGCTCTTTGCTCCGCGTCGACTTATGTCCAAACTTATGTCGTCGCCGGGCCCCTGTCGTCATTGAAGAATCTGAAACTTGCCAACTCACTCCCGCGGCCGAACTTTCCGCAGTAACTATTTTTCATCTCGACTCAATCTTTGCTTAATCTATAACTTGAAGTAACCGCGCACATACAATTACTGGCATAACGCCTATTGCCGATTAATATAGTGGACATATGGACCTGCTACCTCTCAACGGTGGTGCCTGAGATGGCTCTAGCCCCATGGACTCGTCCAATTGTCTCAAGCGGCACCTGTGTTCCTGATGACGCCTTCGGGTTTTCAAACATTTGCTCCGCAACTAATCCTTTTTGGATGTCGTTTCCGTTCTGGCATTCGAGATCGCAACGCATCTTACGTTCCCTGTTACTCCGAAGAGCCCTGACACCTCATCCCTCTTGCGACATCCCCTCGTTTTCTGCATGCATCCAACACCGTATACCTGGGTCCACCGCGCCACATGTACGGACCTTCGACACCGGGATCTGCATCATTCTTTCTCTTGTGTAGTTGGGAGCCGACCTAAAGAGCGCGCGCTGCTGTCTTCCTTTGGCTAGATGGATCTGAAACCAGTATGGCGTACCGTAAGCAATTCACTACACACACACGGTGTACTACGCGCTGGCAGCGCTTCCCGCCTCAATTAAATCTTTCTTGGCTTGCACAGACGGGCGCCATTCTATCTGCCAATTTGGCTGGCCTCGAGGACGGCCGCAACCAGACTTTGCCGACTGATCTGTATGGTCTAACCGAACAAACAATATGTTTGTTTCTGAGCCCCAGCCATCGGCTCCTATCGACGAATGGACTGGTGAGAAACCAGACATGGTATTATTAAGTCCCGCCTCGATGCTACTGCTGTACTGCCAGTGGAAGACGCCGCCTCCAAGGCTCGACAAGTCTTCACAACTTGTTCTCGTCCGAAACTCATCTTATGACCAAAATAAAATTTGGCATAATCGTATGCTGAAGGTGGTCAACATTTGGGCTCCATAACGAACGTTTCAAAGCTACTGGCCTATTTTCTCCGTCTTCTGGGATGGAGAGCTGCTGGATGAAATCTTGTGTCCACTTCGATTTGAAGGTTTCACTCGGAGAGCCTGATCACTGGCTTTGGATTTTGCCTTGTGATCTGTAAATTCATCCATGTGTTGTCCGTCATGAATGGCTACTCGAGCTTGCAGACTCTGGATACCTTCTGCCTCAAAAGAAGACTGAACGAGTGCTAATATGGTACCATGAGTCAACCCGCTATTCTGTTGTGACTCGATTTCCATATTTTGGACTGGATTGAAGCTATGGGCGTCGATTGTAAATCACTTGCCGACATTGATATACTTATTTGCAGAAGCTTGAATCTCGTCTTAGTCGAGCTATCCGATCTGCTAGTTATCCGACCCAAGTTCATTCTCCTCAGTTTGTGAGAAGTGCAGAAAATTATTGCGTTGATTGCAATGAAATATACCTGAGGATCTGCTTGAATCCAACCAGCTTCGAATATCTTCCAACCCTAGCCACAGTCTCCCAGATTCGACGCGTTGGCAAAAGTCGGCGAACGGCCCGAAGTGCCGTACTATATGCACCTGTTTAGATCTTTGTGATCTCCTCTCTTCTCTTGCCACAACCCAGTGGAGTGATTCATGCGTCTTCACGATGTTGCGGGTTATAGATCGCATTCATGATTTTGTATTCCCGTTTACCTGGTACATTCCGACTTCGTCGCTGTGAATCTAACCTCATTGTCTGGTCAGCTTGTGGGGAATCGCTCTCCCCACGCAGATCTTGAGACCGCTCCCAGATCTTCCATTAGAGATATGGCTGGAAATATTCCAATGGTCTACCTACGTCTACGGGGCCACCACGATCGAGCCCATGGATCCGTTCACCCTGAAACATGCGCCAACCGATGTCATGGGCCCCAATACCCCGATACTTTCAATGCGTACGAAATGCGCCCTGGTCCGCGTATGTCGCTCGTGGCGGCGCATCGCCATCCAGATACTCTACCAACACATTGTCATCCGGAGTCCGTCGCGCGCTGCGTTAATCTTGCAAGTTCTACGCGATTCGCACAGCGCGAAGTCTAATTATGGACATTGGACCCGACACATTGAGCTTTACACGCACGCCAGAGGTTCCAGTGATATCCGGTTTCTCCAGACTGTGTTCCGTATTTTCCAGTACTGTCCCAGGCTTCGGGTGCTGAGTGCCACTTGGAGGATCGTCGTACCAAAAGAATTTCTAAACGCCGTATCGACGCTTTATGGGCCAACGCTGCAAGGACTATACTGGGACGAACAGAAGCATTCATTGGAACAGACGCACGCATCCCTCGACTTTCTCGTCTCCTTTCAGTCTCTCCGCATCCTTGATCTACGGAATTTCGTCGGCGACGGCGTTCTCAGTCGTGTAGGGTCGCCACCTGCCACCCTTCCTTGCTTGAATCACCTCATCCTCTCGAACCATGGACCCAACATTTCCGTAGCCGCTGCGCTCGACCTCCCAGCGCTGCACACCCTAACTCTCCAGAGTCTCGTCGGTCATCCGACCCGGATCGATCTCATCACGAAGCTCCTTGCCGCCCACGGCGCTTCCCTTACCTCTGTCCACCTACCGTCTCCCAGTAGCGGCTCCGACAACGAGCCCACCCAGTCCCGCCCTGCCGCACAACACATCCCACCGTCCCTGTTCCTGCACCCCGGCGTTTGCCCGAACCTCGAGACCCTCACATTCGGCGCTAACTCGCCCGCGATAACCTACGAGCCCTCCACGGCGGAGCCGTATGCGCATCCCACTCTCCGGCGCATCGCGCTGCACGCCGTGCGCGCGGACGCGCTCTACCCGTCAAAGGGCCCGAACGAGACGCAGACCCACCTGCGATCATTCACGCGCGCCGCATACCCGTGTCTAGAGACGGTGCGCACGGCGGGGTTCCTCGTGGACGCCGATACGGATAGCTTAGTCAAGGACGTGTTCATCTGGTGGAGCGAGCGCTTTGAGCGCGATGGGATAGACTTCCAGGATGGCGAGGGAGTGGTGTGGATTTACGGGGATGATGCCGACAGCGGGAGAAGTGCTGTCGAGCTAGATACCAAGCTCGCGAGTCCCACTAATCCATAGGACTGCTGAGGGTCGATCCGTTATTTATCAATACTGTTCTCCGTACTTTATTCGCTGTATTTTTCCTCGCTTCACGCTGCTTAGTTAGACGTACCATTCGAGTCATAGTTTACATTATCTTTTGTTTATCTTTATCTTATCAACCCCATCAAGTGATCGCAAAGATGATGCCGTCTTTTTTCTTCCTGAACAACGAGGGCGGATTGGCAGTTCCCAGTCCCTGCGGTTCAAGTAGGACAGTTGTCATTTCCCCCGGATCGCCTTAACCTTTAAACTGTTCTCTGGTTGGCCGTCACCTCGTTGGATGAACATCTTGGCACTGGGACTGCTTTTAACTCGCAATAGTCTCGGACGTTCGGAATCAGGCTCGGACCTCAGATGTGGTCGTTCTAATGTTGGCACCCAAGGAAATATATTGGAAGGCAATACTTACACCGAAGATGCCAGAAACCTAGCCGAAATCACCCCTGGAATTTATCGGCTCAGTCCAATTTGTAGTAATTCTCTCAGGTAATCATCTCTCCCCTGCTACAACGCCAACGATCTTCCGACCCTTGTGGCTCAACAGCGCTAGCATTGACTGCTATCTCCATTATGCCAAGCAGTCAACGCCGATATATTTCTTTCATGTGAACGATGGTTGAGTCCTGGGTTTTTTTTGTCGATTGTCACTTAACTTTCCATGCTTCTTTTCTCTCACTTCCACCAGGGTTACACTCGTCGTCGCTCGGCCTTTGAGAAAACTCTCAACTCCCCTCCATCGGCCCGAGGTGCGAACACCACGATCACGATTCAGACAGCTCTACTTATTGATGGCGCTAAGTGCTGCCAGGAGCCTCGCCGTGATAGCCAGACCTGGCTGGCCAGACGCCATCGATTTACAACTGGCCGCCGCATTCTGTCTGTCCCTACAATTGTCCTGTGATTATCGTAACTACCGTCAGCCAGGCACTGACAGCTCCACCTAGCACCACGGTATTATTGAAACTCCAAGCACAGTGCAGCGTGGCACCTGAGTATCGTTATCCCCCGTAAACGGGCATGCTAACCGCATTGTGAAGTATTTTTCACATGTTCATTTTACCGGCCCATTCTAACACTAATCTTACGCAGCCAGATGGAATACAATAGCTCCACGATGTATCAATGATTCCAGAAATCACCTTACAGTTAGTTCCACTACAAGAACAGTACGTGATTGATAAATCCCCTGCTTAACCGTCGAGTCGAACTTCTCGTTCATTCCCGGTGTTACCGCTCTGCTTTCAACTATGATTGTGGATCCCATCGCGAAGGATGGTACAGTCTCGCTGTGTATGTCGGCACTAATAGTCACTCACGCGGTCACTTACTATTGGCCCTCAAGTAAAGCTCACACCGTTCTCGCCGGAGGGCAGTGCTATCGACACCCCTCCTTGAAATTAGTGACGAAGGTATCTCCTCCGAATTGGCAACTTGCATGCTTATTACACGTTACCGTCTCCGACACTGTCGTATTGCCAAGTACATCTGCACATGCAGTTTCGAGGTGTTTCTGCTTTTTAGACCTCCTGTCGATCCGGGTGCACTGCTGACAGTCCCTGTCATGAGGACAAGACTTGACATGTCTGGCTCACCGGACCACTGCTTATCTTGCTTGGTTCACAAGTCTATTAACCTTTGAGTATGCCGCCGGCCTGCCAGGAGTATTATTGCGGCGCGACTATCGTTATCATCGCACGAATGTTCGTGTTGAGGTGTTCGATGTGAATAGCCGACTGGTAAAATCCCTTGTCAACAAAGACATAGCTTATCTGACTTTAATATACAACAAAGGGTGTCAGATCACCATCTGTCGACCTAACATGCGGCTGCCCTCTGTCAAAAGATTACCGAGCAATTATTGTTACTCCCCCCCGCCGCCGCTGACGTCGCTGAGTTAACCGATTTCGTTACCGGACATCGAGATCGTTAAGCATTAGTAGAACGTCGTGTAGGGTTTCATGGCATTAGCAGCTCTGCGTCAAACCGAACCTTCGTCCCTTTCGCGAAGACAACATGCGTCTTGAGAGCGGCAAACGGCGAGAAATGAATCAGGGACCCCTCTTGAGTAATTTCAACGCCGTTTCGTCAACAGGATGCCGCCGCGGAGGTGTTACGGCCTCAAGATATTCTAATGGCGCGAGGAATCCGGGTTCGGGGAGGCTCCGGCGGCGTCTATGGCCTCTGATTGGCCCCGCCTCAGACTGACGGCGTGAGTCCATGCGGTCAGAAAGTGGCTCCGGCCATGCCAGGGAGCGTGCATTATACCGGGGAGACTCGGATGGGGTAGATCTCGACGAAGAACGGGACGAGGTTGAAGGATCGTAAGCGACATATTGCAGATGCGAGGAAAATTCCCCGCTGTCCGCGCTGTCGTCTGGGTTGAATATGTGGTCTGGTCGTCCCTTCACTGATCGAGCACTTTTGTATCGACCATGAGGAACCTTCAAGGCTGCAAGGTCTGATTAATACTCGTTGTGGGAAGGTAGAGAACGACAGGCGGAAAACATACACGATAAAGTTGGATAGTCATCGATGCAACTGAGTCTATCAACCGACTCTTCGGTAAAATAAGCGACTGCGACAGCAGTTCAACTTAGACACCTTCATGGAGCGAGTGACAAGCTTACTGAGATGCCATTTGCGTTGCCCGCGAGGAGTATCAACGAACGCGGTGTAAGTTTGTTTGATGAGCAGTTCTTGACTAGCGTGGTGACGGTGGGACGGGCTTGTAAAACGAACTTGACGTCAATTGGAGCACGAAATAAATTCAATACAACGCACTAGATTCCTCCGGGGAAGATATAATGAGCAGGAGCCTTCTCGTGATAGAACAAGAAGCCCTAGAATACAAATATCATCAGGCGTCGGTGTGAATTGTACGCGAATTGTTAGCTACCTCGCGAACTCTAGATGGCCCCCATCGGATGCCTACACGAATCCATTGAGTATGGAAGTACTCGATGCAAGCAATATTTCCACTCGCCATCAGTCCATCTTTCTATACCTACCTGGAAACCCAATCAGTGTCCGCTTGCAATCAGGAGAATAAAACTTACCCCTGTAATCTCTGCTTGCGCACCGCGTTCCTCCCAGACGTAAACGGACCCGGGGACAATCAGGCTCCTTTCCTCACTGTCTAGTCTGCGGGTGACCATAGGCAGAATATCGAGTAGAACGGCGTGGAAAACAATTCGAACATCTGATGGCGACCTGATTCTAAGATTCGTGCAAGTTGGGCACTGCATGAGAAGGCGCAAGGCGACGAAGGGCAAGATTATTAGATGAGGACGGGCGAGTGGGGACGGAAACACGGGGGCGGACGGACCTCGTTTTGAGTTCCTTTTACGCTGACATTTGAATACGTGAGTGCCTGTGCCCGGGAACAAATGGAGTTGTTGTGGACACCGCATTAACTACAGCCCAATTTTGGATGCCTGGTCCAAATAAAGTTTTAGGGACCGGGGTCTTCTTCGGAAGAAACCAAAGGAGATCCTTGTTGTCCGGGGAGTGCTCGATCCGGCACCGGCAGGTCAATTCTTTGATTCAAGACGGGTGTACGCGGTGTCAGATGTCTGCTGATAATCGCGCGACGTTCTGTTCTTTTGTGGCCTAGTGTTGAACCGGACAAGTCGGGCACTATTCGGAATACCTTACTACCTGTTCACCGTGGTGGTCGACATAATCAACTCTGAGACGATCCCCTGATGAACGTCTGGACAGTGTAAGTCATGGAATAGCAGTCGCTCTGGGTTTTTGGCTGACTTGATCGCACTTGCCACTGATTTGACCCACGGTGAGCTGTCAAAATTCGACATAACAACTTACAGAAATAGGCGGAATGAAATGATTAAGACCAAATATGTTCGGAGAGGTCAAAACAAGACTAATTCCCCAGGACATGGTATGAACCCTAGTTGCAAGAGTAAGAAGTCTTACGGGTTTCAGTAACAACCTGGTTACTTATGGAATCGTCCGTAGAGAAGCCGTTGACGCTGGGCGATCCATCCACGATTCAATGCCGTAGCACTGCCAAGGTCGGGTATCCTTGCCGCCATATCATGACGGCATGAAGAAACAACCTGGAAACCCGTACATAATGTTATCCTCGAGCAAGTTGGGGTAAGTGGAGAAAATATTGTTATGCGCCTAGATAGGAGCAACTAGAGTTGTGGTCCGTGGTTAACGTACTGGTCTGGACGAATCTATTGATCGGTCTCGAAGAAACTTTGACAGGCGGCCGCGCCACTACGGGAAGGAATCGGACTTGAAGCTTGAAGTGTTGACATTGTCATCAATATTTCTTTGGTAAGTTAGGAACAGGTTATCAGAGGCCGTACATACCGTGACATTGTGTTGATTGAGCCGTCATTACTCTCCACTTGAATCAAAACATAAAGGAGTAGCGTGGCCGAGGACATTGTAGGACATAGGAAATAGGCTGCTGGGGCGGGACCGGTCGAGTCACCGCAAGGAGCTGCGTGGTCGAGGGGCTTAAGAGCGAGGAAATGAGATGATTCGTATGTGAAACGAGGCGGCTCACACAAGTTCAGATGAAGAATCCAACTGAGCGTCCGAATGTCAACCGTGACCAGATGATGGTGGCACGATTGTCGGCATGATGATGGCATTTGTTTGGCAATGGCCGCCGCCCCCTTTGTTCCTTCCTCCATGTCACCAAGTTTGTTTCGTGAGGAGCCTTTGCGTGACAACCTTTGCTACCACTGGCAGGGGTGCTGAAAGGCCGTATCCGGAACTAACTGCTGTTTTCCCTTCTCTGAGCTCATATTCCAGCAATTCAACACTTTGTTCGGGCCGTGTTCAAAAAACATCCGAGACTCAAAACGTCAAAGCCATCTCGCCAATGCCAGAAGGTTGAAATAATTAAAACGGTTTGAGACTGGGCAAGACGTGCCGCTTCGTCTTGTAACAATGACCCCTTCTAGCATCTCACAATTTAACAATTTATTAGATCTCCAAGTTTCATGGGCCGTTAATTTTACCCTGGGGTTCCGTGAATCAGAGCTCCAATGCGGCGAGCGAATTTACAGCATAACCGCGCACAGACCTCGTCATATGCAGAACATAATTGTTATCCGCGCAAAAATCCAATCGCACTCAACACCTAGCCCCACATGTACACTGTCACTAGAGCGGCTTATTCCCCGCATCTGGCCAGTTCCTCAGCGGACTTCCTGAGCTAAATGCCCCACACAATCACACAGTCGCCGCTGATGTCTCTTTCGCAATCTCCACCATCCCCGGAAGCTGACGCCGCACGCATTCACAAAATTCCACCTCGGAACGGTGTTCCGAATGCATTTGACCAAGGCAGCGTACTGACCGGAATCAAGCCTATACACCCCTGCAGGATTGCGCGTCTATCAGGGCATTATCAAGCAAAAAATACTCTGAGTTTAACCTTTTGAGGTCTCGCGCCCACCGACTTTCCCGACGGTCAAGTTATGACGTTTGCTGGAGAGGAATGTGCGAACGCCACGGGTGCAGGATTTCGGTGGCGAACTCCGATTTATGCGGCAGCCACCATGACGCGTCTGGAGTTCTAGTGTGCAAACCCACTTATGTATATTTGCTGTTTGAGGGCCACTTGGACTATTCTGGCAGTGCACTTGCTTATCTAGGCTTCATGCTTCTTGTGTTACACTCTTCCGCTTCGTATCGAGACCGGCGACTAGAACTCAAGTTCAAAAATCCAAGGATGCCTACTTTTCCTCATCCAATTTCCCATTGTCTCCGGTGAGTTACCTTCCCTCTAGAATCTTTCAAGGTTAAACACCCTGTAGGTTGAAAACGGGGACGACTGGCCAGAGTATCGTTACGCGTAGTATGATTTCGACATCGATTTCCGACTCTTCGTAATAAGCCTAAGCGAACCAGGATTCAGAAGACTTCAAGTTGCTGCAAAATCAACGCTCATTTTTGTTTGACAGTTCCCGCACTGCTCAATTTATGAAATCATATTCTCAGCAATTAACCCCAGTGTTTCTCTGTGGAACAAAGGGAGATGGACTTCCAATTCCGATACCGTGGCCAGTGGTTCACTTTCGGTTTTAAATTTAATAACAGAATGTTGAACTAAGCAATCTTTCCTAAAAGGTGATCTAAGGTTCCGTGGGTAGAGAAGCTCTGCGAGGGTGATTGGGTGGAAGTTGTGGCGTGCGGCGGCTTAGAGGGGAAAGGAAATGACGTGGCGGTGTGATCTGTTTGCGCGTGTGGTCCCGGATGCGGCCCGGAGACCCGGGCTTCCCAGGCTCATCCAGTTCCTTTCCTCTTGAAGGCGCCGTCAGCTCGTAAATGTCTCGATTGCGCTGAGCAGTGCCTTTTCCTGAGGACATTCTCCCCTGCTCTTTGTCTCCAAGAAACCTTGGGCAGGTAAAGGATCGGTGCTTTGGTTAATGTGAATGGAGTCATCTTAGAGTCATCTTGATTTTCAAGTTTTAGGTTCACTATTCCTGTTCGTTGGCCTCGACTGGGCGAGACTCGATTGCGCTCGCACTATTCTCTAAAGTTAGTACTGTACTGAATAGGCAAAGCCGCCAGCGCTCTTTCGTTTTCATTGGCGATGCTGATACTCATCAAATGCGGGACCCAAGGCATTTAACAGCTTGGGATCACGAAATTCCCAGGGCGGTGATAGTTTACCTATATAAAAGCTGCGGAAGATGTGAGTCATTGGTCCCCACAACAAATGGCTGATCCTCTACCCATGTACTCACCATCTGTTCCTTCCCCCATATATTCCACAGCGCCAGGCTCTAATGAACGCGTCCTGCAACGTACACCGCTGCCTGGCTATTCTCGCTTGACTGGGACGTTCATACGAAACGAGCACATTATCACGGTGGTCGTCGATGGCCAGAAGGAGAATAGTTGCCGGCCTTGTTTTGGGCGGGGCGCATTACTCAGTGGAACTGTCCTTCTTGAGTCCTACGAAAGCGTCACCGCTGTCAATATCAAGGTTAGAGCCTCCCGCTGTATGAATCGATATTTAGCCTCATAGCCAAACAGCTCGAAGGCATCCTTGAATCACTCGGTCCTTCCCATGGCTATTCGAGTTTGAAAGTCGTTGATAAAACCTCCTCTTTGTACGTTCAAGATGGCTCGCAGAGGCGATGCCCTAGCGCTATCCCCTTCTCACTCAGGTTTCCGCCCACATTCAAAAACAAAGGCGTCCAGTATCCCCTCCCGCCATCCTGCGACATCGCACTTCCCCGTGGATCCTTCCTAAAATGTACTTATTCTCTGACAGTAGGCGTCATTACCGCCCTGCACCGATCCATATCATTCTTAACTAAAGAAAAGAGGTAGTTCACTCGTGCCAACATGGAGCGAGAAATTCACTGATTACTAGTCTTTCTATTGAACTAGAATACCGCCAGCGTACTCGTCCATCGCGCCCCAGGATCATTGAGGCATCGTTGTTTTCCACCATCGTAACGTGCCCAGAAGAATGGTTGCAACTCCCTGTCGCCCTGACCGTCGGCCCCGATCTGGTCCCTTCGGATGTTTATTACGACGTACGTTCCTCATTCTCCCGACATTGAGCCTATGCACCAGCTTTCTTGTTTACAGCTTTTCGTCCCATCGGTCGGTGTCTTCGGGATTGCCGAGATAGTCCCGTTTCATCTGCAACTGTCGGGATCAATCCAATCTATTCGAGAGCTTTTGTTGCAATCGAATCCGGAGCAAGGAATGCATAGCCAGACAATTCGGGTGTATCTCCTACGGCAGATCAAGGTCGACGCCATCGGAAAAGGTACAACGAAGATGAACACGATCCTTAGAGAGGGCTTGCCTAGGTCTCTTCCACCAGCCTTCTCGGACCATCCTCCCTCGCACTCCTCGACATTTAAAAAAACACGATTAACTGGGAAGGTGAATTACAGCTCCAGGATTTCACCACTCCTACTTTCGACGCCGGCACCTTCGGGGTGATGGTAAGTGCCCAATACCAAATCGTCTTGTTGTGTTCCTCTTAGAAACCCTCAGTATCTAATTGCTGTGGAATTGAGTCCACCAGCAACGTCTCTCATCAACAGAGCTCACTTTGGTTATCCAATAAAACTCACTACCGACACTTGGGTTGGCAGTGCAGAACAACAGGACTAAACCAAGAATAGAATAGTCTATCGCTCTGGATCTTGACTCATGTAGAAGCCCTACTTGTTGTGCGGCTCATTGACTCGGAGTAAGTACTGCTAAGATTCAGGGGCGTGTTTTCCCTGAAAGCTGTTGCATGGCTTTGAGCGTTACAGCGCTTTCGGAGAACCTTGACATGCGCCGTTTTTTTTTTGAATGAAATTCCATGAAACCTCTAATACCTAGTCTTTGAGGTCGCTATGTATTCCTCTATCCATTCTTCAACCACCAAAAAAATATTGCGAGGTTGGGTAAAGATAGAGCAGGCTACACATGGCCTTCGGCAGAATCGGCCGATGACTTTTGAAGTCGTGGACTGGTTCAGCACTGGCATTGGGTACCTGTAATTATCTGTGTCCACTCCGAAAGTGTTTCCTTCGGTTCTATGACCTGGCTGGGTCGCTGATCAAGCAAAAGCATTTATTTTCCAGAAAAAAGCAAAAACGGCGCATGTCAAGGTTTTCCGAAAGCGCTGTAATTTTACGTGTAATGCCCTGGCATAGGATGGATTAGGATCACCAAGTGCATGTCTTTAATTTTGGATTTCAACCATGACCACGTGCTCTTCAATTTTACTTGGAATCGAATCCGCTGATGCTGGTTACATTTTCCCTTTCTGGACGGCTTCCAAAAGCCTCACCTGCTTGCCGTGGTCTGCCGAGTGTTCGATTGCCTTTTCCGTGTGAATATTTCGTTCACCGAGCGGAGTTTCCACTTATATATGGCGAGCACGCCGCAGCCACTGTTCGCCATACGCATTCATGGCCTTTCTCTCTTTTGAGGATCACTCACAATTTCCAACCTCGTATCAAACATCGCCGCAGGCACCATATTTCAAGCAGCCAACATTCCCTGCCGAGAGGACATCGCCGTCGACGTTTATGAGAGCGCAACTTGTTGAAATACAGACCGCCGAAGTCGGCAGAAAGTGGGTATACGTACGTCCGTTACTGTGTGATATGACTGAAGGGTCCATTGGCAACAGGTGCGGAACAGTTGATAGAAGACCGTTGGATCCACCGCCAGGTATGCACCCGTACATTATTCGTGAATTGCGTTAATGAGCTCTTAATCCGCTATATAGTCGTCATGCTTCAACTATTCCTCGTTACCAATGCTGGTACGCCTGTTGAAACAACAACTGAAATTTTCAATTACGAATGGGACACCCCGGAATCTAGATGATCGAACCACTGATTTTCCTCCTGAACAGCAGCGTCGACTCTACAGGGTTCATTTGCGAAGCCGAATTATTTCCCGTCGTCCCAGGCTATCCAGAACAAATCATCAGGGATCAGCTTGACCGTGTTCTCTCGACCGGGTACAATCCATGTTCATTTCATGAGCCAGCACACCCCAGTTCTAGTGTGGCGTCGACTTCTCATCAGCAGCATGTTCCACTCAACTGTACGGGATCTTTGACTGGGTCTACCTTCGTACAAGCCTCGACCATCGAACATGAAGGTAAAAAATGCTTGATGTTCGCATTCACCGTCAGTTTAAACTCTCTCGGCCTGATCGAAAATGTATTCACCACGCATACAGGATCTATCTTCAAGGCTTGCGGGGGATCTCGTACTCAGGTAAATATATGCGTCTTTCGAGCTGCAGCTGACGCAGCTCGGGCCAACATCCCATAGATATAAGTTTTTCAATATATTTTCCCGACCCGACGGACTTCGAAGTGGAGCCTTAGAAGCAGAATGCTGGGGTCACCAATTTCACGTATATTCAACAAAAGATGTACCGTCATTGAAGCCATCCACCGACCTAACTAGGGTTTGAAAACATTATTATCACGAAAATTTGCCGTTGCTGATTAAAGTCTACAGAGCCTGGCCAAAGCAGGTATACCTGTGAAGCTACGTAGCAAAGAAAGAGGGTGCAAGAAGAAATCTTGCTCATATGCATCCGATGAACTTGAATGAAGCATCGACGCCGGAATGGTTCAATCAAGTTGAACCTTAATCATTGTTGAACTTTGGCCAAGGACTTAGTAGGAAACTGCAGGGTGATTGAAACTTGAAAGTCTGCAGATATTGTGATTATACCATGAAACTCGCGCCTATAAATGACTGCTATGATAACGCTCTCGAGGATGCCGACTGATTCAAGGCGGATCAGCTGGCTTTCAACCTATATAAGCGGCCAATCCGGGCCGGGCCGCAGCTTTTCAACTCCGCACGGCGCACATTATCTCGTTGACTATATACCTTCCCTCAGCGCTCTGCAATGCATCCCTTCCATCGGGCCTGCACAGCTTTCTTCAATCCTCCTTCGCAGCTTCAACTTATTAAACTGGCCACAGTATGTCCTGTCGTAGCTCCTGCCAGTGCGCATCCGCCCTGCCAGCTGGCAATGGCACAACTGGCTTTCCACCGTCGGAGAAAACCTCTGCCACAAAAACTAACTGCAATCGATATCCGCAAGAGCGGAAAGGCTCGAGTGCTGTTTATGATAGTGTAATTTTTATCCCAGGGTCCGTCGTAAACTGTTCAATGGGCGTCCGTCATACCTGCCAGTGAAGACTACCTCCATCTCCGCCGTAGCTCGTGCCTGCCGTATTCCTTATCTCGTAGCCCTCTTCTTGGGTTCTTGGGAGTCGTATCAACTCTTTCTCGGACTCTGTGGCGTTACAGGTGTGAATTTGGGGCCGAAAGTTTCAAACCCCGACCCTTCTTCTCTGCAAAGATCGTGTAGAGAGCTATATGAATCGATTGCAATGTCCCTTCCGACACATTTCTCATTCATCGCATCGACAGGTCTGTGCTCCTGGTCTTGATGGTGATGAACTCTCAACCTGGCAGTAAGTCGTCCCTCTAACCCCGAATCAGTGCTGATATTTCATCTCTCTAGTTCCTCGTCCCACTCGTCTTTCAACAATTCCGATTTTGAATGCACCTACCGAAATTTTACGAGAGATTTTTAAACGCTGTCTTGATCTCCGCTATCCTCATGTCCAGCCCTTTTCGTCGACGGAGGCCCCGATGCTCCTTTGCGGTGTATGTGGGTTGTGGCGAACCATCGCCATTTCGACGCCTGAGCTGTGGGCCAATCTTTCGGTGTCCGTTGGGCGAAACACCGCCGGAATATCGAAGCCGTCCCTTCCGCTGGTGAAAATTTGGATCGAAAGGTCCGGGTGCCAGCCACTCACCCTCGTCCTCCAAGATTTTGGTCTTCCGTCCGGTAGCGCCGATGTCGCCAGTGATCTTCTCGACACCTTTTTGCCCCATATTCACAAATGGCAGAGCATCACCTTTACTCTTCCAAACCACACCCTCCCCGTGTCATTGACAGCTCCCGAGCTTCCGTACGGAAGTGCTTCTCATCTCCAGATAGCGAAACTCGAGTTTGGCATCGACGCCTTCCATGCCGGTGACACACCGCAAATAACTGGACTTTCGAGGCTTCTCACATCTTCCTCCCAACTTCACACTCTTTACTGGCGCAACGACCCATGCACCCTCGAATTCCTTGACATTCGCTGGGCACAGCTGACAGTTATCGACCTCATTCCTTTCTGGACTCCACTGTCTCAAATTGTACGGGTCATGCGAAAAGCTCCACGACTTCGCAGTCTCTCCTGCTTCATTACTGAGGCCGAGACACACGACATCGGGGCACCACTTGTCCTGCCTGATCTTGTGATATTGTGGATCGGGACGGAGGTCGATATTAGTCCGCTATTTCAGCGACTTTCTCTGCCTTCCCTCCTGAAAACAAACGTGTTCTGCGCGAATCTGGTGGTTCCGCAGACGAACGTTGTTCGATGCATCGCTCGGTCGGGCAGTCTGGTCGATACCGCGATTTTTAAATCACTCCGGATCCCTAAAGCCGACCTCATCACATTCTTACGCTCGTCACCTTCCCTCCGCCTTTTGGAAATCTCCAACCATGGGGAGGCCACTATTACGAATGACATTCTTACCATGCTCACAGCCCGTGATGCCCGTTGCCTCTGCCCTAATCTGCAAATCGTCCGATTCCTCGAGTCCTCCGTATCGGCGGATGACGGCCTGCTAGCAGATATGGTCGCGTCTCGACGGGCGGATCTTCCTGGCTCCGTAGCACCGCTTTCTCGTCTCGTTGTCCATTTTTCGGAAGCTGATTTGTCCAAGCACGCGGAGGATATTCGTCGCCTTACAGACCTTGGAAAGGCCGCGGGCCTCCGGGTCTGGATTAACGAACCTGAAACCGCCTAGGCCTTTTTTCGCGCACTCCCCACGACAGGCACACGGTGTCAGTTTCGGTGATTGACTTTTTAAACGTGCCCGTCCGTTTGTCCCATGAGGAGTCCAGATTCATATCCACGCTGTATAAATACTACTGCGCAACGTGTTCTCTTTATCAACGTGTCAGCAATAAATGCATTGAAAAAAATAACACTAGCGGCTTACGACGTGGTACTTCTTGCAGGTTGAATGCCAAGAGGTAAGTCTCTGTACTATTTGCGGTTCTTCCGCTGTGCGCTTTAAATTTGGTTGATAATGCGATGTTACGGGTTGAATGCCAAGAGGTACGTCTCTGTACTATTTGCGGTCCTTCAGTTTGAATTTAGTTGACAATGCGATGGTAATCGGATAGATTAATTATTTCGCAGAACTTTGTTATTGGAGGAGGATATGGTTTCGTTGAGAGTAACGTACATATTATCGTCCACCCAGTTCTGACCCTGCAGCCATTCACACATGCCATGTAATCAGACAAATGCTTGAGAACGATGGACCCTGAAAAGTACTCGCGGCGTCACAGGGTGAACCTAGTCTCCCAAGTTAGACCTTGGAGGATCTCCAGCCTCTTCGATAGGAAGGTGTAAACAAATAGAACGCGGCGACTCGCCCGTAAATTAGATTACATACAGCGGGATAATGTACACGCGCCATGCAATTAAAGTTCAGAGTCCGAGATACAGTCCGCAACCGGTAAGAAGCAGAATGCCTAGGCATGGCCATCGCCTCCGATGCTCTGCCCCGTTGCTAGGCCCCGTCGCTGAGGCGGATGCAGACGGGGTCGCAGCCGTCGCCGACGGCGTGACGGCGAGGCTGGTATTGGTCGGCGCTGACACTGGAGCAGGGTAGACAACACATCAGCGCTCAGAATGTAAATACACCCAAAAGGGACTCACGGATCGCATTAAGCAGCACGCCGTTCGGGTCCCCGCCGACCTCCCACATCGCAAAGCCCGCAAGGCCATTGGCGCGCACGAACGCGCCCTTGGCCGTAAAGCTGCGCGGGTCGTCGTACGAGATGAGCACGCCTCGGTTTGCGGCGTACAGGTACGACGTCGAAGAGCAGGTGTCCCATTGGTATGGCACGCCCGCGGCGGCGCTCCCGTTCGCGACGAGGTACCCCGCCGTGACGAGCGCGAAGAAATCCCATGTGCCGCCCGGGCCCTGGAACACGCCGCACTGGTTCGTGCCGCCCGTCCCGTCCCACTTGTCGCCGATGGTGTGGTTGAGGGTGTCGTACGACGGGTAGGGCGTGAGTAGCGAGTGGTTGGCGGGCGAGGCGGGGGAGGGGGGGAGGAAGGCCACGCTCGCGTTGACGTTGAAGGAGTGCCCGTAGGATGGCACCCCGAGGACGAGTTGCGAGCGCGGGATCCCTGCGGAAACCCACGCTTCGACGGCGCTGCGCGCGCTGCCGCGACCAGTGAGACCCGTGCCCGTCACGCCGGGAGTGGAGGCGAAACAAGAGTCGTCGAGCGGAGCAGATGGGAGCGCGCGCTGAATGCGCGGGGAGCCAGCGGTCCAGTTCCACGACAAGTCGTACACCATCGGTACGATCCAGTCCAGCACCGTCGCAAATTGCGGGATGGTGCTGGCGTTTGTAGTGGGGAACGGTACGACGGCGGTCGCAGCCGTAAGGGTGACGTTGGTGGCGATGGGAGAGGCCCGGAGCTCCTGAAGCATGGAGAGGAAGTTTTCGGTGTCGGATGAAGAGATGATATTACACCCAATTCCCTGAACACCGGGGTATTCCCAGTCGAAATCCACGAGATCGAGGTCGTACTTTTTTATCAAGTTTGTTACACTTTTCACAAACGCCGTGCGGTTGCTTGCGGACGCGACGTTGGACGAATAATACTGTGAACCAGTCCAGCCACCTATTGAAAGCCCAGCTTTCACACCCTGAAAAGAAACGTCAGCAAGAGCGCTGTATTATATTTGAATGGGCTGGTGGGAAAAAAAGATCCGTGGTAGCGACCCCAGCGTCGCATGCATGCTCCTCGACGGCAAGCAGACCCAGGCCGACGGAAAATGAATGAAAGAGTACACACATTCTTGTGTGCAGCGGAGACAAACTGTGGCAGGAGCTCCTCGTCCGACTCGGCTAGGGATATTGCGCTCGGGTCGGCGGTCGGTATACTGCTCCGCGACAAAAGATTAGCGCAAGGTCCAAGGCGAGAGGCACGGGCACGCACGCAAATGCATAAGTCATATGCGTATACTTGCTCCAAAGCACAGAAGACAATGGGACGTCGCTAACGTGCCAAGAGGCATACCAGCCCGCAGCGACGGTGTAATTGGACGAAGCAGCAGTGGTGGCGGCTGCACATTGGGCAGCCAGAGCGAGTAGACTGAGCGAAAGCATCGCGGAAGGAAAAGAGCGGAATTAAGTGGAGTATGTCGCGCGGTCTCCACGTTACCCCACACCGAACAAATGACCGCGTATGTGTGACAATTCACACCTGATTCGAACGAGAGATTCCTGCCACTGCCACGCACAGGCCACGAGCGGAGACGATGGGAGGGGGAGAGGAGTCGGCGGAGCGAGGGGCTGCGAGGAGGACATACTTATCTAAATTTGGCTGTTTCACTCGATTACCATTTCTGCTTCTTCCGCCGCCAACACTGGACCTATGAAAAATCTGTTACCTGTATGCACTACCAGCTAGTGTTGCACAAGAAGGAGGGGAGAGGGAGATGTATGCTTGCGGTGGTCCCAATAAGGGTGCTGCACCAACGTACAACGCGCCTAATTGTACGTATTAGTAGACGTAAATCGCTCAAAAACCGCTGTAGGCTATCATACAAAGAACCCAGAAGACGGTGAAGCCACTCCACTTTCCTGTGTCCAGGGAGAAAGGTCCAGCATTTGCTCCTTTTTACGGGGCGGTTACAGGATCTTATCCGTGTGACGGAGGAGAATTCGAATAAAATGAATTGGACAGATCCAGACCACAAACATGAAGCGTATACACATATAGACAGACACGTCAGGAGGAAAAAGAAAAAGAAAAAAAAGCCCCTCTGGTGGTCGGGTCGTAAGCGGAGGACGAGGGCCAGCTAACAGCCCAAGGGACGCCAGCGCTGGAGAAACACGAGGGTCAGACAACAGCAGCGTGAGTGGAAGAGGAAATACGTACACGTCGACGTTGAGCACCAGTTTATGTTAGAACCATCGGCACGAGAGGTGAGGAAGTTGTCGGGTGGCGAGTAACGAAGGGCGTCCCCGTCGATCCTCAGTCCGCACCAGACACTCCGCGCGTGGCCCTCCGTCCCGAATCATCCGTGCATTTATGGCACCCGCAGTCACCTTGACCCCTTCTACTGGCCGCAGCTTCGCCTCGTCCGTCGCATTACTCTCCCGATTCTCATACCGGAGGAAAGCGGAAATATCGCTGAAGAAATGAGGTTAGCCAGGGTTGGAGAGAGAGGACACGAACACATACGGGTATAAGGGGCCAAGGTCAATGTCGAGGAGCAAAAGGGGGTATAATCGAGCGAGGACGCAGCCGTGTCGGGGTGCGGGAGAGTGGCGAGGTCAAGATGCTGGGGCGATGGAGAATCGGGGGAGGGTAGGACCTCGGGCAAGAGAAGCAGCTCAAGCCGTCATCCGGTCACGCCGGACCTACATCTATACAGCTCGAACCATCCCACATCGATCCCGCTGCACAAACCGCCAACGACGACAAACGTCCTAGCCGATGGACGGGGAAATCAGACTTCATCCCAGATTGCGTGGGCCTCGAGTTCTGCATATGATTCAAATCGGTCCGGCTTCTTGTAGGATAGAAGCTGCAATTCAAAAAATGAGACTTGAACGCGAGTGGAAGGTGCAGGCGCAATACCCGATGAACAAAATCACGATGCACAAGCGACAGCTGATGCTGCGGGTCGGGCTCCCAGACCAACGTACCGCCGGTATCCATGTACGTCTTGGGACGCTAAACCGGCATTTACCTCAGCGTCAAGTAGGAACGATGCACGGAGCTGCTTACCCGTCCTGTCAAACATTTGTGAAGTATCACCCCAACTGCCCACAGATCCGCCCCGTAGGAACACAGTTGTCCAAGCTCGACCAGTGGGGACCAGTAACCGGGCGTTCCACCGGAAGCCATGAAGGAATGTGGGTTATCGCGGCCCGCCCAAAGCATAGGGAAGCAGCGGGAACCCTCTTCACGAAGGGCATGCCACAAGGGGTAACGCGTTTTGGACGGATTCTGGGAGGGGATGATGGCTAACCCAAAGTCAATGATAGCTATGTCACCATCCGACTTCAGAACCAAGTTGTCGGGCTTCAGATCAAGGTGGACTATGCCCCGCCGATGTAGATCCTGGACTCCGGTGACCTACAATACGTGAGTTGTTGCCGGCGCGAACGGTTTAAAAGAGAATACACACCAGCTGCCTGAAATACCACAGCGCCTTGGCCCGCGAGGTTATCTTGGCGTGCCGGAACGATTTCACACCGCAGTCCTTGATACGAAACTATGATTTAAAAAAAGCTGGGAGAAGGAGTGAGGGAAATACCATTGCGAGGTAGAAGTGGTTCCGTCCATGGAACACCCCATAAAGGCGCGGGAACGCGGGGTGGTCCCCCATCAGAAGATGCACCCGAATTTCCGTGCAGCAGGACCGCCAGAGGCCAGTGGAGTACTTGACGACCCTTCCGGGAATGCCGCTCTCAGGAAGTATTTGCCTGTGTTTCTTGATACGCTTGACGGCCAGAGCGACACCGCCGAACAGAACTTTGCCGACCTCTCCCTGCCCGCCCTCTCCGAGTTTGCGTACCCATTGAAGACCGGAAGGGCGTATGCGAGTGGTGAAACCGTGCACTTTGACGGGCTTCCACTGGTACGAGCCCCAGAAACTTGGGTTCGTGTGGCTGGGGGCTGCTGTATCGACGAGAGCCTCGGGCCTGGGAAGCGCCGTGCGGAGCATTGCAGGTACATCGTAATTTGCGCTTGGAGGGTGTTGAAGATTGGGCATTGACAAGGGCGCACGTTTCGCAGCGCTGGGGAAACACCTTGACGCCTTCGAGACCGCATTGCCCATCTTGACCAGGGCTGAAAATAAGAGCAATACGGTGATGGTGCCCAAGAGAACGACGACGAGACCCTGGGTGACGGGCGGCTTGTACGAGTCAGGGAATGTTGCTGTCGGGGGCAGCCAGATCGGAAGAGTTCGGGTCGGAGGTGGAGTGGGAGGAGCAGGTGGGAGGAGCAGGGGCGATAGGAGCAGGCGAGAGGGCACGATTAGATTTTGACTTGACGAGACCGATGACCAGGACGACGGTGTGCTCGACCGCCCTGTCGATGCGGACGAGTGCACGGCAGCGCGCACTGTCGACGCGAGACGCTACAGAAACCAAACAAGAGAGAAGAGCTTGAATGTGAAGGATCATGGTGGGTGGTGGTGGTGGAGAGAAGAAGTGCTTCTTGTTTGGTAGCTGACCAAAACAATTCCCACAGCTCCAGAATAAACAAACGATCGGAAACATGCGCAAAGCCACACGTGGGCGCGTAGCTGCGCGTTTTCATCGATGGAACAAGCACCGAGCAAGCAGCGAGCACAAAGCGGGAGGTGGGACGAAAGAGGAAGGCGCCAATCACAGAATCATGATCCTATTGCACCCGCGTCGCGTTTACTTATGCAACTATTTACTCTGACCTCCCAATTACATCTAGCGCAAGTCAGTTGGGATCCAAGAAACAGGCTACAAGTACGCACCAACCAGGCCCAGAATGCCTCCAGTTTATTCTTGGGAGGCGGGTCATCATAGCTGCCAAGCTGTTAGGTAGTGGAGGAATTCCGGATAGCGAACCTACGTGTCTGCCTCGATCTCAGCAATGTCCGTAACGAAGTCCAACTTTTCCACTGGTGTCAAGGCAAATCCATTGCCATTCTTGTAGTAATAGAATTTGGCGCCAGCATAGAGCACCGGGAACAGTGCCAAAGGCAGGTAGTTCGTTATAAAGTCGGCGACCACCCAGTTGTCCTATTCACGTCTCATCAGTGGGACCAAGCAAAAAGCTGAGTAGATTTACCTTGAGGAAGGTGGCCCACCCGCCGAACTAAACCCGGCCATCAGTGGCCGATAGTATTACAACAAGAATTCAACGACTTACGAAGCAAATTACCAGACAAAAAATCATGGCGTACCAAGCCGCGAATGGCTGAAGTGGCGATGCGAAAGGGAGTTTTTTTCTCTCATAGCCTTGCGCCTTCATTCCCCTGTAGAAGCGGATGTAGGTGACACAAATACCTGGAATGAAGTTGGCAGTCATCCAAACTCAGAGGCATTGTTGCAATCAACGCACCGAACCATGTCATGAGGCCCGCAATAGCAGTTAGGTTGGCGAACCAGCCGAATACCTGGCTGGATCCGGACGCCACCCCCATGTATGCAAGGCAGGAGCTGAAGAAACGATGAGTAACTTCTACGGCAACATGACAAAAAGACTGACAAAAGCGAGCAAAACAGGATCGAAACTAGAGGAAGACCATTGGATAACGTTTTAAGGAATATCCTAGGTGCATTGCCAGCCGCCGCCAGTCCATCTTCGCCGCCATCAGCATTCAACGGAACGCGAAGACGAAACAGACTTGCACAGTGCCCGAGAACTGGTGTACAGGTCACTTGAACCCGCACTCCATGCAGAAGTCAGAAAACACGCGTTGATGATCTGTCACCGGGTTAGAATCATCTTTGTTAACCTAATAAAGTTCGAACCGAAGGCAAAGACTTGATCCCAGAGCTGAAAACAACATAATAAGGACTGATTCACTTCTTCAAGATTAATGGACGAGCCGCTTTATGGCGATGACGAAACTAATTATTTTGAGCGAAGCACTATGCAACCACAAAATAATAAGCACTTACGGAGAGCTGGCGGTTGTTAAGGATCCAAGATTCAAATCAGGGTCGTTCGATGGAACGAGAAGCCCAATTAAGATGACTCCTGCACATACTGCTGTTAGTAACGACTTGAGGGGCTAAACGAGGGCTCGCCTCCGATATAGAATAACAAAAGTCTGTTCCCACGGTTCAGTGATAGTTGTTGACTTTGGAGAAGACGGTATACCTAATGTAAACACGCTTGATGGCCTTGGGGAGGTTACGTCTTGGATTCTTTGCTTCACCGGCAGCGATCTAAGGGGGATGAATATGTGGTGGAGAATGGGAGGCACTGAACATACGGCAACGATTTCGGTTCCACTAGAATTCATGTTAGTGTCGTAGCATCCACTGAACGGAGAATACACGCACACGTATGAGAAGGCGGCCTGTGTTATCACCGCCCACCACCCGAGGAACTGGCCCTTAACGCCCTCGATTCCATTGTATTGGACGAACGGTCCTACAATCAAGTCAATTCACGCCCAACCCTATGCATTGAAAGGAAAGGCAACACACCCGGGTTTTTCCAGTAGCGGAACCCAAGTCTATAGGTCAGGTCAGCCAAATATAAATTGCTTGAAGATGTACTCAACCGGTCATGGTCAGGGCCTCCTAAAATAATGTAAGCCGTGCCGTGCATGTGAATGACTTGGTTGGATATATATAAAATTGCGTGCCTCCAAGGTCAAGAACAATTCCAAGCACGATGAGGCCCACAATCTGAGCGACGTTAGTGCCTTTCAAACATGGAGGGGGGAGATCAGTACGAACTGTGATGACTTTGATTGAGCTAACAGCACTATAAATCCAAAGAAATAACAGTTAAAGCCTCAGCTTACGCGAAAATAAACTCGGCTTCGCCGTATATCCCAACGCCACAAAGATTGATACCAATCACAACAACCTGTCAGGATATTGGCGAGGATGATATTAAATGCGATGAATGAGTCGGACCATAACCATTGTTATCCAAACCTGGTACGCGGTGTGAGTGGACACTGACACCGATATCACAGCAACCACAGACCGCGTTATTGACCGATGTGTTCCAGAAGTTCATCAACACAGACGCTGCAGACAACTCGGCAGGAAGAGTCATCATCCAGTTATACCAATAGTTCCATCTGAAATAAAAGGACATAAACCACAGCTTTGTAAGGCTGCAGTTGTAGGTTTAATGCTTACCCCATGGCAAACGAGAATGCAGGGTCGACCTGGGACGTGTGATAAGCGAGCATGAACTATTATGGCGAACGCAAACACTTACAAAACGCTCAGCAAGTTTAATATGCCCACCCGGAATGGGGAGGTACGCGACCATTTCACCGAGAGAGATCCTAGAAGGAAGGTAAATCTAATCAAGAGAGCAAGGGAAGTTCGACTGGCATACATGACACAGTACGTGATACTTCCGACCGCAAGGTAACCGAGGAGGAGACCTGTGCATCCGAGGCTAGTCATCAGTTTAACGAGTGGAGCACTGCACCTCTAACCTATGGGCCCTCCGTGTCTCAGTGCTAGACAGAGGTAAATCAGGATGCCATGATTTTTTAATAAAAAAGGGGAACATGACAGACAATTGGCAGTACCCAAGAACAATCCCGTTCCGATAATACCGCCAATACTGCCTCGACCTAAGTCGTAACATATCCCGAGACAAGTCTAACGCACCTGATCATCGCAATATGACCTTTGTGAGCGTAAATGAGCGCGAACGTTTTGGGGAGTGGGCTGATAAGGGAACCCACGGTTTTTCAGTTGGCGCACGAGCTTGTGCTCGCCATGATAGATGTCTCCGGCGACCTGATCATTAGCGAAGCATTCCTGGACCGAAGGACTCTTGGAATACTCCTTTTCCTCAGTCTTTACAGACATCGTAGCGGACGAGGGGGAGAAAGAACAGGAAGAACGAACGCTATCTAATGAACGCTATCCTTCCCACGGCATCCAGAATTCCGTCTTCCATTCGCAGCATTGACATAGGATCCGCCTCTGAGTCGTTGCAGCAGCTTGGTGTGCACGAATCAAGTTATTCCGGATAATTCTGGGTGCGGATGACTAGATGGCGAGGAACCACCAGGCCCCGACTCCCCTACTGTGCTCAACACCCTCGGGCTCACTTACCGCTTGATAACCTCTGTGAAAGGCCAATAGGCTGCTCCGAGTGTTCTCCATTGAGCAAGAAGGCACTTCCGTTGCCCGCGATCACTACCAGCCTGCACGCTGGGACACGGTGGGTAATCGAGCTCATCGTAGGCTCTTCGCGCAGTGCGCGCGTGACAGTGCTAGCCTACACGGTTCTCCGCTCTTTTCCGGTACCCTTTGTTCCGGAGTCCGGTCATTCGGAGTCGTCTAAGCCGTTGAGCGGGAGGGGTCATCGAGCAGGAAGAGCTGAACTTCAAGAAGGGTGTCGAACTGTTATAGGATGATGGCCATTGGCGGGTTGTGGCGGCACTGCGGCAGCGGTCGTTACGTAACTTTCAACCAAATCTTTTGAAAGGCGGTGAATTTCAACGAGAGAATGCAGCGTTTCTTAATCGAAGGATTACCTTGCGGAGAAAGACTCATTCGAGACCAAGCACAAAGAGCCCACAGCAATAGCAGCCGTCATTGTGACCCGAAATGCAGAGCGTATAGATTTTCAGTTCTAGCGTTGAGCTTACCCGACTGAAGCTATGCAGGCAACTGCATTCAGATTTGTTAAACTGCTAAAATCGACGGGAAGAGCAGTGGGCCAAGGTGTCACGGTATCGTTGGATGGGACCCCTGTTTTCAGCCAACAGTGTAAAATGTAAATGTGAGTAGAAAATGTCCTTGAAGTAATTGCTGCCGCTGCATACTATTCGAGAGCGATATGAATTTCTGACGATGACTTGCAAAGGATGAGCCCAAGAGAATAATAGCCAGGCAAACTGAAGGAAGATCACTGCAATGTCCGCCGCTCATCGAATGTCCAATGCGAGATGATTTGAAATTGAACTTGCAGCTGTATTGCAGCTGGAAGTCCAGCAAGATTCCCCGACTGAATAGGGAAGTGAGACATTCCAGGATACTGTACTATTTCGACCAAGTCTCCAGGCCTTGTGACCTGTGACCATAAGTCTTCTATTTCAAGTCTTCAATTCAGAATTGATTATGAACACCACTGAAATGACCCACTGGCATGAATTTCGTTCGAGATTCACATTGAATTCACCACGAATTGGCAGCAAACGGACGACATGGGCACTGGGAAATTTTTCGATTTTTCGGCCCTGCAAAATGATAAAATGGTCAAGTCTTCAAAATTTGGGGTAACCTGTGACCTTTAAAAAAAGTCTTCAGTTCAGTCGGCGCTGTGACCTGTGACTGAAGACTTGGTCGAAATAGTACAGTATAGTGAAAATAATTGCCGTGCTACACCACTGGATACAGTTAGTTTGCAGAGGCACCAATATCCTTTGCAAGCGAGTAATGGCCGGGTGCGTTAGCTCGCAAGTTCAAGTCAAACAGAGAGAGGGAAGCAGAAAATCAACTTGGTCGGGGTCAAAGAAAAGGCCGTGGGAGAGCAGCCAAACAGCGGATAAATATCCCACAGCAACTCAAAACTACCGCTCTCGTCCCGATTTGTCTAAAAACGCTTCGAGACGTGAAATTGTGGGAAAAAAAACATTAGGAAATTGGCAAAGATACAGAACCGGCCCCGTCTCAATTGCGTCTTGTCCCGGGCCCGAGCCAGGCCCATTTCGATTCGAACGCAAATTATGGCTGTTGATGGGCAAGAGCTCCGCTCACCCAGGGGAGGAGGAAAAGAATGTTGATGTCATCTGGAGTTTTAGAACTTCATTCGGGGTCAAACATTAATTCATCCTAGTCGTGCCTACGATGATTGCGAACGGTATGTTATAAAAAATCTCGGTCGACGGTGTGTTCATTTCCAAGTCAGCAGCATAGTTGTATAAGACCGGTTACATCTGGATCGCTCGGGCCGGTGCGGAGAAGATGCTTGTGTGTGTATATTACTTTGTACAATGACATGCGTAAACGGAGAACTGCCCAAATGTAAGGGTTACAAAGTCTGGAGAAATGAGTCCCACTGCATCTCCGGCACCACAGACGGATTCTGTTGATAATCCGATCCTGCAATCACATGCGCGGCGGAATTTGGGGGGAACGTGAAGAAAAACCCAGCATCGTCGACGGGCGCCACTCCCTGCGGTTGCGCGAGGCCCCCCGCATCCACATTCCCGAACGGAATCGCGGAATCTGGGAGCGCAAAGTACCCGACAATGGACGGATCGAAATCTCGTTGAATGTCCTCGATTGGCCACTGAGTAGGAGGTGGACCGCTGGGCTCGGTATGCGGGGGGGTTGGTTCCCGTTGCAGTCCACGAGCGAGGACTTTTTTTGCGACGACTCGGGTGTATCCGGCAAATATTTCCAAATCCTCATCCGTTTGTGGATCGGCTGTGGGCGGTGGGGTCAGGTTATGTCCAGAGTACTGCGAGTACGTCGCGATGGCCTTGTCTCTCAGTCGCTGGAGAATCGCCTGAAAAATGAACTATAAATAATGCAAGGGAGACAGCTGCTTGGACCTACCAAACCGCTTCGCGCACGGCCGGAGGACACCGCACCTTTTTCGATCAGATCTACTGCCGTAAACAGTTCGACAATTGCATGTGGCGTAATCTTCGAACTCGGGTATCTGGTTGCGACGGTTCCTACAATAATCTAGTTTCTTTTTCAATGATCGGTCAAAAGGTAAACGTATGATAGCATACAGCCGCATTAAATACTGTCACGCCGAAAGTCAGTGCGATTTCGTTATAAAATGAACTGTGGGAACTTACAACTCTTCCAGATGGCCCACCTAGTGAAAATCGATCAACAAAATCATTTTCGAATAGGTGGTGACCGACACGTACCATCGAGTGAATAGCATAGGGTAAGTAGTAAAATTTCTTATATCGGCCTTGATAATCTCCGAAGCACTCCGATATGCGGCAAGAACCGAAGCCGAATATGAACTCGAGATGGGTTTCCCAGGCTTCTCCCGTATACCCTCAAGGAACGAGCCGCTATGTATGTACATCAACACTGCCACGGCTGCGGTCAGCGTACTTCATAATTTATGAGGTAGTACGATCTCTCACTGATTTTAGAAAAAAGCGGGATCAAGTTTCGCTGGATGAACGCGAACGGGGCTTCGCCGTCGTTCGAGTCCTCAGGCGGTGGAAAGCGTTCAAAAGGACTGTCGAGCATGAATTTCCGAATCTTTTGATCTAGGTTCAAGACCGTCTCGTAGCTGGGTTTCGCAGTTGTCAAGAAGGTTTCCATGATGGGGGCAGTGACCTAACATAATATATCAAAGGCAATAACGGAAAAAAACTTAGAAATGGGGCATACTTGCTTCGTATACTCCCAACGAGCACGGCGATCTGAGATACAAATGTAAGCTGAGGACGACGACAGACGGGAGGGAATCACAAACACTCTGGGTGTATCTTCATAAATGGTTGCGTTTCCGTCTCGCCCTCCTGCGGGAAAGGACAGCTGATGTTCGAGAGGAAAGTTCCGGTAGGTCGTCCAACCGAAAGCCCCTACAGATCGTGATCAGCGTCAAAGTCAGTGAATAAGTGCACGTAGATACATAGATAGTTTCGATAGAATACGTTTCCCAGAACAGAGCCTACCGATGAATAAGTATATGAATTAACTGCGTGCTTTCTGTGCATACGCGGGATCGATTCGAGGCTTTAGGCGACAATTTTGAGCCGAAGGTTTCACGATCTATTCCAATAATGAGCTGCGAGTAGAGACGTGAGCAAAATGCAACTACGCAGGCCCAGCTGTTTGATTGGCATTATCAGCCAGCGCTTGAATAAACATAAAAACCGTACTAACAGATTGCGAGATGCCGGAAGCGAGAGATATCATTGACCAGGCTCCGTCCATGCTGAATCTCCTGCCACCGTGAGCATAATACATAGCTATCAACGTCGTCGCCTGCACTGTAACCACAGTTGGATTCGCGAATAACGATGTTACCGACATGGCAGCACATCCCAAGTCAAAATAGTGGTCAGCTTCGGCGCTGTACGGCAGAAGTTCGAGGTCGACCAGAGCTCCAAGCGCAAAAATGAGATAAAGAACGGCAATTTGCTGCGTCGTGACCGAGGGGTGCTGCTGCCCTGCACCGTGGAACGGTTGGTAGACCTGGGTCACGAGCTCAACGGCCTCGTCTTGCACAACGGGCATCCCAGTCCAACAACCATTTCGATAATAAATCTGACACAGACTCCAAGCGCGTACTTCCAAGGGAAGATGAGCAAAAAGTTGCTCAAGAGCTTGATCTGGGTCCCAGCTTGGAGTCCGATCGGATGAGAAGGGGAATGACTCTGTTACGGTCGTAAAAGAAAACCGTTCTCGCTCAGGACTGTGGCTGCCTGAGGCGCCTTCAATCTGTGGGGAATGTCAATAAAATACACGGGCTTACGTCGATGCGAAAGCGTACTGAGAATAGAGCCTGAGAGAAATATGAGTGCAAGTAGCGGCAAAGCAATACAAGCGTACCTCGGTGCCGGCGGTGGGTCCGAAATAGACAGCATCTCCTGCCTCATTGACGCTAAACGAACCAAGAACTTCGGCACTTTGTGCCGGCGCCGATGGTGTTGGAATTCCAGGGACGCTCGACAATAGAGGGTGCTGCGACGAAGATGAAGATCCTCCATCGTGGGTGCTGGCGACCGCCTGCTCCAATTGCCGTATACGCTCTCCCATTTCAGAGATAACAGCAGTGAGTTCTGGAACGTCGGACATTACTGAGCTGTTGAAAATTAGTTCGGCTTCAAATTTCTGACTCTCCATACATACCGTTTGCCACGGCCAGTGGAACGCAATGTGCCTGGATATTATTCAGATAAATATAGATGGCACAGGTCGAAATATAGCCAGACCTGTAGGACAGATACTCTCGCATCCCCGTCGAACTGGTGAGATTAATGTACTGGTCGGAAATTTTTGAAAAAAATGAACGTACTGCATGATTTACAGGGGAATTTCTTGTCGCATTTCAGTTTGAGTCTTGTTTTCTTCTCTCAGATGAATTCACCACATTTGATGAATGAGCGCGTACCTGTGGCATTCTTCACATGAAGTCTTGTGAAACGTTAGCTTCTAGTTTCTGCCTGCCGAGGTTCCACCACACCTTTCGACTAGATTTGTTGCCAGTGAGCTCTGGTTCCTCAGGGGGAGAATTTGGCGAATGGGTAGCACTCATATCGACTACGGAATCGGCGAGTGGGCCTTTAAGGGCTTTAGAGCAAGTTTCATTGACTGCGGGTATCCAGAAAAGATGAACGCGACCTGTCAACGGCGAACGCTGTGCAGAAAGTATGAAGGTCGATATTTGATGGGAATTTGATGAATCAGCTATCGGATGATGCGCGCAAACAAAGGGCGGTATAAGCGGATAAGCGGCCAAACAATGGCGCATTCGCATTTCCAGATTCTTTCCACCAAGCTCGTAGTACAAAACTGGGGAACTGAAAGTTTACCTTTCACTTTCACGATATCTCGAACAAAGCCGTCTCCGCAGCGAGATGGCAGTGACCGTTTCATTGATTTCACACATCTCGACAACGCGACGCGATGTACGCGCAGCAGTCCGTAGTTCGATAAAGATATAAATCCATTTGCAGGATCATCTCGAGAGAGAGTAGCCGACATCGACGTTACCCACAGCGTTGTACAAATCCAGAAGACGACCGAGCATGACCTTGCCTCGTGCATCAAGGCCATCGCTGAACTGCGGCTCTTTCATCCAGCTCAGCCCATGCTGGAGAATGTTCCGCGCCCGCACGGACCCGCCCGCGACGTTACCCATGGTAGCGTGGAGCGTCGCGCGACGGGCCTTGCAATCGTATGCTGCACAGTGCAGGATGTTGGAGTTATAGAAGACACTCTCACCCGCTGTGCGGAAATATCAGTCTAGTAGTTGGCGCGGTTGGGATGAGATTTACGTTGTAATACGACTTGGATTGCACCGGGCATGTCGAGGGGATCGACAGGCGCAGCCGGCCCTTCGGAGTGCACCCGCTGTTCGGGAGTTCTAGGGGCCTTGTGGGACCCCGGGACGACGAAAAGACATGCATCTTCATACAACGCACTGAGAGTTTCGATTATTGCCAGGAAACCATATCGTCAGGAGGGAAACCTACGTGTTCCATTGAATCTGCCCAGAAAAATGAGAGAATTTCCAAGTCATAGAAGAACACGTACACCATACGGTTTCCAAGCATCCAGTCCGTGTTGTTCCTCCTCCGCTGTAGCGTCTCCAGCGATATCATCGCGATGCCATCGCAAGGCGAAATTGTGGCCTTCGGGGTTGATCAGCAGATTAAAGAGTTCTAACGCAGCATAAGCGTCGGCACAATCCCGCTAGCAGGCCAAGACCAACCCATCTGCAGCTGATCGTCACATCCAAGAAGGGTTTGGACTACGTTTATCACTGCAGTCGAGGTATACCATTGAGAGAAGACAGGCTCTTCGAGATCCGGGTGCATGACATGCTGAACTCCCCAGGAGTCGGGATTGTCGTCCCCGTAGGGGGAAATTGTTTCCCGACCGTACGACGATGCAGCCAGGAACCTTCCCGAGTGCGAGAGATGACATGGTCGCAGGCGCGTTCCAATCGTGGAAAGTCCTCCGGAGTGATAAGTCCTGGAACTATCACGAAGCCATCCTCCTCAAAGCGCGCCTTCAAGTCCTGAGAGCTGGAGTTCGACATGAATGAGGGAGAGCTGCAATGCTTGGGTTAAATACGAAGCGTGACCGCGGCCAAGCATTGCCGTTATATGATCCGACGGACATGATGAGCCTCTTCCTTCTTCCTCTTCCTACAAAAGATATTGCATCTGTCCCTTCGTCGCGGAGGCTCGTCGTGTTTCCGCGCAGACACAGTAGCTTGCGGTGGCGGTGTCCAGCGGTGTACGTCTCCTAGTACACCACCAACCGTCCCTCCCTCAAGAGCGTAGGTACGGTCATCTCAATACCTGTGGATCTTGTGCGGAATTTCTGATATATTGCAGGCATATTCATTAGCTCTGGGCTGCCCTCCGGTACTGCCGAGAATCCCGGGAGCTCTCCGACTGCCTCCACAGAAGCCCAACTCTGGCCTCGGCAATACAAGATTCTCTCGTCTCGGCGTGACTGGGCGGTTTGCTCGCAATGGCAGTAGCTTTGTAGAATATTTCGCCTGCGAGTGCAGCGCCCTCAAACTGGAACACCCGTATTCTATCATATATAATTAAATCTCTGTAATAAAGTTGAATATTTCTCCTCTAGACGCGCTTTGGGCGCGTCATTGCAAGTTCGTGACCGTGACGCGGCTCAGATCCTCCCCTCATGTTCTTGGATTACCTGCCCTCACTGCCCCGCACGGCACGGCCGCTGGTCTTCGGAATTGTGCTCGGGGTCTCGATCTCGATCTCCTCGTCTGCTGTGGTGCAATACTTTCAGCGCCGACAGCGGCGCATAGCCCTCTCTCAATCTCAAACTTCGGAGCTCGAAAGTCGGCCAATTGAACTGCGCAGCGACGACGTATTGCATGGGGTAGTGGGTCTCATAGGTGCGTGTATTGCCATCGGTTCATTCGCGTGCGTCCCTTACCCACTTCCCAGGAAACACACCGCTTATCCGCATACCTTCACTCTCCAAGGCACTAAACGTCGAGATTCTCGCAAAAGTTGAAGTAGGCCGTCTTTCTGACTGCTCTATTCTATGCTTACTGTGTTCTTCAGTTTCTCAATCCCGGGGGAAGCGTCAAAGACCGCGTCGCCATGCGCTGTGCGTTCAATACCGTCGAATCTAGACGTCCAGCTCATAGTTTCTAAGTGATTGATGATGCCGAACGCCAGGGTCTCCTCCATCCCCACACGGGTTCGCGCATCTTCGAAGGAACTTCTGGGTCCACCGGCATTTCGCTTGCTATGGTCGCGCGCGCCAGGGGATACGATGCGAGTGAGTGCATACTACGGAATCCTTCGCACCATGCCTCATTCATTTCCAGCGATCATAACACCCGACGACATGGCCTCTGAGAAATTGCACGCCCTGCGCTCCCTCGGTGCCGACGTGGAACAAGTGCGCCCGGCGAGCATCGTTGACAAGAAACAGGTCAGTCGGTCTCCCTATTTGTGTCTTAGTTCTGACCCCTCCCTAGTTCGTTGTAAGCCCTACCCTACTGCACCATACCTGCTGAGGTACCATCGACCCACGGCACAGAATATCGCGAAGCAGCGCGCACTCGCGTTCTCCTCCTCCTCCTCAACCTCCGTCGTTTCTGCCCTCGGGGACTCCATCGCGGTCCTGACGGACTCGGACGCGCGGGGCTTCTTTGCCGACCAGTTCGAGAACAAGAGCAACTACGATGCCCACTTTGACGGGACGGGCCCGGAGGTGTGGCGCCAGACGAATGGGAACGTCAAGGCGTTTGTGAGCGGCGCGGGTGTGTTCTCCCACTTTCTTGGCTCGTTCTCGCTCATCGTCCCTCAGGTACTGGCGGGACCATCGCGGGCGTTGGTCGCTTCCTGAAATCGATGGAGGAGGACGTAATAATCTGCCTCGCCGATCCTGAAGGAAGCGGGCTGTATAACAAGGTACGCTGCGTCCTTCCCCACCTCTGTTTCCCTTCACTTATCTTCACGCAGGTCAAGCACGGCGTGATGTTCGACCAGCGCGAAAAAGAAGGGACGAAGCGGCGGCATCAGGTCGATACGGTCGTCGAGGGCATGTATGTCCGCCGTACCTCACAAGTACTCGATGCTCATAGGCGCAGAGGTATCAACAGGCTTACGCAGAACATCAGTTTGGCGCTACCTATCATCGACGATGCGTTTCGGTGCGTCTGTCACTCTGTGGGCCAGGGCCAATTGGCTGAGATCTGCTTTGTAGCGTCAGCGACTCAGAGGCGGTCGCAATGGCACGGTATCTGATGAAGCACGACGGGCTGTTCGTCGGCTCCAGCAGCGCTTGCAACCTCGTCGCGTGCGTCAGGCTCGTGAAGAAGATGGGCTGGCACAGTGGGGAGCGCATCGTTACTGTCCTGTGTGTATCTTGCCCGTTTGCCTGCAACCGTAGGCCGATTGCTCACATCGTCATTTTCCAGGTGCGACTCTGGAGCGAGACACTACTCCAAAGTACGTTCAGCGCCCTTCTTCCTGATGTATGCTGACGAGACCCATCGTCAATCGTAGTTCTGGTATACCCTTCCAATAACGCCCAGAATGCCCTGCATCTGACCCTCATTGGCATAGGAACGATGAATATCTGCGAGCGGCGGAGATCCCTATTGATCTGAGTCTCATTGAGGACATGCTCACAGGCGACGCTTCGGCGGCTTAGCACGGGTGTTGATACCTAGGCCGGAGGAAGGATAAGACGCTCCCGGCAGCGTCGAATGCCCTCGTATGCTGCCGTCTTAGTTTCTTGCCAACCACTCATTCGCTTTACCAGGTACACGGAAAACAGGGCGAGGATTTGGAAGGACACTCCATGGCTGATCGAGTAAGTGATTTCTCAATGCGCGAAAAGTTGAAGGGCGTTAATCTGGCCCTTTCAGTAATGATATGATGGAGCTAGAGACTGCGGTCCGATATTATATCTGTTCTTCGAAACAGTCGGCTGATATTATTCGCGACCTGAATACCAATGGCGATACGTTTTGCGTCTCCGATGAACGCGCTGTTGCTCGTCCACATGAACGACCGATACATGAGTTAGGCGCCTTGGACACTTCGGCTCGCGGATTTAATTCCTACTTCTCGAAGGCTGGGAGGAAACTAGCAAACCTCGTCGCATTCTACCATACTCTTCAAGGCGCAGTAGCCATGCTGCAGGAGGCATGTTTCTGGCTCTCTCGCTACCTCCTTTGGATTTGAGGCGAAGGTCCGCGGACATCTTTATTCTGCGGATCCGCCGGATAGGCCCTGCATTTTCATCACCACCGGGAGACCCACAAGAGCAGCTGGACCACTGTCAATGGCAAACCATCTTCCAATCTTGTGTGGCACGACACACATGCCATCGCGCCCACCGATCTGTACACACATCTCCACCGATAACCATCCGCTCCCCGACTTGATTCGTCGCACTGGCGATAAAAACAAATCCTCTGCGACGCGCATCGTTATTTGGCAATGTTTCCCCTGGTGGCCTTCGGAGTTTGAAAAATACTTCTTTGCACAATCTTTGGTCTTCGAACGCCGAAGAAATACTCTCATACTCTAGGACACCCAGAACGTTTGGTAAAATACCAACCACATGGCCTATCTTCCATTTTTCGATGTTCTGCGCCGTAAGGAACCCGTTGATTGTGGTGTAGCTTCTTTTCCGTTGTATAAAGGTCCGCTACTGCCCGGCGCGTGTGCCGACTATTGGTGGCGGTTTATTTCCCCGCATTCCGTTTTTTTTTACCGCCGTCGGCGTTCCTCTGCAATGCATGGAAATGAATTGCCCGACCGACTAAATTGAATTGGATCACATCCCTTGTTCCAACGATCATGTATCGGACAGATGGCCGACCTCTGCCATGTTTCGTGGACCCACAAGATGCCGGTATTACTGGATCCGGTGTGTCCCCTCGGTTCCGTCCGGTCGTAGTTAACGCGAGAAAAACAGACGAGGAGACTTTCCGGCCGTGAAATTGTCAATACAGGCGCGCGCTCGATTCCCTTGTTGTCCTGCGGCCAGCAAACGTCAATCGCGCGCCGATTCCGGACTTTTGGCTCGCGCCTTTGTTTGTTAGGTTTCTACCGCGGTTCGCCATATTTCCGGCTCTTTATGCTGTTATTCTTTTGGGACCTTGACTAGCACGAATACCCTAATCGTTCCCGCATCCGTGATGGCCTCTCCCGAAAACACCGTGGGCTCGTCCACAAGCACGGGCGATGATGATCCAGACACGAGCGCGAGCCCGTTAACCATGGAGAACTCGCTTGTGGGGAAACTGAACGAGGGCCACTACTATATCAACAAGGCCGGGGAGGAGTTTCAGAAATGCGTCGGACGTCTCGACGAGACTCAGATCGAGTCTATCCGCCAGACACATATCAGGTTAGTCGCGCTGCGGCTTGTGCACTCCGCTTTGTGTGTGTACATTAATGGTGTCAAGACTGACTGACCAGATGCGGGAGGTCAAATCTATGCAAGAATTTCCGCGCTGCGTCAACCCCAAAAATATACACAAGGCGCATCGGTTCGCGGACGAGGCACGACATTTCCACAAGCATATCGTGATCTTGTCGGTCAGTTTACAGGCACCTGCCACTCCTCGCTACGGGCGTCTGACCTGGATTCAGGATCGATCGCGTCGAGCAATGCTTTTGGCTGAGACGATGAGCAAACATGTTGGATCTACGCAACCGGATCTCTAATAATTCGTCCTACGGTTGATCAAGCAAGCGCGACATGACGTCCCCTCCCGACAACTCAGTTTCCGGATGTGGGTCTCGTATTGATTGGGCTGTATGATGATGCACATTTGTGCGTGGGTGGATTTCCTTCGGCGATAACATGCTTTCCTCCTTTGTACTCAATTTCCCCCCTGTAACGGCGGCGGAATGCTACGCCATAAACGGCGTGGCCAACCCGCTATGGAATCCATATGACCTCGTTAGGGTCCTGTATCGTCAAGCGTGCCCTTCTCGGAATCAAGACATTTACAACGTTGTCGCAAGGCGCTTCCTTCAATTGACTAGACTATTGCGGTGCGCTCGCCACTCGTGTATTGACGGCCTGGACACGTTTTCGGAGACTGACGCTATTGAAGAGAATTGACGAGCATCGTGCATTGAAATTTGTGGCCGGGGCTGACTCGAGGTCGGCAAGGCGGAGGTGCGTTGCATTAATCATCGCGAAATTCCTCACTCATGGCCAAAGCGTAGTCGAGCTGTCTAATATTTTATCCGACCCTTCGTCATCGTCCCTCATTGACCCGCTTAGGCTCTCCGAAGCTGAGCCCATTGGCCTTCTCGATCAAAATTCCTCAAGTTATTTATTGCTTTCCGTCTCTCTCCGCACTTCCAAGTTCCCTCGTATTTGCGGGGTCTACCGGTGGTCTGGTGCTCTAGAACCATATTGACCATCCCCAGGTACATCCGCCACTGATCGGTTCTGCGCAAGGATGGAAACCGTCGCACCGCACAACATGCTGCCTCGTCGTGTTCCCGGAGTTATCGATTTGACATACAGCGGCGGGCGGTGTGATAAACGCGTTAATCGCGTTTTCCTCTGACTCGCAAGAAAAGGGCAAGAAAATTACAAAATGACGCCGAGGTCAAAGCGCGCTGACTTGCTTGGACCGCCCCTTTTTAGGGAAATAAAGGAGGGTGAATCTGATGTGCCGGCGGCTGGCGCGAACCGGCAGAAAGCCGGGTCCCTTCAGCCTTCCTCATTTGGCATTACGCACAAAGGGGATGCCCGATCAGGAATAACCCTAACCCTGGCGCGTTTCCCACCGCACGCGGCGCCCAGTTCGTCTTACCTGTACAAATCAATCCTCGCCCCTTGGGTGTGGCGTGCCGTATATATATGCTTCGCATCCTTCTTTGAAGTATCATTCACAGCTCGCTACACCGTCTCGTTCTTGTACGCCCCTCCAGTCTTTCGCTGTTCCGTATGTCTCACTCTTCCTCGCTGCAGATGGCATTCAATTCATCTCCACCCAAGAAACCAAGTTCGGAAACAAAGACGCGACCGACATCTCCGCGAATGTCTCCCGAGGCTGCGATTGCGCAAGCATGGGCGCGCCAAACGCCAGAGAAACAGGCGGAGTGGATGGCGCGCGAGGCATTGGCACGATTGGAGTACGAGGTGCCCCAGAAGGACCATCCGCGCACCAAATTATAATTTGTGGTGAGCACCAAACGATACGATAACCGCGAAGCACGCGAAGAATATCCTATCAGATCGCAAGTCAATTCTTCTTTATTGCTTATGCGTTTTCGGCGGACGAGTAATTCGGGGTTATGTGTGTCTGGGGCGGGGAGTTGCATTGGCGAAGATTTTAGGCAGCAGCAGAATACAACTTACCGGATAATTGTAGTTTTAATTTTGGGGTAGAATTCGAGGTTACGCTGACGGAGGCGGTATTGAACTTGTCTTGGGCGGGGCGTCGTTCCCATCGTATTCGGCGTCCTCATCGTACTCCTCCTCCTCCTCCTCGAGGGCTGCTTGTGCCTCGGCCTCTGCCTGAGCAGCGGTTGCGGCATTTGCGATCGCCTCCTCGAGCAGCTTCGTCTGCTCGTCAGAGAGTCCGTACATGGACAAGGAGGCAGTGTCTGTAGGAGCAGCAGCGTCTGCAGGAGCAGAAGCCGTCGGCACGGAATGTGGGGCAGCAGGTGCGCTCGCAACAGGGGGAGCCTCGTTTACCCGGCGAGCCTGGGCGACTTGTGCTTGGGCAATGACACTGGCCAGTGTCGCCTGACCGTTGGTAGGGTCCAAAGAAGACGAGAGTGCTTGTTGCCCGGACGTTGCGCCCAACGCGCGGGCAACGTGTGTCTGCAGAAGTGTATGCAATGTCATGGCTTGCGCCTGAATCCCCAAGATAACAGCGGCCTCGATCTCGCCTTCTTCTGAATCCTCGAGCAAAGCGGGGGCGCTGGTTCCAGGGGCGGTCCACGGCTTCGTGGCTGTTTTGTCCCCTCCGTCGTCCGCCGCAACCTCCACCTCGATGATCTGCGAATTGACACACTCGTCCGGGGGCGGGCGGGCCTTGCCAACGGTGGTTTTGTGACGCTTGATCGCGTCGCGTCGCGAGAAGACCTTGCTACACCCGCCGCACTTCCACGCAGTACGGTCGTGCAGCTGCCGGTGCCGCTTCTGGTCGTGGTTCCGCGCGAATGTCGCGGGACAGATATCGCACCGGTAGGGCCGCTCCTCAGTATGCACGCGCTGGTGCGCACGGAGGCTGTACAGGCGCGCGAAGAACTTTCCGCAGCCCTCCACGAGGCACGGATAGACGGCCGTGAAGATGTTCTGTGACTCTGCGTTGGGCGCCTGACCAATTTGGATTCCACTTAGGACACCTAGGACCTGAATGAGGCCGCTAATCTCTTGCAGGGCGTTCATATTGGGCCCGCCTGCGGCCGAGGAGCTGACAGCGAACAGGAATACGCGATGAAGTTGTGGCTGGATCGAGGCGATGAGGGGAGGATTCAGGGTCTCTGAGGCGGTAATCGTCGTGGAAATAACGCGGGCGGCCTCCGCTACTTCTTCGTGGAGGTGGTGGTTGCCAGTATACGGCCGCTTGCTAGCGCGCTCATTTTCATCTGCCTCCTCCCGTTTTCGCTTAAGCTGCAGAGAAGGCGCATCGGATTGGCGAAGGCTCCCAAACAACACCTCCGATTTGGCTAGCGAGACGAGAAAACGGCTGATGGGCATCGCAACCCCCTGAGGAATTTTTCCAGAGGCAGCGATGTTGCGCAATATATCCAGCAGGCTGTCGCTCGCAAATTCGGGGATTTTTGAGGCTGCCAAGGTAGATTGGGCGAGAGAATCGTGTTCCAGCGAAGCAAGGATGGAACGTACGGTCAGAACCGCGGCCTGTTCCTTGGGATTTGGTGGTATGTGGGGAGGTTCGGGTGCTACAGGGGGAGGCTGGACGACTTCAGCAGAAAGCTTGCTGATATCAGCCCATAGCTCTGCTTGCAGTCGACGAGCCACTTCTGCTGCCTCGGCGTCGAGGTCCTCTTCGTCTTCTTCGTCGTACTCGCCATCCCAGTCCCCCTCCTCTTCTTGTCCATCCGCTGGAACCGCGTCGGCCATATTTTTGTTGCGGAGGGACGAGATAAAGCCGTCACGTCGGACTAATCGGACTGATCGGACATTTTCCCGACCCTTCATTTTCTCCTATGCCACTTACAATCCGAATCACTGAGCTTAACTCTTGACCGCACCACCATGTCCAAAACCGTAAAGGACCTGACGGCTGGGACGGCAGGGGGGATTGCCCAGGTAATCGCCCCTTTTTTTACCATCGCAACAGGCTCACAATTTTGCAGGTGCTTGTGGGTCAACCATTCGATATCGTCAAAGTTGTGGGTACAATTCCTCTCCAGGTCTGTCCCAGGATGAAATATTAAATTCAAGCGCATGCAAACCGCTTCCAAAGGCACATACACGGGCATGATGCACTGCGCGACCGGCATCCTGAAAAACGAGGGCCCGCTCGCATTTTACAAGGTATTGCAGTGGCCCTTATCGATAAGGGTTCGGCAGGCTATAATTGCGCTCTAGGGTACCCTCACGCCCCTCCTCGGTATCGGCGTGTGTGTCTCCATCCAGTTTGGAGTCCTCGAGTACACGAAACGCCACTTTGCTGCCCGAAATCTCGCAAAAGGTACCGGTGGCGAAGGCGGTGCGACCCTCAGCGGCGACCAAATCTTCGCGGCAGGTGTCCTGGCGGGCATCGCTAATGGGTTCGTCTCGGGACCCGTGGAACACATTCGAATCCGTGCGTCGATCGTATATCTCTGCCTTTGGTTTCCCTAAATCTTAAAACCAGGTCTGCAAACCCAGTCGTCTGTCAAACCGGAGTACAAGGGCCCTTTCGACGCTATCAAGAAAATATATTCCGCCCACGGTGTCCCTGGCGTGTTCAAGGGACAAGGCGTCACGCTCGCCCGTGAGGCCGCGGGCTACGGTGTCTATTTCCTAGCGTACGAGAAGCTTGTGCAGCGGGAGATGGCGCAAAAGGGCATCAAGCGAGACCAGCTGAGCCCTGTCAACGCCGTTCTGTACGGCGCGGCTGCCGGGTACGCTGTGAGTGGTTTTCGCCTTTGGGCTGCACGTTCGTTCTAAAAGCAAAAACACAGTTGTGGGCGGTCATATACCCCATAGATATGATAAAGTCGCGAATGCAGACCGACGGTTTCACTGTGGCGACGGGACAAAAATACAAGTCCTCGATCGACTGCGTGCGCACAGTATGGCGGGCAGAGGGCATTGCAGCCTTCACCCGTGGCCTCACACCAACCCTGATTCGGTCAGTTCTCCGTATCTGTTCCCGGCGTCCGTGTGCTCACGTCCTGGCAGGTCCCCCTTCGCGAACGGCGCCACCTTCCTCGGGTTTGAGATGGCCAGTCGGTTGTTAAATTCGTGGTGATACCTAGGGTTTGGTCTATAGATTTACTACGTAGTTAGAGCTGTAATTACAGGGCATTATTAGACTGAGACTGAGCCACCCGAATTGCCGAAAGAAGGTTTCTGGCGCGCTCTACCGGATGCGTATCCGTCAGCAGACGGCAGGGTGGGCTGCAAGCTCCACTCTGACTCCTCCCTTGCCCTGCTTCCCTCACCTTCGTCTTCGCCCACTACACCCTTGGATACAGGCTCTTTATTGGCTATTTTTTCTACCCTGAATGAGCCACTCTCCGGAAACAAAGTCGGCGCCCAGTTCCAGGTTGGTTAGGAAGCACCTAGATGCGACGCGCTACCAAGATTTCTGGTTCCACGACGGCTCGATAGTCCTCCTCGTCGGCCCCCTCATGTTCCGGGTACATCAAACCGTTCTATCCACCCATTCTGAAGTATTTGCTGGGCTGTTTATCCTTCCGCAGCCTCCTGCGGGGACCAAAGGCCAGGACATGATCGAGGGCTGCCATGTCGTCCAATTGCACGATAACTTTGAGGACTTTGTCAGTTTGTTGAAGGGGATCTACCATCCTTCGTGTGTATCTTTCCCGCATTGCATACACCTCTGACACCCACACGCCCAGCCATTTCGATACGCTGCCCGAGGAGCTGGGCGAGATGCTGTCCTGGATCTCCGGCATGCTCCGCCTCAGCACGAAATATATGATTGTTTCTCTCCGCCAGCGGTGCATAGCCATCTTAAAGGGCAGGTTCCCCACCACCTTCCCTGACTACAACGCTATGGTCTCAAATCCGCACCGGAAACACTATAAATCGGATGACGTCATGCGCGTCGTTCGCCTGGCACAGGAATGTAACCTGCAGGAGATCCTCCCGTATGCGTATTACTGTGTCGCGCGCATGGGGCTCACGCGGATCGTGACGGACGCCGCGGCCGACATATCCTGGAAGGAAAAGGCCATCTGCCTCGTGGGCCGCGAGCGCTTGCGGTGGGCCGAAATGAGCCTCTCGCACTCCTTCCTCTTTGCGTTCCAGCCGGCGCCGAGCTGCACGACGCCACAATGCGGGCTTGCGCGCGGCCCGCAGAAGGAGTGGCGCGTGCTCGAGGCGGCGCGTTCGCCGAATCCGCTGAAACTCTACGTGCGCTGGCAGACGCTAAACGTGTGCGGGGAGTGCATCACCCACGCCCAGACGCAGCACCAGGCCGGCCGCGAGGAGGTCTGGCAGCACTTGCCTGTGATCTTTGAGCTCCCTGCTTGGGATGCCCTGCGAGAGCAGGTGTAGGTATGTTGTCCGGCGGATGGAGTCCAGCTCATACTGACTACGGCTTTCACAGTTCCTAGTCGTTCTACGATACTTGTGCGACGTCGGTCGGTTTCAATATCAGGTTATTTCTTTCCCTCTCTAAATTCTTAGTAAAAGATCTTGATATTTGTCTGACTAGCGTCGGCTCGCGGCTCCAGGCATCTCCAAGCCCCGCCCAACACAGTCGACGCCTCACGCGTACCTTGGGCGCATCTTCTACTTCGTCCGCCGGTGCGCACATCGAATCGACTTTGACTTCTTCGCTCTACCCAGGTCCACATATCCATGCCGTGTATACGTCGCATTCGGATACAGTTTACTTTGGCCGTGACCTCGCGTCGACCGAGTCGCCTCCCTTTTCTCATTATTGAAGTAAATGGGTTGGGGTAATATACGCTTGCGTCTCTGTCGGCCTATCCGAGACCGGGGCAACTGAAGCTACCTCGGCGGCTACCAAAGTAGTGTCAGGTAGATAAACATCGACCAATGTAGGCGTACTAGTAATCGCATACCCTTCTCCGTCTCTGGCAGTGAATTTGACACCCCTGGGCTCCGCCGTCACTTCCGGATCGCAGTGGGCGTCGTTCTGCGCACCTCCCACCGCCTGAGGAAGCACATGCCCATTCCAAGCTAAATGGGGGCGAGTAATACATTTATCTCGCGCAGTCCTTTGCTAAATAAAAGGCCCTGTCTCTCGAGCTTCCGAGTGGTTTTCTTCACTTTATCTTCTTTTTATTCTCTCCACTTTCTAAAAACAATGCTCCTTTCTCTTTCCGTTATTGTGACAGGCCTCTTGCTCGTCTCAGTCAGCGTAGCCATCATGCCTCCAAAACTGCTCAGATACGGCTGGTCCTGCCACCGACTGTAACGGGTGCGTTCTGGCTTTCATCAACCGTGTATGAGTCTTCATAATATCTTAACGTAGCACCCAATGTTGCACTTCCGCCGCTTACGCCGCGATGGTAACACAATGCGGGACAACCACATGCGGCCTCACCACGGCCTAGGTGACTGGAGCCGCTGCTTCTCTCTGCGCGAACAGCAGTGCGTTGTATCTTTTTTGGCATAATTCCTTGACCGATGTTGGTCTACCTACAGCTTTGAGTTCGAATCCCTCTTCGGGGCCTTCATATTTGGAGCCTTCCGCTTCGGGATCTTCGGCTTCGGGGCCTTCAGCGTCGGGGCCTTCGGGACCATCTTCATCACAAACAGGTTCGTGCCGTTCGCCCGCGTTGTCGCCATCCGGGAAAGGCAACTCGGCTGAATCAAGTGGAGCATGCATAGGAATGACTGGTGCTGCTGCTGCTGGCCTCGTCTTTTTTGCGCTTTTGGTGTGAGGGTCACCGTTGCCTCCTTAAAGTCCACTTATGGAAGGCCGCTGTGCTTGAGCACTTTGGCGATTTAAGTTTGGTGTACACGTTTAAGATAATGGTCGATTGCTATGCTACTGTACACGTTGCTTGCTTTATACAGAAACTACCAAGGCAAAAACAAAAAAAAAACAAACAAGCGAAACCCTTCAACACCTCCTACTCCTCCTCCTCGGGCATGAAATACGAGAGCGGGTACATCGCTGCTGGCGGGACGATAATACCCGATCCCCGCTCTTCATCCTCGCGATAAATAGCCCATTTGGCGTCGTTCGCCTTGTGCGGTGGGCTGACCAGCCACGTAGACACCATGTCTTTGACCCGACCTCTGACGACGGGGAGATTGGGCGACTCCCGTCCCTTGCCCTTCTCTACAACAGACTTGAGGTCTTCTCGCCCTTGAACGACATCGGCCATGCCGAGAGAGTCGTCCGTCGGGTTGGGGGATGGATGACCAAGGAGCGCCGGGACGCGGGAGATGGCGACAGTAGGTGATGGTGGACCGCTCTTGATATCCATTGCGTTTGGGGAGGGGATGTCCAACGTGTAGGTTGCGGCTGCAGCTCCACCGCGCTCGAAGAAGGAGTCATCTAAAGTGGTGGATGGTACAGGAGAGGGAAGGCCAGCTGGGGGCGGTATTTGCTCATTGAGGAGAGAGGCAAGGACTGAGGGTGGCATTCGCACTAGAAGGAGATTGACAAGATGGTCGACATGAGTCGGGGACCATACAATCTGCGGGGTGCTGGCGGCCTCGGCCAGGTCACCATCTACCGAAGATGGGCATTCTTGACCTTCGAGGGGTGCGGAGTCTTCAGTGCCCACGGTCACTTCATCGTTCGTGTTTCCTTGAATCGTATCTGGCTCGATGGGAGGGAGCACCGCCTCGACCACTCCTTCTGTATCTCCAGGGTTCGCGAGGGCCGCATTGTCAGTCGCAAGAGCGACAGGCTGTCGAGGAGCACGAGGCCGACCACGGCGGGCGTTCATCTTGCGCTTCGGGTGTTGTCCCTGACAGAGCCACACAACGCTACACAGCAAGATGAAGAGTAACACGGCAATAGAAAGAGCTATTTTGTGGTCAGATTCGCGAGATGAAAAATGAGGAGAAACCTTTACCGTGCGCGGTGTCAGCTGCGTTGGGGTACGAGAGGCGGGCGTGATTCTGAGGGACCGATTTTTCATAATCCAGACTGGGGAGGGCGGAGGCTTGATTGGCCAATGTGGGAGAAGGGGTCAAAGTATCGGGTGGAATCGACAAGGGGGTCGAGATACACAAGAACACAGTCTCGGTGGCCATTGAGTTGGCGGGGTGACTTGGAGGGTCAGGAGAGTCAAGTGTCTGAAATCTGCGGCGAACACGCTCAGAGATCCGCCCAGAAGCTCGCCGAAGGCTGGTAGAAGCGGAGAAGACGGCGACCTCGACATTGTGCTTCATTTGATGTCCTGCGTAGGTCAAGAGACGTCTCGTTCGGACTCCTCCGTGCGTCATGTCGTCAACAAAGTCCTCCAGGACGTCCGCGGTTAGAGATATCATGCCAAGCCAAACGGCCGCTCCAGCCATCACAATAACAAACAGCATTCTAAGGATAAGGCAAGGAGGATGTTCGTAGAGAGAAAGAGGAGGCAGGAAGAGTGTTGTTTCAACTTGTTTGTCAACGCCAAATAAATACTGCCGCGAACGCGTCTGTTTGTTTGTGTTGTCGTGGCTGACGGCTTTGGACCAAGTCAATCTTGACCCAGAACCACCATGTCCTCATACATTTTCTCATCGTTCTCCTGCCTTCCCTCCTCCAAAGAGACTCCCCGTCTCTTCTGGTGTCTTGTTGCCGTCATCCACTCCCTCTTTGTCGTCCTGGCCCCCGCAGTCGAAGACGCCGCTTCCACCATCGTGACTAATGGCCTTGGTGCGACTCCGACTCTGGTTATTCTTCCGTCGAGGTGCACACCGTCGCACAACCATGTTTCATTTCCCTATTGGATGATCGCCTTCTTGTATTTTTCCCTGGTCTCAATCATCTTGTTCCCATTTCTGCACTCGAAAGGCTTCTTCTCCCCATTCCCCAACAGACCTCCCAATCGAGGTCCCGATCCTGCACCCACTCCGGCTGGGGTACCGCGACCCTTTCCGCCGGATGGTCACAACCACATCGCTGCAGATGGCGCGCCTCCACCACCACCTCCCGGCAATGATTCCACCAGTGACGCTTCCGGGCGTCGGGCGAGGCGATTTGGTCTCTGGGATTGGATACTCTGGGTCATATTCCAGGCTCTCCGTCTCCTCAAAATTCTTTTCCTGGCGCCTTTCAAGATTATCGCCCCTTTTTGTTGGCTCATTATCCAGTACATCGCTCTCCCCATGGTCGTCCTCCGATCCAGCCACGTATCTGGACTGATCCCCGTCATGGCTTCATATAGCGGACCGTACATATTTAAGGCAGTCAAGTTCTCCATCGACAGCAGCAGGATCACACAAATCATGACGCTTCTTGGCATTTGGTGTTGCCTCTATCCTTTCTTCGCGTTTGGTCGGGCGCTTCTCGTCGACCTTGAACCCCTACCGGCAGCCATCGCGCAATTCCTGTCACTCAGTTGGCGCTGCATTGTGTGGACCATCAAGAAAGCAATCCGATGCACCAATGCCTCTCGTCGGAGATTGCATGCATGGCACTTCAAGCGTCTGGCACTGTGCATTCTGATCCTCGGAAGCCCGATCATGGTCTTGGAGTGGGTTCCGGATTTCCTCGATATCCTCGGTTTACCGTTCCATTTTCGCCTCTGGTATTACTACAAGGTCACTGTGCCATACAACAACAACATTCGCAAGCTTGTCTTGGAGTTCTACCATTCCCAATTCTTGCCCCGGTGCAACCTTCTCTGCCCTGGCTCCATCTTAGCTCTACGCTCATATTGCAGCATTCTTCGTAATAGTCCGGCGGTTGCCAAGCTGGTCCGCCGGCTTTGCTCACCGCTGAGGCAGATCGTGTTCTACTGGGACTGGGTGATTGCACCAACGATGGCGATGTTGTCCGCCCGAGAACTCGGGGTGAGTTCCAGTGTTGTCTGCGCCCTCCCTCATCAACTCACGCCTCCTCACAGGCGATGCTCCTGCCACCGTTGGTATATGTGGTAGCGGATTATATGGTCTGTTGCTCTCTTTCCAAATCTGTTCCTTCCACTGACCTTCTCGAGCAGGATTCTCCTGCACGTCACATGCGCGCAGCGAACAAGCGATTAGAGACGCGAATCCAGGCGCTTGAGGCTCAGCTGCAACAGATTGATGGTCATGTTCCCGGGCAGTGATTGTATACCCGTACGTCCGCGAGTCTTCTTTCTTTCTGGCCGATCTAACTGGATGGTGTGCAGATATACCCGTTCCTTTTACTTTTACTTTCTTCCTCCCCTCACCGGTCCGAGAATCGGGCAGCAACTCGATCGACGATTTGACGCCACGGCCAGTAGAAGGGGTCAAGGCGACATCGACTGAGAACACCACAGAGAGAACGAGATTCGGCGACGTTCGAGACGGAGGGCCACGCGCGGGGTGTCTGGTGCGGACTGAGGATCGACGGGGACGCCCTTCTTTACTCGCCACCCGACAACTTCCTCACCTCCGACCTCGACTCGTGCCGATAAATCTATCCACCCGGTGCTCGACGTCGATGCGTAAGTGCCCTTACCTCCCATTGACGTCGTCTGACATTGTCTCCAGCGCTGGCATCCCTTGGGCTGTTGGCCGACCTTCGTCTTTCGTTTGCGACCCGACCGCCGGAGGGCACCCCCTTTTCTTCTTCGACGTCGGCGGTTCTGTTGGACAGGAAGTGGTGGGCTTTGGGTTTGGAGTTGTATAGGTGCGGGTCCGGCGACCGGACGACGGCATCCAGGCGCTTCTCTTGCCTTGGGTCCCACCTCCCCCGATACCGCGTCGCCCCAGCACCTCCGGTATCCTCTGTCGCCAATATCCACCCACCAGCCTCCTTCGTCCCCTTTTTCTCCTTCTCGACTCGCGGCCCGATGAATAGTGGACGCTTGGGTTTGCGGTTGTGGAGCTGTATAGGCGTGGGTCCGGCGACCGGTCGACGGTTTTGAGTTGCTTCTCTTACCCTAGCCCCCCCTCCCCCGATACCACGTCGTCCCGGCATCTCCGTATGTTGCACCCCTTGTCGTCTCTTGAAGCATGTGCCGTATATACCCTTCCCTTCGTACAATTCACTTTTATTTGAATTCTTGTCGACTTCTGCAATAAGATTATTTCATGCAGTAAGCTATCCAGCTATCTACATAGGCGTCAACCTCCGCTATGTAAAATGAGTATCAGGCATCCTCTTCAAAGGCATCGGACCAGAAAATGAGCTATCTGGATCTCCGAGCTCTCTTCTTCCCCCATCTGCTCCGCAAATATGTAACTGAAGCCACTGGCGGCTGCAATGTAAACATTGCGATCGAAGACCACGATGTGCACATGCCGTCGGCCGTGAGTGGACTACAGATGTCGAAACGCGGCAACACGGACCACACCTGGCGTACATGGCGGGCCAGAGCGGGAGCGACCGTATCGCCCACGGAGTGGACCCTCGGAGTCTCTCGCAGCTGTCGAAATGCGCGCGGAGCACGCACTCAACAAGCCCCACGACGGAAGCGGGCGAAATCGAGATCCACCAAGACATAGCCCTCTCGATGTCACGGACGCAATGGGAGGGCGGACGCGCAAGACGATTGCGCGGTGCCCAACGAGGAGCCCAAATTCAATGCTCACGTCGTCTGGCCGATCTATCGTATTATGAGTCGCGAGGGACGTCGACGCTGAAGGCGAAACCCGAGAAGAGGGGCGAACGCTGAGCGCCAAATCGATTTCGAAGACCACAAAACGACGTTCCGCCCACGACGGACTTGATACCGCGCGCCAGCGTCAGGCGTACGCGCCAGTGATGGGTGTATCAGAGGTGCCTCCGCGATACATGGGGCGTACGCTGAGGAACGTTTGCAGAGTGGCAGAGGAGCCGTTGCCGGACACGGAGACGACGATGGCCACCACTGATGCCGCCCGCAGTGATAATGGCGGATACGGAGGCGTACCGTCGCAGAAGAAAGACCGCGCGTGCGACTCGATTCAAACGCAATCCGGAATTGCGATCCCCGCCGAAACCAATCCAATCACGTATGCATCCCCACAAGTACGCCCACGAATGGTCCGTCCCCGGTTACACTGCGTCTGTCCGTGGCTGTATCGAGTTGGGTGTCTGCGAGGAAGACTGATGTCCTCGTGCATCCATCATGGACACAAGGACGAGGACTTAGTGGGCGCTGGATTTTGGTTTTGAAGGGCGGACAGATACTAGTAGTACGACATTATGCACAATGTTTTGTTGTTAGTTTCAGCTTTGAAAAATCTATGAGAAGGTCTTGCTTTAGGAAGAATCGGTTTCTATATTCCGGCGACGAGAAAGTGGGCTGAACTTCAAGTTAAGGGATCCGACCACAATTATTAAGGTGCCATATTCTGGTGGCCGGTGCTAAGAGACCTGAGCGTGGTCGGCGAGGGGTCCCCAGAAACAGGTCACACCGGTCCAGATGCTCGAGTATAGTATGACGCAAAAGGCCTCAGGCCTCCGGGTCCCTGACCGGACCGGCGACGAAGGCAGCGAGAGAAGGATGAGTGCCCGCAGAGTCGCGGCCTGTCGCGGCGCAGGCGGCAGACTTGAGAAAAAAAAAACGCCTGCTGACTTTAAGGAACACGCTCACGTGAGGTACAAATACCCACCAACAAACACACTGCCGCCGTGTTTGCGGTAACTCTGCGGGCAAAGACGGCTAAGTATTGAATAAGTCCAAAGAACTAATTCTCCGACAGAAATATAGATCGCGAAATTCGTTTAAAAAACCAAATTTCATGCGGCGGCATCCCCAAAATCGTTTATTCTCAGGAGGGACTACGTACTTAGAAGGAGCCGGAATAGCTGCACGCATTATGAAAGATACTACCCGATGGTACCAGTGGTTCAGAAACCGGTTAAGCAGATATTGAAACTAGGAGTGGCCGGCAGTGCAGTAGAGCTTGAGTAGAGCCAAGAAAAGATGTGGCGTAAGGCAATCTGATCCAATCGATTACACTAAGTGGACAAAAGTAATGACCGATCGGTTTTCTCATCATATCTCGACATTGAGCAGACATATTTGGGTCAACTAAAGTGTAGGATCATGGAGAGGGACCCTCCCGACCATTCTGTCATAGTTGGTAGATCAAGATATGTTGATGTGCCATCAGTCGGGGCGAAATACGGAAAAGACCGGAAAATCACATTTTTCGGCTCGGGCTATAATTTTTCTGGAGACAAACTGAGTACATCAGATTGTAGTTTAGGACGTGCTGTATCATTCCCCATTTTCAATTTTGCAAAAATATACAGGGGATAACGAGATATGGAGCCCGCAAAACAGCCAAAAACCGCCAAAATGAGGGCAAACAGCCAAAAATAGCCAAAAATGCACGAAAATGGCGGTTTTGCGGGCTCCATATCTCGATATCCCCTGTATATTTTTGCAAAATTGAAAATGGGGAATGATACAGCACGTCCTAAACTACAATCTGATGTACTCAGTTTGTCTCCAGAAAAATTATAGCCTGAGCCGAAAAATGTGATTTTCCGGTCTTTTCCGTATTTCACCCCGACTGATGGCGCATCAACATATCTTGATCTACCAACTATGACAGAATGGTCAGGAAGGTCCCTCTCCATGATCCTACACTTTAGTTGACCCAAATATGTCTGCTCAATGTCGAGATATGATGAAAACACCGATCGGTCATTACTTTTGTCCACTTAGTGTAGATCAGCCGGAAGCATCAATTCGACATCAGTGGCTGTACATTTCCATCACGATTTGTTGTTCGCATTTGATTCGCCACAACCCAGCCACAGCCACGGACTATACCGCACGTCGCGCATGAACACAATGTCCTCCAGCGCGGTCGACCGACTGATGCAGTTTTCCACGGACGAGCATAGGGCGGAGTATCCCCGACTTCAGGAAGGTCTGTTGTGCCATTTGGAACTTTTTTGGCGCGACCACTATTCGTGGCTCAAAGATTCTTTCTGCGTTCCGGATACACTCCGGGATGGTCCCCCTCTTGGAAGGATAGTGGTAAATCGCGGAGAGTAGGGGAAAATGGCATTTTGCCACTGGTACGAATGTCTTGTCCTCATTGCCACCGACTTTCTGACCTCTTTCCAATCCCAGTCCTACATTGTCGCGAACGCGATAAGGATATCCGATGGGTCCTCCGTTTTTCTTAAGCAGAGTGATCGCTGGCACCCGTCCCGCGACGTGTTGCTTCCTGTATTCCGGGAGGTTTATATGTTTCATAAATTCTCCAGAGCCGCTGGCTTCGGATCCGAAGAACTATTGCATTCGGTCTGACAGAAATACTGCATGTGCCGTATGACGAACGTATGGATATCATTATGATGCCCTTTCTCCAAGGATGGCGATTAGCTGATTTCCTGACGATTGGCGAGGTTGTGGAGTTTTTCTCTCAAATCTTCGAGGTGAGATCCCTCTTGGTATTCGGAATTTGGGGGGGACGACTTACATGATGATGTAGGTTTACATTTCATGCATGCTAATAACGTCTGGCACGGGTAAGCGGGTCTGATTTTCTGTTTTGTCATGAGCTTGCTCAGTTCTTGCCAGGGATGTCAAATTACCGACGGATCCACTCTTTTAATAGACGATGTGAATCTTTGGCGCCCAGATATGACGCGAGACCTCACTCGGGACGCCCGTTTTCGAAATCGAACCGAGCACCCAGTTAAATAGTACTGGATCGACTTCGACCTTTCCGGAGAACATGATCCTTCCAGGGGCCCGCCGCTCACGCAGCCGGGATATGGAGGAGCCCGTTCTGTACCCTAATTCGAGTTCAAGGACCAGAAGTATGATCCATTCGCCGTAGATGCTTGGTGTCTTGGATTCCTGATTCAAGACCATTTCACCGAGGTATGCTCCTCCACGATTTTAAGCGATTACTGCTTATCTTCTCTCGACAGGGAGCACCTATGCATTCCAGAAAGAAGAAACGGGGCTTCGAGTGTATGCATGGTCTTGTTGCCGACATGGTAAATCTGGATCCAACTAAAAGGCCGAGCATGGCTGACGTCGTGCGTCAGTTATCAACGCGAGGTTAAGCGAGTGGAAACTTCGCTCTCGTGTTACAGTGTATGATGAATCTTCCGTGTTTCATATTTTAAGATCCAGCAGACATTGGGCGCGGCAGTTCCTCTTCATGGCTAAGGGAATAGCAACTATTCCCAACCCTTGATGTTGATGTTTGATTATCTCCCCGGACTACGCGTCGATATTGGGCAGAATTTTGAAACAGTACATAATAACAATTATCCTTTCATCTTGGAACTCTCCGTAATTTAATCGTTCCGGTTGAGAGCAACCAAATTCATAGGGAGGAAGGCATTGGCAGCAAATTTTTTCAACTCAACCTGTTCGGGTATCGGACCGAAATCCGGTGGGTGTTTATGGACGCTCCCACCGCAGGTGACCTCCAACCGACGAGCCTCGGGTCCTCGCATTTTCCGCCCTCCACATACCAACTCTCTTCTGTGGCTATGGCACCCCACTGACTTTTCTCGTCAAGTGGGCTCCGAGTCGTTACTTCAGCCCTGTCCGAACCGATTCCAATTTTGCTGCTAGTAGTGTTTTCTGCAGCGACAGCGCCGTCTTCAACTTTTATTGTGCGTTGGATTCGACAGACGACGGTTGACTTTCTTCCCTGGCACGGGGACATACTACATAGTGGGACATGTCACATGCGCGTCTCATCCCTCATATTGACACGGTGAGTCTTTACCTGTATCCTTTATATCTATGATTTACTCTCATTTGATCAGCGCACGCAGGAAGGTCAATGGGGCTCTTGAAGTTCCACACGCATCTGCTCAGAAACATCGATCCTAGGTGAGGCGGCAATGTTGATGTCCACTGTGCTAATGGAGACAGTAGAGGTTGTAGGCTCGTTCGTCTGGGTCGGGGCCGACGTACTGGCTAACTACCTCACTGGCGAGAACCTCAGCCCGTTGCGGATGCCACGGAAATTGGCCGGCCTCGTCGACGCGCATCGGCCACCACGTATCAAACGGACGACACTGTCCGCATCTCGAGTAAGGGCTACTTGAATTTTCTTGCGAAGTTTTGCTAATAAAGACGGTAGAGGCTATCGTGAAGTCATTCAAGCGGCGCAGAACCTCCACACCACGGGGGTTTCAAATCTCGCAGTCTGAGATTTCTTCCCATAGGCCCACATACGTTGCCCGGTGCAGGGTGTGTTACCATGCACATCGCCTTTGTGGTGCTAAATCGCCGGAAGTTTCGAAGAGTGCTGGAGCGCCCAGTTCGTCGTCGAGAGTTTTGGTATGCAGAGCGGATGCCAAACACGGGCTGAGGTGTGTCGTTGGTCTGTCCCTGTGCACAAGCGTACTAACTGATTCTGCCACCAGAATAAATTTCCACCGGCGAGCCACGCACCTACGATTGGCCGTCGTCATACTACACACCTCCATGGGGCCCTTCGCTGCAACTCGTGAAGGCGCTCATGGTCCCTTTTGGGTATGGGCACGGCGTCAGGTGGATCCCTGCAAACCGCTACAAAGAAGAGACACGGGCACGTCTACTCAGATGTTGGCGAACCAGGAGACGGGTGTAGCAGCGGAAGGATTGGGAAGTCGCCACTCGTAGGACACGGTCACATGGCGGATCTGGCTAGGGTGTCCGGCGGCTGCGACAAAGTATGTCAATTCTTTCATAGGATGTTCACCAAGCTCAATAGATGTGTTCGCAGCCCACTGCTGATGATCGTTGTAGGGGACACAGGAGGCCGAGGACGTCGTGGCCCACCCATGACTCGGCTACCCGCGGAACGCCTCGTCCCAGTTCACACCTATCGCAACACGGATGTTGCGAAAGCATACCAAGATCCGAGGCACATCCTCCGCCATTCAGCTGAGACAGAGGGCCGGGAATCGGCGGCGGAAGTCTGGTCAAGTGCTGGAGATTCCACCCCGACTGTTGCGGAAGGGCGAGGGGACATACCTCACGAAGCCGGTTTTGCCATCAAGCTCCTTCCTGCAGACCCCCATGACGATCTGGGCAAGTCATAGGGAGAAACAAGAGCGAGTCGAAGAAGGTGGAGGGACTAGCAGAGGATGGGGAGATCGCTCAAGTAGAAGGGCGGGCGATCCCTGGATGGACACGCGCCGTGTCAGGCGTTGGCGAACCAGGAGACAGGTTTAGCAGAAGGCGTGTGCGAACGCCATGCGACGGTCCAAGTACGTCGACGCTGGTCTTGATGATTTTCGAGCCCTCTAACCGACGTATCTAGGCGCACCGACTTTGTCGACTCCCACGTGAATCGTATTCCTGCCTTATTTTTCAATCGAGCCTACCGGGGTCAGCATCTCAACGTCGCGACGAGCGTGTTCCGTGCTCGGGGGAAGCGGGGACACCACCACTGTTAGACGGATGCTTCAGTAGAAGACGAGCGGGCACAACAGGAAGTCGATGAGAGGTCAGACCTTTGCTGGCTTTGCCCGGTGTGAGCCACCCCACGTCTGTCTCCGGAACGCCTGGCCGCAGTGGTCTAAGACCACCTTTATCGGAGGTTTCGAAGGATTTGAGGCGCGTTCTCTCCCATTCGAGCACGCCGTTCACCTAATGACACAGGCACAGGCGAAAGTGATCCTTGGCGTGCGTGCGCTCTGGAGAAATTCTGCTGCTGTCCAGAGCTTTTCTTCGAGTGGACGGCTGATGGAAAGATGCGGCACCGAGGTAGACAACCTTGCCCGTTTCCAGGCAATCTAATCGTAAATGCCGACGCTTCTTAGATCAAAAGAGTCGCGGGAAGGAGCGTCTTTTTCATTCGTTACGTACCTCGTCTTCGACCAAGTTTAAAGGACGTCGTTTTTTTAACCAGCTGGGAAAGCACTTCAGGTATGTTAGCAAGCTCCGTGAGGTGTATTCATAACTCAACGGATTCGATTGAAGGCGTCCGAGCCTCAAGTGGCACTCTAGCCCCTATATGAGCCACACATTCACCCCACCATGCGAGCCAAGCCAAAGAGCGAGGAGTCGGCAGCGGGAGTCTGATGAAATGTTATACTGGTGAGTGTGCCCCAAAGGGTGGGGGCATACCTCACAAAACCCGTTTTTGCCACCTTCAAGTTCCTTCCTGCAGCTGCGATCAAGCTGCGATAACGATACCTGGGCGTTGTGGAAAGACATGGCGAGCGGAACGGGAGCCACGGTTTTGGCGGGCGTGAGTGGTCGGCCATTGGTAAAGAGAAAGGAGAAGCAGGTGATTGTGTGCGCGCGACCGGCTTTGTCATCTTGACCAATCAACTCTTCCTAGTCACTCAGGAGCACACAATGAAAGTTCCTGGCGGTTCCTCATTATGCCTTTTTGGCAGGTGTCCTTACCACGGACGCTTTCCAGCCGGCAGAGTCACCGTGGCTCGGAGTATGAAGGGAAGCTCGGATGTGGAACGTATATCGAAAATTTTTACTCTCGCAAACTCTCAGACGCGCATCCTCGTCAGTGACTTCACATCCGAGTTTCCTTCCTTCATACTCACAGTCATCGGACAGTCGCAGTGATTCTCTGAGTCAGATTAGATCGAGAAAGCGCGAATGATTTAGCTGGACGATTCATCGCAGTCAGCTCCGCTCGTCACAATCCGCCCCCGGAAGATCTCTTCGGCAGCTCTATCAGTGTCTGAAGACCAATTTTATCACGCCGAGGACGAACATATCTGTCCAACGTGTCGGTCTTGAGCGAACAATGATGTTTCCCTAATCACACCGGAAGGCGCCCAAGCCCTTTAACTCATTTGCTGAAGGAGAATTTCTGAGCCTCTACGGGCCTCTCCAGGCTTGGCACTTCAGCAAAAACGACGAATGCACGATATGTCTGGAGTTACCCTCTCCTAGGCTGTCTTGCTTAGCACTAGCATGCACGGCCCCCACTCGCCACTCGCCACCTACCAGTTGTATGCGCTAGCCCCTCGCCTTAACGGACATCCACGACTGGTCTCGCCTGCTCGGTTTCTAGATGTACAGTCTCGCACTGGCTCTTGAGTTCGATGAAAACGGCAACGTTCGGATCCCTGCGAGGTCGTTTCCTGGACGCCCACTCGATCAAGGCCCACTTTGCAGAGTCTTCGTCCAGAGTACAGGAACTACTCGTAGATCCACGACCACATCGATCCTCTACTTAATCTTTCTGTCTTTATCTTGCCTTACCTCCAATTCCGCCAACCCGCAATCGAACACGTCCTGGCCAAACGCTCGCTACCTGGGGATCTTCTCCGCCTGGTTCATGGTCTTCTCCGGTGCAGAACATTAATCAAGTCTGGATTAAAGTCGGTAACTACTTGTCAATTCTACACAGGGCCTCTAGACGCGGCCTACCTCACGCTAAGGTCGCCGCTGCCGCGACTTAGGCTCTTGTTCGAAATCTAGATCCCAAGTCAATTTCAGCTTCGCCAAGATCACCGCTGCCACGGATGTACAGTCCTTGTTCGAAATCTCGTTACACGAATAAACACTTTCGTGTACGTTTCACATCGTCTCTCTGCATACATGCTCACAGCCCTCGTACTCAGAGTGCTGATAGTCACAATGATTCCCCCCGAGTCGACCGAGAATAGCATTGCGGACTGTCCAGCGACACGAGTGATTCAGGTGGAACCATCCGTCACAGCCAGCCTGAGCTCCTCATCCCAGTCCGACGCCCCAGATTCAATGAACCCTTCAACACCCCTACCTCGAGATTTATCACGAAGGATGGGAACGACTTGGGCGCATGATTTCCCTTGACGTTGGAGCATACTGGAAGCCGCACAAGCTATTTGGCTCATTTGGTCTGACGGAGAAACTTTCTGAGCCTCTGCGGGCGTATGAAGGTTCGCCGGGCTTGGCACTTTCGCAAAAAAACCCGCGTTGTATAGTACACGATATAGATGGTCTTCAGCTGTCTTTCCCACCGCCAGCACGCATGTCTCCCCACACTCACTATGCGCTGGCCCCTTTCTTTCAGGGATATACACCCCTGACCTCGCCTACTCCGTCCGTCGTGCTCGGTTTCATAAGTCTCGCATTACCCTTTGACTTTAATGAGCACGAAAACGTTCGGATCCCTGCGAGGTCGGTTCCCGGACGCGGACGTGATCAGGCACATTCTGCGGAGTCTTTGTCCAGAGTCAGGAGCTACTCGTAGATCCACGACTCCCATATCGGCCCCTTCCCCAGTCTTTATCTTGCACTACCTCCAACTCCGCCGACCCACACTCAAAGCCTACGTCCTGACTAAACGCTCGCTACACGGAGATTCGCCCAGTTCATGCTCTTCTCCGGTGTAGAACATTAATCAAATCGGGATTCAAGTACGTGTCAATTCGACCTACCTCGCACGCTACGTTCGCCGCTGCCACGAATATACAGTCTTTGTTCGGAATTTGGACGCCACGCCAATTCCAACGTCTCTGAGAAGAGGAGGAGGTTACCACACGATACGCGATAATAATAGATTACTTCCGCAGCCGATTGATTCCGAACAAAGGATATGTCGAAAGTACAAGGTTCATTGTGTGGGGTCAGGTCATTACCGACGGGTATTCGGCATTGAGCAGAACGACTTGGTACTTGTTCTTCAGCGCTAAGTCGCTGCTGTTATCACTGTCGGCATGAGTCGTGTTTCAAGTTTCTGGGATGCGGTCTTCGACGCTGGTCCAGCATTCAATAAAATAAAGTGCCCTGCACTTGTAATGTTTTACAATATGATAGGCAGCAAACAATATCATTAGAGAACCTAAACGACGACGTTGGGTTCGAGTTCTGAATTCCTAAGGCCTGAAGGACGAGCGAGGTCACCAAAAGAGATTAAATCCTCCCAATTATTACGTGTCTCATGCTCCGTCAAAATTCGCGAGACGGGAATGTGATCGCCCGAAACACTGAGAGCACCGTATGGGGCTAGGTTAATTTCTTTCGAACTGTAGATATGAAATTCAAATTCTCACCCATTCCTGTCTCAAGATCGTCCCTCGGAATTCCTAGCACTGGCGCTTTCTGCGTTCAGATCCGGTGCAGAGTCGAGAGGTGACTCGTCTCCCGAGTGCGACTCGGCACAAATGAGATGGAGTACCTCCAACATCTTTTGTATGTCAACTCCCTCCATCTTCTCCATACGAGCCCTTATATCGGACAGTATCCCAATGGCTAAATCATCTCCTGTTTTTGGCTCCCTGAGACTCCTCCGACGCGCAGCTTCGGAAGTGGTCTGTGAAGAGTATCAGCGTAAAGGGTCTCACCGCCATCAACGTCGACTGACCTTTACCTCTGCCCGTAACGCATGGCAGCCCTCGAAGTTTTCATGAACCATAAACGGATGAGCAGGATGGAGGGTCGCGGGAAATTTCTTGGCCCGTAGCCTTGTAAGCTCGGTATATGTGCTGCATCTACATCGTTTGTACGGGCAAGGAAATCATGATTCAAGTACGCACGTCCAGCATTTGTTAATGAGAACGCTCATCTCTTCTTTGGATAATTCTTCGGCGTTTTGACACATCATATCGACAGATGCCAGGATACATAATAATCCTAACTTGAATTTGGTGCGAGGGGCCTTGAATATAGGTATTCCAGAGACTGTTGCGGAAATCTTGCGGACTGAATCGGTTGCACTAATACCCTCGGCGACCATGTTGACCATCTCAGCCATGGTGTTTTCTGGTTCGTGGGGAGGAGGAGGATTTCAGGACGGTGGAACTTCTCGAAGGCAACACAAGTTTATGCTTCATGTTTAATTTATGCTGCGCGGAATAGGTGACATCTGACCTCTCGGGAATAATGCTGGCATGACGACACGCCGTTTGTCAAGTGCAACGAGGCATCATCATGTTCCGTGGAGGTAACTTTGAGATCCGTTTAACCTGTGCTTCCTGAATAGGTAAACCCGTCGTTCAAAGGCTCACAATGCACATTGGTTGCGACTGAAAGTTGTCCTATATGACAGTCAAAGTGCACATTTAATCATCTGTCATTTTTTTGGAGTTCACGCACTTTTTTCAGTTCTTTCAGCTATTTCACGCAATTTTTTGAGTGTTTGCCAGATATCACTTTGTTTTTTATGCGGCAACCACTGACCTCAGAATTTTGAACGCTGCTCGATGGCGGTCCTTTTGCACATTTAATTTTCCCTAGCAGAAGACGTAGTCCGAAACCAACGTGCGTCAAACAACGAGCCGCTGGCAGACTCTGAGCCTGAAGCTGTCGGTAAGACCTTTCGTGCAACTCATTACAGCTCTTTGCGGAACATGTTAAGGGCGTGGCCTAATTTTTTTTTTTTTGTAGGTTTTCACGAGATCTGCTGTTGTGAGCTGAATTCTCAACTATTTTCCTTTGGAGTAGGCTCATTCAATTAGGACAGGAAATCCGCAGGGCATGGCGCCTTTCGATTTTGTCTGACCATCTCATGATGATTTGTTGGGTTATGTTGGGGTGTTTTTCGCTGTCTGAGTATGACGGTCAGATCGCACTTTATTATTCCGGTATAAATACACTCATTTCCGTATAATTTCGTGGTTGAAAATTGAAAATTGCACCCTGCATATATTTCGGGTCCTTGAAGAAAAAATCCAGCTGGAAAACATATATTGCGCACCTTGAAGGAAATTGATGCAACTTGATTCTGAAACTTATGAACAAATAAATACTTTCAAGCCGGAATATCCGAAACTTGGAAAAAAAAAAACAAATTTTGTAAAAGTCTTGGATACTTTTCCTCACCCCCGGACATTGGCGCGCATGCAAAAAATACTTTTCGTGGTCGATCCAGAAATATCCGACCGATTATGTGGCTGTGCTAACCTAGTTTGATTGCCGAGACCTTCCTTTCGGCCTCCGTTCCGTGATCCACTTGCATTCCAGTCGCACCAGCAGCAAAATAGCAGGTCTCCACACACTTCTCCTCACTTCAAAGTGCCTTGAGGCTGGACTCCCCCTTTTCAGTGAACCTGAGTGCGACTGGGATGCAAGTGGATAATGGAACGGAGGCCGAAAGGAAGGTCTCGGCAATCAAACTAGGTTAGCACAGCCACATAATCGGCCGGATATTTCTGGATCAACCATGAAAAGTATTTTTTGCATGCGCGCCAATGTCTGGGGGTGAGGAAAAGTATCCAAGACTTTTACAAAATTTGTTTTTTTTTTCCAAGTTTCGGATATTCCGGCTTGAAAGTATTTATTTGTTCATAAGTTTCAGAATCAAGTTGCATCAATTTCCTTCAAGGTGCGCAATATATTTTTCCAACTGGATTTTCTCTTCAAGGACCTGAAATATATGCAGGGTGCAATTTTCAATTTTCAACCACGAAATTATACGGAAATGAGTGTATTTATGCCGGAATAATAAAAGTGCGATCTGACCGTCATATCTGAGGGCAGAACAGGTCCCATAGTACTAGTAATGCTCCAATTGACCTAAATTTTTGATATGATGTATTTGAAGGTTTTAAGGAGGGCCTAGAATACTGGGATAGTGAATATGACCCATCCTTCAAATATATCATACACTTTGGCAAGCACAATATCAAGCCAATTCTCCTGTGTTGCGGTGCATGATGAATCTTGGGTGTTTTGGATTTTTAGAGCCAACAAATATGGGATCCCCAGGTCCTCTTCATTCCTAAGCCATATCAGTTATTCCGAACCCTTGATGTGTGGCTACGCGCCGATATTGTGTAGAATTTTGAAACAGTAATAATACCTACTCATCTTAGAACTCTCTGTAATTTAATCCTTCTCGTGCAGAGCAACCAAATTCATAGGAAGTGAGGCATCGGTAGTGAGAAATTTTCAACTCGGAATGTACACGGACACGTTCGGATATCGGACCTAGGTCCGGTTTCGTTTATGGATGCTTTCACTGCAAGTTACCTCCACTCACCCGGGCCGACGATCTTCTGGTCTTCGCATTTCTCGCCCTTCACACACCAACTCCCTTTCGTGGCGCTCGATGACCCCTTGATTTCAATCCAATGGCTCCACTGGCAGTGAAGCAAGCTCTCCACCTCTGCGGTGTCGCCACAATATAATATATTCTTCGAAATGACTCGAACTTCTGCAAGTGTATTCGGCAGCGACAGCGCCGCCGTCCAGCCACTATGTCAATTTGGATTTGAGGAGCAAGATTGGTCTTCCCACCTGGCCCGGACACGTCATGCGCGTCCGATCCTTTAGACAGACACGGTGGGCAAGTCTTTTACCATTACCAGTCCGACACTTTGTCCGATGTTTTAATCCTTTTTCAGTTGATCAGTGGCGGATTCAAGTAGATTCACCCCTGGCCAATTGGTGCGGACCAACCTTCTGGACAGCGATTCCACCGGAAACCACAAATCCTCATTAGTACTTCGTTTGCGTGTTGCATAATTCCATCCCCTCGACACGCATCTGGAATCACTTAATGCATATCCAAGGCGCCGCATACCTCGAGCTGTCCCCATCTTTGAATGAGGCTCAAATGGACGGTAGAAACTATCGAAGTTGGTTTGTTTCTGCCCTCAGGCCCACAGATACGTGCGCTAAGCCCCGGTACAAGGCTCAAGAGTTTGCTAGTCGGTTTAATAGCCACGCAATTTCGAAAATCCGGGTGAGTGGCTGCTGCACATCACCTTTGTAACTACTAAATTGCTGGAAGCTTCGAAGGACGCTCGAGCACCCAGTTAGCTCACAAGCATCTCAAGAATTTTGGGATACGAAGGCGATGTTCCTCCTGCGTTGCAGCCAAAACACGGACAATGTCGTGGGTCTCATCCCTGCGCACAAGCGTACTTATTGCTTCTGCTCCCAGAAAAAATGTCCACTGGCGAGCCACGCACCTACGTTGTACCGTTGGCATACTACACACCTTCGCGGGTCCTCCACAACTCGTGAGACCCGAGTCAAGGCGGCCACGGTCCTTTTTGGGTGGGATCACGGCGTCGACTGGATCCCTGTCACCTATTACAAAGAAGGAACACGGGCACGTACCGTACTCAGGTGTTGGCGACGGTTTTAGCAGAACGGGTTGGGAACATCGCGAGTACGTCGCTGCTTGTCTTGTCTCTTTTCGAGCTCTCTAACCACCAGTTTTAGGCTGACATGGCGCACCGTCTTCAACGATTCAATCGTACCTGTCCTAGTCTTCGTTCGAGCATAACGGGGAAAGCATCTCACCGTTGGACGAGCATGTTCCATGCTCGGGATGTTGGAGGGATTGGGGCCAGTGCTCGTAGGACAAACACATATGGCAGATCTGGCCAGTGCTGCGCCAAAGCATGTCAATGTTTAGGATGTTCTCCACGCTCAATCGATGTGTTCGCAGACCTCTGACGATCGTATGGAGCCATGGGGGACACAGGAGGCCGATGTCGAAGTGTTGCTGGCCAACCTACGACTGGGGGATCCGTGAAACGCCTGGTCCTAGTTCACACCTTTATCGCAACACAGACGTTGCGGAAGCATACCAAGATCCGAGGCACATCCTCCGCCATTCAGCTAAGACAGAGGGCCGGGAATCGGCGGCGGAAGTCAGGCCAAGTGCTACGCTGGAGATTCCACCCTAACTGTTGCGGAAGGGCGGGGGGACATACCTCACGAAGCCGGTTTTACCATCAAGTTCCTTCCTGCAGACCGTCATGACGGTACCTGGGCAAGTCATGGCGAGGACGCGATGAGTCGAAGAAGGTGGATGAACCAGGAGACAATGGAGAAGTGACTCAAGCAGAAGGGCCTGGACGTGAACACGTACCATATCAGGTGTCGGCGAACCAGTAGACGGTGTAGCAGAAGGCGTGTGTGGACGACACGCGACGGTCCAAGTACGTCAACGCTGGTGTTGGCCCTTTTCGAGCCCTCTACCCGACATATCTAGGCGCACCGATTTTGTCGACTCCAGCGTAAATTGTATGCCTTGGTCTTCAATCAAGAAAGTGGGGACGTGACCGCCAGTACTAGACGAATGCTTCAGTATAGACAGGGACAGGGATAGTCGGAACTTTACTGGCTCTGTCCGATCTTCCTGAGCCTGCCTCTCCACAGAACACCTGGTCTGAGGATACATCTTTCGGAAGTGGATCCAAGGTGCGTTCTCTCCCATTCGAGTACGCCGTTCACCTAATGATATAGACACAGACGAAAGTGATCCTTGATGGGCGTGGAGACTGGGGAGAAAGCCCACTGCTGTCCAGAGCGTCCCTTCGAGTTTGAGTGGACGGCTAGTGGAAAGATGCGGCACCGAAGTATGACAATGGCCTTGCCCGTTCCCGAGCAATCTAACCGTAAATGCCGACACTTCTTAGATCGAAAGAGTCGCGGGAAGGAGCGTCTTTTTCATTCGTTACGTACCTCGTCTTCAACCAAGTATGAAAGACGTCGTCTTTTAAACCAGCTCGGAAAGCACTGCAGGTATGTTAGCATGCTCCGTGAGTGCACTCATCACTCAACGGATTCAATTGAAGGCGTCCGAGCCTCGAGTGGCACTCTAGCCCCTAGTATATGAGCCACACATTCGCCCCACCATGTAAGCCAAGAAAGGGAGCGGGGAGTCGGCGCCGGGAGTCTGGTGAAATATTATACTGGTAAGTGTGCCCCAAATGTGGCAGAAGGGTGGGACATACCTCACAAAACCCGTTTTTGCCGCCTCAGGCTTCAAGTTCCTTCCTGCAGGGCCGCGACAACGATACCTGGGCGTTGTGAAAGGACATGGCGGAAGCGGAACGGGAGCCACGACTTTGGCGTCAAAGTGGATGGACTAGGAGAGACGATAGGAGAAGTACAAGGGCAGGTGATGGCGTGATCCTGAAGAGACCTCGTCGAGGCGGTCATGTCTGAAGATCTGAAGGTTCGTCCTCATGTTCATCTGAGTATCCTACCTCACAGATTCTTTTTCAGGGTTGAACGAGTCAATGAAGACGAGGGGGACTCTGGGTGGCCCAGCCCGAGAGCAGGCTGCATCCGAATTTCTATGTACGCTGTGCGGCAGTGCCTCAAAGTCTGCGGAGTCGGAACCCTACGGGAGTCAAAACCGCTCCAGCCCTCCAGTTTGTACTGTAGGCCCCGGGAGACAGGTGGGTCATTATGAGTGGGTTGAAGCAAGGGGCTTGTCGGCTGGCGTCTTGCAAGTCTGTATCTCCATAAAAATCTGGGTCTGCCGCTCGGTTCCCTCCTCCCGATGACTTCAGCTGGTAGGATAAGCATACCCTTCTCTGTGAATGGGATTACTGCTAACCACTATGTACACTAGTCCATTTCTCCTCCGTGAACGCCCACCTCGTTTGTCGCTTACTGCTTTGGCCTTCGAACCGGCAGCACTTCTTCACAAGGGGTACCCGCATCAAAATTTTTCTACACTAGGTCTAAAAAGTGAATCAAGGTCTCGCCGGACCCTCCCTCCCTATGTGACATCACACATCAGTCACATCAGATGCCTATAAAATCGCCCCGCAGTTTTTTTTCAAAGTTTTTTTGGTCGTTGAAGTTGCTCCGCGTTGAATTTCAATCACGCGCATTCCTAGCGTGGAACAAAGCATTATATGGTTACAGAGTGCTAACTACAGGCACTGTTTTTTGCAGGTTCTACCATTCTGCGCGACACTTGTCGCAATTACAATAGGTTCAATACTATGCTCAGATGGCAGGGCTTAAATCCAACGAGGAATTGGACCCGTTTGATGGCTGGCGGCAATTGTTCAAAAATAGATCGCCGGCCATCCGGAGCGAATTCGAGATTTGAACTAGAAAATCTTGAGAAATTCGTCCTCCACAGGGTTTTTTTCACCCACAAAAATCACATTTTTTCTCGACCCTTCTAAACACATTTTCGAAGCCCTACGAGTATTTTCCAAAAAGTGAAATAAGGGTCCGGCGGACCCACCCTCCCTACTAGCTAATGTCTCGGCATCTTCCGGCGGGTACCCCTTGCTTCTTCATGTCAATTGTCACTGGTTTCATCGCCTATGCTACAGTGCTCACCTTCAAATCGCACGCTCTTCTCTGATTTGCCACTTGAAAGGGCATCTCTGAGGTCAAAACACTCCGAGAAGAATTTGGACGCTGTTTTCATCAAGCATGACCCACCTGATATGAGCCTTTTCTCCGGACACCCAAGAGTTGTACGTACCATCACCTTTATGCATTCTTGACTTTCGATGCTGAGGTAGTCATAGGACCGTGATGCCCTCTCGAATATGCAATTCAAGAACTCGGACGCAAATTATCAAATAGACAGCAAATATTCGAATCAAGTCTACTGATAATCCACCCATACCTGATACTATCAGCTGCGAGCCGATGACACATCTCAGCCCTGGCATCATGTAATGTGGTTCAGAAGAACTTGTCGGGGCTTTACGATTCCAGGGCCGAAAACAAGGGTGTCCATGATGCACCCGCCGCCATGGGCAATTGAACATGAGGCTGCTAGCGACTAGGCCAGGGCCAAGCCACCAGACTCAAGCTTGCATGTAATCGAATCACTGGAATTGGGAGATGGAACCGCGAAAACTCGCTCAACAGCGTGACATGGGGCCCCTCTTGTGCCAAAAGCTTAAAACATCCAATGATTGCTCTCCTTTTCTCATGTGCACGCTTTTCGCCGGCTTCCCCTGCGTGGTCAAGCGACGTGTCAAACAAATTCTCGTCCTTTGGATTCTACAGCCTCCTGGACCACGATCAGTCCTGCACCTCATTTCTCACTCTGTTTCGGTTGTTCTGCCGTGCAAATGGGCCGCACAATTATAACGAGTCTCATCTCGCCATCGTTGATCGGCGCATGCGCGGGTTTTCTGCCAGATCATGAAGCCCCGTTCTGCGGCACCCTCTGCCCATGCACATCACCTCCCTTGACACTACCCTCGCTGCCTGTTCCATCAACAACACCTCCCCTCTTCCCACGAGTCATATCTTGACTCAGCTCGGTATTTGTTCTCATTCAAAGCGGCGATCGGGTAGTTCGACAACCACCCCCCACTTGTTTTTTTGGGCCAGGCGCTTCCTGAGTTCCGTTCCGACCTCCACTGGAACCATGTGTTATTCACCACGCCGAGAACGATGAAAACCAGATATATACTTTTTGGTTGCTATGCGGTCGCCTCGAGGCCGCAGGTACATGTAACTTAGAAAGAGATTTCTTAGTGATCAATATATGCGGTGTTACTTCCAAAACCGATTGGGACAACCCCGGAAGGTAAACCCGATGTGTGCAAACTATGGCTAAGAACAATGGACTTGCTTGGTACTGACACCCTGTGGAAACAGCTCTCAGGTTCGGACACGTTACTTCCTGAACCAATCGCGGAACAAGGGCGCGGCCATCTGTCAATAGTACAAAAACACTTTCGAGGGTTCATTGTTCATGAAATAAGAGGAGCTCAACTTAAGTGTTGGCGGTCCCCATCCTAAATCACTTATCAGTTCTGCTAATATAGCGTACCACCTTGTATTACACCTATATATACGTGTTCCGCTCACCTTGCTTGAACTTAAGTTGTCGACTCTTAAGTCCCAGCACCTCACTTGAGTGCTGGCCACAACTCAAGTTTCATTCAAACACTCAAGTTCCACAACTCAAGTTCGTACAACTGAACTCACATTCACATTCACAACTGAAGTCCTCGCACTTAAGTGCAGCCGACTACAATTCTCTACTACTTAAGCTCTTAGAAATCCTTGTATGCCTGATGCATACCCTAACCCGTAGTCAATAATGAATAGATGAATATATGAAACCATGCCACGCACCATATCATCCATCCACCTGAAGATTACATCACGCCACCCATCCATCTTCTTCACCAGCTCATGGATGGTGGTTGTGGAAACCCAGTTGTGATGCGCGCCCGAGTCGGCGCTCTTGAAAACCACCCTTGTGTTGTGTTCCAGCCGCTTATACATGGCCGCTTGCATGCGAGCGAAGCTAACCACGCCATTAATGCCCCCATTTTGTTGCTCCATACGGTCCCCCAGTCCCACCCACACCTCGCTATCACGGCGGAATCTCTTGATGACACGCATCAGCTCAGCGTGCTTGCGTTGATACTGCTCCAACCAGCGGTACATCTCTGCTTCCGCACGAAACCACTGCGCTCGATCACCTAGCACAGGTCAGTATACGTCCGACACTAAACATAAATATAACTTACTTTCCTCCTTGTACTCCGCCAATCTACCCTCACCCAGAGTTTATCCCCTCGTCATATTTTCAAGCCATATCCAGCCATCTGACTTTTTCTTCTTCCCCTGCCGCTGCTTACGTATCGGTGACATCTCCACGTCGCTATCCTCCGCCTCAGACGAGGACGAGGCCGACGCTACCACTACGTCATCTGGGGCAATGTCCCTCAGACGTTTTGGCGCACGCTGGGATTTTGTGAAACCTACACGTGTCATAAAATACGTCAATGCAGATAATGAAAGGCGGGTGCGGCGTACCTGAACGCTCCAGCATCTGAGTACCGGTGAGATGGCGGGTCTGCGCCTAGGCGTGTAAACCAGCTATTTTGTCGCTCCTAGGGACGGCTTACCTCCCTAGGAACATCTATAAGGGAACAGTCACCATCCCTAGGGACCCTGTTCGGTGGTATACAATTAGAGTCAGAGTGAGCTCCGAGCTGGTGACTGAGTGTTAATGATACCAGAGGTCTGGAATAGTATAGGTACGTGGGATTCTTGGCTCTTCCCAAATGGGAGTTGGGATCGCTGGCATATACTAGGAAGCACCGTCTGATTCAGTCCATAACCTATATATAGGGGCGGATTGCGCGGCGAAGTTAGACACCATACCCAGGAGATATGCCAAAGCCCAAGGCAGACAACGAGGATTATATCCGGGAAACACCCAAGAGACTGCACGGTTGAGGTTTATGGCACGGCGTTGGCCCTAAATAGGATATTTATCCTCCCTAGGGGACATCGTACACACGGATAGCTGCATGTCTAGGATGGTCAACCGTCCTAGGGGCAGTAATTACTATTACAACTGAGTGGCGCACCCTACCTAGGGTTACTTCCAACGAAGTGCGAACCACCAGGCATAATCCACGGGACCTGGCTATAGGTCTAGAACCCACGTGACACACGCGTCGCGTTGTAAAGGCAAATAACAAAGACAAAGCCACCATATTTAGAATACATATGGGAGCTGGCTGCGAGAGAGATATACCCGAGCATGCTGCGTGGCTATTCGGCGCCACGGCATGGCTGAGCAACGACGAGATGACACAAGGCTTGGTGTTATAAACCAAGCCGCACCAAAACGTCCTCACGGCGGCATACGCATCGGTGCGGCCGTCCCTAGGATAAATCAAATATACCCAATATGACTCCTAGGAGTCATTGCGATGACTGTTTTGGCAGTTTCAGCTACGAATCATGGCGGCATAACCGGCCGTCTCTCCGAATTTCCAATACTCTCTACTCAGTTACTCATTTCGTATTATTCCTGTTTGCTCATATCTCACTGTCATGTATTCTCAAAGTAGTATAAAACCCCAGCTAGATCCTGCGGTTCAGGAGCATATCACGCCCCAGTATTGCCTAGACTTTGGTCGCAGCATTGCTTGTCAAGGCATTGGTAGACTCTTGGATTGACCGCAGAGATTTGTTGATATAAAACATCTCATCTCTTCTGTATCTGTTCAATATAAGACCTTTGATTGTTGGCTACCTTCGAAAGCTTTAAGTACCAAGCTTGCTTGTAGCTGCAGCTGCTAGTGCAAAGGTACCTCGGTTTGTATACTGAGGTCTGCTGTTGGAACTCCACGAATTGGTGTGGTCGCAGTACCCTAAAGGTACCTTGGTTTGTATACCAAGGTCTATTGTTGGAACCGTACGAATTGGTGCGATCGCAGTACAAAGGTACCTCAGTGCCTGAGAGCCGAGGTCTATTGTTGGCATTCTACGAATTGGTAGCATCGCAATACCATCTAAAAGGTACCTGTCGTTTGTACACACAGGTCGTCTGTTGGAACTCCACGAATCGGTGTGGTCGCAGTCCCCTATACCCACTCCTAGTGATCGCAGTAGCATCCTAGGGAGTAAAACCCGTTCCTAGGAACACATAAAAACCATATAAACCCTGTTGCTTCGGTAACTTGGTAGCCCATTTCAGTTGTTTATCAACTATCGTTGCCTCCCACAAGTCCTAGACAGACTCTGAAGTTCGATTCGTCCAAATATCAATAAGTGTTGATTCAATCTTAGTCGTATACTGCGGCGTAGACCTGAACTCAAGTCCGCACTGTGTGTTGTGTGTGTGTTGGTTGGTTGGTTTGGTGTTTTGCATCACTCTATATCAGTCCTAGCATAGGCCACGCTCGAGTGCACCGTTTCACCGGCTAATAACCGGGGCTCGGGCTCGTCATCTTCGCTCTCCTTCCCCCGCTTGAGTGGGGACAGTGTCGAGCCCACCGCTGCACTCAAGAGCGTCACCCCGCTTTGTAAGTACCACGCCGTCCCATCAAATAATTGCGAGTCCCCCTTCGCGCGATGTAAATGGGTCTCCTTCCTCTGCGTGTTCCGGTAGGTCAACGGCGGATAAGGCTCAACAGCATCTTTCTTCATGTGGCCCAAATGAATTAGCACCACTCGCGCCCTGTTGTACATCGTGATTTCGAAGGTCTTCATCAACTCCGCTTTTTGGAGGTTTCGCGCCATCCGCATGATCCCCGCCTGGCCCTGGTAGTCGAGATCCCGAGCCTTCTTGACGGTGGACAACGCCAAAGAGGCCGCGCGGACAGCCAGGATACCGCCGTTGGCTTCACCACACCGCAACTGGATCTCTGCCTCCCGCAACTCCGAGTCTTGGTTGTTGACATCAACATCTGTCACCTTGCGCTGTCCATGCTTCATGCGATAGGATGGGAGTTGGACGGCTGTTAGTTCTGGCTCGTCTACATCGAGCGCGCTCAGCGTCAGACACGGGTATATCTTGTGCTGGCATTGCCTGAATTTCTTGAGATCGACATTGAGAGAGTTGCGTAGTTTGGTGATGGACGCCCAAGTGTCTTGCAAAGGATGCTGCCGGTGACTTTCCACAAGCGCAATCACCAGGACTCTGCATCGCGGCCCATTAGAATCACATTCATGCGCAGATATTTAGAAGAAATGCTTACTGCTGACGCTCAATGTCTAATCCGTTGTGACGCCACTCTGCCACCAGTGGTCTCCCTTCATTCCCACCGTCGCGCTTGGATCTCTCTCGCTCTGCCGTGATCAGAGAAGCCAGCATGCTCTCGATGGTAAGAACTAAAACTCTTGAGGCCCGAATATACAACACAATTCGATGAATGCGTACCTTTTGTCGACTTGTGCTGATAGACACTCTCAGGCTTACCAGCAGCAGACTTGGTCGTCGTTCGAGGCTCTTGCGACCAAGTAACTACTTGGGTGGCACGCTGCTTGCTGAGGTCCTCCACAACGGCCATGTGAAGCTCAAATAATCGAAGTGCGTCAAGTCGCTCCTCGGCAGGAAGTTCCGCTGTGAGATATCGTCAGTGAGTGGCACTACTCCAACGACAGAGACATACCTTGACGCAGTAATTTCCACGTATTCCACGCATCCATGACAAAGTTGATGATGTCGTGCCACGCCGCTCCAGTCATTTGGCGCGTTGACGAACCGAGTGGGTTCAGGAATGCCCAGAGCATCTCCGCCGTTTCCCTGTGGAAATGCGCCCTGCATGCCAAATACACTGCCTGCCAAAATGATTGGCAATCCAGCCCGTGCCCGTTGATATGATCCGCTGGAATCTGTCCTTCCATCTGAGCGAGTAACGTGTGCAACCAAATTTCCTCCGGAAAAAGGTTGATCGCCCACTTAACCCGGTTGACCATGAACGAGCAGTAACTGTCGTAGCTGCAAATGTGTGGCGAGGTGGACTCCAGGGTGTGCGGTGGGGAATTCGTGTGCCTGAAATGCTCACGTTGTGCGTAAGTGCCTAGCGCAAAACTATTTGGAAAAATCAGCACATGACCGTATCGCCAGAGGGAAAAACTCATGCTTCGCCCTTGATCATGTCCATGAATGACCCCGCGACGGCATGGTCGCACGCACAGGCGACGACACCACTGACAGCCGTATTTCCGTACTTCACTTGTCCCTGGTGCCGAATAGATCCAATGTGTGCCTTGCACGGTACTTCCTTGGGTTTGTCATTAGTAGCGAGCAATAATAACGTCAAAATCTATTTACCTTGTCTTCCTCCGGGACTACATATGTCTTCGCTATCCTTTCGAACTCTACCTGTTTGGGAAAATACATCCTGCCGTCGGTGAGGGCTATGTCGCTACCGTCATCACGTTTGAAGAATAAATCGGCTTTGAAGTTTCCATCAATCGTTTGGTGTTGTGCAATACAGTGCCTGGAATTCCATAAACATCATCGCCATCGGAGTGAATATCCTGTACTCACCGAAGATATTTCGGGACGTGAACCACTAAGGGCATATTCACACCGTGTTCTGGACAAGCCCTGCATTGGAGACCCAGATATCTGATCGGGCGATTGGGATAAGGGCGGCCGACTTCGCCAGGCAGCGGTTCATCGACCCCATGAGCATGTCCCCACCGCATGATGATACCCAGATGTTCGTGAAACCGAGTAATCGCAAGAAAGTTGACGTATATGTCCTATAACATTTAAGTATTCTTATCTGGACTGAATTATCGGCCAACTTACCGGAACTGAGCCCGCAAAAAATGGATCTGCCATCCGCTGCAGAACGCGCACAAAATTGTACGCTGAGCCCTTCCCTTGGCTCTGCTGCTCTCGGTAGTACTCAAGCAGGCCCAGGGTATAGCCCGTCTTGGGATCCTTGATACTCCCAGGGAAGATGCCCGCCTGTAGAAGTTGCTGGAATTCCGGGGCGCAACGAGTCCCGTCCGAACCCTTGCACCGACAGAATGCAATGGCGGTAGCATGAATGCCATTGGATTCCACCAAGGTAAAGCTACGGCCCGGGTCTGCATTGGGACATTGCTCCCCCTGGCGCCCTAGCCCGATGACGGTGTTCTTCATCACCCGACAGAAATCGTACTTCTCAAAAAATCTGTCTTTGGCATTTCAAACGAAGGCTCAATGTGTAGGCATCGTCCGGTGTTTGTTGAGCCAGCATTGCGGACATAGGACCTCTGCCTGGAGGCAATCGTGACATGCCACCTTCGATGCGCGTTGGCCGCAAGTGCAGGGAGTGAGGGTAAGGGAGTGGTGGTAAAGTGATAGCAGGGTTTGAATAAAAATGGGTTCCTGCTCCTTGAGTTCATTCATATGAGCCACGTTCTTAACGCATAATTAGTTATTTACTTCAAGTGGCAAAACACCGTACACACCTGTTGTGTCTTGGGGTCTTCATTGCACGGCGCCGTGGTTTCATACGAGGGGACCGTGCCTGGCTCCTCTTCAGTCACGTCCAGGAATGGTAGGAATGGGGTATCCATGGCTGCCGGAATCTCAGGGAAAACGAGTTGTGGCAAAGGTGCTCCTGGCACGTTTCGAGCGTAGCGCTGTTCAGTTTTTGGAGTAGCTGCTGGAAGTCAGTGCGTAGGTTGGGACGATGGTGATTAAGCCTCACCTGTGTGGTACGTGATTTTGTACGATGGCAAGGAGCGATGTGCCAGCAGTGTTAACAGTATTCTCCCGCTTTTCTTTTTTTTGCGAACACGCTTCATGCTTGCGAGCAGGAGTGGAGGGAGGAGGATGACAGGTAGCCTGCACAGCGGTCGGGAACGTCAGTTTGCGAGGAGGGAGGGTATGGAAACAGCGCACTTGGTTTTTTATTAATTGATGGAGGCCACAAAGAACAAAGGAACTTGGTGCAACTCGCGACCGCGTGCCTCGTGTAAAGCAATCAAGGATGCTATGGGTTTTCCATCTCAATGAATAAATGAATATAAAACACTTTATAATTCCGTACCAAGTCAAAGAAAGAAATTGGGTGGGCGCCGCCTGTGCTCTTCACATGGTTGCAGGGCAGAACCCGGGACTCGCCTTGTTGAGGGTAAAGTACAAGTCGAAGCGAAGCGTGTATCCATAATGCCCATTTAACAATTGCATTGTATCTACAGAGCCCGTTCGACTACAAAAAATGGCCGTGGGGAATGTTAAGGTACCATGGAAAAAAAAGATGTAGAATAGCCGTGTCAAAACAGGTATGTAGATTGGCCGTGTCAGAACAGGTACGTAGAATGGTCGTGTCAGAACAGGTACATAGGTTGCACGATGTGCAGTCGCGCGCACTCTGTGCGCCCGTCCATCGTGAGTGGTGGGGAGCTTGCTGTGCGCGTGTCGTCAGGCATCCTGCACGTGCCGCCGAATGTCGAGATACATAGCTTGCCCGACATGAAAGTCAGGCGAGGCTGACATGAAGTCGAGCCCGCTCCGTTGTTGGGTGTCCGTCGGGTGCGAGTTTGGGTCTAAGAGGATGGGAGAAGAGGAGAGAAAACTAATTTAGTAAGCCAAGTTTGGCCTTATTACTTCATGATATGCTGTCAGCACACGGGTGCTTACTTCGGAAGCGCCTTGCTTATCTGTGCAAAGGCAACAGTGAAGCCAATATATTGGGAATTGTGCGGTATATTACAGTAGATTACAGTAGATGTACATGCCCAAGAAGATATAGTATGCAGTTCATTTACGTCTGACCGTCCTCCTTTGTCAGCTCATGGTCCAGACGCAGCGGGACGACGGCAGCGCGACCAAAATACTCCCAAAAGGCTTGCGTGTAGTAACGACAAACCGCGTTTTCCAAATGTTGCATATCGGACAGGGACCATTGAGAGCAATGAGCGATGTCGCCGATGATTGTTGGACAACGAGTCTGCGTTCTCCAATCCAGCATGAGAGTTGCTGTCCTCCCGACATAGTGATGGCGCTCCTCGACCACTGTCGATGCCCAACCATGCTTACTCATCTCCAATGGCACTCCTAGTAACGTGTGGCCCGCAAAGCAAGCCTTGACGTCCTCCAACCGATCCATCTTTGACGCGCGTCTATCGAGTGAGCAGAACTCGAAACGGAAGTTAATCTCTGCAACCAGCCATATGTTCTCCCGAATTTCCTCAATGGTGAACTCAGGCAGGGATTCGAGGGGGACGGGGAGGCCCTCGACGCTGGACATGTTCGACACTTCCAATGCCGGGCGTATTCGTTCCTCGATCTTCTCACTGCGCCTGTAGGTTTTGGAGTTTGGGTTACCGCGCTTGGTTATCAGCCCCTCCAATATATCTCTCCATTCCTGCGTGCTGAGAGGCTGGCCGTGGCCCGGCTGGCTTAACCTATAGATGAAGCCGTCGGAGAGCAGGTTCCAATGGTGAAGGAACTTGCAGCGCCGCTCAGAGGCCGTGTTGACAAATAAGGCGGGCTCAGGAAGGACATATTGCCTATCGACGGGATCAGATGTGAACGGTGGGATGGATTGGTCGACCTGTGCCAGTGCGTCGGCCCAGGCGATGATGGATGGTGCCATCTCTTCAAGCGTTACTGCAGTGAATTTATCCCGCTGAATCTTTGGGGGTCCCTTCGCTGGCGCTTTCTCTGGATCTGTAATGAGAATCAGGACATCAGCAGTGTAGTATCTCTTTGCAACTGAATCACACATACAAGGTTTCGCACGCAACAAACGCAACGGCTGTTTCTTTGCCCGTGCGACTCCGTGGGAGCTGCTCGCGACAGGGCTGCTTGCAATAGGAATGATTGCTGGCGATTGAGGAGCAGGAGGAGTGTGAGCGGGAGGAGCAGGGGATGTGTTAGTTTCAAAGGGGTCACGATACCAGGGGGTCTCGATGGCCGCGCAGTGAATTGTGGCGATTTTATCCAAGGTCTCGTTCCCGCTATATAGAACTGACGGTGCCGCCGCACCCGGTGTGTCCGCAACTACGAAATTCGGCTGCTGCAAGGGGACGACAGCCAAGATATTTTCTAAATCGAAGACGAAAGTTGGTTGCAGGAGCCAAAACGGCAGGCATGCGGACCACAGTTGCTGCGCGACAGCTGGAACTGTCGTGAATGCGCCGACAGTGCGCACGACAGGAATCATTCCGGAAGGGTGGTCAAGAAGTTGTGTCACAATCAAGCCTTAGGCGTCCGACTATCGGTATGAAGATAGCGGATTGGGTAGTGCCCATGGTAGACTCGAGAAATGAGTGAATAAAAGGTTAAACTACAACAGCGAATGTACTACTGTATTTATACTGTACAGAGATGCGTGTGAACTAAACTAAATATACTAACTATAATAACCGACTAAGGCGTGTGTGACTGCGCCTGTCATAGAACTGTCAATACTATTAAAGGAACACCTATATCGTTCATGTCAAGCGTGTCCTATTGTCCTTCTCTGTTTCATGTATAAATAGACCCTACGCGTCATCCTGTCCCGTGATCCCTTGAGCGCTTCCCTTGGCGTCTATAAACTCCTGACAGCCATGGCACGTGCTCTTAAGTATCGTTGGAACGATAAGATTGGCATCGAATCGTGACATTACCCCCCCCTTAAGGTCGACGTCCTCATCAACTGACATGGAATGTGTATACTCTTCGACCCCTGGGAGAATGGGAATTTCTCCAATATGTTAAATCGTCCTGTGACTGGGTCAAATATTTTACGTTGGGGATAGACGCGCGCTTCCTCTTTTGCTTGGAAGCGCTTGATTAAATAATCCCACGATCCCTGTTTAAAGACTGGGACAGTCTGTTTCTTCGTCGAGTTTGCAGACTCCTCCATTTTTGGTGGCATCATGCCCTTTTCGCGTAAATGCGCCACCAGCGCCTTCTTTTCGGCATTGTTCATCCCGTCTAACTCGGCTAAAACCGACCGAACCGCAATCTTGTGCTTGACATTATACCTGTCCAAGAGCTTCTTTGCGTTTGTTAGGTGCCTCATCGGTTCCCACGTTCTTTCTCCAAGTGGATAGTTCTTCCACTTAATAAGATACTGATATCCTCTGCCCCGCTTGCGGTGCTTGAGGATCTCTTCCACTTTGTACTCCTTTTCGCCGCTGATGATCCCAGGCGGCGGCCTCTCCTCTCTCCGGTGTGCCAGCGGCTCCTCGTACGGCGTAAGCAATGCCTCGTTGAAAACCGGATGTGACTTGTCCGTTTCAGGCAATCTCAGCTTGTAAGCCGATGCGCCGACCTTCTCCAAAATCTCATAAGGACCTATCCTTCTGTCCTCAAACTTCCCCGTCGGCCAATCGGTCTCTATGTTTTTTTTCCTTCTAGGTAAACCCGATCTCCGACCTTGAACTCCAGCGCGTCCCGGCACTTCGCGTCATAATATTTTTTCATCTTTTTCTGGGTTTTCTCCAGCGCAGCTGCCGCTTCATCACGGATCTTTTTCATTTTTTCTGCTAAGTCGTTCGCAGCTTCATTGCGCGACTCGACTGCGTTTTCTATCCCCTTCCAGGGGTGCATTCCCGTGTTCACGAAGAACGGTGACATGCTCGTCGACGAGCTGGCCTTGTCGTTGTGAGCGAACTCGGCCGTTGCCAACCAATCGGACCAATCCAATTGCCAGTAATTAATAAAGATCCTGAGATATTTTTCAATCTCCTGGTTCATCCTCTCCGTCTGCCCGTCCGTAATTGGGTGGAACGCCGTGCTCGGGTTCATTTTGACACCCATGAGCCGGTTCAGTTCCTTCATGAACCCCGACACGTACCTCGGATCTCTATCCAAGATAATCTTCCTGGGCACTCCGTGATATCTAATCACCCGATCCCACGTTAACTTAGTGGTTCCCTCCGATGTCTGTTGCATGCTGGTCGCCTCGCAGTGCATCATCTTCGAGAACGTGTTGACCCATACTTGGATGGCGTCAAATCCGTTGCTGACCGGCAGCGGCCCGATAAGGTCCATGGAAATGATCTGCCACGGTCCCTCCGCAATCTTGTGCGGATTCAGCTTTCCCTGCTGATATCGGTGAACTGTTGTCCGTTGACAACCTTCGCATTTCTTTATATAAATAGCAACCTGGTTGCCGAGTCTCGGCCACCAGTAGTTTTGTTCTATCATTTCCTGTGTTCGGTTCTCTCCGGGATGGCCGAGTAGGGGGTTGTTATGATGTAGCCCAATAATCTTATCGCGCAATTCTTCATTTCGCGGTACATAAATAAGTCCGTTATAATAGATAACGTTGTCTTTTTTCTCCCATCCAGGTAGTTTTTTCTCAAGCGCCAACTTAACGCTTGTGTCCACCTTCTTCTCCTTTTGGATCTCGGCCATTATCTCTACTTCCGGTCCCTCCATCACTATGTCTTGTGATCGGAAGTACTCCGGTTTCAATAGGACGACGTCTTTGTTGTTGTCTTTTCCCTGGTCGTGATCTGATCTCCGAGATAAGAGATCCGCCTTCTTGTTCAAGGCTCCCGGTCGGTGCTTTAGCGTAAAGTAATATTGCGCCAGCTCCGTAATCCACCGGGCCTGTCTCCGGTTCACCTTCTGTGGCTTCTTGAAGTACTCCAGATTCTGATGATCAGTGATGATCTCAATCATTTCCTTTGTTCCGATTAGGAACTGTCGCCATTCGGCTAACGCGAGCATTATCGCGAGCATCTCTTTGTCATAGATCTCATAATTCCGCTCCGTTTTGTCCAGTCCATGTGACTGGAACGCAACCGGGCGCCAAACGCCCTCCTGCTCTTGCTCGAGCACTGCTCCTGTCGCTCCTTCCGACGCATCGGCCTCCAGCCGGTATTTTCCATGGTCTGTGGGCAAGGCGAGGACCGCGTCTTCTGCGATCTGATCCTTGAGCTTCTGGAACGCGACTTTCTGTTCCGAGCCTCACGACCATCCTTCTTTTCCCATAAGACGCGTAAGCACCTTAGCCACCTCCGAATATCCCCAGACGAATCTTCGGTAGAAATTCACGAACCCGAGGAACGCCTGTGTTTGTTTCAGGTTCTTCGGTTCGGGCCACTCCATGATTCCCTTTATCTTTGCGGGATCCATCCTCATCGAGTTGTGTGATATGATCACGCCCAAGTACTCGATCTCCGTGCGTTCGAACTCGCACTTCTCCGGTTTAAGAAAGAGGCGGTGCTCTTGTAGCGTCGCCAAGACCCGCTTTGTGATCTTGCAATGTTCTTCCAGATCCTCCGTGAAGATCAGGATGTCGTCCAGATAGACAATTACTTTGCCCTCGTTGATAAGATCTCTGAGGATGTCGTTCATCATTGTCTGGAAAGTCGCGGGCGAGTTTGTCAGCCCGAAGAACATCACCAAGGGCTCAAACAGCCCCCGGTTGGTCCGGAACGCTCCCTTCCACTTGTCTCCCTCCTTGATGCGGACGTTGTTGTAGCCCCATCGTATGTCCAGCTTTGTAAAGAAGCGCGCTCCCCGGAGTTTGGCTACCAACTCCGATATCAACGGCAGGGGATAACGATTCTTAATCGTCATCTCGTTAAGCTTCCGGTAATCTTGAACCGGTCGCAGGCTGCCATCTTTCTTCTTGATGAAGAAGAACGCCGAAGCCATCAGCGATTTGCTAGGGCGGATCCTTCCGCTCTTCAAGTTTTCTTCTAAGAAGTCGTCCAACTTCTCTCACTCCATTACCGATAAGGGATAGATTTTGCAATCCACTGCTTTTGCGTCCGGTTTGAGTTCGATCGCGTGGTCCCACGGTCTCTTCTCTGGTAGCGAGTCAAAGAACTCCTTCGCGAAGACTTTGACATATTCCCGATATTGCTCTGGGATCTTGTCCTCCGTCATCTGCTCCTTCTGCTTGTTCGCTTCTTCTGCGAACTGTTGCGCCTGGGTCCCTTTCAGCCGCAGGTCGATTGCTTCTGCGAAGTCAACTAGTAAAAGTGACTCGCCCTCCTCAAGTTCATTGCTAAACTTATCTCCTCTGCCGAACTCCGTGCCTTTCATGTTGCACTCGGCAGGACACCGGCTGAACACTATCTTCTGTGCTCGCCAGTCGATTAGGGGATTGTGCTTGAACAGCCAATCGTACCCTATGAAGATCTGGGCCTTCCCCAGCCCCGTCACCAGGAAGTGTTGCTTCTCCTGATGTGGTCCTATCGCCATGATCAACTCAACGTAATGAGTGATCTTTCCTTTGGCGTTTTCGGTTCCGTCGGCATTTCGGGCGACAATGTGCACGTCAAGCTCATGGAGCTCGAAACCTTCTGCCTTGGCATAATCTCGATCGATGCATGTGGCTGTGCAACCATTATCAAGAAGTGCTTTGACAGCACGCGTCTTCCCGGTGTCCAACGTGGTGAGAACCACAGGTACCAGCATCTCGTGATGCTTCCTCTCCTTCTGAATCATCCTCATTTCTTCCATGAGTAGACTCTTCTTTTTTTCTTCGATTGCCTTGTGGGATAACCACTTGGCTGCCTTCAAGCCAGTTAGGCCGACAGGCATCTCCTCCCCTTTCTTGTTCCATGGGGCCGGCTTTATCTCTTCAGGCGCTACCTCCTCTTTCGAGGATTGAGCCTCCGTGACATCGTCACCCTTTTTCATCGCGCTATTTTTCTCACTGGTTTGGGTTCCAGGGGCCATTTTTTTTGAGTTGAGTCTTAAACGCGCTCCAGCGTTTATTCTCGGTGTCCATTTTCTTGTTCTTTAAATTATGTAACCTATTTTGTCGTTCCGTAACATACATTTTTTGTTTCTTTCTACGTCAGCTACAAGGAATTCATGTATGTCCCTACGTAAGCTATCATTTTCGTTCGTATACATGTCATCAGAATCATCCGAGCTTGCTGCATCAGATGCGATCTCTATATTACTAATGTCTGGTAAATGTACATATTTGTTCGCCACCGGGGCGGGAGCAGAAACCGAAACTGGGGGTGCCGCTTTTGGCCGCAAGTGGACCCCCTTTAAAAACCCTTCTCGTGGAGGCGATCCGCGAACTCCTTCATCTCCTCCTGGGAGTAGTCCTCGATCTTGACTGATCAGATATTAAATTTGCCCTTGCAGGGCTCGGGACAATCCCGCTTCATGTGGCCGTCCTTGCCACAGTTATAGCACAAGAACGGCGTGCCTTTCGCCTTCTGTGCGTCCACATCCATCGGGGCAGATTCCCCTGGCCCGATCTTCTTCGCCAGGTTTGGCGCTGTCCCCTTATAGCCTGGGGGCGGGAATGTCTTCTGCGGCGTCATTGCCACAGCAGGGGTGGTCCTGGGTGGCGCCTTTGTCCACCACATTGAGGCCTCCCTGGCCTTCTGGAGAGCTGCTTTCTCCATGTTCCGGCTGACCAAGATCAACCTCCTCTGGAGTTCCCGGTATGTGTCCGGGGGCTCCATCAGCCCTTGGGTGAGCTGCTTCCGGACTTCGCTCGAGACCAAGGTTTCCATGGTCTCAATGAGAAAGGTGTTGTGGACACTTTTCCGGCTCGCCAGGTCGTACCCAGCCTCCTCTGCATTCAGCTCCCATTGCTGAATAAATTCCTTCAGGGGCGTCTGCCCCTGTCGGGTGGTGGTGAGGCGCATGTGCGCCAATTGTTTTCTGTTGCCGTCGGCGAAGGTCTCGGCAAGCGCCTCAAGAAAGGTCTCGAAGACGCAGTAATCGTCGTAGCCCGGCTGGCTTCGACTCCTCTTCCTCCAGTTTCGCACCCAATCGGATGCGGGGCACTGGCCTCCGCCTTCTTTCCCCAAAAGGGACACCGTGAAGGCGATCTTTTTCTTCTCGGTGTTAAACTCCAAGGAATATGCCCAGATGTAATTGTCCAGGGTTTCCGACCAAGAATCCCACTTGGTCTTATCTTCTCCGCTAAACAGCGGCGGGGTCTTGGCCAGGGTGATCCGCGAGGATCCCGAGGCGGGGGCTGCCACATATTGTATATATGGGCGGGGTGGTGAAGGGGGCCTGTACGGCGGTCCCTGATATTCTTCTTGCTCCATAGGAGCCGGGCTCGCCATTTGCGAGTGTCGTGGGGGGGTTTGTGGAAGTGGGCAGGGGGATGAATGGCACGACATGTGTGGCGCAGGTGTCTGGGATCTGGGTGGTGCGGGTTGTCAGCGTCGGCTTATCAACGCAAAGGCCGATGGATAAAGGATGGGTTGGAGGGGTGCGAGGTGATGGAGTTCGGGGATAGAGTGAAAAGGTAACGACTCGCTAGAGCCGGAAACGGTGGTGGGAGCCCTATACAGGGTGGTAGGATTCGCGACCAAAAAGGTCGGGCTGGGTCAATGGTGCCACAAAGGTGTTGGTGGAGTCAAGGCAGTTTGTTGCGAACGAAACTATCCGAGGTCTTCTACGACACCCCCCGCGATAGCGAGATAGCCCTCCCCGAAGGTTAAGCTAGTGCTCCTGCGACTACCATAAGGCGTGGGATGGTCTCAATGTTTCCCATAGCCTGGTGTCTGTTCGTTATAGTGAACCGCGCACGATTGGCGCTGCAATTGTTTAACGTCGGTGTGGACGACGTGAGGTTGGTGGGTGGGAAGGGATTCGAATAGGGGTAAGACTGCCGCAACGGCAGAAAGAGGTAGAGGGTAGAGGGATAGGGAATAGGGGCGGTACGAGGGTATGATCGTGGACCTTTTATTATGTCACAATCAAGCCTTAGGCGTCCAACTATCGGTATGAAGATAGCGGATTGGGTAGTGCCCGTGGTAGACTCGAGAAATGAGTGAATAAAAGGTTAAACTACAACAGCGAATGTACTACTGTATTTATACTGTACAGAGATGCGTGTGAACTAAACTAAATATACTAACTACAATAACCGACTAAGGTGTGTGTGACTGCGCCTGTCATAGAACTGTCAATACTATTAAAGGAATGCCTATATCGTTCATGTCAAGCGTGTCCTATTGTCCTTCTCTGTTTCATGTATAAATAGACCCTACGCGTCATCCTGTCCCGTGATCCCTTGAGCGCTTCCCTTGGCGTCTATAAACTCCTGACAGCCATGGCACGTGCTCTTAAGTATTGTTGGAACGATAAGATTGGCATCGAATCGTGACAAGTTGTCTATTTGGGGTTTGTAAATTGTCATGTAGTTATACAGCGCATCGAGTTCCAGGCACCCGCGTTGCAGCGAGGTAACCCCAAAGACCATCTTGTCGTACGTGGTTGGCAGCGTCTGTAGCTGCTCCGCCCACATGAGGATGTTTTGAATGAGTTCGCCCAAAAGGGGAGAGATGGGAGTTGCGGACGTCCGCCGAAGCTCTTTGCACTTTGATACGAGCTCGTTGATGACGGGCGTAAATCTGGACATGGCCGTCCAATGCAGCCTGCCCAGCCCGCGCGTTATTGTACTCCCGACCACGAAATCCACCGGCGAAGGGTCCCACCACATCACGTCAAGATCGGGGCGCGTCCCTTTCTTGGCAATGACAGGCAAATGGCAGTACCGCGCCGTCCATTGCTGAGGCCAAAGGGTGGGGTCATCGGTCCCGTACTGCATGTCCGACCAGAGGAAAACTGTGTGAGGGAGCTTAATAGAGGGGATGTCAGGTACATAGTCCGCGTTGGTCATTATAAAGTAGTGCTCGGCTGCGATGTGAGCCAACACCGCGACCTTGCCGTCGAAAGGCCCCAAAGTAGCTATTGGATACACGTCAATGCGGGGAGGGAAACGAGGGAGTTTTGAGTCGTCTGGCAGACTCTTACTATTGCGGCATGAATTCAAGAGAATTCGTGCGGGCACTGCAAGCGCCCGCGCCGGGCCGGTGGTTAGCGCCGATAAGCGCCAAGCCATGACGTCACTTCGGCAACTTTCTCTTGTACCGAACGACCACACTACGAGAACTTGTCCGTACCCCAGAGATCCTCCTGGTCGAGGCACTGTGGGTACCGGTCGATTGAGCATTGTCATGGGAGCCAGCGTGGACGCACTGGAGATCTATTCTTCATCGCGGTTCGTTGTCTTCTGCGTCCACTAATGCATCTATGATCTGAAGAGGATACCACATAACAAATGGCGGAGTGAGCGAATGCCAGCCTTCTGTCTCGCGCTAATGGAGACTTGCAAGCTCGCCTCATGCTCAAACACTACAAGAGCTCTTGTTCGTAACCTGGGTACTGCCGTCGCGGCGCAATAATCTACTCATTGGATTTGGAACAAAGAACTTGAGAGAGGGCTCATCTGTCAATAATACAAGAACGCGGCAGCCAATCATTGGCGCACACGGCTTTACCTTTTGGGGATCTGCTCATCACCCGTCATCGTTGGAAGTAAATCGCGGCCTCCGAGTTGTGCGAGGTGCCTTCGCGTTGCGGGCCTCACCCTGGCGGTGTACGGGCGGATATATGGAAGTGGAGGTTTGACTCCGTTCGGCACGCCAACTTTTTCAAAACTTGGAGAATATTACAGCATTATTTTCGGGTGCAAGAGATACAATAGCTTTTACTACAAGACAGGTCGTTCAACTTTTTTGTATTACGAACTTTCCCCGCTGTTCATAACTGCGGTCTCCGTCTCAGCGGCCTTCAATTGACTGTTACCAGTGAAATATACGCTGAGCGGTGTCCGGTAGGGTAAGATGGTGGTAAACGCACAAGTAGTAATTCCTGGGCCTTCTGCTCGAATGCGTGGGTGTCCTCGAGCAGATGTATGTATTCCATCGTGAGGGCTTGGGCCTGGATCACGTCCACACCCTCGTTGAGTAATCTGAGGACGGTCAATTATCATAGGTCGTGCGTCGCAGTAGGCAGCCTTACTCTTGGTAGGACTGAAAAATCTGTTCTTTGACGCTAGGTGAGATGGCCTCGGACTGAAGGTTGATTCTCTCGATGGTGTCTAGCGCGAAAGCAAAATGTTGGGGAGCGTTCGAGGGCATGGTGGGTGGTGGTTGAGTGAGCCGCTCTAAACCTCGATGCACTTGTATTTATGCAATCCCTTGAATTCGGAACAATGGTCCACATCCACGACGCTTGTTCTCTCATAGACGGAGAGCGGAACCAGTGCAGTACTAAAAATATCTACGCCGAGATTTCCTTTGTTCTACATAGATCTGTGTACCCCCGCGGCGTCAGCTCCGCGTTGCAACTGTCATTTTCCCATCGTGGACCCACGACGCAATCTGCGATATGTTATTGTTCTACTTTCGGATTCCACAAGGTTCCAACGCGGCGTTTGATGGTGTATTTTGCAATGACAAAAGTATTACATCTCCATATAGGTCCGCTAGATTAGGGGAGACTGTCACGATAACAAGGAATAGCAGGTGTGCGCCGTAGAATGTAACCAATCCGTCGGAACCAGTGGTTGAAGCTGCGGAACAAAGGGAAATCCGACTGTTTAGCGATGCGCGATCTCAATTTCCACCAGCTCAGGCTGGACCGAATGGCCGCAAATCGCACAACGACTTCGTCCATGGTCGGGCGCTGAGCAGGATCTTGAGCCACCATGTCGTTCACTAAGGACCTCATGAATTCGAATCCGAGCAGTTTTTCACTGGGTTTACGTCCCTAAGCTCTCAAGATTCAGTGTCTGCGCGTCCCGCATCTGAGACTCTCGCACCTCAAGCCACCGCATGCGAATCATGTTTCCTAGATAAAATACGTCGGTCGGGAAGGGATCACATGGCTCGCCGGTCTCGAATTCTGGCACAAGTCCGTTACCACCACCACCTTCTATGGGTCGTTCGAGCGGGGGAGGGTCCCTGGTGGTATACTTTCGAGAGATGCCAAAATCAGTGAGATAGTATTTCGGCGGGCGTTGTGTGCGAGTGTAGAATTTGGCCTTGCCCGACCAGTCCCGCTTTCGTTTGATCTTTGTGGGGTGGTAGCCATCTGGAAACATTGTTGCGGGATCCATCATTATGTTGTTGTGGGTGCAATCCCTGTACACGGCGGGTCTGAGTTTCGATTGGGAGTTGCCGAAGAATAAAACTACCTATGAGCGACATTGTGGTCGTGCATGAATTTAAGGCCCTTTTGGGAAAACGTTAGCACACTGAAAAAGAAAGAAAGAACGGCTGGGAAGCGGCCACCTCGAAGATTTGCCCAAAGCAGTCGATAGCTTCACCGAAGGTGTCGAAACGTGGATCCGAATATGGGCGCAAAAATGGCATAACGATTATAGTGGAATCGTCATCGTCAGGTACCTGGATAACCTCCAGGATCGGGACACAGTGGTTGCGAGGGTCCTTTGCAAGCGGATCGGAGGAGAAGAACAGGCCAATTTCAAGCTCCACAAATTCTCCAACGACCTCCCCGTCGACTTCCTTGACGTGCGTGCTCTTTTTGAGGAGTTTAAGTGCGACGTCAGTGTTGTCTCGGATTCGGACGGCATCTAGCACTGGTCCTGTCTATGGAAAGTTAGTGCACAGAATCAGGACAGCACCACGAGGACTTGCGCTCGGTCTCCCGTCAAAAGCATTCATCCAGTCAGTATCGTCGACTTCTTCTCCTTTTCGCCAGGACGGAATCCAGCCGGGTTTATAACGATCACGTAGCATGTAGCCGCATCCCTCGAGCCAGACCTGGTGGTCGCGCCAGAAACACTCTACTGGCAGCAGATCACCTGGACGTCGGTCATCCAGTGAGTCGGTCGACATTTTGTGCGATCGTAGTCGTTCGAGTTCCGGCAGCCAGTGGGTCCAGCGTTGGTTGTGTTATTCCTTCTTTGCTTCCATCATTACATACATTCTTTTGTTTCCGCATAAGGAAAGAGTGAACCAACAATGGGGGGCTTGGATGTAACTCGACTCAGAAACGCCGAGAAAGTCAGATTCTAGAAATAGCTTTATACATCGGTTCTCTTTTTTATTGTGCCTTGTACTCCGAGTGGTTTATAAAGCCACGGCCCAAAATTTAATTCGATCAAACAACCTCAGCGCAAACCACCCAACTCACTTCCTCCGCCTGCACCAAGATGACCATCGTAGGAGAAACCGTCGACGCCGTAAAAGTCACTATCCTCGTCGTCAACATCTTCAGCGCCATGGCCCCTCGGAAACAACTGGCCAAGGGCAGTGACGCCCTGGACAAAGCGGCGCGCCTTTTAAACAACAAAGCCATTCCAAAGGAAGAAAGGGAACGATTCGCACAGCGAAGCAGCGAGTACGTTGAAATACCATAATTTACGGTCTGCGACGAGACCCACTAACCATCGACCAGTCTTCGACGAACCCAACAATTACTCGCAACCCAGACTTCCCAGAAAACAACGATCAGAAAGAAATTCGAACGAATTCAGAAAGCCAAGGATTTTGCTAACGAGTCGGAAAGGCTCGCGGCCGAAGCATGGGTACGCACGACACTGTTTTATGTCCACTTTGCACGTTAAACAAGATCGCCGGGCAGGAAGCCTCCAAAGGATCGTTTATTGACAAGGTGAACGCCCGAGTTCTAGACCCCGAGAGATCCCATGGACGACCAATACCCACTCCTTCCACATTCACAGTGAGTGTCACCCTCTATGCTTACACCTCCGTCTAACCAAACTCAAGAGATCCTACGATGAAACGTCGAGCTTCTTTTCAAATGACGCAGATGCCTTCGACGTGGACGTGGAGACTAGAGAGGTTTCACTCGGCCATATCGATCTTGGATCCATGGACAACGGAAGGAGCTTTTCTGATGATGTCTTGAAGCAGATGTCGTTTGGAGGACCGGAGTTCTCCGTCTAGTGCCAAAGATTAATTTGTCTGGCAGGCCACACGTTATATATTAGTTCCTCATGTATACATTGTTTCTTAATCTATTCATGTATTTGTATTTTTTCCATACCGCAGTCTGCCCGGAGAACACGCGCGAAACCAACAAAAAAAAATACGAGGAGGCCGAACAGCCAGCGCGACCCCGAAAGATAGGGTCTACGACATCTTCACAGACCGGTCATTCGACTGCGTCCCGTCGGAGCGTAGAGCTTTGAGAATCGTGCGGGTGTACATCTCAAGAGTGAACAAAGCGCGGGACGACCGAAACAACAAATTCAACCCCGAAAGGTAAACCCGCTGTGAGTGCATAATCATTCTGTCATACATCCTGGCGACAGCGAACAATGAACCCTCGAAAGTGTTTTTGTACTATTGACAGATGGCCGCGCCCTTGTTCCGCGATTGGTTCAGGAAGTAACGTGTCCGAACCTGAGAGCTGTTTCCACAGGGTGTCGGTACCAAGCAAGTCCATTGTTCTTAGCCATAGTTCGCACACATCGGGTTTACCTTCCGGGGTTGTCCCAATCAGATTTGTAAGTAACGCCGCATATATTAATCAATAAAAGAGATCTTTTCTACATGGACCCGCGGCCTCGAGGCGACCGCATAGCAACCAAAAGTATATATCTGGTTTTCATCATTCTCGGCGTGGAACGGAACTCAGGAAGCGCCTGGCCCAAAAAAACAAGTGGGGGGCGGTGGTTGGCTGTGAAGCTACCCGATCGCCGCTTTGAATGAGAACAAATACCGAGCTGTCCGCATCGGGTGAAAATATGACTTGTGAGAAATCGTAAAGAGTGGAGGTATTGTCGATGGAACAGGCGGCGTGGGCAGTGTCAAGGGAGGTGATGGGCAGAGGATCGCCGCAGAACGGGGCTTGATGATTGGGCAGAAAACCCGCGCATGCACCGATCTGCGTTGATCAACGATGGCGAGATGAGACTCGTTATAATCGTGCGGCCCGTTTGCACGGCAGAACGGTCGAAACAGAGTGAGCAATGAGGTGCGGGACTGATCGTGGTCCAGGAGGCTGTAGAATCCAAAGGACGAGGATTTGCTTGACACGTCGCTTGACCGCGCAGGGAGAAACCGGCGAGCAGAGCGCAGATAAGAAAAGGAGAGCAGTCATTGGATGCTTAGAGTTTTGGCGCAAAAGGGGCTGTCACATTGTTGAGCGAGTTTTCGCGCTTCCATGTACCAATACCAGTGATTCGATCGCGTGCGAGCTTGAATCTGGCGGCTTGGCTCTGGCCTAGTCGCTAGCAGCCTCATGTTCAGTCGCCCATGGCGGCGGGTGCATCGTGGGCACCCTTGTTTTCAACACTGGAACTGTAAAGCCCCGACAAGTTCTTCTGAACCACATCACATGCTGCCAGGGCTGGGATGCGCCATTGGCTCGGCTGGTAGTATCGGGGACATGGGTGGATTATGAGCAGAATCGACTCGAATATTCGCTGTCTGTTTGATAATTTGCGTCCGAGTTCTTGAATTGCATATTCGAGAGGGCATCACGGTCCTATGACTACCTCAGTATCGAAGGTCAAGAATGCATAAAGGTGATGGTACGTACAACTCTTGGGTGTCCGGAGAAAAGGGTCATGGTTGATGAAACCGAGGTCCGAATTCTTCTCGGGGAGGGTCTTTTGACTCGGAGATACCCTTCAAGTTGTCAATTAAAGGAGAGCGTGCGATTTGAAGGTGAGCACTGTAGCATAGGCGAAGAAACCAGCGACGATTGACATGAAGAGTGCTGCCGGCCCGAAGGCCAAAGCGCTAGGCGACGAACGAGGTAGGCGTTGGCGGAGGAGCAATGACCTAGTGGATATAGTAGTTAGCAGTGATCCCATTGCCAGAGAAGGGTGTGATTATCCTACCAGCTGAGGTCATCGGGAGGAGGGAAGCGAGCAGCGGACCCAAACTTTCATAGAGACACAAACTTATAAGACGCAAGCCAACAAGCTCCTTCCTTGAATCCATTCAACGACTGGGATGACCCGCCTGTCCCCCGGGGCCTACAGTACAAACTGCCAGTGGAGGGCTGGAGCACTGGTTTTGACTCCCGTAGGGCTCCGAGTCCGCAGACTCCGAGGCACTGCCGCACAGCGTACATAGACATTCGGAGGGAGCTTTGCAATAACTGAGAAGGAAGAGACACCAGCGTTAAGGCTCGTGCTACTGCGAACTGTTCAGTATGGAAATGAAAGCCTCAATGTGGCACGCACAACACTGCACTCTCCCGTTCTCGGGCCGGGTCACCCAGAGTGCTCCTCGTCTCCATTGACTCGTTCGACCAGCTGAAAAGGATGTGTGAGGGAAGATACTCAGATGGACATGAGGACGAACCTTCAGATCTTCAGACATGACGGCCTCAACGAAGAAACGCTTTGGTCTCTTCAGATCACGCCCGATGATCGATGCATGATCGATCACCTGCCCTTAATACTTCTTCCTAGATTTATTTCCAATCCTCTCCTATCCATCCACCTTCGACTCACGCCAAAATCGTGCCTCCCGTTCCGCTCGCCATGTCTTTTCACAACGCCCAGGTATCGTTATCGCGGTTGCAGGAAGGAACTTGGCAAAAGCGGGTTTTGTGAGGTATGCCCCCACCCTTCTGCCACATTAGGACACACTCGCCAGTATAACATTTCACCAGACCCCCGCCGCCGACTCCCCGCTCTTTGTCTTGGCTTGCATGGTGGGGGCGAATGTGTGGCTCATATAGGGGCTAGAGTGCCACTTGAGGCTCGGACGCCTTCAATCGAATTCGTTGAGTCACAAATACACCTCACGGAGCTTACTAACATACCTGAAGTGCTTTCCGAGCTGGTTAAAAAACGACGTCCTTCAAACTTGGTCGAAGACGAGCTACGTAACAAATGAAAAAGACCCTCCTTCCCGCGACTCTTGATCTAAGAAGTGTCGGCATTTACGATTTAGATTGCTTGGGAACGGGCAAGGTTGTCGTATTTTGGTACCGCATCTTTCCATCAGCCGTCCACTCGAAGAGAAGCTCTGGACAGCAGCGGAATTTCTCCAGAGCGCACGCCCGTCAAGGATCACTTTCGCCTGTGTCTGTATCATTAGGTGAACGGCGTGCTCGAATGGGAGAGAACGCGCCTCAAATCCTTCGAAACCTTCGATAAAGGTGGTCTTAGACCAGGCGTTCCGTAGAGACAGACGTGGGCTGGCTCACACCGGGCAAAGCCAGCAAAGGTCTGACCTCTCATCGACTTCCCGCTGTGCCCGCCCGTCTTCTACTGAAGTATCCGTCTAACAGTGGTGGTGTCCCCACTTCCCCCGAGTACGGAACACGCTCGTCGCGACGCTGAGATGCTGACCCCGGTAGGCTCGATTGAAAACTAAGGCAGGAATACGATTCACGTCGGAGTCGACAAAGTCGGTGCGCCTAGATATGTCGGTTAGAGGGCTTGAAAACCATCAAGACCAGCGTCGACGTACTTGGACCGTCGCATGGCGTTCACACACGCCTTCGGCCAAACCCGTCTCCTGGTTCGCCAACGCCTGACAGGGCGCGTGTCCATCCAGGGATCGCCCGCCCTTCTACTTGAGTGACCTCTCCATGCTCTGGTAGTCCCTCCACCTTCTTCGACTCGCTCTCGTTCCTCCTTATGACTTGCCCAGATCGTCATGGGGGTCTGCAGGAAGGAGCTTGATGGCAAAACCGGTCCCCCCGCCCTTCCGCAACAGTTGGGGTGGAATCTCCAGCACTTGGCCAGACTTCCGCCGCCGATTCCCGTCCCATTGTCTTAGCTGAATGGCGGAGGATGTGCCCCGGATCTTGGTATGCTTTCGCAATGTCCGTGTTGCGATAAAGGTGTGAACTAGGACGAGACGTTCCGCGGGTAGCCGAGTCGTAGGTGGGCCAGCAACACTTCGACGTCCTCGGCCTCCTTTGTCCCCCCTACAACGATCATCAGCGGTGGCCTGCGAACACATCTATTGAGCTTTGAGAACATCCTACGGAATCATTGACATACGTTACGCAGCGCTAGCCAGATCCGCTGTGTGTCCGTGTCCAACGAGTGGTGACTTCCCCGATCCTTCCAACATCCCGAGCAGGGAACAAGTTTGTCGCGACGGTGAGATGCTGACCCCGGTAGGCTCGATCGAAGACTAGGGCAGACATTTGAGTCGTCAAAGTCGGTGCGCGACGTCAACCTAGGACTGACGGTTAGGGAGCTCGAAAAGGGACAAGACGAGCAGCGACGTACTCGCGACGTTCTCAGCCCGTTCTGCTAAACCCCTCGCCAACACCTGAGTAGGGTATGTGCCCGCGTCCCTTCTTTGTAGCAGGTGACAGGGATTCACGGCCCCACCCGAAAAGGACCATGACCGCCTTGACTCGGGTCTCACGAGTCGCGGCGGAGGCCCCCATGAAGGTGTGTAGCATGCCGACGGCCAAAAGTATGTGCATGTTTCGACGGTGAACAGTTATTCTGGTGGTAGAATCGGCAAGTACCCTCATGTGCAGGATCAGACCTGGCACGACACTGTCCGTGTTTTGGCCGTAACAGAGGAGGAACATCGCCTCCGTACACCAAAACTCTTGTGATTCTTGCGAGCTAACTGGGTGCTCGAGCGTTCTTCGAAGCTTCCAGCAATTTAGTTGATATAAAGGTGATGAGCAACAGTCACTCACCCGGATTTCCGGATGATGAGCAACAGTCGCTCACCCGGATTTCCGAAAGTGCGTGGTAGCACACCCAACGAACTCTGGAGCTCTTGAGACTTGCACATCCTGGACCGGGTGTTAGCACGCGTATCTGTGGCCCTGAGGACAGGAACACACCGACTTCGATTCGATCTCTACCGTCTCTATTTTGAGCCTCACTCTAAGATGGAGACAGCTCGAGGTATATTCGGCGCGTTGGATGTGCACTACGTGGTTCCAGATGCGTGCCGAGGGGATGTAATTATGCAACACGCAAACGAAGCACTAATGCGGATTTGTGGTTTCCGGTGGAATCGCTGTCCAGAAGGCTGGTCCGCGCCAAATTTGATCAACTGAGAAAGGATTAAAACATCGAACAAAGTGTCGGACGGGTAATGGTAAAAAACTTGCCCACCGTCCTGTTCAAAGGATCGGACGCGCATGACGTGTCCGGGCTAGGTGAGAAGGCCAATCTCGTGCCTCGAATCCGAATTGGCATAGTGGCTGGAAGGCGGCGCTGTCGCTGCCGAATACACTGGCAGAAATTCGAGTCGTTTCGAAGAATATTGGGGTGACATCGCAGAGGTGGAGAGTCGATGGAGAGCCTCCTTCACTAGTAGTGCCAGTGGTGCCATTGGTTTGAAACTAAGGGGTTGTCGAGCGCCCACGAAAGGGAATTGCGAGAAATGCGAAGACCAGAACTTGAAGATCGTCGGTGAGTGGAGGTAACTTGCGGTGAGAGCGTCCACAAACGCCCACCGGATTTCGGTCCGATATCCGAACAGGTTCGGGTGCATTCTGAGTCGCCCGCATGGTTTATTGCTCTTTAAGTACTTTGTGTCAACGGCAGTCGACTACAGCACTTGGGAACGAGCACAGACAACGGTCGCCGCTTAGCGCGCACGACGTAGAATCTGGTGCTCTACATGTTGCTGTCTAAAGCACCGTGATGGCCATCACCACGACGGCTTTACCTTTTGGAGATCCGGTCCCGCGGTCCGTAAAATCCGTTGGAGGTAAAGTGTGGAAAAGGTTGAGAAAAAAGGCGCGTCGATGCTCAAAGATTTTTCGGTGCTGCGTTTTAAAGCATTTCTTCTGTGCATGGACGAGAGTCGAAGACTATAAATTGTGTACATAAAGTCATATTCCTACAAATATAGTCCCCCTACACAGTGGTTCCAACTCGACCCGAAGGTAAATCCGCAGGTGGAACTCGGAGGTCCAGTACCTGAAAATTAAGTTAGTGTCACTGCAAAGGGATTGGTCTCCTTCGTACAATTAGCATTTCGACCGCATCCGCAAAGGCGGTGGCTTCGGACAAATAAATTACGGCGTTGACCATCGATACAGGCCCACCAGCGGCTTTCAGATCTTCCTCGCGACATTGTATCCTGACGGTTTTAGACCAGACGAATAGGCATCATAAACGCGAAACCACTGCACCTCTCGTACGCATCCAGGATCTCTGCCATTGGGGCGCTCTCCAAGAAATTACCACCCCTTTCAATATTCGCAAGTGCAGTAGTCGTGCAATCGCTCCCTTGAACTAATAAACGGGTTGCAGCGTCGCTTGGATCGAGTGATGCCAAGAAGGTGGCGAATCCGACAGCTTTGGCTTTTATATCCGCTGGGAATCGAGGTCAGTCGATCGCTGTCGTTGTGAGGAAATCAAAACCTTCGACCGTTTCCGTCTCATCCTTGAAGTTCACATCTTGACCAAGAGCCGCCTGTCGTTGTTCTAGACTACGACCGATGAGGAAGGGCCAAAGAATTGTATCACGGTTGCCTACTCGCTGTAAAAAACTTGGAGCGCTCGCCGATCTTCTTCTGGAATACTTGATTCCGTAGAAAGCTGCGACATGATTTGCGCCGCTGTGTCGTGGGCGAGTTGTAGGCCATCCAGGTTGAGTGCTGCAGTTGCGGATGACATGGGGTCGAAATTGGAGCTTTCCTCTTGATACGCCAAGCTTTATAGAGGCGAACAGTTCCTGTTGATCCGTGGTACAAGGGCGGTTGCCCAAGTCCAGATGTCCAGGTTCTCGTTAGCACCCTAAGAAGTCCGTATATAGATGTGACAACAACGAACAATGGAAACACAAGGGATTCATTGTTCCAGGAGAGTTCTGTTGGGAGTCCTAATTATAAGTGATGCGTGTCAAGAAGCTCGTGGTTTAATGGGCAGTCTGCAGCCTCCTTGACATATCAGATTTCGACTCTGATCTGGCGACATGCCCTTGAACGTTTTCCGGCAATTCCGTTGAGACCCTTCAGACAAGACAAATACGTGTGAATGTCAGTTCCGGGTCTATTGTACTCGGTATTTTCTTGTCCCGCGGCCTGAGAGATAGATACTGCCTTCTAGTGGAAACGAGGACAAGAACACCCTCATCTGGCAATTCCGCTGTGGGTCCACGGAGTACGACCATGTGGACAAACACGGAGACGAAATTTTCAGGCTACTCTGACGCTTCCAGTAATTTTGCGAAGTAAACATATTTAATGTACTGTCACACCACAAAGTACAAGGAAAGAAAGCTAGGGTGACGGGACCGCTGGTATCTGTCGGGCCACCAGGCGAAGCTGATTGGCCCAATGGGCGGTAGATTTGAAAATGTTAACCAATATGTTTTCTTCGGCCTCGGCGAAGCGTGAGCGGAGTTTCCACTGGCTTAGGCCCACCTTGATCTCGGAGAAACGACGGACGACGTCGTCCATGCTGGGCCTCTTGGTCGGGTCTTCATGAGTCATATCGGCAACGAGGGGCTCCATGAACTGAAAGCCTCGTCTTTTGGGGGAAAAACGCCAGCCCTACGCCAAGTTAAGCAAATAGTGAACATGTGTAGAAAATGGACACACCTGGGTGAAAAATTGTCGAATGACGTTCCCCAGACACCAGACGTCCACGGCGAAAGGGTCACACTTCCTATCTGGGAAAGCGAACTCGGGGACATCGCGGGTCCCACCGTAGTTGGGACGTGTCAGAGGAGGTCCCTTCGACGGATCGTGCTCGCCCGACAAGTCAAAATCGATCCAGTAGTATTGCACTGGGTTCCCAGTGCGATTTCGATAGCGGGCCTTGTGGCGGAGGTCGCTTGTGTATGTCTCCTCGAAAGGATGCACGCTGGAAACTCGAATGGGAGTGGAATCCATCATAATATTATTGAATTTACAATCTCTGCCGAAAAAATAAAAAGGCTGAGAGAGAAGGATAAGCGTAGAATGGAGGACATACCCGTGCCATACATGGTGCGTGTGCATGAATTCCAAGCCCTGCCAAATGTCCATTATCGTTCTGGGGACCATGTAGCGTGACTGACCTCGAAAATTTGGGAAATAAATTCAACCGCTTCACCAATGGTATTGAAATGAGGGTGCCTCCAATCGAAGAGAAGAGGTATTACAATGAGCTTTGTGGATTCAGTATCCGGAAGATTCAAGATCTCTATCAACCGAACGCAATGGTTCTTGGGGTCCGAAGCCAATGGCTCCGACGAGAACTTCTGGATTATGCGAATTTCAGCATCTTCGTCAACTTCTTTCTTCTTGAATAGAACCGGTAGACCGTCCGAGGTTCGAACCGCGTCAAGTATGCGAGCTCCCTGGAGTATAAAAACAATAATTAGCCTCCATGATTCTCCGGTTGCTACTGCTCGTACCGGCGGTCGGATCATATCTTCAACAAAACCACCTGTAACGGGCTCTTTGGCCTTCCAGGAGGCAACCCAGCCCGGCTGGTATCTGGGACGTAGGACATAGCCATGGTCTTTAAACCAAGAAGTATGGTCGCGCCAGAAGACCTCATTCTCGGACAACAATCCCTCCTCCACCGTCTCTCTGACGGCTTCGAGCTCCGCCAGGAGCTCTGCTTCGCTCTGCGGTGGGTCGCCCTGCGGTGGGTTGGGGGAATTGGCGGCCATAGTTCAGCAGTGGACCCACAAGCAAAGAGCGACTGTGATCATGTGATCACTATTGACAAGTATTTGGTCAAATCTCAGATTGGCCCGGGGATCTCAGATCTCGCCAACGGGACGCAACGCATGAACGTTGTGTTTGAACTCCTTCTGCATTTGGATTCTATTGTTTCCTTCCAGTATTTAAATCATGGAACATTCAACGCTCTGCATTCACACTTCACCCACCCAACACCCACCTCGCTCTTGAACGAAATGGATATCGTCGGTACGACTGCGAGCGTACTCACTCTCGGAATCGGCTCTGCTCCCCAGGCCTATAACACTGCCAAAGAAACCAAAGCCTTTTCTTGGCTCAAGACTCCGGGAGACTTCGAAGCTAGCGCTGACGAGAAATTGAAAGCGACGCTGGAAGTCTTAACTAAATATGGTGGTATCCTTCATCAGACGGAGCGCCTGGAGCTGCAGTCCCGCTATTACCAGTGCGCTCAATTTTTTCTTTGTGTGTTCAAATTCTGAATCAAACGCTGATACCAGAGCCAAACTAAAGCTGTCGACACATAAACGTGAAAAGAGGCCGTCCTCGGCGATCCCTTGGAAAAGATTAGCTGCGTACTCGGACGCTCGGAGCGAAGCCCGGAAGATATTCGAACAATCCGTGCGGGTGGAAGAATATGCAATTGTACTATCTTTTTTGTTTCTAAAGCCTCGTCTAAAACCCGGTTTTCTTAGATTGTGTCCGAAAAAGCGCAATTCAGGGCCGATTGGCTTGCGAGCCGGGCCCAAGTCTCAGGTGGTCTCATTTACTTCTGCACTTCAGCCGAACAACGACTTATCGTTCTTGTTAGCTGCCTCTACCAGTCATCCATCGTCATGTGAGCCGCCTCACAGTCTATCCTGTACCGATCTTGACATTCGACGTTCTAACAGCGAGTCACGTATTCCCGCCCGGCACGGTTCTACCCGGACCGACTGACTCAACCATTTCGTTGGCTTGGCCACCGACACACAGTCATTCAGCTGGGATTGACGACGTTTTGAGGAGGGCCAATACTAGAGACACGACCGGCACCCAAAGTGGCGAGCCCCTGGTGGTGAATTGAACGAGATCGCATTTCTGTTTCTTTGTAACGACGCCTGGTGGCCCTCCCTACGGTTTTTTTCTTTTAATATGTACAATTTCTTTATCACGCAAGCTACGGCACTGCGGTGTGAACCATAAGAGGATTCGTCCAAGTTGGTTTTCAAATGCAGGGCCGTCGGATTAAACAACTCCGCCGTGGTTGAGTAATAAACATGGCCGCGACTTACACCCAACGATATATCTCCAAAAGGTAAAACCGCTGGATGGAAATTCACGCGTTCCTTCCGGCTTATGACGAACAATGAAGAAAAGACCCTTGTATTCTTGACACATGGCGCTGTGTTCTGAATAAATCGACTACGGAAGTAAGCTCGTATCGTGCACATCGTGGGGTAAAAAGCCGCCTGCTCAGATCCGTTCGCGACCTTAACCGGCGGTTACATCTGCCGGTATGTACCCCGCGCAGATGGACACCTAGTTATCTTCAAGTTGACGCCGGTGCGAACACCCCTTGAAGATCGGTAAGGCTATGAAGGTCGCCGTGTCCAAAAATAAAACAGAGCGGTAGCACACAAAATCAGAGTGAGGTATGGAAGATCCTGATTGGTTCTGATGGTGGTAACTTTCACCGGGGGCAAAAGCTGACGCACCTGGATTCCAGGTGCGTCTGAAGCATGTGGTCCGCAGGTGGGATCAACCGGACAAAGAGTCCTTTGATGGACTCCTTGTGATCCGAATTGACAAAGTAAAATATAATTAGATAGCAAAGATAGATAGTGTTATTTATATGTACTTATCATCCTCTTTGACCACTCAGACTGTGTTGAAGCACTGTGCACTTGCTGCACACTGAGAGTTTGTTCTGGTGAGCCACAAGACAGCCACAACGAGGGTCCGATCTTTTTTAAAACCAGCCGCAGATTGGACCCTTGGTGCAGCTGTCTCACAGCTCACCAGAACAAACTCTCAGTGTGCAACATGTGCATGCTGCTTCAACATGGTCTGAGTAGTCAAAGAGGACAATAAGTATATATAAATAATGCTATCTATCTCTGCTAAATAATTACAGAGGACATTTTACTTTATTATTCCAGATCACAAGTCCATCAAAGGACTCTTTGTCTGGTTGATCCCACCTGCGGACCACATGCTTCAGACGCACCTGGAATCCAGGTGCGTCAGCTTTTGCCCCCGGTGTTTGTTAACAGATGTCAATCAGGTGGCAGTGAGGTGGCAGTGGTCGGCATGGTGCGTGGTCGAGAAAGAAAAACTTTGCGACCCGATATCCACTTTTCGACCTTCGGTCGTCGCGGAGCGATCCGTTGGAACGGGCAAAAAAAAAACCCCTCCGAAAGTCCTTTGTTCTGGTCCCATTGCGACTGTCAACACGGATGAACACGCGATGTCTAGATTGCGAACAAGAACGTGGTTATTAATAAATTGGCGGTTACAGAGGTAACAGAACGCCCGAGAGTTTATCTTGAGAACCTGTGATTGACTTCACAGCGGGTATATAGCCTCCAAGAGCGAACAAAAGCGCATGGCGGCCGAAACAACGGATTCGAGAGAAAGACCCCAGAAGGTAAACCCGCGACTGGCAAGTGCACTTGGAGCGCACAATCATCCTGTCCGACAACGCACCCTGAAAAATGCCTGACAGATAGCCGTCCGAGCTCTTGTCCAGCCTTATCCCTCATTCTGATCTGGAAGTAACGTCGCATATTAATCAACGAGTCGTGAGCCAGTCTTTCCGAATCCCGAACAAGGCAAAGGCGGTATTGATTGTTCGTCGCCATGTCACCATAAGGCACTCACAGCGGGTTTACCTTTTGGGGTTGACCCATCATCTGGAAGCAATGCCGTAGATTTCGAACAATACGTTGCCGCCTCGAGGCGAACTCACATGAACCAAAAAATGTATATTATCTGGTTTCCGTTGTTCTTCTCGGCATGATTCATGGTTCCAGTGGCGGTCGGAACGGAACTCGGGAGTGCCTGACGGGGACGCGGGCTTGCCGAACAAATGCTAAGGTGTCCACATCGGGTGGAGAGATGAGCGTAGAGAGCGGAGGGGTTGCCGATGCAACCACAGGTAGCGTGGGCAGAGTCAAGGGAGAACAGCATGTGGTGTGCATAGGCAAAGGGTCGCCGCAGAACTAGGCTCGATACCAGCCGTTATTGTGCAGAAGTATTGACGAGCAAGCAGGTAATACTTATAATAACGGCTGGTGGCACTTAGCCATGATCGAAGAGATGGCAATTTCAAACTCCGAATATACCATAGTAGGAAGTACCTCCGGTACCCAAAATAGAATTGGGGCAATGCTTTTTTCATGAGCGCGGTGCGACGTCCATTCTAGCATTGTGTACGGGTGGCTGGGGCATCCACTCCATACCAGCTCTTAACCTGTACTCCCCTCAACCTCCTGGGCTCTCTAGCTTCATATAATCTCTGAAATCCGACGCCAAAATGGTTTGTACGTGTGGACTGGTGTGTATTTCTCGGGAGGGTTGGGCTCCTTTGCTGGAGGTTTCTAGAGCTTGGATTGAGCAGGCAAGATGGTATACACGATGGCGCGATGCAAGATTACAGCTGATAGGGGTAGCTGATAAGAAATTGATAAGGGCACGTGTGCCGGAGGTAACCCAATTATGGTATATTCGGAGTTTGAAATTCCCATCTACTCGATCACGGCTAAGTGCCACCAGCCGTTATAGCAAACAATACTTGCCCGTCATTGTTCCTGCTGCTATAACGGCTGGTAACGAGCCTACCGCAGAACGGGATTTCATGAATTAGGCAAGAAACAGGCATTGTAACTCATACACCGATCTGCGTTGATCAACGATTGCGAGATGAGACTCATTACAACCGTGTGGCCCGTTTGTACGGTAGAACGGCCAAAAGAGAGTGAGAAATGAGGTGGGGGACCGATCGTGGTCCAGGAGGCTGTAGATATGCATATGAATCCAATTTCGGAAAGCCAAGGATGAGGATTTCCTTGACACGTCGCTTGACCGCGCAGGGCAGAAACCAGCGAAAAGAGCGCAGACAAGAAAAGGAGAGCAGATATCGGATGCTTCAAACTTTCGGGGCACGAGCGGATATTGGCAGGTCCGGCCCATGTTTGCGCCATGTCAGACGTTAATTTAGAAGTGAGCGAGTGTCCGCTTCCAGGTACTGGTTCCAATAATGATTCTATCGCCTGCGAACTCGAGTCTGGCGGACTCACGAGCAGCCTCGTGTTCAGGCGCAGCCTTGCCTGCGGCACAGGTATTATCAAGTTCTTCTCGAGCCACATTCCATACTTCCAGGCTGGAATGCGTCATTGGCTCTCGGCCTGTAGTATCGGAGACATGGGTGGATTATGAGCAGACTCGATTGCAGTCTCGACTCGAGTCTATTTGATTAATTTGCGTCCGAGTTCTTGAATTGCATATCGAGAGCGCATCACGGTCCTATTAACTGTCAGCATGGAAGGTCAAGAATGAATAAATCTAGTGGTACGTACAATATCTTGGGCGTCCGGAGAAAGACTTGTAGCAAGTGGGTCATGCTCTGTCATGGCTGATAAAAACAAGATCCGAATTCTCCTCGGGGGCGTCTTTTGGCTCGGAAACACGCTTCCGAGTGGCCAATCACACTCGACAGCGGAGAGTTGACGGCGAGCAGTGTAGCACATGTGAAGAAACGAGCGACGATTGACATGAAGAGTGCTACCCGCCGGAAGGCCAAAGCGGTAGGCGACAAACGAGGTGGGGGTTGACGGAGGAGCAATGGACTAGTGTACCATGGTAGTTAGGATTGATCAGGAGAAGGGTGGGATTATCCTGCCACGTCGGGAGTAGGGAAACGAGCGGCAGAACCAAATCTTCTGAATCGTTGGAGATACAAATGTGAAAGGCGCGCCCTGACCAGCCGAAAAGCTCCTTCCTTCAATCCACTCAAACGACTGGAATGACCGTCGGGGCCTATAACTTGAAACTGAAGGGCTAGGACTTTTGAGTCCGCAGTCCAGACTCCGAGGCACGGTGTACGTCGAGATTCGAATGCAGCATTGAGATAACTGCCGTCCGATATCTCGAACGACTCGTGTATACTGGAAGAGATACCGGCGTTAAGCCTCGCGCTTCTGCGAACTTTTCAGTACGAGATGAAACCCTCGGTGTGACTCGGATGGCACGTACAACCATTGCATTGTATTGGACTACTTTCTTCGCGCTCGGGCCAGGTCAGCCAGTCCCTTAGTCTCCAGTGATTCATTCAACCAGCTGAAAAGGATCTGTGAGGTAGGAAACTCAGATGGACCACGAGAACGAACATTCAGAGCTTCAGACATGACCGTGTTGGCGAAAAACGCTTTGGTTTCTTCAGATCACGCCATCACCTGCCCTTCTACTTTTCAGTCCATCTACTTTCTTCCAAAATCGTGGCTCCCGTTTCGTTCTCGCCATGTCTTTGCACAACGCCCAGGTATCGCTATCGCGGCCCTGCAGAGGACCTTGAAGGTGGCAAAAACGGCTTTGTGAGGTATGCCCCCACCCTTCTGCCACATTTGCGGCACACTCGCACTCACCAGACTTCCGCCGCAGACTCCCCGCTTTCTTGGCTTGTATGGTGAGGGCGTATGTGTGGCTCATATAGGGGCTAGAGTGCCACTTGAGGCTCGGACGCCTTCAAATCGAATCCGTTGAGTTATAAGTACACCTCACGGAGCTTGCTGACATACCTGAAGTGCTCTCCGAGCTGGTTAGAACGACGATGTCCTTAAGACTTGGTCGAAGACGAGGCACGTAACGAACGAAAATTGACGCTCTCCCGCGACTCTTCTGATCTAAGGTGTGTCGGCATCTGCGGTTAGATTGCTCGGGAACGGGCAGGCCATTGACGTACTTCAGTGCCGGATCTTTCCACTGGCCGCCCACTCAACTTGAAGAGAAGCCCTGGAATCAGCGGGCTTTCTCCCCAGTGCACGCCCGCTAAGGATCACTTTCACTTGTGTCCATATCATTAGGTGAACGGCATACTCGAATAGGACAGAACGCGCCTCAGTTCCACTTTCGAAATACGTATCCTCAGACCAGGCGTTCCGCGGAGAGACAGACGGGGGTGGCTCACATTGGGCAGAGCCAGCAGAATTCTGACCTCTCATCGACTTCCTGCTGTCCCCGCCCCTGTCTATACTGAAGCGTCCGTCTAACACTGGTGTTGTCCCCACTTCCCCGACATCTACCGAGCACGTAACACGTTCGTAGCGACGCTGAGATGCTGACCCCGGTATATGAATCAATTGAAGATCAAGTCAGGTTTGCGATTCACGTCGAAGTCGACAAAGTCGGTGCGCCTCGATATGTCTGTTAGAGGCTCGAAAATGGCCAAGACCAGCGTCAACGTACTTGAACCGTCATATGGCGTCCATACACGCCTTCTGCTAAACCCCACTGGGCTGCGTTACACCTCTCCCGAGCCCCTCTGCAGGCTTTCTCGCATCAATAACCACTTCCGCCTGTGTCCACGTCATCACGGCGAACAGTGCATTTGAATGGCGCAGAATGTGCCTCGGATCTTGGTATGCTTTCGCAACGTCCGTGTTGCGATAACTGAATCAGGATGAGGCAGTCGTAGGTAGGCTAGCACTACTTCGACCTCCTCAGTCTGTGTCCCCCACCCGCATATGATCATCAGAGGTCTGCGAACTGGCATACATTGGCGCAGCGCTAGCCAGATCCGCAGTGTGTCCTTGTCCGACGAGCACTGGCAGCTTCCCCGCATCCCGAGCACGGAACGTACTCGTAGTGAAGATGCTAATCCCGTTATGCTCGACCGAAGACTAAGGCCGGTATGGTACGCGTTTGAGTCCTCGAAGTCGGTGCGCCATGTCGACCTAGATGTGGCGGTTGGAGGTTCGACAAGGGACACCACGACCAGCGACGCACTTGGGCGGTAGTCCTCTTCCCACTAAGCCACCTCTCCTAATATGGAAACGAACTAGAAGTCGATTTGGCGACCAGAGCAGTGCCCTGCCTTGCTCACTTCTCATCTTCTTCGTAGCGACTTATATGCACATGGGCGCCGTGCCTATATCCGGAACCCTGAGCGCCTCGACCCGGATCTCATGAGTTGCCATGAAGGTGTGTAACATGATGGCGGTCAAACGCAGGTGCGTGTCTCGACGGTGAGCATTTATTCTGGTGGCAGAACCAGTAAGTACACTTGTGCTCAAAAATCAGACCAACGACACACCTGAGTTCGTGTTTTGGCTGCAACGGGGGATCGCCTGCGCATACCAAGCCCGTTGAGCAATGCACGTGAACTGGGTACTCTTGCGCTCTTCGATGGTTTAGCCTGAGCGGTAAAGGTGATGCGTCACAGCCACTCACCCGGATTCCCGAGGGTATGTGGCAACGCTACCAACTACCGACCTATGGGGACCTGGGCATTTGGGTTTGAGCCTCAGTCAAAAATGGGGTCAGGTATGTCTGGCCTGTTGAATATACACCAAGTGGTTCCAGATGGGTGTCGAGGGGCCGAAATCATGCAAGAGAATGAGAATGAGGTATTAATTGAGGGTTTGTGGTTTCCGGTGGAGTCACTGTCCAGCGCCCGCGCCAATTTCCAGGGTTAATCCGCCATCGATGTTCAACTAATCAAATGAGAACGGATTTAAAAAACGTAGAAAGTGTCGGGCGGGTAACTTGCCAACCGTGTCTGTTTGAAGGATCAGATGCGCTTGACGTGTCCCCAATTGACATCGTGAGGCTATCGCTGCAGAATAAACTAGTTAAATTACGAGGAATATCGCAGTGGCGACAGGGCCGTAATGAAGGACCTATAGTGCGGCCCCATGGACTTAATTGGAAGCCAGCGGTTTTCAAGTGACCGGAATGACAACTGGTGCAGTCCGTCGAGGAGTGGATAAGCCCGGCAGAGGATCGGCGTTGAGTTGGAGGTATGGTTGTTGAGCGTCCATAAACGCCCACCGGATTCCGGTCCGATATCCGGACAGGTTCCGGTTTTGAAGGAAGAAACAGAAAAAAACGGTTCAAGGCAGAGGCGGAAACTTCGCTGTTCGTCCATCATTCATCAAATGGACGTTGTACAGTAGCAGATTACTGCACCTGATGGCCTAACGGATCAAATCAAATAGATTTCCGAATATATCTTTAACCACTTCACTTAAACACAATCTGAATACACCGTTCGACGCATAAATGCCTTTTCATGAGGCCTCCGTGGTCCGATAAAATTTAAGAAATGTGCAAGGCACTCAGTATATTATTTTAAAAAAAATTCACCGAATATGGTGTAACGGGTCAACTTTCGGCAACGGCCGATCCTTCCCTTTCGCCTCTCCTCCACCTCCCTTTCTTCCTACCTCCGTCTACTGTTGCTCCTGCTCAATCTACAGAAGGGCAAGGTCAATATCACACCAATTTGCGACATGGGACAGGTTTCTGGGTGAGTCGTAGTCGTGTTATGTGGTGGAAGAGATGAAAAATATTGCTCAGGTTCATCAGCGAATAACTCTCGTGTGAGTGGCCATAATGCCACGGAAAAAAAATCCTCCTTGCGCCGCACAATCGGAGATGAGTTCCCCAAGAGGAGCAGTGTACTGATTGAGTATGCAACAAGCTATTCCGAAATGTATCAAAAGATTTGGTGGAAGTTAACTTTCGGCTAAAAACAGGCACCACAACAGCTCCTCGGACTTCTTTATATATCCTGCCTGGTAAGGATGTCGAAACATATCTTTAAAGTGAGCCTACCAACCTACATGCCCCCCGACACCGAGATGCTTGAGCTCTGGTCGCAATTGCAATTTATTTGTCCCAAAAAGGCAATCTTTTGGGAGTCGTAGACTTTAGGATGCGATAAAACAGGGGGAGGTTCTCTGAGCAGCTGGAGTCTTCTGCAGGTCATAAATGATATTTACTCGGAACTTTTGTACAGTTCAGAACTATGAAAAAGTACGTAGAAAGAGAGCATCGGTGCTTTGACCCGTTACGCCGTCTGACCCGTTAGGCCATCAGGTGCAGTAGAGCTTGCTGCCAGTGAGATTTTACTCGCATGATTTTTTCAATTAAAAAAATTGCTATGGACTCGGGAGGGCTACCCGTTGCGACTACGAAACAAAACTCATCAGGGAAGTTTGTTTCTAGTATTGGTTTCAAGACATCGGAGTCGCTATCATATTATCGGGCTGTGGCCGGGGCCGCAAGCCGCCTGTATATCGCTTGTTCGGACACACGCTAAGTGGAAGGACAAGTTTTACTCTTCGTTCGCGTCTGTACCAGAAAAAAAAGTATCTTACCGTTGCGTAGTCTGCCACCGCCGCGGCCTCGACGGACAGAAGCCGTGCCTGTTCCCGAGCCTTAGAGTACGCAACTGGGTTTAATGATGGCTTTTGTTCCTGGCGTTCCTGGATTCTTTCTTGGAGTAATTGTTTGAGGCTGCCATCATATTAATCAGAACTTGAACAGTCAAAGAGGAATTCGGGCGTACTTCCAATAACGGGACTGCAGTTCCAGGCGTTCCGCATTATCAAGTTCATCGCCGCGGCGCATTAAAATCTCTAAAGCAACCTTCAAACTTTCTTCGGCTGTGGCTTCGAAGCCGACCGGACTCTTGAGCCAAGACACGCCTTGAGCGGTGTTCACGGCAGTGTTAATAGCACTGGGAACGCTGGACGCGACAGAGAGCAAGCCGGCAACGAAAGGGATAGGGTCGGCCATAATGAGTGTTGGTGGTTTTGCTTTGGGTTTACTCTCGAACAGTGGTAGATGGAATCTGAATTCGAATGCGGAGAGTTGATTCTTTTCGTTATTTTAAATGGGAGAACAATAGAGCCCAAATGCAGAAAGGCGCTGTCCCCTTAGTTACGGGAAAGCCCTACTCCGCCCCGTTATCGGTGTATGTCTGGACCACTGTCACGGACTCAGATCTACTACAGGCTCTTGTTTGAAGTTTGGGCAAAGTTGATTCTAGTTTCTGAGATGCACACGCACGATAATATTAGACCAGCTAACGCCGGTTTGGCCGATTGATTCAGCACACAGCGACAAGGACCTTTCGTTCATTGTTGGTTTTTGCAGGCCGCAACGGAATGTGCGAATTTCCCATCCAACGGTTTAACCTTTGAAGATCGTTAAATGTAACTTGCGGCCATCTTTGCAGTGATTTAAGAACTTGGTTAGGTCTGAGATATTAATTCGTCTTGAAGTGTCGCAGGCTCTATTCAGCGAGCCCCAAGCGGTCCAAAGCAGCAAAAATCAGCGAGATTCATGCAAGTCTACGACAGACTCGCCTCCAAGAGCGAACAAAGCGCGCGGCACGGCTCTGAAGAAATACTATTATTACCAATGGTAAACTTATTGTGGGTCCACGATCAAAACACGTGACGACGGAACAATTACCTTTGTACTCTGGCAGAACAGAAATAGAACAGAACACGCACTTGCGCTCCACTGAGGCCGTGAGCTACAGTACATCCACTCCACGCCAGATCTCCAAAAGGTAAAACCACTGGACACTGGAAATTCACACGTTCGTTGCGGCTTGCGACGAAGAACAATGAACAAAAGATCCGTTGTACATCGTGTGCGCATCTCAGAAGTCGGGATGTCAATAAGGTATCCAAAGTCTGAACAAGGGCCTGTGCTAGATCCGAGAGTCTGCAGCAGGGCACCTCGGCTGAAAATAGCGTCTCAGCCGGTAAGGTTTGGGAGGCGTAGAATCGACACCGATAACGGAACACTGGATTTGGGTTTTATTGTTCTCTCTCAGTTAAAATAACGAAAATATTGAATTCTCCGCATTAAAATTCCGCCCACCACGCTTCCAGAGTAAACCCAAAGCAAATCTACCTCCCACCTCCTAGCACGAGTACTCATTATGGCCGACCCTTTCTCACTCGTTGTCATCGCTGTCGGCTTGCTTTACATCGGTACTGCCGTGAACGGAAAGTTCTAAGGTTGCTTTGGAGGTTTTAACCCTTTACGGCAACATACTTGATAATTCGGAACACCTAGAGCTGATGTCCCGTTATTGGGAGTACTTACGCCCGAATTCCTCTTTACCCAGTGCTCAAATTTTGTAATATGGCAGCCTCAAACGACTACTCCAAGAGAGAAAGAAGGAACGGCAGGAGCAAAAACCAGCATTGAACCCAGTTGCCTACTCAAAGGCTCGGCAACGGGCACGCCTTCTATCCGTCGAGACCGCCGCGGTGGCTGACTACGCAAAGGTCGGATACCTTGTTTCTAGTACAGATGCGAAGACTCAAAAACTTGTCCTTAGCGTGTCCGAACAAGCGATATCCAGACGGCTTGCGGGGCCAGAACCTGGTAATATGGTAGCGAGTTACATATCACGGACGGGCTTGGCCTCAGACGATGTCTTGATGCCAATATTAGAGAAACAAAACCCGATGAGATTTCTGTTCTGTAATGGCGCCGGATAGCCTTCCATACCAATGTTTTTAAATTTTCGTGTAAAATTTATCATCCTCCATTGGCCATCCGCGAACAAAATCTCACTGGATAATGGAAACGGGCTCCAGTCTGTCACTTCAGAGATGAACGCTGAATGTCCATTGTTCTCTCGAGAAAGGCAATTACGTCGTGGACCAACACTCTCGAACCGTAGCCAGCCCCGTGTAATCATCAGAGAATCACAGCAGCCGTGACTTACCTCCAAGATAAAACAAAGCGCGCGGCTGTCAGACCCACGTTGAAGAAATAACCCCAAATGGTAAACCCGTTGTGGGTCCACGATCAGACCACGCGGCGACGACGAACAATTAACTCTTTGTATTTTGTCAAAAAACGAACACGCATTGACAGATAGTCGCCGCTCCGCTGGTATCTGTCAAAATCCGACGGCCTTGGATTTAAATTCATAGAACCACGGCGGTGATAGGGTATCCAGGTGAATTGGCCCGAGGAACAAGGACCTGGACAGAAAATCAGGTTCCTATTGTTCTTTGCTGATAGATTGGCCGTTAGATTTCGGGGTGTTTCTGATTCGAGGGGCGATAATTATCAATGAGACGAGCTGGGAATTCCTGTGCTGGGCGGGGTGGTTGTCGGCGTCAAGTTCAACATGGAGCGACTTGATGATCGGCGGAGTGAACGTTCGTCCGTTCATGGCTCCTTTTATTTCCATCGATACGATGGGTTTTCTATCCAGATACCATCGCATTGTTCTGCAGGTGGACTTTATTGTATTCGCAATAACAAGATCTCTTTTAATGGGCTCCAATCTGTCACAGGCATGGACGCTGAGTGCGGAATGTTCGGGGTAATATGTGCGCCTCAGATCTAGTCTCTCTTAGACATCCGCTTCAACATACGATGCTCGTACCTCGCGTGTTGACCTCAGACCGTACACAGGGACGCGAGTTATCTCCAAGAACGAAGAAGGCGCCCGACGGGAATCCTCAACCAGTAAACGCGGTGTAGGTCAACGCTCAGAGGAAGAGCTCCTAAAACGACGACGAGCAATAAGACTCTTGTACTTTGGCGAACCGAAACGCGCACCGATAGATAGTCGCCACCCAATCTCTGCAAGTAAAAGTCTCCTATTCTTTCCGTTCTCCCTATCCATCCATGGATTTTCATTATGGTCGGATGTAGAGACTGAGGTGGACGAGGATCATCCAGGTTGAAACCATGAGCCAGACCACAGCAAGTACTAGAGTGGATCCGTGCAGCAAGTAGAGTGAATCCGCGGCAGTGTCGACGCAGATTTTGCCACGTTTCAGAAACACATCTTGAAGCTTGGACGATGAAAATAGAAGCCCAAATTGATGGCGGGATCCGGCCCGAGCCGGAGATTGCCGGAAGACGGGTTCAACCCAAGGTTCAACCTGAAATCGCGAAATGCCTGGGTGCCTCGGAAAAACGTAAGGACACCGAATTGACACCGAACAAATTCCAGAAACATTCAACCCATTTATTGGTACAGAATCACGAAAAGAAACCGGAATAAAAATCAAACAACTACGCCCCTCGAATCGTACTCGACGTTCAAAATAGCAGGGCCTGCGACAGTCGTCGAATCATCTACCTTCGCGCCGTCGCTCGTGACGATGCAAAACACGAATCCGCGCAGATCTGCAGGGATTGCCACCTGGTTTCCGTTCTGAATGGCGACAAACACAGGCGCGCCGGCACCGGAAATAAAGGCGACGAAGAGCGCAGACGAGGACTTGGGCGCAGCGAAGTTGAGGGTAGCGGTGTGTCCGACGCGTGCGTGATCGTCGGCGAAGGAGAGAGTGGGGTAGGCGGTAAGCGCGGGCAGGGATTCGGCGTTGCCGGCGGGGCAGGATTTGATGAAGGGGGCGGCGAGACTGTAGACGGCGTTGGGCAAAAGAGGTGTCTGGAAGGCGGTGTCCCATGCGCTGCTCTGTTTGACGGCCGAGTTGATCCACGCTGCAGGCTGGTTTAGACGCGACTCGAATAACAAAAAAGAGTAAAGTCACCTTCGTGCCGGGCCTCCACTGCGAGAATGCTTGCGGCGGCGGTGAGGTAGTCCTGGAAAGAGTGAGCAAGGTTATCGCGGGAGAAATAAATGATTCAACCTTGTTGCTGATCAACTGTGCACCTCCAGTATAGGCAGCAGTGCCAACTGCCTCGAGAACACCAGCCACCTTGACGAATGAAGGGACGTCCGTGATGGGGCTAAAAGGAAGTCAGCGAGACACCGGAACAGACAGGAACAAAGACTCACAAGTCATACTCGCAGGCTTCGACCGCCTTGGCACCGGCAGCTTGCAGAGCGGTGGTGAGGAAGGTGACGTGGGTCCGCTCGTGGTCGTTGATCTGCTGGAACCGGCCGCGGACAAACTCGGGATAGCCAGCCTTGATAAAGTCGGCGTCCGAAAACTTGTCGAGGCCTTGCTTGTAGAACGTCGCCTCGAGGTGCTCTGGACCAGAGTTAGTTCAACGGTGACGATACTCGGGAAAGAAAGAACTGACCAAGCGTGAGCGCGAAATTGAGGACTTGAGGGTCTAGACTCGGTTAGTCGACGTCGGAGAGAGAGAGAGGAGAGTCATACCGGTCACGTCGCGCTTGGCGGGGAGGGCGGTGGAGATGTGGGCGAAGAAGAAGACGGCAAGGACGGGTGCGATGATGGAGTACTTCATGATAAAAGAGGGCGGGATAACGAGTGTGGGTGTGGTCGGTGGTGGTGGTGGTGGTACGTAAGAGGGCGGAAACTGGCGTCTGCGACGCCCCACCTTCCCTTCTTATAGTTTCTGCGCCTCGGCTGTCCCGGGCAGGTGTTAAATCGAATCTGAATTCTCATTGGCTCTGAGTTTGAATTAAGTTCGTCATTTTCGGCGGTTTCCGGGCACAAGAAACCATGTTGGGCGTCCCATCGCTCTGCGTCTTTCAAAATTGCTGTAGGTTCTTGGGAAGAATGGGATGCGGAGAAGAAGAAGACCGTGGGAACGATAACAAATAAAAGGCAATAAACTAACGCTCGCATCCCGATTTGTCGAAAAATCACGCGAGAGAGAGATTTAAAGCGGTTTAATTTTAAATCCCAATTTCCGGTTCTCGCAACATTGATACAATTATTTTGCAGTATCTAGATGATATCAATGATTGAGAATGGGGGGATAGCGCTCAATAACCAGCTGGAACCTCCGGATCCAGTGTGCGATGCTATGAAAAATCCCGAACGAATGTTTATCCTTCACGACCCGTGAACAAAGCTTTCAGCTCCTTAGTCCCGTACAATCTCTTCAAAACGGTCGACAACCTCATCCATACTGGGTCGCAAGGACGGATCTGCATTCACCACGAGGGGCTCCATAAATTCGAATCCACGTTTACGGCTGACAATCATCGCATTAATCTTATTCCCAAGAGAGTTCCTCCTATTCCAGTACCTCTATCTCACTAGTTGAATCTCATTACACGTCCACTTTAGCATTATTTTTCGACTGCTACAAAAAGGTTCGAATTTACCACAATGAAACAGTTGGAATCAATACATATATTTATGACCATGAGCGATGTGTGACAAGTAGGATCTAGGCCTTGTACGATGGGATGGCCGGCGCCTTTCTGACCGTAAAGCCAATCCGGCGGTACCAATGGCGGACAATTCGAGGAAGGGAGAGGATTGTATGCTCCTCCCTTCCGCGGGCTCTGGAACGGAGTTTCCAGGTACTCAGGCCGTCCACGATACTTTTGAAGCGTTCCACGACCTGGTCGATCGTGGGACGTTCTTTAGAGTTGCGTTTAACCATCTCGTCGACCAGCGGGCGCATAAACTCGAATCCAAATCGACTAGGGCGCTTGACATATCTCATCGAACTGTCCCTGAAAACCGGAGTCAATTTCACGATAACCGCTTTGGTCTTTGGACGTACATCGAGGAACTCGGTCCGAATCAAGTTGTCCAGGAAGTACATGTCTGTTACGAAAGGGTCAGTGGAAAATGAGAAACCATCTCCCTCGTGTTCTGGTACAGATTTGTCGCCGCCATCAACAGGCATCGCTGGCTGGGCACCGACGAGACTGGGATCGGATCGAAATGATATCCCAAAGTCAATAAAATAGTATTTCGGAGGTACTTAGGTGCGATTGTAATGCGTCGCTCGTCCCTTACAGTCCCGGTTTTGCGATTGATGCTGAGGATGGAATCCGGTGGGATAGAGATGTCGGGCGTCCATCATGATGTTGTTGAAGTTGCAATCGTTATAAGTTGCTATCAATAGTCACAACATAGGGTGTTGAGAGCATCAATAACTATCGATGAGCGACCAGGTTCTTGTGCATGAATTGCAGGCCCAATAATTCAAGGGTTTTGAGCCGTAGGGAAAATTTAAAAATGACTTCATCAACCTCGAATATCTGGCGGAAAAAATCAACCGCTTCTCCAATAGTGTCGAAGCGAGGATCATCATACTTTCGCAATAGTTTCATGACCAGAAGCTGTGTTCCCGGTATCGATGGCGGATTCAGAACCTCAAGGAAAGGAAGAAAACGACTTTTAGAATCCTTGCTGAGAGGGTCCAACGATAAAAAGTTTCTAATTGTGAGCTCGTCGGGGTGATCTTGCACCTCAGCTTTTTTCAAGAGAACAACAGCACCGTCTGATACGCGGACAGCATCTAGAGTTCGGGTCGTCTGTTGGATTCCTTCAGAAGGGTACGAAAATGGAAAGAGGTGCAACGAACCCCAATAGCATACTAATCTTTATTCATCATGCCCAGTTCTGTCGGCTTCCACGACGGGATCCATCCCACTCGGTACCGGGGCCGAAGCATGTAGCCACACTCCTGAAGCCACGGCACAAGGTCCCGCCAGTAAATTTCGTGAGAGTGAAGCTCATTCTGACGTTTCAGGCATTCCGAATCCATCATCGAAGAGCTATGTATAAGTGGGAGGACGGAGCGACTGTTTAGGTATCTGTGGAACCTCGTGTGGCACCATTCAGATTTTAAAGGTCTTGAGACCGAATGTGGTTGAAATTTCGGATGTGGTCATCCGATCAAACCGGCAAACAGGGAGTAACCAGCCTCCACCGCCACTGTTTCTTTGATTTGTTCTTTGTTGTACTTCTCTTGAATTAAAAGCTCTACTCCCGCCGCGCTTCTCAATTACCAATAAACAAGAACACTACACAGCGATCCCTTCCCCACCGATATTTACTACCTTGGGAACATGATTTTACACGATTTCATACAGGTATAGCTCCATCTTGTAAAGAAACCGCTGATGTACTCATATGGTGTCCAGGGTAGTCCTTTTCACAAAGACTGGGAAAGAAGATACGGGTTTGAGTTTATGCAGGCGCTGGCGAAGGAGATGGTATCGAAGATCCTGCCGAACGGCCCACTATCGCCGAGGTCGTGCAGCGTTTTGCGGCTATCCGAAACAGTTTAAGCTCCTGGAAGCTACGCTCCCGCGTTGTAAAGGTGGGTTTCCGGCCCAGTCGCCCTTTTAAGCACTAGTATCTGACTGGCATATTCTGCGACGTGTACCAACAGTGACTATCCCTTCATATAAACAACCCGATAATAGTACGTGAAGGTCGTCGCCTTCCCTTGGCAGTGATACCATGTACCACAAAGCCATTTAGACCCAAGCATACGGCGACGTCTCGGAATTCGAAATGATACGAAATAGAACAAGGACTCGTCTCCGCCTGGTTGGGGTATATGTTGAAAACAAAGGATTCGACCATGAAAGGTAAAGCTGAATAGGAAAGCATGCAACGTATCGTTGCGCGCGGCTGGCGACGGGTTCACAATTGTATTGGAAGTCTTCTTGTACCGCAATCGATGAATGGCTTGAGCTCGGATTAGCTCCCGAGGCGCAGAGTGAGGTACTGTACATCGTCAGTCCATCAGCAAAATGACAAATTGCTCGCGAACTTTGGAGCTTTTGGGTCGCGTTAGGTCGCGTTGCTCTCGCATCAAAAATAAATAAAAGCGCAGAAATGACATCTAAATGCCAATGAACTAGGTCAGATTTTTTTCTTCTTTCTGTCTCGCGGGAATTGAAACATAGCTCGCGACCGTGCCACCGCGCGATCTTTGATGGCTCGCACTCGCGCGTACGAGCGTGTACGAGCTATCACGAGCGAACTGTATAAATCCCGATGTCGATGCAGGTATGATGATATGAGATTTGCTTGATGAAAGGTTATGCTGCGAACACTCCTTTTGAACTTGAAGAAGGGAGATGTCCATACTGACCCCTCTTCAAAGAGGTGTAGGTCGAGGTCCGAGGAGAGGTGAACGCAGTGAGCAAGAGAATTCGGCAATTGCCGCCCTTTCCCGACATCACGCAGCTCTTCCCGCTTTCTCTCAGGGCAATTCCCATGACGGTCAAAATCGAACCGCCACTGTGACGGTTGCACCCTGGTTGCACACCGGTAGCTTTTTCTCGGCAGGACGGCAGAAGCTCGGCTGGCGATGCCAGATGATGTTTCCCGAAATAACCCAACCGATCACGTGCTCTTGAGTGCTAACTTTTTTCAACTTCTCTGGTGATTTACAAGTACCGAATGTATGCAAAATTCATACCGTAAAAAAACACAACCTTGATTCTCTTGTTCTCATTTCCCTCAATTCTTTTCAGGTGTAGTTGAATAATAAGTGCTAGAAAAACGAAGGAAAGTACGCAAATCAGTATGTACGGGTGAGTTGTGCAGGGGGTTGTGCAGGCTGGTAGGTGGGCACATCATTGTACCGCTGAGCGGACATGCGAGATGTGTGCACACATGTTGAGTTGTGCGGAAGTAGACACTTGTGGTGCAAACACCAACACCATGCCACATCCCCGTTCATCCACCTCGTCCATCTCCCATGCATCTGCCTTGCGCATCCCCCACACGTCTGTCTCTCCGCCTGCCCCATCTGCCCCCAGTTCGCTCTTTTGCCCCTTAATTGGAATCAGCATCTTACAATCTGCCTGTGCACAAGTGTCTACATTTGCAAAACTTGACACGCAGACCCCACACACATGATTGTATGCACATAACTAGCATGGCCGCTTTGCAGTACAACACGCGTGCACACACTGATTTGTGTTGGGTTTGTGTACTTTCCTTTGTTTTCAAGCACATGTTATTCAACTAGAGCTGACGAGGATTCAGGAAAATGAAAACAAGAGAACTAAGGCCATGTTGTCGTACAGTATGAATTTTACATAGATTTGGTACTTGAAAATTATTAAAGAGGCTTGACTTGAGCCTGACAGACACTGGAGGCAAAGTACGACGCACTTGAAAGCCAAGTGTGTCCAATGCATGTACTTTGCAGTTGGTACAACAGGTAATGAAGAGTAGACAAAGTTCTTTGCGCAGACAAAGAGCAGACAAAGGGGAGACAAAGGGCAGGCAAACATTCTTGGGGTGGCAGGAATCTTTGCCTGCCCTTTATCTCCTCTTTGTCTGCTCTTTGTCAACCCAAGAGACTTTGTCTACTCTTTGTCAGTGTTCACCCTGAAGGCCTTCAAATGAGTTTTCAGATGCTTGAAGGCCTTCAGAAGGGTGAAGGCTTCATATGAAGGGCAAGCGAAGGCCTTCACATAAAATTCCCATGCTCATTGAGCCGAATTTACGTTGAATTAATCCTGATACTCCTCATCTGACTCAATCTCTATCGCACCGTCGTCTAGATTCTCGTCCTCTGCTGCCTCTGCCAACGCCTCCATTAAGATCTCCTTCTCCTCCCTTGCCCGGGCCGATGGCTTGCGAGTGCGAGGCTTCTCTGCTCCTCCGAACAATTTTTGAAGTGTCAACGACTTCCATGCCGACTTCTGAGGTGGTGGCGCTGATGTTTCGTTGGTGTTGTCCTCAGCGTCAGCCTCCTCGTCTGCCTGCTGTGCTGCTCGCACATCACCGATCCATTTCGCCATTTCAGTTCTCCACCCTTCAGGACTGGATATGAGAGCTCGACCACGCTCACTGGGATCCTCATCATCCTGGTCATCAAGAAGATCTCGATAACGAGGGACACTTAGCAGATTCGCGGTGGATTTGTGGTTTTTCTGGGCCTTGCGCGGCTTGTAGAGTCCTTGTTGTTGATGTTCGGACTGAATCTGGGACGCGATCTAGATCATACGTGGGTGAATATTTGTACCATTTATTTCCGATGGAGACAGGACTCACCTTTGTCCTTTTCTCGAGCTTCCCCAGCCCGAGTCTATTACGGTGATCTCATTGTTTGATTTCGGTTTTCAAAAATGTCCGCTCACAACCTGCCTGATTCGCGACAATCTGAAGGATTATGATAGCGAATTTTGCAAGTTCTGCAAGTTCACGAGTGCCCGCCAGACCTGAATGGGATCGGTATTGTCCTGCAATTGTGTTGACAATGATGATGTATGAGAGAAGAGATAATACATACAAACATTTCCTCCCATTGTCCAGCGTCGAAATCAATGAAGTCGCCGGATCCAGACATGTATTGCATGAAGGCCTTCGTGACTTCGTCCTCCTTCACTTTACGCTCCGCTGCGGTGTCTTCGTTATTTGGGTGGCTGTTTATACGGCGGTACATCTATTAATTTTGACATCAGCATAAATAGTCGCATGAAAGTGCAGAGACGCGCCGAGATCAGAATATTCAGGCATTTAAATTGATTCAGGTCAGCATTAGGTCCAAAGCAAGACAGCTTTTCGAATGGATTCAAGATTAATGCCAAAAGGAACACTGGTTGGTCGCAATCTTTCCAGCGCTTCTCTAACCGAATCAGCATCTTCTTGCGGACCTCAGGCTCTGGATGGTCGCTAAAGCGTAGAAAGATTCCAGCGATCGTCAAGAGCACCTGATCAAGGCGTGTAGAGTCCTTCTGGTTGATGTTCGTGCCCAAACAAATCGGCTCTAGATCACCGAGTACGGTTTCGAGACCGTTCCAGAACGTCTGGTCTTCGATTAATGCACAGAATTGTTCAGCGTCTTCTGTTAGGCGGGCTGCCTCCGTTGACGTAGCAGCACCAACCTCGGCGGCAATAATAGCAGAGCGCTTCTGAAGGACGGCGAGCTGTAGGGATTGACAGAGAGCAAAAATGCGGCAAAATGCGACAAAGTGTGTCGTCCACCGAGTGATATTAGCGACCAGATATGCGACAATAATGATGCGGCCCGCACGGTCCTTGCTGATGATGCCCTGTGATTCGTCGAATATTTTGCGAACCTTGCCGTGGTTATTGATCCAACCAATCAGGGCAGTAGCATCCTCCGCAATCAAAGCCGCTGCATCATTGACCTTGAAGTAGTCCCCGAGAATTAATTGAAACTAAATTTCAGTTTAGAGTATTAGAAGATCACGGCAAAGGACGACCTACCTGATGTGCCCAACATGACGGTAAAATTAACCAAGGCCGTTTGAGGCCCAAAAGAATGCGGCCCTTCTTACTCCCACCGTCGGCATCCGTTGTGAAATATATGATGACACAGTCGTGCTTAACCTCAATGCGGTCAATCATCTCTGCAAATTGCTCGCATAGGGAGGGTCCGTCTTTGTTGAGCGCGGTCACTTCGATAAGCTCAAGCAAGTACGACTGGATATAAATATTCAATCCCACATCGCATGCTCTCAAAGAATTTACATACTTTAAATTCCACATTCGCACAGAGGGCGTTGATTGAGTCTTTTTTCTTAGATTTCCAGCCGTCGGTTCTAGAGTAATTCGCGTCAGAAAATATGTTTGTACGCGTCGAGCAAGCTCACGATAAACCGATATTCTTGTTCTTCAAGATTTTCCCAGTTCGGAGCTCAAGATCTGCTGCTGCCGTGTCAAGCAGCCGTGTCGAAAGGACTTTCGCTGTCTGCATTATCTGAGGAGCAGTAGAGCGCATCATGCCAAATAGAATTTGCATCTCAGGGTCTTCGAAGGCCCGGAAAGCTAGACCCGCTGAGACAACGGCACGTAGTGCTTGCGCCTGGAGCGCATCCGATTCAGAGGGACTGAACGGCATGTCGTTCCTGCGGAACGATCCCGCCGTCAAGGTGGACTGCACATGTTGCTGCTTCTTGGACGGGGGTTCCGTCACGTCGGGGGCGTCATCGGTGCATACACACTTCTTCACGACCTGCATCTCCTCGCGTTGGGCAGTGGCGGCCGCCTTGGCTTCTGTCGATGCGTGTGGACAGCCGGGTTTCCCTTTAGGACCGAGTAGGTGTGTAATCCAGGGTTCTTTCGATCCCCGGACCGACTTTACGGCAGCGCAGGCTATTTGGGTTAGCCAATGGGATTATTTAACACACACGTAGATTCGTACCAGCCGTATATGCCGCTCCTTTCGTTATGATGTCGGACATGGGCGCTCCGGCACTTTGCATGTGGTATGTGACGCAGGCCTTGCACCAGTTGAAGTGATGCGACCCATTTTGGAAGTCCCCTATGAAGAAATATTCCTGGAGTGTGTTTGTGGGAGGGGCCATTAAGGGTGGGTGGTGCCGCAATGCAAAAATGGAAAATTACATAAGTGCCCACGTGATATCTGAAGGCCTTATGAAGGTCGAAATTTTCGGCCGAAATTGCTGAAGGCCTTCATGAAGGCCTTCTGAAGGCTTCATGATTTGAAGGCCTTCGCCCTTCAGGCGAACACTGCTCTTTGTTCGCTGTCTTCACAGGTGCGAAGTACATGCATTGGACGCACTTGATTTTCAAGTGCGCCGTACTCTGCCTCCGGTGAGAGTAGCACTTATCAGCACGTGATCTGTCGGGCTTATCTCGGAAAACACCATGCGGCATTGCCAGCCGAGCTTCTGCCGCCCTGCCGAGAAAGAGCTACCGGTGCGCAACCGGGGTGCAACCGTCACAGTGGTGGTTCAATTTTGACCGTCATGGGAATTGCCCGCAGTGTCTCTAGTCGTGGGCCTTCCAGTATGCCTTTAAAGCGTTCAAACGGCTTCGCTGGCCTCAATTCCTGTGTTTCCTTTGTTGAACTCCACGCTTGGATGTTACCACTGTCTGCATTCAAAACCCCGCCGCTTCGCATGGACATTGGAAGGGTGCCTTCCACATCGAAGATGTTTCAGCGCTGGGACTTGCGATTTTGAATCCATCCCTTGGTTGCCTCATTTGAATCCGCAAATGAGGCCTCTATTGTAAATGACGGCGTCCATATTCCTCTCCGCAACTGCACCCACAAGTATTATTGTACTCTTCTCGGCTCATCATTTTTCGTTGACTGGCTGTCTCCGATCATTCCCAACGGAGGTTCCTGTTGTTCTGTATCCGCCCATCGTAACTGAGGCCTATGTATAAAGGCGGCCTTGTGCTTCCAGTAAGCCCGAGTCCCTACACCGAAAACAAAATCCTCATATCTGCAGTTCAGTACTTCCATGTACAATGTGAATATCAACATCGACGTCGCGGCGGTCCTGCATCAGGTCGGGACTGCGCTCCTGCACGCATACCGCAAAATCCACGTCTCGGTGCCGGCGACGCTCGAGGCGACCGAGGTTGACCTCACAGACGTCGTCAGCATCGTGGGCAAGTGTGCCCCGACACAGGAGGAGCTCGACGATCTGAATCGCGAGTTCATCACGTAGGCGCAACGTCTCGCTTTGTGCTTCCCTGCTGATAGTCATCGAAGGGTGAGACAAGACGAAGCTGCGCTTGAGTGCGCTGCGCCCTGGGGATTCCGAGCCATAAAACGAGCGTTCCACATCAAGGCACGGGCACACCGTATGAAAGTGCATGCAGTCGTATGTGTTCTCAGATGTGCATTCCTCAAATTTAACCAACTTCTCGCAGAGAATAGCGACGAACGCCAAGTTTAGAGGGCTCTTCGGAGGTCGGTTTCTCCCCGATATTTGGAGCCATTGCTCATTATCTTCGCAGGTATGAAGCGCACCTTGACTAAAACGGCCACCAAGACAGCGGCAGTTTTGGGGCCCATCATCGGCATTCCATTGCCCGAGGTACAGGACCGCAGTGGTTAGTGATAACCCTTACTTCCTTCCATGCTTCCCTCACCTCCGCACTGCAGCACCGCAATCCGATCCCCCTTTCAGCCGCAACAGCGAATCAACCCTGCGCAACCCGCCCACCACAAGCCCGACAGTCCTCGCCGCAGATTTACTCGCCAGCAAACGCGCCGCGCCACCCTGCTCCTGCGCGGCCGTCGTCTTGCGGCTCAACCCGACACCGCGCGACATGTCCACGTTGATCGCTGGGCTGTCGCAGGGTATCATCGACGCGCAGGCGAAGACGGCCACCACCAACGCGGAAGCGTGCTGCAACCCGAACGAGGCCGCGTTGGCGCAGCTGGTCGTCAGTTTGATCCAGGCGCAGGCGACGCGGCCGTTGGGTGTTGGGACTGTCCCGCAGGCACCCGAGCTGGCCCTGATCGAGGGTTTAGCTGCGCTCTTCGCTTCTGTTCCATCAAGTATTATCGTTCCTCCCATCGACATCCCAGCCCCTCCAGTCGCCGTTGCTTGTCGCTAAGTACTCGTATCTAGTCGTATGCCCATCATGTACCCTACCCAACTAATCTTATAATTCTACTTTTTCAATGAGAAGAATCGTGATACCGAAGACGGAATCCTGCCTGGCCCGCTCCGCTACACACCACACGCACAATTACAATTCAGGAATACAAATAGATATCGAAAGCAAAGAAAGCGTAGTACAGCCGTATCACGACATCTCGTCGTCAGTGTCCGAGAGCATCTCCTTACTCTTACTAGAAGCCTGTAAGCATGGAGAGCACGAAACCGAGGGCATAATACGCACAACTGCTTTTTACGGGGTCCGACGATCTCCTCATCGTCGTCGTCCCGAATTACTCGCTTCTTTGTCACCCGCTGGAGAACGATAAGCCTCGAGGTGCTGGTAAGAGCACGGCGACGTACCTTCTTGGGTCGCTCTATCTCCTCTTCGTCGCTGAAGACGGCCGGCTCCTCTCCGCCTTCCTCCTGGTCCCCACCGCGCTTTAGCTTGCCCCGTCGCTTCTTCTTGGGCTCTGCCTCGTCGCCGCTCCCGTCTGCCTTCTGCTTGCGCGCCTTTTTGGGTCGGCGCTCCTTCTCTTCGTCGCTCTCCATCCGCACTTCCCGCGTCCATTCCAACGCCTGCTCGCGCGCCAGCTTCCGCTCCTCTGCGAGCTTCTCCGCCTCCTTCCGCAGCTCCTCCATCCGTTCGCGCTATTCAAAAGTGTGAGCCGTCGAACGCACTACTTACGCACAGAAGAAGGAAGAGACGCACCTCCAACGCGCCCTGGCGGTCCTTCTCTTCCTGCCGCTTCTGCCGCGCAGTGTCGAGTTTCGCTTGGACCTCGCTCTCGTACTGTTTCTGCGTCGCGAGGTGCTCCTCGCTCTTCCGCAGCATGTTGTCCCCGTACTTCTTACGCTGCTCCGCAATCTCGCGACTGTACGGGACCATCGAGGCCTTGTCCGAGGCAAGCGACGCAAACAGCCTGAAAAAGTGATATGCGTTGAGCATCAAGTATGGAGAACGGAACGCGAACGTACTTCTGGGCGTTGGTAGCCTGCTCGATGGACCACTTGAGGTCCTTCAGCGTACGCTTCGTTGTAGGCAAGCCAAACAGCATCTCCGCCGACTTTTGCTGTATCATGGCAATGTTATACACTACGGCTTTGTCGTTCGGCTGGATGTGCAGGGCCTGGCTACAAAGTCAGAATGGGAAAAAAAGGTGCGACAACAACAAGCGGCTTTACCTTCTGGGCGTACCGCAGAGCTGTAGTCATCGCGACAAACGACTGGTCCTTGGTAGCTTTCGCATACCACGACCGACAAAGACACAACAGAACAGGGACGTTATGACCGGCATAAAACCGTACGGATGCCGTTTCGTACTTTGAGGGCGTCAACATCGCACAAAGTGACGGTAGAGGCCGACTTACACTTTCGATGGCGCGATCAAACTCATCGCGGGCGTAATAGCAATGGCCCATGTTAAAGTACACGCTTCCATCGCTTATAGACTCCCGTACTTTCGCAAAGACGTCCAAGGCCTCACGAGCGTTCTTGATCCGCTTCTGCGCCTCGTCCCCACTGGAGCCAGCAGGGGGGCCGCCACTCAATGTGCCAAGGGCGTCTTCGGCTGTGACGATGGCAAGGCCCTGGGCAGCGAACGCGCAGAGGTTGTCCAGCTGCAGAGCCTTCTCGTAAAACTCGGCGGAACGTTGAAAACCCCGCCGCCGCTCCTCTGTCCCTTTCGAGCTAGTATCCCGGCTTTCTCGAGATTGGTGGTACATGATCCACCCGGCAGCACATAATGAGTAAACATCGTGCTTGTCGTGGTCTTTCAGCGTAGCAAAGACGAAGTCTTTGGCGGGTTTTGGCAAATTGGCTTGGATAAGGAAGTACGTGTAGAATGCGCGGACGTTGAGGTTGGAGTTCTGGGCCGCGAGGGCTTGCTTGAGAAGTTCGTGGGCATCGTTGTGTCGATTCAAAGTGGTAAGCATCTGTGCTTGCCGAATCTTGGCTATGCCCTCCGGTCAGTGAGATGGCGGGAAGAGCCACGATCGACATACCATCAACGTACTCCGGATGCCGCAAGAGTAACTTCTCGTAGGCATCCTTGGCCAAATCGCCTCGGCCTTCCTCCTCGTACACTCGGGCAAGATTGTACAGGATCGAAGTCGACATTGCCTCTGCAACGTCGGAGCTCAAACTCGTCGTGCACGTCAATGCACTCTCGTACAACTCCCTTGCAGCCACTAGGTTCCCGTCGAACTGCTGCAGCGCCCCGAGGTTGTTTAGCAGTCTGGGATCTGGTTGGCCTGAGACCTCGCTGATGCGCAGCGCTTCCTTGAGCGATTTCCCCACTCGGTCCAGGTTTTCCCCTTGCCATAGCCGTGCAATCTCAGCATGCATGTCCATGTCGCTGCCAATACTGTGTGATACCCGGTTCGGCCCATGGCCATTCGCTCGGGCGTCTTCAACCTCTAGCACCTTGGTGACCCGGTCGAACAGCTCTCGCGCCTTCGTCCGCTCCTGGGCAACATCTGAGCTAGACACCCCCGGGCGCGGATAAGCACGCAGAGATGCGAGCATCACGGTGGCCTCCAATGATGATTGGGGATTCGGTGGTTGTAGGAGGGTGTCCAGAGTATGAATGGCGGCGGCCATTTCGTCTGTCAAAGATCGGTGAGTACGCGGAGAGTCCATATCAGACAGTGGACGAACCGTTCTGCATTTGCATCTGAGCGAGGCCGATAGCGCCAATGACGTGCTTGGGCTGGCCCTCTGTTGCGGATGAATAGTATTTCGTGGCGTGTGCAAGGGAACCTTCCGCATGTGACACTCGACCCGCTCTGATGTAGCCTTCCGTAAGAACGGTCAGGGTGTCAGCAAACTGGATCGTGCGCTCCGCGAGTTTTAAAGCCTGTAGTAGTTTAGATAGAGACAATGAGGAAGCGAAGGCTACTCACCCGGTCGTGACTGCCCTTCCGGAGGAATAACTCGCACAGAGCGTTGGCCGCGGCGGCACTCTTTTGATTCGCTTTAAAGGCACGCTCTATCATTCGAGTGCCCATTGTATAAGATCGGGTCCGTTCGGCTTCCGAATTGGCGTCATTTTTGCTGGCGTTGATGGCCTCCAAACCGAGGAGTAGCTGAGCCGGCCACTCAGTTGGATTCTGTAAGACTCGTGAGCATGATGTGTTAATGTAGAGGGAGGGAACATACTACGTCGAGACTCCGTTGCCAAGCAGCCTTTGCCTTGGCTTTGTGACCGAGGGCCCAAAGACATAAACCAATACCGATACGTGGGTCAGGTAGACATCGAGGATTCAGCTCAAGCACGCGTCGAAAAGTCTTCAACGACTCCGGGAAATTGCGTTGGGCATATAATATCCGACCCTTGAGCACAAGATCATTTAAATGCCGGTAAAAGACGAAAGGTTTGGAAGGTCCCACCTTTCCAATGAGCGCTATCAAATTTGTCGGCTTCTTTTCCAGGACCCCATTGAAAGAAGCGAGTGCATCGGGCATGGCCCGGGTGGCGAGTTGGTGAATGCCTAGAGCCCGAGAGTGAGAGAATGAAACCGCATACAGTGATTGACCATACCTCGCGTTAAGAAAGCCAAATATTCATTGAAGCCTACTCCAGCACCCAAATTCAGGAAGATGGCAGCTTCCTTGTAGTAATCGGTCTTGGTCTTTTGGTCCTTCATGATGTCCTGTCCTACTCACAGATTTCATACCCAACAACAAGCTCACAGCGAGAATGCTCACGGGCGTCGGCCAGAATAACCTTCGGAGCTTTGCTCGCATGGGCGATCTTAATGTTAGCTAGCAGAGAGTAAATTGGCCCGAGGAGCGATGTGTTATCATTATCTGTTAACACTAATGAGGAAGAATTAGTGCAGGTAGTCGAAACAAAAGTCGCCTGGACCGTACCAGGGATGGCCGCATTGGCCACTTTCTCCGCTGCTTCAAGAGAGCCCCTTCTCCAGAATTCAGTGGCAACTACCGTCCATACCCATGCTTTTGCCTTGCATTGCGGGTCGGACAGTAGGTCCAGAACTTCGTCTACTGGATCGAGGACATCCAGGTCGATTGTGATGACCTCCTGGCCGCCGAGCTCGATGTCGATTGTCCGCCCGGAAGGATGAGAGGCCTCGTCCATCGGTGGATACGAGGGACCAGAAGTTCAATCCAGTTTCAAAAAGCCCGGTAGGCAGCTGGGCACCACAGTCGCGATAGTCGCACGTCGAAACCAAAAAATAGTGCACGTGTGCATGTCTGTTTGGATCGCACACGCAAACCAAACAACCATTAAAATCCCAAAGAGGAAGTTTCATTCGAAACGACACAGAGTCATTGAGACAGAGAAATCGGGATTCGCGCGACGGGTTTTCATTCCAGTGCACAACTGGGAAAATTGGACGGTATTCCGTTTACAGAAACATGAATAAAATATCGACTTTCTTGCAAACCTGCTGACGGGATTGAATACGTTGTGAGACATTCCTGTTCGTTGTCACAACCTCAGCAAGTTTTCTTATTTGAAGTTTCATCCCCAAAAAATGACATATTCCAGCGAACCCAGAAATCAGCTAAAGAGATAACCAGTTGTGACTCTTGTGTCGACTAGGCAGCAAAGCGCGAGTTGGCACGTAAACGAGCGCCTATTCTATAAAATATGAACCTAAAAACCGTATCAATTTCGTTTCACCCCGCATATGAGGAGACAAACGGTAGGGGGGCCATAACAGTCGTCAGCCCTGCAAGAAGGGCCGTGGCGCCGACTGGGCCCAGTTTCTGGTACATCGCGCCAGCGAAAAGCGGGAAGGCGGCAGCGAATGAGGAACGCATGGCGCTGTTCGCTGCCATCGCGCTCGCGGCAATGGGGCGATATGCCTGCCAGTGGTTCTTTAGAACGGAATCGGAGGGGGAGATGGTAGTGAGCATACCGTGACAAGGTAAGTGAACGTTGCAGTAAATACGAAGAACACCCCAGTGCCGAATGGGATGGAGGCTATTATCGGAACGACCCAATGTACGCGGGGGTACGTAGTAAAAGCGAACCAATAAAGAGCTACCGCGTGCGTTGGTTTCGCATTAACCTCGACACAAAAGTACGTACATAGTGGGACCAAAACACCACCAACTTGGCCCATGATGAGCAGCGTTTCTGGAGGAGCCTTCCCTCCGTGTTTAGCTGCCTCTCTAGCCTCCAGACTGTTCCGTCGGATTAAACACACATTTCAACTCAAAACCATTGACTGACCGGTTCCAGAATGGCTGTGTCGCGAGCCCAATTACCATCCCCAGCCCGATGCCCAGAAACGTCAGGCCAGTCGTCTGGACGTTAAAGTGATGACCGTTCTCGAATATAATCGGGAATGCCTGGAACATCAGATAGAGGATACCTAGCAGAAGCGCATCCCTGATGCCGTTAACAGCAGTTACCCAGAGACATGATTTGTACTACCATATGTCCAGGAGCAAAGCCATTCGGTCGAAACTCAGCAGTTCTGTAGAGGATTATAGATGCAATGGTCGGCTGGTACTCTTGGAACGTACTGAATGGTACATAACAGCTGAGTAGGAGGGATCTTGTCAAGCTGATATCATGCCGATCAAGCGGTGCCCAGTAGCTCTGGTCTCCCGTAGTTTGCCGGAGTCTGATGAAGGCTTAGACAAATTGCGATGAAGAACCGTTCCCCACCTTTGGGCTTTTCGTTTGAGGAGTACTGGAACATAGGATTCCGGAACAAACTAAGAAAAGATTAGAAAGCGACAATCAGATGGACCAAACCTACCAAAAATATCGCTACCAACTGGACAAAAGTCCAAATTATGAGAATTCGGTACGTCCATCTCCAGTAGAGATTCTGTTCGAGTATTGAGCCCACTACACACGACACTTTTGGAAGGACAAACCTGATTGATGAAACCACCTATCAATGGCCCAAAAACTTATTATTGCAGTGAGTGAGAAGGTGTCCACAAGGAGCATCAATCCGATATACCTGGACCAAGAAACTAAAGAGATAAGTACAAGCAAATTTCGGATCAAATGCGAAGCTCGTACCGGACATATTGTATAAAGGGCCATCGGACTGGGAGATGAATGAGGCTGGTACGCGTCAATAACGAAATCCCACCTACTTGCCGACCTTGGACTCTGAAAACATGTCCGCTATACTTCCACCGGCAACGCTGAGGAACGAAGCACCAGAAGTTCCCAAGAGGAATCGAAACACAACGGCCACGGCTGCTCTTATTCAAAGTTGAGATACAAATAAAATTGAATCGAACGAACCTAAATTGGGTGCGAATACCACAGGAAGGGATAACAAGACCAAGAAAATATATGATAATTGGTATATGATAGCCCTTCCGTAAACCTGACGAATAGGTCAGGAATATGCACGCTCAAGATAAGATCCCACATGCTTCAGAGAATGGTCCCATGATTAACGGGCCCACGCCGAAACCAAGGACGAACAGGCTGACCGTCAAGATCGTAGGTTCATGCGATACGTGAAATTCTTCCGCCATGGCTTTCTCGGTGAAGATTGCCTTGGATCTGAGAGTGAGGGACACAGCTTATCCAAAATTGTCGGCGTACCATAGATGATGCACAGGCGACACAAAATGAACCAGCAGAGATCACTACCACAGCCAGCCACTTTTTAAAAGTGGAAAAGCACAGTGGATCCTCCGAGGAATCCAAAAACACGCGCTCGTCGCGGTTTAGTTTGGCAGGAGGACTAGGAGGCTGAGACACTGGCATGCGCAGTGTTACGGCAGAATGATCTTGGCTCGGAGGAACTTGCATGTTGGAGGGGGCAGATGGTGAGTGTGTGGGAGACAAGCTCGAGCGCGTTTTGAGCGCGTTGCACACGATTCCAAAGAACCCTCTCACCGTTCGCCATCGCGAGTGATTCAGCACGCCGGTCTAGACCGCAGTGGACCGCACTACGCCGCATGATGTCACTCTCGATTTAGACAGGCCATTGTAAGATGGGTACTTACCTGACATCTTGAAGAGATTCACTCCCAGCCATATGTACCGCGCTGAAGCCGAATTTTGCCACCAGTGGGGACTGGGAGGCCCCGTGAAGCTCCTGCCAAGGGTTGTCCGCCAAAAGCGCCCGATTTCTGGCTCAAAAATCCTATCTTTTGGCAGTATTTCGGCCTCAAAAATCCTATAACGGACAAGGGTCTACCACCCGAAAATCGACATTTTGTTACCTATTTTTGCTATTTTCGCTCCCGAGCGCCGTTTGTGTGCATTTTGGATCCTTGCGGCTCTTGCCTGTCTTTCAAACCGTTATCAGCCTCGGGAAAGTTTGGGGCTGTCACCTCTGCGGGGGACACCACCCAAGTTCTGCATTCTGGACCTAAAAAATCCTATTTGCGGACAAGGATTTCCGATTTTTGGCCTCAAAAATCCTATTTTCGGACAAGGAAATCACATATTTTCGCCCTCAAAAATCCTATTTTGCGGACAATCCTTGGCAGGAGCTTCACGGGGCCTGGACTGGGGTGCATATCTGGCATTGCCACTGATGCGGTCGGATCCGATACCCGATTTTGAGATTTGAACGTTTCACTGCCACTGCAAAGTCTTTGACAGGTGGCAGTGTAGATAAGATTAACATAATCTAATCTACACGGGGAGGAGAGGCGCGTCTCATTTCATTTATCGCTGCCTTGCCTTCCACTCAGCCAACCTTAGACAACCATTTGAATAGTAATTTCCACGTAATTATAATGCGCGAAAGGCGGATTCGCTAAATTAGAGAAGTCCGAGGGTGCTGGTGAGGACTTGTCAGTGAAGTGGCCGAACCTGCGTTACCAAGTTGTAATCGGTGCAAGTGTTTAATTGCTTCGATTGAAACTGAAACTCTCTGTCGGTCCTGCGAGCTTGCCTTTGGGTGCGTACGCCACAGGGGTCATCTGTAACATTTGCACTCGATCGCTATTGCTGACGAATTCCGAGGTTGAACATGATTGAACCGGACGACTACGAGTGAGTGCTCGACACATTTTCCAGGAATATTAGAAGAGACCGTCGGGTTAACAAGGAATAGCAGGCGTGCGCTGTAGAATGTAACTAACCCGTCGGAGCCAGTGCTTGTAACTGAGGAGCAATGGGAAATCCGACTGTTTAGCGACGCGCGACCTCAATTTCCACCGGCTCAGATTACAGTAGCCCGAATGGCTGCAAATCACACAACAACCTCGTCCATGATGGGATGCTGAGCAGGATCTTTAGCCACCATGTCGTTCGCTAAGGGCCTCACGAATTTGAATCCGAGCAGTTTTTCACCGGGTTCACGTCCCTAAGCTCTCAAGATTCAGTGTCTGCGCGTCCCGCATCTGAAATTCTCGCACCTCAAGCCACCGCATACGAATCATATTTCCTAGATAAAATACGTCGGTCGGGAAGGGATCACATGGCTCGCCGGTCTCGAATTCTGGTATAAATCCGTTACCACCGCCACCTTCTATGGGTCGTTCGAGCGGGGAGGGTCCCTGGTGGTACACTTTCGAGAGATTCCAAAATCAGTTAGATAGTATTTCGGCGGGCGTTGTGTGCGAGTGTAGAATTTGGCCCTGCCGGACCAGTCCCACTTTCGTTTGATCTTTGTGGGGTGGTAGCCATCCGGAAACATTTTTGCGGGATTCATCATTATATTGTTGTGGGTGCAATCCCTATACACGACATGTTTGAGTTGCGATTTTGAGATGTCGAAGATTAAGACTACCGATGAGCTAAAGAGGTCACCAGTCAGGGAAATAACGCGGCAGTGAGGAGTTAAACGCACTAATTCGCAGCCGAGCAGCTCGAGCAGACAAACAATTCAGACGGGCGCACCGCCGAGAAACAATTCGGATTGTCACACTTCGAAGTCATCGAGGTAGGGGATGCGAAACGGAAATCGAGCAAGCAAAGAAATGTTGGACGATTCTTATTGGGATGTTGGGAACCAGGACTGCGGTGGCCGCTTTCATTATAAATCTCGTGACGGGATGCGCTTGACCCTGATTCGAACACCTTCCGCGCTTCTGGCATTCCATTATTGTATCTACCCTGAAAGTTTTTTAGGACGTTCCAGAAGAGATCCACCGTATGATGGCGAGCAAGCTTTTCGTTAATCGGAGTTGCCGTTTCATTGAATAGTTGGAGTTTGCGCCGATCCCTGATACCGTGAACAGTCTGTAAGGGACACGGATGCACTGAGGCATATTTTCCCTAGGGTCGATTGATTAACTGTCGGATCCCCGCCGGTCCCAGTCTCTCAGATCTCTTTCTCGCCGCTTTGAACGGGGGCTCAGGTCCACATTTGATCGGATATAATCGTGATACCGCTACAGGTCATCTTTTGCGGTTTAAAATGACACAAACACGTATTGCCACTTGTTTTCTACCGAAAAGCATCCAGCGCCGGGACCCCGGCCGGTAATCGGAGGTTCCGTTGTCTAGAAGTGAAAGAAATATGGAAGCGCAAGATTTATGGGTCATGCCAGGCACACCGTCTCAAAGCCGTGGTCGCGGTCGAAGATGACGACGGTGTTTGGCTTCCACCCAGAAGCCAAACAACCGCTAAAATCCCGATAAGGAAAGTTGTCTAACGGAGACTTGTGGGCTGCGGTGTATTTAGCAATGCGCGTGAATAATCGATCCGGTTCATGGAGCTCGCCGTTACCGAAGGATCACGCAAGCTTGAACTTCTGAATCGAGAAGTGACGACGAGAATTCAAAACCTCGAGGCGTGGAGGGTAAGATAATAATAGTCGGACCGGTCGGATCTGATGGCGTACAATACAAGTTATCTGCTAAGTACCAATATTTTGGAAAGTATTACCAGGGAAGGGTCTACAGAAGTAATGGCGCGAGCCAGGAGCACTATGCGTATGTATGAAGCGCCGAGAAAACCTTGGAAGGTTCAGCGGGTCATCGAATAGTGCGTCTGGCCGTCGTACACATAGCGGTCAGCGGCGTTCGCCCACCCCGACTGCGGTGTGCTCGCCTGTTGCTGTTGCTCAAACTGCGCCCGCGGCACACTGTTGCTGCTCATCCCCCAAAACACGGGTGTAGGCGTCTGGGAGAGCTGCGGCTGCGGATTCTCCGGGGTCGCGCTAGATGACGAGAATATATCCCTGCCGAGTCCTGAAGCAGGAGTCCACGAATACATTGGCGACGCGGCCGCGGTATATCGATCTTTGTCCGGCGACGGTACCGGAAGACGGCGGGTGAAAAGCTCAGGCTGGTCGTACTGCCCGCCAACCGCATGCGGATGCGTCGCCTCCGGGGAGGGGTGCGCCGGGCGCAGGAGCGCCCACTGCGAGAAGTCGGGCTCGGGCTTGGGCTGGATAGTGGCGGGAACGGTGAAGGACGGCGATTGGGTGGGCTGGTAGCCATCGGGAGCGCGCGGAGGGAGCCAGTCCCGCGTTGGGTACGGGCGCTGGAAAGCCTGGGCGTCGAGCGAGGCGCGCCGGAGCCGCGGGTCGCACTGCTGCATATTTGAAGGCACGCTGTAAAACGACGGCGGCGCCGGGGGTGACAGCTGCTGTAGCGGCGTACGCTGCCCATCGAAGGTGTCGGCGGTCGAGGTAGAATCAGCAGAGAAAATGGCGCCGGCGCCAATCGGGTTGGGCAACGTTCGTCGTCTTTTCGGCGACGGCGATTTGGAGAAGTGCGTGTCCACGTTCGCGGTGGGAATTGTTTGTGCGGCGGAAATTTCTTGCGCCTCTGGGGTATGTAGATCGTCCTTCGATCGCATTCCCGCCGTCTTCTCACGGATCTCCTTGCGGATGCGCAACTTCACACCTTGCGCCGCTAGTCCCCGCGTCAATGGCGTAGACACTAAGATCTTGTAGCGATGTCCTTAAAATCCAGGAGTCGGCCAACGCACCTTGTACACCGGGATACTGCTTTCCCTGATACACGAAAAACGGAGCGGAGTAAATCGTTGCGCACGACTTGACTCGGTCGCTGTGCAGCCCATCTGTGAGCATGAAAATGATATATGCTGGACATTGCACGCTTACCTATCGATGACGAACAAACTTAGCTTGAATCGCCAGCTGCCTTCTAAGCGGACACATATATCGGAGAAAATGAAAAAGGCGGCGTCTTTGTCCGAGTTTGGATGGTCTTTCAGCACGCGAATGGACGATACGAGGGCACCTGAGGTACTCGGTCTGCCATCCTGGAAAAGAGATCATGTTAGGCGAAGAATGGATGCAGACAGATGGGACCCACACTAACGAACTTGACCTCGGTGTCGGTGGTGGCGTCGACAAGCGCTGCATACATAAAATAGTACGGATTGGTGAGATGCGAGTGGCGTGATGGTTTTCTGGACCCCGGATATCTGTCAGCGCCGCAATTCAAACGCTGTATACCATACCACTCACTGATGGGCGGAACCCCTGGACGTCGGCGAGCCAGTGTCCCGATGGTCCCTAACGGCCAGTTGCACGATAATGGGTGGGTCCACAGGCCGGCGATCTGCTGATCATAGACATCAGCCATCCGCTAGCGCGCAAGAGCGTGGACCCGACCTGAAACCTTCATCGCCGATATCCGGGCGTGCAGAGGTTGCTGCCGGATGGTCACATCGTATTCCAGGCTGGTGGAGAGTCCATTGAGCTACGACGGCAGACAGCGAGCGTCCAGCGAAAATAACACGTACAGGGCGTCGTCGAAGCGGGCCATGGCGCGTCTGGGCTTGATGGTATTAGCGTGGGTGATGCAAAGCATAGCGGTGTGTCCCGCCAGGTAAAAGAGGGCGGCGAAAATAGGTCGAGGACAGGAACCTCACGGTGGGTGCATGCATAAAGTGTATGTAGCAGCAAAGCAGGACCGGGTTAAACTTGGACTGGTGACGCTCAGTCGGACCGGAGCACGGAAATTGCATGTTGGGACGCCACCCACATCATGGGGTCTTGCCTGCCTCTTCGCCGCGTCTTGGCCCGGCTGTTTCCAGCCACTCTCGTTTCAGGCACTGGGTTTAATTTAGTTGGAGGCAATTAGGGAGCCCGATAACGAAGTGAATCAAACAAGCGTGGTTATTGGGTTACTCAATTCTATTCAGCGACACTTGCTTCAAGAGGTCCTGTCGCAGGAACAATGTGGAGCAAAATTTACGAGCTGAAGGTTGTCGAGGATGAAGACCAACCACTAGTGCCCAAGTGGAGCAATTCCCAGCCGATTCAGACGGATATCGATAGGTATAAGCATCCTGAACAGTGAGATCGTTCCATCGATTGAGCATCTGGATCCAAGACGACATCGGAAAAGCATCGAAAGGTTGAATGCCACTTTGTTGTCCAGTGTTTGCCCCCACCTTGCTTCAACGTTCACTCGTACTCGGAGACAACTTGTTTTGTATCACAGAAATTCTCGAAACTTGGAAGGCAGAGCGGCATCTTTTTGTGGACCTATCGGCATCCATGGGTGACTTGGGTTCTGAATGAGGAGATTTGCGCACCTAGAGCTTCCTGAATCCAATCCAAGACGAAGATTCATCACGAACACTTTTCTCCGAGGGTCTCCGTGGCCTCCACCTCGAGGCACGTACCGATATATATCTCTGCGCATGGGGAGCGCTGGGAGGTAAGTTGGAAGTTGCAGATCCCGATTCGGCGACACAGTGGGATACCATCGGATTTGTCGCATCCGTCGAGCGAGCGGCACGGCCGCGCGTGAACGCGGCCTGCAGAGCGGATTCCGCATGCTGTGGCGTTCCCCATACCCTGGCTCAATGGCCCTCAAAAATCGCTGGCTCCGTCGTGGCGTAAGATGGCTGAAAGCTTCAAATTGTGAAGAACCCTCAGTGGCGGAATGCGATTCGAGAGTGCAGCGAGGCGCCGCCATCTCGATAATACAACTAACTGTCTGAGCATGACTGCGGGTGGCGGAGGCGTGTGTGCAGCGCAGTCATGCATACATACATACTGGATGCGATGCATCCGAAGAGGTCGTGGTTATCGATGTGGGCTGCGTTGCGACTTGCCAGACGCACTTCCTAGGGCGTGGCTGCTACAGATTCTCCGATCGCTCGTGAACGCGGTACCTCCATTGCTACAGGTACCTCGTTAAATCACACAACCTTCCGATTCAAAACGCGCTAGGTGTGGGCACCTGTTACGTCGATATATAGGCGCTATCGCCGCTAACGCTGGTCAAGCTTTTGAGGATGAAAAGAGGAGAGTGGAATATATTACAGTTAAAGGTCCGATCCCTGCGCTGATGATTGGCCAGAACGTCCCTGACGTTTAGGCCCAAAAATTCCAGCCTACGTCGTAAATGGACCGAAGGCGACGAAGAGCAAGTGTCTCCCAAGCGATGAATCCTTCGACAAAAACTCTCATGAGCACTTTCACCTCTTGCAGGACCAAAACCAGGACCATCCAAACCGGTGCCTGCGCGGCAATTTTGATGCACCACAAGATTGGAATATTCGTACATTTGTACGCGCATGAAGGGTCGGAAACGTATGGACCCGAGCTGGCGGCGCCAAGTATCCCCATAACCTTCCAATTCAAATCGCGCCAGGTGCGGGCACCTATTACATGGGCGCTATGGCCGCTAACCCTGGTCAAGCTTTCGAGGGTGAAAACGTTTTCGCATCCAGGACCTACTCTTTTCATGTGCGTCCTCTGCGCCCCAGCCCGAGCGCTGGGGCGGCAGCGCTGGGTGTGGGCACCTGTTACGTGGCGTTATCACCGCTAATACTGGTCGAGCTTTCGACACGGTTCTCGCATCCAGGACCATGAATATATATATATATTTCATGGGGCCGCTGGGTCACCCGTAATTTGATCCAACAGAATATCTGCCATGGCTTAAGTTGTATAGACAACGCCAGCCTGCCAGGCAATGACGCACGTGAAGGAATTCCCTCACGTCTGCACAGGACGGGAGTCCGCCTGGGTATGTACCTGCAAAAGGTTCTCTCATCCACGATCATGAATATCATATTTTTTTCATGGGGGGGCCCAAGGAGATTATTGTATGCGCATATGGTCAGAAATGCATAGCCTACGCCTACTCCCATCCTCCACCAGTGGCAGCCGGTGCCTCTGCGCCCCAGCCCGAGCTGGCGGCGGCAGGCTCTGCGGCCCAGTCCGAGGTCACACCACCGGGGGTGGGGTCTGCGGCCCAGTCGAGGGCACCTAGGGCGGAATAAGATAAGGAAAAAAAGAGATAAAACGCAAGAATGCTTACCGCCATCGCTGACGAGGCCGGGGTTGATGCTACCTGCCTGGGGGCCGCTGCCGACGTCCCACTCGGCCGCGGCGGCAGGCTCCTCGGTACCCTGGAGTGCGGCGGCCTTGGCATCCGCCTCCTCCTTCTGCTGCTTCTCGACCTCTTCAGGGTCGCGGTAGAAGAACATGTCGACCATGACGTTCCAGCCGTCGCTGGTACGGGGGATGGTGCCGCGGAGACGCAGGACCTCGCGGGCGAGCAGCCACCAGATGAGACCGATTGAGTGGCGGGTCTTGTTGTTGGTGGGGATGGCGACGTCGACGAACTTGAGCGGGGCGTCGGTGTCGCAGAGGGCGATGACGGGGATGTTGACGTAGGACGCCTCGCGGATGGCTTGGTGGTCAACGCGGGGATCGGTGACGATGATGAGACGGGGCTCCTTGAACGAGCGGGTGATGTAGTTGGTGAACGACCCGGGGGTGAAGCGGCCCGCAATGGCCTGCGCGCCGGTGTTGGCCGCGTACTTGAGCACTGCGCGGTGGCCGTACGGACGGGCGGAGATGACACAGACGTCGTTCGGGTTCTCGACGGCGGCAATGATGCGCGCGGCGAAGACGAGCTTTTCCCAGGTCTTTCCGATGTTCAGGATGTGGATGCCTGCCCGCGAATCGAATCAGTGCCCTGCCCACACCGTGCCAGCGAGAGAACACACCATCCGGGCGTCTTTTCCAGACATACGGCTCCATCTGCTTATCGCAGTTTTTGGTGCCGATGTGGCATTGCGCAGCGAGAAGGAGCTGGATTTCCTCCTCAGTAGCGCTGAGGACGGCAGGGAGTTTTGAGGCCATATTTGCGGGAGATGTACCTGGTCAGAAGAAAAAGAGCGATCAACACGACACCCGGATTCCGCAACGTGCATCCAGCTCAAAACGGGGTGTTTTCCGCTCATTCTGGAGGCCAGCGACGGAGAGAGGGCCTTGACATACCGTGAAGCTGGGGACGCTTCTAGTCGGCTTGGACGACCTGCTCGAGGGACTTTTTTCGGAGAGGGAGGAAGGTGAGGCTGTGCAATTTGTGGCCGTGTGATTGTCGCTGGATCAATGATGGCAAAGTCTCACCCTCGTTCAACTCCATGACACTGTTACACGCCTGCAAGTTCGGCGAATATTAGACAGGTTGTGCGCAACAGCCATTCGAACCAGTAAATGGCTTCCGGTTTCGCTCTGTGTCTAATTTGATCCAGGTTTTTTCAGGAGCTGTAGAGATCACCTATACGTCAATGTAATGCAGTCAACGCAGTGAAAATGTGCAGAACCATATCGAAAAGTGTCATTGAATGGCTTGTTGCGGAACCTGTCTATTGTTCTACAACCTCCTTCACTCGCAGAAATATCGCGGAAAGAAATCAACTGCTCAGACTGCCTCGAACACGAAACACGAATTACGGATAAAGAGCGGACGTGGTTCAGGGTCGATACAGCACCCGACCTAAAACAGTAAAGCTTCTGGCAATACGTCCTTTCATTTCGGCGTGCGAGAGGCACCCTCCCAACGATAAGGCGATTTATCCTCGGAGCCGTCTGATCTTTTCAACTGCGCCGCGAGATGTACGTCTCTGCCGGGCGCGCCGTGCCTTTTTTGGCATGCACGCAACGCACAACTCAATACAACCATCGAAGTTTAACGGGGCTAAGCCGGTAACATTTTCCTCGTTCGGACGACTTCTTTTCTTTCAGATCAAGGTGAGTTTTACTAATTACAACCTTCCTGCCCCCCATCGTGCATTACGGCGCTTATATTGCTGGCTCGCGGTTTATTTATTTAGCAAGCCCGACGACTAAGGTTTGCAGGGTCAAGCCACATGGGTAAAGTTTGAGGCCCGCCCTGCCACATGATATGCCTTTTAATGCGCCACCAGTTGAGCACGCTCTCGAAAATCACCCCATCATGAAGAAGAAAAGGTTTACTCACCCACCCAGTGTGCCCTGTCCAGGGAACCTGTACGTCTTTTCCTCTTATAATTTCTTTGCGCTGCTGATAACTGAGCTCGGCGTGACTTTTGCAGCCTATTCGAACTAGTTACGCGCCAGATGCCGCTCACTGCGCGCATGTCGGCCGCCCAAGGCGTGTCCCTGCATCGCCGTGCCATAGTAGAGCTTGACTGACGCGCTCCTTCCAGACCGCCGCGTCCTGGATCCGCCCCCGACGATCGAACTGGCGTGCTACGAACACGCGACAGCATCGTCGCCGGTGAAGCGGTCAGCGCGCCTTCTATGCAATCCAGATGCAGCGAAGCTCATCGTCATCGTCCGCGCAGGGTGAAGGTCCCCCTCTACCAACTGATCAGCTACACGCTGTTCGCCACGCTCGTCGAAACCGACGCTGACATCCCAATCACGGTGTCGTCTGTGCGTTGCCATTCATTTATTCATCTCTCGCATTGGAGTGCATGTTCTGAGATGCACATATGTAGGACAGCAGCACAAGCGTTCTTACGGGGTCCTGCATCAGCTCGCTCTTCGCCGTCACCGACCCCGAGACTGACCAACCGACGCTCTTCTTCGTGTTTACGGATTTGGGCGTGCGGAGGACGGGAACATTTCGCATCCGCTTAACGCTCTGCCGGTAAGTACTCTCTCCCTCCATGAGACTGTCACCAGTTCTCATTAAACCCGACCCCCAGCGGCGAGGACGACACGCGCATAACATCATTTACCCCGCCATTCGAGGTCGTACCCGGCGACAAGTTCGGCGGCGTGCAAGGTGCGTACTCCCACATCCCTCATATTCATATTCAACCTTACCCTCGCGCTCAACCTCCATCTATTAACGATTACCCTCGCCCTCAGAATCCACCCCTCTCACGATTGCGCTCGCCGACCACGGCGTGCACGTCCGCAAACGCAAGCAGGCGCGGCCGAAGACGCGCCGTCCGTCTTCCTCCGCCTCCACCGCCACCTCAAGCGTGGCCTCTGCTTCAAATTCAATTACCAACCCCTACGTATCCTCTACCTCTTTCACCACCGTCACCTCAGGCACAGGCACCGGCGGCGCGGTGCGTCCCATGGCCAGGCGCACCCCCGCACCCGCCACGCACCCGTATCCGCCCCCGAAGATCGACATTCACGCGCCGCAGCCACTCTACCCCCCGCATGCGATCCTCCTTGTGCGCGCGCCCACGCCCCGACTCGCTCCCGGCCCCGTCGCCCAGTCCCCTAATTACAATGGTCCTTCAACCTCAAATTTAACCGCAACCCCTCCGCCGTCCGCCGACCTGTGGGCGGGCCTCGCGCTTGATTTCGGCCTCTCGCTCGATCTCGCGCTCGTGGAAGAGGAGCAGCCTAGGTTCGACCCTGAGACCTGTTACTTCTCCGACTGGTTCGACTCGTCGAACCCCCTTGCGTTCGACGCGTTCAAGGCGGCGCACGGGTTGGTTTGATTATCGGTGAATGAAATGTTGAAGATGTGTAAATGTCGAATGTTGTAATCGTATACTAATACTTAGCAGAGCGTTCCGGAGGGCTCCGATTTGTTGCATATATATTTGAGCTGCAATTTGGCTGGAATATGATATCGTTGATTGCTGTATCGGGTGGGCAATAAACTTGGAAGCCCGAAGGTGCTGGGAGCAACATCCGGTTCAACTGTCATCGGCGTCCTCTTTGGGCCGGATGTGCTTTATTTAATGGACTCACCTCCTGTGGATTGCGGGCGGTACACGTTGAACCTTGGTTGAAAGCTGCCTTCCGGTATTCTCCGAAGGTCCGAAGAACTTTCGGCCGAGTCGGCCGTCGGCGTTGTTCGTCTTCTCTTCCTCTTTCTCTCATGTTCTCCAAACGAAATCGATTCCAGGTCGTGTTCAACGCACTTTGCACCGCAAGATCTATCCATGAGCTCTACTCGGCGCGTTTCCGCCAGCACAAATGCGCGTCTAGCACAGGTTATCTGGGCACCAGGATCTATATGTCTGCATGCGGGCGAATGTCTGGAAACCTGCTGAAACTCGCAGACTTAGTCACTTGGACAGCCGTTAGGCGACGACACCACATTCTTCGAGACCGCGAGCCACGATGCCTAGATCATGATGTACGTTCAAGTTGGTGCTCGCTCTTCGCCCGTCGTTCTCGACATTCTTTCTGCCCGAACAAGTCACCCCAAGGCCAACGTTGTTGTCATAGCTCGTCTAGGCTACTCGCTGACCTGACAAGCACTCCCAAGGCAGTCATGGCTTTCAAGCAACTGAGCTGCACAATCAGGTGTTAGCGGATTGCCCGCAATTCGCCAAGCGCAACAGTGTAGCCCGTGTAAATGGATCCCAGGTTGGGTATTCGGATCACCAAGCATCCTGGATCCAGCCTGTCTCCGTGGTAGCGCACACTATATAATGGCTTACCTCCCTTCTCGCATCCATTCATCTTCCTTACCCGGCGCCGGTCGTTTTCTCACTTCATTCATTTCGAGCTGGTCTCTTTTGACCGTTTTGCCCTTCAACCATGTTCTTTTCTAAAGTCGCATCCTTCGCGTTCGTTCTTTTGGCAGTTCATTTTGTGAATGCTGCCCCCCTCCCGCAAGCTGTTGCGTCCCCCACTGACGACATTACAGCCGCTGAGCTGAATCAAATGGGCGCGTTCGCCAATTGCTCCTCTGCGATGCAATTCCCGGACGAGTGTCGCACTGCCGAGCAGGCCGCGCCGTTTGTCAACCAGGCGTTCAGCGATTTCGGCCTCGTGACCCATGGCGAGAAGTCTGCGCTGCTCAGTCTCATGCTCTTTGAGTCCGGCGGATTCGCGTTCGACATCAACCAGTACGTTCTCTTCCGTAGTTCGGCGAATTACGGCTCATTTCGCTATCCATATCAGCTCCCTCAACACGCAGGGCACGCGGAACCTGATGACGTTCCTTTTCATCTTTCAATCGGGCGCTAACGTCGCCAATGCCACGGCCGAGCCCCCGGACACCCAGATCCTCTCCGACCCCTCAGCTTTGCCAGCGCGATGTGGTTTTACATGCAAAGCAGCACGGCGACACCGGGGATGGTGGCCGGGCTCCAGCTCGCGACGCTGCCCGACTGGGAAAAAATACATCACGATTTGCGTATTCACGACGGTCACGCCCGAGCGCCAGGCGCTCTATGAGAAGACTTTGAACGTGTTCTTGGCTGAGATAGCGTCCGGGAACTGATGGTAAGTCATACCGCCTTGCTCCTTTTGAGATGTGTTGCTCATCTTTGAGCGCAGCTTCGTTGAACGTGGTCCGCCCTTCTCTGAAGACGGCGGCGGGAAACTCTTCCCCATTCGAATGTGTTACTCATGCCTGAACGCAGCTTTATGGTTAATTCTGTGAATCATGTATCTGCGTGTATGCGATCTGATTTTGATTGGTTTTATGGGTTCAAGTGCACATTCGTGATCAAAGCAAGACTCTTCAATGTTTCAAGATTTGTATCTCATCTGAGACTGAATTTGGCTATTGTGCCCATTAAACTGCATCTTGACTCGGGAGCTTTCAAGAAGGGTTTTGGTGATTGACTCTTTCTCTGGTTGTACATTGTTATGTCTGTAGATATTGCTATGACTGCCTGTTCTCAGCCCTCCTCCTCCTCTTCCTCTGAGCCCCACTTATCCATATCAGACTGCTGGCAGCATAGAAGCTTGCAGGCTGACCCTGGGATTGGTATAGGCTGTGTTTTGAATGGGGCATCTTGTTGAGCAGAAAGAGTGTGTGATGGATGCCTGTGGTCTTTGGCAAGGCAGAAGAGCTGTGAGTTGCTGATGCGTCGAAATCCCATCTGGGAGACTAAGTAAGTGATTTATATAGATGAATCAACAGACACACCTCGTGCAAAAGATCCACCATCATCTGCTTTTCACACACAAACATGAACTCCACCTCCATAGCTCCATCCAGATGAAACATTGTGTTAAGCACCCAAGGTTGAACCATTTCCCTCCACCTATCACACACAACCAATTCTTCAACAAGAAGAACAGTTTTATTCTGGAAATTATGTCCCTGCCAGCACTCATCCTTGCTGTTGGACGAAAGCCAGCCATGGATATTGAAAAATACGGCCAGTTTTGCAAGCTACAGCGAATATCAACTACATTGAAGTGGTAGACGACAGGATGTACTCACGGTTGAGTCGCGAGTTGTGATTGACTGAGGTATCAGTTTTTGGCCGAGTTTGTTCATTTTGAGTATTTTCAACTGGATAAACCCGATAAAAACGACTCCCCCATTGGGTTCAACATGTTCTATATCAAACTGAATGTCCTGCCAGAGTTGAGCTTCCGCACTGTGTTTTGATTCAATAAAACATTGAACACACATCTGCGATTAATCCGGCCGGATACAGCTTCCTACTCCCTCTATAAACCAAGCGCATATCTTCGACTGATGGAATTGGAGCCATGGAACGATGTCTCGAGGAGCTGTGATGCGCAAATTCGACGTCGGGTGAGGCCGGGTCGAACCAAGGTTGAAGGAACGCACCAATTCACGGAGGTTACAATCCGGGGAGATAAAGACCTTGATTGAATTGGAGACGTATTCACAGGATATAATTCGCCAACGACGCAGAGGAAACAGAATCCTTTGTCTTTCCGAATTTATTGCATTATTTGTTCCTGCAACGGTGCAACTTCCACGCTCACGGTCATGTGCATTTATTTCGCTTGCTCACTCTCTCCTTCGGCACCCAAAGAATGGATTTACGATGAACTCACATCCCCTTCGCACTCGCTGGACCAACGCTGAACGCCAACGAAGTTCAACTGCGCGTGATCTCAGATATCCGAATTAGGGCTCCGGTCATGATCGCACCAATGCCGGGACGACATGGGAATGGGGAACAAGTTTCTACCGTAACCCGTGTGTCATAAGTGATGGCATGGGGCACGGAGGTCCTTCTCTTCCTTCATGGCTAATCCCTCTGGAACGATGGAAGCTTCGCAAGACGACTCTAGATCTGGGACACTCGCAGCGGGCCAGACTCCTGAGAAGCCAGACGACTGGCACCTCGTGTCTTTGGATGCCTCGGAGGACCCACTGTGCCTCTCCACCTTCAGAAAATGGCTGGCCGTAGCGGTGATTTCCTCAGGGTCAATCTGTGTCACTTGTGCATCGTCTATGGTGCGTTGGTGTTTTTGAATGTAGTCGTGTCAACAACTCTCACACTCGTTCGAAGGCGGCCTTTGCAGAGATAGGAATGGCGGCAGAGTTTCATGTGTCTCGCGAGCCTACAATCCTGTCGATTAGCCTGTTCGTGCTTGGACTTGGCGTAGGCCCGTTAATTACGGGTCCGTTTTCAGAAGCATGTACGACTTTCTGCTTCGCGTGTACATTCCTGACCTATTCATCAGGTTTATGGAAGGGCTATCATATACCGCGTGTCATACATTTTATTGGTCTTGTTATCGCTTCCTGTGGTATTTGCGCCAAACTTGGGTTCGTTCGTTTCAATTTAGGATTATAGTATCACTCAAACACGAAAAGCTGTCGCCCTTGTTTTTCGATTCCTCTTGGGTGCTTGCGGTGCTTCGTTTCTCAGTGTTGCCGGTGGAAGTATCGCGGATATGTTTTCGGGGTCTGCGGTCAGCACGTAGGTCGCATTCCACTATTTACGGGACCTGGTCTTACTCACCTAGTCCGATGGCTTTTTACACAATATCCCCAGTAGGAACTTCTAGTTGATATTTCTCCTCCGCCGCTGATGATTTCTCTAGTTTCTTGGTCCAGGTACGTCCCGACGACCCTCGCCGCCGGTCCTTTCTCACTTTGGAACGATAAGAATTCGGGCCGTTAATAGGTGGCTTCATCAACCAGGTATGCCGTCGTGGTACTGTCTATGATAAATGCCTCGACGCGTGCTAGAACCTGTACTGGAGATGGACGTACCGCATTCTCATCATTTGGACGTTTGCGGAGTTGATAGCAATATTTTTGGCAAGTTTGGTCCGTGTGTCGCCGGACGGTTGCTAATCTTCCTTTAGTTTGTTCCTGAATCATACGCGCCAGTCCTGCTCAAGCGAAAGGCCCACAGGTGAGAAGCTTGCTGTTCCTTCATCCTGTCTAAGCTTTCATCAGACTGCGCAAGGAGACGGGAGACCAGACCTATTGGGCCCCGCTCGATCGACGTGATACCAGTTTGGCAAGATCCCTGCTGCTCAGCTGTTATGTACCTTTCAGTGCGGTCTACTCCTCTATCACGCCTCAATCGCCCTAATCTGCTGCAGAGCTGTTGCTTTTCGAGCGAATGGCCCTGCTGCTTGACATATGGTACACGAAAGCATGTATCTGGTGCCTTTGCTGATTTATATTAGGAATGCACTCCTGCTCGGTATCCTGTATCTCATGTTCCAGGCGTTCCCAATCATCTTCGAGAATGGGCGTCACTTCAACGTCCAGTCAACTGGCCTCTCCTTCCTGGGCATCGCATTGGGGATGGCAATAGGACTTGCGACGCAACCCTTTTGGAATAGGTCAGTTGTTTTCTTGTCCGTTGAACATGTCTGATCCAAGAGAATCAGACTTTCCGCTCGGGAAGCGGCTAAACATGGGGGAAAAGCTCCTCCAGAAACGCTGCTCATCATGGGTCAAGTGGGTGGTGTTTTGGTCCCACTATGTACGTACTCTTACTTCAAGTCGAGACGAATTTAACATACCCGACACAGCCCTCTATTGGTTTGCATTCACGACGTACCCCCGCGTCCCCTGGATAGTTCCAATAATAGCCTCCATCCCATTCGGCACGGGTGTGTTCTTCGTGTTCACTGCAACGTTCACGTACCTCGTCACGGTATGCTTTCTGTCTTTGTACGTTTTCTCGCTTTTACCCCCTTCCCCCTCTTTCAGGCATATCGCCCAATCGCGGCGAGCGCCATGGCATCCAACAGCGCTATGCGTTCGGCCTTCGCGGCCGCATTCCCGCTTTTCGCGGCCGCCATGTACGACAAACTCGGCACAGTCGGCGCAACCGCCCTCCTCGCAGGCCTGACAACCGTCATGGCACCCTTACCGTATGTTTTCCCGTACCATCGAAGTGCAGATTGAACCGGAATTGAAACGTCCAATTCAGGTTCATATTCCATCGGATAGGCCCGCGGTTGCGCGCGACATCGAGTTTCGCCGTCTGAGAATAAAATCACAGTTGAATGTCACAAGTGAAATATAGAAAAGATGCAAACAGGAATTATGCGAGAATCCCCTAAAAAAATCGCGCCTATTGACTACTATACTGAAATCTCGCGAATCTAACCTTCCAACAGCCAAGGTTCTGGCATGTTCTGGTCTTACATAAGCGCGCTTACGTTTTTGCCCACGGTTTTTCGAGTCTGTTGATAACTCCTCGCTCTTTCCTCGTTGCTTGTCCCTCGTTCTCTGCGACACTGGATCTCAAATGCGACAACCTGAATTGCTCGTCGACCTCAGAATTATCGAAACTACTTGTTTGCTCGGGCTGCTCCACGGCCCATTAGTGCGTTTAGCAAAATCTCAGGCTCATTGCACTTAACCTCTAACCTTCATATCAGCTGCTCTAAAGGATGTCAAACGGTTTCCTGGCCCTCTCATAAGCTGGCATGCAAGCTGCACCCTCCTTCCTCACTTTCTGGGATCGGTTTGCGGGTCGTCCCCGACCCGGAGAAATTCTATGGATTTGGATTTGGAGATGGCTTGGAGGCCGAGGAATCGGACGAAGAGTATGTATCCGAGTATTCAGCGCAGAAGGTGTGGTGAATAGATCATATCCAAATCCAACAAGGCCGCTGACGATTCGGCATTATGCACAGATTGTTAATGTCACGATCGAACATGCCCAGGGCGACAAGACTGTTGAGGTTGGTAAGATCAAGATTCAAGTTATCGACATCGCAAAGACGCGTCGTTTCGGCTTTTTTGACTGCCTGGACGAGTACTCCCATGTGAGCCCCGGGAATCCATTCCATCTGTGCTGTGTCGTACTAACTTCAACTAAAGGAGCTCGGGAAGTTGGCTCTCCAGTTCGACGGAAATGGTCGTCTTCGTCCCAACGCTGGATGCTGGCGCCCTGCGGACTTCAGAAACGAAAACCTTCTCGTCTACTTCAAGGAACTTATGATCGAGGAGACGTGGAGAGGAAAGGGTTTGGGAACGTGGCTTCTCCCGAAGCTCTTTCATCTGAACGAGTTGAATGGAGCCAACTTCATGTTCACCTGGCCTACGGTATTGACCTACCTGGAGCCCCCCAGTGTGAACGGGATGTTCGGCGACCCAACACCTACTGAACAGGCAGATTGGTTAGCAAAACGCGATCGCATTATCAGATTCTACCAGAAGGCGAGACTCCTCGTTGTCTCGTATCATTGACATTGACAATAACAAACCGATAGGCCGGCTTTCGTCGTCTCGCCAACTCTCATTTTTTCTGTCTGGCAAAACGAACCATGCACCCTTCCCACTCAATCACCATCGATGCGGACGCAGCGTTCCAAGAACTACCCCCGGCTGATACAGAAGAGGAAGAAAGGCGCAGATATTTCGCGTACCGTTGACGTGGGTTAATTTGTGTATGCGGCACGGCCGCTTTCTGGTACCAAAAAAATAATTTCATTCGATGACGAAAAAGAATGCGAGTTTTCTTTTCACACGCCTATATCCGCTGCGAACTTGGGGCCTTTTAAAGTCGACCCACGGGAGTTTCCGAACTCTGCGGGTGAGGAGCCAAATGACACTGAAATAGTGTCCAGGTATGTTAGTATGCTCAGTTCCCTTTGTGTGCACAGTGTATCTCCTAAGGAGTTTTAGTGGCCGAAGGTTGGCCCAACGGCGCTATCCTCAGCGTTCGTCGGTTTAGATCGGCCGATTTCATGTAATACGATTACTCATCCAAAATTCTTGATCAATCCAACGCGCAATCATCCATACATTCCCGCTCACAATTCCCGGGCCCACACCAACGATCCTCGGCTTATTAATGCTACTGCATTCGTTCCTAAGGTGCTTTCAAAGCCTAGAGGAGGAGGAGGAGGTATATTATACTGACGCGGTCTCACAATTGGAACAGCCAGTTTACTATGTAGAACCCTGGTATGTTGTCATTGCTTATCGGCCGCCCCGTCGCATGCGCGGCTAGTGAATGGAGTCATTTTGATTTTTTGAAGTTCTAGGTTCAACATCATGTCCTGTTCGTCCGATTCGACTCGGGAGGGACTCGATTGCGTTCTGGCATGCTCCTGAAGTTATAGTATTGACCAGCAGGCCTTCGTTTCCCTGGCAGTGCTGATACTCATTAAATCCGACCAGGCCAGACCCCGTCGGATTTAAATATGGCGACATCGATGTGAAAAGTCTCCGACGGCGATTCGACAACAAGTACCCAGGGCGCACAGTTTACCTATAAAAGACGCGCGCTCCTGCGCGAGATATAAGTCGCGGTCCCCACAACAAATGGCTGGTCCTCTACCTGTGTACTCGCCATCTGCTCCTTCCCCCATATATTCGGTGACGCCAGGATCCAATGAACACATCCTGCAACGTATGCCGCTACCTGGCTATTCTCGCTTAACCGGGACGTTCATACGAAACGCGCGCATTATCACGTTGGTCGTCGACGGCCGAAGGAAAATATTTGCCGTTGCCGTTTTGGGCGAGGCGCGTTACTCAGTGGAAATGTGCTTGTCCACTCCTACGAAAGAATCACCGCTGTCAAAATCAAGGTTAGAGTCTCTCGTTGTATGAATCAAAAAATTAGCCTCATATCCAAACAGCTCGAAGGCATCCTTGAGTCACTCAGTCCTTCCCGTGGCTGTTCGAGCTTGAAAATCGTTGCTAAATATTCCTCCTTGTACGTCCAAGAAGGCTCGCAGAGGCGGTGCCCTACCGCTATCCCTTTCTCGCTCAGATTTCTGCCCACATTCAACAACAATGGCGCTCAGTATCCCCTCCCGCCCTTCTGCGACATCGCACTTCCCCATTGCTCCTTCTTGAAATGTACTTATTCTCTGACAGTAACCGTCATCGCCGCCCTGCACCGATCCGTATTGTCCTCAGCTAAAGAAAAGAGGTAAGACACTCATGACCATGGAGTGAGAAATTCACTGATTACCGTAGCCTTTCTATTGAACTAGAACACCGCCAGCGTACTCGTCCATCGCGCCCCAAGATCTCGTTGTTCTCTACCATCGCAACGTGCCCAGAAGAATGGTTGCAAATCCCTGTCGCCCTGACCGCTGGCCCCGATTTAGACCCTTCCGATTGCGACGTACGCTTCTCATTTCCCTAACATTGAGCCTGTGTACCGGCTTTTTTGTTCGCAGCTCTTCGTCCCGTCGGTCGGCGTCTTCGGGATTAACGAAATAATCCCGTTTCATCTGCAACTGTCTGGATCAATCCGATCTATTCGAAAGCTTGTGCTGCAATCGAATCCGGAGGGAGGAACGCACAACCAGACAATTCGGGTGCATTTTCTACGGCAGATCAAGGTCAACGCCGGTACAACGAAGATAAACACGATCCTTGGGAGGGTTCGCTTAGGTCTCTTCCGCCGGCCTTCCCGGACCTTTCTTCCTCAGACCTTCAAACACACGATTAACTGGGAAGGTGAACTACAGCTCCAGGATCTCGCTACTCCGACTTTCGACGCCGGCACCTTCGGGGTGATGGTAAGTGCCCAATACCAATCGTCTTGTTTTTTCTCATAGAAACCCGCAGTATCTAATTGCTGTGGAATTGAGTCCACCAAATATGGACGCGGCCTATTTTAAGTAGCTTTTATATTGGCGGCTAATCCCGGGCCGCAGCTTTTCAACTCCGCCCATCATCTCGTCGGCCACCATCTGGGAGTCCCCCCGCGATCTATTCCCTTCTATCGGGGCTGCCCAGCTTCCTTCAATCCTCCTTCACAGCTGCAGCTTATTTTTAAACTGGCCATAGTATGTGATGCCGAAGCTCCTGCTAGTGCAAGTATCCGCCCTGGCACAACTGGCTTGCACCGTCGGAAAAAATCCTGCTGCAAAAAAATAACAACAATCGATATTCACAAGAGCGGAAAGGCTTGAGTGCTATATATGATGGGGTTTTATCCCAGGGTCCGTCGTAAACTGTTCAATGGACGTCCGCTATATCTGCCAGTGAACTCTCCGCCGTCGCTCGTGCCTGCCGTATTGCTTATCTCATACTACCCCTCTTCTCGATCTTCTGGGAGTTGTATCAACTCTTCCTCGGACTAAGTAGGTGTGAATTTGGGGCCAAATGTTTTAAACCCCCGATCCTTCTTCCCTGCAAAGAATCGCGTAGAAAGCTATATGAATCGATTGCAATGCCCTTTCCGACACATTTTTCATCCTTGCATTGATAGGTCTGTGCTCCCTGGTCTTCATGGCGACGAACTCTCACCCTGGCAGTGAGTTGTCCCTCCCACGTAGAATCAGACCTGATATTTCATTACCGTAGTTCCTCGCCCCACTCGTCTTTCAACAATTCCGCCGATTTTGAATGTACCTACCGAAATTTTACGGGAGATTTTTAAACGCTGTCTTGATCTCCGCTATCCTCATGTGCAGCCCTTTTCGTCGACGGAGGCCCCGATGCTCCTTTGCGGTGTATGTGGGTTGTGGCGAACCATTGCCATTTCTACGCCTGAGCTATGGGCCAATCTTTCGGTGTCCGTTGGGCGAAACACCGCCGGAAAGTCGAAGCCGTCCCTTCCGCTGGTGAAAATTTGGATCGAAAGATCCGGTTGCCAGCCACTCACCCTCGTCCTCCAAGATTTCGGTCTTCCGTCCGGTAGCGCCGATGTCGCCAGCGATCTTCTCGCCACCTTTTTGCCCCATATTCACAGATGGCAGAGCATCACCTTTACTCTTCCAAACCACACCCTCCCCGCGTCATTGACAGCTCCCGAGTTTCCGTACGGAAGTGCTTCTCATCTCCAGATAGCGAAACTCGAGTTTGGCATCGACGCCTTCCATGCCGGTGACACCGCAAATAACTGGACTTTCGAGGCTTCTCATATCTTCCTCCCAACTTCACACTCTTTACTGGCGCAATGACCCATACACCCTCGAATTCCTTGACATTCGCTGGGCACAGCTGACAGTTATCGACCTCATTCCTTTCTGGACTCCACTGTCTCAAATTGTACGGGTCATGCGAAAAGCTTCGCGACTTCGCAGTCTCTCCTGCTTCATTACTGAGGCCGAGACACACGACATCGGGGCACCACTTGTCCTGCCTGATCTTGTGATATTGTGGATCGGGACGGATGTTGATATTAGTCCGCTATTTCAGCGACTTTCCCTGCCTTCCCTCCTGAAAACCAACGTGTTCTGCGCGAATCTGGTGGTTCCGCAGACGGACGTTGTTCGATGCATCGCTCGGTCGGGCAGTCTGGTCAATACTGCGATTTTTAAAACACTACGGATCCCTAAAGCCGATCTCATTACATTTCTACGCTCTTCACCTTCCCTCCACCTTTTGGAAATTTCCAACAATGGGGAGGCCACTATCACCGATGACATTCTTACCATGCTCACAGCCAGTGACGCCCGTTGCCTCTGCCCTAACCTGCAAATCATCCGATTCCTCGAGTCTTCTGTATCTGCGGATGACGGCTTGCTAGCAGATATGGTCGCGTCTCGGCGGGCGGATATTCATGGAGCTTCCCCCGCAGCACCTCTTTCTCGTCTCGTCGTCCACTTTTCGGACGCTGATTTGTCCAAGCACGCGGAAGATATCCGTCGTCTTACAGACCTTGGAAAGGTCGCGGGCCTCCGGGTTTGGATTAACGAACCCGAAACTGCGTAGGCCTTTCCTTTTGCATACGCTCCACGACAGCCAGGCACACGGTGCCAGTTCGGTGGTCGACCTTTCTTAACGTTCCCGTCCCGATTAGTCCAGATTCATATCCACGCTGTATAAATACTACTGCGCAACGTCTTCCTTTATCAACGTGCCAACAATAAATTCATTGAAAAAAATAACACGAGCGGATTACGACCTGGTACTTCTTGCAGGGTTGAATGCCAAGAGGTACGTCTCTGTACTATTTGCAGTTATCCAGCTGTTCTACTTCATAAATCAATGTCTGTCTGAAGCCTTCAAACTCCGCTCAGACTTCTATTCTACTCTTTCTAAACTAAACGTCTGTTAGAAGCGGGGTGATGATTCAGAGTGACTCACCGAGAGTCACTGAGACGAAGTACCGGGGCGCGAAGGCACGCCCTTGTATCCTTTAAATTTAGTTGACGATGCGATGCGATGTTACGGGGTTGGACGACAAGAGGTACGTACTAGTCCAGGTGAATGAACATCCAATGTGTGGAGGATTTGGCCGCCGGATCCGGCGAATCCGGCGGATGGCCTCGTGAAGGATTCCCCTCCACCTTCAGGGATGGATTTTGGATCCTTCATGATCTGCCCTCCCACCTTCACGCCAATATTACGTTCCTTAAGGATATAGTGCGCGATATTTCACGCGCCGCTCCTATCCTTCAAGGTCTTCTGCTTGTGCCTTCACGTGTACTTCCAACCTTCAAAATGGGGTTTATATCTGGTTCTTCTGCTGGAATTTAGTTGACAATGCGATGGTAGTCGGATGAGATTAATCATCAACCGCGGTGGCCCGGTCGAGGAACGTAGGACTCGCCGCATTAAGGAGCACGCCGTTCCCCGACGGCGACCTCTAAAGCCTGCGAGGTCATTGGCGCGTGGCAGAAACACGCCCTTGGCCGGGAAGCTGCGCGGTTCGTCGTACGAAATGCACGCCTCGGTCTGCGGCGTATAGGTACAGCGTCGACGAGCAGTTCAGCAGAAATCCAAATCAAGAAATGATGACGTCACGCGCTCCAGCTTGCTCCCAACAACCACTTAGACCAAACTCAGACTGCCCGCCCTTCGCTCCGACACCCACACATCTATTAGAAATCTAGAATCTTAGAACCACTACGCGTCTACAATGCCTAAAGTGCGGTTTCTATTATGTTGTAACAGCCAGCTCATCCCGTCTCACAGATCACCACGCTTCTCTTTGACTGGTGCGACTGTTCACAGCCTCCACTATCACACTTGAGCTCGTTCTCATAAAATTTTCTAGCGATAATACCCTAGTATTAAGTGAAACGTTAGCTTTCGAAGCCTGTGCAGAGCTCGCGAACGAAATCCTCGCCTCGCAGGACATCCCCGATCGCTACACCGGGCACGCCCTGTTCACGGAGTTCGTCGGCCAGAACTTTCGCGGGATGAGTAGGTGCCTCATTCTGAACCAAATTCAAGGCTGAGTTATGCTACAGTGAGTTCGCTGCAGCAGAAATATGCGCTCAAGCTCCCCCCGGCCGAATTCGACGCCTACGTCACCCGCGAGGAGGACCAGGTCATTGGGAAGATCCGCGCGGCGCTCGAGCCGTGTGCCGGGGCCGACACGGAGCTCGCGCGTCTCGCCGCTGCCGAGCGGTTCGATATGGCTGTTGTGAGCTCAAGCGCGGGTCGCCGGGTCGAGGCCAGCATTGACAAGGTTGGAATGGACAAATACTTTCCCCGCAACAGGATCTTCAGTGCGGCCACAAGCCTGGAAAAGCCTACGAGTAAACCCGATCCAGCGATCTATCTGCATGCGTGCAAAGTAATGGGGAAGCAGCCCGGGGAGTGTGTTGCCATCGAGGATAGCAAGAATGGAACCTTGAGCGCTGTGCGCGCGGGGATCCCTACTGTGGGCTATGTGGGCAGTTACGAACCGGAGCAACAGGAGGCGATGAGGACTGTGTTAAAGGAAGCAGGTGCAGACCCTATTATGGTGGATTGGTCTGAATTTTCGGCCTGTTTGGAACGTATAGAGCAGCGTTCTTAGGAATTTTGCAGATAGAAATGTACATGGCTGCAGCAGGAACTCGATGAATATTTTCCGGTCAATGAGGTCCGAACTCTCGCCTTCACGTCGTCAAACACTCCCCGGTACCTTCAAACTTTTTGTAACTACAATAAACACAGCCAAAGTTGGTGGTGCGGGACCCACGCGGCGCCAGTCCCTTAGTCTCTTATAAACAGACACTACAACAATTCTCGCTCGTACCTCGCGTGTTGTATCCCTCATACTCCGACTCAAACGTTTACAACGAAATGTCCACCGATCGACCTCCGGGTGAGCTGTTGCTGGGAGAGCACTTCTGGCGTGACCACCAGATCTGGCTCGAGGAATGCGGTTACATGCTGCGAGATCGTTATAAACCTGATTGGATTCCGTCCTGGCGCGGAAGAGCACAAGACGGCACAAGACGAAAGGATCGCCTGGATGGATGCTAGTGACGGAGACCCGGTCGCAAGTCTTCTTGGTGCCGTCATGATTTTGTGCACTAACCTTTCCATAGTCCGGACCAGTACTGGATACCGTCCGAATCCGAGACGATACTGACGTCGCACTCAAACGCCTCAGAAAAAGCATCCACATCATGGAAGTCATCGGGAAGACCATCGGAAAATTTGTGGAGCTTGAAATTGGCTTGTTCTTCTCCTCCGATCCGCTTGCAAAGGACCCCCGCAATCACTGTGTCCCGATCCTTGAGGTTCTCTAGGTACCTGACGATGACGATTCCATTATAATTGTGATGCCGTTTTGCGCCCATGCTAGGACCCACGTTTCGACACCTTCGGTGAAACTATCGACTTCTTTGGGCAAAATCTTCGAGGTGACTACCCAACCGTTATTTCTTTCTTTTCCAACATGCTAACGTTTTCCCGACAGGGCGTTAAATTTATGCATGACCATAATGTCGCCCATAGGTAAGTTTGATCTTGCTCGCATCTCATATGGCCACTCAAACCTGTCGTGTATAGGGATTGCACCCGCAACAACATAATGATGGATCCCGCGAAAATGTTTCCAGACGGCTACCATCAAATGGAAACGGGACTGATCCGGTAGGGACAAATTTTACACTCGCACACAGCGCCCGCCAAAGTACTATCTAACTGATTTTGGAGCCTCTCGAAAGTATGCCACCAGGGATTTTCCCCCACTCGAAGGGACCATCGAAGGTGGTGGCAATCAAACTGTGCCAGAATTCGAGGTGAGAGAATTTCGTATGCGGAACTAGATTCTGAGAGCTTAGTGACGTGAACCCTGTGAAAAACTGCTCGGATTCGAGTTCATGAGGGCCTTGGTGGACGACATGGTGGCTAAAGATCCCGCTCAGCGCCCTCCTATGGACGAGGTTGTTGTGCGATTTGCGACCATTCGAGCTAATCTGAGATGGTGGAAATTAAGATCGCGCGTCGCTAAACAGTCGGATTTCCCGTTGCTCCGCAGTTACAAGCACTGGCTCCGACGGGTTACATTCTACGCCTGCTATTCCTTGTTACTGCGACAGTCTCCCATAAATCTCTGGCCAAAATTTGTTATCCACTCTGGAGATGTAATAGCGATCCATGTTCAACCTTGGAATTCAACCTTGGGATTCGTAACTCGTTGATAATAGTAATACAGTGGCCGTCTAAGGTCTAACAGCAGTGAGAATATTACAGGTGGTCCATGTACTGTATCCGAAGGCAATGACGCAAGACTGGTTTAGTGATAGTGATTTAGAGTTGAAGCAATTAAATACCTCTTCTCCTGCTTGAACTCACGTGACTAATGTTCAATTCTCGGATGTCGGTGCGGTGATCCGACCAGCGCTTGCGGCGAACCAGAATGGCACCATTTATTATAGCTCCTTGTTTCCTCCAATGTCCGTCTCAATACTGTCCTTTTCTTTTGCCCGCGCCCGCTGAGCCTCAATAATAACGTGGAGTCCAGTCGCCCAAACTTACTCCACTGTCACAGTTCACTTTAGTACTAGTCCAAACTCTCTTCAATGGCCAAGGAATCCCATGAACGTATGGAGGCAGAAAAGCGATCCTAGGCCGCATTGCGCTCGGATTCCGGCGAGCAAGCTGATGTCTAGTGAATGCTTCTGGCGAGATCACCAGCCTTAGCTGGAAACCCGGGGCTACAAGCTGCGACCTCGGTATTTCCCTGACTGGGTTGCATCGTGGCTAGGGGCTTCTACGCATCGCAATAAATGCGAAGATGGCCAAGTAGCAAGGGTAAGATCAACTGTTATTGTTTCACCGAGCTCATTGCGTCCCGTCCCGACAGACAACCATCGTTATGGATGCTACGCGGCTGTCCGATGGAACATTGGTCAGTTTGAAGCAAATTAAAGCTTCGAAGCATCCGAATGAGGTGGAAATATGCGCCTTGTTTACTGCCGAGCCCCTTATGTCGGATCCTCGAAATCATTGCGTTCCGCTGTATGGAGTTCTCTAGGTACCTGACGACGACGACATGATACTCATAATCATGCCGTTCCTCGCCGACTGGGATACTCCTAAATTTACACGATTGGGGAGATCGTCGATTTTTGCGGCCAACTTATCGAGGTTTGGCTCTCCCTGGACATTCAGTTTGTGTTTAACTGTACCCCAGGGCTTACAAGTTATCCACAACCACAACGTGGCGCATCGGTGCGGTCATTGCCTCATTCTCGATGGCTTAATTTTGACATTGTAGAACAGGGATTGCAAAGCTAATAACATCCTTATGGACTGCGAGCCTTTGTATCCAGAACCTAGGCATCCAATCTACCCCGACATGAAGCGCGACTGGAGCGGCTGGGTCAAGCACCCAACTCGCACTCAGCGACCGGTCGGTCAAGTACTACATCATCGATTTTGGTTTATTTCGACAGTATCCCCCTGACGAGCCTCGTCGTCCAATGGACAACCCAGGGTTCGATGGTGACCGTACCGTCCCCGAATTCCAAACTGGCGACCTTTGCGACTCTTTTGCCGTCGATATATACTGTCTTGTAACACCTTCCGAGAAGCATTCACGCATGTAATTCCGAGGTTCCTTGCACAAAACACACCTGGCTTACGAAATTTCTGCGCCCAGCGTTCTATGTTCGGGCCCGAGAAGGGCTTGTTTTTTTGCTCCCGTTGATCGAGGACATGGTGCAAGATGATCCCAACCTGCGTCCGACAATAGATGACGTTGCCGAAGAATTCGCTCGTATACGATCTCGGTTGCGTTGGTGGACGCTTCGTGCTCGTGTTGCAGAAAAAGACGAGGCAGCTGTGTTGGGATTTGTCTGTTCTATAATTCATAGGACGAAACAGGGACTTGTGGGCGGCTGCTTGCAAATTCCTTTTCCATTACCTAGTGATGGTCTAATTTAACTTGGAACGACGCAACACCTGGGTGCCCTGGACAGTACCATCGATCAACTAGAGTAGTAGAAGTGCAAGATTTTGTTGTACTGACGGATCAATAATAATAATAAAAACGGAGGATGGTTCTACGGGAGCCCCAATAATACTTAGATCGTAGTCCAAACAACCACGGAGGATTTGAGGCCAGAAACAAATCATAGTGGCATTTATCGTCTTGCACTTCCGGCAATTAGGACGAGGCTGTACCTCGGTGACTTCTTTGTGCATTTAATTCGGCTTCAGAAATTAGGCTAACCTGGATTTTTCATCTCCTTACGTTGGAAATACTGCCTGCAAAAGCCGAAGCCAACAGGATCTTTACTGAAGCTGAGAAAGTGCCATCAAATATCTTGCACTTCTCGGCGATCAATAGTCGACAAGCCCCGGTGTGATTTACAAAATCAAGCGCCATCTTTTACCACAGCGAGCCCAGCCCGTCGCCAGCTCGCAGGATGTTCGGTCATGAAGCAAATGCTTGGCGGAGAGGTGTACAGACGACAAAGGTAAGTACACTGTATAGTGATGCAGAGTGGGACATAGCAAGTAAAGCAAAGAGATGATGTGATGTAGGAGCGGATGGTGGGGGCGTAGATAGGACCAGTGAGATGATGTCAATATACAGAAATAAGGAAAGGAAATCCAGCCGAGAGATAAGAGATATCAAGTCCTACCGCCGCGTGCTCGCGCGCGTTGACCGCCGTGTGCCCGCCGGGGCCTCGTCGTCCACTTTCGCCTTGACCTTGCGTGTGCTGGTGGGTGCGCGCCCCCCGCGCTTCGGCTTCGGCTTGCTCGGCGTCCCCGCCGCCTCCCGGCTCGTGGTCGTGCTCCGGCCTTTCTTCCGCGTCGGCGCGGGTGGCGTGTCGCTGATGCTGCTCAGCGGGCTGCTCGCGCTGCTGGCCTCCGCGGGCTCTTCCTCCGGCAGCGGCGTCAGCTCCGAGTGCATCCGCTTGTTCGGGCCTTTCCCATTCGGCGTCGGCGCTGTCGGCGTCGCACCGCTTCCACTCGCGCTCCCATTCACCGGCGTGTCACTCCCATTCGCCGGGCACGCCGGCGCGTACAGGTCGTCGTCGTCGTTCTGCGACTGCGACTGCGCGTAGTTGACCATCTCCCACGACGGCTCGACGATCGGATTGCCCAGCTCGACCGCGCGCTGGAGGACCTCGCTGCGGCGTTGCAGCGCACCCTTCTTGTGCAGAGTCAGTCCTGGCGGCGTGTTTGATGGCGGCGTCAGCCTGCCCTCTTCGTCGTCGGCGGTGTGATACACCTCGCCGTTGGAAGCGGAGGGCAAGATGGCGTTGCTGCTACCGCTGAGCTGCAGGTGTTCGAAGCCCTGGCTCACGGAGTCCGTCTCGCTGGGCGCGACGAAGCTCAGCTGGTCGGCATTGCGCATCGAGACGTCCTCTGACGGGTTGTTCGAAAGCGTAGTGCTATCGGTGCCATTGGCGATCCGCGGGTAGTCGATATCGTAGACGAATTTATAGTCTTTGAGCCACTGGTGGTCCAGCGCGTCACGGAGCGTCATCCGTCGTTGCGGGTCAAAGTCGAGGAGGCGGTGCATAAAGTCGATAGCTGTAGCAAGAGCAAGCCAGTGAGCGCCGGACGAGAAGCGTAGATGGGTATGCGAACAAACCTTCATCGGAGACACCATAATACCCCTCTTCGTCGTTGCCCCATTTAAGCATCTCTACCTGCGTCCAGTCGATAACTCGGTCTCTTATCCGTGCTTTGAGGTCCTCTACCGATGTTTCAATAAAGGGGTTGGTGTTTGTCAACCTACAAAGACTTGTCAGCATGGTCCATGGAGACAATGCACACCATACATGGAAAACAAAATGACGCCGACGCTCCAGCTGTCGACAAGGGAGTCGTAACCACCGTTGCCGTTTTCTTGCGTAACGACCTCTGGGGCGAGGTACGAAGGCGTTCCGCACATCGTCTAGGGGCATTGAGATACAAACAAAGAGAGCTGCGGTCAAGTACATACCTTGAGCATAGTCATGCTGTCGACGATCTTCGCCAGTCCGAAGTCCGCGACTTTCACGATCGGCGGATTCTGTTTTGTAAGAAGGACGTTCTGGTGGGCTTGGTTAGATAGAAAGAGGACAACGAAGACAAAGAGATCCCACCTCGGGCTTCAAGTCGCGGTGAGTGATGCCTCTGGCATGTATATACGACAACGCCTGGCATAACTGGTAGGTGATGTGCTGCGTCATGGGCTCGCCTTTTAAGACCATGAGCACCGTTACAGATGGTATGAGTGAAGCTCACTTAGGCCATTGTTCGTCAGGATGAAATCTAAAAGATCTCCCCCTTCTATGAGTTCGAGGACGAGGTCTGTGCGACGCATGTGAGCGTTGGGTACGGAAATGAATCATCGGCCGTACCGATGCTCCCGTTTGCGTTCCAGAAGACTTCTCTCAGCATGCAGATGTTTGGGTGGCGGAGAGTCTCCATTATGTTGATCTCACGACTGGAGGTCTTGTTGCGGCCGACCCGAGCAGCCTCTGATGCTGTCGTTGGTGGTGCACCTTGACGTTTGGTCTAGAGTATCCTCAGCAGAAGTAACTTATGATAAAGATGGGTCGCTCACCTCGTGGATGACTTTCACCGCAACCCATTCGCCCGACTTCATATGAAGCGCTTTGTACACTGTCGCGAACGAGCCCTTGCCCAGCTCGACCGACATGTCGTATTCTTTGTATATTGCCCGTTTTATGACTCCCGACACGAGGTCGCGGAATACGAAGCCTAGACGTGAGTTAGAGCCCATTTGAAAGACCTGCGGCGATGAACGACGCACGGTAGTCAAAGAGGCCATTCTGGTCCCTGCAGATCGATGCGACGCCAAAGGCGACCTCGTTCCCGTCTTTGAGTATACGCTGTTGCCCTTTGCCGATTTTTACGCCGTTGATCTGCGAGGTGTGCCGTCAGCAGTTACGCGCCCAAAGGTCCTGGAGCACGCACGAAGGTACCATTGCTGGATATGTCCTCAATGGTGACGACTGAGTTGGCGTTTTCCAAGCCATTCCACCGTATAACCGCGTGGTGGTTGCCTAAACGCATCAAGCCGACGTCCCACGACGCACTCAGCAGCCACTCACTAATTTTAAATCCCGGAAAGATGACGTTGCTAGCAACATTACGTCCGATAGTGACTTCGTGCATGTTTTTGTTGAGTTCGATGCGCTGAAGGGTGGTGCTTAGACACGGGTTGAGGTAGCCCCATAGATTGTCCGTAATTTCAGCCGATTCCGGCTGTGACAGCGGCTGGGTGTGGACCTGGTCGTCTTCTTGCGTCTGCTGTTGATCGTCGTACGCGGCAGGGTCGTCGTACATGGTGGGAGGAGGAGGGAGGGCGAGAGAAAGAGTCTGAGACAAAGAAAGGCAATTACAAGGCTCTAAGCTTGATGGGGAAATGAAAGATTGGCGCCAACACTGGGCCACACGTGAGCGAGGATCGTCCTTAACTTGGTTAGTTCCACCACCTCGAGACCGAATCTAGCCGGGATAAGGTGAAGTTGTAGCCTAAAACCTTTGTCTCTTTTTAAGGCACCCTGAACTCAGCTCTGGTTCAACTTTTACTGGTGACCTCCTATTCCGCTAAGACCCCTTTGAGCTATTTCTAGCGTTATCCTGGGGTTATCTGACATACAGTTCCGAACGGAAGTCAACATTTCTTTCCAAGAATAACAGTGACGGCAGCCATTTAAAAATGGTGACGACAGGACACCGACCCTGCAAGAACTGGAGCGCTATGCTCAAAGACTCGGGGTTCCTTCAGGCAGAGTCAGGCCTCTTAATGCGCCCACGACGAACGGGCGAATTGTTTGGCAGCATCCGACCGCCGCCTTCCGCTTTCTACAATTCCTGTTTTGATCGGCGTACACTGAAACAAAGTCTAGTAGATGGTGGCGAGATGGAAGCGCCCACAGAACACTTATATCTTGAGTCATCCACTCATCCGGACCCACAACACACAAACCACGTCTTCTAACAATTGGAAGCGTTCGGGTTATTATCGCTGCCAAACTCCCTCGCGCAACTTGTCATGAAGAGCCTCAGAGGAGGCGGGGGATCGCGGTGAACCCCCGCGGAATTCGGCAAAGGTCAAGTAAAGTCTTCAGCGAATACTCATTGGTGGAGCCCTTTGCGAAGCATTCCTGTGGTGTCAGGCCTTCCGTTCGCAATTCGAGGGCCCCGTTAAACGGGACCCGGTTCGAGCCAGGTGTTTCAAGAGTCATAATATTCACCCAGATAACCGGGGATGCTTATGTCGCGTAGTCAATGTCGGGAACGCGCTCACGCGTCGCTCAGAGCGCTGTTTGTTTGTGTTTAGAACAGAGCGTTTAGGCTTCCCAATGGCTTAGGCTTTGTCTCCCAGACCTCCACTTCCGCATCTTACTCTGTCCAGCGGCCCATGGAATGGTGGACCGGCCGTAGCACTATCCCCCCACATATCAGCCATGAATAAATTCACCGCCATTACAGATTCTTGGACATCTGCCGGGCTCCAGCTCCATGCCAGATCCAGCGTCGCCAGATGTACTGAGTTCAGGTATTCAAGGCGCAAGAAATCTCGTTCTTTATGATCGGCCCATCTCCACAGGACGCCTTCATCCCTGCGAAAGAAAGAAAGCTGTGTTTTCGCGATTGTCCTGACCTTGTTTTCTAGATCTGTATTTGTATCACCCACCTAGGAGTGGGGAATCGTGATATATGCCTCGCGGTATGCAGTGTCTTTGTCTGTACCGGCAGTGCCTCATTGCCTCTTTGTAGTGTGTTCCCAGACCTGCACTCCAATGTTCTTCCAAGGGGGATTGTCAAAGCAACCCGTATCTTTCAACGCAAATGCAGAACTTGACAAAGGGACGGTCCTGGCGGTGTTCATACACGCGGTGGGGCCTTCTTGCGCTTCCCCATCGAGCATATTACAGCCGGGTTCTTTCTTGTCAAAAAGTTAAAAGGACAAAGGGATTCGAATGTTCCGCACTTTACTTTTACCGCCATGGAAGACCCTACGGTTATGGACTCTGAAGACATCGAGCACGTCCCCGAGACGCAAGAGCAGCGCCAGCCGACCCCTCCACCTACCGCGGAGGACAATCCCAATCTGTGGGGCTGCCTCCAACGCTATCCAGGCAACCGTCTCGTCCCTCAGCAGCGTTATGACCTCTACAAAGACCGTCCCGAGGTGACAATCGGCCGCGACCCTCGGAACACCATCTGCATTCCGAACAGCACAAGTGAGTGGCTCATGCTTTGTATCACGATCTAAGAGGCTGAAGGAACGTCCGTTAGTGAGTAAGTGGGGTTGTACCGGCTCGGGACTACGCGCTGACGGTACGAAGGCGCATTCCATGCCAAGATCCGTTGGGGCGGCGTGCAAAACGGTGTTTCACAGGTTACGATAGAAGACAACGCGTCGAAGAATAGGACCTTTGTGCGTGTTTCAAAAAGCACACGTCCCTAATGCTTACATCTATTCAGGTCGAGGGCGCCAGAGTCAGACCGGGCATACCGCGCACACTGAAGCACGAAGCCGAGATATCATTTGCGATGCCCCAGATACCACCACCAGGAAATACCACTATGCAGGACTTCCGTGCGCATCTCCTCTTCTTGTTTGGCTTGCTGCTAAAGAATGTGGGATAGGATTCATATACCACGACCTCGCATCTCCGAAGCGCGGAGTATTAGAAGACTATCAGCTCCAAGAGGAGGTCGGCTTTGGCTGCTTCGCGCGAGTGTACAAAGCATACAATCGGCAAGGCAACCTCTTTGCGGTGAAGTCTATCAGCGGGGTGCGTGTTATCTAATCCCGCACGGCATCCTTCCTCGCTGATATGCTGCGTATAGGACAACAGCCTCAAATTGCGGTGGAATACGGAGGGGCAGACTATGACCTCGCATGAGATTTCTGTGAAGCGCGAGATTGATATTATGAAGAAACTCGACCACCCGAACGTGTGCCGCTTGCGAGACCACTTCTGGAATGCGGATGGGAGCATCGGTTTGTCTTCTGTAATCCTTCCACGCAAGCATTGACGTTACCCATGTAGACCTCGTCCTCGACTACATTGCCGGCGGCGATCTCTACACATTCATTAACCGCTACAATGGTCTAAGTGAGTCTCGGTCGTCTCCCATTGGTGGTCTCTCACCACACAATCGTAGGCGAAAGAATGACCAAACACTTGATGAGACAGCTCTGTGAAGCGCTGGCTTTCATTCATAGCAATAACATCACTCACCGCGACTTGAAGCCTGACGCACGTTCATCGCTCTTTCATGTCTCCGACTTAGCGAAACATGACCCACAGAACATTTTACTCACGACGGACCGGCCACCTGTCCTGAAGATAGCTGACTTTGGCCTGGCGAAGATGGTTGATTACACTACTAGGCTCCAGGTACCGTTTCGCTTTGTCACTTGTCTGTCGATACTCACGCCATAAGTAGTCGATCTGTGGCACACCCATGTATCTGGCCCCGGAGTTCGTTTTGCACATGTTCCATCAAACCGGGTACCACATGCACATCGATTGTTTCGCGGCTGGCGGAATATCGTACAACTGGTTTGTTTTTGTGTTTTCTCTCATTCTTTGTTGGCTAATTCCCCGCAGCATACGGGCCATGCGCGCCATTTACTCAGATTTGCCGGAGGGACCTTATCTTCTCGAGCATGTTAAACTAGACAGGACCATCGATTGGGCTTCTCTCGATCACCACATCCTCTCGATAGACCAAGAAGGATACCCTGTGTATCTCAGTTCTGAAGGTATCTATCATTCTATATACTACTCGCCATTCATCTCTCATCACATCTTAATCAGGCCGACGTTTCATACGTGGGCTCATGGATATCGACCCTAAATCCCGCATGAATATGTCTGAGGCCTTGGAGCACGCCTGGTTCCACTTCGACCAAGCGGACTCGTACATCCCCCCGCCCATCGATGCCTGTGACGAATTGACCTCGTCCCTGCAAGACGTCACGATGCAGACGTCGGGCGCTCCGGAAGATGAGGCCGACTCGCGCGACGTGACGCCCAACACAAGCCGGCGCAACGCAACAATCACACCCGCCCACCTTTTCCCGCAGGAGGCGGAGCTCGCGGCCCCGGGGCTGATGCTGCTCCAGAACAAGGGCCGGGCGCTGGAGCGGCAGCGCGACGTGCTCGAGCGTGCGCGGCAGAGCCAGCAGCTGCCGTCGCGGGAGGTCATCCAGCAGGCGCAGCTGGCGGCGGAGGCGGACTCCCTGCGCGGCGCGGAGGTGTGTGCGGAGGCCGGGCCTAGCGGTGCAAGTAAACGGAAGCACTCGGCGCTGACGCCGCCCGCGGGGGACACTGGCACTGCACGGAATACCCCATTGCGTAACCAGGCGTCCCCAACGCCCGAGCCTTTGATGAAGAAAGGAAAGAACGTGGACCCGGACGAAATGGACTTCTCACCTGGTAAGAAACGGCTCGGACGGCGGCGGTAAGGAATGCCGTTGACGTCAACGCGCTAACGAGGAGGCTCGCTGTAATGTACCGCATATTCTACATGTTTTGTACCATAATTCGTTCTAGAGATCCACGGGCCAAACCGCGATGCTACTCCCACACGGAGATCCGTTCGTATCGCAAAGCGATCTGCGAAATACATATTAAGCTGTTATTGTTTCCTACGATAAATTTTGCTATTATCCGACCGGGTTGTCCAGCCTCCAGGCGCAATGTTATTTCATTTGAAAATTCTCAAACGTCGAAGTGAGTTGCTTGTTTGCTCGAGCTGACCGTCAACACCGCCACCTGGCGCACTCTCCACACCACGATGTCCTCTGTTCCATGCTATGTACCCACTGACTGGGTTTTGTAATCCTTACCTCGTCCTCGAAATCGTCTCGCCCCTACGTCGCGGAGTCAGGCCAGTCTCCTCCGAGCTTCGGATTTTCTCCGGATCTTAAGAAGTTATGAAAGCTCATCAGCGCTTCCGGCCTGTTACTTGCGAGTGGTAAGTTGTTTTCAAAAATAAATTTTCGATTATTTCTTCTCCTCACAGGCGTGTACTAGACGCACAAGTGTACCGTTTTGTGGCCACCACACAACTCGGACCCGTTGTCCGCTTGTTACATAATTACATTCATTTACGCGGTATTTTTTCAACTTCAAGCTTCATGATTCAAGGCCTCAAAATTTATCGCTGCAAGGAAAAGTATCCCACCTTGACATGCTGGAACGCGATTTGGACGCGTTCGGCTGAGAACGGAGATAACATAAGTCATCCACGTGGGCGCAAATTTCCCGATGGAGTTTCAACACCGGCTCTCAGGTTCGGTCCCCAAGTGTGGCTTCGCCGACACCATGGACGTGTCCATGAACGGCAGCAGCAATGTCTTCAACACTAGCGCGTCCGACGAAGCAGACCACACCCAACCCCTCAGCCAACCTATGGATGTTGTAGAGGATCATTGGGATCCCGATTCGTGGGCTCTGCTTATCCCGTGTGCCACTACTTCCGGCACAAAACGCGTTCGATTCCACAAGAGAGATAGACAAATCAATATCGGACGCGACGCAAAAAACCATATTGTCCTCCAATGGACCTGCATCAGTGGGACACCTGTTATGTATGTGTGGCATTACTTCAACTAACACCCTACGACTTCTAGGTGGTCAACATGCGGTGATAACTTGGAATGGTCAGGCAAACCAACATTCTGAGGTAACGATTACGGACAAGTCCGCCAACGGGACTTTCGTGAGTAGCGTCGCGCCAACTAGTGCCACGTACTCACGAAGCCTTTAGATAAACGGAGAACGGATTGGAAAAAACATGTTCCGGGTATTGAGTGATGGAAACGAGATCTCTTTCGGACTAGCAAGACCTGCAATGAATGAAACCCAACCCGAATACAGTCAGTCTCAAACCTAGTGTGCCTAAATTTTCGTTTAAACCCGTGTAGGATACATTTACCGTGACCTTGTTTTCGAGGAGAGGGAGCTATACAATAAATATGACTTATCGACTGAACTCGGGCAGGGTGCGTATGCGAGGGTCTACAAGGCGCTCCAGAGAGCGACTAGTAAATGGGTCGCTGTCAAGGTTATCCCCCAGGTGCGTCCTCGAAGTGTAGTAAATCGTTCTTGCTGAAAATATCCAAGAGAATACATCATAATCCTCCTCCCCCTACAGCTGGGACTCGGGTCTTTCGTGAGATCGAGATCATGAGGGCTTTACGCCATCCGAATATTTGTCTTCTGCTCGATGTTTTCGAAAATCCTAACAGCAGCGTCGGTATGCTTTTTCCCTTCACCTGAGCAGCCGTTCTTTCCCTGACATCCGATGTAGATCTGGTTCTCGAGTTTGTGGATGGTGGCAACCTTTTGTCATATATCAGCAGAGAGAATGGGCTCAGTATGAACTGACTTCCTTTTATGTTCTATCCGCTGACGGTCTGCAGGCGACTGGATGTCTTGCCACCTCACATATCAGATCTGCCAAGCTCTCACACACATCCATTCCCACAACATCACGCACCGAGATCTCAAACCCGAGGTGTGTGTTAAAAGCTCGAGCGCTGTGATGCTGTGTACCTAAATAGTGCTCAGAACATTCTACTCACAAAAGACAAGCCGCCAATCCTCAAAATTGCAGATTTTGGGTTGTCGAAACTCGTCGATGACGCGACCGCCCTCAGGGTATTGATCAGACCCCAGGAATCTCTACGCCGGGCTAACGTGCATCTCCAGACCATTTGTGGCACTCCTATATATGGCCCCCGAGATTGTGATGCGCCAGAGCACAGAGAGCCCGTACACCAGCGTCGTAGATAGCTGGAGCGTGGGCGTGATCATGTTTTTGATGTATGTAGATTCTCCTTCTCCTTTTCGACGTGGCTGAGTCAACCTTACAAGGTTTACTATGCAAACCCCCTTCCCTAAAGTTTCTGTCGACAGACTCAAGGGACTGTTCTTGAGTCAAACGATCGAGTGGGCGCATCTCGACTCTGGAAAGATCGAAGTTGCAAAGAAGATTTCAAAATTTGGTAAGCCATGCCTTCCTCCGTGATTCTTCGTTAAAATGTTCATAGGGAGGGCTTTCCTTGAGCGTCTGCTGGTGATCGATCCAGAGACGCGGATGTCGTTAGAAGATGCCCTGTACCATCCCTGGCTCCTGACGCACAAGCGCACCTACGAGTTAAAGTACCCCTCTGACGACCTCGCGGCCGGAGGCTCGCTTTCGTGCACCGCGTCGCTTCCTAGTCAAGGCAGCAATCCTTCAGCACCCCAACAGCGCGCAGTCACAGTGGATCCATACGCGGACGACGATCCACAGCTCCTCCAGGACACCCCGACGCGCGCAGTGACGGAAGATCCATATGACGAGGATCTGCAGCTTCCCAACGCCACGAACCTCCGCACTTCGCCGTCCGCCCCTGCCCCCCTCGAGACATTCGCGGAGATCCCAGGTCTCCAATTCGTCGCCCCGGCGTGCCCGTCAACGCCCACGGCGCAACATACTACGATGGCCGGGCTGGCAATGCTTCAACGTCCAGAAGCGAGTGGGCGGAAGCTCATCGAACCTGCGGCCGCGATACAGCAAAATAGCGAGAGCTTTATGTATGGTTCAGCGCCTGCGCTAGTGCCTGGCCCGATTGCCCCTCCTGCCGAGGTGTGCGAACCACCAGATGGCGGCGCACGGAAGCGGACATTCGCGGTCATGCACACAGCGGATAGCAGCTCGCTCAGCAGTGTGGAGTCGCCTCCGCCGGCCAAAAAGAAGGGGAAGAGCGCGAAGTCGACAAAGGCTGTACCGAAACCCAAAGGGAATCCTGCCGCAAAACCAAGTTCCTCTAAGGCGAAAGGAAAGGCGAAAGAAGTCGATATAGACAATACCACGGCAACCAGGAAGTCCAGTCGCGCCGCACGGCCGGTCAAGCGATACATCGGTTGATCTCAAATCATCTTGCAGCAAATACATCTTGGAACACATTGGTTGGAAGGGACTCAAATTGTATCTGTATCATATCATCTCGTCCGTCCCCATCTGTCCTTATTTTGTATCATATCCCATCCACACTGCACTTACCGACCTCTAGACAAGCACAGCGACACCACATGTACAATTTCCCCGTAATAATATATTCTGTCCGGTCGGTTCTCAACGGTCCCCTTTCAACCCATGTTCCTTCCGACTGAACGCGGAACCATGCCCCAACGTGGAACGCGCTCCATCTTGACACGCTCATTAATGTTGCCAAATCCACGCGTGCGAGCGACGATTCTGTCAAATGCGCAATTCACGAGGATCCCCGTACAAATACGCCATTGCCGAGGATTCCAGACGGACCAGCTGGTGGACCGGGCCTCGACCCCACATCCTTTCAAACCATCTCCATGCGGGAAATTGCCCCATTTGGCCCTCTTAGTTCCTTCAGCTCTTCATTTTGACCAGGATTCCGCCGTCGCCAACAGGGCCGAGTACGTTTTGTCCTCACCACTATTTCACCGGAATGTACAACACGATTTATTCTATTGCGGACCCATTCATCCCTCCACAACCGGGAAATCCACCAATTTTAGGGTCCTGATTTAATTCCGCCTGGCGTCGGCTAGCATTTATGGCACTGCTGACGGGCGCGCCGTGCCGTCGTCCGGCTCGCGTATTTTATGCAATTTTCCCTTGAATTAAATTGGGTGGCCCCCATAGGCTCCCTTAGGACGGCATACGCGGCGGCAAATTTTAGGGTTGTCCAATCACCAAAGCGAAATCGGGTCGCTGAGAAATGAGAGAGTGCGAGCTGGCGCATTTCTTGCGCCGCTTCAATTGCATTAATATAACAGGTCAGACAACAGCAGACAACCAGCCACGGATGCCCAACGAATATTCCGCCCATTTCGGATTCTCCTTTGAGCTGAGGTCGGGCGTGGTGGCCCCGTTGCCGTAAGGCAAGTACATAATCTTACATAACTTCGTAAGTTCAGAAGTTAATCAGAGTCGGTTCGTGATTTTTTTGGAGATCTGCTTCTTCGTTTCGTTATTCTGTCGGAGATTATTTACCTTTTCTGGATTAGCGTTTTCTGCCGCCTTGACTTGGATCAAGTTGGATGTTTGTATGGACCAGTGTGCGTGTGGATAGGCGGCGGAGATGAACGTAAGTCGAATCCCGGTTTCTCGTTTTTCCTCTTTAGACGGAAGCGTAGGCGCCAAATCGGACCGAAGTACCGACTTGTCCCTGGCCCTGTTCAGTTTGCTCTCGTTTACTAGTGCACATTGCCAATACTAAAGTCCAACACAACGGCGGCGTCGGGGAATGATCAGACCGTGGAGGTTGTGATGAGCCATCTTTTTCCCATGCTCTTGCAGGCTCTTGCGCGCACTTACTTCCCATCAAACGCGCCAACTTTCCTCGCGACAGATCCAAAGTTTGCCTGCTGTACTTATTGCCTCCGCGGAAGCAGATATTGCCAGATAATCACAAGCCCGGGCCACCGTGTTACACCCCCGCTCATCCGCTCTGCCTGACCAGGCCATCGAACGGCAGCTGTGTCAGCCCCATTTCTTTCCTACTCCGTATCAAGATCTGCATAGTCGCTGTGGAGCGCAAAAATGAATTGGCGCTATCTGACCTCCTTCTCTGTGAGCACACCGCGAATGGAACGGCTGCATCAAATAAGAGAATTATCACCACGTTCCGAGCCCACCGGTCATTCAATTTCGCGCCTATCCGGAACTTCTTAGTGGAAACGACTGCAGATCGGTATCGCTATCATCAGCAGCCAAGCCGTTACCTACTGCCTCCTACTGCCAATCAACGGTGCATAGTCACGTACTCCAAGGTGCATGTTGTATAGCCGGACGAATTAAACAACGGAAGCAGCTACGCGCGACATTAAATGTGCAGATCTGCGGTGCCAAGCACGCAATTTGCTTCCGCGCGGAAGCAAAATCCCGGATGCGTATTTTCTTCTTTACCTTTTTCTGAAGCAGCTAGCGATATCAAATCCGGGCCCGGAAACAAAAATCTGCAGATAGATATCGAATATCAATCAGACCATCTCCCTGCAATTGAGAGAGTCTCAAACTACCCAGGCACTAGAGTCTCACAGGCAGCGTCTAGCAACCTCACTGCAGCCTCGCGGAGCCGGATCTTAAGCCACGCGAACATACTTATCCGCTTACATAGGCTTATCGTCCCCACGCGTTCAAGTTCGACGCGCCGGGAATCAAACGCGGGGCGCCACTGGATCAGCTGGTTTAGATTCAGTATCCCGACCTATTGGGCACCAATAATTGGCCCTGACGATTGGCCTGCACTGATTCGTTTGCGCTCATTGGCTTCTTCCGGTCTACATTCGCGGTGAGTCGAACAGACATATTATTCAATAGGATAAATTACAGGTTGACTTCGGAGCAAGGAGTCGCCTAGCGAGCCAGGGTCGCCTCACTCCCTCCCTACTAACATGCTCCTCCTCGAGGCAATTTACAGTTCTTTGCAGAACATCGTGTAAAACCTATGATCATCGTGGCCTTTCAGAGCCCGAGACTCTATTTCCAACCAGCGAACGTCACCGTCTGACGCGGGTATGATCCCGTCCACCTGAGCGTACGGCATCTGCAGATCCCCCGGACCGTACTGGTTCGCGTGCCGGCAGACTCCACGCACGCCGGGTGCCCGAGTAGTTCAACTTCACGTACCTCCAATTAGTTCGGCTAAGCAGCGCGCCCAAATTCAAACACTGGCGCCCTGGTATTCGCGTGATGCTCCGAGATGAACACGCTCGCCGACATCGGCGCTGTGGGAGCCTATTATGTTGTCATCAGACGTTGGTTTCATTTTTAGGTTCGTTTTATATTACATAGCCCTTTCATTTCGGGCCAATTCCGACGCGACTTCAACAGAATTCGATCATTTCCTTCTTGTCCATCGCGATTTATCTCCTTCGTATACTACAAGGCTTATATCTCCTTCGCACTCAAGGTAAGTACCCAATGCGATGGTTAATCGCCACGCTGCGCGGGGAGACCGGCGTTCAGCACTACTTCTCCCGCGCGGTTTAATTTTACGGCGTATCTCTCCGGCCAGCTAGCTGATAGATTGTGGATGCTGGGCTCGTCGGCGTGCGAGGCCACCTTAGGCTCGATCGTTTTAATTTCGGCGTATAGTGAGTTTCCGGCCGTGCCCGGGACAATGATGTGTGTGTCCAATACCCTTGCTGCGGTGGGGAATCCCAAATTGAAGCTATTGAACTCTTTTGTTCGCACTAATCCCCCTTGGACCGATACTAATGTGCCTTGGACACATTTAATTTCCTTGGATCGGTGTTGATTAATTTCATGATTGCAGTTAATTTCGTACGTGCGGTCTATGGGCGGTTTATGGTCAAGTGTTGATTTAATTGTCTCCAGCCAGGTATATATACATATCGGAATCAAAATCACCACGCGGGCCTGATAAGTCGCAGACTGCAGTTCAAGCTAGCCCGAAATCTTACAAGATCTGTAACTTTGAAGTCCTTTCAAGTTAGAGCGATTCGCGAATACAGTCGGACGGTTTATGTGCCCCCCATCTCCACCTGGCCCTCGAGGTGAAATGTTCAACCTGCCAGGGATCTAATTGTCTCGGTTGAACAGGTTGAAACTAGGTTGAACCAGATAAATTAGCGGAATCAAAACCAGAATCACCACGAGAGTTGATCGATCGCATCTGACGATTTGATTTTTAGAGGTCTGGTCGACGGGAAGGCGCGTGGAGGCGTATATTGCCATTCTTATCTTTGGTTTTCACGGCCGTACCCGGATATCTCATCTCACATGCGCGTTCTACGCGCGGTGGATTCCACGATGAACAATAAGAATGAAATCCCGTCGGGCGGGGGTCCTTGAGCCGGGATTCGGTTTTCGATTTGAAGGAGCTGGGTCTAGCTGGGTCTAGCCCGAGATTCGTCCAATCTACAGCGCGTATCATAGAACCAGGCCACGATGTGGGGTCCTACGCGTGAAGATCATGAAATGAAGCTCACAGATACGAAACCCAACAGACGCCTACACGCGCCTACTGTCGGTGGAGTTCCAGACGTAAATCAACGAGCTGTGAGACCCTAGACGGCAAATGCGCATGATCGGCTCACCTGAGCTTGCGTCGGCGGCTTTTTTTCCCCGCTAATTTACCTCGTTCAACCGAGATAATTAAATCCCTGGCAGGCTGAACGCTGAGCGCTGAACACTTGACCTCGAAAGAACGTCAAAGTGGGGAGATCATGATGGGCAGCACGTAAGCCGTCCGACTGAATTGAAGAACTTTACTCTCTCGAAAATGGCGGAATCGATGACGCATGGGAGGAGATACGAAATCACGAGTGATGATACATCCATGTCAGTTGAGAAATGAATAATTTGCTTTTGTCTTACAGCAGCCCTGGTCATACATACGAGGATGCGGTTCAGTTTTGGAATCATGGCGAGGACGCTGGACCCATGGTCCGGATGTAGGACAAATTTATTCAACTAAACCCTGATGGCAGCATACTATCTCCTCCCATGTTCACGGTCCATCGCCCAACCTAGGCCCTGCGTCCCTGAATAATGTATTGCACGAGCCATTTATGTGATTTACCCTCCAACCGGCGCTTCCAATGAAATTCAAACTCAACTTGAACTTGGCATGGTTGAAATTACGTAAATGTTGAAATTTCGGTTCTTGCTTGCCTGAGAGCGGGCGAGTGGTGTGATTACTCGATGAAGACCATTTACTGAGCAGGAGATCGCATATAGTCGTATAAACTGGTTATTCTGGCAGACTCTGCGTGTAAATTCAGTCGGCAAAGCGAAAATAGGGGCGAAATCGAGTCAAAACCCGAATGATCCGGTTCGTACAACAGTGACCTCTACAAAAAAATCCTCTCGCAGGTTTTAAAATTTCAGAATTCAAAAACTTCGAGAGACGAATACTCTGCAGTGTTTCACCGTGGTTCAACCTCTACTTCCTGATGCCAAGGGCGCGCGTGCGTGTCCCACGGTTCAGGGTCCCCCCGCCCGCGTCTCGATAAAGGTAATCGAATCTCCGAGTCTCCTTCCTTCCTTTGTGCATTTGGGCTTCGGGGTTCGGGTTTCAAATCCTACGTACTCTCTAACCGTCGACCGGCGTTATGAGCCTCCCGTGCATTACTGCGTACCTGTGATAGCCGATCTCGAGTCGCGTACTGTGCATATTAGTGCATATTGCGACGGGAACGTGCGGAGATCCCGCCGACGGGCGAGCGGAGATTCCGGCGGCGCGGCGGGGCGCGGCGGGTGCTATTCCAACGGGTGCTATTGTTTGCTATTGCCTCTTACTGACTAGCGAGACTACGTGGTACTATTGCGTGCATGCACAGAATCTAGGAGATTCTAGGACGCTAGCGACGCGTGGAGGTTAATCCCGATAACAGACGCTCATCCCCTGCGGCGTTCCGCACCTCCGATTCGACAACGCGGGGACGCGCGCTAATTATTTGACATTCTACCGGAGGACTTGAGCGCTTGAGCCGTGCTCGAATCTCGAGGATCTACGATCCGACAACGCAGGGACGCGCGCTAATTATTTGTGTTTACAGAGTCTCTACTGGAGCCTGGAGAACTTGAGCGCTTGAGGATCTACATTGCATCTATGTAACACATACGCGTCGGCTCGCGTCGGATCCTGTATGATTCCAATTTCCAATTTCCGAGTCAGGGTCTCATGTTGCCCTATGTTGCCTCATGTTGCTGCCGAGCCCCATCGATCGTTCAAGTTGCACACATCTGCATGTGATTTTGTAGCCCCTATCCAGGTGAATTTTGCCTCCGCGTAAACGTGAAGCGGAAGCACAAGTTTCAATTGAACAAGCGAAATGAATTGACCATTCAGCCATTCAGCGCAACACGTACTGGGGATTGAAATTGAAGGAATTGAGCTCATAGTTTCTTATAAACAGACACTACAACATTTCTGTACCTCATTTGTGCGAACTTGAAATTCAACCATCCAAATTCAACCAACCCATTCAAAATTCAACCATTGAGGCAATTCACCACATTCAAGGCACACAGTGAGAATTGGAATTCAGCCCATCTGTGCCAACTCAAAATTTTACCCAACAGGGCGATTTAATAGACAGCTTGCGCAAAAGCCATTGGAGCTTGTGGCGCCTGCGCAAATTTGGCAGGCGAATGACTCCACAAAGCCATTAACCTCATCTTTGGCTGTGGAGCCATCCATTTGCGCACGCGCCACCAGCCATTGATAGCTAAATGAAAAACGATAGACACCAATTCTCGAGCAAAGTTCGGGCCGAACGTGGTTATGCGACATTTGCCAAATTTAAACTTCAGCTCCACCGCAAACTCTGCTTTTCGATTGCAAAATTAGCAGAAAGTCGTATCGCCATCAACGGGCCGGAACTTTGTTCAGAAATGGAAAGTGTTTATCGTTTTTCACGTAGCTGGAATGGCTCCAATGGCTTCTGAGATTCAACCAACTGATTCAAGAGACTGCAGTAGTACCATCAATTCACCGCAGAGTCCAAACAGTGAGTATTTATTTAAGGAGTTCGTATGCGTAAACCAACCACCCGAGAATTCAACTATACGAAGCATCCAACGCGACTCCGAGACACATTCAACCCACCCATCCAGAATTCAACCATCCAGCCATTTCACTGTGCCATTCACTACGCTGAACTGCATGCGCCGCGACATGCACTGAGGATTGAAATCGAAGGAGAAGTTACCGAAAATTAAAGGATTCAACCAACCCATTTAAATTTAATACAAAGGAACGAGTACATACCATTCTTGATAATCCCCGCAACACGCACTGAGAAGGAATTCAGCCCACCTGGTGCGAAATCCAATCAACTTACCGAATATCAGCTTCCAAACGGGATTCAACATACGAAATCCACCCCACTCCATCCACCAAATATTAATTCAACCATCTCACCTGACCACGCCTCTCTGCTGATACGCGCGAATGCGTTGAAGACACCGGGCCGTCCACCGCGATCAACGAATATTATTACTGCATGTGATGGCCTAACGGGTCAAACCAATATTCCACCCGAACGGGAACATTTATGGACAATCTGAGTCGTGCATTATTCTGGGTAGTATCTGTCGCTATCAGAACCAAGTTTTCGGGATGAAACAGCAAGTTCTGAGGGATGGTATCTTGCCAAATTGCCATTTTGGGCTCTTCTCGGATCTCTTCTCCCTCTTTCCCGGACAACCGCTGCCCAAGATGCCTGTGGATGCTCTGATATTTCAGTCTAGTACTTAGTGAACAAAGATTTTAGGTGGCTCCAAAGTTCAGGAATGCATGTTTTAATGTGGCAACAGATGGTTGACCCGGTACCCCAGAATTGGTGGTTTCGGACATAATTTATTCACGACACCACCACTCACATAAATTCCGCCGGACTTTCTTGATAATCTATTGAAAGACTTCGTTATGGAGCAGATTGTGTGTTCAGATTTCGTGTAGCTACCCTAGATGCAAAGATATTTGGCAGTCATTTTAATTTGACCCGTTCGGCCATAGTGTTTGCGCAGGGTCCATCCAAGCCACTGGCATTTGATGGTATTCCTACCCTGCGCAAATGAACGGCTAGCTCCAACCGCCAAATGTCAAAAAAGGCAAAAACGCTGATCATGACGTCAATGGCCATGGCTCTGTGGAGCCAGTACTCGCCTGCTATTTTTGCGCCCGGACCGAAAGCCATTCGTGGATTATCGATTATCGATTACGGCTCCAAGGACTCGGGCGCAAACGTTGACATCAGACAGGATACTTATTCGACCCAACCAACGAATAAACCGCACCCAAGTACCCTGGCAGGTACACAGCAGCATTCGCACTCGTGCCTCGCTCGAGAACCGCACGACTGCCCAATGTTCACGGTGCGCGGGTACATGCTGTAAAATGAGGGTTGTTCGTACTTGGGGGGTTGCTTAGGGGCGATCGGAGATGCCCGAGCGGACTTTGAAATTGATGACTTTGAGGCTTCTGACTCGACGCGATTTTAAAATCCCTTTTCTTAGAGAAGAAAGCAAGCAAAATAAGCCCAAGTCTATTCAAAGCAAAGCGCAACTATTCAAAGCAAAATTGAAAGCAAATATATTGAAAGCACCAAAACCCGACAGCAAAATTCAAAGCGCATAACACATAACAAAACAAGAAAACAAACACGGCGTACCCTCGTGTATATGTACGCAAAAAAAGAAACCCAGAGAGCAAAAAACCAAGAGTAAGAAAACCCAACAGCAAACGCCTCCCACCCTCCTGTGGGAGCGCAACATAAGTAAGCAAGCACTAGCGTAGACGTAATGTAAGGCATATATGTATATGTACACCAACGTACACCCAAAAAACTACATATGTACAACAGAGCACCACGGGACGACCAGAGCAGCTAAATAGCCGACAGCAATAGGACATGGGGTAATAGGCAGGCAGGGGGGGATAATAGGCGGGGGGGATTAGGTATGCAATAGGGGAGATGTAGAGGTATCGTATGTACAGGATATCTGGTTCGGGAGTCGTTATGAGGTGGAGGTGGGGTGCGGTGGAGGCGACGCGCACGGGACCGAGGTGTTGGGCGTGAGGAGCGGGCGATACATATCATATAGAGGGGACGTCGAATGCGCGTCATTATAAGTGGGAAAGTGGGAGGGAGGCGCCGGCCATAAGCAGGGAGGGCGGCACCAGCCTAAGTAGGGATAGGGACGTCGAGGGCGTAGGGATAAGTAGGGACGTCGAGGGCATAGAACACAGTGCGTCGTATCGTCGTGTCGTCGTCTTGGGGCATAGAACATAGATATTCGTATTCGATATTCATCTCCAGCGCCCGCGGCCGGCCGTCATTCGGCGACGAGGTCGAGCCGAGGGTAAGAGTTATAAGCGTCGGCGAGGGCGGGCAACGTCGGCGTGCGCGGGAAGCGTCACGGCGTGCGTCTCGCCCATCGAATGCGCGTTGGGGGCGTGCTCGTAGTCGTTGTAATCGACGACGTGTTGGTGATCGGAGAGTGAGGGAAGGCGTCGGGGGACGTTAAGGGCGTCATCTCCCGCGGTGGGTGTAGTCGTCGTCGGGCATCTCCAGTCCCCACCATCCCGCCATCTATCTGCACCTGCACCTGCACCTTCACCTCCACCTGCACCCGCACCCTCCGCGCGTCCCCGTCCTCCCCGTCCTCCGCGTCGTCGCCCTACACCACAGGAAACACGAGGGCGAGAAGGGGGGGGACAACACATCTGGGCGGGCGACTCGAGGGGAGAGGGAGGGGCCTCGAGGGGGACGGGCCTCGAGGGGGGCGAAGGGGCATCCACAAACTCGAAGCGCACTCTCCAACACTCAACTCCCTCCACCACTACCGCCTCGCCAGCCTCGGATCTCGCGTCTTCCCCTCTGCCCCCCCTCCTCCTCCTACTCCTGTCAGCGAGACAGGCACGCTCTGCACCGCGCCCGCCTGGGTGACGGGGACCGCCTCCATCAGCTCCTCCTTCACCCTGTCTCCCTCCCCCTCCTCCTCTTTCACCATCTCGTCGCCGCCTTCCTCTTTCACCGCAGACGTCGAGGCACCAGTGGAAGCAGAGGTGGAGGCAGAGGTGGAGGCAGACGCAGAGGAAGGAAGAGGCGCATCGTCAAAGACGACGGGCGGCTTCTTCTTGCGCATCCCGCGGCGGCTCTCGGCGGGGTATTCGCAGCGGAGGGCGCGGCGCTGGCATTGGCTGGGGGACGAAGTGAGTCAGTAAAGGAGGAAAGGGAGCGGAGGGGAGAGGAGAACAAGAGATGATAGAGGGACGAATAGAACAAGAACGAAAAGCAAGAGCGAACGAAAGACGAAGAGGGAGAGGGAGTGGCATGTGAGCCAGGGCGAATGAATGGATGGATGGATGGACAAGCAAACGAGGGATGCATCAGAGCAAGCCCAACGAGGACGCGAGCAAGCCCGCTTCCCTTCCCTTCCCTCGAGCCATTTCTGCCCCCATCCCACTTCGCAAGCGTAAGAGGGTCGATGCTGGGTCGGCTGCGTCCGCGAACCGCGAACCCCGGCTGCGCCCGCGTCCGCGTAAAGGAAGGGAAGCCCGTCGGCCGACGAACCCCAGCATCGGACTCGCACTGCATAAATGCAACCCAACGTAACGTAACGGGAAGGCAAGACAAGTGAAAGGCAAGGACAGGGAAGCAACCCGACCCTGCGCGTCCGTCCGCGTCCGTCGGCCCCCGCACTGCGCAACGGGAAGGCAACGCAGCGGGAAGGCAACGCAAGGCAAGGCAACGCGAAGGACAGGCAAGGACAGGCAAGTGAAAGGGCAGGTGAAAGGCAACGGGAAGGCAAGACAAGTGAAAGGACAGGCAGGGAAGGAAGCCGACCCTGCGTCCGTCGGCCGACGAAGCCGCTCGACGCAACCAGGGACACCCACACCCGAGACACGAAGAAGGGAGAAGGGAGAAGGCCCCGTCGGCCGAAAGCGCGACGCGAATCTGCTCGAAGGAGGGAGAAGGTAGAGGGAAGGCACCCCCACACGTTCGCGGGACGTACGAGTACGTACGTGCTTGCGCGGGGAATGGGGTGGGGTGGGGTGCGCACGAGGGAATGGGGATGACGCAAGGCAGAAAGAGCTGCAAGGCCCGCCAAAGGACGACGAAAGACGCAAACGCGCGAGAAAAAACGCCACGCCGAAAAACGCAAAGAACAGAACAAAAACACCGCCCAGAAAGAAGCGTACTCACTTGCAACCCTCCTGGACCACCGCCAACAGGGGGTCCGCACGCGATCTTGCGGCCGCGGCAGAAGAGGCACGCGAGCGGGGGCTTCTTGTCTCTGTCGTTGCTATTATTGCTCCTATCTCGGGTGCTGCCCTCGCCGCGCGCGGTGCTGTGGGAGCGCGACTGGGAGGCGGAGGGCGAGCGCGAGGTCTCCTTGGAGCGCGGGCGCTTGATCGCGGGTAGGGAGGGCGCCGGGGGCAGGGAGGACGGGATGGAGGAGGAGGAGGGGGCAGAGGAGGCGAGGGGCAGGGAGGACGAGGGGAGGGGCGAGGCGGGGTAGTACCCGATGCGCCGCTTTTGGGCGGGCGGGGGCTTGTCCCTGCTGCTCTCGCGGCTGCGGCTGGTGGTGTTCGTGCTGGGGGGGAGGGGTGTGGGCGAGTGCGAGTAGGCGTCGTCGAGCTCGGAGGAGAGCGAGCGCGAGCGGCGGGTGGAGGAGGTGGAGGCGGAGGGCGGGGGCGTGAGGTCGTACACGTCCGAGTACACCGAGGAGGAGGTCGCGGTGCTGACGGCGCTGTTTGGCGGGGGGGATTCCAGGGACGCCATTGGGAGTGCGCGCGCGATGGAGAGCTCGCCGGGGAGCGTCAGGCGCGAGGGCTGCTGCGGGTGCCAGTACTGCGCTTGCAGCTGGAGCTGGGGTTCCTGGGGCTGGGACTGGGGCTGGAGTGCAGGCTGGCTGAGTGCAGATAACTGGGACTGGGGCTGCAAGTACGCCCAGCTCGTGGGGTCTGGGTAATCGTATTCCTTGGCGTTGCCATAGTCGAGCGGGGGCACCGCACCGGGCACGTGGACGTAGAGGCTGGCAGAGAGCGGGGGGCAGTACGCAGGAAGGAACAGGGCCGCGTGCTCTGCCTCGACCTGCTTCGAGCGCGGGGACGGGCGGGCGTCGGGGAAGGTGGTGTAGAACAGCTCGTCGGGGTCGTGGACAATCGCCTTGACCGCTGCGTCGTCCATGGTGCAGCAAGTTGCAGTTGAATTAATTATACGCACCAGGCCTGGCGAAAATCGAAATCAGGCTGGTCGCTGCACGCCCCTACATATATATCCGCCCAGATCCAATCTCGCTTGGCAGGAGTTGATTCAGCAAACAGAGATCGATGACTTGCCCACAGATGAGATCCCATCAGATCCGCCCAATTGGGTCTGCACCCCGAATCCTGGGATTCGCAGGGGAGGCCCAAGCGCTTGCCCGATGGGGAACCCGCGCACAAACACCCTTGTTCCTGGGTCCATGTCACGCTACTATACAGTAAGACCGCACGCACACTAATAATCCGGGCACATTCAGAATCCCCATGCCAGTAGACTCGATTTATTGCCCTACTTTACCGCTAATTGTTCTAATAAAGCGCACCCACCCACTCCGACTGAGACTCGCTGCAAATGTTCGAGCAACCCTGTCCCTCCCGTACCTAAATCACAGCATTCTGGCAGACAAAATATCATTTCGCATGAGAATATTAATAAGCCCGCCCGCTAGCATTCAGCAACCCGCCATCCTGCAACCCATCACACGCTCGGTCTCCGAGCCCGCCGAGACGCATCTGTGCCCTGTTCATGCCCGCTCAGAGCGCGCCCGCATCCCGCCCAAACATCCTCACCTCGCATCCACACCATGCGCCCGGTCCGCGTCCTATATACGTCCCCACACGCCCCACACGATAAGATAACCGATATACACATACATATCCACACATATAATTATAATTACACATTACACCCGGATCCCATTTCCCCGACAATCTCCCTGCCACAAAACGGCGCGCGCGCATCCATCCATCCATCACCCGTTCTCGCCCGTCCCCCGCGTTCTCGAGCCCCCTGGACCGTCTTTCCTTTCAAAGCCCCAAGTTCGCCCTTCCCTTCTTCGAAGCCCCAGCCCCATTCCCCGACGCTCCAACTACTCGCCCATTACAGACGCCGTCAGCGATACCAGGAGCGTACCCCGCCCCCCACCCCTCTTCTCCCTCCCCGGCTCCCGCTCACCAACCCCGCACCCCCACCCTCCCCACCCCCCAATTTTCTCGCGTATTTAAATGCAAAGAGTAGAGAGCCCGCACGCTACCGGTCAGCGCCCAACCCCGCTAATTATATATATATACATACCTTCGCTATCAAAATACACCCTCCCTGATCCTTCCAATCGTTCGAATCTCCCATCCCACCCCCACCCAAAATCCCAAAACCCAAAATCAAACCAACCCCCAAATCCAAATCGCCCCTGTCCAAGTTTGGCTCGTCGTCGCCGTCGTCGTCATACCATCATACATACTCTGTGTCGTCTCAAGATACTATTAGTACTACTACTCCTGAGGGGCCCCCGTCGTCCCGTCGGCACCCCTAAATACGCCCAAATACATTAGTAGTAGAAGGAAGCGCAACAGCGCCACCGGCCGTCGTGTAGTTCGCTATCTTATATTTTGGATCCGGAGCCGTCGCAAATATTTAAAAGGAAGACAGGAATAAAAATTTAAAGGAAGACAGACTACAGTCCATATTTTGTTTTGTATTTTGTATTTTGTATTTTGGGTGACCCATTGGCTCGTTGCTTGGTTGGTTGAAAAACACACCCGACCGACCGATTGATCCCCATCACAAAGGAACACAGTATAATCTGATCGTAAACTTGTATGGTGATTTTTTCGTAGAAATTGAATACACCCTGACCCTTCGAATATCCATCCCACCCAAAACCCAAAACCCAAACCCAAACCCAAACCCAAACCCAAACCAGTGCGGACCCTCCCGGTCGGTGCCCAACCCCGCTAATTATATATATATACCTTCGTTATCAAAATACACCCCGATCCTTCGAATATCCCATCCCATCCCACCCAAAATCAAACCCAAACCCAAACCCAAACCCAAACCCAAAATCAAGCCACCCCCGAATATCCATCCCACCCAAACCCAAACCCAAACCCAAAATCAAACCACCCCCAAATCCAAATCGCCCCTGTCCAAGTTTGGCTTGTCGTCATCGTACGTACATAGTCCGTATTCCGTGTCTCAGGATATTACTAGAGGGACCTCAAAACCGTCCGCACCCCTAGATACACTAACACACACGCAGAACAGCGCCACCGGGTGTAGCTCTAGCTATTTTGTATTCTGTATTTTGTATTTTGTATTTAGGCGGGACTCGTTACCTAGCCAAAACAAAACAAAATTTAAAAGGAAGCCCGGAATAAAATTTGAAAGGAGGCCCGGAATAAAATTTGAAAGGAAGACAGGCTACAGTCCATATTTTGTTTTGTATTTTGTATTTTGGGTGGCTCGTTGGCCCGTTGGTCGGTCGGTTGAAAAACACGACCGACCGACCGATTGATTGATCCCCATCACAAAGGAACACAGTATAATCTCATCATAAAGCTGTACACTAATTTTTTCGTAGAAATTGATGAGGGTGCACACCGAAATAAATGATATCTGTGAATTGAGTGGGGTGAGGATGACAGAGGGGTGTGTTATTTATTTATTTATTCTAGCCCCCCCCCAAAAAAAAAAAAAAAAAAAAAATGGTATAAGGCTTGAATGTACTTTAAGCTTATATGTGTGATCATTGAATTTCGATTTTTCAACATTACACAGTATACATACTATTCAATTGGACAGCCACACATCACAGGCATAGTCATCAAATTAGTCCAGCAGTCCACAAAATCATCCAAAATGTCCCAAGAATCTCAAATAAACCTCTGTTGCATCCCTGCATCAAAACCGGTTGAAACTCAACAAACTCACAAAATCGCTGGGAAAACCATACCCAAGGCAATCAATCTAAACCAGCATCTCCCTCCTTCCACAAAAAAAAACCAAAACCATCTCATGATGCTTGATATCTATTTGGGACGGTGTCAAATTTTTGGGGGGTGATGCAGTCCAACCAACCTGGGCTGTGTCGAAGTGTTGAATATGTTCCAGAAGTCATGCATCACACCCGTGTCAAATTGAATGAAAAAATACAGTATGAGGAGAAATCAAATGGTGATTACCAGTGCTTGCTGGGATCTCAGAATTTCACGTGGACGACCATATCTTTCCCGTATACCCACTAGTCCAGGACGTCCTCGGAAAGATGATTGACTATGTCGGCAATCAATCTTTTGAGATGTTGGATCATGGTGTATTGAAACTTTATATAATCTAATTTTGGCAGGGAAAAGTTAAAACTGACGACATTTTCTGATGTACAGACCTGGAATGTTGCAGGGCTATATTTCTGCGGTATGGACATAGTGTGAACATGGTCTGGCAGATTCAGGATGGTGCCAATTTCAATTTTTGTGGGGGGTGACACAGTCCATCCAACCTGGGCCGTGTCGAAGTGTTGAATATGTTCCAGAAGTCACGCACCACACCCCCTGTTGAATTGAACGAAAAAATACAGTACGAGGAGAAATCAAATGGTGATTGCCAGTGCTGGTGCTGGGACCTCGGAATTTCACGTGGAGGACCATATCCAATATCATCATCATCATCATCATCATCATCATCATCATGCCCTCGAGGGATGATCGACTATGTCCATTTCGGCAATCAGTCTTTTGAGTATTTCGGCTATCTTGTAGATGGACCCGGATTATGGCACATTGAAACTTTAAATAATCCAATTTGGATAAGACATTTTCTGTTATTGTGTTCGCTCAATGTACAAGCCTAAAAACTTCGCAGGGTCATATTTATATTTCCATCATATGGATATAGTCTGAACCCATTCTGGCTGCTTCATGTGTTGACTGCAGAGACTCAGATGGACGCTGAAAAGGCAGATGGATGCACAGATGGAAGGTGAAAAGGCAGATGCCATGACGCACAGATGGAAGGTGAAAAGCCCAGATCAATTCACAGTCACATCATTATATGTGTGACTGAAGATGTGTGACTCACCCAAACCAAACACCAAACACGCAGTCCAACATCACGGGTATGATTGTGAGGAAAACAGGGGAAAATCATCATGTCTGCAGCTTTTTTAATTTGAAACAAGCAGCTGGAGCATGTAGCTGTTGTTAGGTTTTAAGCATGCATATTGTGGAACACATTCTAAGGAACAATATTGCCAATTGGTGGAGATATTCTTGTTCTTGTTTCTCCGGGCCGGCCATCAATGATAATACATTTGCTCAGAATCAGATGTCAATGGCAGATGGATGGCCCTAGGTCGGCTCAATTATGAGTCGGGTAATGCGGGGTTAAGAACCCGAACCCACATTGAGTAACTCGCTTGTGTGTTCGCCTAACTGTGGTATAAGCCCATACAGTCATGTACTAGGAAGCGAACTGTGACGTACAAGCGAAACATTGAATTGTTCAGGTTCAGTGCCTCAGAGGTCGCAGATGGGCCCAAGTTTTTGGGACATATACAGTATCCGCTCTATAAGAACTCTCTGTCTGCCAAAGGAATTGTGGAAAAAGACTCTGTAAAGCTGGCGCAATCCAGTTTTGTCTGTGCCTATATTTTACCAGTTTCTCACATGTGATGCCTGAACATACTTTAAGCTTACCTTCTCACCACCGGATCACTGAATTTCAATTATTCCAACATACATCCGCTCGGAATCAGATGTCAACAATGGACAACCCTAGATCAGCTCAATTTTGAGTTGGGTAATGCGGGGTTAAGAACCCGAACCCACATTGAGTAACTCGCGTGTTCGCCTAACTGCAGTATAAGCCTGTACAGTCATGTATTAGGAAGTGAAGCATAACGTACAAGCAAAACACTGAATCATTCTACTCGGAATCAGATGGATGGCCTTAGTTCAGCTCAATTGTGAGTTGGGTAATCCTGCTTAGGGCCGGGGTTAACGACCCAAACCCCACATTGAGTAACTCGGGTGTTTGCCTAACATGGTATAAGCCCATACAGTCACATACTAGGAATCGTTCAGTGACTCAGAGGTTTCAGATGAGTCCAGGTTTTACACAGCAGAGCATGTAGCTGCTGTTAGATTTTAACACATATCATGGAACACATTACTATTGAATGCATTGGGGAATACACCCTATGGAATACATTGAGCCAAGACTCTCAAAAATTGGTGGAGATATTCTTGTTCTTGTTTGTCTGGGCCGGCCATCAAATCCGTCAACAATAGATAGTCTATCTGCTCGGAATCAGATGTCAATGGCAGATGGACAGCTCTAGCTCGGCTCAATTGTGAGTTGGGTAATCCTTCCCAGGGGCCGGGGTTAACAGCCCGAACCTACATTGAGTACATAACTCGTGTGTTCGCCTAACTGTATAAGCCCATACAGTCACATACTAGGAAGCGAAACATGATGTACAAGCAAAACACTGAATCATTCAGGGACTCAGAGGTCCCCAGTTTTTGGGACATATACAGTATCCACTCTACATGAACTCTCTATCTGCTGAAGGAATTGTGGAAAAAGGCTCTGTAGAGCCGGCGTCATCCAGTTTTGTAACTTGTTCGTGCCTGTGTTTTACCAGTTCCCCACATGTGATGCACATGCATACAACACCTTCCCATTAAGCGCCTGAGGTCCCAGTCAAGGATAATAAGCTTCAAAAAAACAACTATTACAAGGCCTGATCATACTTAAGCTTACCTGCTCATGAGCTCACCACCTGATCACTGAATTTTAAATTATCTGACATACATCTGCTTGAAATCAGATGTCAACGGCAGATGGATCGCCCTAGGTCGGCTCAATTGTGAGTTGGGTAATGCGGGGTTAAGAACCTGAACCCCGCATTCTGCATTGAGTAACTCGCGTGTTCGCCTAACTGTGGTATAAGCCCATACAGTCACATACTAGGAAGTGAAACGTGACGTACAAGTGAAAAAAATCTTTTGTTAACTCTCATTGTCCAAGTACTAGGTAACAAATCAAATGTTGATTGCTGGGGCTGGGGTCTCATAATTTCACGTGGACAACCACATCCAATATCCATCCTGTATGTACACCCCCAGCATGCACCACTAGCCCAGGACATCCTTGGAAGGATGATTATGACTATTTTGTAAGCATGCCAGCTCACGACAACTCCCAATGTCCTTATATACTATATAGACACAGAATTGGTTAGTACCATCTACTCAATTATCTTTGTTAGTATGATCTAATCAATTATCCTCCTTTTGATGGAATGGTTTATCACGCATCTGTGAACCAGCTTCTATATTTTGGTAATCAATCTTTGAATGTTTCGGCTATCTATATTTTGAGAGGTAGATAGATGGATTGTGGCACATGGCACATTGAAATTTTAAATAATCCAATTTGGACAGGGAAAACTGATATTTTTAAATAATCCAATTTTGACAGGGAAAAGTTAAAACTGACAACATTTTCTGACATTGTGTTCACCATAGTCAATGTACAGACCTGAAATTCTGCAGGGCTATATTTCTACAGTGTGGACATAGTCTGAACACATTCTGGCAGCTTCATGTGTTAAATGCAGAGACTCAGATGGATGCTGAAAAGGCAGATGGATGCACAGAGGGAAGGAGAAAAGGCAGATGCTATGATGCACAGATGGAAGGCAAAAAGCCCAGATCAATTCATGGTCACATCACATCATTATATATGTCACATGTGTGACTGATGATGTGTGACTCATCTGAATCAAACACAGACAGACTCCAACATCATGTCCATCTCATGGGTATGATTGTGAGGAAAACAGGGGAAAATCACCAAGTCCAAGTCTGCAACTTTTTAATTTTGAGACAAATACCAGAGCAAGTAGTTGCCATTAGGTTTTAACACATATTGTGGAACACATCCCAAGGAATGTGTCAAGCCAACAATCTCCGAAATCTATCTAATATTGGTGGAGTATTCTTGTTTATCTGGGCCGGCCACCAACAATAGATAGTACATCTGCTCGGAATCAGATGTCAATGACAGATGGACGGCTAGGCTCGAATCCAGCCTGTATATGAGAGCAAGCTCGTCGATATACAGGCTGGTCGATCTGAGTTTGAAATCCCATAACGCGCGATCAATTCCCAAAAAGGTTATTAGATAAGCAGTGTTTGGAGGGCGATCCCCGATCCAAACAAGCGCAACACAGAGAAAAACCACTCCACCAGGCCAAGCACGCTGAATTTCGAGCTCGGCTGAAAATATAGCTTGTTATATTACATTTCTCAATGTCCAGAGGTTTTATATTCAGGGTTTCCGAGAGACAAGGAGAAAACCGAGGATGCTTATGTAATAACCTTTTTAGGAATCTCGCGCGTGATGGGATTTTAAACTCAGATCGACTGGTCTGTATATCGACGAGCTTGCTCTCATATACAGACAAGTCACTGGTCTAATGGACGGCCCTAGGTCGGGTAATGGTCGGGGTTAACAACCCAAACCCATCTTGAGTAACTTGCTTGTGTGTTTGCCTAACTGCAGTATAAGCCCATACAATCACATACTAGGGAGCAAAGCATGATGTAGAAGCAAAACACTAGCCCATTCAGGTTCAGTGCCTCAGAGGTTGGGGATGGGCTCCAGTTTTTGGGACATGAACAGTGTCTGCTCTATATGAACTGTCTGTCTGCCACAAGAATTGTGGAAAAAGGTTCTGTAGAGCCAGCACAATCCAGTTTTGTTTGTGCCTGTATTTTTACCATTTTATCACATGTGAAGCACATACACTGGTATGGCACCTTCCATTGGTTGAGCATTTCAAGTTTTTCAGTGAAAATATTGGTGGAAAACTTCCTTCATTTTTCACACTTTCTTTACTGAAAAGTATGTGAAAATCTAGATTGTTTTCAGTACCTTTTGACAAAGTACATGAAAAAAAAATTCAAATTGTATCAAAAAAGTATTGAAAACAATCATTTGTATTGTATTGTTGTTTTGTTACTACATTATTTGGATTTGGCAAAATGTGTCTCCCAACATAGAATCTGTTTGTTCTCCACCAAAACAAAGTTGAATCTTGTGGTCTGTTTTTCTATTGGATAGCCTGGAGTCCGCTGCATGAGGCTAGAACAAGAAATCAGTGGGTTGACCTAATATTGAGCTGGCAATGTGCCATGCAATCAGAGTGTTTCGCTTCCTAGTATGTGATTGTATGGTATGTGTTTCCATGGGTTCTGTTCTTGAGTTGTTCAATGACAGTGCTTCTATGGCTGCAACATCTGCAAACTCAGTGCCGGCTGCAATGCCAGCGATAAGGCATGTCACAAAGTGAACCCGCAGGTGATTCAGATCTGTGGCTGTGAGTATGCACCTTTGATGAAATGAAAAGAACTCAGATCTGCAGGTATAATACTTGCAGGTCATATGAGTACTTGTACTCACAAATTTGGCAAGAGCCTTTATCGATGGTGAGGGAACCCATTCTTAGAAATAGAATCATGTCTGAGCAACCCTGGTGTAATGTTGAATCATATATTAAACACTGTAACTATCTATCCTCATAGATCTGCAGGTTTTTTTGACCAAAATGCATAGCATACTCGGATAAGTGGCATACTCATAAAAATAGGTACCTGTCTGCCAGTATGCTATACATACCCATGGGTTTCCTGCAGATCAACTGACATGGACCCATGGGTTTTCTCATCCACACTTGTGGCATGCATGCCTTAGATCATCCTCATCCATAGGAGCAACCGAGGAAGCCATACACCATGCGGGCTTAGACCGCAGTTAGGCGAACACATGAGTCACTGCACTCGGGTTCGGGTTGTTAACCCCGGCCCCAGGCAGGATTACCCAGTTCACAACTTTCAAGCCGACCTAGGGCCGTCCATCTGATTCCGAGTGGGGTCGGAACACCTGATATTCAGTGATGAGGTGGTGGGGACCAGGTAAGTGTTACAAGTTATGTTCAGGCCTTATAAGCATTGTTGATCAGCGAGTGCAGGTCGATAACCTTCAAAAAGCAGTTATAATGAATGGGTTAACAGGGTTCATTAAATTTCGATTTTTCCGACCTCAGAACTTGAAGGTTTCAGATCGACAGACAGACATTAATGCATACCTAACATCGGGCACAGAACGGTTATGTAGCGCTCTGATCAAACGAGGTTATAGGCGACACCTGGGTATATACATAGGGGTGCTCAATCCTTAGACTCTTAGTTCTGACGGGTTCAGTCCGGGTTTGACATCCCCAGTCATTGTTTGGAGCTTTATTTGACGGGTGTTCATTCAGGCTTTGATATATTAAAAACCTGAAATCACAAGTGAAGAGGTCGAAAACCTATAAATCACACTTGTACCATTTTCCCGTGCTTTTCTTGACTTTATGTGCGCCTGCAATCTGATGCTTAAACACTTGAGCACCAAAATCACCACCATGAGCATTGTCGGAGGTAGGCAAGCCCGTCCGAAAACATTCCAGGACGCACCCCTATACACGGGGCCGGGACGGGTCGTGCTTCGATTTTTCATCTCCGACCCTCCGAGGCACCGATTTGATCCTCCGCGAGTTCATTTATTTTTATTCTTGTCTCAGGCTTCAACAAGGTTATTCTATTCCGAATCAGACTTCAAGAGTTTTGTGGCGTAGCCCATGTCAATGATTGGAAGATTTCCTGGGCGATAGAGCCCAGACCCGTGATTAATATTTGGAAGTTGGAAGTTACTTGCAGGGATCACGATCACTTGTTCTAATGCAGAGTCCAGACCGCGAACCTGTAGCGTGCACTCATGCTACTTATTTTTGAATCACACTGGTTAATACTTGGCGTCTGCATCCAGTAAATTCTAGAAAACGGGGCCGGCAGCGTCAGAGTCGAACCGGCGCCCGGAAGATCAGAAATCGAAGCGTGCCCGAGGGCCGACGCTCGTCGCGTACCCTACACTGTTTAGAGTGATTTTTTCAACATTATACGAGCGTTAATTACTTGTCAGTAGCATCCCAAATATACATGCCGCCGCGCCCCATCCCGCCACACGCGTCATCCATCCTATGTTGTCTTGTGTATGGATGGGGTGCTTCGTTAACCCGACGCAGTATAATATTTGTTTTGTGGTACTTACTTGCAATAAGATTGTATATTTCTTGACGGGACCGTGGCGGAATATGCCTACCATAACAGCACCCCGCTACCGGATGCTTTTTGTAAAAATAGAATTCGAATAATCCTACCTATATCCTCCAAAATTCAAATATATAACTTCTCGTCTGCTCCTGCATCCAAAATATCCTCCCGTAAATCCACGAAACATCCTCCCGTAACCCATAAAAATCCCGTAACCCCCACCTCTGCACCCGTTCGTAGATCCACGCATTATCTGCTCGTCGACGTCATATATCCTATCCCCCCGAGTATATCCAGGAAAAATACTCTCGTAAACCTGCAACAAAGCGCTCGCGCTCCCATAATCGCGTAACTGGTTACGCGATTCCATGCAACAACCCGATTGGCCAACCTTAACATCCCCAGCTCGCGTCCTCACAAGCGGCCCCGGTGGTAGATCCACGCATTTTCTACTACTCGTGCTCCACAAATATACAGATTCCATGAAACAACCCGATTGGCCAACCTTAACATCCCCAGCTCGCGTCCTCACAAGCGGCGCATTTTCTACTACTCGTGCTCCACAAATATACACATCTCCGGTACCGGCCGTATATCAACGAAACCCCTCTCGTAAATCCGTAACCCACTTCGCGTGCGCGGCTCTTACCGCCCTCCCTCCCTCATAAACTCATATCATCCCGCAAGCCCCCACCTCTGCACCCGCTCGTAGATCCACGCATTATCTTCTCGTAGATCCACGAACCATCCCCCGGTCGTCCATATCCATTAAATATGATCCAGCAAATGATCCCTGCTCGTACAAGCTCTCGTACACCCACGAAACACCCCCCCAAAATTATCTCCGGTCGTAAACTCGCAGAAAGCGCTCACCTCCGTAATCGCGTCACTAGGCTGGGCGGGTTACGTGATTCCACGCAACCCGATTGGCCAACCTTATTTGTGCCAAGCCAAACCCCGACACACCGCCGACAGCTCGCATTGCGACGTCGCGAGTGAATAGCCCCGAGGCACGTCGTCAAAGAATATCCCCGAACGCCCGACGCCACTTATTAATATTCTCGCCGCCATGTGCGTTACTCCATCTCGTCCTGCCAGTTGTTCTTGAGTAATTCCCGCCCTCGGTGTTATTCTTGAGTTATTCCCGCCCTGCGCTTGTTATTAAGATTCCCGCCCTCGGTACTATCTAATTTCGCCTGCGCTCGCGTGCGCCGGATGCAAATAGGAAATGAAAGACCACCCTATGGCGCCCGATGGTGGAAGGGAACCGCCCCATTGGCACGCAACCGCAACAAGAATCGCCGGACGCAATAAAATAACCGACGCAAAGAAGAAACGGATTCAAAGAGGAAAAAGGATTGAACGCATGCAACAAAGGAAACGTAAAGAGGAAAGAGCGCCCCAAGCCATGCATTGACACCCGACTCGAAAACCCACGTCCGCGTCCGGCGAATCAACGGCTTGAGGAAGTAAACTCCAATCAACGAGGAATTAAACTCCAATTGCCGGATGCAGAGGAAAGATCTAGGCTCGACTCGTAAACCCACGCTCTTGCACTTAGAGTCATTATTGCATTGCTTTAATTGACATGGCATATATTGCCTTCACTGCAGGGCTTGACATATTCGCAGATCGCCGAGCGCCCTAGTCGCGCCCTGCGCGCCACCCAATCGCGCCGTGCGCACTCCACACAACGAGAAATATGAAACGCCAGAAACAACGAGGAAAGAGGAAAGATCTGAGCCGCACCTAAAATTGAAATGCGAGCCACACCCTACGCAACAACGGATTTCAAACGCGGACGCAAAGAGGAATTTCAAAATTTCAAACGCGGACGCAACGACGAATTAAAATTCAATCGCGGATGCAACCAGGAAACACAAGAGGAAAGAGCGCCCTAAGCCCGACTCGAATCCCAGGTCGCCGAACGCCCGATGAGTCTTTGAGTCACTTAATTTCGCATTTCGCGCCACTGCCACTTCATCTGGCCCTGGGCCGGACGCAACGAGGAACGAGGGATTTAAACGCCGGACGCAAAGGAAAGAGTTCCGAACGCAGAGAAGATAGACCGCCCCGGAAGCACCAAGTCGCCCCCGACCCGAAATTCAAGCCGCGCCGACGCGTCAAACGCGATAGAGGAAGCAGGAAGGAACGTCTTCTGGAACAGCGCACCGTCCCGCGAACGACTCTCCTCTAAACCTGCTCCCGGGCGCAGCGTAGATCTCTGCAGATCTCCTTTCGACACTGCGAACCAAACGCCACCGCTCCCTAAAGCCTGACTCACTCCCCCTAACCCCTGACAACGCGCGTTGGGGGCTCCGTTCGCAGTGTCGCTTTGCGGCGTTCACCGTGACGGTATCTGTCGTTGGCAGTCCATCAGCGGCGTGCTTTGCGCGGTGGGCCTCCGTTCGCGGTGTCGTTTTGCGACGTTCACAGAGTAGATCGTTTGCCGCACACACGCCGCTAAGGGACAGATAACGACAAACCGCCACTAAAGGACAGATAACGACGTTGCCAGGGCGAGATGACGACAACGGTGCCGCGACGGCCTCATAAACACCACAGCGCGCCTCATAAACACCACGGCGCGCCCGCGCCTGATAAACATGACACGACCACACGACGGCGGACGCGGATGCAGATGCACTGACGAAAGCCTCCAAAAGCCTCCAAAGAAAAACCCGCCAAAGCCCACATGGAAGCCCAAGCCAAACCAAGAGGAGGGAAGAGGAGGGTCGCACTGGCACTAGGGAAACTTTGGCGCGGGAAAAGGTATGGGAGGCTGAAAGTTGCTGGCAACAAGAACGTCGACGAGAGAGCGAGAATAAGAAGGGAAGAAGCACGCCGAAAGCTAGCGATGAAGCCTGACGACGTTCAAAAAGCGCAAGTCGACGCAAAGTCGGCAAGAAGAACGCTGCCGACACGACAACAAGATGGCGGCGGTGCGCCTGATCAACAGGGAGACGCCGAGTCGATAAAACAGGAAAAGGAAAGGAAAGGCTGACAATGAAGAAGGTGCCGACGACCGACAACAAGATGTGTCTGAGAAAGGACGAAAATGTGTGTTTGATAAAAAATAGAAATGTGTTTGGTAAAGGAGGACGAAGGAAGGAGAAAGATGCGCCTGATAAACAGTGATCAAACGTCGAGTCCCTGATGACCAAGAAAAGGAAAGGCTGTCCAAAAAAAAAACTGGCGATGGGAGGAACGGTTAAAAGATGAACAAGATAGGTCAAGACGGATGCGCCCGATGGACTAAGATGTGCGACGCGTGTGATAAACTGCGACTCGATGCTATGGGATTGGCAAGCGATGGGAGCGCCGACCGAAGAAATCGGATAAAAAAAGCTGGCGACGAGAAAATCGTAAGTCGACATAAAGATGCGCCGGAAGAATCAAGACGCGGGAGCAAATGTCAAAAAGAAAGTTGAAACCAGATGCGCCTGACACCGTCGCTGACGAAGAAGCTGACGAAGAAGAACGCCCAAGTGCCGACACGAAATGCCGACAAGAAATCACGATGGATCTGATAAACCGTCGCTGCGGAGCGCAGAAAGCGGGCAAGAAGATGGACGTCGATGAGAAAATCGCAAGTCGACAGGACGTAAATCGCAAGTCGACAAAAACTGTCAAAAGATCGCTGACGATGCCGAAAGCCAACACCGCTTCCCAACGCCACCGGGAAATACGCTGACGACGGCGGATAAGACGCCGACGCTGACACGAAGAACACCCTGTAAGGGGGCCAAAGCAAAATTCAGAGAATCGCCGCCGACCCGCAAAGTCGCGAGTCGACAAAGACACCAAGCTGCGCCTGATGAACAGCCACTACAATGCTTCAAGTTGATCAAGCTCACGGCCGCCGCAGAATAGACGACGAAAAAAACCACGTTCGCGACGGATCCGGACAAGACGGGTAGCCATTAACCACGCCGCGAAGACCACGCTACCGACGGATTGGACCGGGTCAAGACAGATAGCTATTGACCCCGAATATGCCCCGTCGCTGAAGAGTACGAACAGACGAAGGTCGGATAAAATAACACCCCCCCGCTGACGAGCACGAAAAGACAAGCCGATGACGGCACGCACTTCATCGCCAGCGTTTATTCTCTATTTCAGGAGTCCGTTTGGCCGGACTCAGGCGAAGGAGCCTGGGACCGCTAACGCGGCGCGACAACCGTCGTGCGCAGAAAAGGAAAGGCGACGATGGAAACCACGCGCGATGTAACCTGATTGGACCGACGAGGCCGAGGGAGGGGAGGAAGGAAGACCGCGCGCGGGCGGAGAATATAATACGACAGGCGCAAGACCGTGCGCACAAATCATTATGATTATGTAGGCGAAAAGAGTCAGAGGAGCCCGCGTGCGATGTAAGTTGACCGACGAGGTTGACGGGCTTAGAAAGACCGCGCGAGACGTAGAGAGACCAACGAGGCCGAGTAACTTTGCATGCGAAAGTACGTGTAAAGTACCTTGACCGCACGCGAATACAGAGACTGCCCCACCGGTGAAGCAAAGGGCACCCCCATCGGTCGATCAAAGGGTGATCCGTCAAACACAGATGAATCCCGCCTGTCACTCCGTCGAGCACAAACGACGACAAAGAATCCTGCTGTCGCCCGGTCGAAATCCCGCCGTCTGGTCGCGTGTGCGTGTGCAAACCCCGGCCGAGCCATGCATCACCGCCGCCCCCGAGAAAACCCCGCCCGACGGCGTCTGCGTCTCGTTTCGGCTACATGACCCACGTACGCATATCTGTGGTTAACCCACGACGCGGTCGTGCATACGGACGTCTGCGGTGTCTCCCCAATCTGGGCGATCAGCCCACGCTGCGCACGCCGCCCGACGACGGCGTTTCCCCTATTCCGCACGCTCCAGGAATAACTTTCGATAACGCGCTCCAAAAGGTCTTCGTTGTCGTTATCGTTTTCGTTTTCGTGCTCGTTTTCGACCACACGCGCTCGGGCTCGCCAGTAAGCAGCAGCACGGGCTCGCCAATAACCACCAAACGCGCAGGGTGAGATAGAGAGATGCGCTAAGTGCATGGAATTGGAAGTGCATACAGTCCGCACGCGAAAATAGAACAGAATAGATTTGTTGGGCAGAATAGAACGAGGGTTTTGCGGAGAATAGTACGAGTAGCACGCATCGCGTTGCTATCCTCGGGCGACGGGCACGGTCGAGGATGCTGATTCGTGATGCGTATAACGGTCGTTTGGATCCAGCGGGACGGGGATTATTTGGCCGTGTTAGCTAGCAGCAGCGCGGGTCCGAGGAGCGAGAACGAGTATTAGTAGGTAGGAGGATGTCAGTGATCGAAGAGGAGCGGCCGCATTCGAACGAATCGAATTGAATGAACGGACCCTTCGAACGAGCAATAGGATCTCCCCAGGATCTCCCCCGGATCTCCCTTCCAGTCTGTCGAGTCGCCTTGTCCCATCTGTATCCGTTCGTTCGTTCTGAGAGCAGAATAGGAGGCAGACCAAAGAGACGGTGCGTTGGCCGACGGGGAACGCTCCAAAAAACGACACAAGGACCTTTCAAATAACGACAGGGAACGCTCGTTCGAATAGACAGGAAGTGAGTTCGCGGCGGCGATAGCGGAATTACGCTCCGGCGGCGGGGTTACGAGGTACGGGTCGGCGTTGGGCGCGCAGTGGACGAAGAGTGCTCGGACCGAGATAGAGAGAACGCGTACATGCGTTCCGTTCTAGAAAAAGTGGAGTAAATGACTCTGTCGACACGGTGAGGAGGGTGGTGGGGGCTTACCAAACGAACGTTGACGCAATCGGAATCAACTGCCACCACTGGCAAGAGATCTCAGATATTGTGAACCCAAGGTCAGAAAGACCGTGACGCGCACGCGGTGCAAAAGGCTTCTGCGAGCCGGTGTATGGCCGCGTCCCTTCCGTTCGCCATCCCAAGCTACGCGCACCAGAGCGCAAATATCCTTCCTCCATCGAGATATCCCTCCTCCATTTGCGCGGGGAAAAAAGAAAATCCATGGATTCAATCACACATCCGCGGTTGGCTAGCGCGCTTTAGTGCGACTGAATAGCTTCAAGTACTCGTGGTTCTTTGTGGCGCCCTATTCCGCTGCGTCGGAGTGCGCTGTTCTGCACAAATGGCAATGCACATCCGCTGGGGACGTGCAATGTTCCGTTGGCAAGGTCGCATAGAGGTATAGGCGCGCACAATGTCGCGTTGTAGCAGGATAGGTAGAGCCGTGATCTACAACCGCTCATGTTGCACGCCCGATGACGGGGGTGTCTGATTTCCAATGTCGACACGTTTTACGCTCGTGGCGAAACATCAAGACACCGCCGCAACCACCGCCGCAACGCCGACTGGCGATGGCCCGACGGACTGCAAAGCCGACCGACAACATGGATGAGATCCGCCTCCGCGAGAGTGAGGTGCCATTGCTGGTCTGCAGATGTACCAATTGCCACTTCGAAACAGATCTGGCATTCGCGCTTCTTTTGCGATGGACTTGCGCAGGGACGTGTCGGTGGCGCCGCTGGATCCGTGAAAAACGTTGAATTTCAAAGGGGGGGGAGGGGCCAGGAAAATTCCCGCCTCAAGCGTAAGCAATTTTGGGGTAAAGTGCAAGGTGCAACTTGAAGGTGGAAGACAAGATAGCCCGAGCATCCGCGGGGCGGGCGCGGCGGGCGCGGCGGGGGTTCGCAGATGGCTAGCCTGGTGCCTGCGACGGATTCCAGTGATTTTTTCTGCTGCTCTGATCAGATTTTCGGGATCGACCATACGTCGCCACCGACGCAAACGTGGGCAGGTGCGTCCGCGGATGGCTAGCGCGCTTTCTTTGTCCTAAACGTGTACCGATATCGCCGTATCGCGAGGTGAACGTCGCGGGAAGAGATAGATAGAATAGATACAGGCTCGCGTACGCGTAGCCCCGCGAAAATAGGAATAGGAATAGAACGATGCGCGTTGCAATGCCAACTCGGAGACAGTCGAGGATGGACTAGCGCGAGCGCTGCGTCATATGATTCATCGCGGTTCGCATTCGGGCGACGGAGGATGTATGGCAGGAAGGGGCCAGGAAGTCATGGAGAGAAATTCTACATAAGCGCGCACAGCCACCGACGGCATCTTCCGCGACGCGTCCAACCAACATCTGCGCATCACACTGACAATGATTCACGCGCCTCCACAACGTAACATGCAATCCCGCGCTCCCAAGTTTACGTTAACGCCACAATCCGATCGACGTTCAGAGTTCTCCCACGCCTTGCCACATCCTTCAAGTTCTTCTTCTTTTCTTGTGTACTTGTGTGCCACAACTGCCAAAATTCCAAACTCCGCGAAAAAAACCAAACTCCGCGGCACGGCGGCTGCAGACTCGGACGGTCTTTCAGATAAGCCTGCGACGCGTTTTGTCGTCGACGGTCGCATCCCCACGCGATCCCACACCCGCTTCTAATGCGGCGTATCCAACAGCCCACCGCCGAGAATTAGTGAAGAGCAGCCAGATCCGCAAGGCTCTCTTACTGCTGGCCTTTCTAAGCCTGTCTTATTGCTGCATAGTAGGTCTTAAATGCGCTCTATAGCGCGTTATTGCATTAAATGCTGGGAGAACGTTCTCTAATTTAACCATCTCTGGAGCATCTTGGCAAAGCGCCCTAATCGCGCCATACTACTGGTGGTGGTGGATGCAACTCAGGTTGCGCAGAAAGGCTTGATTGCGCGAGGTCCCATGCGTTCCAAATGGTCCATCTTCAACCTTCTTTCGCCGATCTACGTAAGTTAAAGCGTGAAGTTTTCCTAATTTGTTCTGGTTCAATTCCCGCGGACGGCCCAAAGTTCAACCGTCTATAGTATTCGCCCAGGCCTAGGGCCACTCGGGTGCAATGCTTTCAATCTGCATATGTATGCACGCCGGTATCCCCGTACTCGAGGAGAAATTTAAATCAACCGACCGCACGCGGGCTCGTCAACCAGACTTTATGCCGAGCAAACTTTTTTTCCTTTTCCTTGAAGACACCTCCTCCACTTGTTTGCCGCAGATCCTCTTTGGCCGGCTGCCTGTAGGATATTCATATGGAATAGGCAGACGCGCTGGCTCGACGACGATTTAATGGTTTTCTTAATTTGAAATCAATCACAACATTGAGCCACATGTAGCATACGAACAGCCAAGTACTACTAACATGACGATTATCGGCATATTGAGGATAGTCTAGAGGCCATGGATCAAAAGCTGAAGCAGTCGCGTATCAAAATTAGAACTATAATTGTAATTTCGAGCACATATTCCAGCAATGATACCTGCAGTTACAAAAGCCGAGGCAATCAACAAAGCGTGCGTTGGCAATTAAATGGGTTTGAGGCTGAAGCAGAGTGCAGCATCTGAAATGGAACCTGTACCCCGAATGAAACGATTCAACAACACGAAATTCCAATTACCATAAACGCGTCGCGGAGACAAATTCTTGGTTTGATTGGTCCGCGTGCAGAATCTTTGATGTCAGCCCGGGCAGAATTTCGCCTCAGGTTGTTCATGGCAGACTAACGAGTAACCGGTGTGCGTGGGCACGCGAAGCCGAAGCTCACGTCCAACATCGAGTCATCGACATGACCGTGACGGCGGACGCCTCACTGCAGGCTGCATGCACCGAATCAAGTCCAGCTCTACGCATGGAATCGAAGCCAACTATACACGTATGAAATGAATGGATTCGCGCTTCCGCACGGAAGCTGACTCACTCACCCAGTCGCCTATTCGCCAGATATTTACAGGAAGAAGTTGCAAGTTGAAGTTTGAATGAGTTAAATTAGTAGCCAGTGGGAGACGAAGCAGGACCCCTGATAATGGGTGGGAAGGCCTGATTTCAAAACGGGAAATTCGTCAGGATTTGATTCCGGCAATTTCGTCAGGATTGGCACAGGCCTGAGGCCCAAAATCGGTCCAAAATCATCAGGATTTCGCCTCAGGTACAAATTTTCGCCCCAAGAGGCCGTTTCGGCGAAAATTTCTCTGCCGCCGGCGCAATTCCGTCAGGATTTGACCAGGCCAAACGACCATTTTAGCGCATTTCGTCAGGATTTGGAGCACCCCTAGAGGCCCAAAATCCCCCAAATTCGTCAGGATTTGCATCAGGGATTTTGGCCCATTATCAGGGGTCCTGACAAAGCCTGATGGTGGACGAGGTAGATTCGGTGCGTGGTCTAGCCCTCGAGATACCCGAAGTCACCGCAATCTCGAGGCCCATTTTCGATGGATGGACAGACAGATAAATATAGACCACGCTATATCGCATCGGGTTTGAGACGCGTTCTCCGCCCAAGCTCGAGATAGCACAACCAGTCCCAGCGCGGACCAGCGCCAAGTCTTCATCTGTCCAACTGTCGCCTGAGAATAGAGGTAGATGATCGCGCAGAACAGAACAGAGAAGGTGGGCAGTGGTTGATAATCACCGCAACCAGAAGTACATAACTTATGACAAGTGGCCCAGAAAAGACCGATGATCAACTTGAAATTGCACTGAGTATACAGCCGGCAGGGACGGAATAAATAAATCAACTTATGCCCGGGTGCTCAAAATATGCGGGGGTTATTCGTATTAATCTCCTGTCATGTTTCTGGTTCCATGTTAATCGGTGCTTAAAATGGCATTGGGGAGTGAGCGGTTGATAATCACTGCAAGTATGACAAGTACTTAGCACAGGAAAGAAAAAACGCCCGTGCAGAATTGGAGCTGGAGGCGCAATAAATAAACCAACTTGGATCCGGATGTTGGAAATTTGCGGGGGTGATTAATATTTGTTAATCAACGGTTGGAATAGCAGTGGATAATCACTTCAACAAATGACAATCAGGAAAGACTGCGCGCGCGGAATTGGAGGTGGACGCTCAATAAATAAAGCAACTTGGACCCGGGTTCTCGAAATGCGCGGGTGGCTATTAATATGGCCAAGCTCCGGGTTCAAGTTATTATTGGGCGGTTGGAATTCTGCGAGATTCTGGCCGGAGGTCGGTGCGTCGCACCTCGATGCAGCATTGAGCCGGTGGCGTCTCGCCTCGAAGATCTACGTCGTTGTTGCCTTGGAGTTGGGAAGGCCCGAAGAGGTCCACCCTTTGCCTTCTCGCGGAGCGCTAGCGCCGACCCAGGGTATGTATGGGCGCCGTTGCAATTGGAATCAGAAAAAAATAGCCTGTCCCCATCCGCATCGCGGATTCGCGTTTCGACACGCTGGGATTCGCGTTTCGAAACGCTGGGATCGGGATATCTGGCCCACCCGAGGTTCGGAAAATGAATGACATATTATATCACCACGCCAGTTTAGTACCGACTGCCACTTGGTGTAACATTTGGACAGCAGCCGGGCGACGGTCTAATCCTGCCTGGCAGACAAGGAAGAAGAACTGAAGAGCTGCAGCTTCGTCTTCGTGCGCGGACCGGGGCCGATGTCGGCATCGTTGAACTGGGGTGGGGGCGTTAGACTCGGGGGCGCGAAGCAAGGTGTTGGGTTGGTTGGGTTAGACTCGGGGGTGCGAAGGCTGCCGGAAGCTAAATCGAGCATAATGTATACGCTGTTTTGCGAACATGTGGCGGAGAGAAAGGTGTGTAGACGTAACTGACCTCGCGCCCGCGGAGGAGGCACTCTGGGGTGGTAAAGCAGTGTCAATGGTTCTGTTTTGCGCCTGTGCATCGGGCTGGGGTGCACATGCATCGTTGACTCCCCGTAAGTAAGTAGGCGGCATGCAGCCACGCCCTCCTCGCTGGATGGCCTACGACTGGGGGCGGGATCCCGCGGGGGAAGCAGCGCGCCCAAAACGGCGGGCCCATCTTGATCTCTGGTGAGGTCGGTCCGGTTTCCTGGCAAGGGCGAGCTAGCACCGATGGGGCACCCCGCACTGCTGCATGTGCGCACAAGTACAGGTGAATGAATTAAATCAGAAAGAATCGTGCCGCGGGCGGCAATGCTATTCATGCGGAGATGGGTCGTCGATTCAATTCGATCGTTCTTCGAGCATCTATCTGAGTACCCCATCCTTGGGGCAGGATTGCTCCCACCACGCGAGACGCCCATTAAACCCAATATGGGAGTTCGAAAGAACAGTTTGAGAAGTTGTTGACAAGTTCGAGGATCATCGCAAAGAGAATGTGAAAGGGAGGGATGTCCGCTCAGAGAATAGTCGCCGGTGGGCTGCCAATCATCATAGAATCGTGCCGTACGCCAGGATGCGCCACTGACAGGAACTGATCTTCGAACTCCTGGAGGGCTCTGCGACAATCGAGGATCGGATGTCACGAGCACGAGTGTCCACTTCCAGCAAAGACTTGTTCAGAACCGGGTCGCAGACGGCAGAAATCCGCGAGTGGCAGTATGCGGATAGTGAAGGCTGATGCAGGAGTGATAACCATCTTCCCACGGTTCCAAAGCTGCAGACGGACCGACGTCGCCTTGCGCCCTCTCGCGCTTACAGCACCCCACATTGCGGGCACGCGACAGGCATCGCGCCTGATGGGGGACTCCTGGGATCCCGCCCCCCACACGGCGCCGGGATTACTGTAAGTAATTTATTTTAATAAAATTCCGCCACGGAAACGCCGCGACACCTGCCGCCTCGCCCAGGGAGAAAATCGCACGTGTAACCGAGCCCAATGCAGTTTGCGGACAGGCCGACTTGAACGCGGAGCGCCTCGATTTATTCACCTTTCTCCGACTTGTTGCGAAACGGACGCCGTCAATGCGGGTATTCCGCCTCCGTGCGCCCCGAGCCCGACGACCCCTGCGCTTGTTCTTTTCTTTTCGTTTATTGATTCCATAAATACCGAACGGCGCTGCCGACAGTTGGCTGACGCTGAGTTTTGGAACCCTCTATATTTTGGTTTGGCGTTGTCAAACTCTTGGCCGTTCCTAGATACTCGAGTTCGCGTTGGTGGTCTAGATCTAGGTATGTATGGTTTTGGCAACCAGGATTACCTATAGAGCCGCCGCGCTTCCGAAACGGACGCGTCCCGGGAATCTGGCGCCCTCTCTAGATTTGCTATTGTATGTATACAGGGCGTATACAGTCCCGGTGCTTTTTGACTGGGGGCACTTGTATTCATCTGCCTGGGCGGCACTTTTATTTACATCTGCCTCGTGAAAGTTCTGAACACGCCTTCGGCGGCCGCCTCTCGCCAGATGAGGGAGAAAATACACAGGAGGCGGAGGATATTCACAGCATCCCGCAGATGATCCGCAAGGTTATTCACGGCCATCGGGACTCCAATAAGCCAGCCGATGAGGTGCCTGAGCGACGAATCGAACAGTTCGCGCTGGTTTCTCCCGTTGACGAGTTTCTACTGACCTTAAGTTTATAATATCTAATCCCAGGAATAGGTGACACTCAGAACTTCGGAATGCAACAAACCCTGATATTTGTTCCTCGTAGGCAGACGTTTCAACGGAGGAAGATCATATACTTAGGTTCGCTAAAGGTTAGTACGGTACATGATTTCTCCTTGTAGACTCTAGCAACGAATTGATTGTGTAAATTCTGACCCAGGATGAATTTTGCGTCCACGCTTTTACAATAGAGCCCAAGTCAACAAGCGGTAGAACAAGTTGAAGTTGGAGTCCGATAGGGGTGATCGGAAGTCGGCCCGATTTCCGACTCGCCATACTAAATATTTTGTGTGCGTCACCTTGGCGTCACCACACTTTCATTCGTCTTTTTGCTATTTCCACCTGCCTTCAACGCCTAAAAGAGAGAATAGAACTCACAGCTCTTCCAAAAGATCTGTTACCTCGCGGATAACATCCCGCTCCTCGCAGTTTCTTCACGACCCAAGGGCCAAAATATCAGCCAATGACAGGCTCGACACGAAGAATAGAACAGCCGCCGTGCTTCGTTTCTGTTCAAACTCTAAAATAATTTGATTCGCGAGGCTTGTTTCCATTGTGATGTATCTTCTTCTTCAAGTTCTTGCATTCTTCAAAGTATCTTCTTACAATCTCCTTAGATCGGGACGCGTGCAATTCATTTGGAACGATGGGCAGAACATAGTTGGCTCGCTCCCGATCCTGGACGTAACCCGGGAACCTGGCGGCGACTTCATCTCAGATACCTTTTGGTCTCACCGTAATCCTGCGCGCGCGCGCCGGCTCCTTGGCTCGATAAATTATTAAGTATCCTCGTTTCTTAAAACCGCCGTGGTTGGAACAGCATCTCACCCCATCGCAATCAATATTCCGGTATTTTCGCCTGATATTCTACCCATTTATCGGGGATTTTGTTCATGGATCGATCTACAGCATTCCGATTGTCTCTACCAAGCTACTGGGCAGCCCTAGCTTTTCCCGCCTGCTTCGCTGTCTGACTTTTGGGGCGATATATGGTGCGGCGTTCTAACCTGACTGTCCGGCGTGTGTTCGGATACGTCAGCTTGTATCATCGAACTTTCAAGTTTCTGTTTCGCGTGGTTTCTGGCCCTCTAACGCGTGGCGATCGGTCCAGTGTGCAGCTGGGAATCTATCGACATAATCGCTCTCTTCCCATATTCGAGCTGTTGTTCGTCTGGTCCCGGTAATTTTTGGACGAAGAGCTGTTGAAAACGTTATTGCTCGCACATATCGCGCTCCCATTTATGCTCCATTGGTCTCATCTTTGCGCTTTACCCATCGGCTTTCGTGTCCGCGCGTTCTTCGTGCCCCACAGGGTATCCCGGCGCAGACGGGTAGGATTTCGCTGAATCCCACCTCCTACCCCCACGGAAGCTAAAAAGCCGCATCTCGCAGGTTAATTAATCTGATGCGAAGGTTGTCAAGCTGTTCACAGCGTGATTGTATTATAAACCAGGTTCTGACGCGCTCGCTTCTGTTGTTTCGATCCTCAAATGGCAACTGGCTGGCTATCTCTGCAGGAAAAGGTACGCTGCCTTTCGGCCGTTAGCCAGAAATTAATATGATCGAGTTCATTCAATTGCCTTGAGGCTTCGCGGGAAGCCCTCCTTCGCACGACACACTCCCGCTGGCCCTTCATATGACCAGAAACGCCACCACCCTTGATACAATTCGCTCGTCTGCCCAGTCCGCAGCGGATGATTGCGCTTAACGCGGTGCTTAGGATATAGACTTTGTACGCTTATGTGTGCCCATGACTGCTGCATTATTCATGCTCTCAGCTTTGCCGAGGTATTTTGCACGGCCGCGGGGCAACCCCACGCGCACTTGTGCAACTCACCGGCAGCATCCGGGATCGAGAGATCTTGCCGGGCCGTTGAACTTGTCGGAGTCGGATGCTGACTGCCAGTGATTTCGCCTGGGTGGCGCCTGGGCCTACCTGGAGCTCCCTATCTGTATGTAGTACTACGGCACTTGAAAGCCGGACACACATATGGCGTCTTGATCACCGACACCATTGTTCACGTATACGCCATGCTTCTCAAAGTTTCGGCATGCATTAAGCATGCCCTCACATCGACATCACCTCGTCATACCCGTCCATCATCTCCCGAAAATCTCCCGGTTTGTCCAATATTTTCTTTTTGGAATCGGCCTTAATCCAACTTGACAGTGTACCCTAAATGCGGGAGTACAAACGTTCTGTTTATTTTCTCTCCATGGCTTCCGAGTCCGCTTTCTCCCTCCTGGCTCCCAACGAAACTCACTCTTGAGGGTCCACTTGACAATGGTGCGCGCCAGAAGGGGATTTAATTGAAACTGGCAGCGGTAGGTAACTTTGACGCAACGTCATTCCGTACACTCTTCTGGTGTGCGAGATGCTGTCGGCCGATGCCGACACCCCAGGCCTGATTAGATTCAAGTCTTGAGCCGGATCTATGCGCACTGGGCACTGACTGACACCCACCCCATTCTGCCGTCGACGGACTTTACGCGGACTGCCTCGATGAGCTGATAAGGCTTCATGTTTTCCGCGGGTGCTGCGTGTACCCCCGTATAATTCCAAACCCCATGGAATTTTACAGGTGTCTTGGAGTTCAACAATTATCCATCCTGCTACACCGTTCACTGGGGTTGCCTTGTCCACTGGTTCCGCCACTCTCGTTTCTCCCGAATGGTGATTCACATACGTGCTTGCTTTAAACTTCGTGAATGGCTAGCCGTTTATGTGCTCTTTCTCGAATGCTGGATGCTTTTGGACTCTCAGGCTATCTTTCGGAATACTTGTTTTGTTGGGATTCTCCTCAAAACCACCGAGGAAGCCGTGGCTCCCATTATCTAATTGCACCCATAGGGTACGCTAAAATGGATCATCGACTCGACTGATTCATTCCCATGGAAATCAAGGATGCTGCGCTGAAATCCCGTACTGATTGATCCCGCGCTCACCGCTGAAGCCGTAATCGACGCCTCATAATGGTTAAATCTACCCGACTCTGTCCTGTGCGGCGCAAATCAGAAATCTCATCATGCGTGCCATTTGAACTTATTGTGGTATGCGGAGTATGCCGTTTCGATATGAGCCTATTCGACAGCTTCGAGTTCTACTGCACGCATACTCATCGACCTGTTCACATGCGAACCGGACACGCATGGACGGGTTAGTTTCAGACGCCCAAACCGGTCCGTGATGACCGCCAGTAGGTAACATTCCCACCGAGGATTGCGAGAGGCAGAGATAATATATTAATTCTCCTCTACTGGACTCGTTCACCATACTCATCTTTATCCAGACGCAATCTTAGCCTGGCATCATTTCCGTGTTGCTCAATTCCTGCTCTTTTCCAAACAAGTTCTGATGTTATATTTATTTTACTAGCAAACCCTCGGATGACTTGCGGCAAATTGCGAAAGAAAACTCCTTCTGTTCATGTTCGTTGTGGCCGCAGCAGACTTCCATTCGATCTACGGTAACGCGACTGCTCACGTTGCGCACGATCGACACGAGAACCGGGATTTACCGATATCCCAGTGGCTCTTAGTTTCAACCATTCGAACCTTCTCTCTCAATCTCACACGCCACTAATTTTGGGCGGCACTAAGTAGGACCGTTGTAAATCCTTTAACCTTTGATTCATCTCTTGGCTTCGGTGGCGCCGGATACCATAGTGTTCGTTTGCCGGTTGGAAAATCGCTAAATTCGTCCGAGATCCGTGGCTTTCGAACCATTCGTGCGGACGGTCTCCCACAGTGAGCGCTACTTTTTTTTTTGTCCGGCCAGTGCTTACAAAGGCGTCAAGAAAACAGACGCAAAGGTCACTCTAAAACACACTGCGATACCAACCCATATTGTTGAGCGAGTTCTTTTAGTGTGGACCAGCATCTGGATAAGAAAGAAAAAGAGGTGTTGAATCAATTTGAATTCAGCGTCGGTCGTATGGCAGCAAAACCAAGCGTCGACAGACATAATTAACAAACGGAGTAAGTTTCTCGTTTTAAAGTATTTCGTAAGGTGCCCACATATCTGTCTTTCGCGCCAGTGTAGATGTTGTTATTATTAAACCGTTCCCCTAACAGGTCCAAATAGGAAAGATTGCTTGGGCATCGCGATTCCCAGATGAAATTTCCGCAATCAAATCCTTGAGGCTTGAAATGTTCATTTCGGTTCTGAAGCGACCAGGGTATTCTCACTTCAAGTTGAACATGATCCTGGCACCTGCCACTGCCAGGGTATTCGAGATCAATGCGTTCCAATCACGTAGTGGCCGATATGCACGTCAACTGCTGTCTCAGTGTCTGCAAGTTTGCCGACTGTTTCTTGCCTCTTATTCGCAACATGATCTCGATCCTAGTCCTAGTACTAATTTCTATGAAATATGTGTCAGATAGTGCCAGTCTGGACACGTACCAAGCACTCAATAATTGGCAGCTGGTTCACTCCGATAGATATCTAATTAATTGTGCTTCGAGGCTGTTGAGTGTTGCTAGTCGAAACTAAGAGTCGCACTGCAGTATGTAATGATAAGGATATATTTTGCTGAATTTGCCTTATAACTTATGTTAAGACAATTAATTAATTTGAGACCCTCCGCGAGCGGAAACATTCAGATAAAGGTACCTTCGTGCGCAATCCGCGTGGTTCCTGAAAGGGTTCCAAAAAGGGAAACTGATTGTATTTGCATGTGTTTGCAAACGCACTTTTCGAGTCCACTTCGAGTGCGAGCTCCTGTTGTTCTCTCTGAACTAAACCAGCGGCTGTTCCAAGTACAAGAAGAGGAAAACGCACCTTTCCAATTACACCCACTTGGCTAGGCAGGAGCCATGTCGTCCGGAGACCTGCAGGTTGTGCATCGTGCCTTGCGTTACATGTCAAGCCAGGCAGCGGCCTCGTTTTTCACGGAGGTCCGTGTCATCGGTGGCGAGAACGTACCCAAGGATGGTCCCATTATCGTGTAAATGTGGTCTTTTGATCTGCGTTGAGCACATAAGCTAATGTTGGGATGTCTACAGTACCGCGACCCACCACAATATGATGCTGGATCCTGTCATTTTGTGTGAGTAGGCTGTCTTAAACCACACGCCAAGTTCAGTGCATTGTAAAAAGCAAGACGCGCGTCCGTAGTGGCGAGCGAGGCGCACAGTGGCGCACTGCTCTTTCTGCTCCTTGAATTGTTGTCTTACACTTCTGTTTCAGCCTACGCCTTCCCTTATGGCAGGATATTAAATTATTGGAGCAAAGGTATGCGCATGCTCTTCCGCCACATATTAGCCTTTAATGTACCATCTAGCATCCCTATTCATTAACCCAATCGTCAGCTATGTGCTATATTCGTCAGGGAATATCCCAGTAGATCGCAAGTCCAAGGACCGCAAAGTCCTGCTCAAAGGAACTCTAGAGGCGTTGGCGAAAGGGTCTGTTGTTGCCTTGTTCCCGGAAGGGACGAGCTACACCGAGCCGCGTATCATGCAAATCAAGGACGGCGCTGCGTGGGCGGCACTTGAATACACCAAATGGATGCAGGAAACGCCGGAGAAGAAGATGAAACCCTTGGTCGTCGTACCTGCCGCGATTGTATATACGAACAAGAGCAAGTATAGAAGTGACGTGAGTGTGGAGTGCTTGAACCTTTCTCTTTTTTGTCTCATATACCCTCATTAGGTCGTCGTAGAGTAAGTATCACACTCTTATCGCGCGAATTTAACTCAATATTTGCAGGTTCGGACAGCCAATAACAATGGATCCATACATCGAGCAGTTTTCGTCCGCGACTGAAGGGGCACCGCGAGGCGCTGTGAAGCGTCTGACCCGTGCGATCGAATCCGGGCTCGTTGGTGCTACGGTGAACGGCCCTGATTGGGATACTCTGTACGCTGCTCGTATGGCTCGCGATATCATGTGGGAGGGCGACAAGTCCATCAATCTCGACGAATTCGTTGTCATCTCCCAAACGTTTGTCCTGAGTCTTATTCTGCTTCGCCTTGCCTAACATCATCCCCTAGTCTCGTCGACCTCTTTTCTACTCCAAACCCCACCCCCAATTTCAAGTCTGCGAAGCGGCATCTTCTGGAATATTACTCTCTCCTCCAATCCACTCACCTCACCAACTCTGTACTCTCAAGCCTGCCGCTCCCGCGCACGCTTGACCCTAACACGCAGACGCCGCTACCCAGCCGTCTCTTGACACTACTCATCCTGATACGAGACTCGTTCTCTACTCTTCTCCGCCTCCCGTTCTTTGCCTTCCCTCTCGTTGTATATATGCCCGTATACTTCATGGGCCGCTTTGGTGCGCGACTGGTGGAGGATGAGGAGGAGACCCAGGCGCAGAACAAACTCGTCTTTGGACTTCTATCGATGGTGCTTATTTACCCCGTCTTCTTCTTCTTCCTATGGTCGATGTTCCTGTACACGCGGGTGGGCGCGCTGATGGCGGCGGGGACACTGTGGCTCTTCGCGCGGTACCACGACACCATGATCAACGGTGCGTTAAATGTGTCCTCCAGACCGTACCCACGCTGACGCGTATACCACAGCGAATTACGAGCAGTGCGTCTCAATCTCACTCTGCATTGAGTTAAGCGACTAATTTTATGCTAGTGCGAAACGCCTACTCGCGACCTGGCGTGTCCTCGTAGGTGTATGGGCACCCAAGCGCTGGGAGTTCTCCCTGGCTGCCCTTGCCCCGTACATGACGCCCGTGTTTCCCAAGGAAAGCGAGTTCATCAGCAAGCCCACATCGTCCGCGCCGGATTCGCCCAAGCCGCCCGCGCCCGTGCTGCCCCCGGCGCCAGAGCTGGGGAACATGGAGCCGCCGGTGCAGGCGCGCCCGAAGCGCCGCCCACCATCGCGCCGCATCATGCGCCACGTGCTGCGTGCGCGCGTGGAGGCCGTCAAGGCGCTCGCGGAGTTCTTCGAGCAACTGCGCATGCAGAGTGTGCAGGGCCGGAACCGCGGTGGGATGCGTGTCAACGCGAGCGTGCATCTCGCGCGCCTGTATGGCGGGATCGACGCGCCGGCGCCCAAGGCGGAGGGCGAGGACACCGGGCTGGTGGCCGAAGACGGACAGGGGTGGCGGGAGGCCAGCGAGGTTATCGCGTTTCTGACGAAGCGCGGGGCGAAGATCCCGCTCATGCGACATGTGCAGATCGAGGGCGAATGGGCTGCGTTGACCAGCGACGTGGACAGTGATGTTATGAGTCCAGGCTTATAAATCCTCGAGCTTTTCGTTTATATCTGAATTTCACCCGATATCTTATGTATGTGTTTGTTGTAATGGGGTTTCTCTAGTGTGAATGTTTTTTCTAGATATTGGGTTCTGAATTCTGGCTAAGTGCCGCCGGCTACTCCCGTGTCTACCGAATCCGGCAGACATTCTGAACGACTATCTTCAGATTTCACGCCCGGTAGAACTAGAGAGGCTGAAACGAACCTACCACAGACACACAAAGTTTATATTGCTACACGTAACGAGCCTCGTTGCCATAACACTCACATCCCTAAACCCATTCAATCCCCCCGTCCCGTTCCTCTCCGCGCCCCGCTGCTCTTGTACCCTGTGCTTATTTGCTGGATGGACGGAAACCGGTCTAAGCTGAGCTCTCATGAAATCTACTGGCGTAACCGGCCCCGGTTCGGAGCGGAATGGGTCCCGTCGTGGAAAGCCACAGGAGAAATGGGTATTATGAATGAAGATTACTATGCTCCTATGGTTTGCTACGTCTCTTCCATGGTTCAACCCTTCTGAAGGAAGCCAACAGACAATCCGAGCTCTGGATGCAGTTCGCATCTCCGACGGTGCTTCTATCATTTTGAAAAGAATTGAGGAAGAAGATCACCCCCACGAGTCGAAATTTGCAACTTTTTATCGTCCCGCTCGGAAAGGATCCCAAAAATCTTTGCCTTCCTTACCTTGAGGTTTTGAATCCGCCATCGATACCCGGGACGCAACTCCTGGTCATGAAACTATTGCGAAAGTATGAAGACCCTCACTTCGGCACCATTGGGGAAGCGGTGGATTTCTTTCAACAGATATTCGAGGTTGGTAAACCTGCTTCCTGATTTTCCTTTCGTTTCAAAGCGGTTGAATTCTAGGCCTGCAATTCATGCACAAGAATTTGGTCGCGTACCGGTAGTTATTGATGCTCTTGAATCCCAACGTTGTATTGATTGCAAGCTATAGCGATTGCAACTCTAATAACATAATGATTGACGCTCAACATCTTTATTCCAACGGCTTCCATCCTCAGTTCCAGTATAAAAACCTGGATTTCAAAGCAGGGCGGCCGAAGCATTACACTCGCACCCAGTTACCTCCGAAGTACTATCTCATCGACTTTGGGATATCCATTCGGTTTGATCCCAGTCTCGGCGCCGATGCCCGCGGAGCTCTTCCCATTCGTGACGGTGACATATCGGTACCAGAGTACGAGGGGGATGGTGTTGAAGAACCTACCGATCCTTTCGCAACAGATGTATACTTCCTGGGAAACTTGATTCGGACCCAATTTCTCGATGTACGTCCAAAGTCCAAAACGGCTATTTCTGAATTGACTCTGGTGCCCAGGGACAACGCGATCCGAGATATATTGTGCATCCTGGTCGAATTGGATTCGAGTTTATGCGCCCGCTCGTCAATGATAAGGTCAAGCGCAACCCCAAAGAACGTCCCACGATCGACCAGGTCGTGGACTGCTTCAAAAATATTGTGAATGGCCTGAGTGCCTGGAAACTCCGTTCCAGAGTATGCGGAAAAGATGAGTAACAATCTTCTCCATTCCTCACATTGCTCGCCATTGGTACCGCCGGATTGGTTTTATGGTCAGGCGGGTGCCCGCCATTCCCTTATATGACAAGTATTGATTACTACGTTACATTCATCATCTGTCCGCTGAAACAGCTCCTAATGGAAATACCTTAACTTCACCTCCATACTCAATCCCTGTCGAAGCGTTATTAACTGCATTTGCTTTCCATGTCTCTGGTCCGGGTATTCGAAGCCACCTACCAAAACGGGCACAACTAACGCTTTTGACCGGATTTGGAAGTGAGTAGCACATAAATAATTAAACTGAAATCCACGAGAAGGCACGCTTCTGCAAAAAAAAATGTTCGCTGTCAGGCAGCGGAGTAGTATCTACTGTATCAAATTTAAGCGGCAGTGAATTAAAATCGTAGTTTACAACAAGTACAATACAGAACCATTTCGTGCGCTTAGTTCGGGTCGTGCCGAAACACTTCCCTTGAGCCTGGAACCCGCGGCAAGGGGGCACGAGGAGGTTATCCATCTCCCGGGACCTCTTCAACAACAAAACCCTGGTCACATATATACCTCGACACCCCAAATAGTCTCCCCGACCTCCGAAATTTGTCACGCGAGAGTGGCCGGCGGACCGGACATGACACGATACCCCCATTAACAGATAGAACCCTCGGAACCTTCAATAGACATCGTTCCCACGGGGAGCAAAGGTTTCTGTGATTAATGCGACCTGCACAACAAGAACGGCACCGCGGTTCTCGACGCAGTCGGCTCGTCTCGAGGGCTCACGCACTACGCCAAGCCACGGCTGGCCAAGTCGCCAGACGCTCTCCCATGTGGGCAGCCGTGCCTCCTCCAGTGCCCTGGTAGAGCATTCCGGTAGAGCATTCCGGTAGGCCGATCACGCCGTTCCGTGCTGAATGAAGTCGGCGACTGGAAATGCATTATAATTTTAACAAATAGCGATAGATCAAAGAGACGTACATCAAAAAGGAATCTTTTGCGTGTCGGATGCACAACAAGACCATCACGGCTCAAACTAGAATAGAGTTAAACCTGGTTCAGTCTCAAAGGATGACTGAAGACATACCCGACGACGATCCAGAACCCACGAGGAGACTTGAGCGTTCCATACCAACTTTGAAAGACCTGAGAGTGAGTCAGAAACGATAGACAGTTGAACCTATCATGGGTAGTACGTGTGAGTGAGCGAATGACTGAATGAAACTTACAAGAAGGTACATATACCCAAGGGGATATAAGGGCGCGGGAGGAAGGATGATGGTGGGAGTGAAGAAGGAGCGGATACAGGAAAGGGGGCGGATTCAGATCTCATTTATACCCGCTGAAGGCTGACATCATTTCGCTGGAATCTTGTCAGCCGCCCTTGGGTAGAACTTACCAAGCTTCGGCCGAAAACCCGGGCAGCTAAAGAAGAGTCAGCTCAGTGGGGCGGACCATAGGTCGGCCGAAATCTAGGCCATGACGGGTATTTGTCTGACCTTTTAAAATATTATTATATGGCCTGCATTAAGCGCCAACGGACGCCCCTTTCTTGTAAATGCAGTTATTATTATCATGCTTCTACCCGCGTACGAAGCCATTTCCCTGCTAAAAAACCCGTGAATATTGGTGGCAGCATCTGATAGGATAGAACAGACCACATGCAGCCTGAGTAGAGGAATAGCGGGGCCTCGATCGATGCTTTTTGCAAAGCTCCCACGGTTCAAATTTGAAACCAAATCAAACCACGGCCACATGTAAGCACAGGCGGATTCAATAAATATTTGAGCGGCCTAGATCAGTGGAATGGACGAATAAGGTCTGAATTATGTGAGACGTTGCGCATTTGGATCCCTGGGCTTATAGGCTTCAGACAGTGCGCTTTTATAAACTTGAAAAGAGAGAATTCAACCCGACCCGTTTGTCACCCAGCGTTTTGCCCCGTATGTGGTTACTTCTTTTGCGTCGGTTAATATCACCGTGAAACTGTTAACTTAGTCCGTGCGCCGCGTTACTTAACCTGTGGAAATGACTCTTTCCGGGTCTACAGCGCCTTGACCCACGGTAGCAATTGATGCGACCCCCTCGAAGCGCATCATGTCAAGAATTGCATCCGTCTGTTGGCGCACCGGCCCTCATTGGCATCCGCCCGCCGCACGTCCGGTGCACACACGGCCATCTGTCAAAAGAGAGTCCGCACCATCTTCGTCACTTCGTTACTTCGCGTAGCGTTGGGAAACTTCGTCACTTTGATGGGAATTGATGAAAGTTCGTCACTTTGATGGCTTTCTATGAAAGTTCGTGAGTTGCTATTCTGGGCTTGTCAAGCGCCGACTCCTCGGCACATCACGGAGTGATGAAAATCAAAATTTTGCCGAGATAGCCGGTTAGGTTTGGGTGAGGTTAGTGTTTTGGTTAGGTGGTTTTGGTTAGAGGTTAGGGGTTTGAGGTTACTGGTTAGTAGTTAGTGGTTAGTGGTTAGTGGTTAGGGTTAGTGGTTAGTGTTAGGGTGAGGGATCTATATAAAAAACACTCCCCGGCTTGTGTGAATGAACACTGATGGCCGGTGTTCCGAGGTCTTGAAGGTGCCGAGTTGAAGTGACGAGCTTTCACAGAAAGGAGGAAAGTGACGAACTTTCTCAGATTCCCATCAAAGTGACGAAGTTTCACGTACCTACGCGACGTAACGAAGTGACGAAGGTGGCTACTACCCGTCAAAAGATTATTCCCTCGCCGGGCATCCATTTTTTTATAAAAAGCATTTTCGATGGAATAATCTCCGCGCCTATTTGCCAACAGCTGACCTCCACTTTCACAGCTCTCAACAGCTCTTTGCTGCGCCCCTCGCCCACAGCCGTCATCTGAAAATCGATATTTCACAGCATTCTCAACGGTTTCATGGCGTCCCGCAACAACGCCGCGTTCTTGTTGCACGTCTTCCTTTTTAATAGTTGGTAGAATTACAGGTTTTACAACAATCCGCGCTGATTACTTATCATACAACCCGAGTTAACAATACAAGTCCTAAAGTTACGTTCTGTGTTTCGCGATTAACCCTAGTTGCAAGGAAGAACTTCAATGTCTGGCATTGATTGAACCATCTACGGAAATTCAATAAAAGCTCATTGATGTTGGACGAAAGACTCACCACCCTCTCCAAACACTCTCGGGGCATCGGGGTATCTGAAATACATGCGGTTGTCGTGCCTCCACCTTGAGCTTCTGACGTCCCAATCAACACTCTATCATCTCCACCACGCCTGCTCGCGTTGCGTCCATGCCGGCCCAACGAAAGAAACTTGTTCGAGATCAACGCCAAAAGAGGCGTTGTCCTCGGCACGAAAAAACCGCGAATAAAGATGCACTGATTCTCGATTCGTTCCGACCCGTGGTCACGCGAGCTATGGATGGTGGCGGACCCGTATTCTTTCCATTCGTAACGTGGACGTACGGATCCTTCCACCATTCCTACCACCGTGAATTTCAGAGAAAAATCGATGGCTTTGGACGCAGTCGAAGCAGTCGCGATGCCCCAAGATGCAGCTTTATCGCAGCCTGTGACGACGAACAGAGAGTCCTTGGATGATAGGCGGCCTCCAGCCAATTTGTACCACTGCCGGGAATGCTTTTTGACATACGCCCGGAAGGTCTGGATTGGTAGAAGTTTTTCGCGAGAGGCACCCTCTGGGAGTACGAGGATAGCACACTCCTTTGACTGGAATTTATAAGTGACGCTACTGCCCACGGTTGTTGGAAAGAAACTGAGGCGATGTAAGCGAAAAATTGCGTCGATGATAGTAAAGCACTCACGGAATGCCGGTGGTCGACGCTCCAACATCCAAAGTCATTTGATTAACTTTGGCACTCGTAATTACTGTGCCAGGGGAATGGTATGGCCGCTTCGAGATCTGGCGAGGTTCCAGGACGAAAGGCACGAAGTCCTCAGGTACACCCTGGACGGCGTTGATTGCATGTGTCGCTGGCAAACAGGTATTGAACACGACCTCGAACGAGCCCTCGTTCCAAGTCCCGACATCGCCGATGCTGACACCGACTGCTCGGTATTCGATGGGGAGATTCTCGTCCGGATCTGGGGTGTACTGAGGAATTCCGTGTTTTTGGGAGCTCAAGCCATGGAATAGCTCGTTGGGAGATTTTGACATGGTGCAGAGGGTCGAAATCGAGTTGAGACGGATGTTCACAGAATTATCCTTGAAAGAAGTTGTTTAAGTTTGTGCGTGATGTCCAGAAGCCTCCAGTTCAATTATGGTCGGTCGCTCCGCATTTGCGACGATCAGTGATGCCGTTGTTTTCCGACAATTTCGCGGCCGAAGAGGTGATGCGAGAATTTAAAAGCGTCCAGAGGTAAGAGATGGAAGAGCCATAGCCAAAGGGGGTAGATGAAGGAGGCCTTGCGAGAATGGCACTTGCGAGGCTGCTAGCCAGAGGACTAAAGCGGAACAGACAAAAAAATGGAATGTATGAGCTGGAGTTGCCGAGCGCTAAGAGAGTATGCCGTTGAATGGGTGCAAAAGTAGCGGTATAGTGCTCTGGAAAGACCTTCCAGAAGTGGCTCTTGTGGCGTGGGGCTGCATGGAAAGCTGTATAAATGGACTTCCGAAAAGAAGCTCGGATAGGATGGAGATTATGCTATCGACAAGCTGTTGAGCTATTTCAAAGAGACCTGGATGCATGTGAGGTTCGGCAATGGAAGGAGGCTGTGGCAGATGGCCGCGTATTGATGGAGCCAACGGCCGGAGGGGAAAGCAGAACGGTGATGCAGCGGACGGATGCCAGCGAGCGAGCGCCGGACAGAGGTGATGCGCTTCCAGTGTCGCATCAATGATCGCCAAGTGCCGCAAAGGCCGGCGTTGGCCAAGCAAGATTGGATGTGGATTTCAGGGCATGGACGGATGCGAGCAAGCAAGCAGCAGACACGGGTGGTACGCTTCGAGTGTCGCATCGATGACCGCCAAGTGTCACAAATGGCCGGCATTGGACAAGCGAGCTTGGACGTTGATTTCAGGGCTTGGGGATTTCTTCACAGCCGTTCAGTTATAAGAGGACCGGAAAATGCGTACCTCGGAAGTTCGCCGGCTCGTAAGTTGCGCTAGCAAGGCAATGGGGATCGGATCGACCAGACAATGTGTCGCGAGTCGACTTCGGGTTGTGGCATGCGGATTGTGAAGTGAGGGAGGGAAAGCAACAGTTAGAAGAGGACTGGAAAATGCGTACCTGGGAGGGGCTCGCTTACTCGGAAGTGGGTTAGGGTAGGGAGGCAACGGGGACCAGTCGATGTGTTCGCTGTGAGGCGACTTCAGGTTGTTGTGACATGCGGATTGAGAGTGAGGGAGGAAAGTAGGGAGGGGAAGTCGGGGGATGCCGAGTAGCTTTCATAGAAGCAAGTTAAGTCCTAAAAGAGGAAACTTGCTGAGGCTGTTCAAGAGATGAGCGATCATTCCGATCTTAGACCTCTCCGACAACCCCCCCAAATCGGGAAGTCCGAGATCACCGACCGACTTTCCTCGGTCTTGATCCTGGACTTTTTATTTCGACTCAAAGACACCCTCAAATCCTCTTGAGATTTCTCCTACTCCCCCCATTTGTATACATTATCTACCTATCTATGTACATGAAATAATTTATGTCGCTTTGTGTGCAGTGCAATAGAATTTACAACCCATTTCAGCGAAGTTCGGCAAGACTTTCGGCGGGTGATGGTGATGTCATGGAACTGACACAATCTCGGTCGAAAACCCAAGCAGACATGAATCAACTCCAGATGATCGAAATTGCCATATCGGCTGCTTACATACCCCCCCCCCCCCCCCCCTTGACAGGTGATGGCGACATGTTCTTAACAAAGGGGGTTGTTAAATAGATTAATCCGATTCTCTGCCCCTTCTTTTTTTCTGAAGGCTTGGCCCATTCTATTTCCTCGGGAGCGTGGCGGATTCAGGGATGGACCTCCCATTAAGACCAAGTATGCATCGAAGTCTGGAAAACCTGGGTGAAAGGTGGACGACGGGCCCCGATCACCACACACCGGCAAAACTGGTCCTGACTCGACACCCGCCGACGACTCACTCTGCCCCAACCACTCGACGCTGCCGTAAAGGCGGCAGAATGGCAACTATAGCAGGCACAATCGCATGATTCATATCGCCCACCACGTCAGATGGAGTCGAGGCGATGCTGATGCAAGCTGGCGACGCACTTCAACCGGAGCTTACGACTCCTACACCAAACTTGGCAAGACCTCTGGTCCACCAGCGACAAACACCTACCCCGGCGCCGTCAAGCCTCAACCACGCCCGGCTCGCTCGCGAGCCTAACCCTCCCAGCCGAAGGTGGCCCCACCAAGTCCAAGCGCGCCGCGACGAAGCCCATGCAAACCATGTGTTGGCACTAATGACTGCGGAAACTCTCGCGGTACCTCGGTCGTGATCTGGAAGACCATACGGGCGCTGCTGAGGGACGTTGACCCCAGTAGTGCCGCTCCCCGACTCTGGAGTGCTGCCGGCTTTTCACCATGCTGTTGGGAGGTGGGACGACGAAACATGTTTTCCGGATATGCGGTTCGCATCGGAAACGTTCGGTTCCTGCACCCACAGGGAAAGTGCCCCCCGTCGTCTGTCGGGATCGACTTCATCGGGGAAGCTGACGCGCACCGTTTCCTCAGGGACGGGATATTCCTCTTTGGATCGCCCTGTCGGGTTTCCAGCGGTGGACGGCCTCCTGGTTGAAGCTGGGCTGACAACACCACGCACAACGCACGACGGACCAAATAATACGTGATGAAAATAATTTTAAATATGATTATCATGGTGAAATGCAATATTTGCTGCGCGACCTCAATTATGGTTAAATCCTGTCGAAAAAAAGGAGGATGGTTCCATGGGAGTTTCAATAGTGGCTTGAGCGGATACAGAGGATGTGCGGTCAACAAAAAATCAACAGTCGCTTTGATCGTCTTGCACTTCTGTGTAAATCCCAAATTCGGAAAAGGTGGTATTGTATTTCGGTAACTTCCCTGTGGCTTCAATCCTCAGAATTAACTTGGATCCCTAATTGTCTTATGCTGGAAATACTGCACGCAAAAGCCGAAGTGAACAGGTATTTGTTGAGCCATCAAAATGGGCTTGCAGAACTGGGTGATCGATAGTAGACGCGCGCTCTTCTAGTTGTGGTTCGCCGTAAACAGCGACTCGAATTGTCCTCCTCATAATACATTCCAAAATCACTTGCTAATTACACATACAATCTATCGCATTCAAAAGTCAATGCGCAGTCCACTTCTCCACAGCTCCGCCTCCTCCGCCTCCTCGAAATCAGCAAACAAGTAATTCAACACCCCCGCGAGGCGAATGCCCGCCTGCGCGAGCAGCTTCTCGACGATCCACTCCTTGCTGATCACGCCAGAGTACTCTGGTGTGTCGAGCTCGAGGTACGGCCTGCCCACCGCGCCGCCGACGAACTGCCCGCTCCTGTCCACCTGCGCCAGCTCGGCCGTGGGCTCAGAGGCAGAGTCGTGGTGCGCCGTCGACGCGCCGTCGAGGCGCGTGCTGTTGTACGGCGGCTCGTCGAGCGCCTTGGGCCATACGATCGCGCAGTTGAGCGCGTGGATGGGCGTCGCCCAGTAGTACGGGCAGATGAGGTCGTCGTCCGTGTCGACCATGCCCACGCCCAGGACCCGGTGCCACACGAACACGGCCTGCTACCAGAAGGCGCTGAACGAGCTGAACGACGAGAGGGCGCGGGGCACGTGAGCCAGTTGGGGATCTCGTTCGCCCACTTGCCCAAGACGCCTTCCTACATGACCATGCTGAGTACGAGTCGTAGATCGTGCTGCGGAGCGCGTATTCGATCTTGGGTGAGGGAAGAGCCTGGAGTATTTCCTAGGCAAGGAGCGGAGGGTCTTGGCGATGAGGAGGCCGTTCCATAGCGAGTACAGATCTAGTAAGCGCGTTAATCAATGGCGGAAAAGAAAATTAGGGTACATACGTGTCTGCCGCCCGCTGAATAAGACTTTGTCAGAGTTCCCCCCGCGGTCGCGGCCGGTGAAATGGAGGGGCATATGAATGTCGCCCATGAGATGGATGAGGAACTTGAGCGCCTCGTTCGCCACATCATATTGGGAGGCGGACATCCTCCCCGACGCGCCGTAGGGGACCGAGCCCTCGAGGGTATTCGTGACGTTCCGGATGGCGCCGAAGACATTTCCGCCCTGTTTTCCCCCCAGCCGCGCGTACCGGGGAACGCGCACGTTTGTGACGGGTGGTCGCCGACCGCACCGATGTAAGTGCAGGGGCGCGGACCAGCGCATCTTGTAGTGCAGCTTGTCTGCCCAGGTCGCCACGGGTGCGAGGTGGCATTGGTATTGAGGTTGGTGGATATGAAGTTGAGGATCACATGCATGCTTGGTAGTACGCTCGGGGAATGGTATCGAATGAGGCCAAACACGTCCTTGGAGCGCGTAAGTTATTAAATTATCGATAGTGAAGCAACATTATTACTCACGAAGCTTTGAGTCATCGCGCCGAGTTCCATCCCCAGGGTGAACTGCATAGCAGGCACCGGTATGACTCTGAGCAGTGCAATGGGCTCCAGGCGTCTGCTCGTCGGTTCTGCGCTGTTCTCCTCGAAAACTGAACCCGATTATTGAGTTGGCCAATCCATATAGGTGATGACGGGGACGCTCCGGGGAGTCGTATTAATATCAGCCACGATGGCTGCATGGCAGCTGGTAGAAGGATCCGCCGCAGCTGGACTGGGGGTTGGCGTTCGAAGAACGGCGCGGATGAGACTCGATGTATGCGATGATGCCGACGCGGTTGGATGATAGCAGAGCTTCATGTCGGCGCTGTTGTGAAGCGAAGGTGGCCTCTGTGAAGAGCGTGTCAAGAGTGTTCTTATATATATATGCAGGATACGCACCCATCGTGAAAGGATGATACAAAGACCGTGCAGAGACTTGAAGAGCTTGTCCGAAGGAGGGTTTCGCCAGCATGGGAGGGATACTGTGTACAGACCTTAAAGTCTTCCGTTGAAAGACCGTGCAGTGGTCACTGGGAAGGACGGATGTCTCAGTGACATCGCGCAAGGCTTTGACTCGTGATGGATGACGTTACCGAGTTTTGATTGCGGCATCTCACAACTTTGAATCTCCGCACGAGCTCATTTTTATATTTCTACAGCAATCTTGGTAAAGTAAATTCACCAACCGTCAAATTTACTGGTTGATAGTGTATCTGGGCGGTTTCATGACCTAAACAACATGAGAGATCGCATTTGGACCTCTAGTGCGCAAAAGGTGGCACAATATAATACTGAAATTACCGTCATTGTAAACGATACAAGAGCGCCGCTGGGTCTGAATAATAGCGGAGCCTTCGGTAGCTGTCGGAGCCACCCAAGCAGAGTTGAAAGGCTTCAAAGTTCAGACAGACGTTATTTTTATGAAAAGTAGAAAGTCTCGTTGAATTTGAGACGACCACCAATATATCGAAGAATCGGAGAGAGAGAGCGAGAATTATGGTTCATCTACATTATCCAATGCCGATACTTCTTTCAAGGCAGCGATGGCTTCGTCCCGGCGGCCCACGTTCCACAATTGCGTGGAAAGATTTTTGAGGGTACTTGCCAAGAACGGTTTATGCCGGACCGCTAGCAAGACCAGCTCGCGGCATAGATTGACGGCCTCTTGAACATTCAAAAGGGCTTCCTGCGTGTTCCCTAAAGCTGCCAGCCGGAGGGACAAGGTGCACAAGGTAATTGCGGCCAATTCTTGTGGCCGTAAAAGCACCGTTGACCACGCTATCGGTAGCGGCGTTCTATTCAGAGGAAGAATCAATGCAGCTGCCTCTTGGACGGCCAACAGGCCTTCTTCATTCCGACCAACTGCTGCAAGACAGTTTGAAAGACTGTTCAGAGCGCGGGCGAGCGCATATTTGACATGCTCTGCCTGACTAGAGATCAACTCGATCGGGCTGGCGCGGTACAATGCAACCACTCGTTCCGCGTCTCGGAGCGCTTGGCGAGAATTTCCAAGGTCCAGGTGAATGTCCGCGAGTTCGATGAGAAGACCATAATTCTCTCGATACTGTGGGTACACAGCGGATGTCCTTTCGCTGAGAAGGTGGAGAGCTTCATCGGCTTTCCCGAATTGCCGCAAAATGCGGGAGCGCACGAGGGAATGATAGAAATTAACGAAAGTATAGCGGCGGATATCATCGTCCGCAATGTCCTGGAGGACACCGGCTGCTTCGGGAAACCGACCTAGATCAAACAGGATGAAGGAACGGCACAGAAGCCAGTCACATAACTCCTCGTCTCCCTCCTCGTTGTCTGACCCTGAACGGAGACATTTGATGGCTTCATAAGTCAACACCAGAGCCTCGTCGAGTCGACCGCCCAACCAAGCGATGCAAAAATATGACGACAGCGCGAAGGTGAAATGTTGGCGGGTTTTCCACGACGCCTGCTGGGATCCAACGAGCGTGCATAAGTGCCTGATGAGGTCGGTCATTACTTCCAGCAGAGAGGATTGTTCGGAATGGGAAACCAATTGGAGGGTGTCAAAGATCTCGATGACCGCTCCTGCAAGGACCCCTGGCGACACGGACGGGTTTGCTATCAAAGAGGCCCCTACTTTTCGTAGCACCATCGTCGCGCGGTCGAAATGGCTGATGAAAAAACACTGGATGAGGGAGGAGGTAGCTTCAACGAAGGTCACGCTGGAAGCATAGAACGCGTAAACAGCGTCCTCAACAACGCCGTTGAAATCCTCGATGGCCGTCGCGGGGTCGCTAAGTACAACTAGTAAGGGTGGCTGTGAATCAGGGTTGGGTTCTAGAAAGATTCGCAGCTCGTTTGGAACATGGCTCGAAGGATCGGCCTGTCCGCGAAAATAAACATGCGCATGCAAAATGGAGAGGAACGGGGATGCGAATTCCTCGAGGTAGATGCGCGCCAGATTGCGGAACATGACCACATTATCTGCAAGCGTGGCGCGGGAAAGCTCTCCTGCCTCGGCCATCCTGCACAGAAGGTCTATTGCTGTGTCGACGTCGCTTGCAATTGGAGCGAGAACAGCTCCTGAAAATTTGACCACCGTCTCCAATCCCTCTTGCGAAGCCAAAAATGCCTCGTAATACCGCCCGGCGGAAGAATATGCAGAAGCAAGAGTAAAGAAGGCCGCGCAACACTTGGCTGCCGTCCATTTGTCTTGTGGGCGGACGAGCTGTGCGCCGGACTTGGTGGTGAACAAACCAACCAACTTCGTCAGTATTAGTTGACTAACAATGACCGCCTCTTGAGCGATAGAAATTGCGGCGTCTGGAATCCCGGCTAGGCGCAAGTTGCTCGAATGTGTGATCAACGCTGCTAGAAAGAGCGGCCGATTATCCACATCTGGCGAACTCTCGGAGCAATTATAGCACAAGTCGAGGGATTGTTGGCTCGCTTGTAGTGCAAGGTCGCAGCGCATCTGATGGCAATATCTTCGCGACAGGTTGTCCAGCGCCAGCGCAAGGCAGGGTGCGACGCTGGAATTGCCACGAGCTAGCAGGCGAAGAATATTGGTTGACATGATGCCAGCAGCGGTTGCCTCTGAATGCATCCCTAAAAGCGAAAGATATTCTCCGATGCAGTCCAAATGGTGTGAAATCACCGCCATGGAGATTTGAACTGAACCGTTGCTGATCTGTAGCACCAGCCCTAGTACCATATGAAGCACATGGGCTGGAGGTACAGGCCGCACGAAGATGACCTCTATGGGCTTTTGAGGGTCGTAAAACGACGTCTCTGCAAGGAAAACTGTTCGCCGTAACAAGTTTTTGAAGGGAGGCGAAGAGTCGCATGGCCTGTGAAGAAAGATACTGAGACTCGAGAGTTTGGTGTGCTGGATCCTAAAGAAGATCTAGTGAGCAAAAGAAAAAAGAGAACTGTATTGCATACGGATGATATTATCTCCATCGTTTGGTGGGCAAAACTTTCTCCAAATGGTGTGTTTAGGAGTACTCGGCCCATCAGTGTCTCAAGACGTTGTAGCCTGACTTGATTCTCAACATTGTTCACGATCAAGGCTTGCTCAACGCGAAGAGACGTGTGTTCATTCCGAGCCGTGGAGAATACCTGCATACTTGTAAGCATATATCTTGCTGTTACGATGCAACTTGAGGAAGCGCACCGTGAATTGAATATAGCACTTGTTGACATGCTCCTTCAGTCGCTGGATCTCGACACCGATATCGTCGCGCCTGATCCAGGCTTTGACCCGAGATCCAAAGCCGCGGAATCCATGGTTGCGTTCCGCAGGAGAAAGTCTGCGGGCGACAGACAGGACATATATCATGTCGCTATTTCTGGTGAGGAAATCCCCGACCCCTGAAATCATAAACTCACGCCTTCAGATCACCCAAGGCGTGCAACAGCTCAGGTGCATAGAATTTGGTTCCAAAGGTCCGACGAAGAGTGTCGAGGCCAGCCAGGGTATGAAGAATGTCGTCGGCGAGATCGCGCGAGCGCCTCCGGTTGTCTCTGACCTGATTACATTAAAAACAACATGCAATGCGTGCCCTATGATGATACCTTCTCTATTGACTGCTTGATGCTCTGCCCCAGGTTTATGAGGTCTTCGATGAAGCTCGCAAATGTGATGAGGGTCGTGGCGATCGTTATTGGGTCGGCCATGTAGGGGAGAGCGCAGGGGATATTTCCAGGTTTATAGGGCCTGGTCAGCTGCGTAGACATCTAGATACCTGTGCTGTCCTGATGGTTGCCAGTCAGCGTAGAATCACTATTAGAAACGCTCCGAGTCGGGGATGGATATGCGGTGCGGTTAATTATAAGTGTTTTTACTGGGAATCAGATCCAGAACAAATGGTACCAGATGAGATTTGGGGGCCATCACTGACCTCCAACCGCCTAGGGCAGGGCTCGAAGTCAGACCTCAGTGAGCCTCAGCGCCGGTAGGTAAAGTTCTGTGTCGGTCCGCACTAACGAGAGAACTCAGGGGTGATCTGAGTCAGGGCGCTTGGCTTGAATCTTGTATGGTTGAGCCGGCACTCGGTCGTACACCAGCTGGTATTACAGTAAGCGTGAAACCATCGGGGAGACATTACAAGGCTGGTCTGGTTCGACAAGTTTGAAGAAGAGAGACACCGCCACTGATCCTTGGCATTCGGCCGACTTGCGCCGACGCCGCAAACCCACTCCCTCTTTCATTCAAACCATGACCTACGTGCGACATGGCATACAAGACCTTGCACGACGTCAAGGATCCCTGCGTGATGGTTTCGCCCGCTTCACCCCCAACTGCGGTAGGTCTCGAGCCAGGGCAGAGCGAGCTCGCTGCACCGACGCAGGCCCTCGCAAAGCCCTCGTGAACGCCCCGCTCCAGCTGCGCCGAAGTCGCAACACGACCGTTGACGGACGATGCGCCTCTCATCCCCGCGCAGCCCGCCGCCAACACTGTCCTGTCGACGATCCGTACCCGTTTAGCCGCCATCGCATAAGCCCTGCGCGCACACGCAGCTCTAGAAGAAGTTCGCAGTATGAGCAGCAAGACCCGCCCCATTGACGTGTTCGTGCGCGTTGCGCTCGCCGGACATCCTGGCCTACGGTCCCTATGCTGCCCCGCCCCGGCCGCGAGTTCAATTCCTCCCCCATCTGCGTCTTCTGGTCAGCCCCGAAATGTGTTTCTCAAGGTTTTTTCACGAAGAGCGGGCGCCGCGATCTCTTTGCACGATTCTTGCACAGGGTCTAACGGTAAGTTTACATCACAGCTCACATTCTCAGATACGGACGCTCTTACCGTTATAGTGCCCTACCCTCGACGACAACGCAATGTAGGCGCACGGTGAGCCCTGCACGTCCATTAGGCGCCGAATTAGGCTTCATTTTAGACTCTATCCTTCCTTGCTAGGCAGGTGAATTTCTTTCTACCTACCGTCTGCGCTAAAATATCTTACGGGAATGTAATCCCTCAGGAAACAAGCGAATCCAGAACGGTATGTTTCATTAATATTCCTGTTTCGACAAGACCATCGCTGATGTACCTCCCCTGCTGCTAGTCTTGACGCCGCAACTCTACATAGCCTACTGACCAACGCCACACTCGCACCCCGAAATCCCTGCGCCAACCCGGCCGCACCTGCGACAGCAATCCCGCCCCGACAAGACGGCTGCACGGCGGGCACCTCCTTCCGTTGCTTTCGCTTGTCGCATTCTACGAGGAGCGCGATGACGACGCCGGTGAGAGGACAGACGGAGATGACGCCCAGGCGGGACACATGAGATGTTGCGAGTACTTACGGTTTTTCTTGTCGTACTTGTATTATTTATTATCTGATCAGAAGCCTTCGGGAACACACCAGACCTAGCGCACGGTCATTGATATTGATGCGACACTCGAAGCGCATCATGATATCGAAAATTGCGTCCGCGCATCGGCCCTCGTTTGCGCCCGCTGCACTGCATATCACCCCGGTCATTGGCTCCGGTGCATACACGGCCATCTGTCATATTTCTTCGATTACATGCATACATTTTTTTTAGAAAGCTTTCGATGGAACAATCTCCGTGCCTATTCGTCGACAGCTGATCTCCACTTTCACAGCTTTCAACAGCTTTTTACTGTATCATCTCCGTCCAATTAGCGCCGCTTCTGAAAGTCGACATTTCACAGCCCTCCAACACTTTCATGGCGTCCCGCAGCAGTGCCACGTTCTTGTTGCACGTCGATATAATTACAAATCTCCCAAATCTTACAACAGTCCGCGTTGATTACTTATCATACAACCCGAGCTAACAATACAAGTCCCAAAGTTACGTTCTGTGTTTCACGATTAGCCCTAGTCGCAAGGTAGAACTTCAATGTCTGGCATTGATTGAACCATCTACGGAAATTCAATAAAAGCTCGTTGATGTCGGACGAAAGACTCACCACTCTCTCCAAACATTCGCTTGCGTCCTGGGGCGCCGGGGTCGTGCCTCCACCTTGAGCTTCTGACGCCCCCATCAACACTCTAGCGTCACCACACCTACTCGCGTTGCGTCCATGCCGGCCCAACGAAAGAAACTTGTTCGATATCAACGTCAAAAGAGGTGTCGTCCTCGGCACAAAAAAACCGCGAATAAAGATGCACTGGTTCTCGATTTGTTGCGGTCCGGGGTCGCGAGAGCTACGGATGGTGGCGGACCCGTATTCTTTCCATTCGTATTTAGGTCGTATGGATCCTTCCACCATTCCTACGACCGTGAACTTGAGAGTAAAACTGATGGCTTTGGACGAAGTCGAAGCGGTTGCGATACCCCAAGACGCAGCTTTATCGCAGCCTGTGACGACGAACAGGGAGTCCTTGGAGGGCAAACGGCCTCCAGCGAATTTGTACCACTGCTGAGAATGCTTTGCGACATATGCTCGGAAAGTCTCGACTGGTAGGAGCTTCTCGCGAGACGCGCCCTCCGGGAGCACGAGGATGGCACACTCCTTTGACCGGAGCTCAAACGCGACGCTACTGCCCACGGTTGTTGGAAAGAAACTAGGAGGATGTGAGCGAAACATGTTTTCGATGATAGTAGTAGGCACTCACGGAGTACCCGTGGACGACGCTCCAATATCCAAAGCCATTTGTGTGACTTTAGCACTCGTTATCACGGTGCCAGGGGAATGGTATCGCCGCTTGGAGATGTCGCGAGGTTGTAGGGGAAAAGGCACGAAGTCCTGAGGTACACCCTGTGCGCCGTTGATTGAATGTGTCGCCGGCCAACAAGTATTGAACAGAACGTCGAACGAGTCCTCACTCCAAATCCCGACATCGCCGATGCTGACGCCGACTGCTTGGTATTCGATAGGGAGATTCTCGTTCGGATCCGGGGTATACTGAGGAATCCCGTGTTTTTGGGAACGCAAGCGACGGTATAGCTCGTTGGCAGATTTCGGCATGGTACAGAGGATTGAGGATCGAGTTGAGACAGATTTTCAAAGAGTTATCGCTGAGAGAAGTTGGTCAAGTTTGTGCGTGATGTTCCACAGAAGCCTCCGTTCAATTATGGGTGGTCGCTCCGCACTTGCCACGATCAGTGATGCGGTTGTTTTCCCGGACAATTTTGCAGCCGAAAAGTCAACGAGGATTTAAAAGCGTCCAGAGGTAAGAGATGGAAGGGCCATAACCAAAGGAGGTAGACGAAAAAGACCTTGCGAGAATGGTATTTGCGAGGCTCCTAGCCTGAGGACTAGAGCGGAACAGACAAAAAAAAATGGAACCTTACAAGAATGGAATGTGTGAGCTGGAGTTGCCGAGCGCTAAGAGAGTGTGCCGTTGAATAGGTGCAAAAGTAGCGGTACAGAAATCTGGAAAAAACCTTCCGGAAGTGGCTCTTGCAGCGTGGGCGTCATGGAAAGCTGTAAAGATGGATTTCGAAAAAGAAGCTTGGTGATAGGACGGAGATTATGCCATCGACGAGCTGTTGAGCTATTTTCAAAGAGACATGGATGCATGTGGGGCTCGGCGATGGAAGGAGGCTTTGACAGATGGCCGTATATTGACGGAGTCGGCGGCCGGAGGGGAAGGCAGAACGGTCGGACGGATGCGAGCAAGCAAGCACCGGTCACAAGGATGCAAGCGAGCAAGCGCCGGACATAGGTGATGCGCTTGGAGTGTCGCATCAATGACCACCAAGCGTCGCGAAAGGTGGGCGTTGGCCAAGCGAGATTGGACGTGGATTTCAGGACTTATGAATTTCTTCAGAGTCGTTCAGTTAGAAGAGGACTGGAAAATGCATACCTGGGAGGCACTCGCCGCCTCGGAAGTCGCGGTAGGGGGGCAACGGGTATCGGATTGACTAGTCGATGTGCTTACTGCGAGTCGACTTGAGATTACTGTCGGCATGCAGTGGGGATTGTGAGTGAGGGAGGAAAAGCAAGCAAGGGAGTGGATCAGACATCCTGCTTTTATACCAGTCGTTTATTTGATCACGGGGATTATGGCAGTGTAAACCAGGCCCCCGGTCACTACCCAAGCCTCCATGGCGGTCCTCGATCCTCGACGGACTCTCAGATGATCGCAGACCTCGAAAACAGCCGCTGGGTCCGTCGAGTAAACAGCTACTGCATAACCGAAAACCGTAAGTAACCCGCGATATGTACACAGACTCAGCCGGCGATCTTGGCCGATTTTGGATTCTTCAAGGCGCCTCCAATAGATGGTGTAATTTGAATTCCCTGGGTCTAGTGGAGTTATAGAGCGTCGGCCTGACTTGCAACGGTCCAGGAGCGAAATTTTGGACATGCGGGAGGAAAATGGGAAGCAATTGGTCCAAACAGAGTAAAACACCTTCTCAGACCTGGATTTGTCAAGCCAATCGCTAATTATGTGAATTCAATAGATCGTCGACGTATAGCAATGCCCCAAGCGCGGGGACGGTACATTGCCAACGACACCAGTCTGGGTCCGCGCTGTCCTACCGAGGTCTGATCAACTAAGGAGGCGAAAATCACTGAGCCGAAAACTCGGTGACTCTAAGTACTTCGAGGAGATACCCGGGGACGGCCGTTTCCAAGTTGTGGAACTTGAAACATCGGTGCTCAACCCCTCTGCTCAGCTTTCGTGCATCATCCTAAATGCAGCGATGATAGAGAAGCAGCTTGGTGGAGACAGAATGGCAGGATGATTATCAGTCTGCATGCCGGGCACTACTGATAGACATATGTTCGGCCGGAAATAAATCATGTTAAGGGTGAGAAACGAATAGATGAAAAACCTGAATTGTAGCCGGCGCCAGCTGGAGGAGGAGGAGTGCATTAACCGCGGTGGTCCCGCTGGAGCTTCATCAAGCATATAGGAGAATCCAAAGTTAATGAAACAGTTTTAAGCAACTATTAATTATGCAGACTCGGAGGATGGCATCACTGACCGGAAGCTGAAATTAGAACAGTCAGAGAGCGCAGGTTTTTTCAATATTTCCAATGCTTCTTGAAGCATCCGTGCTCGACCCCTCTGCTCAGCTTTCGTGCTTATTATCGGCAATTTAGCGCCTGGCCGCACGTCACCGCCGTTCGGAGGCCGGCTCGCAAACCAGACCGTCCTCCTGCGAGGGTCCAAAGGCCTGATTTTAAATCGGGAAATACTCCCAATTTAGAGGTCCCAAACCGGCCCAAAAATCGTCAGGATTCTACAAACTTCCGCAAGAGGCGGTTTTCGCGGATTTTTTCCCTGTGGCGGCGCGATTCCGTCAGGTTTTGACCAAGGCAAACTGCCCGCCAAACTCGTGGATTGAATTTTGATCCGCGCGTCATTCTCTACTATTTATGTACGCTTTAAACTCCTCGTCAATTTTGGGGGAACTTGTCCAAATCCAAATGAACCTGAACCGTTCGATTGTTTGCTTAGGAGAACAAGTTAAAAGGGACCTCCGCGTCGCGGCAGTTATTGACGATGGCGTAAACGAGCTCGTACGCGCGCTCCGTCATCTGGACACAGGCTGAAAAAAGAAAATTCAATATCTTTAATGAAAAAAAAAAAAAAAAAAAAAAAAGGCACGGACCGTCTTTATTGTCCTTCATGACTCTCTGCGCGATAGGGTTTCCCGTCAGTGAATGGACGTGGGGGGGAGCGCAGGGGAGAGTAAACGCACCTGGACGGTCTCCATAATCAGCAGCTGAACCGTTCGATTGTTTGCTTAGGACAACAAGTTAAAAGGGATCTCCGAGTCGCGGCAGATGTTGATGATGGCGTAAACGAGCTCGTACGCGCGCTCCGTCATCTGGACACAGAAAGAAAAAATCAATATCTTTAATGAAAAAAAAAATAAGCACGAACCGTCTTTATTGTCCTTCATGATTCTCTGCGCAATAGGGTTTCTCGTCAGTGAATGGACGTGGGGGGAGCGCAGGGAGAGTACACGCACCTGGACGGTCTTCATAATCAGCAGCGAAACGCTAGCGATGGCCTGGAGGTAAGGCTGATTCGAGGCATTTCCGATATCCTTGAGGAGTGTACAGGCCACGGTGCCACCTGGACGGTCTTCATAATCAGCAGCGAAACGCTGGCGATGGCTTGGAGGTAAGGCTGATTCGAGGCATTTCCGATAGCCTTGAGGAGTGTACAGGCCACGGTGCCATATTGCAGCACGCGGTCCTTAGTCGTCGCCCAGCAAATGGTGATGAGCATTGCAGCGAGGGTGTCGAGCGGGGGTGATGGTGGCAGCAAGACGGCTGGCTGGTGGGAAGGAACGATTCTCAGGACGCGCAGATATGAACATTCAATGTGTGGAGGATTTGGCCGCCGGATCCACCGGATCCGGTGGATGGCCTCGTGAAGAGTTCCCTTCCATCTTCAGAAATGGATTTTGGGTCCTTCACGGTCCTACCACCCACCTTCACGCCAATATTACGTTCCTTAAGGATATAATGCACGACCCTTCACGCGTCCCTCCTGTCCTTCAAGGTCCTCTGCTTGTGCCTTCATGTGTACTTCCAACCTTCAAGATGGTTTTATTTACGAACAGTCCTTCACGACCCTGATAGTCTTTCATGGCAGAGAGGTCCTACCAGGACGTGGCTTTGACTTCACGACCAGACGGTATGTGAACGACACCTCCCATCCTTCACGATGCGAGAAAGCTTCAGTACCGCTCAAACCGTTCATGATCGGATATTACCTTCAGCATGCTTCTAAACGTGAACGACCTCACTCCACCTGCAGGACCTTTCAAAGTGTTCATGACTCAATTGGTGTCTTCACGACTGCCATTCTTGTCAATGGGATCCGTTCAAGTCTGATTTTAACAAGACTCTGTGGACTTGCAGCTTGTTTAATACACCGGAGTCTACTTCCTTCTATTTTTTGCTCCTTTCCATTTCTTAATTCTGTGTTTCCCAGCTTTCCACTACTCTTTTGGGTTCAAAGTAATCTTGTCACGCAGTCTTCTCGTCTATGCCGTCGAATCCTGCCAACAAATGTCCGTGTCTCTCAGTTCAAACCCTTCACAGATTTCGGCAGCAGCGTAAATGTATTGAGTTCAATTAATAAGTTCATAGGGGAGCGGCAGTATATAATAAGACGCGGGAAGGATATATGCACTGTAGAAAGAGAATGGTTGTATAAACGACATGCGGGAACGGATGCCCACCGGCGGCTGGTGTCGCAGTGCTCGCACCGCCGTTCGTGCGAGTTGCCCACAACGAGTTCCGTAGATTGGTTCTTTGGGTCTTTCGTGCTGTGATGAGTGAGTAACTCCAGAAGACAGACAGACCGACGTGATTCCGACGTTGAGCATGCGTTTCCGATGGCACGCTCAAGCCGACAGCTCAGAGGCCTCCTTGATAAAAGGTAAGTACTTTATGCCGATTGAATCGAGATGACTGAGGAAAGGCTTACTTTAGGGGAAAGCCACGTTTGACTTACCGACGACATCCTCAGCGTTGCTGAGCGGGTGTGTTGGGCGGCGCGCTCAAGTAAAAAATCGCACGATAAAAACTCACATTGCAAAAGGCCATTACATAACGCTCCTCTCGCCAAGGTGAGCGGCGCGGAGTGCTCCAATAGGCACCGGGGGCCCTCGAGGATGTGTCAAGGCACAGGAGGCAGCCAGTAGGTGGCGGGCGTCGCCAGGTACGAGAAAGTGAGGAAGAGAGCATAACACGCACGTGATGATACACAGTGACAAGCAATCCCACGCGTACACTGTATACAACACTCGCGACGATGGTGCTCTGCTCGTCTATTGCTTCTTCCATTCATTGGCCTTATATTCGATTTATCCTATGCAGATTTGACCAGAACATCAACACATTTATGAGGCGGCCCGTCCCCTGCTTGAAAGAGGGTGAGTGTGGCAGCGTGAATACTGAAGTGCTAGATCTAATACTGAAGGTGGCGGGTCCCCGTTCAAATCCTGACTGACTGTGAAGGTTCTACACAGTTATCGAGGTGGGTGATAGTCGTGAAGGAGGTTAAGGGCCTTGAATGATATTGACAGCTCATGAAGGTGTAAGGTGTTTGGCGACGACTCGTGAAGGAGGATGGCAAGTCGTGAACAAAGTTCAGGCTCCTGAAGGCGAGTGGCCGTCGCAAAGGTGCATCATATTCGTCAACGCTGTCACACTTCGTGAAGGTGGAAGGTATTCGTGAAGGTACACACTTACACTTGTGAAGTGCACACAACGTGAAGGACAGTCACCAACCGTGAAGAGAACTATTTCTTGTGAACGGGTCCTCAATTGTTCACGATCATGGAGATCGTGCACACCTGCGCTGGTCGTTCACGTAGACAGAAGTCATGAACGGATCTGGCCGGCGGATCCGGCGGCCAAATCCTCCATACATTAATCGTTCTCGCGCAGATGATGAGTCCATATATCCAGATTTTGACGGTGAAGATCATCAAGCGCAGATAGCGAGGTGGTTTGGATTCCGTTGCTGATCAAGTCTAGCCAAGACTCTGGAGTGGGAAAGTTAAAGTCAATCCGGAAAGAAGGACAACAATGACACGTTCCTGCCTCGCGTCGGGCTTATCTCGGAACAAGCAAGGTGATCCGACTGATTCGGAGGCTAAAGTAGGGTTGTCGTGTCACACCCAAGAAAGAAAAATCTCGACCTAGGTCGAAAGTTAAGCTGAATTTATAACAATCAGTACACAAACCAATTGTTTTTGAAAGCACAAAAATATGTTGTACCTAAATTGGAACGGAAAGAACTGCAATCAGCGGCTCTTTCAAAACTTGAAGCTTGAGTCATTGTCAGTAAGATATGAAAGCCTCACTGCAAGGAGTTCTTTCAGTTGTGCTTCTTAACCATACTGAAAGAAGAACTTTCAGTCTAACAGTCCAAAATTTCCTTTGTTCTAACAAAGAGATTTTTTATTGTTACCCTGAAAGTCCTTCTTTCAGGAATGCCTGAAAGCACCGCTAAATGAACTTCTTTCAGTGCAGCTTTCATAACTCACTGATAATGAATAAATCTCTGCCTTTTGAAAGAGCTGCTGATTGCAGCTCTTTCCGTTTCAGTTTCCACACCAAATGAAAGAACAAATTTCTACTAGTTCAGATTTGGACACTTATTGGCACACTTTCAGTTTACATCTCGACCTAGGTCGAGATATATCTTTATACGGTGTGTGTAAGTATTTACTTTGGCAGAAAAAAGTGCGCATAATCAAGTCCTATTTTTCAGGCTGCGGGACCTTTCCAAGAAAGGTGAATGTTTGAAGGTGCCAGTGATGGGATCACTGCAAGGATATTCGCGCTGCTCAGGTTTCCCGCAAGCCAGATTATAATTTAATGTATGATGGGGCCGCTCATGCACACAGTGCAACCCTTCCTGAATCTGCCCCAATTCTGTGGCTTCAGAGAACATTTGGGACTAAAAGTGCGGCCTTGTTGGAAGCACTTTGAATGGCGCAATTCAGAAGACGCGGCTGGTGAAAAACATTGATCCCAGGGTCTGTAAACCTGCAAAAGTGCTTTAACTTGGGAGAAAAACCTTTCTGGATTTGGCTGAGGCACCCGTCTTGGAGACTGAGGAGGTGCAATTCCGATGGGCGCGTCGAAACTGTGAATTCAAAGAGTCCAATCCGACGGACACACTTGATAGAAGTGATGATCAATCAATATCGTCCAAAAAGGTTTATGAAATCCAAGAGGGGGGTGCCTACCCCCCCTCCAGATTTTCGTCTATTCGAGTGATGCAGAATAAAATGTGTCCGCTTTGGGGAGACCGAAGTGATGGGGTCCTGACAGGTGTCTCGGCATCTCGCCGAAATATTCCCCAGAATAGATTTTCCTTACCCATTGCATTTGTAGAAGTTTTCGGGCAAGCCGGAGGTGCAAGACAATATTTAAGATAATATTACAATGTGGGAATGGTCCTGTCGGCGCGCTGCCGATGATCTGAGATCAACTAGACTTTAGACTTCAGACTTGCAACTTCGCATTGCCAACTTGGGACTTGCTCAAAACTATGGACTTTGCACTAAAATGTACTGAAATATCATGAGACTATGAATTATCGAAAATTGATCTCATATGCCTGCGTCCGCCACGACGGGCGACAGGGTCAGACACTAAACGCAGTCAGGCTGGAGCGCTGCGTTAGCATCTGGTCGAGACACGCACGGACGTGATGCCGTGCGGAATGCCGTCGCCGCGCCGAGGCGGTGGCTCGAGAGGAATGTAATTGAGAGCAGAAGAAATAAATGTGTAGCAGGACTGACCGTAACTCAGAATTCACCGTGCCCCAGGGTTTGGGGCAGAGCCCCAACAAGCTGTCAACCTGCCAAAGGGACGGACGTCAGTGACCGGGGCGCGCAGATCCTCTTGTCCTTGTCTTGTCCTTTCTTCACATAGTACATTCCAAAATCAGTTGTTAATTACACATACAATCTATCAGATTCAAAAGTCAATGCGCAGTCCACTTCTCCACAGCTCCGCCTCCTCCGCCTCCTCGAAATCAGCAAACAAGTAATTCAACACCCCCGCGAGGCGAATGCCCGCCTGCGCGAGCAGCTTCTCGACGATCCACTCCTTGCTGATCACGCCAGAGTACTCTGGTGTGTCGAGCTCGAGGTACGGCCTGCCCACCGCGCCGCCGACGAACTGCCCGCTCCTGTCCACCTGCGCCAGCTCGGCCGTGGGCTCAGAGGCAGAGTCGTGGTGCGCCGTCGACGCGCCGTCGAGGCGCGTGCTGTTGTACGGCGGCTCGTCGAGCGCCTTGGGCCATACGATCGCGCAGTTGAGCGCGTGGATCGGCGTGGCCCAGTAGTACGGGCAGATGAGGTCGTCGTCCGTGTCGTCCATGCCCACGCCCAGGACGCGGTTCCATACAAATAGCGCCTGCTGCCAGAGGGCGCTGAACGAGCTGAACGACGAGCTGAACGAGAGGGCGCGGGCGCGGGATTGGGTGGGCGCAGGGCACGTCAGCCAGTCGGGGATTTCGTTCGCCCACTTGCCCAGAACGCCCTCCCACATGATCATGCGGACGTACGAGTCGTAGATCGTGCCGCGCAGCGCGTACTCGATCTTGGGCGAGGGAAGGGGTCGCAAGTACTTCCTGGGCACGGAACGGAGGGCCTTGGCGATGAGGAGGCCATCCCATAGCGAATGCAGGTCTAAGTAGCGCGTTTAGTTAATGGCATACTCAATAGAGTTGGCATACATACTTGTCTGCCGCCCGCTGAATAAGACTTTGTCGGAATTCCCCCCGCGGTCGCGGCCTGTGAGATGGAGGGGCATATGCATGTCGCCCATGAAATGGATGAGGAACTTGAGTGCCTCGTTTGCGGCATCGTACTGCGCGGCGGACATCCGCCCCGATGCGCCGTAGTAGACCGAGTCTTCGAGGATATTCGTGACGTTCCGGATGGCGCCAAGGACATTTCCGCCTTGTTTCCCCGCCCAGCCGCGCGTACCGGGGAACGCGCACGTTTGTGATGGGTGGTCGCCGACCGCACCGATGTAGTGCAGGGGAGCGGACCACCGCATCTTGTAGCGTAGCTTGTCTGCCCAGGTCGCCACAGGTGCGAGGTGGCATTGGGGCTCGTTGGGGTTGGTGGATGTGAAGTTGAGGATGGCACACATGCTCGGTAGTACGCTCGGGTGGAGGTGTATCTGGGCGATAGTTGCTGCGATCTCATGGCCTATATAAGATGAGGATAAGGAAGTCTTCGTGGACAATGATCGTACCCGCGGCGCCCCAAGCAACAGCACTTGTCGTGCATCCAGCGAGAACGACTGCGGTGATGATTTTCGGCAGCATGGTCGCTCTGAGGATGGGAGAGTTTGGCTTGGGAGAGGATACGAGGTTCCCCCCTTAAGTAGAGGCCGGATGAAAGTCAAGAACAAGGACGGGGCAGACAAAGACCAAAAGAACAAAAGCCGCTCTCGTTGCGAGGCGACGCGATCACGTGCCTGCGTGTCACCGTCCGAGGCTTCCATTTATGGCTGCCTGTGCAATTCAGACCTTTCGCGCCGGCAGCCTATTTCCTATATCCTACAATGTCCTCTGCCACGCTCCTTTATGTTTTGATTCAAATGGAGAGCGAATGACGGCTCAATCAACACAATGTCGCGGTATGTACTGTGACGGCCTCTGGTGACGGCCTCTGATAACCTGTTCCTAACTTACCAAAGAAATATTGATGACAATTTCAACACTTCAAGCATCAAGCTTCAAGTCCGATTCCCATAGTGGCGCGGCCGCCTGTCAAAGTTTCTTCGAGACCGATCAATAGATTCGTCCAGACCAATACATTAACCACGGACCAAAACTATAGTTGCTCCTATCCAGGCTCGTAACAATATTTTCTCCACGTACCCCAACTTGCTTGAGGATAACATTATGTACGGGTTTCCAGGTTGTTTCTTCATGCCGTCATGATATGTGCGGCAAGGATATCCGACCTTGGCAGTACTACGGCATTGAATCATGGGCGGATCGTCCAGCGTCAATGGCTTCTCTACGGTCCTACAATTCCGTAAGTAACCAGGTTGTTACTGAAACCCATAAGACTTCTTGCTCTTACAGCTAGGGCTCATACCATGTCCTGGGGAATTAGTCTTGTTTTGACCTCTCCGAACATATTTGGCCTTGATCATTTCATTCCGCCTATTTCTGTAAGTTGTTATGTCGAATTTTGACAGCTCACCGTGGGTCAAATCAGTGGCAAGTGCGATCAAGTCAGCCAAAAACCCAGAGCGACTGCCGCAGATATTCCATGACTTACACTGTCCAGACGTTCATCAGGGGATCATCTCAGAGTTGATTATGTCGACCACACCACGGCGAACAGGTGGTAAAGTATTCCGAATAGTTCCCGACTTGTCCGGTTCAACACTAGGCCACAAAAGAACAGAACGTCGCGCGATTATCAGCAGACATCTGACACCGCATACACCCGTCTTGAATCAAAGGATTGGCCTGCCGGTGCCGGATCGAGCACTCTCCCGGACAACAAGGATCTCTTTTGGTTTCTTCCGAAGAAGACCCCGGTCCCTAAAACTTTATTTGGACCAGGCATCCAAAATTGGGCTGTAGTTAATGCGGTGTCTAGAACTCCATTTGTTCCCGGGCACAGGCACTCACGTATTCAAACGTCAGCGTACAAAAAGAACTCAAACAAGGTCTTGTATCTCCTTGCTTCCTTACGCCCCATTTCCCCCATCAATACAGTCTGGCTTTCACTTCAAAGCCCATACAGCTTGGCATCATGCGCGGCTTTAACCTCGCACCTCAGCTACCCTCACTTCTGCTTGGATCTCTGTCATTAATTTCGAACGATACCCTCCGTTACACGTTGCTTGCGATCACAGTATTCCTAACTCTCATATATCTTAAACGCCCTTCGATCCAACTGGGCCAACTCGAGGACATGATCGAAGAAACGGAAGGAATTATTCAAGAAGCAAAATTGTACTGTGCGAGGGACCTCCTCAGCCTTACGGAGAAAGGAGTGAGACTCTTACAGTGAATTTCATCTACATTCACGTCATATTTGTTCTGTGCTTACCTGGTTGCGGCAGAGTCAAACGATCCGCGTCCGTGATCCAATGCCGTATATTGGAAACGACTACCCTCACCTGGAACAAATATCGTGTGCTCTCGGGGGACATCGCCGAATGTGCAAAGATGGCCAAGAATATTCAGACCGCCGTCCAGGTGAGCCATCATCCTCTGCCCAGTGATCATGTTAACACATAAATCCATAGCTCATTTTGCAAGCTGAACGTCAACACAAACTGACCCATCACATCAACGAGACGGGGACGATCTTCGCCGGCGGTGTCCGCTCCCTCGGTAGGTTCACTCGGTTTAAAACGAAAGACGCAGGCATAAACTATTTTGCAGACAAACTCGGAGCCGTGTCCATCTCTCAACCCAACGCTCATTTACCTCAGCATTCCTACATGTCAGTTCTCGAGTATTTCAGACATCTGCTCGCTGACACACCCTTAGCGTCTAGTTACCGCCAAGTTACCACTATTTTTTCGTGCTGTTTTTTTTTGCACCTTGCTTTCTGTCAAATTTCTCTATGCGCTGTCACGGTCCAGATACTATAATGCCTCAGATTATCCATGTTATGTACTTAGTTCAAGTTGTTTTCTCGTTCATCAGTGACTTTCTCGTGTGTAATTTCCCTGGTGATCCAAATGCCTAGCTCACTGGGAATCAGAGTCATATGAGGACTGAGTTGAAGGGTGTTATGTGCTCCAGTGGAGCGAGTTTCAAAAATGGATTGCAATTATTAAATAATTCCTTCTAGTTACTTGAGTTAATTGAATTGCTGTCAGTAGCTGTTCACCTAAAGCACTAACAAAAAGATGTGTCGCTAAAGGCTGGCGGGAAATCCTGTTTCCGTCTGGACCACTAATCCAGGTGAATGTTGATACGTTCAAGCAGTCACCGAATAATATATATTATTATTAGCGTCGCGTCGCGTCGGCGCGTCAGCAAAGCACGGTAACGTGACTGATCGAAAATTCAAGCGGAGACTGAAATGGCGTCGTCATCCGGCTCTCTCGCGCCGGAGTATATCTACGAGTCTGTCTTGGGTAATGAGCCTTGCAGTGTACAAATCTCCGATGGTTGTACGCCTAACGTCGAAGCTAAACCGTCTAGTTCTCAGCTCTTTGGGTACCGACCGTTTTGCCCTAAGCAGAAGGCATGGGGAAAAACATAGTCTCTCTTGACAGACTGCCTCGTTCCTCGGCGTTCTGAACACGAGTTTGGTTATACGTGCTATCCCCTCCCATCCCCCACCCCTGATTCCTACAGAGCCTTCATAGATACCGAAAAATTCCCGAGTCCTCTACAGCCTTCCACCAATTAGAGAGGAGTCCGTCGATATCCGAGCAACTCCTGCCAAGTTGATAGATGAGCAATTAGCGCTCATGGATTAGGTGTCAAGAGATCCCTATCTCATGGTGCTGTGCCGGAAAACATGCATCAGCTTCGAATGGGGTGAATCTGCTGGATGTTTTTCAGGCAGTCAGGCTCAAACATCAGACTTTTGACACGTTAGGTTGTCAGGTTGTACAACCTGACAACCCCTGCCAAAATCGACGCAACCTCGCACAACCCGGCAACCTGGCAACCCTATGTAATTCTCGTGAACAACCTCACGAGTTCGACCCGACGGAAGGGCAATATCTTTTTTTTTGAAAGTCGCCGCGGGAAATTGAGTACATGGGAGATGTATTTGAGTCTCTAGCTTCCATCTCACCTTGTTTCCGAAGCCGTTCTTCATCGTGCTGAGCGGGAATTTTATGCAATTTGATGTCCTGAGGTTGCGGCAACCTGACAACGGCAAACAACCGGCAACCAAAATGTCAAAAGGCTGATGAAGTTGAAAATGTGAACACTCGAGTATTTTTTACAGGAAATTACGACCGTTCGTCATTAATCGGCATCTGACCTTGCTGAAGGCTGTATTGTCAGAGCGATTCGATTAAAGGAACATCAAAGCACACTCCACAACACCGGAAAACTACCAACGCAGAAAATCAATGCTTTTTTTTTTGGCTTTCCGACAAACCACTGAGACAAATGGACGAAGGGTATATACAGCACATGCTTCAAGAGACGACAAGGGATGCAGGATGTCGGAGCGATGTGGTATCGGGGAGAGGTGGAGCGAGGGCAAGGGAAGCAAAATCAATGGAGGTGCACCATGGGAAAACAACACTGGGTACAAAACATACAGAAATACAACAAAACTATAAACTACAGGGAGCAATCGTGAAGATTCCGTAAGTGAGTATTCCATCCCTAGTATGCGAACCCCTCCCGCTTCACTGCACCCTCCGGTAGTCCGCCGTTTGCCAAGGCCGCAAGAGCCGCCTGCTCAAAGTCCGGCGACCCACACAGATACACTTCCCGCCCGCGCAACTCCTCCACATCGAAGAAATTCGGAGGTATCCGCCCAGCATGGCTGCGAAGCGCAATGTCGCCAAGCACCTCAGGCACGGGTCTTCTGGAGAACACCTCCAGCGTCAGATCCACCTGGGGACCCTGCGCCCCAAATGCGTCGCTGATGAGCGGAAGGAGCACGTCCGGCTCGCCCGTGGCCAGGAGAAAGCGGATGTCCGGACGCGTTCCGTTGGTGGAATGCGAGGCGGTGCGGAGTGCCTTCAGCATGCTCAGGAACGGTGTCACCCCGATGCCGCCCGCGATCCAGAGCATCTTTTGGGCGGGTGGCGCTGTCAGAGGCACCATTAACCCGAGCTCGGCGTCGCTGATTTCCGCGCCTGAGTCGGACGACGGGAGGACGAAATCGCCCGTGACGCCGACGATCCCTACGCGTAATTGCAGCGCGCGCGAATCCGCCATCGCTTCGGGCTTCATTTCTGCGAGCTTGCGCGAAATGGCGAATAGGGGACCGGTGACTGCACCGCCTGGCTTCTCGCGCATCGTGAGGGAGAAGGTGCGGGTGCCGGAACGGGGGTGCGAGGAGGAGACGGTCCACGTGCGGACGCTGTCGTCGTTGACGGACGTGGGCTTGTGCTGCGCCATATGCCGGTAGGCGGGCACGCCGACGAGGGGCGACATGTCCATGATGATGGCCTGCCCGGGCTGTATTTGGAGGTCGACCGACGAGTCCCAGGTGAAGGTCGCGATGGTGGGACTGTGCAGGTCGATCTTGGACAGCAGCGCAGTCGCGTTTTCGGATTTGTCGAAAAGGGAAAGCGGGGGGGCCTCACCGGCGAGTAGGCGGATCGGAGGGCTGTACGGGCTGGATACATATAAGTTAGTTGACTCGTCAAAATACACGCTAGTGCACTGCGTACCTGCGTTCTGGGGATGTGCCCGTGCGTTGACGAACCGGCAGCGCATCCCGAACAAGCGTGTAGCCGGTAACATAGACGGTAGTGAGTGTGTTTTGGAAGGGCATCAGTTTGAGCGCGTCTGGGCCAACGAGATTTTCGGCATCGCCGGTAAGGTATAGGATGTCGCCGGAGACGAAATCAATGAAGGTAAGCGACGCAAGGGGCGTCGCCTCGATGTTACCCAGCGAGGTCATAAACCGATTTCCTGTACATGGTTAATCAGCATCGTTCGGTGAAGTCGTTGCTTTCACACACCAGAGAAATCGGGCATCACCACCGTTCTGCCATCAGAAGGGACGACTCGGATGAATCCTGGGCGGCCACCCCGCTGGTTCATTCCCAAGTGCGACGGAAACATAAGGGAATCCTGGACATATGCGTTGTATGTCGTTCCCAAGAAAGTTGTATCCGACGCTGTAATCAGCGCAATAGCTGCATCTGGGAGTCGGTCACCTGGCGAAAGGCGCGACTGCTGGTACGCAATGTGGGGTTTTGTATTGGGATGTGGAATCAACTCCCGGACATTGATGTATTTTGGGCAGTTTCTAAGAGTGCTCGTTGAATGAAACTCGCTGTACAGTAATTCGGCGACGTACCCAATAGCCTCATTTACATGCAAGTCAAGCTGAATCCTGCCGTCCGCCTGCTTGCTGAGTCGGGAGATATCCCCCGCGAATTTGTTACGCCTCCGCGTTGCGAACTCGATACCAATGCCGGCGACCAGCATCGAGCGGTCCCGCTCAAATAGCTTGGAATTTTCGATCAGAGGCTCCCCATCCCATAGCTTGGCGTTTATGCTCAGGGAGCTATACCGAGGGGCCTGTACAAACCCAGGCCTTCCGTCGCTGCCCGCGAGTATCGAACTCCACGGTCTGCCAACGTCATCCAACGTTGTAACCGGGAGAAAATGCAAGCATGTCGTGTGGAACTGGGCATGATCGTCTGGCAGGTCGCCAGATATGTGCCTGAAGAGGTTGGCAACGGCATAGTCATTGAAAGTGTTTAGCTTGTGGTGAATCGCGTTTTCGCCGCGATGCCAGCCATTAAGTGCCATGATCAACGAGATGGTGGAATGGGAAAATAATAGGAATCCATTTGACGGAAAGATCTTAAAATGTCCCCATGAGCGGCAGGTGGCAGCTCGGGCTTATTGAGAGGCTTACTCAGAAAAATATAAAAAGCACACCGGGCTCAGGCCGCGTTCCTGAGTTATGTGGAAAGCCACAGTGAGCTCGTGAAGATAGGGCAAGGCATGAAGCAAGTAAAGTGGGAGAGAGCACGAATCGGTTACGCAGCCAAGAATCAGATGAGGCTGCAGTCAGTGAGTACGCATAATAAACATTACCTCAGTAGTCGGGATCCCGTCTGCGGGTGTGCTCTGCGTAGTAACGGGCAAAAAAAACCGGGTAGTCAAGCTGTCAAGTAGTATTGAAGTGCTGGTACTGCAAACACGGTATTAATGCTCCTTCCCGCCTTTGCCTTCGGGCGTGCGCGTCTTGAATATCCCCCGATCCCTCACAGCCTGCGAAATCGCATCGACGTGCGCCTGCGCCTCCTCCTCGCTGCCCATCCTTCGTCGACCTGGGGCACGATGAGCAAAGAACAAACAGCAAGCATACACAACCTACCTACAACCGCCCAATTGCGCGTGCTCGGGATCCGCAGGACCTCCGCCTCCGCCTCCCACCCACAGTGCCGGCTGAGGCGCGCAAGCCAGATGCGGTACTGCGCGTATCCAGACGTGTTCGCATTGTCCGAGCCAAGGTTCAACGTCTCCACGAGCGCCGCCAGCTCCGCGCCCGCATCGTCGCCCGCGAACAGCGCTGCCGCACCGGCCTTCCCGCGCTCGAAGCGCGCGTCGAACGTCCACGCGCAGCACGGGATGCTGAGGAAGCCGCTCGCGCGCGCGCGCGTCGCGAGGAGCGGCGCCCACGGCGTCAGTTCGTCCGCGTGGTTCGCGATGATGAACTGGTCCGGCGCTGTGTAGACGCTCGCCGGGGCGTCGGCGGCGAGCGTCTGCGGGTCGAAGGCGTCCACGCGGAGGTGCGCCTGCGTGTGCGCGGAGTACGTCTTCCACGATGCGCGTGCGCGCAGGTCGATCCCGACGCCAGCATATCCGCAGGATAGCAGAATGTGCGTGAGGAGGCCGTTACCGCAGCTGGAATACGATTTTCAGTGGCAAGTCGCGGGAGAGAAGTGGAGGGCGCACCCGAAGTCGAGGAACCCTCCAGTGGGACGGCCCCAGCCGTGCCAAGGTTCGTCTAAGGGGACGTCTGAGGTGGATGGAGCGGGGTAGGTGTCCTTCCACAGAAGAATTAGGAATGTGGCGATGCCGATGTCCTGGCGGGTTTATTAGGCTACAGCTGAAAACCAGCGGCGCACAGCCCACCTCAAACACATGCTTTAGTGGGTCGGTGCTCTCGACCCATGTATCGACCAGGCCCTTGAAGCGCTCCCGCATGACGAGGTAGAGATCCTGGTACTTCTCGCGGGGAACGAGGCAGTCGTGATGCACGCGCTTCTTGTAGTTGGTGAGCGCACCCCATCCGTAGCGATGCAGCGCGTCGAGAAGGGAGAGGCCCGTGCGATATATCCGCGAGCCCGGGTCCGTTGGGGTATCCTCAGGCGACGACAGGACAACTTCAATGCGAATGGAGGGAGGTGTGGTTGGGAGGTAGCGGAATGCAAGGTGGGAGGCGGCAGGGTGGTAGTAGGGGAGGGAGCCGCCGGCGGGAACGACGGGAGTTAGGACGAGAGTGTCGGCGACAGAATCGGTTCCATAGAGAGTACAGTGCTGTTCCAATGCCCCGTCGCGTCCCGGCCTTCGAGGAAGTAGGAGCCGATGGACGTTGCGCAGTGGTAGCAGCCCATCCACAAGCACCGGAAATTCAGAAGTCGACTCGGCGAGAACGTCGGACCTTAATATCAAGGTTGAATTGTACTCTGGATTGGTTTCAATGAGACCGCACCGAAAATACTACCTGCCTACCTGGATGATGAATTAATTGCGAAATAGCGGTCTCAAACTGTGAACTGATTTTAGGAATCAATCAACAGAATAGGCGGCACTCGAAGGGGGACGTACGATTTCTGGAGGAAAATCCGCAGGGCACGATATCAAAGCTAGCCAGGGCGAAGCGATGGTTGGGACTTCCAAAGGATCGGAACAAGGGGATGGTTCGAACCGAGGGCGAGTCATGAGGATTTCCAGGTCTAACCAAGGTCTAACGGAAATGGGTCACGATTCGAGAAATCCGGTCTTCTGTAGGCCTACGCAAAGCTCTCAAGATCGCACCGAGAAGACGTGAAGAACACAAAAAACAAAAGCAGTGGCAGATTGGGTCGAGCGGTGAGGTAAGGTTAGGGTTTAAGGGCGGGTTCCCACTATGAGGAAATAACCGTCCCTTGAAGTCAAAGCTGTTAACATTAACAGCCCATCACGGTTTTCGAGGTCTCGCATGAAGTACGGTTCAGCAGATGAATATTAGAAAGTGACAAAGGAATGTGGTAGTACTAGAGCAGTAGTAGTGTATATGCCAGTTGTATAATGAGCGAGGCACGAGCGTTTGTTAGTAGACAATATGGCAGTGGGTAGAGAGAAAGGAAACAAGTGTCCGACAACTTCAACGCCTAGCAGGAGTCCGCCTGGGTCGCCCGTCTAGTCGTGAAGGTCCCGCTTTGACGCTCGCCCGCAGCGGAGCCTGCGCGCGCGCCTCGTCCGGGTCGTATCGATTGGGGAGAACGCCCGCGCCAGGCGTCTCGAAAATCACACGCTGCTGTGGGCGCCGGCGCCCTCCGCCTTTGTGTCCAACGGGGCTGTCACTGTCGATATCGGTCATGGCCAGATGTTCATCGTCCGCCATTTCAGACTGGTCTTGTGCGACCTCAAATTCGTCGTCGGGCGAGGGAGACCTCAGGAAGGAGACAGACGCGAAAGAAAGCTGGTAAGGTATGTGGCCCGCAAGCCATGGGTGCTCCAAGCTCTCTTCGACGGTCATCCGATGGGCAGGGTCCGCGACGAGGAAGCTTCGCACAAAGTCGCGCGCTTCAAAAATCAGTCAGCGGTGTAGAACTTTGAGGCGCCAGAGATACACACCTGGGTCACTCTTACTGACCATTCCATGCCACCTAATTCGATCCACGCCCGGTCGGAATGTGTGGGGTTTTTCACAATCAAATAGGTAGAGCTCGCCGCCAGTAAGACTGAATCACACGACTATAAGTTCAGCCAGGAATCTCCGCAGACAGAACGCGACGCACAGGCTGAAGATGATAGCCCCTACTCCCCAACCGTCCCACATTCGACTCATAGTAACAGTGACGTCGAGTTTGCGGGTGTGGAATTGTGTGAGTTGGCTCGCGGCTTCGGGGGCAGTAGACAAACCACCCGTTACGACCTGGAAATCGGTTGTTGAAGGGGTTGACGCTAGAGAGGATAACGAATTACCGGGTTGATGTTATAACTGTCCGCCACCCGCGCCAGCCCGAAGTCGATTACTTTGATGATCGGATGTTCTGCAGGCATAATGAGAACATTCTAAGTGCCAAATATCAGCATTGAAGTAAGAACGCATTCAGCAAAAAAATGCGAACATCCAGCTTCAGATCACCGTGCGAAACCCCCTGGTGGTGCATATATGCAACTGCGTCGCAAAGCTGAAAAGATATCTCTCTCCCTTGGTCCTCGGCTAAAAACGCGAAACGTTAGAAACAGCCATAGTTTAAAAATAACGACAGCGCACTTATAGGACCTTCGCTAATGAGGTCAAACAATCGGATACCATCGATATACTCGAGGACGATATCTAGAAGACGTCAGCGTCTAAGACAAACGAGAACTACACAGACTAACCGATGACTAGGCCGTCCATACGAAAGAATACCTGGTGAAGTGCACATATGTGGGGATGTTTCAGATTCATCAGGGCCATCGTCTTACATCGCGAATTGTTATTAGTGTCGCACAGCGGAAAACACATAGTCAGTTACCTCCTGACTAGCACACGTAACCGCGTCTTCTTGCTTGGCATTCTACAGGAGGAGATGTTCATTAGAAAGAAGGACTGCGAGAAAACGATGGGCTCACTTTGCAGGCCGTCTTGACGGCGAACAGCTTTCCAGACTTCTTCTCCGTTGCTCTGTAGACGGTACCGAAAGAACCAGCTCCGATCTGGTCGCACATGGTGTAGTGATTGAAGACGGTGTCGGACTTGGAACGACCATAGGGATGGTGGAATATGTAGCCTGGAAGAATAGAGTAAACCGAAGTGTTCAACGAGATGACGAGAACGCACGAAAATCGGTTTGTTCCGAAACCACAGGCACTTTCGAGCCAAAGAAAACGGTGCATCCCTCGAAGAGCTGAGTCACGTTGATACCCTCGACCTTGACACCGTCGACCTGCGGACTTTTAGGAAACAAGACATCAGAGTGGATTTAAACCTACGAAGGTGCCGTTGGTCTTCGAGTGGTTTGTAATCGTAACAATCGACATCAAGTCTTTCCTCCCATTCCACCGAATGGTAGCATGACATTGGCCTGCAGATGCCAATAAGCCTCATTTCCCCAAGTCAAATGGGATCACTCACTAACACCTGCCCCGCCCAAGACATGCGTACTCCCTCGAGATCGACCAAATAGGACACCCCTGGCTGGAGTGTTGTCGTACAAATCGAGGCGTTGGACATGGGGACCGGGGACGAGCGGTTCGAGGTATCCCCATAGGAAGGGTTGCGGTGGCTCTATATCTTGCATACTGTGTGAACCTCTTGAGGGTAGTTTGGGAAGGTCTTGCGCGTAGCTTAGGTTCGTCTTGATGTAGATTATTCGGGCAGCGATTCTTTGTCCCAGGCCACGCCTTTATATCAAACGCGCTTTGACTTTCAATGTGGCCGGAATATGCTTTGACTAGTCCTCCACAATGACACCGGAGAATAGCGAGCTACGCGCTTTGATGGTGGCCCGCCGAGGGCCAAAGCAAGGTTATTTAGGTGAATCCTTGCCTTCCGCTCTTTGCAGCAACTTTGAAGGTCAGCGCGCCAATTTTCTGAGTCCGGACCGAACGCAGGCGCAGGGCGGCCAAATGAGATTCATTCTCGAAGTTTTTCCCGGACAGTGAGAGACAAGATGGTAAAGCCACCCGAAAAGGCCCAATGTTTGTTGATGTGAAACCATCGTTGTTTGGGCCTCGAAACCAAACATCGTTTTTAGCGCTTTGACCGGGCGTATCATGACGAATTATGTCTTTAGCTTTACAGAATATTACAATTAAAGATATGCTGGTGTTACATCTTGATGATTATCTTTGATTCAATTCCCAATCGCTTCAAAATCTCGCCTTCAACGGCTTCTGCTCCGTCTTCTTGGGTACCTCTAAAAATCCAGCAAAGTAATCTGCACAAGAAAAGATCAGTGCCTGGCTATTCTCATGACGGGAGAGAAGACGAACCGTTCAGGCCGAGCCAGCCATCCTCGCTGAGTTCCACGATCGCGCCGACATACGAGTCCGGCCGCACGACGACGATCGCGCCTTTCTGCATGTCCACGCCAAACTTGTGGTGCAGCGGCGCCTCCGTCCCCGCCTCGGGCACGCGGCGGTCAAACAATGTATCGCCGTACACCTGCGAGCGGTAGAGCCGCAGCGGGCTGGGCAGGTCGTCGATCTCCCACCCATACCAGTGCGTCCCAACGATCGTGAGGAAGGTGAAGAATCTGCAGCAAAGGGTCAGCCGCTGTTACTTGCTAATCGAATAAAGGACAACGCACGGGTTGACCTTGTGTATGTTCTTCTCACTGTCGGTATGGCCCATCACCGCCCCGGGGCCGTCGACGATCGACGAGCGTACGCCCGTACTCGTCCGATGACGGTTGAAGAATGACGCAGGCGAGTTTAGGAACGCCGCGAACCCGTCCAGCGCGTGCTTCGTCGTCCGCAGGTCGCCCGCAAATACATGGATCCGGAACGCGCCGTTCATTTTCACCCTAATACCAGCGCATCAGAAGCGTCCATCAAGCCCAAGGAATGCAGACTCACTCTTGCTGCAGCCGGACCTGGTTCCCGTCCACGACACGCGTTACACGCCCCGGCGTCAGCCGCTGACCTGCCACGAGCTTTATGCCCGGTGGGTTGAAGGCACGCCCGTGCGGGCCGCCGAGCACGCGCGCGCCCGGGACCGCGTTGAGCTCGTTCGCAAAGTAGATGGCGCCGCACCCCGACGTGAAGAACGCGTTCTGCTTGAACATCTGGATGAACTTCTCCGCATCGACGCCGCCGGGAAGCTGCGAAGCGTCGGGGCCGCGTCCCGAGAATAGGCGCGAGTACGCGCCGTCGAATTTGAGCAGCTCCTCCGCGACGCCGCGCCGTTCGTGCTCGTAAGATGGAAGCAGTATTTCGGGCTTCCCAAGACCTTTCATCACAAGATTGAGTCTTCGGTCGGTACATTAGTAAAGGATAATAAGGCGAAGAAATCAGAGAACGCACTTCCACGCAAGAGAGTACATGTCGAGCATGGAAATATTCATGCCCTGACCGGCCTGTGGCGAATGTGTGTGCGTCTGTCAGATATCAAATTAGTATTAATCACACAGAAAAACAAGACAAGGCGTACAGCGTCTCCGCCCAGAATTATGCGGTGATCGAGAGTATACTGCGATGCAATACGCTGCCCAATCTGGTATACCGAGAACCAGTCGACGTATCCGAACTCTAACTCAAAAGGCTCAAATATTTTCTTCGCGCGCGCGATGCAGATGTCCTGAGTCGCCTTGTCGCGGGCTGCAAAAAGAGTTAGACGTTGTGAAATATGCAGAACATACAGAACTCACCAATCGAGACGACTTTCCCGCCGTCGCTGGTTTGCAGCTGGACGTAGAATCGTACGAGGTTCGCCTCGCGCGGAATGATCATTATGCTGCCCTCAGACTTTGAGTGAATGAGACACTTGTACTTGATGTCCGCTAAATGCAGAATGCAGTCAGTGTCGGATTCATTCCCAAACAAACAAGTCGACTCACGGAAATTGGTTTTGACACGCGCATCCAGAACGCCCCAAATGATATCCGTCGCCTCGCCCTGCATCGTAATCGCGCCTTGCCACTCGCCGTCGCCCACCTGGCCGCCCGCGATGCACCTGCGCACATGGCTCTTCGCGCCATCGCAGCCCAAGAGGTAACGGGAGCGGATAGTGTGCTTGACCTTGGAGTCGGCATGCTCGATGATGCACTCGACAGGGTGCGTGCCGCTCAGCGTGTCGGAGGCGTTGGTCGGCAGCGTACGGCAGTCTTGCAGAATATAGGGGCGGAAGACACCGTTCGGCGGCGTCGGGAGCGCATCGGGTAACACGGTACGGCGCTGGATCCTCGTGAGTACAGGATAAAAGACCAAAAATCTGGAAAGCCTCACCGCCTCGATTTCGTCCAGAAACGCGTGCTCAATCAATCCCTGGTGCAACAACAGCGTGTAGTTGTCGACCACATCGACAAAATCGGGGCAGGAGGGCGCGCGGGACGTGCGAGCGAGCTTGTCCGTCGCGGTTGGGTCCCAGAAGGCGACCTCGTATACGCGCACGCCTTGGCTAATCATCTTCTTTGCGACGCCCCCACCGCCAATGGGCGATTGCCCGGCAATGGGGCCGCCGGGAACCGGTGCAGTCGAAACGCCGCCAATATTACGGAGAACCTGTGGGATTACGTTTAGCGGACCCACAAATCAAGGACAACGATAGGAGTCCACCTCAATGGTCCTGGGCTGGATTCCATCTGCTCGCCCCGCGGTAGTTGGGTGTGCGCGCTCGTCGATGTGAAGAATGTTGAACCCATAGGTTGTGAGACACAGGGACGCCATTAGTCCCGCCGGTCCTCCGCTAACGTATGATGAGGGGGGGGAAATAGAGCTGGACGCGTATGAAGCCATACCCCACAACCACAACATCGTAAATCTTCCGGGGCTGTACATTCGCCATGGTGGTAGTTCGGGTCCAAGTGGTATGTCGATCAGTGTGGTATGACGTCGACCCGAATATGTCTATTTGCGATGCGAAGGATCCACTGTCGAGGGGATAGCAGCAATCGCGTTCGTTTAGTGGTCTTGCGCAGCCTGCGTGCGGCTACAATTATATAGCGGGGTAGACCCGTCCGCGGGCGTCGGACGCGCGATCATGTTACTCTTCCGGAACGGATCAAGTTTGGCTTTGTTACCCCAGCCGCTTGAAAAAAAGGGCGGGAGCCGCGACAGAAAAACATTTTACCCGCCAGTTGGCAAAAGACGCAAAGCTTCGTCAAGGGTAGGTCAGATTTGTTTCATAGGTTTTCAAACGAATGTGCAATAGGTGCAGAGAGTGTGGGGACGGGTGGGAGACAGTGGAGCTGTGGGAGGCGATAGCATGGAAAAGGGAAAGTTCCCAGTGAGTCCAATTTGTTGCATTGACGGTTCAGAAGAGTTATGCCGTTAGAAAACGGTTCATCTGGCGATAAGGTGTAGTTAGCATGAAAGACATCAGGTATACCTACGATTAAGCTATGTGCATGCGCTGGCTTCGATGCTCATGGTTCGTGTGGATTTCATTCATTTGAAGGAAGCCTAAGACAGCGCTGCTGAGTCGACGTCGGAGACGATGGAGAAGAGCGAGTGACATAGCGTGACGCACGTCCGTCACTTAAGTCTTTGACCTCCTTGCCTCCATCCTCTGGCCGTGGACCCTGCTTAAGATAGCCACTACCGAGGAGTCTACCTGTCGTCCTCTGATCGTCCTCTGAATCCTGCGTCGGCCTTTCCGACCATCCCAGACATAATTTTCGCCTTCAAGTTTGCTGCTTCCGATGGCCCCAAAGACCCGTCGCACTAAATGTCAAATCTGCGCTATCAACGAGTCAAAATACACATGTGCCGGCTGTGCGACTGTCTAGTCCGTACATATCATCCTAAGGGGATTTCTCTGAGTAGTGCAACGCAGCTGTTCCGTCCCTTGCTACAAGAAGCACAAAGGTATATTAGCTCTTGACAAAAAATTGGACATGCGTTCAAACGAATCCAGAGGTTCCTTGCACTCCAGGGAAGCCCGAGGAAACGAACGAGGCCGAAGGTAACTGCTTGACATTCGCTGCTGCCGACTTGTTCCTAACCTAGAACCTAGATCAAGATCCCCAGACTCACTCTGATCCAACGCCATTCGAGCCTCCGCTCACAGACGAAGATGCCCCGCCGCTCCGCCTCCTGACGTCCCTGAAGTGGCCGTACGTCCCCGAGGAATCCGCCTACCCCGACCCCCTCAAACGGGACGACCCAAAACCGCTGCAGACGCGCCACTACGAAGCTATAGGTCCGCCTCTCACTGTCCCCTTCGTATACGTATTATTCATCGTCTCCCCAGCGACGTCCCCCGCGATCCGTACCGCGCTCGCCACGCACCCGAACCTACCCGCCCTCCTTACGTCGATCGACAAGCTGCGAGGCGCGGACCGCGAAGACGCGCTGCAGCGCGCCCTGGGCGTCACCGCGCCCGATATCACACCCGCGGGTGGGGCCGGCGGGCTGAGCGACGACGTCCTGGCGCTGCGCGCTCTGGCAGAAGCGATCGAGTCTGCCGTGCGCGGCGGCAAGGAGGGCGCGCTGGGTTTGGATTGGGGCGAATGATTTATATTGTCGTGGATGTCACGGGCATTTAAAATCTGTTCTCTCATTGGAAGAACTTTACATCTACAGAACTAATAGCAATACCTTCACTCAGGGAAGAATTCAGGAACGAACTTCATCACATATCTAGTGGGATCCGAAACGGCGCTGTGCAGGCGATCGGCCATACCTTCCTCTGGTTCGAATAAATACTCCACCATCTTCCTCGAAGACTCCGAAGCTCTCATATCATAAAACATGCCCGCCTTCCGCCGCTGGCTGTCGGCCAACTGCGCATTCCCGACCATCCCCCACAACCGACCAGCAATGTCGAGAACCATCGGATACACGGGGTGACTCTGCATTGCTTCATCTTCGAAGTCCTGGATACATCGGATAGTATGGGTGAGGAGGTGGCGCGGATTGTCGATATATTTCGCGAGGAAAACCGTGAACGATCCGGGTGTATAGCTGGCGAGCGCCCGCCGGCGGTCGTCGGATCCGGCGGGGGGGTTACTGCAGACTGGGCAGCCGCAAGAGTCCGTGTATTGAGAGAGCAGCCGCCCTCGCTCTGCCTTCGTCCCATTGAGATCAATGTATGTCGTGAAAATCTGGTCTCCCTTCTTAATATCGCGCGCGATACGCACGATGATTGAGAACGACGGGAAGTCGAAGTCTGCCACAGCGTTAGGCGAGCAGCTGAGCGAAATATGAGTCTGACCATGCCATTGAGACGCTATGCGCACCCACCTGTGGTTTATTCGCGACACATCCAAATAAACGGCACGATAATCTCCGACGCTCCACCGCACATTCAGGCCGCCGGGCGAGTGCAGACCAAGTTTAAAGGAGTTCGTGCTCGCAATACCCACCAGGTCACCGCCAGCAGAGCCAGGAGCCTTCGCATTGGCCAGCTTGCGATACATTACGCGAACATTGACGGGCATGTGTTCCAGCGCCACCTCAAAAACAGCCTCCAGCTGCTGAGCATCTTCAAGTTCTGAAGACTCGGACGCCACTGCGGAGGCCCTGAAGCCGTTCGGATAGACAAGAGCGGGGCGTTCAGATAACAGAAGGTCCCCAGCTTTGAGATCGCGTAGCGCGAACATGCCCAAGCCCATATTATCCGCCGAACGGATTTCATAAGTGGGCTCCTCATTTTGCTTCAACGGGAGTGGGAAGTTCGGCTGCGCGCGGATGATTCGTGCGATAATAGGTTCAGCGATGACGATCGCGCTGGGTTCCTCGGTCGATGGCAGTCGCATAATTTGGATCGTGTCTGACGAAGGTCTCGGAATTGGGGTAGTGGCTGCGAGTTCGAAAAGTCAGCATGATTAATTAGAACTGCAAGACTATTAGCCTATCAGCAAAACAGAATGTCTTTGGCACGCTTGGTGTCTCTGGTGCCTCTGGCGAGTATGGCCCCAGATTCGCCAGATTACAAAAAATAGCCAACCCTCCCAGAACTGAGTAACTACGCCAGTTTCGGATAGATCGCCAGAATTATTCGAGCACATGAGAGTCCAGTAGGATTATAATTATGAACTCAACAGAGCAGTTAATTGAAGTGTATGTTAGAATGCTATCTCGCTCGCATGGTGGTCCACATATTGATTTACATGGAAAGCCGTAAATGCGGCGAGTGAGTAAGTATAGTGAAATCCAACCGGAATATGTTGTGAGCCGTAAACGGGAATAAGATGTGCACCGCGAAGAAGAGTGTCCAGATGGACGATGGTTGCAAGACGGTTTCGTCCCTGATATTCGGGCTCGACGATCCAGTTTCGATATCGGGAGATCTACCCAGAACTTTCCGCAAGTTCGATGACCGTCAGATATTGAACTTGTGCCGCCAGACTACGGAAACAAAAGTTAATAGCAAGGGTGCCTTCAAAATGAGATTGGGAGGGAATGGATGGGTTGGCTGCGACAACATCGCGATTTAAGGTCTGGAATGACCGGCCCTGATGTCGAACTGTTGACATCCGAAAAGAACTGACAGATCGTGAGAGTCCGAAGACGTCCGACCGACGGCGAAAGATTGCCGCGAGCATAACACGTGCACAAAAGATGGTTGGTTGTCGAACGCCAAACATCTTTCTTCCTTTCCCCCACCTCACTCCCCACAAAGTCTTGCCTTCCCGCCTTCGACGGCCCAGTTTGCGCACTCATGCCTGCAAACTTTCCCAAATATACAAGGTCTGTTTTCTCTCACCCGCTTCCCTAACGATAATAGCACCCAGCAACCCCGGCCTCGACATCGTTCTCCAGAAACTCGGTGTTGAGTCTCCTTTTTTGTCGTCTCTCTCCTTCATACCCCTTTTCATCGTCCCATCGTCTAAGATCCTCCAGCTTGCCCATGACCACATGTCTGCGGTCGGCGACAGATTGACAGTTTGATAGATGGGGCCTGCGTCGTTTTGCAGGTATGTTATTATTTCCTGCCACGGTCTCGGTCTCCTTGCTTTGATTTGCCGCTGATATCTTTCTTTCCCAATCTATGCAGCTTTCCGCGCCACACTGCGGATGTGCCCTCTCGAGGTCGGTCTTTGTTTCTTTTTTTATCTACACCCTTCTTATGCAGTGCAGATCTTCCCACTGCTCGACCCGGCACGTCGTAACATGCATCAACCCACCCATAGCCTGTTTGCGTTCACGCTTGGTATGTGTCCACATTACTGATTATATTACCCCGATACTCACACGCCTGTGCCAGTGTATGCTCACCCTTGCGCGCTACTCAGCGAGGCAGCTGCGGCTCGCTCGTTGCGATCTTCCTCGATGGCATCTTGTCCGATCCGGCCTCGCCGACGGACTCGAATAAGCCACTTTCGCCGGCGACTCTGCCTTGCTCGGAGATGGCGGTGCTGACACGTCAAGCGAGGGGTATATGGATCCGCGTTCCATGATCGTGACCTCCGACGAGGAGGACTAGTAGGTATGTGATTGATTGTCTGGCGATCCTTACTCCACACTGACACCCCGACAGCCCGCTCCCCCAATATTCCCCGCCTATACAAAAATCATCTCTCGACGCTGACTTCATTCTATACATACTATCTATATACACCCTGTGAAGTATGTACCCTATGAATATGATCTATTTGTGCTGAAATCCAGGGGGGAAATTGTAATGAATCGGCTGGCACGATAATGGTTACCATTCTGTGGCCTAAATTGGGACATATCTGGCAGCAGAATTGCGTATTGATCAATATTGGCGCCACAATTAATTCTGGCCCCGTAGAGGTAATTATGCTGCCAGAAATAATTCTGGCGGGATGGGACGTCTGGTGGGTCTGGCCCCAGATCAGCCAAAAGGATTCTGTTTTGCTGATCTGAGTAGAGGCACCTTGAAAGGTTGGAGCTCGCATGTTTAACGTCTCGTTTTGCTCATACGACATTCCGGTCACTGGTGCTTCTGACGTAGATTCAAATGACGTGAGATATGCGGCAACTCGACGACAGAAAGGAGCGAGGAGGTGTAGAATCGGAATGGTGAGCAAATGAGTGGCAACTTGAATATCCCACGCTTCCATCAAACGATTCAACAAACGCACTGTCCCCACCATGCTAAGTTTCTAGCATAGTAGACCTGCTGGATTTTTTTTTTGGTCGGTACGAGAAACACAAGGCTCGCGCCGAGCCTTCAGACAGCCACGGACTTGTTAAACGACACTGACCGGACCACCGCGCCGGTATCCGAGAATTGAACATTCGTCACGTTACTTCAAGTTCAAATAATTGCTTCGACCAGCTTCGACTCCTACTCCCTTAGACTGGGCGGAAATGTTTGTAGATCTCCAAAAACTCCCTTGGCTCATTTTTCACATGATAGGAACGCAATCGCAGATGGTTATTGCCGACGGATCCCACAAAACACGGTTGAACAGAATCCAAAAGGTGTTCGAACGGTCCAATGGACGGTGGCTATTACAACTCCGAAGCGGATTCGCCGATTTTTTCCCCCGGAAATTTAGGGAAGAGAGAAGTCGACAAGTCGATAGCTTCACCGAAGGTCAGCCTCGAAGCGTTCCGAATTAGACAATAACATTTCGCGATAGTGGAGGGTCAGAAATCGAGAAGGGACAGTAATTGTGCCTGTATGTTTTTGACTGGTGTTCCTTCGTGCTGAGGCTATGGGGAACTGGCCGGATGTCCGATGTTTGCATAAAACTCTACGCACGGAATCCTTCCCTCAGGCTCTCATCCGCTAAAAAACTAGTCACCAGCATACGTCCTTTTATATCGCCTCAAATAATGATGTCTCAAGCTCGAGAGGCGATAGAATCCACGACGGAGATGCTGCGTACTGTACTGTTGTGAGTCTGACATGATTCCATCTCTAGACTCTACCAGTGACGTCCTCATAGGCTGTATAATAGAGAGAGAAAGGGAGCTTGAGCAGCGGGCCAAGGCCCGAAAGCGTATGGAAGGCAAACCAGTGCCAGTCAAGGGCGTTGGTTGATCGTATGTCTTATATCTTTACAGGCGTCGCAAGAAACTCCAAGAGCTGCCGGAACCTGAAAGACAGGCGGTGGAAGCGCGAGCCCGAGAGACTCAGGCTCTTTCCCGTTCCCTGTAAGTAATAACCTGATAACAACCGGCGCTGACCTCGTTGTGAATTGATTTTCATATAGCCGACGCGATATGGGCAGGTTCGAGAGAGCAGTCATAGAGTACGACCTTTCTGACTGGCCTTTCCAAAAAAAAAAAAAGATTATTGTCGTGCCTAAGGGAGTATCGAGCGATACATCCGGTGGTTCCAGATATGACACAAGTTGTTAATGCAGAGTTGGCTTATGGAGATCAGTATAACGGAGCCAAAAACGACACGGCCTGATTGTACTCATATGAAATTCAAAATTGTTGTTCTCTCCCAAAGGCGTCGGGTTTCGGTTCCTGAATGAAGAGGTGGGTGGAGTGAAGGACGAGATCAGCATAGCTACACGAGTCATCGATTCGGAGGCGTCTCATCAGATAGATAGTCGCATTCAAGAGAGCATCATATGGCGAGAAAATCCGGGCAAGTGAACCGTGAAAAGAAAAGGGAGAGTTCGACGACGTGAAGTCTTTGCGTGAAGGCGAAACGGTTCATCGCAGTGCCTATTCAGCGCTCTTTTTTGGGGAACCGTCCGCTTGGATGCATATAGGTCGAACATGTATATACGAAAGTCCATAGGATTTCTTTTGTAGTATCCTGCGGCCTGAGCAAGAGGCCGTTTCCCGGTTTCCGGCGTGTATAATTCACGTCAGGATATATACAAATCTTGCAGACGAGTGCGATTATGTACCATTAAACACGATTCCTAGGAAAACAAATTTCTCCCATTTTTCTCAACTTGAACTTGAAAATTCAAGTTGGTTCAAAATATTGTTTGCTGTGCGGACGATGTCACAAGGGTTCCATATCAGTTAAACCGCTCAAAATGTCATGTGTCTGCATAGATGAATATATTTCAGAGTTGTTTGAATTCGTCAAGAAATTTACTGGCTTCACTGATGCCAATGGAAAAGGTCGGGCGCATTGCACCAGAATGAAATAGCGGAACCCAAGACCTCTTCGGCGCGTCTTTCTAATTCTCCGGGCTCAAAAATGTCTGGCAACATTAGCTTCCCCTGCTCTAAAACCCATACCATCTGTTCCTCCGCCGACAGACTGCGCACTCTCTTCAATTCCTCAACTGCGTGAACGATGTTTCGATCGCCGGGTTGAAGCGCCAAAGCTTTCGCGTAGTCTTCGTCTGCTTGGTCCCAATCCCCTAGAAAAAAATCCCTTGCGTGCGGCGATAATAGCACTTGGACCGATTGAAATTCCCTTTTTCGATTGCGAGCGACGCGTCTTTGACTGCAGTGTCGTATAGCTTTAGTTCTAATGGCTTCCATGATTAGCTAGGACAAAATAGACGGCAGGAGCGCTCACTCAGAGCAACTACGGCCCTGTTCAGCGGATACAGCGGTTCCTGGCCAGAGAGGTGCATGCACGCGGTGTAGATAGCGGAGGCCATCTTGAAGTCTCCGGCTTTAAACACTGCGTTGCCGTCGTCCTTGAGATTGGCACTTTTCGCGTCCTCTTCAGCCCACTCGCGTTTCTCGCGCATCATCTGTTCGTACTCCGTCTCTCCCGTCCTTTCACGTTCTTCGGCGTCGGCGCGCTCATACTCCTGGTAATCCTTCCATGCTGCCTCTCTCGATGCGGGATCCGGGTTGTTGAACATGGCTGCCAACATGGGGGACTGCGCTTGCATGCGGCGTATCATCTCTTCGGGACTGCTGGGGAAAGCCATAGAGGCTGTATTGGCTTCAATATCGCTGCATAACATAAGTAAGGAGATGCAGACCTGGGTCATACGGATTCATAACGTCTCCTGCTCTGAACATGGTGGTGTAGAAGAAGAAAAAGATGCCAGTCACGTCACTCTTACTCTTTCATTACGAGCCACCATGAGATGCGCAAACTGAGACACGAACTGAGAGGTATAGACCATTGAACCAATCCGGTTTGACCGAATTTTGCGCAGACATTTCTCCTTGAATCGGGAACTGACAGATGTTGAACTTGAGAAAAAAGAAAGCCTCTGAATCCTGTAGCCATCCAGTCCATGTTGTCCGGGGATTGGCGGAGAGAGATCCCTGTATTCCGGATTGGTTTAACAAGCTGAAATGACTAGAATCAGGCCTACTTCCGCAGGTCGTATTCCAACCATTTGGTTCGGAAGAAGAAACTGCACCGCCACTGTTTGCATCATTTCTTAACCATGAACTCGACACCTCGACAACTCGTCAATGTACTTAGCCGACTCGGGGACGATTGGCCGCCACTTTGATAATTCGCTTCCCCCTCCATTCCATGGCCCTCCATCCGAGGCTTCCTCCCGAAATCTTCGCGTCCATATGTGACGAAGTGGCGGAGGCAGAAGCCCTTGCACTTTTATGCAGAACCTCTCGTCTTTTTCAAAACCAAGCGCAGCGTATGCTCTATCACACTGTGGACCTCCAAGCACGCGGAATGCGTTCCGTAAAATCGTGGTCATTGGCTGTTATTAGACATTCGCACCTCGCCGAACGCGTCCACACTCTTTCGTTGCTCCTCCCCGCAAACCTGGAGCCGACGGACGCTGCGAAGATAAAACATGCTCTCAGCAGATGCGTCAATCTGAAAGAGCTTACTCTTTCCGGCCGTCGACCTGATTCCATTTATGGATGGATGATTAACGAGTGTACATTTCGCTTGACGAAATTCGCCAATTCGTACTTCGAGTCTCGATGGATCGAAGATTTCTGGGCTTCGCAGTCAACGATCCGTGTACTATCCTATTCCCATTATTCCTTTCCGTGCTCCGACGAACAGCTTCCGAATTTGATTGCTGTGAAGTCCACCCAATTATCGGGCCTTCCAGCTCGTAGGCCGCTGCAACGTATCGAAACCATAGGTTTCCAGCACCATCTCGATTATTCACACCTCGAGCAATATCGCGGGACCCTTACAACGTTGAATCTGCTGCGAGAACGGGTTGATTGGGAGGCCACACTCGCGCGCACCCTGATAGTCATTGCCGATTTTGTGCCCGCATTGCTGCATTTGGGCATTGTGGAGGTCAGGAAAGACGTGCGCAGGTTGACATCGGTTTATCATGTTTAATGCTTATTTATCCACGATGTAGGATTTCGCTCAGATCGAACTTACTCCGACGGAGGCGCTTCAAAAATTTCCTCGGATCGAGACCTTTATTCTCCACGTCCGAACTGTGACGCAGTTCAAGGACCCGAATTCGGATCGCATCTATGAAATGGACACTGCTGCAGACCTGGAGGCGTTGGGGTTGGAAATAATGGCGACGTGCCCAACACTTCGTCGAACTGCTATGGGCGCAGAGGCAGTCTTGGACCATGAGTTGTCCTGCGTTTTAACGAAATCGCCCGGGGACGGGATCCATTCAGAAGTCGGCACGAACTTTGATTTTGACGCAGTCTCTATGTTTTGGAATCCGTGACGCTCTGGGAAATAACGAGGTGCCGTCTTTCCTGTTAACTGCCTTCGTCGCGAAACTTGATATCATATCACTCAGCGTCTCGAATAGCATAAACTGTCCACGTACCAGACCATGATTAGCCAACCTGCATCTATGTCCTTCAACATTCAATTTATAGACCGCGCCGTTTCTCATCTCCGCCATTTACTTTTACTGACCAGCAGGCATCGTACTGTCGCTCGAGTGTACAAGTCTACCAGACGACGGTCATATATGATACGAGTTAGCAGTAATGATGGACGATTTTTGCCTGCTCTGAAATCCGAGCTTCCTGGTCACCGGTGACAGATTGCGTTCAATTCTCCTCCGTACAATGTTGAGATCGCCGGGCTCGAGCGAAAGAACAGGAAATAACTTCCTTTATCCACGGCGAAATTTCGTTTTTGCATAGTACTAGTATATTGAAAGTGTTCATTTTTGTCGGATTCCGGTCGAGTGAATGGACCAAAGACTTACTCAAGTCACTAGTCACTTGTTTGATTGGGCCGCGGTCTTACGCCAGCGGGGAATTTCAAAAATCTTTTGCACCGCCACCGTGGCTCTTCACCTCCTAGTCGTCGGACGACAACTCACCACTGTACGTCATGCCGTTGGCTAGCCAGGCGTCTAATTCAGAAAGTACCTAGGACTCGGGAGTCGATGGCCATCCTTCCGCCCGAAATCTGCGCGTTGATATGTGACGAAGTGGAAGACCCAGGAAGCCTCGCACTGCTATGCAGAACCTCTCGTGTTTTCCAAGACCGAGCGCAGCGCACTCTCTACCACAGTGTAGACCTCCAGGGATGCAGTCGCAGCATGCGTTCCCTCAAGTCGTGGTGTCTAGCCGTCACCAGGCACTCGCATCTCGCCGAACGCGTCCACGCTCTTTCGTTATTCCTGCCCGCAAACTTGGAGGCACCGGACGCCGAAAAGGTAGCGCGTGCTCTCAGCAGATGCGTCAATCTGAAAGAGCTGGATGTTTCCGGTGAAACCTTCGCGAATGGGCGTCGACCTGATTGCGTTCAGCACTGGATGCTTAGCTGTCCGTTTCGCCTCACGAAGTTCACCAATTCATACTTTGACTCGTCCTCCCCGTTGATGATGGCCTATCACTTTTGGAATGTACAGTCGGAAATCCGCGTGCTATCGATCCTTGACCGCCTTGCACCGTTTCCCTGCTCAGGCGAGCATCTGCCAAACCTAATTGCAGTTAGGGTCCCTACATTTCTCGGCCTTCCAGCTGGAAGGCCTCTACAACGTCTCGAAACCGAATTCCCGAGCGATCTCGATTACTCTTCTCTCGCGCAATACTCCCAGACCCTAACAACACTGAATCTCCTTCGAACATGGGTTTCTCCACACTTTCCAATCTCGTACACCCTCGAATCCATTGCCGGCTTACTACCCGCATTAGTGCATTTGGGTATTGCCGAGCATGTGAAAGAGGTACGCAGCCTGGTTAGTATTGCATTACAGCAGCTTAATATTTATTCACCTTGTAGGTCTCTCTGACAGAACGCACCCCAACGCCGGCACTCCAAAAATTTCCCCGATTAGAGACCTTCATTCTCCATGTTCGAGCTGTGACTCAATTCAAGTTCGGACCTAAGGGTCGCACGTATGAAATGGACGCTACTGGAGACCTGGAGGCATTGGGATTGGATATAATGGCGGCGTGCCCAACGCTCCGTCGAGCTGCCATGGGTGCAGAGGCAGTCTTGGACCACGAGTTGACCTGTGTTCTAACGAGACTGCCCGGGGGCGAGATCTATTCAGAGGCCGGCACAGACTTTAATTTCGACCAAGTCTCTATGTTCTGGAATTCGTAGGTGTGTTATTATTTAATTGTTTTGACCGTCTTGTCCACGCTCAGCGTGTCGAATACGCTTGCGGGGATTATAAAACAATGCAATTTAGTCATAATTTACAGGGTGATTGTGCGCCGGGCATATTACACGACATGGAAGGTACAGGCGACCGGTATGCACCGCCACCTTTCTTCGTGCTGATATGGCGGTGCTTATTCCTTACGTATTCCTTCTCTCCACAACCACCATCCCGATGCTCGAGAACTTGTTTTAATCCTCCGGTCTCAGATATTGCCAAACCAGTGTCTGCATGTTATTTCTCGCTGAGCCTGTCTCTCTGATACCCAATCATCTCGTTTTAGCTCATTCTGACTCGACCTCACGGCAGGATTCCCGGACAACAAATTAGTGCGCAGTCCCGCGCTTGTATACGAATTGGTTTAAATTATTCCTCAAAACGTGAATTTCTCTCCAATTAATTGCTCTGTAATTGTCGACAGCTTCTCTGCGTTCGCCTGCACAAGACACAATTAGTGATCAGCGACAAAATGGCAACGGCACTCACAGGGTCAGAGCTGTGCGGTACGACCTTCTCATTCGCCTCCACGCAGTCGCAAAGAAACGCTCCAGGCTTGTCTGCGGATCCGTATTAAAAAATGGCCAATACACAAAATCCCAATGCGACCGACCGTCAAGCCTCGTATCGAAGGCGGCAGCTACGGTGCTATGTGTGCGATATTCGAAGCATCCAAGCGGAATAATCAGCTCAAATACGTTGCAGCTCCTTGAGCGATCGTCTCCCACTCGCGTATCTCCTTGTTGGGAAGGCCGTCAGCGGTGAGGATACCTGCGCAGGCACGGGTAAAAATGATGATAGGGGGAGAATAAAAAGGAAAACCGCACCAGCCGCAAGCAAAACAGCTTTGTTCCCATCCTTCTGGATGATATTCGTGACGATATCTGCATGCAACGTCAACGGCGTTCCTTTACACGCATATACGACACACCTCCGGGGTGCAGACTGTGCGCATTGATCTTTCCCTGGGATCGCTTCGACAGCTCGATGGCCGTGAGGATGTCAGCAGACTTGGACTGGGCGTACGTCGTTAGCGGGGCGTAATTCTCCGCCACGGGGTGCTCGAGCATCTTAAAATCTTTAATCCACCCGGCGCTGAATTCTCGATGCGCCGTGCTCGCGACGTACACTACGCGGGGCATGGAGCCGGCGGTCCCGGCGGCGAGCAGCTTGGGCAGGACCAGCTTGGTGAGCAAGAACGGCGCAATGTGGTTCACCGCCAGCTGCCATCCGCGAACGGCCCGTCGCCCCACGCCGCGTTGTGGATCAAGACCAAGACCTGGGGGCATGTTCAAACAAGTTGTAATCCTAGACCACGAACGCGCGCACGTACATGGAGCAGCTCCGATACGCGTCGACTTCCGCGGCGGCTAGAGACGTGAGATCCAGGACAAGCGGCCGGATGTCGGCCGAGGGTACGTCCTTCTTGATAGCCTCTTCGGAAAACTTCAGTCTGTGCAAGATTAACGTACTTTGCAATGGCGTGGGCGGTTTCAATCCCATTGAGGAACGTGCCGGTAATTAAAACTGCATAGTCACAATCCAGTAGGTTGAACATCATGCTGACTCGTTCTTACCATTTTTGCCTCGGATTTATTTGGCAAATGTCGCGACCTCTTCCTCCGTCGTTGTTGCGGATGTGGGAAAAGACATGGTTGTACAGAAACTGCTGGCGGGGAGTGCCTACTACGTTTTATAGGGACTCAGAAGGTCGTGGATATATGCGCGGGTAGGATTTGGAGCGCGCGGTTCGGTTTGCGGGGGGGATGGCGGATCCGCAGACGTATAAGCTGGGGGCGGCGCGGCGGCGAAGCAAAGATCAAGTGCGTGTTGCTGTTTTTTGCTTCCTTTGCGCCTCTGATTTCGTGGATCAGTCCTAGACAGACTGAAGAAGAAAGAGCTCGACGACGTGGGTATTCCCAAGGCCAGTAGTATTTCGTGGTAGAAAGCACCGTCAGATTGAAACTTGCAGTTGAATCACGTAGACTTACATACCGACTCGGAACGAAAGGTTTTCAAACTGTATTGAGCAATAGTGGATATAAATAATACATAAAATAGTGTGTGGAGGATATAGAAATGTGGTTGACTCGGATTCGATATGTAGAATGTTCAAGTTTCACGGAGAGGGATGGGGTAAAGGAGAAGGGAGACTCCTTATCCTCCGCGTCCAGCTCGGCCCCCCGCTCACCGACGGAAGGGGCTCGGCTGGATGCCGCTGGGGGCACCGGGGCGGCGTCGGTGTTTGCGGTGGGGGGGCGTTCTCGGCGTCGCCGTCGACAGGATGAGCGATGGGGGGGTGTGGCGTGGTTGTCGGCAGACGCGGCAGTGGGGCCGCATTCTGGAAGGCGAGGCTCGGGGAGGTGTAGGGGGTAGGGGAGTATTGGGAACGACCACGGACGGTCCTGCGACTGCTGGAGGCTAGGGGCAAAAATTAGATCTGTTATGTCCACAGAAAATAAGGACGCACAAAGTTTTGGTTAGATGTGAAGTGATTGAAGGGCGAACGATAGGTTGGTAGCTAAGGGCAAGGTCAGCAAGTGTCAAGAGAATAAAGGGTTGGAACATACTGGGCGGCGGACCGGATGCGCGTAACGCTCGGCACGCATGGCAAAATGCGATCAAAGCTGCGTCGGACACCTGCTGCCTTTCAAGCAGGTGTACAACTGTACCAAACGAACCGACCATCGCGGCCAGAAGTTCGGCCCGCACGTCGGGGGGGAAGGCGAGGCCGTGGTCGATGATGATGGTATTGAGGGCGTGGGCGGCGGCGGCGTCCATTGGCGGCGGGAAGGAGGGTGAGAGGAAAGGGGCTCTTTCCATATAGAGACTCCGATGGCACCGCCACTCCAAATCCGCTTTGGCATCAACTTCAATCCTGCTAGCAGAACTTCCGCAAGCTCAAGATACCTATCTGACAGGCTATGCCGAGGCACGAAGGTTCAATGAATTGAGCTACTCTGCCTCTGGGAGACTACATTTGGCACACCTGCAGCTGCACACGTCCCACGAGCGCGACTCCGTGCTTCGCGCTGCGTTTGCCGCTGCACGATGCCGCGTTACCGCTCTCGAGTCGACCAATCGTCGTCCTGTACAGCAAATCCCATTGCCGCATCCGCATTCCGACTGTTACAGAGCAACCACCGCCGGTCCTTCTCCCTGTCATCCGCAATCCCGACGTGCGCGCGTGTGTACCCGCGGCGCGGATGATGCGCAGCGCAGCACAGGCGCGCGCGGCTCGTGCACGCAGATGCAACAGCCTGTACGTGGTGCAGGCGCCTGCATGCCCGATTCGCTGAGATGCGCGCCCGGCCGTGCTTGCGCAAGGCCACACCGAGGTCCAGGGGAACCGTGCGAGTCGCGGGCGGCGCGCTTGGCGTTGATGGGGGGCATGATACCGCAGACACCGCGAGGGCCGAGCAGCGTGGCGCGGGCTCCGGGCGAGTCGACCGCGCCGGGGTGTTCTGTACCGCGTGGCGGAATGGAGTGCGCGGGCGGCGGCGCCGACTTGGAGTTCTTGCGAGTCTCCGGAGCAAGCTGGTGCGACTCGCGTGCAGCGTTGCAGGACCCGTCCTGCGCGTGAGTTTGAGCGCAGAGGGATGATGGGGAGGGCCGCGCGGGCGGCGGCGCGACACGAGGCGAGCGCAGAGTCCTGCGCACACGAATCAGCGGTGATTTGGCTAATAGCGAGCCGTTAGCATAATTTAATAAAATTGGATCGTGCCTTTGAAAAGACTGGCTTGCCGCGTGTTTGATAGCGCCTACAAGCTTGACCTTGAGGTCGAAGCCAGACTTTGCGCAATCGCTTGCAGAGATGAGAACACGTTCGGGTATTAAGAATGCAATTCAGGAATTTACATGGTGATTGTGAGCGCCGGGGGTACAGTACTAGTGCGATATTACATGACAAGGAAGACGCGGGAATGGCTGGACCCTAATCATCAGATGGCACGTCTCGACGTTTTACACAGTTTAGGATGTGTTTAGGGAGAAGAAAAATAGACACAGAAATATTTGAAACTCACCCGAGAGTTTGTCGGTGCCATAAGTTAATATGATCCTTTCCTTCTGCACCTCGTCGTAAATCTCTTCCGCCCGCATCTCCATCCCTTTTCGCCAAGGATCCGACCCGTAATTGGGTACAAATTTCTTGAGAAAATCGCGCGAAGTTACCTGCCACTTGGGAAGATATTGTGTATCGAACACGACATTGGCTGATATGCCGGGTGCAAGTGCAGCAGTAAAATGAGTGACTTACGGTCCTTCCAAAGCCCCTTGCGAGCTATTAGGCTGTACAATTCAGGGCATCCAAACTCTTCGGGGGTGGGAGCGATGACTCCCTGGATCATGACCATGCGCCGCTCGCATTTGTGCCGGGTGGTCTTTTCAAGATCTACAAGGACAGGATTTCCGTCTTTCACGAGTATGTTCCGTTCGGACAAGTCGCCGTGACTTGCTCCGCGTTCGTGTAAGCGATCGACAGCCAAAATGAGTTTGGTCCTGGCTCAAGTTAGAATCACAACCATCAGTCTATGCTCAAACACGCACTTGAAGGCGGCCGTGGCCATGTGAAGGGAGGTCTCATCGGTTCACCGCAGTATTGGGTAACGGTGCATGTAATCAGCTTGCTGTTGAGGTGCGTCTGGAACGACCCGTAGAAACGTGGCACAAGGTCGCCCTGGAGCTTGAAGACAAAATCTGAATATGCCTCTGCTTCGTCGATAAACTCCTGTTCCCTCTGCCCAGTGTGGTCAATCTTCAGCACTGCATCAAGTGGCGTCAGAGCAGTAGGGCTGGTGCTGGTGATTGTGGCACGAAACACAGAAGAGCTGTCATTCATTTGTATGAGCTGCGCCTCTGCAACCTCCCACAACTCGGCGGGGTTGGGTTCGGGGTCGTCGTCAAAGAGGTATACAGCTTCGAGGACGAGATCAGATTCATGACGTCACCCCATTGCAGAGTCGCATTGGAGAGCACAGTGTATGGTGAGAGATGCCATTGGAAGTGAAGGAGAGAAAGGGGGTTCATCGCTATTGCACCGCCACTTTGCTTAGTGCTGATGTGGCGGTGCTTATTCCTTCCGTATTCCTTCTTCTCTCTACAACCACCATCCCGATACTCGAGAACTTGGTTTTAATCCTCCGATCCCATATATTGCCAAACCAGTGTCTACACGTGAATACTCTGCGAGCCTGTATGTCTGAGAGGCGTTTTGGCGCATTCTGACTCGACCTGCTGAACTTGACGCTCAAACCCGGCCCAACGCTAACGAGTAACACTTCTAAGCCTCAAAGCAGGATTCCCGGAAAACAAATAGCGCGAATTGGCTTAAATTATCTATTAAAACGTGAATTCCTCCCCAATTAACAACGCAGCCCCACGCGGCGTTGTGGATCAACACCTGGGGGCATGTTCAAACAAGTTGTAATCCTAGACCACGAACGCGCGCACGTACATGGAGCAGCTCCGGATACGCGTTGACTTCCGCGGCGGCTAGAGACGTGAGATCCAGGACAAGCGGCCGGATGTCGGCCGAGGGTACGTCCTTGATAGCCTCTTCAGAAAGCTTCAGTCTGCGAATATTCAGAACCGACGAAAATTGGGTTAAGCCTTGAACACCTTTCCAAGTTGTATGTATCCCGTTATGACGACAAGATTGGCGTACTTTTCAATGACGGTTTCAAACCCAATCCCATTGAGGGACGTGTCGGTAATTAAAACTGCATAGTCACAATCCAGTAGGTTGACTCGTTCTTACCATTTTTGCCTCGGATTTAGCAAATACCGTCGCGACCTCTTCCGCCGTCGTTGTTGTGGATGTGGGTAAAGACATCGTTATGCAGAAACTGTTGGCGGGGAGTGCCTACGTTTTATAGGGACTCAGAAGGTCGTGGGTATATCCGCGGGCAGGACCCGGAGCGCGCGGTTCGGTTTGCGGGGGGTGACGGATCCGCAGACGTATAAGCTCTGGGGGTGGCCCGGCGGCGAAGCAAAGATCAAGTGCGTGTTGCTGTTTTTTGCTTCCTTTGCGCCTCTGATTTCGTGGATCAGTCCTAGACAGACTGAAGAAGAAAGAGCTCGACGACGTGGGTATTCCCAAGGCCAGTAGTATTTCGTGGTAGAAAGCACCGTCAGATTGAAACTTGCAGTTGAATCACGTAGACTTACATACCGACTCGGAACGAAAGGTTTTCAAACTGTATTGAGCAATAGTGGATATAAATAATACATAAAATAGTGTGTGGAGGATATAGAAATGTGGTTGACTCGGATTCGATATGTAGAATGTTCAAGTTTCACGGAGAGGGATGGGGTAAAGGAGAAGGGGAGACTCCGTATCCTCCGCGTCCAACTCGTCTTGTCGTTGGCAAAAATGAGATGTGTTATGACCACAGAAAATAACGACGCAAAGGGGTTGGTTAGATGTGAAGTGATTGAAGGGCGAACGATAGGTTGGTAGCTGAGGGCAAGGTCAGTAAGTGTCAAGAGAATAAAGGGTTGGAACATACTGGGCGGCGGACCGGATGCGCGTAACGCTCGGCACGCATGGCGAAATGCGATCAAAGCTGCGTCGGACACCTGCTGCCTTTCAAGCAGGTGTACAACTGTACCAAACGAACCGACCATCGCGGCCAGAAGTTCGGCCCGCACGTCGGGGGGGAAGGCGAGGCCGTAGTCGGTGATGATGGTATTGAGGGCTTGGGCGGCGGCGGCGTCCATTGGCGACGTGAAGGAGGGCTGCGTAATGACTTGGAAGACGACTGAAGAGGGAAGTCCTTATATAGGGGTTCTCAAATCTATTAATAGATGATGCCACCGCCACTCCAAATCACGTTGCCACACTCTGCGCTTTGGCACCAGCTAGCCCAAGAGCTAGCCCTTTCAAATTTGCTGCAAACATCCAAGATAACCTCCAGAACCTCTGGCCTTGTCGGAGAAGCTACATCCGAGGATTTCCTGTACCTCGCCGTCTAGACCCCGGCCAACGCAACGGTCCATACGAGCCAGCCGTCCTCGCCGCCGACGGCATTGATCAGAAGTATGCCACTTTTCCCCTTTATTGTTTTCTCTCTCGCTCATGTATCCTCGTCAGCACACTCCCGAAGCAATTCCATATGAGGTCTAGCGTTTAACCTTGAGTCGGACTCGGAGTGAAGCTTCCGCGTTAGGAAACACCCAAAGATACGGAGATGGATGACTCGAAGTCGAGCTGAGGCAATGAGATATCGGTCAAGTTTGGAGCGTCGAGCCTATCGGTCAAGTTTGGAACGTCGAACCTATAGCTTAGGTCCACAATGCACTTGCTATCGATCACCCAAAGCTGCGTTTGTTTCAATAATATCATTGCATACCGTCGGTGAAGAGATACGGACCTGGATCGTACGGGTTCACAATGTCTCCTGCTCTGAACATGTTGGACGGTGTAGAAGAAGAAAAGATGTCAGTAAAGTCACTCTTACTCTGTCATTATGAGCCGCCATGAGATGCGAGCTTATGGGAACTGGAAGGTACGGATGTACAGAATGAACTAACCTGATTTAAACAATGCAGGCAATTTTGTTTCGCCTCCAATTTAAACATGACGCATATTCAGGTAAGTTGAAGATAAACAAAAAAGAAAGCCTCCCGGCCGAGTCCTGTAGCCATCCAGTTCATGCTGTCCGGTGGTTGTCGGAGATGTCCCTGTATTCTCAGTTGGTTTAAAAGTTGAAGATAGCTGGACTCTGACCCACCTCCCCAGGTCGTATTCCAACCATTTGGTTCAGAAGAAGGAAGTGCACCGCCACTGTTTGCATCACTCTTGAACTCGACAACTCGTCAGCGTAGCAGCGGCGATTCGCACCCGGGAAGCACTCGCCGTTTGAAAGATTGGCTGCCCCTCAATGGCCCTCCATCCGAGGCTTCCCCCCGAAATCTGCGCGTCCATCTGTGGCGAAGTGGCGGAAGCAGGAGATCTTGCACTTTTATGCAGAACGTCTCGTCTTTTTCAAAATCAAGCGCAGCGCATTCTCTACCACACGGTGGACCTCCAGGGCGGCAGAATGCGTTCCCTCAAATCGTGGTGTCTGTCCGTCACCAGGCACTCGCACCTCGCCGAACGCGTCCACACTCTGTCGTTGCTCATCCCCCGAGGCCTGGAGGTGCCGGTGGCGATAAAAATAGGACGGGCTCTGAGCAGATGCGTCAATCTGAAAGAGCTAACTACTTCCGGTGAAGCCTACGACGCAAACGGTCCTCGAACCGTTGGCATTTATGGGTGGATGATCAACGAATGTCCGTTTCGCCTCATCAAATTCGCCAATTCGTACTTCAGCGAGGGATCGATTAAAGAATTTTGGAACGCACAGTCGGAGATCCGTGTGCTATTGCTTCCCTATCTCCGTGGAATCTTTCCCTGCTCCGACAAACAACTTCCAAACCTGATTGCGGCGGGCTCCCCTTCACTGTACGGCCTCCCGGCTGGAAGGGTTCTTCAACGCATCGAAACCGGGTTCCGTCATACCCAGCTTGAATACTCGTCTCTCGTGCAATACGCCCGGACCCTCACAACGTTGAATCTGCTGCGAGAATGGCCTGACCGCAATGTTACAATCTTGGACGCCCTCATATCCATTGCCGACTTATTGCCCAGATTGTCACATTTGGGAATTGTCGAGCTTAAAAAAAATGTGCGCAAGTTTCGTCGGCGTTTCATTCTATGAGTCTGATTTCCGTTCGCGATGTAGCCGTACACTCTGGTGGAACACACCCCCGTGCTAACGTTCCAAAAATTCCTTCGACTAGAGACGTTCGTTCTCCACGTCCGGACTGTGGCACAGTTCAAGGATCCAAATTCGGATCTCATCTATGAAATGGACGCTGCTGCAGACCTGGAGGCCTTGGGATCGGCTATAATGATGGCGTGCCCGACACTCCGTCGAACTGCTATGGGTGCAGAGGCAAAATCGGACCAGGAGCTGACCTGCGTTCTGACGAGATTGCACGGCGGCGGGATCCATTCAGAGGCCGGCACGGAGTTGGATTTCGATGCAGTCTCTATGTTCTGGGATCCTTAACGTCGACCGGATATGTAAGAAGGAAGGTCTGTCCTTTTGTGACCGTCTTCATCCTGAAACTGAATGTTCATGCTCGGCGTGTCGAATAGCATACCGGACGTATAACGAGCGAGGCATGGGCGTTTGTTAGTACAGCGTCTGTCAAAAGAGACAAATACCGGACCGCAGTGTTAAATCTATTCCAGATGCACAGTTAAACAAATAAATCTACTGAGAATGTGTAGCGCAAGTCCTGGAGTGTCCAGTGAGCAATCTCCTGTGCAGCCGCACCTCAACGGTTCCGAACGAGGAAGAAATAACTGATCTGGCAACGCTAATATAAAAGCAGTGGCGGCTTGGTTTGAAGTTGATTTGGACCGGTAGATTTAACCCGAGCTGGCCATCTTTTACGATGAGACGGACGAGGAGCGGCCTCGGATTGAACCCCATTCCAGCTGCCAATATTGACCAGACTCTGGCCACTCTCAAATCTATTAATAGACGATAACGGCATCTTAGCCTAATTAGCTCAACCAATCAGAACTCAGATTTCAGATCGCACAGCCACGAGAATCTTCCCCGGACACAAGTACCACAAGTACCTGCAGCGATCTTTGGCGTCAAAACCCATGCAGCTTTTCTTTCTCAATTTACTCTCTCGCTTATTCTGTTGCTTAGCTTCGAGCTTCATCTTATACGTTTGACTCCAAATGGCAATAACAGCACGAACATAGCTGCACTCACAAACTACTCTGTCGTCATTTTTTCATCCGGAAAGACCAACAACTCTTTGTTTCGCCTGAATACGGGCGTCATCAAGGCATTTCCCTCGCCATATTTGCTTTTATGATGTACGCGCTCGGAGAAATGCCTAGCAATCTTTTGTTTGCGAATCTCCCTCAAGTCAATGAGTGGTGGAAGGACATCAGATATGGTGTCACTCTAGATCCAAAAACGTCAGGCATTGATCAGGGGTATGGGCCATCTCTCTTTCTCTCTCGATTCTCTGTTTTTTTTCTTTTGCTCATGTATCCTCATCAGTACCCTTCCCGGACGACTACACGGAAGGCTCACCGAGATGGCTAAGGTGGCCCAAACCCAGGCTGCGGGCTGTCGACCGCGCACCAGTGCTGTAACCACAATGTTCGGCGGTTGAGGCTAGTGCGGGTAGTATCGGTCGAACTTAGGCTAAGGAAGCCGAGCCTAGCTTAGTGGCGCCGAGAAATATTATAAGTAGACTCATAACTCGGCCCCAAACAATGTATTCTATACAGGCAATCAGTTTCGTTATAGAAAAGCACAGGCATGGAAATATGCGAAAGTCGACATGCCTCTTTCCCCCCTATTTTTTTGCTCTCGCTCATCGTGAAGCTCACCGATTTTGCCACTCTGCAATCTGGCCCCAAGACCCGCACCAGATCCGCGGAACTAGAATCTCAAGCGGCGAAGTTCCAGTATCGGTCAAGTTTGGAAATCGAGCCTGGCCAAGTCCAGACTCCGCCCGTAATTCCATTGACACAGTTTTGAGAGCCTCGCCCCAAAAGAATATATTCTACATAGACATCCAGTTCAGTTTTGTTACGTAGAGACAATAAGAGATCATAATATATCATGAGTAGGGGACCATAGTCATTAAACCGCATGGGCAGGAGGAACGGAAAGCGAGGACATTAGGTAGAGAGGAAGCAAGCAAATCCTTGAATGAAGCGTACGCATATGCCACACATTACCACAGGCAGCATACAGGACACACCTATGTCATCCCATAGCCCTGCAGCGCCTCGAGCCGCTCCTCAAGCCCGCGCCCCAGCCCCTCGCGCTCCCACTCCCCGCCCACATCATCCATCGTCCGATCCTCGTCCCCGAGCCCGAACCCAAAGTTCCGTAGCGACGGCGCGCCGCTCCCGCCATACGCAGAGCCCGCGCCCGGCTCGGAGATCGACACACCCGGGATGTGCGACGGCGAGCTTGCGGGCGACGTCAGCGCGGACAGCGGCTGCGTCGCAGTCGGCGTGGACGAGAGCAGGTCCGCGTACGACACGAACGAGAGCCGCTTGTTGGCGTTGGCGCTTGCCTGGCGCGTGGTGCCCGTGCTGTGCGCGCTGTCGCTCGTGGGAGTCGCGGGGTCGAACTGACGCGCGGTGAGCGGGGCGGAGATGGGAGAGGAGGAGGCGGGCGGGGAGGGGAATTGTGGGACAGGGGTCGCGACGTGTTGGTGCTGTCCGAGGGCGCCGGCGGGCGGGATGTTCAGCAGGAGGGAGTTGCGGTTGGCGGTTCGCGGGCTGGGGCTCGGGCTGCGAGAGCGGAAGCTGCCGATCGGGGACGTGAATCCGCTGCTCCTGCTCCGTACCGTGCCTTGATCCAGCAGGCCAGCGGAAGAGGGTGCGGGGGCGATGACGGAAATGGAGTCGCCGTCCTCGGAGCCCATAGAGCTGAGGATGGATGTTGCACTGTCCAAAACAGAGGGCACAGATTGTTCGAGGATCTCGGTGTTCTTAGAGCGGGCGGTGCGGTGGGGGTCCTTTTTGGAGCTAGGTAAGACGGGAGAGAGATGGAGAGGCTCGATATCGCGCTCAAATATTGCGGACGATGACGAGTGACTGTCGAACAAGTTAGCGTAGGGAAATTGACGAGGAGACATGGGAATGAAAAGGGAGCTCGAGTGGCTCGGTACTCCCCGGACGGAACCGTCCCTCAAATATGGAAGACCGTCGTCGCGCGACAGAAATCCCCGTCTCATCTCTCACGAGACGTGCATACGCCGACGAGTTTGGCGAAATGCTCCGAGTTCCGATCTCGTCGCCCGCGGAAAAGCGAGACGGTTGAAAGCCGACCGAGCACGGCGGAATGGAGACCCGACCCAGCACAAATAAGTAGAGAGCCACTTACACAGATGTGGGACTCGACGGGATGGACGAGGGTGACCGGGACCCTTTGCGTACAGTGGCTTGGAGGTGCTGAGATGCCCTGCGCCCAGGATCGCTGGCGCCCGAAGCCAAGAGCGTGTTGGAGGTCACATGGCGGAGGTCGATGGGCGGCACCGCAGGCGACGACCGGGTCGTGGAACTCGCTGCTGCACTGTGTGAGTACGGCGAGAAAGACTAGGGATTGGGCAGGCTCACGGAGGGCTACTTCGACAGACATGAGGGAAGGAGGCAAGTGTTGTTTGTGTGTTATGGTTACTGCGCTGCGCGGCAACAAATGCTGTGATACAAGACGATCGCACAGAGGAGAAGAATCGTTGTTTGGCAGCCCCACGAAGACAAAACAACGCTTTCGGGAGCTATCGCGACCCGTTTGGGATACGCGATCGGCGTGTCGTAACTTCCTTTTTGACCAATTCTCCGCAGTTCTGCCCCACGGTTTCTCTAAATTTCTCGGGGTTTTTAGGTTTGCAGTATGTAGGATTAATATCGGCGGTTTCACCCATGGACGCAGCCTCCGCTAGTCGAAACTCATCTTCGGCTTTCGCTCATCATCAGGGACTGGCAATCACCATATGCATGTCCCAGGTATCAGAACGGGAAACGTACTCCCCGCACTTCATAGCTTTCATCACCGCAGACTGATGCATCAGGGTATTATGTCCACTCTGGGCATGAGACTCGCCCAGCGCTGTACACGCCTATGTATACCTCGTACATACATACATACATCTTCCTAACTGGCACCGGCGGCTCAATTGATATTTGCGTTGTATCTCCTTGATTGACGTGAACGCTGCAAAATGCAAAAATAGGCTTGACATGCATCTGCATTTACACCGCATTTACACCAAATCACCAATTGGATGAGTCACCCGGAGTAAGTGCGCGCGGGGAATACGATGGCTGGAAGGAAGGGTCAAAGGTGTGGAGGTGATACATGGCCAAAGAAAATACTGCGCCCGGTTGATTGACATCATGAATTTAGAAGAGTCTAAATCAGAATTCACTCAGTTAAATCCGAAACGAAACTATTTTCAACATCCGAGCAGGAGCCGAGACCAAGTTCAGGTTCGTAGCAGTTGGACCAGTTGTGCCTCGTTTCACCCACCCAAGAATATTCCAAATCCGAATTGACGTATGCGGAATTAATGAATTTCAACGACCGGTAACCACGTCCTCCTTGTACACGACACTGTCGAGTTGAGCGGATGTTTCGATGGGACACCTCGGTTCGCCAAGTTATGCTGTTATAATTCACCTTATATTTCCAACCTTCTTGCGATCCTCGAATTTGAATTCGCGGATGCAGATCTGAGCCGAACCACCGAAGACCCTCAGGTACTTGATCATTATTTCGACGCTCTGCGAAAGGTATCCAAGTTACTGTCAACAGTTGCCAGTCAGTCGGTCATCTTCAGGTCCATGCCCCAGATTCAGAGCAAGCGCGGCACTACCGCGACATCCACAAAGCTCAGTATATGCATGTCGGAAGAACGAAGTTGACCTTGACATCGATCCGTATGTGATTGATAACCACCGAGGTCCTTACATACATGTAGGGGTAATAACCACCGAGTTACATGCAAGGCTCCACTCCACTCTAAAATACAACTGAATTCGCGGATAGATACCCCGCGCATCACTTCTCTGCAAAAACAGTAATTCAGGAAACATCGCATAGAAAGCAGGCAAGAAGCAAACGTACTCAATCCGACCTTGAGCCACTTGGGTATCTTCTTCTCCACCGCCGCGCCTAGACTCGTTGATGAAGACGCTCTCGCCCCACTAGTCCCACCGGAAGACGGCGCGGCGTCCACAGCCGGCGGCGCGGGGAGGTCTATCGCCTGCGCCAGCACCTCGGGTGCTAGGGGCGCCGAGATGCCGGACCCTAGATGGTAGAAGGGAAGGGCTAAGAAAAGTCGAGAAGCGAGCGAATGCATGTATACATACCATTCAGGGTGTGAGCCATCTCCTCGTGCGCCGCGTCCTCGAATCGCAGTAGGAGCACAGACGACGGCGCGAGGTACAGATCCGCCAGCGTGAGGTCGCGCACCGCGGGGTCAGACACCTTGAGATCGCGTTTTGGCGGCTGGTCTGTGCGCACAGATCAGTTACGAATCAAAGGAAAACGACGCACAGACGCACATAACACGAACTTGACCGGCTGGACGTCCACCCTCAGCGCACCGCGTACAAACGCGTACACGGCGCGGATCTTGCTCGTTGACGGGAACACCTTCTCGAGCTGCGTGCGGTCCGCGAAGCGGATCCGGATCGTCGTCTGCCGCGCGGTCGTCAGTTACGTCGCTCTGCGCGCCGACGGATATAGGAGAGAGGAGGGCCCGCGCACGTTCGGCCACCGGTCGCGCTTGGATTTCTCTGCAGCGTCGCGCGCGGCGCGCATCTGAAGCGGGGCGTTGACGAGCGCCTGGGTGCGCGCGGCGAGCCCGCTCTGCGCGAGCTTCAGGTCGGCTGCGGTGGGCGTGAAGTATTCGTCGGGGAGCGGCGCTGGTCAGCAGCAAATGAGCCGGGGATGCGTGGCGTCTGGTGTGGCGCGGGCTTACGCGGCGGTGCTGCGGAGGACGAGGGTCTGTAGACCTTGAAATCGGGTACCGATGGCTGTTCAGGCGCAGGTGCAGACGGGGGTGCAGCATTGTCAATCGGAGCGTCAGGCGGCGCAGATGGGCCAGCTTCAGGTGTAGGTTCGGACATGAAAACAAAGAGTCACGGTACTACGATGCGATGGATTCAGATGCGTATTACAGCGTATGGGGAACGCACATCTACTAACAAGGTACAGACGGGAATACTAGGAGAGATAAAGTCAGTAAAGCACTGAAGAGAGGAAGAAAAAAAGAAAAAAAGAAAAAAAAAGATCAGACAAAAAGTAGTTGTCTCATGCTGGCTGACCCAGGGCCGCTGGCGAGCAGCCCCTTTGGTATGAGCCAGCCAGAACGTCGAACGCAAATTACAATAAAACATCACGAAAAGAAACAAGCTGGCAATGGAGAGGCGACTTACCACGAAGATGGAGGGAGAAGGAAAGGAAAGATGTTGAGTGCTCGTGTTTGGCGAAGACGCGATCACGAAACGGAAGCAAATAACTTCAACACTCCTTTCTTCTTGCCACACATTTACCATGTCCCACCAGCACGACGCGCACTGCGGACACGAGAGCACTGACCATGACCACGAGCATGACTCGACGGACCTCGGCCCCAAAGATAATTTGTTCTCTCAGATCGACCCGCGCCAACGTCGTCGCCTTGAACGCCTCGGGGCAGGGCGCCACCGTCATCAAGCCCTGGAATGAGCGCCTGGACGAAGCAAAGGTCGAGTTCGCGGTCTCAGTGTCCTACGGAACGCGTCTCATGCTCACCTCAGTCCATTGAGTCCGACGCAGACGACCAAATGTTAGACTCCACAAAGTTGAATGAACCGATTAGTTGAAACGCTATTAACGTCCAGGATCATACGCATCCCCTTCACCGGCTCCGTCAAGCTGCGCTCTCTGCTCCTCAAGACTGGACCCACTGACCAAACGCCCTCGAAAGTGGTTTTGGTATGAAGAGCAGTTGCCGAGAGCATTCAACTGACGCCACAACCGAAACATAGTTCTCCAACGAAGAAAGCTTCGACTTTGAGGATATCGCAGACAAGACGCCCACCCAAGAATTCGCAGTCGCGCAGGGCCGCGAGGTCGGCGAATACGCTCTCAGGTACGTTGCGCGCCTCGCGTTTACTCGTGACATCATCGTAATAATGAATGCACAGAACCGCGAAATTCTCGAATGTCTCCTCCATTTCGTTATTCTTCCCAGCATCCCAAGGCGCCGACACGACGCAAATATACTACGTCGGCTTCCTGGGCACCTGGACTGAAGTGCGTCTTTCCACTTTCTTTTAAATCTGTGGCGCGCTAACAACTGCTAACCGCGATCCCCGCAGCGCAAAATGAGCGCGCCCGTCACCGTTTACGAAACGCAGGCCAACCTCGCGGACCACGAGAAAATCCAAGGCACGGACGGGGGCCTCAGTTCGCCCCAGGTTTGAATTTTGAAGCACGAGTTCCACAGAACAAAGAGAGAACCAATTGCAAAACACATGTATTATAGCTGTACTTCTTGCCAATACTGAATAATACTGTACACAGTCAGTCGAGCGCGATTAGCATTACATTGCGTATTGTACAAATGAATATAGGAACGAAAAAACAAGTACACGACGCTCAGCCCCCGGGATTATTCGAGCCCATCTCCTGACTCCGCTGCATGAAGCTCTGCATCCTCTCATAGTTCACCCCGCCACCACTCCCACCGCCTCCGGGGTTTATACCCCGCGCCATCATATCGGGATACATCCCCCCCATGCCGCCCATCGCCATTCCCCCGGCCCCGCTCATGCCTCCCGCGTTCCCGTTCCCGCCGCCGCCGCCGCCGAGCGCAAACTGCGCGGGGTCGAACCCGCCCATATTCGGCTGCTGTTGCTGGTGCTGTTGTTGCTGTTGCTGCTGTTGCTGCTGCTGCTGCTGTTGCTGAAGCTGCTGCTGGCCCAGCTGCTGGCCCATCTGTTGCATCATCCCCATATTCATCCCCCCCATCCCCGCAACGTTCATCGCCAGCTGTGCCTGTCCTCCCTGTCCCTGCCCTTGCTGCCCTTGTCCAGGCCCCTGCCCCAAATTCATATTCCCTCCCCCGCCCATCGCCGTCGCCGCCGCGCGCTGCCGCCGCTGCTCCTGCCCGGTCCGTATCAGCTTCGCCATCGTCGCATTCCTCTCCGGCGCATTCATCTTCGCGAGCTGCACGACGAACGTCTGCGGGAGGCCCACCCCGTTCTGCGACATGAACTGGTGGATCTGCATCAGCAGCTCGCGCCCCGTCACCTGCGCAGGCGGCGGCTGTGCCGCGCCTGGGTTCGTGTTCAGGGCGGCGTTGAGGTTCGCGTTGAGGTTCGCGTTGTTGGGGTTGCCAGTGGAATTGGGGTTATTGGCGTTGGGATTGGGCGGGGTGGGGTTGGGGATGATGCTGGGGGGCGGGGCGTTGCCCGGGAGTTCCTGCGGCATGTCCGGGATGCCGTTGAGCGGGAAGAACGCGCCGACGAGGCCTGCGTTCTGCACGGGGAACAGCAGTACGTTGTTCGAGTGTTTCCCGGTCGGCAGCGTCCACGACGCGACGAAGTACTGCAAATACGTCAATAAATACAACGAAACTAAAGGGTGGGAGAGGACGCACGAGGTTCTTGGTCATGAGCATGGCGATGAGGGCCTTGTACGCCATCTCGTTGTGCATGGGGTTGTTCGCACGCGGGTTGGCCTGGAACGTGCACAGAATGGGCTCGACGCGCTTCATCCACACCTGCAAGTCGCGGATCGATACCGCGGGCTTCTCCGCAATCGTCAACGTCAAACTCTTCGGCCACGTCTCCGCATGACTGAAAAACATCATCAACAGTGCGAAATTTCAAAGAAAAGGAAAGGAACGAACCAAGCCTCGCGGTTCCCGCTGCTAGCAATGACGAAGCTCGACACGTCGCGCGGCACGCCCGCGGGGTTAGCCCCGGACCAGGTTATCAGCCCCTGCCACACGGGCACGCTGTTCTGCTTCAGCGCCGCCGTGTTCTGCCGCGCGCGCTCCTTCTGCTCGATCATCTTCTGCATCTGCTGCGTGATCATCGGCGACGGCGCCAGCCCGCCTGGGGGCATCGCCATCGGGAGCCCGCTCGGGGGCATCGCCATGGGCAGCATCATCCCCCGCGATCCGCCACTCAGCGACCGCATGTGTCCCGGAAGCTCGGGGGTGCCTTGAGGCGGCGGCGGCGGCGGCTGCGACGGCATCATCCCGCTGTTGTTGTTGCTAGCGTCCCCACCACCCATACGCGTGTCGCCCTCGTCCTGCGCCATCGATCCTGGCACTGGACCCTGACCCTGCTGCTGTTGCTGTTGCTGCTGCTGCTGTTGCTGCTGCTGCTGCTGCTGCTGCTGTTGTTGCTGCTGTTGCTGTTGCGCCTGCTGCTGCTGTTGCGCCTGCTGCTGCTGTAACTGCTGCTGGGCCTGTGCCGCCGCTTGCGCCGCCTGTCCCTGCTGTCCCGCCGTCTGTCCCTGCTGCGCGGCCTGTCCCTGCTGCGCGGCCTGCCCCTGCGCCGCCGCCGCCTGTTGCGCCGCCGCTAACTGCTGCGCGTGCGCATATTGCACGCGCTGCTGCGTCACCATGTTCTGGATATTCTGTTTGAGCTTCAGGTACGCGTTGTTCTTCTCCGTCCACTGCGCCATGAGGCTCGCCGCGAGCGGCATGTTGCCCTTGGCGCGCGCATCCGCGAGTGCCGCCTCGAGCGCGCGCACGGGCTGCTCTGTTGCGCGGAGGGCGGCTTGGATCTGCTGCATGCGCTGCTGCGCGATGGTGAGTGCGGGTGTGACGCCGGACGTGGGTGCGGGCCCGGGTCCAGGCGCGGGCGCTGGGACATTGGTCGGCGGGGGCGCAGGCGCGGAGGGGGTGGCAATGCGCATGGGGGCAGGCGGGGTAGGTGTCGGGGCCTTGATGGGGGTTTGGGCACGGGCTGGCGCGGGCGGGCTCTGCTGCGTATTTGTATTTTTCGGCGAGGTGTTGCTGTTGGGTGGCGAGATCTTCGCGCGCTTGGGATCTGGCGTCCGGTCTGCGGCGATGGGCTCTCCCGGGCGCTTCACTCCTGTTCCGGCCATAGCTTTTTGTGGAACGGCAGCATAGCCTGCTAAAAGGACTGTATGTTGCGGTCGCACGGCGAACCAAGGGGTTACTGTGGATGAAGAGGACGTCTGTGTGGTATTGAGAAAGAGCTGTGTTGACGTTCAGGGCAACGTACCGAATGCAGCTCTGAGAACTTTGCAAGTTTCGGCCGTAGATTAATCGAACTGAGGTGGATATTTCGCTGTGTTAATGAATGAGTTCCAACGCGCAAGATATCGAGATGAAAGCGCACCTTCTTCAATTCAGACGGCAAAGATTCCCATGTAACGGAGTCGAGTGTGGGGGAAAGATTGCATTCCGGGCGCTCCGAGCTATCAGGCTTGGCGGCAGCGACGTGGAAAATATGATTAACGGGATAAGATAGATTCTTGGGTTGTACATTCTGCTTCAAGAGGTCGAACAGCTGGAAAGTGGTCAATACAAGCGTTTCGAACCGGATAGTATTACTTACCTCGAGCGCGGCAACGAATCCTTCCAGCGCCGCCATCCCATGGCCTCCCCCGCAGCTCGTCTGCCCAATCCCCAGTTTAGCTACATCGTCGCGAAGTGTGGACATGACTGCCATCATGTCCACGAAGAAATTCTTGCAAAGCAGACGGGAGCCCTGGGTGCCATAGGTGACAAATGCCATTCGAAACTATACATCGGAATAAGGATAATTGTGACGCGAAAAGCGCGCAGAAGATACCTTGGTGCCAGGAGCATTCGTTTCGCCTAGACGACGTAACATGGGCATGACATAGCCTGGGATTATGGAGGACCATTCTGAAGCTACTGCCACGGAGGAATCGACGACGAGGGCGATGGCTATGATATCCTCCGGTGCCATCGAATGGATAGTGGTGGGAATGTGCCCAAGAAGGTGGCGCACAATAAGTCGCGTAATAAGTGTAACTTTGCGGCTCCGACAGCACGAGGTTCACTCGAGGCAATCGCTTGAAGCGCTGTACAGAGTAGCCCGACGGAAACGAGCTGAGGGGAGCAGGTGGTGGAGGAGAGGAAGTCGAGGCAAAGAAATATCGTGAGGGAAGCCAAAGAATGGGAAGAATCGAGATCGCCGATCACTGTCAGTCGGCTAGACCCGACAGCTTGGCGCGCTCTACCCTCTGCCACAGTGCCGGTGCGCCTCTTCGAGATCTAGAGTCGAATCCAACGTCTCTCAACGACTTCAACATATAGGTGGGTTCTTTAAAAACTTTTTGCATATGCTTTACTGGTTTTTAATGAAACTTGAGAGCGCCAATATTTCTCTTTATGAAAGAAATCGCGTTGTCCGAAGCATTCAAAGTCTACAAGGCTCCCTTTCATGCTAGTTTCATGACTCAGACCCAGTTATCGAGGCGAACGTTCTTGTGCAAGATCGGAACCGTGACTCTTGCCGCTCTTTTTTTGATGCTCTACCAGCGCAGGAGCGCTCAAAAGTTTGATCCTGACTACTCCGCACCATCGACTCCAAGTATATCATTAATGTCTCGGGGAATTTTTTGTTCAACTTGAAGAGTATCTCATGCCATCCTGGAGAACCTCGATATCAACAGAGACGCGCTCCAGCGGCACTGTGGATAGGCTGCTGGACCACCTTCCCACTGAAGAACCTCAGCTTTCTACTGGGATATACGAGAAGGGGCAGTTTTCGAGCCCTGCACCCGTATCCTCTCCAGCGACTTCCACTATCTTCGACCCGAGTCCAATCAAGCCTGTAACAACATCCTAAGATACTCTAACGTCTATCATCGCAATTTGTCTAGCACAGAAAGCTGAATGCTGTGGACCGCACAAAGGGCAAGCGGCCGAAGTTCAGGAAGGGGAACATCGTTGGGAGAATGAACCGACTCGGACAGCTGCCGATGAGCTCACGAGGAAACAGGCCAGCGTAATGGAGTTAACGAATATGTCGTCCGCTCACCTCCGAAGCCAACCGACGTGAGATCATTGATGCTATTGGGGACGAAAAAAAAATTGAAAGGATTCACGGACAGGAGAGTTCCTTGGCAGTCACCAATGAGCGGATTGGAGTTGCTAACAGACCAGCTAGACGCTCTGGAGAATAGCACTGAAGTCAATGCCGATGCGTCAAGTGGCGGGAGTTGTGGGTCGTTGTAGGTCCCACATTCCGAATTGGGACCGCAAGCTTGTGTTCATACTACATTTTCCCAGCTTTTCTTCCTCCGGTTCAACTGGCAGCATTTTTTCAGCCCGGAATGGATGCACATAAGGCCCGCTCCTAAGCCAGGGGGCTGCTGGCCGAGACTCCCCTATCACCCCCTCGATCACATCCGTCAAGGCTAATCAGGGCCTTTTCCTTACTGCCTCTTGCGCCCGTCCCTCATCCATCTTCGCATTCGCACCCACCCGCCTCTCTACCTCGCACACCCATCCTCAGCGCAGCCTGCCTGCTCCCACAAACACACCCCGCGGCACCCTCTACCCCACCCGCAGCAGCATCATGCCCTCCACCGCCGGCAGCACCAGCAGCTTCTCCATCACGCCTGCCCTCCCGTCGCCAGTGTCCCCGACCTCGCTCTCGATGGAGACGCCCTCACTCGGCTCGAGCGACCTACTCCCCCGCCCGAAGCGTGGTGCCCCGCCCGTCGCGCCCGCGCCCGCGAAGAAAGACCTGGACAAGAAGGACGAGAAGCTCAACCCCGCCTTGTGCGCAGAGTGGTAGAGCGGCAACCCGCATCGCCCACGCCCCGTCCATTCATCCATTCATTCATTCGTCAGTCCCCCTTGCTTTCCTACTCCTCGCCGACGCTGACCCTCGCCCCCTCGCAGATTATCATTATCAAAGCCCCTTTTCTCCGCACGCCGAATCATACCATAGCTGCTTCATGTCAAGCCCACCTTCTCTTCTTCTTCATTCATTCTATCATTTCCTTCCTTCCTTCGGTCTACAATCTTCATCTCGGAATTGGATCTTCTCTTTTGGCGAGACGAGTTCTCCCACCTTTTTTTTTGCCACTGGATTGCACAGTATTATTTATATTGGATGCCTACTCTGTGGCCGCGGTGCGTTCTCTAGCCTCGCATGTAAATTCCGACATGTGAATAGAGCCTACGTACAATTAATTCGGATTCCTTGCTGCTTGACGTGGTTTATTCTCGCGCTGTCGTTGAACCCATCCATTCAAAGTCCACATCGAAGTCCGTGATAACGATAACATCCGTAGTCTAACAACGAGAGTGCGATGTAGGGGGGGAGATAGTATTTGCAAATGCAATTGTAAGTAGGAAGATACGGTATGTAGATTCGGACTCGGAAGGAGAGCTACGTTTACGATACAGCGAGATTTAGGTGAAGGGATAACACCAGCGTGACGAGAAAGAGTGCGAGGGGCGGCATGAGTGACAGAGACGACAACGCGCTGTTGCTCTTCTGGGTTGCTGATGGTGTCTGGGTTGCTGGTGGTGGATGCGTTAGTGGGTCGTGCGTGCGTGCGTATCAGTACATATAAGAGCCAGGCCAGAGCGAGACTCAGAATACTCCGAGGAGCAGGGCCAGGCTCATCGAAAGGACGAGCGCGAGGGCGGCTTCAGACGGCAGAGAAGGAAAACAAAAGGAGAGGAAAGGAGGGAAAGTTGAGACGAGGCTCTGTGCAAAAAAATAAAGTGCACTTACATCCGCTTCCGGTTGCACCGGTCGTGCTCGCTGTTGCGCCATTTATCGTGGCGCCCGTTCCCGCGCCCGGGGTGCCTTGCGAAGGTGTTGATGAGGTACAGGCCAGATTTACGAAGCACCAGCGAACGCACCTGAGCCTCCCGCTGCATCCGACAACTGCGCGAACCCAACCGACAGCGGGTTCTGTCGATACACAGAGTACACGTTTTTCTGCGCAGACACAACATATATCAACGCGTGCATATACCGAAAGATGAATGACGGCTTACGAGGAACGTGTCACCGACGACCCATGAGGGGTTCCCCGAGTTTGCCTCGATGTCGCTTCCGAGTGTGAGGTCGAATACACCGCCCATGCACATCGTTCCGCCGTTCCCCGGTCCGAGATTCATGTCCGCCGGGTCGATGGGCCACGACTTTCCCCCGAACGACATGCTGACCTTGACCGTAGTCGAGCACGCTGTGGAAAAAAAAAAGTAAGCATTGCACTGTATATAGGGTGCAAGATGCCACGCACGGAACTGGAAAAAGCCGGGCATGCTGGTGATTGGGCCCGAGCCGGGGATCTTGGCCCAAAGCGCGTTAACATCCGCAGTCGGACCGCCGATGAGCGTCGTGCCCGTGTCGATCGCTGCGAGCGCCTGGTCGCCCGTCGCGGATAGTGCCAGGGCGTTCCCCTGTACGGTGATCCCTGCGAAACATTAGTAAGCACAAAGACGCGCTGCGTCGCAAGGACGACGTACCTGAAACGCTGAGCAGCCAGAACGAGGGCGTCGACGAGCCCGCCATGGGGAGGAACTCGATGTCGCCGGTGAACAGGCTCGAGTTGGTCCCGCCGAGGGTGAACGAACCTCCGGGCTCCTCCTCCTGCACGCCCTTGACCCCGCGGAAGCGCGTAAGCCAGAAGGCCATCTCAGGCGTCGCGAGCTGGTTGGCTGAGATGAGCCCTTGCCAGAAGGGCACGGCCTGCGTTGAAGAGATGGCGCCGAAGGCGAGGCCCATGATACCCGATACTGAGCCCGAGAGCAATCCATCGGTCGTTTGTTGTACCGACACTGCGAGAGGTCAGCACTGGGTGAGCGCATATGAAACAGCACGGGACATACGGAAGCCCTGAGATGATAGAGAGAAATTGCCCATGCTAACGCTCTCTTTCGATATTAGGCCCGCCACGGCGCCGGAACCGTAGCTGATTGTTGCTGAAGAAGAGGACTCGGAAGCAAAGCTCGTCGATTGCTGAGGGTTGAAGAGCGGTGTTCCCCGGTCGCAGGTGCTGCATGACGTGTCCGCGACCCACAGGTCGGACGATCCAGTGTCTAGAATGACATTGAAGGGCTGAGGTCTGAAACACGAATGGTCAGTTTCAGATCGGAGCAAGAGAACCAAGAGAAGGGGCAGTCCAATATCCGAATCGAGATGACCCGACGCGCAAATGGCCACCACGCAGTCGAGAGTGCCCGACGACAGCCGCGCAGCAGCCACAGCACTGTCCATCGCGTCATAACGCCTTGTCATAAAAATAGAAAACAATGACAAGCGGTGTTCGTCGAAACACCCGCTGGAGGGCGCCTCCCCCGTCTCGCTCCGCAAGAGAGAGAAGACGGACGAGTGCCAAAGGGCCTCGCTGTTGCCTGATCCCACCCAGCTCGACGAGCATCACCCAGTCTAAATTGGGCGCGGCTGGGTAACTGGCAACGGCAGAGGATCTTTGCGGTGGAAAGACGAGGCCCGTAGTCGAAGTAGAGGATTCCCCCAGAGCAGAGGAGTCCCCCAGAGTAGGGGAGGAGGGCCAGCGTGTCACCGAAAGATAACCGAGAGCGGGACAAAGGCACCAACAACGCCAAGATCACATCAGAACTGCAGACCATCAAGCCCGCAGTTGCGTGGCCTTGCCTCGAGCCTCGAAAGAAAGAAAGAAAGAATCACTAACGGAGTTCCGATGTTAACAGTCCCAAAGTAACTGGAGTCTCCTTGCTAAAGTCGAGAAGAAATATTAGCGTTACTGTGTCTAGAGGAGGCCATGGAGACGGACCTGATTCACAAAATTGAGGCTCTGAACGCTGCCCGCTCTCCGCTGCATGCGCTTTGTGGACGAGGCGGCGGCGCTGCCGTACCCATAACGCGCCCGAACGAATTCCGCAGCAGCCATATGGTCGGCATGCGTGGCGGGCCAGCCAGCCCTCCGGGTGATTGGTATATGTATGGGGTCCGCAGCACAGAATGCGGGGAGAAGGACCAAGACGGTCAGAGGTAGGAACACCATGCAGGGAGAAAGAGATGGTAAGAAGAGAAAGAAAACAGCCAAGCCCGTGCCTGTGAATTAACCGTCTCCGACGGCTTGTTGGGGAGATGCTATGTTGCGTGTGACAGACATCATTTTGACAAAGCCTGCCGTGCACGGGCCTCGCCACTGATCATCATCTTCCACTCTCTCGGTTTGCTCTCGCTCGAGCCAAGGCACTTGGGCAGCCACAACAACTCGAATTCAAGCCTTTCAAGCCTTTACCAAGCTCTTTGCCTCACTCCAGATTTTTTCATACACTCAAATCTCAAGGCTGTCGGTCTGGAGACAAATTTTAATTCGGCCTCGCAATTTGTTGCCCGTCTTTCGACTTTATCCAGTTTCAGTAGTGGTGTATTCTTGCTGGCAGGCTCTCAAAAAAAGACCACAACACCAAGACAGCTTCTCTGCCGTCAACGGTCAAGGGCACTTGGCAGACTGATACCAGCTGATACCCCTGCGCCAACCCTGCGCGGCATCACCACGTTTGGATTCAAATCACACCTACAAGACTGGACGGTACGGACAACGATACACGGCCTATGTAAACTAACCTCGGCGCCAAACCCGAAGCGCTTGATTTGACGGTTGTATCAATCGTGAATCTAGACTCTTGCCTGAAATTCGGCATCCTCGGCGGCATTGTTGCAGAAAGGACTTCAAGCTCTTGGAACTCAAGGTTGAGAATCCCAATTCACGATGCTGTGGCGAAACCTTAACACCAGTTGAAGTTCAGGATTACTATTCGACGGCGTTCAAACGTCCATCATTTTGACAATGCCTACTTATTGGTCAAGTCCTCAAAAGAAAAGAAAAAGACTGCAACACGAACGCCGTCAATACTGATACCTTGCATCGCATCGGCATCACCGTGTTTCCAGACCCACGCACGGCAGGGTGATAGTGATAGTGATAGTATTATACACGGAATGGTCCAGTCTCTGAACACCGGGTTCCCAAGGTTATCCCAACGCGCGCAAGGTCTGTCTGTACGGGCTGGTATGGCGTCCGACTCCTGATCCGTGAACCTATTGCTTGAAAAGAGTCGGCATCCTCGGCAACAGCGCTCCACTGTCGAACACAATGCCAAGACGCCGCCCCATGTGCCGCGCGGCCAACGGAGACCAACAGACAATCGGCTCCTTCTCGCGTAACAAACGATGCTACATCTTTCCTCCGCAGTATTCTTACTCTCAGGCTGTCGGTCTCTTACGAGGGCTTGCTCTACTTCATGTTTTTTCGGACAAGAATGTACGACTTTCCTTCTCCACCTTGCGCCCTTGACCTGCATCAATCGTTCAACCCGAAATCGGTCCCCCCCTAAATTTTCCACACCGACTGTGCCGCTGCATTCAAAACGCACACCTACGGATTCCAGAACATAGAAACTTGGTCGAAATTAAAGTCCGTGCCGGCCTCTGAATGGACCTGCCCCTGGGCAGTCTCGTTAGAATACAGGTCAACTCGTGGTCCAAGACTGCCTCTGCACCAATGGCGGTTCGACGGAGTGTCGGGCATGGTCTGCAGCAGCGTTCATTTCGCAGATGAGTTCCGAATTCGGATCCTCGAACCGAGTCACCGTTCGGCCGTGGAGAATGGAAGTCTCCAGCCGGGGAAATTTTTCAAAGCGCCTCCGTAGGAGTGGGTTCCATCCGAGCAAAATCCTACGTCGCGAATAAGCTTAGGATAAGCATTAAGATGATCATAACACAATGTCAACTTGTGCGCCTGTTCATCAGTGATATCACAATTTACTTGTTAGATTGTGGCCCTTTTGACTTGTGATGAAAAAAATAAAACTGCAGAGATGATGGTCAGATACCAACGCGCATACTCAGGTAATTTTTTTTGGCGACTTGTCGAAAAATTTGACATAACTCGTCGGCTTGTCGGCTTGTCGGCTTTTTTCGGCTTGTACAAGCTTGTAGTAAAAAGCCCAGACCATCTCCACGATGCCCAGGGCTTTCGACAGCTTGAACGGTGTACTGCCCCGCGTCCTGCAGCCACTGAGAGCACGGAGCTAATCCTTTTTTCGTGGAGGTGTTGCTGTTCGCTGCGATTCCAACATCAAGTTCGAACACGGATGTTCAGGAATAAAAAGATCAAGTCACGGTCCTCGAGCCGGATAATTTCATTTTGCGCGGAGGATTCTAACAGGCCGAATCAATCTGACGGAAACTGATTATCTTGCCCCGACCTCTTCGCGCTACGTGTTCCGCCGTGGAATACACCCACTCGGCGAGGTCGGCGGCGAGGACGGCTGGCTCGTACGGGCCCGCGGTGTTGTCTATGAGGTAGGTGTAGAGCGACGCCCTCAGATGATCGCGGGCACCGGGGCGAGCTTTCGGCGGCGGCGCGCGGGGCAGTCGGACAAGTTTTTTTTCGTCGGGCACGGCGTTGCACGAGAGCGCAGGCTGTGTGCCGCGCTGCGCTGTTGCCGACAAAGTTCTCGATCATGGCGAACGGCAACGGAGTGCCCCTATCGTCTATTAATAGATTTGAGAGTCTCTAGCCCAGCCCCTATCCCCACGCCCTCCTCCTCCCCGCCGCCAATGGACGCCGCCGCCGCCCAGTCCGCCGCTCAGGCCGCCCTTGACGACATCGTGCGCGACCACGGGCTCACCCTTTCCCCTGATGATCATCGCCAACTGGTGGCCGCACTGCTCGCTCGTTCGATTGCTACGCTCTTCCGGGAGCTGGACAACCCCAATATGTGCAACGACGAGGTGCTGGTCGCTTTTCGCCACGCTTGGCGAGCACTACGCGGGATGGGTCCCCCGGATACGGTGGACTTGGGTGTCACACCGGCCATGTTAGCCCAGATCCGAATGGCAACAAACTTCGGTGTGATTGGGCAGATCGTGGAAGAGCAGGGGGTTGTGGTTAGCGATGCAACATTCTGGTCCTTGCGCCAATTGTTTCGCGCTGCCCGCATCATTGAAAACCTCGCAGTGAACTGCGGTATGTTCAATACTTGATTCATCTCGCACTTTACTCACCTTAGACTTAGAACGAAACGGTATGCCCCTCGTCGAAGCCTTCGCAGCGGTGTCCATATAACCAACAGCCTTTGCTGTGCGCGTCCTTAATTTCTGGCTTCATAATACATCTCATTTTTTTTTGTCCTTAGTCCCGACCTACACCTCCAACCACACCCACCATCCCGCCTGATACCGAGGGTGACGCCGAAGACACTGTTCCTGCGCCCCCAGCGGCATTCATCGGAGTCACCTCCGTCGGTGGGCAGGAGGAGGACGACACAGGGTCCCGTGATAGGGCCTTCACTGTGAACAGCGAGCAGAGCGACTAAAAAACACACCATGGATCCCGCATATTCATATACATTCACACACATCCTCTATCGTCATCTTTATTTTATGTACTATTGGGTGACTTTCCATAAGCATAGATAAATCGTACAGAGTATTTACAAGCCTTGCCGAGGCAGGTGTCAGGACCCCATCAGCTCGGAGACACGAAAACGTACAAGATTTATTCCAAGTCTATTCGAATCTGTTCGAGGGGTAAGGACCCCCCTACAGATTTTATTAGATGAATAAACTGTTTTTGGTGGATGATAGGCACTTCGTGCCTTCCCTTGGAATGGTAAAGCAGCCAAATTAATTCCCAACACCTGAACAACCTCCTTTTTGCTGCTGGACTCGGCCCCAGCCCTTCGGCGACCATGAATGGGACTTTGATTTTTAAATTCTTTCTTATGGGAATGAACACCGTCTACAGAATAGTTGAATATTTCCTGCAGTGATCCCATCGCTGGCACCTTCAAACAAGCTCGGGGAGTATTCTATGCTTATGGAAAGTCACCCATTAGGTTGTTCATAGTACTACATAGTAGCCCTTTTCGGCTCCTTTTCACTCCCTTTTTGGCTCCTTTTTGAGCTCCTTTTCAGTTCCTCTTTGTTCCATTTTTTTGAAAGAGGGATCAAAGAGGAATACAAAATGGAACGGAAAAAGTCCAACATGTGTCCATTTTTTGAAAAACTACCCTTTTTCCATCCCTTCATTTTCCATTTTTCAGAATTATTCCCCTCCTTGACTTGGTTCTTGTTGCATTACATAGTCTCTGACCTCTCAAATACACTCCCAGTAGACTATGTACCCCTGGCTGAATGCAAATGTTCTAGATGATATCAAATCTGCTTGCTTAGGTGTTCACAGTAGCCCTTTTTGAGCTCCTTTTTGAGCTCCTTTTCGCCCCTTTTGCTCAAATGGCAGGAAAGTGCAAAAAGGAATGAAAAAGGAACGTAAAAAGGGTGCAAAAAGGAGCAAAAAAGGGCTAATGTGAACACTCCTATTTATTCCAATGTATGCCATAGCTGCTAGTAATGCAATGTAATGAGGCCGTATCCGCGTCTCGAGCCTCAACACTCCCTTTCAACGATTGTGTCGGATTTTTGTCCTTGTGACATTTGCCGTGTTTTTGACCTCTTCGCAGAACTCGCAGTTGTTTGGAGAGACACAAGGATTCTATTAGGTCGCGCCTTTCTGCGAATTTTCGTTGATTTACTCCATGAAATGTGACCTAGCTTGTTTTACTCCATGTTAGATTGAGTTTTTTTCGGACAAAAATGTCCGATTTTTCTTCTCTACCTTGGTGAGGACCCGTGTCAATATGCCCTTCATCTCCATCAATCTTTCACCCCGAAATTGGTCCCCCCAAAATTTTCCACACCGACTTGCTGCTGCATTCAAAACGCACACCTACGGATTCCAAAACATAGAGACTTGGTCGAAATTCAAATCCGTGCCAACGTCAAAATGGACTCCGGCCCCGGGTGATCTCGTCAAAACACAGGACAGCTCCTGGCCCAATACTGCCTCCGCACCGATGGCTGTTCGACGGAGTGTCGGGCGCGCTATCATTATATCCAACCCCAACGCCTCCAGGTCTGCAGGAGCGTCCATTTCATAGATGTGGTTCAAATTTGGGTCCTCGAACTGTGTCACAGTTCGGACGTGGAGAACAAAGGTCTCTAATCGCGGGAATTTTTGGAGTGACGACGTCGGGGTTTGTTCTTTCAGAGAGACCTACAACGAATAAATATTAAGCTACTGTAATGCAATACTACTGAGGCTGCGTACCTCTTTCACAAGCTCGGCAATGCCCAAATGCACCAATGCGGGCAATACGCCGGCAATGGATTCAAGGGTGTTCGAGATTGTAACATTTGGACAAACCGATTTGCGAAGGAGATTCAGTGTTGTCAGGGTCTGGGAGTATTGCGCGAGAGAAGAGTAATTGAGCCCGTTCGGAAATCCGGTTTCGAGACGTTGTAGAGGCCTTCCAGCTGGAAGTCCGAAAAATGTAGGGACCCTGATCGCAATCAGGTTTGGCAGCTGTTCGTCGGAGCATGGAAAGCGTGCAAGGGGATCAGGGAGCGATAGCACGCGGATCTCCGACTGTACAGTCCAAAATTTAAAACCCCAGATGTCGCATTGAAAGTACGAATCGGTGAACTTCGTGAGGCGAAACGGACAGTCAATCATCCACATCTGAACGGAATCAGGTCGCCGCCCTCTCGCAAAGGTTTCACCCGAAACATCGAGCTCTTTCAGATTGACGCATCTGACGAGAGCATGCGCTACCTTTTCGGCGTCTGGTGTCTCCAGGTTTGCGGGCAGGAACAACGAAAGAGCGTGAACACGTTTGGCGAGGTGCGAGTGCCTGGTGACGGCTAGACACCACGACTTGAGGGAACGCATGCTGCGGCTGCATCCCTGGAGGTCTACAGTGTGATATAGAATGCGCTGTCCTTGGTCTCGGAAAAGACGAGAGGTTCTGCACAGGCGTGCAAGGGTTTTGGGCTCTTCCACTTTGTCACATATCAACGCGCAGATTTCAGGCGGAAGGATGGCCATCGATTCCGGAGTTCTAGGGAATTTCTGAATGCGACGCCTGGATAGCCAACGACACGACGTACGGTGGTGGTGGTTGATGACAAGGAAGTGAAGGGTGGCGGTGCAAATTTTGACAATTGAACCACACATCAACGTCCAAATCCGGTCCAAGCAATTAACGCTTAGCACTAATGTTATATCGACTGAATAGATCCGGTATTCCTCTTGGCTTACATGCATTTTCATCTACCAGGAGACACGGACAAAGTAAAACACTTTCCCCCCACACATCCAACGCCTCACAAACACTCCCAGGATGATCGCCTCAGCAAGATCTCTTTTTTTTGCATTCAATCGGTGTCTAATGAGGCCATAAAAGAATTGGAGTGGGCCTAGAATTCCTAGAAACAAGTCCCATCACTTTGACAGTGAGAAGAGATGAGAGGTCAACAGAAAATAATTTTGATCAGCCAACCGATAAGCCAGTTGGCATGTCTCGGTGACTTCCTCGCGAACCCAATTTAGCGTGAAAATCAGGCCACTTTGGATCCTATATTTACAGATGCTAAAGGTCCGATGTCCAAGGCTAATGTTGAGTCGACGCGCAAGCCGAGAACATTGGGCCACGGATCAGGTAGTAATATTCAACTGCTTGGAACCTCACCTATTGAATTAACAGACCGCAATGCCTGAGAAGCTGACGTCCTCTTGATTTTTGAACGGCAACACGCATCGTCTATGTTCAAGTTAGCAGGAGAAGACGACTGAGCATGATGAGTCTCCCCGCGGCAACCATCCCCCCCCCGGATGAAGGGATGTATAGGTAATTGGTGAAAGGCGATCATCCATCCTCGATGGTCCAGGTCGTGAAGGTCGTGCAAGGTCGTGAAGCACGTCATCCGGCGGAATCGCCGTTTCCGCCGGATCTGCCGGATCCGGCGGATGAATCCTCGACATTACTCGTTCTTGGCGTCCTGAAACCCACTTTCATCCAACTTTCATCAGTCTTTGAGAGTTCGGAATGCGAGAAATGTGTTATCAAGATATCAGCTGCCCAGGATCAGCCCGGGGTAGATTTCCTATAAAACGTAGATACTCCCCGCTAACAGTTTCTGCACAACGATGTCTTTGCCCACATTCACATCCACCACGACGGCAGAAGACGTCGCGACTGCATTTGCCAAACAAATCCGAGGCAAAAATGGTAAGAACGAGTCAACATGATGTTCAACCTGGATTTTGACTCTATGCAGTTTTAATTACCGGCACGTCCCTCAATGGGATTGGGTTTGAAACCGCCCGCGTCATTTCAAAATACGCCAATCTTGTCGTCATAACGGGATACAACTTGGAAAGGTGTTCAAGGTTTAGCCCAATTTTTGTCGTCACTGAATATCCGCACAGACTGAAGCTTTCTGAAGAGGCTATCAAGAAGGACGTACCCTCGGCCAACATCCGTCCGCTTGTCCTGGATTTCACGTCTCTAGCTGCTGTGCGCAAGGCCGCCGCGGAAGTCAACGCATACCCAGAGCCGCTCCATGTAAGTGCATGCGTTCCGTGGTCTAGGGTTACAAGTTTGAACGTGCCCCCAGGTCTTGATCCACAATGCCGCGTGGGGCGGCGGGCCGTTTGCGCTGACCGTGGATGGCCTCGAGACGCAGCTGGCGGTGAACCACATTGCGCCGTTCTTGCTTACTAAGCTGGTCCTGCCCAAGCTGCTTGCCGCCGGGACCGCGAGCTGCACGCCCCGTGTAGTGTACGTCGCGAGCTTAGCGCATCGAGAATTCGGCGCCGGGGTGGATTTTGAGAAGCTCGAGCACCCCGTGGCGGAGAATTACTCCCCGCTAGCGACGTACGCCCAGTCCAAGTCTGCAAACATCCTCACGGCCATCGAGCTGTCGAAGCGATCCCAGGGAAAGATCAACGCGAACAGTCTGCACCCCGGAGGTGTGTCGTATATGCGTGTAAAGGAACGCCGTTGACATTGCATGCAGATAGCTTCACGAACATCATCCAGAAGGATGGGAACAAAGCTGCTTTGCTTGCGGCTGGTGCGGTTTTCCTTTTTGTTCTCCCCTACCACTGTTTTTACCCGTGCCTGCACAGGTATCCTTACCGCTGACGGCCTTCCCAACAAGGAGATACGCGAGTGGAAGACGATCCCTCAAGGGGCTGCAACGTATTTGAGCTGATTACTCTGATTGGATGCTTTTAATATCGCACATATAGCACCGTAGCTGCCGCCTTTGATACGAGGCTTGACGGTCAGTCGCATTGGAATTTTGAGTGTTGGCCATTTCTTAATACAGATCCGCAGACAAGCCTGGAGCATTTTTTTGCGACTGCGTAGAGGCTAATGAGAAGGTCGCACCACACAGCTCTGATCCCGTGAGTTCCGTTACTGTTTTGTCGCTAATCACTAATTGTGTTTTGTGCAGGCGAACGCAGAGAAGCTGTGGACAATTACAGAGCAATTAATTGGGGAGAAATTCACATTTTAATGAATAATTTAAGCCAATTCGCACTATTTTGTTTTCCGGGAATCCTACTTTGAAGCTTTGAAGTATTACTCGTTAGCGTTGGGTTTGAGCGTGAAGTTCAGCAGGTCTAGTCAGAATGAGCCAAAACGAGATGATCGGTTCTCAGAGATACAGGCTCGCAGAGCAAGAACGTGCAGGCAGTGGTTTGGCAATATCTGGGATCGGAGGATTAAAACCAAGTTCTCGAGCATCGGATAGTGGTGGTTGTGGAGAGAAGAAGGCATTACGCAATAAAGAATACTTGCATCGCCACATCGGGTCGGAACAGAGAGGTGGCTGTGCAATGATCTACGTGATGTCAACCAAGTTTGAAGTTGACGTTTCTTGAACTGTATTCACGAGTGGCATGCCAAAACTCTCCTTCACTTACTCTAATGGCATATCTCACCATTCACTCTTGACTCAGCAATGGCGCGTTTTCGGGGGTCTGATATCGTCCTTGAAGCTGTATACAGTACCTCTGACGACGACCGTGACGAACCTTGGCAGCCCCAATGAATTGTGGGAGGTTACAGAGGCTGAGCTTATCCAAATGAACGACAGCTCTTCAGTGTTTTATACCACAATCACCAGCACCTTCCCTACTTTTCCGACGCCACTTGATGCAGCGCTCAAGTTCGACCACACACCACGGCCGACTTCAAGCCTTGCGTGGTTGAAACATATATTCGTGTCTGTCGATCGCCTGCATCAACACGGAGCCAGTCACGGCGACCTGTATGAATGTAGGCTCGAATCCGGCCTGTCTATGAAGGTAAACCTGTCGATAGACACGACAGGCTTGCTTTCATAGACAGACTCAGTTACTCGTCTAGTATGAACGAAACATTCTCGTGAAAGATGGAAATCCTGTGCTCATCGATCTCAAAAAGAGGACGTTGCACAAGTGCAACCACTGTATGAAGGTTCTCCGAGGTGCCATCGCTCCCGAACTCGAGGAGTTCAGATGCCCTGAAATGTACATCGCATGGGGCTGTGGACAGATTGTAAGTCATACCTCTTATTATTGTTTTCTTCCTTGATGCGGGCGGAACAGATTTATGCAGAGTTGCAGAAGGAACGGATGGTGACCTATGGCACCGAAATACTCTCAGGTGAGTTTCCCACATTTCTGTCTGCGCTTCTTTCCTGACCACATCTCAGATTGTGTGAAACGTTTAGACCGAAAATAGTGGGGTCCACTTATATCCCCCGCACCTTCCCTGTCGTGTAATATCCCAGTCTATCCCCGGCGCTCCCAATCATTATGTAAATTGCTGAATTATATTCCTTCGCGTTCTCATCGCGGTCCGGCAGTCACGTCAGGTGCTGTGACACCGCGCGTTGTCATGCATGATTGACTCGCACGAACGACTTCGAGCAGAATGCCTGAACTCCTCAAGTCCTTATGGCCTCTCCCACATTCACCAGCCCTCACACCTTCAGACGCGTCATTTTACTGCACGAGTCTGAAGAGAAAGAGTCCTGGACCCGGCGGAACGTGAACGACGCGAAAGTGATTCATGACCGCGACAGATCCTGGGTGTTTCGAGCCCGGCTGCGTGGTCCCGACGACTCAACAGTCAATATCGTATTGAAGGCACGATGAACGGATGAATTCTGGCAGTGGAAGAGTAAAATATCGACCAGGTACCTTCAGGCTGGTTGCAAGAGAATAAATGCCCTGAGGCGGGTTACAAGAGAATATACAGCATGTCAGAGGGTTTTGCGCGCGCGGAAATTCACCTGGATGCTTCGAGACAAATAGGATGATACTGTCTGTCGTCCGGTATCTATTGGACGCGCCTGCGGAAAGATTTAATGTCACGATGAAGACGGTGGGGAAAACAAGAACACACCTACGGATCCCAGAACATTGAGACTGCGTTGAAGTTCAAGTCCGTGCCGGCCTCTGAATGGACCCCGCCCCCGGGCGATCTGGTCAGAACGCAGGACAGCTCTTCATCCAGGACTACCTCTGCGCCCATGTCAGTTCGACGGAGTCTCAGGCACGCCACCATTATATCCAACCCCAACGCCTCCAGGTCTGCAGCAACGTCCATTTCGTAGATGAGTTCTGAATTTGGATCCTTGAACCGAGTCACGGTTCGAACGTGAAGAATGAATGTCTCCAGCCGGGGAAATTTTCTAAGTGCCTCCGTTGGAGTGGGTTCCATCTGAGCGGAATTCTACAACTTGGATAAGCATTAAGCATTATAACACAATGTCAACTTGCGCACCGGTTTCCAGATGGCCTCCACAACGCCCAAATGCACTAATGCGGACAATAAGCCCGCAATGGATTCCAGGGTTTTCGAGATTGTGACGCTTGGATTCGGATAAATGGATTTTCGAAGGAGATTCAGTGTTGTCAGGGTTTGGGAGTATTGTGCGAGAGAAGAGAAGTTGAGATTGCTCGGGAATCCGGTTTCGAGACGCTGCAGAAGCCTTCTAGCTGGAAGGCCGGCGAATGTAGCGACCCCGATGGCAATCAGGTTTGGCAGCTGTTCGTCGGAGCACGGAAAGTGTGTAAGGGGATGATCAGGAAGAGATAGCACACGGATCTCCGACTGTGCATCCCAAAACCCCTCCATAGCGAGCCCATCGCAGACAAAGTAGGAATTGGTGAATTTCGTGAGGCGAAACGGGCACCGGCTAATCATCCAGCTCTGAACGCAATCAGGTCGAAGCCCTTGGCCAGAAATATTCAACTCTTTCAGATTCACGCATCTATTGAGAGCACAGTGTATCTTTGTAGCGTCCGTTGGATCCAGGTTTGCGAGTAGGGACAATGAAAGAGCGTGGACGCGTTCGGCGAGGTACGAGTGCCTGGCGACGGCCACACACCACAGCAGGACGGAACGTAGCACACGTCCTCGGAGGTTCACCCTATGGTAGAGAATGTGTTGCGCTCGGTCTCGGAAAAGGCGAGAGGTTCTGCATAGGATTGCGAGGTTTGATAACTCTTCCACTTCGTCCCATATCAACGCGTAGATTTCGGGCGGAAGGATGGCCATCGATTCCTGAATCCTAGGAAGTTCAATTTATATGAGGGGCTCAGACACCCAACGGTACGACCTACGGTGGTGGTTCACGACAAAGAGGCGAAGAGTGGCGGTGCAAGGCTTAAAGATTGAACTACACACATCAACATCCAAATCCGGCACTTAGCGTTTTAAGTAACACCCGTACTTAATGTTATATCGACCGAGTAGATCCTCTTGGCTTGCATAAATATTATGCCAGGCGACATCGACGAAGTAAAACATTTCCCCCTCACAAATCCGACGCCTCGCCAACACTGCTGCGGATCCACCAACCTTCTCCTTTAAACATTGACTAGCCGTGTAGTACTGCCGCTCCGCTCTGCTTCCTTTAGACCAAATATTGATACAGAGGTGGATTTATTGGTACACGTAAAGTGCTCATTAGATTTGAGTGATCATTCGCTTCGAGGAAAAGTTTCAGGTTGACCAGCATTGATCCAGAAATCTTAACATCGTACGCGGAATTAAATACTGCGCGCAATACGTGTTTCAAAGGATGATCAGGTGGTCTATAAATACTGTCAAGTAGTAGGGATGGTCTTCTGAACTTTAACGCCCGAGCAGGATCACGGTATTATTTAGCCAAGGTAAATTGCGGGAATGAAGAGACGGCGCGGTCTTCAAACTGAATGTTTCGAGCTGGCTTTACGGCAGCCATGGTCTGATACGTGGTCAATCTATCCTATTCGACACGCTGAGAGTCAGGCATTTAGTTTCACGACGAAACCGGTTTAAAAAGAAGCACCCACCCTCTACCGATCCGGATTCCAGAACATAGAGACTGCGTCGAAATCAAAGTCCGTGCCGACCGCGGAATGAATCCCGCCCCCAGGCGATCTCATCAAAACGTAGGATAGCTCCTCGTCCAAGACTGCCTCTGCGCCCATAGCAGTTCGACGAAGTGTCGAGCACGCAGCCATTATATCCAACCCAGCGCCTCCAGGTCTGCAGCAGTGTTCGTTTCATAGATGCGATCCGAATTTCGGTCCTTGAACTGCTTCGCAGTTCGGACGTGGAAAATTAAGGTCTTGATTCGAGGAAATTTTTGGTGCGCCTCCGTCGCGGTACGTTCTACGAGAGCGTACGGCTACATCGTAAATTAAAATTAAAGGGCTAGAATAAAATGCGGAGAATGTAAAGCCTGCTTACCTCTTTTCTAAGTTCGACAATGCCCAAATACATCAATCCGGGCAGTAAGTCGGCAATGGATATGAGGGTGTCCGAGATTGTAGCATTCCGGTGAGGCCATTCTCGCAACAGATTCAAGGTTGTTAGGGTTCCTCGATATTGCCCGAGAGACGAGTAATCGAAAGGATGTCGGAAACCTGGGGTTTCGATACGTTGTAGCAGCCTACGAGCTGGAAGGCTCGATAATTGGGTGGACTTCACAGTAATCAAATTCGGAAGCTGCTCGTTGGAGCACGGAAAGGAATAATGGGAATAGGATAGCACATGGATCCCCGACTGTGCGTTCCAAAATCCTCCGAAAGACTCGAGATCAAAGCACGAATTCGCGAATTTGGTGAGACGAAACGAACACTTTGATCATCCACCTATAAATGGAATCGGGGCGGCGACCGTTCGCGCGTAGGCTTCGCCGGAAACAGTTAGCTCTTTCAGATTGGCGCATCTGTTGAAAGCACGGTGTATCTTTGTAGCGTCCATTGGATCCAGGTTTGCAGGGAGGCACTGCATTTCAACCCCTCCTAAACTCAGCCTGAGTTCTGAGCCCTAAACAGAGCTAAGCAGAGGGCTGTGGTTAGGCAACTACACAGACCATGGTTACATCTGTGTAGGTCTGGCTAAATATGGTTAGCTCTGTGTAGGTCTGCCGAGGTCTGCTTACCTCTGTGTAGGTCGGTCTAGGGCTATAACCAGAGATCCATACATGCCATAGGCACACCTACATTGACCTGCCCCCATCCTGTGAGGTGCGACGAGAAGAATGGGACTCGCGATGATGGAACTCGGCTAATCTTTCGCTTATCTCGCTTACCTCGCTTAACGATCAAGAATGGGACTCGGACAGCGGCACATCCGATAATTCCTACCTAAACTCCGCTGCAGCGAGAGTGAGAGAGAGAATGGGGAGAATTGCATGTGGCTGCAAGGCCTCGTGCCATGTCGCCAACCCTTGGCCAGCCCTGGCGGCAGAAGGACGCCGATGAAGTCTTAAGTATGATATTCTCAAAATAAACTACATTTTCATCCCCATTTGTTAACGTGTGCCCAGGAATTATTGTTGAGAGGGCAGCGCCGTGGAGAATGGGGTTGAGGTATGTGTGGCAGGGGCTAGCTGAGTATAGGTCATCTAAACTCATCTACCTTCAGCTAAGCAGACCTACACTGACATCTGCACACTCTGTTTAGGCAACCTAACCTTACACTAAGCAAAGCTAAGCGCAGCTACCCGAAGCTGTGCTTAGTTACCATCAACAGAGTCTGTTTAGCCGGCTAGAACAGACCTAGCCGTCGGCTAAGCAAAGCTAAGCGCAGCTACCCAAACTGTGGTTAGGGCTGGTTAGGGCTAGCGCTGTGTAAGTGATGGCTCACGTTATGTAGATATGTGAGATGGAAAGGCCCCTCTGGTTAGCTAACAAAGGCATGTAAATTACAAGGTTTTTAACATGACATAAGCACACCTGTCACCAATTTTTTTCCCAGTTGCTCGTCCATTTCGGGGGCGAAATTGGGCCGAAAATTTTCGAGGAGCCGTCATCTTGCAGCTCAGGTGGCCAAACTCGATGGACACAGATTATTCCAGTCTGGGTAGACCGTTGCCAGCCACAAAGTGACATCCAGGGCCCTGTAATGCACCCCTTTCTCACATCTTAATTACATGCCTCTGCGGACCTCTGGTGTGAGATTGGTAAATAACGTGTTAATAACGATGTTAGAAATTGGTGTTATTTAACACAGACTTTCTTACACAGCCCTAGTTAGGGCCGGTTGAAACGCAGTGAGGAGCAGCGAAAGTGCGTGGACACGTTCGGCAAGATGCGACTGCCTGGTGGCGGCCAGACACCGCGACTTGACGGAGCGCATGCTGTAGTCACTCCTGGAGGTCCACCCTGTGGTAGAGCATGCGCTGCGCGTGGTTTTGAAAAAGACGAGAGGTTCTGCATAAAAGTGCAAGGGCTTCTGCCTCCGCCACTTCGTCACATATGGACGCGCAGATTTCGGGAGAAGCCTCGGATGGAGGGCCATTAATATTGAGGGGGAAGCGTGTTTTTCAAACGGCGAAACGGCCAGTCGTCGCCGAATTGTTGCTGTTCCGTTGTTGAGTTCATGGTTACAGGAGTGATGCAAACAGTGACGGTGCAGTTCCTTCTTCCGAACTCAATGGTTGGAAATTGGAATACGACCTGTGGAGGGGGCACGAGTGCACTGTGACAGTGCAGTCATTTTCAGCTTGTTGAACTGACACAGCATGAACTGGATCGGGACTCGGCCGCTTTCGTTTTTTTCAAGTTCGACATATACTATACCTCAGTAGGCTGAGCATCCTTCGGATTGGAGGAGAAAGAGGACTGCAGCATTGCTCGAACCAGGTTACGTTTATTTTGATTGGATCCGCACCAGGCCATGAACTCGACAATAGCTTCGGGACTCGGAGGCTTTCTTGTTTCTCAACATATACCTGAACAACAACGTTTGCCACTGAGTCAATCCAGTTTCCCCGCAAAACTTGTCGAGCCAGGTTGGTTTCATTTGGTCCGTAGGTTTCCTTCGCATCGTAAGTAGTTCGTAATGGAAGAGTAAGAGTTGAGTAAGAGTGACGTGACTCGTCCGTCCTCTTTTTGTCGTAACTTTCTCTATGTACAGGGCAGGTGAGACATCGCCTGAGTTATCGGTAGTACCCAAATTCACCTCTTCGATGCAATCTCGCAGCGTTGACCCTGTCCCACCGCGATCGCAACACTGGCTTCGAAAACACCACTACCGAATTGTTGCTAGCGACGGTGCGCGCGGACGCTGCAGGACGCAACAGGAGGACAGTGGTTGAACCGCTGGAACGGCAGAAACGCAAGCGCAGGCTGGACATGGAAGCGAAAAGTGTCGGACTCGAAATCGACGGCAACGCGGCGTTCGTGAAGGGAGACTTCAAGACGGCGTACATTCTGTACACGGCGTGCATGCACCTATCCGTGGCGGAGTCGTTGTATCCATCATGATTGAACAGGGCTGCGGTTGCATTAAGTGGGTCCTCTTTTCCAGTTACGATCTGGCGTGTTGACCATCACACCAGAATTGAAACTGTATAATATCGCAATCGAAGACGCGTCAAATGTCATTGAAGAGGAGGATTACAATACCAGGATACTGAAGATCCGTTAGTCCCGTTAGAATTGAGCTGCGAGCTCCAAAGTAACCCGTGTTGTCCAGATCAGGGAATGTAGATCGTTGAAGACGCCGAGGCCGAGAAGATAATTGCGAAGGCAAATGCTCACCGCATCAAAGCTTACTTCCGGCGCGGACAAGGGTGGTACTTTTTGGGGGATTGGGACAAGGCGGAAGAAGATTGCAGCAAAGCGTTGATGCTCAAGCCTGGCGATCCGAAGATCGTACGCGAGATAGAGGAGCTCAAGAGGCTTCGCAGTCTGTCGTCCAACGCAGATGGCCGCGTTTATGGGGTTCCAGAGGAGGCGAAAGTGACATTCTTGGACGTATTTGAGCTTGCCGAATTTAAAAGGCAGACTGAAGAGTTGGTGGGTCGTAGCCTGGATTATATTTACTAAGTGCAAAGAATGTAGATCAATTGAACTTGAAGATGTTCAGCCAGTCTGAAGTTGGAAATAACTTGGTTGCGCGCGGTCCACTCACACTGCCGCGTGGTCTACTGTTAGTGTTTGCCCTTGCGAAACTAGTCTATTATCAGGCTCGTCCAAAAAGACAACAACTTCCCAACTTACATGCGAATATTTGAAACCCGGGTCTAGTAAGATTTCAACGCGACATACTATTCGATCAGAAGGTCAGCGAATTGTCACCTAAAACGCTAGCCGTTGAACAAAGCGACAATAGGGAGCATGACCTCAGTCTGCCAGTGGACGCTTTCTCCAGCGACTCTGCCGAGATCGCCGCCGGTTCCGTTTCTACAGGCGTGTCTTCGTTGAATTGCAGAACCGCGAGACAAGTGGCGATAGCGTATGGCGGCAACTACCTAGGTGCGCGTCCGAGACGTTCGAGTCAACAACACACATACTGACTCGGTGTGCGGATCCCTGCGGATCCGAGGGATCCGAAAGAAGGTTTGACCGTGACATGTGTAAATAGATTCAAGGCTGTACAAAAGCAACACAAACATGCAAATGGTTCATTACACTCAATCTCGATCTTACCATGGCATCCTCAGCGATTCTCACCACGACTCATCTTCCAACTCTCCGCGCGATCCTCGACGAATGGAACCAGAAAAGACCGGCGACAAAGGGCTTTTCTGTGCCACTGGCAGAACTCCAACAATCTCCGCCTAGCCAGGACGCGTCGAAAGATGTTATTGTCGCGTTTCGGACACGACCTCCTCTCCCGAATGAGGCTTCTGATAAATTCCACGCCGATCCCGATGCGAAGGACGCGTCTCTGGACGCGGAAGGCCAAGCTGTCCCTGTGGAATTCTGTACCGGCATTACTGTAACCAGCGCAGAGCCTGGTGTCTTCGTTGCACACGTCCCTGGGATGAAGGTGACTACTAGCTGTTTCACTTGACCGAGCGTGTAATTCAGTCTGCGTCCAGTGGTCGGGCCCGACTCTCACACACAAGACCTACGAAGCTGACCTCGCTTTTGGACCTGATGTCCACAATGAGGAAGTCTATCAGCGGACTGTCATCGCCAACGACGTGGGTGTTGCTGCTCATAGGCGTATTTCCTCAATAAAATGAAATCCTTACAGATGCTTTCATTGGCGCTTTCTGGCGGTGTGGGGTGTATCCTGGCCTACGGCCAGACTGGCAGTGGGAAGACATACACCATGGAAAGTGTCGAGCATCGCGTCGCGCGCGATCTCTTTGACCAAGCTCGGGTCGTGGGCAAGCGCTTGCTTCTCGCCCAAGGGAGCGACCCCGCCAGTGCCGAGGCAGGCGACATTTTCGAATTCAATGTCACGTTCTTGGAGCTCCTGGGGAAGCACGCTTCTGACCTCCTGGAATCTACCGAGGAAGCAGATGCTCATGGCAATCCCGTCCGGACGGAAATTTCAGTGCGCGAGGATAAAGTGCGCACTTCTCAATCGGTCTGTTTCGGCTTCACTGACCACGTCATTGAAGGTGGGAAATGTGCGACCGAACCTCATCTCCTCAAGCGTCCGCTCATCTGCTGAGCTGGAGGAGCTCATCAATAAAGCATTGTCTCATCGTCGCACGACCGCCACGCTCCGGAACGCAACCAGTAGTCGGAGTCATGCCATGCTGACTATCGCCATCAAGAACACGCTCCTCCCGTACGCAGACGAGGGCCAGTTGATCCTCGTCGAGTAAGTGGAGTCGGCTCTCTCGTGAGTGGCTACTTACTACGGTTCAGTTTGGCGGGCAGTGAGCGGTACGAGGATTCCAAGGACCATGATAAGCAGCGCATGGAGGAAGCGAGAGACAACAACAAGAGTCTTATGAACCTGAAGGAGTGCGTGCGCGCAAAGGCAAAGATGGCGGCCGAGGACGGATTTGTGCATATTCCCTGGCGGGCGAACAAATTGACCATGCTGCTCAAGGCGAGTCTCCAGCTCTCGTTCGATATAAATTTTAATGATATATACAGCCCATCTTCGACATCGAATCTCGCCAGCCCTCCAAAGCCATGATCATCGCGCACGTTTCACCACACATCCAGGATACTATCCACTCGTGCGTTCTTTCTTATATATCATCCTGATGTTTATGTTGACCCCGCCAAAGGACAAACACCTTATCATACGCGGCACCCTTCAAGACAGTCCCGCCCAAGCCGAAGGGGCCTGCGCCGTACGATGCACAAGACCCCAGGACCTGGACTCACGACAAGACCGTCGAATGGCTTACCGCGCAGTTTACAAACCGCGCCATGAAGAGTCGACAGGCGGAATGGAACGTCAAAGCAAAGCATGCGAAATTGGCAGGCAAGACGCTTCCGCCGTTGGAGAATCCTATCCCCGGCCAGCTTGATCTTGGCGTCGATGTCTCAAAGATATGCCCCGCCGGATCGACGGCGAAGAACCTCGGGGTGCTCTACACCCCACAGTTCGTCCAGCGCTGTCTGGAGGCGCGCAGTGGCGAGGCGCTCACGCTGGACCAAGTCAAGAGTACCTCTGTCGACATCATCGGGAAGCTGTTTTATCTCATCCTCACGGCCAAGACCCGGAAGCGCAATGAGATTATGAAAAGCCGGAAGAAGCTTGTTATTGAGGCCGCTTATGGTGCGTCGACCATCCCTTCTTTCTCGCGGTTGGATGCTCATTTTCCTCGTGCTCCTAGGCGCCGCGCCCAGAGAAATCAAGGACTATGACGAGGAAGAGTTCCTCGAAGCACAGATCTTCTATGGTGATTTGACACATACCAAACTGGCTAGACGCATATTCTAATTTCCTCTGTGCAGGTGCTGATTGGGCCAAGCCCATCCTGGCTGCGAGCAAAAAGTGCAAGGAAGAAGGCGGGAACTGGGAAAAGGAGTACCCTAAGGTCCTAGACGCTATGATGGACAAGTTCCGCGCTCACAAGGCTGCCCGGAGCGAGCTGGAAGCAGCAAAGGAGGCAGAAGCCGCACAATTATAAGAATTCGAATCATTTTATATACATATATCATTGGAGTCGCTGTGGATTAATGTCTTTCTATTGTATTCCCCGGAATCAGAATCGAGGCCCATTTTATTACACTGGTCTAAGCGCAGAATAACTCGCGTTATTTTTAGCGTGACAGCGGCATTACCAAACGATATGTTTGGAGCCCTCTTCTCTTTGCCCAGTTCTCTCTGGTTCTTTGCTCAGTAACCGCGCCTGCCCGGTAATTGCGCCGTACGGATCCGTGTGCCTGCCATTCCACTCCCCTACCGCACAGCAGCCCGTCGAAAGCTGGTGCTACTTGAAAGCCTCATGCACTCGCCATGTCTACTTCCCTAGCCATAGATCTCCCTCAGCCTCAACGAAGAGGCGGCGATAGTGGACCAAGTATCGCGGGGTCTATGAAACACGGTTTGCATTCAACCTCCGCCGATGACCTCGGGACCTACACTCCTCGGTATGGGAGCTTGAGGACAACGCAGGCTGGACGCCCTTCTTTGGGTCGTAGCATATCTACCTCAACGCCCGTGAAGGAGCGAGATCGCCAGTGGTCTGTCTTTGGCCAGCTGATGGAGAACGAGGGCCAACTCTGGACCGGTGGGTCAATCAAGTCAGCGCGCAGGAGCAATTATACGAGCCATGAGACCACCCCAATGGGCGGCATTGGCGACCCCTTTCTCAACGTGGACGTGCACTCCCAGTCTCCCATTACCGAAAACCCAAGGGAGAGCGACTTCTTCGAGCTCCACCCGCAGGATGACGAAGAGTACGATTCCGACTCGGCGAGCTCCACGAGTACACAATCATCTGTCGAGGAGACACCTTCCACACACTGGCTCTCACCCAAGCGCCTCCCCGAGGTGCCGCTGCTCTACAGGAATATATTCAAATGCGCCGTCGCCTATTTTATCGCGTCCCTATTCACTTTTTCGCCGTATCTTTCGAGTTTCATCAGCGACCTCACCACATACGGAGACGGGGAGCGACGTCCATCCCCTAGTGGGCATATGGTTGCGACAGTGTGCGTCTAGCTTACCTATATCCGATCATGATCCTCATGCGTGTTATGCAGCGCGGTGTACTTCAACCCTGCGAAGACAATGGGTGGTATGGTCGAGGCGGACCTGTACTGCTTCATGGGCCTGATGTACTCGGCGTTTGTCTGCCTCGCGTCGATGACCATGTTCTGGTGGCTGGAGACGAAGCCCGGCTGGGAATGGCTTGCTGATATCCTAGTGATCGCGTGGATTGGGGTCAGCATGAGCATTGTAGCTTGGATGAAAGTGTGGATGGCGAGCCCGTCCTTCAACACTGGTGAGCAGCAGAAGTTCTTGATTTCTTTACAACGTTACTAACCACCAAGGCAGCTTGCAGCATGACTGCCATCATCCTCTTCGTGGTGTGCGTCCTTTCCATTCATATTCCATCGCCAGCTGACCCCCCAAAAAAGCCTAGTCAAAGAAGGCGGCCTCCAGACGCTCCTCCAGGTCTCCTTCATCGTTCTCTGCGGTTCCGTCACCTCCAACCTCGTCTGCTACGCTATCTGGCCGCAGTCCGCCACGTCTGCGCTGCAGGCCAACATCACCAAGACGCTCGACTCGTTCTCCACACTCCTCGGACTGCTCACCAACGCGTTTCTTCTTGAGGAGGGCCTGCAGCAGCCGAGCCACGAGCGATTGATGAAAGCCGTTTCCAACCACCAGAGCAGCTTCACGAGTCTCAAGAAGAATTTGAAAGAGGCTCAGAGCGAGTGGGTACGAGGGAGCGGTGGTGCGCCGGGCGGGGGCTTGGGTCACGCGTATGAAGATGCCGTAGACAGCATGAATCGGCTGGCGCAGCACCTGAATGGTCTCAGGGGTAGCACGCGCCTGCAGTACGACCTGACAAAGGCGGGTGTGATTGGGCAGAACAAGAAAGCGTCGGCGAATGGAAATGGGAAGCAGAAGGCAGATAATGCATCGGTAAAGGAGAGTGACGATGATCATGAGACGGCGATGCTCAAGGCGGCTGCGGAGATGTTCGGAGACTTGGTGGACGATCTGGGCCCGCCTCTGAAGGCGTTGTCGGTACGTCTGCTGTACTTGCTCCACAATGGCTCCTTAAACTTTTTGTTTCAGACGACTTGCACGTCGTCCCTCCTGCGGATGCGCCAGTCTTTCGTGAAGTCCCAGCGCCGCAGCAAGCACAACGTGTTCCAGCAGCATGAGTTTATGGACCTCGTTGACGGAATCGAGCGCGCATTGGTGCGCTTCGAGAGCACCTCCAATCACGCCGTTTTGCGGCTTTATCGGCGGAGCGCCGGGTCGGAATTACCCGTCGACCTGCGGGAAAGCATGTATACGGAAAACACTGAAGCTCTGAGCAGCGCGGACAATGAGCACGTCTTTTTGGTTTACTTGTATGTTTTTCTTCGCTGTCGATCTGGATCTCGGTTGATGTTGGTTGCAGCTTTATCTTCACTCTGCAGGAATTTGCGGGGGAGCTGGTGTCGCTCGTTGATGCAATGGGCCGAATATACAGTCTTGAACAGGCAAGGGCCAACCGCGCACGCTGGTGGACGCGACTCTTCCGCTTCAGGTCGCGGGGCAGGGAGAAGAGGAATAGCGGTTCTAGGTCAGGCTCAAGCACCCCACGGTCATCTAAATCCCAGGCCCCGGGATTGAGACGCCGCCTTTGTGAGTACCGCATCTGAGAGCGACATTCTGATACTTACATTCTATAGCGAAATACATCATCCCGGAACACCGACAGGTGCATCCCTCGTTCCCGAAAGTGCGCCCCCACGCGCCGAATACAATCCAAACGCCGGCTTGGGACCGTCTTACGTTGATCGGGAAGCTCAAGCAGTATTTGTGGATGGTCGGGAAGCGGCTCACGGAGAGCGACACCAAATATGCCGTGAAGGCTGGTATGGCTACTGCGCTCTTGGCCGCTCCCGCGTTTTTTGACACGACGCGTCCCATCTTTGTGGACCTGTGGGGGGACTGGGCACTGATTTCGGTATAGTTTGCCGACCATGCGTGAATGCAGTGACTGACGTGCAGTGTAGTTCTTCATCGTGATTTCGCCGACCATTGGAGCGGTGCGTGTTTCATTTCACGCACTTACAGGACAAGTGTTCTGAAGGTTCATCTATCCAGACAAATTTCTTGAGCCTGCATCGTGTGCTTGGAACGGTGTATGTTCTTTTCTTACATCATCCTTCCTCAAATTTATATATCTTCATCCTCAGACTTGGAGCTGGAGTTGCCGCCGCCGTGTATACCCTCTTCCCGGAAGAGCCTGTTATCCTTGCCGTCTTCGGGTTCTTCTTCTCCATTCCATGTTTCTATTATATCGTGGCCAAGCCGCAATACATCTCTGCCTCGCGTTTCGTGCTCCTCACATACAATCTGACTTGTTTATACTGGTGAGTGGCTGTTGTTTCGTCATTCAGCATCTCACTCTCGATGACATAGTTATAATTTACGCCAGAAGGAGTTGTCGGCAGTGGACGTGGCCGTAAAGCGTGCTATCGCTGTCACGGTGGGTGTGGTGTGGGCCGCGTTAGTGTCGAGGTTCTGGTGGCCCGCTGAAGCCCGGCGAGAACTCAGCAAGGCGCTTGGCGAGTTGAGTAGAAATCCCTTCGGTCGGATACGCCGCTGACAATTTCTCTTCGCGTAGGTTTTGCCTAAACATAGGATGGTTATATACGCGCTTGGTGGCGTCTAATTCGTTCGCTCCTGATTCGGGGAGGGTGGAAGAGGAGCATGAAGAGCCGGATAGTGAAACGCGAGCGCTCTCGCCCGCACACGCGAGACTGTCCAACTCCATAAAGGAGTTTATGGCCATGTGAGTATCATCCGCCGCTGTTTTGGATGTGCCCTGACGCACCTGCAGGGAACTGCACCTGCAAATCAAGCTGATTGAACTGCAGGGGTTGCTTGCTCAGACGCAGAACGAACCACGTCTCAAAGGCCCCTTCCCCGTTCAGCTTTATCGTGGGGTCTTAACCAGCCTGCAGACGATTCTGGATAAGCTTCATAGCATGCGTTGCGTTACCACGCGGGAAGAATGGCAAGTTTTTCTGTTGTGGTTTCGCTGCGCTGTACTAACGTATAAATAGGTATACCGTGCGCCCTTTGACCTACTAGTATGTGCAGAAACCTCGCTGACTTCAGGCTAGTCTGTCCGACAAGACTTTATTGTTCCTGTGAATAAGGAAAGGCGCGAGATGGTTGGGAACATTATCCTCAGCTTCTCTACCCTCGCGTCTGCATTCCGACTCAAAGCACCGCTACCCCCGTATCTCCCGCCTGCAGAGGCGTCACGTCAACGTCTGGTATGTACTTTTTGCATCCCCGAATTGTCCGCAAAAGAATTACTTATATTATTTCTTGTTAGGTCGCGGCCATTCGAAAGCTGGACGTTGTGCGAAATCGGGAGGTCAAGGGGTCCCGGCAGCTACTTTTCTTCGCGTACGCACTCACCATGAAAGGTGTCACGGAGGAGCTGGAGTCACTTGGGCACACGCTGCAGAATGCGTTTGGTGTCATCGGCCAGACGCCGGAGGAGTTTGAGGCGTTGTTTATCGACCCGGAAGAGAGTGAGAGGCGGGTCAACAATTCCGTTTGATTTGGATTTCCCTTCATTGTCGCATCGCATACCTCTATAATATACCATGCAGTTTTTCTCACCAAGAAAACGTGTTTGGACGTGTTTGGAACCGAGGTTGTCGGCCTCTCTCTCTTTCCTACGTCCGTTCAACGTTTGCGTATGGAGCACAGCGTTCGTGAGCAGGAGCAAGAGATTCGAGGTTCGTGTTTCTCCGGTCATTCTATTCATTCATTTCACGTCTTCAGATCTAATAAAACAAGCAAACCGGAGCCCTGAGCAATCGGGTCCTCTGGTGAGTCTTCTGAATGGTAATGTTGACGGAAGAATCGGCGCCCTGAATATACCGGCAGCGGCGGAAGACCTTGAACAAGCTTATAGATCTAATCCACACGCCGCATCCTCCTCTGAAGATCCTTGCAGCTAAAAACATCCCGGATTTGTTTAATGACTTCCCTGACGAAGAGGAAGCCGCCATCAACGCTGTGTATGACCTGTGCGAAGACCAATCTCCTATTGTTCGCCGCGAGAGTCATGTCCAGGTTATGTGGACTTACGAATGTCGCAGGTTCGAAAGGCGGGCTACGATGCCATCACGGCAGTGTCGAGGGCGGCGAATAAGTGGGTAAAGCGGAACACGGATGTACTGCTGCAACTCCTGCAGAGTGGTGCGTCCGCCACAATCTTCTATCTCGTGAATTATGCTGAGATACAAAACCTTGGTTTAGATGAACCGGACGAGGTGGTCGTGGTGAAGCAAGCCCTTATTGCACATCTGAACCTCGATCCTCGTGTTACCTTGGGCGTCCTATGCGACCAGATTATGCCAGCAGTGGAAGCTACAGCCGACCCGGACGAAATATACATGCGGGATCGCCTGCGGACGCTTGTTCTAGCCTTTCTTACTGGCGAGGCTAAACAAGTGATTGTGGAGCGACACGCTCTGCCAGGCACTGATGCGGAAGATGTGCTTATCGATGGACTCCTGACGGTTAGCATTCCCACTCGCGTTCAGCTTCTTTTTTAAACCATCCTTTGACAACAGGCACTTCCAAAATTGGCATCAGCGGATACTGACATAATCGTCAAACAGCTCCTCTTGCACCTTCACTCTTATCGCTCTGGGACTCCGCGGGGCAGCACCCTACTTCTAACCCTGCTTGACAAAGCACAGCTATGCCTCAAGGCCGACGCGGGACAGCCCACATTGGCGACGACTCGATTCTATATGGATTTGATGGCCTACGTCGCCATTGAGAAAGCCCTGGGGTCCCCAATAGATGTCCTCCGCTTTTATTTGCCCGCTCTTGTCACCAAAGTGACCATCCAGCGGCTTTCTTCGGACGACCAAATCTTTGTTATCTGCAACATGGCCGAGACTCTCGCTGCGTGTGAGGAGGGCAGCAAGGTGCACGACGCGCCGCAGCTGTCCGCACTCCGGAATCATTCAGTCGACGCGTCGCCCACCCTGTTCGAGGTTAGTTATCTCGTCTTCCTTGGCGATTACGATTGGCTAAGTCAAGACAGTGCCTCGCGAAGGCCGGTATAACGCACGAACGATCTCGCAACGCCTGCAAGGTCCTTCTGGGGTGCTGTTTACGTGTAAGTTTCAATAGATTCAGATCGAAGTCCATGGTCTAATGAGTCTTCCAGCGTAAATCGAACGGGTGGACGGTGCCGGCACATTTTCGTTCTCCGTTAGAAACTCTTCGGGCCAAGTCTGAGCAATTTGGAGACGTACAAGAGCTTATCAGGGTTCGCAGTGGGCTGCTTTTCGTTTCTTCCGTCTGTGTCCAACGTCTCTTCTCTGTTTTGAGCAGTCTTTAGTCGCGCAAGAGAAAACCCCGTCAAACGGGTCAGACAAGAAGAAGCCTCCGATGGCAGGAACATCGTCGTCGTCCCAAAAGCCCATCGCACAAGATCCTCCTGCATTAAACCGGGCGCCTGCACTTGGTTCTTCCATGCGACGGTTACTTCCATCTCGCGATAGTCCCGTGGCATCAACCTCTGGTTCTCGCTCGAGCTCCGCTGAGCGCAGCACCGCGATAAACAAGCATAGCCTTGGGCCCGACAGCTCGCCGCGGCCTCAGAAGCGAGTACGGACCGACGGCGACGAGGCGCCTTCCCTGTTAAGCCGTTTAGCGTTTTCATCAAAAGGAACGCCTGATATGGCAATGCCGCGACCCCGGCGTGCTGCGCAGGAGAACTCTGCGTCCGCAGCAGCTGGGATAGAGAGCGAGCAGATCCCACGTGGTGGGTACAGCATCAAAGGTGCAGCGAAGGCGTCGAGTGAGCTGCATCGCGTTCATGCGCCGCCGCCGCCGTCGTCGTTGCTGGACCGGATAGATGGAGGTGGGGGCGGTCGATCCGACGACGACAGAACGCGAAGAAAATATGCTTGGTGACGCGTGGTTGTTTTAAAAAACCTCTGTGTGTTCGTTCGTGTAATAGTACATACCATTCGGAACTGACGTAGATTTGCTTCCAGCGCGTTTGCCTCGTTCCACTGCTCAGTACTCGGTACCCATCGAATGGTCTGAATCTTCCAGAGCGTCTAGCCTAGGGCTGTAGTTTAGGCGGCGGATGGTCCAAAGGACTCCTGTACGTGACACGGGTGAAACTGAAAGCTAAATGCTTGCTGTCGCCCCTTTTTAGGTGGTTGTTGCGATTCTTACCCTTTTCCACCTATTCCTACGATGCTTCGGCGTCGCTATCTTCAGCGTACCACGATGATTTTCCGCAGTTCGGTCGAGGTCCAATCAGACTCCCCGGATTAGAGTTCGAGATTTGCAATAGTACGGATCCGGGGACATCCGATCAAATGCGCCGCCTCCTTGAAAACTTAATGGAGATCCTCTCATAAATCAAAGTCATATAAGCCGCCGCGGCATGTGTTCGCCTCTCTTATCCGTCCCCGTCCACCATGGTCCTCTTACTCCCGGTTTTTTCCCTCCTCGCGCTGGCGTCTGCCTCTTCTCTGCCCCATGAATTTAATGTTCGTATTCGCCTTGCTTTCGTTTTCGAGACTGACCAGAGATCCAGCAAATTTCTAAACGAGACGCGACGGGCGATTCCAAATGCACCACAGTACGTAGAGTCGCATAGTGGCCCCATTTTCAAGACTAATTTCGACCCCAGAACATGTGCATCGCTGCCGTGGTCAACGGTTCAACGGTACAATGTGCGCCCCTTCCGCATCGCACCCACCAGTAACTGAAAGTAGGCCCCTAGACACTCTGACCGGCACTGGAAAGCGCACCGTAGGGTGGATGGGCATGTCGGTATTTCTCCTGTGTCCATCGTCGTCTTCCCTGACGGTTTTTTCAGGGGTTTTGGGACCCAAATGTCTAACACACCCATGGTCATCATGTGGGGGAATTCGGATGGCTCCGTTACGCTTTCGCAGCGACAAGCCTCCAGCGAGGTTATGCCGACGCTCGTTTCCAGCCCGCCCCGGGTCGCGACATTATCGACCGCACTCAGCACGGTCCGTCTCTTGCATCAAATATCGGCGTTTATGACTCAAATATTTCTAGACGTCGGGGAACTCCGCCTTTGTATACACCATCCCCGTATGTCCTAACACTTCCGCGGCGCCGCCGCATTCAAACTGACATCCATGTCGTCCGTCAGGCCAACAGTGACACGAAACAAGCCCTCATCTTTGGCTTTGGCACCACGAACCCCGGTTCGTCCGACGAGTCCGCGACTCTGCAGCAGCATTTAGACTTTGGTGTCATTTCGCTCGATCTCACCAAGTCTTTGACAACGTCCACGTCGACCTCGGGCGGTGCTGCGGCCACTTCGACCTCTGGAAGCTCGACCGACAGTAGCTCTGGCGATTCCGGCGGCGCCACGGACGACATTCCCTTGACACCTTACCAGCGCATGGTCGTTGCGCATGCAATCTTCTGCGTCGTCGGGTTCGCTCTGTTACTCCCATGCGGTGTTTTATTGGCTAGGTACCTCCGCACTTTCAGTCCGACCTGGTACACGGGCCATTGGATCGCGCAGTTTGGAATCGGTCTGTTTCCTCCGCACGGTGTATCACGCTAGCAATACTCATCCGCTCTCTAGCGGGTCCCACGATCATCATCGGGGTCATACTCGGGTTCGAGGCCGCCGGAAAAATCGGCTCGACCATCTACGACACCCACAAGGCAAGTTGTACTCCCATCTGTCATTCACGTTCTGACACGCGCCCCGCAGAAAACCGGCATCATCGTATTCGGGCTTTATCTCACGCAGTGCGTTATCGGCGCGTTGATCCACTACGTCAAGCCCAAAAACGCGACGCGACGCCTGCCGCAGAACTACTTCCACGCCGTCTTTGGCCTCTCCATCATCGCGCTCTCGATGTACCAGATTCGCACTGGGTACAACGAGGAATGGCCGAATTACACCGGGTTGGGATCGGTGCCCAATGGCATTAACGCGCTGTGGGTCGTGTGGTGTGTCGTACGTCCATCATTCATTCATTTTTGCGAGTTATGGGCGCTCATGATGCGTGTCACTTTAGCTGCTCCCTGTCCTGTACGCTGGAGGGCTCGCGTTCCTGCGCAAGCAATACAGGCAAGAGGAGGCGGCGCGCAAGGGGTGGATGAACAACGACTACGACATGAGCACCGCGAATCTGCGGTCCGACAGATACGAGGATCAGTATCAGTGATTCGAAGTCCTTTCGTTTCTTAGATGTGTATTGTAAGTAGACTTTCTCGGGGATCTGCGGGGCAGTTGGATTATTCGTGGGTGTACGATGTCCGGGCGTGTAATTTACTACTGATAATTTTATCTTCATTTACAATGTGGATTGGAGGAGGAGATGAGTACTCAACGCCGCCGAATCACGTTGCCGCGCTCTTCAATAAGACTCGACTTGTACTTAGTTTGAGGCCGACTGATCGCAAACTCGCACTTACGCTCTTGGACCTTCGATATATCGCCCATCTGCCTGGCAGTATCATTCAGCTTGTATTGAAAGCTCGCGAGGGACCCGGCGATTCTTAATTTGCAAATTGGTCTTCCACGGCCTTTGATATTGTCCTCCATGTCGCCGACCACCCTGCCGCTTTACCCATCTTCGCGGATCGCTGATAAGAGAAACAACGTCGTGATATTGGACGGCGGATTGGTGCGTTGGTAGACGCGCCGCGAAATTCGACGCACAAGCACAATCCGTTTTCGTTCTAGGGCACGACTCTGGAGCAGACTTTCAACCTCGACATCTCCCACACGGCTCTCTGGTCCGCAAAAGCAGCAATCGAGCACCCCGAGACCATCGTTGACGCACACCTCGCCTTCCTGCGCGCCGGTGCTCGCATAATACTCACATCGACGTTAGGGGGTCCGATAGTACTGACGACGATCTCCTCGCTGACCCTGGCTTCCTTCCAGATACCAATGCTCGCTGTCTACGTTCGAAAAGGCGGGGTATGCTGGGTCGGATGCGCGCGAGATCATGGCGAAGTGCGTGCAGCTCGCTGCTCAGGCGAAAGCGCGATTCAGTGACGAGGGCGCGGTGCCCGACCCTGGTGTCAAGATCGCGCTCTCGCTCGGCCCTTTTGGCGCCGGGCTCACCCCGGCGCAGGAATTCGACGGGTACTACCCGCCGCCGTTTGGCCCCCGCGCATATACACCCGAGGGCGGCAACCGCAATGCGTTCGGGCGCGACGCGGAGGGGCGGAAGAGCGAGGAGGAGGCGACGACGGCGCTCGCGCGGTGGCATCTCGAGCGCCTCTGCGTGTTTGCGGACGACGCGGCCGCGTGGGCCGCGGTCGACTTTTTCGCGTTCGAGACGGTGCCGCTCGTGCGCGAGGTCTGGGCGATCCGGATGGCGATGAAGGCGCTGGAGGAACGAGGCGGGGGCGCGCGGAGCAAGCCGTGGTGGATCAGCTGCGTTTTTCCTGGCGGGCAGTTTCCTGAGACTGCAGGGGAAAGCGATGGCGGGAAGGTTCCTGTACGGTCCGTCGTTGCGGCTGCGCTCGATCTTACAGCGGCATCTGCGCATCTCCCGACGCCGTCCGCGCTTGGGATCAATTGCACTGAGATGGACGAGTTCCCGCACATTCTCGCTGACATGGAGAGTGCCGTTCAGGAATTCCGAGCACACGAGCACAGCGCACCTTGGCTGGTACTCTATCCGAATATAGGCGACGTCTATGACCCGGTCTCGCAGACGTGGGTGGTCAAGGAGAAGGGGCGCGTGTGGGCGGAGCAGCTCGGTGAGCTCGCTGCGAAAATTCAATCCGAGTCAGCAGTCTGGGCGGGGGTGGTCGCGGGCGGCTGTTGCCGCACAGGCCCGGAAGACATAGGATTGCTGAGCAAAGTACTGGGCGGTAGTATTGCTTCCTGAATAAATTTACATGCTACATTTACTTCCGGAAGCGCGTGCAAACGGGAGTCTGGCTCCTCGGAGGTGGGTATCCGGTACCTACGCTGCATCCAGATGCAACGTTGACGAAAGGGATCATACATTGATATTCTCGCTGGAAAGACATTCAGTTCGGCGCGGGAGGAGGAATGAAGGATACGAACGCGAATTGGCATATGACGTTTCCGGTTGGCCAGTATTCGCAGACATGGTACTGGGTTGCCTAAAAAGGGTGTCAGGACGCTCCTGAAAGCAAAAAAAAATAGCGAAGGCTACCCCATATGTTGCGTAATCGAAGAGGTTGTTGCACTCGGAGACAGCGCATCCTACGCGTGATTCAGATACAACAGAAATAATAATGAGTCAGATGTAAATACCTAGGTTGGTCGTGCCAGTCCAGACCATTTGCGTCCAGTGAGAGTAGGCGGGATTACTCGCGGAGTACTCCGCTGGGAGGCCGATTCAGTATGCTTTGCTGATAGAAGAAATAATAACTTGGCACGTACTTACACGCTTCGTTGATCCACAGTCGGCGATCGTGAAACTTCCAGTGCCGGAAGCCAAATTTTCTGGAAACCGCTCAGTCGTGCAGCAAAATATAATTTTTGTACATACCGTCGTAAGGTCCCAGCGTGGACCCCGAATGGTTTCCAGTGCATTTGCTCACCCAAGTTTGGACTGCGGTCGCAAGGGTGTTGTTCCAAATCAAGGCCGAGGCACCATGTTTCGCGCGCTCGGTGTTGTGGATGTCCAGGTATTGCTAGCTATTGCTGTCGCTGCCGGAAACAGAAGCAGAGGCCGGCGAGGAGGCTGCTAGGACGGCCGTGGAAGAGGTTGTGGGCGGGCTAGCTTTGGAGATTGTCATGCTGGCTTTTGTCTGCGTGTCGCGGTGGAGGCGATCTCCACGGTGGTGGCAGTAGCTTGAACCGCAGTGGTCACTGCATGCGATCCACGTCTTGCGCTATTTGAAGAAATAAGCACAATGATTCTTCGAAACCTGAGAGCGGACAAACTCACGTCGAGATGGCGAAGCGGATGTTACTGTGATGCTTGCGGTAAGCGCTGTGGGATTCAGCACACTTGGACGAGCTCGAGGTCGCCAAGGTGCAAGGGAGAGACAAAAGAGCGAAATCAGGACAGCACGAATCATCATCTTGGAAAGAACGTGGGGGTCGGGGAGAGAGACAGCGAAGAGGAGGGGGGGAGTTCGAAGTCCAGGCGATTAGAGACGGGCATATTTAAGAGGTCTCGCGGCTCGCCGGCTACTAGAGTTTGCTTGAGGTGAGTATGAAATTGTCGACCGGAGGGCCAAGTCCCGCAGCAGTTGTTGTGAAAATAATATGAATTCAGTATCTTGAAGCTTGCGTACTGCACAAATGACTTCGGAATTTGTGGATCTAGGCAAATCCAAAAGAGGGCTATCTCATGCAGAGATTGCGTCAGGCAGAAAGCGCTGCAGAAAGAGTCGAGCATTTGATCCCGGAATGAAATGGCCTAAATGAAGGAGATCTCGAGCTTGGAAATTTGTTTTGAAACGGGCTTGCGATGATGACATCGACCATGTCACGGGCACCTGACGTGACTGGTCGCGTCCGAGCCAATGAGCGCGCTCTCATTCGACTTTCCAAAGCGGATGCCCAGCAAATTGGTGGCTCTGGTCTGAGACTAATCAGTATCCTCCAGAAACTACTTGGTACGTATACTAGAAGGCGGCGGCACATGTGGCGGGTAGTTGTTGGGGTCGGTTTACACAGTCTGGGATGTTTAGAAGAAAAAAGCAGGTATAAAAATATTTGAAACTCACCTGAGAGTTTGTCGGTGCCCTACGTTATCATCCTCTCCTTCTGCAGCTCCGCGTAAATCTGTTCCGCCCGCATCTCCATCCCTTTTCGCCAAGCGTCCGACCAGTAGTTGGGTACAAATTTCTTGAGAAAATCGGGCTAAGTTACCTGCCACTTGGGAAGGTATTGTACGCCAAACACCACATTGGCTGATGTGCCGGTTTGAGAAGGGATCGTATACAGCAGTAAAATAGGTGACTTACGGTCCTTCCAAAACTCCATGCGAGCTATTAGGCTGTACAATTCAGGGCATCCAAACTCTTCGGGGGTGGGAGCGATGACTCCCTGGATCATGACCATGCGCCGCTCGCATTTGTGCCGGGTTGTCTTTTCGAGATCTATAAGGCCAGGATTTCCGTCTTTCACGAGTATGTTCCGTTCGGACATGTCGCCGTGACTTGCTCCGCGTTCTTGTAAACGATCGACAGCCAAAATGAGTTTGGTCCTGGCTCAAGTTAGAATCACAGTCATCAGTCTATGCTCAAACACGCACTTGAAGGCAGCCGTGGCCATGTGAAGGGAGGTCTCCATCGGTTCACCGCAGTATCGGGTAACGGTGCATGTAATCAGCTTGCTGTTGAGGTGCGTCTGAAACGACCCATAGAAACGTGGCACAAGGTCGCCCTGGAACTTGAAGACAAAATCTGAATATGCCTCTGCCACTTCTTTGATAAACTCCTGTTCCCTCTGGCCAGTGTGGTCGATCTTCAGTACTGCGTCAAGTGGCGTCGGAGCAGTAAGGCAGGTGCTGGTGATTGTGGCACGAAACACAGAAGAGCTGTTATTCATTTGGATAAGCTCAGCCTTTGCAATCTCCCACAATTCGTTGGGGTTGGGTTCGTCGTCGCCGTCAAAGAGGTATACGGCTTCGAGGACGAGATCAGAACCATCGACGCGCCTCATTGCAGGGTCACATCCAGAGAAAAGCGTATGGTGAGAGACGCCATTGGAGGCAAAATGAACCGCGAGAAGAAGCAGAGGAGAGAGAAAAGCCGACTGAAAGTATTGAGAGTAGCTGTGAAAACTTTGCGTGAATTTGAAATGGTTCAGCACGTGCAGTCTGGTCCGTTGTTCAACGACTCGAAGTTCTCTCGAACAGTTCTTCTCAATTTTGAATACAGAGGGAAAGGTCGAACAGGTATACAATCCGAAAAACTTCAGGGACACCAGTGCTTTCATACGGCTAATTGATTATTTTGAAGTATCTTTGCGCCCTGCTGAGCAGGACTCGGTTTCCGGTTCATTTCATTGCCAGGAGATAAATATTCCAGACGAGAAATCAGTACAAGATTACCATGGCAAAATAATAATAACCAGGCAATTATGCGGGGCGGCGCGGAACAGAAAAAAAGATAGGGCAACAAATTTTCCATGTTGAAATCAGCTTGAACTTGGAATTGAAGTTAGTACATATCCGGTAGTGCATGCCCGTTGCCATACGGACATCACAAAGGTTTCATATCAGTTATCAACCGCCGACAATGTTATCTGTCTGCATGGGTGAATTTATTTCAGAGTTGTTTGAATTCGTCATGGAGGGCGTCTGGCGCATTGTACCAACACTTTTTCAGCGAGCCTTTCTAATTCTCCGGGCTCAAAAACGTCGGGCAACGTTAGCTTCCCCTGCTCTGAAACCCATCCCGCCTGTTCCTCCGCCGACAGACTGCGCACGCTCTTCAATTCCTCAATTGCGTGAACGATGTTGCGATCTCCAGGCTGGAGCGCCAAGGCTTTCACGTAGTTTTCATCTGCTTTGAGCCAATCACCTAGGAAAAAGTTTCCTTGCGCGCGGCGGTAATAGCACTTGAACCGATTGAATTTTATTTTTTTGATTGCGAGCGACGCGTCTTTAATTGCAATGTCGTATAGCTTCAGTTCTAACAGTGCCCATGATTAGCTGAGAGGGAATAGACGGCAGGAGCGCTCACTTGGAGCAACTGCGGCCCTGTTCAGCGGATACAGCGGTTCCTGGCCAGAGAGGTGCATGCATGCGGAGTAAATAGCGTAGGCCGTCTTTGAACGCTGCGTTGCCGTCGTCCTTGAGCTTGGCACTTTTCGCGTCCTCTTCCGCCCACTCGCGTTTCTCGCGCATCATCTGTTCGTACTCGGTCTCTCCCGTCCTTTCACGTTCTTCGGCGTCGGCGCGCTCATACTCCTGGTAGTCACTCCATGCTGCCTCTCTCGATGCGGGATCCGGGTTGTTGAACATGGCTGCCAACATGGGGGACTGCGCTTGCATGCGGCGTATCATCTCTTCGGGACTGCTGGAGAAAGCCATAGAGGCTGTATTGGCTTCAATATCATTGCATACCATAAGTAAGAAGATGCGGACCTGGGTTGTACGGATTCATAACGTCTCCTGCTCTGAACATGGTAGATGGTGTAGAAGAAGAAAAAGATGACAGTCACGTCACTCTTACTCTTCCATTACGAGCCACCATGAGATGCGCGAACTGAGATACGAACTGAGAGGTATAGACCATTGAACCAATCTGGTTTGACTGAATTTTGCGCAGACATTCCTCCTCGGGAACTGACAGATGTTGAACTTGAAAAAAATGAAAGCCTCCGAGTCCTGTAGCCATCCAGTTCATGTGGCCCGGGGATTGGCGGAGAGAAATCCCTGTATTCCGGGTTAGTTTAACAACCTGAAATGACTAGACTCAGACCTACCTCCGCAGGTCGTATTCCAACCATTTGGTTCAGAAGAAGGAAGTGCACCGCCACTGTTTGCATCTCGACAACTCGTCAACGTAGCAGCAACGATTCGCACCCGGGAACCACTCGCCAGTTGAAAAATTGGCTGCCCCTCAATGGCCTCCATCCGAGGCTTCCCCCCGAAATCTGTGCGTCCATCTGTGGCGAAGTGGCGGAGGCAGGAGATCTTGCACTTTTATGCAGAACGTCTCGTCTTTCAAAATTAAGCGCAGCGCATTCTCCTGCATTCTCTACCACACGGTGGACCTTCAGGGCGGCAGCATTCCCTCAAGTCGTGGTGTCTGTCCGTCACCAGGCACTCGCACCTCGCCGAACGCGTCCACACTCTGTCGTTGCCCATCCCCCGAGGCCTGGAGGTGCCGGTGGCGATAAAAATAGGACGGGCTCTGAGCAGATGCGTAAATCTGAAAGAACTAAATACTTCCGGTGAAGCCTACGACGCAAACGGTCCTCGAACCGTTGACATTTATGGGTGGATGATTACATAACGAATGTCCGTTTCGCCTCACTAAATTCGCCAATTCGTACTTCAGCGAGGGATCGATTAAAGAATTTTGGAATGTGTGCTATTGCTTCCCTATCTCCGTGGAATCTTTCCCTGCTCCGACGAAGAACTCCCAAACCTGATTGCGACGGGCTCCCCTTCATTATACGGCATTATACGGCCTCCCGGCTGGAAAGGCTCTTCAACGCATTGAAACCGGGTTCCGTCATACCCAACTTGAATACTCGTCTCTCGGGCAATACGCCCGGACCCTCACAACGTTGAATCTGCTGCGAGAATGGCCTGATCACAATGTTACAATTTTGGACGCCCTCATATCCATTGCCGACTTATTGCCCAGATTGTTACATTTGGGAATTGTCGAGCTTAAAAAAAATGTGCGCAAGTTTCATCGGCGTTTCATTCTATGAATCTGATTTCCGTTCGCGATGTAGCCGTATACTCTGGTGGAACACCCCCCCGTGCTAACGTTCCAAAAATTCCTTCGACTAGAGACGTTCATTCTCCATGTCCGGACTGTGACACAGTTCAAGGATCCAAATTCGGATCTCATCTATGAAATGGACGCTGCTGCAGACCTGGAGGCCTTGGGATCGGCTATAATGATGGCGTGCCCGACACTCCGTCGAACTGCTATGGGTGCAGAGGCAAAATCGGACCAGGAGTTGACCTGCATTCTGACGAGATTGCCCGGCGGCGGGATCCATTCAGAGGCCGGCACGGAGTTGAATTTCGATGCAGTCTCTATGTTCTGGGATCCTTAACGTCGACCGGACGAACATTTAAGAAGGAAGGTCTGTCCTTTTGTGACCGTCTTCATCCTGAAAACTGAATGTTCACGCTCGGCATGTCGAATAGCATACCGGACCGCAGTCTTAAATCCATTCTAAATGCACGGTTAAACAAATAAATCTACTGGGATCGTGTAGTGCAACTCCTGGAGCGTTCAGTGAGCATTTTCCTGTGCAGCTGCACGTAAACGGTTCCGAACCAGGAAGAAATAACTGATCTGAAACGTTAATATAAAAGCAGTGGCGGTTTGGTTTGAAGTTGATTTGGACCGGTAAATTCAACCCGAACTGGCTATCTTTTACGATGAGACGGACGAGGAGCGGCCTCGGATTGAACCATTCTAGCTGCTAGTATTGACCAGACTCTGACCAACACCGGATAGATAATCATAGATTGATATAAGTAAGCGCCGGAGGTGGCCTCGGGTTGAATTATTTCGGCTGCCAGCTCTGAGTGCAAATCGCATCTTGCAATCGGTCTCGAAATGATGAATCCTTCGTCCCCAAACTTCGGACATGTTCAAGTCGCGGACTGGGCGGCCGGCAGGGGTACGACTGGCTGGGACTTACCCTCCTAGGTCGCCATCGATCCACTCCCGGCTTCAATTTTAGTGTCGTCTCGTAAACTAGCATCCAATAAAACATCCCATCCTTCCTTGGCGGGCTTTGCTGTAGAAATTAAATCCTTCTAGTTCAGCTTTCCAAATAGCATAGATTAACTGTGTACCAAACCCCAACGGCGCACAAAGCACAAAAAACTAATCTAGGCTCCGACCCAGCACCTCCTCAGTGCGTCGTTTCAATTCACCGGGTTTGAAAATATCGCCCAACGTTATTTTCGCCTGTGCTGAAATCCAAGCGGCCTGGTCGTCAGACGACAGACCACGCAGGCTCTTCAATTCCGCAATTTGGTCAGTAACATTTCGGTCGCCGGGTTGAAGGGCCAAAGCTTTTACGCAATCTTCGCCCGCTGTTTCCCAATCGCCCAAAAAGCACCTAGCCTGCCCACGGCGAAAGTGGGCCTTGGCCAAGTTGAAATTTCCCTTTTCAATTGCACTCGACGCGTCTTCCACTGCTTCCTTATACAGCTTCAGCTCTACATAGGGCATCAGTCAGGTTGGAGCTCATGTACATCATTATGGATAAGACTCACTCAAAGCAACCGCGGCTCTGTTCAAAGAGTAAAGTGGTTCGTGGGCGGACAGGAATATGCACGCAGTGTAAACAACGAAGGCAGTCTTGTAGTCTCTGTTTCTGAATGCCTCGTTTCCTTGTATTTTGAGCTCGGCGCTCTTCGCGTCGGTCTCGGCCCACTCGCGTTTCTCCCGCATCATCTGTTCCTCTGCAGTCTCTCCGGTTCTTTCGCGCTCTGCGGTATCGGCTCGCATCATCTCGATGAATTTATTCATGGCCGCAGGATCGCCGAGCATCTCTGCGATAAGTTTGGGATTCATTGGGCTCGTGCCAGCTTCCAGACGGCGTCGAACACCCTCATCGCCGGGAAGGTCCAGAGCAGCTTTGCCAATCCTTGAGCAGAGACATGGCCACCGATGCAGAAAGGAAACTTACCCGGATCGTATGGATTCAATTTGTTTCCGGGCTTGAACATCGTCAACGCGGTGCGGAAGAGAGAGGTGGTATTACATCATCATTAGTTGAATCATCGCTTGGCGAGGGCCCCAATTCGAAATCTTCTGAGCCCTTCGTTACAGTAATTCAAATGCCTTACAGCTCTTCGGTTCACATAATATAGGATTTCATAGTTTTGCAGTGATATAATTTAGTCGCTTCCGACTAAATGGATCGCGGCTCATACCCACTCTATTCGCAATATTTTCCTGCCTACGCCTACCTTGCGCTCCCATACAGACTCCGCTCTTCCAGCGCATCCTCTTTCAACCATGGTCTTCGATTGAAGAGTGCTCAAAAATTCAGAAACGCCGCCCCCAACACCAAAGTACAGAATCTTCGCAGCGACGAGGCAAAGCGGCTGTGAGTCAGCACAGGCACGGCGAAGGAGCCCGATCAGCGCTGGGAGTGCTTCGGTACGGTATATTGTTTCCGAGGTCAAAACGACGTCGTACTTGGCACCTCCAGATTCAAGGTGGGCTGTAAGGGATTCCCAGGAGCCGTAGGAGAACACCAGGCTGATGCCGTATTTCTCCAAGGACGCTGTGAAGGCAGTTTTCAAGGACGGTGTTATTGGGAGCTCTCCTGATGTAGTCGGGTCTGCTGGAGGGCAGTCCTCCGCACCGGACGCGCGGTAATCTGATGAGGCCGGCGACATATCTGTCGAACGACTGAGTAAACAGAAACAGCACCTATTTTTTAAAGAGCGCGCACACCAAGCGAGGATAATGTTCGGGAAAGTTATGAGTTCAAGAACAGATGAGTTGTAATCTTGCAGGTGCACATGCGTCTTAGCATGGGAGTCCCCGCAAAACAAGCGGTGGATGAGGTGCACCGACGGTATGGCCGTGCCGCACCCCACCTGCAGGTGCAATCAACAATGTTGACCGATGTCGGTAAATATGACTTGCCTCTAGTATGTGCTTTCCCGAGAAATACGTGCTATTTGAATCCGCGAGACCGTCCAGATAATCTACGAGATCGAGACTGCATTCCCACGTCTTTAACCCGCCCTCGTATACACCTGGGACGAGATCGGAAGGTGCATCAAGGAAATCAAGCGCAGAAGCGGGTGCTGGCGTTTCTGAGGGCGGTTCGTCGCCACGTCCTTCAGAGATCAACTGAAAGCGAGCATCGAATAAATCACGTCGCGCGAGAGCCTCATTTTTTCGACTTGAGGAAAGAGGAATCGAAAGAGGAGAGTAGGAAATAAGGGGAGGAAGTGATTCGAGCTGTCCGCGGGTCACAGTGTAAATATATGGAGGTGAAAATGACGAAGAACCGTACGAACGAGTTGAAGCAGTGGAATCTCCGCAAAAGGTTCCGATTGGACTACTTCGGGGAGAGTGGATTCCGCTTGGGGAATTTCATCATCGTTGTCCTCGATGTCGAAATCAAACTTGAACATTGCCAGAGCCTGAGATGGCCTCAGAGACCAAGAGTTCGGGGAGTACGAGACGCGATGCGACGAAGAGGTGTAGATGAACGCGAGAGTGTACTGGAACTCCGAGCCCGAACACAAGTTCTAAGCAAAAAGCAAAATGGCTGACTCAGCAAACTTGGTTAGGTCAGCTTGGACTCGGAGGATTTGCGGAGGATCCTCCGAATTGTTCCGAGTTCACCTGCTATCTTACCACAACATCGTGCGCAAGACATACACTTGTCGAACCAGGGTCTGCGATCCGATGTTTTCGACGCAGCTTCCACGTTAAACGACCCGGAACTCTTCGACTGGCTCGACTCTTTACTAACTTCGACTCGACTCAGAGTCGTGCTCGTCCTTTCTGATCGCGAGTCAAATTGTCAACACGCTTCGATATTTTACGGTGTTATCTAGGTACTTCAACCTTTTACGGTAACGACGAGAAATTCTTCTTTGGCGCTCCTACATATCTACCAGTTGATCAGTGTCTTTTGGATACGCACCACCTGTGATCCGTCAATACTTTCCTTGCGAGCCATGTTTGAGCCATGTTCATCTTCACTTCTCCACTTCTGGCTGGTGACAATCTCAGCTATGTCATTGTTCGAGATTACAACCACTATTACCTGGCATTTGCCCGAGGACACTAACTTACGGTCATTGTCCGTCAAGGATTGAGGCGGATTTTAACCAAACAACTGCAGCAGAACAGGCAAATTTTCTGCCCAACGGGCATCCATATATTTGGCTCCAGTCTCCCAAGCGGAATGCACCCAATCCGGAAGAGTTGGAGGATTTCATTGGCCAGCTATTCGTCGCAGACCCGCGGGCACCCATCAAGCTCACTGGGAGGAAAAGGAGCATACCCATTGGAGATCTGGATGGAGGAGACCATCGAGAAAAAGCAGTCGAGATCGTTATCATGCTAAGTGAAGACGAGCTTGTCCACTGTTGCTATTATTGTGGGGAGGCTGAGCAAGCTTTCGGAGATCAGTGGGATGAGCCGTTCAACTTGTCAAGAGAATCGGAGGACGAGGCTACGAGTCAATGTAGGGGTGCCCAACGGTAAGTTAGGACTGATGACCCAAGATTTGAAGTGCCTGCGCGATCGGTTCTTCGTTCGAGCATGGGCCAGAAGTCGGAGGAATGTATCGAATTGGTGATTAGTATCTAAAATCATCGCTACGTACATACCTCCCAGCTCCTTGTAAACTCGTTCCTCCATTGATTTTGACTGTACGCATCCTACTTTTATTCGCTGTCGGACAAACCCTCACCAGCTGAACGGTAAAGGGAAGGCGGGGAGATGAGCCAGTCATGTCGAGTTCTCGATCATAACTTGGACTTTATAGACTCTGGATTGGGAGGGAAGCGGCAATATCCCTTGATCTCAGGCTTTATCAGGCCTACCGTTACCACTTTTGTTCAATATTTACCGCGATCCGGGACCCACAAAAAAGAATCACCCAGCCTCCATCCAGATCGTTGGACCCGTGTTCATCTTCAGTTCTCAGTCCCTGTATTGTGGCAGGTTCGATTTTGACATTGTCAGAAATGGCAACCATTACTATCTCGCATTGTCGCGCAGATTTTACCGGAATTGTCCCACAAGAATCTGGAAGGATATGAACGGGACCACTGCAGGAGAACAGCCCACATTTCTTCCTAGCGGCTATCCATACATTTGGCTTGAACCAGAGGATCCGCCCACGCCAGAGTCGGACGAGTTGGCCAACTTGGTTGCGCAGTTGTTAGCGGCAGAACCGCGGACACCTATCTGGTTCACTGTTAGGGAAAAAAAGCATGCCCAGAGCGGATGAAGGAGAACGGCTAAAAGAAGCGGCTGAGATTGTCGTCATACTCAGCAAAGAAGAGCTTGTCCACTGCTGCTATTATTGCGGGCGGCCTGAAGTAGCTTCCAGAGATCAGTCAGGCCAATGGTCGGAGCCTCGGTACAAGAGAATCGGTAGAACGAGCTATTCGTCAATATATGGATGCGCGAACGTAAGCACTTCAGTACAGTATCCGGGTTGCGAGGAAACTGACCTGGTTGCCGCCTGCACAGTGCCTGAGGAATTGGGTCTTCGCCCGAGCACTGGCCAGAATTCAGAGGAATGTGTTGAAAAATTGGTGAATTCACTGGTGTTGATGGATTTGGTTCACTCGAGTCAGAACGCAGGCCCCGTGAAACTCCTGCAAAGGGTTGTCCAAAAAAATCCCGAAATCCAGGCTCAAAAAGCCACTCGTCGGCGCCATTTGTAGTCTAAAAAAGCCACTTTTGGACAGGGGTGGTCACGTGAAGATCAAAATTTCGCCCAAATAATCCAATTTTTGCTCTTCGCCGCCTCTGGCGGCGTAAGAAATATGTTGACTACTAGCTACGTATTCTTACGTTTGGGGGTCTTCACGGTGAGCATTTTCACCTCCGTGGAAAGTGCTCAGATCAGCGCCAACTGAGTCAAAATCCCGCTCAAAAAGCCACTTTTCGGACAGTGCTGGCCGAATTTTGGCCTAAAAAAGCCACTATTTGGACAAGGAAATCTCAAATTTTCGCCCTCAAAAAGCCACTTTTCCGGACAACCCTTTGCAGGAGCTTCACGGGGCCTCAGAACGCTCACCGAAGTTAGGGTTTCCTTCGGATATGTTAGGGTTAGGGTTAGCGTGCTATCGACAACCCACAAATGTGGTCCGTGCACCCCTGCCACTGAAGCCGACTTCTGTCTCTACCGTATTCCTTTCTATTAACCGTGGCCATGGGCAGCGATGGTGGCCACTGCTCTTTCGTTCTCCTGGCTGAATTCGACATTCTGGCGGGAGCCCAGCTTAAATACCAGTTTCCCCAGCCTCTAGGTGTCGATGAAAGGTAGATAACAGGCCTCCAACATATTCATTCTGACCTCTGGACTAGCGTTCTTGCCATGTCTATGCTCCCGGACGGAGCAGAAACGCAGCTCGATGACTGGACCATCTTTTTCCTCAATCAGACGGCCTTCAATACGATTTCTCCGGTTCTTGCTCTGGACACTCCCGAGGTGAAGACGACAGCTCTCATGGGGGAACCAGTTCCGAAGCCCGATCTGTTGTGTGTTCTCAACCTGGTGCGAACCAAGCATGACCCGACTTTAGATAGGTACAGACGACGGTTATCTGGCCATCGACATACGAAGTTATTGACTTTTTGATAGAGGGGCCAAGGTGCTGGCGCTGGCGATATGCACTCGGCACCCATTCATCCAGATATTCAAGGTGCAATCTATACCCTCTCGCGTCTACACCCGTTTATCGTGCTTTTAGCCCGTTCTCCTCATGGCCCTGGATGACTACTTCTCAGACCCGTCTCAAGACTGCCTTGCTCGACTCTTCGATGCAGTCAATTCCATGAACCTCTCTGGCGCACCCATCTTGACCCGCAACGAGAAGATGGTCATGCGTTCGTCAGAACGCAAGGATATCTTTTCGGAAAAGTTCGCGCATCTCGCACCGCCCCCCCTTCAGAGCTGGAACAATGGCAAAACCATCCCCCAGCACCGGTCGACCAATTCGGGCGAGTCGTTCTCGAGCTTCGAGGAAGGCATCTTGATGCGTAATCGGGAAGAGACAGCGGTGTCAGTCCAGCAACCGACCGCAGAGTCTTCTCCCTCGGAGGCGTCTTTCTCCCTCGGTGGAAGTGCCGTTTGGGTCGGGGACGAGAGTGGGTTGGACGTGGCGAGCGGTGAGGGTGAAGACGATAGTCTCCTGTCATTCGTCGGCACGACGACGGTGGGCGGGAATAATCGCAGGCGGCGATCGACCGACGCCTCGTCCGGGTCGTCTCAAGCGCACATGAAGGACGGGATGCTCCGACCTTCGGCGGCGCACACTCCGTCGTACTACGACCCGCAGTTACGGTCTGGTATGGCCAAGGACACGCACTTCTACCACACGACCGTTGCGTACAAGGACCACCAGCTTCCCATCAAGATGCCTCTGGCGACCTTTCCCGAGGAAGTCGGTGACGTAGGATCTCGCCCTGCCTTCAGTCGGACCGAAGTTGACGAGCCCGTTTCAGTACTCGCTCATTACCCTCATCAAGGCCTTCTCCTCCCAGGCGCTGGTCTCCGGGCCGTTCCACCCCCATCTGCATACGAATGGCCCGCAAACACACCCGATAATAATCTTGTTCAATGCGCTTGTAACGGGGAAGCGCATCATATTTTTGGGTCACAAGAAGCCTGCAGGGGAGGTGTCCAGCTTCGTGCTCTCGGCCTGCGCCCTCGGGTCTGGTTGCGGGGCGGTCCTGCGTGGCTTCATCGAGCGCTCGTTCCCGTATGCAAATTTGAATAACCGGGACGAGTGGGAGGCGGTGTGCGTTTCTCTTACATCTTTGCGCTTCTAGTTGTTGATGCACACACTCATTAGACCTGCGTACATTGCTGGGGTTACCAATCCGATATTCAAATCGTCGCCGACATGGGATCTACTACTCGATATATCTACCGGGTCTGTAACGGTAGCGCGGGATATTCATATCACGTATCCGATTAGTACCGGTATGTCTTTGGGGATGCCTGGTATGGTCCGGAGTGCAACGTTTAGCACGGAGAACTCGCTCGGAAGTGAGGAGGATATGGTCCGCGCCGGGAACGCGAAGGACGGGGCAAAAGCGGACTTCGTGGCAAAAGCCGATAATAACGCGGATAACCTCTTCATCGAAGATGTATGTCTTCGGCTCCACTCGCTATAATTTTTTGCGCGATGATTCTGATGCCATTATTAGGTCAAGTCGGCGATCGAGTATCACTACGGAGAGAGCCTTGTCCGTGTGCGGTTCACAGAGTACGTGCTGCGATTCGTGCGACTTGCGTCGCGGTACGAGGAGGACGTGTCGGGAACGACAAAGTTTGGTTATCCAAGTTGCTCGTTTGATAGCCGGCTCCCCAACCCTAGGCTCGGGAGCGGGATCGTCTTCAATGATGAGAGTGCCGGGAGGAAGGAGCTTGCCGCGAACTCTCATCGCATCGAGGCCTGGCGGAAAACAAATAGCTATGAGTATATCTGCGCGGTATGTCGTTCTACTATATATTTGTCGGACATCTCTAACGAAACAATACATATAGGATTTCCGGAATGCCCAGCTTATGGGCGCTATACAAGGCTTTGACGTTACGCATCAGCTTTTCCGCATCCGAAATGCCAAAAGTATGTCGGAAGCGGAAGTGACAACAATTATGAGGAGCCTAGCGGAGAACGTCAAGACATACGACCAGGTTGTAGAGGTACGCGGATTATCAATCAAGAAAATTAGACGCCATCTGACGATCCGAATATCCACGCCTCCCCGTGATCCGTTCTTTCATGATCCTTTCCATCGCATCTGACAGCTTTTGGCGTATTTGATGCCTCATGGTGGAGGATTACTTCACCTGGGATTCAGTTTATTCCACCAGAAAGAATCCGTGCGGGACTCGACCCTCGATTTATTCAATCAATTACGAGCCTTCCCCGTACGTCATCTTCTTTCATGTATCCTGCCATAGGGCTATGCACTGCCAAACGCTTATCATTATCCGTGAAGGTCGGAGTATTGTTCCTGCAGGCCTTGAATCACTTTCAGCGCTATGCATATGTTCGACAGGCCCATGCGCGGGAGAAGCGGATGGCAGAACAGCAGCAATACCAGCAACAACCCGCACAGCAGCAGCAACCCTTCTACGGCTCATCGTTCAATCGCACTTACTCGTCAGAGGGTCACCCCTACCATTAATGGAGGGTTTTAGACTCGCGTGTGTGGACCCGGACCTTTCTTCCTTCCTCCTACTTCGTTCACTGTACTTCTGTATGTACTTCTTTAGTTTATATTATGTACCATCTTCTTATTTCATTTTTTTTGGAACATGCACGCGAAACCCCAAGCATTTCAAATACCAATTCGTTCAGGCTTACTAGCGAATTTTCTAAAGGGCTGAATTCTGCAAAGCGAGAGCCCAATTGGGATAATGCCTGAAACATGATCCCAACGACGCTCGTCGTTAACGAACAACGAGTGCAGAGACAAATGAGGAGCCATGCGAGGGCTCGACAATTCACCAATGGGATGTTTGCATAATGCTTATTAATGTAGTACCGTCGGCCGCGGAAAAGGACCGTGTCGCGTGAGCCTCCAACGGATCATCGATCCTCACTGATCCGAGCGAATCTCCCGAGTCTGGACCAATCCTGGACCCGAGCGGGCCCGAAGTAAAAATTCGTATTTTTTTTTGACATGCGAAGTTTCAGGACATTACGCGTTTAAGAACCTTGTGCTGTGGCGGCTCCAGTGCAGGCAACAATTCTGGAGGCGATGCAATCCTCGAGGTGAACAGATTTTGTATTCTTATTGGATGTGCCTAAGATGTGCCGTATGTATGTAAATCGATGCTTACGGATTGGGAGAATGATCGTATGTCCGATATCTACCGGCGCGGCATGTGAAGGGGAAGTTTGGTGTCCATGCGTTGGTTTTGAGACGGACGCGGATTGTGGGGACAACAATCGACGGAGGCTGTACGCATACCTTTAGACAGCGTGGGTTTCTGACCGCAGTAAGTCAAAAAAAAGATTACCGGATACCGACTTCCCCAGTGCCAAGACTTGGACGTGCTTCAAGTCGGCGCGTTCAACACCAAGTCCTCCAAGGGGATGTGCCCGAAATATCAGCTGAATCGAGGTGGGCGTTCAGGTTGCCCGCGTTGTCCTTGACAATAAATTTCGGAATGACTCTGAGGGTGCCGCAGTAAAGTTAAACTTGAACAGTTGCACATCCCCGCGCTTTTACGACTTCACATGAAAGGAGCTGGAATTCTCTGATTAACGAATCATATACGAGATACAGATGGCTGTATAGGTAGGCCTCGGTTCCGCTAGGTGAACTTACTTATCGGGGATGCAGTCTCGGGAGCAAAGTAGTTGAACTCGACCCTGCGCAAAAATTCGTCGCGAAGGATAGTATTAAGGAGTTGAAACTATTGACGCACCTCGGTGCGCCGGTTTTTGTGATGACTGATCCACTGATTTCAAGGCGAAAAAAGCCCGCTATCTAACCCGCCACTGATTTTCCGCCTTTGTAGATCGACACGTGCATGTCCATTTGGAGGTCATCTTGCTCAACATTCTGGCGCGCTCTCGTTCTCGCTAGATGCCGGGAGTGCCGGAAAATTCAGCTTTCGGCCCAAATTGGGATGCTCCGGGCTTAATGAATGGTAGAGGCACCGGTCCGAAGGTGATTATAAAATGTTGCGGCTTTCCATGACCGTGATGGGAGATTGGATGTCAAGAAGCGTCGCACTTAATTTCTGGAGCAGTATTTTGGACGTGTAGAATGGGATATAGGATTGGACAATATAACAGAGGCAGTGAATTTTCGCATGGCTCATCGGCGGGCGGAGAGGGTTGAAGAGAGTTTCATTGGAAAAACATGATCAGCCGAGATCTCATGTCGAGATTTGATGGGTCCCTGACGCTTCCGGATGCGGGCTAGCCCCGTGTTCAGCGCGTCGGCTGTGGTACTGCTGATGCATTTGACCCTTATAATACTCTGTATTCGATGCAAGACCCCTTTGTTCATCCCTCCTCCTCCTCCTCCTCTTCCTGTTTCATGCATAGTTCTGGCACCCACTTTCTGCACCGGTCCCTCTAGTCCTGGTTTCCTCTTTTCTTCCTGCTTCATCTGCTTGCTCCTCTATTGCCTGCCCGCGGCCTCTTTTCCCCGTTGATTCGCACAGTAGACCATTTCTGCCGACTGCACAGTCCACCTGTATCTTTAATTCCCTTTTGGTTAATGGCCAACAAGACATCACCTGCGGACTCCGCCTCGGGCACCTTACAAAGAGGCAAAGCTTGTTTAAGATGCAGGTCAGTGTTCCCCGACGTGGATTTCATCGATCATGGGTTAATCCTGGATTTAGGAAGCGGAAAATGGTACTCGCCTTCGTATCGCCTACCTTATACGGGGATGCTAATCCTCTTCGCTAGAGATGCGACGGCTCTAAGCCCGCTTGTCAACAATGCGCCCGAGCGAAGAAGGGTGAGACCTGCGAATACGATGATGGCAAAGGCAAGACGCGGACACAACTTCTCCGCGAAACCATCGTTCGGCTGGAACAGAGGGTCCGGGAGCTCGAGGATCCCGAGTATGTGTCGCCGGCGGTGACTCTGTACGATCCTCATATGCGAGGTTTCTCGGAGTCGCCGCCTTCTTCGTCGTACGACTCTGCCGGCGACAACTCTTTCTCTGCAGGCCATTCACCATTCCCGTCTGGTACGTTCGCTATAATCGTTTGAACAGGACAAGTACTAATCAATATTCTTATCAGAGTCGACACACTCGCCAGAAGGTTCATGGACTCACTTACCAGTGCGTACACTCCCTGTTTCAGATGAGACCTTTCTGATCCAAGCGACAGGGTGCCCCTGCCTCGCCGCCACTGTTTGGGCCCGAGGTATTTTTCCACGAGCCACAGCCTCATATCCAGCCTCCGGTCGACCTGGCTCAGATGCTGTAAGCCGCTGCTCATCGGCTTTGGATGTAATCTAACTGTTCTTCCAAGGCTGGAAATTTTCGCGCCTCACCGTCACCAATGTGGTCTCGAAATACACATGGGCCGATTACGGGAGAGCCTCAACCGCCCGAGAGCTGAGCAGCGCCACCCAGTCCTCATGAACGCCATCTTCCTGTGGGCTTGTTTCATCTCGCGGCCGGAGCCACTGTCCCAGCACGAGGAGCACTACCTTAATCAGTCCCTCGATGCACTTCGCGAGGCTCTTCGGGACGGGGACAAGACGATCGACATCGTACAGGCATCCTGCCTTCTGTCGACGTACTTCCTCGCCAATGGTCGTCTCCTGGAGGGCAGTTATCACGCGAGCGCCGCCGCAGCGTTAGCCGTCCAGTGTGGCCTCCATGAAAGCATTTCGCCAGAGATGACTAGCTGGCAGGCCGACTCGAGCGACGATCTGAAGCCCTTCAAGATCGACCTTCGGCAGGGAGAGCGGATCCTCGCCTTCTGGCAGGTGTACAACCTCGATAGGTGCTGGTCGGTGGCATTACGTAAACCGGCCATAATTCCAGACGGGCCCCAAGGGTGGAACTCAATCAACTGCCCTTGGCCCATGGACATTGCGGAGTATGAGGCAGTCAGTTCCTATTTTTTCTTCGCTCGTTCCATGTGTACTGATTCTTTCTTAGGGACAGATAAGCTCGGGTGTTAACTTTCAAACGATTAAATCGTTCTTTGAGGGAGATGTAGCCGTTAATGGCTACTCCACTCCAGCCCTGCGTGCCAAAGCCTCCGCTCTGTTCGAGCGTGCCGACACCCTGTCCACCAGCTGGGATTCGAGTGCGTATTTATTCTCTTCTCCTTCTGATCATGCGTTGACATGCGGACGGTAGGCCTCAAGCGGTCGGATGCATTCCACCAGGAGGTCCATTCTCTTGAGCTCATGATCACCGCATTCCTATCGACCCTGCCCCCATTGCACCAACTGGACACTGCGGGCTCGGAGGACAAGCCGACCCTTATCGCCGTGCACACACTTGCCCACACCGCTATGATACACCTCTATCAGCGCTTCGCTCCTGACGACCTCGTGTCTTATGACAAGTGCGCGCACGCCGCTAGGGCGTGCAGCACAGTAATAACGCACATCACGAACCCCGACTTCGCTTTCTTAGATCCCATTCTAGGGGTAAGCAGTCGTCGTGCCTCCTTCGCTGTCCTGACTGACATTTCTTCTTCGCAGCCTTGTTGGACCTCGGCCGCTGAGACGCTGATTCGCGAGGTTGCGGACTCGTCTTGGCACCCCATCAACAACGCCGACGTCCGCAACGAGCTTGGGACCATCCTATACGCCATGACCAATCTCGCGTCCCGATTTCCGATCCTAGGTAAGTCGCGTGCTCTTCTGCATTGGGGCGGTCATACTGATGAACACGATAGGCATTTCTGCCGCGAAAATCCAGAAACGATTGACGGAGCTATAGGCAACGATTCAAGTCCTCCCGGAGACGACCACGATTACTTCTACCTTCGGACAACTTCCCCTTCACCCGGACTGGTTATCCTCCTTCTTAAACCATGCCTTGGAGGCTGTCACCTTTCGGACCATGCTATCGACTTGACTGGACATTTGAATGGCCTTCGGACCTTGCCTTGTTTGACATTCCCTTTACCTTGACATTCTTTCTTTTGACATTCATTCACCTTGGACATTCGCCATTCGGATTTTTTTCTGATCCACGTTCATTTACGATTTCTCATGCACATTTACGAGCTCGGACTTCATCATCATTGGACATCAATTGGACAAAATTAATAATTACTGTATATCGCTAGACTCTTGGACTTTGACATTGGACAACTTCATTCTGTATTCACTACGTATAAATTCGCCCTAATGTAGTCATCTGCTTCTTACTTACCTTCACCCACCACCTTCAACTACCTCGCTGGCTCGCTTGCTTTCGCCGCTTTGCTGTTTTACATTTACCGTACATACACTGTACGCTTTGGGCGCGGGTTGACACTGCGATGTAGAAGTTGAAACTAACTACACTGCTCATCTACTAGGGATTTTCCCTTGTATTCTTTGAAAATTGAGATCTATTGAGTGTCTACTCGAAGAACAGTTTCCATGAACGTACATACGTTGGGGGGTTTCAAACGTCGTGCAGGAGGAGGAGGAGGATTTGTTAACAAGACTTGAAGTAAAGGAGGAGAAACAATATATTTGCAGTTCTAAAAACGATCCGTCTGAAATACCGGTACAGAAAGATTCCGTAGAATAGAAGAGGCGGAAGTCTACAATTTTTGCGCCCCTGGATGGAGCGCACGAAAAGGAGCACTAAAGGGCCCGGTCCTAACTCGTTGGAGCGCTCCATGGTCCTGCACTGCAATGCTGCAATTGCAAAATAATGGACCATGTCGTCTCGGAGAGAGAGCAATTTCCATTGGGGCCGCGGAAGTCCCCGCTTCCGCTTGGATCCTCAGCCTCGAGTGGAGTTAGGAGAGTTGGGGTATTATAGTGTATGACTCCTTTGTCATGGGGATTGTACGGGATTGTGCGGAGAGGAGAGCGGGGCCATGTGTAAGGACCTTGTGGGCTGGAAGAGCCAGCGCGTTTCGTTTCGTAAGTTGGTAGTCAACGAGACGCAAGAAACGGAGTTGAGTCCCAATTGGTAGGTTGAAGATATACTTATGGCGCGTGGAGTGTCGTGGCGCGGGACCGCCTCGAGAAGGACAAGGATAACTCCGGCAAAACTGAATGAATTTCCATAGAAGCACGTCACAAGTGCCACAAAGCGCCGGATAGTACAATAAAGGAATTGGTTTTTCCCGCACCTTCTGGACACGGAAATTGCTCAGTTCGCTGAACCGAAAATCCGAGTCGACAGCGCCTCGAAGGTCTTCGAAGTAACTTGGAGCATTTGGCCTTAAACCCGGAGGAGCCTGGCATAAGCGATCTGCATCGACTCCGCGGTGAGCCAAGAATTGCTACAGCGCGGGCCGCCAGGTTGTGGTCTCCTCCGATCGCCGTTTCCTGACAGACTCGTCCGCTCAGATCTAGTAATCCTCGAAGGGCGGATCGCCCAGTGGCACACCCGTTTCCAGTCGTCCATGGGGATTGCGAGGATCAGAAATTGCGGGAGAGCTCTGCTCGATGCGGTTCATTACCACTGAGACCGAATCAAGTGAGCTTAAAATCGTTCGCCCAGTCCGGAATAAAGGTCTATCCAAGGTCGTCCCGAGCACAGAATCGTCACGGATTTCAACCTCAGACCAAGGCAATTTGGAGCACCGAGCTGGCATGCCTGACGTTCTTGTAATCCGTTTTCATTCGCATCTGCCTCGTGGGGCTTGCAACAAAAGGTCTGGATTTTATCGGCGCAGACGTCACAGCGTCACAGCGTCACCGTCGGGCCGAACTGCCGTGGCAGTTCTGCGTTGGTTCTGAGGGTCCACTATCAAGCAGCTCAAGTGGCCTCTCTCTACGCGGGCGGGCTAGAAATTGTTGGGCAAGTAGATGATCGGTATGCAGCACTTTCCAGAAGAGCCCGCTCTAATCTTTGTTATGAGTAGCAGGTACCAGCAATGGCTTCGCTCCTGCTACTTCCGCCTGAAATTTGCGCGGTTATATGCAAGGATGTTGGTCGCGCGAGCTTATGCGCCTTGTGCAGAATATCTTGTCTGTTCCGAGACCAGGCGCAGCGGATGCTGTATCACACGGTGGACCTGCAAGATTGCAACATGCGACTCGTACGGTCGTGGTGCTTGGCTGTAACCCGACACTGGCCGCTCGCCGAACGCGTCCATACCCTCTCCTTACAGTTGCCGACCAACCTCGAGCCGACAGACGTCGAAAAAATCAGTCACGCTCTTGCTCTATGCGTCAACATCAAGCATTTGACCGTTTTGCACCAGACGGACTCCCCCGCGGATAGCTGTGTTCAGACGTGGATGCTGGAGCAATGCACCTTCCAGCTCATCCAGTTCAGCAACTCGTACTTCCGCTTCGACGGCAATTTTTTTTTCGACCGCCAAGCGGACCTGCGCTTGCTCTCGCTTCCGTCTGCGCTTGGACGCGTGTACTCCGAATCTCAGTTCTGCAACCTAGTTGCGCTTGACGCCCCACTGAACGTCGTTGTTTCACTCCCTGGCACAAGACGCCTCGAGCGCATTCAGATCCACTGCCAGCGGTCCGACCACGCAACAGGCCTCTCTTCCTTGAGCCGCTACGCATCGACGCTCAAGACGCTCACTGTGGTCCGTGAAGGTGTAGAGTGGGGCAGTTCGACCGTCGACATCGTGAACGAGATCTCACACGCGGTGCCTACCCTGTGCCACTTGGGCATCAACGAGCACGAGAGGCTGGTAAGTCCCATTCGCTATTACCTTATTTATGCACACTCATCCGTCGCAGCACAGTTTCTTCTCCATGGAGGAATCCCCCATTCGCGCCTTGAAGCAGTTTACCTGCATCGAGACCTTCACCTTCCGCATCCGCCGCGGAATATGCTTCTGGGTGTCGGGGGCCCAAACGGCTTACAACGTCGGCTCGCGCCTGGACCTGACTGCATTTGGCACAGCGATGCTCGAAGCATGCCCGACCCTCAGCCAGGTTGTCCTCGGCGGAGAAGCTGCCGCCAACAAGGAACTCAAGTCCACCTTAACCCGGTCGCCCGGGGAGGAAATCCGCTGGGAAGATGGGGACGGGCTCGATTTCGACGCGGTCGCCAAGTTCTGGACGTGACTGCTACATACTGATAGGTATTTTTATTCCGTCCGCGATTCCATACCTCCATAACCACTCACAAGACCCCCAGGAATAGCAGGCCCCGTTTTGCTAGCGCGACGGCTTCCTCGAGGTCCCGTCCGTCGCTGGCGCTCCAGCGCACGTCCGGGCCAAGCTCCTCCGCCGGCATCCCGCTCCGTATCGCGGTCTCGAATGCAGACTTGCGTGCATTCAGCACCGCCATCCTGCGCGGGTCGGAGTGGCCGGTGAAGACGACGAGCGCGGTGCGTGGGGGGAGGCTGGCATAGAGTGTCTTCAGATGCTGGTCGAGCCCCTGCAGCACCGGCGCTAGCACCTCGGGCCCAGGAGTCGGCGCGAGTTCAGGTAGAGGGGCCCCCGCTTCCGGCTTCGGTGCGGACCCTGTGGATAGATCAGTAAAATATGCAGACAGAATAAAGTGAAATATACGCACACCCCAAGATGTTCGCGAGCGCCATAAACCGCCCAAACACAAAGTGGTGCGACGGTACCGCCTCCAGCAGGCCCTTGAGCACCTCGTCGTCGTCCTTACACCCAATCGCCGTCGTCGCCTTGCTCCCGTGCATTACCGCCGGGTTTCCGATGTCCACCACGGCGGCCCTGTGCTTCTCCACGCGCTTGGTCGAGCGCGCCATGCGCTCGAAGATCGACTCGTAGTCCGTCTTGAATTCACCGAAGCCCGGGCCCGCCTCGATCTTCTTCTGCAGCAGCTCAAGGCACGCGCGCGCGTCCTCCTCGGGGTCGTGCCCGCCCTCGCCGCCCGTCTGGATTTCCCGCCCGCACCACTTCTTCGTCAGCCACGCGAGCCCCGGCTTGAGCGGCCGTCCGCGTGGGTGGTGGTATAGAACTGCGGTATCAATGCACAGCGGGTGGCAGAGCTTCAGCGCTTTGAGATCAGACTCGAGGGAGTGCCCGATGAGGATGGGGGTGAGATACGGGGTGGACGGGGTGCCGCTGGCGGAGAATGGGTTGGCGGCAGGAGGGGAAAGCAGGCGGAGGATGTGTGCCTGGACTTGGGCGAGGGTCGTCGTTACAGGACCGAGCTGCACAGCTGTTATGCCTGACCATCTAGATTGGATGTGCGTTCAGCTCAGGTAGTCGGTTCAAGAAAGAAAACTACTTACCGAGTCAAATAGTCGAGAATCGGTTTTGAAGGCTTGACCAGCTGGTCATAGACCACTGTCCCGGAATAAAAATCGATGAGACAGACTCTCGTAAGCTCTTTGCCGTCCTCGGTCAAGCACTGAAACAAGGATTAGAAAAAAATGGATATTGTGAGTCGGCTGTGGACGCACCATTTCGCAATCGATAGAATACACCGTTCGCTTGGGACCTTTAACCGGAACTTCTAGCAGGGATGGCTTTATCTCCTCTGGTGTCTCGATCCAGCCATTCGGCTTCTGGAACACGTCGGCCATATATGATGGGATGGGGTACTCATTTTCGACCATCTGTTCAAGCGTGAGCAGGTATTGTGCTGGATCTTTTTCGCGCGTACGTTGTGCTTCACAACTGGGTCAGCAAGGTCCAAGAAGCAGAAGCAAAAACGCACAGGTGTCCTTGGTGTTCGTTCGTTTCTTCAGCTCGGCCGCCGTGATGGGGCCTTGGAAGAACGCGGTCAGGATGCTGTGCATGCGAGTCTGGTCGCCTGGCGCGCGGGTGGGGCACGCGTGGCTGAAGGTAGACGCAATGAACGGAAGGGATGAGGAGGAGCCGGGGGCGGGGAGGGGGATTGCGATAGGCACATTAGGATTCGAGGTAGCAGATGTCGGGAGCGGGGGGAGGCCCAAGAGTTCTGGCGTCAATCCTGGAATCAAAAGAGTGACCACTTTTTGGATCAGGGACGAGTCCTACGGGGCATCAGTGGGAGGAAAGACGTCAAGGGTGAATTCGCACATTTATGCGAAGCCAATTTGGGGGAGATCCGTCCGCTGTTAAATGCAAAACGAGATCTCTGACGTCCTGGAGTACATATCAGTTAAGCAGGCCGCGAGATAATTGACCACGCCTTACATCTATGCCTATCGCATGATTGCGCTTGACTATTTCGCTGTTTGCATACATGAATCGCGGCTGCGTAGACTTGAGAAAGTCAGTCAAACGCTATTTCCACAAATGACGAAACGATAGGCTCACGTCTGTTTTAACATCCTGCTTCTGCGTCTTCTTTTGTTTCCGCTTCTCCACCTTTGTCCATCCCTCCGAGTCCTCCGTACCCATATTTTGCGCGCTGTCTGACGAAACCTTGGCCTTTTATTGGATCTTTTCTCTGCGACGGGGGACGCCTGCCGCTTCATTTTGGTGTAGCGAATTGTGGGGCAGTCTTCCGGGACCGCAGGTAGGATGAGGTCTGTTTAGATAGACGCTGTAATGATACGAGCGTTCCTTTCGTCGGGGTCGCAGAGTGAAGTTTTCCGCATTGCTGACTCAGCGTATCCCAATCGGGAGGTCACTGTTTTCGGCAGCTGCCGCAGCCGGGCTGCCGGAGAACTTGAACCAAGACTTGGATTTTTTTCAACTCAACTGTGTTGCAAGGTTAGACAGAAAACGGTGGGTTTAGGTGGTGTGCGTTGGTTCATTGCCGCACGACAAATGGTGTTCAAGTTGACTCACCACTGGAGTTTCACCGTCAACTTTGTGAACCATTTCAACCCTCCTCTCGACCTAGACGTGAATTAATAAATGAATATGTGGGGAAAATGGATTCAAAACCTCCCATGTTCACTTCTGGGAAGGTCATGCACAAAAGCTAAGTTGATCAAATAGCCGTCAGAAATTGCCACGGTTGAAATCTGCTAGGATAGAACATTATTTTGGCTGGGACACACCTACCGCGAGAATTGGATAGGTACGCGAGATGGCTGTGTGCGTCAGATTGTTCTGTATCTCGAGTTTCGCAGAGGGCCCAGCAGCAGTGTGGTTGAACCCTAAATATATACCGCACGTTCTGCGGGCTCGTAGGTAATCTTTGGTTTTTGAACACAAGCAGCGCGTCATGGAATCAACTTTAAGCTCCAACTTGCTTTGCTGCTCAATGGAATGCGCAGCATAGAAAATAGAGGATAATAGCCTCGTTTTGTACGTACTTCGACTTATGGCTGATGGTTTTTATTGCTGGGTGCATTGTTGGTAAGCGGATGTTGTTTGCATTTTTACTGGGAGGCAACTCGATTTACGGTAAAGTAACAAGGTCTATAGTAAGGTATTAAATCGAAGATCGAAGATATCTATACGAATAGGTCTACGAAGCACGCTATGAATCATTCGAAACACTGTCGGCAACGGATGCCGGCCTCTTCCGCCAAAAATACACTTCTCTCCGTGCGACGCCGTCCCAGAACTCGGTGGGACTGAACGGATGATGATAGGAGGGCAGGCACACGAGACGTGTGTCTTTTTTCAACTCCGCCAGCTCCAGCGCAGAGAGGAAATGCTCGCTGCGCGAGACGGCAATGAGCATCTCAAGCCGTGGGGCGTCGGACGCGAGGGCGGCACGACAGAAGTCAACCATGCTCGGTGCGTGCGCGTCGTCCAAGTCGCCGAACGCGAGGTGCGTGAGGTACGGGAGCGCGCCGTCGAGCAGGGGCGACCAGTCGAACCAGCTGGGTGGGTTGACGATCTCGAGGTGCGTGAGGCGCGCGAAGAGGGGGTGGGCGAGGTCGGGTGCTGTCACCGGGCCGGTGGGGGACCAGAGTGTGGACGCGTTGACAGAGAGGCGCCGGAGATTCGGGGACAGGAGGGCGCAGAACTCCTCTTTGCTCGTGAGGGGGTTCGCCCAGCAGGTGAGAACCGACAGGTTGGTGCAGACGGAGATGATGAGTCGTGCCTGGCTGTACGAGACACCTGTGGCGAGATGTAGGGCTCGGATATTTTTGGAGAAAAAACCGGGTGGCCTGGAGGAGAAAGTGCGCCAGAACAAGTCCTGCTTTTCGGACCTGGCACCTAGGACTATGGTTTCGTAGATTACTGATTCAACCCTGTTGGACCAAGTTAGCAGTCTAGAGAGACAAGTTAATCCTAGGACGCACCATATCTGCACATGACTAGCGACCAAGGCCAGCTGAGGAGCACATTTTGGATGTGCGCGCGCAGTCAGCTCGAATATTTCTCGTTCAAGTTCGTAGGGGAGCTCCGGGGGGGATCCCTTCTTCAAGAGTAAGTCGTGGGGCATAGCGGGACGCAAAGGTGAAGGAGGGAGTACCTGAAACCCGGGTCGATCATCCCGCCTAAATATCTCCGGACAAGAATGAATACGATAGGCGAGTAAAAATCTATGCGGTCGAGGCGGATCTGGTTGCGGGAAATGAATCAAGCGGCGCTCTAGAGAGGAGCGACCATCCGGTCGAGGCGGATCTGTTTGCGGGAAATGAACCAAGTGGCGCTCTACACTCTAGAGAAGAACAGCCTGTACTTACTGCGCCCCTGCTGAACCGGCCATATTCGGGCTCAAGTTTGATAAGCGGGAGAGGTTCCAAAATACCGTGATCTTGATCGCCGTGGTTAAAGCAGTGCAGATGTGCCTGCAAGTCACACGACTGGTCAAAGCAAATGATCAGATTCAGAGTCCCGAGTCCACTGTCATGTCAGCCTTCGAGACTTGAACTCGCTGGCCGATTAATACGGCAAAAAAAGCGACACTTACATACCCTTTTCGCAGACAGCCGACGTCCACGGCATTGCGAGGCGGTACTGCTTACGGGTTATTTCAGGGTTGGTACCTCGGACCGTAGGTGGCTTGCCGGAAGTATTACAAAGGGCTATCATGTGAGTTGCCTTGTGTTCCTCTCCTGCCCGTACCGATCTTCGATGAAACATGGGTGGAAGAACGGGTAGAATTTTGCTCCTATCTAACTAGGGAGCGTCGAGTGTGTCGGCACGGACCTTGCTCAAGCAAACAGAATCTGAGTCTGGATTTAGGGTGGATTTAGACATGCATATACATATACAACAAGAAAGAGGCCTCTTCCGATTCGTTCTCTGAAACTCCACCTCGGGATATTCAAGCTCTGTCGTTCTTGAAGAACTAAGAGTCTCGTCTCAATACTCAAACAACTGGTTGAGGATTCAATTGAACATACATTAAGAATGGACCCTTTAATCGGACTGGGGCCGGGATCCTTCGCGGCGACCTGTTTTCGTTTACGCGGACTGGCGGGTGGCGGCGCCGGGACAAGCACGCGAAAAGAAATGATATCCGCCGTATACACATCTTTTTTGTCTGCTGCGATATCCCAGTGTTCCATCGAGATCGTGGCGCGCACGACAGCACCCTTTAGAGCCGACGCATACTTACTCGGCGGTATGAGGTCGCCGTCCATATTGTATGCTGCGATCGGAAATACACGATGGGTTTCGACCATTCCATGTAGGGCAATTCGAGCCGCCTCGTGTCGCACTGGCCAGTCGCGGAGCCTGAACCCCCCAAGATCTGCAGGTGTTTATTAAGTTTTGCTTGGACTGGATTGAAATTCACTTGCCGTCGTCATCCCCTAAGGGCTTTGATAGAAATAGAATCAGTGAAGGAAACCGCCAGGAACTGCCCGGCGTACCTCAAAGACTACGTGGCGAACCCGGATGCGATCTATGGCAGATTCTTTATCGAATATGCCTTGTTTGTCGTTCCCTTTGATCTCAATATCCGCTATGAGACTTTTCAGATTCTTCACCACTGTTTTGAAGTCTTCGGCGAATGGTTCTGTTGGGGCAACAAGTCGACAATTCAACTTGAGATCTGCCAAAGTAGGGACATATCGAGACGGCCCCTTCCAATACCCGCACGGCGTGAGCCAAAAATCGTCTGGGGAGATCGTCGCAACGAATGTCAAAGCAGCTGGCTCCAGCTCGGGTTTGTTGAAGGCACCCTGGTCTGAGCCCGTGTCGCCTTCCGCGCCCCCTTCCGCGGCCTCCTCCGCGATGGCTTTGTCGTATGTAATTGCCGATTCTTTTGTGACAAGGATGTCGGAGCGCCCTACTCTCCTCCAAATAATGTTTTCCTTGACTTCATCTACTGCTAGGCAGTAAGGGTCTTGTAGGAGTCTAAGGCGGAAGTCTCCCATCTCGGTCATCGTGAGCGTCGGATTCGTTCGTCGGTGGTGAAGGGGTAGAGCAGCCGTGTCTGGTCGAATGGGCAAGATGTCTATGGTAAAGTCCGTCTAAGTATCTGCCAAACGCCACCACGGGAATCAACTTCCCGACTGCGCTCGCATCCCGTTTGTCATCGGTAGCTTTGGTGATGGACTCGGACCGCGTGTATGCTGTCGAATGTTGCTGTATAATTATTGATGACATTGACCATGGCAGATTTTTGTGGGACTGAAGCAAGGAAAGCGCGCCACTGATCTGGACGGGTATACGGTTGCCAGTAAGTCCACGCTTTGATTTATTTTTAGCAAACTCATATTTTTTGATTTTTGTAATGCTTTTATGAGCTCACAGTGCCAGTACGACCTAGGGAGGATGTAGGACAATACGAGTGCTACTATGCTACTATACACAGCTACAGGTGCCTAACAGTGCCCGGAAAACGCGGATTTCCGCTGGGTGTGGATTTTCGACGCGTCGCAGGAGCCTTGTATGTAGCACTATTATATACCATACCTGTGCATCTGCGTTCCCGCTCTGCACGCCGAGTGTGCTCGCCGACCTGACTCGTTCGTACACCCCACCCACAAACGTGAACGCCCGCCCGCCCGCTCGCCGTCCTCCGCGACTACCTGACCACACGCGTTCAAAAGCCCTGGGGCGTCGAGCGCACGTGGACACGGCCAGATGGAGCGGGGGCGGCGATGACACAGCGAAATCCCGCAACAGCGCAGAGGAGGTGGACGAGCAGCACCACCCCGAAGCGGACCGCTGGCCACGGCATCAAGCATGCGCCACCGCGCGCGCAGCCTCTGGCCGCGCAGACCGGTCGTCGTCGCGCGCCCACCACGCCCGCTACGCTAATACCGCCGACGGGAGACACCTGGTTGCAGCGCTGTAAGCCTGTGATAAACGGCGATACGCGTGATGTGGGCGGCGTTCCACCTGCGTGCTGAAGGCGGCCGAAGCAGGCGACGACCTGCATGCCTTCATACTGGCATGGCAGACGCGGTTTGGATGTGCTTCAACGACGGCGCGAGGAGATGGAAAAAGCACGCACTTCAAGTTGCCGTCCCGGGACATTACATGTGTTCCCGCTCTCCGTCCGCCCCAGGAAACATCACCCGTCACTCCCAGTCCCACTCGGGTACGTCCAGCCCTGAAAGAGGCCTCTAGCGCACCCTAAACAGCGTCCAGCAGCGAGATAAAATGCAGAAAATGAAAGTTGCCAAACAAGTCAAAGCGTGGACTTATTGGCAACCGTACAGGCAAGCCCCTCGCGTTGTGGGTGGGTGTACGTGGCTGGTAACGAGTCGGGTCGGCGAGCGTGCTCCAGAGGTGCAGAGAGGCATTACAAAATCAAAATATGAGTTTGCTAAAAATAAATCAAAGCGTGGACTTACTGGCAACCGTACGGGTATCGCCTAATCGGGCTTGAGTGTTGTCTGCTCAAAGTCTTGACTCTGCTCATCGACCAACGCATACTAGAATGGGTTCGGCAAAACGACGTGGTACCCAATACTCAGGACGGCTTTCAGGAAGGGAAGAAGACAAACAACAACTCCTTCATCCTGCGCTGCGCCATCGAGAAGGCATGGGCCGAAGATAAACCCCTATATGCGTATTCATGGACCTCAAAAATGCGTTCCCGGCGACAGACCTCTTTACGCTTTGGCTTAAACTCTATCGCCCGGGGGTCTCGGGATCGCTGTTTGACTGGCTGAGGATGCTGTACGCCCGGATAAAATATGTCGTACGACACGGTGGGAGGTAGTACTCGGAGGCATTTAAGTCGGCGATTGGCGTTCTCACTGGGGACTCCGCGTCCGCGGGGCTCTGGAACATCTTCTTTGCCGACCCATTCTCCCCCCTCCCATACCGACGATGTCACCCTGGATGGAATACCCGTCAGCCACGTCGAACAAGCGTACGATGTAGCACTTTTCTCGACGACTCTCGAAGGCATCCAGAACCGCGTAGACGCGTTCTTTTCCTGGTGCTGCTTGAGCTTTATGGTTATCAGTGTCATCAAAATGAACTTGTACTCGTGGACCAGGGCAATGGCGACGCAGCCAACATAAATCGTAGGCAACATGCGCGGAAGCGGCCCGAAGAGCATCCATGTTGGCATCTGGTTTACCTCCACGACACGTCAGATCTTCTCAGAACATTATTCTGTCAAGGCGTCAAAAGCGCGCAGCGTATCGTACGCGAATCGTTTGTGGGGGCGATGCCAGGCCTGATGCTCTTCAAAGCGCGAGTGGACCCTCATCTCACATCTGGCTGTGAGGTGGTGCTTGACGTCGACCGGCCCTTAGGTGCGAGCCTCGAGGTTACAGTGGCGCAGATTAAATTTTTGCGGCGCCTTCTGGGACTCAATCCGCGGTCGATGCTAGCTGTGCTTTTCACTGAAACTGGTATCATACCTATTCGGTACCGCCGTGCATTATTGGCCCTCCGTTTTGCTAAGGGGTTTGCTGGTATCCCACTACAGAAGGAGGATCTCGCGAGAGCGGCGTTCCGCGAGTCCCTGCGCTTAGCGGGCCTCGGTTACGTTGGCTGGGCCTCTGATCTGCGATTGGCGTCGCTTCCCGGACCAGTTTCATTGGACTCGTTGGCACTTCTGACTGCCGATGGGATAGATGGGGTTATCAAGGACGTCGAGACAGCGTGCGATGGAGCCCTCCAGGGCGAAATCGACAGTTTGGTCAAGACTCAGTTCTTGAAGAACCGTCTGGACACTGACGACAATGGCAATCTGAAGACAATCACCCTAGGCTTTCGGCACTACCTCGGTCTGGTGAATGGCCCGCACAGAATCGCGTATACGCGCTTTTTGTTGTCGGATCATAGACTGGCGGTGGAGACCTCCTTAACTGTTTTACTAGCATAACACTATTCCACTGTGATTATTACCGACTAAGAGGACTACTATATGGCGCCGGGAACCTGGACACCTTAGGGGTTGTGGCTATGTAGAGAGATGGTGCAAGTAATCCCCCAGGATCCTAGGGTCGTATGGTGTAGGCGTGCATCCTGCCATCGGTTTGAGCCTATGGGCAAGCAGTTTGATGAAGTTTTGATGGCTCGGCAAATATTTGCTCACGCCAATGCGGATTCGGCCGAAAACGGGGAAGCTGGACAGGCGTGGGAACATCGCAGACAATTTCTGATGGCATCGTTTCGCCCATTTCAACGCTTCGTCGCGCTTCGTCAAGCATGTTCAAAGGTCGTGTGTGCTTCCACATAAGACTAGGGTCACATTTGAGTGCTGAATCAACTAATTACTGGCTTTGAGTGATACATCGATAAGATATTTACGCTTCGACAGATGGATTGGATCAGTCACGTTACGGTGAGCCAAGTAGACGTCCATGGCCTCGCAGTTGTTGACGTTGGACAGCGGCTCCCAGGTAGAATCCCCGTCACTCCAAAGCACCTGAAAATTCACGTTTCCCCGCCTTTCGGGCAGATAATCCGCGGTTGTGAATCGCGTTGATGGCCCAGGTATACCGGAGCTCGATGTCGATATCTGTCATTACGATATCAGCGACGTTTTGGCCTGTGGCAGCGAGAGGGTCGAAAGGATCCTCCGGGGGAGCCCGAGCGTCAACCGTTCGAGTAGGAGGCATGGAAAGGAGTGAGTGGTATCAGCAGTGAAGAAACTCGGACATCACCAAAAGCGGGAACTAATTACAAGGGCATACATACCGTTTGCAGACGCCATAATCCACATAATCCACTACCTAGCACTAAAATCTTGGTGGGTGTTCACCCACCCTTAAAGGGCACCTATTTTATTACAATCGTCACCTAGATTGTGAGGTTTGCAAATGCTATCAGCCCGGTAATGCTCTGCCATCCCTTATATGGCCTTAAAGGGAACCTATATTACTGCAGGATGGCGCCAGCCTGCAGATAATCGACATGCTTGTCGTTGGGATGCCGGGTCGGGCAGGGCTTATTTATCTTCAGAATCTGGCTCGGAAATTTCACATAAAAAGAATAATAATAAAATAAAAATCATATTGGGCGCGCGCGACATAAACAGTAACGGTACACGACATCTACTGGGGGGTGCTGACAGCGGCAGCGGCAGCCGCGATCTTGCGAGCCCGTTTCGCCGAGTGCTGAGCCTCCAACAATTCAACATCGGTGGGGCCGGCGGCCATGGGGATGGCCTTCTTCACAGCGGCCTTGGTCCCGAATACCTTGCTGTGATCGTACATCAGAAGAGAGAAGGAAGGAATCAAAATTACATACTAATTAAAGCGGTCGAGGATTTCTTGACCTTCCTCGCCCCGGAGAATATCGACCACGGTCCAGTAGAAGTCCGGGTAGCTGAAAGTACCATCCATGTTGTTCCAGTTATGTTGCGAGGAGAGCGCGAAGCGAAGCTGAGGTGGAACGAGCGAAGTCAGCGGAGAAGGCATGGATGGAAAATGTGTACCTGACAGGCGACATACGCGACATCGCGCCCGGTGAGAGATGTGACACCGTTGAGCGCCGCATTCCCAGCTTTGCCTCGATTGTAGCCTGGGGCCTTGAGCGCGGCGGACGGGCCCTGGTAAACGTGTTTGGCAACCTTCGTGTAGAATATGTTAGAACAATTTGACTGCATTCAATTTACTTACAGCGAATAAGGCTTGACCCTCCAAAAGGCCGTCCTCCATATCCTCCGGATCGTAAACGTGCCCATCGCGGTACAGGAAGTAGGGTAACTCTGTCCCCAAGACGTCAATCTCACCCTCCCGGAGCAGGGCGAATGTCCTGGCAATCAATCACCGGGTCAGGTCGGTTGCTCAAATAAAAGATGCACGTACTCTTCAGTGGGCTTATGCCTCACAGGGCAGTTCAGCGTCGCAGTCCGCATGTTCTCCCAGCCACGATCGAGCTTGTTGCCTTGCGCCATGATCTTCGGAGGAGGTTCCGTCCGCGGCGGCGTTGAGGTGGAAGCTTCTTCAGTTGTCGCACTGACCTGGGAAGGAATGGCCAGGTAGTCGGGTACAGCACGCTTGAGCGCACTGGTGTCGTCGCCGCGAGCCCCCCGAAGTCCCTCCTGCATCTGGGACTGTAAGTATTGCACCACATCCAGAACTGCGACAGCTGTACTTACCTCCGTGCACACCTGCTTCCGAAGCTTGCGATTACCCCCGAGGGCGATCATCTCCTCGGCAAATCCAGGGATGGTGTTCTTTATGATATTCCAGCTCTCGGTGAGGCGGGTGCGTCTGCATCCGAATCGATTGGGGCATGTATTCGCAGTAGCAGGCCACTCACTCTACGGTTTCTTCAGGAGATTCGTCGTCGCTGTCGGCCAATGCCATGGCAACTCCATGCTCGACAATTGTGTGGATGCGGACGAAAGGGCCAACGGAGCGCGCAAGATTGCGGCCGATCCAGCGGTATGAGCTTTCCCCGGAAGGGTCGTTCTCGTCGCCGGGGGCGCTGCCAAACACACGTCAACCACAAAATGAAGGTGTGTCACGGTCACGTACCGTCGCTTCTTCCTCCTACCATCTTCGTCACCGACCCTCGAATTCACCAGGCGGTTCTGGACTCTGTCTGAAAAGGTGGCGAGGGCCTGCAGCTGCGAGGCTAGGAGGGAATCAGGTCGCGTTCAGGAGCGGAACAACGCGTGGCTTGCCTTCATCATTGCCGAGCGAAGACCTGAGGCGAGCCTGAACTGCCTCTGGGAACGTGGCGAGAGCCTTCAGCTGCTCTGCTGTGAGGGAAGCAACAATGTCGGTCGTGGCTGGGATGGGTGTATGAGGGGGAGAGGACGACATGGGGGTTGCGGATGAGATACGCATGTCAGCATGGGCAGTATTTATCAACCTCCTTGAATTTGAAACACTCGCTGATGAATCTCGCCGTCACATGTGCGAGAAGACGCATCAGCATATTGCACCACTCCCGCCACTGCCCACCCTGTGTGCTGATTTTTTGTACAATTCTTGCTATCTCTGGGGCCTTTACTTGTAATCAGCAAACAATATACATTCCAGACCTCCTCCAACTTGAATCAGCCCGAACGAACAACAATTGGATGGTTCCCGTGCATATTATTATCTAAGTCTGATCACCCGCACTGTCCTCTGGGCCGCATTTCTCCGCCGGCCCCTCGATTTCTGGCTGCTGCGAGCCTCTGCTTGCGGAATCGGCGAGAACCATGGCCACATAGGCAATCATACGGGCTGGGATGGCCCTGCAGTAATATTTTTCAGTCGAAGAATTTACACTCGGACATTAGACTGACTCGAAGTCGCGGGCTCTGCGCTGCCTCTTCTTGACAAGCTGTGGTGTACTGACTTCCAGGGTGCCTTTCCCTTCGTCTTTCCCTCCGTCGTTGCCTTGGTTGTTGCTTTGGCTTTGCTCGGACATCGCAGGTGGAAGAATGATAAGTTTATTTGTCCATCGCGCGATTCGCACTTGCTCTTATCTGCCATTGATGCAGAAATACTTCCGCTGGTCTTCTGCCTTCTACCAGCATGGCGTCGCGACTGCCCTCCGTTTATCGGGTCCTCTTCACAAATGACGAATATGTGAGGGCTCGTATCTTAATCCCCAGTTCATAAAATGAATTTCTATGCCGTATAGGAAGGGGAAATCGAATCTGACCGAGAATACAGCCCTCGAAGCAGCCCAATTCGCGATCCGGTGACGGTACGTCCACTGAGCTATATTGCCTCGGCTCCTTATTGATGAGGTGCGCATATACAGCCTGTGCGTACGAGGAAACCCGAGACGAGCGATTCCGGTGCGACACTCGTCAATTCCGAGTCAGCAACTCCTGTACAATCCGAGGCATCCCCTGCGGTCCGCGTCGTTCCCGACTCCCCGTGCGGTCTTGTCAGATTCCAGCATTGGACTCTGACGCTGTCCCCAAATGAGGCGATGCAAGAAATTTCATGTGAATACAGCAAGGTCTGTTTCCGTGCCTCGATGAACCGAGACTGATCCATTCAAATACAGCTCCATAAAATGTACCTGCAGTACATTCAATTTTCGATCGGTGGAGTAGCCGCTCCTCAAATCGCCGGAACGGTTAGTCCACGGGCTGTGTTTCGTACCTGGCCCGCAGACTCCTCTGGAACAGAGCCCTTCTGGGTCAAGTACCACAAATTCGGGTATGCGTTGCGCGTTGTATCCACCGAATTTGCCATCGGCCGCCTCGCTCTCTTGGCCTCCTGCACCGAAAATATATGTATTGTGAGTGTTATAGTCGTCTCATGGTTGCGCGACTTATTGACATGCCAATTAATCCAGTCCGCCAATCTCCTCAAATGGGCGCAAAAGGTACGTGTCCCGATTCAAATGCTCAGCTTTATTTTATTTACACCGGTTCAGCTCAATCCTCTTGCGCTGGAGTTACCAGCTGCTTCGCTGCAGTGGCTGTTGAATGTAGCTCCTGAGGACAACGTTGAAGAGGATTAAATATAGTCGATGGGTGAAATACATTTGTTTCGAGTCTCCTATTTGTCAGATTGCGATCGCTCCTCGTCGCAGTCGTCATAAAGTCAGCCTCGCCTTCCCTTTCCCCCCCCATCTGAGATGCGGATAGCTCTCATTCTCCTCATTCTCTTCTGGATGACTCAGCTTTCCTGCATACCGCCATGTCCTCGAAAGTTCGACAACGACACTGGACTATCCTTACATCAGCGTTCATGCGAGTATGTCAATGCCCCCGATCAGTTAATGGATACAGCTTTAGAAGCCCGTCGTGAACGCAAGCGTGCCAGGAAAGAGCGGCATGCAGTGGCCGCCTTGAATGCTCTTGGAGTTGTCCCAGAGGTACATCTTTATTTTCCATAGATCTGCACTTTCGAAACTCGGTTTTCAGGAGAATGAACCCGGTGCCACCCCACTCACGGACGATGACATTGACATGCTACCCGTCGAAGAGCCAGCCCCTCCGACGGATGAGGAAACTGCCCCGCCAGTCGAGACTTCCACAGGGCGCCCGGTCCGAGCGAAACGTTTAACCTGGAAGCTGCTGCAGCAGCTCCCCCCGCCCCCACCCGAATTTGACGAGCCAATATCTCAACCGGAGTCCGACGAGGAACCGGAGTTCCCAGCCGCGCCTCTGGCCTCACCGTACCACTGGCAGTCCATCAAAACAGTCAAAAACTCGTTCGGGCTGTTTCGCGAATACCCATCTGTTCCCACCCACAATCCCGACCAGACAATATCTCTAGCCGAGCAATCCAACATCCCGGCTCCCGCAGATCGTCTACCCGAAAATTCACGACTCTCTGCTTTGACGGCCCCACAATCCATCGCGACATCCACCGCTAATACCCCCTCTTTCGGCCCGTTTCAAAATTCGACGGCTCTGGGCTTGATAAATTGGATGTGGTCCGGGTCGGTGATGAAGTCGATTGCAGAATGCACGCGCCTCGTAAATTTCCTGAAATCTGACGCTTTCAACAAGGACGACTTGAAGGATTTTGATCTCAAGGTGGAGACGGATAAATTCGACCGGCTGCTGGCTCGTGGTGGTATTGATGAGGCTCTTGGGGAGGCGAGCGGGGTCAAGGATGGGTGGAAGGAGGTTAGTGTGGAGATAGAGGTTCCGGATGGTAAAAAGCGAGGTCCGGGCGATCCCATTCCCACGTTTTCAGTTCCAGGTCTCCACTTTCGCAACCTCACTCAAACGATTAAGAGTGCGCTCGAGGATCCAAGCTCTCGCCATTTTCACTACACACCCTTCAAGCACTATTGGCAGCCTTCTCCAGACGAACCCGCCCAGCGCATTTATGATGAGATTTATTCCTCTAATGCGTTCATCCAAGCTCACGAAAAGCTCCAAAGACAGCCGGCAGAACCGAATTGCACCCTCGAGCGTGTGGTGCTTGCTCTCATGTGGTGGTCCGACTCAACCCATCTTGCGAACTTCGGCACCGCCTCCCTTTGGCCGCTTTACCTTTGGTTTGGGAACTTGTCCAAGTGGATTCGGGGAAAACCTCGCGCTGCCGCATGCCATCATGTTGCTTATATGCCGAAGGTTCGATCCTCCTGCATCTTGTTCTTCGTTTCTGGCTCTTACCCGAGGTCTGCAGCTGCCAGACGATTTCTTTGACTGGTTCTCTGCCGAAACAGGCCATTCGCCGTCTGCAGAGGTGCTAACTCACTGCCGCCGTGAGCTCATGCACGCTATCTGGAGATTATTATTGGACAGGGAATTCCTGGAGGCTTGCAAACATGGTATCGTCGTTGAATGCCCTGATGGGGTTTCCCGCCGTTTCTACTTCCGTGTGTTCACGTATTCGGCCGATTACCCTGAGAAGTTTTTTTTTTTTTTTGTCGCCGCTCGTCTTGATATTAATCCTTGCACAGGATTCTTCTCGCCACAATTCGGAATTTGGGAAGATGTCCATGCCCACGCTGCCTCGTCACGAAGGACAAGCTTGACCAGGTTGGGAATTTGCGAGATGACAAAGCTAGGGTAACCACCGAACGAGTTGACAATGAGCAGCACCGATCCTATGTCGAAATTGCGCGGAACTGGATTTATCGCAAGGCGATGGCTATCAAGAGCAAGAAGGTCGAGGATCTTCTATTTCCGAAGTCGTGGGTTCCAACTGCAGTAGGGGATAACAATCCAATTCCTATCGTTGATATTTACTGACTCTCAAATTTGAAAGAATGCGTTCACAAGAGTGGCCTCGTACAGCTTCGGCATCTTTACTATGCTTGTCGTCGATTTCATGCATGAGTTTGAGCTCGGCGTTTGGAAGGCAATTTTCACACATTTAATTCGCATCCTGGTGGCGCATGGCGGCGACGCGGTCCAGGTCCTCAATGACCGGTTTGTTCTGCAACCCATCTTCCGAATTTTGTGCTGACAAGCTCGCAGTTATCGCCAGGTGCCTACATTTGGGCAAGCCACCATCCGGCGTTTTACGAACAACGCCTCGGCAATGAAGAAGTTAGCGGCACGGAATTTCGAAGATCTACTACAAGTAAGCTGTTCACTAAATATCTTAGTTGCGGCTGGAATTATGGTTCTAACAAAATCTGCAGTGTGCCCTCCCCGTTTTTGAAGGCCTCCTGGAAGACAAGCACGATGTTGTCGTTCAGGACCTCCTTTTTACCCTCGCATACTGGCATGCCCTGGCAAAACTCCGCCTCCATACCACCTTCACCATTAGCCATCTCAAAGAAGTAACTCTTCAACTGGGACGGCAGTTGCGTAATTTCACCAAGAAAACTTGTGCCGCATTCTCCACGAAAGAGCTCCCGAGGGAGGAAGCCACACGGGGCCGGCGCCACGCGAAAAAAGCTGCCGCTGCAAAGGCCGCCGGAATGCCCGCACCCAAGGCCACCAGCGCTGGCAGTAAAATCAAGATTTTCAACATGGAGACTTACAAGGGCCACTCTCTCGGGGATTACGTCTGCACTATCTTGTTTTTCGGCAGCGTTGACTCTTATTCCACCCAGCCGGTGCGTGATTTTCCACCTCTACTGCCGACCACTGACATGTGCTTCAGGGTGAGCTCGAACATCGGCGTGTTAAACGATACTATGCGCGGACCAACAAGAATGACGCTGTGGGCCAAATAACGAAGTTGGAACGGCGGGAAGCGGCTCTTCTGAAGATTTCGCGCCAGCAGAAGGACGCCGCCCACATTCCACCCATCGCAGCCATCCCAGAGAACGCCGCATCAGCTGCACCAGAGTCCCAAAAGCGCAAGCGCAAGCCTGGCACTAAGCGCGCCAAACCCACGTTACCCACACTCGACTTCACTGACTCGGAATCATTGCCTTACACCCCCCCCGAATTTCACTATCATATTTCGCAATCCCGCAATCACCATTTCAACCTTACTCTTTGGCTCAGTGAGAATCGAACGGATCCTGCGGTCAAGGTCGGCTTCGCTATATATTTATATGTTTTGTTTTGATTTTCATGCCAGGATTTTCGACCTAAACTCCAAGAGCACCTCCTCGGCCGTCTGCTCCATCCCACCTGGTCTGGCAATGGCAGAGAATTTTCCCCCGAACAGCGGAAGAAGGTTATAATAGTGAACGACCGTATCTATCGTCACAAGGTCTTACGCATCAATTACACGTCCTACGATGTTCGCCGTGGACAGGACTCAATGAACCCACGGACTCACGCTGACATCATGATGCTCCCCCCCAACGACTTGCACGCGGAAAACGATGAGCATCCCTTTTGCTATGCGAGGATACTCGGTGTGTTCCACTGTGATGTTGTCCAAAACATTGATGGCACCCAGACTCGCGCCATTCCTCTCAGCTTTATCTGGGTTCGTCGATTCCGCCTGGATCACACCTTCAAAGGTGGATTTAAACGCAAGCGCCTGCATCGCATCGAATTCATGCCCGACTCCGAGCAAGACGCCTATGGCTTCGTCAATCCAGATGAAGTCATTCGAGGGTCGCACTTGATCCCTGCCTTTGCGCATGGTCCAACCGAGGCCGTAACCCACACCTCCTTGGCCAGAAAAAGGGATGAGTTTGACGACTGGAAGTACCATTATGTAAACTTGTGCGTTCCTTCTCAGTGGTTCATGATTCGAATGCTGACACCCCACAATTAGCTTTGTTGATAGGGACATGTTAATGCGGTACCTCGGCGGTGGGGTGGGCCACTATGGAGTAAAGGTCCCCGACGAGGAAGCAGACAAGCCAGATCTTCCTGACGATGAGGAACCCGAACCTCATGTCTCTCCGAGTCCGCCAGCAGTGTCTCCGGCGGTTCCGCCCGTGGATGCCGACTCCGACTCAGACTTGGAGGCGGATGCAGATGAAGACGTTCTCGGTAATAATTCAGACTCGGATGACTCGGAGGAGGGGGATGAATCGGAGGACGATGAGTTGGAGGAGGAGGACGGGGGATTTGGCCCTGAAGATGGTGAGGATGGAGGCGACGATCTCACTGTACAGCTCGGATACGACGACCTTTAATTATTATGTATAGTCAGGCGAGATGTATTTCTTTTTGCACGCGATATATTTATTTCGTCCGCGGATTACTACACTACGTGCTAAGTCCGCCACAAAGGAATATAAACCTACACCAACCCTGGCAATGTATCGCCAGCAAGGTATGTGCTAGGTAAAGACTCCACCAGCTCGGTGTCGCCTTTGCAAGGGTAGGTGATGGGTCTGTAAACCGCTTGCAGAACGTGATCAGCGTGGCACGCGTCTGCAGGCATCACAGGCGATCATCGCGATCTCCCGCTTTTGGTGATGGAAGTGGGCGTAAAGATCTGCTGTAAATTGGGGCAATGTCGTGGCCTTTATGGCTTTCAGGCATCGTAACATCTCAAAATAGGGATGGTGCGTGCGGAACGAATGTATTGATTCAGAATAACAACAATATTAGAAGGGAATCGCGCTGTGAATACCAGTAGGTAGGCCTGTGTGTAATAACCCCATACCTGTCGGATTGCAGAGGGCCGCGCATGGGCCAAAGGTCATGGGGAGCGGAGATGAATTGTTATATTGTTCATAGGAACCAGATGAACGTACCTGGAGTAGTGGTTCCACCCCCATGTCTCTGTGTCGAGAACCCATCATTTAAGTTCTCGACATCAGCCAAATCGATACTTTGCTCTAAGCGACACCTGTGCAGAAAGGATAAAATCGCTAAAATCATAATTTACCTCTGAGGGTCAAGCTTTAACCTTGTTAAAAGCCTTGTCAAAGTTGTGGGGTAGTAGCAGGCGAGGGCGGTCCATAGCGAAGCTCGCCGAGAGGTGTCGTATGTCATTAATTTCCCGTTGACAGCGAGAGTTGGTGGCAAGATAGCAAGATTAGAGGCAGCAGGGCAATGTCTCGAAATGTTCAGAGGATAGGCGGACATTAACAGTCCCGAAAGAGCCCTGGGCGTCGCGGAGTGAAGCAGAATTGACGAAGATCTGGGGTCTTGTTTGTGGGCGCACCGGATCAGGACCCTGGTTTTTCCCGGCTAGGTCAGATCTCGAGTTCGGACAAAATTTGAGATTTGACCGGCTGAAGTCCGGTCAAAGTTCGGACAAAATGACTGGACAATGGCGGCACCTCAGATCAAAAGTTCGGACAGCAGGGCGAGCGTGGACGAAGGTCAGACTGGAGTTCGGACAAATGAAACTCGGACAATGCTGTGCCACCATGGTCCCCGATTAGGGAAACACTTTGAGCCTGAATATTGTAGAACAATGTCGAGCTGTCTGAAATTTCATTAATTGCTGCTACTAGCTGCTACTGGTGGCAATTGGATTTCTCAGACGGCATACTGCAACTGTTATGTATTTCCAGGGTTGCAGAAGCAGGTATCGGCAGTACTTTCCAATTGACGACGGGCTCATATAGTCTTGCTATGGTCGGGTCTGAAATTCTCCTTGCGTGAGGTAAAATCAACCTGAAACCTCCCTTGACTACAAGATTAACAGTTTTCCAGTGATCACTATGTATTCCAAGAACGGAGGGAAGGCTGGAGCCCACGCATAGGTTGCATCTTGCGAAACTATCGGCTCACTGTCTTACATGGTGGTGCAATTATACCAGCAACAAAATCGGCGGCACTTCCAAGTTTACTCACCGCAATTATGCAGCTTTTGGAACGTTGCGGTTTGCTCATCTTCCCTTCAACTCCTTCCTTGCCATTTTACCGCAAGCAGAGACCGTCAGGGAGTACCGAGATCATGCCGAAGTCGGTCCAGGTGCGGAGACCATATTTGCGGAGCTCTCGAAATAGAGAGAAATGTTAGCCAAGATGGTTGCAAGCCTCAACACCGTGCGGCGGAAGGGGAAGTCCACTATTAATATTGTGGATCAAGAGGAGGAAGAGGAGCTTGCAGAATAGTATATGCAATTTTTTTGGTATTTTTTTGTGGGTGCGGGAGACGAAAAATCAAAAAAAAAATAGGTCAGAAGCAAAGTTCGGACAAAATTTTGCTCAAGCGCCCGTCAGAGGCAGAGTTCGGACAAAAATTTGACGCAGAACCTTTTCAAAAGTTCGGACAAATTTTTTTGGAGGGCCTAAATTCTGATCTGACCTAGCCGGGAAAAACCAGGGTCCTACCGGATCAGAATTAAGGAAATCACGCGATCGGTGTTTTCGCCCCCCATCACCGTGGCATAGCTTTCGATCACGTCATCACAATTTGTTGAGACTTGGTATGGGCCAACGTACCAAGACCTATTCCATATTCCAAAGATAAGATTTCGTAATATATAGTATCCTGAGTGTGTACAAGGTAAGTGTCCAGCTTCCTAGTGTGTCCAGCTTCCTAGTCAGATATAGTACACCCGGCGATCACCGAGTGATCATCAGCTGACATAGCCGTATTGGCTGATCCAGAGATCGAGCACCTCTTGGAGCATGGTACGCTGCCGAGATGTGACGAAACGTCTCGCGCGCTTCATATTTGACGTGTTCACAGTTTTCAAGAGGAGATGTTGATACCGCGCTCGCATTATATCGTGCGAGAGGGCCACTAGACGTATTTACGACCTATCAGTTAATCATCCCTTGATGTCAAAGCTGCGAGACGGTCTACTATTCAATATGCTATGTACTTTGCATGCCAGTGGGTTTTGTGATGGGGAGGGGACTTCCCTGTGACTCCCTGTTGATTACGATGGGGTTTCTATTGGCTATGCTGCCCCTCCCTCGTTTTCTCTCCGCTCTCCCACACCGTAAATGTCAGAACATTTGATTGTACCGCTTGGCTCGGAATAAGCAGGATGGCGGCACTGAAGAGCGACACAACGACGTTGAAGCCGAGAAAAAAGTGTGACTTGGTTAGTGCAACGAAAACACCGTAGAGGGGCACATCTTAGAATGTGAGCGAAGTTATTTAATGTTTGCGAGTCGTAATATTGCAAAATGATGCTCGCCCACGTATCATTCATTGCACACGACGATTCCACTATTTTCCTATTCATCTATTTGAAAAAAAATGTTCAGCTCCGTCCTTCCATTAGGCGGAGGACGCACGGGTTATTGCGATACCGAGGGCATCCGCTTTCGGAAAATTATCCCGCGTCGGCGGGAAAATAGTCCTCCCATGTTGAAATGGCGGCGGGTCACTTTTGACGAGGTGCAACGTCTTGAAACATTTGAAGACCACCTGATCTCTTCTTCCATGGCGAATCGGACCTGAAAGCTACCATCTTCCGTGTAAGAACTTGCAGGTTTGGAGTTTGCATGTTCTCCAGAATCAAGAACAGGAATGTGTGTGAGTCAGAACCAATAAAGATAGGGACTGTGGGGTCGTCGATGGTGAAGGACGACAGTCGCGCGTTTAAAAGACAGTTGAATTTGATGGCAAATTCGACTGGAAGCGCGGGTGAGCGAGATTGGACTCATGAATATTGGCACATTTACGCACCCGCAGTGGTGTGCCCTCGATGGAACCTGACAGAGAGGTGGCGGAGGTCAGAGCCGAAGGCGGCTAAAATGACATTGACCGCGGTGATATTGATGGATTTAATGTAGGATAAGGTCAAGGATCCGGACGGAAAGTGATGATGATGTTCCGAAAACCAGGACCGATACTTGAAAGGAGAGTGGAGTTGCGGACTGCGTAAATTCGGTGGCAGGCAGATATCCAGAGACGTGGTTGGAGTGGCTTCGTCACCCAAGGGCAGAAATCCAAAGTCTTCAACCAGAGGAACATGCCGGCGAACTCGATCACGTCGCTGAAGGAAGTGATTAGTATTAATGCGGAGGGTGGTGACTTCGCTAAAAGCAGAGGCCAAAAGGGCTAGGGTGGCCTTCGGAACGAGGCCTCTGTGGTTGTGGATACGAAGGGAGCTAACGTGGTTCAGCTTGACAAACGCTGCATGTGAGGGTCTGCTCTCCCAGACTCGCTATCCCATGCTGATCAAAATTCCCGGGGTAGATATGCTTCGGATACAGTGTACGATTGTGCACAAGGGGTGGTCTAAGAGTCTCAGAAACGAAGCGCCAACGGCGGGCCCCAAGTAAACATCGAATTCGGAAAACAGGCAGTATCGGCTGGACGGAAGCCAGGCTTTGCAGACTAGGCTGCACGATGAAAGGATCTTCTTGTTTCCACGGTTTCCATCGGCAATGTAATCGATGACTTCGGTGGGAAGACACTGGGCCGAGGAGGGCATGGTGAGAGAAAGAAAGAGCGAACACGAAAATAAAGAGTCACGCAGCCACCTCTCTCGTGATGTGACACATCGCGTAGCACCTACTTACGCCAGGCGCCTTTCTCCAAATGAACGCCGATTTCTGGCCGACTGTTTCTCAGATGGTTGCACACTACTGTGGTGAGCATTGATACCCAAAGGGCCAAGAACGTTAAATTTAGACATTTCTGCAGTTCGACCTCACCCTAGCGGCCTAGCCGTTCGTGCAGGCATATTTATAACGAGGGAGGCACAAGCGTTTTGTTAGTACAGCGTCTGTCAAGACTAGGACATATTCCGACGCGGTCCCATTGAGATATTCTAAATCGAGAGTTCAACCCAGTTGCAATTTTATTCAGAAATAAACCTCCGAAGGCTGAGAATATGTCCAGCCATGCGAGTCGGGGGGTGCATCGGCCAGTCCCTGCCAGGGGGAGAACTGCGGAGGGGCAGGGGAAATATGTGTGATGAGGGCTTGGAGACCAGTCTCCATGAAGGGCTGAAGGCTGGGGAGTATATCAACCTGTTTCTCCCGATCAAACTGAACTTCAACGCGCGTGAGCGGGCTGAAGGATTGGTCCGACATCCTGCAGTTTATAAACCCCAGGAGAGCCTGGTCGGAAATCATACGGCAGCGTGTTATAACGAGTTCCTGCAACACGGGGCAATATGGGGTATGGAGGTGTGAGGAGGGGATAAAACCTGTCAAGACGTCGTCGTCGAGTGCTCCCTCTGCCGCCATTGACGTATGCCACGAGTGGGCGAGGTCCGTGATCTGCAAACATCGGATGGTAGACGGTAGGCGGCGAAGGATATGGAGTAGAGACGACTTCGCAAACATGCCGCTCTCGATATCGATTCTCTCCAAGCGTGTCGAAGCAGCGAGAAAAGAGGCGAGGGGCTCCGAGGTGATGCCATGAGGGTCCCCCGGGGGGCCGGCATGTCCACGAAGTTTGAATTGCCGCAAATCAGGGAACGAGAGGCGGTTTAATACGCGGTTGGAAGTGCATAGTGGCGCACCAACACATATTAGATCGAAAGTGTGAAGGAATGAGCACTCGATGATGGACTCTGGAGGGTCTACTGCCAGATCCACTTGGTCATCGTGGACGAGTACCCGACAGGTTCGAAGTTCAGGGCACTTGGAGAGAACCCACAGGATGGCTTCGCTCGTCTGTGTGTGCCCCACGCCCCATGCGGGACCCATTATGGACAGGAATGTTAATTGGTTCCACCGAAGGGGCAGGTCCGTCGGGTTCATATCCATTCCCGTGATCGAAAAGTTGGAAAGATTGGGACCACGAAGGAGGCTAGGGAGGCTCCATCGGGCACTGGCACTCTGATATGTATATTCCGGGCGCGAAACTATTTCGAAATGCTGCAGTAGAGGGACGTCATTTTCGCCAAGGCTCCCCAGGGCCTCGAGTGCAGAAGGTGGGACTACCAAACGAATGTCCCGCCAACGAGATGCGAATGGAAGTAGCGCATGTAGGAAAGGGTCTATTTTCTGGACGAAAGAGGGTGTGATTGGGCTCATGCCGTCGTCCTGCGGGCTGTCCAACGATATCGAGAGGGGGCAATTTCCAGATCGACCCAACCAAGCTTTGGTGGTCTTCAGCCGCTGCGCAACCTTGGCTTCGAATAGACCAGGGGTCGAGTTGTACGGATGCCTAGGCTCTACGACGTGGAGTCTAGACCAAAGTCGGGGTGCTGCGAGCGATATTGTTCTCCATGAGCTGCATATGCGGCCCAAGATAACAGGGGCCTCGGAAGCACTCATAACACAGTTTCGGTGTGTTGGAATGCAGGCCATGAAAATTTCTTGGAGGATATCGAGCGGAAGACGTCGGATGGGGGAGATCAGAGCCTTGTGGGCCTCCACGTATGCACCAAGCCTGTTGCGTTCCTCTGTCAGTTTGTCGATAGCCTTCTGCATGGCCGCGATCTCATCATCGAGGCACTTCAGTCGGACGCAAGGTTGAATAAGGAGTGTTTTTATTTCCGCCACCTCTTCATCCTGGGGACAATAGTTGGATCCTAGGTTTGGAGCGAAGGAGGAAGGAAACATTGGATGTCGCGGCGGGAAGCGGGAGCACTGCCACGACGCGGCATTGAATAACGTGACTCCGAGTCTCCGACGTAAGCGATAGTTCTCTTTCTCCAAAACTTCATCATGGTTTCCCGTCCTTTTTGCTTTTTCACAGTTCGATCATAGGAATCTCAACTTTTAGCTTAAACCTTCGGTTTTTCCTGGTTTGCTTACCGCTCGACGGCGTTTAGTACTAACAAAACTGTAATAGTATTTGAGGTTTATTGGTTTACTACTTCCGAAGTACCTTGGTGCTTGAATATGGGATACTGCACGGCTCTCTACCTAAGTCTTCGTTGCATTTTCCTTTCCGTGTGGGACGCCTTAGCCTGTGTTATTTTTATTTTCATTCTTTAACACCAATTTTCCAGCGGGATACGAGTGGGACATCCTGATTTGCTCTCTCATTTCGACATCCACTTATCTTCAAACTCGGCAGTACTTTCACGTCGGGATATCTGGCGGTGTTGCCGCGAGGCTGTCCGGTGACATCATCATATGCATGTCTCGATGACGTTGTTGCTCGGACTTATAATCCTTACACTCAGCTCTCAGAAATTCCTCAGATGGCGGCTGTATTTACACCCTCAAAATACCGCAGAGAACCAACTGGTCCCTTTGAGAACCCATGGCCACCAGTGTTAACCATGTTGGCGAGTGCCGTGGCCCTCATGCGATTCCCTTTCGTTCGCGCCACACCTTTGCAGCAAGATTTGCACGGCGTCAAGACCGTAAAGACCATCAAACCGAACTTCGAGGTCCTGGACTCGGTGGAGAAACTATGCGCGACGTGGCTAGGACATGCAGTACGTGCCCGCCACTGCCCTCGATAATTTGTGTTAAGTTGTATCTCCAGGGCTTTCTCGTTCAACTTCCTGGCGAAACTGGTCAACGTCCCATCCGGATTGTATTTGACCCAATCTTCTCTGACAGAGCCTATCCCTCCCAATGGGTAGGCCCTCGGAGGCGCCTCCCACCGCCGTGCAAAATCCAGGAGCTCCCTGATGTCGATTATGTGGCTGTCAGTCATAACCAGTGCGTTATTCCTGTTCGCAGACGATTCGATCTCTCAAGTTGAGCAGCTATGACCATTGCGATCTCGATGCGCTCAAAGCCTTGTGGAAAAAGTCGCACACGATAGAATTCCTCGTACCTCTCGGCGTCAAGGCTACTTTGGAGTCAGTCGGTATACCGCGCGAACAGATACACGAACTCGACTGGTGGGATAAAATCGTGTTCCCCGGTAGCAAGCTCAGCTACAGCTTTACATGCACGCCCGCGCAACACAATAGCGGTAATTATTATAGTAATTTAAATTCACCCGCTGACAGACTTGTAGGCCGAGGGATGTTGGATCAGAATTGGACTCTGTGGTGCAGCTGGGTCGTACAGCAGATCCAAGAAGACGCGTCGACCAAAGCATCCGTTTATTTTGCTGGGTAAATATCAACTGCTCGTGTTTTTTTCGGCGAACTAACAACCATCCAGCGACACTGGTTATCAAACCGCCGAAGGCGCATGTCCCGTGTTCAAAGGCAGCTCTCTCTCTCTACCAATTCTATTCATCATTTGACGATTGTGCAGAAATCGGAGAAAAGTTGGGCCCCTTCGACCTCGCGATGATACCCATCTGGTCCGGTGCGTCCCTCACCGTGCTCGGCAAAATGGGATACAAAGTAAGGTTCTTACTGAGCCTCGGGCAGGGGTGCTAACGTCATCTGTTCCTTCCACAGCTCTCCGACGACACCCACCTCGTTACGCTGCACGCGACACCCGAGGACGCGGTGCGCCTTGCCGCGGACGTGCGCGCGCGCCACACTCTCGCGATGCATTTTGCGACCTTTGCGGGGAGCGACGACGAGGCGGTGGAACCGCTGATACGGCTCGCACAGGCGCAGGGCGGGACTGCGAATTGGCGCGACGAGGGTGGGTTCGGAGCGATTGATGTGGGGGAGTGTGTCGCCCTTAGTCCAGCAGCGTAGGGGTTTTTTCCCTTCTGCGTTACTTATTAGACCAGTATCAACTTGAAGCTGCAGGATGAAGCACGATTCCAAGTGACCTACAAAATCTGCTGTCAGGTAACTCGGTCACTTCAGTTTGCGCCGGAATTCCTTTCTAAGTATACACTTTGATCGCAACGTCGGTGGAAAGTTGTCACCGACGCTGAACCTAAGTATCCCTTCTAAGTATACACTTTGATCGCAACGTCGGTGAAAAGCTGCGACCGACGCTGTACGCCTTGGCTGGACCATTTATAAACCCTCGTATAAGTAACAGGTGTGATTCTTCGAATGGTAGCCTACCCCCGCCCACTGGCTGCTCTATCGACATGTTTTCGCTTTTTCTGCAACTTCCTCACCACGGCAAGATTTACTGCTTCTTTTCTTGCCGCAAACACTGTTTTTTCAGCTGGGCGTGCAGGGGGAGCTAGCGAACTGCTTTCGCCAGTACCGCAACTGCACCATGCAATGTTCTCAGAGCTGAATGGTCTACTGAGGAAGTTCATTCAAGTTGATGCATCCTTCGTCGCAAATTCAAGTCGGAACCGCCCTCACCTCGCAGTAAATTTAGTCTTCTGGGTCCACGGGATCGACCAGGTAAGTAATGTGGTTGTCGTCATGCGCGGTAATTCCTCACCATTTCTCTCTCCGTCCAAGGTCTTAACCACACGGAGCTCTCCACTCCATGATATCTTCGCGCACGGACGGCAGCCTCGGCGCCGATTCTCGAGACCCCCTCACCTTGTCACTCGCCGGGATCATCACTTTGTCTGCCCCCCTTCCCCGGCGTCCGTCAACGCAGCGGTCGGCGGACGGATCCTCCAGGTCTACAGCTTTTGTGTCCTTTGGTGTCAAAGTTTTCACATCAAGCCGGGCTGCCGCGTTCACACAGCTTCCTGTTCTGTTTTTAACTTCAACAGCCTTTTCAGTAAGCTCCGCGTTCCTCCACAGCATCAAGCCGGCCCACTTCTGGTGTTCCGAACGCTCAGTCCGTGGTTTGGAAATACGGAAAACACAATTGAAAATTTCCTAGGATTTTCGAGCTCATCTTTAGTCAATTGCATCTGGGTGCTTTCCTAGGAAGACAGTCCGCTGCACTCAGCCAGCGAAAATACACATTCTCCAGGACGTTCAGAAAGCTGTTTAATCTGCACGATAGGCTAATGATTATTAGCTGATCCAACAGCGAGCTTCTGTTCCAAGTTTGGTCTACTGATATTGTAACGTCGATATCTGTGTACACTCACCTTTCTCGTGCCACCACTCGAATCCGACCCTCCCTCGACCTTGACTCGCCATGCCCAAGTCCGACAACGAAGTCTTCCGCCTCTTGGCGTCGAAAAAGCACGGAATACCGCAGTACACCCCAGAACCCAACCAGAATCTCCCCCTCGAGTACCAGAACGTGGGTGTCAGCATCGGAGATGTTGGCATCTGGAACGAGGGCTCTTTCGACGTTGTTTTCAACACTTGCTGGCCAGCGACACATTCGATCAATGGCGTCCAGGGTGTACCCGAAGACTTCGTGACCTTCCCGTTGCAAAGTCGCGACATCTCCAAGCGGGCGTACCATTCTCCTGGCTCCGTCATTGCGAGTGCCAAAGTCACCAAGGTCGCTTTAAATGCCGAAGCCTCATCGATGGTTGCTCCGTGAGTGTTCATTCAATGGTTCGAGCAAGATGAACGCTGAGATCCCAAAGTTTCCTACCTGCGACCTTGGGCGCCAGTGTAACGTTCAATATCCGCTCCAAAGAGTGTGCCATCCTCGTACTCCCAGACGGTGCCTCCCGAGAGCGACTGTTGCCCGTGCAGAAATTCCGGGCACACGTTTGCAGGCATGCACAGCAATGGTATACTTTTACGCAGGACAGACTGCCTCCCAATGGCTCCCTATTCGTTGTTACCGGATGCGATAAAGCCGCCTCGTGGGGGATTGCAACAGTTTCGGCGACGTCGGGCGTTGTCAGCGCTTCCCTAAAATTCACGGCGGTGGGCATGGTCGAGGGGGCTTTGACGCCGGAATACCAGTGGGATGACTTTGGGTCGGCCTCAGTCCGCACTTCACGCAACCATCGGTCACCGCGAACCGAAAATCAATGCATATTTATTCGCGGTTTCTTCGTGCCCAAAAGGATATCGGGATTGACATCGATGTTGAAAAGGGTTCTGTCGCTTGGACGGTTACATGTAGCTGCTGCTCGGCTTCAGGATGGCGTGATTGAAATCCAGAGGGGAGCCCAAGAGCGGGGCCAGGATGAAGTCGCGAGGGAGGGCGACAAGGAGAACGAAGGCCGGGATGATGTCGTGAGTTCGCTAGTGAACACGTACTCCAAGTTTACTCAATTTCAGCAGACGACGAAATTGAGGAATCCCGTCGTCCTATGTCTAGACTGAATTTTATGGACATGATGTATATTTCTAGGATATAAACTTAGCTTGGAATTATGAAATGCTCTGGAACAAGACAAGCAAGCTGTCTGTCGGCTTGATGGTGCCGAGCGATCGTCCAAGTCGTAAATGCTGCTGTGGAGGCTTTGACAAGCTGTAGAAAGCGATGCATTGACGGGTGGCAGAATGTTCGCAAAAGCTGTGGATCCACAAAGCTGTCGAGGCCCGCGCCGACTGATGCGTTGAAATTTCGCCGTGGAATGGGGCAGGCAAAGTGATGATCCCAGTGAGTGATAAGGTGAGGGGGTCTCGAGAACCGGCGCGTGCGCGACAATATATCGGGAGCCCAGCGTGGCGAGAACCTGAAAAGGGAAGCAATGGTCAGGAAGCACGTACGACGCGTCATGGCGACCACTTGCCTAAGCGGTCCAGAACGAATAGCGAGGCGTAACCAACTTCAACTTGAAGTTGCGACTCGGAGAAGGATGGCTTGAGCGAATTTATCCTGAAGAAGTCTGAAGACCATCTGCATCGGACGCAGTATTCGAAAGGCGCATCTGCAATATTGGCAAAGGCAGATGCTCCAGCACAGCAAGGTGCTCAACTGCGTTCTCGGGGGAGCGATAACTCTTGCCATGTGGAAGCAGGCTAGAGAGGATATAGCGAGAAATTCAAAGTTGTTGACAGAGGCAAAGGAAGGTTACCAGACTCGAGAGTTTATACGAAAGTATATAAATAGTTTTTGGCTTCGAGTCAAGGCGCTACAGCAAACTCGGTCGCAAAATTCCACCGACGTTGCGATCATGGTACCGGCGGAACTGAGTTGCCGAGTTACCGATCAGTTCATGTTAGATCACCGGCGCGCCTCTTAGACTTTGCTCACTATCATTACCGTTGCACTATACAGCAAATACAGACTCATTGAAGTTCAGCGCTCAGCAATTGCGTCACAAAGTGCCTACAACCTGCTATCTCAATTTGGGACCGCGCAGGCAATCTTCCTCCACGCGAACGTCGCGACGGATTTGTCGCCCGGGCGAACAAAGCTTTGCCACGCGTGATTCCTGGAATCCAGGCCTCATGCACATGCTTGGTAGGTTCTACCATCTCCGCGCCTCCACGTCCTCTTTTCCTTTATGAACGTGGAGTACACTGCTCTACATTCCAGCATCGAAACTATGGATATTTTCGCTTCCCCCTCTCGCTCATTCTACGCGGTCTCCTGTGATAAGATTCAAGAAAGCTGTCTCATTTAAAACATTGTGTTGTCTCTTGCAAGTCCTGATCTTTCCTTTCGCCCGTCAAAATTAGAGGGAACTTGAATTGACCGGCACTATTTTTAAATCGATTTATACTAATTCAGGGCGCCGGACTCAGAGCTGTTGTCCTTAATCTGCTACCGCCACCACCCACCTCTCTCTCGTTTCCACTCTCTCGTGACTACTCTCCAAGCATGGCGGACGCGATAACTGTGACCACAACACTTATCACGCTCGCAACCTTTATCAAGGATCTCATTGAAGTGGGTCAGAGCATCAAGCGCTCGATAGAAAAGGTACGGGAAACTCAGTTGTCTCCTGCGCGAACATGGAAAAAATTCAGTGCAGGTCGGTGAAAATCGACGCCGGATCTGCGACCTCGCAAACGATATCCTCCGCACACTCGCTGAGCTCGCCAACCTCTGCCGGGCGCATGAGGATGCATTTGAAGCACCTGCACTGTTGAATGCCTTGGGAAATCTCAAGGCGTGAGTCTTCCTTTGCATGGCTGTAAAATTTTCTCATCCAGTTTTTCAGAGACATGCTCTATGTGCTTGCAGTATGTCGAAAGATGTCTCCTGTGCAGCGCAGCCCTGGACTACGGGGTTTAGGGTCTCAAATCAAGCTCTGGATCAAGCGCGACGATGTCGAGGCCGAGATTAGGCGTCTGAAGGAACATGTCAATCAATGCTACTCCAAATTCACGGTGAGTACGCCTATCCATCTGACTTGTAACATATGTACTTACAAATGTTAGGCATTCTCGGCAGCGAGAATTGAGAAGACCACTGCGCGCATTGAAGACACTTCTTGCCACGCTGTGAACACGACTCTGCGGATTGAACAGACTTTACTTTTGAACAACGTCGAGAATCAAGTCAGGCTGCGGCGCCTCGAGGGGATGATGGCCCGAGTACTCCTTGAAACACAATTTGGGCAGAATATAATGAATCAGACAATTGAAATAATAGGAACCGTAAGTGGTGTTTTCGGCTTTGAGTTCCAAAGCGATTCTCACACATTGAGTGAAGGATAAAACACACACGACTATTGAGTTTCAATATCTTTCGACACAAGCTTTGTGTTTGATTGAAACCCTTCAGAAATTGGTTTTGAACAGTGCTTTGGTTCTTGACACGCCTCTTTGGGATGGCACAAATTTAGTTTTGGCAAAATCTCATCCCCCAAAACATATTCTGCACGAGATTCTCGGGGGCTTGCTCAAAATCAAGGACCACCCTACACAAATATCCTTCACATCCATCGCTCCCATCCTTTACCTCGGCATTCAGCTGGATCATCTTGGAATGAATTCAGAAGCGACCGCATGGGAGCTCATGATAATCCAAATCCTCCGCCGTTTAGCTTCAAGTTACAGGCTCTCTCATGCAGAAATCATACCACAGCTCGCTTCTTCATTGAACAATCTTGCTTGTCATTACCATCACCAGCTGCGATGGGATCTAGCCATAGCGGCCAGCCAACAATCCATTGACTTGTGTCGTTTGTTGTGCGAGATGTCCCAACCTGTCGATCATCGGCCATTATTCACAATGACATTGATTACACATTCATACAACTTGCGTGCGGCCGGCCAGTTAGAGCCCGCCCTTTCCATCGCTCAAGAAGCCAGCTCATTGTGCCGCCCAATAGTCGGGCATATCATTGCTGCCGGTTCAAGTTTATCTTCGCCCTGCTGGACCGATGAAGATAAATGCAAAGTGGTTGCATCTTTCGAAGCTTTATTTGCCCTCGCCAAAGCCCTTTCGTCTGTTAATCAACACCTCAAGGCATATGAAACTTCAAAGGAGGGTTTCCAAATCGTTCTCAGGTTTTCGGAAACCAGACATCCTCCGTCCGGAACATATATCGACTCATTTTTCGATCAAATGTGCCAGGTGGCCGAGGGAGATGGTTTCTCTCTCGACATGCTGGCAGAGAGCGTGATTTTATTGCGTGATCTTGCTCGCACGTACCGAAAAGAATTTTCCTCCCCATTCCTTTCGGTCCTCTGTGCATATCTATATCTTTCTCCACTGCAAAATTCTCCAGATTTCCCCTTTTCATTGAAGAATTTGCGCATCTTTCTGGAACCCAGTTCAAATTTGGCTCCACCGGTACTGAAACCAGGCAGCACACTATACGTAAACGACTTCGAATGTGGTGCCGGTATCATCCAAGATGCCATCCGAACATTTTATGCTCACCCGTGGGCTACTCGAACTGTCTTTCCCTTGATCAAATGCATTTTCATTATGCACTTCGACCAAGCCACTATTGCCCGCCGAGAGGTTACATCATCCTACATGGCAGACAACCTGTGTTCTGATTCTGCCACCCTGGGCTGGACACTCAACCACATCTCGTACGAGATCCTCCCAGCCGTGTCTCCTTCCGAACAGTTGATGCTGCTAGAAATAACGAACAAAATTGTGGGGTACTTCCGAGCAATCTCTAAACGTTCCGAGTCCTCGTCTTTACAATCCGACTGGAGGTTCACAACCGTACTGGCCGATTGTTGCAATGGATTGTGGTTGACCGGGTTGCTTAATGACGCTGTAGCAACAGTCGATGAAGCACTGCAATATCTTCATTCTAGCTCCAACACCAATGATGAAGATCTCATCAACCTACGCCATTGGCTTTTACTTCGGACTTTCATCCTTTGTGACATGGGCCGGATTGACGGGGCAATTGAAGCGGTGCGCGAAGCAAAAAAATTATTTCCAGATTTCAATACCGTAGGTTAGGATTTTATTAGTCTCTCGTAGACAGACGCTTCAACAAATGAGCTCGTGCCTCGCTTGTTAAAGTCTATTGTTTACCACGGGGCTAGTGGCGTTATTACGCAATCGCGGAGTTTTGAATATTAGTGGGTAAATGCTCGAACGCTGGTATTTGGGGCCTTCTATCCCTCCCTTGACCTGAAACCTTCATATAATGCGCGTAGATACCTCATATATAAATTTGTCAATTTTCACCGTCCATTTTGAGGAAGTTTTGAGTATTTTCAGAATGGACGTCGAAATAACACGTGACTGAGTCGCGCTTTTTGCACAACGGATTATTAGCCACATTTTTAAATTCTGAGGAGACAGAAATTGAGGCACAGCTCAGGCAACCCATTTTATGTCAAAATATCATGGAACAAGCAGTTCTGTATGAAAAAGTTCACGCGACTTGAATTCAAACTCCGAGATTGCGTAATAACGGAGCTAGTCGATCGGACCCCCGCGGTAAACACAAGACTAGGATTTTATCTGTTATTATACCATCCAGGTCCGTGTTCTTCGACGCACGGGCCGAAACCAAGAAGCATTCCAGATTCTCAGAAGGGTAGCAGCTGAGGCCAAATATTGGACGAAGGATGGCCAGGGCTTTGATTTACACTTCAACATCTTACTCGGGGAACTTGCAGCTGCTTCGGGGGATATACGACAGCCCACGATTGCCCTCATGCACGCAGAGCGAGCAGTCACAGTTTGCCGGGAAGTCAATGCCGACGATGCGGGAAAATGTGCTCTGCTGCGCGCCCTCACCGTTCTTTCAAACTGTCTGGCCACGGTTGACAGGAAAAACGAAGCTCTTGCAGCTGCCAAAGAGGCCGCATCGATATACAATCTGAGCGCATCGGACATGTGGGGAGATTTTCTTTACACATTCAGAAGACAGGAATTGGGAGCAAACACTTTCCATTCATTCTCTGTCGCTTCGACTGACAACTCTGGGGGAGGTAGAGGACGCTCTTTCGAACTCTGAGAAAGCCACTAAGCTATACCGCGAGTTGGTCTCTTTGGCGCCACGGTATCTCCCAACCCTCGCGAGCAGCTTCCAAAATATGGCTTCGATACTACGCAGCGTTGGGCGTCTCGGTGAATCTGTTACTGCCTGCGACGAAGCCGTCAGCATCATACGGCACGTTGCAAAGGACGAAGTATATTTCCTCGGAACTCTGGCCACGGCTCTGGACCAGCTCGTGGGGTATCTTTCAGAGAACGGAGACATCGAAGGCGCATCGGCAGCAACGACCGAGGGCGCAGAACTCCGGAGAAATATTGCGCTGTTGCCTCCTCAGATGGATCCGCTTTTTTGGTCGGAAATTGATATGGAATGGGAAGACAATGCCGAGGACGAAGATGAGGTTTGGGAAACCGCGACCGAGTCAGATGACGAGTATTATGACCCGTTGGCTGTTGCGACAGACCTCAAAGGTGGAGTTTCCGAAGCCGCGAATGACATCGTATCCTGCTGACAGAATCCGTCGACAGTCCATACTTCGTACTCCGAGTCTACGAAAGCCGAAATCGAACCAAGCGGAGTGGCTAACGCAGTAGAACACAACTCCATCGCTAATTTTGACATTCGGACAAGAGTTTCGCAAGCGGTCGAGTCCGGCCTGTCCGCAATACAAGTTCCAGCTCCGGACGGAGAGCTTAGCATCGCAGGAACATATAAACGCAGAAAGCCCCGCCTTGCAGGTGTCCTAAGCTTCAGCTTAAGCACGTTGCCCATGGATATTCTGTGGTTGATTTTGCTGGGACTATTCGTTATGGTTTTGATAGGGGGTCGTGTATAGAACTTAATGGTTCATGAGTATGTATATTTCGTTGAAATGTGAACAAGAATTTGAAAGCTGCGGCTACCGACGCATGTCACAGTGGTGGCGTTAAAAACCGACATCGAGAATAATACATAAGCGTTGACCTTGAGAGAGAGCAATCAGGAATTGATAGATTCAAGTTGGGGTGTTCACCCACTAACGCACTAGTACGGACGCGTTTCACTTCATTGTCGTGAGACTGGAGTCCACTCAAAGGCAAAGTTGTCATAAATCCCGCAGGGCCTGGACTGCCCGCGAGTCCACATTTACCGATATACATAAGCCTGCAGCACATAGTACAAGGTCAGAGCGCGACCTACCCGTGGATAGGGCGTATCCTCGCGACATTCGCGGTGGTTGAGGAGAAAAAGCAGCAGTGTGGCTGTGCGTGAGATTCGCAAAAATCGGCAGTCCTTCCTTGCAAGACAGATGCAACAAAATGATATTCAAGAAACACATTTATTTACCCTAGGCCTAGTCTACTACCAACCACTTCGCCACGCATTCAACTACAGGTAAGTACTTGACATGGAAACACATAAACTCTACGTAGTACGCTTGCAAAAAATGGAGTCTTCTTTCTTTTGTTCTCAGTTGCCTGTAGTAGTATTCAATCAGCCATTTGTTCTGACAAAAAATAAGAAAAAAACCGCACCTCAACGCGGCGGCGGCCCACTATACCGCCCCCTCCCGGTGTCACGATCATCTCGATATGTCGCGTGCCCTGTAGAGTATGGAGGCGGTGTGCGCGCACGCGGCGGCGGGTAGTCGAGCGGCGCGCGCGGCATCGGCAGATCGCGCATGGGCACCGCGTCGCGCACGTCGCGCACGTCGCGCATGGGCACCGCGTCCCGCACGTCACGCATCGGCACCGCGTCACGGACGTCGCGCAGCGGAGGCGCGTCCCGCATATACACGTCCCGCTCTCTCTCCCGGTCCCGGTCGCGGTGCACGTCGCGCGGGTCGAGGCGCGGGTCCGCGCGCTCGTAATACCCGCTCGCAGGGCTGGGATAGTGCGGCACGGGCAGGGGCAGGGATGGTGGGCGGCGAGGCGACCCGCGCGGGGCGGCCGGCGGTGGCGGACGAACGTCTCTCACATCCCGTATGTCTCTCACGTCGCGTGCGTCCCTCGTATCCCTGACGTCCCGAACGTCGCGCAAGTCCCGCGGCGGAAGGTCGCGCACGTCCCTTACATCGCGCGGGTCCCTTGGTACTGCGTCGCGCGGATCGCGCGGCGGGGGTTCGCGCAGATCCCGTGGATCCCGCACAGGCGCACGGGACGCCGGCGACGACATCGGCGCATCGCGCTCTCTTGCGTGGGCATCCCTCGGTGGGAGCGGAGAAGATATCGGCGCGGCGCGGTCGCGGTCGCGCGGGTCTCTTCCGGAGAGCGGTGGTGCGTCGCGGAGGTCGCGTGGTGCGTCGCGGAGATCGCGCGGGTCGCGAGCAGAGAGCGGCGGGGCGTCACGCAGGTCACGCGGGGCTACATCGCGGACATCTCTCGAGGATAGGGGCGGTGCATCGCGGAGGTCGCGCGGGTCGCGTGCAGAGAGGGGCGGCGCGTCGCGCGGGTCGCGGGCAGAAAGCGGTGGGGCGTCGCGGAGGCCACGCGCAGGCATAGGTACATCTCTCGAGGACAGAGGGGGTGCGTCGCGCAGGTCACGAGAAGAAAGTGGCGGGGCATCACGAAGGTCGCGCGGTGCCGTGTCGCGGACATCGCGAACGTCTCTCGAGGAAAGGGGCGGGGCGTCGCGCAAGTGGCGCGACGGGGGCGGCGTGCTGTCTCTTGGTGCGTCCCTAGCAGAAAGCGGTGCGTCGCGTGGATCCCTGGCAGACAACGGCGGCCCATCGCGCGCAGAAAGTGGTCTCGCATCCCTCGCATCCCTCACCTCCTGCCCTCCACGGAAATACTCCCCCCCATCCGCATACGGATCGTCCGCCCGCGCCCTCTTCGTCGGCGGCCCAGCGTCACTTGCACTCGATCGCACTGGAGTCAAACTGCGCGGCCGCACCCGCGTGCGGTCGTGGTATGGGAGCGTGTTGAACAGCGGCGCCTGCGCGGCGTGCAGGCTCGCGGCCGCGACCGCGCTCACGCCCACCGGGTGCGGGTGCGGGTTGTGCACGTGGTGGACGTGGGGGCGCGGAGGCAGCGGCGCGGGTGGTGGGGGCGTCCGTCGCGCCGCCTCCCAAGTAGCGCTCCGCGGGGCGTAGTCGCTCCCCGGCGGCCAACGCTCATGCGTGGCGGATGCAGATGTCGGGGGTGGGGCGGCATATCGACGCTCGCGCTCGCGCTCGTCCCACTCCGCCCTGCTGCTGGTGCTGTACTCCGCGCGACGCTCGTCGTACGGGGCGGGGTATGGGGCGCTCGCTCTGCTTGCTTGGGGTGGGGGTACCGGAGGAAGGGGGTACGACGCGCGCGCCCGGTTGCGCTCCCTGTCTCTGTCCCTCTCGCGTTCGCGTTCTCTTTCCCGCTCTCTTTCCCTCTCTCTCTCCCGATCGCGTTCTCGTTCCCGGTCTCGTTCCCTCTCCCGCTCGCGGTCTCTTTCTGCCGCAGACAGGGGTGGGAGGGCGCCGCTCGCGACGTAGCGCTCCCTCTCCGTGCTCGCACTTGCAGGATAGCGGTCCCTCTCCGCCGGGAGGTAGCGGTCCCTGTCAGCCGGGGCGTAGCGCTCTCCCGCACCTGTATTGGGGATGTAGCGATCGCCACCCGCGCTTGAAGGGTATCTCTCGCGCTCGCGCTCGTGTTCCGAGACGTACCGGTCCCCCCGCGGCGGCGTCGCGTAGCGCGTGTGCGCGTCGTCGAAGCGGCCATTGTTTGTTCCACTAGTGCCGTTCGTGCCGTTTGCGGCATTCCCATTGGTATTTCCATTGGTGCCAGTGGGGGTGTTGAGAGTCACGGTGGCGGACGTGGCGACGGCAGTGATGGGGGTAGACAGCCGCTCCTCGAGCGAGCGCGGGTTTGGGTGCGGGTTCGCCGGCGGGGTGCTTGAGGCAGATGCGGAGGCGAGGGGAAGAGAAGCAGGAGCCGAACCGGGGTCTGGGCCTTGTCCTTGATTTTGACCTTGATTATGGTTTTGTGTATGGCTTTGATTGTGATTTGCTGCTTGGGAGGGGGGCGGGCTTGCGGGGTGGGCGGTTGCAGCGGCGCCGAGGGGAGCGATCCGGTCCCGGAGGCTTGGCTGGCCTTGTCCTTGCGCGTGTCCGTTGGGGGCAGAAACAGCAGTAGAGGGGAGTGCAGAGTGCGAGGTGCGACGCAGGTCGGGCGGGCGGCGGTCGCGGTCAGCGCCGGGCGAATCGCGTCCCCTTGCGCGGGGGTAGTTTTGGTTTTGGTTCTGCATCTGACTTTGGGGGTGAGCTTGGTTTGGGGTTTGGTCGGTGCGATAAGCAGAGGCGGATGGAATAGAGGCTGACAAGGGCGCGGGGCGGTCCCAAGAGGAGTGCGTATGCGTCAGTGCGGCGGGAGTGGTGGACGAGGCAGAGGCAGGGATGGGTTCGGCGGGGAGTGACTCCTGTGCGGGCTTTGTCTTCGGTTAGAAAGGGGACATAGAAGGAAGAGAAAGACTGGAGATGATAACAGTCGTAGTCGTAGATGATCGCCGACAGCAGGCCGCAGGAAAAAGATCATCTCGCCCACGAAAAAGAACCAAAAAGGCCCACAAAGACCAGTATAAACGCCAAGTAAAACGAAAGGGGGACAAGGTGGCAACCAAATCGATGAAAAAAGGCACACCTGCGCGTTGGGGCCAAGATATATCGCAGCGAGGGCCTGCGGTTGGGGAACGGCGCGGTAAAACTCGTGCTGGCCGGCTTTGATCATGTCTTTGAGGTTCTGAAGGACCTCGAGGTCGCTGGCGGGTGGTTGGGGGGCGTAAAACTGTGTCTGCGTGGGCATGGGCACGTAGAGAAGGTTCTTTTTGTGGTAATGGCCCTGTTTTGCTGCTCTGGGAGTGGGAATGCAAAAAAAAATATGGGTTTGGATGAGTTGAGGACGAGATACACCGAACTGGCGAATCAAGACGGCTCCAAATTGAACGTGTCGCTAGTCGCAGTTTGAGGAACCTGCAACCTGCAATCGCACTCTCCAGATATCGAGAGCCAAGTCAAGGCGATGAGTCGAGAGTTGAGTGAGGGTGAACAAAAGAGACAAGAAAAGTGCCACTGCAAACACGCTGTGTGGCTGTGCATGGCTGTGTCGCCTTATTCGTTATATTCGACCCCTAACCCTTCCTCAAAGATTATCCGCCGAGTCTGGGAATGACTAAGAGTACACCGTTGATGTCACCATCGAACCCTCGACCCCACCTCGCCGCTCTAGCGCATCCTAACGCTGAACGGCGGAGTTCCGGGTGGACCTTCCTTCAAGCTGTCTTGCTGGAAAATCTCAGACGTCCTTCCGGACCGATCGCAGAACACAATCGGCTCTTCTTTAGATACTTGGAGGATGCCTCTCGCCGTTTCCCATCGGGTCCGTCCACGGGAAGCGCCGTCGGTGACTTCAAGTCCGCTTTTCTTCTAGGAATGTTGGACTACGACGAGCCTGAGTTGTGAGGTGCATCGGCGCCGGGAAATCGGCTTCCTCATGTGTAGCCAAGGATCGATGTCATGGCTAACGTGGTGATAATGAACGGGGTATGTTTTAACTGTGCAGCGCGACATACCATCGGCCGAAGCGGAAGACTACTGCATCACGGGGCCCGTTATCCACCGCCTAATCTTGCTCCGAGTGTAACTGTTCTCAGTAAATTCGTTCCTCGGTTACTCGTCGGATGGAATGGTGCCTTTGGAGACCGGTGCATAATCTTCCAGTACTTGGTGGCGTTCAAACAGGTCAGTGAGCGGCTTTTGATAACATGGCGCACCTACAACTGATTTGTCTCTAGTCCGTGGTTTAACAACAAATGCCCGTCGGAGAGGGTCTTGTACGGACTACTGGAATCGCAAAGCCTTTCGTAATTCGCTGTGTTCGAAGTTCTTTTTCGGAGAGGTGCGACAACAAGAGATTCAAGACTGCAGCTTGCACTCTGGGGCAGTTGCCACCCTTTTAATGAGATACTCGCTAATATTTTATTCCCACAAGCACGCAACGAGCACCATAGGTACGCACAAAACTACTCCGGGTACTCATATACCGTTTTGCCGCCTTTAATTCGCTTGAGGGCAGGATGTCGACGTTTTGCCACCGTGAGTCTGGGTTTTAGTTCACGCTTTCTCAGTTCGAATTTATTTACGCCCACGGAATATCACGTCGCAATGTTCGCGCGAGGCGTGTCAAGGCCGCACGCCATGAAGAGTGTAGAATGACGGCGTTATTCTACTCCTTGGACTGGACGCTGGAAAAGTACACGTCGAGCGCGCTGCCGCGGCGAGGTGTAAGACCGTGACAGCGATGCTTTCCCGTCCACGATACCGATGAGTTCGGTGAGAATCCGCGACGTCGAATGTTTGCACAGCGTCCTCCTGATCTCGTTGTGCACATTCCACACTGCCCCGCAAACACAAACCCGCAGCAAGTCAAACCCTTGCTAGACGCCTCCACAGCAATCGAGTTTTTTCTGGAATCCTTCAGCAAGCTCGCCTAATGAACCACATCAATTCCAGCAACTTCTGCTGGGTCAATCTAAAACGGGACGCATGTCATCTGCTACGTAATTTGATTGAGCGTGTGTCCATGGATATTGCGTCTCTGAGGCTGGTGTCGTTGTATTCGTCAAGGGTGAGGTTTACTCAAAAAGTACCCATCTCTCAACGGCACCGAGGGTAAGTAGTGCTTCCAAGCCATCCTTCGAATTCACTGCCGCACACCAGTATTAGGTCAATCTATTTCCTTGGTGTTTCAAATGAATCTGAAGATGTTGATATGATGTTCGGGAAGCACTGCCTAAAAACCACGTCAGAGACTGCGCTGTATCCACCTACTTGCTCTTCCTGTGTGCTCTCCACCATGGCAGACCCAATAACTGTTACCACCACACTGATCACACTCGTGACTTTCATTAAGGACCTCATCGAAATCGGCCAGAGCATCAAGCAATCAATTGAGAAGGTACCATACCATACTATATGCTAGCATCTCTGGAGCTCAATATTCAGGTTGGCGAGAATCGCCGGCATATCCGCGAGCTCACAGATGATATTCTTCGCACCCTTGCCGGCATTGCTGACATCGGCCGGGAACACGAGGATACATTATATTCACCTGTGTTGTTAAGCGCCCTGGGAAATCTCAAGATGTAAGTCATTCTTGCCACAGGTTGACCATTCAGACACTCTTCTTATGCTCACCTTCTCAGAGACATGATATATGTTCTCTCAATATGCTGCCAGAACACTCCTGTTGAGCGTGTCCATCAAGGTTTCCGATTTCACATCAAAGCCTGGATGAACCGTGACAGTGTGGAAAAAGAAATCCGGCGGTTGAAGGAACATGTTAATAAATGCTACCTCCAATTCACTGTGAGACTAACCAGCCACTCTTGTTCACATCCTGACTAATTCTCAGACCCTCTCTGCTGCTCGGACTGAACATACATCTGTTCAAATTGCACATACAGCCTTACGTCTTGAACAAAGCTTGGTTGTGAATAATGTTGAAAACCAAGTCAGACTGAGGCGTCTCGAAGGGATGATGGCCCAATTACTGCTGGAGACACAATTTGGGCAGCATGTAGTAAACCAAACTATTGAAATCATAGCTTCTGTAAGGTGTCATCAGCTTTAGTTTAGAGCGCAATTCTAACATTTGCTGGAGGATACAACACACAAAACTCTGGAGTTTCAGTATCTTTCAACACAAACTTTGCGCTTGATCAATTCCTTTCAGCAGCTTTTTACGAACAGCACTTTGGTTGTTGACACACCTCTTTGGGATGGTACAAACTTGGTCCTTTCAAACTTCAATTCCCCTAAAGATGTGCTCTACAAAATTCTTGGGCTCTTGCAAAAGCTCAAGGACTACCCCACAAAAATACATTTCACATCCATCAAAGACATCCTTGACCTAAGCATCCAGCTAGATCATCTGGAAATGAGTGGAGAAGCAACAGCCTGCGAGCTAATGGTGATTCAGGTCCTTCACCGTTTCCACAGGCTAGCTCCTGCAGAAATTATCCCTCATATTACTCTTTCATCAAGGTGCCTCTCAGAGAGATACCAGTATCAGCTGAAATGGGACCTTGCTATGGAGACAAGCCAACAATCCCTCAATTTGTGTTCATTGATGGGCCAGATTTTCCCAGGTGCAGATCATGGGCCACTATTCTCAAGGACATTGATGACACATTCAAAAAACTTATATGAGAATGGTCAACTGGAGATTTCTCTGTCCATTGCTCAAGAAGCTGTTGTGGTATGCCGCCGAATGGTTGGGCAAATTATTGACAACCATTTGGGGTCTTATTCATTGACCAAAGAAGATAAATACAAAGTGGTCACATCTTCTGAAGCTCTATCCACCCTTGCCAATACTCTTTCATCTGTTGACCAAAACCTCGAGGCCTACAAGGCTTGGAGGGAGGGGTTCCAGACACTTCTGAGGTTCTCCAAAGCCAGACATCCTCCATCTGTAGCAGATGTTGACTCCTTTCTCCATCAAATGTGCAAATTAGCGGAAGAAGATGGTCTCTCTCTCAGCATGCTGGGGGACATCATGGTTTTATTCTGTGATCTTGCCTGCATATACCCAAAAAGAATTTCATCCCCATTTCTCAAGCTGCTCTATGCATATGTGTATTTCTGCCAGCAGGGGGACTCTCCAAAATTCGGCTCTTCACTGAAGAATCTGCATATCTTTCTAGAACCCAATTCAGATTCTTCTCCACCGGTGCTGGACACATCTAGCAATTTCAGGCTGAATATCAATATTGTTGGGGGTGCCATCTGTGCATTTTATGTTCATCCTTGGAACACTTGGCCTTTCTCTCCTTTGATCAGATGGATCTTCATTGCACACTTTGAACCAGCTAGTGCTACCCTTCAAAATGTCATATCACTCTACATGTCACACAACCCTTCTTTGATTTCACACAACCTGGAGTGGGCACTTCCCCACATCTTGGACCATATCCTTGTTGTTCCACATGTCAAACAATTGGTGCTACTAGAAACAATGAAAAAAATTGTTGGGCACTGTCGGGGAATCACCAAATCTTCAGACAGTATGAGTGAAAAGAGAAAGTTTTGCATTGTCCTATCACACTCTTTCTGGTGTTTCTGGGTTGTGGGACATCTCAATGATGCAGCAGCAGTATCTGAAGAAGGAATTAAATGGCTCAGGTCGCACTCAAACCCAAGACATGATGAAGACACTGAGAATCTACGCTACTGGCTTTCAATTCAGACCTTTGTTTTTTATGATATGGGCCAGATGTCTGATGCAATCAAGTCAGCACAGCAGGCCAAAACAGTGTTTCCAGATTTTAATGTGATGGTTAGCAGGAGAGACTGTCTGTGGTATTGTACCATCCAGACCCGTATTCTTCGACGCATGGGGCAAAACCAAAAGGCACTTCAAATGCTCAGAAAGGTAGCAGCAGAAGCTAAATACTGGGAAAAGGATGGGCAGACCTTTGACTGGGAATTCCACATCCTGCTGGGGGAACTTGCAGCTGTTTGGGGAGAAATTGGACAGCTTGGGAATGCTGTTGCGCATGCAGAACAAGCAGTCATGGCATGCCAAAAAGATGTGCATAGGGATGATGCATACAAACAAAGATGTGCTCTCACACATGCTTTGACCACTTTTTCGAATTGCCTGGCTGCAATTGGCAAAAACAATGAAGCCCTTGCAGCTGCAAAAATGGCAGCATCAACATATACTCTGAATGAAGCACATATGTGGGGTGATATTGTCTACTTGCTCAGAAGACAAGAATTGGGAGCCAATGCCTTACATTCACTGTCACTTAGATTGGTGACTCTTGGGCAGCTGAAGGAAGCAATTTTGAATGCTGAGAAAGCCACAGTGTTGTATCGTGAGTTAGTCTCACTGGCACCACAGCATCTTCCATCCCTAGCAAGCAGTCTCCAAAGTCTTGCTTCAATACTGTGGAATGTAGGCTACCGTGATGAAGCCATTGCCACCTGTAGTGAAGCTGTCAGCATCATGCATAATGTTGCAGACAATGAGCCATATTTTCTCAAAGCTCTAACTACAGCCCTGGACCAGCTTGTGGAGTACCTCTGGAAGCAAGGAGATATTGACAGTGCATCTGCCACAACTGCTGAGTACATAGAGATCCAGAGAAAGATCAAGTGTTTACCTCCCCATACAGATTTGATATTTTTTTTGGAGACAGAGATGGAGTGGGACAACAAGGATGAGACTTGGGAAACTGTGATAGATTCAGAAGTCAAGTCCCATGACCCAGCAACAGATATTGAGGTGATAACCTCAGAAGCCCCGACCACCATTGTCTCTCTGGAGCTCCCATCAACTGAAGTCTGCATTGAATCTAGGGATACTCATTTCCAGCGCAGCAAGCTTTCAATCACAACAGAAGAGACTGTGATCCCTTCAGTTACAGCACAACACAAGGATAATACCACAGACACATTTAACCAGACACCCCACCTCACCAAAATCCTCAGCACCCCGCTTGAAGTGAATCTCAAATTGAGTAGCACACCCATGGAGATTCTGTGGTGGATGTTGCTTGGAATCTTGAGTGTCTTTGTTGTAATTTTGAGTGTCTTGTCTGCTGTCTTATGGAGTCATGTACAATGAGCCACTGTATATATTTATTCAAGGTACATACATTTAAATAAATGAAAAAACACACTCTTGGAGGGGACTACAGCTGGTGGTAGCACCAGTTGTTCTATAAATTCACCATTAACCATTCAATCACAAGAGAAGAAACAAAAAGATGAGAGGAGTTCTTGCCTGCATCTCACAGCCATGTATGATCTGAGTTAGCATTAAATAAGATGGCAAGGTTGTCAGCAGTGATATTGATACACTGATTCTGGTCAAATGTTGCATATTACACTTTTTGTCTGTTCATTGACAGCACCTTCACTGTCAGCAAGGTGTTGTACTGACAATAATCATTCTAAATTGCAGATTTTAATTATTATCAGAGGAGCTAGTTTCTTTAACCAGACTTGTGCTGAGCAATTAAGAAGACAGTCGTTCTCAGGCTCTACAACCACAACATTCTCTGATTTGTTCTTCAATGCCTTGGGATACAGCCTTGATTCTTTGCTCTGTGGATCCAGACCACATAGTACCAATCAATGTGCAGGTCTAACAATTGGACAATAGCTTATATTTGCCCATTGGAGTTGACCTGTTGCTCACTCCCTGGACCTGAATAACTCATTTCTCCCAACTTTCAGCCAAGGACAGATACATGAATAAAGTAAAGATTCCAATAAACCTGCATTCAGACTTTCACCCATAAAAAAGAGAGATGTAGAAAAGAAAGTTGAAACAACCTATTTCCAGCTCCACATGACGGCAAATAAAACCCTAAGGAGGATTCACCACAGGGTGTGCTGTTTGGTTTTTCTTGACCTCAGGGAGGTCCACAAGGCACCCCTTTGGAGAGTTGACTTTCTTAGGAGTACACTGGTTGAACATTTCAAGTTTTTCACTGGAAATATTGGTGAAAAACCTCCTTCATTTTTCACCCATCTTTCACCGAAAAAAGAGGTGAAAAATTCAAGCTTTTTTCACTACTTTTGTGACTGGAAACCAAGGTGTAAAATTTGAAATAAAGTTGGTGATTTTATTTGCAAGAGGAACAGCCGTAATTCATGCACGTTCACACCTGAAAATGATGGTGAAAAATTCAAAACTTTGTTCACAACAATTTTCGCCAAAAAAACCACAATAAAATGTGTGAGTAATGTTAGGTGAAAATTCGTGTAAAACTTGAAACCCAGGATCTAGGTTTTCAATCCTTTCTCACCATCTTTTTTTCCACTTTTTCACTGGAAAATGAGGTGAAAAAGCTACCTTATTTTTTTCACATTTTTCAGTGTAAATACAAGTGAAAATCTCAAAATATTTTCCTGGTATTTCCCGCCAGCAATCAAGGTGAAAAATGTGAAATAGGGTTCAAGACTTTTTTTCCGACATTTTCAGAGAAAAAGCACAGAAAACTGCTTTTGAATTGGTCACTGGAAGATACAGAGAGTTTTCAAAGAAAAATTTGGGTGTAAAAGGGCTACCGGAGTGCTGAAGACTTTGAGGCTAAGATGGTGTAAAATTCCAAACATCTACACCAGGTAGTTGAGGCTTTTAATCCACGAAGCCCTGAGCCAAGCCAAAACACCTGTCAGCTACTTCAAAGTCTCATGGATATAATATCTGTGGCCAAACTGAGCCAAAATCACAACTTTTCCTCCCCAGCGAGGCAAGAGTGGCATGGATTTCTGGTCTGTGACCTGTTTCACACTCACACGGATCCACCAAGCCTTGAGCCAAGCCAAAACACCCATCAGCTACTTCAAAGTCCCATGGATATAATATCTGTGGCCAAACTGAGCCAAAATCACAACTTTTCCTCCCCAGCGAGGCAAGAGTGGCATGGATTTCTGGTCTGTGACCTGTTTCACACTCACACGGATCCACCAAGCCTTGAGCCAAGCCAAAACACCCAGCAGCCTCTTCAAAGTCTCACGGATATAATATCTGTGGTCAAACTGAGCCAAAATCATTACTTTTGCGGGCATTTCCTCTCTGGCAAGGCAAGAGTGGCATGGATTTCTGGTCTGTGACTTGTTTCACACTCACACGGATCCACCAAGCCTTGAGCCAAGCCACATCATCTGTCAGCCTCTTCAAAGTCCCATGGATATAATATCTGTGGTCAAACTGAGCCAACATCATGACTTTTGTGGGCATTTCCTCTCCGCCAGGGCAATGGGACCATGGATTTTGGGTCTGTGACTTGTTTCACACTCACATGGATCCACCAAGCCTTGAGCCAAGCCACAACATCTGTCAGCCTCTTCAAAGTCCCACAGATATAATATCCATGGTCAAACTGAGCCAAAATCATTACTTTTCCTCTCCGGCGAGGCAAGAGTGGCATGGATTTCTGGTCTGTGACCTGTTTCACACTCACACAGATCCACCAAGCCTTGAGCCAAGCCAAAACACCCATCAGCCTCTTCAAAGTCCCACGGATATAATATCTGTGGTCAAACTGAGCCAAAATCACGACGTTTGTGGGCATTTCCTCTCTGGTGATGCAACGGGGGGCACGGATTTCTGGATCCGTGTGAGTGTGAAACATGTCACAGACCAGAAATTCATGCCACTCTTGCCTCGCCGGAGAGGAAATGCCCGCAAAAGTCATGATTTTGGCTCAGTTTGACCACGGATATTATATCCGTGGGACTTTGAAGAGGCTGATGGGTGTTTTGGCCTGGCTCAAGGCTTGGTGGATCTGTGTGAGTGTGAAACAGGTCAAAGACCAGAAATCCATGCCACTCTTGCCTCGCCGGAGAGGAAATGCCCGCAAAAGTCATGATTTTGGCTCAGTTTGACCACGGATATTATATCTGTGGGACTTTGAAGAGGCTGATGGGTGTTTTGGCTTGGCTCAAGGCTGGATGGATCCGTGTGAGTGTGAAACTAGTCACAGACCAGAAATCCATGCCCCCGTTGCACTGGCGGAGAGGAAATGCCCACAAAGTCATGATTTTGGCTCAGTTTGGCTATGGATATTATATCCGTGGGACTTTAAAGAGACTGATGGGTGCTTTGGCTTGGCTCAAGGCTTGGTGGATCCGTGTGAGTGTGACACAAGTCATAGACCAAAAATCCTTGCCACTGTGGCCTTGCCAGAGAGGAAATGCCCGCAAAAGTCAAGATTTTGGCTCAGTTTGACCATGGATATTATATCTGTGGGACTTTGAAGAGGCTGACAGATGTTGTGGCTTGGCTCAAGGCTTGGTGGATCCATGTGAGTGTGAAACAAGTCACAGACCCAAAATCCATGGTCCCATTGCCCTGGCGGAGAGGAAATGCCCACAAAAGTCATGATGTTGGCTCAGTTTGACCACAGATATTATATCCATGGGACTTTGAAGAGGCTGACAGATGATGTGGCTTGGCTCAAGGCTTGGTGGATCCGTGTGAGTGTGAAACAAGTCACAGACCAGAAATCCATGCCACTCTTGCCTTGCCAGAGAGGAAATGCCCGCAAAAGTAATGATTTTGGCTCAGTTTGACCACAGATATTATATCCGTGAGACTTTGAAGAGGCTGCTGGGTGTTTTGGCTTGGCTCAAGGCTTGGTGGATCCGTGTGAGTGTGAAACAGGTCACAGACCAGAAATCCATGCCACTCTTGCCTCGCTGGGGAGGAAAAGTTGTGATTTTGGCTCAGTTTGGCCACAGATATTATATCCATGGGACTTTGAAGTAGCTGATGGGTGTTTTGGCTTGGCTCAAGGCTTGGTGGATCCGTGTGAGTGTGAAACAGGTCACAGACCAGAAATCCATGCCACTCTTGCCTCGCTGGGGAGGAAGAGTTGTGATTTTGGCTCAGTTTGGCCACAGATATTATATCCATGAGACTTTGAAGTAGCTGACAGGTGTTTTGGCTTGGCTCAGGGCTTCGTGGATTAAAAGCCTCAACTACCTGGTGTAGATGTTTGGAATTTTACACCATCTTAGCCTCAAAGTCTTCAGCACTCCGGTAGCCCTTTTACACCCAAATTTTTCTTTGAAAACTCTCTGTATCTTCCAGTGACCAATTCAAAAGCAGTTTTCTGTGCTTTTTCTCTGAAAATGTCGGAAAAAAAGTCTTGAACCCTATTTCACATTTTTCACCTTGATTGCTGGCGGGAAATACCAGGAAAATATTTTGAGATTTTCACTTGTATTTACACTGAAAAATGTGAAAAAAATAAGGTAGCTTTTCACCTCATTTTCCAGTGAAAAAGTGGAAAAAAAGATGGTGAGAAAGGATTGAAAACCTAGATCCTGGGTTTCAAGTTTTACACGAATTTTCACCTAACATTACTCACACATTTTATTGTGGTTTTTTTGGCGAAAATTGTTGTGAACAAAGTTTTGAATTTTTCACCATCATTTTCAGGTGTGAACGTGCATGAATTACGGCTGTTCCTCTTGCAAATAAAATCACCAACTTTATTTCAAATTTTACACCTTGGTTTCCAGTCACAAAAGTAGTGAAAAAAGCTTGAATTTTTCACCTCTTTTTTCGGTGAAAGATGGGTGAAAAATGAAGGAGGTTTTTCACCAATATTTCCAGTGAAAAACTTGAAATGTTCAACCAGTGGTATGTTCTTCAATTGAGGATGCAGCAGACACCAAGTTTACTGGCACTAGTGTCAGCACAGCGGCTCGTCGGGTTATTATACGACTGAGGCGGTTGAGCGACAATATAGGATTCAAGTTGTGGTCGGGTTAATGCGACGGGGGGAGCAACTGGAGAGTAGACAAGGATAGTATAAGGCACTGTCTAGGGTACAGGGCCTATATATACTAGACGATCGTAACTGCCAAGTAACGGAAAGGGGGTTTCCAGGGATAAATGAGACGGGTAGGGGTTGAGGGAAAACCAATCGTAGCAATACAATCGGGTTTTAAGGGTTAATGCGGAATAAATGAAATAACCCGGAATCATGACAGCTAGCACCTGTGATTCTAGTTTGCTGTCTGTTTAATTATAACTGTCAGACTCTGGAACAGGGATCAAAATTTGACCTCACCCTGGTGGAGGTTGAACCCACACCGGAAATTTTATCACATGTGATGTCACACAATGTCACACACTGGGGGAAAGGCTTCTCCCAGACCCCCTCCTCCTCACTGGTGCTACTCTTTCTGCTGGTGCTGGGCCCTTTTGCTTGTGCTACCTTTCTGCTGGTGCTGGCCCTTTCCTGCTGGCGCAGGGGCCTTTTTCTGTACCTGTGTGATTTAATTTAATATTTTTCATGGTTTTTTATGAGTTTTTGGGGAACTCTTTTGGGCACCAGCCCGGATGGCTGGAGTTTTCCACCCCAGACCCCGACCGCTGGCATGGGGCCTTTGTGCTCGCCACTGGGCCCACTGCATGGTGCTAAAAAGAAGACCGTTGTGCAAAACATAAAATATACATTGGAAACAATGTTAGCCAATCACCAAGGCCAACATTTAAGGTTTGTTGAAATATTGCTGCTGTACAGTGCCGGAATTGTCACACATCACACATGTCACACTTTTCCGGTGTGAGTTCGAATTCCCACCCTGGTCTGTCAGTGTTAGATCCAGGGAAATTAGGATCATTGCAGAGTCAGCAACTGTGCTGTCTGTGATACCGCTTTATGCTATAAACATTTGGAACAAGTTGAACAACTCACATCTTCCAACTTTTCGGTCAAGGATAGGTACTTAAACAAAGAAAAACATTCCAATAAAGCTGCATACAGACTTGTACATATATAAGAGATAGGCAGCCTATTTCCAGCTCCACACAAGAGCAAATAGAATTCCAAGGCGTATACACCACAGATTGATCTTTACTTCCAGCCTGAGAGGGGTCATGAGGAAATCTGCGAGGGACCTCTTTGTCGGATTCACTGGCTCTGAGATATCCTCTATGCTCAGGTGTACAACCAGGGACAATGCAGACCCAATGGACACTGGAACTTGTGAAGTCACCTCACTGTCTGCTTGACTATCAGATTCTGCAGTGTGAAAGGATGTTCCACTCATACCCTGGGTGTCTGGAGAAATGAGGATTGCTGTGGTTTCAGAGACAACTGCTGCCGCTGGACTGCCTGTGGCACCTCTTTCTGTGAGAGCAAGGAAAACAGTATCCTCTCCTCTGGTTCATAGCTCTCATTCTCTGGCTCCTGCACAACTTTCTCAAAAAGGAAATCTGGCTGGGGAGGCAAAAGCCCAATTTTCTCCTGAACCTCCTTGCACTCCACAGTTGTGGCAGATACACTGTTGTTATCTCCTACATTTGAGAGGTAGACTGCCAGCTGGATCAAACCTGCAGCCAGGTCTGGCAGGAAATATGCCTCGCTCTCTGCAACCTGCCGCATGATGGTGACTGCTTCTTTACAGGCTGAAATGGCCTCCTCTTGGCGGCATATATTCCAGAATATCAAAGCTTGATTTTGGAGGCTGCTTGCAAGGGATGGCAGATTTCCTGGTGTGAGTGAGATCAACTCACAAAACAACTTGGTTGCTTTCTCAGAGTTTGAAAGGGCTTCTTCTAGCTGCCCAAGAGTTGCCAATCGAAGTGACAGTGAAAGGAACACTTTTGCTCCCAGGAATTGCCTTCTAAATGGGTCAACAATATCTGCCCACATATGTGAGGCATTCAGATTGTATATTGATGCAGCTTCTCTGACAATGAAAAGAGCCTCAGTGTTCCTTCCAACTGCAGCTAGGCAATTTGAAAGTGTGGTGAGAGAGTGCACAAGAGCAAACTTTTGGTTCTCAACATTTGCCATATCTTTTTGGCAAGCTAAAACTGCTTTTTCTGCATCTTTGACAGCTTTCCCTAGTTGTCCTATGTGACCCCAGACAGTTGCAAACTCTGTGAGGAGAATGTGCCACATCAGTTCATGATTTTCTTTTTCAGCTTCAAGAATTGGAATTAGCCTTTGCAACATTTGTAGTGCTTCTTGATGTTTTGCTGTGCGCTGGAGAATGTGTGTCTGGATCATACAGAAAGCTGGATAATAGTCTTCCATCTGTTCCAAATCTGGATACACTGTTTTTGCTTTGTGCATTGCCTGGATTGCCTGGTCAATCCGACCCATGTCAAAAAAGACAATGGTTCGAAACACATGCCAGTAGCAGAGTTCATGCAGGTCACTATTATCCCCATCATCTGTGTTCAATGCTGGCCTAAGGTATTTGAGTGCTTCATCAGATACCACTAGTGCATCATCAAGCAACCCGGCCAACCATAAACCCCAGAAATGGTGTGATAGAGTAATGCTGAAGCTCCTTGCTTCGCTGGCAGTTTCTGAAACTTTAATGATTTCCCAGAAATGGCCAACAATGTCTGCCATTCTGGCTAGCAAAACTGCCTGTTTGGGATGAGGGACAACTGGGAGGATATCAAATGAGATGTGTTGAAGTGCCCAGTTCAAGTTAACTGTAGTAGAATCTGAGTATGGGTTCTGTGTCATGAAGGATATAACCTCTTGAAGGGTGGTAGCAGCTTGGTCAAAGTACCCAATAAAGATCCCTTTGATCAAGGGAGAAAAGGCCCAGGCCCAAGGACTTGAATAAAATGCCCAGATAGAATCTTTAATGATACTGCCCTCCTGGTCTATGTTCAGTCTGAAATGACTGGGCATTTTCAGCACCGGTATGGGTGATTTTGAGTTGGGTTCCAGAAAGATGTGTAAATTCTTCAGCGAAGAGCTAGGTTCTGGAGAATTACTCTCCTGCCGAAGATAGACATATGCATAGAGAAGTCGGAGGAATTGCAAGGAGAATTCTCCAGGGTATATCTGGGCAAAATCACAGAATGAAATCATGCAGTCTGCAAGCATGGTGAGAGAAAACTCCTCTGCCTCTGCCAGCTTGCACATTTGATCCAGAAATCCATCAATATCTGTTCCAGATGGACAATGTCTTGTTCCTGAAGACCTCAGAACAGTCTGGAAGCCCTCCCTCCTGGCTTCATATGCCTCGATATGCCAGCCCATTGATGAAAGAGCCCGAGCAAGGGTAAAAAATGCATCATGTGATCGGACTGCCTTGTATTTATCCTTCTCAGTCCAGCAACATAATCCTGAACCGGCTTCAATGAGTTGGCCCACCATCAGGCGGCATGCTGCAACCGCTTCTTGAGCAATGCCAAGAGCAAGCTCCAGCTGGCCAGTTGCATGCAAGTTTAGTGAGTGTGTGATTAATATTGTTGCAAGTAGTGGCTGGTAGTCCACATCTGGGGAAATCTCGCACAACAAATGACACATGTCAACAGATTGTTGGCTATTTTTTGTGGCCAGATCCCACTGCAGCTGTCTTTGATATTGCCGTGAGAGGTTCTCCAATGAATTTGCGAGCAACCACAAAACTCCTGCATTAACACTGCCAGGTGGCACCCGGTGAAGGACATGTGTTGTCATGAGATGCCAGGCTGTTGCCTCCGAGCTCATTTCTAAAGCTGCCAAGGGCTCCCCAACATTGAGGATGCCTTGAATGGATGTGAACAATATTTCTGCAGGACAGTCATTGATTTTGAGCACCAGCAAAAGAATGTTGTGGAGGATATGCTTGGGTGACACAGAATTTATGAATATCAAGTTCCAAGCTGGAGCTAGATGAGATGTGTTGAGGACCAAATTTCCATTTGCCCCCAATTGTTGAAGGTGATCAGCCAAAACCAAAGCTTGTGTCGAAAGATACTGAAACTCAAGAGTTTTGTGTGTTGTATCCTTCAATCCATGTGAGAATCACTTTGGAACTCAAGCCTGAAAACACCACTTACTGATGCTATTATTTCAATCGTTTGATTCATTATATTCTGCCCGAATTGTGTCTCAAGGAGTACTCAGGCCATCATCCCCTCAAGGCGTCGGAGTCTAACTTGATTCTCAACATTGTTTATAATTAATGTTTATTCAACCCGCAGACTTGTATCCACAGCGCGAGATGATGTATCTTCAATACGTGCAGTGGTCATCTCAATTCTGGCTGTTGAGAACACCTAATGTGGGTAAGCACATATATTCCGTGTCGGATGCCTCAGGGATTCTCACCATAAAATTGGAGTAGCATTGGTCCACATGTTCCTTCAGACGTTTGATCTCAGCCTCGATATCATCACGCTTCATCCAGACTTTAATTTGGGATCTGAAACCCTGCAGACCAGGGCTGCATTCCGTGGGAGAAATCTTCCGGCATATTGAAAGAACATAGAACATATCTCTAAGGTCAAGATTGGCTAAAAATCCACGGTCATGGAGAATAAGGCTTACTCTTTCAGACTGCCCAGGGCGTTTATGTCGGAAAAATCCTGAATTGCACGTAACGACTTCGATATGTTGTGTGACGTCGCAAGGTCATTGGGATTTGAGCGGCTTGCAGCACACAGGTCAGGTTCTTGAAAGAAGTCCCAAGGCACCCCCCGACTCTCAAGATGTCCCAAGGTTCTGTTTACCAAATGGTCTTTGGACACATCTCAAGGTGTCCAAAGCCGCATTTGGATTTCTCAAGGCACTACTGGGCATACTACGATATCTGGTATTGAATGCGGCATACAATAGTAGGAATCCAAGAAAAAATATATTCATGAAACACCTAGGTATGGGTACAGTTGAAACACACACTACAGCCCATGGTGGTGCAGAGATACAGTGCAGAGGGAGCCATTAGCATGGATATAGCGGGAGCACCATCTGCCCTAGTCTAACGGGCGGCGGGGCATGTGAAGGGGAAGCGGGGGTACGTACCTGTATTCATCACTCTCCGTAACATTCCAACGTGCACTTTGCTTTTAGGTCGGTAGGAGATCAATGGTGAAGAGGTGACGGACATACCTTATCACATTCGACGGAATTCCGCAGGATCGTGGAGTACTGGCACGAGACATCAGCAATGAAGATGGAAGTGAGAGTATAGTGGTCGCTTACCGCGGTGTTGGGGAGGGCGCCGGCATCGGGAAGAGGGTGTAGGGAGGTGGTGGAACGAAAGCAAGAGAGGTGGAGTCACACAGTCACAGGCTGCGGATTGATATACGCATGGCCAAAGCATGACGTCAGTCACTCCACCTCGCCGCTCCACAGCTCCTTCAAGACCACTCGTTGCAACTCTAACTCACGTCCCCTTGCAATGCCTCCTCGGAACCTCACTCGTCATACAGACTCCGACTCTGAACCGGAGCGGGAAGCTTCCCGACTGGACCATGCCCACTCATTCTCTTCGAACTCGTCCGAACGATCTCTGCCCACCACACCCCCAACCGAGCGTCTGCCTCTTTCGTCACTCTCAAATACTACTTTGGCCACGGAGCCTGGTGCACTGCACTCCCTCGACAGATGTCTCCAAGCCATTGAAGGAAGTCTTGCCGAGATAAAGAGGGAGCTCCATGTTCAGAGTGCGTATTACTGCTTGGGAGTATATAGCTCGCTATCACCCATCTCATTCAGTTCGATTGGAGCAAGAGATCAAGGTGGGTGTACAGTCGGCATTTTTTCTTTGATCCTCCTCATTTTCTCCTAGATAGAGGCATGCAAAGTCGTTTACATTGACTACCAGTCCACGGTGGACTGGAGAAGTGCCTGCGATATTTTGCGATGCAACCCGAAGTTCCACAACGCTCCTCGATTTGACTCTGTGTCATGTGATATACAACACGGACGATGACCCACTCGCAATGGGACAAGTTCAATTCATGTTTCGTGCTCATCTCCCGAGCGGCGCCAAGCTCAACCTGGCTATGATCCGACCATTCCGCAAGACTTCCTGGCATCCAAAGACGCACACCGACTGCCCAATTCGAGAGCAAGTCCCGGCGCAGTCCTCCATCTTCATCGTGCTCGAACACATTGTACGTGGTGTCTTGCTGTGCCCGATTTTCGGTGGGAGACAGGATATGCATTATGTGATTGATTGTATTGACGAGGACATGTATCTGCGTCTACATAATATTGATTAAATGTCGCTGTAGAAAAATCCACCAAGATGTTGTCTCAACCCCTGGGTGCCTTGGGGATCCTTGCGAGCCGTAGCTCACCTTCCGACAGCTTGTGAGTGCTTGGAAGCCCTGGCTGCGTGCCCTGCAACCGCTGTCAAGCCGTCTCAAGGTCGCAAGCTGACTCGAGCCGTTGCAAGCAATTCAGCATTTTTCCGACATAACAGCGGAGGTGGTGCGAATTTATCTTCATGCCCCCGAGAAAGAATAGCGAGGTCGGCAAGGGTATGAAGGATGTGATTCGTGAGATTGCGGATACGCCGTCGATTTTCGGTGACCTGCGCTAACTTCAGCCACGCTCGGAGCGGAGATAATGACCTCCCCTACCTTTTCTATCAATTCCTTGATGCTCTGGCCTAAGTCGATGAGGTCCTTGATGAAAGTCGCAAGCGTGATGATGGTCGTGGTGTCAGTTATGGGGTCCAGCATGCTTGGAGACAGGGAGAGAGAAGCGAATGGTGGAGGTAACTGAGAAACAGCTCTGGCGCCTCTCTAAATCGATGTTAAAAACAGTAACCACAGCTTTAATTTTGACGGTCGAAAGAATATCAGAGCTCATGAGGACAGCACTGTCATCGCTTCTTGAACATATCAGGGACAGCTTTGCAATATCCCATGAGCAACACCAGTATAGCATAGCATCCACGAGAGAGGACGATGTGCAGGCGCTTAGACTCGGAATGCCTAGCAATGAAAGTAACTGTGGATGGTATTTCGTGCGGAAGCAAGTGTATGGTTACCCGGGATCACAAGCTTCCCCGTGTTGCATCTGTTAGTCGCGACAGCGTAGCGACTTCTATGTATCCAAAAAGCTATGTACCCAAAATAAGACACAGAGATCATATCGCCCACCCACGAGCCAGAAGAGAAGAGAAGAGCCGTAAGCATGCAAATGTAGTCGCGTCGGCTCATCGCTCTCCTAATGAGTCCAGCCGCTGCACTTGGAAGGAAAACTCAAACACCCCGAATTAATTAAGACCGCCCTGAATATTAGAAGAGCTAGAGCCTCGAGAACTCTGGCCTGGAGGGAGAGAAGTGGAAGAACGTGGAAGTCGCAGGAACCGAACCTTGACCGAGCCGATTGTACGATGTGGCAGTTCGACATTTTCAAAGCTCGAAGTAGCGCTTAAGAGGGGAAAGTTGAACGGCGGTGTATTTGCTGTATACATGGGAGAGCAGTGGAAGGTATCGCCGACTTAGAGAAACACGCGCAAATAACATCTTCCATTTCCGCCTCTTCGTCGTTCCCTCTCCACACCCTAGAATTCCTTTATGCCCTCCCTCGCACCTTAATAAACCAATAATCGCGGTCCCAGTATCTATTTAATCCATGGACTCTGCAGACGACGGGCCAGAGGGACTTGAGCAACACTGGCAGTGGAGTCTTGCACTCCGGGTCATGAAACCAGCGGAAGGCAGCGGGAATTTGACTCGAGCTTACAGCGGCTCGTAGGGCCTTCCAAATTCCCACACCTACAAAAGATAGTCGACGTCGGACATCGCTGGGTAACTCAGCTGGTCCCCGAACGTGCCGACTTGCCCACAGCCCAGTGCCCTCGTATCCTCCACTGGCTCCCTGTCGCATATTGGGGTATACCTACCCCGGCGTTCAGTCTACCGGCGGGTCAGAATATTCGGCTTGAATAACGTGGCACCCTACATTCAAATTTCACTCAGCGCCCTTCATTCTCATCCTCTGGTGCCCTTGTCCCATCCCTGTTTCCCTCTATCACAACACGCAACATGCAACCTTGGATCACAATATTCTCGCCCGCGCGCGGGGTCAATCGCAAGACCGTTAAATTAATAAAGAAACACCGCGTAGAGTCGACAACTGACTTCCCGGTGATTCCGAAGGCGCGCAGCTCCGTCTGCGGCCAGCGTCCAAGGGTCGATGGGACAAATGTATGATCTGGATGGTCCGCGTCGGCTGCGTCGACAAAGCTTCCATCCACGGCCAGCCCCCCCCCCCCCCCCCCCCGTGTGCAAGCGGAATCATCGTGTCGCAAGACGAGAATACACCGTGCCCCATTCTTGCCGATATCTGCCCTCCCTGCCCCATCTTTACACCTTGGCGTGCAGGCAAGTCCCTGTCGAAGGAGGAGGGAGTCCGCGTGCTTCGAGCGTGTCCGGGATGTCTACCTCGAGCCAGGTGGACCGACATTACGTGCACGCGTCCAAGACCGATGGGCTCTTTGTGCCCTCAGTTTCGTCTCCTTGTGCAGCTTACCTACTCACCTACCACACATAGATTCTCGTGCCCTATCGCCACCATCACTTCATCAGATACATAAGATCTGCAACGTAAAATCGGCCCGACTGCGCATGCGCCCGCCCTCATCCCTCCCCGAGCGCGCGTCGACGACTCTCCTCGAAAAGAGCACCTTCCGCTGCCTGCGGCCGTCTGCGCATGTCTGCGAGGAGCAGAAGATACAGAAACCCAATGGCGGTCCCATTGTTCTCCTGTGCGTCGTCGAGGCGTTCTTGCTGCAGCGAGCTTCGCGCTCACGCTTCACGGGCATGCAGCAGAGTTCGAACAAAGCGTTGAAAAAAGGAGGCAGTGTAAAACTGGAGCCTCTTACTTTATAACGTAGTTCTCCATACTGGTGCTCGCCGAAATGAAATAAAAGAGAACTGCAAAAGAGCGACTTGAGCTCATAGTTTGCACAGCCACAGGTCTCCTCTTGTTTTACCTTTACCGGCGCAGAGTAGCTCGTGGGCAGGTGTCAATTCCCTCGATTTCGATCTCAGTATATGTCGGCCCGGTCTTGGAGGATCTCGAGGACATGGTCCGAGTCAGCAATCTCCAGTGTCTGCGAGGCCTTCTGTCTGTGAGACCCCGAACTTCGTGATGCACCCCGGGCATCCTGCGTGATTTTTGCTCGTGAGAGAGCACGGCGTGTCAATATCGATATTGTCGCTGCTCCTGGCATTGGCAACGCGGGCCTGTGCAAATTTTACGCGTACGGGATTTGCGAGCCTCCACAGTCAAGCGACGCGCGACATCGTTTCATGCCTTCGGACTTGTGACACCCGCAGACTCGTCGGCCGCGTGGAAGAGTTCGGCGAGCGCGCCAATGGGTGCCGCGAGAGGAGAACGACAGCTAGCGGACCACCTGCGACTCGACCGCGTCGACAGACACGAACACTTGCATTTCCCTCAGGCTGTGATCTTGGTATTGGCACACGACCCCACCCGCCAAATGCTCCAATTTCAATTCCCTCCGCAAGATTTTTCTGTCGAGCTTATTCCGATCAAGTGTGCGACTCGTCCATTCTGCCCACGCGCTCTATCCCATTTGACTGTGTCTCAGTCTGGGCTTCCTCTTCCTTCTCCGATGTCTCCCCAGGCCTTTCTTTCACAGTGGTTCTACTTGAGTCGTGTTTTATACCCTGCTCCACACGAAGCTTCATCGGAAACCATCGGTGCGCATCTGGTAGTCACTTTTAGTTGCGTGCCTAGCCTCTCGGCATTCCAAGTCTATAATAAGCATGGATGATAAGGTCCGAACCTTCCACCCGTGACTCTTGTTCTCCTCCGCCGCTTTATTCGTCGTGAATGACAAGGCTATCTGTCACATTGACATATGTGAAAATTACAGCTGTAGCCTGCTATTTTTAATTCAGTACTAGCGCTGATCTATACCCTCCACCACCCGCTCATCAGGAAAAACTCTGTCGGCGATACATCCCCAGTTGGTTATGTAGTTGAAAATAGCACTCTGTAGCACAAATAGCTGTGGGCCTCGTGTTCATAGCTCTATACCAACCCCATAGCTGTCGGTGCTAACCCCATAGCTCACGATAGCTCTAGGCGGACACTACACAGACCGCCATAGCTCGTCAACTAAGCTACAATGAACTTGATAGTCTTGCGGCACAAATATAAGGCGCTCTGTACTCGTCAGTGCGAAGTATGGAGATCTACCCTGTTCATGTTGTATTGAATAGATTGTGGGTTTGCGACATAAGAATGTAAGTTTCTTTAATTAGGAAACCCTGCCCAAGAAGGGTACTGCATTCTCAAATCGCTCTCAGTAGTCAGTTCATAATCAGCCCATCGCTTGCCTCTAAGTATTGAAGATCCGAGGTGAATCCTTGTTGAACTAATACTTGACCATCCCTAAACATTGCGACATTAACTCCACATTAACTCAACATTCATTAACTTACTGAGCTGGCAACTTCGACCTATTCGATAATTTAATTCGGGAGAGCGACCGGCGCGCGCAAATGATAAAGTTAAAAGAACAGGCGGTAACTTGCAGAGTCGGTTCAGCAGTCTCGGAACTTCGAGACAGGCTCCCAATTTATTCCTGTTGCATGTGAAGGGACGGGAAAGTTGCTTGCTCGTTTGCGGAAGGATTGATCAAGTCTCAGAACTCGCCGGCCCTAATCTGACGGGCCTGGGAATCCATCACGTCGCGACAGCACGTGAGCGCGAAAGTGGTTTGTTTTGATGGTGCGCAAACAAGTGACAATGCCTTTCTTCCTTTCCCCCCACCTTCCTCAGCTCTCTCAAACGCAATCACGCCTCCAATCCTTCCATGCCTGTGGTGGTATGCTCAGCTGGTAACATTATCGCGCTGCTGCTCGCTGCCGAAGGACGCGGACGTTGTACAACTCTGACCGCCGTGAGAACAGCGCCGCGATGATGTGGAAGAAGCTCAGCTCCATATCGCGTGGGTCCTGGAGGCGGCAGCTCCAGGCATTCTTCTAGGTGTGTCTCCTCTTGATACCCTATTCATTATCTTCACTGGCGACAGCGGCATGTGACGAGCCACGAGCAGCGCCGCCGCGGACACAGTTTTGCAGTCCCAACAACTACAGTATGGAGAGCGCGAGTTCTCGCGCTCTGCTGTAGCCTCGGCTATGTAGCCGCTGTCTGCGTCCTTCCCATCCTCGAGATTCAGCAATGTGTGCGTGAACCTCTTTACTTTTGTGTCCTGTTCAAACAGTATGCCTTTGTCAGCTTCTGAATCGTCTCCGCTGACCGGTACTGTATGCCGACCGAGATGTATGTCTACACCCTCTGCATTCGACATGATACTGAGCTACCGCCAGCGGGCGTACGTTCGTCGCGCATCACGTTGGGAACGGCGAGGTTGGCCGTCAAGCCCTCGTTTACGTTGATCCTCAGTGGTGCGTTCTGTGTCGGCCTCTGGTCCTTTCCATTTCATCTGATGTATTTGCAGAACGAGTGCTACATCGCCGCCAGCATCGAGACAGATGTACTTATACACACTTCACCCCCCATGCGGCCTACCCGCTCAGTGTGTGCTTGGTAATTATTACACAAAACATTGATATTGATACTCCTCTTTCCAGCTTCTTTTCAAGATCCAGTCCCCCTTGAACTTGCTGCTGTCTCGAGCCGCTCAACCGTGTCGTTTGTATAACGACGATGAATAGATGACGTCCGACGGCGAGCATCATACACCTACTACTACCTGTTTATGTAGCTGTTTCATCTATTATTTTTTTCCTGTTCTATGCATGGATCTGAAGTCTAAGTACATATGACTACAGAGTGCTATCGAGCCGTACGACGCTATCGCGCTACAGGGCTATTTTAATCACATGGACGGCTATTTGCAGCTCTGTAGCATTCTGTAGCTGATGCCTTGAGCTATTCGTCGCTACAGACCGGGGACCTAGCTAGTTTGCTATGCTGGCTATCCTGGCTATATTGTGCCAGGTAGTTAGGCCCTTTTTTCCTGATGCTTCTCCCTGGTGCCCTGGTGGTTGCTCCTCAAGCATGGATCCGATAACTGTCACCACGACAATTATCACACTTGCGACCTTCATCAAGGATCTCATTGACTTAGGCCAGAGCATCAAGCGCTCCATAGAAAAGGTACGAGAAAGTGTTATCTCCTCCGCGAGCGTAGGCTGAAAATAACGCAGGTCAACGAGAATCGACGGTGTATCCGCGATCTCGCGAATGACATTCTTTACACTCTCGCCAATCTTGCGAGTCTTTCTCGAGGGCACGAAGACGAATTCAAAGCACCTGCGCTGTTAAGCGCCCTGGGAAATTTGAAGGCGTAAGGTTTCACATTCTCCATGGCTGTAGGTTTATTTGATCTTGTCTTTAGAGACATGCTCTACGTTCTGTCGGTATGCAAAAAGATCTCTCCCGAGAAGCGCAGCCCTGGACTGCGGGGTTTCGGGTCCCAAATCAAGCACTGGATGAAGCGAGACGACGTCGAGGCCGAGATTAAGCGCTTGAAAGAACATGTGAATCAATGCCACTCTAAATTCACAGTGAGTACTCTGGTCCATGGGCGTCATAATAAATTCATGTGCTCATGAATGCATGAATGTCAGGCATTCTCGGCTGCCAGAATTGAAAAGACCACTGCTCGCATTGAAGACACATCCCGCCACGCTGTGGACACGACTCTGCGTGTCGAACAGACATTAATTTTAAACAACGTCGAGAACCAAGTCCGGCTGCGACGTCTCGAGGGAATGATGGCCCAGCTATTGCTTAACACGCAGTTCGGGCAAAATATAATGAATCAAACGGTTGAAATAATAGCATCTGTAATTGGCGTTTTTGGCTCAATCCGAAAACGAATCTTACACATTTTTTGAAGGATACGACACACAAAAGTCTCGAGTTTCAGTATCTTTCGACGCAAGCATTGTGTTTGCTCGATTCCCTTGGGCGGTTGGTGTCGAGTGGTAATTTGGTTCTCGACACATCATTTCCGGATCCGGCTCCGAACCTAGTGTTCATAAACTCTACTTCACCCAAACATGTCCTCTACGACATTCTTTCGGTCGTGCTCAAAGTCAATAACTGCCCCACGAAAATATTGTTCCGATCTATCCAAGGCATCCTCCTCAATCTTGGGGAGCACTTTGCAGCTTTAGAAATGAACTCAGAGGCAACAGCGTGGCATCTCACGATAATTCATATCCTTCGCCATTTGTCTCACGGGGTTTTTCGCACAAGGGTTTTGTCAAGTATCGCAGATTCATTCGAGAACCTCTCACGCCAATATCAAAGACAGCTGCGATGGGATCTAGCCACAGAAAATAGCCAACAGTCTGTTGACTTGTGTCGTTTTCTGTGCGAGATTTCCCCAGATGTGGACCATCGGCCACTACTCGCAACAACATTGATCACACATTCGAGGAACCTGCGCGAAATTGGCCAGCTGCATGTTGCTCTTTGCATCGCTCAAGAAGCCATTGCGGCATGCCGCCCGATGGTGGACCAGATCATCGCATCTAGTACAGGCTGGACCGAGGAGGGTGAATACAAAGCAGTGCAATCCTATGAAGCTTTTTTTACCCTTGCTCCGGCACTTTCATCCATTGGCCGACCTCTTGAGGCATACGAAGCCTGGAAGGAGGGCTTCCAGACTGTTCTCAAGTTCTCAGGAACTAGACACCCTCCCTCTGGAACAGATGTCGACTCATTTTTCGATCAAATGTGCAAAATGGCAGAATTAGAGGAGTTTTCTCTAAGCATGCTTGCAGAGAGCGTGATTTTATTCCGGGATCTTGCTCGCTCCTACCCTGAAGATTTTTCCTCCCAGTTCCTACTCCTCCTCCATGCATTTGTCTATCTTCGGCAAAATAGTGACTGTCCCGATTTTGGCTCTTCACTGGCGAATTTGCGCGTCTTTCTGGAACCCAACTCGCAATCGCTCGTGCCGGTGTTGAAAACACCAAACAATTTCACGCTGAATATCGAGGACTTGGGTAGAGATGGCGGTATAATTGGAGATGCCATCTGGGCATTTTATGTTTGTCACTGGGCCCCTCCGACAGTATTTCCCTTGATCAGATGCATCTTCATTACACACTTCGAACAAGCCACTTCCACCCTTCAAGAAGTTATATTATCCGACATGCCATGGAACTCAGCTTCGAAATCTGCCACCCTGTGTTGGGCACTTGGCCATATCTTGGAGAACTCCCTCCCAGTTGTTCCTCGTTCCAAACAGGTGCTGTTGCTAGAGATAACACAAAAAATTGTTGCGCAGTTCCGGGCAATCTCGGCGTCGTCATCGCAAACCGATTGGAGGTTCACAGCCGTGCTGGCCGATTGTTGCAATGGATTCTGGATGGTCGGGTTGCTCAGTGACGCGGTAGCAGCAGCCGACGAAGCACTCCAATATCTTCATTGTGGCCTTAACAGCGATGACGAGGATCATATCATCAACCTACGCCACTGGCTGTTGCTTCGGACTTTCGTCCTTTGTGACATGGGCCGGATTTCCGATGCAATCGAGGCAGCACAAGAGGCAAAAACAGCGTTTCCGGATCCCGATACAGTGGGCATGGCAGACGATTGGTGTTGGTGTACTATCCAGATCCGTATTCTTCGGCGCATAGGGCGAAACCAAGAGGCACTACAACTGCTCAGAAGGGTACTCACCAAAGCTAAACATTTTATCAAGGATGGTCAGGCCATCGACTTACATTTCCACATCCTACTGGTGGAGCTTGCAGCCGTCTGGGGAGACATAGGAAAGCTCGGAAACACCGTCAAGCACGCAGAGAGAGCAGTCACATCTTGCCGAAAAGATGTGGATGCGAACGATGTGGAACCACAAAAATGTGCTCTCGTGCATGCACTCACCATGCTTTCAAACTGCCTGGCCGCAGTTGGAAGGAAGGACGAAGCTCTTGCTGCTGCGAAAGAGGCGACATTGATGTACACTCTGAACGCCAGTCAAATGTGGAGACATTTTGTTTACACAAATAGAAGAGAGGAATTAGGAGCAAATACTTTCCTTTCGCTGTCGCTTCGAATGGCAGATCTTGGGCAGCTCGAAGAAGCCCTTTCGAACTCCCAGAAAGCCACTGAGTTGTTTCGCACCTTGGTTTCGCTGGCACCACGCCATCTTCCATCACTGGCCAGCAGCCTCCGAAATTTCGCTTCGATACTGTGGAATGTAGGCCGACGCGATGAATCAGTTGCCGCCTGCGTCGAAGCCACCAGCATCATGCGCGATATTGCAGACACCGAGACACACTTCCTCGGAGCCCTCGCCGCGACTCTAGACCAACTCGCAGGGTGCCTCTTAGAGAAAGGAGACATCAACGGCGCATCTGCCGCAACAGCCGAGTGCGCAGAGGTTCGGAGAAAGATCGCGGCTCTGCCTGCCCAGAAGGATCTGTTATTTTTATCAGAGGTTGAGATGGATGAGAAGGATGACTTGGAGGACGAGAACAAACTTGAAGACGAAGCCCGGGAACCTGCGACGCAGTCAGACGAGTATCATGATCCTGCCACAGACATTGAGGCGGTCGTGAGCGGTATCAGCTCCCGCGCCCTTCCGTCGACAACGCACTCTGAGTCCACGGAATCGCAGTTTGAGCCGAGCGGAATGTCGATTGCAACAGAAGAAAAAGGCATGTCCTCAATTGCAGCGCAGGGCAAGGAGAAAGACACCCTTACCAGCACTGTGATGCCCCGCCAACCCAACGTCCTCAGCATCCCGCTCGAGGTGAGTCTGAGACTGAGCACCACGCCCGTGGACATGGCGTGGTGGATGTTGCTTGGAATTCTGAGCGTAGGGTTTGCCGTTTTGTGGAATCGGGTAAAATGAGGAATTATTCACATATAGCACCTACATGTTTTGATAACAAGTCTGCGGAATAGGATCCGCGAAAAAGGAGGAAAGAGGGACTAGTACTAGCATGAATTCTAGCTCTGGGCCGCAGACATGCTGCCAACGGCGTCCAGAGACAGCCAAATACTGGTCAGTTATAGCTTCAGATATTTGTGGATTCGTATGATGAAAGTCGCAGTCGCGAGAGCTCGCGCGTTGAAGCAACAGCGATCATGGAGAGAACCAAAACAGTCAGGCGTGGCTGTGCACACACGCGACCCGCGACGAAGATTTCTTTTCGGCAGTACATATATTCTAAAAACGGGCTACATATTAGTCTCTCTTGACAGACGCTTTATCGATACCAGCTCGTTCCTCGCTCGATAAAGCTACATACTGATTCGCAGACAAGACGCCCCAATAATTACTTGACAAGAGAAACGTTGAGCACTCTTGGATGCACACGAAAACACCAGGAGCAAAATCCCTCTCCTTCCGTTTTCAAGTCAAAATAAAAGGTGGACGGGGGACTGCATAGGGATAGCGCCCTCGCTGATGAAAGCGAGAGCGTGGGGCGACAAATAACGGCAGAAGGCCTCTTACGTCCCGGTCCCGTCACCCCGACTCGGAATGCAAGGTAGAATAACGCGTGCCAAGCGGTATAGTGGGAGAAGCCACACGATCTCAGTTCCCTCCTACCCCAGAAACACCAACATTAACTGCCGCGACTACGAGCGCGTACCGCTGAAGGGAAACAGCGCCTTGCCCATCCCTCCCGCAGACGGACTTGCACGTCCAGGCCTTCAGCGGGAAGGCCTTGTCTTGGCCCCACGCACCCCTCATCCGCAAGCAATCAATGCGAAAGGTGGAACGATGGCGCCAAGGGCCCGCAACGAGCCGACGACGCGTGCGGGCGTGCAGTCGTGGTAAATCGCCCGTCCGCCGCCCCTCCTTCGCTTCCGCAGAAAACTTGAAGCAGCGCGAGGGTGCGCGCCGCCGTTATAGGTCTCGCACATCGTCCTAGGACTCGGCCCCAGACGTAGATCCGGGCGGAGATGCGCATTCGCAGGCTGGTTCTCAACAGGCCAGCGATACGCCTGCGACTCTATGTGTCTTGAATTCGCAGAGGATCGAGGCTTCGCCGGAGACGGCTCAGCGCCCAACTGGACCGACCACGGGCTCGGGTCACCGACGAGTAGGCAAGCGAACCTGTGAATACCTGAGACAAATTAGCACAAGTCTCTTTCTCACTCCAATGTTTTCGCACCATTGAGACGAAGCGCCCTTCCAGAAGCGCTCGGGCCCTCAACCCGCTTATGATTCCGCACAGCACGTGTAATCCAATGGCACGCCGCTATCGCGCGCAACGGAAGCCATCGAGTCCGAGGCTGCACAGGAGGCTGCATACGAGTTGAGTGAATACACACGCAAGTGAGGAGAATGAAAACTAGCACAACCCACCAAAATATGCGCCTCCCCGCTTCCTTCCTCCCTCGCGTCTTGATTTAGCGCGAGATTCGATCGGCGACGCGGCTCGAGGCGCAGGGTCCGGCGACGCGACTGGAGACGCAGCGAGCGAGCGAGACTCAGAGCAAACTGGTGATCACAGAGCCCTGTCGGTAACTGTGTTCTCTCCCCGTCACGATTGAGACTCCTCCGTTGCCGCGTCGTCGTACCAGCAAGCCCTCCACGCGATACCTCCGGATGCAGGTATTGCGTTCTCAGCTGAGTCACAGCACGGAGTCCAGTATTGGATGTAAGACTGAGTCTGTGGACGTCGGCGTGAGTATGAATTGAGCGAGGCAAGCAAGAATGGACGGATGAGAACCCACCGAAGGAAGAGTACTCCAGATGGCGATGGCGCGGGATTCGCTCAGCGGTTTAAAAATAAAAAATTGGCGTGCAGCTCGAATGAAGAAAGACACGGGGCGGCTCCACAACGCGCCGATGGGCACGCGCGACGGGGAAGCTCATCCCCGTGTACTCGAGCCCTCCCGTCTCGATCTCCTTGAGGTATTACAAGAGCTTCGCTCCGGCACTCCCGACGCTGTGATTCGTGCGGACAGGTAGGGATGCAGTCGATGTGGTGCGCAACCTCCGGATACACAGACGGCATGGACCACCCGCGATGAATTGAAGTGAAGGGCCGATGGGTCTGATCCAACGTGAGTATGGGCACAAAATACCAGAAATGCGGGTGACCCACCCGAATAAATGAGCCAGAGCTGGCAGATCAGCTGTCCAGCGCGCGCTGCAGTTCCTCTACTGCTCGCGGTCTTGTAAAGAGTCTGCTCGTTTGTTCTCACGAGATCATCCTGGCGGAACGCCGCTCCAGGGGCACCCGTTCTGAGAACACTGGCGGCGGACGAGCCTCGGGTAAGGTGTATAGCACGGAAGTTCCGATGCTTGTGGTTGATAGATCACATCCGTTCATGATCCTCTCCCCACGAAGCTGCGTTCTCAAGGCGCCGAGTTGTGAAATGGTAAACGCGCAAGGAGTGCGCCGCGACATGGAAAGATACTAAAAAAAAATCATGAAGCACATATAGTTATGAAGATAATTGAGAAGAACCTACCTAGATTGTCTGCTCGATGTCTGCTCGTACATAAAAAACTATATTGCCGTCTTCGTGTCCCGGTGAATTCGGTGAGGGATTCCAGGGATATGCGTTGTCCATATTGGGGCTTGAATTTTTGCTGTGACGGAGTTGCAAGGCGCTGGACGTAATCTTCCGAGAGCTTTGTACGACGCGGTTGAAAGATCCAAGCACAGAGAGTGAAGTTTGGAGATGCTTGGCAAAGAGCGTCATTGATCCGATGTGCACAGCCACAAAATATATTCACTCTCTGAGTCTCTCCCGTCGCCATTCTCTGTCCACTCGGAGCATAGTTTCCATCTCAACCTATTGGATTTTATTCGCAACGACTGAACCACTTGCCGTCATGGACCGATCTTTCCTTAGGCTCGGAATGCGTCGTACAAACATCATTTTAGCAGTCTGCTCGTCTCGGGCTCGTACATCGCATCCACCAGTAACGAGATGTAACGACGTATCAAGCGCAACTATAGCATTCTTGGCATAGCGCCTCTCCTTGTTATTCGGTCCGTCCTGATATACCTGGACCTCTGGCAATTCTTTGCGCGGAGATGAGATTTCATTTCCGGACTGGTTGTGTCCGTCTAGGCTTCGTGCGCATGAAAGTGGTGTCGATGCGAATGCTCATCGTCGTGTCCGGGTGCAAGAGTATGGAGGAGGGAGATATGGCCGAATCTGTGGGGATCTGGTCAATTGGGAGCTGGTACACGTTCACGGAAAGATGCGGACGGTGTCTCCTACACACGACAATCCCATGAGCTGGGAGCACCACAAGTTCGCGTGTCCTCATCCTCGGTCCGCGCGATCGTCCTCCCTGCACCCCCCTGACGCGTTCTCGTCTCTCCCAAGGATGCCCCCCACCGCTCTGCTCATTTTATATATACCGTTTCGTTTGACCGTGGTCTTCGAGTCGCATGCGGCTTCTAACTAGAACGTGAGACACTCACGGGGCTTTCGTCCGCCCGCACCATCCACGACCTCACCCTCGTTCGTCCGCGGGGCGCGCACCATGCAAAAAATGCAGACATGATCCCCGGGATGAAGTGCCACGCTGCAAGGTTGCGACGATGCACCGTGTCCCGACTGCCGGGCCAAGTGGGTTCATGATCGCGGCGCGGCGCATCCATGGAGGAAGAGGTGTGCCGTGCCACGGATGCGCTTGAAGCAGCAGCTGGGCAGCGGTCCGAGTTCGTGCCCGAAAACACGGCAGTTATGTATCTCCGCTTCGCGAGAACAAGAGGCGCAACGAATCCCGGTGTCCTTCCGCGGTGGAGCTGAGGCTTATGCTCCATACCCGGGTGCATGCGCCACATTTCGCGCTAGAATCACACCTATGTGATCGGGGGCGGCAGTGTAAGTTGCTCGCACTCGAGCCGTGCCCAAGAGTTATAAGCAAGTTAAAAGGCATGATCAATGAATCCAGGCATCCATACTACGAGATCCTAGGGTGATGAGGGTTTATCTATTTCGTGTTGTATTAGAGTATGTACTCACTATCTGTCTGATACGTACGTCGAAGAATTCTTTCAAGGAATGAAAATTCGGATTTGATCTAGTAACGACACAGCCACGCCCCCTCTTTTATAGTACTGTACTATTTCGACCGTAGGTTCAGGTGACGGGTGACGGAGGGTCGTGAACTGAACCTATTTGTTACCAGTGATGGTGACGGTGAACTTTTGTAGCCCAAAGCGGCGTAAAAATGCAAAAATTTATCCTCCGGCACTTGCCGGATTCCCATTTATGGCAATTTTGATGTGATTGCTGAGGAATGAACATCTTTTTTTTTTTTTTTTTTTTTTTTGAGGAGCGTTGGTATGCGGTGCGGTGAGAGCAAAGTGGACGCTCTCATCATCTTGCCCCCCGGTCTTCCGGTAGGTTCGCAGGCGACCCCCCGGACCTTCGGGCCGACATAGTCGGTCACCCCCGCCCGCTAGTTGGAGGCCATGGACTTGGAACCCGGCCAGACGTAAGTTCTACCCTCTCGAGGAAATGCGTCGACCGCATTCGTGCCTATAGCACGATATGTGGGGCTGCAGTTTCGTTGTTCGCTCAAGCTTCACAGCAACCAAAGTCACCGATCCACCATCATCGCGTGCAACTAGCCGACACCCACTAAAACCCCGATTGTTTTAGGCCAGTCTTTGGCCAAGGCGCTCTCGTCCTTTAGTGTTTTTTTCCAAGTCTGCTTTACTAATGAAATCTTAAGGGATTTTTTCCCATACTTCAATTTATCTGTCATAGCGCAATCTATTGCTAGTCTGTTATTTATTATTTTCAACCAACGGTTTTGGATTTTCGAAAGAGGGGCAGAGCCCTTATCTTGGATGACTCGTTCGTTTCTGAAGCGCCAGATGAGGTGAGCTGACTCGGTGATTAAAATCTTGTAAAGTCTTGTCGTTCCGGGGTCCCCGAGGTTTGTCGAACCGCCGGCCATAATCTGGCCGACAGTGGGTCTCAAGTCTTCATCAGTAAAACTACACGTTTGGCTTTGGCATCTTTTGTCTTTGATGGCCATCTTTTGCCGTCTTTGTCTTGGGGAAGGTGTCTTTCGTCTTGGGCACAACACCTTAGGATGTCTTTCGTCTTTGATCAGATGTCTGTGCCTTTGGCACGACGTCCTCCCAGCATAATTTCACGACACATTTCTAAGTTGGATAAAACAGTAGCACTTGAGTTGGCATACTTCCGGAACATGGAAATGAAGAAATCCAGAGCCAAACCTTGGGCAAACCCGAAGCAGACTTCAATTATCCTTTACAAAGACCACAAATTTATCTCTTTTTTCAAGTCATTCAAACTCCGCCTGATCCGACGTTCTCGGATGGCCGGATGGCGTGATTTTTATGGTTGCGGCCGCAACCCTCGCTTATTGGTCTCGCCTCTTTCTTTCCTCCCACCACCTCGTCGCCATTTCCCTTCCTCCACATCCCCACCCCGTCCCTATCCTGTCTTACCCCCGCGCTGTGTCGCACTTTCGGCCGTCTGTGGCTAATCTTCACATCTGCGCTGCGTCGCAATCTGCCGTCTGTGGCATTTTAGTGCACTGTCTTGCACTTCTGCCGCATGTGGCTCGCTTTTTTTGTTGATGCTGACCCCTTCTTCATACCTCGGTCTACTTTCTGTGACCAACTTGCCGTGTCTGCTCTGGTGAGTTCCATCAACCCATCTTTTGATCCTTACTCACCAATCCGCGTTTGACGTGTTGGCATGCAATGCATTTTTGAAGGTAGGCAACCCATCTGGTGTTGGAGACATACTAACGGCTTGCTAGTGCTCAAATTCAAATTACCTTCGCTATCACCACATACCGCTTGCACTGGTGGGGACGGGGAGGTCCACTCGGATGCCATCGCGATGGTGCGTACCTCCAGTTTAAATAAGATTGTTTCACTAATCATTCACTAGTGTGTTTGAACGACGTGGTGGCAGCCATGTCCCATCCGCCTCTCACTCGTGCGTACTCTCAGGCTAATGGTACATAACTTTGGGATGTACTCGAGAACAATGTTGCAAGGCTGTAAATTTAACTACTATCTTGTACTCGTAGTTGCACACATTTAATATATGATTTTATGGTATTTTGTATGGTGTCTTGAGTGATCTGAAACATCTTTGGCAGGAGCTTTAGGAAAGACGTCGTGTGTCTTTGACGGCTTTGCCAAGATGAATGTCTTATCTAAGACAAGTGGACCTGCTTAGGCTAAGACGTCCGTCTTGGGGAAAACACGTCTTTGGCGTCTTTGGTGTCTTGCCCAAGATGCCAAAGATGCCAAAGCCAAACGTGTAGTTTTACTGATGTTTGCCCGTTCTCATCTGCCACATCTCGGACGCTAGGTCCCATATCTCTTTCTGGCCCGGTTCTTCACAACGGGTCAGAATATGTTCCATTGATTCATGTACTCCACATCGTGTACATTGGCCTCTCTGTCTGCAGGTTCGTACGTTGTCCCAGTACTTGCCTATTTTATATCCGTCATGTACTAACATCCACAGGAAGAACCGTATACTTCTCGAGATGTCTTTGTCAAACGTTGATCGCCAGATTTTCCGTGCCGGTGGGGCGTTTCCGTTTCCGCCGGCGGCAGCGGCCTTAGCAAGGGCCATGTTTGCAGCCGTGGCCCGTCTGTCTAGTAGCTCTCGGTATGAGCTCCGGTCCATCTTCAACTTCCGGATTATTTTATACGCCTTCGCCTGGGTCATCACTTTCAATTTCGCACCCGGTAGGATCAGCGAGGAAAAGGCGTTAGCATTAATTTCGTCCTCCTCTGGTTTCCGGCTACCTTCGCCTGCAAGTACATCGGCTGCTTCGTTTCCTTCGACGCCTGAGTGACCCTTCACCCAGATGAATATGGTACGCGCTTTCCTCTCTCTGATTTTCGCCACAGTTAGCTCGAACAGGTCGCCATTTTCTATTGTGTGGAAGCCTTCATCCTGCCAGCGCTTTAGGTTTTTGGTAAGTCCGTCTATAGCATACTTCGAGTCACTGTATATTGTTAATGGTGCGTCCCTCGGCACTGTCTCGACTGCTTCTTTTATCGCAATAATCTCGCCGACTTGGTTCGAGGGTCCCAGTATCCGCGGGATGCGGATGGATATATTTCGGGGGTCATCATCTCCGAAGTACACACCAGCGCCAGCCTTCACGTTGTCCGTGTTGTTGTCAATCGCGGAGCCGTCTGTGTAAACTGTGACTCCTGGGCCTTGGTTGTACGTGAATCTCGTGTCCGGGGCTGTGTGTGCCTCATTCGCGTATCCCTGAGTGAAAATGCGGAAGGTGTCTGCCAATGTGCCTTCCATGGTGACCCTAGAGTCGAATTCCGCTTTACCCGAGTCCTCGCTGTGTGTTTCAGGCGACTGGTATTCTTCATAATCCTCAGGCTGCATTACCCTTGGGTCCCACTTATTTTCTAGCGAGTTCAGTAACTCCTGCGCTTTCAGGTAGCACTCATTCGGATGGTGGCACCCGGTTATTTCCCTCGACACGCGGCACGAAGAACACCGGCAGTCAAAACGATTCGTATGCCGCGGGGTCCCCATTTTCCGGGCAAGCATCCTTGTCTCCTTTACATATCTAATTCTGTGTTTCTCTTTTAGGCACTTGACTACCCGTCGGCTCGCGTTGAAGAGTGTCCGGTCTCCTCCAGAGAAGCGGTGGTACCAGATGGGCATTTCGTCTTGGAGTTTGCGGGACACGGCAATCACGTCCATCGTGACTTCGTATTTACGGCCTATTTTCATCATTCCCGCTAAGTCGTTGCTTTTCAGGTCGTGTGCGGATTGGTACGGTGCCCACGATTGTAAGTACGTGTTCATTCTCATCGCTTCGTCAACGTTGATGTCCGTCCCAATAGCTTTCTTTGCTAATAGCTCGTCTGCGACGAAGCACCACAGAGGGCGGTTCGGTCCAAAGCTGAGGTATGTCTTCAGCCATGTCACTGCAATGGCTTCGTTGCGAGCTACTATATCTAGCAGGTTCTTACCGCCCATGTCCGATGGTGCATAGACCGTCTCTTTATTGACTCGTACCTGAGTTTTTTCTGCCCACAAAAAGCTTCTTATTCGTCGTTCTAGGCGTTCCTCGATGTCAGCTGGCATTCCCTGTACTGTTGCCATGTATTGCGTCATTCCGCCCACCACCATCATCAGGATGAGGCGTCGACCTTCCATGGAGGGGTGGCCTAGCTCCCATTGGTTCAGGGATGCGTCGATCTTTTCGAGGGTGCGCGACCATGTCTCGACTTGTTCCACACCATTACCGACCCATGCGCCGAGCGTACGGATTGGTTCGCCCTCGGCAGCTATTTTTATATGCTCAGGAATGGGAGTCCCTTGCAGGCCGTTAACGAAGCGCGTTGCCCGTACTCGGTCGCGGTGCTCTATTTTGCCGATAGGTATCATTTCGGTCTTGCTGATGTTAAATTTAGCCCCAGCGGCTACACACCATTCGTTCAGGATGTCCATTAGCGAACCGAAGTCGTCGCTGGCGTCTAGGTACACGAGGGTGTCATCTGCAAATAAGGTGGTTATCAATCTCTCTTGTTTCCCTCGTACTTTGAATCCCTTCAGGTCCGATTTTCGCAGCGATTCCGCTAGTGGCTCAATTGCAAGGTCGAATAAGAGACACGACAGGGGGTCTCCCTGTCGCACTCCGCGTGTGACTCTGAATGGGTGGGAGCTCATTTCTCCGTTGATACAAACATATGTGTACGCATCACTATACAGTGCTCGGATTGTGTTAATAAATTCAGTAGGGATACCGAAGCTTTCTAGTGCTCGCCACAAATAGTCGTGCTCGATCTTGTCGTAGGCTTTTTCTTGGTCAAGGGCCACAATCACCCCGTCGCGTTTGGTCGCCTCTGCTAGCTCAATCACTCGTTTGGTTAGCCAGATTTGGTCTCGAATCTGGCGACCTGGGATGAACCCAGCTTGGTTCGGTGGACGAGGTCGGGGGCAACATTGACCAGTTTTATCGTTAGTGCCTTTGTGAAAATTTTGTAATCAGTGTTTAGCAGGGAGATCGGGCGGTAATTCGCAATTTCAGACTTGTCGTTCTTTTTATATAATGGGCACATCCAACTTTTCGAGAAGCCCGTGCCTTTTACCATTCCGTACTTCTCGATGTCGTTATACACCCTGTGCATGGTGCCTAGTATATCAAAAGCTGGCCGTCCTGTTGTTTTTAGGCTTTCGTACCTTTGGTCCAGGATTTTCCACACTTCATAGGTAACGCCGTCGAGCCCCGGTGCTTTGTAGTTAGCTGACATTCGTAGGGCTTGCCGGACGTCCTCAAGCGTGAGCCTTGCTCTCAGTGCTTCGTTCTGGGCAGGCGTCGTCTTCCTCGTCGAGCGTCCCAGTACCGTTTTGATCTTCTCTTCCCTGATGTGTGGCAGTGTTCCCGTTCTCTCTGACTGGATCCTATTGTGGTAGTTGCGTGCCATGGAAGCCATTTTCTTCGAGTTGGTTTCGTAGCTCGGTGGCTCCTCTGGGTTTGCGGCCTTACGTAGTCGGTGTACGATGTCGCGGGGTTTGTGAGGTTTGTTTATTTTTGTCCAGTACGGTCCGATCACCTCTCCCTCTAAACGATTCCTGATCCGTGCGGACTGGCGTGTGCCGCGGTGCCTCTTCTGTTCCAGCTTCGATAATTTCTCCTGTAGGACCGCTCCCGAGAGCGCTTTTTCTTCGTCCGTGAGTTGGGTGTCTGCTGCGATAATATCCATTTTATTCTTTAGCTCCGCCATCTCCTCAACGATTCTGGGTACGACTATTTTTGCTCTCTCTCGGGCCTTATTGCATAGCCTGCTTTTGAATTTTACCCATAATGTTTGTGCATTGTGGTTTGGGTTCCATTGACCAATCACTTCGTTTTGCTCCACTTTTGCTAGCTCCTCCTGGAGTTTCAGGCCTTCTTCCAGGATAAATCCAACAACAACTTTGTCTCGTACGATGTGAGCCGGCCAGACCCATCGGCCATGCCCAATAGTTGGTGCATCCTCTATGGTCAGGCGTACTGAGACCATTCTATGGTCAGTTTCAATTCCTACTGCCTGGATGTCCCGCTCGAATGTGTCCTCGAATAGGTCTTGTTTGATATAGATTCTGTCGATTCTCGACATTGCTCCACCTAACGCGAGGGGTTGGAGGAAGGTGTATGCGCACGTTGTTGGGTACGTCTCACGCCAGCCATCTATGATTCCAAGATACATTTTAAGCTCCTCGAAGGCTTCAATTGCACTCCTACTGTCGGGGTGGGATGGGAGGCGATCCAGTGCATCTTCAACAAAATTTGTGTCGCCACCAAGCACGTCCGGTCTTCGGACCCTGGGGTTGGCTATAAGCCAGGTTTTAATCTTCTTCCAGAATGCTGCGTTAAGGTGCGGGCGGTTCGGGGCATAGACTCCTAGGATAGATAACGGGGAGCCATCCACGTTCTTCATCTCAAGTATCATCGCTCTGCCAGGTATGATCTCTCTTGCTTGTACGTTCTCTGTTTCGACCACATTTTTATTCAGTACAAACGCCAGCCCAGCCCGTGCAGTCGGCGCCTCTTCATCGGGTGAGAATTCAACTCGTATTACTCGGCCGAAGAGGTTGTCGATATCTATCTTGTGGGCGTCGTCGAGGTGTGCCTCTCCAATTATCATTACACCAATTTTCTGCTCCCTCACAATTTGCCATATATTGTACCATTTGTTGTCGCCATGGCGAGCATCGGGGTTTCCCCTCCCTCTTATGTTGAGTGCTGCAATCTTGGCTGACGCTTTCGTATTCTTTTTACCAGATTGGTGGCGCCTTCGCGGAGGGGCTGGGCCCGGATACACTCGTTCATGTGGGTGTGGCCCCGGTGGTGGTTGAGGCGGAGGTGCAGGTTGTGGGCCTGCCGCGCCGTCAACTCCATCTGGCATTCCCAGTGCGTCTGGTTGCGGCGGTCCATTGTTGACAGGGCGTAGGAAGGGGCTCCCGTTGTCTCTCGGGCGTGTGCTCCTGTTGGGTGGGTGTGTACCCCCCGGGCCATTGTCGGCCGGATGCTCGTTGCGCTGAGCATCGACGCCTCTAGCGTCACTCCCTCTAGGAGTTGGGTGCTGATTCCCAGTCACCCACGCATTTTGTTCATGCGTGTTAACACCGTTGCTGGTGTCCCCCGGTGCGTGTACTGCGCCCGGAGTTGCGTCAAGCCGCTCTTCATTGGCTCGCCAGGAAGGTCCTTCCCCGGGGGGGTGGTGGCCGTCCCGGTCTGCCTCCGAGCGGCCTTCGGCCAAATCCCCTCCAATACGAGAGCCTTCGTCGGGTGAACGTTGGCTGGTGGCGGAGCCATCGCTCCCTCCAGCTCCCGCGACTTGTCCCGTGGCTGATGTAGAAGCACCTGTGTACGATCTTTCGGAATCGTTAGTATTTGTATCTGTAGTAGTTGCAAATAAATTGAGATACACCAGCGACCTCGCTAGAGTCGCTGGTGTCTTACCTCATGGTGGGGTTGCTAACTGTTGTCCGATGCGCTTCGTGGGAGCGTGTCGTTCAACGGTTAGCATGCCAGGAATGCTGGCCGGCGAACCCCGGTCTACTGTAATGAGACCTCGCCGTTGTGGCGTAGACGCTGCCAAAGGGGGATCGGCCCCTCTGGTGCATCTACGCTTATCCCTCGCCCGTTTCCTGTCCGTCGCCGCGAGGCGCCGTCAGTAAAGTTGGCAGGTTTGGGTTGCGCATGTACGTAGGCTACACGTGACTTCTTCTGGGCCCAGACCCAGGTATGGAACTTACTCTGTCAATTTCCTTTCTTAGTTTACTTTTTGTCCTGCTCGAAAAAAAGGAACAAGTTATATTTGGGGTTGAGTACGCGAGGAGTGAAGATATTGTAATGAGCGGGGGTGGATTTGTACTTCGAGAGGCGGTTGAGCCGGTTGGCGGACGCATGGGTATAGGTACGGTAAGAGTCCAGGGGGGAAAGCAAGTGTAAAGGATGGTGGGTCAACTTATGGACGAGAATAAATGATAAATAATAAATGAGTGAATGAATGTAGAAGGGAGGGGGGGGGGCAAGCGTGAGGAAAGGAAAGGACTTGGCTCATCTTATTCTTGTTGCTTCAGGTTAATATCCCCGGGTGTTCCCGCGGCCGCGTCCACCGCCGCGCTCGTTGCGCCCTGCGTAGCGCCAGCCTCCTCCTCTGGCGTAAGCCCCGCGGTATCCATAACCGTTCCCCCCGCCGTACGGGGTCCCGCGCCCACCTCCGTGGCTGCCGCGAGGGTTTCCGCCGCCTCCTCGGCCTCTGCTTCCACCCGTGCCTCCGCCTCCACCCCCGCCGCTGGGGCCAGGGTGTAGGGGGTTGTCCTGGGGTAGCTCGGAGAGTTGCGCAGGGGGGCCCCACCATCTGAGCTCGGGCTTGGTATATGGGCAGTGGAAGGTAGGGTGGTCCGCGGCCTTGCACACCGCGCACTCAGCCGCGTAGCCTTGCGGAGACCTTGAGGTGAACCCGTAGTTGCCGGCATAGAAGTTGAGGCGACGCAGGAGCGTGTGGAGCTGCTCCTGCTCCGCCACGTTCTGGGTGAGAGGCTCCATGTACCCGACGAGTACCGGCTTCTCGGCGTGTGGGAGGAGCTCGAAGTGGATGGTATTGAGGGCGTCGAAGACTCGGCGCTTCGCGTCGCCACCCCTCGCTTGCGTCAGCTGGTCGACGATGCGGTATATGGGGGTATCGCCGTACGCGGCTAGCACGCATCCTGCGCGGGCGTACGCTACGATCTCCATGGCATCTCCCCCAGGTACCACCATGTCGTAGTGGGCGAAGGCCCACACAGCGGTGTTGCGGTTGGCATCGAGGTCGTGCATCCAGAACCCCAGGCCTGGGTGGACACCAAAGGCTAGTTGGGCAGCGATGGCGGCGGCACCTGCGTCATCGCTCACCTCCACGAGGACGGAGGTTGGGCCTCCGTACTTGTTGGTACGCTCGGCGTCGGGATCAGGGAGGGGGAGGCGGACTTTGATGGTGCCGTTGGGGGCCAGCGTGCGGAGGACTTCCGTGATTTGGACATCGAGGGGGGTCTCGAAGGGGACGCGGAAAAGGACGTGGTCCCTGCCGTTGGCGATGGACGCGGCGAACCGGTGGTCAGTGCTCTCTTCGAAATCTTCGAGTTGGGTAGGTGCGATGTGGCGCGTCAGTCGCGTGTTGGTGATGACGTTCTTCCTGAATTGGCCCGTGTTGTGCTGGAAGCGCCCGCGGTTTAGGACTGCGTCAATAGGCGGGGCGTGTTGCCCGGGCTGGTACTGGAGGTGCGGGTCCACGGCGCGCGCCGCAGGGATCGTCGCCGCTAGCGCACGGGCTGTGGGGAGCACGAAGGGCAGGGGGACAATGGGTGCGGCTGCAGGGTTAGCGGCTGCGGGGTTATTGGCAGCGGCGGGGTTATTAGCGGCGGCGGGATTATTGGCAGCGGCGGGGTTATTGGCGGCGGCGGGGTCCGCAGTGCCGGCCTGCGCGTCTGCGGCGGGCAGAGCGCCTTGCTGCTGGGCCTGTAGCCCGGGAACCTGCTGGATGTGCGGCGCTTGTGGGGCGGGCCCGTTGCCGTCCATGTTGTCGTCGCCGTTGCTCATGTAGGCTTCGCTTTGTGGGGGCGGGGATTGGGCGTCGGAAAGGGCGGGCGTCGGCGATACGTCGCGGCCTGCGCGGCGGGAGGTGCGGAAGGGGAGGGGGTGAGTAGGGCGGCCTTGGTCCTCGTCGGTTCCGCTGTCAGTTTCGTCTCCGCTGCTGGGGCTGAAAATGTCCCCGGTGGAGGTGTCGAGCGTTGACAGGCCGGCCGCGTCGAACGGGATGATGGTCGGGGGGGCTTGGTGCCGGTAAGTTTTGCGTGCTGCTGGCGTGTCGCGGGGGCTGGCGTTACGGTCGGCAGGGAGCTGGATAGCGCCGTCCGTGGTTTTTATGGCTTTGTAGGAGGCCAGAGTGCTGCCCCTTCGTCAGCGTTTGTCGGCGAGCTCGTGTTCGTGGCGGACTTACCTCTAAGCTTATCTCTTGTTGGGGGGCGGCAGCCTGTGTTTCCGTCCTCGTCCTCTTTTAAGGTAGTCCGCATGGCTCGGCACGTGGGACTGTGCAGTTCCTGGCCGCTGGGGCTTCGGGCGGCGGCGCTGCGCGGGACAGCGTTCGGGAATTGCTGGCGTAGTGGTGGCGAGAAGAGGGAGGCGTATATATATATATATATATATATACATTCATTCCCAGCATCGTCTAGGACTGACAGCCCTGCCGTCATCTATTCCGCTGCTCTGCGGCGTAGGCCGCGCTCTGGCTCTACGAGGCCCTACAAGCCCTCCACTCTACTGGTGGGTCCCATTAGTATGGGGTAGGGGCTCCCTGCTCCCTACGCTGCGCGCTGCAGCGGGGAGCCCGCAAAGTCTTACCATCACCAAATTCATGGTGGTGGTAAGAAGTCACGAGTCCCCCGAGGAATGAACATCTAACCCAGTGAACATGTAAGGTGACGGGTGACATGGTGTGAACCTACGGTCGAAATAGTACAGTACCACAATATTCTCGTTCTTCCTCGCATCCTCTTCCTCCTCCACGCTTGCCCCTTTTCAAGATCTAGCTTGTCTCTTTGCTCTGCGGATCCGCACCGCGTCCTACTAGACGTGCCGATGAAGCTAGCCCTGGCCGACCCCACCCCGGACACGACACGTGACTTTCCTTTTCCGGAAGGAACAACGCTTTTTGACTCTTTTTGGGTAGTGAATGAGAAGAAAGCTACTGCGGCATACTAGGTATAACTTATGCGAAATGATATGGCTTTTGGACTTCTCCTGTATAAGACACCGGTCACAATGACGAAGGAAGGTAGTAGGATATGTGGACCCTGGTTTGAGCCTTTTCATTGGTGCATTGGTGCTTTGGCACAGTGGTTAAAGTAGTGTCTGACCTCTGCTTAATGTACGCGAGGCGCCCTGGGTTCGATTCCTTTTGGCTGCCCTTTTTGTCCCCATTTCGGCTGCGCCCAAGCGCGCTTTGATGTGTTTCAGGCGCAACAAATAAATAAAATCAAATTTCTGTTTTTCCCCCTCCGCCATCGCGATCATCATGGAAACGACACAAGCAGTGCCAGAGCCCCGCATTTGCGGAAGAAAGGACTGCAAGAAAATCATTGCTCCCACAATTCCGGGGGAGAAGGAATACAGGGCTTGTGCAATCTGCCGCGAAAAGGACAAAACCCGAAAAGCGGCCAAGAGAGGATGTGACAAGGAAGATGAGGAGGCTTCCAAGCGTGCACGCGTCTCTTCTCCGGCGGATGGTAACGCCAACGCGGACGACTTGCCCGGGAGTGATCAGACAATGCCAAACACGGCCGTATGCATCATAATGACTTTAACGCGTCGAGACTGACAATTATCCTCATCAAAGGTGCCTATCAAATATACCAGTCAACAAGCACTTTTTTCAGCCTTGCGCGAGGCCTTCAGAACAAAGAAAGATGTTGAATTCAATGGTACATACCAAATTCCCGAGGACCCTCTTGTGACGGATAAGGAACGTGTCAAAATGGTCATATACGAGGTCTGGAAGGTTTCGGGCTATAGGTTCAAGTGCGTGCTTCAAATTTGCGGCTCTAGACACGTCGAAACTCGTTAATCTCACGTGTTTTTTTCGATGTAGAGTCAAGGACCACAGGGTCCAGCACACCGGACATAAGACTCGTTTGAACTGCTGCCAGGACAAGAAGCATAAGGGAAAGGCTCAGCCAAGTACTCGAGAGGGGGTTAAGCATCGGGACACACTCGGAATGCAACGTTTCGACTGCGACAGCAATCTCTGGGTTAAATGCCAGGACGGTGACATTGAGGACGAGAAACGGATCACGGTTTCGGTACGGCACAGTGGTTCACATGTCCACTATTACGACGTCTCCCTCCCGTCTGGCGCTGCAGGAATGATCCGCGAAGGTCTCGAATGGAGTACCCCTGTCGCGATGGTAGGGAAAATTCAAGCGGTGTACCCGAATGTGACGGCAGTTCAAGTGCATTCGGCATGGCGCGAAATGAGCAAGATCCTATGGAAGCGCGCTGAGATGCAATTACCTTCAGCAAAAATTCTTCTGGAGGAATTCGGCGAGGATTGCGATGTACTGGATGTTCATCCGGCTGAGGGTGTCGAGCAAGTCTGTTGGGCGATGAAGAAGATTATCGAGCCTTTACGCGGGAAGATTGTCGAGATCGGCATTGACGCTACATGTACGTGAATTTAGTCTGGATATCGGAATAATAGGACTGAACCGTACGTATTATAGACGGGACAAACTCGAAGCACCTGGAGTTATATACCGTCCTAGGTGAGCACGATAACTCTGGGTTTCCATTGGCATACTGCCTCCTCTCAACTACCGGAGCGGATGATCTTGGGAAGCGCAAACGAGCTTTGGAAGTGTGGGCTTGTGAACTGCGCGACAAGTATGGGGTAATTCCCGTGTTCGTTCATTTGGACAAGGATATGGCCGAGATTGGGATGGCCAAAGACGTATGGGATGCGAAAATCCAGCTTTGCTGGTGGCATCTCAGAAAGGCAGTACGCACTCGCCTCCAACAGAACAAATTATCCACCACACCATACAATGCCATGCGAGCGCGGTCCGAATTCGTGTTTATCGACTTGGCCTTCAAGCCATCTGGACGCGCAGATCCCAAGAAGCACGAGGGAGGATTTTTCGAGAGCGTGGCTATGGCTTCGGCACAGCCCACCTCCGTGCCCGCTACACAGCTCTATGCCAGCAAAATCAGAATTCCTGCCTCTCAAACTCCACAAACACCATTTGCGGACGTAACAAATGCACCTGTCCCGCATGTGGATTCGACAGCAACCAGCAAGCCCTCTGTCGCGGATGTGGACAATGATCCAGACTTGGAAGATTCCACGGACCGCCGCTCTTTCTGCCTGACTGAGCTACGACAACCAATCATCGACCTCATGGAACAGCATCTCAACGCGCACCCTTTAATTCCTGGCTACGCTTATCCAAGCCCCCTTGGCATTCGGTGGTGGGTGGTGAAGCAGATGTACGATTTTTGCTACCACAATGACTTGCCGGAAGTCTGGGCTTATTTGTGGGAGAATTGGTATCGGCGCGGGCGATGGGAGCTCTGGGTACGTGCAGAACACCCCGAAATTCCTCGTCTCAAGACTATGATGATGGTAGAAAGCCAGTAAGTCATACCATTCCAGTGTACAAATTATTATTCTTACTTTCACAGTTGGAGACGTATCAAGAAAGACTTCCTGCATCATTTTCACAAGCCTCGCCTCGACCTTCTGGTGTGGATATTGGTCACAAAGCTTGCTCCGAACTATTACAGACGACTTGATCTCATGCTCAATGCGACCGGCCGCTTCCGGGACCAGCCCTCGTGGCGCAAAGCATTCAAAGCCCAGTGGAGATGCTGCCAAAACACCCCCATTTCGCTCCCGCTGAATCCAAAGTACTGACCGGACCCCTATAGATGGGTCTGTACTTGCCCCTACTTCTTCAAGAGCCGATTCCTTCTGTGCAAACATTTGGTGCAGGCTGTCCATCCGGTGGACCCTGTATTTTTCCGCGAGGTGGAGCGTAGTCGGACTTTACCCTTTTGGTCCCATCCCGCCCTCATTCCTTTGCTTCCCCCCACTGGAGCAACTAATGTGACACAGACAGTGGTACCGACCTTGAACACCGCCAATCTTAGTGTTGCTCTCGGAGCTGCAGGTGATGCTGATGCCAAGGGGGATGAAGGTCCCGGATCTGGATCTGATGACGATGAAGACATCACAGATGCAAGGGCGGCAACCAGCGCGGGACTCCAAACATTTGACAAGCGCCTCGATGGGTACCTCGAAAGAATGCGCGACTTTTGCGACGGCTTGGAATATCAGCGCCAATTCCGGGATTCCCGCTTCCTTGACACTTTGGAGCGCGAAGGTGCCAGTTTTTTCAGGCTAGTGGATAACTGCCAGAGTCGCGAGAGACGCGCAAACTCCACCTGTGCAGCTGCTCCGACGACCTGGGAGCGGTCGACAGCCAACGCGATGTTCTACCGTACTCGGCCACTTCCATCGGAGCGTGATACTTAGTGCTTCCTGTATTAGTCAATATATATATGTGGGTGATTTGAATGTATATCTAATTTACATACAAATATCTAATACAAGTCTCTCAGGTACTCACAAGTTGATACAACACTGAAAATAATGGCGTGCGCGGCATTGTTTGTGCCTGCTTGGTGGTCACGTGACGTGTCCGGGGTGGGGTCGGCCAAGGGTTTCTTGCCGATGATTGATGTGGTTGTGAATGATTTCTACTCCCTTGTCTATCTGACTCTATCCTGAGCTCATATTCCGACATTTGATGCCCTCGCTGGAAATATGGACCTTCCGAACAACTTGAACAACTCACGTCTCCCAAATTTTCGGTCAGGGATAGGTAAGCGAAGAAATAGAGTTGCATACAGTCTTATACAGTTGCTAAATGGGTTCCGGAACAATCTGCATTCTCGGTTCAGGCCGTAGGTTCTGTCCACGGGAATTTTTGTCATTAATCTAGAAGGTAGCTTCCATTTTCCTACAATATATCACGCTAGCATTGTTGTCCGTTGTTGCATGAAAAATCAATATATCCAAATGGCCATTTGAAGCGGCTTGTTCACATCACAGCCAAATGTTGCAGCGATTATTTGCCACTGGTGCCTTGGACCAAATGTGTGGATGTCCTGGGTTGCTCGGACGCACCACTCTTGGGGGCTGTGGGTGGGTTTTGGATGAAAGAAAGATGGGTTGAACCCCGAAAAGGGTGATGTTCCGGTGTGGTGGTGGGCTTTGCCCTCACCACGGCGGTGATGGTGGCGCGGAGGGCCATTTGGGCGTGTTTGGCAGTAGATTAGGTCATCCACTGTCCTTCATAGCGTGCATCGACCACCTTTGGCTGCATCGGCGTGCATCTATCTCGGAGGCCCTCCTAGCGACTCGGAGTGGCACACTCCATTGTGGTGATTGGCGTGGGATCCGACCCCAGCTCCGATCGGACCAGATCAACCACAGCAGCCTTTTCTTCGTTTTTTCTTCCGCGCGCATTCCCGGTTTTCTGAGCACTACGAGCATCGCGCATCCGAGCATCCGAGCATCGCGCATTCGAGCATTCGAGCATCCGAGCACAGAGCACGCGAGACCCTCCCTGACACCACCTGACACCACCCGACTCTGGCACTTTATTTTTATCTGATCACTCCATTGTGGTGATTGGCGTGGGATCCGACCCCAGCTCCGATCGGACCAGATCAACCACAGCAGCCTTTTCTTCGTTTTTTCTTCCGCGCGCATTCCCGGTTTTCTGAGCACTACGAGCATCGCGCATCCGAGCATCCGAGCATCGCGCATTCGAGCATTCGAGCATCCGAGCACAGAGCACGCGAGACCCCTCCCTGACACCACCTGACACCACCCGACTCTGGCACTTTATTTTTATCTGATCGCTGATCTACGCGGCCAAAACCGAGACGAGATTCACCACCCTGACGAAACGAGACACCAAGACCCTCCGCACTGTTCTGCACTTCATGTCGGATTCCTTGCAAATTGACCGCCTCATTTCGGGGATCATTACGGCAGATGTGAGGAGGATTGGCGGTGGGCAACTTACAGAGGCGCTGCGGCGTCTTGTTCAAACGGTCGAGGGCCAAAAGCACGATAGTGTGCGAAGAGCGGGGTACAGGGAAGGGTACAAGAAAGGGAAAGATGTGGGGTTGGAGGAGGGTCGCAAGCTGGCGCAGACGGCCGAGGCGAGTCCTGCACCTCCTCTCTTTTGTTCTGCAGCTTCGCAAACCGACATCGAGTCTGACGCCGTGGCTGCACCCGACGTGATCCTACCATCCACTCCGCCTCTTCTTGCTCTATCAACAACCCCCGTCCCGACGATACCCGACGGCCCGTTGGATTGGGCCAACGACGCAGAGGTTCTTCCATTCCATCCGCGGTCCCCGTCCCCGTCCCCGTCCCCATCTCCACCTCCTGCGCGCGACTTCTCAGCCCTTTCTACGGGTACCTTGCATCCCTTCAGAAGCTTGCAGCACCGTCGTCGTCGTGCATCGCGAGCACCGCGTCCTCGTTCATCGACCGCGCACCAATCGCATCAGCAAACTGTGGTTCTCCATATTTATGATTCGCGATCCAAATTTCATCACCCCAGTACTCGCGACCAAGCCACCCCTGTCCCAGTCTCTTCAACGCGTCCACCACTCGATTGGGATCGTGATCCGCACCTCTGCCATCTCGGTCGGGCACTTACCGTGTTGGGATGGATTAAGCCTGGCTGATTCTTTTTCCCGACGTGTTTTTCTTGGTTCGTGGCGACGGGGACGTCGCCATTGTGGAGGGGGGCGCATGTGGTGGTGGGCTTTGCCCTCACCACGGCGGTGATGGTGGCGCGGAGGGCCATTTGGGCGTGTTTGGCAGTAGATTAGGTCATCCACTGTCCTTCATAGCGTGCATCGACCACCTTTGGCTGCATCGGCGTGCATCTATCTCGGAGGCCCTCCTAGCGACTCGGAGTGGCACACTCCACCGGAACTGGTAATTTTGTCGAAATTCACTGGTCGCCGAAACTGCTGTTTTACCAACGGTCAAGCCACCTCAAAAATTAGGATGCAGATGTCCCTTATGCTTTCGAGGTCATAGAATCCGAATATGCAAACAGAATCTGCTCATCTCCTTTCCCTAGTTCTGTATTCACAATTTACTTCCCCGTGTTCCGGAACCCATTTAGCGACTGTATTTGTAGAGGAACTCCACTGGCTCTATTGATGCCAGGGAAAATTGAGGAGACATTTGAAAGTGTCTATTTAGGAATGGTAACCTTAAATTTTCCCCTCAATCCCAGCTACCTCTAACACATGTTCAAGTCGTGTCAATGGACTGTGCACGTGAGTCCCAGAAAGAGAGATATTACATAATAATGCAGGCCGCCGGGTATCAAGCACGGTAACCAGACTTTATCGAGCAAGGAACGAGCTATAGAATCGATAAAGTGTCTGTCAAGAGAGACTAGCTCGGATACTGACCTTGAAACACGTCAGGATTGCATGTCATACAGTAGGTAAGATATAACTCCGGTGGATAACTGCTCAACACAAGAGCCATGTCAGCTGTAGAATTTAAATCACAAATTCAACGAAAACCTCTCTCTACCGAGCCACAGAGAGCACAACTTGGAGAGCAGCCGACGAAGCATCAAACATGAATACTTCAAGATGGATTGAGACGAAAGAAAAATTGCATTTACCTCAATTGAGATACAAGGCATGCAGATTAAAAACTCAACCAAGAATTTACAGGAGTTCAAATCAATGTCAGAACATGTACCAATGAAATGCAGCTCAGATAGTGACCTCAAGACCAGTTGAAACACGTATGTATGTAGGTAAGAGTCGAATTGAAGCGAGTGTCAATGATTAAAACAAAGACCTTCTCACAATCTGGCCGAGTACATGTATGGACGAAATACTACTGCTCGGAATTCTATTCACACTTGTATGGAGCCAGAAATAGGTCACCTGTTTTTTATGTACAGTCGCTAAATGGGTTCCGGAACATGGGGAAGTAAATTGTGAATACAGAACTAGGGAAAGGAGATGAGCAGATTCTGTTTGCATATTCGGATTCTACGACCTCGAAAGCATAAGGGACATCTGTATCCTAATTTTTGAGGTGGCTTGACCGTTGGTAAAACAGCAGTTTCGGCGACCAGTGAATTTCGACAAAATTACCAGTTCCGGAACATCACCCTTTTCGGGGTTCAACCCATCTTTCTTTCATCCAAAACCCACCCACAGCCCCCAAGAGTGGTGCGTCCGAGCAACCCAGGACATCCACACATTTGGTCCAAGGCACCAGTGGCAAATAATCGCTGCAACATTTGGCTGTGATGTGAACAAGCCGCTTCAAATGGCCATTTGGATATATTGATTTTTCATGCAACAATGGACAACAATGCTAGCGTGATATATTGTAGGAAAATGGAAGCTACCTTCTAGATTAATGAAAAAAATTCCCGTGGACAGAACCTACGGCCTGAACCGAGAATGCAGATTGTTCCGGAACCCATTTAGCAACTGTATGTCATGATTCAGTTCAGTTGCCCGGATTAACCCGCAGTGAACCCGGTCACATGACACTCCATCAACTATTGCAAACCCGATCGAGACGCGCGATCTAGGAAGTTCCGGTGTGCCCCTACACGTCGCAACTACCCCTCTATGTTCTTGGCACGTCACTATGCCCCTGCGTTCCTTAATTTCCCCTCAGTGTCGCATTTATCACATAGATACGCTCCTGACTATCAAATAGTATATAAGTAGAGTAGAATCTCCCTGTACAGTAGATTCTACCTCGTCTATACTCAGGCTTACCTTGGCTTGACCTCATTGTTCCCTCAGGTTATCCCGACACTCTGGATTCTCACCGGTCGCTCATACTACGCCGGATTATACGACTGCCCATTACCTTCCTCTACAGAATTCATTCCGTCGTTGGCTCCTATCGGTTTCCCTCGCTTACCCCTCAGGTTAACCCACCTCCACCCAACAAGGAAGCTATCCGGCCCGTCATACTCCTCGGCAACCGTATCAGCTACTGAGTTGTGCCCAATATCCCTGGACAGTTTTCCTTGTCCTTTCTGGTCAAGTCGGCTCAAGCCGCCGTTGACAAAATATTTTCGTCTGATTTTCGTCATCCCTCCTCGGAAACACCCCACTGTGTTCAATGTGTGAAACTAACCATACCTGATGTTTAGGATAGCTGTCTTCAATGTGTTCTCCGCCATCTGAGGAACTTCCTGAACAGTGAAGAAGAGAATCGCGTCTCAACACATCTCGGCTAAATTCCCAAAACGGATGCTTACATAATAACGCAGGCCGCCTACTAATCAGCGTGGTAACCAACAGACTATATTTGAGCTGCATTGGAGACTGGCCTACTTTAACCAGATTCTTAGTCTTTGACTCAGACTCGGACTTGCATTGCAAGTGGTTCCCCTTTATATTTTATTCCAACCCATCAAGTTAATGTGCGCTCGTCCTGTGCTTGACCACAGATTTCCATTCATTCAATGATTTTATCACTGATATGTTCACAGGTATCCACCAAAGGCCTTCATCGAGTGAGTATTCATTCATTCATACCAACTTTCTATTCTAATAGCTTAGGGCAGCAACTCGCTGGACACACTCAAGGATGAAAAACACCTTGGTAGCTCATCATTCATCAATGTTACTCAAGCTGACTTTCTTTCTAGCCTTGTTCAGCAGCATTGAGGTCTTCCTCCTTAAACCCAGTAATCCAGTCTTTTTCTCTAGTGAGACTCGTCCATTCTCTTTCTCCAAACTATAACCTATGTATAGCATACTCTGAAATGAAGCCACGTGCAGCCTGGGTGCTCAATTCACCACAGCAAGGAAGCATTGATCATGCTTCATTTTATTGCATCCTGCTACTGCCGTTTGCTTAATTCCGTGAAAACGCGAAAAAGTTTCGCAGCTGCATGTGATCGTCGGCAGAGGATGCCGAAGTTCAAAAAGTTCAAATCTGTCCCATTTAGGAGTCGGCAACGTTGTAAATGGTGCTACGAGATTTTTTACGCCTACAAATCCCGTTTGGATCCTTCCCCAAGCAGCCCAGGTGCATGGCACCATCCGGCATCATCCGCCAACGATCACGTGCAGCCGCGAAACTTTTTCGCATTTTCACGGAATTAAGCAAATGGCAGTAACTAGCTGACTCACTAGCTAGCTACTCAACTCGCTCTCAAGCTGCCAAATTGTGTATGCAGGGCGCATGCCCACACACCGACGGCTCCGTGAGGCCCGAGGGCACAAGGGGTGCTTGTGGGCTTGGACCTTGCATACGAGCAGACTCACGGAATCTGCGCATGACACGAGACACTGCCACCGTGTGTGCAAGTCGCACTGATGTGACTCAATCTGCCACCACCCCTGTATGAAGGAGCCCTCATGCGCACCATATCACGCCCACAAACTTTGCGTGGGCCACCGCCCTATCACAGCGACCCCCATGTGTAGACTCAACGTACAAGTCAGACCCAGCGAGCAGCACCAACTCGGCACTGCAGGGTCGCAGATGGTGCACCATTGTGCAGACTTGATGGGTGCATCATCCACCAAGAAAATACGGACCCCACGACAGTGCGCTGTGTGAACGAAACCAGAGGGCACACAAGGCATCCCAGCCACTCTGCCAGCTGCCAACACACAATGACCTGTGAAAGCACGGGCATATCTGTGTCTGTGGCACACAGCATGGCACTTGGACCATGCTCCTTCTTCAATTGATTCACCGTATCACTAACCCACCCACGCAACATGCTGTATTTTCGGCCAGCCTCGCATTAGGTGGATGTGGATCTTGAGGATATAATTAGAGGCAAGAATTGTGGCCAGTGCAAGCTGTGAGTGGGAATTGCGGGCAGTGCAACTTCGGAGGAGAGCACGCAAGTGGTCGGGACTTGGGGTAGGTGCAGTATCGAGCCACCCGAATGATGATGTAGATAGATCTAAATAGTTGTTCACCGACTCACTGGATGTGTAGTGGGATGCGGTTTGGGTTTGTGACGCCGTGGCCCTGTCATCACTGAGTGGGCAGAATTCAATACAACTTGGGTGCTGTTGCGGGTATGTAGACTTGCAGGGAAGGCACGTGAGGGATGTGACACAGCGCGCAGAGGTGCGCATCGGCACTGCACAAGGCGGGCATGTGCTGGTACGGGGTACGGGTATGCAGTGGTGGGGGAGATGTGCAGGAGTGGGCGGTTTCAATTGAAGACCATGGTGGAAAGAGGATATGCTGGGAACACAAGGTAGGTGTAGCCAAAAATAAGGCGAGATGCTCAGGGCACAGCCACTTGAAGGCTTCTTTTCAGCATTCGTCGTTGGTTCACCACTCAGCTGCAATTCTGGTTTCGTGTATGGGAACAACCCAGGCCACTGTGTCTGGTAGCCAGCTCAAAGCGTAACTGCAAATATCTACACCAAATCTTCTCTTCTCACATGCACCTACACCGATGAGTTCACACCCGCCACCTGGTCCTTTCCCCATGCCACTCTCCACCCTGCAGGTATGCACTGTACTCCTTTATCTACCTACCCCCATTCTGCCACGCCTCAACTCACTCAGCCTGCCTATCCCTCCCAGTGCCCTCTCGATTCCTGCTGACCTCGGTGTGTGCGCTGAGTCCAGTTAAGCTTGCCTCGCATTCAGCGCAGACTGGATCCATACCAGCTTCAATTTGCACTGAGTCAAGTCGGACTCACGCCGTGTCCTGAGCACCGAGCACCCTGGCACAGGATGCACATGAATTGAGCATGGATTCCTCTCCCCACGAGTCCTCTGTATCCATCTTACAACTACGACTACCTCTCATCTGTTCCCTCCTTTGCAGCTGTCAACCAGTTTAATTCCTGCCCACTGCCCACTGTGTCCGCCTCTGCCTCCATCTCTGTGTCAACCAGCTCCTCCTTGCTGCTGGTCCGCCTCAGCCAAATCCAGCACCTCCATGTGCCGCACACACAGCTACCGCCGTGCATTCGCAGCTAGTGGTGCATTTGCAGCTCTCAGAGCACTCAGGTATCGAGCCGTACATCGCCCGCTCCTGCACTGGCAAGACTCTGTTCATGTGCACGGCAGCCACCGCACTGGGGACACGCTCCCGCACTCGTCGTGTCCACACCCCTCCATGCGTTGAAATTCAAAAAACCTTGCTGAGAACCAAGTGAGTACAGATCCGGCATAACTGAGGGCTGACCTGAGTTGCAGTTTGTGGGGTGTGTCTTGGTGGGGTGCTCAGCCGAGCAAGCGATGCACGCCACGTACAACTGCCACAGACACACATGCCTAGTACCCCAGTGCGGGATGTGCACTGGGGTCCTCCGCACAGCGACGTGGCGGTGGATGGAGGGGGCAGGTGACTCGGATGTGGGCACATACAGTACACACAGGTCTCCGACTCCGAGTTTTGAGTCCAGTGTGGCAGAGTGGCCAATGTGGATCTACACAGACATGTATGTAAAAGATCATTTCAGCCATTCATACCTATAACTCTGGGATCTATTGGCAATGAGGGTTTGTCTATCTCGTCATATGTGTCAGTGACGGTGCTTAGGTCAGCCTGCTTGCGACCATCACAGCAAGCCCTAGCCCAGGTGTTGAGAGGAACGGCCACAGTGAGTGGCCAGAGACTGAAAATCCATCTAGTGATAGTTGAACCAAGCACATGTAATGTGGTTCAACTAGTCCGGATAGGGGCATGGCAAGTAACCGTGAGAGTTCCAAGTGGCCCAACGGGATTAACCTGGGTTTACCGAAGGGGCATAGCGAGTTGAACAGGAGCGGATTATTGCCAGGCAAGTGAATGATGGATCTCCAGATGTTCCTTTGAACTCTACACTCCATAGATCAAGAGACGTAGGAGAGATGGGTGGTGAAGGGTGGTGGTTGTCTTGTAACAAGAACCCGAACCGTCCAGGACTAGCGTGCATCAAGCCCGCAGAGTCGGACCCAACAATGGTACTCTGCAGGGGTCTGCTAGAGGCCTGGGTGCAACCAGATAACCACCACCGAGGACGTTGTAGACTGAGCCCGTACTGAGACTGAAGACAGGAGTTGGAGCAGGAGTTCAGAATAGGGGTCGAGAATAGGAGACAAGGGTTATGACAAGCGGAGCAAGGGAGAACCCGAGTCAACGAGATAGCTGAAGTGAAGGAGCCTTCAAGCAAGTACAAGTCCAGAGTAACAGGCCAAGGTAAGGCTGGAGAATAGATGAGATAGAATCTACTGTACAGGGAGATTCTACTCTACTTATATACTATTTGATAGTCAGGAGCGTATCTATGTGATAAATGCGACACTGAGGGGAAATCAAGGAACGCAGGGGTGTAGTGACGTGCCAAGAACATAGAGGGGTAGTTGTGACATGCATCGGAACTACCACGATCGCGCCTCTCGATCAGGTTTGCAATAGTTGATGGAGTGTCACGTGACCGGGTTTACCGTGGTTAATCCGGGCAACTGAACCGAATCATGACAATATGTAGGCCATACTGTGTGTATCTGTACACATTGCTTGTACCAAAGAACGAGAATTCAAGTTTTGAATGTAGTTGCACAGCCATGTCCTTCCAGTGTTCACCCTAAGGGCCTTAAATCGGGGTTGCTGGACCTTCAAGGCCTTAAATTTAAGGGCCTTTTAAGCCCTACAAAACAAATAATCCCATGCGCTTTGGCACAGACAAAATTTTGTTATGCGCCCTGTCCTCCTCGTTTGAATCAATCTCTATGGCACCAGGTCGAGATGTGCATCTTCTTCTGCATCTGCCGAGGTCTAAAAAAATTTCCTCCTCCTCCATTGCTCATGCTGACAGTTTGCACACCCACGGCTTCTTCATATGTCCAAATACGACTTCAAGGGTCATAAGCGGAGAGCGAAGACAAAGGTGGGGAGGCACGGAAAAAAATCAGAAAATTGCACCGTGTACACGTGCTAATTTAAGCCCTTATTAAGGCCTGGATGATCGGCTGAACATTTTGTAAGGCCTTGGTTAAGGCCTTAGACCTTAGGGCGAACACTGTGTCCTTCCTCTTTACGGCCACCGCATTATCCTAGCCATTCTCCCATGCCTTCAGCTGTGGACATTGCTCTTTGCTCTGAGGATCCAGACCACATTCTACCCATCAACACGTGGGTCTAACAATCGGTCAATAGCTTATATTTGCCCATTGGAGTTGATCTGTCCCTCCTGGAAAGGTGGATCTGAGTAACTCAATTTTTCTGCCAAGGACAGGTATGTAAATAAAGAAAAGATTCCAATAAACTTGCGTACAGACTTACACACAAAAAAGGTAAAGAAGGGAGATATATAAAAGAAACACCTATTTCCAGCTCCATATGACCGCAAATAAAACCCCGAGGAGGATCCACCACAGAACATCCATGGGAGTGCTGTTTGGCTTTATCTTGACCTCGGCGAGGAGGTCCACAAGGCGTCCCTTTGCAGAATTGTCTGTCTTGGGAGTATGTTCTTCTGGCACTGGCACCTGTGGTTCTAGTTTGCTGTCAGACTCTGCAGCATGGATAAAAATTTGAGCAACCTCACCCTGTGCTGTCAGTGTTAGATCCAGAGAAACGAGGACTGTTGCAGCTTCAGAGGCTGTGCTATCTGTGGTACCTGCAATCTCACTTTCTGCCAGGGTAAGGAAAACAGTATTCTCCAGAATCTCCTCCAGTTTGCAGGTCTCGTCCTCTGGCTCCTGCACAACTTCCTCAAAAAGAAAATCTGGCTGGGGAGGCAAAAGTGCAATCTTCTTCTGAATCTCTTCGCACTCAGCCATCACAGCTGATGCACTGTCATTTTCTTCTACATCTGAGAGGTATAGTGCCAGCTGGATTAAACCAGCAGCCAGGTCTGGCAGAAAATATGTCTCCCTCTCTGCAACCTTCTGCATGATGGTGACTGCTTCTTTGCAGGCTGAAATGGCCTCGTCTTGACAGCAAATATTCCAGAGGATAGCAGCCTGATTTTGGAGGCTGATTGCGAGTGATGGCAGATTTCCTGGTGCAAGCGAGACCCACTCGCGAAATAATTTAGTGGCTTTCTCAGAGTTTGCCAGGGCTTCTTCCAGCTGCCCAAGACTTGCCAATCGAAGTGACAGTGAAAATAATGTTTTTGCTCCCAGGCCTTGCTTTCTAAACGGGCGAACAAAATTTTCCCACATGTGTGAGACATTCAGATTATATATTGATGTTGCTTCTGTTGCAACCATGAGAGCCTCAGTGTTCCTTCCAACTGCAGCCAGACAGTTTGAAAGTGTGGTGAGAGAGTGCACAAGAGCAAACTTTTGGTCCTCGACATCTGCCATATCTTTTCGGCAAGCTAAAACTGCTTTTTCTGCTTGTTTGATGGCTTTCCCTGGTTGTCCTGTGTGACCCTGGACAGCTGCAAACTCTGTGAGGAGAATGTGCCATGTCCGTTCATAACTTTCTTTTTCAGCTTTAAGAATTGGAATTCTCCTTTGCAACATTTGTAGTGCTTCTTGATGTTTCACTGTGTGCTGAAGAATGTGTGTCTGGATCATACAGAAACCCACGAAATACTCTTCCATCTGCTCCAAATCTGGATACATTGTTTTTGCCTCATGTGCTGCCTGGATTGCCTGGTCAATCTGACCCATCTCAAAAAAGACAGTAGTTTGGGACACATGCCAGTAATGGCAGTCATCCAGGTTACTATTATCCCCATCATCTGTGTTCAATGTTGGCCTAAGGTATTTGATTGCTTCATCGGATACTGCCAGTGCATCATTGAGCAATCCGGCCATCCATAAACCCCGAAAATGGTGTGATAGAGTAATGCTAAAGCTCCTCTTTTCACTGGCAGTTTCTGATGCTTTGGTAATTTCCCGGAAGTGTCCAACAATCTCTGCCATTCTGGCTAGCAGGATTACCTGATTTGGATGAGGGACAACTGGGAGGACATATGAGATATGGTAAAGTGACCACTCAAGTGTGGCAGAATCTGAGGATGGGTTCTGTATCATGTGGGATATAACCTCTTGGAGGGTGGTAGCAGCTTGGTCAAAGTGTCCAATAAAGATCCCTTTGATCAAGGGAGAAAAGGCCCACTGGGTCTGAGGAATAAGATAAAATGCCCAGATGACATCTTTAATGATGCTGCCCTCGCACTCTATAGTCAGTGTGAAATTACTGGGTGTTTTCAGCACCGGCATGGGTGATTGTGAGTTTGGTTCCAGAAAGATGCGCAGATTCTTCAGTGAAGAGCCAGAATCTGGAGAATCACTCTCCTGCTGAAGATACACATATGCATAGAGCAGTCCGAGGAATTGTGAAGAAAATTCTTCAGAGTAGATCTGGGCAAGATCACGAAATAAAATCATGCAGTCTGCAAGCATGGTGAGAGGAAACTCCTCTGCCTCTGCCAGCTTGCACATTTGATCCAGAAATGCATCAATATCAGGTCTGAACCAAGAAATTCTAATTCTTGAAAAGCTGAGAACAGTCTGGAAACCTTCCTTCCAGGATTCATAAGCCTCAAGTTGTTGGTCGAGAGCTGAGAAGGCTGTAGCAAGTGTGAATAAAGCCTTAATCGATCTGACTGCTGTACTTTCAACTTCCTCAGTCCAGGAAGCTAACCTTAAACCTGATTCAATCATTTGCCCCATCATTGGGCGGCACACCATAACAGCTTCTTGAGCAGTGGAAAGGGCAACCTCCAGCTGGCCAGCCTTGTGTAAGTTGTTCGAATATGTGAGCAATGTCATCAGGAGCAGTGGCTGATAGTCCACATCTGTGGAAATCTCACACAATCCACGACACAAGTCAACAGATTGTTGGCTACTTTCTATTGCAAGGTCCCGCCGCATCTGAAATCCATATTGGCATGCAAGATTGTGCAGTGAAGCAGCAAGTGGTGGCAAAACTTCTGTGTGTGATACCCCAATTCGGCGCAAGATCTGGATTGTCATGAGATGCCAGGCTGTTGCTTCGGAGTTCATTTCCATATGACTCAGGTCACTGCCGAGATAACGAATGGGGGAGATGGTTGTGAATGGTATTTCTGCAGGGCAGCTGTTGGTTGCAAGCAAGAGCCCAAGAATATTGTATAGAATATGTTCTGGGGGATTATGTGTTGGCAATCCAAGTGCAACATCCCCAAGAGGTGCATCAAGAATCAAAGTATGATTCACAACCAATTGCTGAAGGCGATCAATCAAGCGCAAAGCCTGTGCCGAAAGATACTGAAACTCAAGAGTTTTGTGTGTTGCATCCTTCAATAAAATGTAAGAATTGTTTTCAAACTGAGAGGCAAGCCACTTACAGATGTTATTATTTCAATTGTTTGATTCATTATATTCTGCCCAAATTGTGTTTCAAGGAGTACTTGGGCCATCATTCCCTCGAGACGCTGGAGTCTGACTTGGTTCTCGGCATTGTTTAAAATTAATGTCTGTTCAACACGCAAAGTGGTATTCACAGCATGATCCTCAATGCGAGCAGTGGTCATCTCGATTCTGGCTGCAGAAAATGCCTGACACTCATAAGCACATGTATTCCAAGTGGGATGGACTGGTCTCACTGTGAATTTAGAGTAGCATTGATTTACATGTTCCTTCAGACGTTTAATGTCGGCCTCGACATCATCACGCTTTATCCAGACTTTAATTTGGACCCCGAGACCCCGTAGGCCTGGGCTGCGTTCCGCAGGAGAGATCTTTCGACAAGTTGAAAGAACATGGAGCATATCACTGAAGATAAAATTGAGTAAAAGGCGACAGCATGGGAAGGAAATGATTTACGCCTTCAGATTGCCCAGGGCGCTTAACAGCGCGGGTGCTTCGAACTCATCTTCATGCCCCCGAGAAAGACTGGCGAGGTCAGCAAGGGTGTGAAGGATCTCATTCGTGAGATCGCGGATACGCCGTCGATTTTCCGTGACCTGCGCTAACTTCAGCCATGCTCTGAGCGGAGCCAATGACCTCCCCCACCTTTTCTATCGACTCCTTGATGCTCTGGCCTAATTCAATGAGGTCCTTGATGAAGGTCGCGAGCGTGATGATGGTCGTGGTGACAGTTATTGGGTCCATACTAGGAGAACAGCGCTAATGCAGCGGACAAAGAAGCGGGTGGTGGAGGTAACAGAGAAACAGCTCTGGCTCCCAGACTGGTATAAACCGCGGTGTATTTGCTGCGTATGTGGACTAGTAGTTACGCTCGAGGATGAGGATGGCCGTTGCTTTTAGGAGAGCGGAAAGCATCGCCGACTCGGAGAAACACGCGCAAACAACCTCTGCCTCTCTCGGCCGTTCCTTTGTGCCCTCCCTCGCGGCGTAACAAACCCAATAACCGCGTCCCTGGTATCTTTTTATCTTGAGGCAACCACGGACTATGTCAGCGCCAGCGCGATCAGACGGGTCGGAGGAACTCAAGCAAGACTGCAAGATTGGCAGTTTTTCTGCTCTCAAAAACCCAGCAAAACGCCGGGAGGCAGCGGGAGTTGGCATATGCTTAGAGCGAATCCTACGCCTATCCCAAAGTTCCACAGCTACGAAAGATAGTCGACGGCTTGGCTCCGACACTGGCTGGAGTCGCTTGAGTTGCTGCCAGTGTGCAATTCAGCTGGTCCCGAGACGCGTGTGGACCTCCCTAGTGCCTTCGTATCTTCCAATCTCCCTGGCGTGTCATATCGGGCTCCCAGAGTCTATTCCAGGAGTATAACCGTTACAAGTGAGCAAGACTCGGCTTGAAAACGCCCAGCACCCTCCTACATTCACTCTACACCTTCATTCCCATCCTCTGGCGCCCGTGTCCCATCCCCGCCTCCTTGCACGCCACACGCCACACGCTACCCTGCACACGGACATTCTCACCCGCACGCATGTCCAATCACAAGACCGTAATGAAGAAACACCGCGTAGACTCGATAACTGATTTCCCCGGATCCGGAAGGCGGGCAGCGGGACGGGGAAATACAAAGAGGCCGATGGCCTGGGACGAGGATGTGATGCGGATGGCGCGTGCCGGCTGCGCTAACCCGTGTCGACGCAAGCCTTCCATCCAACGGCCCACTCGTACTGCGTGCAAGCGGAATCGGACGAAAATGCACTCACTGTGCTTCAATTCCTGCCGGTTTCTGCCCCTCCTTCCCCCCTCGCTGCTTGCCTTCGTAGCGACCGAACCCTTGGGCCAATCCCTGTCGAAGGAGGAGGGAGTCCGCATGCTTCCAGCGTGTCCGGGAAGTCTGCGTCGAGCCGGGACCGCGATCGCGAGCGCACCTCTTCACGCCCGATGGGCTCACAAAGAGGTCTGTGTCCACGTCTCGTCTCCTTGTGCAGCTCACTACTCACCTACCCACATAGATTCTCACGCTGCATCGCCGGCGTCTCGCCCTCTTCTCATACTACAAGATCTCCGACGTACAATCGGGCCGGCTGCGCGTGCCCCGAGTTCAGGAGCCTCGACATCTCTGCTCGAAGGGTGCCGTCGAGTCGAGTGCGCGTGTTTGCGAGGAGATGGAGATGCAGAAAAGCAAGGTTAGGAATAAGGGAGGAGTCCTATGACTTTATTGTGTGCCCTGGAGGCGTTTTTATTGTGTGCCCTGGAGGCGTTTTTGCTGCACCGAGCTTTGCGCTCGCGTCACGGGCACGCAAGCTCGTATGCCGTCGTCCATCCGAACAAAGCAGCGCAGCGGAAGCAGAGACAAATGGGCTTGTGTACCTCTGTCAAACGTAGTTTACTTACTGGTCCCCCCTGAAATAAAATAAAATAGAGAGAGCGACTCAAGAGTGACTCGGACTGCGCGACTGGGTGCATAGCCACAAACCGTATCCTCTTGTTTTCCACCCTCGCGAGCTCTCGCTAGCGCATCAAGTGCTCAGAGTGTGACTGCAGCAAACGGATTTCGAGTTCTTCCAACCGCTGGAGCGGCTTGACAGTTTCGACCTCGGTGTATGGCGTACAATTCGCCGAACGATTACCCATATGCCCTTCATCTTTACAAGAACATCCCCGGGCCTCGGGGTCACCGGAGACAACCCGCGCCACCGCTGTCCTCAAGAGACGTACCTGATCTCCGTACTATCGTAATGCCGTTCACTATCTGCACTTCGCGACAACACATCCATTGTTGTTGACCATCGTGCCAGTTGTCCCGCTCCCGCCTAGATATGCCCGTGTGGGCCAGCCCAACGTGTCTACGCATAGGATTTGCGCCAGCCCCCGCCGCCAAAGGACGTGCATGAGCCCTCGCCCCACGACCTGCCACGCGCGTCATGCGCCGCCAAGGGAGGCCTCGCATGCGGACCCTCGCTATGGGTTGTGTGATGCTGGGATACGGGGACAAGCCGCCTTCCGCCCGTGTCCCTGTCGCTACTCCCAACTTCAGCCCGGGCAGCGAGTTCTGCGCCTCGATCCGCGCGTGCAGCATCTCCGCGACCGGGAGACGTGTTGGACGTAGTGCGTGGTGCGCGACATTTCATTACCGCGCGCCGCTCGACTACCCCCGCCCACACGCGCACGCCGCCGCCGTAGTCTGCGGGGCCTGCCCCCTACAGTCTACATACGCTGCTTGCACTCGCGCTCGACCCACTTTGGTCATTCAATCAAGGACTGCCTGAGCTAAAAGCTACTGGCCACGTTTGGTGTAAGTAATTACCTCTTCACCGGCACTGTTACAGTTTTTCCTAGCTCTAGCGACTTACACTATGAAGCCATCGTATTACCATCGCCCCGCTCCCCGAAAACACCTCGATTGCTCTTCGCAGGATTACAACGCACGCAAAAAATGTCGCTGGCGCACTCAGATGTATATATATATTGTCCTGCTTCGCCTGCAAGACCCCGTTGCTGCTCTGTATGATGTGCATCTCTCTGCGCATCCTCTGCCTGCGCGATATTATCTACCCCCCAATACGCCGCCCTCCATCCTTCGTGCGGGCTTCCTGCGGCTTTGGACAGGTTGTATTGGATCCAAGCTGCATTGCGCGCGGTTCGAGCCGGTGATCAGCGGTCGCGCGAATCCTTCCACGCGAGCTGTGGGCAGGGAGTGTTGGCTGAATCCGTGCTCAGGCCGACTTCATAGGACCTCCCCAGAAGTTGGTTCGGGCGATCCAAATGAGGAAGCTGAGCGTCTTGGGCGGCGTCCTCGATGCGAGTCTAAGCGGGGAACTGGGAACCGCAGCGTACGAGAGCGTCGTAGTGGATCTTCTCGCCGCTCTTCAGCGCGTTAGTGCTGCCCCGCTCGGGCCGCATCTCTGCTCAGATCCTATTCCCGTTTCGTTCGACGGCGCCCTTCCGGTCTTCGTGTACACCCGGGCCATCGGCTCATCGACTTGCAAATGGTCAATACTGCGACTTCAGCGATACTACCCTCTAGTACTTGCATGGTGGCTAAATGCCCTCACCCATTCGCGACACCACGCTCGTCGTCCGTCTTGCATGCTGCGAACATCGACAACCGGATACGCATCCCCACGCGCGATGTACTGCGGGGTTGCAGAGACCAAGCGGGTTTATGGTCGCCGCGAGCGCGTGTACTGGAGAGGCGTACTGTGGCATACTGGGAATGCACACTGAGCGGGCGAAACCGATGGTGATTGGTTATCTCGTGGCGTACGTAGTCCTCGGCGCGCATTGGATTGTTTGGAAAAATATCATTTTTAAAAGTATTGGCCCCGCGCATCCTTCATCCCAAGTAATGTGATTCGAGCGGGGAACGATGGCCGCCCAGCTCGTTGTAGCCGACGACGCGTGCGGGTGTGTAGTTATGATGAATCGCCTGTCCGCCGCCCCTCCTTCGCTTCCGCAGAAACTTGGAGCAGCGCGAGGGTGCGCGCCACCGATGACCCCCGTGATAACTCGCACCTCCACTGCGCAGGGGGCATTCGGGCGGGGATGCACATTCACAGGCTGCTTCCCAACACGCCTCCATCTGCCTTGAATTCGCGGAGGATCTTGCCCTCGCGAAGGATTGCGACCTCGCAGGAGGTGGCCGAACCCGAGCTCGATTCGCCGAGTAGACACGCAAACTCGAGATACTGCGTGTTGGTGGGTCGTACCACAAAGCCCAGTGATTCTGAGGAACAAGCAGAGGTTAGCGCAAGTCGCTTTATCGCTCCAATATTGTCGCAGTGTAATCCTACTGATTACATACATACACAGCCACCTTTTACTTTACCCTTTATAATTACCTCCACCTTCTGCACCGCTAGTTAGCAATCCACCCCCACATTAGGACGTTATTGTTCTCTTGGTTTTTGACTCTAGTGTTTTCCTGACTTAGGTGAGTCAGGGTTTCCACTTTTTGAACAATATCATTCCCGCCCGCTCTGACTTCTTGGTGACCTCGCCTTTGAGTCTTGGCAACCTGGGTGTTTCGCGTTGAGACCACCATGTCCCTCAGTGAACCTCATACCTGTACTGTACTCAAAAAGTGGAAACCCTGACTAATTCCGCGAAGCCTCAAAAGGCGAAGACTTGCTCGCGCCAACACACCGTTTAATGGATACGCTGGGAGGGGAGTTGGACTGGTCCATTCTCAATGTTCCGGCCAGTAGCCTTGCCTCCTTCGCCGCACCATTAAGACAAAACACCCCCATCCAGGCAGAAGGAAGTGCTCATGCCATCCTCTAGGATTCGCTGCCGCTCGTTTAACGCCACGCTGCTATCGCAAGACACTGAGTCCGAGGCTACGTGGGGGAGACTGCATTCGAGTAGAGTGAGTTTACGTGCTAACCAAGGACGTGCCGTGCCCACTGAGGTATGTGCCTCCCCACTCGCATATCAATTCAGCGAGAGACTCGACCATGCAGAGGGACTGGGCTGCAACGCTATTAGAGATGCAGCGAGACACTGGGGACGTGATCTTGGAGCCTTGTCCTCCTGGTACATGTGCTATTTCCCTGCTCCACGACCAAGACTTATCTGTTGCTGCTTCATTGCACCAGCAAGCCCTCTATGTGGTACCTCCGGATGCAGGTATTGTGTTCTCAGCCGAGTCCAAGTGCAGAGTCAAGGGTAGTGTATATGTAAGACCGAGTCTGTACATCAGCGTGAGCATGAATTAGGCGAAGCAAGCAAGAATGGACGGATGAGAACCCACCAAAGGAAGAGTGAGGCGAGTTCCTTTTGACTTCAGATGGCGATGGGGGCTACGGGAGTTGGTGGCTTAAAAGGAAAGAATTGGGGTGCAGCTGGAATGAAGAAAGACACAAGCAGCTTGACGATGCGACGATGGGCATGCGTAATGGAGAAGCTCGGCCCCACTGAGACGGCGGGTCTGCGCCTAGGCGTGTAAACCAGCTATTTTGTCACTCCTAGGAACAGCTTACCTTCCTAGGATCACCTATAAGGGAACAGTCACCCTTCCTAGGAACCCTGTTCGGTGATATACAATAAGAGTCAGAGTGAGCTCCGAGCTGCTGATTGAGTGTTAATGATACGAGAGGTCTGGAATAGTGTATGTTCATGGGATTCTTGGCTCTTCCCAAATGGGAGTCGGGATCGCTGTCATATTCTAGGAAGCACCGTCTGATTCAGTCCACAACCTATATATAGGGGCGGATTGCACGGCAGAGTTAGACACCATACCAAGGAGATATACCAAAGCCCAAGACAGACAACAGGGAATATCTCTGCTGCAACCCAACGACTGCACAGTTGAGGTTTGGAACTTGTATTACAAACCTAGGAAGGCACTTGCTTCCTAGGAACAGTATACTGTATGAACTATCACTGTACAAACCGCTTCCTAGGAACAGTTGACGAAGGTACATATAGGCCTCCTAGGAAGGAGATACCTTTCACGTTTTGGGCACGTGCACGATCACCACCAGAGCAATTATCCAGCCTATACGAGGCCTAGAATTCGTGAATAAATTTGTGGAGACGTCTAGAATAGGTCTGAAGCCTATGAATCCCTCAGAAGAATTAATTCATCCACTTCTAGAACATTTCGTGAAATATTTGTGTTGAACTCGTCAATTTTGTTGTTAGAACATGAGTATTGGTGTAATAATAGCATCGACAGTCTTGAGAAGGTTAAAGGGTATTTAGACACGACCTCTGGTGTTCATTATATTTTATTTGACTCAGGTCGTTCACATTCTGGATATTTGGTAAGTGTGCACGTGCCTGAAACGTGATCACTCTGTTGCTATGCAAATTCAAACCCAGATCAACCGGTCTCTTAATCATCTCGAGCACATCTGTGAACTTCTTAGGAAGTGAGAGGTTTAGCCAAATCAACCACTTCCCGAGGGGGAGCAGCCCAGTGTCTTTGTGCTGTTTCTGGATGGCCTAAATACAGTAAACTATAGGGACGGAAAAACATGAGCAGGAGTAAGTATGAGTGTCCGTGTGTGAATGCACAGAGACAAGATTCCATTTCCGGAGTGGTCGTGTCCGTCCAAGCTGCAGAGTGCCCATCATCGTGTTCAGGTGGAAGAGTGCGGAAGAGGGAGATATGGCCAAATGTGTGGGGATCTGGTCAATTGGGGGTTGGTACATGTTCACAGAAGGATGCGGACAGCATCTCCCGCACACGACAATCCCACGAGCTGGGAGTGCCACAAGTTCATGTGTACTCGTCGCCGGTCCTTGCGATCGTCCTCCCGCACCGCCCTTTGACATGTTCTCGTCTCACTCCAGAAATGCCCCCCATTTCTCTGGTCATTGTGTACCGTTTCGTTTGACCGCAGTCTTTGAGTTGCATGCAGCTTCCAACTGGAACGTGAGACACACACGGGCTTTCGTCCACCTGCACCATCCACAACCTCACCCTCGTTTATTCACAGGGGCCGCACCATGCAAAAAAAATGCAGACATGATCCCTGGGACAAGGTGTACTGCAAGGTTGCAGTAACATGCTCTATCTTGACCGCCAGGCCAAGCGGGTTCATGATCACAATGTGCGCATGTGCGGAGGAAGAGGTGTGCTGCACCACGGATGTGCACTACACTCGAAGCAGCAGCAACGCCGTTGGCAGCCCAAAATGTGAAGGGGAGCAGCCTGAATTCTCACCCGGAAATGCGGGGACTATGTGTATCGCGTCTTCGCACCCTAAGCGAAGCGAATCCCAATGCACCCGGATCTCTTCTGCAGTGTAGAGCTGAGGCTGAAAAGGTCACAGATGTGTGTCTGACACTTCATCCTTGACTAGACTCGCGCCTACCTGGCTGCTAGCGCCCCAGTTGTTTGGGGCTGCTGATATGCACAATAAGACATGTACGACAAGGGACAGGGTGCGAGCAGAGGCGGAGGCAGACATGAGCAACGACGAAGGCTCAATGCGGTGGCATACGAAAGTTGGGATCAAAATGGTGTGATGTCATTTCCTCTTGAAATGGAAATACAAGTGTGGTATATATAGTAAAAGTAAAACAATAAAAGAAGAATGTACCCCTCGAGGCTGTACATGTCTGTCGGAGAAATTGGCAACAAATGAGTAAATATCACCAATAGGGGTAAAATGCAATTTGTTCAAAACATCGGGGACCTGGCACTGTTACAGGAAACCTCGGAGATTAAAAGCCACATTTAGAATGTCATGAGGTAAGACCGAAATTGATAGATGGTGTGGAACGTGCATGTCGACAGGAAATATAACACATATGGTCTTATTTGCATCGGAAGATATCGACTCTGATTGACCCGATTTGGCTTGATTCGGCGCTTAACGAGGAGCGGCACTCATCACTGCACCGGAGCTCTTGCACTCAGAGGGGAGAAGATATAAGCAATGGTTATTTCCAGGCATCTGGCCCTACAAGCTCCTAGGGCAACGAGGTTTTATTCATTCTGGGGTGTACATGGTTTGTAGAGTATGTGATGTATAGGCTGCATGGATCAAGCTTTCAAGCATTGAGAATCGAGATTTGATCTAACAGCATAACCACGCCTAGTACTTACCACAACATTCTCATTCCTCCATGCATCCTCCTCCTTCTCCTCCACACTTGCCTCCTCTTCTCAAGATTCAATTTTGCTCTCTACTCTGCAGATCCACTAATCGGCACGTGGGTGCAACAATTGGTCAATAATTTCTACTTACCCTTGTCTATTCTTTGCTCATATTCTGATCATATTCAATGCACTCGCTGGACAAATGGACCTTCCAAACAAGTTAAACAACTCACATCTCTCAAATTCTCGGTCAAGGATAGGTAAATGAAGAAAACATTCCAATAATAAAGCTGCATACAGATTTGTACATATAAAAAACAGGCAGCCTATTTCCGACTCCACACAAGAGCGAATAGAATTCCGAGGAGTATACACCATGGATTGATCTTTACTTCAAGCCTGAGAGGGGTCATGAGGAAGTCCGTGAGGGAGCTCTTTCTTGGATTCGCTGGCTCTGAGGTATCCTCTCTGCTCGGGTGTACCACCGGAGATGGCGACATAGACACTGGAGCTTGCAAGACCACCTCGATGTCTGCTCAAATATCAGATTCTGCAGTGCGGAAGGATATTCTGCTCTTACCATGGGTGTCTGGAGAAATGAGGATCATTGCAGTTTCAGAGACAACTGCTTCTGCTGGGCTGTCTGTGGTCGCAATCACACCTTCTGCCAGAGTAAGAAAAACTGTATCCTCCAGAATCTCCTCTGGTTTGCAGGTTTCCTCCTCTGGCTCCTGCACAACTTCCTCAAACAGAAAATCTGGCTGGGGAGGCAAAAGTGCAATCTTCTTCTGAACCTCTTCACATTCGGCAGTTGCAGCAGATGCACCATCGTTGTCTCCTACATCCGAGAGGTAGAGTGCCAGCTGGACCAAACCTGCAGCCAGGTCTGCCAGAAAATATGTTTCATTCCCTGCAACCTGCTGCATGATGGTAACTGCTTCTTTGCAGGCTGAAATGGCCTTGTCTTGGTGGCAAATATTCCAGAGGATAGAAGCCTGATTTTGGAGGCTGCTTGCAAGTGATGGCAGATTTCCTGGCACAAGCGAGACCGACTCGCGAAACAATTTGGTGGCTTTCTCGGAGTTTGAAATGGCTTCTTTGAACTGCCCAAGAGTTGCCAATCGAAGTGACAGTGAAAAGAATGTTTTTGCTCCCAGGCCTTGCTTTCTAAATGGGCAAACAAGATCCTCCCACATGTGTGAAGCATTCAGATTGTATATTGATGTCGCTTCTCTGGCAACCACGAGAGCCTCGGTGCTCCTTCCAACTGCAGCCAGGCAGCTTGAAAGTGTGGTGAGAGAGTGCACAAGAGCAAACTTTTGGATCTTGACATTTGCCATATCTTTTCGGCAAGCTGCAACAGCTTTTTCTGCATCTTTGACAGCTTTCCCTGGTTGCCCTGTGTGACCCTGGATAGCCGCAAACTCCGCGAGGAGAATGTGCTGGGTCAGTTCATCACTTTCTCTTTTGGCTTTAAGAATTGGAATTCGCCTTCGCAACATTTGTAGTGCTTCTTGATGTTTCACTGTGCGCTGAAGAATGCATGTCTGGATGATACAGAAAGCTGGAAAATAGTTTTCCATCTGCTCCAAATCTGGATACACTGTTTTTGCCTCATGTGCTGCCTGGATTGCCTGGTCAATCCGACCCACATCAAAGAAGACAACAGTTCGGAACACATGCCAATACTGGAGTTGATCCAGGTCACTAATATCCTGATCATCTGTGTTCAAGTTTGGCCTAAGGTATTTGAATGCTTCATCAGATACCACTAGTGCATCTTTGAGCAACCCAGCCAACCATAAACCCCAGAAATGGTATGATAGAGTAATGCTAAAGCTCCTCTTTTCACTGGTAGTTTCGGGGGATTTGGTGATTCCCCGAAAGTGGCCAACAATGTCTGCCATTCTGGCTAGCAGGAGTACTTGTTTGGGATGAGGAACAACTGGGAGGATATCATATGAAATGTGTTGAAGTGTCCACTTCAAGTTAAGTGTAGTAGAATGTGAGGATGGGTTTCGTATCATGGAGGATATAACCTCTTGCAGGGTGGTAGTGGCTTGGTCAAAGTGCCCAATAAAGATCCCTTTGATCAATGGAGAAAGGGCCCAGGTCCCAGGACTAAAATAAAATGCCCAGATGGCATCTTCAATGATGCTTCCCGCACAGTCTTTGTTCAGCGCAAAATTGCTGGGTGTTTTCAGCACCGGTATGGGTGATTGTGAGTTTGGTTCCAGAAAGATGCGCAGATTCTTCAGCAAGGAGCCAGAATCTGGAGAATCACTCTCCTGCTGAAGATACACATATGCATAGAGCAGTCGGAGGAATTGCAAGGAAAAATCTTCAGAGTAGATCTGGGCAAGATCACGGAATAAAACCATGCAGTCTGCAAGCATGGTGAGGGAAAACTCCTCTGCCTCTGCCAGCTTGCACATTTGATCCAGAAATAAATCAATATGTTGTCTGAGCAGAGGACTTCTGGTTCCTGAAAACCTGAGAACAGTCTGGAAGCCCTTCTTCCAACAGTTGTATGCCTCAAGCTGTCTGTTGAGATATGAGAGGGCAGTAGCAAGGCTAAAGAAAGCCTGAATAGATCTGACTACTTTGGTTTCAAGTTCCTCAGTCCAGGAATCAATGATTTCCTCCACCATCGGGCAGCACAGCTCAACAGCTTCTTGAGCAGTAGAAAGGGCAACTTCCAGCTGGCCAGCCTTGCACAAGATGTCCGAATATGTGACCAATGTTGCTACAAGAAATGGTTGATAGTCCACATTTGTGGAAGTTTGACACAATCCACGAAACAAGTCAACAGATCGTTGGCTGCTTTCCGTAGCAAGGTCCCAACACAGCTGAGATTGATATTTGCATGCAAGATTGTGTAGTGAAATAGCAAGCTGCAGCAAAATGTCTGTGTGTGATGCACCAGCCAATCGGCGCAAGATCTGGATTGTCATGAGATGCCAGGCTATTGCTTCAGATTTCATTTGCAGATGATCTAGATCATTGGCGAGGCCAAGAATGCCGTGAATTGTTGAAAATCCTATTTCTGCTGGGCAGCCATTGGTGGCGAGCAAGAGCCCAAGAATGTTGTGTAGAATATGTTCTGGAGAATTATATGTTGGCAATCGAAGTGGAACATTCCAAAGGGGTGCATCAAGAATCAAAGTATGATTCACAACCAATTGCTGAAGGCGATCAATCAAGCGCAAAGCCTGTGTCGAAAGATATTGAAACTCGAGAGTTTTGTGTGTCGCATCCTGCAATAAATGTATAAGAATTATTTTCGGACTCAGAGGCAAGCCAGTTACAGATGCTATTATTTCAATTGTTTGATTCATTATATTCTGGCCAAATTGTGTCTCAAGGAGTACACGAGCCATCATCCCCTCCAGACGTTGGAGTCTGACTTGGTTCTCAACATTATTTGAAATTAATGTCTGTTCAACACGCAGAGTGGTATTCACAGCTTGATATGATGTGTCCTCAATGCGAGCAGTGGTCATCTCAATTCTGGCTGAGGAGAATGCCTGGCATTCATAAGAAAATAGATTCCAAGTGGGATGGACCAGTCTCACCGTGAATTTAGAATAGCATTGATTTACATGTTCCCTTAGACGTTTAATTTCGGCCTCAATATTATCGCGTTTTATCCAGACTTGAATTTGACCCCCGAAACCCTGTAGGCCGGGGCTGCGTTCTGTGGGAGAGATCTTTTGACATAGGGAAAGAACATGGAGCATATCACTGAAAATAAAATTGGGTAAAATGTGATGCCCTGGGAAGAAGAAAACTTACGCCTTCAGATTGCCCAGGGCGCTTAACAGTGCAGGTGCTTCAAATTCATCTTTGTGCCTCTGAGAAAGATTCGCGAGGTCGGCGAGGGTGTGCAGGATTTCATTCGTGAGATCACGGATACGCCGTCGATTTTCCGTAACCTATGTTAACCTCAGTCTGTGCTCGCGGAGGAGATAGCATTCCTTCGTACCTTTTCTATCGACTCCTTGATGCTCTGCCCTAAGTCGATGAGGTCCTTGATGAAAGTCGCAAGCGTGATGATAGTCGTGGTGGCAGTTATGGGGTCCATCATGCTTGGAGAGGAGGGAAAGAGAAGCAGGTGGCGGAGGTAACTGAGAAACAGCTGCGGTGCCCAGACTGGTATAAATCGGTTTTAAAAATAGTAACCACAACTCTAATTTGACGGTCGCAAGAGTATCAGAGCTTATTGAGGACAGCAGTGTCATCAATCCTTGAACATATCAAGGACAGCTTTGCTATATCCCATGAGCAACAGTATAGCATCCACGAGAGGACGTCGCAGAACGACTATTTCCCATGCGGGCGCTTAGACTCGGAATGCTCAGCAATGAGCGCGCTATGTACCCAAAATAAGACATAGAAGTAAGAGCCAATGAAAAGAAGAGCAAATGCAGTCGCGTCGGCCATCAATCTACCCCGTCGCGGCTGCACAGCACATCGCGGTTCATCGCTCTCCTAAGTCCAGCCGCTGTACTTGGAAAAATAATTCAAACGGCCCGAATCCAAGACCGCTTTGAACATCAATACAACCGAAGACTCGGCGGCTTCTGTAGGGAGAGACGCGGAAAAGAGCGTAGAAACCGATCGTGCCGCGTGCGATGTGGCGCCGGGCGGCATTTCCAAAGTCCGAAGTAGTTCATGATCTAGTCCGCAAGAGGAATATATTCGCGATCCACGGCGTATTTGCTGCGTACGTGGACTAGTGGCTACGCTCGAGATGGGCGTTAGGAGAGCGGAAGGCATCGCCGACTCGGAGAAACACGCGCAAACAACCTCTTCCGTTTGCTTTGATGTACTCAAAATTCCTGTGCCTTCTGCCTCGCGGCTCACCAAGCCAATAATCCCGGCCCTGGTATTCTTTTAGCTTGAGGCAACCTACGGACTATGCCAGCGCCAGCACGACGGGTCGGAGGAACTCGAACAAAGCTGGAATCTTGCAGTTTTTCTGCTCTCATAGAACCCAGCAAAAGGCCGGGAAGCAGGTGGAGCTCATACTATGCTTAGAGCGACTCCTATGCCCATCCAAAAGGTCCGAAGCCACGGAAGATAGTCGACGGCCTGGCTCGGACACTGGCTTGACTCGCTGCCTGTGGGTGCTCGTCCCGAGACGCGTGTGGAGCTAGCGAGGGCCGCTAGGCTCTCGTATCCTTCACGGGCTGGTCATATTGAGATATCTTCTCTCGCGTCCTGGTATCCCCACTTCCTTTTATTCCCGCAATACGCTACCTTAGACCAGAATATTCTCACCCGCATGTCCAATCGCAAGACCAAATTAATGGGGGGAAAACACCGCGTAGAGTCGACAACCGACTTCCCCGGATTTGGAAGGCGCCGCGCAGCTTCATTTTTGGCCAGCGTTCAAGGGCCGATGGGACGTACGATGTGGATGGCCCGCATCGGCTACGCCGACAACGCTTCCATCCACGGCCACCAGCCCCCTCGCGTGCAAGCGGAATCATCGTGTCGGAAGACGAAAATGCACTGTGCCCCATTCTTGCCGATATCTGCCCCTCCTTCCTGCATCTTCGCTTCTTCGCTGCGGACCTTCGCGTGCGGGCGAGTCTCTGTCGAAGGAGGAGGGAGCCCGCGTGCTTCAAGTTGTGTCCGGGAAGTCTGCTTCGAGCCGGGTGGACGATCGGCAGCCTCACCAAGAGCTAGTTCAAGGCCGATGGGATTGTGAAGAAGGTCTGTGCCCGCGTCTCGTCTCCTTGTGCAGCTCACCTACGCACCTACCCACATAGATTCTCGCGCCCCATCGCCGGCGTCTAGCCCTCTTCTCATACTACAAGATCTCCGACGTACAATCGAACCGGCTGCGCGCGCCTTCGTCGCTCTCGAGCTAGCGACATCTCTGCTCGACAAGGGTACCTTCCGTTGCCTGCGGCCGTCGAGTCGAGGTCGAGTGCGCGTGTTTGTGAGGAGAGGGAAATGCAGAAAAGCAAGGTTAGGAAGAAGGGAGGGGTTCCCATGGTTCTTCTGTGCGCCCTCGACGCGTTCTTGCTGCACCGAGCTTCACTCGTGCTTCAGGGGCACACAAGGTATGCCGTCGTCCATATGTGCAGCAAAAAAGACAGAAGCAGAGACATTTGATCTTGTGTACCTCTATCAAATAGTTTTAACAGTCTGGTTCAAATAAAAAAGCATTTCCAATTTGAAGCGCGTGGTCGAGTGCACAGCCACAGACCGTGTCCTCATGTTTTCACCCTCCCGAGCTCTCACTGGCGCACCAAGTTTCGAGTTCTTCAAACCTCTGGAGCGGTCTTGACAGTTTCGACCTTGGTGTATGGCGTGTATTCGATTTTGTATTCACCGAATGACTACATATGCCTTTCATCTCTACGAGAACATCCCCGGCGCCGCTCCAGTTCTACACCCCCAGTCCTCGGGGTCATCGGAGACACCCAACCCACGCCCGCCGCTGTCCTCAAGAGACGTACCCGATCTCGCACGGCCCTAATATAATGCCACTCGCTCTCTGCGCTTCTGTGCGTGACCACGCGAACTCCGCGACAACACATCGATTGACATTGTCCGCCGTGTCATCCCGCTCCCGCCTAGATCGTGAGCCCTCGCCCCACGACCTGCTACGCGCATCATGCGCCGCCGAGGGAGGCCCGGATGTGGACCCTCGCTGTGGGTTGTGCGATGCAGGGATGGGACAAGCCGCCTTCCGCCCGTGTCCCTGTCGCTACTCGCAACTTCAGCCCAGACAGCGAGTACTCCGCCTCGATCCGCATCTCCGCGACCGGGAGACGAGTTGGACGTACTGCACGGTGCGACATTCCATTGCCGTGTGCCGCTCAACTACTCCCGCCCACACGCCCACGCCGCCGCAGTAGTCTGTGGGAACCGGCCCCAGTGCAGTCTACATACGCTGCTTGTACTTGCGCTCGACCCCCTTGAGTCGTTCAATCAAGGACCGCCAGAGTTATTTAGTTGCTTCTTTACCAACAGTTTCTACTCCACCCAGCATACCCACTTGCATTGTGAAGGCATCATATCACCATCGCCCCGCTCCCCGAAAACACCTCGATTCTTCTTCGCAGAAATACAAACGCACGAAAATCACTGGCGCACTCAGAGAGGACTCGCGGCCTGTCCTGATTCACCTGCAAGATCCCGTTGCTGCTCTGTTGGTGTGCATCTTTCTGTATTGTGTGCATCCTCCGCCTGCGCGATATCCACCAATACGCCGCCTTTTCCGGTCCTTCGCGTGGGCTTCCTGCGGCTTTCGTATTGGCGCATTGAAGGTGCATGCAGCTGCAGGCGGTGGTCAGCGGTCGCACGAGTCCTTCCACACGAGCAGGGCCCAAGCGGAGAGCTGGCTAAATCCGTGCTCAGGACGACTTCAAGGATCTCCGCAAAAGTAGATAAGTTGGCGGGTTACGGCCGATCGAAATACGCGGAGGACAAGCGTCTTGGACCCCGTGCTCGATGCAAGTCTAAGTGGGGGGGATCGTGGCGTACGAAAGCGTCGTGGTGGATCTTCTCGCCGCTCTTCACCGCGTTAACGTCCTCCCACCCGAAATGCTGCCCCCTCCCGTCTCTCCCACTCGGGCCGCATCTCTGCTCAGATCCTATTCCCGTTGCGCTTGACGGCGCCCTTCCGGTCTTCGTGTACACCCGGGCCATCGGCTCATCGATTTCCAAGGACCGCGACTTCGAGCAATACCGCCCTCCAGTACTTGCATGGTGGCTGGATGCCCCCACCCGTTCGCAACACCATGCTCGTCGTGCGCCCTGCATGCTGCGAACGTCGACAACCGGGTACGCATCTCCACGAGCGATGTACTGCGAAGGTGCGGAGACCGCGCCCGACTCTGCCGCTCGTCGGGGCAAACGGGTTTATGGTCGCGGCGAGTGCGTGTACTGAAGAGGCGCGCTGTGGCATACTGGGAATGCACACCGAGCGGGCGAAATCGATGGTGGTTGGTTATCTCGTGGCGTACGTAGTCGGCGCGCGCCGGATTATTTGCAAAAAATAGGATTTGTGAAAAAAGTATTGGCCCCGCGCACCCTTCATCCCAAGCAATAAGATGCGTGAGAGGAACGATGGCGCCAAGGGCTCGCAACGAGCCGACGACGGGTGCGGGCTTGCAGTCATGGTAAATAGCCTGTCCGCCACCCCTCCTTCGCTTCCGCAGAAAGCTTGAAGCAGCGCGAGGGTGCGCACCGCCACCGATGACCTCATCATATCCCGCGCATCCCGCAACTCGACCCCACTGCGCAGGGAGTATTCGGGCGTGGATGCGCGCACGCAAGCTGCTTCCCAGCACGCCAGCGATAGGCCTGCGACTCGATGGGTTTTGAATTCGCGGAGGATCGCGCCCTCGCGAAGGATTGCGGCCTCGCAGGAGGTGGCCGAACCCGAGCTCGAGTCGCCCGCGAACTTAGATGCGCATTAGTGGTTGTACCACGCAGCCCGGTCCGATTCTAAGGGAGAAATTAGCGGAATTCTCTGTATCACTCATTGTTGCGCACCCGTAACACGGAGCGCCCATCCAGAAGCGCTCGCTGTCCTCCTCCACCTGCAACCCACTTGAGATTAGGATTCGACAGCGTGTTCAAAGTCACGCTGCAATAGCAGCGGAGTCCAAGGCTACACGGGAGGAACTGTATTTGAGTCGAGTGAGTACACAAGTGAGGGGAATGGAAAGCGGTGTGACCCACCCAAGAACGCGCCTCCCCGCTTCCTTCCTCCCTCGCGTCTTGATTTAGCGGGACTCGATCGGCGACACGACTTGAGCCGCACGGACCGGCGACGCGACTGGAGACGCAGCGGGCAAGACTCAGAGCAAACTGGTGATCGCGAAGCCCTGTCGGTAACTGCGTTTTCTTCCCGCTTCGCGATCGAGACTCCCCCATTGCCGCGTCGTCGCACCAACAAGCCCTCTATGCGGTACGTTCGGATGCAGGTATTGCGCTCTATTGCGCTCTCAGATGGGTCCCAGCGCGGAGTCTAAGGTAGTACGTGTGTAAGATCGAGTCTGGACGTCGGCGTGAGCATGAATCGAACGAGGCAAGCAAGCAAGAATGAATTAATGAAAACCTACCGAAGGAAGAGCGAGACAATTTCTTTTGATTCCGGATGGCGATGGCGCGGGTGTCGGTCGGCGGCTTGAAAACAAAAGAATCGGCGTGCAGCTCGAATGCAAAAAGACACGGGCGACTCCACGACGCGCCGATGGGCACGCGAGACGGGAAGCTCATCCCCGCATACTGCCATCCTCCCGCTCCCTTCTCGGTCTCCCCGAGGTCTTACAAGACCCCGCTCAGGCACTCCTGACGCTGCAATTCGTGCAGACAGGTAGGGATACAGTCGATGTGGAAAGCACTCTCGGGGGGCGCCACTGGAGGGCATGGACCACCCGTGATGGCTCAAGGACGGATGAATCTGATGTAACGTGAGTCTGGACGCAAAGCACCAGCAATGCAGGCGACTCACGAGTAAATGAGCCAGAGGTGACGGGGTTGTACGGCGCTCGCTGTGCTTCCTCTGCAGCTCATGTTCTTGTCAAGAGTCTGCACGTCCTCGTGAGCTCGTCCTGGCGAGACTCCGCTCCAGAAGCACCCGTTCTGCGAGCATTGGCAGCGGATAATCCTCAGGTGAGGTGTGCAGCGCGTCCGATATTTGTGGTTGATAGATCGCGTGTGTTCATGGGTGAGGATCCTCTCCCTACGAAGCTGCATTCTCGGCGACTCGGAGTTGTCAAAAGGTAAACGCACAAGGAGTGCGCCGCGACATGGAAAGACACTAAAAAAAATCATGAAGCATAAAGTTATGAAGATAATATGAAAATAATTGAGAAGGACCTACCTAGATTGTCTGCTCAACGTCCACCAGTAAAAAAACTATATTGTTGTCTTTGTGTCGGCGAATTAGGCGCGGCGAGGGATTTCAATGTGCGTTGTCCATATTGCGGTTTGCACTTTTGTTGCGGCGGAGTTGCAAGGCGCTGGACGTGGTCTTCCGACGAATAGAGAGCTTTGTGCGACGCGGTTGAAAGATTCAAGCACAGAGAGTGAAGAGGCGAGATGTTCGGGGCACAGCCACTTGAAGGCGCGTTCGTCATTGGTTCGCCACTCAGCTGCAATTCCGGTTTCGCGTATGGGCACAACCCAAGCACAACCTAGGCCACCGCGTCTTGAATATGTACCAAATCTTCTCTTCTTGTGTGCACCTACACCGATGAGCTCACACCCGCCACCTGGTCCTTCCCCATGCCGCTCTCCACCCTGCAGGTAGTATACGCACTGTACTCCTTTATCTACCCCCATTCTGCCCCGCCTTGACTCGTGCAGCCTGCCTATCCCTCCCAGTGCCCTCTCGATTCCCGCCGACCTCAATGCGTGCACTGAGTCCAGTTAAGCTCACATTGCATCCAGCGCAGACTGGATCCACGCTACCCTCGATTCGTGCCGAGTCAAGTCAGACTCGCACCGCGTCCTGAGCACCGAGCACCCTGGCGTGGGATGCACGCGAATCGAGCATGGATTCCTCTCCCCGTGAGTCCTCTGTATCCATCTTATGATTACGACTACCTCTTATCTGTTCCCTCCTTTGCAGCTGTCGGCCAGCGCGATTCCTGCCCACCGCCCACCGCGTCTGCCTCCACCTCCACCTCTGCGTCGACCAGCTCCTCCTCGCCGCTGGTCCACCTCGACCGGATCCAGCAGCACCTCCATGTGCCGCACACTCAGCTACCTCCGCGCATTCGCGGCCAGTGGTGCGTTTGCGGCTCCTGGAGCCCTCAGTTATCAGGCCATACATTGCCCGCTCCTGCACCAGCAGAACTCTGTTCGCATGCACGGCGGCCACCGCACTGAGGACACGGTCCCACGCTCGTCGTGTTCACACCCCTCCACGTGCAACGGCCTTGTTGAGAACCAAGACGGTAAGTACGGATCTGTGCGTTACGCCATAACCGAGGGCTGACCTGAGTTGCAGTTTGGGGGTCGTGTTTAGGTAGGGTGCTTAGCCGAGCGAGCGATGCATGCCACGCGCAACTGCCGCAGACGCTGCGTGCCTAGCACCCTAGTGTGGGATGTGCGCCAGGGTCTTCCGTACAGCGACGTGGCGGTGGATGGAGGGGGCGGGTGACTCGGATGTGGGCATGTACAGTACGCACATGCGGGTCTCCGACTCCGAGTTTCGAGTCCAGTGCGGCGGGGTGATCAAATCTACATAGACGTGCATGTAAACAATCATTTCAGCCACCCGTACCCATGACTCTGAGATTTCAAGGCAGCGAGGATTTGTCTATCTCGTCGTACATGGGTTGTACTGTGTGTGTAGCTGTACGCATTGCTTGTACCGAAGGAACGAGAATTCGATGGTTGTACAGCCATGTCCTTCCTCTTTACGGCCACGGCATTATCCTAGCCGTTCTCCCATGCCTTAAGCTGTGGACGTTGCTCTTTGCTCTGAGGATCCGGACTGCATCCTATTCATCGACGTGTGGGTCTACTGGCAATTGGTCAATAGCTTACATATATATATTTGCCCATTGGAGTCAATCTGTTGGTCACTCCTGGAAAGGTGGACCTGAATAACTCAACTTTTCGGCCAAGGACAGGTATTTAAATAGAGAAAAGATTCCAATAAACCTGCATACAGACTTACACATACAAAAAAGAGAGTCTTAGAGAGATATATAAAAGAAACACCTATTTCCGGATCCACACGACCGTGAATAAAACCCCGAGGAGGATCCACCACAGAGCATCCATGGGAGTGCTGTTTGGCTTTATCTTGACGTCAGTGAGGAGGTCCGCAAGGCGTCCCTTTCCAGAATTATCTGTCTTGGGAGTATGTTCTTCTGGCACTGGTGCCTGTGGTTCTAGTTTGCTGTCAGACTCTGCGGCACGGATAAAAATTTGAGCGACCTCACCCTGTGCTGTCAGTGTTGGATCCAGAGAAACGAGGACTGTTGCAGCTTCAGAGACTGTGCTGTCTGTGGTACCCACAATCTCAATTTCTGCCAGAGCAAGAAAAACAGTGTCCTCCAAAATCTCCTCTGGTTCATAGGTCTCATCCTCTGGCTCCTGCACAACTTCCTCAAAAAGAAAATCCGGCTGGGGAGGCAAAAGTACAATTTTCTTCCGAACCTCTTCGCACTCTGCAGTTGCAGCAGATGCACCGTCATTGTCTCCTACATCTGAGAGGTAGAGTGCCAGCTGGACCAAACCGGCAGCCAGGTCTGCCAGAAAATATGTCTCATTCTCTGCAAGCTGCTGCATGATGGTGACTGCTTCTTTGCAGGCTGAAATAGCCTTGTCTTGGCAGCAAATATTCCAGAGGATAGAAGCCTGATTTTGGAGGTTGCTTGCGAGCGATGGCAGATTTCCTGGTACAAGTGAGACCCACTCGCGAAACAACTCAGTGGCTTTCTTGGAGTTTGCAAGGGCTTCTTCTAGCTGCCCAAGACTTGCCAATCGAAGTGACAGTGAAAATAATGTTTTTGCTCCCAGGCCTTGCTTTCTAAACGGGCAAACAAAACCTCTCCACATGTCTGAGGCATTCAGATTGTATATTGATGTTGCTTCTGTTGCAACCATGAGAGCCTCAGTGTTCCTTCCAACTGCAGCCAGGCAGTTTGAAAGAGTGGTGAGAGAGTGCACAAGAGCAAACTTTTGGTCCTCAACATTTGCCATATCTTTTCGGCAAGCTGAAACAGCTTTTTCTGCATCTTTGACAGCTTTCCCTAGTTGTCCTGTGTGACCCTGGACAGCCGCAAGCTCCACAAGGAGAATATGCCAGGTCAGTTCATCCTTTTCTTTTCCAGCTTTAAGAATTGGAATTCTCCTTTGGAGCATTTGTAGTGCTTCTTGATGTCTCGCTGTGTGTTGAAGAATGTATGTCTGGATCATACAGAAAGACAGAAAATAGTCTTCCATCTGCTCCAAATCTGGATACACTGTTTTTGCCTTGTGCATCGCCTGGATTGCCTGGTCAATCCGACCCATGTCAAAAAAGACAAAAGTTCGGAACACATGCCAGTAACGGAGTTCATCCAGCATACTACTATTCCCCTCATCTGTGTCCAATGTTGGCCTAAGGTATTTGAGTGCTTCATCGGATACCACTAGTGCATCATCGGACAGCCCAGCGAACCATAAACCCCAGAAATGGTATGCTAGAGTATTGCTAAAGCCCCTCCTTTCACTGGTAGTTTCTGAGGATTTGGTGATTCCCCGGAAGTGGCCAACAATATCTGCCATTCTGGCTAGCAGGATTACCTGCTTCGGATGAGGGACAACTGGGAGGATATCATATGAGATATGCTCAAGTGCCCAGTCAAGTGTGGCAGAATCTGAGGATGGGTTCTGTATCATGGAAGATATAACCTCTTGGAGGGTGGTAGCAGCTTGGTCAAAGTGCCCAATAAAAATCCCTTTGATCAAGGGAGAAAGGGCCTGGGTCCAAGGACTAAAATAAAATGCCCAGATAGCATCTTCAATGATGCTGCCCTCACAGTCTATGTTCAGTGTGAAATTGCTGGGTGTTTTCAGCACCGGTATGGGTGATTGTGAGTTTGGTTCCAGAAAGATGCGCAAATTCTTCAGCAAAGAGCCAGAATCTGGAGAATCACTCTCCTGCTGAAGATACACATATGCATAGAGGAGTCGGAGGAATTGCAAGGAAAAATCTCCAGGGGACATCCGGGCAAGATCACAGACTAAAATCATGCAGTCTGAAAGCATGGTGAGAGAAAACTCCTCTGCCTCTGCCAGCTTGCACATTTGATCCAGAAATAAATCAATATGTTGTCTGAGCTGAGGATTTCTAGTTCCTGAAAACCTGAGAACAATCTGGAAGCCCTCCTTCCATGATTCATATGCTTCAAGTTTCCGATCAACAGATGAGAGGGCTCTAGCGAAAGTGAACAAAGCTTCAAAAGATCTGACTGCTTTGCATTCAATTTCCTCAGTCCAGGAAGCTAACCCTAAACCTGATTCAATGATTTGCCCTACCATTGGGCGGCACATGGTAACAGCTTCTTGAGCAGTGGACAGGGCAACCTCAGGCTGGCCAGCCTCACGCAAGTTGTCTGAATATGTGACCAGTGTTGTCAGGAGCAATGGCTGATAGTCCACATCTGTGGAAATCTCGCACAATCCACGACACAAGTCAACAGATTGTTGGCTACTTTGTGTGGCAAGGTCCCTATGCAGCTGAGATCGATATTCGCATGCAAGATTGTGTAGTGTAATAGCAAGCTGCAGCAAAATGTCTGTGTGTGATGCACCAGCCAATTGGCGCAAGATCTGGATTGTCATGAGATGCCAGGCTATTGCTTCAGATTTCATTTGCAGATGACCTAGATCATTGGCGAGGCCAAGAATGCTGTGAATTGTTGAAAATTCTATTTCTGCCGGGCAGCCATTGGTGGTGAGCAAGAGCCCAAGAATGTTGTATAGAATATGTTCTGGAGAATTATATATTGGCAATCGAAGTGGAACATCCCAAAGAGGTGCGTCAAGAATTAAAGTATGATTCACAACCAATTGTTGAAGGCGATCAATCAAGCGCAAAGCCTGTGTCGAAAGATATTGAAACTCAAGAGTTTTGTGTGTCACATCCTACAATAAATGTATAAGAATTGTTTTCGGACTCAGAGGCAAGCCACTTACAGATGCTATTATTTCAATTGTTTGATTCATTATATTCTGGCCGAATTGTGTCTCAAGGAGTACTCGGGCCATCATCCCCTCCAGACGTCGGAGTCTGACTTGGTTCTCAACATTGTTTGAAATTAATGTCTGTTCAACACGCAGAGTGGTATTCACAGCATGATCCTCAATGCGAGCAGTGGTCATCTCAATGTGAGCAGCAGTCATCTCGATTCTGGCTGCAGAGAATGCCTGACATTCATGAGCACATGTATTCCAAGTGGGATGGACCGGTCTCACTGTGAATTTAGAGCAGCATTGGTTCACATGTTCCTTTAGACGTTTAATCTCGGCCTCGACATCATCACGCTTCATCCAGACTTTAATTTGGACCCCGAGACCCCGTAGGCCGGGGCTGCGTTCCGCGGGAGAGATCTTTCGGCATAGAGACAGAACGTGGAGCATATCACTGAAGATAAAATTGGGTAAAATGCGACGGCATGGGAAAGAGATGATTTACGCCTTCAGATTTCCCAGGGCACTTAACAGGGCGGGTGCTTCAAATTCATCTTCGTGCCCCCGAGAAAGACTTGCAAGGTCGGCGAGTGTTCGAAGGACATCATTCGTGAGATCGCGGATACGCCGCCGATTTTCCGTGACCTATGTTAATCTCAGTCTGTGCTCGCGGAGGAGATAGCATTATCTCGTACCTTTTCTATTGACTCCTTGATGCTTTGGCCCAAGTCAATGAGGTCCTTGATGAAAGTCGCGAGCGTGATGATAGTCGTGGTGGCAGTTATGGGGTCCATCATGTCTGGAGACGAGAGAGAGAGAAGTAGGTAGTGGAGGTAACTAAGAAACAGCTCTGGCGCCCTGACTGGTATAAATCGGGTTTAAAAATAGTAACCACAGCTTTAATTTTGACGGTCGAAAGAATATCAGAGCTCATGAGGACAGCAGTATCGCTTCTTGGATATATCAGGGACAGATTTACAACATCCCATGTGCACAACAGCAGGATAGCATCGACGAGAGGAAGAAAGTCGGCCGAAGACTGCACATCATGCGACCTAAAATTGCATCCACGGCGCTTAGACTCGGAATGCCGCGCGCTCTGTACCAAAATAGTCGATTCGGAGACGCGCATCGAGGAGGCTGCGTCTGGAATATCCGCAGCAGTAACAGCTAGCGCGCGATGCAGGGAAAGCAGGACACGATACAACGAGAACGACGTGAAAAGACGGCCCACCAAAAAAGAGGCAAAGAAGGGAAGATAAAAAACACGGAAAAAGATAGAGCCCCGGGAATGGATGCACACGCCATCCATGATCCACCCAATCTCCAGCTTCACAGCTTATCAGTCTCCCAAGTTTCGCCGTTGTACTTGGAAAAAATAATTCAAACGGTCCAAATCCATGAAGAACTGAACGTCAAGACAACCTATAAAAGTCGATAACTCTCGCGGCTTCTGGCCTGGAGGGAGAGATATGGAACAGCGTGGAAGTCGCACTGGGCCGCTCGGAACCGGACCGAGACAGCTAGGGCAGTATTAATTCCAAAGTTCGAAATGGTGCTAGCTCGTAAGAGAAGTGTTGCGAAACGCGGTGTATTTTCTGCGTATGTTGAGTAGTAGTTACGCTCGAGGATGAGGATGGGCGCTGCTTTTAGGAGAGCGGAAGGCATCGCCGACTCGGAGGAACACGCGCAAATAACTTCCCTCTCGCACCCAGAAAATATTTTGTGCCCTCTGCCTCGCGGCTCGACAACCTAATAACCCCGGTCTTTGTATCTCTTGAGCTGGAGACCCTCCATGGACTCTGCTAGCGCCAGCGCGATCAGACGGGTCGGAGGAACTCGAGCAAGACTGGAGTCTTGCAGTTTTTCTACTTTCATAGAACCCAGCAAAACCCAGCAGGAGGTAGCGGGAGTTTGGCCTATGCTTAGAGCGACTCCTACGCCCATCTAAAAGTTCCACATCCACGAAAGATAGTCGACGGCTTGGCTCGGACACCCGCTTGACTCGCTGCCTGTGAGTGCTGGTCCCAAGACGCGTGTGGAGCTGGCGAGGGCCGCTAGGCCCTCGTATCCTTCACGGGCTCGTCATATCGGGACCCGGAGTCCATTCCACTGTCCAGGCGGCTCTCAGTCTACAAGTGGGCACGACTCGGCTATAAAATGTGCGGTACCCTCCTACATTCACTCTGCATCTTCTCCCGCGTCCTGGCATCTCACTTCCTTGTATCCCATTCGCGCAAGCCGCTACCTTTCACCAGAATAGTTTCATCCCGAACGTGCATCCAATCCGAAGACAAATTAATGAAGAACCGTCGTGTAGATTCGATAACTGACTTCCCGGATCCGGAAGGCGCACAGCCTCGTTTACGGCCAGCGTCCAAGGGCCGATGGGACGAATGTACGATCTGGATGGCCCGCGCCGGCCGCGTTGGCTGCATCGACAACGCTTCCATCTACGGCTACCAGCCCCCTCGCGTGCAAGCGAAATCATCGTGTCGGAAGACGAAAATGCATTCTTGCCGATATCTGCCCCTCCCTCCTGCATCTTTACTTCTTCGCGTGCGGGCGAGTCCCTGTCGAATGAGGAAGGAGTCTGCGTGCTTCGAACGTGTCCGGGAAGTCTGCCTCGAGCCGGGTGGACGGTCCGCAGCCTCACCAAGAGCTAGTACAAGACCGATGGGATTGTGAAGAAGGTCTATGCCCTCGTCTCGTTTCCTTGTGCAGCTCACCTACTCTCCTACCCACATAGATTCTCGTGCCCCATCGCCGGCGTCTCCTTCTCATGCCACAAGATCTCCGATGTAGAATCGATCAGCTGCACGCGCCCTAATCCCTCCTCGAGCTCGCGAGCCTTGACATCCCTTAATGCTCGACTGCTTTGCTTGCGGCCGTCGGTGCTGTGGATCTGAGTGCCTCGAGTGCCATCTTTGCGAGGAGGGGGATGCAGAAAAGCAAGGTTCGGAAGAAGGGAGGAGACCCCATGGTTTTACTGTGTGCCCGCGACGTGTTCTTGCTGCACCGAGCTTCGCGCTCACGCTTCACGGGCACACAACGCGAGGTATACCGTCGTCTATATGTCCGAACAAATCAGCAGAAAGCGGAAGCAGAGACAATTGTGCTTGTATACCTCCTTCTACTTCTAACGTAGTTTTTCATTCTGGTTCTCCTCGAAATAAAATAAAAAGAGAAAATGCCTGGACACTTTAGTGTTCCGGGTTCTTGTCTCAGTTGCTCTCGCCTTTTGAGGAAATAAAGTGCATCGCCACCACCGGTAAAGCGATGAAGCCGGTACGGAATGTCGCTGGTTTATTTTTATTCACTTCTCAGTCTGGAACCAAATAACGTGGTCATGTGATGAGTGCCCTTCCTGAACTTCCACCATCCGGTCTAACTGGCAGATTCACCATAATTGTGTACTGTCGTTAAAGGCTCGTCACTGACACCTGGCCTTTGAAGCAGACCAATGTAGTCACGACGTCGCGACATCGTGGGATCCTTCCTCCAGTTTCTATCAAGTTTCTATCAAGAGTCTGTTAAGCAACTTGAATCACTGCACCCTCCAGGGGACCTCATTATTGGTGAAGATTCCGACAGCAACTTGAAGTAAAACGAACCTGTTACTACCCTGCCATTGGAGCAGTTAGCAAACACAGGCAAAGACAAATATATTGGCACGCACTGGCAGCATGTCGAGTACTGGAGTCTTGGACCTGAGGGTTGAGGTACGTTGACACTGGGAGGCATATGTCGCAGCTGAGGTGAAGCTTGAGGAGTTGGCATGTCCAGCTTGTCAAAGTCCTTCGTGGGGATGCTCGTGCGACTAGCCTTGTACTTGTTGTCAACCTACCAATTCATGAGCGTTTCAGATGACTGCTCATTGGCACCAAACAAATTCCCCAGACTCGCGGCAGAGACCGAGGCCCATCGTTTTGCTGAGGAGCACAGCCAGTGCGCGAGTTCACAGTTGGGAGCTTTTTTGTCAGGTCCGAGGTGAGAGCCGAGTGAATCTGAAAGTCCGACATGGAAATATGATAAACTTTGGCGAAACCCCCTCTGGCCTTTATAATATAGCGTCGGATGATAGTATGAGGAACAAGCGACTCGAAGGGAGTCTGTCAAGAGAGATTAGGACGATGATCAATATTTCCTCGAGAATATTGGATGGAAACTTTGTGTTCATGTCCAATGGAGTTGTTGTCCACCCCCTTAGCTGCTGCTCTTGTCTATCTGTGTCTCCTCGTCTTTCTTAATTCTTTTCCCCCTCTCGAAATTTGACGGCCGGGGCAGGAGTAAGATTTGAATAAGATCTAATTATGTGACAGTTTCGAATTGTCGAGCAGGAGATGATGTCAGTTTATCTACTCAGACTCGAATTGTATGTCATAGAAGCTGTCTAGTCATGTAGGGTGTCCAGGCGCCGCCTGTAGGGCCATTATCACTGAATGGCAAAGAGAGCGACTCAAGAGCGACTGCGCGACGGGTGCACAGCCACATAACGGCTCCTCATGTTTTCACCCTTCATGAGCTTACTGGCGCACCAAGTGCTTACAGTTTGACTGCAGCAGACGGATCTCGAGTTCTTCAAACCGCTGGAGCGGTCTTAGCAGTTTCGATCTCGGTTTATGGTGTGTATCCTATTTTTGTTCACCGAACAAATGCCTTTCATCTCTACGAGAAGATCCCCGGGTCGCTCCAGTTCTACACCCCCAGGCCTCGGGGTCACCGGAGATGCCGCTGTCCTCAAGAGACGTACCTGATCTCCGTACGATCGTAACGCCGTTCACTATCTGCACTTCGCGACACATCACTATCCACCATGTCGTCCCGCTCCATATGCCCATGTCGGAGAGCGCGACGTGTCGTAACGGGGACGCCGGATTCAGGTTTGAGTCAGCACCCGCTGCCGCCAAGGGATGTGCGTGAGCCCTCGCCCCACGACCTACCACGCGCGTCATGCACCGCCGAGGGAGGCCGGAGACAAGCCGCCTTCCGCCCGTGTCCCTGTCGCTACTCGCCCCTTCAGCCCAGCCAGCAAGTACTGCGCCTTGATCTGCATCTCCGCGACCAGGAGATGTGTTGGACGTGGGGCATGGCGCGCGACATTCCATGCGTGCTGCTCGACTACCCCCGCCCACACGCACACGCCGCCACCGTAGTCTTGCAGAAACCGCCCACAGTCTACATACGCTGCTTGCACTCGCGCTCGACTTTAGTCGTTCAACAAGGACTGACAGAGCTACTAAGCAGTTACCTCTTCACCAACAGTTTCTACTCCACCCAGCATACCCATTTGCATCATATCACCATCGCCTGCTCCCCGAAAACACCTCGATTCTTCGCAGAATTAACGTAAGAAATTCTCTGGCACCCTCAGAGGACTCGCAGCCTGACCTGATTCACTTGCAAGATCCTGTTGGTGCTCTGTACTTTCTGTGCATCCTCCACCTGCGCGATATCTACCCCCCAATACACCGCCCTATCCTCCGCGCATGCTTCCTGCGGGATCCAAGCTGCATTGCACGCGTTGAGGCTGCGTGCAGCTGCAGGTGGTGGTCGCTATTGAAAATTGGGGCGACAGTTGGCTGGATCCATGCTCAGCACGACTTCAAGGATCTCCCAGAAGTCGATGGCGGGTTACGGCCGATCAAAATACGCGGAAGACGAGCGTCGTTGGGCGCCGCATTCGACGAGAGAGAGTTGGAAGTAATGGGGGAGCTGCAGTTTTGCGAGGGTTGTCGTGAATGCGCGAGGTTCTTGCCGCTCTTCCGCGCGTCCCTCCCGGTAGAAATGCTGCTTCTCAGGGCTGCAATTCCCATGTCGAGCGGAAGCCGCATCTCTCTGCTCATTCATTTCGCTTGATGGCGCCCTTCTGGTCTTTGTATACACCTGGGCCATCGTCGGTCGACTCGCAAATGGTCTACTGCACACCCTCAAGTATCTGTGTGATGGCTAGATTCCCCCACTCATTCTCGGCCCCGCGCTCGTTGTCCGCCTTGCGTGCTGCGAACTTCGACAACTGGGTACGCATCTCCACGCGCGATGTACTGTGGGTTGCGGAGACCACGCCCGACTCTTCCCTCGCTGGAGCCAGCGGGTTTATGGTCGCGGCGAGGGCGTGTACTGGAGAGGCGTGCTGTGGCGTACTGTGGCTGGGATCCACACTGAGCGGGCGAAATCGATGGCGGTTTGGTTATCTCGTGGCGTACGTAGTCCTCGGCACGTGCCGAATGGTTTGAAAAAATATCATTTTGAAAAAAAAGTACTGGCCCTGCACACCCTTCATCCCACGTAATATGATTCGAGCAGGGAACGATGGCGCCAAGGGCTTGCAACGAGCCGACGACGCGTGCGGGCACACAGTCATAATGAATCGCCTGTAGATTCAGCAGAAACTTGGAGCAGCGCGAGGGTGCACGCCGCCGGTGATCTCGTCATATCCCGCACATCATCTTGCGTTTGGGAGCCCACTGGGCAGGGAATATTTGAGCGGGGATGCGCGGCAGGCTGGTTCCCAACACGCCAGCGACACGCCTGCGACTCAATGCGCCTTGAATTTGCAGAGGAGTAAGGCTTCGCAGATGGTTTAGCCCCCAAATGGACCGCGCCGCCCGAGCTCGAGTCGCCGAGCAGTTGCAAAATCGAGATACTGCGTGTTGGTGGGTCGTACGCAACCTGGTCTGATTCTAAGGTACATGTTAGCGCGAGTTTTATCACTCCAGTGTTTTCGCACCTGTAACATGAAGCGCCTCTCCTTCCAGAAGCGCTCGGGCCGTCCTCCTGCACCTGCAACCCTCTCATGATCCCGCGCCACTCGTGTAATCCAATGGCATGCTGCTATCGCGCGCAACGGAAGCCGTCGAGTCCGAGGCTACACAGGAGGCTGTATACGAATTGGGTGAGTATACACGCAGGTGAGGAGAATGAAAACCAGCGCGACCCACCGAAGTACGCGCCTCCCTCGCGTCTTGATTTAGCGTGGGACTCGATCGGCGACGAGCAGGCGTAACGAGACTCGGAGGGCGAACTGGTAATCGTGGAGCCTTATCCTCCCGGTACTTGCGCCTCCTTCACGACTGAGACTCTTTTGCTGCGTCGTACGACTTGCGCAAGCAAAGCCCTCCGTACGGTACCTGCGGATGCAGGCCTGTATTAATTGCACTCTCAGCTGAGTTCGAGGGCGGAGTCCAAGGCAGTATGCAAGTGAGACCGAGTCTGTACGTCGGCGTGAGCATGAATTGAGCGAGGCATGCAAGAATGAAGGAATGAGAACCCACCGAGGAAGAGTGAGACAACTTCGTTTTGATTCCGGATGGCGATGGCGCGGGAGTCGGTCGGCGGCTTGAAAATAAAAAATCGGCGTGCAGCTCGAATGAAGAAAGACACGCGACTCCACGACGCGTCGACGGGCACGCGTAACGGGGAAGCTCGTCCGTGCGTACTCGAGTCCTCCCGCTGTCTTCTCGGTCTTCCTTGCCCTTCTTTCCCCACCGCTCCTAAAGACCCCCTCCGGCATTCGCCCGCCCCAACGATTCCTAGACCATCGAGTCCTGCGGATCGTTAGAGATGCAGGCGATGTGGTGCTTGACCTCCGGGGACGCAGAGAGTATGGACACACAATGAATTGAAGGGCCGACGGATCTGATCTAAAGTGAGTCTGGACACAAATAACCAGAAATGCATGCGACCCACCCGAATGAATGGGTCAGAGGCGACAGAGCAGCTGTCCGGCAGGTGCGGTTCCTCTGGCTGCTCACGATCTTGTCAAGAGTCTGCGCATCCTCATGAGCTCGTCCTGGCGGGACTCCACTCCAGGAGCACCCGTGCTGTGAGCACTGGCAACGGATGATTCTCAGGTGAGGTGTGCAGCGCGGCCGATGGTTGTGGTTGATAGATCGTGTGTGTTCATGTGAGGATCCTGTCCCTATGAAGCTGCGTTCTCGGCAACTCGGAGTTGTCAAAAGGTAAACGCGCAAGGCATCCGCCGCGACATGGAAAGACACTAGAAAAACTTCATGAAGCATACAGTTATGAAGATAATTGAGAAGGACCTACCTAGATTGTCTGCTCAACGTCCGCTAGTAAAAAAACTATATTGCTGTCTTTGTGTCGGCGAATTAGGCGGGCGAGGGATTCCAATATGCGTTGTCCATATTGTGGCTTGCACTTTTGTTGCGGCGGAGTTGCAGGGTGCTGAACGTGGTCTTCCGACGAATAGAGAGCTTTGTGCGACGCAGTTGAAAGATTCAAGCACAGAGAGTGAAACTTGGAGGTGCGAGATGTTCGGGGCACAGCCACTTGGAGGCTTCTTGTCTGTCGTGACATCGCCACTCAGCTGCAATTCCGGTTTCGTGTATGGGCACAACCCACGCCACCGCGTCTTGAATATGTACCAAATCTTCTCTTCTTGTATGCACCTACACCGATAAGTTCACACCCGCCAGCTGGTCCTTCCCCGTGCCGCTCTCCACCCTGCAAGTACGCACTGTACTCCTTTATCTACCCCTCATTCTGCGCCTCGACTCGCGCAGCCTGCCTATCCCTCCCGGTGCCCTCTCGATTTCTGTCGACCTCGATGCGTGCATCGAGTCCAGTTTGGCTCGCATCGCATCCAGCACAGACTGGATCCACGCTGCCCTCGATTTGTGCCGAGTCAAGTCAGACTTGCGCCGCGTCCAGAGCACCAAGCACCCTGGCGCAGGATGCACGCGAATCGAGCACGGATTCCTCCGCAAGTCCTCTGTATCCATCTATGACTGTGACTACGTCTCATCTATTCCCTCCTTTGCAGCTGTTGGCCGGCGCGATTCCTGTCCACCGCCCACTGCGTCCGCGTCCGCGTCCACCTCTGTGTCGATCAGCTCCTCGCCGCTGGTCCGCCTCGGCCGGATCCAGTAGCACCTCTATGTGCCGCACACGCAGCTACCTCCGCGCATTCGCGGCCAGTGGTGCGTTTGCGGCTCCTGGAGCGCTCAGTTATCAGGCTGTACATCGCCCACTCCTGCACCGGCAAGACTCTGTTTGCGTGCACGGCGGCCACCGCACCGGGGACACGCTCCCGTGCTCATCACGTCCACGCATGGAAATCCCAATGGCCTTGCTGAGAACCAAGATGGTGAGCACGGATCCGTGTGCTACGGCATAACCGAGGGCTGACCTGAGTTGCAGTTTGGGGGTCATGAGTAGGTGGGACGCTCAGCCGAGCGAGCGGTGCATGCCACGTCTGACTGCCGCAGACGCCGCGTGCCTAGCACCCCAGTGTGGGATGTGCGCCGGGGTCTTCCGTACAGCAACGTGATGGTGGATGGAGGGGGCGGGCGACTCAGATGTGGGCACGTACAGTATGCACACGCAGGTCTCTGACTTCGAGTTTCGAGTCCAGTGCGGCGGGGTGATCAAATCTACATAGACGTGCATGTAAACAATCATTTCAGCCACCCGTACCTATGACTCTGAGATCTCAAGGCAGCGAGGATTTGTCTATCTCGTCGTACATGGGTTGTACTGTGTGTGTAGCTGTACACATTGCTTGTACCGAAGGAACGAGAATTCGATGGTTGTACAGCCATGTCCTTCCTCTTTACGGCCACGGCATTATCCTAGCCGTTCTCCCATGCCTTAAGCTGTGGACGTTGCTCTTTGCTCTGAGGATCCGGACCACATCCTACCCATTGACACACGGGTCTAACAATTGGTCAATAGCTTATATTTGCCCATTGGATCTGATCTGTTGATCGCTCCTGGAAAGGTGGACCTGAATAACTCAACTTTTCGGCCAAGGACAGGTATTTAAATAGAGAAAAGATTCCAATAAACCTGAATACAGACTTACACATACAAAAAAGAGAGTCTTAGAGAAATATATAAAAGAAATACCTATTTCCGGATCCACACGACCGCGAATAAAACCCCGAGGAGGATCCACCACAGAGCATCCATGGGAGTGCTGTTTGGCTTTATCTTGACCTCGGCGAGGAGGTCCACAATGCGTCCCTTTGCAGAATTGTCTGTCTTGGGAGTATGTTCTTCTGGCACTGGCACCTGTGGTTCTAGTTTGCTGTCAGACTCTGCAGCACGAATAAAAATTTGAGCGACCTCACCCTGTGCTGTCGGTGTTAGATCCAGAGGAATGAGGACTGTTGCAGCCTCAGAGGCTGTGCTGTCTGTGGTACCTGCTATCTCACTTTCTGCCAGAGCAAGAAAAACAGTGTCCTCCAAAATCTCCTCTGGTTCATAGGTCTCATCCTCTGGCTCCTGCACAACTTCCTCAAAAAGGAAATCCGGCTGGGGAGGCAAAAGTGCAATTTTCTTCTGAACCTCTTCACATTCAGCAGTTGCAGCAGATGCACTGTCATTGTCTCCTACATCTGAGAGGTAGAGTGCCAGCTGGATTAAACCAGCAGCCAGGTCTGCCAGAAAATATGTCTCCCTCTCTGCAACCTTCTGCATGATGGTGACTGCTTCTTTGCAGGCTGAAATGGCCTCATCTTGGCAGCAAATATTCCAGAGGATAGAAGCTTGATTTTGGAGGCTGATTGCAAGGGATGGCAGATTTCCTGGTGCAAGCAAGACCAACTCGCGGAATAAGTTGGTGGCTTTCTTGGTGTTCGAAAGGGCTTCATCAAGCTGCCCAAGAGTTGCCAATCGAAGTGACAGCGAAAGGAATGTTTTTGCTCCCAGGCCTTGCTTTCTAAATGGGAAAGCAAAATCTCCCCACATGTCTGAGGCATTCAGATTGTATATTGATGTTGCTTCTGTTACAACCATGAGAGCCTCAGTGTTCTTTCCAACTGCAGCCAGGCAGTTTGAAAGAGTGGTCAGGGAGTGTACAAGAGCAAATTTTTGGCACTCCGCATCTGCCATATCTTTTTGGCAAGCTGAAACAGCTTTTTCTGCATCTTTGACAGCTTTCTCCAGTTGTCCTACATGACCCCGGACAGCCGCAAACTCCACAAGGAGAATGTGCCATATCAATTCATCCTTTTCTTTTTTGGCTTTAAGAATTGGAATTAGCCTTTGGAGCATTTGTAGTGTTTCTTGATGTTTTGCTGTGCACTGAAGAATGTGTGTCTGGATCATACAGAAAGCCAGAAAATGGTCTTCCATCTGCTCCAAATCTGGATACACTGTTTTTGCCTTGTGTGCCGCCTGGATTGCCTGGTCAATCCGACCCATGTCAAAAAAGACAGCAGTTCGGGACACATGCCAGTAACGGAGGACATTCAGGTTACTATTATTCCCCTCATCTGTGTCCAATGTTGGCCTAAGGTATTTTAGTGCTTCATCAGATACCACCAGTGCATCATTGAGCAACCCGGCCAGCCAAAAACCATAGAAATGTCGGGATAGAATATTGCTAAAGCTCCTCTTTTCCCTGGCAGTTTCTGAGGATTTGGTGATTCCCCGGAAGTGGCCAACAATGTCTGCCATTGTGGCTAGCAGAATTACCTGCTTGGGATGAGGGACCACTGGGAGGATATCAAGTGTGATGTGGTTAAGTGCCCAGTCAAGTGTGTCAGAATCTGAGGTTGGGTTCTGTATCATAAAGGATATAATCTCTTGGAGGGTGGCAGCAGCTTGGTCAAAGTGCCCAATAAAGATCCCTTTGATCAAGGGAGAAAGGGCCCAGGTCCAAGGACTAAAATAAAATGCCCAGATGGCATCTTCAATGATGCTGCCCTCACAGTCTATGTTCAGTGTGAAATTTCTAGGTGTTTTCAGCACCGGTATGGGTGATTGTGAGTTTGGTTCCAGAAAGATGCGCAGATTCTTCAGCAAAGAGCCAGAATCTAGAGAATCACTCTCCTGCTGAAAATACACATATGCATAGAGCAGTCGGAGGAATTGCAAGGAAAAATCTTCAGAGTAGATCTGGGCAAGATCACAGAATAAAATCATGCAGTCTGCAAGCATGGTGAGAGAAAACATCTCTGTCTCTGCCAGCTTGCAGATTTGATCCAGAAATGAATCAATATCAGGTTTGAACCGAGGAATTCTAATTCTTGAAAAGCTGAGAACAGTCTGGAAACCCTCCTTCCAGGATTCATAAGCCTCAAGTTGTTGGTCAAGAGCTGAGAGGGCTGTAGCAAGTGTGAATAAAGCCCAAACAGATTTGATTGCTTTGTATACATTTTCCTCAGTCCAGGAAGTTAATCCTGAACCAGATTGAATGATTTGCCTTATCATGGGGCGGCACACAATCACAGCTTCTTGAGCAGTGGAAAGGGAAACCTCCAGTTGGCCAGCCTCACGCAAGGTGTCTGAATATGTGACCAATGCTTCTACAAGTGTTGGCTGATAGTCTACATTTGTGGAAGTTTTGCACAATCCACGAAATAAGTCAACAGATTGTTGGCTGCTTTCTGTGGCAAGGTCCCACTGCAACTGAAGTCTATAGCCACATGCAAGATTGTGCAGTGAACCAGCAAGCTGTGACAAAACATATGTGTGTGATACACCAATCCGGCGCAAGATCTGGATTGTCATGAGATGCCAGGCTGTTGCTTCGGAGTTCATTTCCATATGGCTCAGGTCACCGCCGAGATTAAGAATGGGGGAGATGGTTGTGAATGGTATTTCTGCAGGGCAGCCATTGATTGCCAGCAGGAGCCCAAGAATGTTGTATAGAATATGTTCTGGGGGATTATGTGTTGGCAATTGAAGTGCAACATCCCAAAGGGGTGCATCAAGAATCAAAGTATGATTCACAACCAATTGCTGAAGGCGATCAATCAAGCGCAAAGCCTGTGCCGAAAGATACTGAAACTCGAGAGTTTTGTGTGTTGCATCCTGCAATAGATGCATAAGAATTGTTTTCGGACTGAGAGGCAAGCCACTTACAGATGCTATTATTTCAATTGTTTGATTCATTTTATTCTGGCCAAATTGTGTCTCAAGGAGTACACGAGCCATCATCCCCTCGAGACGTTGGAGTCTGACTTGGTTCTCAACATTGTTTATAATTAATGTCTGTTCAACACGCAGAGTGGTATTCACAGCGCAAGCAGCAGTTATCTCGATTCTGGCTGCAGAGAAAGCCTGACATTCATGAGTACATGTATTCCAAGTGGGATGGACTGGTCTCACCGTGAATTTGGAGTAGCATTGGTTCACATGTTCCTTCAGACGTTTAATCTCGGCCTCGACATCATCGCGCTTCATCCAGACTTTAATTTGGACTCCGAAACCCTGGAGTCCAGGGCTGTGCTGCGCAGGAGAGATCTTTTGACATACAGCAAGAACATGCAGCATATCTCTGAAAACAAGATTGGGTAAAATGCCATGGCCTGGGAAGGAAGACAAATTACGCTTTGAGATTGCCCAGGGCGCTTAACAGTGCAGGTGCTTCAAATTCATCTTCGTGTCCCCGAGAAAGACTGGCGAGGTCGGCGAGTGTTCGAAGGACATCATTTGTGAGATCGCGGATACGCCGTCGATTTTCCGTGACCTGTGCTAACTTTAGCCACGCTCTGAGTGAAAACAATGACCTCCCCTACCTTTTCTATTGATTCCTTGATGCTCTGGCCCAAGTCAATGAGGTCCTTGATGAAGGTCGCGAGCGTGATGATAGTCGTGGTCGCAGTTATTGGGTCCATGCTAGGAGAGCAGCTAATGCAGCGGACAAAGAAGCGGGTGGTGGAGGTAACAGAGAAACAGCTCTGGCGCCCAGACTGGTATAAATCTGTTTTAAAAATAGTAACCACAGCTTTAATTTTGACGGTCTAAAGAATATCAGAATGCATGAGGACAGCAGTATTGCTTCTTGGACATATCAGGGACAGCTTTGCTATATCCCATGAGCATAACAGTAGGATATCATCGACCGGAGGAAGAAAGTCGGCCGAAGACCGCACATCATCATGCGACCTAAAATTGCATCCACAGCGCTTAGACTCGGAATGCCGCGCGCTCTGTACCAAAATGGTAAACTCCCAGACACGCATCGAGGAGGCTGCGTCTGGCATATCCGCACCAGTAGCAGCTAAGATAAAGGATACAACGAGAACGACGTGAAAGGAGGTCGGAAGGCGCCCATCAAAAAAGAGGCAAAGAAGGGAAGATAAAACACACGGAAAAAGATAGAGCCCCGGGAATGGATGCACACGCCATCCATGATCCACCCAATCTCCAGCTTCACAGCTTATCAGTCTCCCAAGTTTCGCCGCTGTACTTGGAAAAAATAATTCAAACGGTCCAAATCCATGAAGAACTGAATTTCAAGACAACCTAGAAAACTCGATAACGCTCGCGGCTTTTGGCCTGGAGGGAGAGATACGGAACAGCGTGGAAGTCGCACTGGGCCGCTCGGAACCGGACCGAGACAACTAGGGCAGCATTAATTCCAGAGTTCGAAATGGCGCTAGTTCGTAAGAGGCGTGTTGCGAAATGCAATGTATTTCTGCGTATGTGGAGTAGTAGTTACGCTCGAGGATGAAGATGGGCGTTGCTTTTAGGAGAGCGGAAAGCATCGCCGACTCGGAGAAACACGCGCAAATAACCTCCCTCTTCCGCCGCCACCTGCACCCAAAGAAATATGTTGTGCCCTCTGCCTCGCAGCTCAACAAACCAAATAACTCCGGCCCTGGTATCTTTTTGGTTGGGGGTGATCCATGGACTCTGCCAGCGCCAGCGCGATCAGACGGGTCGGAGAAACTCGAGCAAGGCTGGAGTCCCGCAGTTTTTCTGCTTTCAAAAACCCAGCAAAAGGCCGGGAGGCAGCGGGAGCTTGTACTATGCTTAGAGCGACTCCCACGTCTATCTAAAAGCCCCACATCCGCAAAAGATACTCGACGGCCTGGCTCGGACACCGGCTTGACTCGTTTGAGTCGCTGTCAGTGTCCAATGCAGCTGGTCCCGAAACGCATGTGGACCTGCCTAGTGCCCTCGTATCCCCCAATCTCCCTGGCGCGTCATATTGGGCTCCCTGAGTCCATTCCATGTGGCTCTCAGTCTACAAGTGGGCAAGACTCGAGTTGAAAATGTGCGGCACCCTCCTACATTCACTCTGCGCCTTCATTCCCCATCTACTGGCGCTCGTTTCCCATCGCCGTTTCCCTCTATCACAACACGCAGCACGCTTTCTTGGACCAGAATATTCTCAGCCGCACGCATGTACACTCGCAAGACCGAATCAATGAAGAAACACCCTGCAGTGCCGACAACCGACTTCCCCGCATTTGGAAGGCGCGCACGGCCAGCGTTCAAAGGCCGATGGATGAATGTACGATCTGAATGCCCCGCGTCGGCTGCGTCGACAACGCTTCCATCTACAGCCACCAGCCCCTCGCGTGCAAGCGGAATCATCGTGTCGGAAGACGAAATGCACCGTGCCCCATTCTTGCCGATATCTGCCCCTCCCTCCTGCATCTTTGCATCTTCGCTGCTGACCTTCGCGTGCGGGCGAGTCCCTGTCGAAGGAGGAGGGAGCCCGCGTGTTTCGAGTGTGTCCGGGCTGTCTGCGTCGAGCCGGTACCGCGATCGCGAGCGCACCTCTTCACGACCGATGGGCTCACAAAGAGGTCTGTGCCCGCGTCTCGTGTCCTTGTGCAGCCTATCTACTTACCCACATAGATTGTCGCGCCCTATCGCCGGCATCATACACCCCCACCTCATCTCATGCGTAAGATGTGCGACGTAGAGTCGGGCAGGCTGCGTGCGCCCTCCTGAGATCGCGCACCGTCGTCCTTCGACACCTCTACTCGAAAAGAGTACCTTCTGCTGCTTGCGGCCGTCGAGTCGAGATCGAGTGTGCGTGTTTGCGAGGAGAGGAAGATGCAGAAAAGCAAGGTTCGGAAGGAGGGAGGAGACCCCATGGTTTTACTGTGTGCCTTCGACGCGTTCTTGCTGCACCGAGCTTCGCGCTCGCGCTTCACGGACACACAAGGTATGCCGAGGTATGCCGTCGTCCATACGTGCAGCAGAAGCAGAGACAATTCGGCTTGTGTACCTCTTTCAAACGTAGTTTTAACATTAACATTCTGGTTCTCCCTGAAATAAAATAAAAACAGAGAATGCAAATTAAAGAGAGCGACTTGCAATCGAGTGCACAGCCACAGACCGTCTCCTCTTTGCGACCATCCACCAAGTACTTAGAATGTGACTGCAGACATCCCCGGGCCGCTCCAGTTCTACACCCCCAGGCCTCGGAGTCACCGGAGACACCCAACCCACGCCGCCGCTGTCCTCAAGAGACGTACCTGATCTCCGTACGATCGTAATGCCGCTTACTATCGCGACAACACATCGCTGTCCACCATGTCGTCCCGCTCCCGCCCTAGATATGCCCATGTCGGAGAGCGCGACGTGTCGTACCGGGGACGCTGGATTCAAGTTTGAGCCAGCACTCGCCGCCAAGGTGAGCCTGCCACGCGCGTCATGCAGCGCCGAGGGAGGCCCCGGATGCGGACCCTCGCTATGGGTTATGTGATGCTGGGATACGGGGACAAGCCGCCTTCCGCTCGTATCCCTGTCGCTACTCCCAACTTCAGCCCGGGCAGCGAGTTCTGCGCCTAGACCCGTGCGTGCAGCATCTCCGCGACCGGGAGACGTGTTGGACGTGGGGCGTGGCGCGCGACATTCCACGCGTGCTGCTCGACTACCCCCGCCCACACGCGCACGCCACCGCCGTAGTCTGCGGGGACCGCCCCCTACAGTCTACATACGCTGCTTGCACTTGCGCTCAACCCCCTTTTGTCATTCAATCAGGACCGCCAGAGCTACTAAGTAGTTACTAGTTACCTCTTCACCAATAGTTTCTACTCCACCCAGCATACCCACTTGCATTGTTATCACCATCGCCCCGTTCCCCGAAAACACCTCGATTGTTCTTCGCAGAATTACAATGCACGCAAAAAATGTCGCTGGCGCACTCAGATATATATATATATATATATATTGTCCTACTTCACCTGCAAGACCCCGTTGCTGCTCCGTATGATGTGCATCTCTCTGTATTGTGCATCCTCCGCCTGCGCGATATCTACCCCCAATACGCCGCCCTATCCTCCGCGCGGGCTTCCTGCGGGATCCAAGCTGCATTGCACGCATTGAGGGTGCGTGCAGCTGCAGGCGGTGATCAGCGGTCGCACGAGTCTTTCCACGCGAGCAGGGCCCAAGCGGAAGACTGGCTGAATCCGTACTCAGGACGACTTCCTCAGATGTCGATAGCGGGTGCCGATCGAAATACGCGGAAGAAGAGCTTTTGGGTGCCGCGCCCGACGAGAGAGGGTTGGAAATAGCGGAGGAGCCGCGGGTTTGCGAGCGTCGTCGTGGGTGCGCGAGGTTCTCGCCGCTCTTCCGTGCGTCCCTCACGGTAGAAATGCTGCCCCCCTCCCGCCTCTCCCGCTCGGGCCGCATCTCTACTCGGATCTTATTCCCGTTGTGCTTGACGGCGCCCTTCCAATCGTCGTCATGGTACACTATCGGCTCATCGACTCGCAAATAGTCTATACTGCGACTTCGAGCGATATCGCCCTCGAGTGCTTGCGTGGTGACCGGATGCCCCCACCCGTTCTCGATCCCGCGCTCGTCGTGCGTCCTGCGTGCTGCGAACATCGACAACCGGGTACGCATCTCCACGCGCGATGTACTGCGGGTTGCGGAGACTGCGCCTGACTCTTCTGCTCGCCGGGGCAAGCGGAGTTATGGTCGCGGCGAGCGCGTGTACTGAAGAGGCGTGCTGTGGCGTACTGCGGATGCACACTGATGGTGGTTGGCTATCTCGTGGTGGCGTACGTAGTCCTCGGCGCGCCGGATTGTTTGAAAAAATAGCATTTGTTAAAAAAGTATTGGCCCCGCGCACCCTTCATCCGTAAGTAATAAGATGCGAGGACTGGAACGACGGTGCCAAGGGCCCGTGACGAGCCGACGACGCGTGCGGGCGGGCAGTCGTGATGAATCGCCCGTCCGCCACCCCTCCTTCGCTTCCGCAGAAAGCTTGAAGCAGTGCGAGGGCGCGCGCCGCTGCCGATAACCTCATCATATCCCGCGCATCCCGCAACTCGACCCCACTGCGCAGGGGGTATTCGAGCGAGGATGCGCAGCAGGGTGGTTCCAACAAGCCAGCGATAACCCTACGACTCGATGTGTCTTGAATTCGCGGAGGATTGCGGCCTCGCAGGTGGCTTGGCCCCCAAATGGACCGCGCCCGAGTCGCCGACCAGGCACGCGAGCTCGAGATACTGCGTGTTGGTGGGTCGTACCACGCAACCCGGTCCGATTCTAAGGGACAGGTTAGCGCAAGTCGCTTTATCACTCAATGTTGCGCACCCGTGATACAGAGCGCCCCGATCCAGACAAACAGAAGCACTCGCGCCATCCTCCTCCCTGCAACCCACTTAGGATTCGACGGTGCGTTCAACGCCACGCTGGTACCGTGCGCAGCGGAGTCCGAGGCCACACGGGAGGCTGCGTGCGAGTTGAGTAAGTTTAGGCACAAATCGAGAACATGACGCGACCCACCGAGGTACGCGCCTCCACACTCGCGTCTCACTTTAGCGCGAGACTCGACCACGCAGAGGGACTGGACCGGCAACGCTACTCGAGACGCAGCGAGACTCAGGGAACGTAATATTGGAGCCGTGTCCTCCAGGTATATGCGCCTTCTCCCCGCTCACGATCGTGACTCCTCCGTTACTGCACACGACTCGCACCAGCAAAGCCCTCCACGCAGTACCTCCGGATGCAGGTATTGATTGCGCACTGAGCTAAATCCCAGCGCGGAGACCAAGGCAGTATGCAAGTGAGACCGAGTCTGTAGACGTCGGCGTGAGCATGAATTAAGCGAAGCAAGTAAGAACGAACGAACGAATGAAAACCCGCCAAAGGAAGAGTGAGACGATTGCTTTTTGACTCCGGATGGCGATGGCGCGGGAGTCGGTTGGCGGCTTGAAAGCAAAGAATGGTCGCGCAGCTGGAGCCGAAGAAAGACACGGCGCGGCTCGACGACGCGTCGATTAGCGCGTGCAACGGGGAAGCTCGTCTGTGCGTACTCGAGTCCTCTCGCTGCCTTCTCGGTCTTCCCTGCCCTTCTTTCCCCGCTCCTCAAGACCCCCTCCGGCACTCTCTCGCGCCAACGATTCCCAGACCATCGAGTCGTGCGGACAGGTAGGGATGCAGGCGATGTGGGGCGCAACCTCTGGGGACACGATGAACTCAAGGGTTGACGGATCTGATCTAATGTGAGTCTGGACGCAAAGTATGCACCAGCATTGCAGGCGACCCACCCGAATAAACGAGTCAGAGGCGATGGAGCAGCTGTCAGGTGCGGTGCGGTTCCTCTGACTGCTCACGATCTTGTCAAGAGTCTGCGCGTCCTCGTGAGCTCGTCCTGGCGGGACTCCGCTCCAGGAGCACCCGTTCTGCGAGCACTGGCAACGGATGAGCCTCAGGTGAAATGTCCCCTCGATGGTTGTGGTTGATAGATCGCGTGTGTTCGTGGCGAGGATCCTCTCCCCACGGAGCTGCGTTCTGAAGGCGCCGAGTTGTCAAATGGTAAACGTGCAAGGACCTGGAAAAACACTAGAAAAAAAACTTCATAAAGTTGTGAATATAATTGAGAAAACCTACCAAGATTGTCTGCTCAACGTCCGCTAGTAAAAAAACTATATTGTCTTTGTGTCGGCGAATTAGGCGCGGTGAGGGATTCCAATATGCGTTTTCCATATTGCGGCTTGCACTTTTGTTGCGGCGGAGTTGCAAGGCGCTGGACGTGGTCTTCTGACGAATAGAGAGCTTTGTGCGACGCGGTTGAAAGATTCAAGCACATACGGTTGCCAGTAAGTCCACGCTTTGATTTATTTTTAGCAAACTCATATTTTGATTTTGTAATGCCTCTGGATTGCCCGCTGCACCTCTCGAGCACGCTCGCCGACCCGACTCATTACCAGCCACGTACACCCACCCACAACGCGAGGGGCCCGCCTGTACGGTTGTCAACAAGTCCACGCTTTGACTTGTTTGGCAACTTTCATTTTCCGCATTTTATCTCGCTGCTGGACGCTGTTTAGGACGCGCTAGAGGCCTCTTTCAGGGCTGGACGTACCCGGGTGGGACTGGGAGTGATGGGTGATGTTTCCCGGGGCGGACGGAGAGCGGGAACACATGTAATGTTCCGGGGTGGCAGCTTGAAGTGCGTGCTTTTTCCATCTCCTCGCGCCGTCGTTGAAGCACATCCAAGCCGCGTCTGCCATGCCAGCATGAAGGCATGCAGGTCGTCGCCCGCTTCGGCCGCCTTCAGCACACGGGTGGAACGCGTACGCCGCCCACATCATGCGTACGCCGCCCACATCATGCGTATCGCCGTTCATCACAGGCTTACAGCGCTGCAACCAGGTGTCTCCCGTCGGCGGGATTAGCGTAGCGGGCGTGGTGGGCGCGCGACGACGACCAGTCTGCGCGGTCAGAGGCTGTGCGCGCGGTGGCGCATGCTTGGTGCTGTGGCCAGCGGTCCGCTTCGGGGTGGTGCTGCTCGTCCACCTCCTCTGCACTGTTGCGGGATTTCGCTGTGTCATCGCCGCCCCCGCTTCACCCGGCCGTGTCCCGCGCGCGCTCGACGCCCCAGGGCTTTTGAACGCGTGCGGTCAGGTAGTCGCGGAGGACGGCGAGCGGGCGGGCGTTCACGTTTGTGGGTGGGGTGTACGAACGAATCAGGTCGGCGAGCACGCTCGGCGTGCAGAGTGGGAACGCAGATGCACAGGTATGGTATATAGTAGTGCTACATACAAGGCTCCTGCGACGCGTCGAAAATCCACATCCAGCGGAAATCCGCGTTTTCCGGGCGCTGTTAGACACCTGAAGCTGTGTATAGTAGCATAGTGGCACTCGTATTGTCCTACACCCTCCCTAGGTCGTACTGGCTCTGTGAGCTCACAAAGCATTACAAAAATCAAAAAAATATGAGTTTGCTAGAAATAAATCAAAGCGTGGACTTGCTGGCAACCGTAAGCACAAGTGAAGCTTGGAGGTGCTTGGCAAATAGACGAGATGCTCGGGGCACAGCCACTTGGAAGCTTCGGCATTCGTCGTGACGTCGTCACTCAGCTGCAATTCCGGTTTCGCGTATGGGCACAACGCAGGCCACCGCGTCTGGTAGCCAGCTCGAAGGGTAACCGCGAATATCTGCACCAAATCTCTTCTCGTGCGCACCTACACCGATGAGTTCACACCCGCCACCTGGTCCTTCCCCGTGCCGCTCTCCACCCTGCAGGTACGCACTGTACTCCTTTATCTACCCCCCATTCCGCCACGCCTCGACTCGCACAGCCTGCCTATCCTTTCTGGTGCCCTCTTGATTCCTGCCGACCCTCGATGCGTGCATCGAGTCCAGTTCGGCTCGCATCGCATCCAGCGCAGACTGGATCCACGCTGCCCTCAATTTGTGCTGAGTCAAGTCAGACTCGCGCCGCGTCCCGAGCACCGAGCACCCTGGCGCAGGATGCACGCGAATCGAGCACGGATTCCTCTGCGAGTCCTATCCATCTACGCTGACTACGTCTCATCTGTTCCCTCCTTTGCAGCTATCGGCCGGCGCAATTCCTGCCCACCACCCACTGCGTCCGCGTCCGCCTCCACCTCTGCGTCGACCAGCTCCTCCTCGGTGCTGGTCCGCCTCAACCGGATCCAGCAGCACCTCCATGTGCCGCACATGCAGCTACCTCCGTGCATTCGCGACCAGTGGTGCATTTGCGGCTCTTGGAGGAGCGCTCAGCTATTAGGCCATACATTGCCCACTCTTGCACCGGCAGGACTGCTCGCATGCGCGGCGGCCACCGCACTAGGGACACGCTCCCGTGCTCGTCTCGTCCACACCCCTCCACGCGCGGAAATCCAAATGACCTTGCTGAGAACCAAGACAGTGAGTACGGATCTGTGCACTACGGCATAACTGAGGGCTGACCTTTGCAGTTTGGGGGTCGTGTCTTGGCGGGGTGTTCAGCCGAGCGAGCGATGCATGCCACGCGCAACTGCCGCAGACACCGCGTGCCTAGCACCCCAGTGTGGGATGTGCGCCGGGGTCTTCCGTACAGCAACGTGATGGTGGATGGAGGGGGCGGGCGACTCCGATGTGGGCACGGATGCATGCGCGGGTCTCCGACTCCGAGTTTTGAGTTCAGCATGGCAGGGTGATCAATGCGGATCTACAGACGTACATGCACAAAGAAAAGGGGACTAAAAGATCATTTCAGCCACCCGTACCGGGGTTTTCTATCTTGTCATACGTGAGCTGTAGTGTGTGTATCTATACGCGTTGCTTGTACCGAAGGAACGAGAATTCAAGTTTTGAATGTGGTTGCACAGCCACATCCTTCCTCCTTACGGCCACCGCATTATCCTAGCTGTTCTCCCACCTTAAGCTGTGAACATTGCTTTTTTCTCTGAGGATCCGGACTGCATCTTACCCATCGAAGCACGGGTCTAACAATCAGTCAATAGCTTATATATGTTTGCCCATTGAACTCAATCTGTTGGTCACTCCTGGAAAGATGGACCTGAATAACTCAATTTTTCGGCCAAGGACAGGCATGTAAATAAAGAAAATATTCCAATAAACCTGCATACAGACTTACACACAAAAAACAGCGGATAGTGTAGATATGATATATCAGGGTATTGTGGTGAGAGATGTGCACTGATACATCAGGACCTCTCCTTTAGAGATGGGTCTGATATATCAGCCTAGAGGTCCACCCATATGCGGTACCTGCACACGCGGCATCAGTTGCGATCAGCCATATTTGGGGCAGGGCGGCGTATTTATGCGTGTTATGATCACACCCTCTTGCTTTCCTCCCCACACCGCTGCTGTCGTCCTCTTCGGCCAGCTCGCGTTCTGCCCGCTCCACAGCCTAACCAGTACCGAATCTTCTTCACCCTCTCTCGTTTGGCACCACTTACGCCCCCACAAGCCTCGTGGTCCCCGCGCAAGGCCTCACATACCGCCGCCGCCGTTCCCGCCGTTCCCGCCCCATTTGGGCCCCCAGCGCGGCATCACTTAGGGACTACTCGGGGGCATCCCCCACCTTTCGTTCGATGTCAGTTTGTGTCCGCACGCGCCCTGGTTTCCGTGGCCCGCGAGCTTGGCCGCGGGCGCCATTCCCGCCGTTCCCGCCGCCCTTCTGCGGGTCCCGGCCTTGGCGCGTATGTGGGGCAGCATGAGGGGCATCCCACCCTCTCGTTTGGTCCCTCCGCTGTCCCGGTACGCCGCCTGGTTCCCGCACACCGCCCTTTTTACCTCCTCGCCGTTCCCGCCGTTCCCGCCGCCCCTCCGTGGGTCCCGGCCTTGGCGCGTATGTGGGGGAGCATGAGGGATATCCCACCCTCTCGTCTGGTCCCTCCGCTGTCCCGTTACGCCGCCTGGTTCCCGCACACCGTCCCTTATACCGCCGCTGCCGTTCCCGCCGTTCCCGCCGCCCTCCGCGGGTCCCAGCCTTGGCGGGCTCGCGGGGCAGCATTGGGGACATCGGAACCTCTCGTTTGGTCCCTCCGTTGTCCCCGTACGCCGCTTGGTTCCCGCACACCGCCCTTTTCACCTCCCCGCCGTTCCCGCCGTTCCCGCCGCCCCTCCGCGGGCCCCAGCCTTTATGCGAGCGCGGGGCAACGTCGGGGACATCGCACCCTCTCGTTTGGTCCTCTCCCCGTCCCCGTACGCCACCTGCTTCCCGCACACCATCCCTTTGACCTCTGTCGCCGTTCCCCCCGTCCCCGCCGCCCCTCCGCGGGTCCCAGCCTTGGCGCGAGCGCGGGGCAGCATGGGGGGCATCCCACCCTCTCATTTGGTCACTTCGCTGTCCCCGTACGCCACCTGGTTCCCGCACACCATCCCTTTGTACCGCCGCCCCCGTTCCCGCCGTTCCCGCCACCGCTCCGCGGGTCCCAGCCTTGGCGCGAGCACGGGGCATCATCGGGGACATCACACCCTCTTGTTTGGTCCCCTCCCCTGTTTATGTACGCCGCCTGGTTCCCGTACACCGTCCTTTATACCGCCGCCTCCGTTCCCGCCGTTCCCGCCGGCCCTCCGCGGGTCCCAGCCTTGGCGCGCGTGCGGTGCAGCATTGGGGACATCTCGCCTTCTCGTTTGGTCCCCTCTCTGTCCCCGTACACCGCTTGGTTCCGCGTGCCGCCCCTTCCACCTCCCCGCCGTTCCCGCCGTTCCCGCCGCCCCTCCGCGGGTCCCAGCCTTGGCGCGAGCGCGGGGCAGCATGGGGGGCATCCCACCCTCTCATTTGGTCACCTCGCTGTCCCCGTACGCCACCTTGTTCCCGCGCACCGTCCTTTGTACCGCCGCCCTCGTTCCCGCCGTTCCCGCCGTCCCTCCGCGGGTCCCAGCCTTGGCGTGGACGCGGGGCAGCATGGGCAACATCCCACTCTCCCCTTTCGTCACTCTACGCCAGCTATATCTCATCCCCTTCGTTTACCATGTCACTTTCACGGTTCCATAGGGACTTAGAAGAAATTTTTTGTTTTATTCCTCAGAACGACAGAATGTATGTGCTATGACTTGTAATCAACGTGCCACCTTTATGGTTCCTTGGCTTAACGGTATGAATGCCTTAGTTCTGTGACACGGTGTCCACTGGTTCGATTCCCCGTAGTGGTTTTATTTTTAACAAGTTTTTTCCCGCTCCCAAGTGTGCGGCTTAACTTAAACGTTACGGACCCACTCCGACAAAAAAATATGCAAGTCCATTCGCAGGCACAAACAGCTAATGACTACTAGGCTCTGGTCGACAAGCGCGCAAAACTCCCGTCCGTATTAAACTGTCAATGCGTGGTTTTAGCCCTGTCAACTGGGTAAGCATCGATTCCCATTAGACTTGTCAAATGGACACTCACTTTTTCGCAGGCACACGATTCTCCTCCGTGGCTCCCTTACGCTTCTTGCCGTTCCCGTTCAGCGCCTTCAAAAGCAAATCGTCCTCTGCCCTCGACTTTGCGTCCAGCGCCTCACCTCGCTCCTTCAGAGAGAGGACCGGTCCTCTATTGCTCGGCGCATGAACGGTGCGCTTCGTCCGCGTGATGTAGAGCTGGCTGGGACCATCGGGATTGAAGAGCCGCATGTTCTCGGCCTTTCTCGCCACAGCGCTCTTCTTCTCCTCCTCCTCGGCGGCCTTCATCGCCTTCAGCCGCGATCGGTTGTTGTTCGTGGATGAGTACTGCATCAGATGTGCGTTCGCCGTCGTCCCCACCGTCACCTCCTCCTGCCCGCCCACCCTGGTCATCGCCTCCTTCGGCGCGCTCTGCCCTTGCGTCCCCACCGTCACCTCCTCCTGCCCGCCCACCCTGGTCATCGCCTCCTTCGGCGCGCTCTGCCCTTGCGTCTCGTCCGACTCCCTGTCCTCGCGCTGCACTGCCTTCCCCCTTCCCTTCTTCTTTGCCGGCGCCCTCTTCGGCGCCCTCTTCGCAGCCCTCACCGCCTCCATCCTCCCTGCGCGAGCGCCTGGCGACAGCTTCGCCGGCTTTGGAGCGTTCGCCAGTGGCCTTGATTGTGGGTACACTGGCCCACTCGTTGGCACCACGGCTAGCGCCACGGACGAGGTTTGCCTCACCGGGGAAGGGCGCATACGGGGGGGTAACGAATCCGATGGGGCGGGTGTTGTCGCCCGAGGTGGGGAGGGAGGGGGTTGCAGAGGTGGACGCGTGAGAGGGGACGAGCACCTGGGGGTGGTCGAACTGTGCTTCGGGGTCTGCTGCACACGATAGTGTGGTGTGCGTCCGAATTCGACAGTACCAGACGACGACCTGGGGCGTGGCACAGGGCGTGTGGGTGTGGGAGGAGTTGAAGGCGGGCGCGCCTGGGAAGATGAGGGCGGACACGCCTGTGAAGACGAGGGCAAAGACGACGGCGAAGGCAGGTGCGCCCGGGAAGGCGAGGGCGAAGACGAGGGTGAAGACGAGGGCGAAGGCGGGTGCGCCTGGGAAGGCGAAGGTGAGCTGTGCACGGGCCGATATCTGAAGCCGTCGTCGCCTAGGTGTGTGCGAGGAGTGGGCATGGCGCCCATACTGTGATTGACCACGTACTGGGGGGCAGTCAGCGCCATTCCCCTATCGCTAAGATGTGCGCCCTCGGGGGGTGAGAAGCTGTACCGCTGGTCCCATCCACCCCACACCTGCGCCCCCTCGTGCTGCCCGTGCTGCGACGCGAAGGCATTTTCGCCACCCATGAACGCGTTTTGCGGGATGAAATCATTCCCCCCGCGCTGCGACGTGAAGATTTGTGCTGAAAAATCGTCGAGCGCTTGCTGCGACAAGAACGACTGCAAGAAGTCGCTGTCTCCCCCGGCCTCCGACAAGAAGTCATCCTGGCTTTCCTGCGACACGAGCACATCGCGGACAGACTCTGTAGCGGACAAGGTAGGCTCCACGCTACCCATACCGGGGAAGTCTCCGTCGCGCGTCTTGTCCAGAAAGGTGGGCTCTGCAGGTGCGGCCGGTGGCATCGGGGCTGGCAATGTCGCCTGTACCTTCTTCTTTGGTTTCTTGGGTCGACGCGGTGGCTTGGGGATGGCAGCTGGCGCAGAATCGTACGCTTTGGCCTTCTTTTTCGACGAAGTACCTTGCGTCGCTGATTCGGAGCTGTCGGGGTGCACCACCTTCTTCTTCTTCACGGGTGTATCGGTCTCCGAATCGTTCTCGTCGTCGGTTTCCTCGCCTGTGAAGATCGAGCGCCTAAGTCGGACGTCGCGCGCTACACAAGATAAGCGCTTTGTCCCAAAGTCAGCGGCCACACTTACGAATAGCCTGACGAAGGAACTTGAAGAGAGGATTGGTGACACCCTTTTCCCAGGCGGGATGCCACCGGTCGAAACCCAGCCCACCCGGCGCAAGACCGAAAGAGACTCTGATGATGGATAACGTTAGTTTTGGCAGCGCGTCCCAAAATAGCAGTACTCACGCCTTCACACCCAATTTGCCTTTAAGTCGTGGGATGGGTCCCCCGTATACCAACACGCCCATCCAGCCCGTCATCCTCTGAAACTCGGCCAGAAACATCTCAGCGACTTGCATCGACTCTTTGATAGACCTGAAAATTGGTTAGTTCCAGCACCAAGACGACTGCAAATTGAAGTCACATTTCGTACTCCTCGGGTGTCCTCTCACCATCGTCGCCCTCCTCGTCAGTCTTCACGGGTAGGACCTCCTTCTTCGCCTCCTCCCGTACATTCTCCTGCACTTCCTCAGGTTCCGCGTCCCACAGGTCCTGAACCACCCGACGCCATATCTTCATCCGGTTGCTTCGCGCCATCGCCGTGCGATTCATCTTCACCTCGTCATCGTCGTCGTCTATCCACTCCCCTTCGTTGTCGCGGCCCTGAGCCGCCTCGTTCTCTCGCTCGTAGCCCGAATTCATCAAGGCCGCCCGCACCTTCACCTTGTACAGCTTCTGGTAAATCTCAAGTACTTGGTGACGACGCCGGGCCTTCGGGCGCGCCTTAAACAGGGTCGCGGCCAGTGACAACGCGGATTTCCCGACGCCGCCGCTCTGAGTTCGGATTTTAGCGTACGCGTTGAAGAACGAGTTTTTTAATTGCTGTAAACATTGTGTAAGTTTGACGCGTTTATTAGCTTGACATGTTTATTAGCACGAATGATTACTCATGCCAGTTCTCGCCTCCAGTGCATCCTCCAGCCGCTTCTTTTCTTCAGCATTCAACAGCCGCGGACGCTCGGCGTTCGGATCTGCGTTGACTTGTTGCAGAGGTAAGTCCAAGACCAGCTCTTCGGGCCATTCGTTGAAGAACGCCGTTTTCATCTTGGGCCAAAAGATGTCGAGGCCTTTCTTGCCCTTCTTGAGCAGGAATTCAGGCATCCATACGTTGATGAACTCTTGCTGCTCGGGCGTCCACTTGGGTTTGGGTGCCATAGCTGACCTAGTGCGCGAAACAGGACTTGGACTTGGAATAACGAATACCAAGCGCACCAACAAACGGACGCCCCCCCTCTGTTGTCCGGAATAGTGTCGCCTGGCCCCCCCCCCCCCCCCCCCGCCCCCTTGCATCCCAAACAGTCAGTCTCTCCGACTCCATTTCTTTCGAAACTCTCGATCCCATCACCTCATATCATAAAGCTCCCGGTCGCCACACGCCTCCACGCGCTCAGCCTTATAATTCCATCAGCCCTACATCCCGTTTTATCGCACCATGTCCGCTACTCCTTCCTCATCCACTGCCGCCAGCCCCAACTCGGAGTTGGTGGCACTGGCTGCTCAGTTGCAGGCCATCGCTGACGCCGCTGTGAAAGCTCAGGGTAGGTCTCTACTATCGCGACGCGCGCCGTACTCACAGCTTCCCCAGCTCTCCTTACGAACGTGCTTCTTCAGCACAGTAAGTCGCTTCCCTTTTTAACCGTCTCCTTGCGTGTTCTAAACCCCCATCCCTAGCCTTCGTTCCTGTCCCTTCGTTCGTTGCAGGGATACCACCCACACCTTCGGAACTCGCTGCTGCCACTCCTGTGGACGATGAAGTGCAGCATTATTGGGTCGTTTTGCGTGGCCTCGCGCCCGGCCTCTACCGCACTGTGTATGTCCATTCCCCATCTTCCATCCGTCCTCTCTCCTAATTTTTTTGGGGGGCGCAGTACGGCTGCACAAGCGCAGACCAACGGTGTTCCCCGGTCATTCCAGCAACGCAAGGGTGGCCGCGACGAGGCGCTCGCGTTTTACGCCGCAAACTACCCCGACCACGTCCGCAAGTGGGTTGCTCTGCCGGCGCCCGTACCCGACGCGGCGCCTGACGCTCATGTCCCCGGCGTCGCTGCTGTCCCCGACGTTGATGCCAACTCTCTCGTGTAGTTTAGCTTGTCACTTGTTTACCCAAATATCCAATACACGCCTTTGCTGCCCCCCCCATACGAGAAAATTAATCGCCCAACGAAACCTTTAATAATAAAAATACAAACCGCTGCTTAAACTGTCACACGTAACATGTGCTTCCCTTAAATGCAGGCTATCAAGTTCGCACATCCAACGACGTGCCTATTCTCTAAAATGTCCACTCCAAATCTGCTTGGATTTCTACTCGAGCTGAACCAGCCCATGCTAGAGCGCGGCGTCTATCCATTCGACCTCTTCTCCACTCCATTTGACCGGTACGTCTTCAATTGATTTTCCACAACAAAATTTAATACTTTTCCAGTGCCCTCAAGGCCCTGGAAATTAGGAATGCGCCCATCAAGATCGAGAGCCCCGAACACGCGAAGATGCTACGCGGGCTCATTTTGTTCCTTCGCGTATTCGCCTTCTGCAAGTATGTTTCTATCCCCATTCTCTTATCTATCTGATCTACGATTTGGCTGATTAACACTTAGATTCCTGGAAGAAATGTAGTACTCCCGACGACTCCTCCCCTGCGATCCTACGTCGTTCCACGTACATAGTCTTTGTTGCGTTGCCTATGTACCACCTCATGCAGTATCGACTTTGCGTCTTATTCCTTGCAGCACCCGCGTATCACTCAATTCCAAAACAACCGGCTATATCTTCGAAACACATCCATCAAACCCTATCAGAGAACATCGCTCTCGCTTACTCGTTTCTGAAACCAAACCTTTCCATTTCCTCCTCATCCGGCTCGGCATCTCCCTTAGGCCCAAACAGGCTCTTGAACAAGCGTGGCCAGGGCATGCGTTCGTATGCACTGTTTGGCAAGGGGGAACCCGGGTCTTCCCACTCCCCGGGTGACACCCAGCTCCGTGATACTGGCGGTTGTTGGGGCACCTCTGGTGAGGCAGGCGGCGGGGAGGATGGTGGCAGCGGACTGAACTCGCAGGGTGTCGTCGTTTCACTTACTTCGCGTTGCTCCCGCCCCCGCTGCGGCGTCGCAAGCCTAAAACGATGTTCGAGGTCAGTTCCATCCTCACCCGACCATCCTGAGTTTCACTCACATTTCTGCGGCTTTTTCCGTCTCGCGTTGTCGGGCCTGAGGATAAATAAGTCGTAGCATAGAACCTTGAATAAATAAAATATTGCGGACCCGGTACATAGAAGTCAGCACGCGAGATGCCACCTCCTCGTCCGGATCCGATCTTTCCAAATTGGTCTGGTGGCGCGCCCCGCCCTCGACTTCCAGCCTGCTAAAATATTGCATGACTATCCAGAACATGCATGCCAGGGGGCATAAACTGCGCACCTTGTACTTGGGACTGGCACCTCTACCTCCCTGGAACGGTCCCACTCGGGTTTATCATTTTTCTTGGCCGCCCTGTCATGGTCATGAATGTTACCGTGATTGACCAAGAGAGGTCGAGGCATACCTTGCCGCTCTCACCCCCTGTTTTTTTTTCTCTCGCGCAGCTGGGTGCCTGGGACGGCATTGATTAAACTCGAAAGAAAATAACGATCAGCGTACTGCATACCTTCGATAGTGAGTCGCGACAGCCTTCCGCTCCCGTCTCGCTTTTTCCTCCTTGCTGGGTCTGATTTGTACTCGTCAATGGTGGCAACAGTTTTCAACAGGCTGCCTACATCGGTTCGTAATCGCTGGAGTCTTCGCGGCACTTCCTAGGTTTTTTACTTCCAACGCCCATGGTGGTCAGAAGGCAAGGTAGGAAGGCATCACATGGGCGGTCAGAAATTTTGAAAACCATGAACTTGGCGCACCTTGGAGGATTGCATGCCAATATCATTCATAAGTCTTTTAAACATGTTCCCGCAGCTTTCGAATTCTCTGGCGGCACCCTGAGGTCCTCCCAACCTCGATTTCTCGTTTGATGCTAATATTTGACCTCTTCAGATTGTCCTGGAAATTTCGTAGGAGGGGTCGTACACATTGTGAGAACACCAATATAAACTTATTTAGTCGTCCGAGTCAGCGTGCGTCGTCAGTTTTCGAAAAATCATACCTGAGATGAGCCCATCAATTGACCCAGTTCGTTTCCACGAAGCGTCGCACCAGAACTCCTGCCCCCTGTATTCACCCGAAAATACAAGTCCGGTGTACCGTGAAAACCTGAAAACGTAGTCTTCCTCGTAATCGAGGGTGTTAGTGTCAAATGTTTTTCGAAAACACCGCTAGTCTTCTCATCCATGGTCCAGATCTACACCGGTATAGTTAGGAATTTTGAAAACCATGAACTTGGCGCACCTTGGAGGATTGCATGCCAATATCATTCATAAGTCTTGTAAACATGTTCCCGCAGCTTGCGAATTCTCTGGTGGCACCCTGAGGTCCTCCCAACCTTGATTTCTCGTTTGATGCTAATATTTGACCTCTTCAGATTGTCCTGGAAATTTCGTAGGAGGGGTCGTACACATTTTAAGAACACCAATATAAACATATTTAGTCGTCCGAGTCAGTGTGTGTCGTCAGTTTTCGAAAAATCATACCTGAGATGAGCCCATCAATTTACCCAGTTCGTTTCCACGAAGCGTCGCGCCAGAACTCCTGCCCCCCGTATTCACCCGAAAATACAAGTCCGGTGTACCGTGAAAACCTGAAAACGTAGTCTTCCTCGTAATCGAGGGTGTTAGTGTCAAATGTTTTTCGAAAACACACCGCTAGTCTTCTCATCCATGGTCCAGATCTACACCGGTATAGTTAGGAATTTTGAAAACCATGAACTTGGCGCACCTTGGAGGATTGCATGCCAATATCATTCATAAGTCTTTTAAACATGTTCCCGCAGCTTGCGAATTCTCTGGCGGCACCCTGAGGTCCTCCCAACCTCGATTTCTCGTTTGATGCTAATATTTGACCTCTTCAGATTGTCCTGGAAATTTCGTAGGAGGGGTCGTACACATTGTAAGAACACCAATATAAACTTATTTAGTCGTCCGAGTCAGCGTGCGTCGTCAGTTTTCGAAAAATCATACCTGAGATGAGCCCATCAATTTACCCAGTTCGTTTCCACGAAGCGTCGCACCAGAACTCCTGCCCCCTGTATTCACCCGAAAATACAAGTCCGTTGTACCGTGAAAACCTGAAAACGTAGTCTTCCTCATAATCGAGGGTGTTAGTGTCAAATGTTTTGCGAAAACACCGCTAGTCTTCTCATCCATGGTCCAGATCTACACCGGTATAGTTAGGAATTTTGAAAACCATGAACTTGGCGCACCTTGGAGGATTGCATGCCAATATCATTCATAAGTCTTGTAAAAATGTTCCCGCAGCTTGCGAATTCTCTGGCGGCACCCTGAGGTCCTCCCAACCTCGATTTCTCGTTTGATGCTAATATTTGACCTCTTCAGATTGTCCTGGAAATCGTATCAGTGTATCCGTTTGGGCTATATGAGCACTAAAATGTTCGTATTTAGTGCTCCGAGTGTCAATAACAAGTAAGAGGACGTTTGGTTTGCTGCCAAACGCGTTGTGTCACCGTGTCACATGCGTGACAACCACACCCTTTCGCTCTTGACCGTCACCAGCATTGTGCCACTCGATCAATAAGGCGAGTTTTTTCGTTTCTTTCAACTTCCTTCATCTGTGGACCACGACGCGCCGCGTATGCCTGCCCCAGGGCCGCATGCTGAATCTTACCAGAGTGTTCTTTAGTGGCACTGTAGCAGACATACACGGCGCGTCGTGGCCACTTATTCTTTGCCACTCCTTCTTGCTTTTTCGACATACACACACTGACATACCTCCCTGTAGAATACGTTCTCCATGAGCCGTGCCACGCGTGCGGGGCGGATCTTTTCCCCGTACCAGCTGGATCCGGATATTCTTGACAGCATGCCCCCACCCGAGATCATATCGACCTCCATCGACCTGGGACCGTTTCTGCACGCTGCTCTCATCAATGCCGACCAGCAGGCTGCCGTACACGATCGTGATGACCCGCCTCTCGACGAGGATGAGGACGATGAGGGATGGCAGGATGAGCTTGACTCTCGCGCTCCTTCGCCGCTCTCAGACCTTACCAGCCCGCCTGCCAGTCGAAGCATGTCTCCGCTGGAAGAACATGGCCATGATGAGTGAGTCCTCCCATATGCAGTTCACATTGTATTATAACCCCTTGCTCAGTGCCGCCGAGGGTGACCGCGACCTTTCGGAGTCCGCTGGCGAAAGCATTCCCGGGACCACCTCCATCCATATGGCACGCAAGAAAGCCGCTGCCTATGCCCGCCGCCGGCGCCATCGCAAACAGAAAGTCCAAGCCCAGCGCCCCAGTGTATTCGAGCGGCCAATTCGGTCGAAACATTCCCAAGACCATCGCCACCAACCATCTGAACGTACATCCTTCGAACCTGCGAATAGGTACCAATCCAAGGCGGGCGCCTGGGTCGGGGCGGGGAGCACACGCAAAAGGAATGGGAAAAGCCGGGGACGTCGGCGGTGGACACTGGCGGAATTAAAAAAGGCCGGAGCCAGGCACATCCAATGGGATGGCAGGTGGGTATTATATTGCCCCTCGTTCCTCCCTGTTCTGAATTGGCGCGCCAGGTCGCCCAAACTCATTTTAGACAAATATGGGCGCATCATCGCTGCCTTGCTTGGTCGTCCCGAAGATCCTGGCTGGGACGACGTGGTCCGGGACGTTGGCCACGCGATGGATCGTGCCCGACGCGCGGGGGTTGAAACCGGCGCGTTCCGCGCGAAGCACACGAGCCATCGCCGCGGTCAATATGCAGCATTGTCGACTGGGGTATCTTTCGGTGGCGGACAGAAGGTAGATACTTTGGCATAGATAACAATACAATATTTTGATACGTGAAATCCTAGCGCCCGGGTAATCTAATCCACTCCACCAAGCTGCAGAAGATAATCAACTCCCTCTTGGCGAACAAGAATGTTCGTCGTGTGGCGGGGTTCCAGTCGTGTGAGGGCCCAATCTAGCATTCACACGCATCAATAATATTGACTGATTCACATGTTATTAGGTGGACTTGCGAGGTATGCCCCCAAGTTATGGAGGTATTACGTCGACAACCTTCGCCTTTTGTTTCAACACCACGACGGCCTGCAACACAATTTCACGAATTCAATTTTCCCCGCCGCTACTTTCAACCTGGGGCCCAAAGTTGTGACGGACGAGCACGCCGATATCTACAACCTCGTGCACGGTTTGTGCGGGGTCACCGCCGGGGGCAATTACGATCACCAGAAAGGCGGTCAGCTGTACCTGAAACAAATCAATCTAGTCATTGATTTTCCCTCCGGGGCGAGTATGCTGATCCCATCGGCGTTTGTGGACCACGGCAACACACCCATTCAACCGGGTGAATCTCGTTTCTCCTTCACTCAGTACGCCGCCGGGGGGCTTTTTCGCTGGGTCAACTATGGGTTCCGCTCCGCCAAATCGGTTCTTGCCAGTGCTGGCGGCGCAGCCTTGGTCGCATCATTTGATGGAACACCCGGATCTCGATGGCGATGGGCTCTGGACCTCTTCTCCAAAGAGGACGAGTTGGAGGTGGATCGTCGGACTGCATTGGGCGCATGTTATATTTAAAAACTAGCTACGCGTTGTCCGCCTTTCAAAATAAAAATAAATAAACAACGAATTCATTTTATTTCCTGCTTCTCCCATTGCTGGTAAATCACGGGCCCCGAGATCCATCCCAATTTTTGACTGGCCCCGATGCACGCGGGAGGTCTTCGCCCGGCAACGATGCGCATGTGGCACTGCCAAGGAACAGCGCGCCGCAGCCGCGTGCTCCGCCAATGAGCCTTGGTACCGGTCTGACACCTCGGGCTGGTTTGAGCACAACGCCCCACCGCAGCGTATGTCCCCCACAAACGAGGAAATCCAACGCGAACTATATGAGGGGCTGCAGGCGGCCGTGGAGCAAAAAGTCAGGGATCGGATGCCAGGGCGAGGCGCAGGGCGGCGGACCGGGAAACAAAGTGGGGCAGTGCTGGCGGAGCTTGTGGCGACGCACCATGTGGTACCGTGAATACTTCAGCCGTAGGGGGGAGTGCCCTGGAGAATTATTAAATTTTCTGAAACTCCCATTATGGAGGGAAGGGGGTGCGCCTTTCTTGATGGTGATACGGGTCGTCGCCAGGTCCAGATCTGAAAAGTCCTACACACTCACCATGTCCACCACAAGTCTCCCCCCTCAGCCCGCCCGGCGTGCGCTTCGAGAAATGTCCAACACGGTGTCGTTGTGCTTGAAACGAGGTACGTGCAGTCAAGTTGCTATTTTGCGTTCTCACCTTATGCCCCGCAACAAGAGGCCATACGAAAGGGGTGTTTGACATCCTCGTTGAAGATTTGGCTCGATCCCGCCACTCTGGATGAGAAGAAAATCGCAGCTACCCGGCGGGCACACGTCCGGTTTTACGAGCGCAAAGTGGCCGAGTTCGCAGCGCGAGATGCACGTCGGAGCTTGTTGTTGAAGCAGCGTGACAATGCACGGCACCTGAATCCTACGGTGCTGCGACTACTCCGTCATCGCGATCGGTGTGCAAGCAAGGAGGGGGTGGGGGCGAAGAAGAAGAAGGGCGAATCGGCGGAGGACAGCGAGTGGGTGGAGATGAAGCGTGTGAGGGACGCCAGCGTTGCGCATCTAGTTTCTTTGCGTGGAGCCCGAGGCCAGCGTCGAAAATAGTTATATTATAATTTATAACCTTGGTCTGCGTACTGGAAGCGTCTGAGAGATTTAAAATTTGAATGTGGGCATCATTTGATGTGAAGAACCACGCACCTTTTCCTTTGCCTCCATGCACGACGACGACGAGCCTACCATCTTGAGCAACCTGGACAGGCGCAAACCTCAGCGTTCATGTACGTCTTGCGCTGTTTTGCGGTGGGCACGCTCGTCCGCTGACTAGTCCCTCCAGTGGCTCCCCTCGCACAATCGGTCACCAAGCCTGTCCATGTTCTTCCCCTCCGCCAGCGCCCCTCCCGACCGCTGGCTCCCGAGCTGAAGAAGCAGGAATGGACCGGGGATATTGAATGGGAAAATCAGTGGCAGGGAACATGGCAAGGGCTCACAGACTCGACCGGAAGGTGCGTGATCCTCTGGCTTGGTTTCGACGAGCTGACCTGTGTCTGGTTAGCGATGAATCACTGGGTGCGGTGTCTGACGATGATAGCTCTACCGCGGAGCGGTCGGCGGCGGATGCCGCTGAGCACGCGAAGGAAGATTTGGTGCTTGCAAGGCAGTGGGAGGCGGTGGTCCGCAAGTGCGTTAAATCGATGAGAGAGTCGGAGCGGAAAGACTGGCTCCGGGAGCAGGCAGAGCAGGAGCGATTTGAGAATGGGTCGCGTTTCGGGCAAGACAGTCTCTGGGAGGATTATTTGACGGCGGGGCATGAGTATCGCGAGTAGTATATTCATTCTTTCGCGAGTAGTATATTCATTCTTGTGTGGTATTTAACAAACAGGATCGTTTTGGCAAGCGTAAACGACAGATGTATCTGGGATTGTGATGAGTAAGAGGTATTGAGGAGGGTGTGGATAGCGCACCATATGTACTAAAGTTTCGCTCGGATGGTCGTCAGAGGGTGATAAGTGGGGCAATGGCGGCAACACGGCTGTGGGTCCTCTTCAAGGTCCACCAGTTCCGGGATTTCGTCTTCGTCGTCTGTACCAACGTCCACATCGTATTGGAGGATGTGACGATTGTACTGGATGACGTGAGGATCGAAGCTAAATGTTGCCATAAGTAAATTGCCAGTCGAAGAAAACCGAGCAAACGCACAAGATGATAATATTGTCAAGTGAAACGTGAGTTTCTCCCTTCTGGAGGTCAGCTGGAGAGTATTCAGTCTCCACACGCAGGCTAGGATTGGGGTACGTACCAGGCATCGTGGTAGTAGGAGGCGAGTGTTGGGCGGCATCTTCCGAGGGATTATCAAACACATGATAAGATCGATGTCTATCAGTCAGATAAGATCAACATCAAGATGAGATTTGCGCTCTCAATATTTTACAATAGCGTTGCATACGTATCAAGGACGACTACAAAGAGCAGCCGATAGCACATCAAATTTTAATACGCGCGAATTATTATGCAGTCTCAAAGTCCGCGGGCATGGATCCCACGGCGCTCCAAAAACCCTCGTCCTCGGGGGGCCAAAATCCAACGTCTTCATCGGCGGCCTTCGCACCGCTTGGGGTGGGGACAACATCAAAGTTGTTTTCTTCGAGATATTTAATCGCAGTCTCGATGTGAGCGATACGGAGCTTCAAAATGAACCTTTTTTTTAAACGAGATAAATAATATTAAACGAGATAAATAATAATATGAGAACAATGGACGTACCACAACCCTTTCATAGTGATTAAATCCACCTTCTTGTCCGCCGGGTCATAATCGCGGATCGCCTGGGCCTGTCTGTTGCGGAGGGTGAGATTGAACTCGAGGAGCGCCTCAAGGCGAGCACGGCTCAGCTGTTGGAGATCACAGATTAGGGCTAGAGGTATTAAATTCAAGTGGTACGCACTCCATAGAGGGACTCTTGACTGGTTGTGCCTGCGGTAAATTGAGACATTGCAGAGTGAGGATTTAAAGTAAAGCCGGGCGCGAAAGTGGCAGTCAAGTTTATCAAAGGGAACGTCAACGGTCTATATTAACTTAGGTCTTCTTTTGAAAGCAGGTGGGAAGAATCCGCAGTTCAAATCTATATGTTGGACGGAACGAGGACGGTCTAAAATTATTTGGGTCTTCTCAATTGAATTGATGCTTCTTTAATTAAGAGCCGTCTTGGTCATTCATGACTGCTGCGCTCATTTTCATCTCTTTTTGCTTCCACCCTCACTCAACTGTCCACCACCTCTCAGCGAATGCCTCCCAAAAAGCAGAAGCCAGCAGCCGAGCCCAAATTTGTGAGTTTGATCCGATCTTGACAGTTTCTGTCAACCAACGGACGCCACAAGGTTTCTAATTCGCTTCTGGGCGCGCGTGACATTTTTCCCCGTGAGTTGAGAAACGCACAAGTAGTAAGGCCCACAAGCGCGTTTTTGTGTGAAATAGAACTGAACTGCGCAGTACTCACAGTTGCTGGGAGAAAACTATGTCCTACGCCCGAAAACCAGGGAAATTATTGGCTCGCTGCTCGACAGCCACTTCTACCATCTCTTGGTCGCGGAAAATACCCAGCCGGCCGTTCTCTGCGCACTTATGGAGCTTGATGAAGAGGAGTGGAACAGACTTTCCGTGCGTCCCAAAAATCACTGACAGTCGGGGATGCACTGATATTTTATGTCAGATTTGGGTGAGCCAATGGTTTATGCGCCAGGACTTTGAAGACGCGAAGAGGGAAGTATGGCGGGTAATGCTGCTCGGAGAAGTACGCGGCGCCTTATACTGAGGTACATATACTGACACTATATCCATTCTCAGGCACGCTGGGAACTCCCATGGATTGAGCAATATGAGAACGGGTGGCCCCTGGAAGTCGCATGGGACCGCGCCAAGGGACGCTTCAGCCAAATGTGCCGCCAGGTCGACTCTAGCCCGCTCCTGACCAACATTCCGCGCGGTTACTAATACGCATGACCTCGACATCTAATCGATAATCACCCACCTGACCAAAATTCCGCGCGGGCTTGACCTCGACATCTGCCCAATCAATATCTTGACCCATCATCTGCTCAATTCGTACTCGAGTCAAGTGTATTCAGCAAACGTACGAATGTGTTTGTAATTTTAATGTACAAAAAATATACTGTTTATTCGACTAGTGCTGAGTGTTGAACCCGCCCGAAATTCTAAGGCAATCCTACCTGAAGATGAAGACCATCACGCCAAGCCCAAGAAAAGATGCGAATGTACGGGTTCCATGACAAACCACAACATCTGATCCCTGTTTTGTCCGCCCACCATGGAGTCCTCCTGTTCGCGATTTCGCTGTGCTGTTCCTTTCTACCACAATCCGGGCCAGCCTGACGGCCCTGTGGCGGGTCAGAAAATGTACCTGGTCAGCGGAAGAACTGTGGAGTTCCCTGGCGCGTACGTTTCATGGTATGTAAAATATGGCTCCAGTCAGAAAATAACCAAACTAATAATTTTTTTGTAAGGCCCAGCGCTGCGGCGCAATACAACGCGACCTCCTGCGCCACCGTCAAAAAGTACAAGACTTGGGCGAAGTTGCAGGCCGCGTGGTTCGCGGGCTGTGACCGCGGGGAGCACGACCATCCGACCAGCGACGACCCTCAACAGCCAAGCACGGACGGCACACTCGCCGTGCGCTCGTCTGTTGCGCCTTCATTCTCCCAGACCTTCGCTGCAGCTCATTTGTCGCCATCGCGGCGCGTGAAGACCCTCAGGCTTCCCTTAGCACCCGGCTCCCCTTCCCCAGCTTCTGCCGCCACCGATACTCGGTCCCCGTCCCCAGCGCGCGATGCCGCTGTGATTCCAGGGAAGATGGTGTACGCCGTGAGGCACAATGGCCAAGGTGTCGTCTTTGACGACTACGACGTGGCGCGTACACTGTACCACAAGATCCAGGCCGAAGGCGGAAGCCCTGCCCTCGCTAGCAGCCCATCCCTGACGGAGGGTATTTGCTTTGTCGAGGGGTTTTGCATGGAGAATTCTTCAGCGGAGGGCGCACGGCGCCGCAGGTGGATTGAGGAGGAACGCGCGGCGCGCACGCGGCGGGTAGTACACACGTGGGGATATGCCGTCGATAGCTGGAGGACGGGGAGTAATGGGGTTTGGAAGAGTGAATCGGACTCCGAGTCCGAAGATTCGGAGGAGTCGTCGGTCTCAACAGAATGATCATAGTCTGTATCATGTAGTTTATGTCGCGTTACCCACCTTTTCTTTGCTGTTGCTATCTTGCAGAAATTTATCTGCGTTGAATTGAGGGAGGTCTCGTAGTTTCAAGACGTTCGGGGCCCCTGAATTGAAGGGTGGCGGTGCTTAATCATGTGACAATGACCAACATCCTAATCCGTCTCTCTCTCCCTCTTTCCTCATATTTATTTTATTTATTCTCCTCGATGCCCAAACGCTCCTTCGAGGATACGCTATACGCGGACAGTTCCGAGGACTCGGCCGTCGACGACATCGGTTCCGATGACACGGCCACAGACGATGAGGTGCTGGATTACTACTACGAGAGTGTCTCCAGGGACGCGAGCGGCAAGGCCGTATACACCAGCACAGTGGTCAGTGCGGCAGTCTCCGCATCCCCGTCGAAGCCTGGAGCCAGCAACCCCTTTGGCCGGCCCAACACAGAAGGCACTTGGATCTACGACTTCATGGACAACGACTGGGCCTTCCCGGGGCAGGACTTGCAGGCGCAGTCAGATGTAGATGACAACGATGCGCCTGATTCTTCGGAGAGCGAGTCCGAGGCGGAGACTAAGTCAAAGCGTGAGCCGGTACGTTTTTTTTGTTCATCGAGCGCAAACAGCCACTGAATTGTACGCTAGTATAAGCCTCTGAAGAAGTGGAAGGAAGAGTACCGCTGGACATGGCTCAATGAGCTGCTACGTGTCGAAGGCAGGGGTGATCACGCTGGGCACCCGCAGTGTGTCTGCGGCCATCCTCACTGCAAACGCGGGTTGGCGGAGGTGCGCTGCAAAGACTGCGACGGGTGCGAGGGTTTAGCCGTTGAGTGTGTGGTCAGAGAGCATGGACGCAATCCTTTGCATCGGTTAGAGGTGTGTCTTCTAACTATCTTATGTGCCTGTCAACGAGACTGACCCCATCTCAAGAAGTGGAATTGGGACGAATCATGCTACGAAGATGTTTCACTTAAAACCCTCGGCCTCCGGTTCTATCTCGGGAGGGAACTGCATCCGCATCGTGAATGTCCCCGCCCCAAGCGCGCGCCCGGCAAAAACTTTGTGGTCATTGACTGCAAAGGTTTACATGACGTCGACCTGTACTTCTGCGACTGTGGGAGGGGGCCGTCATTCTCAACGCAGCTCCTTCGCATCAAGTGGCTGCCGTCGACGGGTAACCTTCCTAGGACGGCGTCAACGTTTAATGTCCTGCGCCAGTATCACCTCTTGTCACTGGAATCGAAATGCTCGATGGGAGAGTTTTACAATAGCCTGGCGCGGCAGACAAACAATACCGGAGAGGCCCCGGCGGTGAGTGATCCAACGATTGTCGGGAACGCGCAGACTGACGCCTACGATTGCAGACGCGGTATCAGGAATTCATCAACATGACGCGCATCTGGCGGAATCTCCAGATGCTCAAACGAGCGGGCCGCGGACACGAAACAGACGGTATCGACCAAACCCCGCTAGGAGCGTGCGCTCTGGAGTGCCCCGCTTGTCCACACCCCGGCAAGAACCTCCCGCCCGAGTGGAAGGACGTCGCGCCAGAGAAGAGGTAAGAGGATCTATGTGCTCGGAAGCAGCAGCGGGCTAACATGCACCACAGATTCTTATACGCACTGTTTCTAGCCCTGGACGCGAATTTCCGCATGCAGCGGAAGGATGTCTCCAGCGAGACCAGCGATCCGGATTTGGGCAACGGGCTAGCGTTCTTCAGCGAGGTGACGGCGTATATGGCCCACCTCGAGAAGAATTGGGACCAGCCGCAGCCGGTATGTAAGATTTCAAGGCGCCCGATGAAATGCTAAGTATTTGGATAGAAAAGCACCTGCGTTGCGCACGATGCGGTTAACATGCCGGATAAGGAAGTACGCGGCACAGCGTCATCTGGAGTCGGGACGGTGGATTGCGCGCGCCACAATATGAAGCGGCCGAAGGGAGTAGGGGACCTCCAGAAAGGAGAAAGGTGCGTGCGATGTCAAAAGGCTCAAGTACGATCTAACTAATGCTGTCGCGCCAGATACTTGAATATGGACTACATGTTCTTCAAGAGCCTGGAGGGCTCGGACAACCAGCTGTTCTTCGTGTCGTATGACATCGCCTGCCAATGGCACAAGAATATTTGGGACCGGATGCAGATCTACCCGCGGAACGTACAGCTGGAGAACCAGAAGCGTTTCTTCGTCTTCCTGGTGCCCAAATTCCACTTGCCGGCACATATCGAGGCCTGCAATATCGCCTTTTCCTTCCTGTTGACGCCCTACGTGGGGCAGACCGACGGCGAAGCACCTGAGCGCGGGTGGGCCAACGTAAACCGCTTGGCGACCAGTACGAGGGAGATGGGGCCGCAGTTGCGGCGGGAGGTGTTAGACGATCACTTTAACGATTGGAATTGGAAGAAGATTTTGGCTATGGGTAAGTGAGCGATGGGGGTTTGAAAGTACGATCGCTCATATATTATCCAGGGTTATACATGTACGACAGGATCCGCGACTACATGCCTGCGATGGTGAAAACCCGCGCCGACACCCTCGAGCAGGAGCAGACGCTGCCCAGAGATACATTGGGCGAGTGGAAGGAGCAGATGGCTGCTTGGGAGGCTGATGCAGCGGCGCCTAATCCCTTCGAGCGGACGACGAAGCAGGTCAGCATCGCGTCGGTGCGTTACGAGCTGGCGGTGGAGGGAGGGGGGATGGTCCGAGGGGATACGGCTAGCGCGGAGATGTTAGCACAGGGAGTGCAATTGGAGGAGACACAGTAAGTCAAGCTTTTTCATGCCTGTCGATGCGCACCACTGACATCTACGTAGGCGTCAATTGAAGTTTGACCAGGCAGCGACAGGGAACCATCCGACAATCGGGCAGAAGCGGGTCATGCTCGAGCGGTGCAGCAAGGCTCGGCGCAAGGTTCTATCGTGGATGGATACCCAGACGTCGTTCATGCCTGAGGTCGCGGTCTTGCGCACGGAGGCAGCGGAGAAGCGCGCGGAGGAAAGTGGTCTGAAGCCCGTCGCGGGCGAGCTTGTCCAAGACATGCCGCTCCTGCTACCGTCGGCGCTCGATGCAGGGGTTCCATGCGTCGTGGAGCTGCAGAACTTCGAGTTTCGTCTACGGGAGGGTCAGGCGCACGGCGCGTTGCACGAGATGCGTCACCAGCTACTGGTGCGGACGCACGAGTACCAGTACAAGGACGACAACGTCCGCGGAGTCCGGGACGTCATGCGCTCCAACACCAAGATCGCGGGGATCGACGACCAGATCGCGCGAGCGACAGCTACGTACCACGTCGCACGCAGGGCGTTGGAGGTGCTGGGTCCACGTTTGGGGAAGGTGGGATGGGAGAAAGTGCTCAAGGTGTTGCGGCCGGAGGATGTGCGACAGATGCCGGCGGGGACGTTTCGGAAGCCTGGGAGCGAGAGGAAGAAGGAGAAGAAGGAGTCTGTACAGGCCAAGAAGAAGCGCAAGGTGGAGGCGGCGCGCCCGATATCTTGGATTTGGCTGGCGGACGGGTCGGCAGCGGACGCGGACCGTAACGAGGCCATGAACGAAGGTGGGCATCGTTATGAGGCTCGACGTTTTGATTGGAACTAACGAGATGTTGCAGCACTACGGATTGAATGGGCGCGGACGAGGGCCCTGGGCCATCGCAACACCGAGGAGGTCGATTTGTTAGAGGAAGAAATGCGACGCACCCCCGTGTATCTGCGATGGCGTGCAGATTGGTGGGAGTCGCAGAAGATCCACATCGGGCCGACTCAGCGACCAGACCTCCAGACGGACGCGAGGCAACGCGAGGGCCACGACGCATACGCAACGCGTCAGGCGCGAATACTCCGTAGAATTGCGGAGCGTTTCGAGAAGAAGTGGGAGACGGTGCCGACCCTGCTGGAGGAGGCGAGAGGTCAAGTCGCGGCAGCAGAAGCGAGGGCGGCTGTGGAGGAGGCTCGGCGCCCTGCGCCAGAGGAAGATGAGGAGCGCGAAGGGAATACCGACTTGGAGGGCGACAGTGACAGTGGGGTCGACGAGGACGAGGCAAACGACGCAGGCGGTGAGGATGGCGCGGACGAGGCAGACGACGAGGGAGGCGACGGAGACGAGGCAGAAGATGCTGTCGGGGACGAGGCGAGCGAGACAGACAAGGCGGACGATGTATTCAGCTAGCATAGTGTACACTGTAGTTATTATTGTATTCGACCTAATCCGGAAATTATCTTAGTCAGCGCGCCCTGCTTTCTCAGCGCGCTCTTTTTGATTAGCGTGAACTACTTGAAATTAGAATTACCTGCGTGGCGCGCGGCAGGAGGTCCACCGCATTTGGACGGACCTCTGAGCTGATATATCAGCCGGATCTCTGAACGAGAGGTTTTGATACATCAGCGCACATCTCTTATTAGAAGGTGCTGATATATCGCCCAGCCAAGACGTGGTGCAAAAAAGGTAAAGAAGGGAGATATATAAAAGAAACAACCTATTTCCGGATCCACACAACTGCGAATAAAACCCCGAGGAGGATCCACCACAGTGCATCCATGGGAGTGCTGTTTGGCTTTATCTTGACCTCAGCGAGGAGGTCCAAAAGGCATTCCTTTGCAGAATTGTCTGTCTCGAGAGTATGTTCTTCTGGCACTGGCACCTGTGGGTCTAGTTTGCTGTCAGACTCTGCAGCACAAATAAAAATTTGAGCGACCTCACCCTGTGCTGTCAGTGTTAAATCCAGAGAAGTGAGGACTGTTGCAGCTTCAGAGACTGTGCTGGCTGTGGTACCTGCAATCTCACTTTCTGCCAGAGCAAGAAAAACAGTGTCCTCCAAAATCTCCTCTGGTTCACAGGTCTCATCCTCTGGCTCCTGCACAACTTCCTCAAAAAGGAAATTTGGCTGGGGAGGCAAAAGCCCGATCTTCTCCTGAACCTCTTCACATTCGGCAGTCGCAGCAGATGCACCATTGTTGTCTCCTACATCTGAGAGGTAGAGTGCCAACTGGATTAAACCAGCAGCCAGGTCTGCCAGAAAATATGTCTCGCTCTCTGCAACCTGCCGCATGATGGTGACTGCTTCTTTGCAGGCTGAAATGGCCTCGTCTTGACGGCAAATATTCAAGAGGATAGAAGCCTGATTTTGGAGGCTGCTTGCAAGGGATGGCAGATTTCCTGGCACAAGCAAGACCAACTCATGAAACAACTCATTGGCTTTCTCAGAGTTTGCAAGGGCTTCTTCTAGCTGCCCCAGAGTTGCCAATCGAAGTGAAAGAGAAAATAATGTTTGTGCTCCTAGGCCTTGCTTTCTAAATGGGAAAAAAATATTTCCCCACATGTCCAAGGCATTCAGATTGTATATTGATGTTGCTTCTCTGGCAACCATGAGAGCCTCAGTGTTCCTTCCAACTGCAGCCAAACAGTTTGAAAGTGTAGTGAGAGAGTGCACAAGAGCAAACTTTTGGCTCTCAGCATTTGCCATATCTTTTCGGCAAGCTAAAACTGCTTTTTCTGCATCTTTGACAGCTTTCCCTAGTTTTCCTGTGTGACCCTGGACAGCTGCAAACTCTACAAGGAGAATACACCAGACCACTTCATCCACTTTTTCAGCTTTAAGAATTGGAATTCTCCTTTGAAGCATTTGTAGTGCTTCTTGATATTTTGCTGTGCGCTGAAGAATGTGTGTTTGGATCATACAGAGAGCCAGGAAATAGTCTTCCATCTGCTCCAAATCTGAATACACTGTTTTTGCCTCATGTGCTGCCTGGATTGCCTGGTCAATCCGACCCATGTCAAAAAAGACAGCAGTTCGGGACACATGCCAGTAACAGAGTTGGTCCAGCATACTACTATTCCCCTCATCTGTGTCCAATGTTGACCTAAGGTATTTGAGTGCTTCATCTGATATTGCTAGTGCATCATTAAGCAACCCGGTGAACCATAAACCCCTAAAATGTTGTGATAGAGTATTGCTAAAGCTCCTCTTTTCACTGGCAGTTTCTGGGGATTTGGTGATTCCCCGCAAGTGACCAACAATGTCTGCCATTCTGGCTAGCAGAATTACCTGTTTGGGATGAGGGACAACTGGGAGGATATCAAATGAGATGTGTTGAAGTGTCCACTTCAAGTTAAGTGTAGTAGAATCTGAGGATGGGTTTTGTACCATGAAGGATACAACCTCTTGAAGGGTGGTAGCGGCTTGGTCAAAGTGCCCAATAAATATCCCTTTGATCAAGGGAGAAAAGGTGCGCTCCCAAGGACTAAAATAAAATGCCCAGATGGCATCTTCAATGATGCTGCCCTCGCAGTCTATGTTCAGCATAAAATCGCTGGGTGTTTTCAACACTGGAACGGGTGATTCTGAGTTGGGTTCCAGAAAGATGCGCAGATTCTTCAGTGAAGAGCCAGAATTTGGAGAATCACTCTCCTGCTGAAGATACACATATGCATAGAGCAGTTGGAGGAATTGCAAGGAAAAATCATCAGAGTAGATCTGGGCAAGATCACAGAATAAAATCATGCAGTCTGCAAGCATGGTGAGAGAAAACTCCTCTGCCTCTGCCAACTTGCAGATTTGATCCAGAAATAAATCACTATGTTGTCTGAGCGAGGGATTTCTGGTTCCTGAAAACCTGAGAACAGTCTGGAAGCCCTCCTTCCAAGAGTTGTATGCCTCAAGCTGTCTGTTGAGAAATGAGAGAGCAGTAGCAAGGGTAAAGAAAGCATCCTGGAATTGGACTGCTTTGTATTCATCTTCCTCGGTCCAGGAAGCGAATCCTGAACCAGATGCAATGAATTGTTCCACCATTGGGTGGGACACTGCAACAGCTTCTTGAGCAGTGGAAAGGGCAACCTCCAGCTGGCCAGCAGAACGCAAGTTGTCTGAGTATGTGATCAATGTTGAGATGAGCAGTGGCCGATAATCCATATGTGTGGAAATCTCGCACAATCCACGATACAAGCCAAGAGATTGTTGACTGCTTTCTGTGGCAAGGTCCCAACGTAGTTGAAATTGATATTCACGTGCCAGATGGTGCAGTGAATTAGCAAGCAGTGGCAAAACATCTGTGTGTGATACACCAATTCGGCGCAAGATCTGGGTTGTCATGAGATGCCAGGCTGTTGCTTCGGAGTTCATTTCCATATGGCTCAGGTCATTGCCGAGATTAAGAATGGGGGAGATGGTTGTGAATGGTATTTCTGCAGGGCAGCCATTGATTGCCAGCAGGAGCCCAAGAATGTTGTATAGAATATGTTCTGGGGGATTATGTGTTGGCAATCCAAGTGCAACATCCCCAAGAGGTGCATCAAGAATCAAAGTATGATTCACAACCAATTGCTGAAGGCGATCAATCAAGCGCAAAGCCTGTGCTGAAAGATATTGAAACTCAAGAGTTTTGTGTGTTGCATCCTTCAATAAAATGTAAGAATTGTTTTCAAACTGAGAGGCAAGCCACTTACAGATGCTATTATTTCAATTGTTTGATTCATTATATTCTGCCCAAATTGAGTTTCAAGAAGTACTTGGGCCATCATTCCCTCAAGACGCCGAAGGTGCACTTGATGTTCTACATTGTTTACAAGCAATGTTTGTTCAACACGCAAAGTTGTGTTCACCGCATGGTATGAGGTGTCCTCAATGCGAGCAGCGGTCATCTCGATTCTGGCTGCTGAGAGTGCCTGGCATTCATAAGCAAATATATTCTGAGATCAGATGCATCAGGAATGCTCACTGTGAATTCAGAGTAGCATTGATTCACATGTTCCTTGAGACGTTTAATCTCGGCCTCGACATCATCGCGCTTTATCCAGACTTTAATTTGGACCCCGAAACCCCGGAGTCCAGGGCTGCGCTGCACAGGAATGATCTTTTGACATACAGAAAGAACATGCAGCATATCTCTGAAGATAAGATGGGTAAAATATAATGGTATGGGAAGGAGACAATTTACGCTTTGAGATTGCCCAGGGCGCTTAACAGTGCAGGTGCTTCAAATTCATCTTCATGCCCCCGAGAAAGACTGGCGAGGTCGGCGAGCGTTCGAAGGACATCATTTGTGAGATCGCGGATACGCCGTCGATTTTCCGTGACCTGCGCTAACTTCAGTCACGCTCTGAGCGGAGACAATGACCTCCCCTACCTTTTCTATTGATTCCTTGATGCTCTGGCCCAAGTCAATGAGGTCCTTGATGAAGGTCGCGAGCGTGATGATGGTCGTGGTCGCAGTTATTGGGTCCATGCTAGGAGAGCAGCTAATGCAGCGGACCAAAGAAGCGGGTGGAACAGAGAAACAGCTCTGGCGCCCAGACTGGTATAAATCGGTTTTAAAAATAGGAACCACAGCTTTAATTTTGACGGTCGAAAGAATATCAGAGCTCATGAAGACAGCAGTAGCATCGCTTCTTGGAAATGTCAGGGACAGCTTTGCAACATCGTATGAGCAACAGCAGGATAGCGTCGACGAGAGGAAGAAAGTAGGCCGAAGACTGCACCTATTTGCATCCACGGCGCTTAGGCTCGAATTACCGCGTGCTCTGTACCAAAATTATAGAATCCGAGACGCGCATCGAGAAGGCTGCGTCTAGCATTTCGGCACCAGTAAGAGCTACCGCGAGATGCAGATAAAACAGGACAGAATACAACGAGAACGATGTGAAAGGAGATCGAGAAGCGCCCCCCAAAATGAGGCAAAGAAGGGAAGATAAAATACACAGAAAACTATAGAGTCCTGGGTGGACACATAATGCATCCACCCAATCCCCAGCTTCACAGCGCATCGCAGCTCATCGCTCTCCTAATTTCAACCGCTATACTTGGAAAAAATAATTCAAACGGTCCAAATTAATGAAGACCGCCCTGAACGTCAAGACAACCGAAGACTCGAAGACTCTCGCGGCTGCTGGCCTGGAGGGAGACGTGGAAGAGCGTGGCAGTCGCAGGAACCGGACCAATCGTGCGATGTGGCAGCTCAGAGGGCGGCATTTCCCAAGTTCGAAATGATGCCAGTTCGTAAGAGGTAACAGTCTCCGCGGGGTGTTTGTTCCGTACGTGGACTAGTACTTAATTACGCTCGCGAGGATGGCCGTTGCTTTTAGGAGAGAGGAAGGCATCGCAGACTCGAAGAAACACGCGCAAATAACCTCTTCCGCTTGCTTTGATGCACCACAAAATTCCTTTGTGTCCTCTGCCTCGCAGCCCAACCAACCCAATAACCGCGTCCCTGGTATCTTTTTATCTTGAGGCAACCCACCGACTAGCGCGACGGGTCGAAGGGACTTGAGCAAGACTGCAAGACTAGCAGTCTTTCTGCTCTCAAAAACCGAGCAAACGCAGCGGGAGCAAACGGGAATTTGACTCAGGCTTAGAGCGGCTCATCAGACCATCCTATATCTTTACACCCATGGAAGATAATCGATGGCTTGGCTCGGACACCCGCTTGATTCACTGCCCGTGAGTGTTGGTCCGAGACGCGTGTGGAGCTGGCGAGGGCCGCTAGGTCCTCGTATGAGTCGTATCTTCCACGGCCTCGTCATGTTGGGACCCGGAGGTGGATCTCAGTCTACAAATGGGCAAGACTTGGCTAGAAAATGTGCGGCACCCTACATTCACTCTGCCCATTCATTCCCCATCTTCTCTCGCGTCCTGGCATCCCACTTCCTTTTGTCCCTACCCTGCAATATGCTACCGCACACACCAATATCCTCACCCGCACACATGTGCACTCGCAAGACCAAATTAATCAAGAAACACCGTGTAGAGTCGACAACCGACTTCCCCGGATTCGGAAGACGCGCAGCCTCGTTTGCAGCCAGCGTTCATGGGCCGGTGGGACATATGTACGATCTGGATGGCTCGCGTCGGCTGTGTCAACAACGCTTCCATCTACGGCCACCAGCCCCCTCGCGCAAGCGGGATCATCGTGTCGGAAAACGAAAAACCACCGTGCCCCATTCTTGCCGATATCTGCCCCTCCCTCCTGCATCTTTGCATCTTCACTGCGGACCTTCGCGTGCGGACGAGTCCCTGTCAAAGGAGGAGGGAGCCCGCGTGCTTCGAGCGTGTCCGGGAAGTCTGCGTCGAGTCGGGACCGCGATCGCGAGCGCACCTCTTCACGACCGATGGGCTCACAAAGAGGTCCGTGTCATCTTTTCGTCTCCTTGTGCAGCTTATACATACCACACCTAGATTCTCACCGACGTCGCGTACTCAGATGCATAAGATCTGCGACGTAGAATCGGGGCGGATGCGCGTGCCCTCGTCCCTCCCCGAGCTCGCGCACCATCGTCGTTCGACACATCTGCTCGAAAAGGGTACCTTCCGTTGCCTGCGGCCGTCGAGTCGAGATCGAGTGCGCGTGTTTGCGAGGAGAGGGAGATGCAGAAAAGCAAGGTTAGGAATAAGGGAGGAGTCCTATGGCTTTACTGTGTGCCCTCAATGCGTTCTTGCTGCACCGAGCTTTGCGCTCGCGCTTCACGGGCACGCAATGTATGCCGTCGTCCGTATGTCCGAACAAAGCAGCGGAAGCAGAGACAAATGGGCTTGTGTACCTCTGTCAAACGTAGTTTTACTTACTGGTTCTCCCTGAAATAAAATAAAATAGAGAATGAAGAGAACGACTCAAGAGCGACTCGGACTTGCCAATGGAGTGCGCGACTGGGTGCATAGCCACAAACCGTATCCTACCCTCGCGAGCTCTCGCTAGCGCATCAAGTGCTCAGAGTGTGACTGCAGCAGACGGATTTCGAGTTCTTCCAACTGCTGGAGCGGCTTGACAGTTTCGACCTCGGTGTATGGCGTGCAATTCGCCGAACGACTACCCATATGCCCTTCATCTTTACAAGAACATCCCCGGGCCTCGGGGTCACCGGAGACACCCAACCCACGCCGCCGCGGTCCTCAAGAGACGTACCTGATCTCCGTACGATCGTAATGCCGCTCACCATCTGCACTTCGCGACAATACATCGATTTGTCCTGCTCCCGCCTAGATATGTCCATGTGAGCCAGCCCAACGTGTCTATGTATAGGATTTGCGCCAGCCCCCGCCGCCAAAGGACGTGCGTGAGCCCTCGCCCCACGACCTGCCACGCGCGTCATGCGCCGCCGAGGGAGGCCTCGGATGCGGACCCTCGCTATGGGTTGTGTGATGCTGGGATACGGGAACAAGCCGCCTTCCGCCCGTGTCCCTGTCGCTATTCGCCCCTTCAGCCCGAACAACGAGTTCTGCGCCTCGACCCGCGCGTGCAGCATCTCCGCGACCGGGAGACGTGTTGGACGTAGTGCGTGGTGCGCGACATTTCATTACCGCGTGCCGATCGACTACCCCCGCCCACACGCGCACGCCGCCACTGCAGTCTGCGGGAACCGCCCCCCCCCCTACAGTCTACATACGCTGCTTGCACTTGCGCTCGACCCACTTCGTCATTCAATCAAAGACCGCCAGAGCTACTAAGTAGTTACCTCTTCACCAACAGTTTCTGCTCCACCCAGCATACCCACTTGCATTATGAAGCCATCGTATCACCATCGCCCCGCTCCCCGAAAACACCTCGATTCTTCTTCGCAGAATTACAAATGTATGAAAATCTCTGGCGCACTCGGGGAGGACTCGCGGCCTGTCTTGATTCACCTGCAAGATCCCGTTACTGCTCTGTATGATGTGCATCTCTGTACATCCTCCGCTTGCGCGATATCACCACGCCGCCCTATCCTCCGCGCGATCCAAGCTGCATTGCATTGAGGGTGCGTGCAGCTGCAGGCGGTCAGCGGTCGCATGAATCCTTCCACGCGAGCAAGGTCCAAGCGGAGAGCTGGCCGAATCCGTGATCAGGTCGACTTCAGAAATCTCCCCAGAAGTCGATAGCGGGTTACGGCCGATCGAAATACGCGGAAGATGAGTGCCGCGCCCGACGAGAGAGAGTTGGAAGTAGCGGAGGAGCCGCGGATTTGCGCGCGTCGTCGTGGGTGCGTGAGGTTCTCGCCGCTCTTCAGCGCGTTAACGTCCCTCCCACCCGAAATGCTGCCACCTCCCGCCTCTCCCGCTCGAGCCCGCATCTCTGCTCGGATCCTATTCCCGTTGCGCTTGACGGCGCCCTTCCGGTCTTCGTGTACACCCGGGCCATCGGCTCATCGGCCTTGCAAATGTCTATACCGTACCACGACTTCGAGCGATATCGCCCTCGAGTGCTTGCGTGGTGGCTGGATGCCCCCACCCGTTCGCGATCCCGCGCTCGTCGTCCGCCCTGCGCGCTGCGAACGCCGACAACCGGGTACGCATCCCCGCGCGCGATGTACTGCGGGTTGCGCAAACCGCGCCCGACTCTTCCGCTCGCCGGGGCAAGCGGGTTTATGGTCGCGGCGAGCGCGTGTACTGGAGACGCGTGCTGTGGCGTACTGGGGATGCACACTGAGCAGGCGAAGCTGATGGTGGTTTTGGTCGTACGTAGTCCTCGGCGCGCGCCGGATTGTTTGGAAAAATAGCATTTTAAAAAAAGTATTGGCCACGCGCACCCTTCATTCGCAAGCAATGTGATTCGAGCGGGGAACGATGGTACCAAGGGCTCGCAACGAGCTGACGACACATGCAGGCGGACAGTCGTGGTAAATAGCCTGTCCGCCACCCCTCCTTCGCTTCCGCAGAAAGCTTGAAGCAGCGCGAGGGTGCGCGCCGCCACCGATGACTTCATCATATCCCGCAACTCGACCCCACTGCGCAGGGAGTATTCACCCACTTGAGATTAGGATTCGACAGCGTGTTCAAAGTCACGCTGCAATAGCAGCGGAGTCCGAGGCTACACGGGAGGAACTGCATTTGAGTCGAGTGAGTACACACGCAAGTGAGGAGAATGGAAACCAGCGCGACCCACCGAAGTACGTGCCTCTCCATTTCCTTCCTCCTTCGCGTCTTGACTTAGCGCGGGACTCGATCGAAGACGCGACTCGAGGCGCAGGGACCGGCAACGCGACTGGAGACGCAGCGAGCGAGCGAGACTCAGAGCAAACTGGTTCGCGGAGCCTTGTCCTCCCGCTCCACGATCGAAACTGCTCCGTTGCTGCGTCGAACGACTCGCACCAGCAAGCCCTCCATGCGTAGTGCGCTGTCGGCGGAGACGCAGCACGCTAAGGTAGGATATATGTAAGCCCGAGTCTGGACGTCGGCATGAGAATGAATTGAGCGACTCGGAGGCAAGCAAGAATGAAGTAATAAAAGGCACGCACGAAAGGAAGAGTGAGACGAGTTCTTTTTGATTTCGGATGGCGATGGGCGCTGCGGGAGTCGGTGGCTTAAAAGGAAAGAATCGGGGTGCAGCTGGAAAAGAGGAAAGGTATGACACGACTCGACGACGCGTCGATGGGCACGCGTAACGGGGAAGCTCGTCTCTCCGTACTGCTATCCTCCCGCTGCCTTCTCGATCTCCCTGCTGTCCTCATACCCCTCCTCAAGACTCCCTCCGGCACTCTCCCGTGCCAACGATTGCCAGACCATCGAGTCGGGCGGATGGGTAGAGATGCAGGCGACGTGGTGTGCAATTTCTGGGGACGCAGAGGGTATGGACCACGCCGATGAATTGAAGGGCCGACGGATCTGATCCAACATGAGTCTGGACGCAAAGTACCAGCAATGCAGGCGACCCACCCGAGTAAACGAGTCAGAGGCGACGGAGCAGCTGTCCGGTGGGGTGTAGTTCCTCCGCATCTCATGTTCTTGTCCGGAGTCTACGTATGTCCTCGCGAGATCGTTTGGTGCGACTCCGCTCCGTTCTGCGAGCACTGGGAGCGGATGAGCACCAGGGGAGGTGTGCAGCGCGTCCGATGTTTGTGGTTGATAGATCGGGTGTGCTCGTAGATGAGAATCCTCTCCCCACGAAGCTGCGTTCTCAAGGCGCCGAGTCGTCAAAGGGTAAAGCGCAAGGAGTCCGCCGCGACCTGGAAAAACACTAGAAAGACTTCATGAAGCACATACAGTTATGAAGATAATTTTAAAAAGACATACCAAGATTTCTGCTCAACGTCCGCTAGTAAAAAAACTATATTGCTGTCTTTGTGTCGGCGAATTAGGCGCGGCGAGGGATTCCAATATGCGTTGTCCATATTGCGGCTTGCACTTTTGTTGCGGCGGAGTTGCAAGGCGCTGGACGTGGTCTTCCGACGAATAGAGAGCTTTGTGCGACGCAGTTGAAAGATTCAAGCACAGAGACAACAGAGAGTGGCAAATAGATTATAGGCGAGATGTTCGGGGCACAGCCACTTGGAGGCTTCTTTTCCGAATCAGCGTTCGTCGTGACGTCGCCACTCAGCTTTCGCGTATGGGCACTAACCCACCTACACCGACGAGTTCGCACCCGCCAGCTGGTCCTTCCCCGTGCCGCTCTCCACCCTGCAGGTATTATACGCACTGTACTCCTTTATCTACCCCCCCATTCCGCCACGCCTCGACTCGCGCAGCCTGCCTATCCTTCCCGGTGCCCTCTTGATTCCCGCCGACCTCGATGCGTGCATCGACTCCAGTTTGGCTCGCATCGCATCCAGCGCAGACTGGATCCACGCTGCCCTCGATTCGTGCCGAGTCAAGTCGGACTCGCGCCGCGTCCCGAGCACCGAGCATCCTGGCACAGCCTGGTGCAGGATGCACGCGAATCGAGCACGGATTTCTCCGTGAGTCCTCCGTATCCATCTACGACTATAACTACATCTCATCTGTTCCCTCCTTTGCAGCTGTCAGCCAGCGCGATTCCTGCCCACCGCCCACCGCATCCGCGTCCGCCTCCACCTCTGCCACATCGACCAGCTCCTCCTCGCCGCTGGTCTGCCTCAGCCGGATCCAGCAGCACCTCCATGTGCCACACATGCAGATACCTCCGCGCATTCGCGGCCAGTGGTGCATTTGCGGCTCCTGGAGTGCTCGGTTATCGGGCCATACATCACCCGCTCCTGCACCAGCGGGACTCTGTTCGCATGCACGGTGGCCACCACACTGGGGACACGCTCCCGCGCTTGTCGCGTCCACACCCCTCCACGCGCGGAAATCCAAATGACCTTGCTGAGAACCAAGACGGTGAGTATGGATCCGTGCGCTATGGCATAACTGAGGGCTGACCTGAGTTGCAGTTTGGGGGTCGTGTCTTGGCAGGGTGTTCAGCCGAGCGAGCGATGCACGCTACGTACAACTGCCACAGACACGCGTGCCTAGCACCCTGGTGCGGGATGTGTGCCGGGGTCTTCCGTACAGCGACGTGGCGGCGGATGGAGGGGGCGGGCAACTTGGATGCGGGCACATACAGTATGCACATGCGGGTCTCCGACTCCGAGTTTCGAGTGCAGCGCGGCGGGGTGATCAACGCGGATCTACACAGACATGCATGTAAAAAGATCATTTCAGCCATTCGTACCTATCACTCTGAGATCTCAAGGCAACAAGGGTTTGTCTATCTTATCGTATGTGGGCCGTAGTGTGTGTGTACTTGTACGCGTTGCTTGTACCAAAGGAACGAGAATTCGAGTTTTGATGTGGTTGCACAGCCGCATCGTTCCTCTTTACGACCACCGCATTATCCTAGCCGTTCTCCCTTGCCTGAAGCTGTGGACGTTGCTCTTTGCTTTGAGGATCCGAACCAAATCCTACTCATCAACGCACGGGTCTAACAATCAGTCAATACCTTATATATATTTGCCCATTGGAGTCGATCTGTTGGTCACTGCTGGAAAGATAACTCAACTTTTCGGCCAAGAACAGGCATTTAAATAAAGAAAAGATTCCAATACACCTGCATACAGACTTACACATATAAAAAAGAGATATATAAAAGAAACAACCTATTTCCGGATCCACACGACCGCGAATAAAACCCCAAGGAGGATCCACCACAGAGCATTCATGGCAGTGCTGTTTAGCTTTATCTTGACCTCGGCGAGGAGGTCCGCAAGGTGTCCCTTTGCAGAATTGTCTGTCTCGGGAGTATGTTCTTCTGCCTGTGGTTCTAGTTTGCTGTCAGACTCTGCAGCGTGGATAAAATTTTGAGCAACCTCACCCTGTGCTGTCGGTGTTAGATCTAGAGAAATGAGGACTGTTGCAGCTTCAGAGACTGTGCTGTCTGTGGTACCCGCAATCTCAATTTCTGCCAGAGCAAGAAAAACAGTGTCCTCCAAAATCTCCTCTGGTTCATAGGTCTCATCCTCTGGCTCCTGCACAACTTCCTCAAAAAGGAAATCCGGCTGGGGAGGCAAAAGTGCAATCTTCTTCCGAACCTCTTCACATTCGGCAGTTGCAGCAGATGCACCATTGTTGTCTCCTACATCCGAGAGGTAAAGTGCCAGCTGGATCAAACTGGCAGCCAGGTCTGCCAGGAAATATGTCTCCCTCTCTGCAACCTGCCACATGATGGTGACTGCTTCCTTGCAGGCTGAAATGGCCTCATCTTGACGGCAAATATTCCAGAGGATAGAAGCCTGATTTTGGAGGCTGCTTGCAAGTGATGGCAGATTTCCTGGCGCAAGCAAGACCCACTCATGAAACAACTTAGTGGCTTTCTTGGAGTTTGCAAGGGCTTCTTCCAGCTGCCCAAGAGTTGCCAATCGAAGTGACAGTGAAAAGAATGTTTTTGCACCCAGGCCTTGCTTTCTAAATGGGTAAATAATATCTCCCCACATGTCAGAGGCATTCAGATTGTATATCAATGTCGCTTCTTTGGCAGCCACAAGAGCTTCTTCACTCTTTCCAACTGCAGCCAGGCAGTTTGAAAGTGTGGTGAGAGAGTGCACAAGAGCAAACTTTTGGTTCTTGACATTTGTCATATCTTTTTGGCAAGCTAAAACTGCTTTTTCTGCATCTTTGACAGCTTTCCCTAGTTGTCCTGTGTGACCCCGGACAGCCGCAAACTCTGCAAGGAGAATGTGCCAGGTCAGTTCTTCTTTTTCTTTTCCAGCTTTAAGAATTGGAATTAGCCTTTGCAACATTTGTAGTGCTTCTTGATGTCTCGCTGTGTGCTGAAGGATGTGTGTCTGGATCATACAGAAAGCCAGGAAATAGTCTTCCATCTGCTCCAAATCTGGATACACTGTTTTTGCCTCATGTGCTGCCTGGATTGCCTGGTCAATCTGACCCATGTCAAAAAAGACAATGGTTCGGAATACATGCCAGTAACGGAGTTCGTCCAACACACTACTATCCCCATCATTTGTGTTCAATGTTGGCCTAAGGTATTTGAGTGCTTCATCGGATACCACTAGTGCATCATCCAGCAGCCCAGCAAACCATAAACCCCCAAAATGGTGTGATAGAGTAATGCTAAAGCTCCTCTTTTTACTGGTAGTTTCTGATGATTTGGTGAATCCCCAGAAGTGGCCAACAATCTCTGCCATTCTGGCTAGCAGGATTACCTGCTTCGGATGAGGGACAACTGGGAGGATATCATATGAGATATGCTCAAGTGCCCAGTCAAGTGTGGCAGGATCTGATGGGTTCTGTATCATGGAAGATATAACCTCTTGGAGGGTGGTAGCAGCTTGATCAAAGTGCCCAATAAAGATCCCTTTGATCAAGGGAGAAAAGGTCCGCTCCCAAGGATTAAAATAAAATGCCCAGATGGCATCTTCAATGATGCTGCCCTCACAGTCTATGTTCAGTGCAAAATTGCTGGGTGTTTTCAGCACTGGTATGGGTGATTGTGAGTTTGGCTCCAGAAAGATGCGCAAATTCTTCAGTGAAGAGCCAGAATCTGGAGAATCACTCTCCTGCTGAAGATACACATATGCATATAGGAGTCGGAGGAATTGCAAGGAAAAATCTTCAGAGTAGATCTGGGCAAGATCACGGAATAAAATCATGCAGTCTGCAAGCATGGTGAGAGAGAACTCCTCTGCCTCTGCCAGCTTGCACATTTGATCCAGAAACCTATCGATATCTGTTCTGGATGGAGGATGTCTGCTTCCTGAGAACCTGAGAGCAGTCTGGAAGCCCTCCTTCCAGGATTCATATGATTTGAGGTGCAGGTCCATGGATGAAAGAGTCCCAGCAAGGGTAAAAAAAGCATTATGTGATTGGACTGCCTTGTATTCATCCTTCTTAGTCCAGCAAAATAATCCTAAACCAGCTTCAATGAGTTGTCCCACCATCGGGCGGCATGCCGCAACTGCTTCTTGAGCAATGCTGAGAGCGAGCTCCAACTGGCCGATCGCATGCAAATTCTTTGAGTGTGTGATTAATATTGTTGCAAATAGTGGCTGGTAGTCCACATCTGGGGAAATCTCGCACAACAAACGACATATGTCTGCAGATTGTTGGCTATTTTCTGTGGCTAGATCCCATCGCAACTGTTCTTGATATTGGCGTGAGAGGTTTTCCAATGAATTTGCGAGATTGGCTAAAACTCCTGCATTCCCACTGCGAGACAACCGGCGAAGGATTTGTATTGTCATGAGATGCCAAGTTGTTGCCTCTGAGTTCATATCTAAAGCTGCCAAGGGCTCCCCGACATTAAGGATGCCTTTGATGGATGTGAACAATATTTCTGTAGGACAGTCATTGATTTTGAGCAACACCGAAAGAATCTTGTGGAGGATATGCTTAGGTGACACTGAATCTATGAATACGTGGTGCAAAGGGGCCGGAAGAGATGTGTTGAGGACCAAATTTCCATTCACCCCCAGTTGTTGAAGGCGATCAGCCAAAGACAACACTTCAGTTGAAAGATACCGATACTCAAGAGTTTTGTGTGTTGCATCCTTCAATAAAATGTAAGAATTGTTTTTGAACTGAGAGGCAAACCACTTACAGTTGCTATTATTTCAATTGTTTGATTCATTATATTCTGCCCAAATTGAGTTTCAAGGAGTACTTGGGCCATCATCCCTTCCAGACGTTGGAGTCTGACTTGGTTCTCAACATTGTTCAAAATTAATGTCTGTTCAACACGCAGAGTGGTATTCACAGCCTGATATGAGGTGTCCTCAATGCAAGCAGTGGTCATCTTGATGTGAGCAGCGGTCATCTCAATTCTGGCTGCAGAGAATGCCTGACATTCATGAGTACATGTATTCCAAGTGGGATGGACTGGTCTCACTGTAAATTTAGAGTAGCATTGATTTACATGTTCCTTTAGATGTTTAATCTCGGCCTCGATATCATCGCGCTTCATCCAGACTTTAATTTGGACCCCGAGACCCCGCAGGCCGGGAATGCGTTCCGCGGGAGAGATCTTTTGACAAGTTGAAAGCACGTGCAGCATATCTCTGAAGATAATATTGGGTAAAATGCCATGGCCTGGGAAGGAAGACAATTTACGCTTTGAGATTGCCCAGAGCACTTAACAGGGCGGGTGCTGTGAATTCATCTTCGTGCCCCCGAGAAAGATTCGCGAGGTCGGCGAGGGTGTGAAGGATCTCATTAGTGAGATCGCGGATACGCCGTCGATTTTCTGTGACCTGTGTTGACCTCAATCTTTTCTCGCGGAGGTGATAGCATTTCCTCGCACCTTTTCTATCGACTCCTTGATGCTCTGGCCTAAGTCAATGAGGTCCTTGATGAAGGTCGCGAGCGTGATGATGGTCGTGGTCGCAGTTATTGGGTCCATGCTAGGAGAGCAGCTAATTGAGCAGACAGAGAAGTGGGTGGTGGAGGTAAGTGAGAAACAGCTCTGGCGCCCAGACTGGCATAAATCGGTTTTAAAAATAGTAACCACAGCTTTAATTTTGACGGTCGAAAGAATATCAGAGCTCATGAAGACAGCAGTGGCATCGCTTCTTGGACATGTCAGGGACAGCTTTGCAACATCGCATGAGCAACAGCAGGACAGCATCGACGGGAGGAAGTCGGCCGAAGACTGCACCTATTTGCATCCACGGCGCTTAGGCTCGAATTACGGCGCGCTCTGTACCAAAATAATCGAATCCGAGACGCGCATCGAGGAGGCTGCGTCTGACATTCCCGCACCAGTAACAGCTATCGCGAGATGCAGGGAAAGCAGAACACGATACAACGAGAACGACGTGAAAGAGCGTCGGGAAGCGTCCCCCAAAATCAGGCAAAGAAGGGAAGATAAAACAGACAGAAAAAGATAGAGGCCCGGGAATGGATGGCGGACGCAAAAAGCCATCCACCCAATCCCCAGCTTCAAAGCGCATCGTGGCTCATCGCTCTCCTATTAATCCAGTCGCTGTACTTGGAAAAAATAATTCAAACGGTCCGAATTAATGAAGACCACCCTGAACGTCAAGACAACCTGAGACTCGAGAACTCCGACGGCTTTCTAGCCTGGAGGGAGAGACGTGGAAGAGCGTGAAAGTCGCAGGCCGTGAATCGGACCGATCATACGGGTGTGGCAGGTACAGTGGCCTTTCCAAAGTCCGAAATAGTTCCAGTTCGCAAGAGGGGATATTCGAGCCGCGGTGTATTTGCTACTTACGTGGAGTAGAAGCTATACGTTCGACTCCCTGAGGGTGGCCGTTGCTTTTAGGAGAGCGGAAGGCATCGCCGACTCGGAGAAACACGCGCAAATAACCTCTTCCGCTTGCTTTCACCACAAAATTCAAAATTCCTGTGCCCTCTGCCTCGCGGCTCAACTAATAACTCCGATCCTAGTACCTTTTTCGCTGGAGGCCATCCCTGGACTCTGCCAGTGCCAGCGCGATCGGACGGGTCGGAGGAGGCTGGAGTCTTGCAGTCTTTTTGCTCTCAAAAACCGAGCAAACGCAGCGGGAGCAAGCGGGCATTTGACTCAGGCTTAGAGCTGTTCGTATGGCCATCCTACATCTCTATACCCATACTGAAGAGAATTGACGGCTTGGCTCGGACATCGCCGGGTAACTCAGCTGGTCCCCGAAACGTGCCGACTTGCCCTGTGCCCTCGTATCCTCCACTGGCTCCCTGACGCGTCATATAGGAGTATACGTACCCCGGCTTTCAGTCTACCGGCGGGTCAGAATATTCGGCTTGAATAAATGCGCACTCTGCACCTTCATTCTATCTTCTGGCGCCCGTATCCCATCCCTGCTTCCCTCTATCACAACACGCAACATGCGACCTAGGACCAAAATATCCTCACCCGCACGCATGTACACTCGCAAGACCAAATTAACGAAGAAACACCGCAGAGTCGACAACCGACTTCCCCGGATTCGGGAGGCGCGCGACCTCGTCTGCAGGCAGGCCGATGGCCTGGAGGATGCGATGCGGATGGTGCGTGCCGGCTGCGCTAACCCGTGTCGACGTAAGCCTTCCATCCACCGGCCCACTCCTACTGCGTGCAAGCGGAATCGGACGAAAATGCGATGTGCTTCAATTCCTGCCCGTATCCGCTCCTCCCCCCCCCCTGTCGAAGGAGGTGGAAGTTCGTATTCTTCGCGTCATCTCCGAGGAGTCTGCGTCGAGCCGGGTGGAGCACACGTCTTCAAGACCGATGGCTCACAAAGAAGTCTGTGCCATCGTTTTGTCTCTTTGTGTAGCTTACCTACTCACCTACCACACATAGATTCTCGCGCCCCATCGGCCGGCGTCCCGCACCACCACCTTATCAAATACATAAGATCTGCGACGTAGGATCGGGCTGGATGCGTGCGCCCTCGTCCTTCCCCGAGCTCGCGCGCCGTCGTCCCTCGACATCTCTGCTCGCAAAGGGTACCTTCCGTCGCCTGCGGGCGTCGAGTCGAGGTCGAGTGCGCGTGTTTGCGAGGAGAGGGAGATGCAGAAACCCAATGCTGGGAAGGAGGGAAAAGGTCCGATCGCTCTCCTATGCGTCTCGGTTCTTGCTGCACCGAGCTTCGCGCTCGCGCTTCACGGGCACACAAGGTATGCCAAGGTATGCCGTCGTCCATACGTGCAGCAGAAGCAGAGACAATTCGGCTTGTGTACCTCTTTCAAACGTAACTTTAATATTCTGGTTCTCCCCGAAATAAAATGAAAGCAGAGAATGGCAAGTTTAAAGAGAGCGACTGAAGAGTGACTTGCAATCGAGTGCACAGCCACAGACCGTCTCCTCTTCGCGACCATCCACGCACCAAGTACTTAGAGTGTGACTGCAGACATCCTCGGCGCCGCTCCAGTTGTACACCCCCCAGGCCTCGGGGTCATCGGAGACACCCAACCCACGTCCTCAAGAGACATACCTGATCTCCGTACGATTGTAACTTAATGCCGCTCACTATCTGCACTCCGCGACAACACATCGATTGTCGTTGTCCACCGTGTCGTCCCGCTCCCGCCTAGATATGCCCATGTGGGAGAGCGCGACGTGTCTATGCACAGGATTTGCGCCAGTCCCCGCCGCCAAAGGACGTGCGTAAGCCCTCGCCCCACGACCTGCTACCCGCGTCATGCGCCGCCGAGGGAGGCCGGGGACAAGCCGCCTTCCGCCCGTGTCCATGTCGCTACTCGCAGCTTCAGCCCGGACAACGCGTTCTGCGCCTCGACCCGCGCGTGCAGCATCTCCGCGACCGGGAGAGGAGCGGGAGACGTGTTGAACGCGGTGCGGCGTGGTTACCCCCGCCCACACGTGCACGCCGCCGCCGTAGTCTGCGGGGCCTGCCTCCTACAGTCTACATACGCTGCTTGCACTCGCGCTTGACCCACTTTCGTCATTCAATCAAGGACCGCCAGAGCTACTCAGTTTCTACTCCACCCAGCATACCCACTTGCATTGTTATCACCATCGCCCCGTTCCCCGAAAACACCTCGATTGTCCTTCGCAGAATTACAACGCACGCAAAAAATATCACTGGCGCACTCATATATATATATATCGTCCTACTTCACCTGCAAGACCCCGTTGCTGCTCTGTATGGTGTGCATCTTTCTGCACTGTGTACATCCTCCGCCTGCGCGATATCCACCAATACGCCGCCCTATCCTCCGAGCGGGCTTCCTGCGGGATCCAAGCTGCATTGCATTGAGGGTGCGTGCAGCTGCAGGCGGTGATCAGTGGTCGCACGAGTCCCTCCGCGCGAGCTGTGGGAATAGTGGGGCGGAGAGTGGGCCGTGTTCAGCACGACTTGAAGGATCTCCACGGATGTCGATGGCGGGTTACGGCCGATCGAAATAAGCGGAAGATGGGTGCCGCGCCCGACGAGAGAGGGTCGGAAGTAACGGGGGAGCCGTGGGTTTGCGAGCGTTGTCGTGGATGCGTGAGGTTTCGCCTCTCTTCAGCGCGTTAACGTCCCTCCCACCCGATATGCTGCCCCCCTCCCGCCTCTCCCGCTCGGGCCACATCTCCGCTCGGATCCTATTCCCGTTTTGCTCGACGGCACCCTTCCGGTCTTCGTGTACACCCGGGCCATCGGCTCATCGACTTCCAAGGACCGCGACTGCAAGCGATATCACCCTCGAGTACTTGCGTGGTGGCTGGATGCCTCAGCCCTTCGTGATCCCGCGCTCGTCGTCCGCCCTGCGTGCTGCGAACGCTGACAACTGGGTACGAATCCCGATGGGCGATATATTGCGGGTTGCGGAGACCGCGCCCGACTCTGCCGCTCGTTGGGGCAAACGGGTTTATGGTCGCGGCGAGCGCGTGTACTGAAGAGGCGTACTGTGGCGTATTGGGGATGGATAATACTGAGCGGGCGAAACCGATGGTGGTTGGTTCTCTCGTGGCGTACGTAGTCCTCGGCACGCGCCGGATTGTTTACAAAAATAGCATTTTTTAAAAGAAGTATTGGCCCCGCGTACCCTTTATCCCACAATAAGATGTGAGAACTGGAACGATGGCGCCAAAGGCCTGCAACGAGCCGACGACGGGTGCGGGCGGGCAGTCGTAGTAAATAGCCTGTCCGCTACCCCTCCTTCTGCATCCGCTTCCGCAGAAAGCTTGAAGCAGCGCGAGGGTGTGAGCCGTTGCCGATAACCTCGTTATATCTCGCACATCCCGCAACTTGACCCCACTGCGCTGGGGGCATCCGGGCGGGGATGCGCACTCGCAGGCTGCTTCCCAGCACGCTAGCGATCAACCCCCACGGCTCCATGTGTCTCGAATTCGCAGAGCAGTAGGAGATGGCTTAGCGCCTAACTGGACCGCGTGCGAGCTCGAGTCACTGAGCAGGCACACCAACTCGATATATTGCGCGTTTGTAGGTACCACGTAGCCCAGCCCGATTCTAAGGGACAAATTAGCGGAATTCGCTTTAACAGTCCAATATTCTCACACCCTTGAAACGAAACATCCCTCCAGAAGCACTTGGGCCGTCCTCCTCCACCTGCAACCCACTTGGGATTAGGATTCGACGGTGCTCGTTCAACGCCACGCTGCTATCGGGTAGCGGAAGCCATCGAGTCAGGCTGCATTCGAGTTAGTATACACAAGTAGAGAATAGAAAGCAGTGTGACTCACCGAAATACACGCCTCCTCGCTTCCTGCCTCCCTCGCGTTTTGATTTAGCGGGACTCGATCGAAGACGCGACTCGAGGCGCAGGGACCGGCGACGCGACTGGAGACGCAACGAGCGAGACTCAGAGCAAACTGGTTCGCAGAGCCTTGTCCTCCCGCTCCACGATCGAAACTGCTCCGTTGCTGCGTCGAACGACTCACACCAGCAAGCCTTCCATGCGTAGTGCACTGTCGGCGGGAGACGCAGCACGCTAAGGTAGGATATATGTAAGCCCGAGTCTGTGGACGTTGGCGTGAGAATGAATTGAGCGACTCGAAGACAAGCAAGAATGAAGTAATAAAAGGCACACACCGAAGGCAGAGTAAGACAACATCCTTTTGACTTCGATGGCGATGGCGCGGGAGTCGGCCAGCGGTTTGAAAGCAAAGAATGGGCGTGCAGCTGGAATGAAGAAAGACACGGGCGGTTCCACGATGCGTCGATGGGCACACGTAACGGAGAAGTTCGTCTCCGCGTACTCGAGCCTTCCCGCTGCCTTCTCGGTCTTCCCTCCTTTCCTCACCGCTCCTAAAGACCCCCTCCAGCACTCTCTCGCGCCAACGAATCCCAGACCATCGAGTCATACGGATCGGTAGAGATGCAGGTGATTTGGTGCGCAATCTCTGGGGAAGCAGAGTGTACGGAGCACGCGATGAATTGAAGGACCGATGGGTCTGATCCAACGTGAGTGGACGCAAAGTACCAGCAATGCAGGCGACTCACCCGAATAAATGAGCCAGAGGCGAGGAGTGGCTGACCGGCGCTTGGTGCGCTTCCTCCACTGCTCATGTTCTTGTCCAGAATCTGTGTCTGTCCTCGCGAGATCGTGTTGGCCGGACTCCGTTCCTGGGAGCACCCGTTCTGCGACCACTGAGAGCGGCAGGTGTGGTCTTCAGCGCGTCCAATATTTCGTCGTTGATAGATCGCGTGTGTTCAGGGGTGAAGATCCTGTCCCTGCGAAGCTGCGTTCTCGGCAACTCGGAGTTGTCAAAAGGTAAACGCGCAAGGCATCCGCCGCGACATGGAAAGACACTAGAAAAACTTCATAAAGCATAAAGTTATGAATATGATTGAGAAAAACCTACCAAGATTGTCTGCTCAACGTCCACCAGTAAAAAAACTATATTGCTGTCTTTGTGTCGGCGAATTAGGCGCGGCGAGGGATTTCAATGTGCGTTATCCATATTGCGGCTTGCACTTTTGTTGCGGCGGAGTTGCAAGGCGCTGAACGTGGACTTCCGACGAATAGAGAGCTTTGTGCGACGCGGTTGAAAGATTCAAGCACAGAGAGTGAAGCTTGGAGAGGTGCTTGAGATGTTCGGGGCACAGCCACTTGGAAGCTTCTTTTCCTCGTGACGTCGCCACTCAGCTGCAATTCCGGTTTCGCGTATGGCCACAACCCAGGCCACCGCGTCTGGTAGCCAGCTCGAAGCGTAACCGCGAATATCTGCACCTAATCTTCTCTTCTCGTGTGCACCTACACCGATGAGTTCACACCTACCACCTGGTCCTTCCCCGTGCCGCTCTCCACCTCGCAGGTACGCACTGTACTCCTTTATCTACCCCCCCATTCCGCGCCTCGACTCGCGCAGCCTGCCTATCCCTCCCGGTGCCCTCTCGATTCCTGCTGACCTCGGTGCGTGCGCCGAGTCCAGTCAAGCTTGCCTCGCATCCGGTGCAGACTGGATCCGTGCCAGCTTCGATTTGCGCTGAGTCGAGTTGGACTCGCGCCGCGTCCCGAGCACCGAGCACCCTGGCGCGGGATGCACGCGAATCGAGCATGGATTCCTCTCCCCGTGAGTTCTCTGTACCCATCTTACGACTACGACTACCTCATCTGTTCCCTCCTTTGCAGCTGTCGGCCGGCGCGATTCCTGCCCACCGCCCACCGCATCCGCGTCCGCCTCCACCTCTGCCACGTCGACCAGCTCCTCCTCACCGCTGGTCCGCCTCGACCGAATCCAGCAGCACCTCCATGTGCCGCACACGCAGCTACCTCCGCGCATTCGCGGCCAGTGGTGCGTTTGCGGCTCCTGGAGCGCTCAGTTATCGAGCCGTACATTGCCTGCTCCTGCACCAGCAGGACTCTGTTCGCATGCACGGCGGCCACCGCACTGAGGACACGGTCCCGCGCTCGTCGTGTTCACACCCCTCCACGTGCAACGGCCTTGTTGAGAACCAAGATGGTAAGTACGGATCTGTGCGTTACGCCATAACCGAGGGCTGACCTGAGTTGCAGTTTGTGGGTTGTGTCTTGGCGGGGTGTTCAGCCGAGCGAGCGATGCATGCCACGTACAACTGCCGCAGACACGCGTGCCTAGTACCCTGGTGCGGGATGTGCACCGGGGTCTTCCGCACAGCGACGTGGCGGTGGATAGAGGGGGCGGACGACTCGGATATGGGCACGTACAGTACGCACATGCAGGTCTTCGACTCCGAGTTTCGAGTCCAGTGCGGCGGGGTGATCAATGTAGATTTACATAGACGTTCATGTAAAAGATCATTTCAGCCACCCGTACCTATGAGATCTCAAGGCAGCGAGGATTTGTCTATCTCGTCGTACGTGGGCCGTACTGTGTGTGTAGCTGTACGCATTGCTTGTACCGAAGGAACGAGAATTCGATGGTTGTACAGCCATGTCCTTCCTCTTTACGGCGGCTGCATTATCCTAGTCATTCTCCCTTGCCTGAAGCTGTGGACGTTGCTCTTGGCTCTGAGGATCAGGACCACATCCTACCCATCGACGCGTGAGTCTAACAATTGGTCAATACCTTATATATATTTGTCCATTCGAGTCGATCTGTTGGTCGCTCCTGGAAAGGTGGACCTGAATAACTCAATTTTCGGCCAAGGACAGGTATATAAATAAAGAAAAGATTCCAATAAACCTGCATACAGACTTACATACAAAAAAGGTAAAAAAGGGAGATATATAAAAGAAACGCCCTATTTCCGCATCAGCAAAAAAAGACTTGGTTCCATAGTGCTCGGTAGCGCCAGTAGCCGGGGTATCATGGTAGGCAAGTCCCCCTTTTGATAGCCGTTGGTAGTCACCTGCGAGAGTCTGGTAGCGCCTGGTAGCTCTGGCATGTGACTATGGTAGCTCTCGGTAGCTCCTGGTAGCTCTGACTGGGTAAGTCAGTAGCAGTGAGTAGCACTTAGTATCGACCAGTAATCGAGGGTAGCCAGGGTACCCGTTACACATATCACACAAAATGAATGCAAAATAAATAAATAAAATCATATTCGGTGCAGAATACATTAAGGTGACTAGACAGAAAGGATCGCGGATGTTCGATGGCTCATCGACAACACTGAAGAGCAATGAGATTCAGAAATTGGAACAAAAAAGCTCGCCAGTCGGCAGACTGATGTCTCGACTTCTGTCGTTGCTGTAGTCTACAATGAATCAGCGGATGGCGGGACGGAGAACTATGGCAAACTCACCAGCTGATTTTCAAGAACAAGATGCGTAGAACGACAGGTCGAGACCCGAGCATGCCATAATTGATGGGCCTGGGATGTATGAGTCTGATGTAAGCGAGAGTAGATATTGATGTGGACGTCTTTGGCTTGCGATGAACAGGAAGGGCTTGCGAAAATGAAACGAGACAAGGATTGATGCACATAGACTTGAATATGCTTGAAATATCTTGCAGATGACTTGCAGGGCTTCGCATTGGCAGGGAATGGGAATCTAGCATGCACAGATTGATGGCGGGGACTTTGAGGGAGCGTTAACAACGAAGTACATGTTTGTAGAGTTTGCCGGGGACCAGGGAGTGTCTTGGTGTGCCAGCGAGACCATACTGGCTTGCGGAGGGGAGGGAGATGGGGGGAAAGGAAGAAAGACCATCAACCAAAAGCGCCAAGCAATCACCTGCAATCACGCAATCGTGCACGTGTATCGGACTTTGAAATGGACTGAGCAATTTTTTGCAGACGCAGACTCCCCTGCAATACCTGCTCCTTATTCAACTGATCTAGTTTGAATTCTTTTCAGGTCATCTCTCTCCTAGGATGGTGTGGTACTGTACCTCTGTGGAGGCCAAACCACCATTTATTTTCGGAACCGACTACCGAGTGCTACTGATCCGTGGCAGGCCGGCTATCAAATGCTACTGATCCTTGGTGCGTAGCTACCAGGACTACCGACGGCTACTGAGCATTGGTGTGAAGCTATCAACGCTACCGGGCCTCCAAATATTGGTACACAGCTACATAGGAAAACACTTTTTCCTGATGCGGATCCACACGACCGCGAATAAAACCCCAAGGAGGATCCACCACAGAGCATTCATGGCAGTGCTGTTTAGCTTTATCTTGACCTCGGCTAGGAGGTCCGCAAGGCATCCCTTTGCAGAATTGTCTGTCTCGGGAGTATGTTCTTCTGGCACTGGTGCCTGTGGTTCTAGTTTGCTGTCAGACTGCAGCACAGATAAAAATTTGAGCGACCTCACCCTGTGCTGTTGGTGTTAGATCTAGAGAAATGAGGACTGTTGCAGCTTCAGAGACTGTGCTGTCTGTGGTACCTGCTACCTCACTTTCTGCCAGGGCAAGAAAAATGGTATTCTCCAGAATCTCCTCCGGTTCGCAGGTCTCATCCTCTGGCTCCTGCACAACTTCCTCAAAAAGAAAATCCGGCTGGGGAGGCAAAAGGGCAATCTTCTTCCGAACCTCTTCGCATTCAGAAGTTGCAGCAGATGCACCATTGTTATCTCCTACATCCGAGAGGTAAAGTGCCAGCTGGATTAAACCGGCAGCCAGTTCTGCCAGAAAATATGTCTCGCTCTTTGCAACCTGCTGCATGATGGTGACTGCTTCTCTGCAGACTGAAATGGCCTCATCTTGATGGCAAATATTCCAGAGGATGGAAGCCTGATTTTGGAGGCTGATTGCAAGGGATGGCAGATTTACTGGCACAAGCAAGACCCACTCGCGAAACAACTCAGTGGCTTTCTTGGAGTTTTCAAGGGCTTCTTCTAGCTGCCCAAGAGTTGCCAATTGAAGGGACAGTGAAAGGAATGCCTTTGCTCCCAGGCCTTGCCTTCTGAACGGCAAAGCAAAACCTCTCCACATGTTTGAGGCATTCAGATTGTATATTGATGTTGCTTCTCTGGCCACCATGAGAGCCTCAGTGTTCCTTCCAACTGCAGCCAAACAGGTTGAAAGTGTGGTGAGAGAGTGCACAAGAGCAAACTTTTGGTTCTTGACATTTGCCATATCTTTTCGGCAAGCTAAAACTGCTTTTTCGGCATCTTTGACAGCTTTCCCTACTTGTCCTGTGTGACCCCGGACAGCTGCAAACTCTGCGAGGAGAATGTGCCAGGTCAGTTCATCCTCTTCTTTTCCAGCTTTAAGAATTGGAATTAGCCTTTGCAACATTTGTACTGCTTCTTGATGTTTCGCTGTGTGCTGAAGAATGTAGATTTGGATCAAACAGAAAGACGGAAAATAGTCTTCCATCTGCTCCAAATCTGGATACACTGTTTTTGCCTCATGTGCTGCGTGGATTGCCTGGTCAATCCGACCCATGTCAAAAAAGACAGCAGTTCGGAACACACGCCAGTAACGGAGTTGGTCCAGCACGCTACTATCCCCATAATTTGTGTTCAATGTTGGCCCAAGGTATTTGAGTGCTTCATCGGATACCACTAGTGCATCATCCAGCAGCCCAGCAAACCATAAACCCCCAAAATGATTTGCTACAATAATGCTAAAGCTCCTCTTTTCACTGGCAGTTTCCGAAGCTTTAGTGATTTCCCAGAAGTGTCCAACATTCTTTGCTATTAATTCTAGCAGGATTACCTGCTTGGGATGAGGGATAACTGGGAGGATATGAAATGAGATGTGGTTAAGTGTCCAGTCAAGTCTGTTAGAATCTGAGGATGGGTTGTGTGTCATGAAGGATACAACCTTTTGAAGGGTGGTAGCAGCTTGGTCAAAGTGCCCAATAAAGATCCCTTTGATCAAGGGAGAAAGGCGCCAGGTCCAAGGAGTAAAATAAAATGCCCAGATGGCACCTTCAATGACGCTGCCTTCGCAGTCTATGTTCAGTGCGAAATTGCTGGGTGTTTTCAGCACAGGCATGGGTGATTGTGAGTTCAGTTCCAAAAATATACGCAGATTCTTCAGCAGAGAGCCAGAATCTTGAGAATCACTCTCCTGCTGAAGATACACATATGCATAGAGGAGCCGGAGGAATTGCAAGGAAAAATCTTCAGGGTAGATCCAGGCAAGATCACTGAATAAAATCATGCAGTCTGCAAGCATGGTGAGAGAAAATTCTTCTGCTTCTGCCAGCTTGCAGATTTGATCCAGAAATGAATCAATATCTTGTCTGAGCTGAGGATTTCTAGTTCCTGAAAACCTGAGAACAGTCTGGAAGCCCTCCTTCCATGATTCATATGCTTCAAGTTTCCGATCAACAGATGAGAGGGCTCTAGCAAAAGTGAACAAAGCTTCAAAAGATCTGACTGCTTTGCATTCAATTTCCTCAGTCCAGGAAGCTAACCCTAAACCTGATTCAATGATTTGCCCTACCATTGGGCGGCACATGGTAACAGCTTCTTGAGCAGTGGACAGGGCAATCTCAGGCTGGCCAGCCTCACGCAAGTTGTCTGAATATGTGATCAGTGTTGTCAGGAGCAATGGCTGATAGTCCACATCTATGGAAATCTCACACAATCCATGACACAAGTCAACAGATTGTTGGCTACTTTGTATGGCAAGGTCCCTATGCAGCTGAAATTGATATTCGCATGCAAGATTGTGTCGTGAAATAGCAAGCTGCAGCAAAATGTCTGTGTGTGATGCACCAGCCAATTGGCGCAAGATCTGGATTGTCATGAGATGCCAGGCTATTGCTTCAGATTTCATTTGCAGATGACCTAGATCATTGGCGAGGTCAAGAATGCTGCGAATTGTTGAAAATCCTATTTCTGCTGGGCAGCCATTGGTGGTGAGCAAGAGCCCAAGAATGTTGTATAGAATATGTTCTGGAGAATTATATGTTGGCAATTGAAGTGGAACATCCCAAAGAGGTGCATCAAGAATAAAAGTATGATTCACAGCCAATTGCTGAAGGCGATCAATCAAGCGCAAAGCTTGTGTCGAAAGATATTGAAACTCAAGAGTTTTGTGTGTTGCATCCTTCAATAAATGTATAAGAATTGTTTTTGGACTGAGAGACAAGCCACTTACAGATGCTATTATTTCAATTGTTTGATTCATTATATTCTGCCCAAATTGTGTTTCAAGGAGTACTTGGGCCATCATTCCCTCGAGACGCTGGAGTCTGACTTGGTTCTCGGCATTGTTTAAAATTAATGTCTGTTCAACACGCAGAGTGGTATTCACAGCATGATCCTCAATGCGAGCAGTGGTCATCTCGATTCTGGCTGCAGAAAATGCCTGACACTCATAAGCACATGTATTCCAAGTGGGATGGACTGGTCTCACTGTGAATTTAGAGTAGCATTGATTTACATGTTCCTTCAGATGTTTAATCTCGGCCTCGACATCATCACGCTTTATCCAGACTTTAATTTGGACCCCGAGACCCCGCAGGCCTGGGCTGCGTTCTGCGGGAGAGATCTTTCGACAAGTTGAAAGAACATGGAGCATATCACTGAAAATAAACTTCGATAAAATGCGACGGTATGGAAAGGAGATGATTACGCTTTCAGATTTCCCAGGGCGCTTAACAGGGCGGGTGCTTCAAATTCATCTTCATGACCCCGAGAAAGATTCGCGAGGTCGGGAAGGGTGTGAAGGATCTCATTCGTGAGATCGCGGATACGCCGTCGATTTTCCGTGACCTGCGCTAACTTCAGCCATGCTCTGAGCGGAGACAATGACCTCCCCTACCTTTTCTATTGACTCCTTGATGCTCTGGCCTAAGTCAATGAGGTCCTTGATGAAGGTCGCGAGCGTGATGATGGTCGTGGTCGCAGTTATTGGGTCCATGCTAGGAGAGCAGCTAATGCAGCGGACCAAAGAAGCGGGTGGTGGAGGTAACAGAGAAACAACTCTGGCGCCCAGGCTGGTATAAATCACCTTTAAAAATAGTAACAACAGCTTTAGTTTTGACGGCCGAAAGAATATCAGAATTCATGAAGACAGTAGTGGCATCGCTTCTTGGACATGTCAGGGACAGCTGTGCAACATCCCATGAGCACAACAGCAGGATAGCATCGACGGGAGGAACAAAGTCGGCCGCAGACCACACATCATGCGACCTAAAATTGCATCCACGGCGCTTAGACTCGAATTGCCGCGCGCTCTGTACTATTAAAATAAACGACTCGGAGACGCGCACGAGGAAGCTGTGTCTGGCATATCCGCGGCAGTAACAGCTATGTACCGCGAGATGCAGGGAAAGCAGGACACGATACAACGAGAACGACGTGAAAGGACGTCAAGAAGCGCCCCCCAAAATGATGCAAAGAAGGGAAGATAAAACACATAGAGAAAGATAGAGCTCCGAGAGTGGACGCAAAAGCCATCCATGATCCACCCAATCTCCAGCTTCACAGCTCATCAGTCTCCCAAGTTTCGCCGCTGTACTTGGAAAAAATAATTCAAACGGTCCAAATCCATGAAGAACTGAATTTCAAGACAACCTAGAAAACTCGATAACGCTCGCGGCTTTTGGCCTGGAGGGAGAGATACGGAACAGCGTGGAAGTCGCACTGGGCCGCTCGGAACCGGACCGAGACAACTAGGGCAGCATTAATTCCAGAGTTCGAAATGGCGCTAGTTCGTAAGAGGCGTGTTGCGAAATGCAATGTATTTCTGCGTATGTGGAGTAGTAGTTACGCTCGAGGATGAAGATGGGCGTTGCTTTTAGGAGAGCGGAAAGCATCGCCGACTCGGAGAAACACGCGCAAATAACCTCCCTCTTCCGCCGCCACCTGCACCCAAAGAAATATGTTGTGCCCTCTGCCTCGCAGCTCAACAAACCAAATAACTCCGGCCCTGGTATCTTTTTGGTTGGGGGTGATCCATGGACTCTGCCAGCGCCAGCGCAATCAGACGGGTCGGAGAAACTCGAGCAAGGCTGGAGTCCCGCAGTTTTTCTGCTTTCAAAAACCCAGCAAAAGGCCGGGAGGCAGCGGGAGCTCGTACTATGCTTAGAGCGACTCCCACGTCTATCTAAAAGCCCCACATCCGCAAAAGATACTCGACGGCCTGGCTCGGACACCGGCTTGACTCGTTTGAGTCGCTGTCAGTGTCCAATGCAGCTGGTCCCGAGACGCATGTGGACCTGCCTAGTGCCCTCGTATCCCCCAATCTCCCTGGCGCGTCATATTGGGCTCCCTGAGTCCATTCCATGTGGCTCTCAGTCTACAAGTGGGCAAGACTCGAGTTGAAAATGTGCGGCACCCTCCTACATTCACTCTGCGCCTTCATTCCCCATCTACTGGCGCTCGTTTCCCATCGCCGTTTCCCTCTATCACAACACGCAGCACGCTTTCTTGGACCAGAATATTCTCAGCCGCACGCATGTACACTCGCAAGACCGAATCAATGAAGAAACACCCTGCAGTGCCGACAACCGACTTCCCCGCATTTGGAAGGCGCGCACGGCCAGCGTTCAAAGGCCGATGGATGAATGTACGATCTGAATGCCCCGCGTCGGCTGCGTCGACAACGCTTCCATCTACAGCCACCAGCCCCTCGCGTGCAAGCGGAATCATCGTGTCGGAAGACGAAATGCACCGTGCCCCATTCTTGCCGATATCTGCCCCTCCCTCCTGCATCTTTGCATCTTTGCTGCTGACCTTCGCGTGCGGGCGAGTCCCTGTCAAAGGAGGAGGGAGCCCGCGTGTTTCGAGTGTGTCCGGGCTGTCTGCGTCGAGCCGGTACCGCGATCACAAAGAGGTCTGTGCCCGCGTCTCGTGTCCTTGTGCAGCCTATCTACTTACCCACATAGATTGTCGCGCCCTATCGCCGGCATCATACACCCCCACCTCATCTCATGCGTAAGATGTGCGACGTAGAGTCGGGCAGGCTGCGTGCGCCCTCCTGAGATCGCGCACCGTCGTCCTTCGACACCTCTACTCGAAAAGAGTACCTTCTGCTGCTTGCGGCAAGAGGCGAGTGATCGGTCTCGATCAGACACAGACCTCTTTGACAAGGTCCCCAAATCGAGACGTCTCGTGACTTCTCTGGACTTTCATCGAGCTCGATGCTGGACTTTTTATTTCGACCCAAAGCCGCCCCCAAGATGTTTTTGAGATTTTGCCTACCCCCCCATTTCTATACCTCCTCCACCATTGCAGATAGTTAAAATAATTTATTTCGCCCTGTGCGCAGTGCAACAGAGTTTACAAGACATTTCGGTGAACTTCGGCAAAGACTTTCGGCCGGTGATGGTGATATCATGGACCTAAGGTAATCTCGGTCGAGAACTCAAAGCGGCCATAAATGATCGGAATTGCCATATCGGCTGCTTACATACCCCCCCCCCCCCCCTTGACAGCTGTCACCGACAAAGGGAGGTCTGTGTCGGCGACTTTAGGATCGCTCGCCTCTTGGCTTGCGGCCGTCGAGTCGAGATCGAGTGTGCGTGTTTGCGAGGAGAGGAAGATGCAGAAAAGCAAGGTTCGGAAGGAGGGAGGAGACCCCATGGTTTTACTGTGTGCCTTCGACGCGTTCTTGCTGCACCGAGCTTCGCGCTCGCGCTTCACGGACACACAAGGTATGCCGAGGTATGCCGTCGTCCATACGTGCAGCAGAAGCAGAGACAATTCGGCTTGTGTACCTCTTTCAAACGTAGTTTTAACATTAACATTCTGGTTCTCCCTGAAATAAAATAAAAACAGCAAATTAAAGAGAGCGACTTGCAATCGAGTGCACAGCCACAGACCGTCTCCTCTTTGCGACCATCCACCAAGTACTTAGAATGTGACTGCAGACATCCCCGGGCCGCTCCAGTTCTACACCCCCAGGCCTCAGAGTCACCGGAGACACCCAACCCACGCCGCCGCTGTCCTCAAGAGACGTACCTGATCTCCGTACGATCGTAATGCCGCTTACTATCGCGACAACACATCGCTGTCCACCATGTCGTCCCGCTCCCGCCCTAGATATGCCCATGTCGGAGAGCGCGACGTGTCGTACCGGGGACGCTGGATTCAAGTTTGAGCCAGCACTCGCCGCCAAGGTGAGTCCTCGCCCCACGACCTGCCACGCGCGTCATGCAGCGCCGAGGGAGGCCCCGGATGCGGACCCTCGCTATGGGTTATGTGATGCTGGGATACGGGGACAAGCCGCCTTCCGCTCGTATCCCTGTCGCTACTCCCAACTTCAGCCCGGGCAGCGAGTTCTGCGCCTAGACCCGTGCGTGCAGCATCTCCGCGACCGGGAGACGTGTTGGACGTGGGGCGTGGCGCGCGACATTCCACGCGTGCTGCTCGACTACCCCCGCCCACACGCGCACGCCACCGCCGTAGTCTGCGGGGACCGCCCCCTACAGTCTACATACGCTGCTTGCACTTGCGCTCAACCCCCTTTTGTCATTCAATCAGGACCGCCAGAGCTACTAAGTAGTTACTAGTTACCTCTTCACCAATAGTTTCTACTCCACCCAGCATACCCACTTGCATTGTTATCACCATCGCCCCGTTCCCCGAAAACACCTCGATTGTTCTTCGCAGAATTACAATGCACGCAAAAAATGTCGCTGGCGCACTCAGATATATATATATATATATATTGTCCTACTTCACCTGCAAGACCCCGTTGCTGCTCCGTATGATGTGCATCTCTCTGTATTGTGCATCCTCCGCCTGCGCGATATCTACCCCCAATACGCCGCCCTATCCTCCGCGCGGGCTTCCTGCGGGATCCAAGCTGCATTGCACGCATTGAGGGTGCGTGCAGCTGCAGGCGGTGATCAGCGGTCGCACGAGTCTTTCCACGCGAGCAGGGCCCAAGCGGAAGACTGGCTGAATCCGTACTCGGGACGACTTCCTCAGATGTCGATAGCGGGTGCCAATCGAAATACGCGGAAGACGAGCGTCGTTGGGCGCCGCATTCGACGAGAGAGGGTTGGAAATAGCGGAGGAGCCGCGGGTTTGCGAGCGTTGTCGTGGATGCGCAAGGTTCTTGCCGCTCTTCAGCGCGTTAACGTCCCTCCCACCCGAAATGCTGCCACCTCCCGCCTCTCCCGCTCGAGCCCGCATCTCTGCTCGGATCCTATTCCCGTTGCGCTTGACGGCGCCCTTCCGGTCTTCGTGTACACCCGGGCCAATCGGCTCATCGACTTCCAAGGACCGCGACTTCAAGTGATACCGCCCTCCAGTACTTGCATGGTGGCTGAATGCTCCCACCCGTTCTCGATCCTGCGCTCGTCGTGCGCCCTGCGCGCTGCGAACATCGACAACCGGGTACGCATCTCCATGGGCGATGTACTGCGAGGGTGCGGAGACCGCGCCCGACTCTTCTCCTCTTTGGAACCAGCGGGTTTATGGTCGCGGCGAGCGCGTGTACTGTTGTGGCGTACTGGGGATGCACACTGAGCGGGCGAAACTGATGGTGATTTGGTCGTACATAGTCCTCGGCGCGCGCCGGATTGTTTGAAAAGATATCATTTTTTTTAAAAAGTATTGGTCCCGCGCATTCTTCATCCCAAACAATAAGATGCGTGAGGAGGAACGAAGGCGCCCAAGGGCTGGCAACGAGCCGATGACGCGTGCGGGCGTGCGGGCGTGCAGTCGTGGTAAAGCGCCCGTCCACCGCCCTTCACTTTCGCAGAGAACTTGAAGCGGCGCGAGGGTGCACGCCGCCGGTGACCTCGTTATATCCCGCACATCATCCTGCGAGTCGAGCCCAGGCGTAGATCCGGGCGGAGATGCGCATTCGCAGGCTGGTCCAACAGGCCAGGGATACCCCTGCGACTCGATGGATCTTGAATTCGCGGAGGATCGAGGCTTCGCAGGAGATGGCTCAGCGCCCAACTGGACCGCGCGCGAGCTCGAGATACTGCGCGTTGGTGGGCCGTACCACAATGCCCAGTGATTCTGAGGGACAAGCGGAGGTTAGCGCAAGTCGCTTTATCACTCCAATGCTGTCGCACCCGTAACACGAAGCACGCCTTCCTCCAAAAGCACTCGCCCCATCCTCCTGCACCTGTAACCCGCTCAGGATCCCGCGCTGTCGTCCAATCCAATGGCATGCTGCTATCGCGCGCAACGGAAGCCGTCGAGTCCGAGTCTATTAATGTTCGAGTGAGTTTGCGTGCAAGGAGAAAATCGAAACCAGCGCGACTCACCGAAGAATGAGCCTCCCCGCTTCCTTCTTCCCTCGCGTCTTGATTTAGCGCGAGACTCGATCGGCTCGGACGTAGCGAGACTCGGAGGGCGAACTGGTGATCGCAAAGCCTTGTCCTCCCGGTACATGCGCTATCTCCCCGCTCCACGACCGAGAGTTCTCCGTTGCTGCGTCGTCGCACGAATCGCGCCAGTAAAGCCCTCTATTGATTGCGCTCTCAGCTGAGTCCCAGCACGGAGTCCAAGGCGGTATATAAGTGAGACCGAGCCTGTGGACGTGAGTATGAGATGAGCAAGGAATGAAAAGCACCCACCAAAGGAAGAGCGAGACGATTTCTTTTGATTGCGGATGGCGACGGCGCGGGAGTCGGTCGGCGGCTCGAAAAGAAAGAATCGGCGTGCAACTCGAATGAAGAAAAATACGGGCGGCTCCACGACGCATCGATGGGCACGTGCAATGGGGAAACTCTTCCCCGCGTACTCCCGCTGCCTTCTCGGTCTTCCTGCCCTCCTTTCCCCAGCGTCAAGACCCCCTCCAGCACTCTCCCGTGCCAACGATTGCCAGATTATCGAGTCGTACGGACAGACAGGGATGCAGGCGATGTGACATGCAATCCCCGGGGATGCCACTAAAAGGCATGAACCACCCGCGATAGCTCAAAGATGGATGAGTCTGATCAAACGTGAGCTCGTCACAAATTACGAGTAATGCAGGCGACTCACCCGAATAAACGAGTCAGAGGCGACGGAGCAGCTGTCCGGCGCGGTGCAGTTCCTCCGCAGCTCATGTTCTTGTCCAGAGTCTATGTACGTCCTCACGAGATCGTGTTGGTGCGACTCCGTTCCAGGAACACCCGTTCTGCGAGCACTGGCAGCGGAAGAGCCTCAGGGGAGGTATTCAGCGCGTCCGATGTTTGTGGTTGATAGATCGCGTGTGTTCATGTGAGGATCCTGTCCCTACGAAGCTGCGTTCTCGGCGACTCGGAGTTGTCAAAAGGTAAACGCGCAAGGAGTCCGCCGCGACATGGAAAGACACTAAAAAAATTCATGAAGCATAAAGTTATGAAGATAATTGAGAAGGACCCACCTAGATTGTCTGCTCAACGTCCACCAGTAAAAAAATTATATTGCTGTCTTGGTGTAGGCGAATTAGGCGCGGCGAGGGATTTCAATGTGCGTTGTCCATATTGGGCTTGCATTTTTACTGTGGCGGAGCTGCAAGACGTTGGACGTGGTCTTCCGACTAGAGAGCTTTGGGCTGCAACACGCAGAGAGTGAAGTTTGGAGATGCTTAGCGCTCGGGGCACAGCCACTTGGAAGCTTCTTTTCCGAGTCAGCGTCCGTCGTGACGTCGCCACTCAGCTGCAATTCCGGTTACGCACTGTACTCCTTTTATCTACCCCCCATTCCGCCCCGCCTCGATTCGCGCAGCCTGCCTATCCCTCCCAGTGCCCTCTCGATTCCTGCTGACCTCGGTGCGTGCGCCGAGTCCAGTTAAGCTTGCCTCGCATCCAGCGCAGACAGGATCCATGCCAGCTTCAATTTGCGCTGAGTCGAGTCGGACTCGCGCCGCGTCCCGAGCACCGAGCACCCTGGCGCGGGATGCACGCGAATCGAGCATGGATTCCTCTCCCCGTGAGTCCTCTGTACCCATCTTACGACTACGACTACCTTATCTGTTCCCTCCTTTGCAGCTGTCGGCCGGCGCGATTTCCTGCCCACCGCCCACCGCATCCGCGTCCGCCTTCACCTCTGCGTCGACCAGCTCCTCCTCGGCGCTGGTCCGCCTTGACCGGATCCAGCAGCACCTCCATGTGCCGCACATGCAGATACCTCCGCGCATTCGCGGCCAGTGGTGCATTTGCGGCTCCTGGAGTGCTCGGTTATCAGGCTGTACATCGCCCGCTCCCGCACCGGCAGGACTGCTCGCATGCACGGCGGCCACCGCACTAGGGACACGCTCCCGTGCTCGTCGCGTCCACACCCCTCCACGCGTGGAAATCCAAACGGCCTTGCTGAGAACCAAGACAGTGATTACGGATCCGGCATAACCAAGGGCTGACCTGAGTTGCAGTTTGGGGGTCGTGTTTAGGCAGGGTGTTCAGCTGAGCGAGCGATGCATGCCACGTGCAACTGCCACAGACGCCGCATGCCTAGCACCCCAGTGTGGGATGTGCGCCGGGGTCTTCCGCACAGCAACGTGATGGTGGATGGAGGGGGCGGGCGACTCAGATGTGGGCATGTACAGTATGCACACGCAGGTCTCTGACCTCGAGTTTCGAGTCCAGTGCGGCGGGGTGATCAAATCTACATAGACGTGCATGTAAACGATCATTTCAGCCACCCGTACCTATGACTCTGAGATCTCAAGGCAACGAGGGGTTTTCTATCTCGTCGTATGTGGCCGTAATGTGTGTGTATCTGTACGTGTTGCTTGTACCGAATTCGAGTTTTGATGTGGGTGCACAGCCATGTCCTTCCTCTTTACGGCCATGGCATTATCCTAGCCGTTCTCCCATGCCTTAAGCTGTGGACGTTGCTCTTTGCTCTGAGGATCCGGACCACATCCTACCCATTGACGCACGGGTCTAACAATTGGTCAATAGCTTATATTTGCCCATTGGATCTGATCTGTTGATCGCTCCTGGAAAGGTGGACGGATCTGAATAACTCATTTTTTTGGCCAAGGACAGGTATGTAAATAAAGAAAATATTCCAATAAACCTGCATACAGACTTACACATATAAAAAAGAGATATATAAAAGAAACAACCTATTTCCGGATCCACACAACCGCGAATAAAACCCCGAGGAGGATCCACCACAGAGCATCCATGGGAGTGCTGTTTGGCTTTATCTTGACCTCGGCGAGGAGGTCCACAAGGTGTCCCTTTGCAGAATTGTCTGTCTTGGGAGTATGTTCTTCTGGTACTGGTGCCTGTGGGTCTAGTTTGCTGTCAGACTCTGCGGTGCAGATAAAAATTTGAGCAACCTCACCCTGTGCTGTCGGTGTTAGATCCAGAGAAACAAGGACCATTGCAGCTTCAGAAACTGTGCTGGCTGTGGTACCTGCTATCTCAATTTCTGCCAGAGCAAGAAAAACAGTGTCCTCCAAAATCTCCTCTGGTTCACAGGTCTCATCCTCTGGCTCCTGCACAATTTCCTCAAAAAGGAAATTTGGCTGGGGAGGCAAAAGCCCAATCTTTTTCTGAACCTCTTTGCACTCCACAGTTGCAGCAGATGCACCATCATTGTCTCCTACATCCAAGAGGTAGAGTGCCAGCTGGATTAAACCTGCAGCCAGGTCCGAAAGGAAATATGTCTCGCTCTCTGAAACCTGCCACATGATGGTGACTGCTTCTTTGCAGGCTGAAATGGCCTCATCTTGACGGCAAATATTCCAGAGGATAGAAGCCTGATTTTGGAGGCTGCTTGCAAGGGATGGCAGATTTATTGGTGCAAGCAAGACCCACTCGCGAAACAATTCAGTGGCTTTCTCAGAGTTCAAAAAGGATTCTTCCAGCTGCCCAAGAGTTGCCAATCGAAGTGACAGTGAAAGTAATGCCTTTGCTCCCAGGAATTGCTTTCTCGGGAAAGCAAAATCTCCCCACATGTGTGAGGCATTCAGATTGTATATTGATGTTGCTTCTCTGGCCACCATGAGAGCCTCAGTGTTCCTTCCAACTGCAGCCAGGCAGTTTGAAAGAGTGGTGAGAGAGTGCACAAGAGCAAACTTTTGGTCCTCGGCATCTGCCATATCTTTTCGGCAAGCTGAAACAGCTTTTCGTGCATCTTTGACAGCTTTCCCTGGTTGTCCTGTGTGACCCTGGACAGCTGCAAACTCTGCGAGGAGAATGTGCTGGATCAGTTCATCACTTTCTCTTTTGGCTTTAAGAATTGGAATTAGCCTTCGCAACATTTGTAGTGTTTCTTGATGTCTCACAGTGTGCTGAAGAATCTGTGTCTGGATCATACAGAAATTTTGGAAATAGTTTTCCATCTCCAAATCTGGATACACTGTTTTTGCCTCATGTGCTGCCTGGATTGCCTGGTCAATCTGACCCATGTCAAAAAAGACAACAGTTCGCAACACATGCCAGTAACAGAGTTGGTCCAGGTTACTACTATCCCCATCATCTGTGTTCAAGTTTGGCCTAAGGTATTTGAGTGCTTCATCTGATATTGCTAGTGCATCTTTGAGCAACCCAGCCAACCACAAACCCCCAAAATGGTGTGATAGAGTAATGCTAAAGCTCCTCTTTTCACTGGCAGTTTCTGAGGATTTGGTGATTCCCCAGAAGTGCCCAACAATCTCTGCCATTCTGGCTAGCAGGATTACCTGTTTAGGATGAGGGACAACTGGGAGGATATGATGTGTGATATGGTAAAGTGTCCAGTCAAATGTGGTAGAATCTGAGGATGGGTTCTGTATCATGTGAGATATAACCTCTTGGAGGGTGGTAGCAGCTTGGTCAAAGTGCCCAATAAAGATCCCTTTGATCAAGGGAGAAAGGGCTGAGGTCCAAGGACTAAAATAAAATGCCCAGATGGCATTTTCAATGATGCTGCCCTCACAGTCTATATTCAGTGTGAAATTGCTAGGTGTTTTTAGCACCGGTATGGGTGATTGTGAGTTTGGTTCCAGAAAGATGCGCAGATTCTTCAGCAAAGAGCCAGAATCCGGAGAATCATTCTCCTGTTGAAGATACACATATGCATAGAGCAGTCGGAGGAATTGCAAGGAAAAATCTTCAGAGTAAATCTGGGCAAGATCACGGAATAAAATCATGCAGTCTGAAAGCATGGTAAGAGAAAACTCCTCTGCCTCTGCCAGCTTGCACATTTGATCCAGAAATGAATCAATATCTTGTCTGAGCTGAGGATTTCTAGTTCCTGAAAACCTGAGAACAGTCTGGAAGCCCTCCTTCCATGATTCATATGCTTCAAGTTTCCGATCAACAGATGAGAGGGCTCTAGCAAAAGTGAACAAAGCTTCAAAAGATCTGACTGCTTTGCATTCAATTTCCTCAGTCCAGGAAGCTAACCCTAAACCTGACTCAATTATTTGCCCTACCATTGGGCGGCACATGGTAACAGCTTCTTGAGCAGTGGACAGGGCAACCTCAGGCTGGCCAGCCTCACGCAAGTTGTCTGAATATGTGATCAGTGTTGTCAGGAGCAATGGCTGATAGTCCACATCTATGGAAATCTCGCACAATCCACGACACAAGTCAACAGATTGTTGGCTATGTTGTGTGGCAAGGTCCCTATGCAGCTGAAATTGATATTCACATGCAAGATTGTGTAGTGAAATAGCAAGCTGCAGCAAAATGTCTGTGTGTGATGCACCAGCCAATTGGCGCAAAATCTGGATTGTCATGAGATGCCAGGCTATTGCTTCAGATTTCATTTGCAGATGACCTAGATCATTGGCGAGGCCAAGAATGCCGCGAATTGTTGAAAATCCTATTTCTGCTGGGCAGCCATTGGTGGCGAGCAAGAGCCCAAGAATATTGTATAGAATATGTTCTGGAGAATTATATGTTGGCAATCGAAGTGGAACATCCCAAAGAGGTGCATCAAGAATCAAAGTATGATTCACAATCAATTGCTGAAGGCGATCAATCAAGCGCAAAGCCTGTGTCGAAATATATTGAAACTCGAGAGTTTTGTGTGTCGCATCCTGCAATAAATGTATAAGAATTGTTTTTGGACTGAGAGGCAAGCCACTTACAGATGTTATTATTTCAATTGTTTGATTCATTATATTCTGGCCAAATTGTGTCTCAAGGAGTACACGAGCCATCATCCCCTCGAGACGTCGGAGTCTGACCTGGTTCTCGACATTGTTCGAAATTAATGTCTGCTCAACACGCAGAGTGGTATTCACAGCATGATATGAGGTGTCCTCAATGCGAGCAGTGGTCATCTCAATGTGAGCAGCAGTCATCTCGATTCTGGCTGCAGAGAATGCCTGACATTCATAAGCACATGTATTCCAAGTGGGATGGACCAGTCTCACTGTGAATTTAGAGTAGCATTGGTTCACATGTTCCTTCAGACGTTTAATCTCAGCCTCGACATCATCGCGCTTCATCCAGACTTTAATTTGGACCCCGAGACCCCGCAGGCCCGGGCTGCGTTCCGTGGGAGAGATCTTTTGACAAGTTGAAAGCACGTGCAGCATATCTCTGAGGATAATATTGGGTAAAATGCCATGGCCTGGGAAGGAAGACAGTTTACGCTTTGAGATTGCCCAGAGCGCTTAACAGGGCAGGTGCTTTGAATTCATCTTCGTGCCCCCGAGAAAGATTCGCGAGGTCGGCGAGGGTGTGAAGGATCTCATTAGTGAGATTGCGGATACGCCGTCGATTTTCCGTGACCTGTGTTGACCTCAGTCTGTGCTCGCGGAGGTGATAGCATTTCCTCGTACCTTTTCTATCGACTCCTTGATGCTCTGGCCTAAGTCAATAAGGTCCTTGATGAAGGTCACGAGCGTGATGATTGTCGTGGTCACAGTTATTGGGTCCATGCTAGGAGAGCAGCCAATGCAGCAGACAAAGAAGCGGGTGGTGGAGGTAACAGAGAAACAGCTGTGGCGCCCAGACTGGTATAAATCGGTTTTAAATATAGCAATCACAGCTTTAATTTTGACGATCTAAAGAATATCAGAGCTCATGAGGACAGCAATATTGCTTCTTGGACATGTCAGGGACAGCTTTGCAACATCCCATGAGCACAACAGCAGGATAGCATCGACGGGAGGAACAAAGTAGGCCGAAGACCGCACACCATGCCATCTAAAATTGCATCCACGGCGCTTAGACTCGAATTGCCGCGCGCTCTGTACCAAAATAGTAGACTCCGAGACGCGTATTGAGGCTGCGTCTGGAATATCTGCAGCAGTAACAGCTACCGCGAGATGCAGATAAAGCAGCAGGATATAACGAGAACGACGTGAAAGGAGGTCGGGAAGCGCCCACCAAAAAAGAGGCAAAAAGGGAAGATAAAACACACAGAAAAAGATAGAGCCCCGGGAATGGGCGCTGCAGGACGCATAAAGCATCCACCCAATCCCCCAGCTTCACAGCGCATGGCGGCTTATCGCTCTCTTATCAATCCAGTCGCTGCACTTGGAAGGGAAAATCCAAACGCCCTGAGTTAATTAAGATCTCACTGAACGTCAAGACAACCGAAGACTTGAGCACTCTCGCGGCTTTTGGCGTGGAGGGAGAGACGTGGAAGAGCGTGGAAGTCGCCGCCGTGACCCGGACCGATCATACGGGTGCGGCAGGTACAGTGGCCTTTCCAAAGTTCACAGTGCCAGTTCGCAAGGGGGGATAATCGAACCATGATGTATTTGTTCCGTACGCGGACTAATGGCTACACTCGAGGATGGCCGTTACTTTTAGGAGAGCGGAAGGTATCGTCGACTCGGAGAAACACGCACAAATAACCTCTCCGCACTTCGATTCTCGAAATTCCTTTTGTATTCCTTTGTGCCCTCTGCCTCACGCTCAACAAACTAAACAACCTCGGTCCTGGTATCTTTTTAGCTGGAGGCGACCCATGGATTATGCCAGCGCGACGGATAGGAGAGTCGAGCAAGGGGGGAGTCTTGCAGTTTTTCTACTTTCATAGAACCCAGCAAAACCCAGCGGGAGGCAGCCGGAGCTCGTACTATGCTTAGAGCGACTCTTACGCCCATCCAAAAGCTCCGCATCCACGAAAGATAGTCAAGGGCTTGGCTCGGGCACCCGCTTGACTCGCTGCTTGTGAGTACTGGTCCCGAGACGCGTGTGGAGCTAGCGAGGGCCGCTAGGCCCTCGTATCCCTCACGGGCCCGTCATATCGGGACCCGGAGTCCATTCCAGGCGGCTCTTAGTCTACAAGTGGACAAGACTCGGCTTGAAAATGTGCGGCACCCTCCTACATTCACTCTGCACTTCATTCCCCATCTTCTCCCGCGCCCTGGCACCCCCACTTTCTTTTATCCCTGCCCCGCAATACGCTACCGTACACGGATATCCTCACCCGCACGATGTGCACTCGCCAGATTAAATTAATCACCGCGTAGATTCGATAACCGACTTCCCCGGATCCGGAAGGCGCGCAACCTCGTCTGCGAGCAGGCCGATGGCCTGGAGGATGCGATACGGATGGTACGTGCCGGCTGCGCTAACCCGTGTCGACATAAGCCTTCCATCCACCGGTCCACTCCTACTGCGTGCAAGCGGAATCGGACGAAAATGCGATGTGCTTCAATTCCTGCCCGTATCCGCTCCTCCCTCCCTCCCTCGCTTGCCTTCGTAGTGAACGAGTCCTTGGGTCCCTGTCGAAGGAGGTGGAAGTTCGTATTCTTCGCGTCATCTCCCAGGAGTCTGCGTCGAGCCGGGTGGAGCACACGTCTTCAAGACCGATGGGCTCACAAAGAAGTCTGTGCCATCGTTTTGTCTCCTTGTGTAGCTTACCTACTCACCTACCACACATAGATTCTCGCGCCCCATCGCCGGCGTCCCGCACCACCACCTTATCAAATACATAAGATCTGCGACGTAGAATCGGGCTGGATGCGTGCGCCCTCGTCCTTCCCCAAGCTCGCGCGCCGTCGTCCCTCGACATCTCTGCTCGCAAAGGGTACCTTCCGTCGCCTGCGGCCGTCGAGTCGAGGTCGAGTGCGCGTGTTTGCGAGGAGAGGAAGATGCAGAAAAGCAAGGTTAGGAAGAAGGGAGGAATCCTATGGCTTTACTGTGTGTCCTCGACGCGTTCTTGCTGCAGTGAGCCTCGCACTCGCGCTTCACGGGCACACAAGGTATGCCGTCGTCTATACGTGCAGCAGAAGCAGAGACAATTCGGCTTGTGTACCTCTTTCAAACGTAGTTTTATCATTGGTTCTCCCCGAAATAAAATAAAAACAGAGAATGGCAAATTAAAGAGAGCGACTGGAGAGCGGCTTGCCATCGAGTGCACAGCCACAGACCGTCTCCTCTTCGCGACCATCTACGCACCAAGTACTTAGAGTGTGACTGCAGACATTCCCGGGCCACTCCAGTTGTACACCCCCAGGCCTCGGGATCACCGGAGACACACAACTCACGCCGCCGCTGTCCTCAAGAGACGTACCTGATCTCCGTACGATCGTAACTTAATGCCGCTCGCTATGTATCTGCACTTTGAGACAACACATCGATTGTCGTTGTCCACCGTGTTGTCCCGCTCCCGCCTAGATATGCCCATGTGGGCCAGCCCAACGTGTCTATGCACAGGATTTGCGCCAGCCCCCGCCGCCAAAGGACGTGCGTGAGCCCTCGCCCCCGCGCGTCATGCTCCGCCGAGGGAGGGAGGGACAAGCCGCCTTCCGCCCGTGTCCCTCTCGCTACTCGCAACTTGAGCCTGGATGGCGAGTTCTGCGCCTCGACCCGTGCGTGCAGCATCTCCGCGACCGGGAGAGGAGCGGAAAACGTGCTGGACGCGGTGCGTGGTGCGCGACATTCCATTTCCGCATGCCGCTCGACAACCCCCGCCCACACGCGCACGCCGCCACCGTAGTCTGCGGGGCCCGCCCCCTACAGTCTACATACGCTCCTTGCACTCTCGCTCGACCCACTTTAGTCATTCAGTCAAGGACCGCCAGAGCTAAGAACTACTGGCCACGTTCGGTGTAAGTAGTTACCGCTTCACCGGCACTGTTACAGTTTCTACTCCACCCAGTATACCCACTTACATTATGAAGCCATCGTATCACCATCGCTCCGCTCCCTGAAAACACCTCGATTGCTCTTCGCAGAATTACAAATGCAAAAATGTCTCTGGCGCACTAGCGGCCTGTCCTGATTCACCTGCAAGACCAGTTGCTTATGGTGTGCATCCTCCGCCTGCGCGATATCCACCCTCCCAATTCGCCGCCTTTTCCAGTCCTTCGCGTGGACTTCCTGCGGCTTTCGTATTGGATCCAAGCTGCATTGATTCAGAGGGTGCGTGCGGCTGGAGCCGGTGATCAGCGGTGGCGCGAGCCCTTCCACGCGAGCTATTGAAAGATTGGGGCGACAGTTGGCTGGATCCGTGCTTAGCACGACTTCAAGGATCTCCCCAGATGTCGATAGCGGGTTACGGCCGATCGAAATACGCGGAAGATGGGTGCCGCGCCCGACGAGAGAGGGCTGGAAGTAGCGAAGGAGCCACGGGTTTGCGAGCGTCGTCGTGGGTGCATGACGTTTCGCCGCTCTTCAGCGCGTTAACATCCCTCCCACCCGAAATGCTGCCCCCCTCCCGCCTCTCCCGCTCGGGCCACATCTCCGCTCGGATCTTATTCCCGGTGCGCTTGACGGCGCCCTTCCGGTCTTCGTGTACACCCGGGCCATCATCGGTCGACTCGCAAATGGTCTATACTACGCGCCCTCGAGTACTTAGGTGGTGGCTGTATGCCCCCACCCGTTTTCGATCCCGCGCTCGTTGTCCGTCCTGCGCGCTGCATCCATCGACAACCGGGTACGGATCCCCGCGCGCGATGTACTGCGGGTTGCGCAAACCGCGCCCGACTCTGCCGCTCGCTAGGGCAAGCGGGTTTATGGTCGCGGCGAGCGCGTGTACTGGAGAGGCGTACTGTGGCGTACTGGGGATGCACACTGAGCAGACGAAACCGACGGTGATTTGGTTATCTCGTGGCGTACGTAGTCCTCGGCGCGCGCCGGATTGTTTGAAAAAAAGTATTGGCCCTGTGCACCCTTCATCCCAAGTAATGAGATTCGAGCGGGAGAACGATGGCGCCAAGGGCTTGCAACAAGCCGACGACGCGTGCGGGCGTGCAGTCGTAGTAAATCGCCCGTCCGCCGCCCTTCACTTTCGCAGAAAACTTGAAGCAGCGCGAGTGTGTGCGCCGTTGGCCCTCGTTATAGGTCTCGCACATCGCCCTGCGACTTGACCCCAGGCGTAGGTTCGTGCGGGGATGCGCGGCAGGCTGGTTCCCAAACACGCCAGCGACAGCATGCGACTCGATGGATCTTGAATTCGCGGAGGATCGAGGCTTCGCGGGAGATGGCTCAGCGCCCAACTGGACCGCGGACTCGGGTCGCCTACGAGCAGGCAACCTGTGAATACCTGGGACAAATTAGCACAGGTCAATTTATCAGTCCAATGTTTTCGCACCCGTAACGCGAAGTGCCCCTTCCTCTAGAAGCGCTCGCGCCATCCTCCTCCACCTGCAACCCTCATGGTCCCGCGCCGCTCGTGTAATCCAATGGCACGCTGCTATCGCACGTAAGGGAAGCCGTCGAGTCCGAGGCTACACAGGAGGCTGCATACGAGTTGAGTGAGTTTATGCGCAGGTGAGGAGAATGGAAACCAGCGCGACCCACCGAAGTACGTGCCTCTCCATTTCCTTCCTCCTTCGCGTCTTGACTTAGCGCGGGACTCGATCGGCGACGCGGCTCGAGGCGCAGGGACCGGCAACGCGACTGGAGACGCAGCGAGCGAGACTCAGAGCAAACTGGTGATCGTGAAGCCCTGTCGATAACTACGCTCCCTCCCCGCTCACGATCGAGACTCCTCCGTTGCTACGTCGCACGACTCGCGCAAGCAAAGCCCTCCGGATGCTGGTATTGATTGCGCTCTCAGTTGAGTCTTAGCGTGGAGACCAAGGTAGTATTGGATGTAAGACTGAGTCTGGACGTCCGCGTGAGCATGAATTGAGCGCAGCAAGAATGAATGAAGGAATGAAAAGCACCCACCGAAGGAAGAGTAACCCTAGACTCCGGACGGCGATGGCGCAAAGAATGGGCGTGCAGCTGGAATGAAGAAAGACACGGGCGGCTCGACGATGCGTCGATGAGCACGCGTAACGGGGAAGCTCGTCCGTGCACACTCGAGTCCTCCCGCTGCCTTCTCGGTCTTCCCTGCCTTCCTTCAGACCCCCCTCCGGCATTTTCCCGCGCTAACGATTCCCAGACCATCGAGTCGTGCGAATCGGTAGAGATGCAAGCGATGTGGTGTACAATTTCCAGGGACGCAGAAGGTATGGACCACACCGATGAATTGGAGGGCCGATGGGTCTGATCCAACGTGAGTGGACGCAAAGTACCAGCAATGCAGGCGACTCACCCGAATAAACGAGTCAGAGGCCACGGCGCAGCTGTCCAGTGCGGTGCGATTCCTCTGGCTGCTCACGATCTTGTCAAGAGTCTGCGCGTCCTCGTGAGCTCGTCCTGGTGGGACTCCGCTCCAGGAGCACCCGTTCTGCGAGCACTGGCAACGGATTATCTTCAGGTGAGGTGCGCAGCGCGGCCGATGGTTGTAGTTGATAGATCGCGAGGGTTCAGGGTAAAAGTGTTCTCAAGGCGCCGAGTTGTCAGAAGGTAAAAAGCGCATGGAGTCCGCCGCAACCTGGAAAAACACCAGAAAGACTTCATGAAGCACATACGTTATGAAGATAATTGAGAAAAACCCTACCTAGATTGTCTGCTCCATGTCTGCTAGTAGAAAAACTATATTGCCGTCTTCGTGTTGGTGAATTAGGAGCGGTGAAGGATTCCAGGTATATGCGTTGTCCATGGTGCTTGCAACTTTGTTGCGGCGGAGTTGCAAGGCGCTGAACGTGGTCTTCCGACGAATAGAGAGCTTTGTGCGACGCGGTTGAAAGATTCAAGCACAGAGCGTCATTGATCCGATGTGCATAGCCACAAAAGATTCACTTGTCTCTCCGAGCAAGAGGTGGCAGACACACCGCCAATTGCCAAATTTAGGCACGCCGGAAGTGCTAATCGGCACGCAAAGTGCCGAATAGCACTTCCGGCGCACTGAAATATAAGTGCACAGCAATAGTTTAAGTTTTTGTTTAGGTTGAACTGGAAAGAGTTGAATAGTATTAAATTTCAGAGTACACTAAATACATTTGAAACACTATGTATTGGATTGTAAGGCAGACGAGCCGAAACCAGTATTCAACACTAAATATATAGGGACTGAAATAACGGTAGCTGATACTTGAACTGGGACTTAACGTATCGGTCGGGTATAGGCACAGCTGAAATGGTAACTGGAACCCCGGATTTCCCTTTTCGTTTCAGCTGTACCGAAACTACTCGTATCGGCTCAAATTTCAGAGCAAGCTGAAATCTGAACCGAAAGTAATGCTTTCGGCCGAGCTGAAATCTGGTCGGCGGATGATCCGCAGATGGGCCGCAGCTCATCCGCAGACAAGTGTCAGCTCATCCGCAGAAGGTCTGTTGTGCGTCCGAGGATGAGTAGGTTTCATTTATTTTGCCTCAGGAGAAGGGACGGGAGATGTACGCGCGGGGGTGTACGCTGCATAAAACACGGGGGTCACACCGAGCTAAAGCACCAGCAGTCTCGGCATCATCCCGTGTAGATGGCGAAGAAATCCTGGCGTTGGTCGAGAAGAAGTAGATTATAATATAATTATTAGAATATCACTTTAGAAATATCACTATGTATTATATCTTTTTGGAACCTTGTCGCGTCTGGCTTCGCACACCTGAGGACCAGAGGAGAAACAACTAAAACGCTCATCCGTGGACGTGCTACAGACCTTCTGCGGATGAGCTGACGCTTGCCTGCGGACGATCTGCGGCCCGTCTGCGGATCATCCGCCGACCAGATTTCAGCTCGGCCGAAAGCATTACTTTCGGTTCAGATTTCAGCTTGCTCTGAAATTCAAGCCGATACGAGTAGTTTCGGTACAGCTGAAATGAAAAGGGAAATCCGGGAATTCAGTTACCATTTCAGCTGTGCCTATACCCGACTGATACGTTAAGTCCCAGTTCAAGTATCAGCTACCGTTATTTCAGTCCCTATATATTTAGTGTTGAATACTGGTTTCGGCTCGTCTGCCTTACAATCCAATACATAGTGTTTCAAATGTATTTAGTGTACTCTGAAATTTAATACTATTCAACTCTTTCCAGTTCAACCTAAACAAAAACTTAAACTATTGCTGTGCACTTGTATTTCAGTGCGCCGGAAGTGCTATTCAGCACTTTGCGTGCCAATTAGCACTTCCGGCGTGCCTAAATTTGGCAATTGACGGTGTGAGATCGTCTAATCGCGCACATTGATCAACATACGTAACCCCCCCCCCCCCCCCAAATGCGGAAGTCCCATAAATTCACGGTCTTTTGCACCACTCAACAAAGTGCCGCGCTCCTCGATCTTCCAACGCAGTAGGGTCTCTTCTGGCCCTACCATCGTGTCCGTAGCTCTTCGCACGCGAAAGTAGCCCTTGCTTTCGCCACCAGCGGCTAATGGAAACAAAATTCTCCGCTTAGTTTGAAGATATCACAAGCTACTAGGACAGCCTCAGTAGTTGAAGAGGATGTATTTCAGTAGTTATTTAGCTACTAGGTACTAGTCTGTGAAGAGCGTCGAACGCTCCTCTGGTCCAACTGACAATTTCTGCTGACGAAAATTCCAAAAGGAGCAAAAACACGTCCCGCTTTACGTATGTTGATCAATGTGCGAGATTAGACGATCTGCCACCCCTTGTCTCCGAGTCCCGCCCGCCATTCTCTGTCGACTTGGAGAACACTTTCCATCTCAACCTGGATTGTACTCGCAATGACTGACGCTTGATGTCGTGGATCAATCTTTTCTCAGGCTCGGAATGCGTCGTACGAACCTCATTTTAGCAGTCTCCTCGTGTCGGGCTCGTACATCGCATCCACCAGCATGTAACAAGATGTAGTGACGCCAAGCGCAACTGCAGCAAGTATTGGCATATCGCCTCTCCTTGTTATTTGGTCCGCCCTGATATACCTGGACTTACCGCCCCTCTGGCGATTCTTTGCGCGGAGACAAAATTACATATCTGGACTGGTCGTGTCTGCCTAGGCTGCCTGCGCATGGAAGTGGTGTCGATGCGAGTGCCCATCATTGTGTCTGGGTGGAAGAGTGCAGAGGAGGGAGATATGGTCGAATCTGTGCATTGCATGGTGAGATCTTGTCAATTGGGAGCTGGTACACGTTCTGCTGACGGCAAGCGTCTTGGGTCCCGCACACGACAATCCGACGAGCTGGAAGCGCCACAAGTCCGCATGTACTTGTCCTCGTCCGCGTGATCGTCCTCCCTGCACCGCCCTTTGATGTGTTCTTGTCTCTCCCCAGAGATGCCCCCCACCGCTCTGCTCGTCTTGTATACTGTTTCGTTTGACCGCGGTCTTCGAGTCGCATGCTGCTTCCAACTGGAACGTGAGAAATTCACAGGGCTTTCGTCCGCCCACACCATCCACAACCTCACCCTCGTTCGTCCGCGGGGCGCACACCACGCAAAAAAAAATGCAGACACGAGGTTGCTACGACGCGCTCTATATCTCGACTGCCGGGCCAAGCGGGTTCATGATCGCGGCGTGGCGCATCTATGGAGGAAGAGGTGTGCCGTGCCACGGATGCACTTGAAGCAGCAGCTAGGCAGCGGTCCGAGTTCGTGCCCGAAAACACGGGCAGTTATGTATCTCCATGCGAGAACGAGAGGCGCAACGAATCCCGGTGTCCTTCCACGGTGGAGCTGGGACTATGCTCCATACCCGGGTGCATGCACCACAGTTCGCGCTAGAATCACCGTACCTATGTGATCGGGGGCTGTAAGTTGCTCGCACTCGAGCCATGCCCAAGATTCAAAAGGCATGATCAATGAATCCAGGCATCCGTACTACGAGATCCTAGGGCGATGAGGGTTTGTCTATTGCGTGTTGTATTAGAGTATGTACTCGCTATCTGTCTGATACGTACATTGAAGAATTCTCTCAAGGAATGAAAATTCGGGATTTGATCTAGTAACGACACAGCCACACCCCCTCTTTCATAGGACCACGACATTCTCGTTCTTCCTCGCATCCTCTTCCTCCTCCACGCTTGCCCACCCTTTTCAAGATCTAGCTTGTCTCTCTGCTCTGCGGATCCGCACCATGTCCTACTAGACGTGCCAATGATTGATGTAGTTGTGAATGATTTCTACTTACCCTTGTCTATCTGACTCTATCCTGAGCTCATATTCCGACATTTGATGCCCTCGCTGGAAATATGGACCTTCTGAACAACCTGAACAACTCACGTCTCTCAAATTTTCAGTCAGGGATAGGTAAGCGAAGAAAAATATTACAATAAAGCTGCATACAGTCTTATACATAAAAAACAGGTGACCTATTTCCGGCTCCATACAAGAGCGAATAGAATTCCGAGCAGTATACACCACGGATTGATCTTTACTTCCAAGGGGGTCACAAGGAAGTCCGTGAGAGACCTCTTTCTCAGATTCGCTGGCTCTGAGGTATCCTCTCCGCTCGAGTGTACGACCGCGGACGGCGACACAGACACTGGAACTTGTGAGACCACCTCAATGTCTGCTCAAATATCAGATTCTGCCATGTGGAAGGATATTCTGCTCTTACCATGGGTGTCTGGAGAAATAAGGATCATTGTGGTTTCAGAAACAACTGCTTCTGCTGGGCTGCCCGTGGTCGCAATCACACTTTCTGGCAGAGCAAGAAAAGCAGTATTCTCCAAGATCTCCTCTGGTTTGCAGGTCTCCTCCTCTGGCTCCTGTATAACTTCTTGAAAAATGAAATCCAGCTGGGGAGGCAAAAGTGTAATCTTCTTCTGAACCTCTTCACATTCGGCAGTTGCAGCAGATGCACCATCATTGTCTCCTACATCTGAGAGGTAGAGTGCCAGCTGGACCAAACCTGCAGCCAGGTCTGGCAGGAGATATGTCTCATTCTCTGCAACCTGCCGCATGATGGTGACTGCTTCTTTGCAGGCTGAAATGGCCTCGTCTTGACAGCAAATATTCCAGAGGATAGAAGCTTGATTCTGGAGGCTGCTTGCAAGTGATGGTAGATTTCCTGGCGCAAGCAAGACCCACTCGCGAAATAATTTGGTGGCTTTCTCTGAGTTCGAAAAGGCTTCTTCCAGGTGCCCAAGAGTTGCCAATCGAAGTGACAGTGAAAAGAATATTTTTGCTCCCAGGCCTTGCTTTCTAAATGGGTAAACAATATGTTCCCACATGTGTGAAGCATTCAGATTGTATATTGATGTTGCTTCTCTGGCAACCACAAGAGCCTTGGTGTTTCTTCCAACTGCAGCCAGGCAGTTTGAAAGAATGGTGAGAGAGTGTACAAGAGCAAACTTTTGGTTCTTGACATTTGCCATATCTTTTCGGCAAGCTAAAACTGCTTTTTCTGCATCTTTGACAGCTTTCCCTAGTTGTCCTGTGTGGCCCTGGACAGCTGCAAACTCTGCAAGGAGAATGTGCCACATCCGTTCATAACTTTCTTTTGTGGCTTTAAGAATTGGAATTAGCCTTTGCAACATTTGTAGTGCTTCTTGATGTCTCATGGTGTGCTGAAGAATGTGTGTCTGGATCATACAGAAGGCTGGAAAATAGTCTTCCATCTGCTCCAAATCTGGATACACTGTTTTTGCCTTGTGTGCTGCCTGTATTGCCTGGTCAATCTGACCCATGTCAAAAAAGACAACTGTTCGGAACACATGCCAGTAGCAGAATTGGTCCAAGGCACTATTATCCCCATCATCTGTGTTCAATACTGGCCTAAGGTATTTGAGTGCTTCATCGGATACTGCTAGTGTGTCATCGAGCAACCCGGCCAACCATAAACCCCAGAAATGGTGTGATAGAGTAATGCTAAACCTCCTCCTTTCACTGGTAGTCTTTGAGGATTTAGTGATTCCCTGGAAGTGGCTAACAATCTCTGCCATTTTGGCTAGCAGGATTACCTGTTTGGGATGAGGGACAACTGAGAGGAGATGAGTTGAGATGTGGCTAAGTGCCCAGTCAAGTGTGTCAGAATCTGAGCATGGGTTCTGTATCATGGAGGATATAACCTCTTGGAGGGTGGTAACAGCTTGGTCAAAGTGCCCAATAAAGATCCCTTTGATCAAGGGAGAAAAGGCCCACTGGGGCCAAAGACTGAAATAAAATGCCCAGATGACATCTTCAATGATGCTACCCTCGCAGTCTATATTCAGTGCAAAATTGCTGGGTGTTTTCAACACTGGAATGGGTGATTCTGAGTTGGGTTCCAGAAAGATACGCAAATTCTTCAGCAGAGAGCCAGAATCTGGAGAATCACTCTCCTGCTGAAGATACACATATGCATAGAACAGTCGGAAGAATTGTGAGGAAAATTCTTCAGGATAGATCTGGGCAAGATCACGGAATAAAATCATGCAATCTACAAGCATAGTCCGAGAAAGCTCCTCTGCTTCAGCCAGGTTGCACATTAGATCAAGAAATGAGTCAATATCTCTTCCGTGTGGAGGATATCTGGTTCCTAAAAACCTGAGAACCATCTGGAAGCCCTCCTTCCAGAAGTTATATGCCTCGAGCTGTCTGTTGAGAGAGGAGAGGGCAGTAGCAAGGGTAAAGAAAGCCCGAACAGATCTGACTGCTGCAGTTTCAATTTCCTCAGTCCAGGAAGCTAATGCTAAACCTTGAATCATTTGCTCCATCATTGGACGACAGACTGCAACAGCTTCTTGAGCGGTGGAAAGGGCAACCTCCAGCTGGCCAGCATCTTGCAAGATGTCTGAATATGTGACCAATGCTGAAACAAGTATTGGCTGATAGTCCATATCTAAGGAAATCTTACACAATCCACGAAACAAGCCAACAGATTCTTGGCTGCTTTCTATGGCAAGATCCCACTGCAGCCGAATTCCATATTGGCATGCAAGATTGTGCAGTGAAGGAGCAAGCTGCATCAAAACATCTGTGTGTGATACACCAGCCAATCGGCGAAAGACCTGGATTGTCATGAGATGCCAAGCTATTGCTTCGGAGTTCATTCCCAGACAACCGAGTGCATTGCCGAGGCCAACAATGCCACGGATTGTTGTAAATGGTATTTCTGCAGGGCAGCTGTTGGTTGCAAGCAAGAGCCCAAGAATGTTGTATAGAATATGTTCTGGGGGAAAAAATGTTGGCATGAGAACTGGGGTGTTAGAAAGGGGTGCATCAAGAATCAAAGTATGATTCACAACCAATTGCTGAAGGCGATCAATCAAGCGCAAAGCCTGTGCTGAGAGATATTGAAACTCAAGAGTTTTGTGTCTTGTATCCTGTGACAAAGGTGTCAGAATTCTGGTTGAAGTGCAAGCCAAAACACCACTTGCAGATGCTATTATTTCAATTGTTTGATTCATTATATTCTGCCCAAATTGAGTTTCAAGGAGTACTTGGGCCATCATTCCCTCGAGCCGCTGAAGGTGCACTTGATGTTCTACACTGTTTACAAGCAATGTTTGTTCAACACGAAGAGTTGTTTGTTCAACACGCAGAGTTGTGTTCACTGCATGGCAGGAAGTGTCCTCAATGCGAGCAGTGGTCATCTCGATTCTGGCTGCTGAGAATGCCTGGCATTCATAAGCAAATATATGCCGAGATCAGATGCATCAGGAATGCTCACCATGAATTTGGAGTAGCATTGGTTCACATGTTCCTTTAGATGTTTAATCTTGGCCTCGACATCATCGCGCTTCATCCAGACTTTAATTTGGACCCCAAAACCCCGCAGGCCAGGGCTGCGTGGTGCAGGAGATATTTTTTGGCATACAGAAAGAACATGGAGCATATCCCTGAGGATAAGATTGGGTAAAATGTGATGGCATGGGAAGGAGATGATTTACGCCTTCAGATTGCCCAGGGCACTTAACAGGGCGGGTGCTTCAAATTCATTTTCGTGACCCCGAGAAAGACTGGCGAGGTCGGCAAGTGTTCGAAGGACATCATTTGTGAGATCACGGATACGCCGTCGATTTTCGGTGACCTGCGCTAACTTCAGCCACACTCTGAGTGGAGACAATGACCTCCCCCTACCTTTTCTATTGATTCCTTGATGCTCTGGCCTAAATCAATGAGGTCCTTGATGAAAGTCGCAAGCGTGATGATGGTCGTGGTCGCAGTTATTGGGTCCATGCTAGGAGAGCAGCTAATGCAGCGGACCAAAGAAGCGGGTGGTGGAGGTAACAGAGAAACAACTCTGGCGCCCAGGCTGGTATAAATCGGGTTTAAAAATAGCAACCACAGCTTTACTGTATCATTTTGACCAAAGGTTCACGGTATGTCACCCGTCACCTCAATTGTTCACTGGGTTTGATGTTCATTTCTCGGCAATCATGAGAAAATTATCATAAATGGCAGTCCGGTATTTGCCGGACTGAAAATTTTGACGTTTTTGGGCCTGAAAATTGCGCCGTCACTGTCACCTAGGCCAAAATTGTTCAGTTCACGATCCTCCGTCACCCGTCATCTGAACCTTTGGTCGAGTACAGTATTTTGACGGTCGAAAGAATATCAGAGCTCATGAAGACAGCAGTGGCGTCGCTTCTCGGACATGTCAGGGACAGCTTTACAACATCCCATGTCAGGATAGGATCGACAAGAGGAAGAAAGTCGGCCGAAGACCGCACATCATGCGACCTAAAATTGCATCCACGGTGCTTAGACTCGGAATGCCGCTCACCCTGTACCAAAATGGCAGACTCCGAGACGCGCATCGAGGAGGCTGCGTCTGGCATATCCGCACCAGCAGTTTAAAGTTAGCATGAGATGCAGGGAATGCAGCAGGATATAACGAGAAGGACGTGAGAGGAGGTCGGGAAGCGCCCCCCAAAATGAGGCAAAGAAGGGAAGATAAAACAGACAGAAAAGATAGAGCCCAGGAATTGGACGCAAAAGCCATCCACCCAATCCCCAGCTTCACAGCGCATCGCGGCTCATCCCTCTCCTAAGTCCAGCCGCTGTACTTGCAAAAATAATTCAAACAGCCCGAATCCGCCCTGAACATCAATACAACCGAAGACTCAAGAACTCTCGCGGCTTCTGGAGGGAGAGACGCGGAGAGGAGCGTAGAAACCGATCGTGCAATGTGGCGCGGGCGGCATTTCCAAAGTTCGAAGTAGTTCATGATCCAGTCCGCAAGAGGAATATATTCGCGATCCAACAGTGTATTTGCTGCGTACGTGGACTAGTGGCTACGCTCGAGGATGGGCGTTACTTTCAATAGGAGAGCGGAAGGTATTGCCGACTCGGAGAAACACACCCAAATAGCTTCCCTCTTCCGCCTCGCACCCAAAAAATTCCTTGTGCCCTCTGCCTCGCAGCTCAACCAACCCAATAACCGCGCCCCTGGTATCTTTATAGCTGGAAGCAACCCATGGACTATGCCAGTGCCAGCGCGATCAGGCGGGTCGGAGGAACTCAAGCAAGACTGGAGTCTTGCAATCTTTCTGCTCTCATAGAACCCAGCAAAACGCCGAGAGGCAGCAGGAGCTCGTACTATGCCTAGTGCAACCCCTACGCCCATCCCAAAGTTCCACATCCACGGGAGATAGTCGACGGCTTAGCTCGGACACCCGCTTAACTCGCTGCTGGTGTATACTGGTCCCGAGACGCGTGTGGAGCTGGCTAGGGCCGCTAGACCCTCGTATGAGTCATATCCTCCACGGCCTTGTCATTTTGGGATCCCGGAGTCTATTTCACTGTCATTCCAGACGGTTCTCAGTCTACAAGTGGGCAAGACTCAGCTTGAAAACGTGCGGAACCCTCCTACATTCACTCTGCACCCTCCATTCTCATTTTCCGGCGGCCGTGTCCCACCTCCCTATCGCAACACGCAACATGCTACCTTGGACCAGAATATTCTCATCTGTACGCATGTACACTCACAAGACCAAATTAATGAAGAACCGCCGCGTAGAGTCGATAACTGATTTCCCCGGATCCGGAAGGCGCACAGCCTCGTTGCGGCCAGCGTCCAAGGGCCGATGGGACAAATGTACGATCTGGATGGCCCGTGTCGGCTGCGTCGACAACGCTTCCATCTACGGCCACCCACTAGCCCCCTTGCGTGCAAGCGAAATCATCGTGTCGGAAGACGAAAATGCACCGTGCCCCATTCTTGCCGATATCTGCCCCTCCCTTTTGCATCTTTGCATCTTCGCTGCTGGCCTTCGCGTGCGGGCGAGTCCCTGTCGAAGGAGAAGGGAGCCCGCGTGCTTCAAATTGTGTCCGGGAAGTCTGCCTCGAGCCGGGTGGACGGTCGGCGGCCTCACCAGGAACTATTTCAAGACCGATGGGATTGTGAAGAAAGTCTGTGCCCGCGGCTCGTCTTCTTATGCAGCTCACCTACTCACCTACCTACATAGATTCTCGTGCCGCATCGCCGGCATATCGCCCTCTTCTCATACTACAAAGATCTTCGACGTATAATCGGGGCGCCCTCGTTCCTCCCCGAGCTCGCGACATCTCTGCTCGACAAGGGTACCTTCCGTTGCCTGCAGCCGTCGAATCGAGATCGAGTGCGCGTGTTTGCGAGGAGCGGGAGGCAGAAACCCAATGTTAGGAAGAAGGAGACCCTATGGTTTTATGTGCGCCCCCGACGCGTTCTTGCTGCACCGCGCTTCACGGGCACACGAGGTATGCGAGGTATGCCATCCGTATGTCCGAACAAAGCAGCGGAAGTAGAGACAAATGGGCTTGTGTACCTCTGTCAAACGTAGTTTTACTTACGGGTTCTCCCTGAAATGAAATAAAAATAGAGAATGGCAAAGAGAACGACTGGGTGCACAGCCACAAACCGTATCCTCTTGTTTTTTACCCTCGCGAGCTCTCGCTAGCGCATCAAGTGCTCAGAGTGTCACTGCAGCAGACGGATTTCGAGTGCTTAAAACCGCTGGAGCGGTCTTGATAGTTTCGACCTCGGTGGATAGCGTGTATCCCATTTTTGTATTCGCCGACCGACTATCGCATATGCCCTTCACCTCTACAAGGGCTTCCCCGGGCTACTCCAGTTTTACTCCCCCAGGCCTACTCCCCCAGGCCTCGGGATCACCGGAGACGCCGCTGTCCTCAAGAGACGTACCTGATCTCCGTACGATCGTAATGTCGCTCACTATCTGCACTCCGCGACAACACATCGATTGTCGTTGTCCACCGTGTCGTCCCGCTCCCACCTAAATATGCCCATGTGAGAGAGCGCGACGTGTCAGTATCGCTATCGTAGCGGGAACATGGTAGGATGCACAGGATTTGCGCCAGCGCCCGCTGCCAAAGGACGTGCGTGAGCCCTCGCCCCACGACCTGCCATGCGCATCATGCGCCTCCGAGGGAGGCCCCAGATGTGGACCCTCGTGTGGGTTGTGTGATGCAGGGATACGCGCCTTCCACCCGGCGTCTCTCTCTCGCTACTTGCAACTTCAGCCCAGCCGATCCGCATCTCCACGAGCGGGAGACGTCGTGCGGTGTGGTGTGCGATATTCCATTGCCGCGTGCCGCTCGACCGCTGCCCCCGCCACACGCGCACGCCGCCGCCGTAGTCTGCAGGGCCCGCCCCGTATCGAGGATTGCCAAACAGGAGGGGCGGTGCGCGGTTCGTCTTTTTCTTCTTGATTTTCTTTCGCGAGGTGTTGATCGTAAACCGGCAGACTGAGAAAGAGGGACTTTCGGAGGCGCGACAGAATTTCGAAGTACCTACGATGTGCACATACACTGGCGTTCGGATAAAAACCATTTCTACGTATGTCGATGGAAACTAAATGGAGAAGGAAGGTACTGGCCCGTTGACTCACTTGGTCGCTCTTTCAGTAGGCTGCAAGAAATAAAGCATTTTCTACGATTTTCGAAGACCGATGTGCAGCCACACCAGCGTGTTATGCTTTTGCACATAACAAGAGTCGACCGCCAACTTCAACGTACATTTGATCGGTTCGACGGACGCCCTGCACATCCTCCAGATCCATTCCAAGTAATTGTATCCATCTGATGAGGCCGCTCAGCTTGCACGATAATGCGGTATCATCTTCAGCTCACTGCAGCGTCATTTGGCCCTCAAGAAAAAATACATTGCATTCAAAGAACTTCATGGATCCCTCCGAAAACTTGAATTTAGATACTCATGACCCCGAACAGAATCCACCACATCACTCCTCTGGATCATCGATATCAATTTACAGTATACCTTCAATTATCTTTTTAGTTCATTCGTTCAGCCCGAGTTTAACTGAGCCTCATCTGGATGAATCTCGACGTGCCACTTGAATTTTTTCCACAACTCTTTGACTTGCAATGAATTGAACTGCCTTTTAGTTCATTCAACTGAGGTTCAATCGAGACCTATCCAAGTCGACGTCCTTATTCACGCATCTCTCGTCGACTACATGTCTAACTAGTACTCGGGGGGTCCTTGACTTGCAATGATTTGGCAAGTCCTCGAATTTTCTCTGACTCGCAATCCCCTCTAACCTCTGTTTCGTTTGCAGTAATTGCATAGCAATTTATTTATTTGTACTGTGGCTCGGTTTGAGTTCGAATCTGTAATCCACCGCGTTCATGATCGGCTTTCGGCCCATTTCTTGTTCAATTCATCCGTTCCGACTTGCAGCAGTACTGTTTGGTCAACGTTTAACACCCCTTAGCTCGTTCGAGCGAGTATTGGCTTCCTTTGACAACTATGTACGTGGCTATTCGCTTTTGCGGTTGTACCACTGACACTGCCTTTTTTCTTCATTCAGTTTATTTAACATGCTTTGATTCTCTACTTCAAACCTCGAATGTACGGCCAACTCGCTATGGTTTGTATTGCCTATCTTTGCCTTGAATGAGATTCCCGACTGACGCCGAAACTATTGTCGAATAGGCTCAGCATTTGAGTCTCAAATCTACGCGTATCTGAAGCTCGACCAACGACTCTGTGATTTACAGACCCTCGCTCCGGAGCTTTGTTTGAACTGGTGATGCCCGAAGCCACAACTATTGTCAAATACTGCACTCCAAGTCGAAGGTATTAACCATTCGGTATCAATCGAGCACCGTCGGAATCGAATTGATTAAAGGTCGGCATCCTATTTGTATTTCGTTCATACATCTACTCAGCCAGATTGCAGTGCGAAGGTCTTTGTCTTAATCATTGACACTCACTTCACTCGACTCTTACCTACATGCATACCTGTTTCAACTGGTCTTGAGGTCAGTATTGAGCTGCATTGGTACATGTTCTGACGTTGATTTGAGCTCCTGTAAATTCTTGGTTGAGTTTTTAATCTGCATGCCTTGTATCTCAATTGAGGTAAGTGCGACGTTTCTTTTGTCTCATTCTATCTTCGATGCATCATCGGCTCCTCTCCAAGTTGTACTCTCTGTGGCTCAGTAGAGAGAAGTCAATCACACTTGCTTCACCTCGAACATGTTATATCTGCAATCCTGACGTGTTTCAAGGACAGTATTCGAGCTGCATTTGAGACTGACCTACAGTTGTGGACAAACAAAGCCCACAAATTGGCTGTAGCCTGATCTGGAATTATTTAGGACTCAATTTAATTTTTTTTGGATGCAGATTTGCTCAAAGAGTTCAAAAAACATACTCCGAAGTTTTTCCTACGAGAAATAGCCGGCGGCCAAATTTTTTGGGCCAGATCAAGATCTCAGAATTGTGATCCGAGGTGATTGGTAAAAAACGGATTTTTATTACACAGCCACATTACATCATCCATCAAGTACAGCCTCAATAGCTGTCAAGGCACGATTCGAGATTGAACGGTGCTGCTTCTGTGGCTTCACTGCCCATTCTGCTGCCTTCCCTGTTAGGCCCTGCCTGTAAGCACTCATAAACCTCCATGACTTGTTAATAAAACACTGAATCACTTCCACTGGACAAGCATCCAGGTATTTCAATGCCAACTCCTTTGATGCAGCAAAATTCTGTTTGGGGATTTGCCTGTAGCGATACTTGCAACATCCCCATTACTGTATAGATTAATTTAAGTAAAGTACAGGTATGTAGAAACATAAAATGACTTGCCATTTCAATAGGGTTCAACTCACAGTGAAATTTGGGAAGGAAGATACATTCATGGCCAGCTTTAGTAATCACCTCCTTGGCCTGGATTGATTCTTAAGGCCAGATAATTTTTTTTTAGCACGTTTGGTCTTCCACAATGACTAGACATGAGAGGAGAGGAAAAGATGGTGGGGGGATCATTTGGAAGGACACAAGGCTTAAGAAAGAGGAGTTTTGTCAGCAATATCCTGGAGATCAGCCATGTGATCAAACATGTGATCACAAAGTAATTATTAATTTACGCGATAACGGCTCGATGAATTATTCTTATTCTTTCAGAATCAGAATCGGCTTGAAACTCCGCGTCGATTGCACATTTTCCCGTATTTTTCTGATGATTTATAAGCGGCGGCCAAATTTTTCGGGGCTATCGGCAATGAATGGCGTTTTCCGGGACAACGGCTCGACAGAATTACTTAATTTTGGTACCGATGTGGAGCCCTTGATGAGATCTCTCGATTGGCATCTTCATCTCGGCTAAAAAAATACTGTTTTTTTTTGGTGGACTTTGTTTGTCCACAACTGTACTTTAACCAGATAGTCTTTGACTCAGACTCGGACTCGCATCGCAGGTGGGTTCCCCCTTATATTTTATTCCAACCCATCAGGTTAATGCGCGCTCGTTCTGTGCTTGACCGCAGATTTTCATTCATTTAACGATTCGCGGATATGTCCGCAGGTATCCACCCAAGGCCTCCATCGAGTGAGTTCATACCGACTTTCTATTCTAATAGCTTAGGGCGGCAACTCGCTGGACACACTCGAGCGGAAAATTCCTCGGTAGGTCATCAATGTTACCCAAGCTGACTTTCTTTCTAGCCACTTCGTTCTCGTTCGGCGGCATTGGGGTCTTCATCCTCAAAACTAGTAACCCAGTCTTTTCCCTGGTGAGACTCGTCCATTCTCTTTCTCCAAACTATAACTTATGTATAGCATACTACGATAAGAAGCCACTTCAGAGTTCCACGTGCAGCCTGGGTGCTCAATTCACCACAGCAAGGAGAGAAGTATGCTCCATTTTATTGCATCCTGCTAACTATTCGACTCGCTAGCTAGCCACTCAATTCGCTCTCAAACCGCCGAATTGTGTATGCAAGGCGCGTACCCACGCACCAACGGTTCCGTAAGGCCTGAGGCACAAGGGGTGCTCGCGGGCTTGGACCTCGTATACGAGCAGACTCGCGGAATCTGCGCCCGGCTCGTGTCACGTCGCGCGCGAGTCGCACCAACGCGAGTCGATCCGCCACCAGAGGAGCCCTCGCACACCATATCACGCCCGCAGACTTTGCGTGCGCCACCGCCGTATCACACCGACCCCACGCGTAGACCCGACCGGCGAGCAGCACCAGCTCGGCACCGCAGAGTCGCGGATGGCGCCCCATCGCGGACTCGATAGGTGCATCATCCACCGAGAAAACGCGGACCCCACGATGGCGCGCCGCGTGCACGAAACCCAGGGCGCGCAAGGCATCCCATCCGCCAGCCGCCAACGCACAACGGCCCACGAACGCGCAGGCGTATCTGCGTCTGCGGCACACGGCGCAGCGCTCGGAGCCTCGGACTGGCTCCATGCTCCTCCTTCGGCTGATTAACTGCACCACCCACCTGCGGCAACCGCTGCTGCTCAAAGCGGGCTCGCGTTAGGCGGATGATGTGGGATATTCGGAGGCGAGAATTGTGGCCAGCGCGAGATGTGAGCGGGAATTGCGGGCAGCGCGACTTTGGAGGAGAGCACGCGAGTGGTCGGGACTTGGGGTAGATGCGGTATTGAGCCGCCCGGATGATGAGATGTAGATAGATCTAAATAGTTACTCGCTGACTCATTGGTGTGTAGTGGGAAGCGGCTTGGGTGTGCGACACCGTAGCCCTGTCGTCGTTGAGTGGGCGGAATCCAACGCGCTGTTGCGGGTACGTAGACTTGCAGGGAAGACGCGTGAGGGAAGCGACACAGCGTGTGGAGGTGTGCATCGGCACTGCGCGAGGCGGGCGTGCGCTGGTACGGGTATGCGGTGGTGGGAGGAGCGGGGCGGCGGCATGCGGTTTCAATCGAAGACCATGGTGAAAAGAGGATGCGCTGCGAATCTCGGTAAGGCAAGATGATCAGGGCACAGCCACTTGAAGGAAGGTCGCCACTCAGCTGCAATTCCGATTTCGCATATGGGCCCAACCTAGGCCACCGCGTCTGGTAGCCAGCTCAAAGCGTAACCACGAATATCTACACCAAATCTTCTCTTCTCGCGTGCACCTACATCGACGAGTTCGCACCCGCCACCTGGTCCTTCTCCGTGCCGCTCTCCGTCCTGCAGGTACCCACTGTACTCCTTTATCTACCCCCCATTCCGCCACGCTTCGACTCGCGCAGCCCGCATACCCCCCAGTGCCCTCTCGATTCCTGACTTCGATATGTGCACCGAGTCTAGTTAAGCTCGCATTGCATCTGGGGGAGACTGGATCCATGCCGGCCTCAATTCGCACCGAATCGAGTCAGACTCGCACCGCGTCCTGAGCACCGAGCACCCTGGCGTGGGATGCACGCGAATCGAGCATGGATTCCTCTCCCCGTGAGTCCTCTGTATCCATCTTACGATTACGACTACCTCTTATCTGTTCCCTCCTTTGCAGCTGTCGGCCAGCGCGATTCCTGCCCACCGCCCACCGCGTCTGCCTCCGCCTCCACCTCTGCGTCGACCAGCTCCTCCTCGGTGCTGGTTCGCCTCGGCCGGATCCAGCAGCACCTCCATGTGCCGCACACGCAGCTACCTCCGCGCATTCGCGGCCAGTGGTGCGTTTGCGGCTCCCGGAGCGCTCAGTTATCAGGCCATACATTGCCTGCTCCTGCACCGGCAGGACTCTGTTCGCGTGCACGGCGGCCACCGCACTGGGGACACTCCCCCGTGTTCATCACGTCCACGCATGGAAATCCCAATGGCCTTGCTGAGAACCAAGATGGTGAGCACGGATCCGTGCGCTACGGCATAACCGAGGGCTGACCTGAGTTGCAGTTTGGGGGTCGTGAGTAGGTGGGACGCTCAGCCGAGCGAGCGGTGCACGCCACGTGTGACTGCCGCAGACGCCGCGTGCCTAGCACCCCAGTGTGGGATGTGCGCCGGGGTCTTCCGTACAGCGACGTGATGGTGGATGGAGGGGGCGGGCGACTCAGATGTGGGCACGTACAGTATGCACACGCAGGTCTCTGACTTCGAGTTTTGAGTCCAGTGCGGCGGAGTGATCAATGCGGATCTACACAGACGTGCATGTAAAAGATCATTTCAGCCATTCGTACCTATCTATAACTCCGAGATCTCAAGGCAACGAGGGTTTGTCTATCTCGTCGTATGTAGGCTGTAGTGTGTGTGTCTGTACGCGTTGCTTGTACCGAAGGAACAAGAATTCGAGTTTTGATGTGGTTGCACAGCCATATCCTTCCTTACGGCCACCACATTATCCTAGCTGTTCTCCCATCCTTGAGCTGTGGACGTTGCTCTTTGCTCTGAAGATCTGGACTGCATCCTACCCATCAACATGTGGGTCTAATAATCGGTCAATAGCTTATACTTGCCCATTGGACTCAATCTGTCGGTCGCTCCTAGAAAGGTGGACTTGAATAACTCAACTTTTCGGCCAAGGACAGGCATGTAAATAAAGAAAAGATTCCAATAAACCTACATACAGACTTACATACAAAAAAGGTAAAGAAGGGAAATATATAAAAGAAACAACCTATTTCCGGATCCACACGACCGCGAATAAAACCCCAAGGAGGATCCACCACAGAGCATTCATGGCAGTGCTGTTTAGCTTTATCTTGACCTCAGCGAGGAGATCCGCAAGGCGTCCCTTTGCAGAATTGTCTGTCTCGGGAGTCTGTTCTTCTGGCACTGGCACCTGTGGTTCTAGTTTGCTGTCAGACTCTGCAGTGTGGATAAAAATTTGAGTGACCTCACCCTGTGCTGTTGGTGTTAGATCCAGAGAAATGAGGACTGTTGCAGCTTCAGAGCCTGTGCTGTCTGTGGTACCCGCAATCTCACTTTCTGCCAGGGCAAGAAAAACGGTATCCTCCAAAATCTCCTCTGGTTCACAGGTCTCATCCTCTGGCTCCTGCACAACTTCCTCAAAAAGGAAATTTGGCTGGGGAGGCAAAAGCCCGATCTTCTCCTGAACCTCTTCACATTCAGCAGTTGCAGCAGATGCACCATTGTGGTCTCCTACATCTGAGAGGTAGAGTGCCAGCTGGATTAAACCTGCAGCCAGGTCTGCCAGAAAATATGTCTCACTCTTTGCAACCTGCTGCATGATGGTGACTGCTTCTTTGCAGGCTGAAATGGCCTCGTCTTGATGGCAAATATTCCAGAGGATAGAAGCCTGATTTTGGAGGCTGATTGCAAGGGATGGCAGATTTCCTGGTGCAAGCGAGACCAACTCGCAAAACAACTTGGTGGCTTTCTCAGAATTTGCAAGGGCTTCTTCCAGCTGCCCAAGAGTTGCCAATTGAAGGGACAGTGAAAGGAATGCCTTTGCTCCTAGGAATTGCCTTCTAAATGGGCCAACAATATCTCCCCACATGTGCAAGGCATTCAAATTGTATATTGATGTCGCTTCTCTGGCAGCCACAAGAGCTTCTTCACTTTTTCCAACCACAGCCAGGCAGTTTGAAAGTGTGGTGAGAGAGTACACAAGAGCAAATTTTTGGTTCTCAACATTTGCCATATCTTTTCGGCAAGCTAAAACTGCTTTTTCTGCATCTTTGACAGCTTTCCCTAGTTTTCCTGTGTGGCCCTGGACAGCCGCAAACTCCGTGAGGAGAATGTGCCATGTCCGTTCATAACTTTCTTTTTTGGTTTTAAGAATTGGAATTAGCCTGCGCAACATTTGTAGTGCTTCTTGATGTTTTGCTGTGCGTTGAAGAATATGTGTCTGGATCATACAGAAAGCCAGGAAATAGTCTTCCATCTGCTCCAAATCTGGATACACTGTTTTTGCTTTGTGCATCGCCTGGATTGCCTGGTCAATCTGACCCATCTCAAAAAAGACAGTAGTTCGGGACACATGCCAGTAACGGAGGGCATCCAGGTTACTATTATCCCTATCATCCATGTTCAATGTTGGCCTGAGGTATTTTAGTGCTTCATCAGATATTGCTAGTGCATCATTGTGCAACCCGGTCAAGCATAAACCAAAGAAATGGCGGGATAGGATAATGCTAAAGGTCTTCTTTTCACTGGTAGTTTCTGGGTATTTGGTGATTCCCTGGAAGTGGCCAACAATCTCTGCTATTAATTCTAGCAGGATTACCTGTTTGGGATGAGGGACAACTGGGAGAATATCATATGAGATATGGTAAAGTGACCATGTAAGTGTGGTAGAATCTGAGGATGGGTTCCGTGTCATGTAGGATATAACCTCTTGAAGGGTGGTAGCAGCTTGGTCAAAGTGCTCAATAAAGATCCCTTTGATCAAGGGAGAAAAGGTCCACCCCCAAGGATTAAAATAAAATGCTGCCCAGATGGCATCTTCAATGATGCTGCCCTCGCAGTCTATGTTCAGTGTGAAATTGCTAGGTGTTTTCAGCACCAGTATGGGTGATTGTGAGTTTGGTTCCAGAAAGATGCGCAGATTGTTCAATGAAGAGCCAGAATCTGGAGAATCACTCTCCTGCTGAAGATACACATATGCATAGAGCAGTCGGAGGAATTGCAAGGAAAAATCTTCAGAGTTGATCTGGGCAAGATCATGGAATAAAATCATGCAGTCTGCAAGCATGGTGAGAGAAAACTCCTCTACCTCTGCCAGCTTGCACATTTGGTCCAGGAATCCATCAATATCTGTTCTAGATAGAGGAATTCTAATTCTCAAAAACCTGAGAACAGTCTGGAAGCCCTCTTTCCAAGATGCATATGCCTCGAGTTGTCGATCAACAGATGAGAGAGCTGTAGCTAGGGTAAAGAAAGCCTGAACAGATCTGAATGCTTTCATTTCAGTTTCCACAGTCCAGGAAGCTAATCCTGAACTGGATTCAACCATTTGCCCTATCATTAGGCGGAACACTGCAACAGCTTCTTGAGCAGTGGAAAGGGCAACCTCCAGCTCATTAGCCTCAAGCAAGCTAGCCGAATGTGTGACCAATGTCATTGCGAGCAATAGCTGATAGTCTGTATCTGAGGAAATTTCATATAATCCACGATACAAGTCAACAGATTGTTGGCTGATTTCTGTGGCAAGGTCCCAATGCAGCTGAAATTGGTATTCATGTGCCAGATGGTGCAATGAATTAGCAAGCTGTGGCAAAACTTCTGTGTGTGATACACCAATTCGGCGCAAGATCTGGATTGTCATGAGATGCCAGGCTGTTGCTTCAGATTTCATCTCCATATGGCTCAGGTCACTGCCGAGATGAAAAATGGGGTAGATGGTTGTGAATGGTATTTCTGCAGGGCAGCCATTGATTGCCAGCAGGAGCCCAAGAATGTTGCATAGGATATGTTCTGGGGGATTAAATGTTGGCAGGTGCAAATAGGCTGCAGCACCCCAAAGAGGTGTGTCAAGAATCAAAGTATGATTCACAACCACCTGTTGAAGACGATCAATCAAGCGCAAAGCCTGTGTCGAAAGATATTGAAATTCAAGACTTTTGTGTGTTGCATCCTTTAATAAATGTAAGAATTGTTTTCGGACTGACAGGCAAACCACTTACAGATGCTATTATTTCAATTGTTTGATTCATTATATTCTGTCCGAATTGTGTCTCAAGGAGTACTTGGGCCATCATCCCTTCCAGACGTTGGAGTCTGACTTGGTTCTCAACATTGTTCAAAATTAATGTCTGTTCAACACGCAGAGTGGTATTCACAGCCTGATATGAGGTGTCCTCAATGCAAGCAGTGGTCATCTTGATGTGAGCAGCGGTCATCTCGATTCTGGCTGCAGAGAATGCCTGACATTCATGAGTACATGTATTCCAAGCGGGATGGACTGGTCTCACTGTAAATTTAGAGTAGCATTGATTTACATGTTCCTTCAGACGTTTAATCTCGGCCTCGACATCATCACGCTTTATCCAGACTTTAATTTGGACCCCGAGACCCCGCAGGCCTGGGCTGCGTTCCGCGGGAGAGATCTTTTGACAAGTTGAAAGAACGTGGAGCATATCACTGAAAATAAACTTCGATAAAATGCGATGGTATGGAAAGGAGATGATTTACGCTTTCAGATTTCCCAGGGCGCTTAACAGGGTGGATGCTTCAAATTCATCTTCATGCCCCCGAGAAAGATTCGCGAGGTCGGCAAGGGTGTGAAGGATCTCATTCGTGAGATTGCGGATACGCCGTCGATTTTCCGTGACCTGGTGCTAACTTCAGCCATGCTCTGAGCGGAGACAATGACCTCCCCCACCTTTTCTATCGACTCCTTGATGCTCTGGCCTAAGTCGATGAGGTCCTTGATGAAGGTCGCGAGCGTGATGATGGTCGTGGTCGCAGTTATTGGGTCCATGGTAGGAGAGCAGCTAATGCAGCGGACAAAGAAGCGGGTGGTGGAGGTAACAGAGAAACAGCTCCGGCGCCCAGATTGATATAAATCGGTTTTAAAAATAGTAACCACAGCTTTAATTTTGTTAGTCTAAAGAATATCAGAGCTCATGAGAACAGCAATATCGCTTCTTGGACATGTCAGGGACAGCTTTGCAACATCGCATGAGCAACAGCAGGACAGCATCGGCGGGAGGAAGAAAGTCGGCCGAAGACTGCACCTATTTGCATCCACGGCGCTTAGGCTCGAACTACGGCGCGCTCTGTACCAAAATAATCGAATCCGAGACGCGCATCGAAGAGGCTGCGTCTAGCATTTCGGCACCAGTAAGAGATGCAGATAAAACAGGACAGGATACAACGAGAACGACGTGAAAGGAGGTCGGAAGGCGCCCATCAAAAAAGAGGCAAAGAAGGGAAGATAAAACACACGGAAAAAGATAGAGCCCCGGGAATGGATGCACACGCCATCCATGATCCACCCAATCTCCAGCTTCACAGCTTATCAGTCTCCCAAGTTTCGCCGCTGTACTTGGAAAAAATAATTCGAACGGTCCAAATCCATGAAGAACTGAACGTCAAGACAACCGATAAAACTCGATAACTCTCGCGGCTTCTGGCCTGGAGGGAGAGACATGGAACAGCGTGGAAGTCGCTGGCAGGCCGCTCGGAACCGGACCGAGACAGCTAGGGCAGCATTAATTCCAAAGTTCGAAATGGCACTAGTTCGTAAGAGGAGTGTTGTATTTTCCGCGTATGTGGCGTAGTAGTTACGCTCAAGGATGAGGATGGGCGTTGCTTTTAGGAGAGTGGAAGGCATCGCCGACTCGGAGAAACACGCGCAAATAACCTCCCTCTTCCGCCTTGCACCCAAAAAATTCCTTGTGCCCTCTGCCTCGCGGTTCAATAAACCAATAACTCCGGTCCTAGTATCTTTTTTTTGCTGGAGACAACTCGCGGACTATGCCAGCGCCAGCGCGATCGGACGGGTCGGAGGAGGCTGGAGTCTTGCAGTCTTTCTGCTCAAAAACCGAGCAAACGCAGCGGGAGCAAGCGGGCATTTGACTCAGGCTTAGAGCGGCTCATCGCGCCGTCCTATATCTCTACGCCCACGGAAGATAGTCGACAGCTGGCTCGGACACCCGCTTGACTCGCTGCCAGGTCCCGAGACGCGTGTGGAGCTGGCTAGGGCCGCTAGGCCCTCGTATCCCTCACGGGCTCGTCATATCGGGACCCGGAGTCCATTCCAGGCGGTTCTCAGTCTACAAGTGGGCAAGACTCGGCTTGAAAATGTGCAGCACCCTCCTACATTTACTCTGCAGCTTCGTTCCCCATCTTTTGGCGCATGTCCCACCCCTGGTTCCCTCTACTATACCACGCAACATGCGACCTGAGACTAAAATATCCTCACCCGCACGCATATGCACTCGCAAAACTAAATTAATGAAGAAACACCGCGTAGAGTCGATAATTGATTTCTCCGGATTCGGAAGGCGCCCAGCCTCGTTTGCGGGCAGCGCGACGGGGAAATTGCAAGGAGGCCAATGGCACTGGGACGAGGATGCGATGCGGATGATGCGTGCCGGTTGCGCTAACCTGTCTCGACGCAAGCCTTTTATCCACACCGGCCTATTATTGCTATCTCCCTCCCCGCGTCTTCATTTCCTCGCTGCTTATCTTTGCGGCGGGCGAAGGAGTAGCGAGCCCGCGTTCTCTGAGTCGTTTCCGGGAAGTCTGCCTCGAGCCGGGGTGGGCCCGCCATCGCGGGCGCTCTGACACGCTTGTAGCCAATCACTTCAATAGGCTCGTGAAGGTATGTGTCCTCTCTCCTTACACACTCACCTACCACACAGATATTCTCGCTCGCCATCTCTCAGCACATCATCTCCTACTACAACGTGGAGTCGGGGCGACTGCACGCGCCTTCGTTCTTCCCCAGGCCCGCGAACCTCGATATCTCATGCTGCTTGACAAGGCCATTTTCGCTGCTTGCGGCCGGCGGTGCTGTGGATTCGAGTGCCATGTTTGCGAGGATAGGCCTGAGGAGATGCAGAAAAGCAAGGTTCGGAAGAAGGGAGGAGACCCCATGGTTTTATTGTGTGCCCGCGACGCGTTCTTGCTGCACCGAGCTTCGCGCTCACGCTTCACGGGCACACAAGGTATGCCGAGGTATGCCGTCGTCCATACGTGCAGCAGAAGCAGAGACAATTCGGCTTGTGTACCTCTTTCAAACGTAGTTTTAACAATAAAATAAAAACAGAGAATGGCAAATTTAAAGAGAGCGACTTGCAATCGAGTGCACAGCCACAGACCGTCTTCTCTTCGCGACCATCCACGCACCAAGTACTTAGAGTGTGACTACAGACATCCCCGGGCCACTCCAGTTGTACACCCCAGGCCTCGGGGTCACCGAGGACACACAACCCACGCCACCCCTGTCCTCAAGAGACGTACCTGATCTCCTTAATGCCGCTCGCTATCTGCACTTCGCGACAACGCATCGATTGTCGTTGTCCACCTGCTCCCGCCTAGATATGCCCATGTAGGCCAGCCCTACGTGTCTATGCACAGGATTTGCGCCAGCCCCCGCCAAACGACGTGCGTGAGCCCTCGCCCCACGACCTGCCACGCGCGTCATGCGCCGCCGAGGGAGGCCAGGGACAAGCCGCCTTCCGCCCGTGTCCCTGTCGCTACTTGCAACTTCAGCCCGGGCAACAAGTTCTGCGCCTCGACCCGCGCGTGCAGCATCTCCGCGACCGGGAGACGTGTTGGACGCGGGCGTGGCGCGTGACATTCCACGCGTGCTGCTCGACTACCCCCACCCATACGCGTACGCCGCCGCCGTAGTCTGCGGTGACCGCCCCCTACAGTCTACATACGCTGCTTGTACTCCCGCTCGACCCACTTTCGTCATTCAATCAAAGACCGCCAGAGCTACTAAGTAGCTACCTCTTCATCAACAGTTTCTACTTTACCCAGCATACCCACGTGCTTCATATCACTATCGCCCCGCTCCCCGAGAACACCTCCATTCTTCTTCGCAGAACTACAAAAGCACAAAAATCTCTGACGCACTCAGAGAGGACTCGCGGCTTGTCCTGATTCGCCTGCAAGATCCCGTTACTGCTCTGTATGATGTGCATCTCTGTACATCCTCCGCTTGCGCAATATCACCACGCCGCCCTATCCTCCGCGCGATCCAAGCTGCATTGCATTGAGGGTGCGTGCAACTGCAGGCGGTCAGCGGTCGCGCGAGTGCCTCCATGCGAGCTGTGGGAAGAATGAGGCGGAGAGTGGGCCGTGTTCAGGGCGACTTCAAGGATCTCCCCAGAAGTCGATAGCGGGTTACGGCCGATCAAAATACGCGGATGATGGGTGCCGCGCCCGACGAGAGAGGGTTGGGGTAGCGGGGGAGCCGCGGGTTTGCGAGGGTTGTCGTGGGTGCACGAGGTGTCGCCCCTCTTCAGCGCGTTAACGCCCCTCCCACCCGAAATGCTGCCCCCCTTCCGCCTCTCCCGCTCTCTGCTCGGATCCTATTCCTGTACCGGTCGCCTTCATTTATACCCAGGCCATCGTCGGTCGACTTGCAAATGGTGTACCTTGTGATTTCAAGCGATAGCATCCTCTAGTACTTACGTGATGTTTGGATGCCCCCACCCACTCTCGACTATATACGTGCTCGTCGTCCGCCCTGCGCCCTGCAAACATCGACAACCGGGTACGCATCTCCACGGGCGATGTACTGCGAGGGTGCGCAGATCACGCCCGACTCTTCCGCTCGCCGGGGCAAGCGGGTTTATGGTCGCGGCGAGCGCGTGTGTATTGGAGAGGCGTGCTGGAGTACTGCGGATGCACACTGAGCGGGCGAAGCTGATGGTGATTGGTTATCTCGTGGTGTATGTAGTCCTCGGCGCGCGCCGCATTATTTGCAAAAAAAAAGTATTGGCCCCGCGCACCCTTCATCCCAAGCAATGAGATGCGTGAGGAACGATGGCCGCCCAGCTCGTTGTAGCCGACGACGCGTGCGGGTGTGTAGTTGTGATGAATTGTTTATCTGCTACCCCCTCCCTCGCTTCCGCAGAAAGCTTGAAGCAGCGCGAGGGTGCGCGCCGCCGGTGCCAACCCCCGCGACATCTGGCACATCATTCTGCGAGTCGACCCCACTGCAGAACGTAGATTCGAGCGAGGATGCGCAGCAGGGTGGTTCCAACAAGCCAGCGATAACCCTGCGACTCGATGGATCTTGAATTCGCGGAGAATCGCGGCCTCGCAGGTGGCTTGGCCCCCAAATGGACCGCGCCCGAGTCGTCGAGCAGGTACGCGAGCTCGAAATACTGCGTGTTGGTGGGTCATACCACGCAGCCCGGTCTGATTCTAAGGTACATGTTAGCGCGAGCTTTATCAGTTCAATGTTTTCGCACCATTAAGACGAAGCACCCCTCCAGAAGTGCTCGGGCCGTCCTCTTCCACCTGCAACCCACTTGGGATTAGGATTCGACGCCGCTCGTTCAACGTCACAGTGCTATCCGGTAGCGGAAGCCGTCAAGTCCGAGGCTACACAGGAGGCTGCATACGAATTGGGTGAGTATATACGCAGGTGAGGAGAATGGAAACCAGCGCGACCCACCGAAGTACGTGCCTCCCCGCTTCCTCTCTCCCTCGCGTCTTGATTTAGCGGGACTCGATCGAAGACGGGACTTGAGGCGCAGGGACCGGCGACGCGACTGGAGACGCAACGAGCGAGACTCAGAGCAAACTGGTGATCGTAGAGCCCTGCCGATAACTGCGCTCCCTCCCCGCTCACGATCGTGACTCTTCCGTTGCTGCGTCTCACCAGCCAGCCCTCCACACGGTACCTCCGGACGCAGGTATTGATTGCGCTCTCCGCTGAGTCACAGCACGGAGTCCAAGGTAGTATTGGAAGTAAGATTGAGTCTGGACGTCCGCGTGAGCATGAATTGAGCGACTCGGAGGCAAGCAAGAATGAAGTAATAAAAGGCACGCACCGAAGGAAGAGTAAGACAACGTCGTTTTGATTCCGCATGGCGATGGCGCGGGAGTCGGCCACTTGAAAGGAAATAATTGGCATGCAGCTGGAAACGAAGAAAGGTACCGCGCGACTTGACGCAGCGTCGACGGGCACGCGGAACGAGGAAGCTCGTCCCCGCGTACTCGAGTCTTCCCGCTGCCTTCTCGGTCTTCCCTGCCCTTCTTTCCCCACCGCTCCTCAAGACCTCCGGCACTCCCGCGCCAACGATTGCCAGACCATCGAGTCGTGCGGACAGGTAGGGATGCAGGCGATGTGGGGCGCAACCTCTGGGGACACGATGAACTCAAGGGTTGACGGATCTGATCTAAAGTGAGTCTGGACGCAAAGTATGCACCAGCATTGCAAGCGACCCGCCCGAATAAACGAGTCAGAGGCGACGGAGCAGCTGTCCGGTGCGGTGCGGATCCTCTGGCTGCTCACGATCTTGTCAAGAGTCTGCGCGTCCTCGTGAGCTCGTCCTGACGGGACTCCGCTCCAGGAGCAGCCGTTCTGCGAGCACTGGCAGCGGATGAGCCTCAGGTGAGATGTCAAGCGCGTTCGATGGTTGATCGCGTGTGTTCGTGGCGAAGATCCTCTCCACATGAAGCTGCGTTTTCAAGGGTGCCGAGCTGTATGTCACAAGGCAAACGCGCAAGGAATCTGCCGCGACATGGAAAAAACACTAGAAAAACTTCATGAAGCACATATAGTTATGGATATAATTTAACATACCAAGATTGTCTGCTCAACGTCCGCCAGTAAAAAAAACTATATTGCTGTCTTTATCGGCGAATTAGGCGGTGGATTTCAATGTGCGTTGTCCATATTGCGGCTTGTACTTTTGTTGCGGCGAAGTTGAAAGGCGCTGAACGTGGTCTTCTGACGAATAGAGAGCTTTGAACTGCGACACCTGAAAGATTCAAGCACAGAGAGTGAAGCTTGTAAGGCTCCAACCATTTAGTTTTCGTTTGAAGATCTGGGCAAATCAAACGAAAACGGTATTTAAACTGTTTAAAACCGTTTAAAACCGTTTTAAATGGTATTTTTTGCAGGCCATCGAAACACGAATGAAGTAATTAATTAGTGGCCGCTGCCGCACTCCAGGGATGCACACTTGAAGAACCCGTTCGTTATCTACACCTTGGTAAGCATCGCCTCCATTATAATCTCCGCTTTCAATGATCGTCGCGCTTCATGGCAAATATGATGTAATTCTAAAAATAGATCCTCGACAGAGACCCTGCTCCCAGAAATGGCCAGGACGAGCCGAGCCATCGTTGAGACGATCGGGAAGCCATGTTGGTGTTCAAATTCCTATGAGGGAAAGAGTTGACCCGAGTCTCCACACCATCTCTCTGGTACTGACCAGCGACTTCCACCATGTCAACAGGCTCCACCAAGGCCCAACACCCATATGTGTTCATCTAAAAATTGTTCCAGCTCCCCCGGTACAGTTTCAAGTTCCACATTGGCAACATCATCCATACATACATTGTCTAGCAAGGACTTTAATGTGCCATTCCTGAAGCACAACATGTAACCCTTTAAATCGTTTTCAAACGGTTTATAAACCGTTTGGACCGGTCTTCAAACAAAACGAAAATAAAAACGGTTTAAAACCGTTTGAAACCGTTTTAAAACAGAAACGGTTGGAGCCTTAGAAGCTTGGATGTGCTTGGCAAATAGGCGAGATGCTCGGTGCACAGCCACTTGGAGGCTTCTTTAGCGTTCGTCGTGACGTCGCCACTCAGCTGCAATTCCGGTTTCGCGTAGCCCACCGCGTCTGGTAGCCTCTGGTAGCCAGCTCGAAGCACAACCACGAATATCTGCACCAAATCTTCTCTTCTCGTGTGCACCTACACCGACGAGTTCGCACCCGCCACCTGGTCCTTCCCCGTGCCGCTCTCCACCCTGCAGGTACGCACTGTACTCCCTTATCTACCCCCCATTCCGACACGCCTCGAATCGCACAGCCCGCCTATCCTCCCCAGTGCCCTCTCGATTCCCGCCGACCTCAATGCGTGCACCAAGTCCAGTTAAGCTCACATTGTCCGGCGCAGACTGGATCCATGCCGGCCTCAATTCGCGCCAAGTCGAGTTGGACTCGCTCCGTGTCCTGAGCACCGAGCACCCTGGCGCGGGATGCATGCAAATCGAGCACGGATTCCTCTGCGAGTCCTATCCATCTACGACTACGACTACGTCTCATCTGTTCCCTGCTTTGCAGCTGTTGGCCAGTGCGATTCCTGCCCACCGCCCACCGCGTTCATGTCTTCCTCCACCTCTGCCACATCAACCAGCTCCTCCTCGGCGCTGGTCCACTTCGACCAGATCCAGCAGCGCCTCCATGTGCTGCACATGCAGCTACCTCCGTGCATTCGCGGCTAGTGGTGCATTTGCAGCTCTTGGAGCGCTCAGCTATCAGGCCGTACCTCGCCCGCTCCTGCACCGGCAGGACTCTGCTCGCATGCATGGCGGCCACCGCACTGGGGACACGCTCCCGCGCTCGTCGCGTCCACACCCCTCCACGCGCGGAAATCCAAACGGCCTTGTTGAGAACCAAGATGGTGAGTATGGATCCCTGCGCTATGGCATAACCGAGGGCTGGCCTGAGTTACAGTTTGGGGGTCGTGTCTTGGCGGGGCGTTCAGCCGAGCGAGCGATGCATGCCACGCCGTGTGCCTAGCACCCCGGTACGGGATGTGCGCCGGGGTCCTCCGTACAGCGACGTGGCGGGGGTGGGCGACTCGGATGTGGGCACATGCAGTACGCACACGCGGGTCTCTGACTCCGAGTTGCGAGTACAGTGCAGCGGGGTGATCAATGTAGATTTACACAGACGTGCATGTAAAAGATCATTTCAGCCATTGTACCTATGACTCTGAGATCTCACGGCAAGAAGGATTTGTCTATCTCTTCGTACGTGGGCTGTAATGTGTGTGCATCTGTACACGTTGCTTGTACCGAAGGAACAAGAATTCGAGTTTTGATGTGATTGCACAGCCACGTCCTTCCTACCGCATTATCCTAGCCATTCTCCCATGCCTTAAGCTGTGGACGTTGCTCTTTGCTCTGAGGATCCGGACTGCATCCTATCTATTGACATGCAGGTCTAACATTCGGTCAATACCTTACATATATTTGCCCATTGGAGCCGATCTGTTGGTCGCTTCTGGAAAGGCAGACCTGAATAACTCAACTTTTCGGCCAAGGACAGGTATGTAAATAAAGAAAAGATTCCAATAAACCTGCATACAGACTTACACACAAAAAATGTAAAAAAGGGAGATATATAAAAGAAACACCTATTTCCGGCTCCATACGACCGCAAATAAAACCCCGAGGAGGATCCACCACAGAACATCCATGGGAGTGCTGTTTGGCTTTATCTTGACCTCAGCGAGGAGGTCCGCAAGGCGTCCCTTTCCAGAATTATCTGTCTTGGGAGTATGTTCTTCTGGCACTGGTGCCTGTGGTTCTAGTTTGCTGTCAGACTCTGCGGCACGGATAAAAATTTGAGCGACCTCACCCTGTGCTGTTGGTGTTAGATCCAAAGAAACGAGGACTGTTGCAGCTTCAGAGACTGTGCTGTCTGTGGTACCTGCAATCTCACTTTCTGCCAGGGTAAGGAAAACAGTATTCTCCAGAATCTCCTCTGGTTTGTAAGTCTCATCCTCTGGCTCCTGCACAACTTTCTCAAAAAGAAAATTGGGCTGGGGAGGCAAAAGTGCAATCTTTTTCCTAACCTCTTCACACTCGGCAGTTGCAGCTGATGCACTGTCATTATCTCCTACATCCGAGAGGTAGAGTGCCAGCTGGACCAAACCTGCAGCCAGGTCTGCCAGAAAATATGTCTCGCTCTCTGCAACCTGCCGCATGATGGTGACTGCTTCTTTGCTGAAATGGCCTCGTCTTGACGGCAAATATTCCAGAGGATAGAAGCCTGATTTTGGAGGCTGCTTGCAAGGGATGGCAGATTTCCTGGTGCAAGCAAGACCAACTCACGAAACAACTTATTGGCTTTCTCAGAGTTGGCAAGGGCTTCTTCTAGCTGCCCAAGAGTTGCCAATCGAAGTGACAGTGAAAGGAATGTTTTTGCTCCCAGGAATTGCTTTCTAAATGGGTAAAGAAAATCTCCCCACATGTCCGAAGCATTCAAATTGTATATTGATGTTGCTTCTGTTGCAACCATGAGAGCCTCAGTGTTCCTTCCAACTGCAGCCAGGCAGTTTGAAAGAGTGTTGAGAGAGTGCACAAGAGCAAACTTTTGGTCCTTGACATTTGTCATATCTTTTCGGCAAGCTGAGACAGCTTTTTCTGCATCTTTGACAGCTTTCCCTGGTTGTCCTGTGTGACCCCGGACAGCTGCAAACTCTGCGAGGAGAATGTGCTGGATCAGTTCATCACTTTCTCTTTTGGCTTTAAGAATTGGAATTCGCCTTCGCAACATTTGTAGTGCTTCTTGATGTTTCGCTGTGTGCTGAAGAATCTGTGTCTGGATCATACAGAAGGCTGGAAAATAGTATTCCATCTGCTCCAAATCTGGATACACTGTTTTTGCCTTGTGTGCCGCCTGGATTGCCTGGTCAATCCGACCCATATCAAAAAAGAGAACTGTTCGGAACACACGCCAGTAGCAGAGTTGGTCCAAGGCACTACTATCCCCATCATCTGTGTTCAATGTTGGCCTAAGGTATTTGAGTGCTTCATCAGATACTGCTAGTGCATCATCCAGCAGCCCGGCGAAACATAAACCCCAAAAATGGTCTGATAGAGAAATGCTAAAGCTCCTCTTTTCACTAGTAGTTTCTGAAGCTTTGGTAGATCTCCGGAGGTGGTCAACAATGTCTGCCATTCTGGCTAGCAGGATTACCTGCTTTGGATGAGGGACAACTGGGAGGATATGAAATGAGATGTGGCTAAGTGCCCAGTCAAGTGTGTCAGAATCTGAGGATGGGTTCTGTATCATGAAGGATATAACCTCTTGGAGAATGGTAGCAGCTTGGTCGAAGTGCCCAATGAAGATCCCTTGGATCAAGGGAGAAAAGGTCCACTCCCAAGGACTAGAATAAAATGCCCAGATGGCACCTTCAATGATGCTGCCCTCACAGTTGATGTTCAGTGTGAAATTGCTGGGTGTTTTCAGCACTGGTCTGGGTGATTGTGAGTTTGGTTCCAGAAAGATGCGCATATTCTTCAGCAAAGAGCCAGAATCCGGAGAATCACTCTCCTGTTGAAGATACACATATGCATAGAGCAGTCGGAGGAATTGCAAGGAAAAATCTTCAGAGTAAATCTGGGCAAGATCACGGAATAAAATCATGCAGTCTGAAAGCATGGTAAGAGAAAACTCCTCTGCCTCTGCCAGCTTGCACATTTGATCCAGAAATGAATCAATATCTTGTCTGAGCTGAGGATTTCTAGTTCCTGAAAACCTGAGAACAGTCTGGAAGCCCTCCTTCCATGATTCATATGCTTCAAGTTTCCGATCAACAGATGAGAGGGCTCTAGCAAAAGTGAACAAAGCTTCAAAAGATCTGACTGCTTTGCATTCAATTTCCTCAGTCCAGGAAGCTAACCCTAAACCTGATTCAATGATTTGCCCTACCATTGGGCGGCACATGGTAACAGCTTCTTGAGCAGTGGACAGGGCAATCTCAGGCTGGCCAGCCTCACGCAAGTTGTCTGAATATGTGATCAGTGTTGTCAGGAGCAATGGCTGATAGTCCACATCTATGGAAATCTCACACAATCCATGACACAAGTCAACAGATTGTTGGCTACTTTGTATGGCAAGGTCCCTATGCAGCTGAAATTGATATTCGCATGCAAGATTGTGTCGTGAAATAGCAAGCTGCAGCAAAATGTCTGTGTGTGATGCACCAGCCAATTGGCGCAAGATCTGGATTGTCATGAGATGCCAGGCTATTGCTTCAGATTTCATTTGCAGATGACCTAGATCATTGGCGAGGCCAAGAATGCTGCAAATTGTTGAAAATCCTATTTCTGCTGGGCAGCCATTGGTGGTGAGCAAGAGCCCAAGAATGTTGTATAGAATATGTTCTGGAGAATTATATGTTGGCAATCGAAGTGGAACATCCCAAAGAGGTGCATCAAGAATAAAAGTATGATTCACAGCCAATTGCTGAAGGCGATCAATCAAGCGCAAAGCTTGTGTCGAAAGATATTGAAACTCAAGAGTTTTGTGTGTTGCATCCTTCAATAAATGTATAAGAATTGTTTTTGGACTGAGAGACAAGCCACTTACAGATGCTATTATTTCAATTGTTTGATTCATTATATTCTGGCCAAATTGTGTCTCAAGGAGTACACGAGCCATCATCCCCTCGAGACGTTGGAGTCTGACTTGGTTCTCAACATTGTTTATAATTAATGTCTGTTCAACACGCAGAGTGGTATTCACAGCGCAAGCAGCAGTTATCTCGATTCTGGCTGCAGAGAAAGCCTGACATTCATGAGTACATGTATTCCAAGTGGGATGGACTGGTCTCACCGTGAATTTGGAGTAGCATTGGTTCACATGTTCCTTCAGACGTTTAATCTCGGCCTCGACATCATTGCGCTTCATCCAGACTTTAATTTGGACTCCGAAACCCCGGAGTCCAGGGCTGCACTGCGCAGGAGAGATCTTTTGACATACAGCAAGAACATGCAGCATATCTCTGAAAACAAGATTGGGTAAAATGCCATGGCCTGGGAAGGAAGACAAATTACGCTTTGAGATTGCCCAGGGCGCTTAACAGTGCAGGTGCTTCAAATTCATCTTCGTGTCCCCGAGAAAGACTGGCGAGGTCGGCGAGTGTTCGAAGGACATCATTTGTGAGATCGCGGATACGCCGTCGATTTTCCGTGACCTGTGCTAACTTTAGCCACGCTCTGAGTGAAAACAATGACCTCCCCTACCTTTTCTATTGATTCCTTGATGCTCTGGCCTAAGTCAATGAGGTCCTTGATGAAGGTCGCGAGCGTGATGATAGTCGTGGTCGCAGTTATTGGGTCCATGCTAGGAGAGCAGCTAATGCAGCGGACAAAGAAGCGGGTGGTGGAGGTAACAGAGAAACAGCTCTGGCGCCCAGACTGGTATAAATCTGTTTTAAAAATAGTAACCACAGCTTTAATTTTGACGGTCTAAAGAATATCAGAATGCATGAGGACAGCAGTATTGCTTCTTGGACATGTCAGGGACAGCTTTGCAACATCCCATGAGCACAACAGCAGGATAGCATCGACGGGAGGAACAAAGTAGGCCGAAGACCGCACACCATGCCATCTAAAATTGCATCCACGGCGCTTAGACTCGAATTGCCGCGCGCTCTGTACCAAAATAGTAGACTCCGAGACGCGTATTGAGGCTGCGTCTGGAATATCTGCAGCAGTAACAGCTACCGCGAGATGCAGATAAAGCAGCAGGATATAACGAGAACGACGTGAAAGGAGGTCGGGAAGCGCCCACCAAAAAAGAGGCAAAAAGGGAAGATAAAACACACAGAAAAAGATAGAGCCCCGGGAATGGGCGCTGCAGGACGCATAAAGCATCCACCCAATCCCCCAGCTTCACAGCGCATGGCGGCTTATCGCTCTCTTATCAATCCAGTCGCTGCACTTGGAAGGGAAAATCCAAACGCCCTGAGTTAATTAAGATCTCACTGAACGTCAAGACAACCGAAGACTTGAGCACTCTCGCGGCTTTTGGCGTGGAGGGAGAGACGTGGAAGAGCGTGGAAGTCGCCGCCGTGACCCGGACCGATCATACGGGTGTGGCAGGTACAGTGGCCTTTCCAAAGTTCACAGTGCCAGTTCGCAAGGGGGGATAATCGAACCATGATGTATTTGTTCCGTACGCGGACTAATGACTACACTCGAGGATGGCCGTTACTTTTAGGAGAGCGGAAGGTATCGTCGACTCGGAGAAACACGCACAAATAACCTCTCCGCACTTCGATTCTCGAAATTCCTTTTGTATTCCTTTGTGCCCTCTGCCTCACGCTCAACAAACTAAACAACCTCGGTCCTGGTATCTTTTTAGCTGGAGGCGACCCATGGATTATGCCAGCGCGACGGATAGGAGAGTCGAGCAAGGGGGGAGTCTTGCAGTTTTTCTACTTTCATAGAACCCAGCAAAACCCAGCGGGAGGCAGCCGGAGCTCGTACTATGCTTAGAGCGACTCTTACGCCCATCCAAAAGCTCCGCATCCACGAAAGATAGTCAAGGGCTTGGCTCGGGCACCCGCTTGACTCGCTGCTTGTGAGTACTGGTCCCGAGACGCGTGTGGAGCTAGCGAGGGCCGCTAGGCCCTCGTATCCCTCACGGGCCCGTCATATCGGGACCCGGAGTCCATTCCAGGCGGCTCTTAGTCTACAAGTGGACAAGACTCGGCTTGAAAATGTGCGGCACCCTCCTACATTCACTCTGCACATTCATTCCCCATCTTATACCACCTCCTGGCATCCCCACTTCCTTTTATCCCTGCCCCGAAATACCCTACCGCGCACACCAATATCCGCAGCCGCATGCATGTGCACTCGCAAGACCGAATCAATGAAGGAACACCCTGCAGTGTCGACAACCGACTTCCTCGGATTCAGAAGGCGCGCAGCTCCGTCTGTGGCCAGCGTCCAAGGACGAATGTACGATCTGAATGCCCCGCGTCGGCTGCGTCGACAACGCTTCCATCTACGGCCACCAACCCCTCGCGTGCAAGCGGAATCATCGTGTCGGAAGACGAAAATGCACCGAGCCCCATTCTTGCCGATATCTACCCCTCCCTCCTGCATCTTTGCATCTTCGCTGCGGACCTTTGCGTGCGGGCGAGTCCCTGTCGAAGAGGATGGAGTCCGCATGCTTCGAGCGTGTCCGGGAAGTATGCCTCGAGCCGGGTGGACGGTCCGCCGCCTCACCAAGAGCTAGTTTAAGACCGATGGGATTGTGAAGAAGGTATGTGCCCTCATTTCTTCTCCTTGTACACCTTACCTATTCACCTTAGCATCCAGATATCTCGCTCACCATCGCCGGCTTCTCGCCCTCTTCTCATACTACAAGATCTTCGATGTAGAATCGGGCCGGTTGCGCGCGCCCTCGTCCCTCCCTGAGTCTGCGAGCCTCGACATCCCATGCTGCTCGACAAGTTTCTACATACAAGGCAACTTTTGCTGATTGTGGCCGCCGTTTGTGGATTCGAGTGTCCATGCTTGCGAGGAGCGAGGGTGTAGACAATCAAGGTTCGGAAGAAGGGAGGAGACCCCATGGTTTTACTGTGCCCTCGGCATGTTTTACTGCACCGAGCTTCGCGCTCGCGCTTCACGGGCACACAAGGTATGCCGTCGTCTATACGTGCAGCAGAAGCAGAGACAATTCGGCTTGTGTACCTCCTTCAAACGTAGTTTTAACTTTCAAGTTCTCCCCGAAATAAAAACAGAGAATGGCAAATTTAAAGAGAGCGACTTAAGAGCGACTTGCAATCGAGTGCACAGCCACAGACCGTCTCCTCTTCGCGACCATATCCACACACCAAGTACTTAGAGTGTGACTATAGACATCCCCGGGCCGCTCCTGTTCTACACCCCCAGGCCTCGGGGTCGCCGGAGACACCCAACTCACGCCGCCGCTGTCCTCAAGGGACATACCTGATCTCCGGACGATCGTAATGCCGCTCACTATCTGCACTTCGCGTCGTCCCCGCTCCCGCCTAGATATGCTCATGTGGGAAAGTGCGACGTGTCGTAACAGGGACGCCGGATTCAAGTTTGAGCCAGCACCCGCCGCCAAGGGACGTGCGTGAGCCTTCGTCCCACGACCCGCCATGCGCATCATGCGCCGCCGAAGGAGGCCCCGGACGTGGACCCTCGTGTGGGTTGAGTGATGCAGGGATGCGGGGACAAGCCGCCTCCGCCCGTGTCCCTCTCGCTACTCGCAACTTCAGCCCCGGACAGCGAGTACTGCGCCTCGACCCACGCGTGCAGCATCTCCGCAACCGGGAGACGTGTTGGACGTGGGGGACGGCCACGCGTGCCGCTCGACTACCCCCGCCCACACGCGCACGCCGCCGTCGTAGTCTGCGGGGCCCGTCCCCTACAGTCTACATACGCTCCCTGCACTCGCGCTTGATTCACTTGAGTCGTTCAGTCAAGGACCGCCGCCTAAGAGCTACGGCCACCTTGAGTGTAAGTAATTACCTCTTCACCGGCACTGTTACAGTTTCTTCTCCAGCCAATCACACTACGAAGCCATCACATCACCATCGCCCCGCTCCCCGAAAACACCTCGATTCTTCGCAGAATTACAACGCACGCAAAAAATGTCGCTGCCGCACTCAGATATATATATATATATGTCATCCTGCTTCGCCTGCAAGACCCCGTTGCTCTGTAGGATGTGCATCTTTCTGTGTTGTGTACATCCTCCGCCTGCGCGATATCTACCAATACGCCGCCCTATCCTCCGTGCGGGCTTCCTGCGGGATCCGAGCTGCATTGCACGCATCGAGGGTGCGTGCAGCTGGAGCCGGTGATCAGCGGTCGCGCGAGTCCCTCCACGCGAGCTGTGGGAAGAATGAGGCGGAGCGTTAGCTGGATCCGTGCTCAGCACGACTTCAAGGATCTCCCAGATGTCGGTAGCGGGTTACAACCGATCGAAATACGCGGAAGATGGGTACCGCACCCGACGAGAGCGAGCTGGAAGTAGCGAAGGAGCCGCGGCTTTGCGAGCGTTGTCGTGCATGCGCGAGGTTCTTACCGCTCTTCAGCGCGTCCCTCCCGGTAGAAATGCTGCCCCTCTGGGCTGCCATTCACACGTCGAGCGGAAGCCGCATCTCTCTGCTCAGATCCTATTCCCGTTGCGCTTGACGGCACCCTTCCAGTCGTCGTCATGGTACACCCGGGCCATCGTCGGTCGACTCGCAAATGGTCTATACTGCGCACCTCGAGTGCTTGCGTGGTGGCTGGATGCCCCCACCCGTTCGCAACACCATGCTCGTCGTGCGCCCTGCGTGCTGTGAACATCGCCAACGTGGTACGCATCTCCGCGGGCAATGTGCTGCGAGGGTGCGGAGACCGCGCCCGACTCTTCCGCTCGCCGGGGCAAGCGGGTTTATGGTTGCGGCGAGCGCGTGTACTGGAGAGGCGTGCTGTGGCGTACCGGGGATGCACACTGAACGGGCGAAACCGATGGTGGTTTGGTCGTACGTAGTCCTCGGCGCGCCGGATTGTTTGAAAAGATAGCATTTGTTAAAAGTATTGGCCCTGCGCGCCTTCATTCATGAGATTCGAGCGGGGAACGATGGCGCCAAGGGCTCGGAACGAGTCGACGACGCGTGTGTGCGTGCAGTCGTGATGAATCGCCCGTCCGCCGCCCCTCCTTCGCTTCCGCAGAAACCTTGAAGCAGCGCGAGGGTGCGCACTGCCGGTGATCCGCGTTATATCTCGCACATTATCCTGCGGCTCGATCCCAGACGTAGATTCGTGCGGGGATGCGCGGCAGGCTGCTTCCCAACACGCCAGCAATACGCCTGCGACTCGATGCGCATTGACTTCGCAGAGGAGTAAGGCTTCGCAGGTGGTTTGGTCTCCAAATGGACCGCGCCGCCCGAACTCGAGTCGCCGAGCACTCGAGACATTGCGCGTTGGTGGGTCGTACCACGCAGCCCAGTCCCATTCTAAAGGACAAATTAGTGGAATTCCCTTTATCAGCCCAATGTTGTCGCACCCGTAACACGAAGCGCCCCATCCAGAAGCGCTCGCGCCCTCCTCCTCCACCTGCAACCCACTTGGGATTAGGATTCGACGCCGCTCGTTCACCGTCACGCTGCTATCGGGTAGCGGAAGCCAACGAGGCAGGCTGCATTCGAGTTAGTATACACAAGTAGAGAATAGAAATTAGCACAACCCACCAAAATATGCGCCTCCCCGCTTCCTCCCTCCCTCGCGTCTTGATTTAGCGCGAGATTCGATCGGCGACGCGGCTCGAGGCGCAGGGTCCGGCGACGCGACTGGAGACGCAACGAGCGAGACTCAGAGCAAAATGGTTCGCAAAGCCTTGTCCTCCCGCTCCACGATCGAAACTGCTCCGTTGCTGCGTTGAACGACTCGCACCAGCAAGCCCTCCATGCGTAGTACGCTCTCGGCGGGAGACGCAGCGCGCTAAGGTAGGATATATGTGAGCCCGAGTCTGTGGACGTCGGCGTGAGAATGAATTGAGCAACTCGAAGACAAGCAAGAATGAAGTAATAAAAGGCACGCACCGAAGGCAGAGTAAGACAACATCCTTTTGACTTCGATGGCGATGGCGCGGGAGTCGGCCGGCGGTTTGAAAGCAAAGAATGGGCGTGCAGCTGGAATGAAGAAAGACACGGGCGGTTCCACGACGCGTCGATGGGCACGCGTAACGGAGAAGTTCGCCTCCGCGTACTCGAGCCTTCCCGCTGCCTTCTCGGTCTTCCCTCCTTTCCCCACCGCTCCTCAAGACCCCCTCCGGCACTCTCTCGCGCCAACGATTCCCAGACCATCGAGTACTGCGGACCGTTAGAGATACAGGCGATGTGGTGCGCAACCTCCGGGGACGCAGAGGGTATGGACCACGCCGATGAATTGGAGGGCCGACGGATCTGATTTAAAGTGAGTATGGACGCAAATAACCAGAAATGCATGCGACTCACCCGAGTGAATGAGCAGAGGCGACGAAGTTGTACGGTGCCCGCAGCTCGCTGCGTTTCCTCTGCAGCTCATGTTCTTGTCCAGAGTCTACGTATGTCCTCGCGAGATCGTGTTGGTGCGACTTCGCTCCAGGAGCACCCGTTCTGCGAGCACTGGGAGCGGCAGGTGTGGTCTTCAGCGCATCCGATGTTTCGTCGTTGATCTATCGGGTGTGTTCGTGGGTGAGAATCCTCTCCTACGAAGCTGCGTTCTCAAGGCGCTGAGTTGTCAAATGGTAAACACGCAAGGAGTCCGTCGCGACCCGGAAAAACACTAGAAAAAATCATGAAGCATACAGTTATGAAGATAATTGAGAAGGACCTACCTAGATTGTCTGCTCAACGTCCACCAGTAAAAAAACTATATTGCTGTCTTTGTGTCGGCGAATTAGGCGCGGCGAGGGATTTCAATGTGCGTTGTCCATATTGCGGCTTGCACTTTTGTTGCGGCGGAGTTGCAAGGTGCTGAACGTGGACTTCCGACGAATAGAGAGCTTTGTGCGACGCGGTTGAAAGATTCAAGCACAGAGAGTGAAGCTTGGAGAGGTGCTTGAGATGTTCGGGGCACAGCCACTTGGAAGCTTCTTTTCCTCGTGACGTCGCCACTCAGCTGCAATTCCGGTTTCGCGTATGGCCACAACCCAGGCCACCGCGTCTGGTAGCCAGCTCGAAGCGTAACCGCGAATATCTGCACCTAATCTTCTCTTCTCGTGTGCACCTACACCGATGAGTTCACACCTACCACCTGGTCCTTCCCCGTGCCGCTCTCCACCTCGCAGGTACGCACTGTACTCCTTTATCTACCCCCCCATTCCGCGCCTCGACTCGCGCAGCCTGCCTATCCCTCCCGGTGCCCTCTCGATTCCTGCTGACCTCGGTGCGTGCGCCGAGTCCAGTCAAGCTTGCCTCGCATCCGGTGCAGACTGGATCCGTGCCAGCTTCGATTTGCGCTGAGTCGAGTCGGACTCGCGCCGCGTCCCGAGCACCGAGCACCCTGGCGTGGGATGCACGCGAATCGAGCATGGATTCCTCTCCCCGTGAGTCCTCTGTATCCATCTTACGATTACGACTACCTCTTATCTGTTGGCTCCTTTGCAGCTGTCGGCCAGCGCGATTCCTGCCCACCGCCCACCGTGTCTGCCTCCGCCTCCACCTCTGCGTCGACCAGCTCCTCCTCGCCGCTGGTCCGCCTTAACTGGATCCAGCAGCACCTCCATGTGCCGCACACGCAGCTACCTCCGCGCATTCGCGGCTAGTGGTGCGTTTGCGGCTCCCGGAGCGCTCAGCTATTGGGCCGTACCTCGCCCGCTCCTGCACCGGCAGGACTGCTCGCATGCACGGCGGCCACCGCACTAGGGACACACTCCTGCGCTCGTCGCGTCCACCCCTCCACGCGCGGAAATCCAAATGACCTTGCTGAGAACCAAGACGGTGAGTACGGATCCGTGCGCTACGGCATAACTGAGGGCTGACCTTTGCAGTTTGGGGGTCGTGTCTTGGCGGGGTGCTCAGCCGAGCGAACGATGCACTCCATGCGCAACTGCTGCGGACGCCGCGTGCCTAGCACCCCGGTGCGGGATGTGCGCCGGGGTCTTCTGTACAGCAATGTGGCGGTGAATGGAGGGGTAGGCGACTCGGATGTGGGCATGTACAGTACACACATGCGGGTCTCCAACTCCAAGTTTTGAGCAAGTTTTGAGTCCAGTGCGATGGGGTGATTAATGCGGATCTACACAGATGTGCATGTAAAAGATCATTTCAGCCATTCGTACCTATGACTCTGAGATCTCAAGGTGATGAGGATTTGTCTATCTCGTCGTACATGGTCCGTAGCTATATGTGTTGCTTGTACCAAAGGAAAGAGAATTCGAGTTTTGATGTGGTTACACACCCACGTCCTTCCTCTTTGCGGCCACCGCATTATTCTAGCCGTTCTCCCATGCCTTAATCTGTGGACGTTGCTCTTTGCTCTGAGGATCCGGACCGCATCCTATCCGACACACGGGTCTAACAATCAGTCAATAGCTTATATATATTTGCCCATTGGACTCAATCTGTTGGTCACTCCTGGAAAGATGGACCTGAATAACTCAACTTTTCGGCCAAGGACAGGCATGTAAATAAAGAAAAGATTACAATAAACCTGCATACAGACTTACACACATAAAAAAGAGATATATATAAAAGAAACAACCTATTTCCGGATCCACACGACTGCGAATAAAACCCCGAGGAGGATCCACCACAGAGCATCCATGGGAGTGCTGTTTGGTTTTATCTTGACCTCGGTGAGGAGGTGCGCAAGGCATCCCTTTGCAGAATTGACTGTCTCAGAAGTATGTTCTTCTGGCACTGGTGCCTGTGGTTCTAGTTTGCTGTCAGACTCTGGGGAGTGGATAAAAATTTGAGCAACCTCACCCTGTGCTGTCGGTGTTAAATCCAGAGAAGTGAGGACTGTTGCAGCTTCAGAGACTGTGCTGTCTGTGGTACCTGCAATCTCACTTTCTGCCAGGGTAAGGAAAACAGTATTCTCCAGAATCTCCTCTGGTTCGTAAGTCTTGTCCTCTGGCTCCTGCACAACTTCCTCAAAAAGGAAATCTGGCTGGGGAGGCAAAAGTGCAATTTTCTTCCGAAGCTCTTCACATTTGGCAGTTGCAGCAGATGCACCATCATTGTCTCCCACATCCGAGAGGTAGAGTGCCAGCTGGATTAAACCTGCAGCCAGGTCTGCCAGAAAATATGTCTCACTCTCTGCAACCTGTCACATGATGGTGACTGCTTCCTTGCAGGCTGAAATGGCCTTGTCTTGATTGCAAATATTCCAGAGGATAGAAGCCTGATTTTGGAGGCTGCTTGCAAGTGATGACAGATTTCCTGGTGCAAGCGAGACCCACTCGCGAAATAATTTGGTGGCTTTCTCGGAGTTTGAAAGGGCTTCTTCCAGCTGCCCAAGAATTGCCAATCGAAGTGACAGTGAAAATAATGTTTTTGCTCCCAGGCCTTGCTTTCTAAACGTTCTAAATGGGAAAGCAAAATCTCCCCACATGTCTGAGGCACTCACATTGTAAATTGATGTTGCTTCTGTTGCAACCATGAGAGCCTCAGTGTTCCTTCCAACTGCAGCCAGGCAGTTTGAAAGTGTGGTGAGAGAGTGCACAAGAGCAAACTTTTGGATCTTGACATTTGCCATATCTTTTCGGCAGGCTGAAACAGCTTTTTCTGCATCTTTGACAGCTTTCCCTGGTTGTCCTATGTGACCCTGGACTGTTGCAAGCTCTGCAAGGAGAATGTGCTGCACTAGATCTTCCCTTCCTTTTTCAGTTTTAAGAATTGGAACTAGCCTTCGCAACATTTGTAGTGCTTCTTGGTGTTTCACTGTGTGCTGAAGAATGTGTGTCTGGATCATACAGAAAGACAGAAAATAGTCTTCCATCTGCTCCAAATCTGGATACACTGTTTTTGCCTCATGTGCTGCCTGGATTGCCTGGTCAATCTGACCTATGTCAAAAAAGACAACAGTTCGGAACACATGCCAGTAACGGAGTTGGTCCAGCATACTACTATTCCCCTCATCGGTGTCCAATGTTGGCCTGAGGTATTTGAGTGCTTCATCTGATATTGCTAGTGCATCATCCAGCAGCCCAGCAAACCATAAACCCCCAAAATGGTGTGATAGAGTAATGCTAAAGCTCCTCTTTTCACTGGCAGTTTCTGAGAATTTGGTGATTCCTCGCAAGTGGCCAACAATGTCTGTTATTCTGGCTAGCAGGATTACCTGTTTCGGATGAGGGACAACTGGGAGGATATGTTGTGAGATGTGGTAAAGTACCCTATTAAGTGTGGCAGAATCTGAGGATGGGTTTTGTATCATGTGGGATATAACCTCTTGGAGGGTGGTAGTGGCTTGGTCAAAGTGCCTAATAAAGATCCCTTTGATCAAGGGAGAAAGGGCCCAGGTCCTTGGACTAAAATAAAATGCCCAGATGGTATCTTCAATAATGCCGCCCTCACAGTCTATGTTCAGTGTGAAATTGCTGGGTGTTTTCAGCACTGGCATGGGTGATTGCGAGTTTGGTTCCAGAAAGATGCGCAGATTCTTCAGCAAAGAGCCAGAATCTGGAGAATCACTCTCCTGCTGAAGATACACATATGCATAGAGCAGTTGGAGGAATTGTGAGGAAAATTCTTCAGAGTAGATCTGGGCAAGATCACAGAATAAAACCATGCAGTCTGCAAGCATGGTGAGAGAAAACTCCTCTGCCTCTGCCAGCTTGCACATTTGATCCAGAAACTTATCAATATCTGTTCCAGATGGAGGATGTCTGGTCCCTGAAAACCTGAGAACAGTCTGGAAGCCCTCTTTCCAGGATGTATATGCCTCAAGTTGTCGATCAACAGATGAGAGGGCTGTAGCGAGGCTGAATAAAGCTTGAAAGGATATGAGTGCTTTGTATTCATCTTCCTCTGTCCAGCAAGATGATCCTAGACTGGATTCAATGATTTGTCCCACTATTGGGTGGCACACCACAACAGCTTCTTGAGCAGTGGAAAGGGCAACCTCCAGTTGGCTAGCCTGAAGCAAGCTTGCTGAATGGGTGGTCAGAGCCATTGCAAGCAGTGGCCGATAGCCTGTATCTGAGGAAATTTCATATAATCCATGATACAAGTCAACAGATTGTTGACTGATTTCTGTGGCAAGGTCCCAACGCAGCTGAAATTGATATTCATGTGCCAGATGGTGCAGTGAATTAGCAAGCAGTGGCAAAACATCTGTGTGTGATACACCAATTCGGCGCAAGATCTGGATTGTCATGAGATGCCAGGCTGTTGCTTCAGAGTTCATTTCCATATGGCTCAGGTCACTGCTGAGATTAAGAATGGGGGAGATGGTTGTGAATGGTATTTCTGCAGGGCAGCCATTGATTGCCAGCAGGAGCCCAAGAATGTTGTATAGAATATGTTCTGGAGAATTATATGTTGGCAATCAAAGTGGAACATCCTGAAGAGGTGCATCAAGAATCAAAGTATGATTCACAACCAATTGCTGAAGGCGATCAATCAAGCACAAAGCCTGTGTCGAAAGATATTGAAACTCAAGAGTTTTGTGTGTTGCATCCTTCAATAAAATGTAAGAATTGTTTTCAAACTGAGAGGCAAGCCACTTACAGATGCTATTATTTCAATTGTTTGATTCATTATATTCTGCCCAAATTGTGTCTCAAGGAGTACACAAGCCATCATCCCCTCCAGAGGTTGGAGTCTGACTTGGTTCTCAACATTATTTGAAATCAATGTCTGTTCAACACGCAGAGTGGTATTCACAGCTTGATATGATGTGTCCTCAATGCGAGCAGTGGTCATCTCAATTCTGGCTGAGGAGAATGCCTGGCATTCATAAGAAAATAGATTCCAAGTGGGATGGACCAGTCTCACCGTGAATTTAGAATAGCATTGATTTACATGTTCCCTTAGATGTTTAATTTCGGCCTCAACATTATCACGTTTTATCTAGACTTTAATTTGACCCCCGAAACCCCGTAGGCCGGGGCTGCGTTCCGCGGGAGAGATCTTTTGACATAGGGAAAGAACATGGAGCATATCACTGAAAATAAAATTGGGTAAAATGTGATACCCTGGGAAGAAGAAGACTTGCGCCTTCAGATTGCCCAGGGCGCTTAACAGTGCAGGTGCTTCGAATTCATCTTCGTGCCCCCGAGAAAGATTCGCGAGGTCAGCGAGCGTGCGAAGGACACCATTCATGAGATCGCGGATACGCCGTCGATTTTCGGTGACCTGTGTTAACTTCAGCCACGCTCTGAGAGGAGACAAACCTCCTCTACCTTTTCTATTGATTCCTTGATGCTCTGGCCTAAGTCAATGAGGTCCTTGATGAAGGTCGCGAGCGTGATGATGGTCGTGGTCGCAGTTATTGGGTCCATGCTAGGAGAGCAGCTAATGCAGCGGACCAAAGAAGCGGGTGGTGGAGGTAACAGAGAAACGGCTCTGGCGCCCAGACTGGTATAAATCGGTTTTAAATATGGTAACCACAGCTTTAATTTTGACGGTCTAAAGTATTTCAGAGCTCATGACAACAGTATCGCTTCTTGGACATGTCAGGGACAGCCTTGCTATATCCCATGAGCAACAGCAGGGTAGTATCGACGGGAGGAAGAAAATCAGCCGAAGACCGCGACCTAAAATTGCATCCACGGCGCTTAGACTCGGAATGCCGCGCGCTCTGTACCAAAATAGTCTACTCCGAGACGCGCATCGAGGAGGCTGCGTCTGGCATATCCGCACCAGTAGCGCGAGATGTAGGGAAAGCAGGGCAGGATACAACGAGAACGACGTGAAAGGTCGGGAAGCGCCCCCGAAATGAAGCAAAGAAGAGAAGATAAAACACACAGAAAAAGACAAAGCCCCGGGAATGGATGCAAAAAACATTCACGGCGGACCACTCAAGGGCCAATCCCCAGCTTCATAGCGCCGCATCGCGGCTCATGAGTCTCCTAAGTGGAGCCGCTGCAAAAATCGGAACGCCTCAAATTAATGAAGACCTCACTGAACGTCAAGACAACTTAAGACTCGAGAACTCTCGCGGCTTCTGGCCTGGAGGGAGAGACGTGGAAGAGCGTGGAAGTCGCAGGCCGCGAACCGGACCGAGGTCGCAGCATTTCCAAAGTTCGAAATGGCGCTAGTTCGTAAGAGGAGTGTTGCGAATCGTGGTGTACTTGCTGCGTACGTACGTAGACTCGGAAGCTATACGTTCGACTCCCCGAGGGTGGCCGTTGCTCTTGCCGTTGCTTTTAGGAGAGCGGAAAGCATCGCCGACTCGGAGAAACACACGCAAATAACCTCCCTCTTCCGCCGCCACCTCACACCAAAAAATATTTGTGCCCTCTGCCTCGCGGCTCAACAAACTAACAACCGCGTCCCTGGTATGTTTTTAGCTGGAGGCGATCCATGGACTATGTCAGCGCCAGCGCGACGGGCCGGAGGAACTCGAGCAAAGCAGTCTTTCTGCTCTCAAAAACCCAGCAAAACGCTGGGAGGCAGCGGGAGCTCATACTCTGCCTAGAGCGACTCTTACGTCCATCCCAAAGCTCCACATCCGTAAAAGATACTCGACGGCCTGGCTCGGACACCCACTTGACTCGCTGCTTATGAGTGCTGGTCCCGAGACGCGTGTGGAGCTGGCGAGGGCCGCTAGACCCTCGTATCCTTCACGAGCTCGTCATATTGGGACCCGGAGTTCATTCCAGGCGGCTCTCAGTCTACAAGTGGACAAGACTCGGCTTGAAAATATGCGGCCTTGCGTTTATTTTCCACCTTCATTCCCCATCTTCTCCTGCATCCTGGCATCCCCACTTCCTTTCATCCCTGCCTCGCAATACGCTACCGTACACGGATATCATCGCCCGCACGCATGTCCAATCCGAAGACAAATTAATGAAGAACCGTCGTGTAGATTCGACAATTGGCTTCCCCCACATTCGGAAGGCGCGCAGCTCCGTCTGTGGCCAGCGTCCAAGGGCCGAAGGGACGAATGTACGATCTGGATGGCCCGCATTGGCTGCGTCGACAACGGTTCCATCTACGGCCACCCACCAGCCCCTCGCGTGCAAGCGAAATCATCGTGTCGGAAGACGAAAATGCTTCGTGCCCCATCCTGGCCGATATTTGTCCCTCCCTCCTGCATCTTTACTTCTTCGCTGCGGACCTTCGCGTGCGGGTGAATCCCTGTCGAAGGAGGGGGGAGCCCGCGTGCTTCAAGCGTGTCCGGGAAGTCTGCGTCGAGCCGGGACCGCGATCGCGAGCGCACCTCTTCACGACTGATGGGCTCACAAAGAGGTCCGTGTCATCATTTCGTCTCCTTGTGCAGCTTATACATACCACACCTAGATTCTCACCGACGTCGCGTACTCAGATGCATAAGATCTGCGACGTAGAATCGGGGCGGATGCGCGTGCCCTCGTCCCTCCCCGAGCTCGCGCACCATCGTCGTTCGACACATCTGCTCGAAAAGGGTACCTTCCGTTGCCTGCGGCCGTCGAGTCGAGATCGAGTGCGCGTGTTTGCGAGGAGAGGGAGATGCAGAAAAGCAAGGTTAGGAATAAGGGAGGAGTCCTATGGCTTTACTGTGCCCTCAATGCGTTCTTGCTGCACCGAGCTTTGCGCTCGCGCTTCACGGGCACGCAATGTATGCCGTCGTCCGTATGTCCGAACAAAGCAGCGGAAGCAGAGACAAATGGGCTTGTGTACATCTGTCAAACGTAGTTTTACTTACTGGTTCTCCCTGAAATAAAATAAAATAGAGAATGAAGAGAACGACTCAAGAGCGACTCAGACTTGTCCGACTGGGTGCATAGCCACAAACCGTATCCTCTTGTTTTCCACCCTCGCGAGCTCTCGCTAGCGCATCAAGTGCTCAGAGTGTGGAGTTCTTCCAACTGCTGGAGCGGCTTGACAGTTTCGACCTCGGTGTATGGCGTGCAATTCGCCGAACGACTACCCATATGCCCTTCATCTTTACAAGAACATCCCCGGGCCTCGGGGTCACCGGAGATGCCGCTGTCCTCAAGAGACGTACTTGATCTCCGTACGATCGTACTGCTGCTCACTATCTGCACCTCGCGACCACCGCGTCATCCTGCTCCCGCCTAGGCCCTAGATATGTCCATGTGAGCCAGCCCAACGTGTCTATGTATAGGATTTGCGCCAGCCCCGCCGCCAAAGGACGTGCGTGAGCCCTCGCCTCACGACCTGCCACGCGCATCCTGCGCCGCCGAGGGAGGCCTCGGATGCGGACCCTCGTTATGGGTTGTGTGATGCTGGGATACGGGGACAAGCGGCCTTCCGCCCGTGTCCCTGTCACTACTCGCAGCTTCAGCCTGGACAACGAGTACTGCGCCTCGACCCGCGCGTGCAGCATCTCCGCGACCGGGAGAGGAGTGGGAGACGTGTTGGATGCGGTGCGTGGTGTGCGACATTCCATTACCGCGTGCCGCTCGACTGCCCCCGCCCACACGCGCACGCCGCCGCCGTAGTCTGCGGGGCCCGCCCCCTACAGTCTGCATACGCTACTTGCACTCGCGCTCGACTCACTTGAGTCGTTCAATCAAGGACCGCCAGAGCTACTAAGTAGTTACCTCTTCACCAATAGTTTCTACTCCACCCAGCATACCCACTTGCATTATGAAGCCATCGTATCACCATCGTCCCGCTCCCCGAAAACACCTCGATTCTTCTTCGCAGAATTACAACGCACGCAAAAAATGTCGCTAGCGCACTCAGATATATATGTATATATTGTCCTGCTTCGTCTGCAAGACGCCGTTGCTGCTCTGTATGATGTGCATCTCTGTGCATCATCCGCCTGCGCGATATCCACCAATACGCCGCCCTATCCTCCGCGCGGGCTTCCTGCGGGATCCAAGCTGCATTGCGTTGAGGGTGCATGCGGCTGGAGCCGGTGATCAGCGGTGGCGCGAGCCCTTCCCCGCGAGCTGTGGGAGGAATGAGGCGGATAGTGGGCCGTGTTCAGGGCGACTTCAAGGATCTCCCCAGAATTCGATAGCGGCTTACAGCCGATCAAAATACGCGGAAGATGGGTGCCGCGACGAGAGAGGGTTGGAAGTAGCGGAGGAGCCGCGGGTTTGCGCGCGTCGTCGTGGAGCGCGAGGTTCTCGCCGCTCTTCAGGGCGTTACCGTCCCTCCCACCCGAAATGCTACCCCCCTCCCGCCTCTCCCGCTCGGGCCACATCTCTGCTCGGATCTTATTCCCGTTGCGCTTGACGGCGCCTTCCGGTCTTCGTGTACACCCGGGCCATCGGCTCATCGACCTTGCAAATGGTTTATACCGCGACTTCAAGCGATATCGCCCCCGAGTACTTGCGTGGTGGCTGGATGCCCCCACCCGTTCGCGACCCCGCGTTCGTCGTCCGCCCTGCACGCTGCGAACGCCGACAACCGGGTCCAGATTTTATCAAGTGATGTGCTGCGAGGGTGCGGAGACCACGCCCGACTCTTCCGCTCGCCGGGGCAAGCGGGTTTATGGTCGCGGCGAGCGCGTGTACTGGAGAGGCGTGCTGGAGTACTGGGGATGCTGGGGATGCACACCGAGCGGGCGATACTGATGGTGGTTGGTTATCTCGTGGCGTACGTAGTCCTCACCGCGCCGGATTATTTGAAAAAATAGCATTTGTTAAAAAAGTATTGCCCCGCGCACCCTTCATCCCAAGCAATAAGATGCGTGAGAGGAACGATGGCGCCAAGGGCTCGCAACGAGCCGACGACGGGTGCGGGCTTGCAGTCATGGTAAATAGCCTGTCCGCCACCCCTCCTTCGCTTCCGCAGAAAGCTTGAAGCAGCGCGAGGGTGCGCGCCGCCACCGATGACCTCATCATATCCCGCGCATCCCGCAACTCGACCCCACTGCGCAGGGAGTATTCGGGCGTGGATGCGCGCACGCAAGCTGCTTCCCAGCACGCCAGCGATAGGCCTGCGACTCGATGGGTTTTGAATTCGCGGAGGATCGCGCCCTCGCGAAGGATTGCGGCCTCGCAGGAGGTGGCCGAACCCGAGCTCGAGTCGCCCGCGAACTTAGATGCGCGTTGGTGGTTGTACCACGCAGCCCGGTCCGATTCTAAGGGAGAAAATTAGCGGAATTCACTTTATCACTCCAATGTTTTCGTACCATAAGACGAAGCGCCCCTCGAGAAGCACTCGTTATTCTCCTCCACCTGCAACCCACTTGAGATTAGGATTCGACAGCGTGTTCAAAGTCACGCTGCAATAGCAGCGGAGTCCGAGGCTACACGGGAGGAACTGCATTTGAGTCGAGTGAGTACACACGCAAGTGAGGAGAATGGAAACCAGCGCGACCCACCGAAGGATGAGCCTCCCCGCTTCCTCCCTCCCTCGCATCTTGATTTAGCGGGACTCGATCGAAGACGCGGCTCGAGGCGCAGGGTCCGGCGACGCGACTGGAGACGCAACGAGCAAGACTCAGAGCAAGCTGGTTCGCAGAGCCTTGCCCTCCCGCTCCACGATCGAAACTGCTCCGTTGCTGCGTCGAACGACTCGCACCAGCAAGCCCTCTATGCGTAGTGCGCTGTCGGCGGGAGACGCAGCGCGCTAAGGTAGGATATATGTAAGCCCGAGTCTGTGGACGTCGGCGTGAGAATGAATTGAGCAACTCGGAGGCAAGCAAGAATGAAGGAATGAAAAGCACCCACCGAAGGAAGGGTGAGGGGACATCCTTTGATTCCGGATGGCGATGGTGCGGGAGTCGGCCGGCGGCTTGAGAACAAAGAATCGGGGTGCAGCTGGAAAGGCCGCGCGGCTCGACGGTGGGCATGCGTAACGGGGAAGCTCGTCCCCGCGTAGTCGTATCTTCCTTCTGCCTTCTCGGTCTTCCCTGCCCTTCTTTCTCCACCGCTCCTCAAGACCCCCTCCAGCACTCTCTCGCGCCAACGATTCCCAGACCATCGAGTCATACAGATCGGTAGAAATGCAGGCGACCTGGTGTGCAATTTCCGGGGACAGGGTATGGACCACGCCGATGAATTGGAAGGCCGACGGATCTGATTTAAAGTGAGTATGGACGCAAAATATGTACCAGCAATGCAGGCGACTCACCCGAATAAATGAGCCAGAGGTGACGGGGCTGTACGACGCTCGCTGCGCTTCCTCTGCAGCTCATGTTCTCGTCAAGCTGCGCGTCCTTGTGAGCTCGTCCTGGCGGGACTCCGCTCCAGGAGATACCCGTTCTGCAAGCACTGGCAGCGGATGTGTGCAACGCGTCCGATGCTTGTGGTTGATAGATCTGGTGCGTTCATAGTGAGGACCTACGAAGCTGCGTTTTAAAGGGTGCCGAGCTGTATGTCATAAGGCAAACGCGCGAGAGCTCCCAGACAGCGATATGGAAAGATGCTAAAAAATGGCATGAATTATATGCAATCATGAAGGGTAATTGACAAGAACTCACGTAGACTGTCTGCTAATCAGCAGGCTGCAAGGCTGCTGTCTTTGTGTCGATGAAATTAGGCGCAGTGAAGACCGTGAAGTTGCGGTGAAGGATTTCAGGCAAGTCCTGGCATATGCGTTGTCCACATTGGGAGCTTGCACTTTTGTTGCGGCGAAGTGGTGAAAATGACGACCTTGTGGTCTTCCGACGAGTAGAGACCTGTGGAGTCGGATGGACTGCGACGCGGTTGAAAGATTCGAACACAGAGCGTGAAGTTTGGAGATGCTTGGCAAGAACGTTATCATTAACCCGATGTGCATAGCCACAAAATATTTCTCTCCCGCTGCCATTCTCTGTCGACTCGGAGGGAAGAAGCTTCCATGTCAATGTAACTCGACCAAAACATACTGTTGGGGCTCAGCTGCAATTTCGACCCCATCGATATGTGTGAAGGTGTACCGTTTAATCACATCCATTTCGCGTACGGGAACGACCCGAGCCTGTCATGTCCAGCAATTAGGCAAGGTCAGCGCAACCAACCAGCACTTCAAAATATCCGCATTTGCACCAAATCCGCTGCGTGCGCCTCTCCTCGAAATCACCGCACCCTTCTTTGCGTTCACCCTCTCTGGTTGTGTCACAATGGACACCTGCCCGCACCACGAGCGAAATCGGGAGTACGGGCTCATGATCTGGGAGCGTGCCTATGCTCGTCGTCGATTCGCGAGCGTCCTCGCCCCCTTCGACGTATGCCCACCGCTCTGCTTATCCCCCTCGCTGTTTCCAAGTCGCTAGCCCTCGATGGAAAATGGGATATAATCACAGAGTGCTGTCCGTCTACCATCCACGCGCTCTTCTTTCGTCCGCACGGCCCATCCTGCGTAGAGAGCGGGATACGGATCCCGGGACGAGATGTGCTGCGAGGTTGCAGCGACGCCCTAGGGCCTTCTTGACCGCCGGGCCAAGCGGGTTCGTGATCGCGGCGGGCGCCATGCACGGGGGAAAAGGTGCACCGCATTGTGGATGCGCACTACGCTCTAAGCAGTAGTGATGCAATCGGTAGCGGAGAAGGCGAATGAGGCAGCAGTCGAACTCAGAGTTCGCACTTGGATGCGCAGCGAGCTGTGCGTCGCATCTCCGTGCCCTGTGAGAAGTAGAGGTGCAGGGAATCCCGGTGCAGTCTGCAGAGCTGAGGATGGTAAGCTCGCTGATGTGCGTCCGACATCACATTCCATACCCGGATGGCGCACGCTTTGCAGGTTGCACTTGAATCTCACCTATTGTGAGTTACTCGCACCCGTACTCGGGCTATGCATAGAAAGGGAGAAGGAGTAATCGATGATTATTTCCAGGTATCCAGCTAGATCCTAGGGCGACGAGGGTTTACCTATTCCGTGGCGTACGTGGTTTGTAAAATACGTGATGTATGGGTTGCTTATACCCAGCGTAACCCAGGAAATTTAAATCCAAACTTTCCATTCGAGATTTGATCTAACGGCACAGTCTGCCCCTCTTTTACCATGGTATTCTCGTTCTTCCAGGCACACCCTCCTTCTCCGCGCTTACCACCCTTTCTCAAGATGTAATTTGATTATCTGTTCGGACCGTGTCCTGCTAATCGACGCATGATGTTGTGAATGATTTCTACTTACTTTGTCTATCCTGAGCTCATACCGACATTCGATACCCTCGCTGGAAACATGGCCCCCCCCCGAACAAGTTGAAAAACTCACATCTCTCAAATTCTCGGTCAAGGATAGGTAAACGAAGAAAAACATTCCAATAATACAATAATAAAGCAGCATACCGACTTGTACATAAAAAAACAGGCGACCTATTTCCGGCTCCACACAAGAGCGAAGAGAATCCCGAGGAGTATACACCACGGATTGATCTTTACTTCCAGCCTGAGAGGGGTTATGAGGAAGTCCGTGATGGAGCTCTTTCTCGGATTCGCTGGTGAGGTATCCTTCTTGTTCGGGTATACGACCAGGGACGGCGACATGGACACCGGAACTTTTGGGGGTGCCTCGCTGTCTGCTCAACTATCAGATTCTGTGTTGCAGAAGAATATTCTGCTCTGGGCAGACTCACCCTGGGTGTCTTGAGAAATGCGGACCATTGCAGTTTCAGAGACCACTGCTGCCACTGGACTGTCTGTGGTAACCCCACTTGCAATTTCTGTGAGAGCAAGAAAAACAGGGTTCTCCAAAATCTCCTCCAGTTCGTAGGTCTCATCCTCTGGCTCCGGCACAACTTTCTCAAACAGAAAATCCGGTTGGGGAGGCAAAAGTGCAATCTTCTTCTGAACCTCTTCACACTCTACTGTTACAGCTGATGCACCATCATGGTCTCCTACATCCGAGAGGTAGAGTGCCAGCTGGATTAAACCAGCAGCCAGGTCTGCCAGAAAATATGTCTCGCTCTCTGCAACCTGCCGCATGATGGTGACTGCTTCTTTGCAGGCTGAAATGGCCTCGTCTTGACGGCAAATATTCCAGAGGATGGAAGCCTGATTTTGGAGGCTGCATGCAAGGGATGGCAGATTTCTTGGTGCAAGCAAGACCAACTCACGAAACAACTCGTTGGCTTTCTCAGAGTTAACAAGGGCTTCTAGCTGCTCAAGATTTGCCAATTGAAGTGACAGCGAAAGGAATGTTTTTGCTCCCAGGAATTGCTTTCTAAATGGGTAAACAATATTTCCCCACATGTGCAAGGCATTCAGATTGTATATTGATGTTGCTTCTCTGGCAATCCCAAGAGCCTTTTCATTCTTTCCAACTGCAGCCAGGCAGTTTGAAAGAGTGGTGAGAGAGTGTATGAGAGCAAACTTTTGGCCCTCGACATCTGTCATATCTTTTTGGCAAGCTGAAACAGCTTTTTCTGCATCTTTGACAGCTTTCCCTAGTTGTCCTGTGTGACCCCGGACAGCTGCGAACTCTGCGAGGAGAATGTGCCACAACCGTTCATGACTTTTTTTTGCGGCTTTAAGAATTGGAATTAGCCTTTGCAACATTTGTAGTGCTTCTTGATGTCTCACAGTGTGCTGAAGAATCTGTGTCTGGATCATACAGAAGGCTGGAAAATAGTCTTCCATCTGTTCCAAATCTGGATACATTGTTTTTGCCTCATGTGCTGCCTGGATTGCCTGGTCAATCTGACCCATGTCAAAAAAGACAACAGTTCGAAACACATGCCAGTAACAGAGTTGGTCCAGCATACTACTATTCCCCTCATCTGTGTTCAATGTTGGCCTAAGGCATTTGAGTGCTTCATCTGATATTGCTAGTGCATCATTGAGCAATCCAGCGAACCATAAACCCCCAAAATGGTGTGATAAAATAATGCTAAAGCTCCTTTTTTCACTGGCAGTTTCTGGGAATTTGGTGATTTCCTGGAAGTGTCCAACATTCTTTGCTATTAATTCTAGCAGGATTACCTGTTTGGGATGGGGGACAACTGGGAGGATATCAAATGAGATGTGGTTAAGTGCCCAGTCAAGTGTGGTAGAATCTGAGGATGGGTTCTGCATCATGGAGGATATAATCTCTTGGAGGGTGGCAGCAGCTTGATCAAAGTGCCCAATAAATATCCCTTTGATCAAGGGAGAAAAGGTCCACTCCCAAGGACCGAAATAAAATGCCGCCCAGATGGCATCTTCAATGATGCTGCCCTCCTGGTCTATCTGAAGCACAAAATTACTAGGTGTTTTCAGCACCGGCATGGGGGATTGTGAGTTTGGTTCCAGAAAGATGCACAGATTCTTCAGCAAAGAGCCAGAATCTGGAGAATCACTCTCCTGCTGAAGATAGACATATGCATAGAGCAGTCCGAGGAATTGTGAAGAAAATTCTTCAGAGTAGACCTGGGCAAGATCACGGAATAAAATCATGCAGTCTGCAAGCATGGTGAGAGAAAACTCCTCTACCTCTGCCAGCTTGCACATTTGGTCCAGAAATCCATCAATATCTGTTCTGGATGGAGGAGTTCTAATTTTTGAAAAGCTGAGAATTGTTTGGAAACCCTCTTTCCAAGATGCATATGCCTCAAGTTGTCGATCAACAGATGAGAGGGCTGTAGCAAGGGTGAATAAAGCCTGAAAGGATACCAGTGCTCTGAATTCTTCTTCCTCTGTCCAGCAAGATGATCCTAAAGTGGATTCAATGATTTGCCCCACTATTGGGTGGCACACCGCAACAGCTTCTTGAGCAGTGGAAAGGGCAACATCCAGTTGACTAGCCTGAAGCAAGCACACCGAATGTGTGGCCAATGTATTTGCGAGCAGTGGCTGATAGTCTGTATCTGAGGAGATTTCATATAATCCACGATACAAGTCAACAGATTGTTGGCTGATGTCTGTGGCAAGGTCCGAACACAGCTGAAATTGATATTCACGTGCCAGATGATGCAGTGAATTAGCAAGCTCTGCCAAAACTTCTGTGTGTGATACACCAATTCGGCACAAGATCTGGATTGTCATGAGATGCCAGGCTGTTGCTTCAGATTTCATTTCCATATGACTCAGGTCACTGCCAAGATAAAGAATGGGGGAGATGGTTGTGAACGGTATTTCTGCAGGGAAGCCATTGATTGCCAGCAGGAGCCCAAGAATGTTGCATAGGATATGTTCTGGGGGATTAAATGTTGGCAGGTGCAAATAGGCTGCAGCACCCCAAAGAGGTGTGTCAAGAATCAAAGTATGATTCACAACCACTTGTTGAAGACGATCAATCAAGCGCAAAGCCTGTGTTGAAAGATATTGAAATTCAAGAGTTTTGTGTGTTGCATCCTTCAATAAATGCATAAGAATTCTTTTCAAGCTGAGAGGCAGAACACCACTTACAGATGCTATTATATCAATTGTTTGATTCATTATATTCTGGCCGAATTGTGTCTCAAGGAGTACACGAGCCATCATCCCCTCGAGACGTTGGAGTCTGACTTGGTTCTCAACATTATTTGAAATTAATGTCTGCTCGACACGCAGAGTGGTATTCACAGCTTGATATGATGTGTCTTCAATGCGAGCAGTTGTCATCTCGATTCTGGTTGAGGAGAGTGCCTAATATTGGTAAGCACATATATTCAGGGATCAGATGCATCAGGAATGCTCACCGTGAATTTGGAGTAGCATTGGTTTACATGTTCCTTGAGACGTTTAATCTTGGCCTCGACATCATCGCGCTTTATCCAGACTTTAATTTGGACCCCGAAACCCCGGAGTCCAGGGCTGCGCTGCGTGGGAGAGATCTTTTGACATACAGAAAGAACATGCAGCATATCTCTGAATGAGATTAAATATAATGTGATGGTCTGGGAAGAAGAAAATTTACGCCTTCAGATTGCCCAGGGCGCTTAACAGGGCAGGTGCTTCAAATTCATCTTCGTGCCCCCGAGAAAGATTCGCGAGGTCAGCGAGCGTTCGAAGGACATCATTCGTGAGATCACGGATACGCCGTCGATTTTCGGTGACCTGTGCTAACTTCAACCATGCTCTGAGCGGAGACAATGACCTCCCCTACCTTTTCTATTGATTCCTTGATGCTCTGGCCTAAGTCAATGAGGTCCTTGATGAAGGTCACGAGCGTGATGATAGTCGTGGTGGCAGTTATGGGGTCCACCATGCTTAGAGGCGGGGGAGAGAGAAAGGGGTGGTGGAGGTAAGTGAGAAACAGCTCTGGCGCCCAGACTGGTATAAATCGGTTTTAAAAATAGTCACTGCATTCAGGCGGCTGATAGCCGAGGCCCTGTGGAGCTGATGCGAGCCGATGCGAGCTGTGGCTATCTATAGTTTAGGTTTGGCTATTTATGATAGCCATGGTCATCTAGACGCAACCGTCTAGCTGATGCGAGCTGATGGCTACCTCGCGTAGCCATAGCGTGGGTAGCCGGGCGCTTAAAGCTCGGCAGACTGTCGCCGCACTCCTCGCCAGACCTCGCCAGACCCTGACGGCTTCCCAGGGCTGTGGAGGTTGATGGAGGTGTGATTAAGCCGGTTAGCCGCATGTCCACGGCTATATCTGCCGAGGCCGCACTGTGGCTACTGGGCTGTTGAATGCAGTGAGTAACCACAGCTTTAATTTTGACAGTCGAAAGAATATCAGAGCTCAGGACAGCAGTATCGCTTCTTGGACATATCAGGGACAGCTTTACAACATCCCATGTACACAACAGCAGGATAGCATCGACGAGAGGAAGAAAGTCGGCCGAAGACAGCACATCATGCGACCTAAAATTGCATCCGCGGCGCTTAGACTCGGAATGCCGCGTGCTCTGTACCAAAATGGTAAACTTCCAGACGCGCATCGAGGAGGCTTCGTCTGGCATGTCCGCACCAGTAATAGCTAGCGCGAGAGGCAGGAAAAGCAGGGCAGGATACAACGAGTGAAAGAACGTCGGGAAGCGCCTCCCAAAATGAAGCAAAGAAGGGAAGATAAAACAGACAAAAAAGATAGAGCCCAGGAATTGGACGCAAAAGCCATCCACCCATTCCCCAGCTTCACAGCGCATCGTGGCTCATCGCTCTCCTAAGTCCAGCCGCTGCACTTGGAAAGAAAACTCAAAGACCCCGAATTAATTAAGACCACCCTGAATATTAGAAGAGCTGAAGCCTCAAGAACTCTCGCGGCTTTTGGCCTGGAGGGAGAGACGTAGAACAGCGTGGAAGTCGCCGCCGCGAACCAGACCGATCATACGGGTGTTGCAGGTACAGTGGCCTTTCCAAAGTTCGAAGTAGTTCCAGTTCGCAAGGGGGGATAGTCGAACCGCGGCGTATTTGCTGCGTACGTGGACTAGTAGTTACGCTCCTCGGAGGATGGGCATTAGGCGTTGCTTTTAGGAGAGCGGAAGGTATTGCCGACTCGGAGAAATATGCGCAAATAACCTCTTCTGTTTCCAAGTTCGCCACAAAATTCCTTTGTGCCCTCTGCCTCGTGGCTCAACCAACCAATAACCCCGGTTCTAGTATATCTTAGCTGGAGGCAACCCACGTACTGTGCTAGCGCCAGCGCGATCAGACGGGTCGGAGGAACTCGAGCAAGACTGCAAACTAGCAGTTTTCTGCTCTCAAATACCCAGCGAAATGTCGGGAAGCAGCCGGAGCTCATACTATACTTAGAGCGACTCCTATGCCCATCCAAAAGGTCCGAAGCCACGGAAGATAGTCGACAGCCTGGCTCGGACACTGGCTTGACTCGCTGCCCGTGAGTGCTCGTCCCGAGACGCGTGTGGAGCTAGCGAGGGCCGCTAAGTCCTCGTATGAGTCGTATCCTTCACAGTCGTCATATTGGGACCCGGAGACCATTCCAGGTGGTTTTCAGTCTACAGTGGGCAAGACTCGGCTTGAAAATGTGCGGCACCCTCCTACATTCACTCTGCACTGTCATTCCCATCTTCTGGCGCCCGTATCCCATCCCTGCTTCCCTCTATCATAACACGCAACACGCTACCTTGGACCAGAATATCCTCACCCGCACGCATGTGCACTCGCAAGATTAAATTAATCAAGGAACACCGCGTAGAGTCGACAACCGACTTCCCCCGCATTCGGGAAGGCGCGCAGCTTCGTTTGCGGGCAGCGGGACGGGGAAATTGCAAGCAGGCCGATGATGATCTGGATGGCGCGTGCCCGCTGCGTGTAGCCTGTGTCGACGCAAAGCTTCTATCTATCTACGTACACTGACCCACTCGTAAATCGGATTTATCGTCTCGGAACCCGAAAATGCGCCGTGCGCCCTTCTCCCTCGCTGCATCTTTTTACCTTCGCAGGGGGCGAGTCCTTGGGGCGAGTTCCTGAAGTTTGTATTCTTCAAGTCGTGTCCGAGAAATCTATGTCGAGCCGGGTGGACCGCTATCGCAAACACACGTCTTCAAGTCCGATGGACTCACAATAAGGTTTGGCCTCGTTTCGTCTCCTTGTGGAGCTTACACATACCACACCTAGATTCTCATCGGCATCGCGTACTCAGATGCATAAAATCTGCGACGTAGAATCGGGGCGGATGCGCGCGCCCTCGTCCCTCCCCGAGCTCGCGCACTGTCGTCGTTTGACACCTCTGCTCGAAAAGGGTACCTTCCGTTGCCTGCGGCTGTCGAGTCGAGGTCGAGTGCGTGTGTTTGCGAGGAGAGGGAGATGTAGAAATCCAATGTTGGGAAGGAGGGAGGTCTCATTATCCGTCCCCCGAGGCGTTCTTGCTGCACTCGTGCCTTACGAGCACACAACGTATGCCAAGGTACGCTGTTGTCCATATGTCCGAACAAAGCAGCAGAAAAAACACAAGTAAAGATAAGTGGGCCTTATGTACCTTTGCCAAAATCTAGTTTGCATGGCTCCCCGAAGTAAAATGAAAAACACAGAATGGCGGAAGATGGGTGCCGCGCCCGACAAGAGAGGGTTGGAAGCAGTGGGGAGCCGCGGGTTTGCGAGCGTTATCGTGGATGCGCGAGGTTCTTCAGCGCGTCCCTTCCGGGAGAAATGCTGCCTCTCGGGGCTGCCATTCACACGTCGAGCGGAAGCCGCATCTCTCTGCTCATTCAGATGATATTCCCGTTTCGCTTGGCGGCGCCCTTCCAGTCGTCGTGGTACACCCGGGCCATCGGCTCATCGACTTTCAAATCGTCTATACTGCGACTTCGAGCGATATCGCCCTCGAGTGCTTGCGTGGTGGCTGGATGCCCCCACCCGTTCGCGACACCACGTTCATTGTCTGCCTTGCGCGCTGCGAACATCGACAACCGGGTACGCATCCCCACGCGCGATGTACTGCGGGATTACGGAGACCGCGCCCGATTCTTCCGCTCGCCGGGGCAAGCGGGTTTATGGTCGCGGCGAGCGCGTTTACCGGAGAGGCGTGCTGTGGCGCACTGGGGATGCACACTGAGCGGGCGAACCGAAGGTGGCTGGTTATCTCGTGGCGTACGTAGTCCTCGGCACGCGTTGGATTATTTGCAAAAAAAATATCATTTTTACAAGTCTTCGCCCCATGCACCCTTCATGCCACAATAAGATGCGAGAACTGGAACGATGGCGCCCAAGGCCTGGCGACGAGCCGACGACGCGTGCGGGCGGGCACTCGTGGTAAATCGCCCGTCCGTCGCCCCTCCTTCGCTTCCGCAGAAAGCTTGAAGCAGCGTGAGGGTGTGCGCCGCCGATGACCACCGTGATATCTCGCACCTCCACTGCGCGCAGGGGGGCATTCGGGCGGCGATGCACATTCACAGGCTGCTTCCCAACACGTCTCCATCTGCCTTGAATTCGCGGAGGATAGCGCCCTCGTGAAGGATTGCGGCCTCCAAGGGGATCCAAAGATTAGAGAAAATGATATCACGTCGAATTTTATTTTTTCAGAGGGTCGGAGGACCCCCCCACACACGTAAGCAAACACGTGCCATCAAATTACCTTTTCGGGAGACCGCCTTGCCTCAAAATTTCGCAGCTCGCTGTGCCGTGCATGCTAGCATGTACAGGGAGCTTTGAAATCATTCAGGGAGTATGTGTATGGATTGTTAAGGCATCCAGGTTAGGATAGACATTTCCTCTGGAAGAAACTGGAGATAACCGGAGACATCAGCTATTAATAGTTCGATGGTGTACCTGTACGACCGTAGAGCACTCTGGGGACCATGACCTACAGAAATCAATAGTACCATGTTCCTGAGTTCTTTGAAGGGTTAAATACTCAATACTGCAGGGAAAAAAAATTGTGCCCATGTTTTGTCTCCGCTGATCTGCATGAATATGTCTGCATTGGACCCAGTGAGCTTCTTCTAGCCATATCGAGCATAGTTTTGGTGACTATGAGTGTTCTTGTTGTCACAGACCACTCGGCACCCAGCCTGGCCCTCTAGAATGAAAAAAAAAAAGTTGCATGTAATTATTTTTTTTCAGAGGGTTGGCAGACCCCCCCCCCCCCCCCCCCCCAACCCCGTGTCAGCTATCCTTATCGTTGGACCCCCTTGGCGGCCTCGCAGGAGGTGGCCGAACCGAGTTCGATTCGCCAAGTAGACACACAAACTCGAGATACTGCGTGTTGGTGGGTCGCACCACAAAGCCCAGTGATTCTGAGGAACAAGCAGAGGTTAGCACAAGTCACTTTATCGCTCCAATATTGTCGCGGTGTAATCCTACTGATTACATACATACACAGCCACCTTTTACTTTACCCTTTATAATTACCTCCACCTTCTGCACCGCTAGTTAGCAATCCACCCCCACATTGGGACCTTATTGTTCTCTTGGTTTTTGACTCTAGTGTTTTCCTGACTTAAGTGAGTCAAGGTTTCCACTTTTTGAACAATATCATTCCCGCCCGCTCCGACTTCTTGGTGACCTCGCCTTGAGTCTTGGCAACCTGGGTGTTTCGTGTTGAGACCACCGCGTCCCTCAGCGAACCCCATACTTGTACTGTACTCAAAAAGTGGAAACCCTGACTCACCTAAGTCAGGAAAACACTAGAGTCGGAAACCACTGGAGAACAATAAGGTTCCAATGTGGGGGTGGATTGCTAGCTAGCAGTGCAGAAGGTGGAGGTAAAGGGTAAAGTAAAAGGTGGCTGTGTATGTATGTAATCAGTAGGATTACTTGAGGATTACACCCTCCCTGGCACTAAAAGATTCGCCCATCCTCGTCAGTTCAACCAGAGAGAGGAAGTAAGTATGTCGGAAAAATTGAAAAAGCCTTATAAGGCATCCCAGAGCCTGACGGTCTTGCAGGGCCTTGTCAGGTTTGGCTGTAAGCCTTATAAGTTTGTCGCTCGGGAAGTATATGAAATTGGGCTGGTGGGATCTGTATGCACACAAGTTCACATTTGTTTATAACTTTGAGGGTATCATCAATTGCCTGCTCGTAAACACATGTCGTAGTCTGTGTCAAGTAGGTAGGTCAGGTTATCCTTTTTGAAGTCAAATACCGGACTCATGTATACCCCCCGAATGAGATACTTCATCAATATCAGCTGGGTTTCCTCGTTCTTCCCATTTGTATGGGACGCAGATCCCAGATGAGGTGGCGCAGGGCATGCTGCTTGGGGAAATCGAAGTTCTTGCCATATTCCTCGGTCAATTTCTAGTCCAATTCAGCAGGGAGCAGATCAGTGAATATATTATTTCTCACCGAACAGAAACATGGATCACGTGGGCACTCCAACAACAAATATTTGTGGAAACTTTAGCTGACCTGTAGACAAACCCAGCTCAGACATCGACCATCACCAATGCCAAAGAGAAAGAGAGCCTCCCATAAAACTGTCATCAGCAGCAGTTCTGACTCGGGCGACCACCGCGACTCCGACAAGAGTTCTTCATCCGACTCAGAGCCTGACATTGGACCTGATGCGACACAAGAGGCCTTATATCGTGTGAGTCCCTTGCACTCTCAATCCATTGGGATGACTTAGAGAGTGAAAACAGGCTTTAAGAAAGCAGCAGGCACTCGTAAATGAGGCTCAGGGCAAAGTCAAGACCATGCACCGACGCCTCACGGACGTGACAAACAAGGAACAACCGTGCAAGGGACAAAAGAAACACAAGAAGGACCACCACGCACCCGCGTCCGAGCGCGAACTCGAGGAAACTCGCGTCCTCGGCCGGAAATTCACGGTTACAAAGTCACTGTGGCTGCACGACAAGAAGCACGCGTTCACTACGGCCATCGACAACACCTAAAACCCCCTCGAGTGATTCAATACGGACACGTCGAAGATTCAGGGGCAGCTTGTTGACCTCCTGCAGACCTTGCCGGCGCCGCTGCAGAGAAAAAGGAAGGATATGGAAAGGAATGGTATGGCCGATGCGGTGAGTCACACATATGTTCGGGCTACCTCTGTCCTAATTTTAACGCAGTTTCGCGGTGGTATAAGCGACCAGCGATCCAACATCTCAACGCGTGTTCGTCGCACCGCAGGCCTGCAGATCTTTGATTGTACGGCTCAATACTTGTTAACCAGCAGATCTCGCAAGGATGCATTCTGGGGCCAGATCGGCTGGATTCCGGACGAATCTATCGCTGGTGGAGGGAAGTACAACCCTTGGGTTGTTGAGATCCTTGTTATAGATATTTGGCTTGCTGGCACACTACTCACTCTGTCCCTTTCATTCCTACACTTCCTATGCCCATTTTCTTGATACGACTCTTAATGATTTACGAACTCTCATGATTAAACACTCGTGATGTATGGAATACAGTTGTTCCCTTGTTTTCTTGTTGAGTTGCTGAGTTCGTTGGTCCGGGCCGCATCAACTGATCATCTGATGTTCAGGGCTCCGCACAACGACTCAGTAGGGAGGCTCCGCTTAATGACTCAATATAACTCAGTAGTAGTATGACTCATTTGTACAGTATATAGACCTTGGAATCCCTCGCTAGAGGGCATCCTATCTTTGCTGAATACTATCATCTCGTTTCCCATATCTCTTGTGTGAATTAAGTGAACCGCACTGAAGCACGTCTAGGACTGCTCAGTACGTCTAAACTGCCTAGATAATAACTGAAGCGCACACTCGGTTATCTATCTGGAAGCTGTCCTAAGTGGAGTACGCCTAAGCGCTGCACATACATTTTACTGTCCGGGTTACCGTACATAAATTGGCAGATCACGATTGAGGTCAAGTCGAGTATTCTTTGGTAAGGATACCAGAATCTAGCTACTCGTAATCTACGTCACACGTAAATTACCCAAACCCTTAACAATCCTCCATAAGGACTTCCATGGCGCGTTTGACATCGACACGGTCTTTCTGAATCCGAAGCTGCACTTGGTATGTCAAACCTATTCCTGTAATCAATTGTTGTAACGCAAGTAGGTTTTTGGCGCCATAGTTCACGGTGTCAGCGCCGTTCCGCTTCTGAAGGCGGGCAAGAGCCCGACTGTCCACGTGGAGACCAACGACCAAATTTGGGGTTTGCAGCACACAACTCCGGGTGATATTGCCAGCTCAGCCATTGCAGTCAGTGATCCAAATTACGCACATCGAAAACATGTCTGATATAGTGTGCTAGGCTCGATTCACTCTGTCCGCTGATGATTCCTTGCGCAAAAACGGCACTGCAACTGGGATCAATTGGGCTGCAGACCACGAAATGTATGTCAGCGACGGCGCTTAGGTCAGCCTGATTGCGACCATCACAGCAAGCCCTAGCCCAGGTGCTGAGAGGAATGGCCACAGCAAGTGGCCAGCGACTGAAGATCCATCTAGCAATAGTTGAACCAAGCACATGTAATGTGGTTCAACTAGTCCGGATAGGGGCATGGCAAGTAACTGTGAGAGTTCCGAGTGGCCCAACGGGATTAACCCGGGTTTACCAAAGGGGCATAGCAAGTTGAACAGGAGTGGATTATTGCCAGGCGAGTGAATGATGGATCTCCGGATGTTCGACAGATGTTCCTTCAAACTCTATGCTCCATAGATCAAGAGACGTAGGAGAGATGGGTGGTGAAGGGTGGTGGTTGTCTTGTAACAAGAACCCGAACCGTCCAGGACTAGCGTGCATCAAGCCCGCAGAGTCGGACCCAATGATGGTACTCTGCAAGGGTCTGTTAGAGGCCTGGGTGCAACCGGATAACCACCACCGAGGACGTCGTAGACCGAGCCCGTACTGAGACTGAAGACAGGAGTCAGAGTAGGGGTTCAGAATAGGGGCCGAGAATAGGAGACAAGGGTTATGACGAGTGGAGCGAGGGAGAACCCGAGTCAACGAGATAGCTGAAGTGAAGGAGCCTTCAAGCAAGTACAAGTCCAGAGTAACAGGCCAAGGTAAGGCCGGAGAATAGACGAGATAGAATCTACTGTACAGGGAGATTCTACTCTACTTATATACTGTTTGATAGTCAGGAGCGTATCTATGTGATAAATGCGACACTGAGGGGAAATCAAGGAACGCAGGGGCGTAGTGACGCGCCAAGAACATAGAGGGGTAGTTGCGATGCGCATCGGAAGTACCACGATCACACCTCTCGATCGGGTTTGCGATAGTTGATGGAGTGTCATGTGACCAGGTTTACCGTGGGTTAATCCGGGCAACCGAGCCGAATCATGACAATGTACGTTAAATATCTTACGGTTGGAATTGAGAAACGCAAGGCCTCGGTCCTCAAAATCTTTTGAGTCTGGGATGAGATCTTTTTCCCTGGTCGAGGTGGGGGATTGGGAGGTAAAGTCGATGACGGAGGAATTCCGTGACAGATGTGATGGATGCGCTGAATGCTGGCGTTGAGGAGGAGATGGATGGAGATGATTAAACATGTGCGCGGGATGCTTAGTTTTGCTCAATATATCGTGAATGTTCAATTGCACCTTGTCCGAAATGAATTGGCCTAATAGAGTGCTGGTACAGAGTGACAAGATGCTACTAGATCTTAACAGGCCCTGTCAGAAGCGGGCGACTGTATATAAGGAGTATTTTACCGCTGGTGGTATCGGTTCTTTGACGCAGTGGTAAGTCAGTCGTCTTTTTTAAAAAAGGTATTTTCAAAAGGTTGTGGGTTCGAAACACTAATCATCCATTCATTTCCAATGAAGAGTAAGAACAAGGGACCATTAGAAATGTCTGTGAATGAACCCAGTTGTAAGAAACTGGGTCAGCCCTTTTTTAATTTATTTCTTTTAAAATTCTCACCAGTCTAATACGGCCCTATCAGCCTGATAACCCATGTACGTATGACTATTTTTTTCTGTCGGCCTTATTGGGCCTTGTAGGGCCTAGGTCGGCCGAATAACCTGTTTACGATTTTTCCGACATAATATAGGTAAACAATATTTGGTTCGCTGGGCTGGGCACGGTACCGAGGATATGAGATGGTTGGCGGGCGCAGAACTAGCGGAAGTGCAAGTGCTCGATACTTGGCTCGCATCGAAGACAGACGGACAGGCCGCGCCATGCGCTAAGAAGACAAAACCGAAGTCTCAACAGACTAATTCCGCGAAGCCTCGAAAGGCGAAGACTTGCTTGTGCCAACGCACCATTTGATGGATACCTGGGCTGGTCCATTTTTCTCAATGTTCCGGCCAGTAGCCTTGCCTCCTTCGCCACACCATTAAGACGAAACGCCCCCATCCAGGCAGAAGGAAGTGCTCATGCCATCCTCTAGGATTCGCTGCCGCTCATTTAACGCCACGCTGCTATTGCAAGACACTGAGTCCGAGGCTACATGGGGGAGACTGCATTCGAGTAGAGTGAGTTTACGTGCTAACCAAGGATGTGCCGTGCCCACTGAGGTATGTGCCTTCCCACTCACGTCTCAATTTAGCGAGAGACTCAACCATGCAGAGGAACTGGGCTGCGACGCTATTTGAGACGCAGTGAGACACTGGGGACGTGATCTTGGAGCCTTGTCCTCCTGGTACATGTGCTATTTCCCTGCTCCACGACCAAGACTTATCTGTTGCTGCATCATTGCACCAGCAAGCCCTCTATGTGGTACCTCTGGATGCAGGTATTGTGTTCTCAGCCGAGTCCAAGCACAGAGTCAAGGGTAGTGTATATGTAAGACCAAGTCTGTACATCAGTGTGAGCATGAATTAGGCAAAGCAAGCAAGAATGGACGGATGAGAACCCACCGAAGGAAGAGTGAGGCGAGTTCTTTTTGACTTCAGATGGCGATGGGGGCTACGGGAGTTGGTGGCTTAAAAGGAAAGAATCAGGGTGCAGCTGGAATGAAGAAAGACACAAGCAGCTCGACGATGCGATGATGGGCATGCGTAACGGAGAAGCTCGGCCCCACTGAGACGGTGGGTCTGCGCCTAGGCGTGTAAACCAGCTATTTTGTCACTCCTAGGAACACCTATAAGGGAACAGTCACCCTTCCTAGGAACCCTGTTCGGTGATATACAATAAGAGTCAGAGTGAGCTCCGAGCTACTGACTGAGTGTTAATGATACGAGAGGTCTGGAATAGTGTATGTTCATGGGATTCTTGGCTCTTCCCAAATGGGAGTCGGAATCGCTGTCATATCCTAGGAAGCACCGTCTGATTCAGTCCACAACCTATATATAGGGGTGGATTGCGTGGCAGAGTTAGACACCATACCAAGGAGATATATTAAAGCCCAAGACAGACAACAGGGAATATCTCTGCTGCAACCCAACGACTGCACAGTTGAGGTTTGGAACTTGTATTACGAACCTAGGAAGGCACTTGCTTCCTAGGAACAGTATACTGTATGAACTATCACTGTACAAACCGCTTCCTAGGAACAGTTGACGAAGGTACATATAGGCCTCCTAGGAAGGAGATACCTTTCACGTTTCGGGCACATGCACAATCACCACCAGAGCAATTATCCAGCCTATACGAGGCCTAGAATTCATGAATAAATTTGTGGAGACGTCTAGAATAGGTCTGAAGCCTATGAATCCCTCAGAAGAATTAATTGGTCCACTTCTAGAACATTTCGTGAAATATTTGTGTTGAACTCGTCAATTTTGTTGTTAGAACATGAGTATTGATGTAATAATAGCATCGACAGTCTTGAGAAGGTTAAAGGGTATTTAGACACGACCTCTGGTGTTCATTATATTTTATTTGACTTGGGTCGTTCACATTCTGGATATTTGGTAAGTGTGCACGTGCCCGAAACGTGATCACTCTGTTGCTATGCAAATTCAAACCCAGATCGACCGGTCTCTTAATCATCTCGAGCACATCTGCGAACTTCTTAGGAAGTGAGAGGTTTAGCCAGATCAACCGTTTCCCAAGGGGGAGCGGCCCAGTGTCTTTGTGCCCTTTCTGGATGGCCTAAATACAGTAAACTATAGGGATGGAAAAACATGAGCAGGAGTAAGTATGAGTGTCCATGTGTGAATGCACGGAGACGAGATTCCATTTCTGGAGTGGTTGTGTCCGTCCAAGCTGCAGAGTGCCCATCATCGTGTTCGGGTGGAAGAGTGCAGAAGAGGGAGATATGGCCAAATGTGTGGGGATCTGGTCAATTGGGGGTTGGTACATGTTCACAGAAGGATGCGGACAGCATCTCCCGCACACAACAATCCCACGAGCTGGGAGCGCCACAAGTTCATGTGTACTCGTCGCCGGTTAAGGCATCCCACAAGTGCGAGTTACCCGCGGGTCTATACAGGTTGATCCGTGGGAAAACACACGGGTATGCATACCCGCGGATCTGGGTACCCGTTCCCACGGGTCTGTCACGGATCCGAGTATGGATTCTGGTGAAGAAAACTCACAGATCCGTGAGTACTCGTCAATACCCAGACAGTTTGTTGTCTTCAATACACAATTTATGTACTGTACAGGTGTTCCAGCATAGTCATATAGCAAGGATGAGTCACCTTGACAGTCATAAACCATATGGTAGTCCATAGATGTGTCAAACATAGCCAAAATCCATGGGTACTCACAGGTATTGGCACGTGATTCAACACTCGTGAGTACCCGTATGACTCACGGGTATTTTTCCCACGGATCTGAGTTCAGCTTTTTTTGTCACGGGTACTCACAGCCATGGATCCGGATCACCCGTGGGTGCACTCGTGGGATGCCTTATCACCGGTCCTTGCGATCGTCCTCCTGCACCGCCCTTTGACATGTTCTTGTCTCACTCCAGAAATGCCCCCCATTGCTCTGGTTGCCTTGTGTACCGTTTCGTTTGACCGCAGTCTTCGAGTTGCATGCAGCTTCCAACTGGAACGTGAGACACACACGGGCTTTCGTCAACCTGCACCATCCACGACCTTGCCCTCGTTTGTTCACAGGGGCTGCACCACGCAAAAAAAAATGCAGACATGATCCCTGGGACAAGGTGTACTGCAAGGTTGCAGCAACATGCTCTATCTTGACCGCCGGGCCAAGCGGGTTCATGATCACGGTGTGTGCATGTGCAGAGGAAGAGGTGTGCTGCACCACGGATGTGCACTACACTCGAAGCAGCAGCAACGCCGTCGGCAGCCCGAAATGTGAAGTGGAGCAGCCTGAATTCTCACCCGGAAATGCGGGGACTATGTGTATCACGTCTTCGCACCCTAAGCGAAGCGAATCCCAATGCACTCGGATCTCTTCTGCAGTGTAGAGCTGAGGCTGAAAAGGTCACAGATGTGTGTCTGACACTTCATCCTTGACTAGACTCGTGCCTACCCGGCCGCTAGCACCCCAGTTGTTTGGGGCTTCACCGGAGCCTCTCGCACTCAGAGGGGAGAAGAAATAAGCAATGGTTATTTCCAGGCATCTGGCCCTACAAGCTCCTAGGGCAACGAGGTTTTGTTCATTCTGGGGTGTACATGGTTTGTAGAGTATGTGATGTATGGGCTGCATGGATCAAGGTTTCAAGCATTGAGAATTGAGATTTGATCTAACAGCATAACCACACCTAGTACTTACCACAACATTCTCATTCCTCCACGCATCCTCCTTCTTCTCCTCCACACTTGCCTCCTCTTCTCAAGATTCAATTTTGCTCTCTACTCTGCAGATCCACTAATCGGCACGTGGGTGCAACAATTGGTCAATAATTTCTACTTACCCTTGTCTATTCTTTGCTCATATTCTGATCATATTCAATGCACTCGCTGGACAAATGGACCTTCCAAACAAGTTGAACAACTCACATCTCGCAAATTCTCGGTCAAGGATAGGTAAACGAAGAAAACATTCCAATAATAAAGCTGCATACAGATTTGTACATATAAAAAACAGGCAGCCTATTTCCGACTCCACACAAGAGCGAATAGAATTCCGAGGAGTATACACCATGGATTGATCTTTACTTCAAGCCTGAGAGGGGTCATGAGGAAGTCCGTGAGGGAGCTCTTTCTTGGATTTGCTGGCTCTGAGGTATCCTCTCTGCTCGGGTTTACGACCGGGGATGGCAACATAGACACTGGAACTTGCAAGACCACCTCGATGTCTGCTCAAATATCAGATTCTGCAGTGCAGAAGGATATTCTGCTCTTACCATGGGTGTCTGGAGAAATGAGGATCATTGCAGTTTCAGAGACAACTGCTTCTGCTGGGCTGTCTGTGGTCGCAATCACACTTTCTGCCAGAGTAAGAAAAACTGTATCCTCCAGAATCTCCTCTGGTTTGCAGGTCTCCTCCTCTGGCTCCTGCACAACTTCCTCAAACAGAAAATCTGGCTGGGGAGGCAAAAGTGCAATCTTCTTCTGAACCTCTTCACATTCGGCAGTTGCAGCAGATGCACCATCGTTGTCTCCTACATCCGAGAGGTAGAGTGCCAGCTGGACCAAACCTGCAGCCAGGTCTGCCAGAAAATATGTTTCATTCCCTGCAACGTGCTGCATGATGGTAACTGCTTCTTTGCAGGCTGAAATGGCCTTGTCTTGGTGGCAAATATTCCAGAGGATAGAAGCCTGATTTTGGAGGCTGCTTGCAAGCGATGGCAGATTTCCTGGCACAAGCGAGACCGACTCGCGAAATAATTTGGTTGCTTTCTCGGAGTTTGAAAGGGCTTCTTCGAGCTGCTCAAGAGTTGCCAATCGAAGTGACAGTGAAAAGAATGTTTTTGCTCCCAGGCCTTGCTTTCTAAATGGGCAAACAAGATCCTCCCACATGTGTGAAGCATTCAGATTGTATATTGATGTCGCTTCTCTGGCAACCACGAGAGCCTCGGTGCTCCTTCCAACTGCAGCCAGGCAGTTTGAAAGTGTGGTGAGAGAGTGCACAAGAGCAAACTTTTGGATCTTGACATTTGCCATATCTTTTCGGCAAGCTGCAACAGCTTTTTCTGCATCTTTGACAGCTTTCCCTGGTTGCCCTGTGTGACCCTGGATAGCCGCAAACTCCGCGAGGAGAATGTGCTGGGTCAGTTCATCACTTTCTCTTTTGGCTTTAAGAATTGGAATTCGCCTTCGCAACATTTGTAGTGCTTCTTGATGTTTCACTGTGTGCTGAAGAATGCATGTCTGGATGATACAGAAAGCTGGAAAATAGTTTTCCATCTGCTCCAAATCTGGATACACTGTTTTTGCCTCATGTGCTGCCTGGATTGCCTGGTCAATCCGACCCACATCAAAGAAGACAACAGTTCGGAACACATGCCAATACTGGAGTTGATCCAGGTCACTAATATCCTGATCATCTGTGTTCAAGTTTGGCCTAAGGTATTTGAATGCTTCATCAGATACCACTAGTGCATCTTTGAGCAACCCAGCCAACCATAAACCCCAGAAATGGTATGATAGAGTAATGCTAAAGCTCCTCTTTTCACTGGTAGTTTCTGAGGATTTGGTGATTCCCCGACAGTGGCCAACAATGTCTGCCATTCTGGCTAGCAGGAGTACCTGTTTGGGATGAGGGACAACTGGGAGGATATCATATGAAATGTGTTGAAGTGTCCACTTCAAGTTAAGTGTAGTAGAATGTGAGGATGGGTTTTGTATCATGGAGGATATAACCTCTTGCAGGGTGGTAGTGGCTTGGTCAAAGTGCCCAATAAAGATCCCTTTGATCAATGGAGAAAGGGCCCAGGTCCCAGGACTAAAATAAAATGCCCAGATGGCATCTTCCATGATGCTTCCCGCACAGTCTTTGTTCAGTGCAAAATTGCTGGGTGTTTTCAGCACCGGTATGGGTGATTGTGAGCCGGGCTCCAGAAAGATCCGCAGATTCTTCAGCAAGGAGCCAGAATCTGGAGAATCACTCTCCTGCTGAAGATACACATATGCATGGAGCAGTCGGAGGAATTGCAAGGAAAAATCTTCAGAGTAGATCTGGGCAAGATCACGGAATAAAATCATGCAGTCTGCAAGCATAGTGAGGGAAAACTCCTCTGCCTCTGCCAACTTGCACATTTGATCCAGAAATAAATCAATATGTTGTCTGAGCAGAGGACTTCTGGTTCCTGAAAACCTGAGAACAGTCTGGAAGCCCTTCTTCCAAGAGTTGTATGCCTCAAGCTGTCTGTTGAGATATGAGAGGGCAGTAGCAAGGCTAAAGAAAGCCTGAATAGATCTGACTACTTTGGTTTCAAGTTCCTCAGTCCAGGAATCAATGATTTCCTCCACCATCGGGCAGCACAGCTCAACAGCTTCTTGAGCAGTAGAAAGGGCAACTTCCAGCTGGCCAGCCTTGCACAAGATGTCCGAATATGTGACCAATGTTGCTACAAGAAATGGTTGATAGTCCACATTTGTGGAAGTTTTACACAATCCACGAAACAAGTCAACAGATCGTTGGCTGCTTTCCGTGGCAAGGTCCCAACACAGCTGAGATTGATATTTGCATGCAAGATTGTGTAGTGAAATAGCAAGCTGCAGCAAAATGTCTGTGTGTGATGCACCAGCCAATCGGCGCAAGATCTGGATTGTCATGAGATGCCAGGCTATTGCTTCAGATTTCATTTGCAGATGACCTAGATCATTGGCGAGGCCAAGAATGCCGTGAATTGTTGAAAATCCTATTTCTGCTGGGCAGCCATTGGTGGCGAGCAAGAGCCCAAGAATGTTGTATAGAATATGTTCTGGAGAATTATATGTTGGCAATCGAAGTGGAACATTCCAAAGGGGTGCATCAAGAATCAAAGTATGATTCACAACCAATTGCTGAAGGCGATCAATCAAGCGCAAAGCCTGTGTCGAAAGATATTGAAACTCGAGAGTTTTGTGTGTCGCATCCTGCAATAAATGTATAAGAATTGTTTTCGGACTCAGAGGCAAGCCACTTACAGATGCTATTATTTCAATTGTTTGATTCATTATATTCTGGCCAAATTGTGTCTCAAGGAGTACATGAGCCATCATCCCCTCCAGACGTTGGAGTCTGACTTGGTTCTCAACATTATTTGAAATTAATGTCTGTTCAACACGCAGAGTGGTATTCACAGCTTGATATGATGTGTCCTCAATGCGAGCAGTGGTCATCTCAATTCTGGCTGAGGAGAATGCCTGGCATTCATAAGAAAATAGATTCCAAGTGGGATGGACCAGTCTCACCGTGAATTTAGAATAGCATTGATTTACATGTTCCCTTAGACGTTTAATTTCGGCCTCAATATTATCGCGTTTTATCCAGACTTGAATTTGACCCCCGAAACCCTGTAGGCCGGGGCTGCGTTCCGCGGGAGAGATCTTTTGACATAGGGAAAGAACATGGAGCATATCACTGAAAATAAAATTGGGTAAAATGTGATGCCCTGGGAAGAAGAAAACTTACGCCTTCAGATTGCCCAGGGCGCTTAACAGTGCAGGTGCTTCAAATTCATCTTTGTGCCTCTGAGAAAGATTCGCGAGGTCGGCGAGGGTGTGCAGGATCTCATTCGTGAGATCACGGATACGCCGTCGATTTTCCGTAACCTATGTTAACCTCAGTCTGTGCTCGCGGAGGAGATAGCATTCCCTCGTACCTTTTCTATCGACTCCTTGATGCTCTGCCCTAAGTCGATGAGGTCCTTGATGAAAGTCGCAAGCGTGATGATAGTCGTGGTGGCAGTTATGGGGTCCATCATGCTTGGAGAGGAGGGAAAGAGAAGCAGGTGGCGGAGGTAACTGAGAAACAGCTGCGGTGCCCAGACTGGTATAAATCGGTTTTAAAAATAGTAACCACAACTTTAATTTGACGGTCGCAAGAGTATCAGAGCTTATGAGGACAGCAGTGTCATCGATCCTTGAACATATCAAGGACAGCTTTGCTATATCCCATGAGCAACAGTATAGCATCCACGAGAGGACGTCGCAGAACGACTATTTCCCATGCGGGCGCTTGGACTCGGAATGCTCAGCAATGAGCGCGCTATGTACCCAAAATAAGACATAGAAATAAGAGCCAATGAAAAGAAGAGCAAATGCAGTCGCGTCGGCCATCAATCTACCCCGTCGCGGCTGCACAGCACATCGCTCTCCTAAGTCCAGCCGCTGTACTTGGAAAAATAATTCAAACGGCCCGAATCCAAGACCGCTTTGAACATCAATACAACCGAAGACTCGGCGGCTTCTGTAGGGAGAGACGTGGAAAAGAGCGTAGAAACCGATCGTGCCGCGTGCGATGTGGCGCCGGGCGGCATTTCCAAAGTCCGAAGTAGTTCATGATCTAGTCCGCAAGAGGAATATATTCGCGATCCACGGCGTATTTACTGCGTACGTGGACTAGTGGCTACGCTCGAGATGGGCGTTACTTTTAGGAGAGCGGAAGGCATCGCCGACTCGGAGAAACACGCGCAAACAACCTCTTCCGTTTGCTTTGATGTACACGGCTATCCCGGCTTTCATCGGAATTTGATGGGTTTGTTTTCCATTGGAATCCGACGGGCCAGAAATGACTGATATTGGGATTATGGTATCTTGAGTGCTCGGGATCTTGACCGAGGGGTTGAGACACCATTGTAGAATTATTTCAGATTTTTTGAACATAGGCAAAAGGCTGGAAAGAAGAAAAACTGCCATCAAAACCTTCGGATTCCAATGGATAACCGGCCTATCAAATTCCGATGACAGCCGGGATAGCCGTGTACTCAAAATTCCTGTGCCTTCTGCCTCGCGGCTCACCAAGCCAATAATCCCGGCCCTGGTATTCTTTTAGCTTGAGGCAACCTACGGACTATGCCAGCGCCAGCACGACGGGTCGGAAGAACTCGAACAAAGCTGGAATCTTGCAGTTTTTCTGCTCTCATAGAACCCAGCAAAAGGCCGGGAGACAGCGGGAGCTCGTACTATGCTTAGAGAGACTCCTATGCCTATCCCAAAGCTCCACAGCCGCTTGAGTCGCTGCCAGTGTGCAATTCAGCTGGTCCCGAGACGTATATGGACTTGGCTAGTGCTTCGTATCCTTCACTGGCGTGTCATATCGGACTCCCGGAGTCTATTCCAGGAGTATAACTACAAGTGGGCAAGACTCGGCTTGAAAACATCCGGCGCCCTAGATTTACTTTGCAGCTTCATTCCCATCTTCTGGCGCCCGTGTCCCATCCCCGCTTCCTTGCACGCAACACGCAACATGTGACATTGCACACAAATGTTCTAACCCGCATGCGTGTCGAATCCCAAGACCAAATTCGTGAAGAAACACCGCGTAGACTCGACTACCGCCTTCCCCGGATTCGGAAGGCGAGCAGCCTCGTTTGCGGGCAGCGGGACGGGGACATTACAAGGAGACCGATGGTCTGGGACGAGGATGCGATGCAGGTGGTGTGTGCCGGCTGCGCTAACCCGTGTCGACGCAAGTCTTCCATCTACCGGCCCACTTGCACTGCGCTCAAGCGAAATCGGATGAAAATGCACTCACTGTGCTATTATTCCTGCCGATTCCTGCCCTTACTTCCCCCCTCGCTGCTTGCCTTCGCAGCGAACGAGCCCTTGGGCCAATCCCTGTCGTAGGAGGAGGGAGTCCGCATGCTTCGAGCGTGTCCGGGAAGTCTGCGTCGAACCGGGACCGCGATCGCGAGCGCACGTCTTCACGACCGATGGCCTCACAAAGAGGTCTGTGCCCTCGTTTCGTCTCCTTGTGCAGCTTACACATACCACACCTAGATTCTCACCGGCGTCGCGCACCACCACCACTTCATCAGATACATAAGATCTGCGACGTATCGGGCAGGCTGCGCGCGCCCTCGTCCCTCCCGAACTAGCAACATCTCTGCTCGAAAAGGGTACCTTGCGTTGCCTGCGGCCGTCGAGTCGAGGTCGAGTGCGCGTGTTTGCGAGGAGGGAGATGCAGAAAAGCAGGTTAGAAACAAGGGAGGAATCCTATGGCTTGAGCCCTCGACGCGTTCTTGCTGCACCGAGCTTTGCGCTCGCGCTTCACGGGCACGCACGTCGTCCGTACGTCCGAACAAAGCCGCAGAAAAAACGGAGCGGAGACAGATGGGCCTTACGTATCTCTATCATATCTAGTTTGCATGATTCTCACCGAAATAAATAAAAACTGCAAAGAGGGTGACTTCCAATTGAAGCGCGTGGCCGAGTGCACAGCCACAGACCGTCTACTACTCTTGTTTCTTGCTTGTTTCCACCCTCGTGCGCTCTCACTGGCGCCCCAAGTGCTTAGAGTGTGTGCAGCATGCAGGTTTCGAGTTCTTCAAACCGCTGGAGCGGTCTTGACAGCTTCAACCTCGGTGGATGGCGTGTATCCCATTTTTGTATTCACCGAACGACTACTACCCCATATGCCCTTCACTTCTACAAGAACATCATCCCCCGGCCGCTCCAGTTCTACACCCCAGGCCTCGGGGTCATCGGAGACACACAACCCACGCCGTCGCTGTCCTCAAGAGACGTATCTGATCTCCGTACGATCGTAATACCGCTCGCTCTCTGCGCTTCTGTGCGCGACCGCGACAACACATCGATTGTCGCTGTCCACCGTGTCGTCCCGCTCCCGCCTAGATATGCCCGTGTGGGCCAGCCCAACGTGTCGGTATCGCTGTCATAGCGGGAACGCGGCAGGATGCACAGGATTTGCGCGAGCCCCCGCCGCCAAAGGACGTGCGTGAGCCCTCACCCCGCGACCTGCCACGCGCATCATGCCGCCGAGGGAGGCCCCGGATGTGGACCCTCGCTGTGGGTTGTGTGATGCAGGGATAAGGGGACAAGCCGCCTTCCGCCCGTGTCTCCCTGTCGCTACTCGCAACTTCAGCCCAGACAGCGAGGTCTACGCCTCGACCCGCGTGTACAGCATCTCCATGACCGGGAGAGGAGCGAGAGACGTTTTGGACGTGGTGCGTGGTGCGCGACATTCCGTTTCCACATGCCGCTCGACTACCCCCTCCACACGTGCACGCCGCCGTAGTCTGCGGGGCCGGCCCTGTATCGAGGATCGCGAAACGGGAGGGGCGGTGCCGTGGTAGCGGTTTGTCCTTTCCTCCTTTCTTTTCTTTCGCGAGACGCTGATCGCAAACCGGCAGGCTGAGAAGGAGGGACTTTGGAAGGTGCGACAGAATTGTCCGAGTGATCTAAGTACGATGTGCACATACACTGGCGTTTGTCTCATTTGGTCGCTCTTTCAGTAGGCTGCAAGAAATAACGCATTTTCTACGATTTTCGAAGACCGATGTTCTTACACTTTTGCATCAACAAAGATTCGATCCAACTTCAATGTACATTCGATCGGTTCGTCGGACCAACTCGGACGCCCCTGCGCATCCTAGGACCAGATCCATTCCAAGTAATTGCATCCATCTGATGAGGCCGCTCAGCTTGCACGATAGTGCGGCATCATCTTCAGCTCACTGCAGCGTCATTTGGCCTTCAAGAACAAGAAAAAATACATTCCATTCAAAGAACTTCATGGATCCCTCCGAAAACTTGAATTTAAATTTAGATACGACTCCATACGATAGCCAACGCCACGCTCAAGATTCCTATCAATAGGCTCATGACCCCGAACAGAATCCACCACATTACTCCTCTGGATCATCACTATTAATTTACAGTATACCTTCAATTATCTTTTTAGTTCGTTCGTTCAACCTGAGTTCAACTGAGCCTCACCTGGAAGAATCTCGACGTGCCAGTCCAATTTTTTTCCCACAACTCTTCGACTTGCAATGACTTGAATTGCCTTTTGGTTCATTCAATTGAGGTTCAATCGAGACCTATCCAAGTCGACGTCCCTATTCACGCATCTCTCGTCGACTACATGTCTATCTGATACTCGGGGGTCCTTGACTTATAATGATTTGGCAAGTCCTCGAATTTTCTCTGACTCGCAATCCCCTCTAACCTCTGTTTCATTTACAGTAATTGCATAGCAATTTATTTATTTGTACTGTGGCTCAGTTTGAGTTCGAAATTCGAATCTGTAATACCACGTTCATGATCGGCTTTCGGCCCATTTCTTGTTCAATTCATCCGTTCCGACTTTCAGCAGTACCGTTTGGTCAACGTCTAACATCCCTTAGCTTGTTCGAGTGAGTATTGACTTCCTTTGACAACTATGTACGTGGCTATTCCCTTTTGCGGTTGTACCGCTGACACTACCTTTTTTCTTCATTCAATTACTTAACATGCTTCGATTCTCTACTTCAAACCTCGAATGTACAGCCAACTCACTATGGTTCGTATTGCCTATCTTTGCCTTGAATGAGATTCCCGACTGACACCGAAACTACTGAGCATTTGGGTCGCAAATCCACATAGCTCAACCGACTCTGTGATTTACAGACCCTCCTTTCGAACCTTTGTTTGAACTGGTGATGCCCGAAGCCACAACTATTGTCAAATACTGCACTCCAAGTCGAAGGTATTAACCGTTCGATATCAATCAAGCCCCTTCGGAATCGAATTGATTAAATGTCGGCATCTTATTTGTATTTCGTTCATACATCTACTCAGCCAGATTGTGCGAAGGTCTTTGTCTTAATCATTGACACTCACTTCAACTCGACTCTTACCTACATACATATGTGTTTCAACTTGTCTTGAGGTCAGTATTTGAGCTGCATTTCATTGGACGTTGATTTGAGTTACTGTAGATTCTTGATTGAGTTTTTAATCCGCATGATGCCTTGTATCTCAATTGAGGTAAGTGCGACGTTTCTTTCTCATTCCATCTTGAAGCCTCAAAGAATGCTTCATCGGCTCCTCTCCGAGTCGTACTCTCTGTGGCTCAGTAGAGAAAAGTCAATCACACTCACTTCACCTCGAACACGTTATATCTGACCTACTAGGTCAGATATAACGTGTTCAACGTCGCGAGCTGCATTTGATTCAGACTTGGACTCGCATCGCAGACAGGTTCCCTCTTATATTTTATTCCAGCCCATCGGGTTTAATGTGTGCTCGTCCTTCAACGATTGTATCACTGATATCATGATGCTCTTGTGTTCGCAGGTATCCACCGTTGAAGGCCTCCATCGAGTGAGTTCATACCAATTTTCTATTCAAAGAGCTTAGGGCGGCAACTCGCTGGACACACTCGGGCGGAAAATTCCTCACTAGGTCATTAATGTTACCCAAGCTGACTTTCTTTCTAGCCACCTCGTTCTCGTTCGGCAGCATTGGGGTTAGTCTGTAGTTAACCGCGTGGCACGTCATTGGTACCCCCACTTATTATGTAAAGTGCGGAGTTTGAATTATGACCCGCAGCGCTCAACGCTTCCCGCCACTTCAACGGAAAAACCTAGGAGGCAAAGTATGTTTTATGCACACTCTGAAGAGAACTGCCTCTTCAGATTTCGTCTCTATATCGTGCTTCCAAGTAAAGCAAAATATTGGACAAAACACATGCCTGCGCATCAAAATTCTACATCCTGGGTTGGAGGTCGGTGCGCGAGATTCGGCATGAGAAGTCATTCATTATGGTATTGTGAATCATATTCCAACATAAAAATTGACGAAAACGCGTCGTAAATGTGGGAACGACACCCGAAAAAAATTGAGATTACATAATAGTATCGGGTACCAATGTCAGTGATCGAGTAATTGACAGACTACAACATGCAAGGTACGAGCGAGAATTGTTGTATTGTCTGTTTATAAGAGACTACATTGGGGTCTTCATCCTTAAAACCAGTAACCCAGTCTTTTTCCTGGTGAGACTTGTGCATTCTCTTTTTCCAAACTATAACTTATGTATAGCATACTCTGAAAAGAAGCCACTCCAGAGTTCCACGTGCAGCCTGAGTGCTCAATTCACCACAGCAAGTAGAGAAATATGCTCCATTTATCGTATCCTGCTAACTATTTGACTCGCTAGCAAGTAGCTACTCAATTCGCTCTCAAGCCGCCGGATCGCGTGTGCAGGGCCAATGGCTCCATGAGGCCCGAGGGCATACAGGGTGCTTGCAGGCTCGCAGGCTTTGACCTCGTATATGAGCAGACTCGTGGAATCTGCGCCCGCCTCCTGTCACGTTGCTGCCACAAGCACGAGTCGCACCAACGGACTTGATCTGCCACCAGAGGAGCCCTCGCGCACACCATATCACACCCGCAAACTTTGTGCGCGCCACCACCATACACTGCGGGCAATTCCCATGACGGTCAAAATCGAACCGCCACTGTGACGGTTGCACCCCGGTTGCGCACCGGTAGCTCTTTCTCGGCAGGGCGGCAGAAGCTCGGCTGGCAATGCCGCATGACGTTTTCCGAGATAAGCCCGACAGATCACGTGCTGATAAGTGCTACTCTGTCAGGCTCAAGTCAAGCCTCTTTAATAATTTTCAAGTACCAAATCTATGTAAAAGTCATACTGTATGACAACATGGCCTTAGCTCTCTTGTTTTCATTTTCCTGAATCCTTGTCAGCCCTAGTTGAAGAATATGTGCTTGAAAACAAAGGAAAGTACACAAAGCCAACACAAACCAGTGTGTGCACGCGAGTTCTGTAGGTATATTGTTGTACTGCGAAGCGGCCATGCTAGTTATGTGTATACAATCATGTGTGTGGGGTCTGCGTGTCAAGTTTTGCAAATGTAGACACTTGTGCACGGGCAGATTGTAAGATGCTGATTCCAATTAAGGGGCAAAAGAGCGAACTGGGGGCGGATGGGGCAGGCGGAGAGACAGACGTGTGGGGGATGCGTAAGGCAGATGCATGGGAGATGGGCGAGGTGGATGAACGGGGATGTGGCATGGTGTTGGTGTTTGCACCACAAGTGTCTACTTCCGCACAACTCAACATGTACACAGCACAAGTTGCTGTGTGCACACATCTCGCATGTCCGCTCAGCGGTACAATGATGTGCCCACCTACCAGCCTGCACAACCCCCTGCACAACTCACCCGTACATACTCATTTGCGTACTTTCCTTCGTTTTTCTAGCACTTGTTATTCAACTACACCTGAAAAGAATTGAGGGAAATGAGAACAAGAGAATCAAGGTTGTGTTTTTTTACGGTATGAATTTTACATACATTCGGTACTTGTAAATCACCAGAGAAGTTGAAAAAAGTTAGCACTCAAGAGCACGTGATCGGTTGGTTATTTCGGGAAATGTCATCTGGCATCGCCAGCCGAGCTTCTGCCGTCCTGCCGAGAAAAAGCTACCGGTGTGCAACCAGGGTGCAACCGTCACAGTGGCGGTTCAATTTTGACCGTCATGGGAATTGCCCGCAGTGATATCACACCGACCCCATGCATAGACTCGACATACACGTCAGACCCGGCGAGCAGCACCAACTCGGCACTGCAGGGTCGCGGATGGTGCACCATCATGCAGACTTGATGGGCGCATCATCCACCGAGAAAACACGGACCCCACGACAGCACACTGCGTGAACGAAACCAGAGGGCATGCAAGGCATCCCAGCCACTCTGCCAGCCGCCAACGCACAACGACCTGTGAATGCATGGGCATATCTGTGTCTGCAGCACACGGCGCGGTGCTTGGACCATACTCCTCCATCAGCTGATTAACCACACCACTAACCCACCCGCGCAACATGCTGTATTTTGGGCTGGGTGCGCATTAGGCGGATCTGGATCTCGGGGGGATAGTTGCAGGCAAGGATTGTGGCCAGCGCGAGATGTGAGTGGGAATTGTGGCCAGCGCAACTTTGGAGGAGAGCGCGCGAGTGGTCGGGACTTGGGGTAGATGTGGTATTGAGCCTCCCGGATGATGAAGATGGATGTAGATAGATCTAAATAAGTAGTTACTTGCCAACTCACTGAGTGCATAGTGGGACACAGTTTGGGTGTGCGACACTGTGGCCCTGTTGTCATTGAGTAGGCGGAATCCAATGCAACTTGGGCACTATAGTGGGTACATAGACTTGCGGGAAAGGCATGTGAGGGAGCAACACAGCGTGCAGAGGTGTGCATCAGCACTGCGTGAGGTGGGTGTGTGTGTTCGTACGGGTATGCGGTGGTGGGAGGAGTGGGCAGTGGCACATAGTTTCAATCAAAGACCATGGTGGAAAGAGGATGCATTTTGGTTGCGGAAATGACAGAGATGCTCAGGGCACAGCCACTTGAAAGCTTCTTTCCAGCGTTCGTTGTTGGTTCGCCACTCAGCTGCAATTCCGGTTCTGCATATGGGCACAACCCAGGCCATCGTGTCTGGTAGTCAGCTCGAAGCGTAACCATGAATATCTGCACCATATCTTCTCTTCTCACATGCACCTACAATGACAAGTTCGCACCTGCCAGCTGGTCCTTCCCCATGCCACTCTCTGCCCCGCAGGTATGCACTGTACTCTTTTATCTACCTGCCCCCATTCTGCCACGCCTTGACTCATGCAGCCTGCCTATCCCCCCCAGTGCCCTCTCGATTCCTGCCGACCCTCGATGCGTGCATCGAGTCCAGTTCGGCTCGCATCGCATCCAGCGCAGACTGGATCCACGCTGCCCTCAATTTGTGCTGAGTCAAGTCAGACTCGTGCTGCGTCCTGAGCACCGAGCACCCTGGCACAAGATGCACATGAATCAAGCACAAATTTCTCTGCGAGTCCTCCATATCCATCTACAACTACAACTATGTCTCATCTGTTCCCTCCTTTGCAGCTGTCGGCCAGTGTGATTCCTGCCCACCACCCACTGTGTCTGCGTCCACCTCTACCTCTGTGTTGACCAGCTCCTCCTTGCCGCTGGTCCACCTCGACCGGATCCAGCAGCACCTCCATGTGCTGCACACGCGTGCTACCTCCATGCATTTGGGGACATGCTCCCGTGCTCATTGCATCCACACCCCTCCATGCACGGAAATCCAAACAGCCTTGCTGAGAACCAAGATGGTGATCTGTGCACTATGGCATAACTGAGGGCTGACCTTTGCAGTTTGGGGGTTGTGTCTTGGCAGGGTGTTCAGCTGAGCGAGTGATGTACACCATGTAAAACTGCCACAGACACATGTGCCTAGTACCCCAGTGCAGGATGTGCACTGGGGTCTTCTGCACAGCGATGTGGCAGTGGATGGAGGGGGCGGGTGACTCAGATGCAGGCATGTACAGTACGCACACGTGGGTCTCTGACTCCGAGTTTCGAGTCCAGGGCAGCGGGGTGATCAACGTGGATCTACACAGACGTGCATGTAAAAGATCATTTCAGCCATTTGTATCTATGACTCTGAGATCTAAAGGCGACAAGGGTTTGTCTATCTCATCGTACGTGGTCCGTAGTGTGTGTGTATCTGTACACGTTGCTTGTACCAAAGACACAAGAATTTGAGTCTTGATGTGGTTGTACAGTCACGTCCTTCCTCTTTAGGGCCACCGTATTATCCTAGCCATTCTCCCATGCCTTAAGCTGTGGATGTTGCTCTTTGCTCTGAAGATCTGGACCACATACTACTCATTGACGTGCGGGTCTAACAATTGGTCAATAGCTTATATATATTTGCCCATTGGACTCAATCTGTTGGTCGCTCCTAGAAAGGTGGACTTGAATAACTCAACTTTTCGGCCAAGGACAAGCATGTAAATCAAGAAAAGATTCCAATAAACCTGCATACAGACTTACACATACAAAAACAGGAGATACATAAAATAAACACTTATTTCCAGCTCCACACAACTGCGAATAAAACCCCGAGGAGGATCCACCACAGTGCATCTATGGGAGTGTTGTTTGGCTTTATCTTGACCTCAGCGAGGAGGTCCGCAAGGCGTCCCTTTGCAGAATTGTCTTTCTCGGGAGTATGTTCTTCTGGCACTGGTGCCTGTGGTACTAGTTTTAAATTGCTGTCAGACTCTGCGGTGTGGATAAAAATTTGAGTGGCCTCACCCTGTGCTGTCAGTGTTAGATCAAGAGAAACAAGGACCATTGCAGCTTCAGAGACTGTGCTATCTGTGGTACCTGCAATCTCACTTTCTGCCAGAGCAAGAAAAACAGTGTCCTCCAAAATCTCCTCCAGTTTGCAGGTCTCATCCTCTGGCTCCTGTACAACTTCCTCAAAAAGGAAATTTGGCTGGGGAGGCAAAAGTGCAATCTTCTTCTGAATCTCTTTGCACTCAGCTGTCACAGCAGATGAACCATCATTGTCTCCTACATCCGAGAGGTAGAGTGCCAGCTGGATTAAACCTGCAGCAAGGTCTGAAAGGAAATATGTCTCGCTCTCTGAAACCTGCTGCATGATGGTGACTGCTTCTTTGCAGGCTGAAATGGCCTCCTCTTGGTGGCATATATTCCAGAGTATCAAAGCTTGATTTTGGAGGCTGCTTGCAAGTGATGGCAGATTTCCTGGTGCAAGTGAGATCAGCATGCGACATAACTCAGTGGCTTTCTCAGAATTTGGGAGGGCTTCTTCCAGCTGCCCAAGAGTTGCCAATCGAAGGGACAGTGAAAGGAATGCCTTTGCTCCCAAGCCTTGCTTTCTAAACGGGTAAATAATACCTCCCCACATGTGCAAGGCATTCAGATTGTATATCAATGTTGCTTCTCTGGCAACCACAAGAGCCTTTTCATTCCTTCCAACTGCAGCCAGGCAGTTTGAAAGTGTGGTGAGAGAGTGCACAAGAGTAAACTTTTGGATCTCAACATTCACCATGTCTTTTCGGCAGGCTGAAACAGCTTTTTCTGCATCTTTAACAGCTTTCCCTAGTTGTCCTATGTGACCCTGGACTGTTGCAAACTCCGCAAGGAGAATGTGCCACACTAGATCTCCCCTTTCTTTTTCAGTTTTAAGAATTGGAATTAGCCTTTGCAACATTTGTAGTGCTTCTTGATGTTTCATTGTGCGTTGAAGAATGTGTATCTGGATCATACAGAAAGCTGGAAAATAGTCTTCCATCTGTTCCAAATGTGGATACACTGTTTTTGTCTCGTGTGCTGCCTGGATTGCCTGGTCAATCTGACCCATGTCAAAAAAGACAACAGTTCGAAACACATGCCAGTAACGGAGTTGGTCCAGCACACTACTATCCCCCTCATCTGTGTTCAATGTTGGCCTAAGGCATTTGAGTGCTTCATCTGATATTGCTAGTGCATCATCCAGCAGCCCAGCAAAACATAAACTCCCAAAATGGTGTGATAGAATAATGCTAAGGCTCCTTTTTTCACTGGCAGTTTCCAGGAATTTGGTGATTTCCCGGAAGTGTCCAACAATCTCTGCCATTAATTCTAGCAGGATTACCTGTTTGGGATGAGGGACAACTGGGAGGATATGAAATGAGATGTGGTTGAGTGCCCAGTCAAGTGTGGCAGAATCTGAGGATGGGTTGTGTGTCATGGAGGATATAATCTCTTGCAGAGTGATAGCAGCTTGGTCAAAGTGCCCAATGAAGATCCCTTCAATCAAGGGAGAAAAGGCCTGGGTCCAAGGACTAAAATAAAATGCCCAGATGGCATCTTCAATGATTCTTCCCTTGCAGTCTATGTTCAGTGCAAAATTGCTGGGTGTTTTCAGCACCGGTATGGGTGATTGTGAGTTGGGTTCCAGAAATATACGCAGATTCTTCAGTGAAGAGCCAGAATCCATAGAGTCACTCTCCTGCTGAAAATACACATATGCATATAGGAGTCGGAGGAATTGCAAGGAAAATTTTCCAGGGTACATTCGGGCAAGATCATGGAATAAAATCATGCAGTCTGCAAGCATGGTGAGAGAAAGCTCTTCTGCCTCTGCCAGCTTGCACATTTGATTCATAAATGCATCAATATCTGTGCCATGTGGAGGATGTCTAGTTCCTGAAAACCTGAGAACAGTTTCAAAACCCTCCTTCCATGATTTATATGCCTCGAGTAGTTGATCAACAGATGAGAGGGTTTTAGCAAGGGTGAATAATGCTCCAAAGGATATGAGTGCTTTGAATTCATCTTCCGCTCTCCAGCAAGACAATCCTAAATTGGATTCAATGATTTGCTCCACCATTGGGCGGCACACTGCAATAGCATCTTGAGCAGTGGAAAGGGCAACCTCCAGCTGGTGAGCCTCAAGCAAGCTGGCTGAATGTGTGGTCAATGTCATTGCCAGCAGTGGCTGATAGTCCCTATCTGAGGAAATTTCGCATAATCCACGATATAAGTGAACAGATTGTTGGCTGACTTCTGTGGCAAGGTCCCAATGCAGCTGAAATTGATATTCACGTGCTAGATGGTGCAGTGAATTAGCAAGCTGGTCCAGAACTTCTGTGTGTGATACATCCATTTGGCGCAAGATCTGGATTGTCATGAGATGCCAGGCTGTTGCTTCGGAGTTCATTTCCATATGGCCCAGGTCACTGCCGAGATAAAGAATGGGGGAGATGGTGGTGAATGGAATTCTTGCAGGACAGCCATTGATTGCCAGCAGGAGCCCAAGAATGGTGTATAGAATATGTTCTGGGGAATTATATGTTGGCAATCGAAGTGGAACATCCCAAAGAGGTGCATCAAGAATCAAAGTATGATTCACAACCAATTGCTGAAGGCAATCAATCAAGCGCAAAGCCTGTGTCGAAAGATATTGAAACTCAAGAGTTTTGTGTGTTGCATCCTTCAATAAATGTAAGAATTGTTTTTGAACTGAGAGGCAACCCACTTACAGATGCTATTATATCAATTGTTTGATTCATTATATTCTGGCCGAATTGTGTCTCAAGGAGTACACGAGCCATCATCCCCTCGAGACGTCGCAGTCTGACTTGGTTCTCAACATTGTTCAAGATTAATGTCTGTTCAACACGCAGAGTGGTATTCACAGCGCAAGCAGCAGTTATCTCAATTCTGGCTGCAGAGAATGCCTGACATTCATGAGCACATGTATTCCGAGTGGGATGGACCTGTCTCACTGTGAATTTAGAGTAGCATTGATTTACATGTTCCTTTAGATGTTTAATTTCGGCCTCGACATCATCGCGCTTTATCCAGACTTTAATTTGGACCCCGAGACCTCGCAGGCCAGGGCTGCACCGCATGGGAGATATCTTTTGGCATACAGAAAGAACGTGGAGCATGTCTCTGAAGATGAGATTAAATAAAATGTGACGGTATGGGAAGAAGAAGATTTACGCCTTCAGATTTCCCAGGGCACTTAACAGTGCAGGTGCTTCGAATTCATCTTCGTGCCCCCGAGAAAGACTGGCGAGGTCGGCGAGCGTTCGAAGGATATCATTGGTGAGATCGCGGATACGCCGTCGATTTTCCGTGACCTATGTTAACCTCAGTCTGTGCTCGCGGAGGAGATAGCATTCTCTCGTACCTTTTCTATTGACTGCTTGATGCTTTGGCCCAAGTCGATGAGGTCCTTGATGAAAGTCGCGAGCGTGATGATAGTCGTGGTGGCAGTTATGGGGTCCATCATGTCTGGAGACGAGAGAGAGATGTAGGTAGTGGAGGTAACTAAGAAACAGCTCTGGCGCCCTGACTGGTATAAATCGGTTTTAAATATAGTAATCACAGCTTTAATTTTGACGGTCGAAAGAATATCAGAGCTCATGAGGACAACAGTATCGCTTCTTGAACTTATCAGGGACAGCTTTGCAACATCCCATGAGGACAATAGTAGGATAGCATCGACGAGAGAAGAAAGTCGGCCGAAGACCGTACATCATGCGACCTAAAATTGCATCCACGGCGCTTAGACTCGAATTGCCGCGCGCTCTGTACTATTACAATAGGCGACTCGGAGACGCGCACGAGGAGGCTGCGTCTGACATATCCGCACCAGTAACAGCTGACGCGAGATGCAGGGAAAGCAGGACAGGATACAACTAGAACGACGTGAAAGGATGTCGAGAAGCGCCCATAAAGTAAGGCAAAGAAGATAAAACAGACAGAAAAAGATAGACTCGGATCCCCGGGAATGGACACAAAAGCCATCCACGATCCACCCAATCTCCAGCTTCACAGCTCATCAGTCTCCCAAGTTTCGCCGCTGTACTTGGAAAAAATAATTCGAACGGTCCAAATCCATGAAGAACTGAACGTCAAGACAACCTATAAAACTCGATAACTCTTGCAGCCCCCGGCCTGGAGGGAGAGACGTGGAAGAGCGTAGAAGTGGACCGATCGTGCGATGTGGCGGCATATCTAAAGTTCAAGTTCCAGTCCGTAAGAGGAAAAATAAGTAGTCCGCGGTGTATTTGTTGAGTACATGGACTAGTTCGACTCCTTCGAGGATGGCCATTGCTTTTAGGAGAGCGGAAGGTATCGCCGACTCGGAGAAACACACGCAAATAACTTCCCACCAAATAACCCCGGCCCTGGTATCCTTTTAGCTTGAGGCAACCCGCGCACTATGCCGGCGCCAGCGCGATCGGACGGGTCGGAAGAGGCTGGAGTCTTGCAGTTTCTCTCTCTAAAAAACCGAGCAAAACGCAGCGGAGCAAGCGGGCATTTTACTCAGGCTTATAGCGGCTCATCGGGCCATCATACATCTCTGCACCCACGGAAGATAGTCGACGGCTTGGCTCTGACACCCACTTGACTCGCTGCCAGTGCGTGCTCGTCCTGAGACGCGCGTGGAGCTGGCGAGGGCCGCTAGGCCCTCGTATGAGTTGTATCCTCAGGTCTCGTCATATCGGGACCCGGAGTCCATTCCAGGCGGTTCTCAGTCTACAAGTGCACGACTCGGCTACAAAACGTGCGGCACCCTCCTACATTCACTCTGCCTTCATTCCCATCTTCTGGCGCCCGTGTCCCATCGCCGTTTCCCTCTATCACAACACGCTACCTTGGACCAAAATATCCTCACCCGTACGCATGTGCACTCGCAAGATTAAATTAATCAAGAAACACCGCGTAGAGTCGACAACCGACTTCCTCGGATTCGGAAGGCGCGCAGCTTCGTTTACGGGCAGCGGGACGGGAAAATTACAAGGAGGCCGATGGCCCGGTACAAGGATGTGATGCGGATGGCGCGTGCCGGCTGCGCTAACCCGTGTCGACGCAAGCCTTCCATCCATCGGCCCACTCGTACCGCGTGCAAGCGAAATCGGACGAAATGCGATGTGCTCCCATTCCTGCCAATATCTTTCCATCCCTACCTGCATTTTTGGTTCCTCCCTGCTTCCCTTCACGGCGGGCGAGTCACGGTCCGTGTCGAAGACGGACGTCTGTGTTCTTCACGTCGTGTCCTAAAAGTCTTCCTCGAGCCGGGTGGATCATCGGCAGCCTTATCAAGAGCTAGTTCAAGACCGATGGGATTGTGAAGAAAGTCTGTGCCCGCGCCTCGTCTCCTTGTGCAACTTACCTACTCACCTACCCACATAGATTCTCGCGCCTCATTGCCGGCATCTCGTCCTGTTCTCATACTACAAGATTTTCGACGTACAATCGGGCCGGCTGCGCGCGCCCTAGTCCCTCCCCGAACTCACGAGCTTCGACATCTTCTCGAACGGGTACAATCAGACCGGCTGTGCGCGCCCTCGTCCCTCCTGAGCCAGCGACATCTCTGCTCCAAAAGGGTACCTTCCGTTGCCTGCGGCCATCGAGTCGAGGTCGAGTGCGTGTGTTTGCGAGGAGAGGGAGATGCAGAAAAACAAGGAAGAAGGGAGGAATCCTATGGCTTTGCTGTGTGTCATCGACGCGTTCTTGCTGCACCGAGCTTTGTGCTCGCGCTTCACGGGCACGCAATTAATGTATGCCGTCGTCCGTATGTCCGAACAAAGCAGAGACAAATGGGGCCTTATGTAACCTCTATCATATCTAGTTTGCATGGTTCTCCCTGAAATAAAATAAAAACAGCAACTAATTTGGTCGAATGCACAGCCACATACCGCCGTCTCCTCTTATTTTCACCCTCGCGAGCTCTCACTGGCGCACCAAGTGCTTAGAGTGTGACTGCAGAGTTCTTCAAACCGCTGGAGCGGTCATGGCAGTTTCTTTATGGTGTGTATTTGATTTTGTATTCGCTGAACGACTACCTTTCACCTCTACAAGACCGCTCCAGTTCTACACCCCCAGGCCTTGCCCAGGCCTCGGGGTCACCGGAGACACACAACCCACGCCGCCGCTGTCCTCAAGAGACGTACCTGATCTCCGTATGATCGTAATGCCGCTCACTCCGCGACAACACATCGATTGTCGCTGTCCACCGTGTTGTCCCGCTCCCGCCTAGACATGCCCGTGTGGGAGAGCGCGACGTATCGTAGCGGGGACGCCGGATTCAAGTTTGAGCCAGCACCCGCCGCCAAGGACGTGCGTGAGCCTTCGCCCCACGCCTTCGCCTCACGACCTGCCATGCACATCATGGGCCGCCGAGGGAGGCCCCGGATGTGGACCCTCGCTGTGAGTTGTGTGATGCAGGGATACGGGGACAAGCCGCCTTCCGCCCGTGTCCCTGTCGCTACTCGCAACTTCAGCCCGGACAGCGAGTTCTGCCTCGACCCGCGCGTGCAGCATCTCCATGACCGGGAGAGGAGCGGGAGACGTGTTGGACGTGGTGCGCGGTGCGCGACATTCCGTTTCCGCATGCCGCACGACTACCCCCGCCACACGCGCACGCCGCCGCCTTAGTCTGCGGGGCCCGCCCCGTATCGCGGATCGCGAAACGGGAAGGGCAGTGCCGTGGTGTGGTTCGCCTTTTTCTTCTTGATTTTCTTTCGCGAGGCGCTGATCACAAACCGGCAGGCTGAGAAAGAGGGATGTTCAGAGGCGCGACAGAAGCGCGACATAATTTGAAGTACCTACGATGCGCACATAAACTGGCGTTCGGATAAAAATTATTTCTACGTACGTATGTCAATGTAAACTAAATGGATAAGGAAGGTACTGGCCCGTTGACTCATACGGTCGCTCTTTCAGTATGTAGGCTGCAAGAAATAACACATTTTCTTCCGATTTTCGAAAACCGGCTCACGCTTTTGCACCAACAAGATTCGACCCTACATTAATTTGGTTCGTCGGACACCCCTGCACATCCTAGGACCAGGTCCATTTCCAAGTAATTGCATCCATCTGATGAGGCCGCTCAGCTTGCACACAATAGTGCGGCATCATCTTCAGCTCATTGCAGCGTCATTTGGCCCTCAAGAAAAATACATTCCAAGTACATGGATCCCTCCGAAAACTTGAATTTAGATACGACTCCATACAATAACCAACGCCACGCTCAAGACTCCTATCAATAGACTCATGACCCCGAGCAAAATCCACCATAGAATCTCCATGGGCGTGCTGCTCAATCTCACTTCGAGCGGGGTGCGGAGGACGTCGGTGAGGCGCGGTTTATCGGTGTTGCGGTTATCTGTGTCTACCGACTCTACGGCGGTATTTTCGTGTTCCTGTGCTTTGGATGGTGTTGCTGCGGAGTGGATGGATGGATGCACTCTCCACTTGCAAGCCCGAACCGGTAACGGAATTTCCTACTGATGGGGTCGAAATTTTGCTTGGCTTGAACTGGACTTCTGGGAAGGGTGACTCGCCGGTCTGGGTTGTCGATGGGAAGTCCTCACTGGTTGTGACGATGTCCGAAGGATCATAATATTCGTCGTCTGACTCCCTCGCGGTTTCCCAAGCTTGTTCCTTGCCCTCGTCCTCGTCTATCTCTGTCTCTGTTTTCCAGAAGTCGACCTCGTCTTCCTCCTCCCACTCTATCTCAGCCTCTGACAAAAATAGCAAATCTGTCGGGGCTAGCAAAAGAGCATCTTTCTCCGGACCTCTGCGCACTCGGCAGTTGCGGCAGATACACCATCGACATCTTCATTCTCTGAGAGGTAACCCGCGAGCTGGTTCAGAGCCGCGGCCAGGCTTCCCAGGAAATATGGTCCGGTGTTTGCAACTTTCCGCAGAATACTGACAGCTTCATCGCAGGCGGCAACGGATTCATTGCGGCGGCCTACATCCCATAGTATCGAAGCGTGATTTTGCAGGCTGCTCGCGAGGGTTGGAAAATGCCGTGGTGCCAGCGAGACCAACTCCCGAAATAACTCGGTCGCTTTTTCGGAGCTCGAAAGGGCTTCGTCCAGCTGCCCAAGAGTTAGCAATCGAAGCGATAGCGAAAGGAAGGTGTTTCCTCCCAATTCCTCTTTTCTAAGTGTGTAAAGGAAGTCTCCCCACATGTCACCTGCGTTCTGAGCATATATAGATGTTGCCTCTTTCGCAGCTGCCAGAGCTTCGTCTTTCCTTCCAACTATGGCCAGACAGTTTGAAAGCGTGGTAAGCGCGTGCACCAGCGCACTGTGCACATGTCTGTCGATCCACATCGTTGACATTCACGCTTTTTCGGCAAGCTGCGACTGCTCTTTCTGCCTGCTTCACGGCATTTGCGAACTGTCCTACATCTCCCCAAACGGCTGCAAGCTCCACCAACAGGATGTGGAATTGCAAGTGGACGGCCCGACCGTCTTTTATAAAGTGTTCGGCTTTTTTTTTTTTTTTTTTTTTTGGAGTGTTTGAGATAATACAACTCAGTCTGCAAAGCATTCCAAGTGTATCCGCTGGTAGAACTGATTTTTCAGTATAGCCGGGAAGTTGTCCAGGAGGAAATGCCATTACGCACTAAATGTTCGTGTGGGACTCTGACCGTTCATTAGACAGGTTGCGCAACAGCCATTGGAGCCATCTGATGGCTGATTTGGCGTGCACAAATGGATGGCTGGTGGCTCGAATGGCTGATGAACCTAAAGCAAGGTAACTCATTTCGGGGTGTTAGAATGAGTACTGATGCAGGTGCATCTCACAGAATTACCCCCAACCTTGTCAGAACACCAATTCCATCAAAATGAACATATTTTTGCCTCTCATCAGCCAATTGTAAGTGTGGAAGGGATCGCCAGCCTGCATATAGTCCCCAGTACAGTCGCTAAATGGGTTCCGGAACATTACCAGTTCCGGAACAATCCGCATTCTCGGTTCAGGCCGTAGGTTCTGTCCACGGGAATTCTTGTCATTAATCTAGAAGGTAGCTTCCATTTTCCTACAATATATCACGCTAGCATTGTTATCTGTTGTTGCATGAAAAATCAATATATCCAAATGGCCATTTGAAGCGGCTTGTTCACATCACAGCCAAATGTTGCAGCGATTATTTGCCACTGGTGCCTTGGACCAAATGTGTGGACGTCCTGGGTTGCTCGGATGCACCACTCTTGGGGGCTGTGGGTGGGTTTTGGATGAAAGAAAGATGGGTTGAACCCCGAAAAGGGTGATGTTCCGGAACTGGTAATTTTGTCGAAATTTGCTGGTCGCCGAAACTGCTGTTTTACCAACGGTCAAGCCACCTCAAAAATTGGGATGCAGATGACCCTTATGCTTTCGAGGTCATAGAATCCGAATATGCAAACAGAGTCTGCTCATCTCCTTTCCCTAGTTCTGTATTCACAATTTACTTCCCCGTGTTCCGGAACCCATTTAGTGACTGTATTTCCAAATTGGTTGATTCACCAGAAAATGAGTTCAGGTATTCAGCCATTCGAGCCACCAGCCATCCATGTGCGCACGCCAAATCAGCCATCAGATAGCTCCAATGGCTGTTGCGCAACCTGTCTATTATCATCCTACTCCATTTTTTCGAGTGATGGGCCATATACCCACTAAAACCCCCTTTGAGTTTATCCAGTCATCTGGCAGGGAATCCTCATTGAGCAGTGTACCGCTCCAGGTATTTAGTACGAGTTCTTTTTTAATGGCAAGAGTGCCAAATCGGGCTCTGTGTGTGAGCAACTGATCTTGCCTCAAGGCAGCATTAATTGCGGACACCCAACGGTTATGTATTTCCTGTTCTGAAGGGCAGGTATGTGTTTCGAATAACCGCTCATTTCTCAGGTTCCAGATTAGGTGCATTGAGGTTGATATTAAAATGGTGAAGAATCTGTTTTTTGCAGGTATGGGGCTCCCTTTGAGCGACTTGAATCTTGCCAAGCCACAGCCTAAAAGCAGGCCCCAGTTCAACTTTGGCCAGGTTGTATATCAAAGTTGCCAAAGAATTTTCGCGAGTCACCACACCTGCCTTTGCCCAGGTGCTTCACATTCCAGCATAATATGCTCCATTGATTTGAGCATGTGACATGCTGAACATCTGGCAAGTATTTCGAGGGTTGTACTCGCTCCCAGAATTCGCCGACATGGTAGATATTGTGCATGCACTTCCATAGAAAGTTCCAAGTGAGTCGATGGATGTTTGTAGACCGTATTGAGGACCAAATTGCATTGTCTGTAGGCTGAAATTTGAATTCCTCGGCAATGCAACACCGAATTCGGTCAAGGATGAGATCTGTGGATTTGCGCAAAGGCTTCTCCGCCAGGGAATTGATTATTCCTGTAAAAGAGCGTTGAGTCCCTTCTTCAATTGTATCCCAGGGGTAACAAAGGTGAGGTCAACATCTGAGGTCACTACCCTTCTGAGCATTTGCAGTGCTGCTTGATTTTGCCCCATGCGCCGAAGAATACGGGTCTGAATGGTACAGCACCAATTGTCTATCATGCCAACTGTATCGAAGTCCGGAAATACTGTTTTTGCTTCTTGTGCTGCCTCGATTGCATCGGAAATCCGGCCCATGTCACAAAGGATGAAAGGTCGACGCGACAACCAAAACTGTATGCCCTCCATATGATTCCCAGCTGTGAAGATATTTCAGTGCTTCATCAGACACTGCGAGTGCTTCAGCCAGCAACCCGGCCATCCAGAATCCACTGCTATAATCGACCAACACGATTGTGAACCTCCACTCAGTTTGCGAAGACGTCTTTGCTCGCAAATACCCAACAAGCTTGTCCATTATTTCCAGCAGCACAAGCTGTTGGGAATGTGGGATAACCAGGAGGATTTGCTGTGTTATGTGGCTAAGTGCATCATCAAGTGCCCAGTGGAACTTGACAGAATCCGAAGAAGGGTTGGTCGTCATGTAAGGTGAAGCCGCTCTAAGAGTGGTGGAAACTCACTGGGGAGGCCCAGAGAGAAACACTGAGGAGTCAGACAAGATAAAGAGAACCGAGGTATGGATTGGAGACGATAGAGACAGAGAGACAAGATAAGGTAGCGAGCAAGAAAGGTAAGCTGATGTAAGTAAGTGATCTAGGTCATGTGAGTAGGTAAAGCGTATCGGGTTTACACCCTTCCCCTCCCCGAAAAATGAAACCCCCCCCCTTGAGAGATAGAGAGTAGCGAGGAAGAGATTAAGCAGAGTAGGAACTGTGAGAATAGATAGTGGACTTCTCAGTTACGAGCGATCCAATGGTCGAGGGCTTCTGCATGGGCAACTTCGCGACCTGGGAGCCAGCGGTCGCCTTCCGGCCCGTATCCCGAGAAACGAACGAGGTATTGACAGCCGTGTTCGCGTTTACGTTCGTCGATGATTTCGTCAATGAACCACTCTTCTTCGCCGTTGCCGTTGATGATTGGGGCGGGTTCGGCGAGTTTGCGGCCAGGGAACAATTCATTGTCGTTTTCTATATAAGGTTCGAGTTCAGAAGAATGAAAGACGGGGAAAACATTGGGCTGATTGGGGAAGTCAAGTGTGAAAGTGGAACACTCAGCGTGTTTCGCGATCACCGTGTACGGACCGTTGAAGCGCAGCATGTATTTCGCGACCCGATTATCGCCTTTTCTGATGTATGCTGAGCGGCGGTGAGCGGTCGTGAGCTTGACGTGGTCGCCTACGTTGATGTTGTGGTCGGGACCTCGAGTTTTATTAGCTTGTTCGGCTTGCGAAAGTTTTGCAGTGAGTAAGTTTTTCTGGGCTTCGATGACGTCCAGTGCGAGTCGAGCGACAATTTCGGCAGCGAGTTTGTCTTCTGTTGTAGGATCGGTGTTAGAGGCGGGGACAAGGGGAGGAATTATGCGAGGAGAGCGACCAGTTTTAAGTTGGAAGCCGGAGAAACCCGTCGAGGCGTTGACAGTGTTTAACATGTCAAAACGCACCCGTGGGAGGGCACATACCCAACCATGCTGATTTCTCGTGACGTGGTAGCGTACGGCCTGGTTTACGGTCTTGTTTGTGCGCTTGCTCGCTCTGTTGGTTTCTGGATGGAAAGCTGTGGACATTTTGAGCTTGATGCCAGTAAGTTTATGGAGAGCTTTCCAGAAGGCAGAGACGAAAAGCTTGTCACGGTCTGAGACGATATCGAGTGGAAGCCCATTCTCGCAGTACCAGTGGTTAAAGAAGAGGAGTGCGAGTTCAGGTGCGGAAAGGTTGATTTTGGTCGGAATAATTTGAATATCGGACCCGAGACGGTCAGTAAATGTAATGATGCAGTCAAACCCCTGATCTGGAGGGAGGGGGCCAATAAAGTCAATATCGACAGAGTCGCCACGCTGGTCGGGTATAGGGAGAGGGTGCAGGGGTCCAGCGTGTCTAGTCGTCCTGGATTTGTTCCTCTGGCAGTCAGGACAAGCAGGAATATAAGCTTCCTCAAGATCTCGGCGCATGTTAGGCCAATAATAAGCGTCCCGAAGAGATTTGTAAGATTTGTCGAATCCGAAATGGCCGAGTGAGTCGTGGGCCAGATGATACAGAGTTTCACGAATATTTGATACGCGAGGAATAACGAGCCTGTCGCCGATATACCAGAGGTTTTCGAGTTGTTGTAGGACCACGCCAGGCATTCCTTTGCTGACAGATTCCAGTTTAGAGCACCATTTGTCGGTGGCGTAGCCAGCACGAATGCGGTCGAGCAACTTGGCGTCCGCAGATATTTTCAGAATAGAAGCAATTACGCGGTCCGCAGCGTCGGGACCGGATGTGATCCGAGTCCGTGCGAGAGACTGTGCGCTAGTCAAAGGCAAATCAGGGTGGGCTCGGATCATGGAGGCAATCGCGGTATTACCACTTTCGTCCTCGTCTTCCCATGGCCCTGAAGCGGTGAGCTCGGTGGCTGAGCTTTCTTCAAAGTTGGTGAGGGACAGCGCGTCGGCTACTGTGTTATCCTCGCCCTTTACATAAACAATTTTGCAGTCGTACTGGGAGAGGAACTCCATCCAGCGAGCCTGTCTGCGTGACAGGTCTTTTTGGGTTTGGAAGTTTTCTAGGGTTCGATGGTCTGTGTAAACAGTGAATTCGGAGCCCATAAGGTCGATACGCCAACACCGGAGAGCGTGGATAATCGCGAGAAGCTCCTTCTCATGGACCGGGTAATTAAGTTCAGCTCCCTTGAAACTCATGGAGTCAAATGCTACCGGGCGGGCATCTTCCCATGTTGTTCCGTAGGAAAGAATCACGCCCGAACGTTTATCACTCGCATCAGCCGTCACGTAGATGTGGTTATCTCCACGGTCTTCATGATCGATCGTTGTCAAACAATCGCGGCCGAGCACAAGCTCTTTTATTGCATCGAAGGCGGTTTGATGCCTGTTCGTCCAGGCAGGAAATTTCTTATCACATTCCTTTACGGTCAGCTCCTCAAGGGTAGGAGTCCAACGCGCCAGATCAGTCAAGAATTTACAAATATAGCGCACCAGGCCTAAGAAGGCGCGTACATTCGTCGCTGACTTGGGCTGTGGCCAATTAATGATGCGCTCGACCTTAGCCTTGTCGGCCTCGATACCGCGCTGTGATATATGATGTCCGAGGAAGTCGATCTCGTATTGGAACAACTTCGTCTTTTTTGGGTTGCAGTATAGGTGCGCCTTTTTCAAGGCTTCAAATACCATTCTCACGTGTTTGTCGTGTTCATCCACGTCGGCGGACCAAATCACGATATCGTCGAGGTAAACATGGCAGATCTTGCCAATGAGTTCTCGCAAGGCAGCGGTTACCCGACGTTGTTGTACCGACGGCGCGTTCCGTAAGCCCTGTGGCATCACCAACCATTCGTAAAGACCCAATGGCGTGGTAACTGCGGTGTACTTTATAGAATTAGGGTGCATCTTAGTTTGGAAAAAAATGTCGGTGAAGTCGATTGTCGACCAAATTTTCCCTTTGGCACAGTCGGCGAGTATGTCGTCAACCCTGGGTAAGGGGAAGGCGTCCCTGACTGTATTCGCATTCAAGGGTCGGAAATCATTAACCCACCGGGGCAAGACCAATTTGTCTGCCTTGGGTACCAACATAGCCGGCGACGCGTGTTGCGAAGTCGAAGGTCTAATGCGGCCAGTGTCTAGGTGTGATTGAATAAGTTTCTGCCAAGCCTTGCGGTATTTACGCGGGCTGCGGTAAGTGCGGGTTTCGATGTTTCTGTCGGCATCCTTGACATTTATTTCACAAAGTACATCGTCCAGAAGTTCATCGACGTGAGGCATAGGTTCAAAAAGTTGAGGGTACTCGGAACGAATCTTCTCGCCCTTCTTATTAAGTTCGTCCCAGTGGATGAGGGTCACAATTCTCTCGCGAACCGCCGCGACTACATCGACAGGCCGAACTTTTTCAAACAATTCGGCCAACTCGAGGCACGTACGGCGTTCGTCGCAGACAGAGGTCAACTCCTTGATCATGGACTTGAGGTCAAGCTCCGTGCGTTTAAGTTTCTCACGTAGCTTAAGCGGTTTAGCTGGGGCCACTGTAGGAGCGGGGGGGTTGAGAATGTCGTAGCTTGAACATTTGTCTACAGCGGTACGAGCGGCGTGGTCAATCACGATAGAATTTTTTACAAGCCATGGTAGGCCGAGTATGACAGGTGTACATAAGTTTGGCGCAACGAGGGCGCGTACACTCGAAGAAGTCCAATCTTGGTTACGAGACAGAAGGGGAAGTTTAACGTATGCGGTAAGGTGCGTAACGGGGTGGGAACTATTTGTGGACATGGCGAGTGCAATCGGTTCGGGCTTATGCAGTTTGAAGCGGCAGAGACCAAGCTTGTCGACGAGGAGTTCGTCGATCAAGGCTAGATGGGCGCCATTATCAATAAGCGCCTGAATGGGGAGAGGGAGGTTCGACATCGGGCCCTCTATCAGGCAATCCCAATAGAGGTGCTTGACGCGGTGGGAATGGGGGGCGGATGGGGAACTCACCGAAGACTCGAGTACGTCATCCGAGTCGTCGCTGTCGTCCACGTCGTCGGCGGCGGGCATGACAACAGCCACGGACTTGTTCTTTGACTTGCACGCGGCGTCGACGTCCGCCTGGGTGCGCGTGTAGTAACCGACGCCTGAGGGGAAATCTTCACGGCACTCGGAGGTCTTGTGGCCGATAAAGAATTTGCGGCAACGGTTGCACCCGTTGTTGTCCGCCAGGAGTTGGCGTTCTTCGACGGTGAGTGGGGGGCAATTCTTCCCGGTGGATGGAGTGGTAGTCGAAGTGGAGGAAGGGGGTTTGGAGGAAGTCCCGACGTTCGCCTTGTGCGAGTCGCCGAAAACCTTTTTGCTGGGGTGCTCGCCGTCATCAGGAGCCTTGCGCTTGCCGTCGAACTTGAGCGGCGATGCAGTGCTGCTGCTTCTCGTCCTCGTATACACGCTCCTCATTGAGCTCAATCACCGCGAGAACCCACGTGTCAAACTGATCCTCAGGGATCGTGTTTGCCGCTTTGTCCTTCGCGTAGTCGCGCTCAAGGTCGGGGAGCATATTGGCTTCGAGGGTATGGTGGAGGCGGGCATCAGAGATCTCATGGGCGGTGCCGACGAGGAGGGCCTGGAGGGACTGTAGGATGATGACCCACTTGCTGAACGTTTTGGAGTCCTTCATGCGGTTGGAGAGGATGAGGGCACGCGTGTTGATTTCCCAATCGGGGCGGAGGAATTTCTTGCGGAGTTTCCCCATAAATTCCGCCAGCGTAAGCTTGGCGAAACTCTCACGAACGCCCGCTGGGCTGAACCAATTGCGGACACGTTGGTCGAGGAAGCATCCGAAGACGAGGGAGACAAGCTTTTCCGAGGCGATGTCCTTCGCTGCGGCGTAGTCGAGCATGCCATGCTCAAACTGGGTCGCGATGAGGGAGGTGATCTCCCTGGGGTGTACGGTTGGGAGTTTCCCAGTGCGGATCTCGACCGTGGGGAGCTTGGAAGTGCTCGTCATCGTGGAGCGTACTGGTGAGGAGTCGGAGGAGGACGAGGAAGAGTCAGAGGATGGCAGGGGAGAGGGGATCCTGGTGGGGGCCCTGGAAGGAGGACGGGAGGACGTTGGAGGAGAGGAGTGTTCTGATCGCGGTGGTGGAGGCGTAGATCCAGGCGATTCGGGGATTGATGGGGTCAAAGGTGATGGGAGGTCGGTTGAGGAGGTGGGTGAGGTTGGTTGGACGCTCCTAGCCGCACTGCGGGTGAGCAGGGGGTGGGGAACTGAGGGGATACAAGACAGCTTGACTTGAGGTGGCTGTGCCCAAGAGGTGACGTGTCGACCTGGAGAGGTCGTATAGTGAGCACGGCAGTCTCAAAAGTTTGGAAACACCGCTGGATGGACGGTGGAGATGCGTTCCTGGCGGGGAAACGCGGGGTGTGTGGAAAATCGGAGCGGAACCAAAAGATCGCGAGGATCTCTTAATTGCTCCGATAAGGCGTATACTTTGGTCGGTCTTTAAAAAAAAGTGGAAACTCACCGGGGAGGCCCAGAGAGAAACACTGAGGAGTCAGACAAGATAAAGAGAACCGAGGTATGGATTGGAGACGATAGAGACAGAGAGACAGAGAGACAAGATAAGGTAGTGAGCAAGAAAGGTAAGCTGATGTAAGTAAGTGATCTAGGTCATGTGAGTAGGTAAAGTGTATCGGGTTTACAAGTGGCAATGGCTTGTTTGAAGTGCGTGATATATATATTTGATCAAAGGGAGGGGGCTCTGAGTGTGCCTGGGACGAACATAAAATGCACATAAGGCATCTTCAATCACACCATTGGAGTCCTTCAGCATGAATTTGGTGGATGTCTCCAGCACTGGTGGGGGAGAATCTGGGTCAGGTTCCAGAAAGATGCGCAGATTCCTCAGTGAAGAGCAAACTTGAAACTCCTGCAGATCATTCTGCTGTGAAAAATATATGTATGCATAGAGGAGTCGGAGGAAGTAGAAGGGAAAATCTTTGGGGTAGATGTGAGCAAGATTGCGGAATAAAATCACACTGTCTGCAAGCATGTTCAAGGAAAGCTCCTCTCGCTCTGCCAGCTTGCAGAGCTGATCAAGGAACGAATCGATATATGTTCCAGATGGAGGACGGTAGTCTCCCGTAGTCAGACTCCACAATATTTATGATAGTCAATAAATATATTATATGGAGTCTGATTTCGTTGGCATACCCCTTAGAGGACTCCGATTTCTCGTGATCGAAACGTGACCACACGTGATATTTCCACGCTCCCAATTAGGATGAATCGCTCGCTCCGCCCACCTTCGCGGCACAAGAGCCATAAATCTGCTTCTGGGTGTGTCTAATATGTGACTGAATAATTATGAGAGTCTTTGGAGCAAATACAAGCAGCTCTACACCTCATTGAATCTGATACAGTGTTTTTTAGCCTCGAAGGGTCACTGTCAAGTCGAAAGTACTTCAAATAAATTCAAATTTTGTTTCATAAATTCTTTATGTACATTTTGAGATAGATTTGTTGTTGAAATGGAGGTAATTGGTCAGTCTGTAGCTCGTACGAGCTCAAAATCCCAATTGGGACCGTGGGAATATCATGTATAGTCATTCGGCGATCACGGAAATTCGGAGTACGGCAACGACTATGCCAACAGATTCAGACTAGGATTGGACTAGGAGGACGGCAGAGAACCGGTAACCTGAGGATTGTCTTGAAACCTTCCATCCAGAATTTATATGCCTTGAGATGTTGGTCGACAGATGACAGGTTCACAGCAAACACAAAAAAAACGCTCGAAAGGCTCTAACTGCTTTGTATTCATCTTCTTCAGTCCAGTTTGAAGGTGATCCCACACCAGATTCGAGGATTTGCCGGACCATTGAGCGACACATCACAACGGCTTCTTGTGCAATTTCCATTGCAACCTCAAGCTGGCCAGTCTCGTGCAAGTTCCACAAATGTGTGCTCAATGTTGTTGCAAGCAGTGGCCAGTAGTCAACATTTGGGGAAACATCAGACAACAAACGACACAGGTCGAGAGATTGTCTGCTGCTCTCTGTGGTGAGATCCCATTGCAGCTGCCATTGGTAGTCACGCGAGAGGCTCTCAAATGAATCTGCAAGATGTGCCAGAACTCCTGCATTGAAAACCCCACGAGACAAAAGGCAAAGGATCTGTATTATCATGAGGTGCCAGGCTGCTGCTTCTGAGTTCATTTCTAAAAGTGCCAAGTGCTCTCCGACATTGAGGATACCTTTGATGGTGTGAACGGTATTTCTGCAGGGCAGTCATTGATTTTGAGAACCACCGAAAGAATGTCATGGAGAATATGTTTGGGTGAAGCAGAATTTATGAATTCCAGATGCCAAGGATCCAGAAAGGATGTGTTGAGGACCAAATTTCCATTCGCCCCCAATTGCTGAAGGGAATCAATCAAGTGTAATGTTTCTGTGGAAAAATACTGGAACTCAAGAGTTTTATGTGCTGTATCCTTCAGTAAAAGTATAAGAATCACTCTCTCAAGTTTGGACTCAAAGCCAAAGCACCACTTACAGATGCAATTATTTCAATTGTATGGTTGATTATATTTTGCCCAAATTGTGCATTCAAGGAGTACTTGGGCCATCATTCCCTCGAGACGCCGCAGGTGCACTTGGTTTTCCACGTTGTTTAGAATCAATGTCTGTTCCATGTGAAGAGATGTGTGCTCAACACAAGCAGCGGAGGTGACCTTTTTTTTATTCCCTCAGCACATTTAAATCGGAATAATGCCGAGAACTCACTGTGAATTTGAGATAGCATTAGTTCACATGCTCCTTCAGATGTCTAATTTTCTCCTCGATATCATCATGCTTTACCCAAGTTTTTATTTGAGACCCGAAACTACGAAACCCAGGGATATGCTTCACAGGTAAGATTTTGCAGCAAACCACAAGAACATATACCATGTTCCTGAACGAAATCTATGAGAACACTGGTTTAAAATATGCTGAGGACTTACGCCTTGAGATTCCCCAGGGCGCTTAACAGCTCAGGGCTTTGGAATGCATTTTCGTGCCTCCGTGAAAGCTTTGCAATCTTCCCAAGCATGCACAGAACGTCATCTGTGAGGTTGCGTATCTGTCGTTGATTCTTGCCCACCTGTATGTACCAGACCTAATCAACACCTCAGAGGAGACGTAGCTATGCTATTCATACCCTTTCAATCAAGTGCCTAATACTATGTCCTATGTCGATGAGGTCCTTGACGAAAGTGGCGAGCATGATGATTGTTGTGGTGGCCGTTATTGGATCCATGTTGAAGGAGAGAGTGGTGGTAGTAAAAAGTCGAAAGAGCCTCCTCGAACAGCACTAAAAATAGGCGGTAACGATAGAGATTTCGGGTATTAATATTCAAACCCATGAGACAAGAATGCGGCCGTGCATTGGACATATCAGTGATCCTCCCATCCCAGAATACAACATCCCTGCGAGAGTATTACAAATCCTTTGGGATTCCTAGCTTGCACTGGTTGAGCATTTCAAAATTTTCAGTGGAAATATTGGTGAAAAACTTCCTTTATTTTTTACTCTTTTTTTCACTGAAAACTAAGTGAAATCTTTTACAGCCGTTTGCTTAAATTCGTGAAAACGCGAAAGTTTTGTGCTCTGTCACGTGCATTATGCCGATTGTTGCCGAGGTGTTCGGACATGTCAAAACTTTGTTTTTGTGAGCAACCTTCATGTTTAGAACGTTAAATGCTCATTTAGAGCTCTTTCGGGCAGCCGGAATCCAATATGCGTCCAGTATTCGACCCAATTCTAACCCAGCAGCTCTGGCATTGGTCGGCACCACAATCAAAACTGCACGTGACAGCGCGAAAAACTTTCGCGTTTTCACGAATTTAAGCAAACGGCTGTAATTATTTTCACTACTTTTTTTGAAAAGTAGTGAAAATTATTTAAGTTTTTCACATATTTTTTCAGTGAAAAAAGTGTGAAAAGTAAAAGAAGTTTTTCACCAATATTTCCACTGAAAAACTTGAAATGCTCAACCAGTGTTGAACAGCTGAGTCATATTGTTCCATTTCATAAAGTATAGTAAATCTACGACTGATCAAGTATTAGAACAGTGTTACGATAGACAGACTTCTCACACTTTAAGGTGTATAAACTCTCGTCAATAGAACAAGTGGGCAATGAGCTGCAATGATTTCATGTTCCGAGGTCATACACAGCACGGTTGTGTTACTCTTTTGCCGTGGCGTCAGTGGGTAATTTCATCAACAGAACTTGAATAGCTTTAGATCTTTAGACATCGCACCATATGGCCTCCTGCATTCTGATCGGGCTAATATGAAATCTGCACGCAAGTAATAATGGTGCAGTCTGTCAAGTAGTGAGCGATCTCTGGATCTTCCAATATGATCTGGCGACATGAAATCACTGATGGGGCTCAGATCATCGGCATCACAGCCACATCTCTGCATACTGTACTATTTTGACCATAGGTTCACCATGTCACCTGTAACCTAACATGCTCATTTTTCAAGGTGTTCATTCCTCAGCAACCACATCAAAATTCCCATAAATAGTAATCCAGCAAGTGCCAGAGGAGAAATTTTCGTTTTTTTATGCCTGTTTGGGCACAAAAGTTCACCGTCACTGTCACCAGTACCAAAGAGATTCAGTTCATGACACTCCATCACCCGTCACTGAACCTACAGTCAAAATAGTACAGTACTAGATGCAAAGTTGGGTGCTAGAAGTGCACCAAAGTCCAAGTGTGTAAAGGCCTGTGGGCAGAGGTGAGCAGAGCTGGAGATACGAGTGGCACAGGCAGGACGTGTCTAAGGTGGCGTGGAAGTAATGCATGTACTGTGCACTGCCTAGACTGATCATCCCATGGGGGGAGGGGAATCCACACCAAACTCATCACTTTGTTACTTCGGTTAAATCAGTGTAAGTCCGTCAGTTTGATGGCATTTAATGAATGTTCGTGAGTTCAATGAAATTTCAACCAAAGCTCGTCACTTCTCGCTAGCCCATTGAAATTTTGTCACTTGATGTACATTGAACCTCCTCTGTGAACTACCGGTGGGGGAGTCAGATAAAAATTTATGTTTTCAAGGGATTATATGCAATTGCACGCTGAAATACAGGTAGGTACAAAAATATGTGAGGTAAGTGAGTATGTGTTTGCCTAGGCCTGTGCATCACGCAAGCCATGGAGAAGTGGCCTTACCATGCTGAATAAAAACTGCCCGTCCTATTCCTGCATAATTCCGGGTGAGAGAAGTGTTGATACTGCTCTTGTCATGGTACAAGTTTTGTGTATGCAGTATAGAAAGGAGTGGCATACACCCACCACCGATGAAAGCTGTCTTTGATGTCGCATTGCAGGCAATCTCGCAAATTCCTTGTGCAGGCGCGATGGTTGTGGTGGTGGTAGAAGGGAAAGGGCAGACGTGCCACATGAAGTCCAACATCAGATGAATGGTGAGTGACTGTGAGCTCACAAACTTTCATTAGAATTTACTCACCTGACAAGCTTTCGCAAAAAATCATGGGAAGTAACGAACTTTTCCTAAATGCGATCAAAGTTACAAGGTTTCATGAAAATAAGCGAAATAATGAAGTGACAAAGATGGCTACTACCTGGGGGAGGGGGAGAGGGCTCATGGGAAGTATTAGCTGATCCAAGATCGCCCACCTCTTGCAGTCTGTACCTGCAGAAAGATGGAGAGGCCTGGGTTAATCCGCATCTTGGTACACAGCCACTTGAAGGTTTCTTTCATTCTCAGCCAAGTCTCAGTTTCATGTATGGGTACAACCCAGACTGTCATGTACAGCATAGGTGGAAATCTGCTCTACTGTACTATTTTGACCGTAGGTTCATGCCCCTCGACCACGTCATTCAATTCTTGTTTGTCCACACCTGCTCAACTTCTCCAGATATGATGCATCTCCTCTGCATATCAAAGCAATGTCCTGGCTGCTGGCTTACTTTATGAGCTGCCAATCCGACTCAACTCAACAAATAATTGATGATTTTTGAGCTCAGCCTTATAAACAAAGGAGGCCGCCAGAATTTCGAGCAAGATATTAGACGTCAATCTGGAGGCCATGTTTTCCCTGGATTGGCAGTTGCATGGCCACCTCGCTTGTAGTACCTGCTCCGATAGGGATTCTGCAGTACGGATCAATATTCCACTCTCCCAAGAAATGAGTAACATTATGACTTCAGAGACGAGGCATTCCAAAGGTATTCAGATATCCTCTTTGGCAGCCACAAGAGCCATATAATTTCTCTTGGCTTCAGTTAACTACCTTGAAGGACTGGTGAGAGGTATGAGCACAATTTTTGATTCTAGACTTCATTTGCATCTCTCCAGCAAATTTAAATTGTAACTGCTTCTTCTACATCCTTTACAGCCTGTCGTCCTGAATGCCCCTAATGTGTCAGCACAGCGGCTCGTCGGGTTATTATACGACTGAGGCGATTGAACGACAATATAGGATTCGAGTTGTGGTCGGATTAATGCGACGGGGGGGAGCAACTGGAGAGTAGACAAGGATAGTATGAGGCACTGTCTAGGGTACAGGGCCTATATATACTAGATGATTGTAACTGCCAAGTAACGGAAAGGGGGTTTCCAGGGATAAATGAGACGGGTAGGGGTTGAGGGGAAACCGATCGTAGCAATATGATCGGGTTTTAAGGGTTAATGCGGAATAAATGAAATAACCTGGAATCATGACATAATGCATACCTACACCAGTTCAAACTCACGTCCTCTGCCCTCTGTGTTCATCACTTGGTCCCCAAGTCCCCTGTTTTGCATACCATGCCCAACAGTTCCAGCTCATTGCCTGCCTATCCCTCTGCCACCCCATATCCTCCAAGTCGGAGACTGGCCTTGGATTTTCATTTCATGTGTGATACTGATTGCTTCCCACACTACTTCCCCTGACGATGCTGATGATCCGGTTCATCAATAGTTACTTTTTCTTTCCTCTTTTCACCTAGATACATATATATATCACCGCTATGAATCATTCACATTAAAAAAGCTCTCATCCCTCAGACATCACCAATGACCCTTCCTGACTACATACCTACTCCTCCACGCTGGCCAAATACCTCATTGCCTTATTATGTAGAAGTGCTACATGGACCCCTGGGCATGCACTAATAATGGAATATAATAATAATAATAATCCTCTAATATGTTGCAAAGCCGCAATAGCATGTTCCCCAAGGGCAAGTATAAGATCTGTCCCCTTCAGAGCATTTCCAGTTCATCAGCTACTGTCATTGCATCATCAAGCAGCCCAGCCAACCGACAATCCCAGAAATACTGTGAAAGCATGATTCTAAACTCTCTCCTCTGAGTCCCATTGGGCTGAAGATTTGGTGATTGTTCTGGAGTGGCTAATAATTTCCCCCATTATTTCCACCAGCACCACCTGATCGGAATTAGGAACAACTGGAAGGAGTTGGTTTGAGATATGGCCAAGTGCCCGATCAAGAGCAGAGTTTGAAGATGAGTCGCCTGTTATGTAGGATGATATAACCTTTCGGAGAGCCGCACTGGCTTGATCAAAGTGCAAGATAAAGATGCACCTCATCAAACGGAGGATACCTCGAGAGTTCCAGGGACAATTATGAGATGCCCAGATGGCATCTTCAATGATACTATTATGTGCATTTAGGTCCTCAATATTGAGCGTGAACTTCTTCGGTATCTCCAGCTTGATGGTTCCAGAAAGAGACGCAGGCTCTTTAGTGAAGAGCGAGAATCTTGTTCCTGGCGGAGATATACATATGCGTAAAGGAGGCGGAGAAATGGGGAGGAAAATTCCTTCTGGTACATGCGAGCAAGATTGCGGAATAGAACCATGCAGTCTGCAAGCATCTCGACAGAAAGATCATCTCCTTCTGCAACTTTGCACATTTGATTGAGAAATGAGTCGATAGTTGCACCGGTGGGAGGAACTCCGGTTCCCGAAAACATGAAAACAGCCTGGAAGCCCTTGTATGAGGCTGCATAGGCCTCGAGGTTTCGATCAGCAGATGAGAGGGTAATGCCAAGGGTGAATAAAGCGTCGTAAGATGTGACCGCTTTATATTTATCCTCCTCAGTCCATAATCCCGATCTGTTTTCAATTTGCCCAACCATCAGGCCACATAATCCCACAGCCTCTTGAGCTGTCACAAGGGCAACCTCTACCTGGCCAGACTCACGTAAGTTGACAGAGTGCATGATTAATATTGTTATGTGTAGTGCCTGATAATCTGCATCTGATGAAATTTCGGACAACAAATGGCACAAGTCGAGTGATTGTTGGCTCCTCTCTGCGGCAAGGTCCCATCGCACCTGGTATCAATATAATTCTGAGAGACGCTTCGAAGAAAGGGCAAGATGTGGTATGACTTCCGCATGAGCTGGCATGCGCAAACGGCGAAGAATCTGGATTACCATGAGCTCCCAGGCTGTGGCCTCTCGATTCATTCCGAGATGGTCCAGCTGAAAGCCAAGGTTAAGTATGCCTTCAATGGATGTGAACGATATTTCTGTAGGGAAGTCCTTGATTTTGAGCAAGGCCCCAAGAATTTGGTACAAAATGTGTTCCGAGGATTTGAATTTTGCGAACACCACCTTTGTACCATCCCAAAGAGGTGTGTCAACCACGAAAGTGTTTTTCGTAATTAACTGCCAGTGCTGAAGGGTATCGATAAAACGCAAAGCTTGTGTCGAAAGATACTGAAACTCAAGACTTTTGTGTGTCGTATCCTTCAATAAATAGGTAAGCATTGCTTTTGAATTGAGAGTTGAAACAATGCTTACAGATGCTATTGTTTCAATTGTTTCATTCATTATATTCTGCCCAAATTGTGTTTCAAGGAGTACTCGAGCCATCATTCCCTCAAGACGCCGAAGGCGCACTTGGTTTTCGACATTGTTCAAAATCAATGTCTGTTCCACGCGCAGAGTGGTATTCACAGCGTGGCAGGAAGTGCCTTCAATGCGTGCAGCAGTCTTCTCGATTCTGGCTGCCGAGAATGCCTGAATTCGTAGGTATAATGATATATTGTGGGGATGGACCAGGTCTACTCACCGTGAATTTGGAGTAGCATTGATTCACGTGTTCCTTTAGACGTTTGATCTCGGTCTCAACATTGTCGCGCTTCATCCAGACTTTAATCTGGACCCCGAAACCTCGCAGACCGGGGCTGCGTTCCGCGGGAGAGATCTTTCGACATATTGAAAGAACATAGAGCATGTCTCTGAAGTCAAGATTAGGTAAAATGCGACGGACATGGAGAATAGGCCTTACGCCTTCAGATTAGCCAGGGCGCTCAACAGCGCAGGTGCTTTGAATTCATCTTCGTGCCCACGAGAAAGGCTAGCGAGATCGGCCAGGGTGTGAAGGATGTCATTCATGAGATCGCGGATACGCCGTCGGTTTTCGGCGACCTGCACTAACTTCAGCCCACGCTCGGGGAGGATACAACGGCCTCCCCTACCTTTTCTATCGATGTCTTGATGCTCTGGCCCACCTCAATGAGGTCCTTGATGAAAGTCGCGAGCGTGATGATGGTTGTGGTGGCAGTTATTGGATCCAACATACTGGAGCAGATAGAGAAACGGGGGGTAGATGTAACGGAACTCAATTTTGGCGCCCATACTGGCAAGTTATAAATCCAGTTTTAAAAATAGTAGCCACAGCTCTACTTGTGATGTCGAAAGAATATCAGAACTCATCAGGACAGCAACTGGGCCGTGTCAGCGCCTGTCGAATATGCCATGAGACAGCTTTTGCGCGAACGAGATTGAATATCAGTAATCAGAATAGGACAGAATCGACGAAGTATCGGATTTAACCATCCCACGACTAAAAATTCAAATTCCGAGCCGTGAAAAGATGGGGCTGTATGTCCATACCAGAAATGCCTCCCGCGCTCCGGAACGTAACACTGTAATAGGCATGTCAGGAGCCCGAGAGAGTTTGGGTCTTGGGACCCGACCCGGTCGAAGTCAGGTCGCAGTCAAGGAAGAGGACTAGACCAGATTCAAAATTTGAGATCTAGTGCCAGTTACGCGGAGTCCATCCGTGTATCTGCTGTGGTCGCAGACTGGCTTCAAGTTGGGGGCAGCGGAAAGCATCGCCAACTCGGAGATACACGCGCAAACAATTTGAACTCACTAGGCTTCTCCTTCCCTTCGCTCAACGCATTTCCAAAATTCGTGTGCATGCCGCAGAACCACATGCCGTAGCAATTTTCAGGACCTGCCCTCATGCTGCATTCCAGCGCAAACTGTGACGCTACGGCTTGTACTCGTTTCAGCCTCTATAGCTTTCTACTAGCGATTTTCTGAAGACAGTCGTTCAGGATCACTCGGCTATAGGCCCACTGCATCGCCTAGGACCCGCAGACCCGATGGAGGATAGCCCCAGACTACAGCGCGTAACAGTCCGTTTAATTCAGCTCCCGGCCGCCCCTTCCGGAAATCGTGTGTACTTACCCTCGTGTATCTTCATCGCTTACACGACTTTGGTAGTTCACAACTCTTCAATAGGGTAATAGGGTAGATTCGATGCAGGACGAGGTAGAGCCATGTCTCGCGGGAATGTACTGCAGCAATGGAGCGACATCGTCCACTGGTCAATCCTCCGCATAAAAGTCCAAGTGGAGAACAGCTTGACGTGGTCCCGTAAGGTCCCCGCTAAGAACAGCCCGTATTGTTTCAAATCGAGGCCCAAACATCGGTGTCGTGTCTGAGCCGAGACATGGCCGCTCGGCACCCCGGACTGCAAGAGGAATTGTGGATACGAAGCGAACTTAGCGAAGCTCTTGTGTTACGTCTTCCGTCCGTCCGGCCGCGCCTCCCGGCCTTCCTTTGTCTGCAATCGTTATAGGGTGGGATTTGTGAAGCTCAGTTCTGCACCGCGTTCTGCACTGTCCGTTGGCACAAGGGAACAAACTGGCCTCGCTCTATCGCGGGTGAAAGAAGTTCGGGGGAGTCGCGCCCCTCAGTCCGCCAAAAAATAAATCCAGAGGCAGGGAGGATACATCGAGTCGGTCTGAATAATCATCATTCTGGTACGAAGCGCCGGCATATCTTGTGCATGTCTATAGCTAATAACATAGCGACAGTCTCAAGCCTCCGATGCCGGCAATCCTCTCGTCGGTAGCCCATACATACTATGAATATTTATCACACATTTACGCCGTCGTTTGTGACAGGTGGCCGCTCGCTCGTTCCTGGTCATGTAAAGCGATTTAGGCCCTGCAGGAACCTGATGCGCTACCGATGTGTTGCAGTCCTTAAATACCTTTCTTGTTCGCCCTCATGTCCATCCATCTCCCTCCCTTCTTTGCTCTACCTCACAGATTTCAATGGCCAACCCTTCGAAGAACTCTACCCCCTATTCTGAGTCGGCTAATGAGCGTGCCAGGCGCCGCGTCGCTGCAGGCGTATACAAGCGACTCCTCGTGTTCTGTGCGCTCCTTCCCTTATACCCCAACTTCAACTGCTGACCCATGTGTGCAGGCGATGGCACCGGCCAGCAGACCGACGCCCCAGTTGCCCGCCCGGAAAAGAAGAAGACGTGGACCGACACGTTCAACGGCGCGAAGTCGTGGGTGACGGGTAACACGGCGCCTCCAGAGGTCGTGGATGCCGCTCAAGCGACGAGCCACAAGGATTGGGTGCCGGCGTCCAATGTGACGCGTCTGTGTCGGATCGTTTCTGACGTCGACTACAAAGGTGGAAAGGAGATCGAACAGATGTCATTCTATCAGGTGCGGAGCGCAGCGCTTCATCTGAGACTCTTGGAACTGAAACTGGCTGGATAGAACGGGGTCGCAACGGGTGCGCTTACAGCGCTCGGAGAGACCTGGAGCGGTACGTGCCTTAATTTTTCTCCCCTGCGTCCTCATACTCAGGCCTGACTCAGGTGCTTTCGGCGTCGGGCTGAACGAGAACGTCTGCGAAGTCTATATCTGGTTGTGCCTCAATTGGATCCCCGGCGATGAGATCTTCATCTTTGGATTCTCCCGTGGCGCCTTCACCGCGCGCGCCATCTCCGGCCTCGTCAACCATCTCGGTATCATCGACCGCAGCAACCTCGGCTCGTTCCACAGTATCTACGACGCGTATATGAGGCGCGCGGAGGAGGGGCACGAGCAGACCTGGGCAGATATGAAGACCACGTTCCCGGAGGCCAAATCGGGGCGAGGTGGCGGGGATGTTAAGATCAAGATCGTAGGCGTAAGTCTGTCTTTGTTCGGACCTCAGTGGAGCCCATTAACTAATGGCTACCTCCGTAGGTTTGGGACACCGTCAAGAGCTTGGGCTTTCCCGAAAACGAAAGGGTTCGCGCCTTCACCCACGCCTTCGGCTGGGATCGTAAGCATGCCTTCCATGACGCGACCACTTGCGACAGTAACGTTTTTATTGCTTCCCTTCGTTTCCGTGCACTGATCGGTTCTTAGACGTAGAGAACGCGTTCCACGCACTCGCGCTTGATGAGAGGCGCGCCGCATTCTCGCCCTTGCTATGGCACCTCCCCGAGGCGAGCACGAAGACGAACCTGCAGCAGTGTTGGTTTCCCGGCTCGCATTCGGACGTCGGCGGCTCGTATGAGGACGCGCAGCCGTACGACTCGTCCGACCTCTCGCTGCTGTGGATGATCCGCCAGTGCCGCACCCACCTCGCGTTCGACGAGAGGCGCCTCGACGAGGTGTTCTCGGCTCGCGATGCGGAGTGGTGGGGTGCGCAGCCGATGCACGATAGCTTTTCGTTTGAGTACCATCTGAACGGGCAGGAGCGGCGCAAGCCGGGGCAGTACTTCGAGATGCAGCACGTTGCGCCGCTGCCAACGGCCGTGGCCCCCCTGAAGGAGTTTATACATCCGAGCGTGCGGCTGCGGCTCCTTCGCGCGCAGGAGGATGGCGTGCGGGTTGAGGGGGAGACGAAGTTGTCCCACAAGTACGACTCCGCAGCCATGGCGGGCTTCACACTCAAGCTAGTCAACGACACAGACCCAAAGCAGGGATACAAGTGGGTGAAGCAGATCGTGCATGAGGGGAAACACAGCGAAGTCCAGCTAATGGAGGACCGGCTGGGGGAAGAAGAGCGTTCCATGCTCCCCGATAACCTCCTCAAGCTGCTCGACAACAGGAAGCTCGCCAATAAACTCGAGTTTCCGATGGCGGAGGGGGAAAAGGCTGCCCTTGAGGCGGCGGAGAAAGGGACGAAGCCGGGCATGGTTAAGCGGGCCTTGGGATATATAGGGCTCTGATAAAGCCTGAGATGGCAACCTTCTTTCATTTTATCTTATTATATATAATTTATTAATAGTCGCTCGTTATCCAATCTAGAAATTTCTCGTATTCTGCACCCTAAACTTGTTGGAAATCCGGCCTGACTGGACGCGTGGGCGATCAGCGGAATGGTACACAAAGGGAATCCACGCTCTACTACATTACCTCAGGGAATATCAACGGCCTGGTACTACAACAGCAATTGTTTGCTACCTATCTAGGCTATCCTTGCTTGCTTGTAAGGCTAGGCCGCCGGGAGGATCTCGAACGGGGCGCTAGTGGCGAGTACTTCGTCGACGTTGTTAACGCTGACGAATTTCAGGATGTATGCGTCCCTACAGACACCCTTTAGCAGGTTACCTTCACAAAAAGCAAAGCGATGGTTTAGGGGTTTACACGCCAGGGATATGGACGGTGATCTAGTTTTGCGACGGGTCGACATCCTCGAAGAGGACCAGGCGGAAGGTCTAATATGGGGAGAACGTGAATGAGCTCAACGACATCCCTCGCGGAGGACGTAAAACTCGACTCACAGAGGATTCCTCGAACAGCAGGATGGAGAATGTCCTGCACCTCGTCAGCGTCGATGAAGCAAATGAATGAATCCTCATTACGGATCGGTGGGAGTGCTGCTCCACTCTATGGTCAAAGGTGCATCGGCGCGGGCTGAGGGCGTGTCGATGGCCAACGACAGAACGCTGGTCGCTCCTAGGACCACAGATATGCTGCCGGTGGGTAAGGATTATGATATTCAAAATCCAACCAGGGGACTAACAAGGTTTTGGCGAGCGAGAACTTGAACATATGAGCGGCGAGGTCGATAACGATGTAGGTACCCAAAGGCCTATGAGCCCTTTTATAAGGACGCAAAGGCGTAAGTGAATCCTGTATGCGGGAAAAAACGTGCAGATAGTATTTCCCACCACGGCGTACCAGCCCTACCCGAAATTGAAAACTTGGTCCTTTATCCGCATATTTTGGACACATTGATCCCCTTTCCGCTGCCGGGTCCAAAGGACTGGTCGCCTGCTATCCCTGATTTGAACTTCTATGTTATTATCATCCCGCGACGCTCAAGAATCCCGCCATCCCGGGTTCCCAGTTGAATTAAATTCGGCGTCAATGACAGCAGACCCATAGACTTTTACGTTCAGTGCGATTCCTTCTTAAGTCACAGGTCTAGCTTGTACGCCCTTTGGCAGCGTCATTGTCAGAATTTAGATTCCTCAACGAAGCTTACGAAATCCCGTTTTTCGAACCAAGCCCCACTCCGCACAGCTGAACAAAATGGCCCCGCCACGCGCACGGCACGAGCCAGAAATCGAACGTATATCTATCGCTGAACTTCGGCTGAGGCATAACTAGTGGCTTGAGTTCAACTGGTGGACTCTTATTAAACGACGTTCAAGAATGGCCGCGTTTTACATCCAAGAATGAAAGGTGACCATGATAAATTAAGGTCTTTTAGAATGTAATTCCGCTGGAACCAGGGTAATCTGGCGCTGAGTAAATGTAAGGATCCAAATCTTATCAGCGAAATGCTTTTTCCGAGTCCGCGACGTTGCCTCCGGGGACGGGGTTGAAATAGCTTTTCCAAATATATCCATCCAACTATTCCAACTATTTCAACTGACCTTGTTCCGATCTAATGGAGACATGAATAGTGATGGTCAGTTCAATGCTGTTTGGAATTTAAGTACAATAGTATACATAGTGTTACATCGGAGAAATCGAGATTTTGTTGCGCTAGCTAATGGTTCAAAGTCGAGGGGAGGTGGTTGTCGACGTATGATCATTGTTTTGGCACACACACACTTACAGCTTTGCACCACCGCTCTTGTACCTCAAAAACTTCCGAGGAACGTCGACCTCCCTCGCCCGAAGGAACTCCGCGACGTTCTTTCCCAAGAAATCGACGGTGCTCGTGCAGCTCACGCCCCGGTCCAAATGGTCATGCAGCAAAAAGTGGACGGCGCGGATATTCGGCAGCTCGAATCGGTCCTGCCCAGTTCTTCAACAACGCGATCCCAGAAACATAATGAGGAAAATGCTCACGATCTCCTTCCCGTTATATTCGTCCGCCAACAGCTCCTTTACTTGGTCGACGCTTAAAAGTCGTCTCAACCACTCGAACTCCTCCGCATCCCGCGCGAAGAACCCGACGTTCGAATCCGACCTGCACCTTTCATCAGCGCAGTTCTGTCCAGAGAGAATGAACCCGACCCTTTGTCGCCCGAGCGCGCATGGACGACCAGCCCAAGCGGCGCGCGAACCGTCTCGCCGAAATTATCTCGCCCCGCGCCGCTGAAGCGCGGCGTCGATGGCTGCTGCGTCGGGAAGATCCTAGTCACGCTCGGCGGCGGCACCTCGGCCACCTCCCCATCGGCCATATGCACCCGATGCCGTACGTCCCGCTGCTCCATCTTCGTCACGAAGTACTCCAACACCGGGCGCGGCACGCCCTGCCGCATGTCGAGGTCGAACGTCCCGCCGGGGTACGCGGACATGACGAGGTCGATGATGGGCCGCATGAAGCTCGGCGGCGCCAGGTCTTCGGCGGTCCGCGCCTGGGCGACGATGCGCAGCGGAACCGTGGCCGCGGTCTGCGTGCGTGCGTTCGGAGTCGGGGAGCCGAGGAGTTGGAAGGAGAGGAGGGTGAGGTTGGGCGCGGTGGTACGGAGCGTGTGACGGACTTGTTGCTCGAACATGCGTGCTTTCATGGGGATGTCGAGGCCGACGAGGAAGTACGTGAACGAGGCTTGGAAGCCGCCGTGCGCTGTGATGCCCACCTTGGTCGTTGGCGGCGGAGGAGCGTAGCCAACGCCGCTCATAGAGACGCGGTCCGCGCCAACTTGAGTGAACGAGATGTTATCCAGGATGGCAGTCACCTATTTGAACTGAGGAATATTCGTTGAAAATAAATACAATAAGCTTACATCCGAGTTAAAGTACCAAGGCCCCTGAATCTCATACAGCAACTGCGCCGTACATGTCGCAACGCTCACAACGCCACCCGTTCTCTTCTGCTTCGTGATCACCACGTCTCCATTCCCCGAGATCTCAGCAATAGGGAACCCCAAATCAAGCCAGCGCGCGCCTTCCTCGAGCTCTTTGAATCCGGTAAAGTTACCGCCGGTGATATAGGTCGAGCATTCGATTAAATGGCCCGCGACGAGTGCATTGGCGAGTTGAGGCAGCCGAGTGCGGTCCCAGCCATGCCACCACGCGGCGGCACCGATCACCAGCGACGCGTCGGAGACGCGGCCGCAGATGACGATGTCGGCGCCCTTTGCGAACGCGGTGGCGATCCCAAGTCCTCCGAGATAGGCTTGAGCATAAAGTGGTTTGAAAGGCCAGGAGGAGAGGGTCTCCTTGGTGTAGGCGTTCAGAAACGGTTCAGAGTCGGCTCGTTCAAGGACGGTAGACAGCACTTCGTCGCCTGAAATCCACGCTACTTTGAGAGTGAGATTTTGCGCCTTGACGAGCTCTGTCATGACTTTGTGGAGAAGTTGAGTATCGGACCCGCCGGCGTTGACGGCAACCTATCCAGCAAATTATTTCCACAAACCGGAGCATGATGGTGTCAAAGCAGACCTTGATTCCGTACTTTGAAATATTCCCGAGCGCTGGCTTTACGGCTTCGACAAAGACGGCCTCGAAGGCCCCGCCTTCCGCTCCTTCAACCTTCTTCGCAGCCAGAAAGGTCATGTTGGCCTCGGACATGAAATCCCCGATGAGCATATCGACAGGGTCGTCGGGATAGGCAGACGCAAGCTGTGCGAACCCCGCTCTCCTGTCAGAAGCTGCGCCCGATGCGCCTGGAGCCGAAGGTCGGTCATCCACGGACAGGTAGATTTGCGGCACGGCACATACCGCCTATTCGAACGGGTCGTTTCATTCTTGAAATGGGGGTGGTCGCTGTTGGTGAGATGAGAAACTGTCTGACATATCCTGCGAGGCGCGTGATTGATTATTTTTATTCATAGCTGATTCCAAGACTCGGATGTCCGATGCATACGGCTGATCTCGGCCCAACTGAGTCTAAGAGCTAGTTCCGCAGTGAGTGTCCTTTCCAGTGTCGCCGCGGCATCACCGAAAGGAGGGAGGTTGGAGGGTTTAAAATAGAAGTCAAACTTACTAAGACGGCGCCAAAATTGAATAAATCGCTCGATGTTTTGCACAGACCTTGAGGATGCTAGCCGGCACCTGGGAAGACGTGGGTCTAGACACCGGGTGCAGATATAAGCAGCATCTACACCGAGGAGACTTGCAATTGAAGATTCCGCCCCCCCTAAAAAAAAAAGCCAGATCAGATACATTGATCGGCAAATCTAGATCGTTCGCATCGCATGAAGGCCCAAAGCATGACGGTGAAGATGGCGTTATAATAAGATCTCCGAAATCTTGATGGCATTTGTTTTTTCACGATTGAGCCCCAAGTCATGGTTGGAGTACGCAACGAAGGACCGAGGGTGGGATTGCCGGAGGTTTCGACCAGTAAGTTTCAGACTGCAAATGTGTGAGCAAGAGGAACAGCGTTAAGTAAAACCTATCAAAGCCAGGTTAAGGCGGCGCCCGGCGGCGCAGGCCCCGGGAAGCTCTCACTAAGGATTGTCCGGAAAATAGGATTTTTGAGGGCGAAAATTTTGGATTTCCTTGTCCGAAAATAGGATTTTTTAGGTCAAAAATCGCGAAGCCTTGTCCGCATATAGGATTTTTTAGGCCAATCTTGGCGGTTTTAATACCCTAGAACACGTCGCAGTGGCCAGGGGCAATTTTTTTTTCGTGGAAAATGCGAAAAAAAACCCGATTTTTGACGCTCCACGTGACCACCCCTGTCCGATATAGGATTTTTGAGGCCAAAATCGGGTGTTTTTGGCGGACAATCCTTAGTGGGAGCTTCCCGGGGCCTGGCGGCGCGCGTTTGCACTTGTTTCTTCTCAAGGCTTTTGCCTTGCCTCTTTCTTTCTCCTTTTCTTGCTGTCGCGTCTAAATCGCGTCGAGTCTCTCCGACAAGCCCTCTGGTCGACCTCAACCTTAACGTTGCCTCTAACATCCGCCACGATTGCTGCTTTCCTCAAGTCGAGGTGTTCTTGCCGTTTCCTGTTCTTATAAATGGGAGATTTATCGAGCGAGGAACGAGCTAGATACGATAAAGCGTCTGTCAAGAGAGACTAAATGGGGGAAGGTATTGTGGAATCTAGTGACGCCCAAGCATTTGTACTGCACAACGCACCGATATTCGACAATGGGGAATATTCATCCACCGTAACTGCGTGTGTGATGCTCCTCGATGCTCCCGTTGTTCCGTTGCTTGCCACGACGCTGCAGGCCCCACCGCCTGGTCCTTCCCCGCCAGTTTTCTATGTCTCGGACGCAGGAACGAAGGGTGCGGGAATGTTCGCCGCCAAAGACATCTCCGCAGGCGCCCTCATCGTCGTGGACCAGCCCATTGCGGTCGTACCCTCCGGCGTGCGCAACCGCACCGCATTCGACGCCATGCTCCTGCGGATCTCCCGGCCCTCCCGCGAGCGTCTCCTTGCGCTCGCGAATTGCAAGCCGCTCGCCGAATATCCCGTCATTGAGGGAATCGCCCTCACCAACGCCACCCAAATCGAGCTCCCCGTCCCGCCCGCCGCCTCGCCGCAGGAGTACGGCGCCGTCTTCCCCAGCGTCTGCCGCGCAAATCACAGGTCCGCCTGTCCCACCATCTTCCGTCCCCCAGCACATTAATATCGAGTCACCCCAGCTGCGGCCTCCAGAGCGCGTTCAAGTGGGACCCCGCGTCCTTCTCCGTCTCTATGTACGCGCTACGCCCCTACCGCGCGGGCGAGGAGATCTTCAACCAATACATCGACGTGCTCGCCCCGCGTGCCGTGCGCCAAGCCCAGCTCGCGCGCTACGGCTTCACCTGTGCGTGCACGTACTGCGCCGCCCCCTCCGCGGCCAGCGACGCCGCCCGTGCGGAGCTCCGTGACTGGCGCGCGCTGCATCCGCGCTTCATGCCCTGGGCGACGGACATGTGCCGCGCGGACGATACGGTTATCGCCGCGAGCCTGCGCGCGCTCGCGCTGATTGAGCAGGAGGGCGTCTACGGGCTACAGGTGCTCTTCTTCGAGGACATCGCCCTGAGCTACGCTGTGCTTGGCGACGAGGCGCGCTTCCGTGACTGGGCGCAGAAGATCGTGGATATCTGCGCGGCGCAGGACCCGGAGCGCGCGGCTCGGTTTGCGGGGTGGATGGCGGAGCCGCGGACGTACAAGCTCTGGGGGTGGCGCGCGAAACAGAGATCAAGTGCGTGTTCCTGTTCTTGCTTCCTTTGCTCTTCTGATTTCGTGGATCAGTCCTGGACAAACTGAAGAAAGAGCCCGACGACGTGGATATTTCTATTCCGTGGTAGTCTAGCCTGCGCAGAAAATGAAGACGCACATTAGAGTTAAATGATTTTCATTGATTGGTGGGAAGCCGAAATATCGTCGTTGGCTAAGGGTAACTTGAATGTGAGTAAAGTGTGGAGACAATTGAATGTACCACACCCCGATACGAGGTCGTTCATTATGCGGAAAGACTTGCGAATCCTCAGCAGTGTCGCATCTGAAACTGTAGCACCCTCGTCCTCAAAAATAAATGCCACCGCTCCCAAATTCCTCGCTATCGCCATCGCCAACCGCCTCCATGTCCTTGGTCACCCCCAGATCCACCGAAGCCTGCGGACCTTGTCGCCGTAGTCTTCGCCAAGCGTGGCGAAAGGCGATGAAGGCCGCTCCTCTTCCAAGATAACGGCGAGGTCGCCAAATGAGTTTGGCATGGTGGCGAGAAGCCGGCGTCGCAGGTCGGTGGGGATGGCGAGCTCGTGGTCGAGGGTGATCTGGTCGAGGGCGGACTGGGCGACGTTGGTCGCCATTCGTGTGGCGAGGGCTTGGAGCGAACCCTATTCAGAATCTAATAATAGATCTTAGATACACCGCCACACGCGACGCGTCCTCTGCACTTCACCAGCTTGCACTCTCAAATCGCACCTTTATGCTTCAGCCACGACCCCTCGACGTCTTGTACTGTACCCTCGTAAAACACTTCAATCTGCGCCGATTCGCCACTTGAATCTCTGGATTTATCTTGTTTTGAACTTGGATCACTTCTCGGGAGGCCGAACGCGAAAAAGTGGAACAAGTTGGGAACAAGAATTAGAGCAAAAGAGTCGAGATAAGCGCGCAAATAAGTACTAGCAATCCATCCCGCCAATTCCCCCCCCCCCCCCCCCTGCTGTCGGACTGTATAACTTGAAAACAGCAAAACATGTACGTGCTATGTATTAATATATAGATAGAGACTCATTGTACGCGATTCCACATGACGGCGAATGCCACACCCAAAATCGCGAGCAAAATCCACCAGAGGATATCCATCGGCGTGCTGCTCAGCCTCACTTCGAGCGGGGTGTTGAGGATGTCGGCGGTGCGGGCCTTTGTGGGTGTGGGTGAGTCCGAGTTCTCGGCGGCATGCGAAATTTCTTCCCCCTGCGATGCAACCGAGGACGTCGCGGATTCTGGGATCGAAAGCGAAAGCGTACTCGGCTCGATCTCGGTTTCTGTCGGCACGGGGCAGGGATTCTGGGCTATCGATGGAAGAAGGTCTACGGCTACCAGAATCACCACCTCAATGTCCGTCGCGGGGTCATAGTACTCGTCGTCTGACTCTGTCGCAGTTTCCCAATCTTCTTCCTCGTCGTCTTCTTCCTCCCACTCCATCTCACTCTCCGATAAAAATAGCAAATCCGTCGGAGGAGGCAATAGCGCGATCTTTCTCCGGACCTCTGCACACTCGGCTGTTGCGGCAGATGCGGCTTCAACGTCTCCTTTCTCCGAGAGGTACCCTGCGAGCTGGTCCAAAGCTGTGGCTAGATCTCCGCGGAAATATGGTTCGGTATCTGCAACCTTCCGCAAGATGCTGGCGGCTTCTTCGCAGGCGGCAACGGACTCATCGACGCGCCCGACTCTCTGTAGTATCGAAGCGAGATTTTGAAGGCTGCTCGCAAGGGTTGGAAGATGGCGTGGTGCCAGCGAGACCAACTCGCGATTCAACTCGATGGCCATTACGGCGTTCACAGTGGCTTCGTCCAGCTGTCCAAGAGTAACCAATCGAAGCGACAGTGAAAGAAAGGTGTTTGCTCCTAATTCTTCTCTTCTAATTGTGTAAAGAAAGTCTCTCCACAACTGGACGTGCAGAGTGTATATCGATGTTGCCTCTTTGGCAGCTGCAAGAGCTTCATCCTTCCTTCCAAGTGCGGCTAGGCAGTTTGAAAGCGTGGTAAGCGCGTGCACAAGTGCACATTTTTGTTCATCCACATCGTTGGCATTCATGTTTTTTTGGCAAGCCGTGACTGCTCTTTCTGCGTGCTTGACGGAGCTCCCGAATTGTCCTACGTCTCTCCAAACGACTGCAAAGTCGACCAGTAGGATGTGGAAGGGTAAATTGAAGGCTCGACCGTTCATTGCCAAGTAGTGTCTGGCTTTGGTCGCTATCTTTCTGAGCATCTGCAGTGCCTCTTGGTTTCGCCCCGTGCGTCGAAGAATACGGATCTGGATGGTACAATAATACTGAACACGCCAATTTTCTCCTATCCCACTGACCACTGTATTGAAATCTGAAAAAATTGTTTTTGCCTTGTGTACTGCCTCGACTGTTTCGTCAATCCGACCCATGTCAAAGAGGATAAAAGGATGACGTGAAAACCAAAATTGTAGGTCCTCCGTACGATCCCTATCTGTGTCTGGGTTATGGTGAAGATGTTCTAGTGCTTCATCGCACATTGCTAGTGCATCCTCGAGCAGCCCAACGAGCCAGAAACCCCAGGAAGGCAGTGTTAGCCGCGTGGTAAATACCCTCCAGCCACTGTCGGTGTCTGAAGATTTGGTCATTTCTCGGAAGTGTCCAACAATCTTTTCCATTATGTCTCGCAGCACCACCTGTTTGATACGAGGGACGACTGGGAGGTAATTCTCTGAGATATCTTGAAGCGCCCAGACAAGGGCCCGGGTCTCATGATCCGAGTTGTCTGCCATGCAAATACGGGCCATACTGGTTGATATAACCTCTTGAAGGGCAGCAGTGGCCTGATCAAAGTGTGTGATGAAGACACATTCCATCATGGGCAAGACACTGTGAGCGTCCTGCCATACATCCTCCTCTTGCCAGGAGCCAATATAAAATGCCCGTATGACATCTCCAATGATAACATCATCCAGTACTCGTGTGAAATCGGGGGACATGTCTAGCACCGGTGGGGGTGAATTTGAGCTGTGTTCTAAAACGATGCACAGATTCTTTGTTGAAAAGCTGAAATCTGGAGAATCTGCACTCTGCTGGAGGAGATACACATATCCATAGAGTGAGAGGAATTGAAAGGAATATTGTTTTGGGAAGATCCGAGCAAGGTCGCGGAGTAGAAACACACTGTCTGAGAGCATGCTCAGGGAAAGCTTCTCTAATGCTGCCAACTTGCACATTTGATCGATAAATGCATCGACATATGTTCCAGATGGGGAGCATATAGACCCTGAAAGCCCGACAATCGTCAGGAAGCCCTCCTGCCAGGCTTCGTATGCCTCGAGATGTCGATCGATGGATCCAAGAGCCGCGGCAAGGGTGAAAAAAGTTTTGGCAGACCACACTGCTTTGAATTCGTCTTCCCCGCTCCGGCAAGAACCAGACTCAATTATCTGGCCCACCAATGGGCGGCATAGAATAACGGCTTCTTGGGCGCTGGAAATAGCCGCCGTAGCCTGGCCGTTATGAAGGAGATGATGTGAATGCAGGACCATTGATGTTAAAAGTGAAATCCGAATGTCAACATCTGGCGACCTCTGGGATAAATAACGCCAGAGATCAAGTGATTGTTTGCTGGCCTGCAGGGCAGATTCGTACTGCAGTTGATATTGGTATCCCAATGAGAGATTATCTAGGGAGTCGGCAAGCCGCGGAAGAACTCCCGCAGCGCACTCTGCTCTGCCTTCGAAGTGGCGTAGAATTTGAATGGCCAAGAGTTCCCAGGCGATCGCTTCTGCGGCCAGTCCCAGGATAGTCAGGCGCACCCCGAGGTCAAAGATTATGTCTTCGAGAGATTCGACCCGGATTTGGGGACTGTCGTTGATTTTCAAGATCAATCCCAGGATCTCATACAATACATGTGGGGTTGATGTAGATTGCACGAACACCGGTGCTACATGATCCATCGAATTCCCAAGAGGGAGATCGAGGATAAGATTTCCACTTGTCAGCAATTGCTGAAGGGAATTAATGAGCCGAATAGTCTGCGCGGAAAGATATTGGGATTCGAGAGTTTGGCGTGTCGTATCCTTCAATGAATTACTAATGTTGGAAAGTGGGAGCAGGAGAAACTTACAGATGCTATTATTTCAATCGTTTGACTCGTAACATTTTGACCGAATTGTGTATCAAGCAGAACTCGGGCCATCATTCCCTCGAGGCGCTTTAGTCTCACTTGATTTTCCACGTTGCTCACAATCAATTTTTGTTCGACGCGAAGAGAGGTGCGCTCGATGCGAGCAGCAGAAAATGCCTTTTTAATATTATATAAAACATACACCAACTCGGAATAGCAGTCTGAACTCACTGTGAACTGAAGGTAACATTGATTCACGTGTTCCTTCAGACATCTAATTTCTCTCTCCACTTTGTCGCGCTTCATCCAACCTTTGATTTGCGATCTGAAGCCCCGAAATCCGGGGCTGCTCTCAGCTGGAGACATTTTTCGACATGCTGAAAGAGCGTATATCATGTCGCTGAACAGAGGATTACATGAGAGTGGTTTACAAGCGGGAGGAGAGACCTACGCCTTGAGATTCCCCAAGGCGCGTAACAGTGCGGGTGCCTGGAAATCGTCTTCATGTCCTCGCGTAAGGTTGGCGAGGTCGGCGAGGGTGCGAAGGACATCGTTTGTGAGATCACGAAGCTGCCGTCGGTTCTCGCCAATCTGTACCGGGCTTGATAAATCCTTCACAGTACAGAAATGCACCCAAAGCATACTTTTTCGATTGAGCGCTTGATGTCCTAGCCCAGCTCGATAAGGTCCTTGATGAACGTGGCGAATGTGATAAATGTTGTAGTTACAGTTACTGGATCCATGTGCGAACAAAGAGGAGCGACGTGGGGGTCGCAGCGCAAAGAGAAGAGCACTGCCCAGCGAGCCGGAACACTTGTCTAAGAATAGGGACCTGTGAACGAGTTGGTCGCCCAGGTGATATTAAGTGAGGCTGTTCCGGTTGTAGAGAACAAGTATTCGGAGTAATGCGATTCCGCAAGATTCCGCATGACTTGGTCCACGCAAACAGTGAAGGATCTGGATGGGTGAACTCCCAGGCTATAACTTCTCGGTTCATTCCCCTGAAGGCCGAGGTCAAGAATGGCTTGGATGGATTTGGGATGGATGCGAACGATATTTCTGTCCTTGATTTTGAGCAAGCCTGAGGCTCCAAGAATTTCGTAGAGAATATCTTCAGAAGATTCAAAAGGCGAAGACATGGGGGGGATCCGGATCAAAACCAGACCGAACTCTAAAATGATTTCGCGTTATCCTTACATAAGCTCGTCTCGTTCCCCTGATTCTACCAAGATTCTACGTACCGTTTGACGCTTCCACTGCCGTTCATCCCCGCGATTTCCACTTGGGATGTAATGCACGAATTGGGATACATGTCGAGGGATGCCCTGGTAAGATACAGCCCGGGAAGGGTGGCTAAAATGAATAGGGTGTGTCTTCGCCGCGCGTTGCCTGAGGTGAGAGGCTGAATCTCGTACTCCAGAGCCATTCTCAGGGGTATCGAAGCTCCACCCCGAACTGGGCTTTCCACCATTGAGATGGAGTGAGCCCAGAGCTACGACATGTTCTCCAAAAGATTGCGGGGGAGCCAAGCCCTTGGGCCTGAAGTATGATGCGAGGACGATGGCGGGACCACCAGGATCTGCTCGTCCTCTGGGGCGCGATCAAGGCGGGTCTCCTCCCTTCTCCTCTCACCACGGAAGCCGCCGCCACTACTTCAAAGGGCGAAACCCAACGCAAACTCGGGTGGATTTCCCGTTTCGCGCAGATCACTGGCGCGGTCGATTCTCCCGCTCGTACGGGCGTGTTCACTTCAGAAATACATACATGATACCGTCGTGCGTGTATCTGACGCGACACCCGTGAATCTCCCGCGGGTCGGCACCTACGGATTGAGGTGCACACTCCGCTGCGGAGACACTCTGTATCACGGTGGCTTCCGTCTGCGGCGAATGTGGCATACACGGGCCGGCCCTACGCCGCGGTGTCTACGGACACTGCACGCAAAGGAGAGGAGAGGCAGCGCGAGGCGCGCATCCCGAAGAACATCCCCCCCACGCGCGCGGAGGCAAGGGAATGTAACTGCCAAAAAAAAGAAACAAAAAAATCAGACATGCGGACGAGAGCTCCTTGCCTGGAGCGACAAGTGACACATGTCAGTTTGGTTGTGTAGGAACTAAAACTCGGTGTGTCTCCTTGACGCAAGGCTTGACGTCTGCAAACCTTAAAATAAAGACGTTGCACTGCCACATTCGCCTTTCTGTTCTCTGCCACAACCAACGAGTCGTCCGTGGGAACATCACATTGCTTGATTTCTTTCAGCTGCGCATCTGGAGGATCGGTTTTGGGTCCGAGTCGAATTGAGCCTGCAAGGATCGAAAAGATGCACTAAATATCTTCACCGTAACAGTTTTTTTATGACACTTCTTCAATCTGTCGAGAGTCAACTTCGAATTCAACTCCATCGTTCTATGTCAAGTTCTCCATCTTTCTGTGTCAGTTGCGGAATGCGGGACACCGACGGAGGATAACAGAAGCGATCAGCAGACTCGGAGTGTCCTCCTGGTTCACCTCATTCTCTCGGTCAGGCGGCTGGATTTGTTTTTGAAATTAGACCTTCTCGGATTCTCCACAACTTATATCTAGGCAAGCGTAAATCTTCAGACAATTATCATGAAGATCGCATTCTTCTCGTCTCTAACTCTAGCCATTCCGGCGGCTGTCCTCGCCGATGGACTCACCGTCAACACATCCACCGGGAGCTATACCGGGCTGATTGACCCCGCGTTCCCCAACACGCGCCAGTTCCGCTCCGTCGCCTTCGCCGAGCCCCCAGTCACTTCGCGACGCTGGCTTCCACCTGCGCCTCTCGCTCGGTCCACGATGCATCACTACTCGTACAACTTCCCCCCGTCATGCCCGCAGTTTGTCTCCTCCACCCCGTCGCTCTGGAACCAATTTCTCGCCAAAGGTAACTTGATCTACAACGGTGACCAGAACCATACCTCTGGCCTCGTCGGAGAAGCCACGTCTGAGGATTGTCTGTACCTCGCCGTCTGGACTCCGGCCAATGCGACAGTCCATTCGAAACTGCCCGTTCTCTTCTTCATGACGGGCGGCGGGTTCCAAACGGGCGGCGTGAATATTCTGTGGCAACTCCCGACCAGCTGGGTGGAGCAGACGCAGGAGCACATCGTCGTGACGATAAACTACCGCCTCAACATGTTCGGGTTCCCCAACGCTCGCGGGATCACGGAGCAGAACCTCGGCATCATGGACCAGCGCATCGCGCTCGAATGGGTGCGCGACAACATCGCGAGCTTTGGCGGCGACCCAGCAAAGATCACGCAGTGGGGCCAGTCTGCGGGGTCAATAAGCGCCGACTACCACAGCTACGCGTACTACATTGACCCGATCGCGCGTGCCTACTTCTTGCAGTCGGGTACGGCGCTGTTGCCGGGGCTCACCTCCGCGGACGCAGCGCACACCAACTTCTCCTTCGTTGCCAGGCAGTTTGGCTGCGACTTCCCAGCCGACGGCGCTGCCGAACTCGACTGCATGCGTCCCGTCCCATTCGCCATGATCGAGAACTTTGTTGGGCAGTACGCGCAGCAAGGCACACAGCCTGCACTCTCGTTCAACCCCGTGCCCGACAACAAGATCATCTTCACCGACTACCCCGCGCGCGCCGCCGCAGGCAAGATCGCCCCGGTGCCCGCAATCATCTCCAACTGCGCCAATGAGATGGCGTCGCTCTACACCTACCCCATAGACAACCTGACCGTGGGTCCGTACGAGCCAGCCGTCCTCGCCGCGGACCTCGCTGAGTGGGTGTGTCCCACGGCGAACACGACGCGCCTGCGCACCGCTCTCGGCATCCCCGTCTTCCGCTACCAGCATGCGGGCGTGTTTCCGAACCTCAACCCGCTCGCGTGGCTTGGCGCGTATCACGCAAGCGACCTGCCCATGGTCTTTGGCACGTACGGGCTCCTGACGGACTTGGGGCGGTCGACGGCGTTCGAGGAGGCGGTGAGCGTGGCGATGCAGGATCATGTTCTGGCGTTTGTGAAGGATGCCCCACAGAGCGTCGGGTGGGAACCTATGGGCGCGAACGGCGGGACACTGCTTCGGTTCGGCGCGGACGGGAAGGTGGTGCAGAACGTGGATAGCGAAGAGGTGGATGGGCCGTGTAGTGGCATGGGGGAATATAATCAGTTTCCGTGAGATTAATTCCTGTTGAAATCCTCTGCATAAAATAAAATTGTCCGGTTCGAGACTTCACCGTTTTAATTGTATTCCTGAACATCCGTGTTCGAGCTTCACCCACGGTAGAACAGCAGAAAAAACAACACTTCCGCACAGTGCCTTTGAATACCTGGCGATGAACCCCGCACATCCAACCTTTGGGGAGCTCATGAATGGTCTCGAATTCGAACATAAATTTTTCGAACAGCACGTTAACGTTTCAACTTCTCTTGGCAACCAATTTCAGATACTACCACGTATTCTTAACTCTCTGCTCTGGGAGCTCTGCAAATCGCGGTCAATTTTAAATCCGAGTCTGCAAGGCACGACAGTAAATATTTCAGATACACAACATCTATGCAACATAAATATTTTACGACGGTTCTTTTCTTCTCTTGAGCATCACGGTCAAACTGCTGGTGTTCGCACGTCTGTCTGCGGGATCAACGAGCCCGACCAAAGGTGGACGGGAACGGACAGCCGGAACAGCGGTCGCTGCATCGACAGAATCCTCACCAACAGTATCGCTTGACCTGCTGGCCCTGTTCCAGTCCTCTAACTCCGCAGGAGAATCATCCGATACTGACGGAGTCTCTTCCGTCTCGAGAAAGCTTCCAGCGCCCGGCGCGCTCTGCTCATGAAGCAAGTTTGCGAATATCTGTTCGAGAAATTGGGCAGATGGGATAACCCTTGTCACCTTTTCAAATACACCCATGTTGAGGCTGGCGAGCGGATGCGCAGGAGCCGAGCTATTCAGACGGGCGTCAAGCGCGGGGAATGATGCGACGCCCCTGTCTTTCTTGAACTAAAATCATTACCAACCCGTCAGACTGCGCTGACGTTGCGCGGTGGCGTCTTGAAGTCTATACAAACTGGCACCTATGGGCTAGCGTATTTCCGAAACCTCTGCTAAGTTCCCTGATCCGATTTCCATTCTTTTTCAGCGTCCGCCTGGACACCGGGTAACGAAATTTCGCCCAACAACTGGACATGGATGTAGGCTTCTCCAAGGATATGGATGCAACTCAGCTCTACTCACAACTCTATTCACAGCCTTGTTCACGGCCTGTTCAGATTGGGCCCATTTCCTCATGCTAACATATGGAGCCTTCTTCGATGCTGAAATGCAACCAGTCAACCCAGGATCACTTGCGAATTACAACTGATTCGCGAACCGTATCGAGAGTGTTTCCCTTAAATTTGTTATTTTATGTTCGGTACCAACTTGCGTTGCTCAAACTGACAGTGCTTCGAATTTGAAACTTGATTTTCATTTGGTCTACTTGAAAATTAAAGATGGATTTCACAGACCGAATACAGTAAGAGGCGAGTCTCATCGAATGCGGTTAGTCCATATGTCAAACAAAAAATCCGACCGAGAGTGATTTAAGAGTGATACCAAAAAAAAACAGTTGCCAGAATAAATAGACACGGGCGTGCTGTCACTGGTGACTGGCAGCGCCGAGTCTAGAGACGGTACAGCCAAAATCTAGGCACATGGAAAGACGTACGTGCGTGGGTTCAGTGTCGATGATAAACATCTAAGATTCGGAATCGTTGCGGATGATCAACTGCAAAGGAAAAAATAGCCAATGGCCTACTCGGAAATGGAAGTCCTTCTCAGGCTTGGTGTGAATTTCAGCTTCAATATCAAGACAGGCGGGTATTTTAAAATGATTTTCTTGTAGTAGGGCCTGCGTTTTGAACGGAGCGAACATACGAACAGCGAATGGGCGAAGGAGAAGAATAAATGGGGATGTCGAGAAACCAAAGATGAGCAAACAAAATACGGCTCTTTCCAGACCGTCTAAAAAAGAGAAGAAACAACTTCGCATCGCTCTCATGTTGGATCATTGCAGCCGCGATCTCTACAGCTTTCCCAGAATACCCCGCCGTTATCATCTCCCTCCCTTAGATGATTGCCCGCGTAGCTGAGCCTCAGGCCCATGTCCGACAGTACTCTATACGCCCGCCTCCTTTTCCCGAAAGGGTATGGCTACCCATTGTTTCACCCGCAACCATTCGACGATCTTCCTGAGCCCGCCAGACGAACTGGTACAAGGATAGGAGATGTCGGTGTTGTGACCCAGGATGGATCTTTTGACCCGATCTTCAATATCTGTCTCGCAGCCAGCGACCCCGCCAACCGATTCGGTGTACCCCAGGGCTTCGAACAAGTTGTTCTCGGTGCTGACCACATCGCAACTCGGGACCTATGCCATCTACCGGGCTCTGACATAGCAAATACCACCGTCAGCAAAAAGCGCCTCGATGTGGAGGCTGGTTTCGAGAACAACGTGCAAGTATATTCGTGTGTGCAAATAAATTCAGTTTATTCATGCTTCTGTACAGGTTTTTACCAGTCGGCGCGGGCGCGGTCGTGGAAGTGTCGACGAATTCGAAGCAGACAGGATTGCTTTTGCTTCCGGATGGCGCATCCCGTTCGGATTTGCGTCCGTTGCAACTCTTTCGGGACTACGCCTTGAAGCACACGCAAAGTTGGTATGCGTTCGTCAACGGCGACCTCAACCGCATGATCGGGAACGGCGACCTTTATCTTGTCACAGGCTTCACCAAGTCGACATCCTGGAGCGTGGCGGCGGTCGAAAACTACTCGGGTGACGGAAAAGTGTCGCTGAAGCTCAAAGCCGCCCAGGTCAGCGGCGCAGGGGCATCGTGTGCATGGGAATGGGAGAACGCTAGCTCCTCGGTCGATTCTGGACCACGCCGCCGCGTGGGGAGGAATCGTGGCGAAACAACCAGACCGTGTTTCTACGGGGCTTCAAAGTTGCGCTGCGTTCGACACCGCTCAAGCGGTCGCCGAAGGTAGTGTCCATAGTCAATTCCAAGTCGTCCGATATACTGTCGAAAACCACATCTATCCCCTTCTCCCAACCACGATCCGGACCTAGTCAGCCCAATAGCTTCTCTCAGAGTCCGCCCACTACCCCGAGTAGAACTGGCGCTTCAACTGATGAAGCGTCCATCGACTATATTTCAAATGTACGTCCGGAACGATTAACCTTCGCGCATGGATAGCTGAGCTGCCGTCAGCTCTATCATCCCTCATGTGTTCTCAATGAACATCTCCTGGACTGTGTAAGCAGCGCGTACCCACCGTTGTTCTCCCATCTCAAACTGAGCTGTGGCTAGGTTCCCGATGCAGTGGTTGCCGTCACTCACGACGACGAATGGGTATCTATATTAAATCAGGTGGGGCAATGTACGAATACAATATTCTGCTCGCTTACTCAATTACACAGGCCGACGACCAAGTTCCTGAACACGATGAGCTGATCAGGCGCATCTCAAACAAGTATAATATCAATATTGCGTCTGGTAAGTACACGTAGACACCATGCATTTACAGCCTACGGGTCCGATGAATCTAATCATTTTTCCAGGAGGGGTGTACCTTGATGCTCACAGCGCTGATAACCAGGAGAACCGTATACCCATGATCACTTGGAATCCCAATCCAGCAGACACTCCGAAAGAGGAATTCAACGACACAGAGACCCGTCCCACCGCACAAGATTCATCCCCAAACCTTCCCCGCCAGTCCCCGTGCCAGGATCCTGCCTCGCTGCTCCCCTCCGCGCCCCATGTTGCCCTGCCCGCGCGCACCTCCGATTCACCATCCCCCATCATGCCGCTGTCCGCCTCGCCAGGTTACAATCCTCCGGTGTCCCACAATCCTCGCGCATACGCACAGCATCCGACGTACATCAATCTGCCCGCCGCCCCCAGCCCCGTCGTCCTCTCCACCCCGCCCCAGGAAGAGGTCTGCATCCAGTGCGCAATGCGCGACCAGGACATGATTGACGTCGACGTTACCACCCCCGGGGTCTGGGAACGCGACAGCGATGTCATATTCGAGGACCTGTTGCGCCGTGAACTCGAGGAGGAGGCTAGCGGTGTCGTCGACTTCTCTTGCCCTCGCGCGTGCGGCGCACCATTGACGGAGCAAAACCTCAAAGTCTGGTCAAGCGTCTGTTCCTTTCTAGCCCTGTTCTTCCCGAATGCTCATCGCTTCACAGATCACGCGAGAGCGCACCACAAGCACAAGGCAGCAGGCCCTTAACACCTACATTAAGTCCCAGCACACCTTGCTGGAGGCAGAGGCTCTTGCCCGTGCCCGCGCAATGCAAGAAGCCAAGCAGCTTGATACCCGCATGCGAGATACATATTCTAAGCTCAGACGATCTGCCTACGATACCGGGAACAGTCCCACCCCCGCCGATGACTCTGGCGGTGTCTGCATCAAGTCGCCCAATCACCCCGCTCGGTCTCATTCGTGCGAGGTCACGCTGTTAGAGAACGGCATGATCGTCGAGCACGTCGACGTTCGGAAAGAGGAGAAGGAGGCGCGCGAGCGACGACGCAAGGAGGAGAAGCGTGCCCGAAAGCCGTCTCGAACCTCCATCATCGACGTCAACTCCATCATCTCTGCCCAATGTTTCAACCCCGATAGCGGCTTGAAGCCCTATTCCAGATACTCGCAGGTCAGCTCGGCGCAACCGACAAGCGTCCTCACCGCACCTCTCGATCGTGAACTGCCCCGCGCCTACTCTCAAGCCTCCTTTTCTGATATCCACAGCTTGGGATCGAGGCGCACCCCTTTCTTTGGGATGAAAAATTTGAGTGCCGGGTGGAGAAGCCAGGACAGCTTGGCCCCGTCTGGGATTTCGGGCAGCATGATGGATATCCAGTAAGTTGTCGCGGGTTCGCGGAAGACCAAGAAAACTGACCCGTCGTTAGTGTTGCCCTTCAGAGCGAAGCCTACGGGCAACGAGTGAGCTCGCCTGTCGACCTCAATATGGCCCGTCGAAGCCAGCTTTGGCCTCCGATGGACCAGGATATGCGTGAACCGGTGCAAGACAAGACCAAGAAGAAGAAGGGGTTCGCCAAAATTTGGGGCGTAGTTACCGGTTCTTCAAAGCATCAGAACAACTCTAACAGCCGAGAGCCTTCCCAATCGTACGAGAGGAACGAGGATGATGGACCTCTCGCCCCCCCTCCTTCGTTATCGTATCTGGTGAATCGTGGACGCGCGAGCGACGGCGGCCGTCATGCATCGACGCCGTCGCTACCTTCGACGATTTCGCCCAAGGTGGGATTGTCATCGTTGGATATGTCACCACCCACTGCTCCGTCGAGCATTTTGCTCTCACCAGCCTCCTCACGTGGTCTTGATGTAGACGCCGCTGCGCAGAGGAAGTCGAATGGGACGCACGACGATGACCAGCATCCGTCGGACGATACGATCGGGAAAAGTCAGATGGTGGGGATGCGAAATGTGCATCCAGTTACATCTGAGCCGGATCTGCGGCGTGCATCTCAAAGCCCCTCGCCCCCTTCTAGGCTTTCCAATGGAGCCTCTCGGAGCCCGCGCCCCCGACCGGATTCTGTGATGTCTTTCCGGGACAAATCACTCCCGCCTCTACCCATAGAGGCGTTTGCGCGTCCGCCTGACGCGCGGCCACGCACCGTCATGTCGTACAATCCCCTTCTGCCTCCTGGCTCAGGCCCTGCACACGACTTCCTCCCTCCGCAGACGCCGTTCACGCGGTCGGCGGTGCAAACGGTCCCGGTTATGCAACCTGTGGCGTTTGACCAGCGGCGGCCGTTCGAGGCGCAGTACGGCCTGTCGCGGCGATCTCTTGGGCGTCTCGACAACGTGCAAGAGCACCCGGCGGTGCGGAGCTCGCCTGGGCCTTCCGCCACGAAGCGGCGCAGCCGGTTTGGGCTGTCGGCGCTCCTGGGGAAGAAGTCATCGTCTCAAAACAAGGGTGAGGCCGTGGAGGCGGACATAGTCGCGCAACACTTCCCCTCCATGCGGCGGTCGGGATCGGAGGGGGCGGACGACGTGGCGAACGGGTACGCGACGTCGACGTCGACGTCGCGGCTTAGCGCGTTCAGCATGGGCGGGCCGCGGATGTCGTTGACGTCGCGGAAGGCGTTGGAGGACCTGGTCGCGCAGGACCCGGACTTTGTGGCGTATCGTTACCCGTCGAACGACCAGCATCTTGATATCCTACGGTAGCAAAGGGAATATTGTGCATTTTACCGCTGCATTTTATGGGATGTTTTTCGTTATCACTCATAGTATCGTATCTCTGCATTCGTCCTGTGCTTTTTGCTCTCCAATTCCGGAAGAGGGCTCGAAGACCGTACACACGTTCCAAATTGTAACGACGGATAGGACGCTGCTTCTGTACGCGCTTAGCGAAGAAGACCAGATTAAACTATGGCGGCGAGGATGCATGGTCACCGATGATTTCAACACTCATACCGTTGAATGTATATCCGCCGGACGCTATATTCCACCAACAGTCTCTTCTCGACAATGATGTGCAAGGGAACCCCGCAGCCGATTCGGATTATCGTCATCTCAAAGCAAGGGTAAGGCCGTACACGAGGCGGGTACGCCAGTGGTCACGCAAGACTTACCCTCGATGCGATGGTCGGGGTCGGAGAGGGAGGATGTCACTTCAAGCGGCATGGGTGACCTGCGGATGTCGATGTGAGCAGAAAAGGCACCGACGAATGGGGGAGGGGTCTCCCAAATCAATACTATAGCGGAGCTGTTCGGTCGGTCGGGCCTCACTGTGCGTAGTCGGTGGCGTGATGATTCTGATGAATAGACACACGCGGGCGGGGGAAAACTCGTCATTCTTGGTGCGGTGGGGTGCCAGCGTACTAGTTCCGCGCCTCATTTGGCTCCAGTTGCGCTTCCGGTGGCCTGTTCAGCAATGTAGTGCGCGCGATGTGCAGAATCGGGACACCGCATTTATGAGAACGCGGTTTAAAGCTTGACCAACTCGAAGCCGCCGCAGCGAGGAGAAACGGGAAGACTATGCTAAACTCGTGGAAAAGCTGATGCTGGAATGGCTACAGGATGCAATCGACTCATCAGAAAAGCTCTATTTAATTCACGGACGGATTGAACCGCGGAAAGACAAACCCCCGACGCAAATAGTATCCAAAATGCGACACGACTTATCAATGGTGAAAACTCAAAAGCATCGCGAGGCCTTGACCTCAATATTGCTGTCCACTCACCTATTGGCCGTAGAGATCTTGCGTTATGTGGATCATGCATATCAACCGGTACCCCGGGCAGATAGGCTTTGTAGGCTGTGTATGCAGGCTGTTGAGAATCCAGAACATGCTCTGGTCACTTGTACGTCGTCGGATGTACTGGTTGAACTACGAGACACGTTTCTGGCTCAATTGTTCCAGCATGCACCAGACCTTCGACGCTGCATGGCAGAAAAGTCAGAGAGAGATTTTCTGAAAGCCATGATATACTCGAGACCCACCATTGCACTGGTTGCGAAATTTGCATACAATGTCCTGGAAATATTTTACGCCGTCCCCGTGTATCGTTTGAATGATGCTTGATCTGATTCAGGTCCCCCGCCTCGTGTACTGATTTGCTTTCTTTTATTCCTTTAGCTCTACCGCGGCGAGTCGAGAGATTGCGTCCGTGAGCTCGGCTACGGGGGTATTGGGAGGTCCAGGGACGAAAATATACATTAGCGCATGTATGTTAGATAATTCCTGGAAACCGGCGTTCCTAAGCGGGACCGGCCGTGTAATACTACCTACCTACCTACCTACCTTTGGACAACAAACGACATCATCAACCGGGCCGATAATTCTCCACCTGTTTTGCTCCACCTCCAAAGTCGTTCTAACTGGGCGGGCCCAATTCTTTTCAAAATCGATTCGATTTTTTTTCCTTATTAGAACCCTTCGAACGAGTCCTTCCGACTTATTTCCCACTGCACTAACGCGTAGTACGTTCCGGAAACTTCAGATTGTCATTGAAGTCACCTCCGTACTTGTACTACTGTTGGCTAGCTGTTCCCCGCCTGTTAACTTCCACTCTTCTTAATCCACCATTCAAGTTATACCATTCTATTTTGTCAGCCTGGGGCCAACTTGGGGCCCTGTCTCGACTCTATCTCTCTGCCCTTTCAAAGTTCAACCCAGCGTCCTGCTTTGGCATTGATTGGTTATCTCCCAAAAAAAACAGCGGGTCGCTGAGATGATTGCGCTGAAAAACCGGGATTCAAAATACTTTAAGTTCGAGCAACACGCTGGACCGATAGCAATTGGCCTGGATATCCATGATTTTTCATTATCACCCTACACTTCGAGAGTGTCGTCGTCGATGGGTCAAGGACCGTTCCCGCCAGGTCCAGTGCATTCTCAGACAACTTGATGGTATATTATTAATTCACGCCTTGCGCTTGCGCGACATTGATCAAGATTCCCACCACTATTTATTAGTCGCAAAGCAAATTCAGCAGGCATAAAATGTACCGGTAAACACAATCAACCCTACTCCGACATACTCATGTGAGAAACAGCTGGTGTAGTCCACACGGGTTTCTACCAATCCCATGGGGTATAAACACGATATGCCTGCCAAGGTGAAAATTGCGATGAGATGGGCGGAAGATGGGAGATCGAGACAACGAGGCCAGTCTCAATGAATGGTTGGAGACTGGGCAGGACATCGAGTTCAATTTCTCTGTCAAAGTTGATGTCAATGCGCGCCAGTGTGGGACGAGGTTCAACTGCCATTCTAGCAGTAATAAAACGCAGGAGGGCCGCATCGGATATCGCTGGGCAGTGCTCGATATAAAGGTCCTGCAAGGCTGGACAACAAAGGACAGGGAACCCGGCGGTTGGAGTTAGATCCGCTAGGATGCCGTCATTGAAAGAGGATCTTGCCGGCGCTCCAAACCATCCCTGCTGCTGGGCGTAGATGTAGAGTCGTTGGATTGTTGGTGGTAAGCTGCGCACAATTTCTGACAGCGATGAGGTTAGAAACATGTTGGTGAGCTCGAGATTCTGCAAACATCTCGAAGAAGCTAGGAAGAGGATGAGGGGGTGGACATGAGGTTCTACATGCGTGTCGACAAACTGCATGCTCCCTTTAAGACTGAAACTCCGCAATTCAGGCAACATAAGATGGCCGAAGAAAAGTCTGCAAGTCGAGTCTACAGTACCAACAAAAAGCACCTCGAGTGTTTGAAGAAATCGATGCTCGATGATGGGATGGGACAACCTAGTTTCAGCAGTCGGGCCGGGGCCATCGTAAAGTCTCAGCTCGCATTTCCGAAGCTCGGGACAGGCGGAGATGGTCTCTAATGCTGTTTCGGTTGAAATGGAAAGCCCCATTGGCAGATTCCGTGAGGGGCCCATAATTGATAGGGCCGTTAACCGATTCCATCGAAGAGGCAATTCGGATGGTATGAAATTGGTGCCCGAACTCGAAAAGCTAGAAATGTTGGAACCATGAAGGATGCCGGCAAGCTGCTGTGCGAGATTACGCGCTCCAGATTGAGGTTGTTGGTGCACGGCAACACTCTTTAACATAGGTACATCCATCGCAGTGAGGTGCGACAATGTCTCGAGAAACACAGGTGGGACTCTGAATTCAATATGTTGCCAACGAGATGCGAATGGGATCAGTGCCTGCAAGAAACGACCTGGATGTGTGTGCGTGCTAGATGAAGGTGCGAGGGGTGGAGTGTCGCTGGTGGTGGCGATATTACAGCTTTCCAGCGAGATCGATAAGGGGCACTGGCCAGAATGATCTAACCACGTCTTGGTGGTCTTCAGCCGCTGCACCAGCTTCTCTTCGAAGGAGGTGGAGGTGTAGCTAGGAGGGCACGCAGGTTCAACGATGTGAAGCCTTGCCCAGAGGTGGGGTGTTGAGAGCGATATCGTTCTCCATGAGCTGCATATGCGGCCCAAGATAACAGGTGCTTCGGAAGCACTCATAATGCAATTCCCGCGGGTGGGGAGGCACGCCAGGAATATTTCCTGGATTATGTCGAGCGGTAATCGTCGGACAGGAGAAATGAGAGCCTTGTGGGCCCCTATGTAGGCACCAAGGTTGTCACGGTCCTTGGTCAGTTTGTCGATGGCCTTTTGCATCTCGGCGATTTCATCGTCAAGACGCTGCAGTTGAAGGACAGGTTCAGCGATTAGGGCTTTGATCTCTGCTACCTCCCCGTCCTCGGGACAGTAATTCGTCCCTAGCCTTGGACTGAACGGAGACAGCAGGCTGAGCATGGTGGTTAGATGCGAGGCCACGGTAGCGTGACCTTGACGTTGTGGCAAACTGTCCACAACAGCGCGCTGCACCATGTACCACCAGGTTATCTTCACGTTGAAAACATACATCCGCATATGGCTAGCGTTAACTGCGCAACACAGAGTAGCCACTGTGCCGGATAACCTGGAAACAGTCGGACGAGTTCCTTTTGGTCAGTTGTAGAGTCAGCCATCAAAAAATGAAAGCTTGTACTAGACAAGCCAATGGTTTGCGCAAGTCCACATCCCTGCAGGCCTTCTGTATGAGTACGCGTCTATCGGGAGCTGCTCTATCGTACTCCAGTTCTCTCACGGAAATGAAGAATTACAGTGCTCGACCAAGCAGTATAAGCCCACACGTTCAGTTCTGCGGCCAATCGAATCGGTTGACAGACCCGATATGAGTATGCACGACCATTAATTCCCACCTTGGTTTGATAGATACGAGTATCGACGTTGATTTGATTCTGCTCTGGAAATGAACGGTGCGTTGTAGAAGACGGCTCACCTGCTAATCTCTTCTCGCGTACCGACAGCAAGTTGCTGGCCTCGAGCCAAGAATCGATATCAAACCTAGTCGCCTCATAAAGCATATTGAATTGATGAATTCTACCTGTGGCTTATCCTAACAACATCCTGCAACACGCGTTCCTCATGGGTTCCAGAACATCGAAACTGCAGGAAAGTCAAAGCGTGTAGCATTCTCCGACTCAATTCCACCACCTAAGGTGCGCGTCAGGGTGGATACGAGTTCCGAGTATTTTGGCTGGGACCGCGACGGGTCCGAGTCATAGACGCGCGCCCCAACAATGGCAAGACGAAGTGTCGGGCATGCATTCATTATGGCCGAGCCAAATGCTTGCACACCCGACGCGATGTTGAGGTCATATACGTCGATGTGATTGGGGGCTACTTCGTGGAACTTGATGATGCTGTGGGAGCAGAAGATAAATGACTCCAGTTTGGCGAACTTCACCAGGGCGCTGATCGGAGAGTCTTCCGAAAAAAGCGACTGTGGGAGGCATAGACGTTAAACGGTCGTGCCGTTTTATAGTGAGTCGGGCAACTTACCTGCGCATCAAACAATTCAGTGAGTCCCAGATGGAGCAGGCCGGGCACTTCTTGGGCGATTTTGTCGAGGATATCGAGCGTTGAAATTCCGAGTAAGCCCGAGATCCCAGCTTGGCGAAGATTCAACGTCGTCAAAGTTGCGGAATATCGGCTCAGAGCGGATAGCTGCTCGAGATATCCGGATCTTCTGATCCGTAGCTGGATGCGTTGCAGGCCTCGCGCCTTGGGCAGGGCTAGCGCGGTGCCGACATCGACAGCAATCAAATTTGGGAGCTGATCATCGTAGCATGGAAAGGTTTCGCAGGTGGGTATAGAGAGAATGCGGATCTCCGACTGGGCACTCCAAAATTGCGAGAGGAAGGAGTCCCTGAAGTAGGAGTTGGCGAATTTGGTGAGCCGGAAGGGGCCTTTAGTGATCATCCATCCCTGAATAGAGGGCCTGGCCGAATATTCGCTAACTCCTCCAAAGATAGCGTCATTCTCGTTTTTTATAGTAAGTTCTTTGAGGTTGACACATTTGCTAAGGGCGCGCGCGATCTTTGGGCCGTCGGATGACAAGGCGAGGTCCGCTGGAAGATCCAACAAAAGACTATGAACCCGTTCGGCGAGCTGTGTATGTCGTGTGACGGCTAAACACGACGACATCAAGGCGCGGTGGCTACAGCGCCGGAGGTCCACCATGCGATAGATGAAGCGCCGGGCCTGGGCTGAAAAGAGACGAGAGATAGTCAACAACGAAATGAGGTCTGCCCGCTCCACGTCCTCGCATATCTTCGCACAGATTTCGGGTGGAATCTGGAGAAGAGTCGCCATGGGCATCGTAGCCCGCCGAGGGTGTCGAAGTGCTCTAAAACTAGCGAGAAAGACGTGGGTCCGGGTGGCTGTGCTTCGTTATTTGCTCACTTCAAACAAATCTCGATCATTTCACCCAACGCAATCCGGGGCTGTCCAGACATGTCGAATACGAAGCGAGAAGATCTTGCGCATATTCTTGAAGTCCGATCTATGGATTTTTTTTCTTTTTGGAGTCTCGGAATCATCTCGATGTTCAAGTTTAACAACGTAGGTTCAACTCAAGCTTCAACTTGAAGATTGTCAGTGTTGAAATTTATTAGGCCACTGGCAGCGCAGGTGAATAATTCCATCGTGCATGATTGATATTCCACGCATAAAAGCATCATGACGATGATGGGAAGTTGTATGGGTCGAGAAAAATGGGGTACATATTTGCGGCTTCCTCTCGAGTCTCAGCGTACAAACATGCCAGGTACGAGCATCAAATGATCAAAGCGGTAGCGTCTGCTTACAAGAGACTACTCAGTGGACATCCTGATATTCGGCTGTTTCTTCTTACCATGGACGACGATGTTAAAGTTAGGATAGCCCTACTAATACAAACCCGTCTGCTGATGGAAGCCCATTGGTGACTCGGGAACGAGAAAGGTGTTAAGCGATCCAATTTCTTATGCCTAGATGAAACATGTGGACAGCGCAAAGTTAAAAATTCAACAAACGCCGTTCAAACTTCAACCATTGGGGTCGGTCTTTTCTATCTTTTCTTTGTGTTTGATTTTCAAAGAAGGTTCGCTTATGCTTCCTGACTCGCACTGTATTAGACGTACTCCGCGTACAAGCAATACGGGACGCCGCCCCGGCATCGTGAGTCAGTGCAAATAGTTAGAACGGAGTCTATGACCGGTTTTTTTCTCCGCGCCTTATTCAAAGGAACCCTGGTTGCAATTGCGTAGCCATTTCATCTTGGAAAAGTAAAGACGACGTTTCGTCCTGTTTTGCCCGCGATTTGCCCCAAACATGCGGCTAAAAATCAAATAAACAGCGTATCAGATAAGACGAGAAATCAGATAAGATCAGTGATTTGCGATTTGCCAAGATATGGAGGTGAGATAAATGTCGGCCGAGTCTTCCCCCTTGCCCTCCAATCATCCATAACATGGTCGTCCAAAAGAACATCATTATCGTCGGCGGCAGTTACTGCGGTGCGTTCCGCCAGCCTTCGCGCGTCGTCAAAGTCTTATTTTTGGACATTACAACCTAGCAACCTACATTATAGACGACCTCGCGCCAAAAGTGCACAAGACGCACCATGTTATCATGATAGAGAAGAATTCGCACATGCAAGTCGGGCTCCATCCTGCCCTGCCGATATAAAATTGACCGTGCTCACATGCAGCATTTGTTCGCGTTTCCGCGGATGAGCGTGGTCCCGGGCTTTGAGCACAAGGCCTTCATACCATTCACGAATGCGTTCCACGAGACTCCGCGCCATTCCACCTCGATCGTGAAAGGCGTCGCGTTGAGGATTCTCCCGGACAAGGTCGTGCTAGCGAGGGGGGGGAAGTAATACCATACGAGTATCTGATCATGGGTACGGGAAAGTTTCCATCAGAACTGACGTACAAGCCGGGGAGTGTGCACTCGACGAACCAGCTGCAGGACCGAGTGAAGCAAGCGCAGAACAGTCATCGTGGGCGGAGGTGCATTCAGCATTCGTGCGTGTTTCTCGCAGAGATGCGAATCTATATTTACCGTGTTCAGAAATGGCCTTTGACGCGAAGGAATTTTACCCATTCAAGAGTGTGACACTCATCCACTCCAGAACACAGCTGTTAAACCGCTTCCACCCCAAGCTGCATTCGATCGTCGCAGAGCACGCAGCCGCTGTAGGAGTGAACCTCATCCTCGGGCAGCGCGTCAACATGCCTTCGGGTGGCTTCCCCATCTCCGGGCCGTCGTACAACGTCGAGCTCGCCGACGGAGGCCTGGTGCCCGCCGACGTTGCTGTAAGCATCCTGCACGGGGAGTCCCTCAGCCAACTGACGCCGTTTCAAGGTCGCATGCATTGGCGCAGTCCCACTCAGCGCGCCCCTCCTATCGCTCTCCCCGTCATCCGTCGACCCGCACTCAAAATTCATCCTCGTCAAACCGACGCTCCAGATCGTGGACCCCGCATTCCCCAAGGTCTTCTCCATCGGCGAGGTTGCCGCCACGGGCGGGAACAAGGCCGCCGTGCCCGGATACACGCAGGCTGGCATCGCGACGCAGAATATCGTGAACATGATCGCAGGCAGCAGTGAGCGCGTGGAGTACGTTCCCGCAGCCCCCGGGATCCACCTTGCCGTAGGCCTGGTGCGTTTCTGTCCCTGGAATTTTTCCGTTCGTTGCTAACGTCTTCAGCACTCGTATGTAACGTTCTACAATCCATCTGCGCCCGGGGAGGAGCCGACTGTTCGTTTCACCGAACTGGGGGACGGCGATTCGGAGGAGGTGCGGCAGTGGTATGAGTGTCGGTGTCACCTCATCTGGGAGCGGAGGGCGCCGGGAGTTACCGACTATTACAGTTAGGCATAACGAGGAAAAACCAAAATCATGCTAAATAAGAGCTGAGCTCAAGCTGCACGCGGTGCGGTAGGCTTGCGGTCGACGCTACCAGGCTCGGCCGAGGGGTTGAATTCGGAGTCTTCAAGTTGTTGGATTCGAGTCAGCTTTCCTGGACGCCCAGACTCGAGAGCACCGCCGTCAGTTGGGTTTAACGATAAATGGTGATGACCAGAAGTGCTTGTAAGGGTTTTCAGTAGCACATAAGTCTGAGCAACTTCAAGGTTGGTACTCGGAGGTTGGTGGCTGAGCAAGCAAAGGACGACGACGTGGAATGCAAACTGGGACAAACATCATTTCGAAAAAAATCTTTCCTCCCTCCCCGCCTCGGTTCCGCCTTGACTATACCCACTCCCCTAGTTCTCTGCGGCCGAATCCACGATGTCTACGAGCGGTCTGAAAGCCATCGCTCCGGTGCCCACCGCGGCTGATTTCCTGGATATCGTCCTGTCCAAGACCCAGCGAAAGACACCGACGGTAGGTCAACCATTTGGCCTGGAGAAACTCTCTAACGCAGCGTACAGGTTATCCACAAGAACTTCAAAATCAGCCGGATACGCAACTTCTATATGCGCAAGGTTAAATTCACACAAGACACATTCGACGAAAAACTGGGTGCAATCCTGAACGACTTTCCGATGCTCGACGACATTCACCCTTTCTTGTCCTCTCTTATGAACGTGCTTTACGACAAAAATCACTACAAGCTTGCCCTTGGTCAACTGCGGACGGCCCGTCATTTGATTGACCAAGTAGCAAAAGACTATGTCCGCCTGCTCAAGTTCGGTGACAGTTTGTACCGTTGCAAACAGCTCAAGAAGGCTGCTCTTGGTCGGTGAGTAAACATCCTGGTCTTTGTTGCGCTGCAGAAATTCACAATTTATGTAGCATGGCGACTGTCATGCGCCGGCAAAAAGACCCGCTTGCATACCTAGAGCAAGTCCGTCAACACATCTCCCGTCTCCCCGCCATCGACCCCAACACCCGCACGTTGCTCATCTGCGGCTACCCCAACGTCGGCAAGTCGTCCTTTATCAACAAGGTCACCCGCGCGGACGTCGACGTCCAGCCGTATGCGTTCACCACCAAGTCGCTCTTCGTCGGGCATCTCGATTACAAGTACTTACGCTGGCAGGTCATCGACACCCCCGGAATCCTTGATCATCCGCTCGAGGACATGAACACCATCGAGATGCAGAGCATCACCGCCCTCGCGCATCTCAAGAGCTGCGTACTCTACTTCATGGACCTCAGCGAGCAGTGCGGGTACACCGTCGAGGCGCAGTGCAAGCTGTTCCACTCGATCAAGCCGCTCTTCAACGGCAAGCCCACCGTGCTCGCCATCAACAAGATCGACGTCATGCGCCTCGACGACCTTCCCGCGGAGACGCGCGCGCTCGTGCAGGAGATCATCGACACCGAGGACGTCAAGTGTGTCCAGGTCTCGTGCCACTCCGACGAGGGTGTCATGGACCTGAAGACGCAGGCGTGCGACATGCTGCTCGCGCACCGCGTCGACAACAAGGTCAAGGGCAGCAAGATCACCTCGGTGATCAACCGCATCCACGTCGCGCAACCCAAGCCGCGCGACGACCTCGTGCGCGCACCGTGCATCCCCGACGTCGTCAAGGACCGCAAAAAGTACGACAGGAACGACCCCGAGCGGCGCCAGCTTGCGCGCGACGTCGAGCTCGTGGAGGGCGGCGCAGGCGTGTACAACATCAATCTCAAGCGTACGTTGTTGTCTTTCTTGTGTCATTCTTGCTGACTTTATGTTTTCAGAGAACTACATGCTCGCGAACGACGACTGGAAGATGGACATCATGCCCGAGATCATGGACGGGAAGAACATCGCGGACTTCATCGACCCCGATATCGCGGAGAAGCTCGAGGCGCTCGAGCGCGAAGAGGAGAAGCTCGAGGCGGAGGGCTTCTACGACAGCGAGGAGGACATGGTGCGTTTCGCCTCCCATCCCCACTGCCGCAAAATTACTCATCCGTCGTGCGCGTTCCATCAGGAGGAGTCCGAAGACGAGCGGGAGCGCATCGAGGCGCGCATCGCCCTCTCGCACAAGATCAAGTCGCAGAGCCTCAAGAAGAGCAAAAAGAACCAGTCGCGGCTGCCGCGGTCGGCGGGGCTCGCGACGCTCACGCAGATGACCGCGCAGCTCACCAAGGCGGGTCTCGACCCCAGCCGGATCGTCGACCGCGCGGCCGTCATCTCAGGCAAGCGGAAACGCGACGACGAGGACGTCGACATGGAGGACGGGGAGGCGGACGCGGAAGGGTGGATGGACGTGGACGGCGTGGAGGCCGGTGCACCCGCAAAGCGCCTCAAAACGAACGCCGGCGCGGTCACGAAACGGGAGCCGCGCGGGAACCGGGCGGTGGCGGGCATGCGCGACCAGGGGGTGTGTTCTTTCCATCCATTCCTTTACCTCGTTCGCTCATCTTCTGCATTACCAGCAAATGGACAAGGCCGTCAAGCTGCGAAATCTCGGACAGCGGCCGCGGAACATGCTTGCGAAGGCGGGCGAGGGAGACCGCGCAATCAAAACCAAAATGGTGCGTATCCAGATGTTTTGTGAAAGATTATTGCTGACATTTTCTCCGTGCAGCCCAAGCATTTGTTTGCTGGGAAGCGGAAGGGCGGAAAGACACAGAGACGATGATATGTTGTTTTCCTTGCTTACTCGCGATCCTGTGTCTACACGCATGTATTACTCGTTGCTCTCTATCCACGGCATTAGCCAGGGAACTGCCACACACTGCCGCCAATCCGGTTTCATTGACTCTATAAATCAGTCTTTCAAGCCATGCGTGCTATTTCTCTCCACACCATCCAGCAAAATCCATTGCACTACCTACGTAAGTACAGGCTACAAACTACAAACTACATACGGAAAGGAAAAGGGGTGTATGAAACACGAATGAAAGGTAATAATAAGAGCAGAACGAAACGAAAAACGAAAAACACGATGGAAATCCGTCGTCGTAAGTAGAGTCTGTCCTGGCGACAGCTCGCGCAATCAGTCATCCACGCGTCATTGAGACGGCGTGAGTCTAAGTTAAGAGAGAAAGAGAGAAACAAGAGGACGCGGAACTGAAGATGGAGACAGAGATGGATGAATTAGTCCCACTCGATGGACATGCCGCCAGGGCCCGTCGCGATACCGATACCGCGCTCCGCCTCGCGCTTGAGCCACTTCATAGCGCGCTTGTCGTCCTTGATCAGCGGCGAAAGCAGCTGGAAGCACCGCTGGTTGTGGTCCTGCGCACGCCCGTCCGTCAGCGCGGTCGTACAGAGAGGATACGAACGAAGACCGACCTTCAGCCATTGCTTCTCCTCCTTGGTAAGCATGCCCTCCTTGACCATGCGCGTCTGGATCGGCACGCAGGTAAGGCGCTCGAACCCGAGCCAGATGGGCCCATTAAACTCGCCCCGAGTCTAGCAAGACGAGGAAGTCAGTGTCAGGAAGCAACGCTGTAACGGTCGCTCAACGCACCCTCACGCGGCGCACAGCCAGCGCAGACTCGATGCGCATCCCCCATCGGCCATCGTTATCTGTAAGTTATGAAGATAAGCGGCGGAACAGTGCACACAGGGCGGCCGACGTACAAAAGCCAGGCTCGTTGGTGATAACGTGTCCGGGCATCAGAGGCACGGAGCTCGAGAACCCCTGCGGGCCCTCATGCACAGTCAAGAACGACCCAAACCCGTGCCCGGTGCCGTGCTAAACAGGAGCAAGACGCGTGTCAACAAGGAAAACTCGGTCTTCGAAGAACATTGAATGGCTTACCCCGTAGTTCAGGCCATCCCGCCAAAGCGCCTTGCGCGCCAAAACGTCAAGCTGATGACCCGAGGTGCCTTCTGGGAAGACCGCACTGTCGATCGCGATCTACCATAACGCAAGAAGCCGTCAGATGAAATGAAAAGAAAGAGAGATAGAGCTGAAATGAAACGCACATGGCCCTGCAGCACTCGTGTAAATGCGTCACTCTGCTCTGGTGTGGGACGGCCGAAATGCACAGTCCGGGTCGTGTCGCAGGTTCCGTCCCGGTACTGCCCGCCGGAGTCACTGGGAAAGCGACGCGTCAGTGAGATGGAACTAAAAACAGCGAAGATGGCGCAGCGCGCACTTTAGGTATGGCGTGTCGCGATCTATCATCCGTGCGGTGGAGCGCCGCGGGGAGTAGTGGGGCAGCGCAGCGTTGGGGCCGCTCGCGGAGATGTTCTCGTACGCGAGCCCCATGAAGTGTTTGGTTTTCCGCCGGAACTCGGTTAGCCGCTGCGCGGCTTCGAACTCCGTGATATCGTATCCCTCGTTGAGCTTTGCCTCTAGCCACGCCAGGAAGCGCACCTGTCGATCAATTAGCACTCGGAGACAATGTCAAAGTAGATGAACCCACGAAGGAAACACCATCCCGGAGGTATGCTCGTCGCATACCTTCAATTTCAGTTTCATTCTTGTATGCCATCATCTCCTCGACGAAGGAAGGAGCGACGGTGTATCGGAAATGAGTGAGCATGAGGGAGATGGCAAATGAGGTTTGTGGTGTGATGAGGATCTGCATCAAATCGTTCAGCGTCGTCAAGACAATCGGCGCAACACCGAGGAAAAGAACGAACCTTGCCCGGACCCCACTCTCTCTTCCGCAGGAACTGCCACAAATCGACGTAATCTCTCCGTTCAACGTTGAGGGATTGCAGGTACCCCGCAATCTCTTCATTGACCTTGGAAGCATCAACAAATAATATCGCCGACTGCAGTCCAACGAAAAGGTATCCCTGGAACAACGGGTTGAACGGGATGTCGGTGCCACGGAGATTCAGTAGATAAGCTGAACAAAAGGAGCATATAAGGAAATTTGAAATGAGCAGCAAAAGAAGAAAAAAAGTACCGATCGAAGAAAGGGAGGTGACCAGAGTCGCCACATGCATCTGAGCCTCGGTTGGAGGTGCCTTCGAGTACGCGGGTACAGATGGCGGTTGATCAGCTATCCATCCTCGCAGTCTGTTGAGCTTGGAAGCCGCCTCCTCGCCTAGTAAAGGGTAAATAAAAGAGAAAAAGAGCTAGCTTGCAACCTGCCTGTGAACTCTATCGGCTGCCGGTACAGAGGCTCTCTGGACTTGGCCGCCTTGTCTTTCCACGCCAAATCAACGAGATTCTGAGGCGGATAGACCAACTTCGAGTCTAGCGGGCCCAGTTTGGTATTGAGCAGCGTCGCTTTCTCGTGCGAGATCATTCGGGCATCGATTCCAATTCTCGACCCTCTGGCCTTGACCTAGCGACTTCGTTAGTCAATCGGAATGCTCCTAACTACAATTGACGCACCACAAGCCACTCGATCCAGTCCTTGGGTCCATTGAATCCACCCGCCTGTACCAGGATCCAGTTGGGATCTAGCTGCTCTTGGGCCTGCAGCCAGTAGCGAGAGTCTGTGATGAGATATGCTGAATTTCTGGTCACAATCGCCTGGCCGGAAGTGCCGGAAAAACTGAGCAAATTGTCAGCGAGAAACTCCGACAGGTCGATAAGAACATACCCAGAAATATATTCTCGCCGCCGGTCGCTTGCTGAGACATACTCTGATTGGTGGGCGTCTTCGCTGGGAACGATGCTGGAAAACAGGTGAAAAGCTGAACAACGGGTAGGAAAAAAAGTGGCGCACTAGTAGTCGAGATTGTCTTTCTGCATCAACTCCCGAAGGGCGTCCAGCCGCGCACCGGTGTCCCCCCTCTCGATAAGAGGTTCCCCAGATGTATCGTTGATCTTGCGATCCAGGGCCGATCCCACCAGAGTGCTATTGGAGTCATTCCGCACCAGCGGTGTTTGCGCTGGTGTCTGCCTCCCACGAGTCCCGGATCCCGCCGACGCCCTGCCGCCGGTGCTGCGCTGGCTGGTCCGGCTCTGGGACGAGACCTTGGTCTCGTTTGACATCTTGGTCTGGTGCGACTCCTTCGATTCCCGGGAGACCTTGCTCTCGTGCGTAGCCCGGGTGTCGTGAGTAGCACGGGTGTCGTGGGTAGCCCTGCTCGCATCCGTAGATCGTGTGTTGGTGCGAATCGGGCCAACCGGCGGGTCGTACAGCGGGAATCCACCCCGAGAGACGTTGGACCCCGCCTTCTCCGACATCTCCCGCTTGAGGTCCTCCGCTTCAACCTCCTTCTTCTTGCCCAGGCCCCAGCCGTACCCCCACTTGCCTGGGGCGGGCTTTTTCGTGCCGGTCATGGTGTTGGCCCGGACCAGCCGCGGTCCTTTTTTCCCCATCTCCCATGCCGGCGACTCCAGCTTGCGGACCTCGCTCCCGTAGTCCTCCGAATCCGTCTTGAAGGTGAGATTGTCGGGTGCGGAGGTCAAAGTCGACGAAGATGAGTTGGATGCATACCGGACGAGCTTTTCCGTCGGCCGGCGCGAGTCGATAGAGCCTCTTGGCTGCCGCGAGTCGAAGGAAGAGCGCCGCGAAACGTCAGATTCAGACATGGATATGCGGCGCCTCGGTTTGTTGGAACTGAAGGGAAAGCAGAGTGGGGGAGGTGGCGGAGGGGGAGGGGGAGACATAGTGGTTGGTAGCAAGCAGAAGCGAGGCGCAATCGACGGCGGCGAGCGACTGCTGATGACTGCAACGCCTCGTGTTCGGACGAGAAAATTGAAGTCCTTTAATCAGCTGTCCCTTACACGTGTTCGAATCTCCATATAGGGTTGACCCCAAATGCATCCAATCTCTTCGATCTCGTCCTCGCGTAGCTCTGTGCCAAGAACATGCCCCCTAGATTAGAGCAGAAAGGTACCGCAGGCCATGCCAGCATGAGGGATTTGGGGGAAATTATTGCTCTGACTTTTGCGTTTTCAACCAGTTGCGGAGTCCTCGGAGTAAGTACTCAGACGTCGGTCTGTTCGGAACGGATAGAATAGATAGACAATCTTCGAAGGATAGCTGCGCAGTCCAGCAGTATCACAAGGCGCGCGCTATCCAGGGGTTGATCCGACCGCGCAGTCTAGGTGTGCCCGGAAGGTAGAGTTCAGTTCGGGATACGGCGAGACAATGTGGTTGTACGGCACCCTCCGTCCAGGTGCGCATACGTATGCAAAAAGCAGGGTCGCAGCATGAGACGAGCGTGCTTTCCGCCAGCTGAGTCCCCATGCCTCGGACTCAGACCCGCCAGCTATCGCATGTTCGCCAACCAATCCGGTAAATTTCTACCTAGAGCGTGTTCCAGAAGTAGAGCCAGAGTTTGAAGGATATCTCAGAATAGAGGTGAGCGACGGTCGAAGAACGCCGAAGGGATGGAACTTGACAGGACGTGGGTAAAGATAAACGACCATAGAATCCCCGGCGGACCTGAACTAGACGGGGGATCTGCACAGAAGTTTGCGGACATTCGTTGAGAGATCACCAAGGTCAAGGACGCCTTTGCGCGCAATCCTAGTACGTACGTGTTCCGCCGCGAGTGACAATGAGGTGTTAACACGTAGAACCCGAAGTAACGGAGTCGCAGATAAATTTGAGTGGCCCATCGCAGTCCGGGGAACTCAGGTAAAAACCCCGAGCGAGCCGGAGTTGGGTATATTCTTGATAAACGGTATGGTCGCCGTAGATAGACCCTGGAGTGATAATAATCAGCGGTAATTAATGAAGTATATATTTCTGACATACACAAGCTCTTCAATCCGTGTGGCGGAAATAAGGCCGACTATATGCGCATATATTCACCTTGTTAGCGCCCAAATTAGCCACGGGAAGCTCCAGGATCCGGGTCTTCCCACTGAGAGAAAACACATCGCACCCAGGAAAAAACAGTCCAAGAATACCAGCAGTGAAGCCACTCCTGAGAAACAGAAGCGTCGTTGGGGGGGGGGAGGGGGGTGGGGGTGGGTCTAGTTAGCGACGAACGGAAATGTATAAATTGAATGAAGAGCAGGATTCCAGGAAAGAAAATCTATTCCGGTCTCCACTCGTCTATAGCGCGCCCCAAAGAAAGTCCATCGTGCTGACCTGCATATTCACATTTGATTAGCCAATGGAAGGTGGGTCTAAGTGGGTAAGAGCGGGGAAATTGATAAAATGAAGAGGAGGATTCCAGGAAAGAAAATCTATTCCGGGCGCCCCTGAGTAGACGAATCTATTCCGGGCGTCCCTGAACAGACGAAAGAAAGTCCATCGTGCTAACCTAGGGCCTAGGCACATCCAGTCCCTCATAAGCAGATAGGGGTGTCCACGAAGGAAGCTTGTTTGAGTTGTGGGTGGCAGTAGGCTGCAGGCAAGAATCATACAGATATAACAGCAAACGACTCGGAGCCACTCACCCTCGTCTGGGTAGATCTTCGCAGGTGGTATTTGGAATGATAGTACCAATTCGGTTTTGATTCTCCAGTGGATACGAGGATCCTCAGGGAAAATGGCGGAGTGGAGTCGTCCACCGGGCCACTCAAAGGCCACCCGCAAATGGGCGGCAAATTCTTGAGTCCGAATCCGAGGCTGGTACTTCACAATGTGCGTCCTCCAAACAGCCAAGGGTGGAATACGACTGATAGCGAGAGCGAGGATAGCATATATCGGGATACCAGCAGATAGGCGGGAGGGAACGAGTGGTGGAAGTTGGGTGGAAGGTGGTAGGCGCTCGGCGCCTAGTGGCGCGTCGATCTCGTGAGCGCGCGCCACAGAAAACAAAACACAATAACGGGATTCCCGATTTGGATTCTTGAGGCGTCAATTTACTTTTTTGTGGAATGCGCTTGGTTAGATTCAGCTAGAAAAAAAAATATCTAGATTCAGAAAACAGCCTTGCCACATGACTGAACTAATGTTGAGGAGTCGTTATTACGAGGTAATTGAATGGGGCCGGGGGACTCAGAGCTCGTAGACGGTCTTACTTAAAGAGCAGAGAGAAATTGAGGAAGAATGAGAGAACATTTCCCAAATTTGGACTAGTTGAATTGTAAGAAAAGTTCCAGCTCGGAAGCGTGGGGTTAAAAAATCCTCATCATACAATACTGTGTTCGATATAATTATATTCGCATCCAATTTACACGAGAGAAAGGATGTTGAAACATTTCAATCGTGAAATATACCCTCTCTCGGTTCGTCCCCCGCCCAGGGCAAAAATTGCTCCGGGCCAGGCATAATATGAGTGATGGAGACGTTAAGGCCGATCTCAATAAATGGCCGGATATTAGGCATTATGTCAAGGTTCCTCGTTCTGTTGAAATGAACCTCAACACGCCTCAGCGTGGTGCGGGGTGTGTCCGCCATCCTCACAGTTATGAACCGCAGGACGGCTGCGTCCGAGACCAAGCGGCAGTGCGTTATGACCAAGTTTCGTAAAGCTGGACAACAAGGGGCAGGGAGTCCGGCGGTCGGAGTGATGGCCACTAAGGCGTCGTCGTCAAAGGTCTGGGATGATGCCCATAGGCTTTCGTCATCAATTTGGAGATGCTGAATCGTAGGTGGCAAACTGCGGAGAAATTCGAGGAAAGAGGATTTCAAGAATATGGATGCCTCTACTTGGACATTCTTCAAGTGCATTGAAAGGGCGAAGAACGGGGTCAGAGACGGGATATTCTCTTCCTCCTGTATTACTTCCCCCGTATTCCCGTGCAGGTTGAAATTCCGTAATTCGGGCAGTGCAAGACGCTTCAATAGACGCGTGAAAGTGGAGGCCACACCACCGACACAATGTATTTCGAGGGTGTGAAGGAATGGTAATTCGACGATAGGCTTCGGCGACCACATTTCATTGTCCAGGCCGCTGCTAACCAGCAGTCGACAGCTTCGAAGTTCGGGACACCTAGAGATTGCTTGTAGGATTATTTCGCTGTCCACCGACCAAAAAGACCACGGAGATGCGGTGATCGACAGGACCGTTAAACGGTTCAACTGAAGCGGTAATTCTCCAAGGGGCAAATCGCTTCCCGATTCAATAGTGAAACTGGTAACTTGTGAACCGCGGAGCATCCTGAGAAGTCCCCATTCAGGACTACCAGTCCCATGATACGCGCTTTAGTAGAATGAAACCTTCCTCAGCATCGGCACATCGGTCTCGGTAAGGCTCGACAGCGTCTGGAGTAGAAATAGTGGAATTCTGAAACGAACATCCCGCCATCGACGCGCGAATGGAATCAGAGCGTGCAGGAAACGATCTGTATGCGGAAGCGTAGGTGGAATTGTGACGGGCCCACTGCCGTGGCTGCTCTCAAATGAAACGGAGAGGGGGCACTGGCCAGAACGGCCTAACCAGGTCTTCGTGATCTCCAACCGTTGGTCTAGTTTGTTTACAAATGAGGCGGATGTCGAGGTAGCAAGATGAGACATGGGTTCGACAATGTGCGGCCTGGCCCAAAGACGGGGTGTTGAGAGGGATATGGCCCTCCATGAGCTGCAGATGCGCCCCAAGAGAACGGGCGCCTCGCGGGCGCTCATAACACAGTTGCGGTGCATGGAAAGGCAAGCCACGAAGATTTCCTGGATTACGTCGAAAGTTAATCGTCGGACAGGAGAAATGAGAGCCTTGTGGGCCTCCACGTATGCACCGAGGTTGTCGCGATCCTCGGTTAGTTTGTCGATGGCCTTCTGCATGTCGGCGATTTCATCGTCAAGACGCTGTAGTCGAAGTATAGGTTCAACGAGCAGGGATTTAATTTCTACTATCTCCCGGTCCTCGGGACAGAAGTTGGTCCCTAGCTTCGAGGCGAACGGGGACATAGCCGTTAAGACAAGCGTCGGAAGTGGTGGCTGTGCCTGTCGCAAACGCGATACCGTGACTCTGCTATCGCCATTTTGATGGCACTTTATTTAGCTTCGGACGGTCGTGTATCTTCCCATTTTACATCCGAGTGCATTTACTATAATTTACATGAGGTGGATTAATTTTTGAAGAAACTTGAGACCACAATGGAATTGCCGAGACCTGTACAGGTACGAGTGAGAATGGTCGTAGCGTTTGTTTATGAGAGACTACGAGACCTGGCCGCTGCAAGATTTTTTACTTGAGGCCGATCAAAATCCGATACCTCTGCTGGCTTCGAGCCCCGAGCAAGCAAAGCGGTTCCAACATCCGTAAACAGGTCCCCAATTTGAGAATCTCATTCCTCTCTCTTCCGCACCGCCATCATCATCTCTTCCACCCACTCGTTGTTCTTCCCACCCTCTTTACTACCACTGCCATGAAGTACTCCGTCACTGTAGTGGTACTGGTCGCCCTCTCCCTTGACTACGTCGCAAAAGGCCTTCCCGCCAAGCGAGACGTGCCGGTGTGTATTTCGCCCTGTCTATTCTCGCTTGTTCCTTCCTCATCTCGCCTAAAGATCTTCAGTTTCTCAACTTTGCCCTAACACTTGGTAAGTCTCTCGATGTCGGATTCACGCAATAAATGACTTTCGTTTCCTCAGAACACCTGGAATTCACTTTCTGTTAACACGCTCTCGCCTGGTTCTCGCAATCCGACTTCATTGCTGCCGCCTATGGCGAACGGGACAACCGTGCGACTTTTATTCCTCAAGATTGTTTGAACTGTTGAACTTTGAACATCGACGCGTCGCTCGGGGACTCGAGGGATTTTGGAGGATGCTTCCTGTCTGATCCGGTCGAACAATTATATTCTGACCTTGCATTCAACTCCGAATGCGAATAGTTGACTATCTTCAAACAAAAAGTATAGACTACCATTTGGAAGCAGCCTGCATTGCTAGGTCATCTTGAAATCCACCAAGAAGCTATCCAATGTCCACCCAAACCGCTTCGTTAGCCGTCTACCAAACCGCCGCGCCTCCCAGAACCGCATCGTTGCCTCCGGGTGCGGCTCGTGCACTCAGAAATTTATGCTCATTTAATTGAAGAAGCACAATCGAAAATTAAGGACTCGCCAGTAACGCTACGGCGCCCATTTGGGTGGCGGAATGTCCACGCCGAGCCTCGTATCTTTTGCAGCTCAAAGTTCAGGTGCGCAAAAGCCGTTTGGATCTAAAATGGCAAGGGAAGTGGTCAAGTAATGTGTTCGCTGTATTGCATCAGTGCTAACCCATTCGGGCGTTCCAAAGCTACCTTCGGCTGTACTGCACCGACCCAGTTAGGAATCCCTTTTCAAGCTCACAAGTAATGCTCACCAAGTGCAGCCCAATTCGTGCGCGTCTCGCGGAAGGGTGCAACCACAGCCAGCCCGAGGTCAAACAGCTCCTTGCCGCACCTCCTAGTCATGACCCGATCCGCGGCGGTCCAAACGCGGCGAAACTATCATCGACGCGCTGGCATCTGCGGGTCCAAGCGGCATCACATGGACCTTTGGGGTACACAAAATTTGCTACAGGGAACACTTTGTCCGCGAGGTTGAACTCCGCTCTTGGATCCGTCACCTCATTGATGGGTCCGATTAATGGGTGCCCTTCCTCCAGACGCGACATGCCGCGCACCACGCCCTCCGATTAAACGGCGGGCCGGTGCAATTCGAGGATTGATTTGCAGTCATTAATGACACCCCACTGGGACAGCAGATTCGCCAAGAGCAACGAGACACGACGGTGCTCTGCTTCGTCCTCCGTGGTACGATCTATCCCATCGAAGACGCACATTAACTGCCAAAGATGTGTCTGGTCCTCTTGCAACAACACTGTCAGGTAAGTGAATAATTTGTCGCCACGCTTGGGTGTAAAGGCCAGTTCATGCTTAACAAAGGCAGGGTCTTCGGAACGCACGGAACAGGCTATCACAGAAGATAAGAAAGCTGCGTTGTAGTAAAAACCGACTTATTATCCCGCAGCGCGGGAGATGCGCAAATAGTTTGGTGATGGACTTTAGAGACGCGGTGCACGAGAACCTTGAAGACCGGATGCAACTTCATAAGCGCATCCTCGTATTCCTTGGGCAGTTCGCGAGCGTGCGCTACACCGTTTGGAAAACTTTTCTGAACGACACGAAATTCGGCGATTATTGGCTTGGCAATATAATAGTACTGTGAATGATGAGCACAATTTCCTGAGCGAAGAAGACATGGCATACCGCAAGGAGGGAATACGCGTCGGTGAGTATCAACGTCGTGGCTCGACTTTGTATGAGAGAGGGGGGTGCTCTGTTTAAAATTGTTTCGATACGATGGTCGTAGTAGGACCGGACGGTCTCAGCGAGGTACATCGGATCCGTGCGCAAGTTGTCCAAATGCTGAGCAGCGAGCTCGTATTGTGAATTTATAAGGGCGGAGATATCGTCGATGGAGAACGCAGGTGGTGCCGTGTAAGGTCTCATGGTGTTTATACCTGCACTGGATTCCCACTGGAAATTGGTGTTTAAAATTGGTATCACGGGTGGCGGAGCAGGTGTGAGGACGATTAGGTCCAGGTCTGTCAGGATCCTGGAGACCACAGCAAGGAGGAAATCCACCTGCATCGATTTGTTGAGCGTTAACACATGTATAGAAATACACAGGCTTACGAGTTTGCTCCGAGTCTCAAGGACAACGAAGCCATTTCCGAACGTCATTCCCCGGGCAGAAACTCCATCGTCCCTCCGGTAGGAATGTCTATATCCGACTCATCTAGAGGCTCCGAATATTCGAGCACTCTTCCATAATGAGCTCTGGCGTGCAGGAGTCCAATAACTGTCACATGTCGTGGTTTATTCTTGTCCTCCCCACGAACGGGAAACACTCACATTGCGTGCCGTTATTTATGAAAAGATCGTCCAGATTGAGATAGGGGAATAGAAAATTATCCCTTTTGGTTTCTAGAGTCGCGCGTTGACCTCCATTTTGCATGAATGCTGAGACTTCCGGAGCATGTTCCGCGGGCAGCATCGGCTCGACCTCTGAAATAATCTGTCTCCGCTTGGCAGAGGTTCTCTGGAAGTCACCTCAACAACTGGGTGTGGGGGAAGAAAGAAAAAAGAGATCTACCTTCTTCCAGGGCTTGCCAATGGTGTCCTCATGCGCCAGAACGACGGCCTTCAGTGGCGACCAGGAGCCAAATAAATTGCCTCAGATGCTGTCAGCTCTTTTTCTTGCCTCTTCCGGAGAGAATATCTCCTTGGGACGCATCCGGCGACGCGGGCAGGGAATCGAAAAAGAGGTTGGGATTCGTGCAGATCCGAGATTAATTCCTCTTCTGACTCGGAATCCGACATGAGTTTGGCGAAGAGTCTGAAGAGCAATTGACTCCGAAAATGAAGCGTGCCACGACAGAGTGTGGCTAGGAAATGAGAACGCGCGTCGCGTGGTGTGCAGCAAAAAATTAGGCGCCTAAATTGATACGGGGATCAAAATCGCTGACGGAGCTGATGGTATCATCGGCAAGAGTGTTCCCACGGTTCGGTACTCCTTCAAACAATACTATTCCACCTAGGTTCCACTCGCATGAGCAAGTCAAGGGCTGACCCTGTTGAGAAATGGTATCTGAAATCCAAAGAAGGGGGAGTGAACATCCAATTGTCACACCAAATAAAGGAATATCTCGACCTAGGTCAAGATGTTGGCTGAAAGTATATCAATCAGTGGGAAAATCTGAACATGTAGAAAATTGTTCTTTCATTTGGTCCAGACCCTGAAACAGAAGGATCCACAATCAGCAACTCTTTTTACAGCCATGGATTCATTGAATGTCTGTGAGTTACAAAAGCTGTTCCAAATGGAATTCATTCGGCAGCACTTTCAGGGTCATGGAAACAAAGCCTTTCAGATTGACATTCAGAAATTCCTTTGTCCAAACAAAGAGATTTCTGAATCTTAAACTGAAAGTTCTTCTTTCAATGTGACAGGAAGCACCACTGAAAGATCTTCTTCCAGCGAGGCTTTCATATTCTATTGCTCGTGAATAAATATCTCGCTTTCAAAATAGCACAACTGAATGTGACTCTTTCCACTTTACTTTCGGCCCAACAGAATCAACACCTTTATAAAAATTTTAATTCTACACTGATTGGTACAAACTCAGCTAACATCTTGACCTAGGTCGAGACATTGCTTTATTTGGTGTGTGTCACATCACCTGTTACTACTCTCACATGGCGAAAAAACCATCATACCTACTATGATACACATTTCGTACTGCTGTCCTAGCCAAACCGGGCCATATACGGTAACTAGAGCTGAATAATCAATCAATCATCAATCATCAATGTTACACTTTGTGATATAAACTCACACCCCAGCGAAATCATGACGAGCATTGGTTTGCGCTTGAATTTTGCTGAGAGACCTTCTAAAAAACACGCCAAGGGTTCATAGAGCCCATGAAACTAATATAATTATGAAGGATATTTTTATGTTTCCACAGAATCTAAAATTCAATTTCGCCAAAAGATCAAGTTCAGGACCTGCACACGACAATTTCCCTCAGATTGAAACGGTCCAATAGGTAGAGATACTTCGAGTGAATGATTAACATCAATGGACCTTCGGATTTTGGGCTGAACTGAAGGGGGAAGTGATTGCAGAACATATCCCCTATTTTCAGCAGTTTGCAGCAAGCTTCTCTCCGACATTGTCCGGTATGTCGGAGAGACAGGCTTGCTCTGAACCTACGTTGAAGGCGCGTCCCAGGCGTCTACGGCTGTTTTCTCTCCGTAAAAAGGATTTGGTATACGACCCGTTTGGAAAAAGTTCAGGCCTGTCTTCCGCCGAACGTCGAGGCCTTGAAGCTTAAAGCGAAAAGCCGACGTCCCAGGTCGAGCCAGAATGCAATGGAAATGAATGGCTCGATACTCTATTCTGAGAGCCGCTACTGCTTCTGCGATGGAACTCGGCTTAGGCTAAGTAGGGAAGCTCGAAGCGATCACGATCGAGGAGCAATATCGCCCGGAGCAGCGGTAGTTTGCCTTTGGTGGATTTATGCCTTTTCAGGAGGCTTTCAAGAATCGTGAGTGCGTTTCAAAAAGAGAAGTTCCTAATCCGGAACCTGGCGTAGCAAGCAATGATCTACGCGTCGCTTAGCGGGCGATCGACTTCCCAGATTGCTTCTGCCGGCACTATCTTGGGAAAAAAGAAACCAGGGTGGCATCTAGATTTTCGTGATGAGATCTCAGCGTCGAAAAGAAATCGGGCGGTTGAAATAGCCAGTTAACGCGTCTCATAACCGTGACGTCGTGACGTCTGTAGCGGTGGTGATCAAGTGCGCTGTATCCACAAGAAGAGGTCCGGCAAGCACATATGTAAACACATATAAGTAGGTATATTGGGCTCACAGAGCTCCGCATAGCTACGCCAAACCCGTTTGAGCGATATGTTTCCGCATTATAAGATCCCCGACTAGGCGAAATTAGCGGAAGACTCGGTACAAGCTCGAATGAGCTTACCACTAGCAATAATGATCTGCGTTGCTTGAACGTCCTAGATAGTAAATGTAGCTCGGATGCGATCCCGTTCATTGGCAGACGGAACACCCACCAGCATTGATGTAAAATGCTACCAAACGACAGATCGGTGGGACCGAAGGCATTGAATGGGGCTAAACTCACCACGTAAAGACTGCGTTGAAAGATATCCCTCTTCTTGTGCGCTGCAAGGAAGTGAGAGCGGAAGTATTCTGCAACGGTGGAGAAGTTGTTGGGTCTATCCCCGTAGCTCGTGATACTGCGCAGGAAATCGTATTTGAACCGACCACCAAATGATCAAATAGAACGTACTATTGGCGGACTTGAACACCGGCTTCAAGTTTCTGACGTAGTATATCGGTCTTTGAAACAATTAGGCATACAGGATACGGCATAGGGCAACACAATACCTTGTTGAGAAGTAACACAAGCTGCGCGTTGTTCAAAAGTTTATTGGCACATATAGAAGTGAGCAACTGCAGCGAGTCGTGGACCCGATTCGTGAGAGGGTCTTCTTCAAGGTACTTCATTAGGTAGTTAGATCTGGACTCCTACTTTGCAAAGGAAAGGCTTTACCTGATCAAAGGCCGAGATGGGGGCTAAAAATATGAGAGCGTTGACTGGAAGCGGTAGACCAACAATTTAGTCGAGGAATATCGAGGAGGGAGGTGTTTCTCGCCATCGTCGAAGTATGAACACCACGCCGGTCTCTGGATATCTTTGTAAGTAGTAATCAACTGGAATCGAAATGAAGTTCGGATTACTTGGCTTCGCTGTCGTTGAAAATTGAGTTGGCACTGAAAGGACTTTATAAATTCCACTCACTGTTCCTCCTACATCGTAGATCTTCCATATATAACTTCCGCCGACCGTGTCGATTGCAAGAGAATGTTCAATCACGCCTACCGTTTGAAGGCGGACATGAAGCACGTCATCTACGATGAGTGAGAACCAACGTTCAAACTTGTTGGACTGACGGAACCTATGCTCGGAATATAGTCTGCCTGTGCAATTCTCCGTACCTGGGTTAGAAAACTGAAAGAGATTAGAATGCGCCTAGCAGGAGAGAAATGAAAAACAAACAACTGGCCGGATTCGTTTAGCCTCAGTTTACGAAGCCGCAACATGGTCTCCACGGATCGATGGTTCCAAAGTGCTTCGATTACATGCACGGTCGCTCCAAGTACCTGCGCCGCACGGTTCGTTGCGACTAGAGCTCTGGAAGACTCGCGAAGACCGCCGACCGGCCGACTACTGGCCCTGGTGAACAGTCCCTGGCGGCAAGGAAATAACGTCCCACGTCGATTACCGACGAAGGAGATCCCATCGCTCAATTCGGACGCCAGGGAACCCTCGAGCGAAATCAGCGGAAGCAGATTCCTGCGAAGCTCGAGGATTTCATTCATCGCCGCAGCGTCTGTCGGTTCCGAGCTTTGAGAAGGATACGGAAACTCGTCAAGTGATAAGGAAAATTCGTAATCCACTTCTTCGAGAATTGTTCGTACGGCCTTGATTAGATTTGCATAGACGACTATCCTCCATGAGGGTCGCTCGACGTCCAAGGTATGCGAGGCATGGTACAATTGAAATTGTTTCTGCAGAGTCGACTTTCCTATCGAGGTCCGATCTGAACAATCGTACTTTCTTCGGTGAATTTGGCTTACCTGACTCCGCTTGACCCAGCAACATAACTAGGAAATACGCTGAGAAAATTGCGGAAGCAAACACAATACATAGGCCACTGACCTTTAACTTCTTTACGGCTTTCCGTCTGTCTTCTTGCAGCTTCTTTCTGTTCCAGAAGGGATAGTTATTCCTGAAACGACTCGGCTTTCACTCATTGCACGCACCTTTATATCTTCGTCTATCGAGTCGCTGACTCGCTGAGCGGCCTGCGCCATCGGGTCCTGAGAGATGGTAGAAAGAGTGCTGGAAGTAGTAGAGCGTTTCCGAGATATGACAGAGCGAGAAGTTTTCCGAGTGCGGCAAGGTAGTCTGCGAGCAATTCTTGAAAGGTCTGACATGTGCGCTGAGAATGAAAGCTTGAAGGGACCTTGCCACCCCGCGGCCCAAGTTATAGCCAAAATGCATCACTGTACCACACGTCCCTGAAATAGATAGCGCCAGCCTGGGAGGGGCCCGCTGCCGTACTAAGGAAAGAAGGATCTCAATGTATCAAGCCGACCCTTTACGTCGGAGGTGATTGTAAGGCACGAAAGTCCGAAGGCTAAGGATAAAAATAATCCGAGCGCGCCGCATTCTAGTGATCCACGTGTTAGCCTGGGTTACCCCTTGGAGCATCTGGACCTGTTCTGGTGACGCCTTCAAGACGGACACCCCATGGTGGTTGGACTGCTGTTCCCCTTCCGTACGAGGTTAGCGGGGCCATTGACTCAGCAGGAAGAGCAGAACTGAGTGGGAATTTTCAGTGGGAATTTGATGCTGATATTAATTTTGATACAGACGCGCATCGTTGAGTGTGGGACTCTAGAGTCTGTACCTCATGGTGCGCAAAATAAAAACCTCGTTGGCGGGTAGCGGTGCGAGCTTTTCATTCCCATGAAGGTTAATTTAAGTTTGCATCCAACCGTCCAACCATCAGAAATCGGTGAATTGCATCACGCCGCGAGCAGTAAACTGGCCAGCGCTGTCGTGACAAATGGAACTCCGCCGGTTCTGGGTATGTAATAAAATTCTGTCTGTCTCTCTTTTTTTTTGGGTGGAGCCACAAGGGCGGCGAGCAGACTGATCTAATCAGCTCTCAACGCCGGCTGGAAATTCTGTCTGTCCCCGATGTCATTGCAATGTTCATCTCCATGTCAAGTATTACATTCCTTCCTTCAGAACTCACATCCTTCTTGACGAAAGAACCCTTCCATCCACTCTGCCACTGTCGTTGAAAGTCTCCGCAAGTCCCGACACTCGACTGTTTGACAGAGCCCTTGTAGGGTTTTTTCAAGTTTATTTTGGTTGAATATACTCTCATGCTTCCAATCTGAATTTCTGAAAGCTGCCCGAAAAATCGTTTCTGAGCATTTATACTGTCATTACAAATACAACCATCATTTCCTAACTGAAGATCGTCGCGCGCGCCGCCGCATTCCCGCGCTGCGCGTTCCACGGCCGCGCGGGTCACGCGCGTTGCGGCGTGTATGACCGTGTACATACTCACCATACTTACGAACGCATTCCTGGATCTATCCATCTTAACGATCGCTCCAAATATTCCTTTATTTCGGCGATCTGAAAGCTCGCAACGAAGATTACTATCATGAAGGAGTTGGCGAGTGAGGTGCGAAGCGCCCAATAGGCGCGCCACATCAACAACACTGGAGTGGCATTTCCGAAAGTTCTGGTTGTATAACGTGGGAGGCACGAGCGTCTGTCAAGAGAGACTAGTAAAGGAGACTCAAAAGTCAAACAATTGGAGGTGTGTGCGAGTGGGGCACGAAGCGCCGAACTTTCTCGCTAAAAAAATTACTTGACTGCACAAAGTATTCAAAAAAAATGGGCTTGATACAATCCGCCCGGAGGGCATTTCTTTGTTTGTCTGTGCTTGTGGACTTTACGCGGAACGCGTTTACCACGTGATCCGCACGTGCACGAAGAGACGCGTCTCCGCGTCCGCCGTCGATTAACGCTTCGACCGCGGCGCGACGCTTGATTCTTAAATCCTATGGGTCGATTAGGGCTCCACTCAACTTTGCTTCTCATTCTACTGCGTTACGCATCCGAGTACCAGCCTCAGATCCGACTCGTCCGAGCAGGAGTCCCTTCTTAATTCCGAGTCTGGCAGACTTACGGCCTGCCAGCTCCGATTCGGAGTCGGGTGGCGAAAACTAAGCTGAACTGCGTATATTTGTGCCCACACTCGGCTCACTTACACATCACCAGCTTGTAAGTAGCCGCAGATTCATCCTGAGGTCATTGTGCATTTTGCCCAACTGTGACTCGTGGAGAAATCTGCTCTGCTACCAATCCTGTCACAAATACTTCTAGACCAGCCTCAATACACCGAAGACATTGACCCTTCTGGAGCCTCTTGGAGCTTCGATTGAGGTCTGCTCGTAGGGGCGACACTCTTCGCCAGTTATCAAGGTAGTAGGTAGGGTTTCAAATATTCCCCAGCTTAGCATCAGTTCAAATACTGCTACAAGGGAAAACTGAATTAATAGGAATTAAATAATTCAACCAAGACGGCAGATTTTTTAAATCGAACCCGCCGACGTAATTCTTCAACCATGCGTTGAACTTGGAAGTACCGCCGTGAACTTGAAGCTTGAAGGCCGGTGCTGGCGATAAAATTCTCGCAAGCAGACGCAAGTGAAGTGTATTTTCGGAAGGTTATCAATTCACATGTGAACGGTTATCTGCATCATGCAGTAGTAGAAATAAAACAGCGACGTTTCCAGCTCGATTACCCATATAGTCACGGATGAGGGCAACAACCCACTAGGAAATCGTGGCCAGAAAAACACTCGAAATCAACTTGACGATATCTCAAACTCGAACCGTTATTTGCGTGTAGCGGAAAAAAACTAAGAATTTACATGAGAGATCCAAAATCTGATACATAGGAACGCAACAACAACATTTCCCCGTCATATTCACCTTTATCAGTACTCCGCGAGATAGCCACCAGGGATAGGAGGGCTCGTGTACCATCCCACCTGGACATTTCGATCTTCGCATTCGGCGAGATATATCCGCATATCGAGGCGATCACGGCACCTCTCGACCAACAACGGAAGGACCGGGGAAGCAGAATGCCCCTTGAGTCGCAAATGGAAGTACGCACGGACGAGCGATCCTGGACACCATCCATTTCCATCGGGGCCGGGGCCTGAAATTCGGGATGTGACCATCCGGTAGAGCTCGAGGTCGTCTACATGATCACCTCGATAGTCCTTGAGCGATATCGTCCGTAGGTTGGGCAGCATCCGGGGCATACCCGCTTCGATGTTCCCGAGCGTCAAAAATTTCATGATCCTGTCTGTCATATCGACCTGCATGTAGAGCTCGACGAGAGAAGCCATCTGCAGTGATAGGAGGTAGGCGAGGTGATAGCCATCGTCGATCGTCGTAGGGCTATCTTTTAGGCTGAAGCGTTGTAGAACACAGTCGGAGCGTGCAAGCAACCGCTGGAGTGCTTGTGGATCATTCGAGCGCCGCGGCGCTTGGAGATACCTGAAGACGAGGCCTTCGAGCTTGGGAAGGATCAGGTTGTCCAGTAATGGACAGAGATCTACTCTATCCGCGTGCACGGTCAAAGAATAAAGATCAGGAAGTCGTGCACGACGAGGGGGTGCGACGAATGGAGTGTCTACGTGGTCCTGGGTGCACCGGATCTCGGCGCGGCGAAGGGATGGGCAGTGCGCGAGGACTTTCAAGTAGTTACCGACCGGACAACCCAACTGTGCCGCCTCCAGGACACTGAGGCGCTCCCAACACAAAAAATCCTGGGACATCAATGGGTGCACCACGATAGATTTGACGGACGCATACGAGTACATGATCCGTTCTATCGTGAGCCTGCTGTCGGAATCCCATGTCTTGACAGCCATTTGGACGTGTTCGAGGAGTGGAGCAGCCGCAGGTACCTCCGGAAGGTTCAGGAGTGAGCGCTGTGCATGGTTGTAGAATAAGAACGTGACTCGTTTCCAACGATGTAGATGCTCTCCAAGCAGGAAAAGGATTTCGTCTGTGAGATCGTATTCTCGTGGATCTGGCATGGATTGGAGTTGCTGCCCCGGCAGTGCAGGTATAGTTTGGCGGAGATATATTATGAGGGGACACCGCCGAGAGCGCTCAAGCCATAGTTCGACCATTGGCACATGCGCCTCTCGAGGCCGATCCACCCAGATGGTCGACCATAGGGAAGGTGTGGATATGGCGACGTCCCGCCAGCGACTGCTGACATGCGACACCATTAACGGTTCCAACGCGAGGCGTCCTCGACTGTTCAATGATTGGAATCCGTTGGCGCATAAAGACCACATAAATATCTCTCCGAGAACATCCGGAGGAAGCCGAGATATAGGGCACAGGTCTTGAGCCCGCACAAAGGGAAAGTTCCAGCGATCTCTGCCTAGGAACAGACGAGAGATTTCTCGGCCTGCCTTCCAGAGTTTGGTGGGAAGGAGGTCATTTCCGTATGCGTGATTCTTCAACAACAACAAAAAAGGTCGGAGCTAATCGAATACGTGTAATGCAGGTAACATACTGGGTGCATATCGGGCATCTTGCCTTCGCTGGAGTCGGAATCAGGATCGCGGAATGAACAGTTGTGCTAGGATATTAAATGAGTAAGTTTCAAAGGTAAATCGTGAGATTGCCGAAGAGGAGACATACGGGGAGGGGACGAATCGGGCTGGGAGCGATACAAGCTTGAATCCGAAGATCTAAGTAGTATGACATTCATCGACATCGCCGTTCTGTAGATCAAGTACAATGCGCGCCAAAGACGGGAACAAGAGCAACTGACTTACCCCGAGGAACAAGGTTACCGTGACGAATGAGATTGCCGTCGAGGAGGACAAGGGACAGAGAAGACAAGTGCGACAACCAACATGTCCACTAGCAGCTGCATAAATACAAGGAACAAAGCCGACAAGGCAAGCCGAAGGAGGAAACAAGGGACTCGATAACGTGGCAGCCAAATTTGACACAACATCGCGAAAAGCCGAACTGTGCACCATCAGGCGAAAATCTTGTTTCAGGAGATAGGATGCGTCAATTGAAAATTACTGGCGATTTGATTAATTCGGTAGGAAGTCATAAGTCAGAACAGCTATTTACAAAAACAGTTCATAAGTTCGCATCGGAGCGCTAGGGTATCTCTACGCTTGTCCAGAGGCAGGACGAGGTCAGTGTGTCCCGTCAGTCGCAACTGAATCTCAGCGGAGCGAAGGAATGCGGCATTAGAGCAGGAATCCGCTGGGGCTAGCCGGGAAGACAGCATCCCGACGAGCGCGTCGTCGGAGATGTGGTCCCCGCGACAGTCTCTGAGGGCGATTTCCGTCAGATTAGGCAGCTGGGGAGCGCTATCGGCGGCACCCAAGGTCACGGTGAGAAACTCGATGATCTTGTCCGTCATGTCGATTTTGAGCTCGAGATCGGTCAGGGATGCCATTTGGGGGCTTCGGAGGTAGGAGATATGACGCTGATCGTCGCGCATACGGGCCGTTTCGTGCAAGGAGAAGGCCGTTAAGGTGCACGACGAGCGCTCGAGGAGAGCGTGCAGCGACTGCTGGTCTGGCATGGCTCGAGGTACGTGACAATATTCGAGAACTAGGGTTCGGAGTGCAGGGAGGGTGACGCGGTTAAGGAATGGTGCCAGGTCAATCCTGGATGCCTTTACGGATAGGTCGACGAGGGAAGAGAGCGTAAGGTATTGTTCCGAGTGGATGAATGCGGCGTGGGCCCAATCGGGGTTGGCGGAACACGTAAATCTCGCGCTGGAAAGCTCGGGGCACCATGCAAGAATGTTCAAGCACGTTTCTATCGTGCATTCGGGATCCGCCTCGAGATGTGTGAGCTGTTTCCACGGGACATCCCGCTGATTAGAAGCTGGCGTGAAATGGACGCTGCGCAGCGATGGTCGCGAATAGAGTGTAGATTCGAGGATTTCTGCACTCGTAGTATCCCAGGAATCAACGTGCAGCGCGATATGTTCGAGAGCGACCGCCTCGTCTCTCGGAAGAGAAAGAAGGGATTCCTGAGCGTCTGCTCTGAAATTGAGGTCGACCGCCTGCCACCGTCGCAGATGAGGGACGAGGAGGGCAAAGATTGCGTCCGTCCAATCGTGCTCGATAGAAGTCGGGAAGGAGAGGCAGGATTTGGGATCGGTTTGTCGAAGATTGATGGAGAGAGGACAGTTGCCTGACCGCTCGAGCCAGAGCTTCACCATGGAAAGGTGCGACGCTTTCGGCCTATCTATCCATATGGTGGCCCACAGCATGGGAATGGAGAGCGACACCGAGCGCCAATGCCCACAAACATGCGAAATGATGAGTGGTTCGAGGACCAGGCGGGATGGATCGTCTGTCATCGCCCCCCAGTCCCCAAGGGTCCACGAGAATATCTCCCCGAGGAGTTCGACGGGTAGTTTGCTGACAGGTGCATCCGAAAGAGGAGAGGATTCAGACAGGTCGAGTGCGGGGATATTCTCATAGAGAAACCATCCACAGCGGCGCTTCCAGAGCTTCTTGGGTGTGTTATTAACCATTATATCGCGTGTCTATCGCCTCATGAGCAGTGGACTACGGATATTGAAGAGGACGTACAATTTTTGTCAATTCGGGAATCAAGTCTTATCTCCGTTGGCAGTCGTGCAGTTGCCAACTGGAGCAAAACATTAACGCAAGAAACGGGGGAGAAAATAAGCGCCCTTACTTGTCTATGTATACAGGTCAACGCTCAACCCAAGAATACCAGATCCAAGGGAGGGGGAAAAGTTGGAAACCTCGGCAGTACAAGGGCGGTCACTTTTATATATGGCGGGCGCGACGAAGGGGGATCTCGCGGAAAAGATACACAGCAGGCACCACCGGCAGTTCCCAGCACATTGAGTTGTGAGAACAACGCGATCCATAGTAAGTACAAGACCGCCAGTTTGCCGCCAGTGGTTGCGCCGGTTATTGGTTGGAGGGGAGTGGCAGCGATGAAGGTGGTTACATAGAGCTGAATCGAGCATAAGGCTAGTGACAAAACGCAGGGACAACTAGACAAGGGCATGGTGTAGATTCAGAACAAGGTCACCGCTTGAGATAACGTGACACACGCGTTAACAGAAATGTCGACCAAATAGTGCACAACATTGGCCAATAATAGGAGTGCTTTTGAAAGTTTTTGACTTTCCGCCAGGACCCTGGTTTATGGTTTGGTAGGTCGGATACCTGGTTCGGACAAAATTCCGGATCTGGAGGCTCAAGGTCAGTAGAAAAGTTCGGACAAATCACCTGTAGGGGAGCTGGACCTTAGAGCGAAAGTTCGGACAGAGGTGCGACGCTGGGCGAGGTCAGATAAAATTTCGGACAGGAGGGTGCTGAGAACACGTCAGATTCATCCTGTTCGATGCTCCTGTATATGTGATTTGGCTCAGAGGTGAAGTTGGCTTTGTTTCGCCGAATGCGATCATTCGGGACCCGTATTGTAAGGGTTCGATTCTTACTGAGATTCTTATTTTTTTTTTTTGACATGGTCTTATTGACAAGTTGCATATGTCCTGTTTTTTTGGTCCCCGAAGGATGTGGAAACGGAACATAGGTATTGCCCGGGTTGCAGAAGCTGGAATTGGTAGTACATCTCAACTGTCGGTTGATTCGTATGGCTTTGCACTGGTTGGAGCCGAGATTGTTCTCGCATGAGGTAAGATTGTTGACTCCCCTTTTTTCAGTGATCACAATGTATTGTGAGAATGGCGGCAAGGCTGGAGCACACTCATGGGTTCCAACTTGCGACACTATTGGTTCCCTGTCGTATATGGTGGTACAACTGTATCAACATTCACACAAGCGACAGTTCAAGTTTAGTCACTGCAATTATGCCGCTCTCGGAACATTGCGGTTCGCTCATCTACCATCTAATTCATTCCTGGTCGTTCTACCCCAAAACAACTCCGAAGCAGTGAAAGATTCCCGCAGCCACCTAGAAGTCGGACCTGGTGCACAGATAATTTTCGATGAACTTTACAGGGAAAGGGAAGCATTGGGAAGGTGGTCGCGAGCTTGAACACGGTGCGACGAAAGGGAAAGTCAAATATTAGCATTGTAGATGTAAAGGAAGAGGAGGAGACAGCAGAGTAACATAGTAGGGAATTTTTGGCGATTTTTTTGATGCTTAGAACTTTTCTTTTCGAAAAATTTGAGGTCGGATACAAAGTTCGGACAAAATTGGACTCGGGTCTCACTAGAGGCAGAATTCGGACAAAATCTTTGGGCGGGGCTCAGAAAAAAGTTCGGACAAATTTTTTCAAAAGGCCGAAATCGGTATCCGACCTACCAAACCATAAACCAGGGTCCTTTTCCGCCCAAGAGGTAGCAGATCGTCTAATCGCGCACATTGATCAACATACGTAAAGCGGCACGTGCTTTCGCTTCTTTTGGAATTTTCGTCAGCAGAAATTGTCAGTTGGACCAGAGGAGCGTCCGACGCTCTTCTCAGACTAGTACCTAGTAGCTAATGACTACTGAAATACATCCTCTTCAACTACTGAGGCTGTCCTACCAGCTGCAGTAGCTTTTGATATCTTCAATTGTAGAGGTGCATTAGCGACAGAAAAGGTCGAAGTACGTGTTCACGGTGCAGAAAGGTGGCGTAAGTAAGGGCTACTTTCGCGTCCGACGACTTACGGACACGATGGTAGGGCCAGAAGAGGCCCTACTGCGTTGGAAGAGTCGAGGAGCGCGACACTTTGTTGAGTGGTGCAAAAAGACCGTGAATTGATGGGACTTCCGCATTTGGGGGGGGGGGGTTACGTATGTTGATCAATGTGCGCGATTAGACGATCTGCTACCTCTTGTTTCCGCCCCACGACTTTGACACGCACGTGAGCGGCATTTCAGCGGGTTCAATGGATTTTGAAGCTCCGACGTTCTGGTGTAATCACCTCATTCCTCTCCACCACCACTACAAGCTGTGCCACCCAGCCGAAAACGCCCCCGGAACTCAAAACCATCGTATCTGATGCATCCCAACCTCCTATACTATTGCATTATGTCTTCCCGACTGGATCAAAGTGCATTTGCGGACATATTCGCCCCCGCGTTCACAGGTTCACTGATCCTCGGCAAGTGACAAGGGCCTTGCCTGGTGAGCTTGACTTCCTACTACCTCCCACTTCCATCCCTACACTATCATCAGCTCTTTCAGCCGTCCGACCTCGAGAGGTCCGTTTGCCACCGAGTCCAGTGGCATCACCGCTTCGCGTTCTGCGGCACTACGACCTCATCATCATATTAGTCGGCTGGCCGTGGGGTGAGATTCACCCCTCCATCTTATATCTCTTTCTTTCTGACACGTTAAATCACGTCAAACCGGCCAAAACCCTTTGCGCAACATTTTACATCTACTGCGCAATATTTAGTCCCTGTGTATTTATTTCGTAGCTCCCTGATTAATTCAAACCATCAATAATACTTTGTCCACCCAAGTGGCCACTGAATAAATTCATGTACTCTCATAATTCCTTGCCCTCGATGCCACTCCAGACTTGTTCTTGTACGCTCAAGCAGCGGAGTGTCAAAATCCTTGCAGAGTGCCGAACGGCCGATCACGTGAAGTCAAAGTCGTGGGGCGGAAAATACGCAACTGCTTTTGAATACGTTACGTACTGGGAAATTTGATCCCCTCGCCAGGCATAGTTTACGGATGAGTGTTCGGCAAGGTGACATTTGGAGATCATGTTTAAAGCTTCGTGGCTCAGTGTCGTTAACTGGTTCCATCGGAGCGGCATACCGTGATCGCTCATTTTGATGGCTTCGCACAAGTCATCTTTTACATCCGCTTTCGACTGGAGTAAATTTGGCATGTTTAAATCATATGAGGTGGATTAAATTTGGAGGACACATTGACCCCTGCAATATTTTTTACACAGCAGAAAATTGATCGGCCGCCAAATTCTCGGCTTCAAGCAAGCAACATTCACAAACAGCTATATTTCGTGGCGTATAAAATATAAAGAGGTGGGGACATTTTAAAAATCTCTCTTCCGCCCCCACCACACTAATTGTTCTTCCCACCCTCATTTCTACCCATTACATTGAAGTGCGCCATCGCTGTCTTGGTCGCCCTCTCCCTTGCCCAAGTTGCCAATTTAAGGCCTCCCCCCAACCGAGACGCCTCCGGTGAGGATCTCGTTGTGTCTAGTCACACCTGTTTCTGATCATTTTGAATTTTGCATTCGAGGGGGCAGTTGATTTATGTAATTAGCATCCGTTTGTTTGTTATAATTTTTTGGAATTGGTTGATTTCAACGTAGCCTTTCAACAGGCTGCACATCGAGCTAATTATCTCGGCTGGAATTTTCAGAGGCATGCGCTGGATTCGACTTGCCATCCTCTCTCATTTACCAACGCCGAGATGCCCGAAGTCGCTATAACGCTCCTTCTCAACTCCGCCATCTTTTCCTATTCATCTTTCAGGCTTTATCTATTGCGGGCATGCAAAGAAAGTCATTTGGTTGTTTTCATGATTCCGCCTCTTTGATCCGAGTCTTGTGTATTCAATTCTGTTGAAACTTCAATAAAGAGACTCAAATTCATGATTGGTTGAATTTATGATTCGAACACGGCATAATATTGAAGATTACGGGGTTTGCCTTCCAATACGACTTGCCTTAATCTTATTTTGGCCTAAACTTTGAGCAAGGTATGCCAAAGGTGCCCTGTTGTGCCCAGTTTGTCACCACTGGCATGCCGTAAGCAGCAGCCGCCAAGTAGCCGCCGAGGCTCCTTCATTTCTGACCCCCCATGCCCTCCTCCCCATTTGCCCCAAACTTCAGGACCAACTATTGTCCGAGCGACGAGGAAGTCACCGAGATCAAAGGCCTGCTCGTCGAACCTATACTTCGACTGCAGCGTCTTAACGATGAAATTGCCGACATGCAGAAGGCCATTGACAAACTGACCGAGGATCGCGACAACCTCGGTGCATACGTGGAGGCCCACAGGGCTCTCATTTCTCCTGTTCGACGATTACCTCTCGACATCATTCAAGAGATATTCATGGCCTGCATTCCGATGCACTGCAATTGTGTTATGAGCACCACCGAGGTGCCTGTTCTCCTGGGACGCATATGCAGCTCATGGAGGGCCATATCGCTCGCAACACCCCGCCTTTGGGCTAGACTTCATGTCGTTGAACCCATGCGCCCTCGTGGTTCAGGAGCCATCGACTTTGAGGAGAAACTGAAACAGCGGCTGGAGATCACCAAGACGTGGTTGGACCGTTCTGGGCAGTGCCCACTATCAATTTCACTGGATGGTGAAGTAGAAGATGGTGCCACTCCCCCACATTCACCCTCCCCTACACACCTGCATACCCACCTTTTCCTGGAGGCGCTTATTGCATTCGCCCCTCGCTGGCAACATATTCATTTTACAACCCCACATCGGTGCTTGAGATGTTGGAGCAGCTGACTGCAACCAACGTTCCCATATTGCAGAGTGTCGCGTTCTACCAGCACCCTTATCAGCAACCTCGCCGTCTTAAATGGGAAATCCTCAGGATACTCGCGGGTCCTCAAATCTCTAGCTTCTCTATTTCGGGGAGCAGCTTCAGCCCTACGGAATTGCCACTTCGCTGGAACCAGTTAACGGTCCTATCGATTGCCGGTCCGCCATGGAGTATCGTGGCCTCGATGACAAGCGAAGCAATCTTAGCGGTGATTGTGAGGTGCCCCCCACTTCGAAGTTCCAGGCTGATGGTCAACGATGGACCGACCACTGAAGTAGTAGGGTCAACACATCCCATTGTTGAATTTGCATTCCTTGACTCGCTCGAGCTATATTGTGTCGGTAATGTGGCTTCAACTTTCATCCTTCTATTGCACCGCCTCTCATTACCTGGATTACTGGATTTTGCTCTCCACGGGCAGTCGCAAGGTATCAATCATCTAGCTGAACCTCCCGCTCTCCCATCGCTCGCCCCGTTCTTTGCGGTTTCAACATACTTGAAGGCTCTCCAAATCGACACCAATACTTTTCCGAAGCCATTTCTGCTCAAACTTATCCACGGCTTACCACCCACTCTGCAGCAACTCCAGCTCCACGACATCAGTCGTGGGTGGCCAGTGACGACGACAACTTCGCTCGATGACGAAGTCCTAGCACTTCTAACCCCTGCCCCTGGACTCCCTGCCTTGTATTGTCCAGCCTTGCAATCCCTGGTCATAGACCGCTGTGAAGGAATCTCCGAGGCGGCTGTCCTGCAGCTTATCACTGCTCGGATGGCCGTTGAACCCCCTATTACGCTGAACCAAGTCGAGGTCCACTTCGACAAAGAAATGAAGCTCGACATCCTGCTCAGTCTCCAGCCGTTCATTGAGGCGGGCCTCATGATCTCTATCACACATCTTCCTTCCCTTCCCTCGCAATTTTCACCCTGGCGAGGATTAGTTGATTCACCATCCATTCCGTACCCATGGACAGCACTCTGGTAGAAGCTTAAACGGATGATGCGGTGCAAGGTTGAGTACGGTATCTGCCAGTTCAATCGCGTAGTCCATGTAGTTTTGTTCTTGAATCCCCATGGTTTCAAAACGATTGCTTCGAACAACACCAAGATGCCAGAGTGTTGAAAATAGCTGGGAGCCTCGTCAAACCAGGGCGGTTAAACAACAGACCGCTATATCTCACTAGTGAGTGGTCTTGCTCTCATTGTTAATCCTTTGAGGATCAGTTTCAGTGTTCAACAATAAATTGAATAACGGATAAGTATTTGGCAGGCGATGTGATAAAGTACCAATATTGTGTGTGTCTAATACATGGGTCTACGAATTCGATGTATCAAATGTACATCATAATTTTCATCGCTTTGTATGGTTCCTCCAGGTATTTCATGTCTTCGGCGCTCAACTTCACCATCAGAGCGCCGATCAGATCTTCAAGCTTCTCGAGAGACATGGTACCGACTATGGGGGCGGTTACCTCTGTAAAATAAATTTGATATCAGTATCAAGAATGACAATCACCGCAACTAGGCAAGTAGTACAACACGAACCCTCCTTGGCCATCAACCACGCGAGCGAGACCTGTGCCATCGTCACATTGTGTTTCTTCGCGATCTCTTCGACACTGTGGACATTGGAATCAGCACGGGATTTGCTGTTGAAAGCAAGACATATGTACCGGGCGACGACGTCCTTATTTCCGGCGCCAAGGAGGAAGTACGTGTCGGGTGGGATCTCGTTGCTTCCCTGGCAGACGGTCTTCTGCGTGGTGTTGGGACCTGTGTAGGGGCGCGTGAGCGCACTGTGGCCGAGGGGAGACCAGGGGATAGAGCCCACTCCGAAGTGCTGAGTGCGAATTTTTAATGCACGGGGATTCGAAGGAATGAAGAGCAGAGAGGCACACCTTGAGCGAGGGCAGCATTTTGCGCTCGTCCTCACGGTAGACAAGGCTGTACTGGTTCTGCATTGAGATGAACGGTGTGAGGTTGTGTGTGATTGCATAGTCTGCGCCGGGTGTTAGTTTACCAGGAGAAATTGTATGCAGAAGGAATTCACTTTGCATGACGTGGACTGGGCCCGAGATATATTTATTATTCCAGTTCATGAGATGTGGGTGGACTTACATTGCCAGGCGTGGCACGAGCACATGCCGATGTAGCGCACAAACCCGGCCTGGACGACATCATGCAGGGCTTGCATCTGGTTTGTGTGAGTCAGCAAGTTCAAGTTATGAAAATTATAGTAAATCTCACAGTTTCAGCAACCGGGGTGTCGTAGTCGAACCGATGGCCTGGCGGAGGTTTAGAAAGCGGTCAAAGCAGGAGCAGGAGAAAAAACCAACACTAAAGGACATCGATGTAGTCGAGCTGGAGGCGCTTCAAGCTCGCCTTGATGGAGCCGAAGATGTGCTTGCACGAGAGCCCGTGCTGGTTGACGTAGCCGACATTGTCTGGGCCCACGAGGAACAACTCCATTGAGTTGGTACCGGGGGTCTTTCCCACTGCGCCTCGGACCTGCATATTTTGTTACCAGATACTTGGTGGAAGGCTGCCGTATTGTGGAGGCAGTCAACACTGGAGGGGTCGGCCAGACAGAACTAGAAGGAACCAAGAATGACAGAACAATAGTGTGGTCATTCAAGAGTAGCCACTAGCGAAGGTACATGGTGGTCAAGACCAAGAAGAGAAGACTATCTAAATATAGTACAGAGTCACAATCAATGTGTAGAGAGATACGTAATGTAAGATAAGATATAAATCATAATGTAAATAGGATAAGGAAGGACTCAACAACAGCAATAGAAAGGCAGGATGTCAAAGAGTGGTATAGGTGATCATTGAGGAGGAGGATATGGGCGAGTCAATGATAAGGAAAATCTGAAGGTCAAATGAGGATCAGTCAAGAGACGATAAGATTGAAGCCAATGATTATCAGTCAATGGTAGCGGCGAAGATACAATGCGGGACTGCAAGGAGCAATGAGGACTGAGGCGCTGGTGTGCTAAACCAAGGCTGAAGGGGGGCAGTAGCAATACGATGAGGACGGCATGGACAGCAGTGGTGCAGTGCAAATAGCACAGAACAGTGGCAGTACAATACAGACAGCAAAGGCTGAACCAATCCTGGAAGGGAGAGGTTGGACAGTGCAGAGGAATGTAGTAAGGCTGGAGCAGCAGCCTTACACTTGGCCTCGGTGGGAAAATGTTGGCACCTTGGTCATGACCACGATCTCATGCGCAGAAGTCCCAGTTTCTTTATGGTGTTCCCGAGGACGACCTCGCCCATGCCATTGGAGTACATCTAGAAAATTAACAGATATTTCGAAAGGGATGTGCACACGTACGTTGGCGGTATCGAACGTCTGGATGCCCGCATCATAGCTGTGAGGCAAGTGTCAGTGCGGTGGGCGAACTGTGAATGTTGGCGTGTATGCAAACTTAATGTGCTTGATAGCCTCTTCTTCTTCGAGAATCCAGGGCCGCCATTCCTTGGAGCCATACAACATACAGCCGAGGATGATCTGAGAGACCTTCAGACCGGAATTTCCGATGCGAACTGGAAATCTTGTTTGAGGAAAGGTATAAAAAGAATTAAACGTACCGTATTTGACGCGACGAGGAGTGCCGATGGTAGAAGGAGACTCCATGGTTCTGGTTAATTTGATGAGTGCGGCTGAGTTTAGTTGGGTTGTATTGTGATTTTGGCAGCCCTCATATACTGCTCTCCTGCGGCCCACATTGACAAATCTCGATTAGCAGGAAACCCGCAGAAAGGATGACGTTCACCCAGCATGGAGGAGTAACATTTGGGCTTATCGATTGTCCGCCAAAGACAGCACGCCGAGTGGTTGAAAACTCAAATCAGTTGAACGTGGTTTGATCCACTGATCCCTACTTGCGGATCTGCAGGTAAGCGAGATGTCATTATTGGCTGAGACTTGTCGTTTTGGATACACCGGTGCAGTCAAGCGTCGGAAACCTATAATAGAGCACTAGTCAGATTCATGCCAAACCAAGATACACTATGTATGTACAGAAAAAGAGCGGCAAAGTTCATACTAGTAGCTAGTAGTACGAGCTACCAGATATTGCCACCAGCCTTTTGCTCTGGCTTCACGTAACCACGTTGTCGAAGACGTCCTGAGCCCTCTGGGGAAAAGGATAGCATTACCGTACTTGATGAGTAGGTCCAGAAGCTGCGAGGTCGAAGCTGAAAAGAAAGCGATCAATTCATTTGGTATTTAATGATAGTGCGGGTACCATCCACCACCATTCGAACCAGCAACTAATGGCAGGGAGACTCGATTATGTGTGCCGAATACGGTATGATATCGAGTCCAAGGCAACTGAGTCGGGACGTTTAATTGCAACTCCAATGATGATCGGCATGGTTCGGCAGGAGCCGGCAATGACCGACAGCTCCGAAAATTGCTGCTTTCTTTGGTTTCTGAACACGATGCCAAACAAGCGAGACATGTTTTTTTCGAAGCGTCCGTCGGTGGCCAGGCCTATGTAAGGGCCCATATCGATACCGTGTTTACTTATGTCTCTATTGCAATTTTATCAGTGGTTGAAATGAACCATCTCGAAGCTCATTCTCTGAATTAATGTACCTGTACTGTCTTTTCCTCCATCCGCGCAGATTCCATGGCTCACAATCGATTATATTAAATTGTTCAGTTCTCGAAAGCCACTTCACTTCACCGTTGCGACACACTAGTAGGGCAGTCGTCGTTCATTAAACAGACTAAGGATTGATTTATGAGATGTACTACATACCATTCCTGCTTTTTTCTTCCCGCTGATTTTGCTAGTCAAAATTGAGCAATTGCGTGTTCAACACTCAGAATTTGCCGGCAAGTCTACGAAAATTGCCGGAACACATCAGGGTAAAGTCTGGCGTGCATTTAACGCGCCTTTATTGTTGTGCACCCAGATTTGAAGAATTCTATCCTGTTGCCAGCATTATTTCTGTGACAAAGTTATAAATAACGGGTGGTTGTTAAATATAAATTAATACACAACAACTCGAGGTGTTGCTAGTGAATTAGAAGGGGTTGATTCTAACAACCTTTTTGATAACAACCGGCCTTGTTGAATCAATTTTCTATTTCACACTGACCTTATGATTTAAGACGAACTCTGACTCGGATGGCGGGCGGGATGGGCGGGATGTTTTCAGCGTGTTCCTGGTACCACTGAAATTCCCGAGAAAAATACCCTGAAGTGATAGGTTATATGGCCTAGCTGCCTGCTATTTTTCTCCGTGTTATACTGCCAGTTAAAATTCACCAACGATTGTATCCAACACTTCTTGTGCCGGGAAGTCTACCAAATTTCCGAAATAAATCCTAGAGGGCATGCGAATGCCTTGAACACACATTCGCCATCGTGCGTCTAGAATGTGAACGATCTTTGATTTCGAAATCGGGGATTAGGCCATGTTGCCAGCATTATTTCTGTGACAAGTTATAAATGGTGTCGGGAGGTTGTTAAATAGAAAATTAATCCGACCACCCGTACTAGGATGTTGTTGAATAGATTCATTCTACTAGAACAACTGTGCATTTTCGGTCTTTGGCCTCAATGAGGACTTCATTTATTCGCTTACTCGCTAACCCCGATTAGGTACGTGACAGGTGTCACACGTGCTCTCGTCTCGACGTCGCCCTCGCTTTCTCTTCCCCCCTTCCTCCCCGTCTGGAACGAGTGAAAGGGCTCTGTGACAACAAGGGCTCCCTACACAATCAACTCCGGCATTTCGGAGGCTCTTGGGACATATCAGAGTCCGGTCAAAGCATATTCTTTGTACCAACGTTTCGGGTGATTTTCGGACTGCATTTTCGGGCCAGATTCAAGCTGGAACGTCCCGCTGTGTACTCGTTATAGGTGCGTCTGTTGCGCTGGCCGATTTCCGTTGTTTACTTATGGTGTCCGACGCAGTTCATTCAGCTTTTGTCCATCTGAATCACTCTCCGTCTCGCAAGGCAAGACTCCTTCCTTCGCCGTGACTCGGGGTTGTGGCGTTACATGTCGAGGACACAAGTCACTGTTGAATCGACACAGCTGGCGGGACAGCAGCCCCGGATTTCGCCTGTTATACACCTCACATCCACATCTGCGCAGATGGAATATCCGCAGACGGACATTGCACCATGGTTGGAGACACTCGATGAAGTCCCCGTGAGTTGACATTTGCTGTCTATTTTCCTCGCCTTTTGGTGGCGTTCGTTCCGTCCATTAATCAGACTCATCTCTTGCAATATACCCTCCTTTGGTTAATGCCGTTCCATGCTATTCTTACGCTAATATCTGCACCAACAGCCAACCCCGCCGCCAAAGCCCTCGCGGACATTTCATGTCTCGCCGCAGAACTCGCTCTCATCGATGCGTCAAGGCAGTATGTCTAGTTATTACTACTCAAACGGCCATCGGCCCTCTGCCAACTTGAGCGTATCGACGGGCGAGGGCTCCCTCGAGCTGAATGATTCGATAGACGACTACGGCCAGGCCCTTATGGCCCCAGAACTCGATCTGCCACCCTCGCACGATGTTGAGATTGCGCCTTGGCTCGACCGGTCTGAGCCCCAGGAACCGGTCCGTCTATTACATTCTACGCTCACCCAGATGCTTACACAGTTTCCAGCCATCGCCCCCGCCGAAGAATGGCCGCTCCTTCCATTTCCCGCCCAAGGGCTCCTTCTCGTCGCTGCGCCCGGGGAGCTCTTCGGGCCTTTTCTCCCGTCAGCGCGGCCCATCCGAGTCGCACAGCAACCTCAGCATCGCCGAGACGACAAACTCCGCGATCGCGTCCACTTCCACCTCGGGGATGCACGAGCCGCGCGACCGCTCGTTCTCGCCCTCGCCAGAACTCCGCAAGAGCAAGTCGTCGATGTTCAGCTCGCTGCGCAAAAAGGTGTCCAAGCGCAACATGCGCTCGGGTTCGGGGACCGCGGACGAATCGGAACACCCATCGCTCCGTCCACCGCCGCTGAATGGCTCCAGCCTCGTGTCATTTTTGCCCGTACCCTCCCCGCCCCCAACCCCGCGCTTCAAGCGCCAGAAGAAGAAGGCCAGCCAGCAAGATGATGTGCCCCCAATGCCCTCCATCGAGCCGCCAGATCCCGGAGAACAGGAGATAAAGCTCGATACCAACTTTGACGAGATGGACGGGATCATCGACCGCCGTATTCTCGGGACCGGTGGAAACGAGGCGAGCTCCCCTAGCAGCGGCTTCGCCTCGAGTCAGTCGCACTCCCATTCCGACAGCTCCCAGTTCGCCTCACCCCTTAAATTTAACAACCCCTTCCCACCGGGAGGCCAGCTGCCGTCGGTCTTGTACCAGCCGCGGAAGCCGTCGCGGAAGGTGTCACCAAACACAATTGTGCCGCTGCCCGAGCTACCCACGGCACCCAGCGCTGAGGGGCCTCCTGTGCCTGAGACCGCCGAGGACTGGACCGCACCTGAGAGCTGGAGTGTCGCGGTCAAGGACGGGCAAGACCCCGTAGGGGAGGCGGAGTCAAGCTCGGATGAGAGCACGGGCGGCACGGGGAGGCACCGCGCGAGCGTGGTACTCTCCACGCCAGCGCACACTGCGTGCGTGCCGCCCGCGCGGATAGGGATCCCGCGGGCGAACGGCATCAGTCCCGCGCAGCTGTATGCAAAGGAGGAGGCGGCGGCGCAGGCGAAGCGCGCGGGGGCAAAGCGGGCGGCGGCCCAGCACAAGATGCGGATCCGGATATACAAGGCGGACAACACGTACCACGTCGTGTCCGTCTCGACCAACGTGACGGTCGCGGCGCTCACGCCGAAGCTGGATATGAAGCTGCCGGTGGGGGAGGAGCGTGAGATGCACCAGCTGTATCTGAAGGAGCGTGGCCGGGGTGAGTCTGCTTTATAGGGTTGTGGGGGTCGCGGTACTGACGCGTCTTCTTTCAGAACGGATCTTGGCGCAGACAGAACGACCTGCGGACATCGTTCGGCGGCGGCTGGAGCAAGCGGGTTACGATGAAGCTGACGGCCAGGATTTGCAGGGTGGCGCGGGACTGTCATTTTTGCTCAGATTCGTATACAAGAGTTTATTTCTGGGTCCTGCTGTGCGTTCTACTTTTCAATCCACCCTGACCTCGCGGAGCTAACGGCCTGTTGTAGGAGGAAGAGCTGAAATTCGACAACTTTGAATACATCGATCTCACCGGACGCAGTTTGCGCACTATTCCCGTCGTCCTGCACCAACACGCTGACTCCATCGTATCCCTCCGCCTCTCCCGTAACCCCATGATCGAAATTCCGCTCGATTTTATCCAGTCGTGCACCACCCTCCGCGAGCTGCGCCTCAGCCATATGGCGATGAAGAAGGTTCCTCACAGCTTGCGGCATAGCACCACCCTCACCCGCCTTGACCTGTCTTGCAACCGTATCGTCACCCTAGACGAGGCATACCTCGATGACATCCCGGGGCTCACCACGCTGCACGTGCAGAACAATCGTCTGGAGAAGCTGCCGTGGAGTTTTCCCCGTCTGCGGCGCCTGATCACCCTCAATATCTCGAACAACAAGTTCCGCACGTTCCCCGCGGGCGTAAGCGAGCTCGTGAACCTGCGCGACCTCGACATCTCGTTCAACTCCATCTCAGAGCTGCCCGAGGAAATCGGCCGCCTGAAAAACCTCGAGCGGCTTGTTATCGTGGGAAATCAGGTCTCCCGCCTGCCGGACGAATTTAGCAGCCTCGGGCGGCTGGGCGAGCTCGATTGTCGCCGCAATCAGATCTCGGACCTGACGGTAGCGTACATGCTCCCGAAAATCGAGACGCTGAGTGCGGACCACAACGCGCTGCACGACCTCGGGCTGTCGCTGGGACCGTGTCTGACAACATTGGATGCATCTCATAACGAGATTACTCAACTGTCAATTGTTCGGGGACCCATTGGGCGGAGTCCCTTTGCACTTACCTCGCTGGACATCTCGAACGCGAAGCTGTCGCTTCTGGATGACTACACCCTCTCGCAGCTGACGTCTCTACGGAGGCTTAAGCTCGACAACAATTCGTTTCGGTCCATCCCTGAGTCGCTTGGCGACCTCAAGTGGCTCGAAACTCTGTCGTGCGCTGACAACTCGCTGGGCGAGCTGCCGCAGAGCATCGGAAAGCTGCAGAAGCTCGAGACGCTCGACGTCCACAATAACAGTCTCACTGAGCTTCCGATTTCGTTGTGGAACTGCGCCTCGCTATCGCGGCTCAATGTCACATCGAACTTACTGGTGCTGTGGCACGATCCTCCTCCCTCCGTCCCCGACGACTTGACCTCCTTCTCCGACAACACGGTCGTCGGGGGCCCCACCTTTCCTAATAATCGGAAGCCGTCCGCGGCCAGCATCTCGGATATCCCCCCTCTCGCGCATTCGCTCGAACTGCTCTACCTCGGCGAGAACTCGTTCACGGACGAAGTTCTCCATCCCCTCATGGTCCTCAAGGAGCTACGCGTCCTCAACCTGTCGTTCAACGACATTCAGGACATGCCCTCCAACTTCTTCAGGCATCTAACCAAGCTGGAAGAGGTCTACCTTAGTGGAAACGGGCTGACGAATTTCCCCAGCGAGGACCTCCCCAAACTCACGCGACTTTCTACCCTCTTTTTGAACGGAAATCGGCTCCAGACGCTGCCCCAGGAACTCGGCAAAGTCAAGAACCTGACGATCCTCGACGTCGGGAGCAATTGGCTCAAGTATAACATCAACAATTGGGAGTTTGATTGGAATTGGTGTGTGCATTTCATTGGCGTTGAATCTTTGTACTAATCGTTTTCATAGGAACTTCAACAAGAACCTGCGCTACCTGAACTTGTCGGGCAATAAACGACTGCAGATCAAGTCGGACGTGTCTACGCCTGGCCACCGCCAAAGCATGTCAACCGTCAGTCGGGAATCCCTTGCGGGGTTCTCGGAACTCACTCAGCTCCGTGTCCTGGGACTGATGGACGTCACGATCACCACAACGGGAACGAACACGAGCATGGATATCCCAGACGAGAACGACGATCGCAGAGTTCGGACCTCGTCCTCGGTCGTCAATGGCATGTCGTATGGCATAGCCGACACCCTGGGGAAGAATCAGCACCTCAACATGCTAGATCTTGTTCACGAGTTCCGTGGCCTGAAAAAGGACGCGGTATTCGCCATGTTCGGCCGTGCGCAGCCTCCAAAACAATTGCCAGCCGCTACCACTTCCAATCGCCTCGCAAAGTACTTGCAGGAGAACTTCGTCCGCGTCTTCATATCGCAGCTCACCACCCTCGACCCAGAACGCTCAGAAGGTGTCCCTGATGCTCTCCGCCGCTCCTTCCTCAAACTAAATCAGGAGCTCCATGATACGCTCTTCAGCTCTACTCGCAAAATGTCGCAAACGAGCATGACTGGGGCGACTCCTGTCTTTGCCGATCCTTCGATAGTTCGCAGCGGTGCATCGGGTATCGTGGTGTACATATTGGACAAGAAGATGTACGTCGCCAATGTCGGCAATGCCTTGGCGGTCATCTCGAGGGGCGGTAGTGCACATTCAGTGTCGAGGAAACATGAGCCCTATGACCGCGCGGAGACTGCCCGTATCCGCGCTGCCGAAGGGTGGATCTCGCCTCCAGGTCTTGTCAACGACGAAGTCGATATCTCACGTTCCTTTGGGTTCTACCACCTTCTACCCATCATCAACGCCCGACCTGATATCTTCACGTACGATTTGACTGAGCTGGACGAGTTCGTCATCATCGCTAACCGCGGCTTGTGGGACTATGTCTCATACCAGACTGCCGTGGATATTGCACAGCGCACCGAGCCAATGGTCGCTGCTCAGAAACTGCGCGATTTTGCGATAAGCTACGGCGCTGATGGTAGCACCATGATCATGGTTATCGGCGTCGCGGATCTCTTCAAGGGCTCCTCCACTGTTGTTGCTCCGGTCAAAGAACGGAAGAAGCGTGGCATCGGAATTATCGACCGCACGATTGATCGCCTCAAACAAGAGGTGCCTCCGCCCACTGGACACCTTGCGATTGTCTTCACCGACATCAAAGGTTCTACTCATCTCTGGGATGCTAATCCTGGGATGCCCACTGCGATGCGTCTGCACAATAACCTTCTTCGGCGATTACTGCGGACGTGTGGCGGATATGAGGTTAAAACTGAAGGCGATTCCTTCATGTGCTCTTTCCCCACTGCGCTTGCGGCTGTATGGTGGTGTATGACTGTCCAAGTCGAGCTTCTGAACGTCTCGTGGCCGTTAGAGATCTTGGAATGCGCAGACGGGAAATCCATCTACGACGAGGAGGGTCGGTTGATAGCCTGTGGCTTGTCCGTGCGCATGGGCATACATTGTGGTGCCCCGCTCTGCGAAACTGACCCCGTCACCAACCGGATGGACTACTTTGGGCCCATCGTCAATCGATCTTCGCGAATCGAGGGGAGCGCGGCCGGAGGGCATATTATGTGCAGTTCCGACGTCATCCGCGAGATCAACGCCAAGATCTTTGAAACCGAGCCTGAGACGGAGTATTCTGATGCTCAGCCTCCTGAGGCCATCGACGCCATTCGGCGCCTGCACCCCGTCGTTGTCCCGGTGGGCGAAGTCAGACTCAAGGGGCTTGAAGTTCCTGAGGTACTCTCGCTTGTTTTCCCGTCCGACCTTATTGGCCGGAAGGACCTGGACGACACGGCGGTCGACCCGACGGATTCTCGGGTGCAGTTCAGCGTGGCGCAGATGCGGGAGCTGGCCATGCTGTGCCTGAGGCTGGAGATGAGCACGTCTCGACGCGTATTCCGTCCTTACCCTGAGCGGAAGGGAAGTCTGCGGGGCCCAGAGGTCCCTCCCGCCGAAGACGAGCCGTCGATATTCTTGCACGGCGACCCGAACGTTCTCCTTCCTCCGATGACCGACAAGATGACGGATGCAGATCTTATGTTGGTACTGTATTCGTTGATGGTCAGAATCGAGAACTCCGAGAACGCACTGCGCACAATGTCGGAGGCTAAGCCTCCTCCATCGGATGAGAAGAGCGCCCTGATGTCTGCACTGCAGCGGAGCGGTAACCTAGACGAACGGACGTTGGACGAGATTTGGGCTGTGTTACGCAGTACTATTTAGTTTTGATTTATATTTTTACATTCTTCTGGGCTGTTTGTTAGACTTGTCGTTTGTAGTTTCTCCTCACTGTAAATAAGCCTATGTTGTACCACAATCCGATTTCGCAAACCCTGTTCCCCTCAACTGGAAGAATTGAGAGCGCTCATCGCAAATATTACATGGTACAAATGGAAGGAACTCTCATACAATTACACAGGCCCATAGGCCGTAAGCTCCTCTCCTCACGGCCACCCGCCCACTAGCTCGATGTCGATCGTCATGCCGTTGGCCCTCAGCGACTGTACTCGCAGCGCATCCACCTCGGCCATATACAGCGGGCACGAGGCCTTGAATGCTACAAGCTGGACATGACCCTGCTCTTCGACGTCATCCGCCTGGAGTATTGAGAAACTGGCGTGGTCCAAATGCCATCGACACCAAAGCATGTCGACCAGCGTCTGGTCCGTCCAATTATATCCGTCTGCCTCGATCTCGAAGCGCGCGAGATTCGGGAGGAAGGCAGGGAAGTCGATTAACCATTGAAAGAATAGATTCGAGGTGAAGATGGACGGTGGTGTAAGCTTGAGCTCCACCAGATCGGGGAGGAGTTCCAGCGAGCTGATTACCTCTTGCTCGTTATTGTACCCAGAGAAATGGACATGCTCGATGCTGCACTCCGAGAGCGAGAGAAAATCGGAGAGATTGGAGGTGTCTCTATGGCTTTCCGCACACAAGTGCAGCGTTTTAAGCGCGGGCAGTCTCCAGAAGCGCAACAAACGATCATCGTCAATCTGGAGGGATTTCAGACTTGCGTTCAAGGGAGGTCCCCCAGAAGTGATGGAGGTTGGAAGATAAATTTTCGTTTCGCGCAAGGAACAGTTTATGAGCGATACCATTAGACACAGGACGTGGAAAGAGAGATATAGGTTTGTCCCGTGGAAGCTTGTTAACTGGCTCCAAGGAAGTCGAACCTGAACAGGCGAGACGCTATGTAGATATAGCTCCCGCAGTTCGGGTGCGTCGTGGAAAATAGTGATGGGGAGGGGATACTGGTTGGGAGCCCGAGGTTCGTCCCACGCACTGAGCGCAAGAGCACGAAGCAGCGGTAGCTGCTGCCCCTGAGAACCGGCCATTCGATTCCATTGTTTCCAAGTGCATTCAAGATATAGGCCTCGAATTCGGGGTAGAAACTGCTGGATATCTAGCAGTGTGTCTCCGTCAGAGACCGTCAGGTGGAGAGATAATGGATGCTCCGCCGAACGACCAATGCAAAGTGAGAGAAGATCTCGAGATGGGTTCCTGATCTTCAATGAACACCACAGCCGCGAAAGCGAGAGCCCAATCGTTCGCCAATGGCGACAAACACGAATGATAGCGAACGCTGGGGTCGGCGACATATCGTGAGGCGCGACCTCGCCTTCCAAACAATGAAGGAATATTTCGGCGATAATTTCGGGTGGAAGTTTAAGAATTGGACAAGATGCAACCGGGTCACCCGCAATGAGCTCCCCATATTTGTTTCCTATACAGTGGGATTGCATTCTGGAACTATGCAGTGCTTGTGAGTGAATTGAATAGGAGGCGTTGTTCTGCCAATACCGAAGCGGGTATAACTTGAAGCTCCCAGGTAATCGCGTCGTGTGGCCAAAGCAAGTTCAGGTCGATAGGGATCTGACACTGTGACAAGCGCGGGCCCGGCCCCTAAGAATTTTGATGCACGCGAGCGCACCCTCGTATCACGTGCCCCACCTCGCGCACGGACCAGGCACGAAAAGTATATAAGGCCCGCGTCGACAAATGTGGTTCTTTAGATACATACTCATCAGGATCGCTTTATAGCAACTGACCGAGTCTCGCATTTTTACAAATGCCGCATCCTTCAATTTCAGGCGATGACTTCCGCGCTCACTCGTTTAACCGAGAACATGGCCCTTCGCGAGCGGGGTCTCGAGGACGTTTGGTCGCCGATGTATGTGTTCGCAAGAGCCATTCGGAGGTGGATCAGCGAGTCGAGCGTTTGTCTGATGGAATACCTTACCCTACTGTGTTTTTGTACATACCTTACGTGCATTCATTTAATTTTTACGAATTTTGCGCTTTGACCGACCCACCCACATTCGTAGACGTTGAGTGTTCCGCATCCAAGAAGAATGAGCAGAATGATAGCCCCTCGATTGCTCGTTACAATCCGCATTTGCTTGCGAGTTGTCGCTCGAAGCTTCCTAGAATACCACCTCAATTTTTTCCACGTACGATGCTCACCTCGTTCGCCCAATGTTGAATGAGCGGTTTCAAGTCCCCTGATGAGCAGGAAAGGAACACTGGCAGACCACCCATCCAGCCTCAAGAACCTAAGGAAAGTCGTTTTCGCGAATTGCTGGTGACAGCAGTGGACAAAAGGCTTGGTCGTGTTTGTGCGGAACCGCAGCCAAACACGGTCATGTGGTGCCACACGCCTTGTTACACGCACCCACCATCTCCCACCATGCTTTCGTCTCGCTCAACGCACCACCTCACAGACGGACGGACAGGCGCAAAAACTCCGGGACGCGAAAACACGATTCATCGTGCGGCTGGCAAGGGCAATCTTAAGAATAATGTCACTGTGCCACTCCACCCGACAACCCAGAGTACGTCTTACAACATGCTTTCCTTGATTCCAACTGAACTCTTCTAATAGCAATCCATCGAACCCACAAAGATAGTAATATTGCCGCACCACCAAAGTCTCTGCTTCGGGAGGTGGCACGCCCACTTGTGGATAAGACACCGTTCCCAAACCAACTCAAGACGCCCCTTCCGGATAACCAGAAACTCGCAAAGCTTCTGGCCGATGCCAACCGGACAAATGCACTGTTCCTCGACTCGAAAGATGTCCCGAACAGCGCGCCTCGGGCCAGTTCGGCGAGAGCGCATGTTCGAGCGCCCCGCTTGAGTGCGAACAATAATTTCGAAACACCGCTCAATGGTGGGCATCACTGGGATGTTAGCGAAGCCGAAATAGCTGTTCCTGAAGTGTTTGACTCGTCAGTTGAATCGGAAGCCTGCGATGAGGATGAAATTGAATACATGCCGCCCAAGTTTGTCGGTGAGTGGGTTTTATACGCATTGAATGCCCGGGCTAAAACCGTGTCAATCCTGCAGAGACATACACGCCGCCGTTCGACTTTCCCTTGCCCAATTATTCATTGGTGGGCAAAGGGCTTCTGAGTCTGGCGCATTCCTATCCATACGACGACGCTCTTCCGGTCGAGATCGAGCCGACAGTGGACTGCGGGTCCTGGGACATGTTCACGTTACCAGAAATGAGTACGTACCCTCCGCTGCTGATACACGGCAATCATCATTCATCCCACTGCAGACACAGACGACCCGTTTCTGCAGGATGCCCCGAACGTTGGCCGACCAACGAAACCGAGCTCTCGGGCACCTGAACCGGCCGCCAAGCCTTCTCGCGCCCCATCGTCCTCGGGCTCGCGGCCGGAAACGGTGACCTCCCGCCGTTTAAATTCTCGTCCGGGAACTTCCACCCCAGGCGTCGCAGCTTCCAAACGGCACGTTCAACCTCCTAACCCAGGATCTGCGACGAACACCACGGTTGACCCCGGCTCCAAGTCAGTAGTAAAGGCCCTGAATATCCGCCGGCCCGCGACCGCTGCGGCAATGTATCCTTCGAAACGCGTCCTAAAGAGTACTACCCCGAGTTGTAAACAGACGACCGTGGGCAGCGGCGAGATCAGGATACTGGATTTCTCATCGCCAGACGTCGGAGATGATTTTAGGTTCGATGTTTGAACCTATTATGTACACAGAATGCGGACTTTGCATCGATGATCATTAGTTGTAGTATTTTCAAGTCGTTTTGAGGCGTTGAGTTTCTAGATTTAGCTCTGGGTGAGAAGAACAGCTAACTGGGATGGACTTCGGGCATCTCGGCGTTGTTGAATCCGCATACACCGCAAACGAAAACCTGAGCTCTGGCACTTACCCCATCGCTTCATTTTACTCTTCCACAGCACTGGTGATTTTCTTGAGGGCAGGCATACACACACCAATGGGCTGTTACCTGGACTGCGGTCACGGTAGGGTCTAGGTATATTTTCCGACTACAGACTGTCCAAAAAAGCAGGACCATGAAAGGTTACTACAGCCGCGCGATGTAACCTGTCTGAGGAAATATTCAATGCTATGGCAGTACCGTCGTGAGTTACTTGAAGAGGAAATTAGATTCAAACTCTCGCCGACATGAACCTCTCTGACTCCTTCTCTCCCGCCAAAGCAAAGGCAACACCAGTCGTCGTCAGCCAAAACGCACAGGCGGGACCACCAGCGAACCGCGGAGAAGATGATTCAGCTCGAGCGGGAGGCCGAAGGGGACAAACTCAACGACAAGGAGTCCTTCATCCCATAGGCCTACAAGGACCAGATGGTGGCAGTACGAGCAGCTGAAGAGGAAGAAAGACAGAGGGATGGTGAGTCATTTCTTGGAGCAATCCCGGCTATTTTACTTATTTATATTTATCTCTCAGAGTTGCTCAAAAAGCAAGGAAGCGGATCATCGGGCATGCAGGGTTTTCACCGAAGGCTGTTAGATGACATGGAGAAGAAGCACGAAGCCACCGTGGTAGCGACACATCGGCCGGTCACGACGATGACGAAACCACCCGACTTCACCCCGATTTCCGACCTCGAACTTGCGAAAAAAGCACGGGATGGCGGTAAGAAGGTGGAACTCAATAATGAAAATCAAATTGTCGACAAACGAGACTTACTTGTTGCGGGTTTGAACGTGTCGGCGCTGAAAACCAGACGACTGGGAGAGCCCTCGACGGAGGGAAATTCTCGGGAAGATCGAGATATTGAAAGTGCTGCCGATCAAAGGAAGGTAAATAAACGAAGGGTCCGCGAGATGCGACAGCAGATAGAATCAGAGGACCAGGACCTCTTGAAGAGACGAAAGGAAAAGTCGGATCACGAGGCGACGCAGAGGATTGTCGCGAAACGCAACAACGAAGACGCTGTTCAAACTTCAAAGTGCACGCGAAGGTTATTTGCGAAGAAAGCGACAAAGATTAACGGGGGGGAGGCAAAGCTGAGTTAATGTATTACTGCAGATATTTATATGGTGTGACAATTCAGGCCAAAATCTTGAAACTGTTGTCAAAAGCGCGCGTTACACATAGGACAAGAGGGCTGGCTTGAGAGGGAGCGCTCGCGTCTTCGGGCATCTCGGCGTTGTTGAATTGAGTAAAATTAGCGCGAATCAATTAACGATAAAAATCAATTACCTTGTCGTCGATGAGCTGTGCACCCCCGGTGTAAGCAGCGGCACCGACTGCTTCCGGGATGGCGCTGAGATCGTCGAACGATTGGACGTCAGTGATGGGGCTGAAATAGCCTGAGCGAGATGGCGAAATGGGAAGTAAATGACGCACAAGTTGTACTCGCAGGGTGCAACGGCGGCAGTCGTAAGAGCAGTGGAGAGGAAAGTGACGTGGGTCGATTCGTGGTCGCTGATCTGCTGGAAGCGTCCACGAGTCCAATCGGGGTAGGCCGCGGCAGTGAAGTCGGACTGCGAAAAGCGGGCGAGTGTGTGTTCATAGACGGCGGATTCGAGGTGCTCTGAGGAATTATTCTGCGAATCTAGCGAAGGGGAATTCACCAAGCGTTAAGGCAAAGTTGAGGACCTGCGGATCTTTAGGCGAGATGAGGAACATGAAAGAATAGACACGGCGAGATGCTCACCGGACACGTCTCGCTTGACGGGAAGGCCTTTGACGACTTGAGCGAGGGAGAGGGCGACCAGAGCAACTACAACGACGGAGCACTTCATTGTGATGGGTATGGGAAAAACAACGAGTGTGGTGGAGGTGTGGGAGATGAGGACGGTACGGAAGAGAGAGATGAATGAGATTCTCAAATTGGGGGCCTGTTTACGGATGTTGGAACCGTTTTGCTTGCTCGAAGCCAGAGAAAGTTGATCGGCCGCTATTCTCGTGGAAAAAAAAATATATTGCAGGGGTCACTGTGTCCTCAATGTTTCCTCAAAATTTAATCCACTCCACATACACCATCTAAACATGTCAAATTCACTGCCGATGGGCAAAGCCATCAAAATCAGCGATCACGGTATCGCGTCCGTGACAGGCACTGCCACCCGCGACGCCTGTTCTCAACATCCATGTCCTCCCCGTTCGCCTCGAAGCTAGGTACCAACTACTGTCCCGAGGACGAGGAGATAACAGAGATAAAAGCCTTCCTCGAACCTGTCATTCGACTGCAGTGCCTTGACGATGAAATCGCGGATTTACAGAAAACCATCAACAAACTGGCAAAAGAGCGCGCCAGCATTGGTGCCTACGTGGAGGCCCACAAGGCTCTTATATCTCCTGTTCGTCGACTACCTCTCGACCTAATTCAGGAAATCTTTGTGGCCTGCCTCCTCACCCACCGGAATTGCGTTATGAGTGCTCTCGAGGCACCTGTGCTCCTGGGCCGCATATGCAGCTCGTGGAGAGAAATATCACTCTCGACCCCTCGACTTTGCTCTAGACTTTACATTGTCGAACCGAAACGCCCTTTTGGGTCGACATCCACATTAGACGCTAGGCTGGCGCAACGTTTGGAGACCACGAAGATGTGGTTAGGTCGCTCAGGTCAATGCCCCTTGTCGATTACGCTGCTGAACAGCTATGATCTAGCTTCGCCTGCGCCCCCAAATCATTTCATACAGGCTCTAATTCCCTTCGCATGTCGCTGGCAGCATATTCATTTCACGGCCTTAACGTCGGAGTTCAAGAAGTTGTCGCAACTTGCTGCCACCGACGTTCCCATGTTGCACACCTTCGAACTCTACGACAATACTCAGTAACCATACCGTCTTGACTGGGGACTCTTTGGGATGCTCCGGGGTCCTCAAATGTCGAGTTTTTCCATTTCGGGGATCACCTTCAGCCCTACAGAATCAGGGCTTCGATGGAACCAGTTAGCGGTACTGTCCCTTAGCAGTCCTGTCACACCCTCGAGCCACGAAATTTAAAAAATACTCTCCAAATGTCCCCTCCTTCGACGTTGCAGCATGACGGTTCGCGATGACACCTAACCGCCCACTGAAATCCAGCCGCATTACATCGTCGAGTGCTTGTTCCCTCACACACTCAAGCTATATTGCATCGGTGTCGTGATTTCGACTTTCGCCTTTCTTCTTCCCTGTCTTTCACTGCCTGGATTACGCGACTTTACCCTCCATGGGTGTTTGCCAGGTTTGGGTGGGGAGGTCCATGATTCTTCATCTCTCATCCCGTTCTTGTCGGTTTCGGCGCACTTGGAGTCTCTCATATAGAAATCGATACATTCACGAAACCATCTCTGCTCGAACTCCTCCACGACTTACCGCCCACTCTGCAACACCTCCGAATTCAGGACACGCAAGACATGTGGACATCCTACCTCGACGACGACGTCCTAGCGGTTCTCACCCCCCCACCCGGGCTCCCTGCTTCGTGTTGTTCAGCCTTACAGTCCCTCGTCATACACCGCTGCAAGTCGATCTCAACTACCGCCGTCGTGCTGTTCATAACCGTTAGGATGAATGAACCCCGTCCTACGCTGAAGCGTATCGACATCCAGTTTTCCAGACCAGCGGATGTTGATATCATGCCCAGCCTGCAGCCATTCATCGAGACCTAGCTCGGGGTCACTTTCAAATTTGTGTATTTTCCACCCTTCCCATCGCCTTTTTCGCCTTGGCGGGGATTGGCCCACGAGGTGTTCGACCACACGGAGTGATGAAACAGGTAGTTGTGTTTAAACAGCTTCCATCGTCTTAACCTTCATCGCTTTTGTTATTTACATACTCGCCCTATCGTATTTGCAACACGTCCAAGCTTTCCAGTCTTCTGAATCTTTTATCTTTCTGTTTCTTGCAGTTTCAAGCGCTTACTATCTCCCGCAGAAAAACAGGTCAATCGTGTATTCATTCAGCACAGTGTAAATGACATGGTCCTCAGGACCACATTTAATTGGGGTTCAAGAATGTATAGCAGCGGCGACTCGCACCGCGCTTCAGGCAGTAGGTGCTCACGGGCAGAACACGACGGTGAACGCGATGTTGCCCTTGCCGCACGCCTTGACGGGGAGGTCGTTCCCGCAGCCCGTCGTGTCCTGCATCCAGTCAGCATTGGCACGGTGTCAATAATTAATCAAGACCACTCACGCCGATGGAGTACGCGTTGTCGCACTGTGCAATGAAGGGTCAGCGTCTGGGGGTGGTGAGGAGCAGCGACATACGGTGCAGCTCGGGTTGGTGCAGGTCACGGTAGAGCAGCCCGCAGCGCCGAGGGAGATGCTCTGCGTGAAGCCTTGTATATTGCTGATATCGTACGAGTTAGGTGTGTAGAAGCTGTCGGCATCTGCTAAATCGATGAGTGCGAAGATTCTCACTATGAGTCCGTCACGCACCAAGGTTAAATTCAAGCATAGTGCAGTCCTCGCCCTTGGCGCCGCATTTGCCGTTCTGAGCGAATATTCGGCCGACGAACTGAGGACGGGTCAGCATGTTAAAGCAGATAGAATGAGGTGACGCACATTATCAGCGATAGTGATACTCGTGGTCTGTCCGGCTTCTAGGGAGCCAACAGACGGTGGGGCGGCCGTTGACGCATCGGAACAGCGCGGACTGTACCCGCATGCGGTGCTCACGACGACCGGCTTCACCGCGCTCGAGCACTTGTTTATCAGGGTGAATTGATGTCCACCGCTTGAGCTTGAGCTGGAAGACGTCGGGCTGGTCTCGGTCGAGGCAGCAGCAGCAGTGGTGGTAGTCGTATCTTTCGCTGCGGTTCTAATCGTGCTCGTGCTTGTGCTCGTCTTCTCCGCCGTCGACGTGGTTTTCGCCTCCTCTTTTGTGATAGAGGTGTCTATCGCCGTGCTCAAGCTGGGCGTGCTCAAACTAGCCGTGCTCAAGCTGGGCGCCGCGGCCGCGGAGGCAGATGATATACCGGGAGCATTGCAGCTCCGACGTCGGTGAATCTTGCGGGCTACTGGCTGCATTTCGGCAAGCTCAATAGGATGAGCTATGCGCTCAGCCAGACCTCGATGGTGCGACGTGTGGCCATGAATGCTGGTGGTCTGTGCAATTGTGGCTAGGCCGAGGACAAAGAGAGTGGAGACCAGACGCGTAAAGACCATGGGAATAAAGAACGGGAGGGAGAAGGGAGGGACGGAGGCGAGGATGAAGGCGAAGAACAAGGGTAGAACACAGAACAAGCATCTTCGATCCGAGTCACTGCCGAGTTGATGGTGTCAACTTCAACTATTATTAATAGAAAACGCAAGCAACTTGGAAACACTTTACTATCCTGAGTCTTATGCTTATCCTGGTGCACTCGGCTCGAGCTCTGTAAATATTTACAGAATGTGTGAGGTTGTAGTAGAAAATTGGCCGAAGAATGCAAGTTTTGTTCGTTAAAAACCAAACATATTCATAGTAATCATGCAACAGTCCGAACACTACTATGCTCCTGCGCTCGCGCAGAAGAAATAACTTGTACGAGGCCACTGACCAACTCCCAATTGAACATCATGTCCTCCCAAGCCGGCGCCAGCAGATGATCTCTGCCCTCGTCGCGGGTCGAAACACTCTGCAAATTGGGAAATATCGCCGATAGGAACGAGGCCACAGCACCTGGGGAGGAGAGCGGGGACTCGACGACATCGAGATACACGAGGGCTCGGTTGCACACCCCGCCCCCGGGTTTTTCCTTTGAATACGGATCCGCGTCGGTGGCGTTCAGCACGATTGCCAACGAGGCCAGCCGCGGGCAGTGTTGCGCGAGGGGGATGAGACCGGCGAGCGTGATCTGGGGGACGTAGCGCGCGGACTGGGAGCCAGGCGCCAAGTCGAGCTTTTCGATACGCGGCCAGGCCAACGCCATCCGCTTGAGGAAGGCGTCGTCCAGATCGATGCCGTGTGCAGCCCCGATCGTGACTTGTGCCAAATTGGCGAAGGAGAGGAGCGGCTGAATAGATTCTGTGCCGAGCATGTGTTCGAGAGCATCGGGAATGTCATGCTCGGTGCTATAAATGTTCGTGAGAGATAATTTGGTGAGCGTCTTGCACGATTTCCGAGCCAACGATGTGGTTAGCGCTTGCCATTCCTCTGTGAGGTTCGGAGCTTCGATAGTGAGATCGATTTTATCAAGCGCGTCGGGATCAATCACGTCCAGGAAATCAGCGATGAGTGTTATGGGGTTGGAGTAGGCCGTGAACTCGCGAAGAGCGGCGAATACCGGTCCAGTGCTCGCAACTCTGGCTTGAAATTGTCGGAGTGTTGCCGCATCGGAAGGGAAGTGATAGAGGTGGAGATATTTAAGGTTGGGGAGTCGCGCCAAGTGGAGCATGCTCGGGAGATCCAGAGAACTGAATTTCAGCTTTTCCAGATGATTCCAACTGCAAATGGCGGAATAAATGGCTGGCGTCGCCATAGGAGAGTCCGTGATCAGAACATCGATTTCGAGGTGAGTAAGTTTGGGATGGAATGTCGTCAAGGATAGAAGGAGGGAAGAGCGGATGATGTCGGAGCCATGGAAGTCGAGGAATATCGACTTGAGTTTGTCTCCGACGAGGGTTCGAATATAGGGGAATATATCGTCTCGTGTTCTCCAAGTCAAGTGGCGAATGTTTGGAAACAAAGGATGTTTCGGCAGCGAGAGGCTTAAAGCCGCATATATCTCAGCCATAACTGACAATCGGCTCTCCTCGACGAGAGTTTTGACATAAACCGCGTAAAAGAGCACTCTCGTCCAATCAGAAGGCACAACTGGCCGCCGGAATCGCTGTTAAGCATGAGGTACAAAAATTAGGGCAAGTTATCAACATACCAGTGTCGCCGGAGCAAATGCGCCGACTTCTGTCATTTCCCAGAGATCAGAGGGCAGGCATTTTAATAACTGCAGCAAATCCGGTTGATCGCTCCATAGGACAGATAAAGCGGGGGGCTGGAAAATCTGGCACGTCTGGGCCAAAGCTGCAAGGGTCGGAAATTCGGCCACACTGCATATAAGTTCGACGACTTCTAGGATACACAAGCCGCGATGCATGAGAGAAGACGATATTGGTCTGAGACAAGGGGCGAATTCCAAATTCGGTTTCCACACAAATCACTACAAACAGAGCGCAAACAAGCCGTAAATAAAAATTTCCTAACCCCACCTTTTTGCTCAATGCGCTCTTCAAAGCCTTCCCATGGTACACATGATTTGACCTGTAACTCTGGCATCGACTGAACTGCATTGCTTGGCATCAATCTGCACCCTGGCTCCCAAGATAACATGCCGTGCCTTTACGTAAAATTTCTGCTGTCTACATTCCAGGCATTCATTATACATATTACAGTGAAGTTCCTTGTGTTCGTAACCCAGCTCCATCCCTACGATAAGTAACTTCCGATCAACTCATTCAAATTATGGCGGATGCTGTTTACCGTAATAGAGACTGATCTCCCATCGGCCTAGGAACTCTAGCTCCCAAACAACTGCAGGCATGGAAGGCACCATTCATTTTTGCAAAGCCGTTACGGCAGGCGTAAGCAAACCTCCGAGGAACTCGTTATGGCGGGAACAGCTATGATTCAGCTGCCTAGGGTCTAGCTCGCAAATAACTTCAGCGATGGAAAACGCCATTATTCTGATCATGAGTCATTCTTGAAATAATGATGGTAGTTTCTGACTGCTCCTCTGTTTTCTTCCCGTCCTGGCCGACCGGCCATACCAACCTCACACAGTATGAATTATTTTCGCCCAGCTCGCAACTAACCTCCTGCATGGAAAGCGCCACTCATTCTCGCAATAATGATGGTAGTCCCTTTGGCCGTACCTTCTCTGTTTTCTTCCCGCCTTTCCCTGTTTTCTTCCCGTCCTATATCAATTTCACGCGGTATAAATTATTTGGAGGACATAGTCGCTTTCTCTATCCTCGTCCCATCTCCCGTGCTTTTCACTCACTCATCGTGCTGGGCCCTTTGGATTTTTTTTCCTACCCTCAGTAACATCTCGGTTCTCTTCATCCATCCCATCATGTCGCACAAGCCAACTCGGTCAAGAATAGCTGTAAATGTACCGTCTGATGCATAAACCTCTAGCATCAAAGCAAAAGCAAGGATGCTGACGTCGGACTTTAGGCCCGCGGTAAATAGCACTGCTCTGCGGCAGGATGGTATGGATGGAGCGAGCCAGGATGTTACTGAGGGTAGGAGAACTTTCAAAGTACCCAGCACGATGAATGAGTGATCAGCGCGGGAGAGAGGAAGAGTATAAAGAAAGTTACTAGGTCCTCTAAAGCTCGCTTTCTAGTCCTGACTGTGTTCTCAGATATACAGTGGCTCGAATATTGGTGAATGCAAACGTGACCGACTAGGTGTGTTCTCAGCCTCCGTTTTGGTGTAGCCCTAACTTTATTTTATTTTATTTTTGCCGCAAGTGGGAGCTCGCCGCCGGAAACACGGCAACTTTCACGGCACCTAATGGTAAGCCTCTTTCGGATAACCTTTATATGCATACTAAAAGCCAACAGACCGGGCGGCCGGACGGTTCTAGGTATAGTATAAAGTCCATTCATCACACGAAGGCCCGATGCTTACCTGGATTGTCAGAGAGACAACGCGACTGCGATTTAGCAAATCTGCTGTTACCGCCTGCTCGACCGGCTCGTACAACGGCGGGCTCTGTGCGGTGCGAACAGTGGCACGGTGCGCATTCCTGCTCCTCTTCGCACATTACCCGGAAGCTCATGCCGCGGGTAGAACACCCCTCGCAACAGTCACGGAGTGGAATCTGGGCAAGAACGGATCTCCGAATAATTATGATGGTACGCCGTTCGCAGAAGATCCTCCGACATCTTTCTGAGCTCTTCCACAGTGTCCCTTGTGGATGGCTGCGACATCCCAATGCTATTACGGGCTGCCATGAATTGACCTGCAGTCGACTAGGTTGAATCAAATATTTACTCTGGACAACTCGGACGTCATCCCGTTCTCCGGTTGAAACTTGAAGTATTACCTTTCCCCTTCCAACTTCACCGTCGCTTCACGGTTCATATCATGATGAAGGCAGTATTGAAGTGTATGATGTCACAGAGGTTTAAACGTTTAAAACCCAACCTTAAGTTCAGCCCTACAAGATCTAATGTAACAAATGTTACTGAATCGCGTAAACAGGACATAGTAGTAAGCTGGGAATTTGGGGTTCGAAATACAAATTCCGTGGCCGCGGTATCCCGTCGATGGCTGCCAGTGCATAGCCGTGCTTGGAGCCCAGGCTGATTGCCACGGCTCGGCATCCCGCCCCACCGAGGTGAACCGCCTTCCGGCGACTCGAAATTTAATTTGGATCTCCCGTGATTTAGTCATCTCCCCCTGGCAGGATCTGGTTAATTCATTGGTCGAGACTCACTGTTTAGTTCAGAGTTTTAAGCTGAAGCAAAAACACGGGGTCCTTTCCTTGAAATTATCTACGTTCGGCTGAGACCTTGTGAATGTACGTACGTCCTGTGTTCAACTGTCGGCTTCCCAGTGTTCAAACGCGATGCGATAATTGATGGAAGGAGCGCGGTGTTGTAATGACACAGATCAACGCGTGAGGCATGTCCGAATATGACCGTGCGCGTGCATATGTCGGAATACAACGAGCGCCGGGTGCCTGTCTGGATTGTTGACCGACCGCGGCGTTGACTTTGCGGATGGCTGTTAACTTTGTGAATGGATTATTGACTGTTGACTTTGCGTCGGGCGCTCCGTCGGGTTCAGCGTTCGGCACTCGTTCCGCTTTAATTAGCTTACAGGACTCTGATTTGAATGCGCCCGGGCCACTGATAGATGGCCGCTGCTGCGACGGATCCGTGGAACTTGGCTGTCCGCTCATTCGGGATAATAAAAAATGCACTGCAAAGTGAACACAGAATAGATCACAACGTTATTCGAGTGGAGAGAAGAAATGTCCCTGGGCGCTGCTATTATGCCAAACCGCGGCGTTGACTTTGTGGATGGATTATTGACCGACTGTTGGATTATTGACCGTTGACTTTGCGTCGGGCGCTCCGTCAGTTCGGCGTTCCTTCCGCTTACAGGGCTCTGATTTGAATGCGCCCGCGATGGCCGCTGCTGCGGCGGAGGCGTGGGTGCTCGGGATATAATAAATTAGTATGTCGTCCCCAGACTAAATTGGGAGATCAACGGAACTTTGAGGGTTGCTGAGGCTTCGAATATGATAACACCTAAGTATAGCGGAGCGAGAGCAGTACCGGATAAGATAGTGGAGGCCTGTGCCAAAATTCGATCTGGGAGGTCATTGACAAATTCGGGATGCAAAGCCAAGATTTTTTGGAAATGCATTTAGGAGGAGGAGGTCAACGTCCCCTTTGAAATGGTCGCACATGTGCGGAAGACGGGTTTGAAAAAAGGTCGATGTTATTCTGCGTCGGACTGGCAACGGATTAGGCTAGATTCGCAATCATATGTCGAAGTTGGAGACAGATACAATGTACATGCAACGGAATGATGCATGCCTGTCCAGAGGATTCTGGGGTGCCTGTTGAACAAGATGGGAGGTCCAGACGTGGGATGATAGTCGAGACTCGCGTTGTGCGATTCCCATGGCCACCCGACGTTCCACCAGTGGGAGAAAAAAAAAGGCTGGAAAAAAAGCCAGAGATACCGACGCAACAGAGGTATTTCTTTAGAGATAAATGAGAGTATCCGGAGGCAATTTGGCAGGTCTCTGAAATTGAATCAGCGGTGGGGCCTCGGCTAGTGAGAATCGCATCAGGGATGATATCACTCGAGGGAGTATAGCAGGATTCTCCTGACTAGCTGGCTCTTTCTTTACTTACCTCACCTTACCTCACCTCACCCTCCTCTGGAACAGCTTGCCCTCGTTTGCTTGCTTGCGTGCATTGCTATCCCGGAACACCGTATACCGTGGCATAGCGGACAACCTGCGACCGAAGCTGTGCTGGCCAAATACGGCAACTCCAATCAATCTTTCTCCCGTCCTCCCCCCTTCGACGACCCCAGATGTCGTCTTCGACGGCCTCTACGTCCGCCTCCGCATCCGCGTCGTCCAAAGCAAGTTCTACCTTCCACGCGGGTCCCGAGTTGAAGGTGCGTAAGGCACAAAGGAAGCATATGGTCCGATAATGCCCGTGTTTCAGATCGTCGGAATAGTCCTCGCCATAACCAGCGGTCTGCTCATTGGCTCGAGCTTTGTATTCAAGAAGAAGGGTCTCCTGCGCGCGCAGGCGGGCCACGCAGCGGGAGAAGGTGTGGCTTACCTCAAATCGGTGAGTCCGACTTATCGCACAACTGCGGGAGGGATTGACAGAGTGCGTTTGTAGCCATTATGGTGGTTGGGAATGTCTAGTGCGTTTGGGCTTCGTACTTGTGTGCTCTGGGCTGACCTTTCGACAGTGATGATTCTGGGCGAACTCTGTAATTTTGCGGGTGAGTTTCGATCGTTCGCGGGCTTCACGCCCGTCAGCTGTTTCCATCCCACGCCATTCGGACGCTGGCCTCGTCTTCAATTTCCACCAGCCGTGGGAATCCCTCGGATGCTACACGGGCCACGGCCGTGCGTATGTGCGCAAGACTAGTTGTGTGCTCTTTGCCACACCGTGCGTCGGCTAGTACAGCCTTCGCGCGAGAGAGTCCTACGGGGATGCGCTTCACTGCAGCGTGGACTTTGCTTCTTGTGCCTGCTGGAGGGATGAGCATTACATTCCCAGACATTGATGTGGAAATTCACCCTTTTCCCTCTCTATCAATCCCATGCTCCTTTCATTGTACTTACCCACTTCTCAGCCTATGCTTTTGTGGAGGCAATCGTCGTAACCCCCCTCGGCGCACTCTCCGTCGTAGTCTGCGCCATTCTCTCCTCAATATTCCTCAACGAGAAGCTCTCATTCTTCGGCTGGCTGGGCTGCACACTCTGTATCCTCGGATCGGTCATCATTGCGCTCAATGGGCCCTCGGAAGCCTCCGTCGGCCAGATTGTCGAATTTCAGGCCCTCTTCCTCTCCGTCGGCTTCCTCGTTTATGCCGGTATCCTCATCGCCGCCGCTCTCGGTATCATCTTCTTCGCCGCACCGCGCTGGGGCAAGAAGAGCATGCTGTGGTACATCTTCGTGTGCAGCATGATTGGGGGCATCAGTGTCAGTGTCACCACCGGTCTAGGGGCCGCAATCGTCACCACCGTTGCGGGCGACAACCAGTTCAATCACTGGTTCATCTACTTCTTGCTTGGTTTCGTCGCTATTACGCTCATCACAGAGGTGTATTATCTTAATGTCGCGCTCGCGCTATTCAACACTGGTGTGTCTGTTTGTTCCTTGTCATATTTCGCTCGTTGACTCGCGCTTGCAGCTATGGGTGCGGGTTTCCCAAGTATCCCTGATTGGCATTGCTGACCTCACTTTTTCACAGTTACGCCTACATACTACGTCATCTGTGCGTCCCGGTCCTGAGACTCACTTTCCTCCGCTAACATGCTGGTGACTCGCAGTTACGTTCTTCTCGATCCTCACTACTATCGTGCTCTTCAAGGGCCTATCCGCCTCCGTCTCATCCATCATCACACTAGTCATGGGCTTCCTCGTCATTTGTGTCGGCATCACCATTCTGCAGATGTCGAAGGTGGACCCCACGACACTCTCTAAGAGGCTCGACCGGCGGAGCACGATCCTCCTCGAAGCTGCACGGAGCCAGACAGAAACAATGGAAGAGAAGGTGCGCCCCCCTGGCTCTTTATTTCGAGGGACCCCCAGCTGATCCCATTTACAGAGTGCTCTCGGTATCGAAGACCCCGGCATGGACGCGCTCCGTGGCAGCTTCGGCACGGTCGGGAGCATCATCCGCGCACGCAGCGCCCGCCGTCTTTCCCAAGCTTCCATGGCGGGCCGACCCCCAGGCGCTGGCGCGCCCTTCGACCGCACCGGCAACAACTCCACCAACCCCCGCCTCCCCGCCGGCCTGCAACGCCACCAGCTCTACGACGCGCCGATGCCCGGGATCGACCTCGAGGCGCGTAGCCAGCGCAGCGACAGCAACGCCACTGCGGGTGGGCGCCCCGAGGTCGCTAAGCGCACGACGATCAAATTCGACTCGCAGGACGTCGTGCACCAGTACCACCCCACGGGCCCGGGCACGCCGCGGCGCGACGATGCCGCCATCCACATGCACCGCCCTGCATTCGAGTCACCCAGTCCGTCAAGTGCCCAGCTCCCCGGCGCAGAGGACGACGGATACCCGCCACGCACACGCGCGGACACAGAGCCACTGGTCGGCTTCGTGGGCGCTAACGTGAGGAGCGGAAGCCGCGACCTACTGCTGGGCGACCTCGACGACGCGCCGCCCGCGCCCCTCACGGGGCAGGGGAGCGCGAGCGTGCGGCTGCAGACGCTTTCGCTGCCAGACGCGTTCGCCAACGAGCACTCCGTGCACAGCGCGCCGCCATCGCTCATGCCACGCTTCCCCGGCGCGCGGCGGATGGATTCAAGAGATATCTTTGCGGAGCCGGGGCAGGCACAGGCCCAGGGGCTTGTGCCGGGGCAGACGCAACAGGTAAGGGGCAGCCCGCAGAGCGGGACGCTGCTGAGCTTCCCCAGCGTCACGGACTCAGCGCGCTCGGCGAACTGGGAGGACGGGGCACCGGCGACGGGGGAGCGGGGACGGGCGCCACAGAAGAAGTATCCGCGGGGCGCGGGCGATGACGACCGGGAGGAGAGCGTCAGTCTGTGGCAGCGGGGCGGGCGGGATAGCCCGGATGACGGACCGGTGTCTGCGACGGATTCGACGGAGTCGTCCGCTATCGGGGGCATTAGACTGGTGCAGCCGCGATTCTGAGTAAGGAGCGGTGCATCGCCATTGGTGATGGGACTCTGTTTTTATTATCTTGAATACCACACCGTTTACATATTTGTCTCCTTCGCCTGCTTACCACTTACATTATTTGAAAGCCTGTCATATATACTGTAGTGGAACACGCTGTATTCATCGCTAAAGCAATGTCTGTGGTCGTAAGGTCGTTTCTATTGTGTCGTCTTGACAAGTATGTATCGGTCGTGGTATCTACTCCTCCTCTTAGGGGCAGAAGGTGACCGCGTAGTCTGCATTCAGGGTGGAATCGCACGTCCACAGCGCCGTCCCCGAGGATTCGTCGTACGCGTACGCGTAGGAATCGGGGCAGGGTGTTTCTGTGGAGGGGAGTCAATCACAGCCGCGCAGCAAGGCAAGGCAAGACTGACTGAAGTAGCTGTAGTATTGTACGCCGCTGGGCGGACAGGTGGCGGGCACGTTGTGTGAGCCGCTGCAGCAGTTCGGGGAGTCCGCTATCAGATTGAAATGCGTGAGATTACGCGGGCAGGCGAAACAGGCGTGGAAGAACTACCCGCGTTGTTATCAACATTCGCAGAGCACGCCGATTTGCAACCGGCGACGCCGCCCGGGCCTTGGAGCTGCAGGGGCGCGGGACCTAGCCGGAGGTCAGACCGGCATCGTGTACTTCAAAGGCACGCACATTGTGGATTCAAGTCGACTGTGCAGGACGCTTCGTGGCACCCCGCAGTGGGCACGACCGACATTGGGATGTTGAAACCGTCCACAAGGGACACTGTGGAAGAGCTCAGAGGAATGTCGGAGGAGTTTCCACGAGAGACGCACCATCATAGTTGTCCGGAGATCCGTTCTTTCCCAGAGTCCACTCCGCGACTGTTACGGGAGGGACGCCCTATCCGCGGCATGAGCTTCCGGGAACGAAGAGCGGGACATGAATACGCACCGTGCCACCGTTCGCAGCGCACAGAAGTCCGCCGTTGCACGAGCCGGTCGAGCAGGCGCTTACAGCAGGTTTGCTGAAATCGCAGTCGCGCCGCCCCTGAAAGTCCGGATAAGCGTCGAGTTATGTCATACGAATGGACGTGCATACCCAGATTCGTCCAGCCGCCCAGTCTGTTGCTTGTTAGCAAGCAGATAAAAGTATCGAAGAAGGCTTACCATCAGGCACGGTGAAAGTTACCGTGTTTCCGGCGGCGGCTTCCCACCTGCAAGACAATAAAGTTAGGAAAAACTCCTGGACCGTGGCTCAGAACACACCCAGTTGGTTGGTCGGGCTTGCTTGTACCAACATTCGGGTCAGTGTATATCTGAAGACACAATCAGGACTTGATAGAAAGTGAGAGCGATCAAGGAAGTATTATTTACCGCCGGCCTAAACTCCGATGTCAGCGTCCTTGCTTTGAAACTGTCGGAGAAGGATTACACACCAGACAGTGTATTGGCAGTTATTCTTGACCGTGAATTGGCGCGCTGAGACACCGTAAGAAGAAAGAAGAAAAGCTACAGCAAAGAGCTTTTGCGACATGATGGTATGGATGAAGAGAGCCGGGATGTTAGTGAGGGTAGGAGAAGAGGATTCAAAGTGTCCAGCACGATGAATGAGTGACCAGCACGGGAGAGGGGACGAGAATAGAGAAAATGGCCACATCCTCCAGAGAATTTATACTCCTTGAGGTTGGCATGGTCGGCCAAAACGGGAAGAAAACAGAGAAATGCGCAGCCAGAACTACCATCATGATTATACGACGCGACCACCGCTCGCGAGAATGAATGGCGATTTCAATGCCTGAGGTTATTTTCGAGCCAGGCAAATGAGTTTCTAGGCAACTGAGGAGTTGTTCAGGTATTCAATGGAGCCTGAGGTCATAATGGGTGTCCACAGAGATGCTTATGCCGTCGGGGTGGAGCTGGATTGATCAACTCGACGAACATATGCTGGATGCCTGGAAGTTGGGATAACAATGGACGACGACGAGATCGAAATTACGCATTGAAGGCTTAGTGACCTTCACGGCAGGCTTCACGGCATTGTTGTCTTGGAAGCCAGGGTGCAGATTGGTGTAGATCACGCATCCAGACCTTGCTAGTCGCAGATCAGATTTCTGGGAGTACCATGGAAATCGGAGGGGCTGTGAAGAGCGCATTGAGTGAAAGAAGAAAACGCGCGGTGGACAAACTTAATGACGATTTGTTTACGACTTGTTTGTGATTGTTTGTGTGGAAACCAAATTTGGAAATTTGTCTTTTGGTCTCAGACCAATATCGTCTCCTCTCATGCATCGCGGCTTGTGTATCCCGGAAGTCGTCGAACTTATTTGCAGTGTGGCGGAATTTCCGACCCTTGCGACGTTGGCCCAGACGTGCCAGATTTTCCAACCCCCTGCGTTGTCTGTCATATGGAGAGATCATTCGAATTTGCTGCGGCTGTTAAAATGCCTGCCATCTGATCTCTGGGAACTGGAAGAGGTCGAAGAAGGCCCTCCAGGACTCCTTGCCAGTGGCACAAACAAGCTGGTATGGTGATAAACATCGTCCGCCTGTCGTACCTTATGCTTTACAGCGATTCCGGCGGCCAATTGTCCCTTCTGATTGGACGAGAGTCTTCTTCTACGCGGTCTATGTTAAAACCCTCGTCCAGGACAGCCGATCGCCAGTTACGGCCGAAATTTATGCGGCTTTAAGCCTCTCGCTACCGAAACATCCCTTGTTTCCAAACATTCGCAACTTGATTTGGAGAACAGAGGACGATATCTTCCCCTATATTCGAATCCTCGTCGGAGACAAACTCAAGTCTATAGTCCTTGACATGCACGGCTCCGAAATCATCCGCTCTTCCCTCCTTCCATCCTTGACGACCTTCCATCCCAAACTTACTCACGTCGAATTCGATCCTACTATGCTCCCCGGCCATCCTTCTATGGTGATGGGAGCCATTTATTCCGCCATTTGCAGCTGGAATTATTTGGAAAAGCTGGGAGTAACTACTCTAGATCTTCCGAGCATGCTCCACCTGGCGCGACTCCCCAACCTAAAATGTCTATCCCTTTTTCGCTTCCCCGATTGGGCAATGACCAAGGAATTCCAGGCTGGAGTTGCGAGCACTGGGCCGGTATTTGCTGCCCTTCGCGAGCTGTCCACTTACTCCCCGATAGCCCCTATAACCGTATTTCTGGATGTCATTGATCCCGATGCGCTTGATAACGTAGATCTCACTATCCTCACTTCGACTCTTACAGAGCACTGGCAAACACTAAACACCTCGCTGGCTCGGAAATCATCCAAGACACTCACGAAATTATCTCTCAAGCAGATTTATAATGCACCCGATCATGACGACTACACTCCCGAACGCATGCTCACCCCAGATTCTCTTCGTCCGCTCCTCTCCTTTGCCAATCTGGCACAAGTGACGATCAACGCACCATACGGCATCGACATCGACGACGCCTTACTAAAACAGATGGCGTTGGCTTGGCCGCAGCTCGAAAAGCTCGATTTGGCGCCTGTAGTCCAGCACGTCCGCTACGCCCCTCAGATCACACTCCCCGGACTCATCCCGCTGGCGCAACACTGCCCGCTGCTGGCCTCACTCGCACTTGTGCTGAACGCCACCGACACCGATCCGTACTCGAAGGAAAAACCCGGTGGCGGGGTGTGTAACCGGTCCCTAGTGGATCTCGACGTCGTCGAGTCCCCGTTGACCTCCCCGGGCGCCGTGGCCTCGTTCTTGTCGGCGATCTTCCCCAATTTACAGCGGGTTGCGAACCGCGAGGAGCTGATGCGGAATCCTGATGCAGCCGATTGGGAGGACAATATGTTTAATTGGGAGACGGTCAGTAGTCTCGTACAAGTCATTTCTTCGGCACGAGCGCAGGAGCATAGTGTTCCGACCGTTGCATAAGTATATATCTATTGACATCTAGCCTAATTTTATGCTTTTCGCGCGTTTATTATTGACACTGCAATTTTATCTTAACCTCTCATAAACCGGCATGGTGGGAGCCTGTGCGAACTCGATGCAATATTTACCCAAGGGACCGAAACGACTCTTTGCCGCGCCGATAAATTATCTGACGTTAAAATTCATTTTGAGGACTGAGTTCCAAGCTCAATCCGTCGCTGTAAATACGATAGCAGTGTTTCTTCGGAGAGCGCATTCACACAACTTTGATATATCTTTCCTCGCGGATGTAAGTACTTGGGTTCAATTCCTCGCTTGGACCGCGGGCCATCATCTAAAAACCCACAATTTCAAGTTACTGTTCATATTTTCATCCCAAATCGCCGCCGTGATTCAGAAATATATTGAGCTAGAGGGAACTACTAGAAACACTGCTAAACACTATACTTTGGTACATGCATGTAAGAGTAAGTGCGACGAAATGTTAAAGGATTGTTGAGAAATATGCGAAGTGCGAAAGCGAAAGCGCACTCAACCAGAGAACGGGATGGCGTCCTGCGGGCCCTCGGCCGTGATGATGTATCCAGGGGAGCACTCCGAAAACGACACCTTGGGCTGCGACGCGTAAAAGTCGTCGTACTGGCTGTCCAGTGCGTCGGCCAGATTTTGGACGTTTCCCTGCGGATGCAGGACGTTCCAGGGCTTCCGGCAGGCGTTCGTCTTGCACGATTTCAGGACCATCATAAGCGCGTCCAGGCGCGACGTGAGATGCGGGATGTCGTCAGTCACGGAGGAGGCGCGCTTGGGGGTGGCGGCGAATCGGCCTGCGATGGTGGAGTTCTGCGATTGGTGTAAATCGATGGTTCGGAAACGCGGTCAAGAAAACGTACCGCGGTAGACGAGGGGACGGTTCTGAGGCCGAGGCTGGAAGTAGGGTCCAGATTGGAGCTCGCGAGCAAATTATTCATTTGATATTGATCCACCTGGAATGGGACAGAGATTAGATATATATAACTCCGAACGAATGAGGTGAACTTACGTTCATATCCTGTGAAAGGTTGCGCAATTAAAACAAATGAACAAACGAGCATCGAGCTGACTCACGTAGAGCTCGTGGCTGTTGTCACACCAGACGGTGTAGAAGAGGCTGTATGAGTCCCCAATCACTCGCACAGATTTGTAGGTGTTATTTTGCAAGTCGATAGATCCAGAGTTGCCTTCGTTGCGTGTGCAATGAGGAACCCCCAATACTCCATGTCGATGTGCTCCGCCGCTGAAGCGTCATTTCTCGCCGCAGAGATTTGATTGGCCGTGACTGGAATCGGCGCGCCATCGAACTCGGGGCGCAGGTCGAGGCCGAGCATCTGGATGAACGTCGGTGCGAGATCGGTATGGGTTGTGACCGTCTCGACAACCTGAAAAGAGTACAGTCGGTGGGGACTCGTGACATATCCCGAACAGCGAACGCCTACCTTCGCAGCAGGAACGCCGGGCCCGCGAATAATGAGAGGAACGAGGTGGTCCTCCTCGATCGGGCATGATTTTCCGGGCTGCAGTCTGTGCTGCCCAATGTGGTACCCGTTGTCCGCAGTGTAGACGATGTAAGTCGATTCCAAGAGCCCGGCGGCATCCAGACGGGAGATAATATTACCAACCATCTCATCGATTCCGGCGACGAGCTGCAGCCGTGCGACGTAGAAGGCGTCGTTATAGTCTATCGTGGCTTGGTCGAGCTGCGGGAGCTCGCTGATCCAGGAGCCGCCGCTGCAATGACGATGAGTGGGTCATCCACGAAGAGGGACGGGACCGGATATTTACCTGGCCTAAATGCGAGAATGAGAGTCGACGGATAAAGCGCGAACACTGGGAGACTGACCACATCAGGGTTGAAGTTGGCCGTGCGAGGCACCTTCTCGTCGAGGAAAGACGAATTCCATTTGGCTTGCGGCACTGGCATTGAGGTGATAGTCTCGAGGCCACTGCCGATGAATTGAGCGTGAGGAGCAATAGGGGCAATCGTAATGAAGAAGGGAACGTCTTTCTTCACCGCGTCGTCGACGTAAGCATACGCCGTCTCGGAGTTGATGTCAAGAATGTGCTCGCCCGGGAAGTTCTCCGGCACGCCGCTGTCGGTTTGCCAGGTGCTGTTCAGGTAAACGTACATCCCAGGATCGAGAAGGAAGCTAAACGAGGTCTATAAACATCACCTAAATCTAGGGTCGGTACGCACGAACTGGAGTTGAAGCCGTTCACAAATGGGGCATCGTAGTTGGCCGTGGAATGGCCGTTCATGAGTTTTCCTGCATAATATGTGTTGTAGCCAGCGGCTTGCAGCCAAACCGGAAGGGAATTGCTGTTCAGTCCCTCCTGGACGAACTTAGGATAACCGCCTAGCAACCATTAGAAAGGTATTTATAATATTAAAGGGCACTTACCGTAGGGAGGGGCAACGTCGGTCACATTTGTATTGCTGCCAGATATTGAGCGAAGGTTCATGCAGAAGAGCGGGTGTGCACGTACTGAGCGGCCCTTCCTGTCAGCAAGCTAACTCTGGAGGGGCAACATAGAGCGATAGTGCAGTAATGGCGATCATAGAAAACGCCTTTGTTTGTTAGCTCTGCCTTGACGTTCGGCATGTAATCCAGAGAATTCAAAAGTTTGTCTACCGGCGTATATTTTCAGCGGCAGAATCGCAAATAGAAATGAAGTCGCACCCTGATCATCGGCCATTATGAACACGACGTTTGGGCCATCCTTTGCGGATGCAGCTTGGACTGAAACGATGTTCAAAAATGCCGCAAAAACGGCGAAGGCGATGGATTTCATGGTAAGGGAGGGGTGAGGGAACTGCGTACCTAATTCACAAACATACCTTAAATATGTAGTACTTACCTTGAATATGCACACAAAGAGGTATGACAATGGCTCGGATCCAACTCCCCGTCGGGGTCCGATGGAGTGTCCGACGGCGCGTCCATCGTGACTTATTCGACTCCGGCCAGATTCCCGCGGGTGGCAGGCATCGAGGTTTGGGAATGTCTTGGTCGGAATACTACGACGAAATGTAGCAGAAGATGTCAAGATGGTATGGTGCCAGGGAATGACTTGTGGGAGTCTCCGGAAGAGACGACGGACTCGGATATTGCTTCGCCTAGTTTTCAGACATTGTCGAATGCGTGTGCATGCATTATTGAACCCATGCCACTCTCCGCGGATCGCATACGGTGGCACTAACATGCGCAGCGGCAGCCATGAGATTTTTGGTTGCCGCCGACACTTTGCCTCAGTCTTTACTAGGGTCCTGGCTCAGAGTCTCCGAAGGATCCTCCGGGTTGAACGGCTCATCTAGAGACGGGCCGGCGATGCTGAGGCCAAGGTCGACTGCTGTTCGACGACAAGACCCAAGAATTTATATATAGCGTTGTGGGAGGAAGCTTCAAGTTGGGTTTGGGCGGCTTGTTAGGCGCCCAGCGCAGGCCACAGCCTAACACCGGACAACAATATCCTTCTCTTCCGTCGACCGCTTCGAGTTCAAGTCCCACTTCATGATAATCGCCTCAATGGAATCAGAGTTCACGCACCAGCTTCATACGAACTATGTTCCATCCGAGCAAGAAATCGAGCACATCCAGACAGATCTAGCCTCCCGTTCGCAAGAGCTTGTGCGTATCGATGAACGCATCCGCGAGCTCTCAGCCCAGCGGGACGAAATACAGTGCTACATTGACTCCCATAAAGCTCTGATATCTCACCCTCGGCGTCTGCCCCCGGATATCGTGCGAGAAATATTCGTCGCCTGCCTTCCCACTGACAGAAACGCAGTCATGAGCGCACAGGAAGCACCGTTGATTTTGTGTCGCATATGCAACGCGTGGCGGGATATCGCGCGCTCTACACCGAAACTATGGGCGACACTCCATGTTCCTGTTGATTTTATCCTCGCCAAGGAGCCTAGGATGCCCGCCGTCGCCGAATGGCTGCAGCTCTCAGGCGCAAGCCCGGTCTCGCTCTCCGTCACGGGCGAGGGGTGGGACTGGGGATCCCCCAATGCCCCCCGTGCAGATGTAAGGGAATTCATCCAGTCGCTGGGGGCATCTTCAAACCGCTGGCGCAGCTTAGTGTTCATGAACTTGTCTCTCCAAGCCGCGCCCGCTATCGCGGATATTAACACACCAATATTGGAGTCCATCAAAATTATGGCTAGCGTTTCGGTCCTCCGTCAACTCGACCTTTTCCGGGTACCCAGCCTGCGCACCGTGACCCTTCATGCGCAAGGCCCGGAGCGACTTGACGAGTTTGTGCTCGATATGCCCCTCGTCTGGAGTCAGCTGACAGACCTTACCCTGGAATCTACTGGACCCGACGGCTCATCCCAGGGTCTTTCGCTGCGAAATGCCCTCATACTGTTCAGACGATGCCCACAGCTCATCTCGTTCCAGTTCACCCCGAATGCAAGCGAAGACGCCCACTGGACCGAGTCCGTCTCGGGGCCGGTAGCGTTGTCATACCTCGTATCCTTCGTCATATTCGAGCCCAGTGTTCTGAGGCCCGATGCCATCGGACGATTGCTGGAACGTGTGTCGATGCCTGCATTGCGCCACTTCCACGTCCCGACGACAGCATCCACCGGCGCCGACAGCTATTTTCTCGCGACTCTCGGTGCAAGATCGCCTCTCCTACAGAACCTCGCGGTGCACCTGCGTTCTTTCACGAAAGCCTCGTTGTCCCAAACGCTTGGATCCCTTCCCGACCTCACCAGCCTCACCGTCTTTAGCACCACGCTCTGGGCCTGGGAACAGCCCCCGCCGAACCCGGCGCTCGACCTCGCTGACGAAGAGCATCTCTTCGCCCTTCTCACCGACGCACCGCTCTGTCCCGCGTTGAGGCAGCTTGTGCTCAAGGAGTGCAATCTGCTGCCGGAAGGCACGCTTCTCGCGTTCATCGAGCGCCGGCTAGACGCCACACCCGAGTTTCGGCGTCTCGAGATCATGTTTCAACACTCCCAGACAGAACTGTCGCAGGCTGAGATCGAAGCGTTCCAGTCGCGCGGACTCGAAATTTTGCTCCATTATAATAATCCCTGGGGTAGCAGTGTTGTCAAGTCCACGCCGTGGACGGGTCTGCCGTTGGAGGATTGGCCGAGTTGGACGTGAATTATTGGCTATCAGGGTTTGGTTCATATATTAATTGTAGTGAAGACTGAAATAAGATGCCGATACAATTCTATCGACCTTTCCCCGGAGTCTGAATCCCAGCTACGCAGAGGGAATGGTTGGGAATGCTATACCCAAGATCCACCTCTGCCGGCGGGCGGAAGTGAACTGGTTCACTAGGTTCGCATTTTCTGAGACTTGTGCTTGCAGGTTTCAAGTCCCCGTGTAATAGGGCTTGCAATTGTTACATCCATTCAAAAATCTTGTTCAAAGGTAAGATGTCTTGCGCTCCTCATAAAACTTTGACTAACTAGAGCAGGCGGCGACGCCGAGAGTGAGAATATTAGGACAATCCTGACAATGCCTGTGACTAACGGTTAGAGCTACTAATTTATCCGAGACACATGCCTCGCCTCGATTTTACTAAAATCAAGTGACACCGTTTCGCGTTCAAAGGCGAGCCTACGCGTTGCGCTCCCCATATATTATTCGCGTTTGACTAAGTAGATCACGTGACGGCGCCGAGGGTCAGCAAAATTAGGTCAATCTTCCTTGGATGACGGTTGTACTAATTTATCACGCCGAGGTGACGCACCTCGTTAATCCGATGTTGGTGCGTTCTGTACCGTTAAATAGGCAAAGCCATTCTTGTCCCTTTCCCTCTACTATTAATCAACGATGAAGCTAACTATCGGGCAAATCATCAAAGACCAGTACAAAAAGCAGCCGTTGGTCGCGAAAGCGGATCTGACGAGCAAAACTGTCATTGTCGTAGGCGCCAACACGGGCCTTGGGTTCGACGCGGCGAAGCACTTTGCGAGGATGAACCCGGGCCGACTCATCCTCGCATGCAGGAGCGAAAGCAAGGGCCAGGCGGCAATGGACAGTACGTTCCAGCCCTCATTTATTTCAAACTGGCTGACGTGCAATGTAGAGTTGAAGGCCGACACCGGTTACACGAATTCGGAACTGTGGATAATTGACCTCGCGGACTTTGCGTCAGTGAGCCGCTTTGCGGACAAATTCGACGAGGACGGCGGACGGCTGGACATTCTCGTTGAGAACGCCGGGATCACCACTGCGAAGTACGAAGCGACGAAGGACGGCTGGGAGAGCTCGTTCGTACCTCCTACACCTTTATCACACGAGCACTCGTGAAATGAATATTTCCAGGTTGCAAATCAACTGCCTCTCCACGCCCCTCTTGGGGCTCCTCCTCCTCCCGCACATGCTGCGTACCGCCCAGCAGTATTCCACTCTGCCCCGCCTCGTCGTGGTCGCCAGCGAGATGCACTACTTCACCACCATCACGAACGATCTCCTCGACAAGGGCAACATTCTCGCCACCATCGGCAGCGCCGAGTACTCCACACCTAAGTAGAGATTTTTTTTCACCGCGAGCTCCATCAGTTAATCCGGGGTCTCAGGGCTATGGGGAACCGCTATTCCCTCACAAAACGTGTGTTAACATTCCTGTTTTTTTTTTTTTTCACTCTTTTCACCCTACCCCGTCGCAGTCCTCAACGTGTTCTTCGTCCGCGCGCTGAGCGAACACCTCAGGACCGCCCCGCTCATCGTCAATTCCGTGAACCCGGGCTTCTGCAAATCTGACCTGGGCCGCGACGCGTCGCTGGCCGTCACGGCTATATTCTCGATTGCCAGAGCCATACTGGCGTTCACGGCCGAGGAGGGCAGTCGGCGGCTCGTCTGGGGCGCTGTCGGGCAGCCCGCAAACCCCGACGCGCTGCGCGGACAGTACCTCAACCAGTGTCGCGTTGAAGAGCCGAGTGATTTCGTCATCAGCCCCGAGGGTCAGAGGGCGCAGGAACAAATCTGGGTGTGTTCTCATGATTTTCTTCTGAACGGTGAGAGATCCTGACCTGAGTTTGTCAAAGGATGAGATGGTCGTGCTATTGGGAAAGGTGGATCCGAGGGTTCTGACGATTGTCGACAAGTATCTGTCCTCAGCTCGTTAGATGACTAAATTTGGCGCTATACCTTTAGCATGCGCTAGATACCCTTAGCATGCAGCTCATATACTACGAGCTGCTCCCACTTGAGCGACCCGCTGCGAATTTGCCTATCCTTTGTTCCTTGTTCATGGCTTTTACCTCTGTCTATCTCGCCTCTTGCATTCAAGCATGTCCTCATTTACTCGCATTGGGATAACTACTAGTATATCGTCAGTCCTGCATTTAGACAGATCCTTCGTGCACTTGAACACACTTGTAACTGTAGAGTCAGCAACAGTGATAGGGGCCATCCGGCACGACTGTGCCGAACGGGCAGGCACGAAATTATCACATGACCGTGTCATGCCCTAAATTAAACCCTAAAGCTTTGTTTCTTACTAACTCATCAACTTCCGTCCAACTCGCCAAGGAGTAAGTAGCTTGGAACCAGCTTGAGGTAAATTATACCACCTGGCACTCCTAACAATCTCATATCTCCTTCAGCTGGTTTAGAGTTCAAGATAACTGCCCCAGCGAATCGACAGTGAATAAAGAACGATAAATAATGTCATACTGGGGCCACAGCAGCATTGTTGTCCCACCCGGCCTGAGGAGAGAACTCGGCGGGCAGAACTCGCTCCTGAGCCCGGTAGCGCACCTTCCATAAAGTTCTCGCATCCGCAGTCCCAGAACATCCATTCCAAAGTGACTTGATGCCAGGATGACTTCTCCGCCCAATCTCCGCCAGCTCGACCACTGTGGCACAGTTCTCGCCAGCTAGAGCTTCCATATCTACCTCGAAATCAAGCTGTTCTTTCATACAGACTCTCACCGCTACTGTGCCGTGGTACTTTGGCCCAGTTCCCAATCGGGCGTCGTCCGCTGAAGCGGCATCTTCCTTTTTGGAAGCCTCTTCACTGGCACCCGACGTGCGGACACCGGAACTATGCGGTGGGCTGGAATGGAACGCCCATGGTTCTGCAGCTGAGCGCCTTGGAGGATCAGCGGAAAGTACCGAATACACGCGGGTGCTGGCAGTTGCACACGGTGACAGAGGAAGCCCTCTTGGGCATTGTACAGCGTTGATGCCCCGTATCTTTTGGCTGTTCCCTGCTGTTCCGTGGATCATTGCAATTTCGGGTCGAAGGACTGGAGGACACAAAAACAGCCGCCGTCGGCGTCAGACTGCGTCAACAATCACATCAATCTATTTTTGTTGGGTTCTTCTATCTCGCACAAACGCGTGGTATAAAAGGCACTGATATGCGTAGCGACGGAGCCCAGCACTACTACTTCTTCCTTCCCTTTCCCTCTCGTCGATGGGCTCTTGCTTTTCGTTCTTGTCCTCATTCTCGTCCAAGAAAGCAGACGAGCCCGCGAAAGATACGACAATGTCTGTTTTGCAGCCTCTCGCGCGCTCTGCCAAGTTCATAGGCAAGAGGCCCACTCTTTTTTCCGCATACGCGCGCGCAGCCAACCGGTATGGCTTCCAAACCACCAAGTTCGCGCCGTTCCAGAAGAATGAGAAGCTGGTCGTGCACATCAACGCCAAGGGCCAGAGTGGAGATGTCCCTGCTGCGAGTGTCCAGAATGGTGCGTATGACGCTGTGTGACGCGTTTTCTTCTTTTGCTGATCTCTTCTCCAGAGTAAGTTCCTAGATTGCGCGTTCGAGTCCATGCTTACTTCTTCAGTTCGGAGTATATCGTCCCGGTGAAGGTGAGTTGAACTAATCTACCGTTTTGACTCCTAGGTAAGTATTGATTCCTCCTGAAGATTGGCACGCCCGGTGTAACACTCCACCTGGATTTCGACACTGGATCGTGAATATCATTTCAATTGTAATTTGATACGCGTTGCTTACACGAAATCTCAGCTCCGATTTGTGGGTGTGGAGGTGTGTGCGCGGTTCAATTTCAACCAAAGTTTTCTCAACGAAGCACAGCTCCGAGCTCAGAGGCGCAACCAAGACCGGACACACCGTATACGATCCGTCCAAGTCGAAGACTGCTTCCAAGCAGAGCAAGTCAACATGGTAATTCCAATCCATTCTGCAGTCGTCTTCCAACTGACCCCGTTTTAGGAACATTTCGTACGGTGATGGGTCGTCTGCATCCGGGAATGTCTACCTTGACAGTGCGTTTCCTTATCCCCCGTTCAGTTCCCTTTTTGTACTAAGTGCATACTATTTGTTTCTTTAGCGGTCACCATCGGCGGTGTAGCCATCCCGAAGCAGGCTGTTGAGCTCGCGGAGAAGATGAGCGCACAGTTCTCCTCCGGCGAAGGCAGCGACGGACTGCTGGGCCTCGCCTGGCCCGCAATCAACACCGTGTCCCCCGAGCCCGTCAAGACGCCCGTGCAGAACATGATCGACCAGGGCCTCATCTCTCAACCCATCTTCACCGTCAAGCTCGACCGCGGTGACAGCGCAGGGTTCTACAGCTTCGGCGAGGTGCGCCTTCCCCTCATCTGTTTGATGCTTGGTTGTTTATTTAATTTGTGATAGATCGACACGACCGTCACGTCGAGCCCCATCGCGTACACGCCCGTGGACAAGTGCGCCCCGCGTCTCACTATCATTGCGCGCCGCTGACCTTTGCTTTTTCCGCAGCTCGCAGGGCTTCTGGATGGTCCCGTCAACTTCATACACGCTCAATGGCAAGACCGTCGAACGCGCCGACAATACCGCGATCCTCGACACTGGCAGTAAGCCCTGATTTTCCTCGTTGCGACTCCTAAACGCTGATTGCCTATCACAGCGACGCTCGCGCTCGTCGACGACGACACCGTCTCGGCGATCTACGGCGCCATCGAAGGCGCCAAGTTCGACCAGAACCAGGGCGGATGGATGTACCCCTCGACGTCGGCGGTCCCGAGCCTGGCGTTTGCCATCGGGGACACGATGTACACCGTGAGTTCAAATTATTACTCTTCTTGTTTAAACTCAGCTGAGGTTGATGTGATGTGCAGTTGAACGCGGCGGACTTCCCGTACGGCGAGGCGGAGGATGGGTTTGTGTTTGGCGGCGTGCAGTCGCGCGGGACGAACCCCTTTGACGTGCGTGCTATCATATATTTCAACCGAGAAAAAAATACCCAACCGTTTGCAGATCCTCGGCGACATATTCCTCAAGAGCGTTTAGTGAGTCTCCCTCATATCATCGCACTTTGGTTGCTCATATTTTTTACGCGCAGCGTCGTGTTCAACCAGGGCGAGTCGACCGTCGGGCTCGCGCAGCGGGACGATTAAGTTTAGGGACTTTGGACTTGGACCTTTTTCCAATTTGTAGAAGTAGTTTACTGTTGAACGTCCTCTCACGTAACGATACATGCATGTCTCGAGTCTGTAGTCACGTTTGTTGAAATGATATAGTATTTAGCGCTCATTATCGTTCCTTCCAGTTCAACATATGTATCTCTCTTGCGAAAACCCAATCCCGAAATTTCTCAATGATCACCACCCACCGACGCAAGGGCCGTACTGCGCCGCCGCCACGTGTGCCGCGATCCCGCTCGGGAGGCTCTTGACGTTGTACACCGACCCTCCCTGCCAGGAAAATTTGGTTGGTAGTGCAAAACAAGGAAGAGAGTCCAAGTGACCTCGTTCGGGGCATACCACACGGAGCCGATGTCGAGCGACGCGTTCGTCGCGTAGCGCAACACCGCCGCGCTCTGGGCACCGAGGAAGGGCCCGTATTTGGCTGTCGCGCGCGCGTTTGCGGCAGAGGTCAAGTAGTACTGCAGATGCTTCGTCCAGATGCCCTGTACACCGCGTGTTGGATTCTCGTATTGAATCTCGAGAGAAAAATGATGGCGCACCTTGAACGTCTGCTGGTCGATATCGCACACGGTTCCGTTCGCGAGGGGATCGTCGCACGACTCCTTAAGCACGCCGCGCGCCGTGAGCCGCTTGATCGTCGCGTCGAAGGTTATTTCGGCCTGCTGGAATAGCGTGTGGTTCCCTGTCGCGACGGCCAGTGATGCGAGCCCCGACCCGATTACGGCCTGGGGAAATGAGTCTAGCTGTGAAAATATGGTTGAAGTTGAACTGGGGAAAAGCGTGCCTGATTATAGGTCCATGTAGTCTGATAAATATGAGCTACTTGGCCCATGAGACGGAGGAGAAAACTCACTCCGTTGTTGTTCAAGCACGTTCCAAAAACGAGACCGTCGTTGTACAGCCCGGTTGAAGTGCGCATCCCGGACGACTCCACTGATGATGCTCAGTATTTTTCGGTTGAACCTACGCATCAACATCTACGTACACCATGCCCAAGTCTGTTCGAATGGTCGGCGCATAGAACTTGATAATTTAAAAGAACTCGAGAGAAAGAAAACACACCTTCTTTGCATTCTCCAAATACGTCTGGTTGCCGGTTCTCAAGTATCCTGTGTCGACGGATGTGTTAGGCCTGTGATGATTTTATTCAAGGTTGAATTGAGCGTACCTCGTGCGGAGAGTGCCAGGAATAATTCATTGGTGATTGCATTTTTGTATCCGTGGTCGGTAGTCCACCAAACTAACCATATGCATGCTTTTGAGAAACGACGATAAATCTGAGAGACTGATTACCTCCGCCACCGCAGGTGTCGTCCCAGTTCGACGCGATTTTATCGTATAGCTGTCCCGCACTGATCTGGGTATCATGCGATTAGTTCGGATACAAGAAAGCACGTCCACAGATGAATCACTAGGAACGTGTCCACGTTGTCCTCTCCGCGGGATTTCTTGTAGTCAGCCATAGTCCAAATGGCCAGGACGACCCACTACGAATTCAACATTAACGCACGTCCAAGGGTACTTAGCACTTCAACGTACGCCAGCGTCATCAATGTACCCCCCAGTGAAAGCTTGCCAGTCGGTGGATGTGTTCAGCGCATGCCGGCCGATGTAAGAATTGTCGGCTACACCGTCAAAATCAGTGCGCTTGGTCAGAAGCATCAGCTCGTGAATCGTCTCGAGGGCATTCTTTCAGCGGAGTTCAGCAGGCATGCCGGGTCAAAATACTGCGAGAACACGCACAGCGTCAGTCCACACAGAGCCTCCGTTGTATCGTCCGTTCGTGTAATTATAATATTTCGTCTGCAAATGGTTGGCCTCTTTCTGTCAAAGGAATCATTCAACGTGCACAACCAGAGGAAAGACTAGAGCAAACAAATGCGATGTCAACAGTTGCAGGGCAAAGATTCGTCGCGCCAGTTAACAATAAACATGCAGAAAGACCTGTAAGACGCCGTGTTAAATTCTTCAACATACGTTCACAACTTGAGGGGCGCTGCACCTATCAAAAACGTCAGACGACGGGCAAAGCGCTTGAACATGGGGGCTGCTGGATCTTGGAATCAAGGTCTGGAGGAAGCAGCCACTGGTAGTGGCCTGATCTTATATCTGTACAGAAGGATTCTCGGAAGTAGAAGCGCGATAAGAATCCGGATCAGCTGGTGGGCGGGCCGCCCCGTGGCGGGCATGAGACTAGGATGATGTCACATATCTCGGGTCCGCATACAGTCGAGAGTCGGGACTACGGGACGCAGTTATCATAATCGTTGGATGCCGAAGATGGGTAGATTATTCAACAGAGACACGGACGAAAACAGAGTTCCCGTAAACCGAGGATATTTTTTATCTGTGAGGTAACGATCATGCATCCTGAGTCCGATGGCTTCTCGAGCAAAGAACAATACATTCCAAAGTATACATACAATCCAAATTAAAGCTCGGTGAGCACGGGCCACCCCTTTGGTTCGGGTTATTACTATAGACCAGCAAAACAAAATTGATCTGTCTCACCGAACTCCAATCGATTCCGTTCAACCCTAAGCTTGAGAACGAGTCGTTATAAGGCGAAGGACTGTCGATCGCTGGCACATAATGATACACGAACACGTCCTTGTTCGTAAATTTGTCGGTGAAAATAACCTGGCCGCCGGGAGCATAGACGTTTCCGTGAGAGCCAAGAACCAGGGTTCCCCCATTGTCGCGCATGTCGCGACCGCTCTTGTCAAGGAACGGACCGTGGGCTGATTTTGAACGTCCAACGAAAACCTGAACACAAGAGTGAGTATTTTATTTTTTGTTAGGAAGCGACGTGGACGACTGACCTTGTATTCATTTCCGGCAGGAGGAAGGTCATCAGCGACAAATCCACAGCATAGACCTTCATTATTTGAACACGCATCGCAGAAGAGTGTCCCAATTCTGCTCACCGCTGCTTATGAAGAGATAGAAGAAGGAGTCATGCTTCCAAACAAATGCACCTTCCTCGGGATTTGGGCTCGTGCTGTTGAATGACACTTGAACCGGGCTGCTGGTGACTGTTTTTAAATTTTCGGTCAGGGATACCTGAAATATATTATCCTAGAAGCGTTTCAGTTGACCAATTCAGATTTCACAAACCGCGCGCACCCAGAATGAACCTGCGACGTCTTGTCAGTCGACTCTGATACGCAAGGTGAAAGGTAGGATTTACCAAAGGACAATATAGGGTTCCCCCGTTCGTCGATAGATAAATTGGGATCGATGGCGTTGAACTCGTCTCCAGTTGTAGAATTGAAGACAAGGCCGTGGTCCACCCAGGTCCCAGGTTCCATCGTTTCGCTTATCGCCAGTCCGATTCCAGAGTTTTGAGAGCCAAATGTGGATACTGCGTAATAGCTTCACAGCGTATTTTCAGAACCGGATAAGACTCGCTAAACACAAGGTGAGACGCACGCATAATATTCACCGTTGTGAAATGAGACGTCTGGTGCCCAAATGTCATCGCGTCCGGCTTCTCGGATTCTCAGAGAGGTAAAATGGGATAAGGAGCGGAGGCGTACGCAGTTGAATGGTGGAGTTATTTGGAAGTATAGAGCCGACCTCTGTCCAAGGCCTTCAAGAGAATTAGTGGATGAATTCAAGAGAATGTGATGACGCACCCATCCAGATGTGTTGCGATTATAATTCCTGCCTTGTCGTGCGTCGTAAACAGAAAATATTTCCCATCCGGCCGTTGCACGAGACTAGGGTCATGAACGAAGAAAAACGGTCCTTTGATTGGCAGGGGATCGGGAAATGTCGCTTGTACAGTTAGCGTTCCAAAGCCCAGACAAGCACCAACAGCAAGAACAAGGGTTTGGCAGCGCATTGCGAACGGAATGTAAAGATTGACCACTTGAAAATTCGCTTCTTTTTAAGGCGAGCTGCGGTCCGACGGACATCCCACCTGACATACACACACGGTGTACGTTTGTCAAAACACCTATTTTTGCAAAATTCGCATAATCCTAGCAGAGTCGTCACAGTGCTCGAAGTATATCGGGTTTAACATCGAGTGAAGTTCAGCCTCTGCCATGGAGTGGGCAGTCGATCCAGCTGGTTTCCAAAGAGATAAAGACTCACTCATGCAAAATTCGCAAAGACTTGAACGAAGCCCGAAAAATGGTCATATGGTTCCCTGGCAATGGTGTGCGGCCCGGAAGAGGCGCGGTTATGGTGTTTGTGGGATCAAAATTCCCTAAAAGAGCGTAACCGAAAACAGTTAAGCCCGATTGGGCTTAACTTTTTATAGTAATAATCCACGTGAACCTCAACTGTTTATGGTAATAATCCATCATGTGATCTACTCACTGTAGATGTCCCCGCCCATCACTTGAAGTCGTTCTCGGTCAATAGTCAACATTTTATTCTAATTCAACTTGTCATCCCTAGGTTTATTTACATGTGTACTCTATAAGAAACCTATATTACCTGGCTGCATGGCTGAGTCACAGTAGTAGAATTATGATGAAGAACATACCTTAAGCTAGAAATATGTTCAGTTTGCTGCTCAGGCTTCGGACCATCCACACTTGGTATCTGGATAGTAATTACTCCTTCCCTCACATGAAAGCTTGCCACAATCAAGGATTCTGGCAGCGACTCTTCTGATAAGGCATAGAACGAGTCCGGGTCACCCGCGAGTACCTACGGGTAGACCCGTGGGAATACTCGTGAGAAACCCGACTCGCGGGTTCGAGTACCCATCGGCACGGGTCGTCGAGGATCTGGGTAGCAATTTTGAGGAAGAAGTTCATACTTGAAAGTTTCAAAAGTGTTTTGAAACATGTAGTTATAGCTGAAAAATGGCAAAAGAAGAAAAATACTTGTGAGTTGATCCGTGGGAAACCCGCGACCCGCGAGTCAAGTACTCGTAAATGCGGGTCGGCCACGGATCCGAGTTCTATTTTTGTGAATGCAGGTACCCGCAACCACGGATCCGAGTCACCCACGGGTGGACTCGTTCTATGCCTTATCTTCTGACTGCTTCCTTTGCAGTCTGGAACCCTACATTTGTGGCATGTTCTTTTGCGTCGTTTGCGCGGCTCTGCAGGCACAACAACATCGGGGGCCAGTCGTTTCAAGTCGTTGAGGTCTTCTGGAGCTCTCAATATACCCAAGCTACTGCTGTCTGGACCAATATGGTCTGCTGGAGCTTTCCATGCACCTGAGCTACTGCTTTCTAAACCAGTGTAATTGATGTCCAGAGTCACAAAAGCTGTAGTCAAACCACTGTAGTGTTGCAATTCATTAACTCCAGCAGGATGATAGGGACGAAAATTAGGCTGTCTCGATGCATTAGATCTGGCTGGATGATAGGGCTGAAGATCTGGCTGAGGAGTATTTAACTGAGTTGTGGACTGAAGTCCAGTGAGGGGTAAAGCTTTTATAGGTAATTGGAGAAGTGGAACTGAGGGGGGCACCTAAAGCTCAGCCATCATCTCGGAGTTTTTGTTGGAGAGCATGGATCCGGGGCAAGATTTGACTGATGGTATTTTTCTCATTAGCTTTACGAAGTCATTTACGATGATATGTCCGTAAGTGTTCTGCGAGCTACAGTATTTTGTCAGAAAACAGTTGTAAAAGTTATTAAAAAAAAGGTGGGGACATACCTTGTAAAAAATGGTCTCACCATCTGCATCATTATTCCACTGCAAAGCCCCTTGTATCCAATCGGGTGGGGAACATTGAAGTGGAGTAAAAACTTGCATCATATTTGTGAAATGAATTTTCTCCTCAACAGAGTGTACAGTGATCGCAGCATATTTAGTCCCCTGTTGTTCCGCAAGGTAGGCATGCTTGCACTTGGAGTCAGTGGTTCCAACATAGTGGAGAAATCCTGCAGAGTCTCGGGCTGAGTCTGGTAGCAGCAAGATACCAACCCTTTCTTTTCCTTGGATATTGGATATATAGATCACCGTTGATCCAGCCTTTGAGAATAGGAGCATTGGGGACCAGATGCCGTGCAGATTCAAGTGAAACCTGAAGACGATTTAGGACTTCAACATTATAATGGCCTTGATACTTTGTCCAGATGGGAAGTAAACAGTGCCAATTATGCTGCGTGAAGCTGAACCTAGAGCTACAAGCAATGTATAGGAGGTACGCAAATTCTGGACTCTTTTCTTTTCTCCTTCCTTCTCTTTCCTTTTTGGGATCTTTTTTCTTAATTGTTTTGGGATCCCACAAACACCATAACCGAGCCCCGGAAGAATTGCGGAAGAAGCGCTAAAATAAGACGGCCACGTGCAGCCACAACAAAGACAAGCATGATCATGCTGCATCTGGAATCGCGTTTTTTTTTTTTTGCAAAACATGGTGGGTAATGAATGTATTAAGCTCATATTACGCGTTTGATATTCTTTACCATTCATACAAATACTAACTTCTTTTTGACAGGCTTGTCGTGTGTGTGCATGCGGCAGTAACATGAATCTGGATCTCAGAATCAGTAAATGAATGACTCAGCAAGGAAATCACACGTACCGAAAAAGTCAAATTTTCATACAGCTGATATCATTGAGCCTGTGCTTTCCTGGCCTGATTTCCAGTCATCATCAGTTTCGTGCTCGAATTGTATCACAATTCCTATCATAACGAGTAAGATACTGTGAGTGGTACAAGGCGGCAGGAACAGTTCACCGTCTCGTGTGATGGATTCAAACTCTGCATTTTGAGCCACCGGTAACGAATTTCGAGGCGGCATCGAAAATCGGATGGTCTCTTGAGCCACAGAGTTGTCGTGGATGACATCTGTTACCCATCTTCCACGAGTATTGCTAAACTTCTTGACGCTTTGTCTGGCATCGTTCTCTGCCTTGAGATTGAGAATTCTACACCGAGGGGCTGAAATTAAGTTGTGGCAAATAGATAGACTGGTTTGATACTGACAATCTACAGCAGAGAACACTGGAGATTTGGATACTCATGGGGGCGTTGATGGCTTGGATGAACTCGTCTGATTGGCTGTGTACTCAAGGTCAGTAAAATACAATGTCTGTCCAACAGAGAGCGTACACGAAGAATATCACATTCAGCCTAAACATCGTCAGTCAAGAATAGGACTCAAAAAGATAATCGGGCCCACAGATTCAGTGACGTAATGGCGAAAAAATACAAAAGACCGTCTCGCACGATGCGATTCATCAACGAGGATGATCCTCCATGCCGGTTTTGATCCACAACCCTGTACACGGTCATGGCGGTCATAACTATATCGAATGTCCTGCTCCTATAAGCTTTAGGTAACAAGCGAGGTCGTTAAACCCTCACATCGGTGCAGCGTAGAATGCAATAATGTACTTGGGGCCAGCAATGGATGGTTTCCCTGTGACTTCAACGGGCTGTTAGATGTGAAACACTCCAACCCAACGATCACACATACCGATGCATGGACCAGGCCAAGTCGGCAGTTTTGTGTCTAGAAAATTCGATCAAAATGCGACAGGTATGCCAGTAGGATTTGGACTGACAGTCGAAACCAAGGAGTGGGACGGATACCATGACACCAAGAAAGGCCGCAATGAAGACAATGAGAAATATTCCGATCCTCCGATCACATCCGTAGAGCGCGTATATGCTGCCAATTGGATTCAACGGATTTGTGGATACAGTATTAAAATCGGCTGACCGTAAGGCAAGAACTTCATTTCACAATACGATTTAGTGTTATCCCGGGCAAGGAAAGACTGGATTTATCTCACCCATCTCAATCGAGAGGTCTATGAGGACGGCTATTCCAGGTAGAATGCGGACGTATCGAGCGCACGATCTATACGGGAGCTCTCAGTATGATCTCGGAACTCAACCCTCTTCAGGGAAGACTCACGCTTCGCTCCAGTTGGCAAAAAACCCTGATTGGACAACGGACGTCAATCGTTATTTTATAAATACTACTATTTTGGATGCGTACATGCGTCTGTGACTAAAAAGAATGATCAGCCCCTCGAATAGTCAGCCTCTGAGTGACTTACCTACGAGGACCAAGAGCGTGTAGTATCGCACCACGCAATACAGGATTTTGATCGGACTCCAACCTGCTTTCGATTTCCAGATGCTTCTCCACTAGTAAGAAAAGTATAGCCGTAAAAATGGTGAAACTAATGGAAGGCAAACTAGTCACCTCTTGGGGAAGACAAGAGAGCCAATCCCATATTAGGATGGATGTCGTGCCTGTAATTAATTGCTTGAGAGAACGTCGCAGCATATCTGGAATGATTTACAGGCGATGTAAATCTGGTCGAAAATTAGCACTAGCGTGAAGTACCAGGGAGAGCGTTGATCATACCTGAGCTGCATTCACAACGCGGAGGAATTCAGCGACGCTTGCTCCGTCCGACATATGGCTAGAGGGAGGATGCGAGTGAAGAAGACTACCTCCATGCACGTTGTCGTTTTATCCCCGAAGCGTAGAAAGCGACCGTGACTCAGAGCCGTCGCCGCCGGAGATCTAAGTAAATGAAAGAAGAGAAGAGAAAATATCTTGTCACCCAAACATAGCTAGAGCCGGTCCATGTGGCCTCGATAGGGCCGGAAACTGCCGTGCCGTCCCGGCGGACGTAAGCGCCGTACGTACAATCGTGTGAGCGAAGTTGGGGCCTGTCCAGGCGCTATTGGCATGATAATGCCAATGGTCAAGCTGTTTCAAATGCCCGGTTGAGGGATTCGTTAGCCTGGATAAACACATTGATCAAAAACCTGTGCGCCTTGTTGTTATTTCTCTTTGTACAAAATATCGGCAACCTGGCCGATTCGGTTACTATTCGACCACAGAGTCGTGGTTTCAACGTGGTGCATTATTTCCATCCGGAATTGACAAGCAGCACGGAGACATTGCCGTTACTGTAGCCACTTCGATGCCCCTTCAACTTGTCCAAGTGCAATGTAGGCTCCCATGCCTTTCAGCTGTTTCACCCCAGCAATTAGAATACGCGAAACGGCCGTACTAACGGCGCCCGAAGGTCAGCTGCATTCAATATGTCAACTCATATCACCACGGCGGTTAATTTTGAAGCTCCGGATTTGATTCGGATTTGGACCTTATCGTTTTCTCCCTCCTTCCTACGCCCACAGACCATGCCGACCATTTCCCGCGGAGAGGTTTCGTATATTACTGGCGCTGCGTCTGGTACGCTACGAGTCGCATTTTATAATTCCTACTTACCATCGCATGCGCACGTTCTCAGGCATCGGGCGGGCGCTCGCCACTATACTTGTTAGCCAAGGGTTGGATTGTTCCGATCCTCTGCAGATGTCTGCTTCATATTTTGCCTCATAGCGGCCTTGTGGTTATCGCGGATCTGGATGGCGAATCTGGAGCTAAATTGGCCTCAGAGCTGAATGAGAAGGCAGGCAGCGTGTGAGAGACTTAAAATAAATACCCTTCGATGGCTCAACCGTTCTCATCGCTGAGCCAGTGTTGCGATTTCGGTAAAGACGGACACTAGAGTCTGGGAAGACCAGCTAGCTGCGTTTCAACAAGCCACGAGCACCTTTAAGCGGATCGACTACGGTGCGTGATAATTCAGGTTGACATTAATTAATAACATATAAATCCTGTAGTTTTCGCTAACGCTGGGATCGCCGAACGTCCATGGCTTCCTCCGTTCGATCCGGAAACAGCAGCATCTCGACCCCTGCTCAAACCAGATCTTACTACAGTGGATATTAATCTGACTGGGCAGTTGTACACCGCAGCTCTGGCACTCCAGACTTTTGAGCGGCAGGAGATCGGCCCCTCCGGCTTCCGCGGCAAGTTGATTCTTACAGCGTCAGTGTTCGGATATTTTCCGTCCAGAGCGATGCCTCTCTACGCTGCGTCAAAGGCGGCAATCATCAACTTCATGCGCTCTGCGGCCCAGTATTACGAGACGAAGAATATCACTGTCAACTCTGGTGAGTCCTCATGTGTGATACGCCGGAGGCAATATCTCATTCTTTCGAAGTTGCGCCGAATTTAGTTGGTAAAATTGTTTCCCCAGTTGTCCTGAGTGCGTGATGAAACTGAATCCCTCCTGCGAATCTAGACACACCGATTGTCCCGGACTCTTTCTTTGTCCCATTCCGCGATCGCAAGCTTCTATCTGACATAAACCTGGTTCTGAATCAATTTGAGGTGCTTTCTGTACATAGATTTACCAACGAGGTTTCACGTCTCATGATTTGTCGCTTCTAGAAACTCCTCGGAGAAAGCACTCTCAACGGCCAAGCACTGTCAATCAGCCAGGAGAATGTGTGGGTTCATCCGGCAGATACCCACATGTTCGAAGAAAACGACCCAGCATGTGATCTCATCAGTGTCGAGCTCTTCAAACTGTTTGGCGACAAAACCCCTTAGCTGTAACGTAATGTACCATAATCTATTCAGGCTGCCCCATTCTGTAGATTTTTTGCGTTGTATCGACGTTCATAAGCAGCGCCAAAAAAGGCCAAAGGTTTTTTGAATTGTTCTTGCACTTCCGCACAGCCGAGGCACGTGAATCTGGTTCAATCCAGTCTCAGTCTGAGTGAAGGATGTTTACGTTCGCTTTTGCGACAATCAGGCATTTTCTCCACGGTAAATCTCACCGGCAACTATTTCCCCCTATATTTTATAAACCAGACCAGAGTAAATGGAATCAGGAACTTACCCGGGACCCTCGCTCAACAGGCTTACGAACTGGTCTCCGCGTGAGATCATTTGAATCTTTTTTTTTCTTTTCTTTCATATACAGTCTTGCCTGAGCGACGCGTGTAGAGTGGACGCACAATAGGAAAAGCTGCCGTCAATTTCTCCGCCAACGACGCACTTCCGCAGTTGAAGGATTATTTATTGATATAGCTCGGACCGAGCATCCGTCATGAATATACGAATCGGAGGAAGTAGAGAATCGATTGGCCGGACCCAGGTTAGTGTACGTATCATGGCCAGCTCTGGGTGGCAACATGAGAATTTCCAAAACTCTCGGCGCAGTGTCATCAATTTTCTTTATCGACATATGCATCGGCATAGGACATCCAAGTCGGAGTCGGTCGTAAATCGTACTCTGGAGGCCACAACTCAGTCGGAGTTGAAAGTGGCCTTCAGAGTTTACAATCTTTTGTTCATTCTTCGAAAAATGCGCGTACACTGAGTTTGTTTCGCTCTTTAGGTTTCATAAATGCACCCGTCACCGCAGTGTTCGGATCGATCTACTCCGACAACATGCGAGGTACAAGCGTCTACGGAAGACTGACCCGATCTCCCTCTCCCGTCTTCCAACCCTCATCGGTGTGCACCTCTTGCTCAAAGTGTATCACAATCCCTATCACCGAGTAAGATGAGTACTGTGAGTCGTATAGCGCGACCGGAATCACCCACTGTCTCGTGTGGTGCATTCGAACTCTGAATTTTGAGAGGCCGGTAGCGAATGTCTAGGCGGCATCGCAAATCGGATGGGTTCCCGAGCCACAGAGTTGTCGTGGATGATATCTGTGACCCATCTCCCACGACTGCTGCTAAACCTTCTGACGCTGCGTCTGGCGTCGTTTTCCGACCGGAGACTTAGAATGCTGCGCAGAGGGACCAGACTTAGCTACGTCACAAAGAGGATTTCGTTGTTTGACTCACAGCCTACAGCAGAGAACGCTAGTAATCTGGATGCTCATTGGGGCGTTTATGGCCTGTATTAGCTCGTTTGCTTCGCTGTTCAAGTTTAGTAAGTAGTTGAAGGAGGAACGTTCAATGCGCACATGAAAAATATCACATTCAGCCTAAACGCTGTCAGTCAATATAAGAAATGCGTAATCGGGCTCACAGATTCAGGGAGGTGATAGCGAAAAAATACAAAATACCATCTCGCACGACGCGATTCATCAACGAAGACGATCCTCCGTGCCGGTTTTGATCTATGATCCTGTACACGGTCATGGCGGTCATAACTATATCAAATGTCCTGCTCTTGTAAGCTTTAGGTAGCAAGATAGGTATTTAAACCCTCACATCGGTGCAGCGTAGAACGCAATGATGAACTTGGGGCCAGCAATGGATGGCTTCCCTGTGACTTCAACGGACGGTCAGGGATGCGAAGGACTCCACTGAACAATCATACATACCCATGCACGGACCAGGCCAAGTCGGCAATCTTGTGTCTGGAACATTCAATCAAAATGCGACAAGAATGGCGATACAAAGTAAGGTCCACTCACAGTCAAAAGCAAGGATTGGGACGGATATCATTACACCGAGAAAGGCGGAAATGAAGACGATCAGGAACACTCCGATCCTCCGATCACATCCGTAGAGCGCGTATATGCTGTGAAATCGGTTCAATGGACTGGTGGATGTAGTATCAAAATCGGCTGACCGTAAAGCAAGGACTTGATTATCATATTTAGTGCTCCGTGCGAACAAATGACTGAATTCATCTCACCCATCTCAACGGAAAGATCTATGAGAACGGCCATGCCAGGTAGAATCCATAGGCATCGAGCGCATGATCTACACGGGAATTGTGGTGTCAGTCCTATCCCGACATTCGGAGCTCTGCGACGCCTCACGATTCGTTCCAGTTCCCAAAAAACCCTAGTTGGACAAAATACATCATTCGTTGCTCGTTAAATCCCGCGATTGCATACGTACAAACGTCTGTGACTAGTCAGAAGAACCGTTAGTCGCCTCCAATAATGATCCTCCGGATTGCTTACCCACGAGCACCAAGAGCGTGTAGTATCGCACCATGAAATACAGAATTTTGATAGGACTCCATCTCGACTTCCAGATGCATCTCCACTAGTAAGACAAGTGTAAGCATGAAGATCTTCAACGTAATGGAAATAAGTACCTCTTGGGGAAGGCAAGAGAGCCAATCCCATATTAAGACCGATGTCGTGCCTGTAATTAATTGCTTGAGAGAATGCCACATCATATGTGGGATGGAGGCTCTACAAGCGGTGTAAATCTGGTTGAAAAATGAGTGCTAGCATGAAGTAGGAAAGTTGTCGATTCTACCTGCGTTGCATTAACAACATGGAGAAATTTCGCTTCGTCCCACATGTGGCTAAAGGAGGGCCGGGATGCGAATGAAATGAAGAAGAGTCAGACTGGCTCTATGCCCGTTGTCCTTTTAAGTGGCTCGGCCAGAGCTTCCTCCCGGGTATCCGAGGTTACGGCCGTCGCGATAAGAGGCTCGTCCACGGGTTACGGCCGTTGTGCGGATTCTTGTACGTCACCAGGCACATACGTTCTTCTTTGCGAATACAGTTCTGTCCGTTGTTGTCAACTATGCATCTGTTGTAAGCACCAGACACCTCGTTGACATACCTTTCAGGCAAGACTCAGGAAACACAAGGAATATGGTGGTATCCAGTACGAGCGGGCTTTTGCGGTCCGCCATTCTCTTTTCGTACCAGAGTCTGTGAGCGGGCCCGGATGCTCGATAGAGAGGAATTGTATCATAAATCAGCAAGAGGCTGTCCGAGTCTGTGTTCAAGGAAGCAATGGTGGATATTGAGTGGAGGCGTATGCGACATGGAGAATGCACCCCAGTCGAAAGAGGCAAGTGAAGGTTGAGTGAAGGAGACCGATTGATGTGAGCGGAGATCACCGGCGGAGTTGGAAGATTTCGTCGACCGTTGGTTTGCCGTTGGTCGACATTTGGCGAACGCATATTATAACGAAGAAGAAATCACAAGCTAACTAGTTCATCCATACGCAAATACACGTCCTCAACGAACACTGAAGTGAAATGATCACCAATAAGTGTGCCGCGCGATATTAGGACTTCACGCAGAGCATCGGCGCTGCGGGCTGCGCCACCGTGTCCTGCACCAGACCGAGCTGCACCGTACGTCGCTACTCTTTACTGCCCCCAGCCGCTGATCCTTCATTTCACAGTGCGACAACGCGTAGCCGGCGGCGTGAGTGGTCTTGATTAATCATTGTCACCGTGTCAATGCTGACTGGATGCAGGACACGACGGGCTGCGGGAACGACCTCCCCGTCAAGGCGTGCGGGAAGGGCAACATCGCGGTCACCGTCGTGTTCTGCCCGTGAGCGCCTACTGCCTGAAACGCTTCGCTGCTATACATTCTTTAACCCCCACTTAGATGTGGTCCTGAGGACCATATCATTTACACTGTACTGAATGAATACGCGATTGGTCTGTTTCTGTGGGAGATAAGCGCTTGAAACTGTGCAAGAAACGGGAAGATAAAAGATTCAGAAGACTGGAAATACTTGGACATGTTGCAGATCCGATAGGGCGAGTAAGTAAATAGCAAAAGCGATGAAGGTTAAAGACAAGCTGTTTAAACATACTGTGTCTACTTGTTTTATCACTCCGTGTGGTTGAACAACGCCTCGTGGGGTAATCCCCACCAGGGTGAAAAAGGCGATGGGAAGGGTGGAGGATACGTTATGGTGACCTTAAGCCCGGTCTCGATGAATGGCTGCAGGCTGCGCATGATATCAACATCTGCTTGTCTACTAGTAGAAAACTGGATGTCTACGCGCTTCAATGTAGGGCGGGGTTCAGTCATCCTAGCGGTCACGAACAACAGGACGGCGGGGGTTGATATCCGGCAGCGGTGTATGACTAGGGACTGTAAGGCTGGACAACATGAAGCAGGGAGCCTGCGTGGGGGGGGGGTGAGAACTGCTAGGACGTCGACCCTTCCCACATGTCTTGCGTGTCTTGAATTCGGAGGTGTTGCAGAGTGGGCGGTAAGCCACGGAGGATTTCGAGCATGGATGATTTCGTGGATGTGTTGATTTCTAGAGACTCCAGGCACGTCGAAACTGCCAGGAATTGGATGACAGATGAGACCTCCTCACCGAGATCTGGCAAATACCCGTTGAGGGTAAAGTCGCGCAATCCAGGCAGTGAAAGACATGTCAGAAGAAGGCTGAAGGTCGAAGTCACGACACCAATGCAATATAGCTCGAGCGTGTGAAGGAATGGGCACTCGACGATGGAATGCGGCTGGATTTCGGTCTGTTCATCATTTCTAACCGTTAATCTGCAATGTCGAAGGAGGGGCACTTGGAGAGTGCGTTTAAAACTTCGTGGCTCGAGGCCGTGATAGGAGTGCCAAGCGACAGGACCGTTAACTGGTTCCATCGAAGCCGTAATTCCGTAAGGCCAAAGTCGATCCTCAAAATGGAGAAGCTCGACATTTGAGGACCCCGGAGCATCTCGAAGAGTCCCAAGTCAAGACGGTGGGGTTGCTGAGCATTATCGTAAAGTCCGAGGGTGTGCAACATGAGAACGTCGGTGGCAGCAATTTGCGATAACTTCTCAAGCTCCGACGCAAAGGCCGTGAAATGAATATGCTGCCAGCGGGATGCGAAGGGAACTAGGGCATTCATGAAAGTGTCTGGACGCGGAAAACCATTACGTTCAAAGCTGCTGAGGAGCGAAAGGGACAAAGGGCATTGTCCTGAGCGAGCTAACCACATCTTCGTGGTCTTTAATCTCTGTGCCAGCTTCTCGTCAAATGACGTGGATGTTGAGCCGTGAGGGCGTGTAGGTTCGACAATCTGGAGTCTAGCCCAAAGATAGGGTGTCGAGAGCGATATGGTTCTCCACGAACTGCATATGCGGCCCAGGAGTACAGGCGCCTCGAGAGCACTCATAACACAATTCTGGTGGCTGGGGAGGCAGGCCACAAAGATTTCCTGAATTACGTCGAGTGGTAGTCAACAGACAGGAGATATGAGAGCCTTGTGGGCCCCCACATAGGCACCGATGCTGGTGTGCTCTGCTGCCAGCTTGTCAATAGTTTTCTGCAAATCGGCGATTTCATCGTCAAGGCACTGCAGTCGAATGGCAGGTTCGACGAGGAGCGCCTGAATCGCTGCTACCTCCTCGTCCTTGGGACAGTAGCTGGTCCTTAGCTTCGAGGTGAACGGGGAAGACATGGACGTTGAGAGCATGGGAGTGGCAGTGCCTGCCATGCAGACGCGATACCGTGACTCAACCATCACCCATTTTGATAGTACTTTGTTAACTTTCGGACAGTCCCACCGCCAGGTACCGATATCGGGCATATCTCTGAGAAGGGACTCAGTCGAACGACAAAAGCCTCGTGTTTCCGACTCTCGTTTGTGCCGGTGCAGTTCCTGTCCTCAGTATTTCTGCGCCGTCTAGAGTGGTACCGGTATTATGCAACTATTCCCAATATTTATTAGCGTCAATCATAATATATAATACCTGCATGGCCGCAACTTTAGAAGCCCGACTGTGCCTCGACGACACGACTACTTGTTTTATCGTCTTTATCGAGAGAGACAGTGAATCTTCGGGGAACTCCAAAACTGTTTTACGCATTCACATCCTGGACAAACACCAGCCAGTCATCTCCAAAGCTCTTATACACATTGGTTGTGGCGATGTCAAGGTCGGTGATGTAGACACTGGCAAGCCCCGACATCTCGAATGCCTGTACCACTGATGCGAGGGTCTGATTGGTGTCGTTGAACGAGTTCATTATGACCGACTGCTGAGCGGGATGCGGCAGCGGGAGCCTAATAGTAATAAGGCACAAATCAAAATCCAAACCATGTTTCTCTTCCGAAGAAACGGGACGTACGGTGCCTGGCTTTGATACTGGGCGTACGTATCCTCGAATGTGACGATCTGGTCCGCGAGGGTATAGTAATCAGAGTCACCGATGTCCTCTCCGGGGTTCAAAATAACCTGCCCTATCGTCAGACGCGCACACGATCTTGTGAAAGAAAATGATGCGTACATATCCAGTCGTCCGACCGGGCCACATCGCATTGCGTGCCGCATCGGTGTACGCCGTGTACATCGACGTGAGACCCGCCTGCGTCTCATCGAAGAAGATGCCCGCGAGGGCAGACGCGGTGGGCCACCCCGCATACGTCTCGATGTCCTGCTGCACGTCGTCCAGCTAGTGTTGCCGAGGTCCGGTTAGGTCCGGTTTTTCGCCAAAAAATCTGAACCCCGAACCTGACCTCAGGTTCGGTTCGCCCAAATTTTCTGAACCCCGAACCGGACATCGGTCAGGTTCGGGAAGGGTTCGGTTCGTGTTCAGAAGAGGTTCGGACCTGAACGAACCCCAATTTTTTTCAGCCGATTTTCGGCGCAAATACATGACTAGCTAAGCAAAACTATATATCAATCTCATTGTCCAAGCCGTACAAGGCTTTGATGACATGCTTTGTGGCCTCTTCCACAGCACTAACATGACTGTTGCAGTACATTTCCGGGCCAGCCGATTGCAACGCGCAGTGAGCCATTAGAAAAAGCTCTCTCAAAGGAGGTGGTAGAGCCCTGGATGGCAAAATCCCTTGCGATGCGCGCGAGCGTCAGATACTGCAAAATGGGACCGCATTGAGAGAATATATTTTCCTCAGTCTTATCCTGCGAGGAATGATGCTGAATATGGGACGGATCAGAAATTATACCTCGCACACACGTCAAAATTTCATTCACCCCCCACCAAGCCACAACATTGTCAATGTTCTGCAAAGGGGCTTGATGCAGGTGTTGAGCTCATATGGTTGCGATGTCCTTGCTTTTGTGAACTTGGACTTTGGCCCTGATGCAGGAATTCTCATATTGAACGGGAGCAGTCAGCGTTATTGGAAGTCACAGAATAAAATGATAGATGCCGAACACGAAATCTTCACCAAAAGACAGCTGATAGGAGAGAAAAAAATTACGGGTTCGAACATGTTCGCACAGGTTCACACAGGTTCAGCAAATTTCAACAATCCTCGAACCCCGAACCTGACCCGCGGTCCGGTCCGGTTTTTCTGCGGCCTCCGAACCTGAATTGGGGTTCGGTTCGTGTTCGGTTCAGGTTCGGAATCGGTTCTGAACCGAACACCGGCAACACTACGTCCAGCGCGCGCGCGCCGTAGCTCGTATACACGTAGCCCACAAGTAGCACGTTCGCGTACGGACGGAGCGCCGCGACTGCCGCCTGATAGGTCGTGTCGGTAGGGCCGGGTCCGCTGTCGGGGTTGACAATGACGTAGAATTGCACATCGGGGTAGGTGCTTATGCTGCGTTGAAGAGGTCCGAGTTAGGGCTGGTCAGGGAGGAAAGAAGAGCGGAAATAGAAAATGGTGTACGCACGCCGTCTCGAGTGGCTCCCACGTCGCAGATGTCTCGGGGTAGGAGTAGAGAGGGACCTAGGTTAAAATGGCAGTTGAGTTAGTCGACAATCCAAAAAGCCGATTACATCGACCAACGATTATTCCGGTCTTGGCGTCGACGGGAACGATTGCCAGGAAGGCCAGGACAGAGAGGAGGATGGCGAGAATCATGGCCAGGACAGGTACTGGCTCATATGCAAGCGACTGAGCATATATAGCGCGTAGTCGTCATGTAGTAATTGTCAAGTGACATAGCCGTACGAACTCTCATTGAGTCTCACGAAGGCCTCCGCTGCCGAGTTGCTGCCGAGTTGATATTGTAAGGCTTGATTAAGCTTGATTGCGCAGTAAAAGACGGACATGGCTGATCCTCCCAGTCCTGGGGTAGCGCAGGGTGACCGCAGGCGGGGCGCTGCCTCGCTGAGCATGTTATATATCGGAAAACACTCGTGGCACTGGTTCCTGAATTGCTCGCCCGAGGTGGATGTTAGCGGATAGCGCGCTTGTAGCACACTCGGCATTCAAGTCCAACCGATATATTGTCTCGCCACAAAGCTATGTACAATTATTACCTCAAGGTACAAGATAGCTCGTAGCTGATAGTTTTCGCATTTTTCTCTTGTAGTTATATTTTTGTATTCTTTTGGTTATACTCAGGCACTCGTTATTGTGTATATATTCACCCGTACTCGAGTCGCCTCCCCTCAGACTTCCGCTTACTTCTGTGTGCGCGAAGACTGAGGTGAGCGACTCAATTACTTACTATGATTCTCTTTCTGACTTCTACTAGTTATTATTTTCTAGGTGAATACATAAGACTTCCGCTTACTTCTGTTTGCGCGAAGACTGAGGTGAGCGACTCAATTACTTACTATGATTCTCTTTCTGACTTCTACTAGTTATTATTGTCTAGGTGAATACATAAGACTTCCGCTTACTTCTGTGTGCGCGAAGACTTGGCGAAGACTGAGTTATTATTGTCTAGCTCTCGCGCACTTGAAGTCTCACTCTTATAGTGGATGCCGGCTACAGTTCATCACAGTGATGTGCTGTGGAGAGCTGGCAACACCATCTTTTTTGAGGTCTGATCTTGAGGCGGCCGGACACACCAAAAATACCCAGGGGTAGGGATTCCGCATGGGAGAATGCACAACGGTCGATGAAAGAGTGATGAGGCCCGATCGATGGAAGCGTCACCGGCGGAGTTTGAAAATGCCAAAATTTCTGTGATGGGAACTTTGGCCGACAAAGAAATGTAGTCGCCCACCTACAGCATACGAAAACCCCAGAAGATAACAGTCTCTGAATCCTCAACCTGAAATGCAAGTGTGCCTTGGTCCGTTAAAACTCCGATCGGTCAAAGCACACATTCCACAAAAAAAAAACAAAGAAGAGGTTCAAAAAACACAGTATTAGCATCTGGGTCTATATACAACAAAGTGTCTACTCCAAAAATTCCATCAGACAAACGCTCGACTCGCTGATCCACCTCCGAATGGCTCTTGCGAACACAAACATCGGCGACCAAACGTCCTCGAGACCCCGCTCGCGCGGGGCCATGTTCTCGGTTAAACGAGTGAGCGCGGAAGTCATCGCCTGGAATTGAAGGATGCGGCATTTGTAAAAATGCGAGACTCGGTCAGTTGCTATAAAGCGATCCTGATGAGTATGTATCTAAAGAACCGTAGTTGTCGACGCGAGCCTTATATACTTTTCATGCCTGGTCCGTGCGCGGCGTGGAACACGTGATACGAGGGTGCTAAGTATGGTGCATGATGCGCCTGCGGCGGCGGCCTGCCACTGCCACTGTATGGATTTTATGGCACTCCAGATTTAGCTCCAGATCGTCGTGATTCAGATCTCAGTTCATCTAAGTAATGAGAAAGGGCCGAATATTCTGTTTCGAATTCTAATCACCGGCACAAGTATGCGCGCGACGGTACAACAAGTTACATTTTACACTAAAGCCCTGCCACGGATTCTGAGATTGCACCGGGCAGACCATGATCAAGCGGGACACGTCAAACGGCAGTATCCCACATACTCTTCTCTTCACTCACGCCGTTAACCACTATGGTGTCCAACGACTCGCGGCGGAAGGACTGGGGACCGGACTGAGGTCCGGACTGGGAATTTGACTCCTTATCCGAACCGACCATGGTCCCGCAATCGGACCCATTCTGGCTGACGCCCAGTCCGACGCGGACGATGATCAACGTAGGCACGATTCCCTGGAACGGAGTCAGAAGCTGTAGTCGCAAAGCAGTTATTTAGATAGTAACGTACGACGACTTGGCCGAGGGCCGCGTAGACGACCTGGGGTCTGCGTAAGGGGATAAATATATCAAGGAAATCCAGGGTACGTACCTCGTCGGTGGGGTTCTTGAAATGGAAGAAGCCCATGTGAAGGGAGACGAACGCCGTGTAGATCAAACCGGATTCAAAACTGGAGAGTGGAATTCATTGGACGGGGTGAAAATAAAGAGGAGTCGGACGCACATGATGATCATCGCATTCCGACCTTTGCGCCGCGTCACTTGTCCCAAGGGCCCACGAAGCCTGCGTATAACCCACCAGAGACGAGCAGCTGACAATCTGGATAAGCGATAAGGAATAATTTGGCAGGGACGTACTTACCAACTAGTGTTGGTACGAAAAGGTTGATAGTGAGAGAAAGGATGAAAAACAACCGAAGCTGAACGGAGTATCCCAGAACTGCGCGCGACCGTGTTAGATGGTGGATCGTGTCGTGGCAGCAGGACTCACTCATTGTTGCAACCAATAAAATGAGGGGGGCGACGGTAATCCAAACAGTATTCCAAATGACATAGCACCGATAAATCAGGAGCGCGTCGGCGATGAGGCTACGCGGAACGGTTGGCTGGAAGATAACAGCAAGGATAATAACGACGCACTTGTTTGTGACATATACAATCGCCCCTGCGAGCTCAAGCCTCTCGATCTCTCGTGCGAGGTTGGGTCCAGGGTTCCCGTAGGCCATTTTACCTTGGATCAAGAAGATGGCGACGGTGGTGGTGGAAAGAAGAAACATGATAATGGCGGTAATGAGGAGGGTAACCTGCTTGTTCGCTCCGCGGTAAAAAATGTACATGCATCTGCAGAAAAGAACAAGGTAGATGCCTGCAGGGCCATGAGACTCGTGGAGGGAAGCAAGGTAGGGAAGCGCGCGCCGTAAAGGAATGTGGACACCTTGAATTTATTTTGAGTCGAGTATCAAGATAAGAGACGGTGCCTACCCATAATGTCGAGACTCCGACCCACAGGGCAGATGTCTAGAGCAGAAGGTATAAGAACTCGGCTTTCGAGGTTGGAAGGGAATGCCATAGTACCATGGTTTAATAGTCGTCCAGCGCGGAGGGAAGAAGAAGGAAATGGTTGCAGAACGAGGCTGATCGCTTATACAGCGCGTAGGAGCGTCATTTCGTTGCTATGCTTCAAGTTGTTCGGGCGGAGGTCGTCACTGCGGTCCGGGTTCTGTTGCAGAAATGTACAAATGGACGATCATCGATCATGAAAGTGTCAAATCCAGGTGATTTGGTAAATCACGGATCCGCTGATCGGTTTCACGAGGTTTCGCGTCAGGTCCGTGCCTGTCCGTGAGCGAACGTTCATGTTATGTAAAGCCCAGATGAGCCGTTTACCACATCTTCTTCGTGGCATTTTGAAGAGCATTTGCCTCGGAAATACTACTTATGTCCATATGGAGCTTGCTAGCGTGGAAGGGTATGCACGGACTTGAAGCCGTACGCGTGAATAATCCTCACTTCCGGGTCGTTTTACATAAATAGACTTAGTCAACTTACCTCACCGTAAGTATAGTATGTTCTATCATTATTTCGGTAACACACACGGCCTCGGTAGAAGCAATTCTGGGGTGGTGATTTGGCTGCGGAACTTGCATTCATGGGATTTGTGGTGTAGTGGTAATACATTTCATAGGCCGGATGTACTATAACTACGTTCCGAAAGGGGACCTGGCTGAGAAAATTTATTATCCTGAGTCTTATCCGCTAATATCTTGCTAGTAGTACCCCGGTGGTACCTCGATTTACCTCAGTCACTTTCCTCGTGGCTTCTGCCACGATCCGCATGCCGTGCCAACCTTTGCCAACACACCACAATGAAATCAGCATCCTGATTGTCAAGGAGTGATAGATCCCCGATCTTGAGTTGGGTCCGCCAGGTGGAGCGCTCCGAAACTACCCGGACGGCTACGAGCAAATGATGAATGGATGAACATAACCTGATTCGTCAACCACGGATAACTTGCTACCATTTTTAGCCCCTGATTTGCCATCACATGTCAATTATTTTAATATATAACAAGAGTGCGCGGCGGCGCTCGGTACTTCGCCTCGGAGATTCTGTCGTGCCACGTCTCTCCGCGTTCAACTGAGTGTTAATATATTGTATCGCCTCGGTGAATGAGTCTGAATTATCGCGTTAGCTGTCGGAGCCACCTGAGCGGAGTTTGAAGGCTTCGGACAACGCGATTTTATAAAGAAGAGATTACTCTGGCCCCCTGAGGTTCCGGATCCCAAACCTGTCCAGGTAAAATGAACGGTAGGTAGGTAGGTAGGTAGGTATATTCCGGCGCGGAAAGGAACGGTGTAAATGAGCTGTCAGAGAAAGTTGAAATAGTCGGCGATCCGCGCGGGTTGTGGTTGAACTTCAAGTTCAACTTCGATACTATACAGATTTATACTGGCAGGGCGATGGCCACATATATCAGGCTACTCCCTATCACGGATTCTTGATATGGTATCATCAGGGAGAAGAGGGGCGTTGAACACAGATTAGATGAAAAATAAAGAGCGGAAACAAATTGGCTGAAATGCGATCAAATTCTTGGACCTCAAGTATTCAGTATTGACGAAAGGCAGCAGTGGGGCTATGGGCGCTTCACATGGTTGAGAGTTGGCACAACTTGAACGTTGACCGCCGATGAGTGTGAATACATAAAGTGAAGGCTTTAGCCTTTAGGTTCTTAATTAGGGCTGTGTAAGAAAGTCTGTGTTAAATAACCCCAATTTCTAACATTGTTATTAACACGTTATTTACCATTCTCACACCAGAGGTCCGCAGAGGCATGTAATTAAGATGTGAGAAAGGGGTGCGCTACAGGTCCCTGGACGTCACTTTTCTGGCTGGCAATGGTGTACCCAGACTGGAATAATCTATGTCCATCGAGTTTGGCTACCTGAGCCACAAGACGACGAATCCTCGATAATTTTCGGCCCAATTTCGCCCCTGAAATGGACGAGCAACCGAGGAAAAATCGGTGACAGGTGTGCTTACATCATGTTAAAAACCTTGTAATTTACATGCCTTTGTTAGCTAACAAGAGGTTCCTTTCCATCTCACATATCTAACATAACGTGAGCCATCACTTACACAGCGCTATTCTTAATCGCTTTAGCCGCTGGTTAGAACTTACGGCGATGAGGTACCGCTTGGGTACCGCGTATACTCGCGCATATCAAAAAACTATTAACCGAAGACAGTTATCCCCGGCCCCAAGTACTGATGCGCTCAAGTTCAAGGTCCAGTTAACCGAACAGATCAACAACAGGTGGCGCTGTGTCAACTCCTTGTTACTCCTACCTGCTGTTTCAATCTGGGACCGCGCAGGCAATCCTCTTCCTCCCCCTCACCGGTGTAGTTAAAAACCCGCCGGTAACACAGAGTCAAGGGTTCGAACCACATCAGACATCGGTAAGTCTGCATCTCGTCTCAAAGTACTACATAGATCTGTCTTCATACGAGAGATCGGTTACTGGGCTATCAAAATACCGCTGCAGTGGGTGACATCTTGGTCGCAAGAAGAGATCCAGAAACCACGAGCCGTCGGTTGGCAACTGGATCCGTCTTTTGACGTCTGTGGGTCTGACACCGCCTCTCAACATAATTCCTGTCGATCATATCGAACCTGGACCGGTCATTCCAACAAGCGAATTACGAGCTGATTTGTCAAAGTGTCTATCTGTGAGAGAATCACCGGTATAGGAGCAGAACAATGTAATAAATTAAACGGAATCGAAGAGGAACTGAAGAATCACAAAATAACAAAAATTAAAGAACGAGGTAATTTAATAAACTTGACCGCTTCAGGCATTGACGGGAGGAGAAGCTGCGTCGACGGTGACAGTGCCCCACTTCATCTGTGGATACGTGCCTTCAGACGCTGCCGCCGGCCAAGCGGAGTCGTTGAAGCCCGGAAGCTGCCACCCCGCAGGGATCGTTCCTGTCGTCGACTTCCACGTCCTGTCCGACTGCAGGAAGACGCCCGCCGTGCAATTCGCGCGGCCCGCAGCCGCCATGTTAACTTCAACCGAGACCAACACCCCCGCAGCGCTGGCGACCGTATTGGTGGCGAGGACGGCGAGGACGAGCTCCGAGGCCGGCGCCAGGTTGACCGTGTAGTGCTGCGCCCTCTCCCATGTGGATCCGGTACCGACCTCGACGCCGTTCACGTAGAGCGTGTAGGCATTGTCGACGGTGATGAGGATATCTGCCGAGGAGGGAATTTGGCCCGCAGGAGGGACGAACGTTTTGCGGAATGCGCGCCGGCCCGCAGGGAGGGTGCCGCTTGCGGGGATCACGTCTGTCCAGATCCATGTCGCGCCAGTGAGGGCGACTGTGGGTGGATTCTGCGGGACGAACACGGTGCCCCAGGTGGCGGCCCCATACGCGCCAACGGTCGTGGCCACAGGCCAAGCGGTGTCGTCGAACGACAGCTGCTCGAATCCGGTGGGCACGGTGTTACTCGAGCGCCAGGAGCTATCCGACACGATTGTGTCCGTGGTCCCATCGGAGTACGTGACTAGTATCGTGGCTATCAGCGCCCCATTAGCAGCAGCGGTCGTGCTGGCCTGGACCGCGAACACATTGAAGCTGGGAAGCAAATCCGCGCAAAAGCGTTTTGCAAACTTGCTGCCTGCGGAGGAACCGAGGAGCTCGCCATTCACATAGAGGGTGAACTGGTTGTCTGCGGAGATGATGATGTCTGCGGCGATTAAGGATTTTCCGAGAGGCGGCGTGAAGTCCTTGCGGAAGGCGCGGGGAGCATCTGCGACCGTTGTAGGCGTCCAAATCCATTTAGAAGCAGTAAAAACAAGGTTCTCTGCGCGTGGTGAAAGGCTGGTGTCAACTGCGCGGTGGTCTGCAATGGAACATGAATAAATTCAACCAAACCGAGCCTAGAGAGATTTTGACTCACCGACAACCGACAGACCAGCCACAAGAACAGAGAACACAGTGAACACGAAGACTATACAAGAATGTCAGCTGGCGGTTAAATAAAGGAAATGAGACACGTTACACAGTGGATTCATTGGAAAAGGAGCCTGATGACAACTTTCGAAACGAGGTTTGGCTTTATACACCGTCTGTCAGGACCAACCCAACAGTGAGCAAGTCATGCTCTGTTCTCGCACGTTGGGCGCCGTTGCAAAAGTCAATAACCAATACAAAGTATGGGCAGGAGACATGCAAATATGCTCGGAGTCCCAGAGTCGGCGGTGGACGACCGGGACAATACTAGGCCAATTGGCTGCCGGACAGTTGAAATTTTGAGCGGCATGAAGTCCAATCCGAGTCCGAGACACAAGTCCGAGGGAGCCTAAACCGTTAAATAGGAAAATAGACAAAAAAAGATTGCCGAAGAAGTGGCAGGTCCTGTGAAAATCGCAGAAAAATGACATTGCCTTCCTCCTAGTGCATTTTACTTTGAGATGCTCAGTAACATGTTAAAGTCGGACTTCAGAGTTGTCAAGCGAGTAAGAGACTGTGAGTTGAGCGAGCTCCGAGTCGGCATCAGAAGTTTTCCGTTATTATTTTGGGCCTTGGCGACTCGGATGAGGCGCATTGGCAGGCCAACATCTTGAATATTCGGTGTCAATGTCAAAGCTGTTACCGGATATGCACTATTCACTAGGCCTGTGTCGCCCTGAGGGTGAAATGCAGAATGAAAAGATAAATGTAGGTGTCACGTCAGGTCACGTCACACGTGCGGTTATCAGCCTTCCCTCGCGACAAATGTCTAGTTCTCCTCCTCCTGAGCCTCCTCCTCCAGCGACACCTCCATCCCAACCCGGGGCAGAACTAAATGATCCTCCCCCGCCTTATCCTTCACGCGGAAGGAGGTCTAGACGGCCAAATCGTCGTCACATTCAAACGAGTCTCCACGGACAAATTTCGTCTACGGATTCGCATTCCGACTACGAGGCCCTTATTTCTCCTCAACCAGCTTCCTCTCTAGATGGAGGAGATCAAGAACCTACCGAGACTACGCCTTTTCTGCCCGGGAGACGCGTGGTGACACGACCACGATCAGAGTCACACCCAAGCGTGTTTTCGTCTGTCTCTGTCGCCCCGTCTCTAGCCCAAACTATCGCGTCAATATTCCGTGCAGACGACGACGACGATGACTTTGGTCCTGAGAGTGGCCCGGAGAATGGCCTGCTGTTTTCAGCCGGGGAGCTTCCTGACATCCACACTCGGCCAGAAGGGTTTTGGTCCCTTCACGCGTGGCGACGATATTTCCGGCCCATGACACGGAAAGTGTACTACAGGTCCATTTTCCATCTCTACGTTCTCAATTTCCCCTTCGCTTTGGCGGCATTTCTCTTCGCGGTTGTGTTTACAGTGGTGCGTCAATCTGTGCCAACGCCATCTTCTGGTAGATAATGTGCTTGCAGACGGGAACGACACTCCTCATGGCCCTGCCGCTTGGAGCTCTTCTGTGTTTCTTCAACCTGCTGGGGGTCCGTGCATTCTCCAGAGGGGAGGTGCGTCATTCGACGTGGCGCGCAGCAGTGACACTCATCAAGGTATAAATAGCTGGCTCTCCAAACAAAATTCCATGGTCCTCTGGCGTATCCGGCACCGTATCCGCCCAGGCCCATATTCACTCGTATGCGCGAGCCCACCGCGACCGGTGCTCCCATCCCCGAAACATCGTTCTACAAGAACTCGTACGCCATGGTCTGTACTGGTGCTGCTCATCTGCGTAATTCATTTCACATCCGAAATTTAGTTCACAGACCCGACGTCGTACCAGGCGCTTTTCTATTTCTTGGTAATCAAACCAAGCATCACGCTTCTTCTGTCGCTGGGGTTGCTGATTTTCGGCGTCCCTGCGCTCGTGCTGGTCGTGCCCGCCCCGGTGGCGTTCCGTGCGATCCGCAAGCTCGGGATTTGGCAGGCAAATGTTGCGGTGGAGGGTCTATATTTGGCTGTGCGATAGTGGATCAGAATTGTATGTATCACCTAACTTTGTCTATTTCCCTGTATACAGGCCTACGTTCAGAAGCCTAATCCTGAGACTGTGGACACCGTATCCCTTCGATGACCATTACTATCATGGAAGCTCGGCACCAACTCTGTCTGTTTTATTGACAGATTTGAGATGCAACGATGTCATTCGACCATAATCAAAGATATCAGTTCGATTCAGAGCCACTGATATTTCAGCAACGAGGCGTGAATCCTCGGGGATTTGAGTTTAATGGACCTCAACGACAACACTTTCAAGCTCCGTACAACGTGAGGAATGCACAGCCCGTCGTTCTAGATGTCCTTCTGACAGGATGCAGGATCATTTGTGTAAACAAGATAACATTCGGGCTATTCTATGGTACTTTTTATGGCACGCCTTTCCCCGAATGGTATCGTTTCTTTTAGACTTTAGAGCTCTTCCGAAAGGATTGAATGATGTTGCAGTAATAGACGTCCGTTACCGACCCTAGTTACGAACACGTTCATCCCTTCGCACTTCGGCAGCGTATAAATCTAGGGACCTATCGACGACCCGGCAAGGAAGCCTGGTTTTCGCTCCTCATTCTTCTTCGCCCGTTCTCTTGTTCTACCGGCCGCTTTTTATTGCGCGTAAATCCGATTCAATCTTTGGTCTTTCGTGCTTCGGTCTTCTGGAAATGGTATTCCCCAACGTTTAATTTCGCGGGCAGTTCTCAAATGGTTACAGACTGATTTCTGGTACGATATCAGCCAGCTATGGGTTCGTGTTCCAACTTCTTGCCTGGTCAATCGCCAACTCCTTCATCCTACAGGTCGGGACCTTGTTTTATGGTACCAGTGCTTCACCTCCGGACAACATTTATTAACCACCCACCCAGGTATCTACTTGGTGCTCTTCTGCATTTGCATCTACGTCCTCTTGCATCGACCCCGTAATCTGGGCAACACAGTCTTTTTGGTCACCGCGACTGCCCTCTTCACTCTTGCCACGGTTCAGGCTGTGATCAACCTCGTTCTGGGTGCTTCGGACATTGACGGAATCGACATTCCGTACGATCAGCTCAGCACTGCGAACTTTATGATATACGCCGCTAACAAGTGGGTCAAGTTCTCTTCCAGCAAGGTTTACACACTCATCGAATGCTGCGTAGTGTCATCGCCGACGCGCTGGTGATCTACCGCTGCTATACCATTTGGAACCGGAATATCTACGTGGTGATCCTGCCATTGATATTGCTCATCGTCACCAGCGGTCAGTACCGGTCTGACACCAGTTTATTGCTGCTCACGGCTGTTTCAAGTTTTCGGATGGGATATCCTGCTCCCTGTCGTCCCCTTTTTCGCGCTCTCCCTGGCTACCAATGTCCTGGTCACCACCCTTACAGGTGCCGCTTCCTCTAGAATTTTTTGAGCAGGCGCTCGCTAATACATTTTTCACCGCAGCCGCGCGAATCTGGTGGATCTGTCGCCAGGCACGGGCGTACTTGAGGACGGATCTTCAAAAGCGATGCGTATCCAGCATATCCATCATGTGCGTCTGCAATTGCGGTGATCCGAGTGGTAATGGTTGCAATCTCACATTTATTATACCTGCAGAGTGGAATCCGGGGTCATATACTCCGCTTCCGTGTTGGCTTACTTGATTCTCGGCGCCATCCCGAGCGCTAGCATTGTGCAGGAGCCCATCATGCAGATGCTCGCACAGGTGGTAGTGAGTAGTCGCGTATTTAATACCGTCAAACCACTCACGCCATGCAGGGGATTGTACCGACGTTGATAATCGTCCGTGTGGGATTGGGGGTTAGCATCCAGAGCACCGAAGCCACAGTCAAAGCAGCGGAGGAAATGAGCGGCGACACCCTCCAAAGCCAACGTCCACTCGGGGTGATCCGCATGGAGCGAGGCTTGCCTTACGATCTTGAGAAGGACATGCCATCCATTCCGTATGATGATGTCGAGAAAGGCAGCGCATCATATTCATATTGAATTGGGAAACCTCAAGATGTTTGAAAGCAGATCCCGGAAATAGGACAGTGAAATGGATTTGTATTTCTCAGCTTCAACGGACTCGTATGTACCTATGTAAATTGGCATCTGTATACTAGCATCGATGGACCCATAGCCATGGCTGTTTTGAATTAGAAATTTCGACCTACAACTTCGTATATTATACCAGACATGTCACCACGAACCGCGGTTTGTGTGCTGACCGTCGAATATCTATGGTTGAATTTTCAAGGTTCAAGTCACGCAGCATTCGATGGTCACGTACCGCTTCGTGTGGAAGAATTTTGCCATAATAGGTGTAAATACTAGTCTGTCAGTGCCGCAAACCACTTACGGCGAACGTTCCAATATGGGCAAATCTTCGAAATAAATGCACTAGATAATCAGCAATGTACTTGAGCTCTATCCCTTCCACGAATCTGTAGATATGTATCTAATGAATGTCGTAACACAGCCCATAGAACTAAAGGATGAGAATTGAGTGAGGAGTTGTCCTTGCAATGTCCCCATCAATTTTGAGAGCTGTTGGTTGATGGCGACTTAAATTGATAACTACTTTCATCACAAGTATCCAAATCTTCATGGGATAATTCAAATGATAGCCAGCATGTATTCCCTGAGATCCATGGAAGGGATAGAACTCAAGTACATTGTTGATTATCTAGTGCATTTATTTCGAGGATTTGCCCATATTTGGAACGTTTACCGTAAGTGGATGGCCCCTAAGTAGCTTCGACGCCGGAAGATCGCGTCCCGTCTACTTATGTAAGCTTCCTTGCCCTCCTCCGGACCTCATGAGCCAGACAAAAAACATCCTTGTCACTGGTGCTACGGGGCACCAAGGCACGGCCTTCATTCGTGCCCTCCGAAAATCCCTAGACAACCAATCCGGCGCCGGGCTGAACGCGGAAAGTTTCCACGTCTTGGCACTGACTCGGGCAGCAGCGTCGCCCACAGCCCAGCGCCTCGTGTCGGAACACCCGCAGTTCGTTACACTTGTTCAAGGGGATTTAGACTCGCCCGAAGCTGTCCGGAAAATATTTGAGGATGCCAAAAAGGATGGTGGGATCTGGGGCGTTTTCTGTGTCCTAGTTTACCCCGGACTTGGAATGAATGCAGATGGGGAGGAGAAACAGGGGAAGGTGAGAGCAGAAACTCTTCAAGGTCGAGCGCGGTTGACGAAGGCTGCAGAACATTGCAGACATCGCGCTGGAATACTGCGTGTCGATTTTCGTTTTCTCTTCGACGGAAAGAGGGGGCGAGTACTACGATGATCACACACAGCTGGACACCCGCGCAAAAGTCATGATTGAGCGACATATAAGGGAATTGGGCCATAAGGGGCTTCCGTGGACGTGTGTGAAAATGTTTTTATATATCTTCAGTCTAATCGAGTCAAGCAGAATCCTACGGCCGGGATTCTTTATGGAAAACTACGATGGCTTTATTGGGTCCATCACTGTCGGTGTCCTCAAGGCAGGTTTGAAGCCTACCACGACCAATCGATTAGTTGTGAGTAATTTCCGGCATCCAAACCACGCTTAGCGTACTCCCTCAGGCAGTTGACGACATAGGCCATGTTGCTGCTGCGGTTGTACAGGTATGGCAGGGGTTACTACTTGAACACTCTTCTGACGTTGGCGACAGAATCCCAGCAAGTACGCCTCCCAGGTTTTGACTGTGTCGGGGGAAGGTATGGTCGGCCAATCGAGGAGTCGTGACTACTAACCACATACATACAGTCACGACGATGAGCCAACAAGAAGAATCATACAAAAAAGCTACGGGGAAGCCGCTCCCATCCATTCCAGGGTTCCTCGCCCGAGTGCTAATTGCGCTGAATTCCCACACGAAAGAACTGTGAGCACCCTCCTATCCGTGCATGGTCCCAGCCTCAACACACAACAGCCTCGCTGACCTCGAGCGCAAGCATGACGCGCGGGAGACAGGTAAATGCCCCGAGGTCGTGGATCAGACTGCCGCCGCAAAACTCGCATATCCGGGGATGAAGACGTTACAAGCGTGGGCGGAACACCGAGGAGAGCAGTCTCCGGGGCAGGAGAAGAACTGGAATAAGATTTCACTGCTTAGTCTAGTGACTGGTAGGCAGTAGGTGTCCACTGCGGCGGATTTAGTGGTTATAAATAATCGAGAATTATAACACACTACATATCACGATGACTTCACAAGCTCCTCCCAGGGCGGCATGTCGAAATAGCTGGGGAGCTTATCCCAAATGAGCTGTCGTTGGTGGTTCGAGTTGGCGTACGACGCGGTGTAGCAGTTATCGCACACCGCTTTTCGGAAGGAAGTCCAGGGGAACTTAATGGAAAAGATGCCCGGGCAGCCGTTGCCCAGGGAGGCCTCGAGGCTCTGTAACCAACGAAGCTTGGAGCTGTCACAGCGCTGAGGCGAGACGCAGTTGGGGATCGCGAGGCTGCCCGTGAGGAATGCGAAGACCTCGGAGCGCAGGGCGAGGAGGAGGTTTTGGCGGCCGCGGATGCAAGAGCGCTTGTCGGGCCAGTCGAGCTCGATATGTTTTCCGTCGATGGAATTGAGCCCGTCGAGGATATCGTTGATGTCGACGCTGTCCGCGCACAGGTACATGCATGCCGGGAGGAGGGCCTGGTGGCCCGTTTCTTTGGCGAGGAGCAGGACTGCGAAGGGACGAGCGTTGAAAACCTCCATCGCTGTGTCTTTGCGCAGGTCCCACTCCTGCAGGGTTGTGGGATACAGCGATGAGATATGAACTAAAGCGCGTCGTCGCAAAACATCCACATTGTACTTGGTGCTCAGCCGCAGGATTGCAGCGATGAGCAAGAAGTCTTTGGTCTCGCCGGGGTCATAATATCTGCGCTCGCTCAGTATCTACACGATGGCACTTTGAATGACGGAACTCACCCGACATGATGAATTGCTTTGAGGAAATGCATCAAGTCCAGGGCCGTGTCGTAAACGTGGACAACAGGGCAGCCTTCAACCATCTCATTGTTGTCGGGGATAGACCCTACGACGAGCATGTCGTTGAAGACCGTGGAATTGGCAGCTAATATGCCCTTGAAGACTTTAAATTGGGTAGATTCCGCCTCGAGAATGATCGTCCCATCCTCAAACCACACGTCCGGCGAGCGTTTGACCAGAGTTCCTGAGGAGTACGATGTTTCTGGAACTTGAACCTCCGCGCGGTCGAATTCCATGAATCGTGAGTGTGAGACCAAGTGTGAGACGCCACAAGGCCAGCTGATTATATAATGAAAGAAGGCCTGACGACAAAAATGCAATAACGTTTTTTTATTTGTACTGTAATTCTAATGCTACAGCGATGTGGCAGGACGTAATACATTTTTTATTATTATTTCTAGGGCTGCGCGTTCATCAGGATCCAGGATAATCGACGAGGCATACTACGCACCGAAATCAATGACACCACTTGCGCGCGTTTTGGAATATCTGGAACCATGGCCCGACATTCGTCCACTCGTTGGCGAGTGTAGCGGGATACCAGCTATTGCTCTCAAGGGCAACGACTCGCTCCGGATGCGGCATCAAAGCGAGAACGCGGCCATCGGGGGTTTGTACACCAGTGATGCCTCCAGGGCTGCCATTAGGATTCGCAGGGTACACCTCAGTTGGCATCCCCCGCCCATCGATGTAGCGCAGACCGACCAAGCCTTGCGACTCGAGCGACTGCTGACGTTCCGGCGCAGTGAAAGAGACGCGACCTTCGCCGTGGGCGACAACGATCGGCAGTTTCGAGCCGGCCATGTCTCGTAAGAACACCGAAGACCGGGTGATATCGCTATCGACCACCTCAACCATCGCGACACGGCCTTCGAAGCGCTCGCTCTTGTTCGGCTTGAAATCCGGCCAGTCGTGGGCGCCAGGGACAATGTCCCGCAGATGACTGAGGAATTGACATCCGTTGCAGACCGCCAGGGTAAACGTCTCACTGCGCTCGAAGAACTTCGAGAATTGATCTCGGGCAGTCGCGTTAAGAAGGATTGAATGTGCCCAGCCCTTCCCCGCGCCAAGAACATCTCCGTACGAGAATCCACCACAAGCGGCTAGCCCACGGAAGTCGCTCAAATGAGTCGCCCCGCTGAGGATATCACTCATATGAACGTCCACGGCATCAAAGCCCGCGGCGGTAAACGCCCAAGCCATCTCGACGTGGCCGTTGACGCCCTGCTCTCGAAGGATCGCAACTTTGGGCCGGCGGAAATAGTCGCGAGAGGGCGAGTAGGAGAACTTGAGATCGTAGAACATCCCCGCCGGCGAAGGGTCAGCAATGAGGTCGAACTCTTCCTTCGCCGCAGCTGCGTTATCCCGAAGGCATTGCATCTTGAAAGACGTCTCTGCCCACAATTGCTGCAATTCTTGGCGGGTAGACGCAAATATCTCCTCGGAGCGGTGGATAATGGTGAAAGCTTGATCTACCGGGTTCACGTCTCCGACGACGTGGATCAAGGACGCTGGGAATCCGGCTTTTGCGAAGAAATCTATCAATAGCTCGAGATGGGCCTTCCGGATTTGGACGACAGCACCCAACTCCTCATTAAAGAGGGCGGCAACAGGATCCTCGGTGCTAGGGAGGGAATCAAGGGAAAGGTGTACGCCGGCATGGCCAGCGAAGGACATCTCCGCGACTGTCGTGAACAGGCCACCGTCAGATCGATCATGATACGCCAAAATGAGCCCAGGCTCTGCACTCCTGATGGCTTGCGAGCCCTGGAAGAAGGCCTTTAGTAGAGCGGGGTCATCGACGTCTGGCGCCTCAGAACCAATCTCATGGAACACCTGAGCCAATGCGGACCCGCCAAGACGCGTCTTTCCAGCTCCAAAATCGAAGAAGACGAGGATCGTCGGGCCTTCTACTTCCGTGGACAACTGCGGCGTCCACGTTCTGCCAACGTCCTTGACTGGCGCAAAAGCGGTGACGATCAACGACAACGGCGAGCTGACCTCCCGCTGCTCAAGCCCTTCGCGCCACTTCATTGACATGGACATCGAATCCTTGCCAACTGGAATGCCGACACCGAGCGCAGGACAGAGCTCCATCCCTACGGCTTTCACGGCATCGTACAGCGCCGCCCCTTCTCCCTCTTTAGACGCGGCGCACATCCAGTTAGCACTGAGCTTAACCTGCGCTATGTCCCCAACGCTGGCTGCGGCGAGGTTGGTCAACGACTCAGCGACCGCAATCCTCGCAGAGGCCGCGGGGTTCACGAGCGCCACCGGAGTGCGTTCACCGACTGCCATCGCCTCGCCACACAGGACGTTGAACCCGTAGGAGGATCGAGTAACCGCAACGTCCGCTACAGGCACCTGCCACGGACCCACCATCTGGTCGCGCGTAACGAGACCGGTGATGGATCTATCGCCAATGGTGATAAGGAACGACTTGGAAGCGACTGAGGGCAAGCGCAGAACGCGATTGACCGCAAGCGCAAGGCGCTGGCTAACGGTGTTGGCAGATGGGAGATATGAAGAGAGACTGGAGTCGAACGGAGTGTGATTGGGGATTAGCGTGGTAGCCGTTCGGGACATCTTTGGCGGCTTCCCGAAAAGAGTCGACATCTTGAGGCGAATGACATCTTGAGATAAAAGACGATCAGTGACGATCAAGTCTTCCTCTTGCGTTGCGACGCCGACAATGGAGAACGGACATCGTTCCCGGACTGCGATGGCTTCGAATGCGGCTGCCTTGTCTGGGGAGATCGCCAGAACGTAGCGTTCCTGGCTTTCGTTACACCAGATTTCCATAGGTGACATGGATGAATCCGCCACCAGGACATCGCGAATCTCGAATACCGCTCCAAGCCCGGAGTCGTGGACCAGTTCCGGGAGCGCGTTGGATAGCCCGCCCGCTCCGACGTCGTGGATGCTCTGGATCGGACTCTCTTCGCCAAGATTGACACATGTGTCGATAACTTGCTGGCATCGACGCTGCATCTCCGGGTTATCCCGCTGCACCGATGCGAAGTCTAGCTCAGCAGAACCCGCTCCCGAGACCTGACTCGACGCCGCCCCTCCTCCAAGACCTATCAGAAGTCCAGGGCCACCAAGCACGACGATCTTCGCCCCGGGGGTAATGCTTTCCTTCTTCGCAAACTGCATCCTCACATTCCCATATCCTCCAGCAATCATGATGGGTTTGTGGTAGCCTCTTATCTCCCGCCCGCCATCGGTGGCGGGAACGCGTTCCGCGAAGGTACGGAAATACCCCGCCAGTGCTGGCCGGCCGAACTCGTTGTTGAACGCGCTGGCGCCAAGTGGGCCGTCGATCATGATATCGAGGGCAGACGCGATATGGGCCGGACGACCGAAGTCGGTCTCCCAAGGCTGCTCGAAACCGGGAATGAGGAGATTGGAGACTGTGAAGCCGGCGAGTCCCGCCTTCGGCTTCGACCCCTTGCCCACAGCGCCTTCATCACGTATTTCACCACCAGAGCCCGTCGCGGCACCAGGGTACGGCGATACAGCGGTGGGATGGTTGTGGGTCTCGACCTTGATGAGGATGGGCATGTCTTCATCGTGGGACTGATATAGATTACGGATACTGCGTTCTGAAGGGCCAGGGACAACGCTGAATCGAGGGGCGGGATGGCCGTGGAGGACAGCGGCGTTATCGGAATAGGCAGAAATGGTATTCACCCCGCTGATCTTTTCAGTATTACGAATCATCTGGAATAGCGACGAGTCCATGGCGTTGCCGTCTATGGTCCATGAAGCGTTAAATATTTTATGCCGGCAGTGCTCCGAGTTGACCTGAGCGAACATGAAGAGCTCTGCGTCGCTCGGATTCCGACCAGCAGCATAGGCATCGACGAGGTAATCCATTTCATCGGCAGCTAGAGCTAGGCCAAGCTCCTTGTTTGCGGATACGAGGCTCGCCTTCGCGTTTTCACCATTGGTGAGATCGACGATTCGAAGAGGTTTGGGACTTTGATGTCTGAACAAAACATCCTCGTCCGGGGCCGTAAGATGTACCACCTGCGTCATGCGGTCGTGGATGAGAGATGAGAAGGTGCGAACATCGGCTTCGGTCAGAGCACGGTCGTCTGTTGTGGTGAAGGCGAATGCCATGCCTCTCTCCAGTCTTTCGACGACAGACCCGAGGTTGCATATAGCGGAAATATCAGTGGCCTTGCTCGACCAGGGCGATATGGACCCCGGCCTGGGAGTCACAAAGACAACATTGTGGGCACCCGATTCCGCGATTTTCCCGTCGATATTTCCCAGTTTCACATCGTCCCCGTAAGCTAGGAGACGATCCAGAGCGGATCGTGATGGTGAACTCTGGTCGGAGAGCACTGCTTGGGCATCCGGGGAGGTACACTTGACCAGATGGATCCAGATCGCGTCGACCGAGAGTATGAACGAACATCTCTGCTGAATGTCTCTCAAGCAAGCTTCCCGTTTCGGCTTCGATAGCACGGAAAGTCCAGGAAGGACGAGCATGCTAGTACTCATGAGACAAACTGCGGAGAAAACTAACGGCTTCACCTGCCTGGAAGCGACGTTCGCGCAATGCGTCGCGAAGAAAATTGGAAAACCCTAAGAGGGATGGTCACTGGTGTGACAACTGTCACGCTGCCAAACAACGCTCTCCCAGTTAATCAGAATCTCGACGTTCACCATGGACTCTAAGCAGTGTTGACTACTCAGACTAGGTCGAATGGGTCACTCAGGTCACCCGAGCGGCATGACTTGGTGACTTACCTTGCATTGCCGCAAACGTGGGAGCAGTTGCTCGGCTAGCGTCGGTTAGCTTCGGCTAGACGACGCAAAGGCAGAAGTCGCTCGCGTGGCCGATGACTAGTCACTGACTAGTCGCTTCAAAAGCCACCGACCCTCCAACACTGACTCTAAGTCTTGCAAATCTTATCGCTGGTGCCGCAATTTTACCGCTCTGTCTCTCTCTTCCTTGATGAGTACTAGTGAACTTCACAACTACTGGACACGACTCGGAGAAGGCTCCTGACAGTTGAATTTGAGAAAATGACCCAGTCTATATTCACGATGTCGACACAGAGATGCATACCAGTTTTGGCATTCAATAACATCATGCGACGTGTCCAAGGGATTAGTTACGGTGAGTGCCAACGCTCCAAGCCAAAAACACCTCATCATCCCCTTGCCTTGACCCGGTGGCAGAATCTCACGTCTTCTATTATTTACTTCTTATCTCTCAGGTCCTTATACAGTTCGTTGTCGTCGGGCTGCGGGATCTTTGAATGATCATGAATTTTGGCGCCGGGGTACTAGGTATCCAAGGTGTGGCATGCGCTCGGAACTTTCTTTCAACAGCAGTAGGGCTTCTCTTTCCGACATCCGGACACTTTGACAACCATCTCGTCATGCTACGGATAACTTCGCATGACTATCAAGAGACCGGCGCGCCTTGTATTTGAACGCTGTGCTCAATTCCAAGAAAAATCCCACCTCCTCCTCCGTCACTTCCGTTCAGGTAGTCCCCTGAAATGGTCAGTCAACGCGGACTCGCTGGACTTCAATTCAGTTTCAACAAGTCGCGCTCCGACTCCGACTCCGAGGATAACTTCTCTTCACCCACTTCCCCAGACGCCGATGTCTATGTGGACGGATCGAACCCCGACCTAGGCTGTCGTGTGTCTAGGCGCCTCGGTACTGTGTGGAGCAGAGCCGAACCGCAGCAACAAGGTCGACCGCGGTCTGCAAAGGCCCCACGACACATTTCCTTCCGGATGGGCAGGATCCGGCGAGGTACGGCCCCAGAGCCCACTGAACCGTCCTCTCAGTACGACGAGGAGATCCCAAACCTTAATTGCGATCCCAGCCCGTCAGGTTCGGACTCCGACGAGGATGTTGCCTTCATTCTTGCGCGGGATGGATTCACGGATCCTTGCAATAGCGATGACACCAACTGCTTGAATTGTTTTGCGGCTTACAGTGCTGTCGAGTTTTGGAGCATTGATATGCGACTCACCCTCCTGTGGTGTCTTGCATACGAGGCCCGTTACCGGAGACATGCGCCGGCTCTTGAGCTGTGGTTGGCCATCATCGAGGGAAGTAGAGAACGGGTGGACTGGTGTATGTGGGAGGATGGCGACGAAGCATGGTTGAGGAACATGATAGTCGAACGCCGAATGTCTAATCGATTTAGAGTGGCAGCAGCCAAGCTCGGCTCCGGAGATTGGGCCAGGGCACGGGAGGCTCTTGGACGTCGGATCGCTCGTCCAAGACGTTCAAATTCCATGAAAACCTGGTCAACCCCGCACCGTGTACTCAGAATCGCATGGTGTGCTGTAACCGACGGGTTTCTAGCGGTAGGAAAGCAATATTTGGATCTCATGAAACCCATCAACGCTTGGACGTACTTCACCTGTCCATTGCGACCTTCCTACGACCAGGACATGAAGCCCGGGCTACATGATCGATCTGACTGCTCGTTATCATCGTGCAAAGTGGGCGTATGGCAGTGGTTCAGAACTGCCATCTTGGACTACGATATGAATCAAATACAAAATGTGATGGGGTGCTGTAGTGTTTGCGTATCCAGGTGGGCTTTCCATGCTACTGTTCGAACTATATAACTTATTCGATGTCGCACAGAGCATTCTCAACGATCGAGGTCTCCTCCCATTCCACCTCCGTTGAGGAGCCTGCGATCTGGCCCGTGATTCTCTGGGTTGCATTCCAAGTCCAAACCAGATATCAATCCCCGGCCATCGAGGCGAAAAGCATAGACGCCTTGCTTGCTCTCATTGAATCCAATGGTGACCAACATAAGGGCCTGTGGTCATGGGATAACATGGACGAAAATATCCTCCGCCAAAACTTAATATCTTCAAGCGGTGTCGGTTCATCTTGGATTGACCGCTATCCTTACTCGTGGCGGAAATATATTCTTCTACTGGATTCCACGGACTGGAAGCGGCTTGCGGCTTTGACCCGTCAACCGTCTCGTCCTCGATCAGATCCTCTGGAATACGATGCTGCAATACGTGTAGGCGCAATCGTGCTTTGGGCGTCCTCAAATTGTGTTGCACAATCCCCAGATATACTGCTAGCGTTAGACAGATTTCTCGCGGGAGATCTAGCCGATAAGAATCAGGGATTTCTACGCTGCTTGCTGGAGGGTCGAGTTCCCACTCGCGCTAATCACTATGAGCTTAATCTTGGTCCAGACACCGTCGACTGGCACGACCCACAAATATGGCTAGATCGTAATAGGGTAGAGTTGCGGTCAAGTGTTCTCCACGATCCCGACACTATATCGTTCGTAGACGTGGTTGAAAACGTGTATATGGTCTACCACGTGGCTCGAGCATTACCTCTGGTCAGTCATCTTTACATCGTCTGAACCCACAGAAGAATAATCAACTTTGTGTAGCGCTTCATGGCTTCTGTATTCTCTTGTCTTTTGAAGAAATTCCGTGACAACAAGTACGAGTCTGTTGATAAAAATTTCGTCTCTTTCATTCATGACTTTGGCTTAGGCGATTGGATGATTTTCGGGCCTGGATAAACATCTGGAAGACATGGGACGTCATGACGTGCTTGATAAACTTTCGCTCGGTTCTGGCCATTGCATTCGAAACCTCAAAGTTGATCGAGGTATGTCTCTCCCGACCTCATTGCGTTCTGAAATAATCGCATCGGCATTCCAGGAACAGGACCTCCCGAAGTCCTTGATTAACGTTGTAATACACACCGATATTCGCTGTATCTGCGCTCAATTCGCTGTCATCCTTCGTGATCCTATCGCCTATCAAGACTTTCTGAAAGCCCAGAATGAGCACGCTCAAAAGCTTCTGGACGTTTTGCAAGATGTATTTTCCAACATAAACTTCCTAACCCTTTACTTATTATGCGACAGCTCTTGGATTATCCGCTTCTGGATGCTGGCATTCGGCCAGTGATTTTAAAAGCTCTGCTCAAGCTTTCAACCAAATCCGGACGACATCCACGGTGTTTTGCGCTCTCGGACTTGCAACTTGACGGCCACCAGGTAGCGGCAGGGAGTTTCGGGGATGTCTGGAAAGCACGGGTCCTCGGCGAAACGGTGTCTGTGAAAATAATGCGGGTCTTCCAAGAGGCTGATGTTGAGGCGCTTTTAAAGGTAAGCCATGCATATCACTGCGTCGAACGAAACTCACGCAGAATATAGGAGTTCTACGATGAAGCCCTTATTTGGCGGCAGCTGTCTCATCCTAATTTACTTCCCTTTTTCGGCGTCTATTATCTAGAAGATGCCAAATGCCGACTGGGTCTCGTATCTCCTTGGATGGAAAGTGGGAATATTGCTCGCTACCTGAAAACCAATCCTGTCGGAATTAATCGGCTGACCTTGGTAGGCATTTATAGCGTATCTCTTTCGAAAGTATTAACCTCAGCAATAGGTTCTTGATGTTGCACTTGGTTTGGAACATCTCCACAATTTGAAACTCGTGCACGGAGATCTCAAAGCGGTGTGCACCTTTTCTTCTTGTTCCTAGAAACCCCTGGTCTGATTCGTTTGCAGATCAATGTTCTTGTAACCCGTTCTGGACGAGCAGTCCTCGCCGATTTCGGGCTATCCTCTGTTACGGACTCCAAAATCCTTCAGTTATCAACATCCACCGTAAAAATTGGAGGAACAGTAAGATGGCAGGCCCCCGAACTCTTCCGTGGAAACCGCAACAGCTTCGCTTCGGACGTGTATGCATTTTCCTGTGTTTGTTATGAGGTTCGTTACCAAGATACTCCTCCTGCTCGAGGGCGTTGACGAGTATCCCACTGCAGATATTTACCGGAAGCGTTCCCTTTTATGAACTTACCAACGACGTCGCAGTCATGTTCCATGTCATGGAACATCAACGGCCAAGCCGGTCCCCGAGTATTCTGGATGACGTCTGGAATCTTATGATGGAATGCTGGAAGACCGAACCGGCGGAGCGTCCTTCCGCCGACCAGATTGTGTTCAGGCTTCGGGATCGCCCGATAGGTGCCATGCCCACCGATGCAGCATCCGACTGGGATCCTTGGTACACTTCCAAATTCCGATCTTCGTTGGAGGAGCACACGCTGTTCCTGTCGTGCGGCAAGATCGATGACTGGCTTCAGGTTAGCGAAATCATTTCATGAGTTGCTAGTTGTGATGTTCAACTATGTTTCCATATTCAGTTCACGCAGCCGGAAAACAGCGGGATTCAATCTCCTTACGCAATTTTCTCTGCGAGAGAGGCAATATACCTTGAAGATTCGGAAGAAACTACTCCTTGATCGTAGAAGGGTCATGGCCGGTGCATGTAATGAACAAGCTATTCCAGAATATTCAGATTGAAACAATGTATACCTTTGGTGACTTGAAAAGCATATAGAAATCTCACAGCTCCGTCATGGCCGATATGGGGTAATATTCTGCGATGGAAAATGCGAGTGTATTTAAGGAGTTTGACAAGAGTTTGAACTTTGTGGTTGTGATCGCTTGCTAAGAGATCAATCCCTGCCAGGGCGAAAACGGCGATGGTTTTGGGAGGGCCCCGTAATATCCGATGGTGACCTCGAGCCCGGCCTCGATGAAGGCCTGCAGGCCGGGTAAGATGTCGAGATCCGGTTCTTTGGCAAAGTGGATCTTGACACGCGTCAGCAGAGTGGGAGGTTCGACGGACATTCTGGCGGTTATAAACCGCTGTACGGCAGCGGGTGAAATCAGGAGGCCGTTTTGGATGACAAGAGACTGTAACGCTGGACAGGAAAAGTCAGCGGGCCCGGGTGAGGGGGTGAGAGCTGTTAGGACATCGTCATCGAGAGAGGATTCAGATGCCCGACTAATGTCCGCAATTCGGAGGTGTTGCATAGTCGGCGGTAAGCCGCGGATGACTTCGAGCAGAGAGGATTTCGAAAATGCATCGGTTTTTATATGGAGGATTTCCAAGTGTGTTGAAGCTGCCAAGAACTGGGTGAGGCATCTTCAACCACCCCATTGGGAATTCGCAACCGCCCGCTAAGGGTAAAGTCACGCAATTCAGGCAACGAAAGATGAGACAGAAGAAGCGAGAAAGCTGAAGCAACAACACCGACGCAAAATAGCTCCAGCGTCTGCAGGAATAGACATTCTACAATGGGACGCGTCGGCCATACTGCAGCTGTCTCCCCATCCTGAACCACCAGTTTGCAACTTCGAAGTAGGGGGCATTTGGAGATCGTGTTCAAGATCGTCTCGCTCGAGGACCCGATATGCCACGGTAGGCTGGCGATCTCCAGGACTGTCAACTGGTTCCATCGAAGCGGTAATTCTATGGGGCTAAAGCTGCTCGCCGAAATAGAAAAGCTCGAGATTTGAGGGCCACTGAGCATCCCTAAACGTCCCCATTCAAGACGGTGTGGTCGCTTATGAAGGTGGACGGCGACACTCTTCAACATGGGCACGTCGGTTGCAACAAGGTGCAACAACGGTTCGAGCACCAATTGGGAGGGGATTGTGAAATGAATATGCTGCCAGTGGGATGCGAAGGGAATTAGGGCCTGCAGAAAGGGGTCTGGAGGGTTATGTGAAGCGCTAAGGGAGCTGTCTAGTAGCGAAATCGACAAGGGGCATTGCCCTGATCGAGCCAACCACACCTTCCTGATTTCCAATCTTTGTGCCAGCTTCTCGTCAAATAAGGTGGATGATGATGAGCGATAAGGGCGTGTCGGTTCGACAATTTGGAGGCTAGCCCAAAGTCGAAGGCGTCGAGAGTGATGTTTCTCTCCACGAGCTGCATATGTGCCCCAGGAGAACAGGCGCCTCGCGGGCACTCATAACACAGTTTCGGTGGGTAGGAATACAAGCCACGAAGATTTCCTGGATTACGTCGAGCGGTAGTCGTCGGACAGGGGAGATGAGAGCCTTGTGGGCCTCCCCATAGGCACCAAGGCTAGCGCGCTCTTCTGCTAGTTTGTCGATGACTTTCTGCAAATCGGCGATTTCATCATCAAGACGTTGTAATCGGAGGGTAGGTTCAATGATAAGAGATTGGATCTCTGTTATCTCCTCATCTGTAGGACAGTAGTTGGTGTCAGCTTGGAGGCGAACGGGGAAGACATGGCCGTTGAGAGCACTGAGCAGGTGTTGAGAGTGGCAGTGCCTGTCATTCAGACACGATAACGTGACCCTTCGAGTTTGCGGGAAAGTACTATAGCACTAGCAGTGTATCGTTATGAGTTACAAACATGTTATTACCTTTTAAAGTTACTGACTGAACCGGAACCTGAACCTATTGACATAACCACCCCGCCAGTTATTGATCTGACCCACACTTTTTGCCTATTGATCTTGCACTTTCCACTTACTGACTTGTCCTGACTTTTAACGCTCTTTTCATTGACTTAACGCTAGTTTTCTGCTATGGATCTATCTAACCCAGCTTGCTTGTTGACCCAGCATTCTTGGATTGTTGGATTAGTTTTACAGACGACACGATCACGTGAATTTCTTGACGCGAATCAGTCGTGCTGTGTTCGCGTTCAAGCTAAGTAGAGACCAACAAGATGAGGAGTTGACATAAATATTTCTCTTCCACTGTCCTCTGCCGATTGCGGCTGAAATCACAGACACGGAGAAGGTAACGACCTGATCCAACGATTCTCACCGTTATCCTCCATTCTCTATGTAACGATCTTCACCGCTCAGCGACTGTTCTCAAGCTGAATAACCAATACCACCTTCTGCGTGTGGACGGGGTTTTGTTCTCTTTTTTTTTGAGGAACTGATCTCGGATGGTTTTGCAGGATGGATGAGGTATTAAATTTAAAATTAAACATAACGGTATTGATATCTAATGAGCTGGAGACAAATGCTTGTCAACGATCTCCAGAACCCTCGGATCCACTTTCCCCAGCAGCACGATCATTTCGTCCTTTAACAAAATAAAATCAGCATCCCGTCCAGAGGAACTGAGGGGAACAGACCCAAATATGTTCCTGCGCCTTGCGCCCCTCGGGGCTGATCACGAAATCGCTCGGTTCGTCGACGCGGTTCTGGTTGAGGTACTGTCCGCGAAGCGCGTCAGGATTCGCGGGCTGCCCGACGGCGCCGAAGACGAGCCGCCGGCTGCCCACTTCGGTGGGGAATGCCACTATGAACTGGATGAAGGAGACGATGACCCGGACGGCCCACGGCACGTTGCGGACGAGCTCGGATTTGCAAAATCCCGGGTTCACGGCGTTGATGATGAGCGGGGCCGTCTGAAGGCGGTCGTTCAACGCGCGGACGAAGAACACGTTGAGGACTGTGACAGAGTTGGATAAATTAAAAGAGACTGGAAAAGGATGTTAACGCACGTTTGGTGAGCAGATACCGGCTTCCCATAGCCCTGAGACAACGGATTAGCTGGTGACACTTGGGGCGCAAAAAAATTCTACTTGGGTGTGCAGTACTCGGCGCTGCCGATGGTGGCGAGAATGTCCTTGTCGAGGACATCCTTCTCGATGGTGGTGAAGTAGTGGACTTCGCTCGCGACCACGACGAGGCGGGGAACAGTTGAATACTGCTGGGCGGTTCGCAGCATGTGCGGGAGGAGGCGGAGCCCCAGGAGGGGCGTGGAGAGGCAATTCACTTGAAACCTGGAAATATTCATTTCGTGAGTGCGCGTGTAGTAGAGGTGTTGTGGGAGGTACGAACGAGCTCTCCCAGCCGTCCTTCGTCGCTTCGTACTTGGAGGTCGACAGTGCGGCGTTCTCAACGAGGATGTCGAGCCGTCCGCCGTCCTTGTCGAACTTGTCCGCGAAGCGCTTCACCGATGCAAAATCGGCCAGATCAATGATCCACAGCTCCGCATTCTTGTAACCGGTGTCTGCCTTCAATTCTATACCGCACGTCAACCAATGTGAGATAAATGAAGGCGGGAACGTACTATCCATTGCGGCCTGGCCTCTGCTCTCACTCCTGCACGCGAGGATGAGCCGCCCCGGGCTCATCCTCGCAAAGTGCTTCGCCGCTTCGAACCCGAGGCCCGTGTTGGCGCCCAGGACGATTACGGTTTTGCCCGCCAAATCCGCTTTCGCGACCGGCTGCTGCTTTCTGTACTGGTCTTTGATGATATCCCAAGGCGACAGGTGCATTGTTAATTGAGGGAAGGGACATAATAGCTCTCCTTTTGAACGGTTCAGAACGGTACGTCAGCGCCGTCCGACTATTTCAAAAACATCTAATCATGCTGACTCTCGGCGCCGTCACGTGCGGATTGTCTACTCATTGCTGACTCTACGCGCTCCACCAGCACTCGCATCTGGCGTGAACTGAATCCGCTCGCGCCGTTGCGGCGACTCGCCCGTACGAGCTCGTAGCCTAACCTTTTTTGAGCTTCAGAACCGCCACCGACCTTCGGACCGGCATCCGAACGCCTATCGATCAACGCACGGCCATCAGTCACATCATTTCTGCCGATATTGCCGGGTTAGGAGTTTGGAGTTCTGGTTAGTGTTCTGGTCAGAGATTTTGGTTAGTGTTAGGGCTCAGGGATATTAATGCTGGTCAAGGAGACTTGTGCAAAATCCGAGATTGATGGCTGATCAATTGACAATAGGCATTCGCGTCATCAATAGGCCTATGCTACTAAAGTTGTATGTACTCCGCGTCACCTCGCAGGAAGAATTTTCAGAACAACTTTGATTCCTCATCCTGAAAATGATCCGAATTAACGAGTTGCTTTTTCAGCGCTGAAAAGGCAACTCGGTAATTCGGATCATTTTCAGGATGCCGCTAACCTGCGCGGATGTACGCGTTCGCTCGGCAGAGGTAGACGACGCCCTCAGGTCAGTTATGCTGATCAATTGAAGGTGCGGCATGTGCAAGATATCTTTTTTTCAAGTTGACACTGCATACCTTGAGCTTGCGAAGGCGATTCGACCCAAATTATCGTCATCCGAAAGAGACTACTTAGCGGGAAGAATATTCGGCAGCGTGCAGCGCACGATGAATTCCCTTGCATTGGGAACTACAAACATGCGAGGTACGAGCATCAAGTTTGTAGCGTCTGTTTATAAGAGACTACGATTCAGACATAACTACCTTCACGCCCTCACTTTTCCTTTCTCGCGCTCCTTTTCCCACGGGTTTTGTCGCAGGCAGGGTTTATTTGTTCCATTGGGCAGCCTTGGGCTTTACGATATTATGATCTTTCTTTTTCGCTCTTGGTAGCGTTTGATGATTTTGATCTGGACGCGCTGTTTGCCGGAAGTGCTTAGTCAGCTCTCTCTCACCTACCCCGTTGCCAACTCAAACAAACGAATTCAATTTGTGGAAAGAGACTTCAACCAAGCATCTGAAGCCTTCTCCTCGCTAATCAGTAGTCCCTACGCTGCAACTGACCTCAGGGCAACAAAATCTGTAACTCCACAACTCGGAACTTGAAGTTCAGGTGTGTACACTCACTCAGCGCTATAGACTTTGGGCAGTCTGAACTCAAGTTCAACTAATTCCTTCGACCCAGGAAACTCAATGGCTACTCCCCAGCGTCGTGAGCCCACCGCCCTGCACCGCCCCGCCACGCTCCTGCTCGTCGGCGTCTCCTTCCTCGGCGCCTTCTCGCGCTTCACCTCCGGCCGCTACACCCCACAGTGGTATGCCTTCCAGGTCGCGCGCGCGCCGGACGCCTCGTTGGTGATCCCCGCGATGGACGCCATCCTCGGTTCGCTCCTGATCCCCCGCCGGACGCGCCGTGCAGCGGCGGCTATTATCACTGCGTTCTTCGGGATGGGCGTGGGGATGCGGGTGACTGCGGGCAAGAGCTGGGGGAGCGATGTGCTTTTGCTGGGGCTTGCATTGACTGTGCTTGGGACAAGTTGGTAGGCTGGATTTTTGAAGGTCAATTAATGGGAGGATTTCCGATGCTACTTATACTCCATCCAAGACTTCCATTCTGGGATCTTCGGAGTGAACCCAGATTATGTGCTGGGAACTGTTCTCAGTTGCAGGAACTTTGCACGCACACACACGTCGATCAATGTAAAAACCAGTTCAGCCGCGATACATATGACCATTTCGCTGAGTTTTCTAGCGCTTCATATGCACACTCGGTATGCCAAAAATTGGAGGCATCTACGGTATCCTGTAGCTCGTCAATCAACCATGCACATAATAATGTTATGTGAGTGCCTCACTGATATTGAGTCGCAGTTAATGTTGGAAAAAGTCTATACCCGAACTCGTAGCAAGGCCAGCGCAGAAAGCTTGCATATCCATGCGATTACATCTGTTGTTTTTGGGACAACATTCTTCCCAAATTATCTTTAACTTTCAACCACCCGTCTAAATAATGACAATACTATCGATCGCCTAGAGCACTATTGTGGCTTCAGTAGACACCATATTGGCTTCGGCTTCGGCGGGTAGTATGTCCGACATATGAGAAGGAGGAATCCCGGTTGGCCTAATATCTGAGGCCGAACTGAATGCACGGTGAAGTTACCGAAGTACAGCCTCGTCCTGATTGCGAATTTTACACGGAAGTGTAACTTGACGATCAAAATGCCACTGTTGATTTTTTTCTGGCCGCACATCCTCTGTGGTTATTTGAAATACTATCTAAGTACAATTGGGACTACCATAGAGACATTCTCCTTTTTTCATGACTGAATTGAACCATAATCGAGGTCAGTGCAACAAAATCTTGTACCTCACCATCATCTGGCACTTCTAGACGATCGATAGTAGAAAGGCCGCTGGAAGGTTTTTTTTTTTTTTTTTTTGAGCGTTTGGAATGCCGCTGGAAGGTGCCAATCTGAGACGGGAGCCGAATATCTGAGTAAGATGCAAAAAAACAATGCGGTGCGTCGCTTCATGTCGTGCAGGTGCTTCAAGTTGCTTCAAGGAGGGTTATTTTGTTGACTAATTCCTCGCCGTTTATTCCTCAACGGGACCAGCATATATACTCCAGAAATCATCAATTCATCCACAGGCTCGGTGAACAAGAAGCTGAAGAATGGGAAGATAGTTAGTGCACTCCGAGATCACAACGAAATTACGAAACTGTAGCCGCCCACCTGCGGGTCCTGTTCGCGAGCATACGTACAGGAGCCTGCGGAGATACAAGTCCCACTAGGCCGCTTTCGAGTTCCGGACAACATCTGTTCCCGCCACACTACTACTGTACACTGATGAAATGAAATGAAAACCCAGATTATGGACTACGGTAGAGCGAGACCTCCAACCCGCGCTCACGAAACGGCTGCACATCAATCGCGGGCTTGGAACACTCGTACTCGATGGAGAGGCGCTGGAGCCTGCCGATGCGGCGCTGGATGAAGGTCAACAGCAACTCGTCGTCCAGCATGCGGCAGCCGTGGATCCGCAGGTCCTCTAATAAAGGACACGGGGTGCTCTGATTTGTTGCCGTCGAGGCAGGGGTAAGCGCAGCAAGGAGCTGCTCGGTGTCAGCGGATTCCGCGACGGGGGCATCGGTGACGACGAGTTTGGTGAGGGACGAGAGCCGGTGGAGGGCGTCGAAGAGCGCAGCCTCTGTGAAGCAGCCCATGTCGATCTTGAGCGTGGTGAGCAGAGGCGAGGCTGCGGCGAGGGTCGCAAGGAAGCACGTGTGCGTCTGGGTCTGGCGCCGTCCGGGATACCGCCGGGGCAGTTCGAAATTGCGCAGCTGGGGCATGGCCAGCTGGTCCATGAGACGCCCAATGCGGTTCGGCATAACATTGCAGGGCGCGAGGATAGTGAAATTGCGGAGGAAAGGCACAAGGACGGGGCCATCGAACATGGGTTCCTCGCCTTCGTCGCTCATGCTGCATCGGAAAGAGACGAGCTGCGGGGATCGCTTTAATACGGTGAACACCGTGAAAGGAGGTAGCCCATGTGAGCTGCTTCCGTCGCATTCGAGCGAGAGGTGGGTGAGATCGGCCCATCCGAGCGGCATATCTAGGATGAAGCGGCCGAGGCCGATTCCTGCTTTCAGGGAAACGCTGCGCAAGCTCGGGGACTCGAGCAGCTTCCAAGAAAGGGGTTTATCCATGCGGTAGCACGCGATTTCCACGTCCTGCAGCATCGGTGCAGCGACGGCTGTGAGGGCCTGCAGGCCTGCTTCGGATGCAAACCGCGACAACGCGACTCTGCGCCAACGAGCGGCCGATCCAACCAAGGACCCCATGACCGCGGCTATGTCTTTGGCCCCTGGTGCAGGAACTCTGGATTGCCAAGGCGCCGGAGATCCGACCACCGAGAGTGAAATGGGGAGTGCCGCCGAGCGCTGTACCCATCTGTCGAGAAACGCTTTCCGTGGGCTGCTATCCATGACGAATTCAACGGGGAGGTGGAGGGAGGTCCAGAGCCGCGGAGTCGACAGCGCGATGGCTCGCCACCCGCTGCAGATGCAACATAGGAGCTGAGGTGCTTCCTGGGGACAGCCTATCTTCGCGTCCGCATCGCCGGGAAGACATGCAAGGAATATCTCTTGCACGATGTCGTGGGGCATCCGCCGAGCGTAAGATATGAGGGCCTTGTGCGCATCGACATAGGCCTGGAGCTGTTCCCGCTGCGCGGAAAGCTGAGTGATGAAATTATCGAGGCGTGCAAGTTCCGCAGAATGAGGAACCAAGTCAGCTTGAATGTACTTGATTTCCGCGTCGGATGGAACGTAGTTGGTGTGCAACTGGGAGGTAAAGGGAGAGTTCATGGACGATCGGCTGTAGATCTGTGGGGTCCGGGGTCGGCAATGGATCTGGACCGCGCGGTATTACCGGATTTAGATGATGCTTATTTGGTTGCTTGTTTGTTGTTTATCAAGGCCAAAGAGCGTGGGACCAAACACGATCCCGTGTGTTGATTCGACACGCGAGGATCCTCTTCCGTCCATCTCCTTTCATGCTGTCCTCCCGCCCATTCAATCTGCCCACCGACGGGCGCCTGGCTGCAAAAACGCCAGGGCGGGAGAATGCTTTTAACCGCGGAGTCATGACTGTGCACGGAAAGGGCAAGCATAATTCCGTGGCCCCAGTGCAGCCACACACCGTCCGTAAGTGTTTTCATCCGGATTGCCACCTTTCTAGTGTCTATCTTCGTCTATTCCGTGTCCCTTGGCCAGTATAGACACGGATGGATTAGGACCAGCTTGCATCTGGAATTGCCTACGTGCTATCCGTGTCTATCCCGTGTCTTTTGGCGTATATTCCAGGCTTCATCTATTGGCTTTCTTCTGTTCATATAGACGGGATAGCCACGGATGGACTAGGTCCTATTTCCAGCTCTGCGTCTCAATATCTCATTCATTCTACGTCTTAGAACCGCAGAGAACAACCAAAGACGTGAAAAACCCCACTCGCCTGGTGACCCGTCCTCTCGGCGACAGGACCCCGTTCCCAAACCGCGATGCGCCGAACAAATTCAACACGCCGTTGCCGGGTGACCAGAAGATCGCCAAGCTCGTGCTACTTGAAACGAACCGGCCGGCGTTCCTGCACCCGAACGACACCCCCGACAGCGTCGCGCGCCCGAGCTCCACGCGAAAGCACGTCCGCGTGCCCCACAGCGCGACCAAGAACTTCGAGACTCCTCTCACGAACGGCAACCACTGGGACGTCAGCGAGCTCGACCTCGTTGTTCCCCTGGTGGAGGAGCCCCTGCCGCTGGTGGTCCCCGAAACGGACGACTACGGCGAGATTGAGTACATGCCCCCGACCGCCGTTGGTGCGTCCACCACCCATCCTATCTCCGTGTTGCGCTGACACTCCGCAGACACGCCATATACGCCGCCGTTTGAATTTGCCTTGCCTGACTACGCCGCGGTGGGCGCCGACTTGCTGCGCCTCGCACATTCCTATCCGTACGACGACACCCCGCCCGTCGAGATCGAGCCTGCGCTGGACCCGTGTGCGTACGCCATGCCGGTCTTCTCGCTTTCTGAGATCCGTAAGTTGGCCTGACCCGCAGCTCACCAAAGCCTAACTCAACTCTTCTAGAATCGGACGATCCGTTCTTGGATACGGCCGCATTGAAGCAGGTCCCGAGTATGTCGAGGCGCCTGCCAGTCCGCGCGCCGGCCAAGCAGGCTGTCGTGCGGTCTGCGATGAGCAAACGTCTTCCTGCTGTCGCATCGAATAAGCCGCCGGTGAGCGCCGTATCCAGGCGCCCTCCTAGTACCGCATCAACGCGCCCTCCTGTCGCTGCATCGAAGCGCCTTCCTACCTCCGCATCGACGAAGCCGCCGGGGAGCGCATCATCGACGAAGCCTCCCGTCAGCGCTGTGGTGAAGAGGCTCCCCGTAAACGCTGCATCGAAAAAGCCTCTACGGAGCATCGCATCCACGACGAAACTCCCTGCAGACGCGTCGCTCGTAGCTGTGGTGGGACCCGACCCGCTCGCTGATGAGGACTTTGTTTTCGATGTCTAGGGCGGACTCTGTTGGTTTAATTTCCCGACGTACGCATAACTGTTGATTTGATTTGATTTGTGAAAGGGCACGGCGTTGAGGCGATTTCGTGATTGTTTAGAACGACACTACTAACCCACTGAAAGTGGTCATACTGCGATCGCCTGAGAACGACCTAGATCCGCCAGCAGTTCTATGCTCACATACTTTTTGCATTTATCAAAGTCACTTGAGCGCGCTCAAAATTAAATTTCCTGCAGCTCACGACTGGGTTCCCTCACCACACCTCTCGGGACTGTTCACTTGTGTATATTTGCAGAAGTCGTGGAAATTCTCCGGCTATGCAACTCCGCGGAAAACCCAGCCAACTAGCCAGCTCATCGCGAGCGCCAGCAACACCAGGAACGCACCGAAGTTCGTCCATTGAGGTGTGGCGGCCGACGGAGATTTCCGCAGGGCTCAGGTACGTGCCATGTGCTTCTGCAGCTTCTTATTCACTGAGACCCAAATAACGCGAGATAATTGCTGATTTCTCAGGTAATATCTTTTAACTAAATAAACGATCCCACCTTGACATCGAGCGAGGAACCAAATTATTTTTAATATTTTATCGTGCATTTTCCATCCATCTTACTTCTGTTTGACAGATTGATACTTGGATTCACAGCCTTTTTCCCCAGTAGTGCCTTTTTATTCTCACTCATTATTACGACCGGTACGTCGTGGCCGCGGTCTTTCATCCCCGACTTTTCAAGATAGACTACTTCGACCGCCATTGATATCCTCGCCTCGAATCGGGCACTGATGCCGGGCTCATTTCCGCCAAGTTAGACAACATTCATCACCTTCGCCACCTTCCTGTCAGATCCCTCTGCTCATCACGCTCAAGATCGACATGGGATGCTTCACAGAACCCGTGCGCTTCGATGCCCTCCACCGGCTCACTCACCGAATTCTTCATCGCGGACGCCCCCGTCGCGGAATCCGCTGACATCTATAGCATGCTTACCCCGCCTCGACGCCACCGCAGAGCACTGTCTATTCGTTATTGGAGGACCATGCTAGACGAAGAGCTGTTGCTGACCTTCATGCAGTGCCACATCGATTTCCATCGAGTACGAGTGTTCCAAGCCCTCGATTGATGTTTCGTGGGCGCGGATTGGAAGTGTCGCAGTCCATAATCTGAATTTTCCTTTCATTTCACCAGTGTACGTACAGCATGACCAGATGTTGGCCCAAACTCGAAAGCGAGCGTCAAGTGCTTGGCCTGTATTTTGGGACATTCTCCGCCCTCGGGTACGTGGCATGTGCATCTTGACCCTTCAGATTCTTATTCACTGAGCCCCAGACAGCGTGTAGATAAATTGATGATTTCTCGGATGCTATTATTAAAAATAATGCGGATCGTCTCCATGCCGTGCAGCCGTGCAGGGCGGTTAGGCCTCAAGGAAGCGGGGTGGTTTCTTTATAATATTTTATCATACATTTTCCATCCATCTTACTCAAATATTCGGCTTCCGTTTGACAGATTGATTTTACAGCCTTTTTCCCCCTAAGGAGCGCCCTCTATTTAAATTCGCACTATTTACGACCGGGACGTCGCGGTCTTGCATCGCCAATTTTTCAAGACCGCCTTCCTCGAATCGTGCAATGCCGGACCCCATTTCCGCTACCACAACAGTTATCACATTAGCCACTTTTATCAAAGACCTGCTAGATCTGGGTCAGAGCATCAAGCGCTCGATAGAAAAGGTGTGGACACAGAGTTGGAGTCGCGTCGTGTTAATGCGGAGACAAAATAGGTTGGAGATAATAAAAGACGGATACACGACCTGACGGAGGATATTCTCCGTACTCTGGTCAGCCTCGCCGAACTCTTGAGTGGTCGGGAAAACACTTTCAAGGCGCCCCAGCTGCTAAGCGCTCTCGGCGATCTCAAGGCGTGAGTGTCTCTGATTCAATCATGCTTAATTCTCCCATTTATTTTTCCGCATTCCCCTTAGCGACATGCTGTACGTCCTCGCCGTAACTCGCCAAGTAGCTCCAAAACGAGGGTCAGGACTCCGCGGACTCCGGTCTCAGTTTAAAAACTGGCTGAGACGTGAAGACATAGAAGTAGAGATCGGAAATCTGAAGGAGCATATCAATAAATGCTTCATTCAGTTCACAGTAAGTACTCTATCCTGCGGTAGTGATAATAATATAACGGAAAACAAGGTCTTCTCTGCTTCTCGAATCGAATATACGACCCTCCGTGTTGAACAGGCGGTAATCGTGAACAATGTAGAAAATGAGGTTAAACTACGCCGCCTGGAAGGGCTGATGGCCCGGGTATTGGTTGAAACACAATTTGGGAAGAATTTTGTACAAGAAACAGCAAATATAATTGCATCGGTAAGCCTACTTCTTCCTTCAAAGCTCGATTTATAACGAACTGAACTTGTGGAAGGATCCCGCGCACCAAACCCTCGAATCGAAGTATCTTTCAGCTCAGGCTATGCGGGTTGTGGACTTGCTTGCAGCATTAACGGCGACCCACTCCTTGAACCTTGAAAACTCACTCTGGGACCCCTCAAAGCCGATGGAAATCAGGTTCCTGGAACCAGCATCCTCCGTTCACGTCCTTCATACTGTGCTCGACATGGTCCTTCAACTACAGGACAATGAAGAGCAGTTCGCAGCGGAGGATATAGCCGACGATTTGCTCAATCTCGGTTCGTATCTCTCCATGCTTGGAATGTATTGGGAAGCAACAGCATCTGACGTCTTGACCGTCCAATTTCTCCGCTGTTTGGCGTCTGGCGAAGCGTTTGCAGGAGTAACGCCGCGGCTTGTTTTTTCACTCTACAACCTATCCAAGCGGTACCAGGATCAGCGACGGTATGATCTTGCGTTGCAAGCCAGCCAGCAATCGCTTGGTCTGTGCCGTCTTCTCTCGGAGGTCGCACCTGATGCGAACAATTGTGCGGCATTTCTATCGGTATTGGTCGGGCATTCACATAACCTGTGCATGACCGGCCAGCTACTGGAGGCAATTTCAACCGCTCAACAAGCTGTCGCAATATGCCGCCCGATTTTGGCGCAGCTATTCGCCTCATATCCCTTTGATTCCGGCTTCCAGCGATTATCACCGGAACAAACATGGATAGCGGTCAAATGTTGTGAAGCATTCTTCGCTCTTGCCCAAGCACTTTCGTTCGCCGGTCACCACCAGGAGGCCCATAGGGCGTCGAAAGAGGGCTTGGAGACGGTTCTCAGATTTCGGGGTTCCATGCGTCCACCATCCAGAAGCAAGAGAGATATGGTCTTCGATCAGCTGTGTAAAATGGCGGAGGAGGGAACTCTTTCCCTGTCCACCCTCGGAGAGATCGTCATCTTATACCGAAACCTCAGCCACATCTACCGGAAGGAATTTACATTGCCTTTCCTCTCAGTTCTATACGCCCACACACATCTCCATTGTCGGAAGAGTTCTCTGGGGAGCGGTGCACTAGTGCTCTCAGCGCAATATCTGCGCGTCCCGCTCGAACTTGACTCTCCGTCCGCACCCGTTCACCCATCCGACGCACTCATATTTATGTCCGAAGACTACCCTCGAGCTGGTGAAACTATGGAAGATGCCATACGCTCATTTTATGCTTCAACCTCCTCGCCTGAAGATGTTTGCCCTATATCACCCTTGGTGCACGATTTCTTTGTACAAGATTTTGATCTTGCGCAGACGCTCCTTCGAAGAGTCGTTGAATCTTTGATGGCTGATCGACGGAGCATTCAAGCTTCCAGAACCCTTGCCTTTACTGTCGTTAAAATTTCGGACACTCTCTCATCGGTTTCTCGGTCGCAGCAATCAATCCTCCTGGAAATAATAACGGAACTCATCGCCCACTTCCGAACGATCATCGAATCCCCTCGAGCTTCACAAAAATACACAGACTATTTTGTCTATGCTCTTTGGTGGTACTGCTGGGCGCTGTGGTCGCCTGGCCGTCTTGGCGAGGCACTAGCAATAACCCATGAAGCAATCCACAATATTCGCTCAAGTAGTGAAGAAGATAAAGACGCTATCAATGCAGAAATGGATGATTGGCTGCTCGACCAGGCGTTCATCTTGTTCGATATGGGGCAGATTTCTGAAGCAAACCGTGTCCTCGACACATTGGATTCTGTCAATGGAGATGGCGGCGATCAAGAGTGCTTCTATTCTCTTGTCCGCTCGCATACCCTCCGACAGATGGGCAGACATAAAGAGGCTTTGCTCGTCCTCGCGGACGCAGATCAAATCCAGGGAACCGAACGCTATATCGTTGCCGCTGAAATAGCGGCTATCAATCTCGATCTAGGACGATTTCAGGTAGCAATTGACCGCGCAGATAAAGTTGTGGCTGCTTGCCGCATCAGCATGGCTGGCGCTATCATTCCAGCCCAGACGGAAATTTATAAACCAGTTCTCGCTTACGCGCTTCTCACACTTTCAAATTGTTTTGCGGCGGTTGGTCGACACGAGGAAGGTCTTGTCGCTATCCGAGAAGCCGCGACTTTACTCCTGGCGTTGAAGCAGCCTCTGACGAACTGGCCACCAGTGGTTCGATTTCAAGAGTTGACCGCCAGCGCATTGCATGCCTTATCAATGCGTCTTATAACTGCGAGAAACATGGGAGCAGGACTTTCGAAGGCTGAGGAAGCCACAGAATCATATCGCGAATTGGTATCCCTGGCGCCACGACACCTTCCATCCCTCGCTCGCAGCCTTCAGAATCTTGCTTCAATATTATGGGACGTTGGCCGCCAAGATGAATCAATTACAATCTGCCAAGAAGCCGTTGAGATCGCGCGTCGAATTTCTGAGAGCGACCCATACTCCCTCCCGTCTCTGCCGAAATCGTTAGAGCAGCTGGCGAGAAACCAGTTTGCGGAGACACCGGCATTTCTGGCTGCCGGACAGTCTGGGAAGATTGCGTCCGATATCTCAGCGTCTGGGCGGGACACGCGGCTGCCTGAAAATCTCAGGAATGGCACTACAGCATTGCAAGTACCACAGCAGTGGCATTGCCAAAACAGCCCGGAGAGCGAAAATTGGCCTGGTGCTACCGTTGATGTCAAGGCTGCAAATCAGTTAGAAAGGATGCATTTCAAAACTCTAGGGGAGGTATATATCCAGGCAAAAATGAATTTCCCGCCTAGAGTTGGTTTTCTATGCTGGATTCTCATGGGATTCTCTTTCGGATTTTTATTGTCGCGTTTGGTTTGAATATTGATGCAAGCGACGTCGATGGCAAGCGAAAACTCAAAGATAAATATATTTTCTGCCTTACGAAGTTCCCTTTGGTGACTTCAGCATATTAAAAGGTTCCGGTGACGGAGGCGAGGGTTACACTGTAAGTTGCAGACGAACAAGTTGGCAGCTCAAACGTTTCGACCAAATGCACGTGACTTTAAGTTCAAGTTTGGTTTATCAATTTAGAGTGGCTAGACGATGAATTCTTTCTCGGTTTGGAATAAACCAAGGTTTGTCTACAGAGTCTTGTCGCCAAATAGTTTAAAGAGCTCTACACTGAGGAGGTCGCATGCTGGGTCGTTTTCCTCCAACATGTGCGTATCTGTCGGGTGGACCCACACATTACCCTGGCTGACCGACCGTGCTTGACCGTTGAGAGGGCTTTCGCCCAGTAGTTCCTGGAAGCAATATTATCAGGTTTTAGACTTCTTTTTATGGTCAAAAATACCTCAAATTGATCGAGAACCAGCTTCAGGTCGGACAGAAGTTTGCGTTCGCGGAATGGGACGAAGAAGAAGTTCGGCACGATCTGTGTGTCTGGATTAAATCAACTATGCGGTCCGGAGCAACTGGAAATGAACCTTACCAACTAAATTCGGCGCAACTGGGAAGTGTGAGATATGGCCCCGCGTATCACAGAGGATAACTCACCAGAGTTGACAGTGATATTCTTCGTCGCGTAATACTGGGCCGCTGAGCGCATGAAGTTGATGATTACCGCCTTGGACGTGGCGTAGAGAGGCATCGCCCTGGACGGAAAATATCCAAACACTGACGTGGTCAGAATCAATCTGCCGCAGAAGCCGGAGGGGCCGATCTCCTGCCTCTCGAACGTCTGAAGTGCCAGAGTTGCGGTATACAACTGCCCAGTCAGATTAATATTCGCTGTAGTGAGTTCTGGTTTGACTAGCGGTCTAGATGCTACGGTCTCTGGGTCGAACGGAGCAAGCCACGGATGTTCGGCGATCTCGGCGTTGGCGAAAACTACAGGATTTATATGTTATTAATTAGTGCCGACTCAGAATACTACGCACCATAAGCAATACGTTTAAAGGTACTGGTGGCTTTTTGAAAGCCGGCCAGCTAGTCCTCCCAGACGATCGTATAGGTCTTCACCGAGATCGCAACACTGACGAATCAGAGATGAGCACGGTCAAGGCAGCTATGTTCTAGACGTCTTACATGCTTCCCACCTTCTCGTTCAGCTCTGAAGCGAACTTAGCACCTCCTTCTTCATTCAGATTCGCAATGACGACTAGGCCGCTATGAGGCAAAATAAGAAAGAAAGCTGTCCAAAATCGAAACAAATCCTACTCTTGGTCCACAAGCATACTTGCAAGAGCACGCCCAATGCCTGAGATGGAATAATATGCTACATAAGCGATCCCGGCATTGACTGCTTACCAGACGCCGCGCCCGTAATATACGAAACCTCGCCACGGGAAATCGTCGGCATGAGAGTGTTGGATAGAAACAGGGGGGATGGAATACGACGACGAGTCGGATTCGCACAAGTTATACATATATATAATCCTGGACGATCATCAGTCGATGGATCTAAGGGCGGACTAGGAGTATAGGTCTATCACCTCGGATCCCCGTTCAACAAAGACATCAATGGAGGTAAGTATTCGTGGTGCGCTTAGGTTTTCGCGAATTGTTCTGAGTATTTCGCGAGCTCGGAGTCCAACCAGGTGAGTCACACATTGAGTCAACGACGACAGTCAGTCGCTCCTCACGTCTTGCGGAGGGTGGATGCAGGGTGAATAAGTGACTATGGGTTAGCGGTGATCCACGGTATCGGAGCGTTGGTTTGGCAATTTAGGAACACCGAGCAGGCATTTAAAAGGATTCTGTGGGCGCAATGCCATGTACAATTGTTAAATATTATTTTTAGACTCGTTCCTGAGGCCACTTCGCATACATGATACTCCGTGTCAACAGAACAAGATGAGACCTTTCGTACCTAGGTAAAGTTCTCATTTACCGCCTCTCAGCTAACTGGATTCCAGCCCTGACCTACTACTTGAAGGCGCTCCCGGTAAGTAACGCGTTCCGCCAGGGTTGAACTGGAGTGACTCGGAAGGACTAGTGGTGATTCCGGTAAGACGTCTGTGGATTGAACGGCGCCGTATTGGCGGAATACTATCCCCCCCCACCAGTCCGGACTTACCTACTACTCGGACAAACGAGGATATCTCCAGCATTACTGGACGGATTTCCGAGGTTTTTGTCCTCGTACATTCCTTAGGACGTGGTCTACAATATGTGTACCAAAAATCTGTCCATTATGTGCCCTAAGTATTTATTTTATAATTAAGAAATTGAGGAATTTGTGATTTTCCCCTGTTTTCCTCGCGATCATACCCGTGAGATGGATATGAACATGGCGGGATGCTTTCGGACCATGCATATACCATAGAATTAGATCCATGCAAAATTTCAGGCTTTTAAGTGGCCTATAGCTCTCACAACAGCCGAAATGTGGGTTTTCTCCGCCAAAATTGCCCATTTTAATAGGGTATGCAGACCCGACAAAAATGGCTTGTCTGGGTATCTTTCCAGGCAATTCCCGAACTTCTGGTACACGGATGAGTTAGATAGGATTCATTTCTGCCTCCGTATGGAGTTTTGGGGTGGTGCAGTCAACCATGCCTGTAGGAATCAGATTTTGGTGTTTACCTACTACTCGCCGGACAACAAGACTCAACAAAGGTTTCGGTGTCGTTTGACAGGGAATGGATGGTTTCCGGCGAAGTCTTATGTGTAACCTATGTAAAAGCCTGATTGCAATCAATCTGTCTACTCAGATCTCCCTCAAACGCGGTAAGAGAAATGATATTCATTGATTTCGCTTAGGTGTCCGAGCTCCCCGGGGGGGGATAGTAGTGTCCGAATTATGCCTGGTGTCGCAGAGGTAGGTGCACACTTACTGTACATACCTGTAGGGGAGCAACCGTCACGGTCACGGTGGGTCCGTTGTGTTGCCTTTTTTCTTCCAGTCACTGTCACGATGAGCTCGGTTGCTTCAAAAAAAATCGTGACATACCCAAAAAAATCCTGGAATTTTCTTCAGAGCTGAGAAACTGTGCTGGATACAGAGAGACCCAATCTGGAGGGTGAAATAGCAGATATCTGCTCTGATCCCCCATGAAGGGCGATAATTGTAGGAAAGAAATATTAGTTGTTGCCTCTTTGAGCAACGGTCACGATTAGTCTGTTGTTAACCGCGCCACCATGTATGAGTGGCCGCGTTATTATATAATCATCGGAGTTTGAATTTAGAATCGCGCCGTTCTCTGCCTCAGGCTCATTCGTTTTGAAAAAATAAGAAGCCAGATGTCTTCTATTTGTATTCGGAAGCAACCCATCTCCTCAGATTTTGTCTCTTTATCTGTGTTCCCGGTAGAAGAACTTGCGGCTTGCTCACGTGGCCGCCCCATCAAAAATCGAACACCTTGAATTCGAATGCTGTGAGGGAGTTTTGGCTGGAAAAGTTCATTCTGGTGTTCTACACAATAATATGAAACAAATCTCAGGACAGACGCGTTGCAAGTCCCCCAATGTCTTCCGCAAAATTTCAGATTACATAATAACACGGCCAGCGATCGGCGCATCAACCTTTTCGACAGACTATAACAAACGAGGTACGAGTTGGAAATGTTATAGTGTCTGTTTATAAGAGACTAGGTCACGATCACGGTGGTGCCCGTTGCCTGAAACAGAGGCAACAGACATGTCACGGTCCTCAGAGCGTTGCTCCCCTACAGGTATGTACAGTATTTTCTGAAATGGTTACCTTACCTTCCTTATCCTCCTCATCATCGCATTCACCGCCCTTGCGGCATTTTTGAACATCGTTTCAGTCACCGTCGTGTTCATAGTGGCCAATGAGCAGGGTCCAGGATATGTACGCCTTGCGTTCTATTCAAAATTCTGCCTGAAAACATAGGCCGGTAGACAAGCCTGAACACTGGATTATTCGCCGAACGTCAACTGTGATGACCATTCGAGTTGAGATCATCTTGCCCTGGCCCGCCTGGTTTTTCTCTGGTTCAAAATTGCGAACCTGTTGGTATGTGGTGATATACATTTTTGCGCCTTTTAATTCTAGTCAGTTGGCCGATCTGCATGATTTGACGACTCTAAAGATTCTCGACGATGAACTCCGAATCGCCTTGTCAATCAGATATTTTTGAGTTTTTGGAAGGTTGCAAAAATATTAGCACAGAAGCTTCATTTGATTTGAATTTTTTACTCTTGTCTGGATAAGAGTAGCTACTAGAGCCCCAGTACCACTAAGGCTTTACCCTTGGACCTTGGTTCGATTCCATTCGATTCTCGAACGTTTGTTAACCTTTCCCTGATCTAATTGAAACTCCGACTCCGAGTTGATTCAGGTACATTCCACGCATATGTTCTTACAAGCAACTTACCACTTGCCTCCGACGCGTATGGTCGTGTTTGGCCGCATGGAGATCATATGACGTAGAGTCACGGCTTCAAGTCCTGAGCGAGCCACCGTTATCCCTGCGCCTCCCCTTGCCACCTCACTGGCACTCGCTACAGAAACTGGAAATATTTGGAGGGTATATTACTTCCTCCAACAATTAATTACTCGGTGAACGGCTCCGTGTCACGGTGACTGACTGAGGTGACTCGTCGTCACTCTACCTCCACGTGCCTCTCGGCGCTTTGTCCTCCTCTCCAATTCCACCCACCTCCTTCTCCCTCCTCAACACCTCCAGATACCGCTCAGTACGTTTATCTATTACAATCCATCCAGCTTTCCGACTGATCTTGAGGGAAACCCCAGATTCCTATCGCTCGTGTGCTGAATTATCCCTTCGTGTCTCGCAGCTGCTCATTCCAGCCTATCCTGTAGGACCAGGACTAAACCAGGACTACCAGAGCGTTCATTAGGTTGTTGTCTCTCACCTGCCAGGTGAGCAGCACGTTTCATTGTGTGGCTCGTTTTAATCGACACGGCTTCATTCCAATTAGCAAGTTACCCGGCCTTACCTGACATCGTCACTATCGTAGGTGAATTCCGCCCACGTCAATCGTCGCGAGCTGATATCCACGATTCTTTGTATAGTTCACGACCGCGCCCTATTTCGGCCCGATTCGTGCTTACACAGCGTGTGAGTGATTGTGACCGCCTTTCTACAGCCCAGTCTGACTTTAACAGAATCCACTCTCCCATTAATACCTGTGAGGAGCTCTACAGCATTCGTCCTGTGGATGTACTAACCCAGTGCAGTCCGCCGCCATGTCTTCCGACTACGAATTCTCCGATGAAGAGGCCGACGATGTCTTCGACGACGACGATATGGGCATGCAGGACGAAGGTGAGTCCCTTCTTTCCCCGTTGGACCCTCAGCCTGAACTCTGCCAGACTCGGACGGTGACGACGGCATGGACATGGACGACTTCAAAGTCGCCCCCAAGGCGACCCGCAAGGCGTACGAGCTCGACTATGACTCGCTCACCCAGTCCGCCATCGAGAAGCTCATGGAGCAGGACGTCGAGCACATCCGCGGCATCTTCGGTGTCGACGCGAGCACCGCCAGCCTCCTGCTGCGCCACCTGTCCTGGAATAAAGAGCGCCTGATCGAAAAGTACATGGACAATGCCAACAAGATGCTCGTCGCCGCGGGCGTCGCCGTCCCCGAGCCCGAGCCCGCCCGGCCCAGCCGCCGCCCATCGCGCAAGCCAAAGTCGCCGCCCAAATCGGACTCGTTCGTGTGCTCGATCTGCTTCGACGATGCGCCGGACCTCACGCCGCTCGCGCTCGATTGCACACACGCCGCATGTAGCGGCTGCTGGTCCGCGTACATCACCTCCAAGATCCGCGACGAGGCCGAGCACGCGTGCCGCTGCATGGCCGAGGGGTGCGCGCTCGTCGCCCCCGACGCATTCGTGCGCGATGCCGTCGACGACGAGACGTACACGCGCTTCCAAGAGCTCCTCGTGCGCCACTTTGTCGCTTGCACGCCGCAGCTCAAATTCTGCCCCTACCCCGCGTGCACCAACACCGTCTCGTGCCCCGCCGCCGCGTCCAAGGCGTCGCTCACGTCCGTCGTCCCCATCGTGTCGTGCGGCGCGCGCGGGCTCGCGTCGACGTCAGCCGCGTCGATGACGCAGAGCCAGGAGCTCGTCCGCCAGGCGACCGGCAAGGAGCACAAGTTCTGCTTCGGGTGCATCATCGACAGCGACCACCGGCCCGTCGTGTGTGGCGTCGCGCTGCTCTGGCTCAAAAAGTGCCGCGACGACAGCGAAACGGCGAACTGGATCAAGAGCAACACGAAGGAGTGCTCAAAATGCATGAGCACCATCGAGAAGAACGGGGGCTGCAAGTGCGTTTCCCTTCCGTGCCCTCTTTTTCGGCTGGTGCTCACCCGGCGCGCAGCCACATGACGTGCAAGAAGTGCAAGCACGAGTTCTGCTGGGTGTGCATGGGCCCGTGGTCGGAGCACGGCACCGCGTGGTACTCGTGCAACCGCTACGACGAGAAGGGCGGCGTCGATGCACGCGACTCGCAGAGCAAGAGCCGCGCCAGTCTCGAGCGGTACCTCCACGTGCGTTTTCCTTCGCCTATATCTACGTGATCGGATGCTTGGTGCTGACGCCGCATCGCACAGTACTACAACCGGTGGGCGAACCACGAGCAGAGCGCGAAGCTCGCGCTGGATCTGTTCGCCAAGACGGAGAAGAAGATGGAGGAGATGCAGGTTACGTCGGCGCTTACTTGGATTGAGGTGTGTCTTTCTTGCGACCTGGACTCTGCTCCGAGGCGGGCTCCCCTCTACGCCGCCGGGATACTAAACTGCCGCGCAGGTGCAATTCATGAAGAAGGCCGTCGAGGAAGTCGACAAGTGCCGCATGACGCTTAAGTGGACGTACGCCATGGCGTACTATCTCGCAAAGGGCAACCAGAAGGACTTGTTCGAGGATAACCAGAGGTGCGCCCCCCGCCCACCGCAGGCCTTCGTGTGTAAATCTAATGCCGTGCTTCAGGGATCTAGAACGCGCGGTGGAAGACCTTTCTGAGCTACTAGAGTCGCCGATAGAGCCGGAGAATATCCCCACGCTGAGGCAGAAGGTGACGGATAAGACGGTGTGTTCTCTTTCCATTCCTTCCCTCCTACGCTCCCTTCCTTTCCCTATGCTCCCCTTCCTTTCCCTACGCTCCCCTTCCTTCCCTCCACCTCTATCTAGACTGGCATGTGCTAAATCGTCGTCGCGCAGGTCTACGTACAGAAGCGGAACACGATCGTGCTAGAAGACACGGCGGACGGGTTCCTCGAGGGGCGGTGGACGTGGAACGTGACCGTCGACGGGTTCGATGGGCCGGAGGAGTGAGCGTATCGCAGTAGGGGCGTATAATGAGAAATGATATAATAATCCTTGTGTTTTTCCTCTTCCTCCTCCTTTTCCTGTCTGTCGCTTTCCTCCTCCTCTGCCTGCCTGCTACATGTACACATTGAATCGAATTGCATAGCATTGTTCTGGACATTCAATATTCAATATCCTGCCCTCTCAGAGTCAATTCACCTCGTTCAGGCACGGTGCACTTCAGCACTCTCGTATCACGTGCAGCACCCCGCGCACGGACCAGGCACGAAAAGTATATAAGGCTCGCGTCAACAAATATGATTCTTTAGATACATACTCATCAGGATCGCTTTATAGCAACTGACCGAGTCTCGCATTTTTACAAATGCCGCATCCTTCAATTCCAGGCGATGACTTCCGCGCTCACTCGTTTAACCGAGAACATGGCCCCGCGCGAGCGGGGTCTCGAGGACGTTTGGTCGCCGATGTTTGTGTTCGCAAGAGCCATTCGGAGGTGGATCAGCGAGTCGAGCGTTTGTCTGATGGAATTCGAATACGTTGCTTGTATCTTCGTAGCTTGTATCTTTGTATGTTCATCGTCGGCGTCGTGCAAATACACTTTTTTCTGTCACTCTTCCTGTACCATCGACTCAACAGAAGCTTTCGCGGCCTGTCCAATACTTTCGATAGCCACATGTGTGCACAATAGCATGTATGGGCCTCCCTAAGCTCGTTTCGTTAGGATTTTTCTTTCTTACACTAGAAAAACACCGAAGCCAAAAAAAAAAAAGCTTGCACAAATATCCAACGCCATCACCCCGAAAAGGAAATTCTGTTGATGATCATGTGATGCAATGCGACTAAGCTGGTCGTCATCCCGTCCAAAGAACAATTACAACATGGTTCAACGACAACTAAGTAACAGCCTCAAGTGCATCTAAGAATCACCGAGCTCCATCTATCAACGGGTTGCCCCCAAGCCCAGCTTTGTGTTCTTGATCACCGCAGTCAGTGGCACATGGAGCCCACCGGCCGATGAACCGATCCGTTCTCCCTCCGCCCAGCCCATCAATGCCAACATCTTGAATCCGACATTAGACTCCCCAATCTTAGGCGCAGCCTGGAGAACGTTAGTAAAAATCCTGATCGTGCCAGGGTAAACGGGACGAACCTTGCCGACCTCGTCGCCGTCCCTGTGCCGTGGCATGGCCGCAGCCCTACTCTTGCCCTTGTCCCCGCCTTCATATCGCACAAACCCGGCGCCCCCACGACCAGCCGCTCCCCGCCGCGCAATCTTCGCGACCTTGGCCTCGTTGACACCAAACCCACTCCGCGTGGTCTTCGTCAACGTCGTGTACCGCGAGTCGCCCTTCCCCTTGCTCACGCTCTTCAGGTTAAACGCGATCGCCATCTCGTGGATGTTCTTGCGCGTCTCCTTGTCTGTCGGCGGCAGTGACATGGTCGCAGGCCCGCCGATGTCCGCGATGAAGCGGCGGATCTGCTGGACGAGCGTCGTCATGTCCATAACGCGGTTCGGCAGCACCGTAATCGTCGGGTCGAGTTTGGCTGCCGCGAGCATGGCCTTCCGCCCCTTCTTGCCGCCCTTGTTTGACATAAGGGGGTCCGCCGCAGCCTCGACGCGAGCGAGGGCGCGGAGACGCTTGTTCTCCGCCTTCTTTGCGCGATCGTTATCCCAGACAGCCTGCAGCTCTGGGGGCAGATCGTTTCGCTTCTTTTTACCGCGTTCTGTGCCATACATGCGTTAGTCGTGGCGCAAAAGACGGGGAGTATAAACGCACTGGCAGGAGTAAACCCTTCAAAGTCGATCATCTCGCCATTCGCGACGGCTTTGAGAAGTTTCTTCCTTCCCTGTCGAGAATGCGCAGACAGAATGTCGCCATTCTCATCTAGGATGGCCTGAAGGATTGGATTGTCAGCAGGAGAACGCTAGTGAGGCACGAGCACTCACTTGGATTTGTGAGGCAAAATCATCGTCCCTCTCTGCCCATGTCCGGTTTAGGAAGTCGTCGTCGTCGTCGCTCAGCTCGTCCATAAAGTCAAGACTATCGTCCGGTCCCCGTTCGCGCGCTGCCTTTCGCAAGCGCTCCAGCCGCGCCTGAAACCCTGACCTGGGACTCTGATCGTCGTCGTCCGATTCATCCTCCTCCTCGGATTCATCTCCGTCATCGCTTGGCAAATCCCTGGGCTCTGCTACCATGAGCCCCTCCTCCGCATCAACAATCGCGTCCACCTCCTCATCTTCGGAACTGTCTTCGTCATTGTCTTCGCCGCTGCTTCCAGCTGCTCCACCATGTGCATCCTCCTCCCGCATCCTCTGCTCATCGTGGATATCATCCATCGTCACGAATCGCCCGCCCTCCGCGCTCATGCCCACCGCAAACCGTCGCATCGCCGCGGCATCCAGATCTACGTCCACATCCATCCCCCCCGCGTCCTCCTCCGGCACGTCATCCGAGTCTCCCCAGTCGACGTCCGAGTCCCCGCGCCGTCGCTCGTCCCGCCGCGGATCGTCGTTGCGCAGCTGCGCCTCCGACATGCGCGCGCCAAACGAGCCGAACGTCGCACGGCGCTCTACGCGGCGGGCCAGCGCGCGCGCCTTCGTCCGCGCCTTCGTGTGCCCGTTCACGGTGAACACCGGCGCCTGCTTGCGCGGCTTCTTGGGCGACGGGGTGAACGCAAAGGACACGGACGCAAAGGCCGGCGCGGGAGGTGGAGTCCCCGGGACAATTGTAGTGCCGGTGAGGATGGAGGTGGAGGAGAGGGATGGGGCGGCGACGGGGGGTGGGGAGGCAGATGGGGCACGGCCGGCGCGGGGATGGGGTGCGACGTAGACGATCACTTCCTCGTCGTCTGGGGAAGTATGGTAGGCGCGGAGCGGGGCAAGCGCCGAAGCGACGCCGCCTGGGGCAACCGCGACCGGGGTAGGGGTGGTGTCAATATAGAAAAGGTCAGTGGGGGGTGGTTCTACAGCAGGTTCTACAGCAGGGCTGTGTGCGTCTTCAGTTGGGGGTAGGGGTGGAGCGGGTTCGGCGTCGCATGGTAGTGGGGCAGAGTCGGAAACAATGCTAGGCAGCGATTCTGCAATATCGTGGGATTGGTGGGACGAAGCGGGTTCGACGGTGCCAACGCCGCTGGGTGTCGGGTCTCGAGTGGCGATTGCCACAGATTCTACGGGATGGATGGCGGTAGATGTCGATGTCGAGACGACAACGTCGGGAAGGCCTGGATCCACGGTATCAGCAAGTGTCATTGGCGGTGCTTCGGGCATCGGACTGTCCGCAACAGCCGGTAGTGGCTTGTTAATAAAGAATCCCATGAATTGTTCTTCCACAGCTTCGACTGCGATGGGTAGTGCAGCAGGGAGAGAGGCAGCAGCGTCCACTTCTTCCCGCAGCTTCGCTAAGTCCTCAAAGTCGAACTCTTCCAGCGTTTCTTCTTCATTCTCGGACTCTATCCGAGGAATATTCCCGCCGCTGAAGACGCGAGTCACGCGGTCAGCGGTGGGTACATGGCTCTGTTCCTCATCACCTGTGCAATGTGAATGACCGGACACCGAAAAAAAATGTTGGAGTTACTGACCGACGTCCTCTACGATCGGCTGGATTAATTCCTCCTCCTCCTGAAACAACGTAGCATGATGAACCGACCGAACGAACTTGATAGGTCGTAGTAGCGGTCGTTCCTCATAGAGCAATCTAGATAGCGGCGCATCTGGCCGAAGTTTTGGGCCCCCGCGACCCCGACCGCGATCTCGCGGTGAATCAAAGTCGCCACGTCCGCGACCGCGTCCCCGAGGAGGCTCGTATCCGCGACCGGGGGATCCCAGTCCCCTTCCCCGGTATCCTCCCCGGGGCCCTGGCGACGCATACCCCCCACGATTTGCAGAGTCTACACGGTGTGAGCTCCTTCTCCGTAACTCCCTCGATAGCACGTACTATCGGGATACATTTGGATGATAAAGTCAGTCTCGGTGGACAGATCGTATCCAGGGCCGCCTCTGCCACGACCGCGGCCTCGGCCTCGTCCCCGCCCCCCAGGCCGTCCGCGAGGCCCTCCTCGGGCTCCACGAACGCCTCGCTCATTGTTTTGATTGCCCCGAGACATCGGAGGATAAAAGTTTGCGGTCTGTCGAAGATTATATGAGGCTAGCGAGTGTGTGGAAAAGTGTCGATGTGGGCAAGAGAAGAGGTTGGAATTTTCAGTCAGTCGGACGGTTCCGCGAAAGTCGAGTTACCAAATTCGGAAATCCTGACTCAGCATATGCGCGTCTGGGCCACCTCTTGGGCCACCTTGCGTCTTGCACCGTTTTAACCTTCTCGGTGTCCCCTCAGAGCAGATCCAGTTTTATCGGAGTTTTAGGACCGGCTCCAAAGGTTTCTCGTCATTCTGTCACCAGCGGCATCTGTGCCGACGCTGCTTCTCCGGAGTTCCAGTCTGGTTTCGGACAACTTTCGGAGTTCCGGGGGCCGGAAGTGCTTATAACGGAGAGCGCGCGTGCCTTCATTGTGAAGAACCGCCATAATCAGAGCCGCCACAACGTCATCTATACTTTCTTGCCTACTCCGAGTCTCGGATACGATTTTAACGATATGCCAGTCGACGAAGAACGCAACGACTTCACGCCCAAACAAGAGCCTGCGAAAGATTCTAAACCTGAACCATACAGCATATACACGCCACGAGAGAAATGGTTCATCGTAGCTCTTATTGGCTTTGGGGGGCTATTTAGGTAGGGTGATATTCTGCGAGTGCTGAATTTCATTTACTTCGAACAGCCCTCTTTCCTCAAATATCTACTACCCCGCCATTCCCACTCTCTCCCAGGTCTTCCATCGTTCGATTGAACTCATCAACCTGACGGTATCAAAGTCTACTACTTCCTCCTTGATGCATCGACTGATGTGGAAGCGATATACAGGTCACGATGTACATAGTCTTTCAAGCACTAGGTAGATTTCGAACTCATCTTGTTGCGATGTGGGTGGAATCTGCATCTAACTATTAACACAGCTCCTATGTTCTGGGGAACCCTGGCCGATTCGTGGGGAAGACGACCTATGTTCATATGTTGCCTGCTCCTCCTATCAGCATCGTGCATCGGTCTCGCGCTGATACCAACAAACGCTTACTGGTTGCTGCTTTTTCTGCGATGTTTCCAATCTGCTGGATCCGCCAGCACCATTGCGCTAGGTTGTCTCAAAGGAAGGTTCCTCGACACAAATTCTAACCCGTTGATTAATTAGGTGCTGGTGTCATCGGCGATATATCCGAACCCGCAGAACGGGGAGGTTTCTTCGGAGTTTATAATATAGGACCTCTGGTATGCTTTTAATTTTATAGACCAACCCTTTGTTCATCTGGATTCCAGGTTGGGCCAGCTATCGGGCCTGTTATAGGTGGAGTTCTTGCCGATAAATTGGGCTGGAGGTCGGATTTGAGTCATAAATTTAAGTCGATATGCATCTCACATCTTCATCTTAGATCAATCTTCTGGTTCCTCTGCATCGCTTCATCGGCATGCGCCGTTGTCTTGATTCTGTGATTCACTTATCTCCTTACATCCAACCAAACTCACTACGAGTCAGATTCCTCCCTGAAACTCTGAGATCAATGGTCGGAAACGGCAGTGTCACCCCTGCCGCAATTTTTCGACCTGTAGTCCCCATCGTTGGGCGCAACAAGCCCAAGTCGTCGACGGTGAAGCTCCCCCGGAAGCCATTCCAGAATCCTCTGCGCCTTCTCCTCCTCAACCCCGACATATTGATTCTCTTGGGGTTCAACGGGCTCATCTGCTCAGTTTTCTACGGCGTGACGGCTTCGATCTCGACGATATTCCACACCGCATATCCGTCCCTTAATCAGACTCAATTAGGACTGTGCTTCTTGGGTAGACATCTATCTTCACTGTATTGGTTTTTGCATATCTAATTTAAGTTTAGCCATCGGTGGTGGGATGCTGTTTGGGTCGGCGACGTCGGGGAAGATCCTCGACTGGGATTATGCGCGGGTCAGGGCGAGCATACTGTCTGAGAACGACTCGGAAGATTCGTTCCCGATCGAAAAGGTGTTTATCCATTCCGCGCCCAACAAAGAAAATCCTCACGCCGTTTGCAGGCGCGAATGCGGCTGATACCCATACTCCTTACATTTTTCGTCGCGTGTTGTGCGTCCTACGGCTGGTGCATCGAGCGGAATGTCAACATCGCCGGGCCGCTCATTTTGCTCTTCGGCGGTGCGCATGCTTTCTTTCCCGGTTCCAAAAATAACAATATGCAACTAGTTGGATTTTTCACGATGGCGATAATGAACGCGGCCCAAACCCTGATCCTCGACCTCGTCCCGGGCCAGGGCTCCTCCGTAACTGCATGCGTATGCCGTCTCCTTATAGATGATATATATATTGCTGATATTCAGACCGGGCAGAACAACCTCGTGCGGGGCGCACTGAGCGCGGTCATGGTTGCGGTCATAGAGCTGATCCTGACGGCTCTTGGGCCTGGGTGGACATACGTGCTGCTCGCGGGGATGTGCGTCGTGGTTTCGCCGCTGATATATGTCGTGATGCGTATAGGACCATCATGCCGGGCGAAGCGAAGGCGCAAGGACGAGAAGAAGGATGTACCGAGCTCATAAAACACGTTCCCAAAGACAATTAATTAAGAATCATGTTCAAAATTCCGATCCCGCAAGGCGGCAATTTTTTAAATCTGCGCCAGGTCTATCGATGGGGATTCGAAAGGGTAATTCAGTTCTCTGGGCTCGAACCCAGCCACTTCTATGGTTGACATTCGATCGATGCACTTGAAGGCTTTCTTCTGATTAGTGTCATCAATTTCTCGCCTTCCCGAAAAACGACCATGTGTTGCTTCCTACTCGAATTTCTTCCGAGTCCCCGTTTCCTCAGCGTTCCCTTCTGGTGCAAATCGTGACGTCAAACACAGATATTCTGGGGCTCGTATAAGTACTTATACAGTATTTACGGTAATGGAGAAATGTCAACCGGGAGCAAATGGGCGCGTCGTTCTCTACAGCGCGGGGACCGTTTGTGGGCTCTTCTAGAAATCGATTCACAGCTATATACACCAGTGTACACCCGACGTCGCCAGCCGACGAACTTCAGCCGCGAGTCACCCAAACATGATGCACTAAAAATCCAAACGCCTCCCGAGATGATCTACAACATAACCGAGTTACGCATCGCTTCCTCAGCGATTATCCGTTTGTGGGCTCTTCTAGAATTCGACTTACAGGTACGCTCGATGTCGCCAACCGACGAGCTCCAGCCGTGAGTCACCGAAACATGATGCATTCAAAATCCAAACGCCTCACGACACGATCTACGAGTTAGCATCGCCTCTCTTCTGATCCTTCATAAATTTACAATCTTTTGCGGAGCCGATTTCTGCGTAATTGTTTCACCGCTTGTAAGCTCACTCATGCGGCGGGAACGCAGTACTTCACTAAATAATCGTCTTGGGCAAAAATAGACTTCGCCGCTTGTCGACCACCATCACTATCCGACTCCGAGTCACCCCGTCATATTGTCAGGAACCACAAGCTGCGCACGATGACTCGATGCGTTCAACTTGGATTAGGATACTGAGCTGTTGTTTCTATTCAATTCTCCCAGTAAGTTAGCGCCTATTTTACCGCTCTATAGAAAATGATTGCGCGCTCACACAGCCTTGGGGCGCTTGATTCCTTATACTTAAACCGGCTCTGAAAATGGGTCGTCCCCCTCAGAGCTTCGACCATGGACGCGAGCCACGGTCGGTCGCCTATTGCCAGGCATGCATCCACCCTCGTCATCCAAACCCAGGATTGTCCGACACCACCCTCATCCTCGTCAACAGTAACTCTCGACTGTACGGCCCGGGGTCGAAAAAAGGCGCTTCTCATCGGAATCCGCACGTCCAGGACCGTCGGTTACCGCGAACTGACGGCCGCTCATGGCGACGTGCGCAAGATGCGCGATCTGCTCATATCGGTGTACGATTTGCGGTTATTGTCGCATTCTCTCGCTCACAGCACCACAGCTATGACTACGCGCTGGAGGACATCTGTATCCTTATTGACGACGGAATCGAAGGCCACGCGCAACCCACACGCGACAATATTGTACGGGTTTTTCCTGTGGACATGACCTATTCCTGATCGCGTTGACAGCTCCTGGCAATAACCGAACTCATCAAGGACGCGAAGGAGGGCGACCATTTCTTCTTCCACTGTATACCCGTTCTTTCTGTTCTGTAACCTGGCTGACGTCCGTAAACAGATTGCGGCCATTCTACTCAAGTCGATAACCCGCGTTCCAACAGCGAAGAGGATGGGAAGGACGAATGTAAGCTTGCTGTCACACTCATTTAACTTTTCTCTGATCAACCCTCGCAGGCCTAGTCCCCTTGGACGGGGAGGACAAGAAAATCGTGGACAACGTGCGTCGTTTTTTTTTTTCCTGTGCGGGCCCAGCTGATCCAAGAAATAGGAACTTCATGCTGCCCTTGTCAGGCCTTTACCCGCCGGCACCCAGCTTGTCGCTGTTCTGGACACCTGTCATTCCGGATCCTTGCTCGGTATTGCCTCTGCTTCATCATCTTCCTGTCATGCTGAATGGACATTCTTGCAGATCTCCCCCACTATCGCTGCAATCGTGTGCCTGTCCCGTGGACCTGGAGGGGAAAGAGGAACAGCGACGGGCCTCGGAACATGGTTGGTGAGTAATTTATTTTCCAGTAATCGGGCATCCGATACGACTGTCGTTCCCCCAACCATCTTACTCCCAGCTTCACCGACGATTCTCTCATATTCTAACCACATTTGTCTGCAGCACGCCGTGGCGCTCAGCTCTTGACTCTAAGGGCCGACGCACTGGGTCGCAAGACCCCGACCTCCTCATCGCGTGCCCAGACGCGACGCAGTGTGATCAGTGTGGTCTGCGAGCCAGAGGCCCCTCCCCGCCCCCTCTCCCGCGCCCCGACTGGGCCGACCGCGGCTGGGCCTTTGACGCGTCTCCGCACCTCCGTTTCCCGCTCTCGCACCAACTCGTTTCCGTTCCCGCCCGCTGACAAGGAGAATGTCAAGGAGGGGGCCATGGGAAACGTGCTGTCCGCGCTGTCGTCCTGGTTCTTACCCGAGGAGGATCACTGCGACAGCCCTGTGGGCAAGTTCCCATGCAATGGGTGGTGCCGCGATGTCCGGGGTCATTCGAAGGATATGGACCAGAGCGACGACGCGGTCAAGGCGGATGTGGTTTCGCTTGCGTCTTGCAAGGACTCCCAGATGGCCTGGGAGCTTGGCGGCCAGAGCATGACCTCGGTATGTATTCATTTTACCCTTCAGTAGATCTACCACTGACATGTTTCTCGTTGTGCAGTCGCTGGTGGATATCCTGCAGGACGATCCAGACCAGTCATTCCAGGATCTGCTTATACGTCTCAGGTGAGCTAGTTTCTCATTCTTGGCAGGATCGTCCTGCTGACGCCGGAACGCAGTCACGCCACGTACTCGATGGCTCTGACACGGCATTCATCGGCGAAGGTGTACAAGCAGAAGAACAAGACATATGTCTGGTGGCTCAAGAGGAACATCGCGCGGTTAGAGCGCGGCAACAAGTCGACGGCGTCGCTCGTGATACCCGACACCCCACCTGCTATCGCCCCCTCGCCGACGTTCCCCCACGCACGGAAAAAGTCCTCCTTCGTGCAGAAGCTGTCCGACGAAATCGCGGTGTGGAAGATGCAGCTCAAAGAAGCCAGCAAACATGGGGAGTACGATACGGATGCCTTCCAGAATCCGGAGCTCGCCAGCCCGCAACCGCTTGACATGAGCAGACGGTGGAGAATGTGACCCGGTTTTCCTTTCGAGACGCGGAATCGAGTCAATTTGTACGCGATGCGTCTTCTTGCGACTATCCTCCGCTGATTCTTTTCCTGCAGACTACTTATATATTACTTTTTTCTTGTCGCATACTCATACCTCAGACTCCTTTTATTCATTCACATTATTGCGCATACCAAGGGGCGTTCATCCTCGTTGGGGTGCGGGACTCGCGCATAATCATACGTCTGCTTTTTCTTGCTTTCCTCTTTGCTCTGTATCCATCATTGACCATGCTTTGTATTGTCCCAAGAATATTGCACTACTATGTATTCCTCCTCCCACATCAACTACTACTACATAATACTACATACTCCTGTTACATTCCCAATCTATGCTTAGAAAATGAAAAGAAAAAATTGTCCTCGAACTTGGTCTGTGCGTTTGTACAGCCACTGCGCTTGTAACGGCGATCAGCAGAGGAGACGGTCTTAAGTTCCCGCTCGTTCACTTCGTTTTCCTCCATAATGTTGTTCAATCTCCTCCTGGGCGTGGTGCTACTGGCAGCCCCCCCTGCTTTCGCGCAATACGGTGCAGACCACAACACCACAAGCATTGTCGGGACCTGGTCCTCTGGAACACAGCAAGTCGTTCCGGGCGCGGTAAGTTCTTTCCGCTATTTTCCGTGAAATGTACAGTATACTAAAACCATGGCGTCTTCTTAGGGATTCGCCAATCCGGCCCAGGAAAGTTTCACTTACCCCAAAGCCACGGGGGTCGGATACTCCTTGTAAGCGTCTGCCAGCGCAGGAGAGCCATCGACTGATTCGCAGCAGCTCCGATGACGGCTGGTATGAGCTTGCGCGGTATCGTTTCGTCGCCAACGGTGTGCCATGTCGCGTCGAGTCGAAATTATACTTATCGAATATCCAGGCTCCCACCCGGACTGCATAGTCGGGACCGTCATCTGGGCGCACGGCAACTACAACCTGCTCGACAACGGCTCCATTATCCTCACCCCGCTGGGTGACGGCTATCAGCAGGTCCAGTCGCTCTGCGCAGATACGTCCAACTTTGTGCAGAACTACAACGACACGGAGCTCTTCGTCTCCTGGCGCATCTTCACCGACGTCACCTTCGGGCCCAAACTGCATCTGTTCCAGTACGACGGCTCACCCGTGGCCCCGCTATTCCGCCTATCCGCGGACCCCAACATGCTCCCGAAGCAGAAGCTGAGGAACACCGCGGTGCAGGTCGTGACCACCACGAGCGATGGACTCATCTCGACCGAGACGATCCTTGCGCGCAAGGAGAAGCGCCAGGCGTCGTCCCCCCGCGGGTGGAGCAGCTTGTGGGCGTGGTAGCAGGCGTCGTATGTGGATAGTATACCTCGTAATATTCAATATTTTAATCTAGTCGAGCGCCAAATTTTCGATCGAAGCTTCGTTACCAAATGCTGCGTGTGCTGCGCGTGGAGAGACCTTGACGCAGACCTCGATCTACTGACCACTTCCTCAGCCCGCGATGGACGTATCCCCCGGCTACCCGCACCCCAATCCCTGCCTGTCGTTCTGGCTCCAAGGCACGCGCAACTCCGCGCTGCTGGGGCACCGCACCACGGAGGCGCTTCCCGAACGCGCTAGCGTCACCATCATCGGCTCCGGGCTCTCTGGCGCGGCCATCGCATACTTCCTCCTCACGGGCCCCAACCCGCCCACCGCGGTGACGCTCTTGGAGGCGCGCGACGCGTGCGATGGCGCTACCGCGCGCAATGGGGGGCACTGTCGCCCCGACTGCTATCGGGGTAAATCACGCGTTCACTTGATGACAGAGTCTCATTTCCCGCAGGCTATGCGGAGTACAAGGCGGCATTTGGGAGGGAGCAGGCGCTGAAGATCATTCGGAACGAGATGGTATGCTGGTTTGAGCGTCGGGCATCGGTTTTTGTGACTTGCATACCTTTGGCAGGACACGCTGGAGCTCATGGCCGAGGTGATAGAGAAGGAGGGCATCGACTGCGATTTCTGGAGGGGCTTCAGCTATGGTAGGGGCCTTTCTCTATGAGTCTCGTGTATACTCAAATGTCGCCAGATGTTCCGATGGACCAGCCCGTCGCCGACCACCTGGCCACGTGCTATCAAGAGTTCGTCGCCGACGGCGGCGCGGTGGAGGGAGTCGTAGAACAGATCTTGGACGGCGACGAGGCCCGTCGCGTGACGCGGTGCCACTCCGCTACTGCGGCGTACCGGTTCCCCGCTGGCTCGCTCTGGCCGTCCAAGCTCGTCGCGCACCTGCTCACGCTCTGCGTCGAGAAGCACGGGCTCAATCTGCAGACGCACACCCCCGTCCGCAGCGTTGAGCCGTGCGCGGGCAAGGGCTGGACGGTCAAAACCGATCGTGGCGACCTCGACACGGAACAGGTCGTGTACGCCACGAACGCCTTCACCGGGACGCTCCTGCCGGAGTTCTGCGGGCGCATATGGCCCTTCAGAGGCCAGTGCGCGGCGGTGGTGCCGACGAAGGCATACGCTGGCAAGAATATGCTCACGCATAGTTACGGGCTGTGGTCTTCGGCCTCGAGGCTCTCGTCGGGAAAATACCCGGCGTCTGGAGACTACTTGATTCAGCGCGCCAGGGACGGCGTGATGATATTCGGCGGCGCGCGGTGGTCCGTGCCTGTGGACAAGCTACTCGGGAACACGGACGACAGCGGGCGGTATCCAGAAATGACGGAAGGACTGAAAGAGGCGCTGCCCCGCTACTTTGAGGGCTTCGGCCCCGGGGAAGCGGCGGTGGGCGAAGGGTTGGTGCATGACTGGAGTGGTGAGCCTTACTCCTGTGGTCGGAGATCGTCGCTTTAATATCGTTTCGCAGGCATCATGGGCTACACCGCTGAAGGCGCGCTCGGTACCTCTTTCTCTCCAATATATGTGCTCACGAATCCCTCAGGTGTCCCATATGTAGGCGAACTGTACAACAAACCCGGCGCCTTCGTCTGTGCAGGCCACCACGGGCACGGTATGTATTCATCCTTTCGGGTGCCTTTGAGTGGACATCGAGACTCACATTTGGGCTAGGCATGGCACGCATCATGACCTGCGCCAAAGGGCTAGCGACCGTGATTCTGGGTGGCGCCTGGGAGTCGACGGGGCTCCCGGAATGCTTTCAGCCCACGCAGGAGCGGCTATCTTCGTCCGCGCAGGCGGTGGTACATGATATCGGGGAGGAAGGTGTCGTCGGTGGTGCTGAATCTGCCGTGTAACATTTAATCGAAGGTCGCGAGCAACAAGTATAGACTTGTAACGATTGATTGGATCCCTTGAATGCCATGGGCTTCTACCGCTTGGACAAGTTCCTCAACCTGCAGTCCGCGGGGTCTATACTTATTAGCGCTTGGGGGAATGTATACGCTCTTCACTGGGATGACCTCGTTCCAATTCTGTTTGAGCACGGTCGGAGGTGCCGACAGGCCTCGTGGAATAACAGCTTTCAGTTAGGTCAATGAACTGTCGTCCGTTTTTTTTTGAGATAGGCCATGTTTGAGGTCCGTGGGACAGGATCGTCGAACATCATACAAATTATTGGGCGAGGAGCAAGTCATTGGCAATACCGTAAAATGAGTGTTTCCCCAGGTTAGGATAGATCTGCAACTTTCGCATCGAGGCCTCGACTAGGATGACTGAGCGTTTGTGGCGAGACTCCGAAACCCGACTCGGTTACCCGAAGTCGTTATAGCTTCTATCCGGAAGCCACCACTTGATACTTGAATCTTCTTCTCGTACAACACTCGCGGGGTAAGATTATTGCCGACAACAGCCATTCAGTTCTGGAGACATGTCATGGCGCCTATCTCGAGGTTACACGCTCCACTAGCGCGTCTTCAATTACTGGGTGTGGGACCTTCCCCAGTAGGTCCTTCTCTACGGTATCGAAATTACGTAGTCTCCCTAGTCAGACCAAATGAGCAGGATAGTTTTTCTGGAAAAAAAAAAAAAGACGAAAAATAACCTGATATATTTACGGCGATCTTGCAATGTTCTGCATATATCAGGTTATTTTTCGTCTTTTTTTTTTTTTTTCCAGAAAAACTATCCTGCTCATTTGGTCTGACTAGGGAGACTAATGTTCTGCATCATATCGAGGCTCGAGCTCAGTATTTTTGGCGCGGGAGTGAACGGCCAGTGGCCGAGAGGAAACGAAAATTTGTGAGCCGATAAATTTGCTTATGAGCCGTTTTGCATGGGTTTTGCTCAAAATAGGCTCGAAGCAAGAAAAAAGAGCAACAATGGTGGCGCAACACATTTGTGGCAACTTTGAGGCTCCGATCAAACTCCGATGTCGGAGCCTCTCCCCAATTTGCAATCTGGGCGCAGCAACCATAACCGCAACTACATATACCGCTCATCGGATCTCGTCTCAAACTATGAGCAAATGCTAAAACGCCTGGACTCTCTTCTTGATCTTTTTTCTTGACATTGCCAGAGCCTTTTTCTTTTGGGAATGCTCATACCTGCTTGGCCTAGCGGGCCCCGCGAGCTCCCTGAGTACGCTCTGGATGTCACTGTGCCAGTTCTGCTTTCCCCGGAAATCTCGGACCGTCGTTTAACGCCACCGCGATGGGCGCCTGTTCAACCAGCCGCGCTCGGGACTCCTATCAGCTCCTATCGCCGTGGCCGGGACTGTTATCCCCAACAAGAATCAACTCTCCACACATATCCAAAAATCACATCATAAGTATACTTACGCTCGGCTTGTTCAATCACATCTATCAGCAAACCATCAACAAATATTTAAATTCAAGCCGCGGACTCAGTTGGATGCCTCTTATGGTCGGTAGGTACTATGCATATCCATCTCCACATCTCCAGCCACAAAAAAAATTAAGAAGCAAATCCGCTGATTCACTGATAGTTGCTCGTAGGAACGACCTATAATTATTTGTGGGTGTGGGTCTCCAAAAGCTTCCATCTGCTATGATCGTCAGCTGCATGGTGCCCAAGTGATGGAGATGAAACCTGTGTATCCTCTTCTTGGGTCGGCTGGACAGGTACCCTCAGCCTCTTCAAGCGAAATGCTAGCACCGAAATCTACAGCGGCCCGAATAGTGAAGCGGCCAACGATGAAACTGGCAGATTGGAGCCGTCACAGAAAATACAATTCACTTCGCATACAGAGCTGAATATAGCGAGATCATCAAACCCAACTGGCTGCTGTTATTATCCCGATCTAAATCAAGCTTCTTTTCCTAGGCGAGCGACTTATTACTAGGGATTTTCGTTATGCCTCGCTAACGGTTTCCTTCCGCTTCACACTCCCTTTCTATATTCTTTTTCGCTTTTTTTTTGTTCTTCATTCCAACATGGCTGGCACCGGAGTAGAGCTCCTGTGAGTCTATTCACTTTCGTCATCCAACCAGAGTACTCACGGCCCTCTGTTTTATCCAGTTTCGGTCCGATGCTCATTGGTGTGTACAGAGTCTTGGAGGGAAGCTGAGATGTCTCAAACGGAACCGTGCAGGCGTGCTCTTGAGCACCGCATTTTATGGGGTGTGTGTTTGTCCTTTGAAAATGCTGAAATCTTACGACGTGGTCACAGGTTATGGCCGTACAGGTCAACCGGTTGTCTGACTCCTTGGACAATTTACTGACAAATTTCTAGATGTTACTGTACTATCAGACGTATAGAAAGTGGGTTACCGATCTCATAGCCACAAAGCTACTCACATGATTTTCTCTAGGGATGCCATTTGGATTCGATATTTCGTGCGTTATACCCATAGCCGCTTCACCCGGTTCTAATGATTTCCAAAGTTGTTGTACCTTTTCCTTGCCGAGACCGCCAACCTTGGTATCGAAATCGGAATCATATACGAACCTTTGATTGTTCGATATGGTTTGTACACCCGTCTACCTCGACTCTTCACCTCATGTAATTTGTGCGTTTTAGGGGCGCAACGGGCATTAATAACATCTCCAATACGTCAGTTTAATTATCTGTTACTCGGATTATTGTCCTTATCGACTCGCTCTCGAATCTAGTTCTCCCCGGAGGTGAGCCTTTTAAACAGTATAAAGCCCACTGTATTCAATGCGATGCTATAGATGCTGTCTCAATCGTGCGTTGGTACTTCCAGGGAGATATCCACTGAATAACATCCGTTTGCAGGTCATAGTCTCGACGCCAATACAGTTATTCACGGCCTGGCGGATTAGCGGTAAGCAAAATACCCCTTCTGCTAGTGTGCTATGGCCGATACTTTGAATACGCGTAGTGATCACAGGATCCATCGTGCTGCCCATGATCATATCTATTCTTTCAGTGCTTTCATTCGGTACGTCACCTTTCCCGCTCTTTTCTCCACCCCCTAATAATAGAGGGTGCATTTGTTTCAGGTGGTGGAATGCTTGTCACGGTTTTCGTCTCAATTCGGAACGAGTTTCGCGAATTCCAAAGTTTCTCGGGCGCGGTCATCATCTGGTTGGTATCCAGTGCCCTGTGTGATGTCATGATTGCGGCCGTCCTTACCTATTCGCTGGTCTGTTTCCGTTCTTATTCCTGGATTCCTTGGTCTGAATTCAACCCTTGCCTCCAGTGGACACGCAAAACGGGATTTACGGCAGTCGATGGGCAGATCAACCGAATTATACGGTGTAAGCATGCGTCATTCTTTGCACCCGCCCTTCAAGTTGACCTATGGGCATAGTAACCGTACAAACCGGTGCCATCACCGCCGTGGCTGCTATCGCCGACGTCCTTCTGTTCCTCGCGTTCCCGGTATGGTTTCTCTCAGATCTCATATGTCTTACCTGACGGTCGTACAGACAACGACACTGTGAGTTCTAAGTTCTCCCGAGTCCCGTTCCCTCCCGCGCAATGTTACCAACTCTGTTCCCGCAGCCAATTTATCCCAGACTTCCCGCTGTCCAAGCTATACACGATCTGCTTACTGAGCACGTAAGTCTTCTTCCCTCTGTTCTCAGTTGTCATCCTGACCAACAAACCCAACAATGCAGCCTTAACGCGCGTTCTCGTGGAAGAACCCAGGACGCAGAACGGATGCCGAATGCGCTGTTTAAAGAGACTGGCCTCACCACTCAGCCCGGATTACACACAGCGCGGTATTCGATCCATCCAAGTCGGACCCTGGTACGTACCCATATACATTATGTCGCACCCTCGCTGCTCTCGAGTATTGACGTCCGCTCCCAGAACACGAATGCGAATGAAACCTTGGTAGGCCCGTCAGGGCGGTCGTTCATGATACTCGACGGCCAGCCCGTAGATATGCGATCCGCGCCCCCGGGCACGAGCGCGTGGGGGTCCAAGTCAGCAATGGTGACGCCCGATCCGGGGAGAGCAGGCAGGTTCTGAGAACATTATCACTTGTTTGTTGTAAAATTGTACTTGTACGTCGGACCTTGGCTTGGGACCCTGTATAACTCAATGTATTTGCTGGAAGCGTGCATATATACGATTACCGCTTCAAGTTGAAAATCCTTTTGACTCGCACATACAGTAAGTACCAGCAATCTGTCGTTCTTCTCAGTGAAACCAGGCACCCTCACAGGACTATGTAAGTAGATGCATTATGGCGCGTTCGGGAAAGAAGCAGCCGGGGCCGTCCAGATATTCTTCCAACATGCTCCCGAACTCAAACCGGCACGTGCCAGATTAGGTTGAATCAGAAAATCAGATCATGAACCCGACAGCGGACCTGAGGCCGCGACTCGATACCTTGAGATTGGCAGAACGGATACACATACTTCACAACCATCGCTCGGCTCACAGCTCTGCAGGGATTTTATTTAGACTTGTATTGATTTTCACGCAGCATGAGGCCGCTGTCGAGCGGGACGGCGTCAATCCAAGAATACTCAGTGTATGTAGTTTTTACGGTATAAGTCTCTAAGCAAACTGATACATTATATTGCAGTATACAAGATAGCACTCGTCCGTTCAAGTCAAATCGAACATTCCGAAACTTCTGCGTCATTTGGATATTGTTCCTGCTTGCCTCGCCCTCGATACTTAAGTCCCTCCTGTCCAGTTCTACTTCTACACGCAACCTACACGTCATCGGCTGTCCAGTTGAGTTGATCCGGATACATGGTACATGTTACATGGGCGAGGACTCTTGTAAGGAAATGCGGCGGACGAATGCCACAAATGTGGTATATCCAAATGCGGAGCGGGGAATTGCCTGAAATCTGTACAGCTTTGTACTTGATCTGAATACAACACCGATGTGCCGATGTCGGCTTTGAGAAAATCAAGCTGGACTTGTGGAGATTGGTGCCCAGACGGGCTTGAGTTAAATTGAAGCATCATCCTACAGCTTCGTCAACTATTCTACGGCCTTTTTCCTCGTATTTTAACATGATTCACCGCTTTTCGTGTGAAGTGTGGCACCCTCCGCGCTGCACAAGATCATGATGTTCTCAGGCTTGAGATCGCGCTGGTAGACGCCGCGCTCGTGGCAAAAGCGGACGGTTTCGATGAGCTGGAGGAAGACGTTCTGGACGAGGGTGTCGTTATCGCGGAAGACGCCGGTCGGAAGGGTAAGGCAAAGGACCAAAAAGAACGGCCTGACCTTGATTCAACCAAGGATCTCCTGCAGTACATTTGTGTCGATATAGGCCAATTGAAGCAGGTGTGCCAACCAATATCGGGAGTTTGGGGCTTAAGTCGCGGTTCCAGTTAACCACGACTCGTATAAAATAGAAAAAAAAGAAGCGTGAAACAGGGTCGCCTGGCCTCGAGTTGAACAATAATCTCCGGCCAATTTATTGTAAAAATTTACGAACAGAAAAGCGAGCTAATTCCAGCTGTTCCTTCTAGTGCGCGTGCATATCGAGTTTTATCTATCTCAATTTACCGGTGACACCCCGTAGATTTCGATCCCAGCTGCAGTGGAGCAGGCCCAAACCCAGGTTTTCTTTCATCGCGTGAGGTTGAGGTGGCTTCGGGCTAGGAGTAAGTTATTCCGGACCATACCAATCAGGAAGAAATCACCAGTCTGCGAGACTGTTCTGTAATGGATGAAAGACAACCAGGGCCTCCTGGAATTTGATGGACCGAATATATCGGCTGAACTCAACCAATAGTACGCGGGTAAAATCTTGCCGGCCACGGATCCGCTGTCCGCAGGTTGGAACTGATTTTATGAGTCCGAGTCGGCGTGAATCATTTCATCGCGCACACCGGAGATGAACAGCCTCGCGACATTGGACAGTCGCAGTCGCCGTCCAATGACCCGCTGATCGGGCATTTGTGCATGTTCCAAGCTCAAAGGCTTCCCATTTCTCGAAATTTCGCTGAAGAATAATGGGCGGAAGTGCCCAGACCAGCGTTGAACGTCCAAAGAAGGTGGTAGAACGAGAACAAGAATAAACGGTCCAATTATAGCTTAGTCATCTTTTGTCATGATGCAACGTGATGCACGTCAGCCCGCTGCGCAGCCACTTCACTCATTCACCTTAACCACCACCACAACGTACGCTGTCTGTCCTCTTCTCCTCTGCTACCCTTGCTGAACCCCCTGCAGCCTATATCGTATGAAATTGTCTATTCTCCCCCTCGTCGCAGCCAGTGCCGGCCTTCGTAAGTTACCCCTGGCGCCCACTCTGATTTCGCTTTGGATTTACTCGGTTTGCTTTTCAGTGGCCAGCGCCAGCCCCATGCGCGTGGTCATCGTGTCCAGCAGCGTCAGCAACGCCGGGCCCGTTGTTCACATGCACCCCAACGTCGCGACCCTGACCAAATCCCAGGGCCACACCGCCCCGTGCGGGCGCCTCCGCCAGAAGGCCACCAGCTTCGCCGAGTCCTTCAAGCTCGCGCTCGGCTTCTCTATGTCATCTGACAAGAATGACAAGACGAAGGAGGAGGTCTCCGCGCTGATGCACAAGCAATTCAAGCCGCTGCCCTTCATCGGCATGCCCGACCACCCCGTCGCCGTCGAAGGTGTCACCCAGGGCGGCGATCGCCTGCGAATTGTGGGTGGACCCATTCGCGTCCACCACCACGCCCAACACCAGGGCCACTTCCACCACAAGGGTGAGAAGACCTCGTTCCTGATGCGGGTGCACTTTGCGCTCATGTCGCTCGGACCCTGGGAGGGCCGCGCCGTCGCCTTCGTTCTTGGTGCGTCCTCTTCCATGCAAGTACTCAAATAGCCGCTAACCTCCCTTATCCATCCGCCAGGCTGCGGTATCGGCGTTCTCCTGCGCATGTTCTGGGTCATGATGGTTATCTCCTACCGCATGATCAAGGGCCCGCGCCCCGCGTCCGAGGACGAGCACGAGTACACCGTCATCGACATCGATGCGGAGGAGATCTTCGTCGCCCCGCCCCACTACACGTACCCCGTGGAGAAGGTCGCGGAGGCCCCCGCTGCCGTCGAGTCCAATTAGGGGCCGATTCTAGTAATCGGCGCCACATCCTAATTGGCGCCGTGCACGGACCCGTCGGACCCGTACCCTCCACCCATGTCCCCATCCTGTTTGATATTCCGAATTCTGATTTCTGCCTCGAATAAGTACATATTAGTCGCCCACCTGCACACCTGCATAGTCGCTCACACAGCAATGGACTCTTTGACACCAGACTCCGTTGTTGTATACTATATGGAGGATCTTGGTTTTGTATCGAGTGCTGATGAGTGTAAGTCAAGTGTAAGTCGTACTGATAAGTGTAAGTAAGTCAATTCGGATAAGATTCGGATATTGTTCGGATAAGATCCCGACGGCGGTAGGATTAGTCAGCAGCGTCACTAGGCGCATCAAATGATCGGATTTATTGATTCCAAAAAGGGTGGGCCTCGGTAAGTGCCGCTGAGCAGTTAGAACGTTAGTAAGTACGTCGCATTATTCTTCAGCGCAGTGACCTTTCAAGCAAGCGGAAGCCTTGGAGCCTGAAGGCTGGAACATGCCCATTGCAAATGCACAAATTAGATCGGCGGGTTACTACTAGTAGGACGGCGACTCGGCGGGTCACTAGACGGTGACTGCGCGACGCTGTTCACAGTATCCGCCCCGGTCCGTACAGTGAAATTAATCATTCATTATGTATGCAACCGCCGACTCGGAGTCATAAACTCTCCTTCAACATCAATCTGTGGACACCCGATAACGCGTAGTAATAGAACTGTAAAGGAGAATTATCTCCTGAATAGAGGGTGAGGCAAGCAGGAACAATATCCAACGCAAAAACAGGAAAGTGGCTTATGCTGCAATAGGTCCGATCAGGATTGCCTGAATTTGGGTCTTTATGTACATGGCTTTTTGAGCGCATTTCGTACGCATTAAGATCGGGTTCTCGGTTTTTGGGCTCGATTCGTCCGCATTAGCGATCGGACCTCTGGCCTTCGTCAGCATATGCGATTAGACCTCCCGGAAAGACACTTTCGTACGCATTAAAATCAATATATTGTAAGTACGACCACCTTGCCCTTCATCACAGCTGCCTAAGCTCTCGAACGGCGACCTGTATATTTTTTTGGCTTCCAACTTGTGGAATATCTCCCCTCGGGATACCCATTCGAGAGATCTTGAAGTGAGCTCGCGCGAGAGCAGGATCTGAGGCCACGACATATATAGTTATGATTGAAAGTTATTCAATTCTATTTATCCCAGGTGAGAGACGCGTCTGAGACTCAAAAAAAAAAAGTCGACGTGCTCTTGTTTCCGTCCGCAGATGGATCGGAGGTCCCTCCCGACGGACAACGCCCGTCCGCATGTTAGATCGGACATGACCTTTTTTTTCGCCGTCTCTGTACGCATTGTGATGGGACATTGAGACCTTTTTTTGGCCATTTCCGTCCGCACTCTGATCGGACCTTTTGGTGCATAAGCCGCTTTCCTGCAAAAACGCGCTCTTCTTCACTTTGTACTTGCTTGGCCACAATAATGCCACGCGTGTGCATCGTGTGACTCATACCTTCGATTCATCCAATCTCCCGGAGGCTCGACATAAGTCGTTGGGCCCAAGTCATTCCTGCTCTTCTCTTACTCCACCTAGTTCCATGTCATCGATGTCATCGCTGTGCTGGAAATGTGGGGCACCACCTGCGGCAAGCATGCGCCTCGAACCACTGCCCGCGGTGCCCCTTCATCTAGCGCATCTTTTCGCGTGCAACGACGCGCCTTTTGGTGCAGAAATACCTTCCATTCGCGGCCTTCTTGTGTCCAGCCAGGAGCGCTTAAACCTCTTAGATTCCCAGATCGATGATTTGCAGTCCACCCTTGCACGGCTCATCGGGGAGCGCACCGAGACAGCGGAGTTCGTTCGCCAGCATACCGCTGTCCTCTCACCCTTCCGTCGCGTTCCACCGGAGTTGATTTGCGAGATTCTCGCTCTAGCATTGCCGTGCACCAGACGTCTGCATGAATACGTCGTGAACCAGCCTCCTTGGCGTTTCGGCCATATTTGCAGGTCGTGGAGACATGCAGCACTGGCTTATCCCCGTCTATGGTCCTCAATTAACCTTTACCACTCCCGGGCCGTCCCTATTGAATCCAGTTTCCCGCTCGCCGCGATTGAAACCCAACTTGGGCGGGTGGCGGATCTTCCACTCCAAGTAACTCTGGAGTCGCGGGATCCCGATGACGTGAAGTTCGATCCTGACTGCTTCACCTGCTTAGTGTCGCAGTGCGCTCGCTGGGATGTCTTTCACATTATAACGTACTCAGCTTCCAGCATCGTCTTTGACCTGCTTCGTCCCGTCACAGGGTGTCTTCCCTTATTACACACCCTGGAATTGGTCACTCCTGGACAGCCCCGGCCCGAAATTTTCTCCGTGGCACCAAACTTGCACACGGTTCTTCTCACAAATGAGAATTACGACCACTATTCACCTCACCTTGCCATTCCATGGAACCAAATAATCCACTATCGCGGAGTTTACGTAGCGCAGCGCCAACTCGACATTTTACGAGCGGCATCCAATTTGGTCGACGTCGGAGTGGGGTTCCCTATTGAGGCCGGAGTGGCTGAGGATGAGGTGGTGACGCTTCCCCGGCTTCGCCGATTATGTTCGAAGGACTCGCACTTCTTGACTTATCTGCGCGCGCCGGCCCTCGAAACGTTGTTCCTGCAATACACGATTGACGATGTCCCGTCCTTTCTCCAACGTTCCTCCTGCCAGTTGACCAAATTGGTTGTAGAGTACCCCGTGCTCTCCACCGCGTTCATTACGGCCTTGCAGTCCATGCCGACCCTCAGACATTTGGTTTTGGGGTCCAGGTTCCCCGACCAGCATACGCCCAACGCATTTTTTCAGGCGATGGAGCTATCCGGTGCTTCCTCTGACATGTGCCCCAATCTCACCGCGTTCACGTACGGCGTCAAGCACGAAGGTCGGCGTGTTCCAGAGGGCTTATTGGCCATGTTACGATCCCGCATCCAACCAAGTGTGCCCTGCCGACTAACTGTTTTCCGTTTTATTGTACCGATCGCCGACCGGAGACTCAGAGTCAATGATATGACGCGTCAACTCAAAATGCTGTCCGATGACGGTCTTGATGTTGCCGTCATTAGTTTTATTGAAGGCAGAGCTTTGATGACAGAGGAACGTCCCTGACCAAGGTGTGGTTTTTTCACTACGGATGTGGCTCTGCGTTCCAGACTGTTTCTCTAACTAATTGTGGATACGGTCCCCCTGAATACCTGCAGCTTGAATGCCCTAGTTCCAGATAACACAACGTGTTCGTGATAAATCGTAACAAAAATGTTCTTCCTTTCCGAAGTCAAACTTAACAAGGGTCGCACTGGCGTTGGCCGTACGGCAAGAGCACACATCGATTCAGAAAGCGGAGGACCTCGAAAGGGAAGCCGCTGCCTCCGAGCAAAGAAAGACGGCAGAAACGGGGTACAGCTGGCCTCACTCATTGCTACGAGGACTGTTCTTACCTGAGCTGCAAATTCGAACCATCCGATGACTCAGTTATAAATTCTCCCAGTGTAAAAACCGGGTGGTGCTAGGTACTGCATTATTCATCATTTCCAATCTAACACAGCGTTCCTCCGAGTCGAGTATCTTCCTCCGGATCTCACTTCCCTGACATCACTCTTGAAGGTGTCTGCTTTATTCGACTAACCGCAGAAGACGGTTCCACAATTAGATTCGCTGCCCAACATAATCTTTCAACGACATATGTCATAGGGAACTTCCGAGTCGCATTTAATTCCTAGAGACCGGTGACCCTATGAACAATTTGTCTTCATACGAGAGGGTAAGTCTAGGTACTCATTTTCTCCGACGGAGCGCCTGTGTTTACCGCGAATCACTGTCGGTCCATCAAGCTCTCGGAATGACACGCAAACCGTCGCATTTTTTAGGAGATCCGGAGAGCCGTCCTTGTGAAATACGAGCCCGTTTTCGAACGTTCAATTGGTACGATGTTGCTTGATTCCGGCCCGCACATGACCAACTCGCCGATATGCACTGCCGGGCTCTTCTCCCAGGTTTTTGCCAGGGCTATCAAGTCGCCCCAAATGCCGAACCCTCTGGGGAACCTTTCAATTGCAAGCTGAAATTGTGCTCCCCGCGCAAGCATCATGATATAGAATTTGGACTGCGGCATCGGCTTAGTTCAAGTTGGGTTTAGTCCAACGAAGCCATCGGTACCTCACTTCTAGGTTGAAATTCGTACAACTTATCTTGAATAATTCTCAGCTGACTAGACCTTTAGGATATTTCGCCGCGGATGCTCAACTCGGGGACTGTAAATGCTCCAATCTCATTGGGAGCTATTTACGGGCGATGGTCGCAGTGGATCATCTTATCATGATTGTTGAGCAATGCGTTGAGCGCCGTTAAGACTCCGTTCTCATCGCTGACAGTGTGTGTTCGGATGCTATAGCAATACAATTGCTATAGCATGTCTGTAGATGTCTGCCACGGTGTCTGATGCTTCTGATCCCTGGTGGCGAATTCTTACCGACGCCGCGTCGGTGTCAACAGCCAAACAGAAGGACCTCGACTTACTACTTCCTACTCTGTGAAAAACTTATTTGGATCGACAATGGTCACTGATTCGGATTCCAGGCTCACATTTGTAGGTGGGTAGTGCGTCATAGAGGACTGCTTACATTTTGATACTCCAGATAATCGTGGGAGCCTCCGTGGCAGGTAGGCGCCTGACCATGCCCAGAGCTATGCATCCAATGTCGAGCAATAGGGCTGTCGTCTGCGATTGGGCTAAAGGCTTCTGGACATAACGTGCTCGTTTTGGAGAAGCAAGCACAGCTTGGGGGACCACGTTCCGTGAGCTTCAGATCCTTGATATTTCTAGCACACTCGTCAGTCTGCTGATGAGAAGACATGATAGATGGCGAGTCGGTGTGCCAGGTATTCATAGCCCGTCCCAATATGCATCAGGGTCTGAGAGCTATATTTTCAGGATACCTCCCAATGGCTACAAAGTCCTAGCCGGCTGGGGTTTGGAGGCTGAGACCAAGGGCAATTCTACGATTAGCGATGGCTTTGCGGTGTATAAATGTGAGCTTTATTGTTAACTGTAATTCTGCAACTCGAACAAGATCACTAGACGACGGAGGGAAGGCGCCTGGTCATGTTCTCCTGGGTTAGTCAGAGTTCCCTGTTGTCCCCTCTTACAGCTGCTTCCATTTGTCATAGGAACGAATCGCTGGGATGCGGAGTTCCTCAGTGAAGCTCGAGGACATTTCTTACGATGCCCAGTCCGTGATCGAACGTTATACGTGACTTTGATTGCTAAACATTCGTTAGCACAACGATCTTCTGCGTATCCTATACGATGCAGCGACCAAAAACCTCCAGCCTGTGCAAAATGGGGAGCAGAAAATAGTTGATCAAAATTCTAACCCACGAGTAACTGTGTTGTTCGGTGCGGAAGTCATTGGAATTGACTGCGATACTTGCTCGGTCACCCTGCGATCCGGCGACATTCACACCGGACATGCCATTATTGGAGCAGATGGTCCGAGCGGAATAGCTCGGGCGACCCTGATGAGTCGGAAGGGAGCTGTGGTGGGCAGAGACGATGTCCCCACGGGACTGACAACGTACAGGTAAACCTCCGGTCTAATATTTTGCTTGATACAAGACAGTGAACATGGAATAGTGCGCTTATTCCGAAAGAGGTCGCCGACAGGAATCCGGATGTTGCCTTGTTTTATGAAGATCCCCAGGTAAGTGATCAGAAAATCTGTCGAGCAGCGGCCCATACATACATATTCTTCCGTAGAGTACTATGTGGATGGGCCCAAATCGAGGTGAGATCGGAGTCCCCAAACATCGGTGTTACTTGGTTCAACTTTGCTCACTCAGGTGCATTGACATCTATAATGGTAAGCCCTTCTCGCCCGAGGTCCAACCATCCAGCTAATGAAACTCAGGGGAAAAGCGACGACGTATTCCTCTGGGTATACACACCGGAAAGTTCCCAGGATGGAACTTGGAGGGAAGAGGCCGGGCGAAAGATAGTTGATATCATTGGACCTTGTGATTTCCGGTCCGTGAATTTGTCCTCGGCTTTGAGTGTTCATGTTAATAATTTAACCAGACTCCGGAAACTGGCGGCACTCGCGGGGCCCGCGACTTGCGTCCAAATCAAAGATTATTATGAGCTAGAATCATGGGTCTCTGAGAGCGGGAAAGTCCTAGTCCTGGGCGAAGCGGCTCATCCATTTCCCGTGCGCACATTATATCCTATGGTGTCTCGGCTTGCATTGACACGCCATCGGAAAGCCTGTCGCCCTGCATAATTATTCCGTCGCACTTGAGGACGGCGCCTTCATCGGGAAGATCTTCTCGCATACTCGTGACCCGAAGCGTGTTCCCGAGTTTTTGCATGCATTTGAAGAGCATCGGTATGTTAACCCCACTCGAAACGTATCGTCTTTCTGATGTTAGATCTTCTCAGAAAACCGCGCTGCTCTCGTATCCGACAATTGGATAGAGGATACATAGATGCTATCACACTTCCTGACGGCGAGAAGCAGGCAGAACGAGACGCCGCGATGCGCGCAAGCTATGCGGCTGGCCACAATGTCATGGATGCCCCCGACGGGCGCATGCAGAAAATGTTGGAAAACACACGCATGATGTGAGTTGTGGATTAATTCATCTGGACCGATTCTTACGATTGAGATTTCCGGATAGCTTCGATTATGACCCGTCAGATGATGCGGACGAGTGGTGGGTTTCTTGGGGCCGTTTCCGTGACGGTCATCCAGTGCGTAAGGAATCGATCTCAATAAAAAAGGTTACTGGTCACGAACGCTGAGTAGCCTGTGGGGCCGGTTGACTGAATCGGAGGGGAGGGGGAATGTACATATGCTAGAACCTGTTTGGGATACCGAGGTAGCTGGCCTCTGCCAAAAAAATACTTTGCAGCTGAGGCCACATTTTAAGCTCAATCCAGAAGCTCAAGTCATGGTGTTTCGTCCACCATGCGTACTATATTATCAGCCTACGAGCTTCGTGCTGGTTAATCAGGATTCAGGTCTCGCTCAGTCAGAAAATATCCAGAGATCGGTAGCCCCGGAACTGTTCCGATGTCCTTCGTGCTTCCATGGGGATTTATCAATTTAATCTTGAGTTAAAAGAGAAGATAAAGGTAAATTCCAGCGCGTTTCGGTTAAGCAACAACTTGAACTTTTTGGACCGGCAGGGAGCCTCCCCCCGGAGTCCCACAGAGCCTTGTGACATTCAATTGACCTCTCTCTTGTGCCCTTTGGAGTAGGAAGGACTCTCGTAGCTTTTTATTCCTTCTCAGGCTTTGATATCGGGCTTCAACTTACAAGACTTCGGTCGATTACGATCCGTCAGATGGTGCCTTAGGTCCCCACTGCGCAAGACCCCGATCTCAGTATACAGGGCTACTGGATGTGGGGGGCCGCTCACGGAATAATTGCCTGAATCGTAGGGTGAAATGTATGTTAGAACCGGTTCGGGATCCTCCAGACTGTCAAGAATATACCCACACAGCAAATACCACATTTTAGCTCAATCCACAAGTCAACGGTGTTGAAAAACATGCAATTGGATCATATTGCGGAGTAGATATATTGGTGGAACCGTCTCCTGCGGATCGTCGAATGAAGTAAACACCTACTCAAGAGTCACAACAATGTCAGGGAAGTTTATGTATTGAGTGAGTTCGGTCCAGAGCTCCGGAGGAGTTTGTTCGAGGAGTGGACTATGGATGTATCGGATCAGAAAAGGTGAATAACATGATAGTGATCAAATCGTACGGTCTTCGCAAAGGGTCCCGGTTCTGAAGCTCTTGCATTTCGAGAACAGCGTCGCGGAGGTCTTCGAAGACGAACTCTCGGGCCAGCTGTGCTACTATAATGTTACACGTTATTCCCTGGGCGCGCAGGTTCTTCGGGATGAGCATGGCGCATAAAAAGTGCGCCATCGTCGCGATGAAATAGCGGTCCCCAGTGGTCATGACTATTTCCCGACAAGCACGGAAAAGTGTCTGGAGGTATCCGATGTCAAGGAAATGTACCGCTATTGCGGTGTTGTTGGGATCGTAAATGTAGTAGTCAACAACGGGGTTGAGATTCAATAGAGACACTTGGGCAATAAGGTCGAGCGAGCGCTTGTAGCCGCCCACAGGGAGGCCAATGCGCGACGAATTGTCACTGTTGATAGTGGTAGGATGCTCGATGGCCTGGGAGACGGTGTCAAAGTCAAGAGGCTTGCCGCACCCGGCCTTGTGCCGAAGGTTCCAGTCTGCTCTTTGGCATTTTCTGGCAAAACGAGAAAATCAGAAGGCGAATAAGACTAAACATGAGGCAACGGACGCAGAACAGTAGAGGACCTGCCACTTCATTCGATCAAAGCACGTTTTGCACCGCGAGAATTTCACCGAACCGTCAGGTGGTTCGGTATTGATGCAACCGAGGTAGGAACAGTGCTTCATGCGCTGATCCATGCGATCCTGATACCCGTCTTGGTCTGCTTTTGCTTTGGCGATGGCAGCATTACGGCCCAGAGCCGCCTCCAAGACAGCCTCGTACAGGGCATTCTGTTCCGGGTTTTCCGGCGGCTTTGTGATTGATTTGTGCTCCTTCTTTACGACGAGCGCCGGGGGTTTCAAGCCAAAGAATGATCGGAGAGTGAACTGCAATATTTTTCCTTAGCGCAAGTCAAAACTCCTGAGACGAACACTCACAAATGAGTTTGGTCCGCAGCACGAGGATCTCAGCGAGCGCTATCTTCTTGGTGTCGGTGTCATTTCGCGCGCCCTGTTCCGCGGCGAACGCATCCCAGCCGGGGTGTGGGACGTACATCGGTGTGCTCGGGATGAACGAGACGTCCTCGAGCATGGTGGATTTCAGCAGATTGAGGAACACCTTCCCGTCGAGCTGGAGACGCGAGAGGCGCAGCTCCGGCGCGGGCCTCGTTCAGATTCCTCGACTTGCCACAGACGGCGGACATTGCGCCTAGGATATGCTTTCCACGCACATCTCCACCAGCGCGCATCCACTTCCTCTCAAGGTCGTCGGAGGTGAAGTGCGTTAGAGCCTCGGCCGTGACGTTGCGCTGGACCGCGCATGTCTGGCTCCGGAGCGCCTGGTAGTCAGAAAGCGCCCCGTCTATGCCGCGCGTTCTCGTTTGGAGCTCGTTGACCAGAGATTCGAAGCAGATATTTGGCCCGGCAGGGAAAGCCATAAATCGCTGTTTTAGGAGCATTTCCCAGTCTGCGTTCCATTTCTGTGGATCATTAAGAGCGTCTGCAGGCGATATGAGTGGAGTCATGTCGCCGACAGACTCAAAGACGAGAAAGGGTGAAAGAGAAGCTTAGACATTAGGGACGAGCTGACTCAGCTGATGCCAAGACCACCTGCCATTTTTTCCCATTCGGTGAACATGATAATTGTTTTTTAATGACTTGACGAGTTCATGGTAATTCTAGTGTCGATTCACGGTGTACATGCACACTATTTGCGTATGTAGTATTCAAACTATCATCGTGCCAACAAGCATACCAGAAAAGACCACCCCAAACGCAACGAGTCTGTCGGAATGCGCAGGATACGAGACAGCGCCCCCAGTCTTGGACGACGCCGCGGCAGGCGGCCCAGAGCCAGAGCCAGAGCCTGGGACCGCGGTGCCTCCACCCGAAGTGCTCGTCGAATCCACCTCCGAGTCGCGACTCACTGAGCTGAACGTGGAGGTGCAGCCCTCGAACGCCAAGAGGCTCGTGATGTAGCTCTGCGTGTCCGCTGTGCTCATCTTGCATGTTGACCCCTCAAGGCAGGTGGTGAGATTCCCCAGCGGCGGGCTATCGAGCGTCCCGGTGCAGACGCAGAATCCGACGGTCCCGCTTCATTTAGCAGTTGTAAGCACCTGAGAATAAATATACTGTATACCAGGCAGACGTACGAGCAATTATTGCTGGCGAATTGGGCGTTGGTATACGTTCCGAGGCAGTTCCCGGGGCAGACGGTACTGTCGGGGTCGAATTGCGGGGGTGTTTTGGTTACGTTCGCGGCGCGGGCGGTCAGAAGGGGGACGAGTGCGAGACAGAGTGTTAGCAATTTCATGGTTAGGGATATCGATGGTTCGCGGTGTTCTTCATGCCTCGGAACGGATTCGCTTTATATAAAAGAGCAGCGACGGAGCGCTCGTTGCCCTGCCTTCGGGTATCCCGGTAACGCGAATAGTACGGCGTTGATGCCATTGAGATTCTGATAATAGCTTGGTTCGGACAGCCACAAGTTGGAGGGACGGCGGAGAGCAATATATGGAAAGACCCGGTCATTGGGTGGCGGACGATGCGGCGGCGAACGCACAGCGATAAAGACACCATCTATAGTCAGCACCTCTGTATGGCACGCTGTGTAATAAATCACCAGCCATGTGAAATGTGAGGAAAACATGTAACTTTAGCGAAGAGCTAGAAAAAAAATCTCAGCTTGGAAATCCCGGTTGTTCAAAAAAACCACACTTGGTTCTGTGTATGAAAAGCCGGGTTGAAAAGCAGATGCGAGGTTCAAGTTATTAATGTAAGACACAGACTCACTCACTCGTCCTCTTTGGTCTTGAAATTCACGACATCGAATCCCCTGCCATAGTGTTCATCCCAATCAAAATCGCTCATATGGTTCTCCGCGCCGAACGCATAGATGAGGTCTGCGCTCTCCTTCACGCCATGGACCACCGCTCCAGCAGCATCCTTCGTTTTTCCCGTAGCGCCCTGCCCCCAAATCTGACTCTGATCTGCGTTCAGAAACGTACCGATGTGGCGGAACGTCAGACTGATGCGCTCGCCCTCCTGGTAGGTCTCCGCTTCGGACTTCAGCGTGATGAACCGCTTGTCCTGGTTAATCCCGTGCAGCCACTTTGAATTCGTCTCCGGGCCCATGACGAACATGGAGTTGTGCGGCAGAGGGATGCGCTGTGTGGGTCGCGGGGGCCGCGCGTCGTCTCCGGGAGAGGACTCGTTATGAAGGCGGTCTTTTTTCATGCGGAGGATCATCGTGCGCTGGGCACCGAGGCTGACGTTCACGATATTCGACCCGCGGACGACGTCGATGGTCTTGTCGGAGTGCTCCGAGATGTAGTCCGTCCCGGTGCGGTAGAACTGAATCAGGACGTGGTTCACCGGATGTTTCAGGATCTTCTGGACATGCTGGCGTATCGCATCGACGGTGGGCGAGAAAGGGTGTAGTGGGGGCGACTCGTCCGCCGGATGCCGGTAGATAGGGAAACTAGTCGTAGTTGAGTCGAACATCGACAGACTGAGACAAATATGCAAACCTGCCATCGGGCAACACCTCACCTTCTACAGCAACGAGTCGAGGAACTTCCCCACCTTTTGTTACAGAGTTAGTAATTCACCAAATTGCGGATACCTGGGCTCTACCGACCTCGGTGGTGCATAACATCCCATTTGACCTCGTCTCGCATTCGCTCAAAAGCAACGTCGGAAAGCTCGGCAGGCACAACGGTGAGGGTGAGATATGAATCCCCAGTTCCCAGTGCATCTCCTGCACCGAGAGTTTTAGAGTGGGACATCGAATGCAGGTGGAGGCAGGGGCTCGGATGTGACTGGACACGTCACGAACTTGAAGTCACGAGTGATATGAATCTGAACACTTGAAGTTGCGCGTGTCACTGTTTGACCCAGTTGAACTTTTCGGTTCGAATTAGGGCCCTCCGACTGTGAAGCTGACGTAGTCTCTTATAAGAAGACGCTACAACAATTCTCGCTCGTACCTCGCGTGTTGTAGTGGGAGATATACATTTACGACTGGATGAAACTAGTAACGGTCGCCGTCAAATCTGCTCAAGCTAACGGTTTCCACCCGAGAGAACCTCTAGACCGTGTTCCGTTGCAACTTGACTTGTTCAACTCCGAGGTTAAAGCCCGGGACGGCGCGACGAGGGAAGAACAGAAATGCTCCGGCCTCCAATTACTAATGGCCCAGACTCGAGTCGAACGAGCTCTCCCACTTCGTCTCAATGCCTAAGACAGTCAACATCAAATGTTGGCGTGCCCCGGGCTGTAAGTTCTCTCAAGAGTACATCAAGAAAGAGCAGTCCGAGTGAACTTATTCCTGGATATCAAGACTTCGAACGTATCTGTTGAATGCAAACGGCACTGAAACTCAATGTGGTGAACGAGCTCACCAAAACTGGAAGCTCTCGCGAATGGCCCAGGGCCGAGTCGAACGAGCTCTCCCTCTTTTTATCCATTACGGTCCGATCGTGGAATGCACTAGTCGTTGGCATTTACCATCCGGCCCATATCTCGCCCTCGCGTCGCTGGCTCTCGAATCTTACCGCTGTCTTGTTGACTCATGTGTGATTCGCCTTTAGTGTTTCCTGACTGGCCGTCGGGCTTCCAGTCTCGAGACAACAGTTGGTTTCAGCCAATGAGGTTATCTGCCCGAAGCTAAACAGCTCTCGATTCTCATATAGATGAGCAATATTCGCCCAATAGTAACACGGCAAGAAATGCTATTGTAATCCTTTCTGGTAATTCGTGGTGCCGCCGAGTACTCACAATAAACCAGTGTCGGGTCTGCCAGCTACACTTCAAGTTCCTGTGCCTTCCCAAGCCCCTCCAGCATCTTCGCAAGCGGCTCCAAGTTTTCCACCATCACGTAGTCTGTGAAAATGCCGATCCAGCCGTACAGATTGATCCTGGTCTGACTGATGACCCATTTGCCCGAAGGATGTTTTTGGAGGGTGAAGTACAGGCTTCCCTGCCCGCCCAAAGGAATCAGCAGGATCTACTTATATGGAGAAAAACTGCAAGTTCTGACCTTGTCAAGCTCCCCGATCTCGATGCTGTCGTCCTTCTCAGCCTCGAGCAGCTCCAGCAATTGGGGGACGAAATAACCGGGTTCGGTGTGTCCCAGGCCCAGAAAGCGGCCCTCAGCGTCAATGAAGCTGGTGGCGTCACTAAGAGGTTTGTCGTCGAACTTTGCGCTCAAATACTTGGCTACAAGCGGGTGGAGAAACTGGTCCCAATCGCGAGTAAGGTCGAGCTTCGCATCGGAGGATGTCTGCGCGAAGGGAGGGGGCGGGATTAGGCCAGAAATCTGTATTCAACTATTATTTTCCACACAGTCCAACAAGGCCAAGCCTTTGTCATTGAATTGGCGCAGCGTGAAAGGGCTGACGAAGGAGTCCAAGGCCGACATCGAGGCCACCGCAACAACCGACGCAGCCAATGCCGCGGCAAACAAAATAACGATCACAACAGCGTGCGAGGTAGACCTCGCAGCCGTCAACATGGCAGATCCAGCCGAAGATGCTCCGACTACATCCTCACTCACCGCGAAATGCATTGGGTCACATTGTGACGGCGTTGATATCACCAATCCATTTTTCCGCAATTTACTTGTGGATAGGCCCATCCCAGGTGCGAATGCCATTGGAAGCCTTGCTGATTGTCGGAGCGGGCCCTCGAGAGCACCAAAAACAAGAAAAAAGTGGCTGGTAACACTACGTGGCCAGGGGAGGTAGATACACTTCAATTTTAGCCGGTTTGGTGCACGGTGTTTATAAACGAATAATTAAAACTGTTATAATTGCCTCAAGAATTATAAACAGAGCCCTAGGGCACAAAGACAGTAGGCCTCGCAGATCGGAACGTTCGTGATTTTAATTCGTTCATTCCGCTGAGCGGAGCAGCAGCCGCGCCGCTATCGACGCCTGCGCTTTGGTGACCTGGCTATTATGGCATTTCTTCTCCTTCGGGCGAGCACGCCATGTTCCCCGTAGCAGGCGCTGCCCCGCGGCATGCTATCAAAAATCGCAGATTCGCACCTTTATCTTCGGCGATTTGGTCCATTGTAATTGTATTTTGCTCCCAGTCTTTCCGCCTCCTGGACGCTCGCTCGACGGTGAAGTCATGATTCTAATCTGTGTCTCATCCGCACACGGTGTCTTTCTACAATGAGGACCTACCCTTCTTCGAACTCGATCCCGTCCCCGAAATCGTAAAATTGACCTTGTCTAATCGGAGAGAGGCCCTGTTTCCCAGGTTCCCTGTTGTCTCAGCACAATTTTTGACACACCGGTTCTCTTGTTACATATTTATCATTCTTTCTTTGAGGGAGTTTAGGGTCGTTTGAGCAGCTAAAATCACGAGAATGATTCTGAGGGATCCTATTAGAATTATGAACTTACCGCCGAGGCGCTGGGACATAGGGGAAACGTTATAGAGCACCTCATTTCAAATATCACATGATTTTTTGGCAAGGAAGAAACCACCCACTACCGTTTCATAGTGGACCGTACGGTGACCTTTAAAATATTACTGGCGTGCTATATCGTCGATAGGAGACTGAGGGCGATGAGCGGTGATTTTTCGGATACCCTGACAATTTTATACGCAAACTTCTTTCCCACCGCATGTGGCTTGACAAGTACTCGCGCCGGTTCCTAGTGGGCACTCGGATGATCCTCAAAATGATCCTCAGGCATCATATCGAAGGGAAGAACATCCTTCAATTTTTCCTGGGACACTGTACACTTGCATATAGCTCCGAATCCCTGTCGGTGCGTGAGCCGGGCGATGTGCGCACCACCTGCTGAGGACGCCATCATAGTTCAGTTCCAAGATGAATGATAAACGGCGGAGTGCTTGCCAAGGACTACGCACCTCGAAAGCCATAAGACTGAGCTCCTGCAATCAAATATGAGGCCGTATACTGTGCGCAGCATCCGACGATGGATACGGTGCCGCTGGCGGCTCTCCTTCCTATTTCGTAAAAATGCCATAATTTTCCTTCAACATGCCGTTTACGCGTGAGAATCTCGGGTTCGTGCCTTTCTGCCGCCAACAGGGTATATCGCCCAGCACCGGAGAAAGAAAGAGCGACAGCGGATTTGGCGAGCAATGAAAAGCGAGGCTGTGGATGGAGATTTGTGGTTGCCGGTAGGCTTCGGGTCTGTTTTAAGCCTTCTCAGTCTTTTCTTCTCAGACAACATGTTCCGAGTAATCTCCGTGGACTACAATGTTGGATCATGATCGACCGTGGGGCGAATTCGGGAATCGGGACCCACATTTGGATCCACAACTTCTTGAACATCCCTAAGGCAGGCGCCTTCTTACAAGCTCCACCGGGACTTCAGACCAGATGTTCGAGATTAGTTCTACAGGAAAAGCATGGAGTGACGGTCAATCACGGGTGTCAAAGAATTCTGAGATAAGTTATAACGAAAACAGATTTAGATGAGATAACAAAGAACAGTCCAAGAACAGTCTTTGAATTTCAGTCCTTGAATTTCAACGATGACGTCCCAGTCTAGCTGAGGATTGTATCTGTAATTTGGGAGGCTCCGACTGCGCGCACAGATCTAAACAAAGTCCCGGATGGGGCCGCGAACTTCCGCATCGCCAACCACGGCGCTACTGGCTAGTGGAATTGCGCAGCTGCGCTGAATTGGGGATCAGAATAAGCATTACCAAAACCTACACAGACGAAGAATGTTGTAGTGCCTATCGATAACTGTCGCACACGGGTTAGCTCTCCATGATTCAAGATCGCTCATCGCTGTTAATCCTTGAAGAAAATATTAACCTTAAGCATGTTTGTGGGAGAAACATCGAATAGTCTCAGGGAAAACCGTAACATGTATTGGGGTTAAGTAGGCTGAGAAGCCGTTGAGATCCGCGAACTTCCGCAAAGTATTATCAAGGGCGTTTCAAATTCCATCACCAGAAACAAATTTCAAAAAATCAATTGCAATCTAAGCCGGATTCAAACAAGGTCCATCTTGCCAAGTAAAATAATTGGAGGGATAAGATGGAGAAAGTTGAAACCCGTTTTGTAACTTGAACCACTTTAACTATAAACAGAATAGCATTATTTGTATAGGGACGTTCAGGCCCGGCTGCCCGGATACTATTATAGCACTACTACAGAAGGAGAAGAATAGCCGAGGTAGTTGGTCATTCTCGAAGCATAACAAATACGAATGCGTACACCCCCGGCCGCCTGCTTCGCCCCAATGAATCAAGTCAGGAAGGATGGAGCGCCGGCCGAGCGCTTGAGGAGCGACTGGCCGGCGGAGATTCGGGAACAGTCACTGAAATTTTAATTTTAACGGGGAAGAAACGCATGGAATGCGTCTTTAGCGACACTGAGTCACATGAATAAAATCCTTACTGTCGCCTGTTGCTGCCTCGAAGCTCGGGACTTTGTACCTCTTTAGGCTTTGAAGATCTTTGATCTTATTCGCGAACTTCGCTAGACTTCGCTCCGCTCGGCGGCGCCGTGAGGCCGCGGGAAATTTGAATTCAACACTCTCTGATCTGATCCGAGGCTGGCTGGCATGTCATGTCATCAAATTAATCAAGCGTTTAGGAGATCTACAGTATCGTAGTACTAATACAACAGTACACTACACATGTATTATACAACAACATAGGCGAACTAAAGGGAAGGTTGGGAGGGTCGAAAGTCAGTTTGCGCGGAATAAACGCCAGTAACCAGGAAGGATGTGTGCAACAGAGACCCAAACCTAATTCAATTGAACATGAGCCCCATCCAGACATGGACTCTGCGAGACGTACGTTGTAGTAGAAATATGAATTTCTATCCTCCTCGACCGTCGTGTATTTCATGAATCTCGCACCAGCGTATACTCCCAGGGCAGCGAATGCGACCGCGCTGTAAATGTCAACATTCCATATCTGGGAGAGTCCAATCGACCAAGCGACTACCCCAAGGAGTAGCGCGGTTCTGCTGGGACTTCCGAAACGGAGCGGGATGGTATCACGGTTGATGAGGGAGTCGCCGACGACTAGTAAGTGTTATCATTAGAACGTTGGGATTAACAGGGAGTTTCATACCATCCCTGAAGTCTGTGGGTTCAGAATTGAATACCGATCAGGTGAAGAACATAGGACGGCATACCTTGAGCATAAATCGTCGTCGCAAAAATACTGGCACTCAGGAAAATAGCCAGCCATCCAGCACTGTCTAGGGAGCTCTTGTCGTCCTCTGAACATGAGATCAGCAACGGTCGCGAATACCTGGAAGGATGAACGTACTCGCAACCAAAGTTGTCCCCGCTTCGAACGCCGCGAAACCGAGCCCGTTCAAAGTGTATCGGGTTATGAAATGCGCGCCGGATCCGCTCCCTTCGTTGTACATGGCAGTGAACGCCGATAGCGCCACGCTGGAGTACATTACCTCCTTGCTATAAGCCAAGGAAAGCGCCCAGCACATCGGCATTAATGTCCAACGAAGTACGACCGCCTGTTCCAGGGTAATTCTGCCTGCGGGAAGTGGCCGGTCAGGCTTATTCGTTTCGTCCTCGAGCGACGCGGTCTGGTTTGATACATTGAAGTGCAGGAGATGGAACCATAACCAGAAGACGAGGTGGGGGAGGTTTCGTATGGACGTGAGAGGTGCAGCAACAATAGCGAATAACGACTGCAGAGATAGGGGGTTCGTCGTTTGATTTTGGCAGAAGGCGAATACCGCACTCACGATTGGAATCATCGTCGTCATGAAGTCGGATTTCGTAAAGAGCCAGAGCGTGTTGGTGTGGTACGCCAAGGCGGTCGTCGACTACATCGAAGTTAATAAAGTAAATTGTAAAGAAGAACGGCTAAACTGACGATCGGAATCACGCTCGACGTGAATCCAGACTTCGGCCAGAAGACGTTGGCGTGATGCAGGGCAGCATTCTTCAAGTTCCACTTCATGTTGAATGACGGGGAAGAGTAGGATTTCGCCAGCTTTGTTAATCCTTAAGAGGCCAGAGTCGAATCGAAACGCGAGGCATATGTAAGCGTCTTAAAAGAATTAGCGTCTCTAGCTTGATATGCTGGTTTCGTCGCGAATCGGTTGGAAGTCCCGATTGATGGCATCTTCGATCGACACTCGGCCTCCGTCGCTTATCGCTGCTCCAAAAGGTACATAGCTTGAGAAGCTACTACCACATGATGATATGATGTCGAGTCTCCCGCCGGGGGCCTTGTGCCTGTGCTATTGTCAAGTAGTGTACACTTTCTCCCGACTTTCTCCCATACTTACATAAAATACACGGGTAGCTCGCAGAGTGTAGGCTATAGCTTATGCTTCTTGTGAGACGCTGTGAGAATAGCGCCAAGGGTTCTTCCCTTTTGAGGTCGTCGGGTCGTCTCTCGCCGCGTCGCGATTTCTCATTCTCCCCCACGACACCCACCATTCGTCCGCGTCGTCCCTCGGATCGTACCCGAAGCTGAGGATAAAATCGTGAATATAGCGTGAAGAATAATATCGCCAACACCTACATCATGCGCATCTCGTCCCACATCTGCTGTAGACCAGTGTCATCGCCAGAATCCATCACGTTCCGCCCGGCAGCCTCGTTCGCACGCATGGCCGCATCGCGCCCAGCCTGCATCTCACCGTCGGGAAGCGCCATGACGTCTATGTACTGCATTTCCGCCGCGGCGATGGCCACACACCGGTTTTTGCTGACAAGGGCCATGAGTACTCAATTGAAGTTGGACGAACTACCTACACATACCGGTGCTCCTCGAAGGCATTGAGGAATTCCGGGACGCGCGCCGCACTTTGTGTGTGGGAGAAGATTTGCCCGATGAAGGCGCCGTCTTCGATAGCGATGGAGTACGTGTGGAGAGATATTATCTTGGGCACGTTAGGACGGCGAGGTAGTGCGGAACTGAATAGGTACGCACCGGAAACGGATGCGCGGCCTCGCCCAACACGGCGACTCTGCCGCTATCGGAAACCCAAGAGGCTAGTGCGGGGTGGTTCTTAATCTGCACGCACGTCGCAGGCCCAGCAAGCGCGGCGAGTCTCGATATCCTGCAAAAATGGTGAGACAGCTATTGGTGAAAGGACCATAATACAGGCACCCACAAGCGATCGCATGGCCCTAGGATCTCTGCCCATGTTCGTTCCGCCAGTTTTGTCCACGTCCCGTCCTGGGAACTATCTGGGGTGTACACCCAGAACACGACATCCTCATCTTTTCCCTGCGATCAAGATGAGCCCGGGCGTCATGGGAAAATAGCAGCGGCGTACGTACAGCAAGAAAGGCCTGTGCACCTGAGGACCGGAGGAGATGACTGAGTTCCGGCAACACATTGGAGAAACCACGACTCACCCCGTGTGGAGCCCATCCAGAATGTCACCATGGTCTTCTGTTAAATTATGAGGACTAGCGAGCCAAACACGATCGCTCAACACACCTGGAGATGCTGCTCATGCGATCCATATCCGCCAGTGTACAGCTTGACGAGCTCCGGATCTTCCATCGCGACTGCCTTTGGAATAACGGCGCTTCCAGATCGTCAGAGTTCCGCATTTCTGAAGATAAAAGCTTAACACACCTGTAGACTGCGAGGCCCTTGGGCCCAAGCGTGCGGAGGTCGCTCACGCTCGGTGGATTCTCCTCCATCAAGCGTTGACGAATGAGTCCACTGACGCCGTCAGCCCCAATCAGCACGTCCCCGCAGTAAACCTCGCCTGTTCGCAAAGTGACTGAGCATGCGTCAAAGTTGGTGTCGACGACTTCTGCTCCGAACTTGATAGAGACTGTCGGGGCAGAATCGTGGTTATCTTCTGTTTTTTCGGAAGGGAAGCGCATCATGGCATCGTAGAGAATGCGCAGAAGATCCTTGTGCTAAATAGAAAATTATATTCAGGCTCTGGAACGAAAAAGGCTCTGATGGCACTCACCCGCATCTGCAGGAAGTCCCCTCGGGCGTCACTCAGGAGTTCCGGATCCCAAAGATTCGTTCCTATGTAATCCCTGCCTGATTCCTCATTTTTGTCGTCGTCTAGCCAGGTTTCAGTTGTATGGATCAGACCGAAAAAAAAGTGCTTCACATTTATAAACGGTGAAACCCGCCCCGACAATGGCGTTGGCTCGAATCTCAGCCTCCAATCCCCAGTCAAAGAGAATTTTGCACCCATTGGGAGGCAGCCTGCGCTAAATGAGCCAACGAAGTAGGGGAGTAGTGCAACACTTGCCTGACGCCTCCAGTTGGTATCTAACGTTCTGGTTGGAACCGGCCATCGACAGCTTGGGAACGGACGTACCGAGTCTGGTCCTCCGAGCTGCGATTCCTTTTCTAAAACAAGGATGTCATGCCCAGCAGCCTTCAGCGCAATGGCAGAAGCGAGACCTGTGTGTTCTCTGTCAAGACCATACATAGAATATAGAACATGAGTTTACGTACCAGCCGTGGAAGCGCCCACGATTATCTGCGAAATGGAGTGGTAAGAGAGAGAGAAAAATGCGCTCATCCGGACTACTGACAAACTGGAGTCGGGATCGGGGCTTCGTCATGGTCGGCTTTCAAGGACAGTAGGAGGGGGGCTTTGGGCACCATCAATCTCCTGGGATGAGCGTCCAGCTTGAAGGGGATTGGCTGGGACGCTTCTCGCCGCTTCTGTGCAACATGCCGTAAAATGATAGCCTCGCTTGGCGAGGTGCGGAAGTCTCCGCAAGATATCTTCCCGCGGCTAGCTCCACGTCGCCTGATGCCTCGGACGGAAAGGTGTTTGCATGGGTCTGGTGAGGTAGAGTGAGGTCTTGGAGAAATTCAGAACATTCAATTGATCAAGTGATTCGAGCTGTTTCGAGTCGTCGGACTTGGGTCTCCGGACAGAAAAGCATCCGTAGCCTTCCGTAGCCAATAGATGTAACGGGACTACGGCAGCTCCGTTCGGATAAATCAGTAAATCTGGCAGTTGACAAGACCATACGACAAATGGGATCCAGCTCGTGATTGTTCAAAATCGCCAACTCATAATGACATACGAAGTGGGACAATTAATATCAGGTTGGCCCGGACCTGGCAGGGGTCATACAGTGTAGTTCAATTGTCGCAATACCTACCAAAGCCAACCAACCGTTAAGGTCATGCGGTCGAGGGCCCTCGAGGCTTGATCAACTCGATGCCATCAAATAGCATTTTGAATTTGATCGACGCTCTGAAAATTAAATCCTACCACCATATGCAGTTGGAAACTGGAGCTCCACTCGCGGACCTCGCCCGATGCTTCGCACGAGACAACGCTGGCCCCCGGGCAAGCGAGCGCAACAACTTCGCACCCTTTCCTATTCCATAAGTAATTCGCAAGTTTGCTCAGGTTTGCCCCCCGCTCTGGAGCGCATGGAAGCTGATGGGAGATGATCAGAGATGATCATTGTACCGACGAAATTCGGAACAGATCGACCGGTGCGTCCTATCTTCCCCATCTAGCAATATCTTAAAAAATTAGCCCCGCGGGTGTTCCTGGGTGGCACGACTGCGCCAGGCACCCGGATAGCAGGAGGCTGCAGGAGGTCCGAGATGCGCAATTTGAATCACTTTCGCTGACGCAGACGACATGTCGCATCATTCTGAGCGGTCGGAGCCTATGAGACTACAACACATCATTCACATGTACGCTAATAGGGCCCGATACGAGGGACTAAGTCGGTAAGCAAGACTTGAATCATGTCTTGTGCAGGCGCAAACCTGCGCAAACCTACCGCAAACGATCAATTAATTGAAGATGGAAGCCCCGCGGGCGGTGGTCAACTTGCCCCGTAATGTCTAGTCCAAAGCCTATTTTGAACCATCGTTATTCTGACGTGCATCCACAGCCTCTTGAACATCAATATTGCGGAGTACAACTCTGTCTTTTTAAGCTTTACATAAAATCGGAATTTGGTTGAGATTCCGTCCCTTCCGATTTTGCATCTTACATAACTCGATATTTCAGCAGGATGGGCGGGTGCAGTAGTTGACTATGAACCCTGACTCAAGGAAAAGAGCGTTGTTTTTCTGGTAAACAATATACCCAACAGACTACAGCCGAACATCAAGTCCGCCGGCTTTGTCTACGAGGGCAGTTTCATAAACTGGATATACATTATCATGGGAGAGTCCGGAGCGGTCTACCGTCCGTTCTCAGAATTAAAATGAGTATACGGGAGATATGATATATACATCGCGCTCCTCCTGAACTTGCCCGAGTTGGAGAACTTGACGCTGCAATGGACGCAGCTCGATGCGGAGCCCCAGCCATAGGTCTAGTACATCCTAATTAAACCAGGATACATCGCCAGCTCCTAAAACCTCCGAGGCATCGGCCTATCTAGCGTGGTAGTCTGGGGGCGGAGCTCCAGCTGCATGGGCATGGGTCTCGGGATGTCTGGGGTCTGGCCATTGTAGTTGTAATAGTCCGAGTCCGGGGGCAACGCGTGGGATCGGGGCAAGGTGTACGATCGTTCTGACGGCGCGTCTTTTGGGGCGGTGCTCGCAACCTGTTCCGTCGCTGTGTATATATCGATTTTCTGCGAAGACGTTAGCGCGAAGACGACGAAGAATGATAATTGACAGTTACAGTCTGAGACTGTGCAGAGTAAGCATTAATGTGAGTCGATTGAGGGTGGAGCATAGCGCTCGAACGACAGACCATCTGGGTCGGCGGAGGAGCTTCCAGGTGAGTCTTGCCCCTCGCGAACGTCTGCGGCACGACTGTCTGGAAATTCTCTGCATCTGAGAGCCCTTTCTTCTCGCGGGAGTTCAGCCTAGATAAATACAGTATTAGCATGAACAATCATATCGATGTTGAACGAACATCGCTAGTATCGAGCATGTGTACAGGTTCGACAGCGGGAAATCCACTATGAAGTTCCTGAGGAAATCAGACGCGGAACCTGGAAACTTTCTGGAAAAACACTGACAATGACGTCCTCTGCACATGAAATTAGCTAGCACTCTTGCATAAGATACATGAGATTTTTACGCACAGGGAACACGAGGAAAAGCACAACATCCGCCAATGCGGCAATGGCCGTTAACGAGCCGGTTTTTGCGGTCACTAATCCGCGTCACCATCAATTGAAAGAAAGATGAGGCAGACGAATGAGTATTCACACCGTATGATTCGACTGATCTTCCCGTCGATGTCTTTGTTGAATGTCGTCTTGCGCGTGTACTATTAAGTATCGCCGCGGTTAGCGAATTGAACTTGAGAGGCAACCGATGACGGACCAGCGCATAACACATTGCAACGGCAATGACAACATCACACACTGCGCTGGATATCAGCCAGAAGACGACCTCCGTCAAGAAATTCGGAAAGTCCCGGAATTCAGGGTTCATCGAGACCATGATAGACACCAGCAGCCCGCCGCCTAATTGTGTGAGAAGAGAAACAATGAAATAAAGGGAGTTCCCTCACCGGAAGACGCGAGCGACAGCAAGGCTATGAAAAAAGGCATGATCAAGGATTTGGTGATAACTACGGGAGGTTGATTATTTTGAGGTCCATCTCCGCCGAAATTTGCATACCGCTCAGCCGCCACGCAGTGAATAGTTGGATTGGCGCGGATACAATGGCCTGTCACAATGGGTCAGCGCTTCGGGTAGCAGGGATATGGGACGGTTAGAAACGAACAATGAGGACGGAATCTGTGCGATGTGAATAGGTAAGCTATGACTGGTGCCAATGTTGGAAGGCTCACCTCCGGGAAGCACTAGTATCCGTAGGAAGTCAGAGTACGGAAATACGAATCTTAGCTAAGTGCAAAGCTCACGCTTGGGGGTAATGACGGTCGCTACCTCAGTCCCTGGAATCGAAAAGGATATGAATAATATCCGTAGGCAGAACGCGGAGCTCTGGACTGACCATATTGAATGATAAGTGGCTCATAGATGATGCCGACCTCGACAAATAGGTTGACAGTCTCGACGATGAACAAGTAGAGCATCTGGGAAAGGAGATGAATAGGTATTTTCTGGAGAGTAACCGCAAGTAACGCACCAGATAGCGGATCCAGCCAGAGTCACTGCAAAGATCTCTCAGTATGTATGATTGAGTGCTTAACGAGATATGCACTTGGTGTAACGTTGATAGTACACGAGCATCTGCGAAGTCGGTTAAAACAGAATACAGAGAAGTCCCAAGGGAACTCGAGCCACCTGTGTAAACATGACCTGAGTTTCGTTAGCAGAGTAATAAGATCTATTGCAACGGAGAACGCACCCCATACAGCATCATGTTCAGCATGACGCCTAAATTCGGTCTCTCAGACTCATACAGGTCTCGAGTGCACCGCGTACGTACCGATTAGCATGGGACCGAAACTAGGAGTGAGTGAGTCCGGCAGAGACAGAATAGAACAAAATGCACGCACAGGAGGTCTACTCCAGCCATAATTCAAATGGAAAGAAGTGAAAAAGAATGTAGGGACGAGAACAAAGAAACAAGGGAAGAAAGGCGACACGAACGAAGGGCAATCCCTGATCCAGCTCGAGGGTAGCTTCATCGGCGGTGGCGTGGAAGATTATATAGGTGCGTTGTAGGTGCGGCAATAGAACCACGATGTCAGGTGAGCTGACAGTAGCCATCTGAAGATTTGCGATGGCATAAGCTTCAAGTCGCTATTTTATCATGCTCAAGCTCCCGCGTTTAGTTGGATGGTGGAAGTAGGGTGCGCCAATCCTTTCCAAATGTACTGAATCGCACCAGAAAAGACGCCACAGGACCGCAGACAACTGGGAAAGCAACGCTAGGGAGACAAGAATATATATATCAATAGCCACATCCACATCAGCATCAGTCGTAGGAGTGATGCATCAAGAAGGACCAATCACTGGTGTCCGTAGCACCAAACCATATGCATAGCCATGGATTAGATTCCCGCGGAGCATTGGCCAGCATAGCGTACTTATTTAAAGATGGACAGGTGCTGTTGAGTGGGGGCGATTGTTTCACGATGATTGCTATCCCTCTTCATCAAGCATGCCGAAGATCCTTGATGGAGGGCTGTTGAAAAATCGCTTCAAAGTCGGACCGTTTCGCGGAGATATTGGAGCGGTTAAACAGGCTGGCTAGATAGACGTCGCGGTGTCCTGGTCTCATAAGAGTGTAATCATCATCGACGAGTCCTGCACCAAGGACCCACGATCATTGAACTTCGTCACTGAGCCTCCGAGATATGGCTTAGCCTCGATGTTGGAGCGGGTCACTGGTGCGAAGAAGAGGCGTTCACCGTTGGTTCACCGTATCTTGAGGATTGCATAACCAGTGTGTATGAATAACTGAAACCTTGATGCGGAGGGGCGGCGGAAACGCCACCAGTATGCGGGCATCGAGGGAACTAGGAGGTGTCCCTGACCGCGGCAAGATCGTTCAAGTGGGAGCGTCAACCGCAATCGCGACGAGCTCGGAGTTGGGTGGTGGAAGCTGAAGCCCGGGTTGCCGAGGTCACGTGCAATCACTTCTCAGCTTGAAAATCCAGAAAAAGTTCAAGTTCAAGTTCAGGTTCAAGCATTTAAGCTAGCTTTAAGCCCAAAGACTCAAACGTGTCCGAGGGAGTTGAGAGGTATTTTTAGTTGTCCAAGAAGCAGGTGCTGAGCATTAGCCTCAATGATGGTTTCCCCTAGTTCAATATAATATACCAGCATCTTCGTGCGAAGGAGGGCGATAAAAAGAATGGCTTAGCCTTGATCGAGCAAATAAGTAACCTATGCACCAGTAGCAAACGGGTTAAGCGTTACAGCATCACGCCGTCGGGCCCTTGTCACCCTCTGGCATGTATACACCTAATTTCTACGCGTAACCTAAGACCACCGTGGCGGGGATAGGTGTGCGATGTAGAATCCGAATCCGAGGCCGTATTACTGTCATGCATCTCGTGTGCTTTCCTTTAGATGCGGCGCCGGCTTTGAATGGTGACGGATTCGGCGAACATTGACCCAGACGCTGGCGAGTCCAAAACCAAGAAGAGAGCAGGTACAAAAAAAGCACGTCCGAGGACGCGCTGATGCCGCAACGTACCCGGAGTCGTAAGGTGTATACAATTTAGAAGGAAGGCGGGAGGCGGGAGGTTAGGCGGGTTTGATGGCCGAGCCCGGCACCGCCACGCGCAAACACTTGGCAAACACACTTTCTTGCCCGGTCTCTGCTTCTCTTAAGCTTCCTGGGCTCCGACAAACGTCCTTGAGCCCCAGCGGCGGTGCTTCCCCGTTCTCCTTGTTCCTCCTCGTTCTTGAGTCCGGCACCCGTCTTTACTTAAGCTCAGATGCTGCATCGTACCTCGGGTGGATAGTCACCTATTTGCGGGTTTTAGACTTGTTCGTTCCTGTCGACCAGTATCGACTTTGCCGTGGAGCTGGTGGTTCTTGGTGGTTCAAACTTCAGGGTGGCTCTATTCGGAATGATCCCGAAATTTATTCCCACGGGATCTACATTTCATTTCTGCAATCGTCCGGTCCCCGTTAGTAATAGTAACTTATTCGCACTGCCCACCGCGCATCGCTGGCTCACTACTTAAAGCCTAATGGTCGTCAATCGCAACACGGGCCCCCATCTCTGTCTTCCACAAGATTATGTTCAACAATCTCAAACTCGTCATCGTCAATTTCCCCGCCATCGTCGCCTTCATTACGTCGTCTCGTCCGCGCCCTAATACCTAGAGCTGTTGCTAAACCCGCTTTGTAGTAGTGCGAACCCGGTCCCGGTTGTCTGTATCCACTGCCCCGACCGGCGTGCACTCCCCGTCGGCGTGCTTGACGGGTGTGTTTGCGTTTAATTGACGGTAGGGCCAGATCTAGTTCATGTTCTCTCTCTCTCTCTCTCTCTAGGCGTCAAGTCTGCTGCGGGCCCGACCGCAAGTGATACTTATGATGAGAACCTGCACATCTGTAACGTCGATGAAGCTTGTAATTTGCTGTGAATTTTGAGCAATTTCCAAATGAGCTCCGTGTAACTCATAAGCAGTAAGTATGTATACTGCCTCCCTATTTTCAATGTAGCTCAGCGCCAGACTCGACTCGAGTGACGCCGGCGCCCTTGCCTTTTTCTTGTCCTCGAGCATTTCTTGTCTCATTTTCATCTTGCGTCTTGAGTCTTGCGCTATTAGCAGCTCCAGTCTGTACTATTCAGTTGCATTCTGTTGGGGATATGAATGAAAAGCTCAATCCCAACAGCACCGTAGTCACAATTCAATCGAGCTCCAGTTCCGACCGTGATGGAGAGAAGAGTTACCTCCTGACGCGCCATGCTGGGCGGCTCGATCGGCTAAAAAGATCGAAACGGGCTTGAGTGGCTGGCATGCGTTCGCGATTGATAAAACTGAACGAGTTCCAAACGAGTTCACGCGTTGTTTTGCGAGGTTGACGTGTCGATTCGGAAAGTTCCGGTGTCTGATTGGTCGAGCGGAGTTTAAAGCGCGCCACGTAGTGCGCCCCACCTTCATGTGCATCCAGAGAACTTCATTCACCTCTGGAATGCGTACATGGTACAGTGGGAGGCAAAAACAACATACCATGGATCCATGTCTGCATCCACGGCCTCTACGAGGACTCCACCCAATGCAAGGACCGTGCCGGGTTTGGGGTAGTATAAGAGGCATACATTTCTCTGCACACCTTCTTGATATCACACAAATTACCCCTTGCTTTCAACGAGTTTCCACCTCAGGAAGTTTCGTTAAATCGTCTAGCGGACGAATAATTCTGAAGGGCAAGCTTCACGATTACCCTGCCGAATAAATCATGCGGTAAGAACTAGATTCGCTTATCATCAAGACCTATAGCCGGAGGAAATGGCCTGTAACAGTGGCTGGTCGCAGGTCGAGCCGCTGCTCCACTTCACCAAACTGCTCTTGAAGTTGTCCGCAAAACTAGACGGTGCTCCACTTCCCGAAACTGCCGCACCCTCCAAGGTTGCATTTTTAACAACGATATCCATAGTAGTCGGTGCGTCTGGAGCAGATTCGACCTAAGCTTCAGTATTTCCAAATCTAATTTCAAGAGATGAAAGATGTTGTGAGCCCCAGGCCCCTCTGCATTTTTTATTTGAATCACCGATGACAATTCCATGGACAGCTAGACTCGATTTCTGCCTCAAATGTGCTGCAAACACACTGTAGGAGAAATTTCCGAGTTGGTCTAGTCCTTCCGGACCGACCCTGTGGCAGTAACCGGAAGTAGCCGAAGGATCACGTGCTACAGCTCAAAGTTCAACCCCGACTTTGCGTGGATACACGAGTCTCAAACCGAGAGCGTCCACGCGTGCCTCTCACATTTGTGTAAGGGGTTTATATTCAGCATCTTGAACATATCATGATGCCGCCCCTGATCTACGTATTGTTCGACTGTTCAACTGATTAAACCAAATGGTTGTCGTGCAGTGCCACCACGGCAATGGGTGGGCGCTGCGCTCCTCATGCGCAGCGGAAGTTAATGGCGCGTGAAAAATTGCCCGTGGGCGAAGGTCGCGCTGCTGGTAGAAAGCCATTGCCATTGTATCACATTGGTTCGTTCGTGTAGAGACTGATATATATAGAGACTGATCTGCCCGTTTTTTGATGGACTACAGCCGTCTCTACCTTTCCGTGATGCTTGTTTGATCACAGCCCATATTCTCGTATTCAATTACATAAAAAGATGATAGAGACGGCTGTGCGACGACGTATAAAACCCAGAACCGGCATCAATGGACGCCCAAGGTTGATTCCTGACTTCACTTCACTTTTTCCCCATCTTTTCGGCCTTTCTGAGCTCGACGCTCCTTACCAGCTTTCACTTCAACTTTTTTTACCACATTTCACGCCAACACACAAACATGCACCGAACATTCGCTCTCTTCGTCGCCGCCCTGGCCATCAGCTGTGTCTCCGGAGCCCCGCTCTACGCCCGCCACAAGAACCATCACAAAGCCGTGCGTACTTTGAAGGTTGCACGCTCCCCCACCGCGTACTAAATTTCCATGTGCAGGCGGAATCGGCCGCAGTCACGGCAGGCATCGCAACTGTGCGTCTCCCTCCTCCTCCAAGACTACACCGTGCATAATACTGATGCTCTGTGCAGGGCGCGATTGCCGTCACAACCGCCCCCACGCCCACCGCGGCCGCCTCCAGCGACGTCAACAACATTGCCGCCCAGGTTGCCGCCGCATCGGCGTCCGCCGCGTCCGTCCAGGCCGCTGCCATTGCCACTGGCGCCCCCGGCGAGGCGTTCGCGTCGCCCGAGTTCCAGGGCGAGGAGGCGGGGCTCGAGACCAAGCTCGCATTGGACACGCAGGCGGGGGACACGGCCGCTGCGGCGCAGGACCAGGCGGATCTGGACGCGCTCAACGAGAGTGCGGGGGGCGGGATCTGAGTGGGGTGCGAGGAATGTACTTAATGTATGCGTGTATTGTGGTGAAATTACAAGGCCGAGATTTTAAGGGATCGGACTGTGTGGACCATCTGTAACGCGGGGAGCTTGACTCGTTACCAGTCTGCTTTACCGCAAGGGGATGGGGAGGACGTTTGCCGCAGGGACTGGTACAATAGGGGAGCTCAGAGTAGCCGCGCGCCGGACGCTTTTTCGCCTTTTCGCCGGACGCTTTTCATCACGTGCGCTTCGGCAGTGTTCGGCGCGGCGCGAGGTGTGACTGCAAGTCATTCCTGCAATTTTTTTCTCTTCTTTTAAACCACCGCATCGTAATTCACATTTTAATTACTTTGTCACCACTTTAGTTACCCATTTGTGCTCGATAGGCTAGTAGTTCGTCAGGTAATCTCGTTCTTTTGGCCTGTCCATCGTTCACATCACCCTCTTCTGAGTCATCTCGACCACCACGGTTTTCTTCCTCTTCCTGCTGGGTATGAACATGTGTGAATGCAGCACCGGAGGCCTCTCCTTCGATATCTATAACTGTGTTGTGCAGGATAACCGCCACTGTAACCCACCGCAATGCTTTTTCGTGATCCGCATTGGAGTCAATGTTGACTCGAAGCCCCCGAAGACTCTGAAAGCGACCCTTTAGCGCTCCCATACAGTGCTCAGAGCGGACTCGGATGTGTGAAACAGCTGCGTCGAAGATCGCATTGGCTGGGATGAGGGATGCAGGCCACTTGTATATGCAGAATCAGAAGGAACCCCAGAAAGGCGGGAGTGACTCGCAGTCACATCTCGCGCCGCGCCGAACACTGCCGAAGCGCACGTGATAAAAAGCGTCCGGCGAAAAGGCGAAAAAGCGTCCGGCGCGCGGCTACTCTGAGCTCCCCTAATTTGAACCAAACACAAGGGGTGGGCTTAATTAAGGTTAACTTTGAAGGATTTTTGCTTTTTAAGTAGTTCGGAAAGGCAGATCTAGAAAGGGTATATAGAGACATCCGGTAGAGTTCACCGAGCCTGAAACCAGGATATTACTCTTCAATCTAGTAAGTAATCACCTCGACCATCTACAATTTGAGGCAGGCTTCAGTACGCGCGCCTCAACATTGTTCAACCGTCATCCCTCTCAAGCTGGTCAGCCCTCTAGGCCTTGTTCGAGCCAGTCAAGGCGAGAAATCAGTCAATAGTGGTTGATATATTGTTTTATGAGCCAATGAGCATTATACAATCCAATCTCAGAACATAACAGACGATACTGCTGCAAGTACACGGATCCAGAAGCTACGTTCATGCTCTGCGATATTCAATCGTTATCCGTACTCCTGCAGCGGCATGGACTTCATTTACCCAAAGAAGCACCTGAAATAATTTTGTCATGCCCCATAGCCAGTGTAATTCATGTGGATCACTTACGAGAACGACGAGATGGCGTCGTTGAACGCGACATCTGCATCGATGTTGAGATCCGGAATACCGGGGTCTCTGATGGGTCCGAGGCTACTGCCACCGCAGTTTGCGTCGCTGTGCTCCCAACATTAGACACCGCAGGGGAACTCGAGTGCTCGGGGGAATACTTGCATGAAAAAGAAGCAGTCTTGCCCAGAATCGGGTCCGACGCTCGAGATGTTGTCGTTAAACACGAGGGGGACGTTGACACATTCGCCACTGGAACCGTGGAGTGTGGTGCAGTCGCCGGTAAAGCCAGCATCGACACAGACAAAGCTGGGGGAGTGGACGTGAGCGTCCAATGCAGGGGGTTTTGGAGAGGACATACACGTTGCCTTGGGTGCGAGCGGAAAGTGCGCCCTGCGGAAGATATGAGCTGGGTAAAGGGATATAAGACGCTGGGAGTGGTCATTACCAGGTCGCCTTCAGGTGCCGGGAGGGCGTAGACGAGGGGGATGAGCGTGAACAAGGCAATGGTGAACTTCATTCTGAGTTGAGAATGCGGAGTCAGGACTTGGGGAAGTGACTTGCTTTCCAGTGCTCAACTCCTCAGGCTTTATACGAATCCCACCCATCCTGATCCATGTTCAACGGGCAAGATCAACGCTACAGACCAGTAAGTGTAAGCGCCCAGGCATCCATTCGATTGTATGCCGGCCTGATCCATGTTCCACGGGTAAGATCGGCGTCACATACTTGCCTCGGGCATTGTAAGCACCTAGGCACGCACGGCCCAACACGGACGGTCCAAATAACATGTATGGGGAACCACTCGAGCTTCTAATCCCTCTCGTTCACAAAATAGAGGAGAATTACTTACAAATGGGCCGCGACCCTCTCGGTGTTGAGGTCGCCGGGACGGCAACTCGCTGATAAGCACAACTCTTAATAAGAGTTCGGAAGAGAACGGCCATACGGCAGGTTGAGTCAGTTACTATGCAGCCACAAATCTAGCTTGGGGCGAGGGAGCCAACTTGCGACGCTGCAAGCTAGTCTTAAAGGAATGGGTACTGTACAGAACGACCCGCACGCGACGCGAAAATATTCCTGGCGATATTCGGGAGAAATGACATTTGCGATCGAAGAGGGTACGCAACTTATTTAGTCAGAAGATACGTGTCGCGCATCCGGAGTAACGGATTGAAGTTCTCGTTGGAAGTCAGCAAACCAACAACTGCTCAAAGGAGAAGCTGAATCACAGCGCTGACTGCTGCAGTCCGAGTATGGGGACACTTGGAGCAAGATCAACGCTGCAGGAAGAGGCTATACTAGAAAGAGTCGGAGTGGAACTTTCCACTCACCAACTCCCACCATCCTTAAAGCAGTCCCATTAATGACTAGCAATGGCAATACGAAGAGTGGGACTCACCATCAGTATTGAGTTTGAATTGGAGCTGAGTTGGACCCGGCTCTCCTCCCCGCGTCATACCTTCCGCGAATGTGCCCTGCATTGCGGTGATTCATCAAGCTGAAGACAGGAAGGCAAAGGCCCGAGGAGTGGCTGCGAGTGACGGATATGGCGCGTGAATCGGGTCTCCAGCCTGTGTTGGGGATCGATGCCGGACACCTGTATTTGAGTTGATTGAACCTTAGGCCTTAGGTACAAGTTGTGCGAAAGGCAGAACTGTGGGCAAAGGCGAGAGAATATTTCAAGACAGAGAAAGTCGGGGAAGGCTCGCACATGACGACATTGTAGAGAATGCGCAGAAAATCCTTGTGCTAGCATGGGAATTGCATTCAGCCTCTTGACCGAAAAAAAGAGTCTGAAGGCACTCACCCGCATCTGCAGGAAGTTCCCTCAGGCATCACTCAGGAGTTCGGGATCCTTTCCCTTGGTATCTAGCGAATTGTTTGGAAACGGCCATTAACAGCTCGAGATAAAATACATACCGAGTTGCGATTCCTTTTCTAAAACAAGGATGTCATGCCCAGCAGCCGTAAATGCAATCGCAGCAAAACCCGTTTTTCCCCTCCGTTTCCAAGCTAGTACATAGGATTCAAGTTTACGTACCGGCTATCGACGTGCCTACGCTTATCTGTGAAATGGACTGATAAAAAAAAAAATCGTGCGCTCATCCAGCCTTACTGACAAACTGGGAAAAACGACAAACACACGATGCACTACAAACCATGAAGAAGAATTTTGATCTGCCGATAGAGCCTGATATGACCGTGTCATTCACAATGAAGTTCGAGTGTCACTACCGGTGGTCTCGAGGAGCATTTGAGGAGCATAGTATAGTCGATTCATGTGACAATGGCCAAGACGTCGTATCTGGAAGCAACCGGAGCAGGGGCTATTAATATCGAGCCAACCAGTCAAAACCCTGAGGCACGGACTTCCCATGTTGCCAGGTGCCCACAATACTAGAGATGCAGTTCGGCCAAGGATCGGAGGCTGGATCGCTCAGCGCAAGAAGAGTCACCGTCTGACTCGACCGATGAAATACCGCATTTGGCACAGGTTTCGCGGCGAAATGAGGTGTACCCGTTGCGCACAGGGAGCCTCTAAGAGCGAGTGAGAGGGAGAGCAAAAGAGCGGGCGTGCCAGTGCCAGTGCCACTGACAAAGGAAACACGATCACGTGTGTCAAGACTGAAAATGAAGTCGATGGATCAATGTCATTCATCATGGAATGAGACTAACTGAATGTCACCCTGTGATAGAAAAAAATTGCGGATTGCCGGGAAAGTCATAGTCTGAGCGGTAATCCATCTTGAGATACCGTGGCGGAGGTTCTTTGCTGTGAAGCCCGAAACAGTGTTTCGACTCTGATTGCAGATATCCGGTTCTCTCCCTTGATTGACGAGGTTTCATTTCTGTGATCTCAGGTGGATATTTCCAATACCCTTCGTCGAGCATGAATCGCACCAACAACACGACCATGATCATGGGATGGAAGTCCAACATGTATAGTTTGGCACTTCTCCGTGTTCAAGTCTCAGTCGAGAGAAGTCCCATTCCCACGCTTTATGTGGGCGCAGCCCCAAGTAACTTCTAAAACGTCTGTGAAAAATATACAAGAAAGGTTGTAGGAAGCGACGAGCTTTGAGATTGAGGGATGTGCATGGCTGGATATTCACGGAGGACGGGGTAATTGCTTCCCGGAGCGTGAATACCTGGGGAGTTGGGAATATTTGAGAAGATTCACTTATTTGAGGAACTACTTTGGTGAGGCCAAAGATAAGATGGGCCCGCGAAAGTCGCACAGCACGGGAATTGCTGGCGTAAACACGCAACCCTCGATTCGCGAAGCCAGGGCATGCGAAGAAATAGTCTATAGCAATTTGCACGCGTTTATATCTGCTTGATTCGCCGCAGTGCGTCACCGTACATTTCGGGGGAGCGCGTGGGTATGCAGAGGTGGAGCTAAGCCTAGGAGGAGCGAGATACCCGGCAGCGAGGGAGGTCCGGGTTCTGCACGTTTACAAGGGACCCAGGAGCTGCTAATGGTGGAACTCGGATGTCGCGTGGAAGTTGGGGCAGCGATGTATGCCGATTTGAGTCGAGGGAATCAAGCCATGCATGCAGCTGAAAGTCAAGATCGACATCGATAACCGGAAATGCAAAAGGACGTACAGTATATACCATTCGCGGGTCCCCGAAACAAGGTGATGATCAAGGGTCCCGGAGCTTTGGCTTTGGGGTATTGGAGTGGTGCATAGGATATGGGGCCAGTCAATTTGGGGCAAGGCCCGCAAAATGCTCCCTTACGACGTTTAAACTCCGCAGGAGTGCGCAAACATAAGTAGGTGAGGGCTGCGCGAGGCATCAGTCTCCGTTCGGCTGCGTCGAAACAAATAAAGATCGGCATCCATTCTGAGGTTCATAACAAACCACTACGAGCACAGAGTCGGGAATCTTCTCCGTGCAGGGAAGAGCCATTTCGATCGCGAGAGTTCGGCCCAGTCGGAAGCGTGTTGAGTTCCGCAGCCGAGGTCCAAGAAAAAAAAGCCCGTTGAGGGGAATGGAAATAGGATCATGACCACGGTGATACATGTAGATCATCGTAAATGGCGTCACTACATTGGGTGGATGGATGCACGGCTGGTATAGACCATATAGATCCGAGCGACGATGTAGCCTCAACCTAAGTGTAATTTGTGCGATACGATTAGAGGACTGAGGACAGTTCGTTAATTCTTCTTGAGCGCAGCCTACATACTTGAACGACAGAGTGGCACTGCGGCTCACCTTCCAGTTCTTCATGCCGTTCGAATCCGTTCATGCCATTTGAATCCCGCAGGACGAGTCTGCGAGAAGGCCAGTGCGCACCTCGACACACGAGTCCCCCGTATCACACCGGAAAATACGAAAATTAAGTGCACCTGCAAACGCGCCTTAATTTATCAGTTTCATCGGCATGTTCGGCGCGGCTGAAAACGCACCTGAAACCATGAGTTTCGGATGGCCTGATAACGATTCTGAATTTGCGAGAATAAGTTGTAAATTCAGTGTACTTTAAATTTGTGGTTTAAGATGTATTCACAGTAAGGTTGAATATGTGTCTGAAAGTTAAAGCTTCAGCTGCAACATCGGCGCATCTGAAATTCGAGGTTTCAGAAGCGCCGAAATCGGCACCGAAAACAATAATGTCGCCGGCCGCTTCGGCGCGACTGAAACCAAAGGTTTCAGCCGCAATTTCAGCACGTGCTGAAAACGCAGTTGAAACCCGTGGTTTCAGACGTGCTGAAATTCGTCCTCGGATGATCCCAGGATGAGCCGAGGATGAGCTGAGGATGATCTCAAGATGATCCGAAGTCCCGCTCAACCGGAATAAAATAATCTTCTTAGAGTTTCAAAATTCTTCTCGCAATGGGTACATGGATGGTTTCCATCCCATAATAGGGCGGAAATTTTCCGCGTGAACAGCGCCGGGATGCCGAGGATTGAACTGCGTTAAGATATGAAAATTTTGCATTGGGAAAGTCAAACTGTATAAGTAGGATCAAGGAAGCCGTACACGAGGAGAATGCCGAAGCAAATCGAATCGCGTCAAGAAAAAAGTGGCAGTAAAGGCAGGGAGCACATTTCGAGTAAGTATCGAGGCCGTAAGACTTGCTTTTGTTGCACAAGTGTGCCGAAGAAGGCGCAAATAGAGGGAGATCGGCGCTGGAATCACAAACTGGTTTAAGTCTGCAATAGTACTGCTGACAAAAAAATGCGCTCCACCCGCGCCACATCTGCTTGGCCCTCGCCAATGAATGCCAGGTCCTCGAATGCATTTGAGGAAGAGAAAACGGACACTGCATCGCGTGCCACCATTTTCTCCAGCAATTTGCCGAACGTCTCTGGGAGTACCCACATCCTAAACGCGATCCCCACAAGCATGAATACCAGAAAAAATCTAGATTGTGGTTGTTCAATCAATGGGAGCAAGGGAGGGAAGATAACGCACAGGTACGTTCCTTATGTGATCTTTTTGAGCATAGCGGGCACGATAATCGACACGACAAACCGCGCGAGTTGAAAAGTCAGATGTGTTTTTTTGACCATGCGTATCGCGTGACTTACGTTCGTCCAATTGGCAGAGGTGGCGCGGGCTACTCCGTGGGCCCTTGTGGCAGAGGGAAGACTTCAGATATCACCTGCGGCATGCGAGAGACGTACTACCATTAATCAAGATGGCCTAGCTCACCGTCCACGAAACCGGACCTAAGGCGATTAGTCAGCGGTTGGAATTGAAGGGCGAGACGCACCCCACAACATCCCGAAGAACGCGGTGTAGAACCAGATGAACGTCGCCGTGGTCCACGCCGCCACAAAGTTGGTCCACTCGGGCTGGTACGTTGCCGAAGGGGCTGCGATTAAAATTAACATCAACGCCATCCCGCTCCCCCGATGATCAGCAGCGGCCGGCAGCCCACTCCGTCGATGGACGCGATGGCCGGGAATGTGGAGATAACGAACACGACTAGATGGGTAAGGCTGTTCAGCATGGATCCCTGGGCCACTAAAATCATTGCTTACCGCCTATAACACCCGCAGCAAGGAGTGATACTGTTTTCCCTGGGAGACCCAGAAATTGGAAAATTGTGAGTGCGTAGTAAACCTTGCTTTATCGTAAGGCCTATCTTACAAGTATGAAACCAGACCTACGATTGCATCGATTCCTGAAATTCAAGATGCAACATCGGAGCTCAAATATTCGCAGGAAATGATCTCACATTCATTGAAAAAATCGTGTCAAGCAGGTCACTGAGATTCGACAGTCAGGGAGAAGGTACTGGAGGACATTTCGAAACAATTCACCAACCGTTCGTCGGAACATGGTGAAGAGCTCCCCAAACTGAGCGACCTACAATTGAAACTGCGTGAGCGCGCCCCTGCCCACGACACGCGGGAACCGTTCCGTGGTCATCTCCGCCTCTGTGAGATTTGTGAGTGCACACTCAACATCGCCGGCCATGGAACCCACCGAACATGGCCTCCGCCTTGATCTCAACGTATTCCAGCTGCACGATCTCTGAATCCTCTGGCATCTTGCGCAGCCCTGCGAGCGTCTTCAAGGCCTCGTGCCTGCGGCCCTTGCGGATGAGCCATCGCGGAGTGTTGCACACGTTCCACTTTCCCCCACGAGAACTCAGAACTCGAGCAACATCAGACCCGAGGTTGCGGTGACTGCATACCCCATAGCTCAGCTTCCTGAGATCTCAATTAATTCAATGGATGGAAGAGCACGCACAGCGAGTACCAGTGCCTTCAACGCTTTAAATTGCCTGATGATGGGTGAATCTGGCGCGAGGTCCTCCGGGCGGCGGCGGGCGTATGGGAAACCGCTTCCCGGGTCTCCACGAGTACCTGCCTGTGCGCGAGCTTGCACATCATTGCGTGGTTCAACGTCTCGGGGGAAGACAAAGATCGTCGTGAGTCTAATATCACGATGCCCGTGTAGCACCTGATCGAGATCGTGGTGGAATTGAGTAGCGTGTGCCGCTTCGTGGGGAAGAGCGGGCTTACAGCCTATTTCGAATGTCAGTAGTCGCAGAGCAAAAACAGGCTTACACCTACGCAGAGGATGTCGACTAGGTGGGATGTATTAAACATTTAGATTCAGTACCGGAGCACAGACGTACTGGAAATGGTCCCAAAGACGTTCATGAACGGGAGCTTCCGGCATATATGCGCGAATGAGGCCGCTTGTTTTCAAGATGCGACTTGTCCGTGGCTGGACCAGGAGAGAAGTTAGGCTGGGGATGGGGACAAAAGCAGACACCGCCACTAAGTGTCGGCCGAGTTCGGATTACTTCGGATCATTTTCCGACGACCTGGAGCTCGATCCTCTGTGGAGTCCTTGACAGACTCAAGCCATGCTAATTGATGTTTTGAGATCAGTTTCTGCGAGTGGCTTTGCGTCCGAGTCGTGTTGTCAAAATTCAGGTAGTAAGGTAGTAAGAACATACGTTCGAGTTAACCGGGGTGCTTACGTCGCCCGGCAACACTTGATAAGATGCATAATAATATTTGGACCGATAAGATGCAAAACAAAATGGAAAAGGAGGGGCGGGGGTTGAATTAAATAAAACTTGTGTCTGTTGGATATGGGAATGGCGTGAGTATTGCGCGGCAGCCAATCTTCGGGAGAATCCGTCCTTAGCTGTGCCTCAGGTTTTTGCGTGAATTGAAATCGCTAGCCGGGCAGATAGGGTGAATATAATGATGCTGAATATCACTCTGTCTGGGATCAGGGATGAACTTCAAAGCCACAAAATCAAAATAGAATGGCGAAGCGGTGCTCAGCTGTAAACCAGGATATTTGCGGGCGGCGTATATCATAATCCGATTTCAGATAGATCGGAGGATCAGGATCACCGATGGCTTCCGGGAACTCCAGCGACGCTTTGGAGCTGTGTACGCGGAGGGATTGAGGTCTGTACTGCAACAATTCAATGCAACACTCAGCTCAGGTAGATCTTGGAACATCGACTCTTGAGCTAGGGAATCCTCAACAGTGGGCCTGAAAACTCGGACAGCAGTTTCGTTGTTCCAGAAATGATAGACGCTATTTTTTTTTGCGTACCGGTGATTTGATTTGAACTCAGCCGTATTGGCTCGGGAACCGTGGAGATCGCTGGAGGGAGGTGCTTTGGAATCTGCGTCGGCGTCGGAATCCTGGTAAACAGCGTCAGCCGAGGATCTGTTCTTCACAACGATATCATCCAAGACACGATTTGGGCCGATGATGAGAATACAATAAGGCTCGTATCAATTGAACATTGGAAAGTATTTGACACCCGGATTAGATGCCATTGAGATGCCAAATAAGCCCGAAAGTTTGAGAGGGATAACCCGTCGTGCGAACAGGTGATACGTTGGTGAAGTATCGTGAAAAAATAAAATAAAATAAAAACAGGAAAATAAATACGAGATGAAAGCAATGATACAGATGATGCGCCCGCAACATCCGATATCAAGGATCGTAGAATTTTCATCGCAGGCGCGAGCAGAGCTAGGTGATCGACTGGGCAGACCGAGGTACGACACCAGGTTCTACATGTAAAATATAGGCCAGAGTGATATGCACAACTGCACAGAGGAGAGCGTCGTAAATAGCACAGTGCCGAAAGTGAACGAGACAAAAAAAACGAGGAAAAATGAATCCCGCGGAGAGGGAGATTTGTTCGGGACGAAACGCGAATATGAAGCTGCCTAATAGAACAGTAAGAATTTACGCGCGCCGGAAGATATATATGCAAAGAATTCAACTGGAATGGAATCTAAAGAGAAGCTCACTGTGAGCGCGAATTGCTAGGAAGCGGGAGTTGAAAGCCCCCTTGAATCTCCGCTGTTAGGATGTGTGCTGTTGCATCCATGGATTAAGCAGGCACTGGACAGAGCGGCGGGCGACGAACTGTCCGCTGGATATTGCATCACATCAATACTCTCGAGAAACTAAAATGAGAACTTACAAGCATCAAATGCAACAAAAACCCAGCAGCTCCGTCGTAATTTCGTCCGTCTTGGTGACATAAGATTGGTACAGAGCCAGGGATGTTAATAACACGAAAACTGGATGGCTTGGAATGAATTCTGCATTTTATATAAATGCAGCCTTGCCGTTAAGTGACATAGAGAGAGCACCAGAGGATCTGCGGTTCGTTGATGACATTCACCACGGCCCACGGCGCTGCGTGACCACGATATCGCTGTAAAAGATGAGATAGGCTGGCATGTGGCAGAAATTAGGCCAGAATCGAGCACGGGGTCTTTGCCGTCGCGCTTGAGTCGAGCCAGCATGATGTGATACTGGGAATATGAGAATCTCATATTTTGACGAAAATTGAGCAACGCATCGTGACTCGCCTTTTTTGGTGTAGCACTTCTGTGATGTGATGGTGATTCCCTACATCTCTTCAAGAACCATGACTTTGTGCTGCGTATACAAGACGCGGTCCCGCGGAATATATTTAGCATTCGATATTCACGCCTAAGAAGACAAGCCCACAAATGTACAGCTATCTTGCGAGATCATGTCGAGGTGTTTTCCTAGCGCAGCAAATGCTTTGCTATACATCGAGTGAGAGTGCACAGCGCAGAGGACGTCCGGCCGTGTAGCATGGATGGCTCAGTGGATCATGAATGAGCAGTCGGAATGGCCCGTCTTTCTGGCGCCAATCGTCCGTCCATGATTTCCCCTGCATGATCTACCAGCAAGAGGTTGGAAGCTTGCACGATTTTGAAGTGCAGGCCTTGAGGCAGGGGCTGTCATTAATAATGGCAACGCAAATAAAGGAACACGCACAAAGGGTTGACCCAGAGACAGCCCGTGCGGAATGTGTCCTGTGTCTTGTCATGAAAAAGGTAAGAAACAATTGCATGAAGCATGGCGTACCCTAACCTTTGATATGCCCTGCGACACTTTCGTTGTAGCTTCAATTTCCTGGGACACAGCTATCAATTTTACTTCCCCGCCCGAGAGAGAATTGAAAAGGCAAACCGAAAAATACGGATGGTTTGTGCGAGCTTGAACAACTCGCGCTCCCCGAGCTTGGTTGCCAAAACTGGTGGTCTCGGTGCGCAGCCAAAATAGGCCTTTGACTTTGCATCGGGAGTGGTATTGTCTGCATCGGTGGGAGGATCCATTGGTGTGAGGTGTGAGGTGTGAGGTCGCAAAAGAAAGTTCTTGTCATAATGAAATCGTTCATAACGTAGACGAAGCAAAATATATCCACGTACCAGTTCGACAGCATGAAAGGTATCCACCTCCTTAGAAATATCTACCTCCTGCAGTTTGTCAGCACGCACTCGCTCATCGTCCTGCATCGACTCACCGAGACTCACCGCCACTGCCGAGATTGCAGAGCTCACAGAGTCTGGAACAATGTCCGAAGCGGGTTCAACGAGCATATTTGATACAATTCCGAACTCTTCAGGACGAGATCGTCGAGGAAGAGCGCGAGGGACTGAAGGGAGAAGACAAAGAAGGGACTGGTTTTGCTCCCGAGCAAGATGATGATCCGATCGGATCCGACGGTCGGCCGAAGGTGGCAGTGCATGCAGTATTTCTGCTTTTGTTGTCTTGACTCCTCCTGCTTCGCACTTACATGCTTCAGTCTTATTGTACCGGCAATATCTGGAAGTCTTATTGTTATGTTTCTTCCAAGACCCGGAAATGGAACGAGAGGCTCAAAAAATCCAGCAGCACTTGCGCTTGCCTTCACTTGAGCAGCACGCAAAGTTCAAGTGCAAATTGGATCTTCACTGATCAAGCTCAATGTCAAAAGGCTGTTCCTTCGCCACCGAAGAGCTCAACCATGTCGGACTGATCTGAATTTATTCCCTTAGATTAAGCTAACTTGAGCTGGAAGCAATAAAGCCTGAGCTGCATTGACAGCTTGAAGGATCACGATAAAGTGATAACAAAAGTGGAAATGCCGCGAGGCCCCCGACAGTGGTCCTATGTCATCCGTCGTCAGCAGCTTAACCGGAGGCCGGATCCCTATCGCGCGACACTATATGTAGGCTGTAACGAGATTAGGCTGATGTGCCAACGACGTCGAATGAGCCCAGGATCATCGCCGCGGATGTGGAAGTGCCTTGCGGCATTCCTGCTTTTTGTTCTCGCTTTATCGCAATCCTTCGAGAAGCAGTCACTGCAGCTAGGCTTTATTGTCCGAGTCACTTAAGGTCGATTATTCAAGTTGTCTCACCATGTCTGAATATCCAGCCATGAGGAAGATTGACGAATCATGTCCGGATGCACAAAATGTCCGCACTCGCCGATTCCCCGAGAGATCCGGTGGTCCGAGAGGAGTCCATCGCTTGTGAAAGCGCAAAGATGCGACATTTCTGGAGCACGAGTTCTATATCAGAAAGGAGTACCGACAGAGTCAGGACGGGCCTTTTGTACTGGTGGCGTGAGTCTGCTGCGGGAGCGTTCGCCCATTTAACAAACAAAAACTCACTGCACCCACTGTGCAACCGCGATTGTATCTCCCTGATTTTTTCCTGAAGTTGTTTGGTGATGACTAGCCTGGAAGCGCAAGGAGAAATCGATTAAGATTTGAAAGTGGGACATCCTTGGAGGAATAAAGCGCGTCGAGTGGCAGTAAGAAAACGCGAGCGCCAAAGGAGTGAGAATAACCCTAACCTTAGCGGCGGCAGAGAGTGTCATTTTTGGCTTGCAAAAGTGGCTTGCGCCCGCGCGGAATGGCTTGTTTCGGGCGGGGGCGTGGATTTGAGTGGGATCACCCGCCCACGCCCGGCCGATCGGCTTGCAAGCCACTTTGATGGCTTGGCAAGCCATTTCGCCAACTTCACCCGAGCCAAAAAACATCAGTGGCTTGTCCACATAGCACGCCGATTCCACCGCAACCAACATATCTGACACTCACAGTAGCATTACCTGAGGTATTCCCCGAGGCGGGTACAATTTAATTCTGACATCATGGGGCACAACAGTGAATATACACTGTACAGCGCAACAATGACCAGCATAAAGATCATACACATCGAAATAATGTTGGCTTGTGACACCCTACCATTCCGTATGGTATCTCAGCTCATGAATACGTCGAAAGAGGTAAGAGAATGGACAAACTTGAAGCTATGTGCAGTCCCCTTTCTCCCAAGTCAGCCCGAATTTTCATTCTCTTCACAGCAGAGACAAAATAAATGTTTCGAGAGATTCTCTAACAATCATAAGTGCTCATTAATAATATATCCTGAGGTTGTCCAAGCACCGGCCACCGTGATTAAGTAAACTGGTTCGAATATCGGTCACATTGTATGCTTACCGACTAAACAACACTTTTCCATGGTAAATTCCATGTAGTATTTACATGGAATTCACCTTCTTATGTGAAAACTTCCCACTTGTCATGTGTGTAAGCAGAAGTTCGGCTCATAATCCATCATCGAGCACAATGTTTGGCTCATGGTGGGGGCCAGCATGGTTTGTTTCCGCCCCGCCAACTGGCAGGCACAAAAATTTATGGTAGAAGTTTATTCTGTGACACTATGTGAGGCGGTTTGCGATCCGCGGCATTAATATTTGGGCTCGTAGATGAGATTCGGTGTTGGCGGGGGCATTGAGCAGAATGGCTTGTGCAAGTGATACAAACCGGCCAAACGGCTTGCATAAATATCTCAGAAGCGGTTTATGGATTCATCGTGACTCAACCACAAGATGGAAAAATTCAATCGGAGGTACAATGTATATGTTTTTGTGTGAAAAAAAACCCAGAACAACGGTTGAAATTAATTTCAGCGCAAGTTTGGCACTGCCACCGTGAAGAATGGCTTACATCCGGCGTGCGGGAAGATACAGCAACGAATTCATCCAATGCACCGCCATTCATTTCAATTTGTTGTAACGCTATAGATTAAGGACCAATGGAAGTAGAAACTCAATAATTGAGCCAGATACAGAAAATTTGACAACGGCCGCTGGCATACCCAAGGATGAGAATGTCGGGAAGAGACACTCTTTTTCTGACAATCTCGCTGCACATAAAAGGACTTGATATTCCGTTCAAATACATGAGTGATGTGGCGGGGGGGTTAATTGGTGCGGGGTGGGCATGGATCATGGACTAGTTTGGCGTGGGCGTGCACAGGGCATTGCTTGGGCGTGGCGTTGTGTGAGTCTCAAGAAATTTCCACTGCTGAACAAGCTTGAAGTCCAACGGAGTGAGCGTCGGGTGTTTACATTCTCGCATTGTACGTGCAGCGGAGCCGGTACTACGCGAGTAGTAACGCGAGTTCAAAATTCTCAGTCGAGGCCTAGACTCCAGAGATAAGATCAAGTATCATATTTAGCATGGTATACGAGGGTTACAGATGCTAGAAACACCGTGGGATGCGCGAATTTGAATTATGAAGGTCAACAGCGGCGGACGCGATCAGTCACGGCGGCGATGATGGTCGGAATGTTCCGAATATAGCAGGGAAACAAAGAAACGATGGCGGCTCACCAATAGTCATTAATGGACAAAATCCCTACAGGGAGAATGTGTAGTGTAGCAGAGGACAAGCCAAGCCATATCACAAGCCATGCCGTCCACGCCCGCCCCACCCAATTTAAACTCTGCTAAGCGGCGCAAGCCATTCGGCCAAGCCATTCCGTAAAGTCTGAGCGGCGGCACCGCCACGTCGGATCATCCGCTCACCGATCCAGACCATCGCGTCATTTTTTCTTTCATTCGACGGCTAGGTGCCCTTATCCACCAAATCTGGGACTCAAGCAGGGGGTCATCTCAATCCCTAACAGACACAATATATAGTACAGCAAAAATCGAACACTTGAACCCACCGAATACAACACTAGAGTCAAGCTTGAGGTTCATGCTTGGTCATCAACTTTATGTCGATCTCCTAGATTTTTCTGCTGAGTTGCTATCCCCTACGCCGAGTCGCTGAAAAAATCTGTTAGCTCCTAGTTGGCGCTCCGAGTCTCGGAAAGTCACTTATGGACGATTTTGACGTGGTTCGTGGTGCTCAAAGTCGACCGCAGCGTAGTAGTTGGATCGTGAGTAAGTAGCGCGCACAAGCTGGAAAAGGAGGAAATACGCACCACCACGGACAGACAATGGTGACCATCCCACGCTCCCCTCCTTCCATCTCCGTATGACCTCATGCACGCTGTGATTCCGCCTAGTCATCCCAAGCTTGAGAGTTCCGTGCGAGGGCGTACGACCGCCTACAGGAACAGGGCCGTTAGCAGCCGCGTGCTCAACGGCCATCAAAACAGATACCATTGTGCAACCCGCCCGGCTCGCGGCGGGACATCGATATATTGCACCGCCATGTGCGAGTTGGGATGAGTGCGGGTGGGATGGTGTGCGCCGGAGGTAGTGTGCGTTCATCGAAGATTTGGTGGGGGTCGGGCGGAGGGAGACAGAGGCTCGGGAGAGATCTAGAAAGGCTGGGTTAGGGGAAGATGCTGAAAAGAGCGGAAACGGAAAGGAAGAGTGTGGGTGCTGCTTAGATAACCAATGCAAAACGAATGTGAAAACGTAGTGTACCTCGGGCAATCGGAGGTCTGGCACTTCAGTGAAACGAGTCTGGAGAAGCTTACTCTGGAGCGATTATTCCTCAAACAAAATGCCACCTACGCGCATTTCAAAACAGTTAGTCGCGAAGAACGACAAGCGAGCTAAGCCAGAATATTCTTGTGCGCAAGTTCCGGTATATTGTGGCGAAGGGTAGTATGCCGACGCGGTGGCTGCAGATGAAGCTCTTGCTTGAATGGGTTGGAATTCCTTCCGAACACAAATGAACCGCGATGAGTTGAGCCGGGAGCCAGGTGACGGAGAGCTTCCTCTATTGCAGGCCATGAAAACACTTTAGTATCACCGCATGAGAAGAGCCGCAAAAGGTGCACCCGAGAAAAGGAGCTGAAGGTTAAAGAAAAGTCATTTACATAACATTCCAAAGAGTACGATGTATTCAGCCAGTGCAGAGTCCACGGGCAGACCAACAATAATATTGGGGAGGGTGGAGTGAAAAATCCGCAGATGTCGGAACCGAGCACCAGATGTGTGAGACGGCACACACAGAAAGCCAAAGAAAACCATTGAAATCGGAAGATATTGGACACATGGGTGAGAACAAGGTGAGAAGAAGATCCGATCTGCGCCGATGAGCGCCGAAGGTGGCGGTGCTCTGTCTTGTTCCTCCGTGCATGCCCGAGTCTTATTGTAAAGGTTTAAGAAATTCCGCCTGCTTCGCATTGTTTAATTGTTGTGCATCGGATTACCGGGGCCCCGTGAGCTGCGAACTCCGGATGACCATCGGCCTCCAAGCCTCGGACTTTGACCATGCTTCGATCGCCCTCCCTCGCTCGTTTCTGGTTCTCTTCCCGAAACTGAGACTTCCAATAACTGGCGGAATTCTCAGCCATTATGGGTGAGTCTGCAGATTGGGAGAGCATTTTCTTGCGTGAGAAATTATAAGTCCTCAACGCGGTCAGCATGCGAGATAAATACAAAAGAATGTGTCGGAAAAATATACATGTGCGGGCGTTGGGCCAAATGAAAGGACCTCGTCGCGGAGTTTTCTCATCATTCTGGTATCTATCAATCAATTCGCAGAAACAGTAGCAGCTAAGGGTGAATCCAGACGCACGGATCTTGCTTGCAGTGGTCCGCAAAAGGACGGGAGATTGTATCCACGACTAGCGTCGCTGCGGAGTCAAAGAGCAGCTCACGATGAAGCAAACAATTACACGCATACAAAACGTTATTGGGGCCAGGAAGCCGATACGCTGTTGAGGTTTGGGTGGGATGTTATGTGCAGTGGAAAGGGATGGAAGGGGCTTTTGGTGACTGGGTGAGAACGGGGGGAAAAGTGAATTTGACCGAACTGAAGTACATGGTAGATCTATCGTCCTTTTGTACCTATGTACTAGTAAAGCTGTGTATGTGTTTTGGAATAATTCTCCCAGGCTATGTACTGCGAACATTTTGTTCGCATGGTGAATATGTCGTTCTGGTGGGGAACATATTGTTCGGGCTACGAACATCTGGTTCGAGCTATCGTAACATCTATTTTTAGTTACGCGAGCATCGAACATTTGGTTCGATGCCGGTGAAGGAAATATTCACCTAATCATATGATCACAAATGATAGGTTCGCAGTCGTGAACCATATCTTCACCAACGGGGCTTCGCACCCGCTTGATATATTCCAACAGCGTTGGCACGGTAGGTGCTCAAAGAGCTCGTAATGGTGCAGACAATCTCGTAGGGGCGATGGAGGACATTGGACGGTCCGCAGAATGGATTAGATCTAAAAAAGTTGCTGAGCTACATGGTTCAACGGTGAAAAGAGCAAACATCATACGCATATGGCTGGATGGCGTCGGTGTAGGTGACACTTCCGGTCAGCGCCGTGGCGCAGGCTTCAATTAGTGGTTTGCTATGGAATTCATGAAGGAATTTGCAAGGAGGACGACGAAGGATTTGAGTGGAAGTACAGAGATGAGAGAGAGGTAAAAGAAAGCAGATGGCTGGTCCGACGTTGATCCGACCGCGCTGTTTCTTCTCAACTATATTCTATATACGGCTTCGGTCGGCTCGAAGAGGACCTGGAAATACAGCGGCCGTGGACACAGGAGACCGCCAACTGGTTTAAAAGCACGACCGGGAGAGATGTGCAGGTTGGGTCAATATTGTACTTGACGCGACGATGAAAGTGCAGAGTTTGCTGGTGCAGAGTTCGCTGGGGTAGCATTGACTCGGAGTGGTCGGCAGCGAGGAAACCATGCGGAGCGTCGCCGACCCGAGCCAGAGGGTCCAGCATCCAAGCAGCGTAGCGGACCATGTCGGAAGCGGGGAGAGCATGAAATTCAGGCTATCCATAGCAGTCGATCTCTTCAGGACGATAAAAAGGGACAGATATCAGAACACATCCCGGATTTGCCTAGATCAGAGCGAACTCGGAGCTGATTAATTTGGATGCAACAATAGACATGAGGACATCGGTAAGTGGCTGAAGAAAACAATAACGCCTGGGGCGCGAGCAAGGCGGGAGAGGAAAACAAAAGCAGAAATGCCGCAAGGCACTGCCACCTTCTGCGATCCGATATCGGATCATCCGCGCTTCCTTTCTGCTGACAATAATAGATTCTCATTTAAGCCAGCCGCTCTGCGATTCGGATTCCCTGGACCTACCCCATACCTCTTCCTCGACGATATCGTCCTGAAGAGTACCCATTCATCGTTTGATTCGTTTCGTGGCTCAGGCTCCGAGTCCATGGTTATATTAAGCTGGCCTCGTGGCGTTGCCGACATTGAATTGTGTGCGCTCACCGAGCAATGCCTTCGTCCTCAACGGCATGTGTATCTTAATATTACTTTGGTCTGCCCTACTAATATCAAGCATGTATTTCCCCAAATCAGGTCAAGATGCCACAACGATCGCTGGATCCGGTGCGCTCGCTCGCAAAATATATTATATGGAACTAAATTGCTTTAGAATGTATAATTGAGACCATTGTTACATGAGCGTGTCTATTTATTATTCTGTGGACCGGACTCATTGCCTCGCAGCTTGAAACCATCGTCGCTAAGTTCGAAGGCCGAAAAGATGATTATACGGGTGCGTTCATTCTCATGGTTCAGGTCTATTTTGAAGGGCTTGATTCAGTTCGATGTATTCTTTCAATTGCGGATGGATCGTGTTTCCCAACAATCCGCACTCGCAGTACGATCTGGATCCCAATTGAATCGCGTTGCATACCGGTGCTGAATATCTCCCAGGTCGCAAGCCATTCACAACCGATGCACGGTCTGCGGAATCTATTTTCAGAATGCGCTGACCAGTTGGTACGAAGAGCGGCAATTTTGAATCCGTTTTTTTTTTTTTTTGCATTCATCATTATCGCGGATTCGTCGGAGATCTGACCTGCCTTTCCGATCCCCCTGCTATCATGTATCTTTGGCATTGATTTTGGCTGACACGACGTACTGCAAGCTCACTCCACCTGTTGCGCGTCGTCTCGCCTTTTTCACATTATTCGGTTTCCGGCCGCCAGTCTTCAGGCGCTCAGAGAAGCCCCCCGCTCGTGATTCGTGCTGTTTCCAGGCCTTGATGATCTCTGGTTCTACTTCGTATCCGGGATATCTGTCTCATCATACACATTTTTTATTTAAATCTCTCAGCACGGATAGTCTCTTATAAACAGACGCTACAACAATCTGGTGCTCGTATCTCGCATGTTGTACTGCACGGATCATGCAGCCTGGGGTGGGTGTGCTCTTATACCCACTGTTCCGGCAGCAACGTGCTCGCTTCATATTCTGCCGTTGCCTTAAGTCATCGCCTTTGCCATTGACACGACGTGCTGCAGGCTTATTTCCGCCGTTTTTTCCTTCTAAATATCTGGTTTCTGGCCAGCTTCCTGTCTTCCACGGCTGTCTTGCACGTCATACGGTGGCAAATGCCTAGTGATCCTCGGGTCTTCCATCTTGTCCGCCTTTAGGTCATTTCGACCTTGGTACAACTTACCCTCAGGTTAGACCCGAGTCCCGAATGTCCAAACTTCATTTTCTTGTTGCTCTCGGGAGTCGTGACGGGTACCAAACCAACCAGAAGCATTATCACTGTGTACTCTCTTACATATTGGCTTTTTGGTGCGCGATTCGCGGCCGTCCGAACATCGTTTCACCTTCTATTCTTTTTGATTTTCCAAATATTTCTCCTTATTTCCCCGATCCTTTCCGGCTTCCCGCAAATACATGCATTCTCGTAGTGCTCCCTCGCGCATACCGGCGGAGAGGGCGGCGGCATAGATCAGATATGCGGAGAGCACCAAAGCCACTCCATCATGGGAGGTCCACATCCCTTTAGGATTCAGTTAACATTGTATATTGAATTCCGTCGCAGGTCTGAGAATACTGCTTGGTCTTTTATTCGTGGGTTAGATTTTTTCCTTTTCTTTTCTCAAAAGTTCTGAATTTACGCCCAGATATAGTGCTTGAATGCTCAGAATCGCATGGGTGTCCGTCAGTGAACTATCCATCTCAGGTCTGATCCTTCGCGTGCACCGGCAATCCTGAGGCAAAGGTCATTACGATCTCATCTGCTGATGATTCGATTTTGTATACTCTCCAACACGATACATCAGCAACTGTTGGGCGTGACTGGACAGTCCGATGAACTAAATAATATCTGCGGCATCCGCTCTAATGTGGACCTCCAAGAGCAACTCGTTTTCCTGCTTCTAATCTTTTTTTTGGTGTATCTGCCTCAATACTGCTCTCGTTATATTCGTTGCCGATGAACTTGGCGCAATCGGAATGGAGGCCAGCTGATGGAGAATCTTGTAGTTCATTTCTTGTTCCATGGCTTGGAAAAAAATCTCCCGCCGCCGCTGGAAGAATCTGCGCATAGCTCTATCGGATCAATGATATCTACTTATTGGACAGCTATCTCTCCCATTGAAATAACGCGAGTTGGTCAGAGACGTCGAGGATGTGGCAGTGCACCAGATCAAGCCTCGGTCATCAGTGGCGGTGTCGGCTCTGCCTCCGTCTGGGCGCCGATGGCTCTGCCTCCGTACGCGATCTCGCGCGCTGAGGGTTTTCTCCTGAAGTCGGTCTTGGTCTTGGCGCCGATGACAGCGCTTTTTTTCTGCCTTCTCCATCTCCGTCTTCTCCGCCCAAATCCAGCCAAATTCACCTCAGGAGGAGGATTCGCCTTCGCCCCAACTTGAAGCCCACGCAATGCAACTTCCAGCTTCCAGTCTCTTTCCCTTTCGTACTCACTTGCTGGTATTTTGCAACCACCTTCACCTGCGCGGCCTGGTTGCGACTACTTTCCGCCGGGTGCACAAACCCGGCCCTCTCTCCCCGCCCAGGTCAGGCCTGTAAACGACAGCCACCATCTATTTAAGGTGCGTAGTTAGCTCGTGTAATCTTCTTGTGCCGATTTTGCAGCTCCAGTCCCCCGCGTGGCCGCTCTTCCGCTGCGTCCCTTCAGAGTGCCGCAGCGCCTCTTCTTGCGCTCCCTGTGGGCTACTTTGTCTGATATTCGTGTCACACTTCTTCTGCGTAGACGAGAATCCTTGTCTCACTCCGTACGCGGATTGCCTAACCGCGTTGCGAACTCACGTCGCGAGCATCGTACGTGCCCTTTTACTCGCATTAATCTTTCTGATGGCCTTGTAGGCATTCCATCCTCTTCTTTGCGTCTTCCACCACAGAATACACGAGAGTGTACCTACCGTCGTCCACACCGCGTTCTCCCGTACCGGCGCGTTCTCAATTCACGGCGTCGTACACGTCTCAGCCTCAGCACACACTTGGACAATAGGTACTTATTTAATGCTCTGTCATCTCACCTTCATTCGCTGACCTGTCCAACCGGCTCCTCCTTCTGCACATCCTTGCCGACCATCCTGCGCGTGCACGCCCATCCCCATCTTAACCAGCAAGAAAGCCCCACCACGTGCCGACGATTTTCCGCAGCGCCGCCACCCGTTCCCCTGTACCTAGCAGCGCCGCTCGCTGCGCGCATGCACGATCTGCAGCAATCCGCACCACGACTTGGAAGCCGCTAGCGTGCGCGACGCTGTACGGCATCCATACGTCTACCACCGTCTCGGCGCGCACCCTAGCCCCTCCCCGCACCACCAGCCGCACGACGCTGCCGCTTCTCGCCGCTCACACCACGCGCACCACCTCCCCACGCACCGCTTCAGCAGTGTACTGCCCTCGCCGCTTACAGCACGTACCTGCCGTGACCCACGGCACCACCTTTGCGGCCTCCTGTGTCTGGAGCGCGTTCCCCATCGCCAGCACCTCGCGCGCCAAGAGCGTCCCCAGCACCCCAGCAAGCAAGCAGGATTCTCCCCACCACACGCCCACTCCAACACGTCACAGACCGCCCCTGGCGTGCTCAGCGCTCCCCATCGCCCGCACCGCGTTGGCTCGTTTGCCTCGGCAACATCGCGCGCTACCGCGAGCGGTACAAGGTTCCGCCCGGAAAAGGACATGGCCACCCGCTTGTGAAAGCGAATATGCACGACAAGTTCTACGAGCCGCGCCCTAACTACGCGCGCCCGCGGGAGCTATACCTCGCTGAACACGCGCTCGCGCCACATGAGGGGATCAGCTGGCGATTTCAGCGGGGTGAGTAGTTGTTATTCATTCATTTCATTTCACGCCCACCCCATTTTTTTGGTTATTCATTACTTTCATCTCATTCTTTATTTTTCTTGTGGCACTGACACGCATTCCGCAGGTATGACACGCTCGCGTCCGTCGTATGGTACCTCCGCGCGCTCTGCGTGCACCCGGAATTCTTACCCCCGTGCGTGGGGTCGCGGCCGAACGCTACAAGAACGTCAGGGAGGGGAAGGGCGAGCAGGACGCAGCGGACGACAAAAAATAGAGACGCGCAGGAAGACGAGAAAGAGTACGAAGACGCAGGGTGGAGCGGGGACTGGGGCCGGGGCTGCGGAACCCGACGACGGCCACTACTGGGGCGATCTCCATTGCCACTTCTCGGGCCCGCGCATCATCGTACGCAGCCCGTCGCAGTTCTATTGTGTGGTGCTAGAGTTCGGCTAGTGGAGATGGGTCAGTATCTGCTGGGAAAACGCCTCAACTTGAAGTACGCTGCAAGTTTCCTACTTGCCCTCGCCTGGTTTCATATTTGTTTGCAGAGTACGTTCAATCTTTCGTTTCATTTATCTAACTCATTGTTGGCCTGAATCTCTTAGCTACACGTACCTACGGGATTTTTTGCTCGAAGATATTGATGTCATGCGTGTGGATTCGACGGGCTTCCACGCCCTTCGTTTAGATTACATGCGACGCGAGGTCCGTTACCCGCTGGCGCTGAATCAAAACGAGGCTTTACCCTCCTATCTACATGCAAAGTCGATCTTGTGCGCGCACCGCGTCGCACTTATCCGTACCAACAATCAGTCTTATCCACCGTCGCCGTGCCCCGAATCGCTATTTTTTGCACAGTTAACTCAAGATTAGCGAGATTTCTTACTTGGAAAGGGATTCCGTTTGTACAGTGGCGTCGCAAGCTCGGGATTCCCACTCCAAATCTACGCTGCACTACTGTTATCGAGTCTTCCACATCGATGATCTATGAGGATTTTTCGCTTCGGCGACCGCAGCCCTCCATCTTCTTCGACATCTTTGCTGTCCGATCTTGTGTGGGCGCTAAAGTTGCCTGGGGGCGCTTTCCGCATCACCTCCGCATTTCAGCGAGTCACGAATCGGTGGCGTTGGATCTAAACAAAGAGGTACCAGGCGATCTAGTCGGGAGTTTGCGCACCTTGTATCCGGGGTCGTCCAATTCCAGTGGCCGCATCTCATTCATATCACCCACCATGTCGTGCAGTACGAGCTACATGCGATACCCACGAGCTATGCACGCATCGCCACGCTCGTGTTCCAAGTCCACATTTCATGTATCCCGATCCGTCGAAGTCTGAAGTCGGCGCTGGACTGAATCGCGATTCGCAGCCAAGGTTGCACTAATCTTCAGTGCGTTCGGGGCAGCGAATGCGCAGCCTCCGCGCGCGGGCTTGAATGTGATTGCGCCATGCAAGGATTTGTACAATTGGTGGCCGAGAAAGAGTATTGGCGGCTCTTCGGAGCGAATTCTGATCGCATCAGTGGCGATGCCTTGACCTTCTCTCTCCCGCTCTTCAGCGTCTGTGTTTTGGCGATGCGTTTCTGACGGCTCGGAGACCTTCATGCGACGCGGTCGATTGGGTGACCTTTTCTTGGACTACATACGACCCGAGGCACTTCGCTCGAGGGCGCTGAATCCAAACGAGGCCGTTACGACCAAGTTCCTCGTCCACTCGATCTTCCGCGTGTTAGAGACACGCTGGCGATTGTGGGGATTTTGTCATCAGGATCACTCGCGAGACCCAGGCCCGGCGCAAAATACTGGTTCTCTTGGACCTCACCCGCGATTTCCACGAGTCCCGCTGTGGCGACGCCGAAGAACTCGGATTCTTTCTGCTCACGCACTATACTTGCTTCCAGGCCTGCCACGACGAATCTCCGACCCGTTTCTATCGCACCCGGGGTATGCTGGTGCTGAACCTCGGCAGCAAGACCATAAGCTCGATTGTCGCCGCTACACAAGATATCAGATACAGTTGACTTCGTGCAGCGTCGGACCACGCTTGATGCATCCATCACGCTTTTCCAAAACTCTTCTGCACCAAGCACAAAACCTCGTCCATGGTGACGCGATTCGAATAATGGGGCAAGGATCTCGGCTCCGCTCTCCCACGTACATCACCGCTCTCGTGCTCCATACAACAAGCATCCCGACTACATCTTCGCAGGAGGTCCAACATCTCGCCTACGGCGTATCGGTACACAGTATGCTGCACTCGACCGCCCGGCTTACGAAGCCGCTTCTCCAAAGACGGGAGACCTGTTCCTCGCCGGCACGGGTCTTTTAAGTCACGACTCACAGGATGCGCGGAGGAAAGATAACACGAACCCTTCCACTCGTTCCCTTCTGTCTTGATTCCAGAACGGTCTGGGGGTCACTTCTGTGCTTCGGCTTCGTACTCCGCCTTGTCTCGCTCAGTGCGAAAACATCGAGGCCACGTGTATGGATTGGATGGGCCTCGACATCCTTCGTTTGGATTATATGCGACACGAAGTGCGTTACTCGTTGGCGCTGAATCCAAACGAGACTCTCCCATCCAGTTTACACGCAGACTTGATCCGCGCACGTCGATGCGTGGATTGAGGACCGTTACATCAAGACTACGATATGTGGGCTCTGGACCGGCTTCTCTCGCTCGACGTCAAACGGACATCTCACCTGTGAAGCCATGGAATGATTGGTCTGCATTCATTTGGATTGAACGTATTTGTCTGTTGGTTTTGCAGGCTGCGACGGCGCCGCCCAAGACAAGCGAGGCTGCGGGTAGAATGCCGTCTGTGACCATGGCCACGAACTCTATTTCCCCGAAGGTGCATCTTCGGTCTGCACAACCAACAGCCTTATTTATGTGTTTTTCTCTCTTTTTCTGACACAGGTACTTCTCCGTTCCGTGTAAACCGCGTGTGCTTCTTTATTTATACGATCGACGTGCAAGCTGGAGTGCCGCTGAATACCAGTGATACAACTACGATGGAAGCGTCCACAACGGTGTGTCCCAAGGTTGAGGTCGGTTCCGCGATAGTGCCGGTGCGTCTTCCATTCTGCATACGCCGCAGCTTTGTTTGTTCATTCGTTTCTTATTCAAGCAGATACGACGGTGCTCAAGGCTAAGATCAGCGAGTCGGCGGGCATGAACGGCAGAGTGGGATCCGCGGCGGCATCTGGCTTTGAATGCTAACCATAGATCCACGACCGTGCATCTGTCTCTTTCATATGCCGCAGCCTTCTTTATTCGTTTGTTTTGGAGGTCAGTACAGCTGCGCCGCCCAAGACCAGTGAGTCTGCGGCTATGAAGACGGGATTAACGAAGGGGCATTTTCGCTTTCAATCACCCGCAGCCTTAATATATATTTATTACTTTTTGCAGGCCGATCCGGCGCGTCCCAACATCAACGCGCTCACTTCTAAAAGCAGTGCTCCCCCGTCTAAGAGTAACGCGCCTCCCGATGCGAGGGCGAGGAACCGTCCTCCTTGGCCCAAAATCGCGGCTCCCCAACTGATAGCTACACGCAACGCGCCCATGCCTGCTCCCGAGATCGCCGCGGATCTATGGATTGTCATTTACGCGGGCAGACTCTGTCCAGGTCCAGACTTGGCAAGAATGCTTTGTTTTATATAATTCATTATTTATGTGGTATCACAAGAAACGTATAAAAAACATCTTTGAATACAACTTATTCCGATAAGCCTAGGATCATCCCAAGATCATCCTCGGATCATCCTCAGATCATCCTAGGATGAATTTCAGCGCGCCTGAAGCCAATGTTTTCAACTACGTTTTCGGCACGTGCTGAAACTGCAGCTGAAACTGATCGTATAAGCCGCGCCGAAGGTGCCGCCGACACTATTGTTTTCAGTGCCAGTTTCGGCAAGTCTGAAACCGCTGGTTTCAGACGCTCTGATTCGACAGTTAAAACCTTAAGCTTCGGGAACATATTCAGCTGTGCTGTAAGTGCATCTTGAACTTCAGATTTCAACTGTGCTGATTTTCCAGCTTACTTCAGTAAAATCAGCGGTATTTTCAGCCCGTCTGAAACCCCTGATTTCAGGTGCATTTTCAGCTGCGCCGAACATGCCAATGAAATTGAGAGATTAAGGTACGTTTGCAGGCACACTTAAATTTTGCATTTTCCGGTGTGTATGCCCGATTTCATGAAAAGATGGTTGAAGAGAGGTCTTCAAGAATGTGGCAGGCCGCGGTAGTGTCAATTTCTACTAGAATCGTGGGGAGTTAGGTGGCATTGGTGGTGGCGAAAGAAGAGAGACACCGGCCGTTTCCGAGCCACACGTGCCAAAGTGACTCCATCGTTTGAAATTCAACTGACAACTCCTCGATTTCAACTCTGCAGCACTACTCCAATGTGCGGGCGGACAGGAGAACGGGTTTGAGCAGGGATTGTTGCTCCTGATGCTAGATGCATGGGTAAATGGGAAAATGACGCAGGTAGTGATATATAAAAAGAGATGGCCTGGCCTTCAAGTTGATTCGAACAAGAAATCTCCTACTATAAATTATTTGGGCTACTCTTACTTGAAGCAGGCATGTTAACCGTTACACCACCAAGCTGTCCTTGCACAAGCTTGGCTATGACACTGTCTGGCCATGGAAATAATCTGCGCCATCCCGCTCAAGTCATGAGTTACATACATGTAAGGGTTCGGCTTGAATTCCAGTCGCAGTATCAACGGTTCTCTGGTCCGGTGAAGTTCAGGTGAAGTTGAAGTCAGGCTTGAATTACCCACCGTCGTTAACACAGTCTGAGGTATAAAAATTGGAAGGGCAAGGGAATGTGAAAAAGGAACGGCCCGACCTTGATTCGAACATCGATCTCCCGCTGTAAACGTGAAAAGCCATTTGCATAATGGAAGCAGGCGTGTTAAACATTCCACCACCCAGCCATGATTGCTTTTAAACAAGTTGGAATATACCGCACAGTTGAATAAATCAACCTTGGTTCATCCTTCCAACGAGCTGATACCGCATACGTATGCTTTCGACGAGTCAATTTCATGGCCGCAACGATTTTATATCGTCTCAACTCGTTGTGTATTATTAGAACACTCCCGAGTCACGCGAACTGTAATCTTATTTCGATGGGTACAAGATAATAAATACGAAGGGCAATGCGTAAATAAATCCCCAAGGCAGGTTGGTGGTGGGCGGAACTACGTAGCAAGCGCACCCAAGATCGTGAAGCTGGAGGTTCTCTGAGTCGCGCGCTAAATAGCAAGAGATATGCCGGTGTAATTAATTACGCACCCATGAAAATTTAAGGAGGACAAAGTTCCCCACCCGTCCAGCCAAAATCCACGCGAACCGATAGCATAAAAGGTGCATTTTAAAATGCAGGCCATCGGTGGGGGAAAAAATGATGTTTCGGCGGTGCAACGGTCCGAGTGGAGACTGGGAGATAGAGCTGAGCGGCGAAAACGGATGGAGCCGAGCGAGATGACACGCGTGAGATGGACAGTATCTTCTTTCTGGGAGTGAAGCGGTGGAGGTGCGGCCGAGTATAGAAAGTAGAGGAAACACAGCGAGCCTGCGAAAATCGCGCAGCGCACGGATCGGCTCAGCATGGAAAGTGACAGGTGGGTGAAAAATAGAGCAAACCCGCAAAATTCGCGCAGCGAATCGCTGCGACGCTGGGTTGAATTTAAATTTACTCGTGGAGATCATGTCTGTCCTCCCACCGAATTGCCGGGACCAGCCTCCAGTTCCCGAAGTCACGGTGCAAAAGATCGAAACGGTGAGTGGAAGTCTTGGTGGAGTCGCGGAGGCCGTCAGTCAAAGTTATACAGTACATATTAGATATGGCAGATTGCGCGGGGACGTAGTCGAGAGGTTGAAACGTGGGTGGAGTTGCGTGGCGTTGAGAAAAGAACGGGTGCGCGATATTGGCATGGATGCCGTAAGGCGTGCACCGATATCTCGGCGCGGAATCGAAAGACGTGGATCTCGAGCGGAGTCGGAAGCCTGAAACGGGGGTAGGCGGATTCAAATAATTTAGACAGAGGGGGACTCCGTTCGTCAACTCGATCGGCATTCTTGTGTTGAAATCTGGATCGCTGCAAGTCATACATCTGGGAGTGGGGTCGAAGGTTGTTTGCCAGTGGTACCAGAAACGAAAGTGACTACAACGCTTCCGGTGTTCGTGATTTGATTTGAAGCAAGACCTTCAGGTTGAAGCCGTCAGATGATACGACTGGCTGAGAAAGCTGAAGATCGGTGAAACCAAAACTGATGTATGAAAGGTCGTGGCTAGCATTGAATTATTTTCTTATTGAATTCAACACGGGTAGGGTGCGTCTGCTTGATCCCCGGGCTTACGGACAAGACGCGCGAGATAAACTGGGCGTATGAAAGGCCGTGGCTAGTGTTGAATTATTTTCTTATTGAATTCAACACGGGTAGGGTGCATCTGCTTGATCCCCGAGTTTACGGGCAAGACGTGCGAGATAAACTGGGTGTATGATTCCTGGTTCTTGAAGCTCATATTGAAGAAGCCCTGGGTCCTGCAGGACGACAGCGGTGAGGCCATGCAAGAGTCGACTCTTACAGTGGGCGGGCAGGCAGACTGACGTCCGAGGCAGAGTCCGAATCCGAGTCGAGGGCAGCTAGAATCTTCTCCGTACAGGGACAAGTGGCCCGGCACAGGGAGAGCGTTGAGTCCGATGTTTGCCTTCGCGCACGGAATGGGCATCGGGACTGGTTGATCATGAGCACCGTCACTGTAAACAGTATACCGATAAATGGATAGACGCACGGCTGGCATATATAAATCATAGAGGACTCTGCGACCCTCGACCAGCTGGGATGACCCCGACTTAATGCAAATTGTGCCGCGATACGGCCCTGAGAGGATGTTGGGAACACCTGATGAGCTCATACTGAGCGCAACAAGAAGCAGCAAACTCTGCGAGAGGGGTACTGCGGCTCACCATCCAGTTCCTCATGCTGTTCGAATCTGTCATGCATGCCATTGGAATCCCGCAGGACGGGCCTGCAAGAAGGCCAGTGCGCACCTCAACACGCGAGTCCCCAGTACTTATGGCCCAATTCTGACTTCGTGCATGCAAAGATGGTGACCGGACGTATGCACATCGAAGAGAGATCTTTCGGAATGCAGCAGGCTGAAATAGCGTCAACGTCCACCAGAGTTGCGGGGAGTTGGGTGGCATTGGTGGATAGTGAAGAGAGATCGTTCGGCCGTTTCCAAGCTGGCATGTGCCCTCTTCAATTTCAACCAAATTCAACTCTCCTGCTCAGACCCGTGCAAAAGGACGACGAAAATAAGGAACGATTCATTCCTCATGCTAGATATTTTTCCAGGCTGAACAGGCGGGGTGTGTTGGCGGAAAAATGTCGGCTTATGTCGTAGTAAGGATACAGAAAAAGGAAAGGCCCGACCTTGATTCGAACAAGGCATCTTCTGCTGTAAATTACCCTCTCATAGTCGTGCTACTTAAAGCAGACGTGTTAACCCTTACACCACAAGGCCTTCCTTGCACTTCTACCACCTTGAATAAAACCCTTCTTCAAACTTGTTGAAGAAAAATGTGTGAAAAAATATGGCCTGACCTTGATTCGAACAAAGGATCTCCTGCTGAAAACCTTTTGTGTCATCCTAATCAATAACACAAATAGCAGATGTATTACATTACACCACTTACACTCCCACCAGCTTGAATAAAACCCTTTCTTCAACTTGTCGAATAAAAGTGGGTAGAAAAATATGGCCTAGCCTTGATTCGAACAAGGATCTCCTGCAACAATTTTTCTACCACCATAGATTAAGCAGGCGTGTTAACCATTCCACCACCAAGCCACTCTTACATTCCCACAAAATCGGCTATGACACCGTTGAATTTCTGCATTTCGCTCCTGCAGCTTGAAGTCATTCCAGATGTCAGGGGAAAGACATTACATGTAACAATTTCTGGGAAAGAAATCACTTACGAGTGAGTAAGAATTAATTTATTATGAATCTCGAACCCAATTAAATGGTCAATGCACAGTGAAACTCAAGTGCGGTTGAACTACGCACCGTATGTAATGTCATGAAGATAGGACGGGAATGTGAAAAAAAGAACGGCCTGGCCTTGATTCGAACAAGGAACCTCCCGCTTAAAGTCTACACTTTCCTTCAATATTAAGCAGGCGTGTTAACTGCTACACCACCAGACCTTCCTTCCATACCTACCAGTTTGGATAAAACCACGTCTTTTCAAGCTGAAGTGAGAAATAACTTGTTAGAGTGAAAAAGAAATGGCCCGACCTTGATTCGAACAAGGGATCTCCTGCTGCAAATCTGTTCTACCATTTTAACATAGATGTAGCTAGTGTTGCCGCGACTTCCGACTTGACCCCCTCAAGTCGACTTCCGAGAGTCGACTTGAGCCGAGTCAAGTCAAGTTATTTGATGACTTCCTTGCGACCTCGGAGTGACTTGTGACTTGAGTCAAGGTTTTTTTAAAAAATGTTTCTTTACATTGGTATGCGCGATTGGAGCAATTTTCATTTTTTTCCGGACCGAATGTCACAACCGTGACACAATGTGACACATGTCACGACCATGTCACCGTCGCTTTTTTTCGCGTTTCTATCCAGTTTTGGAGGCTCATTAAATCTAGAAAAATATAGCAAATATCTTTCACACCACATGTAGGAATATTGAACCCTCTGATCCATGAAATACCCTCAGGAACCTGCTGTGATTGCAAATTAAACACATTTCATTGTTTCCTGCCATATGATTTGATTGTTCCCAAGATTCCTGTACTGGTTTGGTATTGGTGGCGATTCCACTCAATCCAAAAAAAAACTCCCCACTTGACCGACTCGAGTCGACTTGAGCAACTTCAAGTGACTTAAGGTGGGTCAAGTCAAGTCAAGTCAAGTCAAACTTGGCACGGAGTCATTTTACCAAGTCGCGACTCGACTTTTGGAGTCGCGGCAACACTAGATGTAGCAGACGTGTTAACCATTCCACCACCAGGCCATCCTTACATTCTCACCAACTTAAATAAAACCCCTCCTTGAACTTGTCGAAGAAAAGTGGGTGAAAAAATATGGCCTGGCCTTGATTCGAACAAGGATCTCCTGCAACAATTCTCTTTACAATATTAAATTAAGCAGGCGTGCTGACCATTATACCACCAGGCCATCCTTACATTTGTACAAACTTGCTATGACACCGTCTGAATGTCTGCGACCCCACCCTTGTAACCTGAAGTCATTCACCAATTTCCGGGGAAAGACAAAGTCAAATTTCCGGGGAAAGAAATCATTTACAAGCGAGTAAGAGAAATTTGTTCTGAATCCCGAACCCAATTAAATGGACAACGCACGGTTGATTTACGCGCCGCATGTAATGGGGATAGGACGGGAATGTGAAAAAAGAACAGCCTGGCCTTGATTCGAACAAGGGACCTCCTGCTGTAAACAGAGGGATGCAGGGTTTATTTAAGGCAGACGTGTTAACCATTACACCACTAGGCCATCCTTACACTCTCACCAACTTGAAAAAGATCCCTTCTTCAACTCGTTAAAGAGAAGTATGTGAAAAAAATACGGCCTGGCCTTGATTCGAACAAGGAACCTCCTACTGAAGGTGGGGATTCCAGGAAACACAAGCAGGCGTGTTAACCATTACACCACCAGGCCATCCTTACATTTGTACAAACTTGGCTATGATACCGTCTGAATTTCTGTGGTCCCACCCTTTCAACTTGAAGTCATTCACAAATTTCCAGGAAAGAAATCATTTACAAGCGAGTAAGAGAAATTTGTTCTGAATCCCGGACCCAATTAAAATTAAATGGACAATGCACAGTGAAACTCAAGTGCGGTTGAATTACGCGCCGTAATGTCATGGAGATAGGACGGGAATGTGAAAAAAGAACGGCCTGGCCTTGATTCGAACAAGGGATCTCCTGCTGTAAACGAGAGAATGCTGAGTCTATTTACAGCAGACGTGTTAACCATTACACCACCAAGCCCTTAAACTCTCACCAACTTGAATAAGATCCCTTCTTCAACTCGTTAAAGAGAGGTGTGAGAAAAATACGGCCTGACCTTGATTCAAACAAGGGTCTCCTGCTTAAACTATACGGAGTAAATACATAAAGCAGGCGTGTTAACCGTTCCATCACCAGGCCGTCCTTGCACTTCCACAAACCTGCATAAAACCACGTCTTGAGGTGAAGCGAACAAGGTGAAAAAAATACGGCCCGACCTTGATTCGAACAAGGGTCTCCTGCTTAAACTGTACGGAGTAGAAACATGAAGCAGGCGTATTAACCGTTCCACCACCAGGCCTTCCTCTCACTTGCACCAGCTTAGATAAAACCACCTAAGGCGAAGCAACCAAGGTGAAAAAAGTAATGGCCCGACCTTGATTCGAACAAGGAACCTCCGGCTTAAACGTTTGATTTTGATACTACATATACAGCCGGCGTGTTAACCGTTCCACCACCAGGCCTTGATAGGCATGCACCACCGTTATATATGTACCCCCACCGTTATATATATATACCCACATTTTGGTATATACTGTGCATCTCATTTCCCGTTCCGTTCCCGCATGGTCCAGGCTAGTCTCCCTAGTCAGACCAATAAACACGTGTTTTTTTCTTTGTAAGGCGGAGATGGGAAAAATTTAGGTCCAGGCCTGATCGCGGGGATCTCGGACTCGAATATTAATATTAATATTAACGCAGCTCGTTAAATCTGGGTTGAGTTAGTAAGGCAGTGGGCCGGGTCCTCGTACCGTGTCTTCATGGTCGCACATGTACCTTCATCGTCGCTCGTGCGTGTGCCTTCATGGACCCCACTGTCGAGGGAAGACCTTAGACAGGCTGCAAGTGGCGGATATGGCGCGGATCGGGTCTCGAGTCGGGGATCTCGAGGCCGGTGTCGTACTTAGATCTGTACTCAATGTTGAACCTTGTATCCTCGTGCTCGAGAACAGAGCGGTCTGTCGTTCGTCGGCAAACCGCGAGTCGCACGACGAAGACGAGAGGAAAATAACCATGACGCACGGATGATCTCACCGAGCGCACGGACCTGGTTTGGAATTTAGCAAGAAGGGGACGGGGTTTGATGCCCGGCACTGCCACGTAATTAAGCCTGTTCCTGTTCGTGCACCTCAGCGCGAAGCGACACGACGAAAAACTCCAAAGAAAATCGAGTGCAGTATAGCAAAGGACGTCGTCGTCATCGTTGTACAGCAACAAGAAACACAAAAGGGCGTGTGGGAGTCTGATGGTCGCGGTGTGACGGTCACGCTACGTACGCGGGCAAGTACGCGCGCGACGCCTTCGAGCTGTAGCACCACAGCGCACACGACGCTGAATACACCGCATACACCTATTGCCAAGCTGGATACCTCCACCCCGAACACAAGCAGCGCCCGCAAACGCGCCTCGCTCCCCCCGCTGCCCGCCCTCCTCGCGGCCTCTTCCCCGCCTCCTCCACCACCGCCACCACCTCTATGTCTACGTCCACATCCTCAAGTACAGCCACGTCGGCGTCTTCAAGTCCAGCGCCGCCACCTACGGCGCCCCCGACGATGCACGCCCCCCAACCACAACGCCCCTCCTTGCCCTCCCCGCCCTCTTCTGCTCCTGCTCCTTACACGCGAGCAGGAGCAGGAGGGAGCCTCAGCCGCCCCCCAAACGCCCCACTCGCGCTCGGAACAGCTGCGCGCCGCCCTCCGCCGCGGCTCCGCCTCCGCCTCGTCGTCCCCGCGGCCTTCCTTCTCAGCTCTACCTGGCTCTGCCTACGTCCTGCCCGTTCCACAGGGCGATCACAGGAACGGAGGCGCGCACGAATAGAGCGCCTACGCCTACGGCGGCGACTCCAAATTCTCCTCCACTTCCACCTCCTCTCTCCCTTCCACCCGCATCCTCTTCGTACGCCCAGAGCCCGCATGTACGCGGCGTCCCCGTTAAATGGGAGGCAGGAGCGAAACCCAGAGCACGAGGCGAGGCTGGCTACGGTGATGGCTGGGAGTGGGGGCGTCGTTTTCCGCCCGCGCAGGCCAGTCGAGACGCTCGTCGCTGTCGTCGTCGTTAAATCCGAGAGAGATGAGGTGGTCGGGTGTGTCCGTCGAGGCGGGAGCGGGAACAACAAGCAGGCGAGGAAGGAGATCGAGATCGAGAAGGAGAGAGGAGGCGCGCTAGACGAACAAGAGCCCAAGGACACAGCACGAGAGTCCGAGGACGCCTACGCCGAGTGCGGGGACGGGGACGGGGATGAGGAGGGGGGGGGATGGGGAAGAAGGGGCGTAGGTGAGCATTCATTCCATCCATCTTATTTCTTTCGTCCCAATCCTTCCTTCCTTCACCACCCTACTCTTTCATCTCCCTCTCGTTCTCGCTTCCATTCTCTTTCATCTCTTCCTCGTTCTCGCTTCCATTCTCCTCCGACCTCCTCTCTTTCATTCTCGTTCTCGCTTCCATCCTCGTTCTTGTTCTGCCCTTTTCCTTTTTCCTCTTTCGTGTTCTCTTGTCGGCTTATGGGCGACGTGTCTACGCACGAGCCCTCGGTGCCAATGGACGAAGCCCTCGCCGGTGGTGGGCGACGCGTGCCTTGCGCCTGCGCCTGCGCCTGCCTCGCTCGAGCCTGAACCCTTCTCGAGGCCCACCCCGCGTCTGCGCTCCTCGCGTGCGCGCGCGTGTCATTTCTGCGCGGATGGGGCCCCTGCGTGTCGTGGCCGTGTCCTTCCGGGCCAGCGTCCTTGGCGCTGGTATATCTCCGCTCCTTACGTGCGGAATGCGTGGCGAGGATGGCGTGCGGCGGGGCGGGACGCCTGTGGGTGCGGGTGAGTGAAGCGTGCGCGGACTGGGGTGCGTACGCCTCGGGCCGGACGGGGGTGGGACGGACGTCCTGGGCGCAGGGGGTGGGACGGACGTCCTGGGCGCAGGGGGTGGGACGCGTGGCCCTCGATGGGGTGCTCCTCGATATTTGGCGTCGAGGCGAGCTCGTGTACGGCGCAGCTGGCTGTTGTTCTGCGCGCTCTTACTTCCAGTCCCCCGCGCTTCATAGCCCGCTCGTCCTTCTCTGGCCCATCCCTTTGTACCCTGCCCCTTCATAGCCCGCTCGCCCCGGGCCGCTCGCTCGATTTGCAGCCTGCGCGTGCTGAATCGTTCGGGCTGTGTTCACCTTCCTCGCGCTGCATTCCATTCCATGCATGGCAAGGCATACACAGACAGCCCTTTGTCGTATTTAACATGCCAATTAATATTATGAACCATCTCTCTGCTACTTATGCGCTTTCATCTTTGCTTTCGCAGCTTCCTGTGAGGTTTCTACCTTATCCTGAGTCTCAAGTCTTATCCTGTTAGATCTGAATATCAGGCACTGCGGGATGTTCCCAGACGACTCCCGCGCAGATCTACACGCGTCGTTGGCCATCGCTGATGGACGGCGGGAGGTTTGTTGCTTTAAATTGTTAACTCCGTAACTCATCTCGTCTTCCCAGTCAACAGTAAAATATGTATGTGCGCGACAAGTCTACTGGCTACGCTTGTAGATCTGTATGCCTACTTTGCCAGACTTTGCCGTGGAGCTCGAGCCTCGTGTGGTGAAACTAAACAGCTCCCGTCCGGCGGGATCCACAATCTCAGATCCACACTACATACTCCCTGACACCGCCCCGGCGCGCTCCCATTATTCTTACATATAAAAGGTCGTCAAGCAGCCCTGCCCCCTCCTTCCCGCTCACAATAATCCTCCTCCCTCCTCCCACTCACATCACATCGACAACAATGCTCAGCAACCTCAAACTCGTCCTCCTCGCCGCCGCCGTCGCATTCATGGCTGTCTCCGAGGTCGCGTACGTCGTCTCGTCTGCGCCCTAATATACAATACCCATAGCTGCCTTCATGCTGACCCGAATCGCATGCGTTATGCAGCGCGACCCCCGAGCCCGCCCCGGCCCCAGCCCCGGTCCCGACCATCTGCATCAACTGCCCCGACCGCCGGGCCCTCCCCGCCGGTGTGCTCGAAGGGTGCGTCCAACGTTCAACCTACTCCGCATTCATCATTGCACTCGAGAGAGAGAGAGCGCATATCTGATTATTGGATGGTTGGCTTTTTGTAGGCGTCAAGTGTGCTGCGGGCCCGACCGCAAGTAGATCTTGGTCGTGAATGGGAGGATGCGGACGGTGGGGATATTGGAGCGTCGGTGGTTGATGAGGATATTGAATCTGGAATAATGCGCTGTGGAGCTGCCTGGGTTCCGAATTAATGAGCTTGGATAAGTATCCTGCTTCGCCTCGCTAATTTCATGGCTCGGCGGTGGAATCAGGGATGCTTTTCTTTTTCTTTCTCTATGTTCAACTTTCCTTTCCGCCCGTCGATGCGTGCTCTTCTGGCGTTTCTTGCGCCCCTGTCGCTCGAGTCTTTCTCTTGTCCGCCGAGCTTACGCTTTGTTCGAGCGACGCGAGACTCGTTCTCGCGCCCCACTCGGCGTCTATGTACTTTTTTGCGCGTTAGAGTCCGGGGTTCCGCACTCGTCCACCTCGCGTCTTGTCCTTGGACTATCTCCTGCTTATGTTGAATCGCGGCCTTCCTCCTCCTCCGGTTTATCAAGAAATAAGATAAACTCCAGTTCAAAATTCGAACATTGAAACGCGATCACGTGAGTGAATGCCGCGTATTGGCAGGACGCATATTGTACTAGCGAGTTCGAAATAAAACACGGAATTTCCAGCGTAATAAGCTTCTGGTGAGGTATCATTGCTCGCGTGGATCTAATTGGCACTACACCAAGTCACGAATGATATAACTTTCTTTTACACACTCACGCCGGCTCATTTCGAACACTGGACGGTGGAATATTTCACCAAAATAGGATTGTGCCCCAAACCTATACCCAACTTAGCCCGTGTGAATATACCCAACCTAGCCCCCCCTAAATACCCCTAACTAAGCCCGCTTTTCAATTACCGACCGAGCCCAGACTCAACCGTGAACCGAGCCTGAATTTATCCCTGACCGAACCCGGGATTCGGACCACCAACTGAGCCCGACTTTCAATCACGAACTGAGCCCGACTTTCAACCACGAACGGAGCCCGCCTTTTAACCCTTCCAACCATGAACCGAGCCCGACTTTTGAATTTTCTATTCCGGACCGAGCCCGACTTTTGACCTTGCCTATCATGAACTTAGCCCGACTTTTGGAATCTCGACGGCATCTGTACTCTTGCTGTAGGCTGACTTCGGGGGCTTTAATTCGCACTGGAGGCTTGCTTTTCTGTGTTGCACAAGTCCTATGCCTCTTACATCCTTTGTCAAATCTTGCAGCGGCTGCTTTCGTCTCCTTCTGGACAATTTGGAATTTACATTTCAAAATCATGAAACTCGCCACCTTGCTTCTTCATCCATGGGTGAAAAGCTAGTTAACTATGGCGAACATCGTCCACCGACAAAGCAGCTTCCAAGTACATCCTTTAACCTTTCCTTTCCTCAGCAGCTTACAGCATAAAAATTATAGGCCGCGGCACACTTTTCGAGACCCACCCGGAGGCAGTGGCCTTGCATTCGGTGTCATGGGTGCTTGTAAATGCGGCTCTATTTCTTCTCCCGTTCCCCTGGGTGGTCGCTTTCTTTGTCTACGGCTCTCGCCTGCATATTTTTGCAAATGCCTCGCTACCTGAAGTTCTCCAGTATCTCTATTTCGTTGCCTATATGACCCTCTATAGCAGCTCTTTCATCATTTTGCTCGGTCAGTGAAACATGAAACCTCCGTGATCCCTGAAATAACGAGTCGGACTACCCTCACTCAGCAAGCCATCTATTCCCCAAATTCTTCCATTACCACTTGGTCATCGAAGCAAAACTAGGTCACCGACGCCACCGGTCTCACTTTTCGTTCATGTCCCAACGTCGAATGGCTGCTGCTTGTGGAACACAAAAATTCACAATTTTCATTATGGGACTACTATCTCGGTCTCTGTCCGTTGGTGCGTTAAATAATTCTATTCTGAACACCAATTCATTGCGCTATAGTTGTCTCAAAGAATACAACCATTCAGAGTCTTTTTGAACATCTGGAAAGCCTTGGTTTCGTCTCGACAGATGAAGATCATCGGTATTATTTCACTCATGGCGGCCGGAAGATTGCATGGACAGATACCATGGAATCGTTGGGTATCGGCCCGATATCTCATCTCTTTTTGAAGCTTGTCATTCCGGGCGGCGCCAAACGCTCAGCTTCATCCTCGCCTACACCTCAACCCCCTGGAAAACGACGACAGGTAACATACTTTTTTCATGCACACTTTGCAACGCTCACCCTCTGTGATCTAGGGGGCGAAAACGGTGCCAATTCAGGAGGATGACGACGACCTGGAAGATATGCGATCAACGACTAAGCCAAAGGCTGTGGGTTTATTTATATCGCCACACCTTCATCCTCTAATTTCCGTTCTCTTAGCCCACTCGATCTCAAGGAGGGGCAACTGCTCACTCTCAACGCAAACAACGTACAAATGGCCCGCCTGATCCGGAGCGAGCGTCCAGCCCTCCGTCTACTCTTCATGCAATGCCAACGACCCCTGTCAAGAATACCAAGGACAAAGGCAAATCCCGTGCGACAAAAGTCCCCAAGTTTTCACCTCGGACAGCGCGGGGTGTCGAATTTGCAATGCGCTCGCATCTCTCCCATGCGCCACAGTCTGACAATGACAGCAGTAGTGAATCCGATGACTCGCTAAAGAAAGGGCGACAGCGCAAAAAGACAGCACGGCCACTGAACAAAGTTAAGCATCTGGCCGAGCACGGCTGGAAGCGTTTAGGCTCTAGTCACACGACAGAAATTTATGAAACGTTTGAGCAATGGGTACGACATTTTTTGGAGGGAGCGGGTCTGTCACATGAACTTACAATGTCCTTTAGCGCAACGATTACAGTCCTCATGTTTACGAGACTGCAGAGGACCTTGTAGAAGTTAAACATCTCGGCCATCCCGTTGATCGACCTATGGATATCCGTGCGCGGGCATTTATCCTCCAGTGGATTACACCCGATTGTGATGTTCCCAAGGAGTTCGCTGCTGATCCTCGTCCAGTATTCCGCACCCAGTACAGATGTCGAGGGAACTGCAGTGATCTGCCGCCTTCAGACGATGACCAGTCTGATGGTTATGAGTCCGACGCACACAAGAAAGATACCCCTGCTATGGACAACGAAGCATTCGATTCGGACTCGGACGGTGATGGCAAGAAACGCCGCAAACGCCGTTGTCCTCAAAAGGTTATACTCCATGTATGTTCCGTCTCTTTGCGAGGCCATCCTGGTTCTGATTTGTTCCTGTACCAGATCGAGGTTTACTCAAACAATCTTTCAAAGGCCATCGTTTATCAACGCAATACACACTGGGAAGCTGCCGAACGTCATTTAGGGATGTCTCAGCATATTCGGCAATGTATTATGGAGTATGCCAGTTTAGCCAACATGACCGCTGGCCGGATCAAGAGAAGTAAGCTGCTCGAACCTCTGCCAGCGTCTCAAATAAAACTTTTATAGGATTAACCCAAGCATACAAAGAGAAGAATACCCCGCTCCACAGACGTCCAACTCCTGCCCAAGTCGAAAACATTGTAACTAACATTCGACGCAAGGAGCGGCTCGACACGGACCCTCTCAAGTCCATCGGTATTTTCGCAGCCGAGCATCCTGACAAGATATTCGGGTGAGTGATATCGGCAGGCTGCATTTGACTTGCCTCACACTTTTCCGTCAGGTTTCGCCCGGTAGATATGTCCACAAACCCACCTTCGAAGTTTGCAACAGGGATCAAAAGTGTTCACGCGCTACAGTCGCTCCTCCTGTGGGCATTCATCAACGGGCTCGGTCTCGATTCTTGTTGGCGCCACAAAAATGAAAACCGCGCTCCGGTCACATTCATCACCACAATCGATCAGAATAACCGCATGCTTCCAGGTAAAATGCGTCCACAATGACAATTCACCACCTAATGGGATCAATTCAAGGTCCAGTATATCTATCGGCGAACGTGACAGCAGAAACTTTGGAAGTTTTTCTCCGGGAGGTGAAGGAGCTGGTCGAGGAAATGGCTGAGGATTTACTCAGCGGTAAGTCTCCATTTAACCATGATTTTGTACTGACTTGGTAATTTGATGGTTAGGAAAAACCGTGGTTCACCCGTCGCATGCTCGCTTTACATCTCAACTGATGAAGGCTGCTGAACGTGTGAGGGAAAACGGTTGGAACTGGGTCCCGTTGTTTGTGATGATCGACAAATCCGCGGCAGAATTGAAAGCGATTTCAGCCGGTGCGACTTGAATCTGACTTTTTCACACCGGAATATCTGATTTTTCGAAAGTTTGGCCTGATACGCATGTACGCCTGTGTCAATTTCATGTTATCCAGGTAAAGTTTGGCCTGAGGATTGTATCGCCTCCACTTAAGTTTCCACACTAGGCAATTCTGCGATGGGATCGGGATCACGATACAAGCACGGCACGGCCAAAACTCTCTAGGGGCTCGAAGGACAAGCTCCTGCACGCCGTACGTGAGCTTCAGCGGTGCCGTCGGGACGCCGACTGGGAAGATCACATCACAAAGTTCGAAGAACGCATCCGGTCGTTTACAGATGCTAGTACGGCTGCAGCAATTATGCTATACTTTGAAAGGAATTGGTTTGTTGATCTCTGGAGAGGTGCACAGTTAGCTTTTCTCGGTTGGGTTACTCATTAATCATTTTCAAGTCTCATGGACAGATATGGGTCTGCCTCGGGGCCGCAATCGTGACACAATCTCGACCAACAACTGGACTGAACGTGCTTTCAAAACCTTCGACCAGATTTTCCTGGAAAACCGTGCAAATAAATCGTGAGCTTACAGACATATCTGAGCCGATGAAAATTCACCAGATCATACAGTGCTTATCGTCTTGTCATGATCATCGCAAATGAATGGTTCGCTTACTATGAGAACTGGCAGCTCGACAGCAAAAAGGTGGATAGCGCGGCCTTCAAGATTGCCGAGCGTGGACACCGATTATGGAACTCTGGGGGGGCAATTATACCCATGCCTCTTGATTCATCTGGCAGACGCATCTGGCGAGTTGCGAATCCCCGCGCGATGATGGAATCGGAGGAGGCATAACTACTTGTTTCACAAAAATAACTTTCTCAGTAGAATCATTATATTTGAGCAGCCAAGTCAATTTTCATGAATCTACTGATGCTATGTACTTAATTTGAGGGCATTTCATGGTTCCAATTTTATCTGGAATTTCTCCGCTTACTATGGCTAAGTTCCAGTCGGAAAACCGTCTGATCGGCAACACAAAGAAATGTGCACTTTACAGCCCAATGATCGTTTCATAAGTCGGAAAAAAATTCAGGTGAGGTTTTAGAAATGATGTTACATATCCTCAAATATCCTGCGGATTTTACCTTGTCTTGTTCTCGCGGGGGAAAGAGACGAAAGTATCCAGATTCAGGTCACATGCCTAAGTGGTCGCTTAGTCATGTCAATACACAGCCACTTTTGACGCTTTCACCGACCACTCAGCACTGTTTCGTGTCTCTTGCTCCCACCTTGGCTCATTCTCCTTGCTGGCCGATTCAATATACTATCTTCTCATAAAATCCTATGCACCCATTTGTAGGTCCTGAGAGTGCTTTCACACTCGGCCTGCAGGGCTTTTTGGACAAATTCAGCCGACTATCATCTAGTGTTCACAAGATTTTTATGCCCTTGGTCCTCGGAATCTTGAATCTCTGATGATTCTTGCTTTAATTATCTTGTTGAACTCTTGTTGCCTCAGCTCTGGTCTACTGGTCTATGTCGACGGCCGTGTTTAGCCGTGCATCAAACATTTGCTTCCGCGGAACCTTTTCATTTGCTCATTGATGGCCTTATTCCTCGCCTGCCTCTGAAACTAGACTCAGGCTACTGTAAATCTTGATTCTACAGGGGTTTCATTCTGTTGGTCCTTGGGGATTTCATTCGACCTGAATGCACACCCCTGGATGGTAATAATTGAATGGCGCTCCTCTGCACTCCCCGCTGCAGCCATCGATATCCGTTGAATTTCGATGTCCAGTGGGGACTTCAGGCGAGCTGCTGATTTCCCGGAGGATTCCTACTGGAAAAGTCTCAATGATTTTACTCGCATTTTTCGAATTGTTGTTGTCAACTGTTTACCGGTAGCGTCTGAGTCTTCTCCTAACCGCCTTAATTGCCATGTCAAAAGAGCCCGACTACTACACAGTCATTGAGGAGGAAGATGGTACTTTGACATGCAACTGCACCGGATCTCGAGAAACAAACAAGACATGCGAGCACACATTTGGAGTGAAGATGGAGATAGACTTCGGAAATGTGGAGCGCTACAACGGTGAGTGTCTTGAAGCTCACTGTGGCTTGATTCAAATGAGAATCACAAAAGAATTGGAAACCATACGAAAAATTCGAGGCAAGGCAGCAAAAGGACAGAAAAATAACCCGGTCAAAGAGAAAAAATCTGCTCGTCAATACAAGAGGCGCTCTGATCGTACTGTCACAGCCGACCGGGACCGTTTCTTCGATCAGGTCAAAAACAAGGTCAACCCATGGCAGTCCGACGACAATTCTCACGATGGCAAGAGCGACACAAGCGTTGAGAGTGACGACAATGCAAATGGACTCGGGATCGATGATCCACTCGAGCGGAAGGGCAGTCAACGTAAGTCATTTATTCGGTTTATTGAAATGATTTCACAGGTTCGTAGTTACTAAGGGACGGCCTCCTGCTACGAGCGCTTTGCACGCGGGTCGCACAGCTGCTAAAGGCAAAGGGAAAGCCAAAAAAGCGGATACACAGTCAGACGATACCCCTGCGGCTGGGCACAGCGGGGCTGTTAGGTTCTCGAACCCACCGGGACCTAAACGTGGTCATGTAAACAGTGTACTCACTGGTTCCAGCCCGGCAAAGAAAGAATTTGATGAGAGAGAGAAGAAGGTACAAATCACTCTTGACTATCATCCCACCTTTTGATTTTTTTTCACAGAGGCAAGCAGATGAACAGGCAAAGCGAGACGAAGAGCGGAGAGAAAAAAAAGCGGAACAACAGCGTCTGAAAAAAGAGGCAAAAGAGGCGAAGGCCGAGAGACGTCGTCAGGTTTGTCTGCTTGCATTGTATACTGCCTGAGTGCGAGCCTAACCTATGTTGTAGAAACACTTGTCAGATCGCGAACCGGAAGATCAGGCTAATGAACTGCAGATGTTCGACGGGGTGGATGAGCTCGAGCGCTGGAATGACGGCGCGTATCAAATGCGTGAAGATGAAGGGCTGGGGTTCACTGACATTGCCACGGCATTGAGCGCCTGTCTAGGGTCGGGATTCCTGGTCTTGCCAAGTTACTTTAGGCAACTAGCCAAAGCTCTCGGTACTTTTGACTGGGATACCGAAGCAAAAACGATCGCAGACGGTGCCAGGACAGATGTACGTGAACGAAAATGATCAACAAATTATATCTAATGCTTGTGAAAGGGGCCATTCAGCGAGGGCTCACTTTTTCAGCACCTGCGCTATTACGCTAAGCTAATCGATCCCGTCGCTGTCCTCTTTCTGCATCGCGATGAAGATAAAAATGGCCGAGAGCACTGGCTCTTATTTCGTCAATCTAGAATGACGTTGGAGTGCTTTGAGCCGCTGGAAAACCACCAGAAGATTCGCGATATGCGAAATGTAGTTTTCGATATGCGGGTTGTTTACGCATTCTTTTGCGGAGAAGATGTAAATTCAAATTGTTCATTTGTTCATTCGAACAGATTACTGACCCTTTTATAACAGTATCCGTCTCCGAAAAATGTGGACAGGTACGAGACACGCTGTCTCAACATTCAAAGGGACGGTGCATCATGTGGCTTTTGGTCGACGGCAGTTTGCCTCCTGCATGTGTCCGGAATTGATGTCACTACAGACAGCAATATAAGGCTGCTGAAAAGGTTGAAGATCAGTGGCGTCAAACAGCACTTGAGTGAGATTTGGACGTCGTGGCAAATTGGCGAGGAAGGCCTTGAAGAGGAAGCACTGAACCACCTGTTAAACTACTTCGGCGTCAGACGAAAAGGGCCCTTCCATTCCTGTGTACGTTCATTAAATATTGTTGTCCAATTATCGGCTGAAAAGTCTGCAGATTGCTTCGCGTCCTTCATGGATCGGTCGCGCCGAGGACCAGGTTCCGAAACCCAAAGTAAGCGTGAATTATAGCGTCAAAATCCATCAACATCATGCTCGCAGGTACCTGCAGCGTTACCTGTGGATCCTGCTGCCAAAACTCGGAGAGAGAAGAAGCAGGGCTCGGATGCAAAACAAGTTGCTTCGAATGATGATGTGACTTCGGAACAAGAAATACTCGCTGAAATGAAGGATCTTGTGAGCAAACGATTGTCATGCCCTCCGAGCCGCTTCAAATTCTAACACTCCTTCACTAAGGCTGACATATTTTGCGCCCAACTTGCGGCAGATCGCAACAAGCTTGTCGGCGGTGCCGCACCAATTTTCCTAGATCACCTTCATCGCATCTCGTCATTAACTGGGTGGTTCAATTGTGACGTGATCAACGTATGGGCAGGACATCTTGGAAAAGAGTCGCCCACACACACGGAAGTCCGTCAGCATGGTTTCTTCAACCAGTTGCGTGAAATACAGAGGTGGCCTGAAAAGACGGAATACAATTGGCAACGTGCACTTCGCGGAACACGCAAGGTAGGGAATTCAAAGTTTGTTGTCCGACAATTACTGATATACATGCATGTGTCTCAGTGGTTCAAGGAGCACGAGACACGCGCAATAATTTTGCCAATCCACGTTCCGTCCCATTGGATTTGCGCTTTCGTGGATTTCGACCGTCATTACCTCGCCATATTTGACTCCTGGAAGGAGAAACCAGTCCCGGATAATGACTGGAAGAAGAGTAAGCATGTCAAGATATTTGAGGTGTGCCTGCCAATCATGAATATCGTCCTGATTCTGATTTTCCCTTAGTTGATTAAAGAATGGCTTCAACGCCTGTTCCTCGCTTTGGGGAGTGCCATTGATTGGGATGAATGGTTTATTGATCCTTGCCCGAAAGTAAGTACTCTGCACGAATTTAGAGTCTGTGCTATAACTATGCTTTGGTCAATCAGAACCAACCATATCAAGTCAACGCCTTTGACTGTGGACCCCATACATGTTTTCTCATGTCGTGTCTGTGTTTCCGGGACACCAAGGACATTGGTCAGCTCAACGCAATCATCACTCCAGTACACGTCAAACGCTTCAGATATGTCCTTTTCGGACATATGATGAAGCTGGAACAGAGGCCAATCATGCCAGAAGACAACGAGGAGGGCGAGAATAGCTCAGGGGAAATATTGTCGTGAGTCGCATTCAAACCAGCATGTACAAAATAGCTTACATTTAAGCAGGTCGTTTGAGAGCGACGACTCAGCGGTGGAAGTTTTGTAAGCATCATACCTGGCTTGAATCCATGTTCTGACGGAATTGAGCCAGAGCCGCAAAATCCGACACTAAAGTGCCGGTGCCTTCGTCGTAAGCAAGTACATTCATTTGTTGAAATAATAACAATAACAATAGCAGCAGTTCACCACTGACGGAACTCGAATCCTCAGATCCCACACCTCCCTTGCAAGCTCTTCCTCTGTTGCGCCGAAGCGAGCGTAATAAAATTTAGAAGTAGGCAGTATACTTGAAGGATACACACATTCGTTGCTTGTTTATGTAAAGGCTGCGGGTCTGAGAATTGAATTTCAAATTGGCCGTAACTAGTAGTGTATGGTTTGATACCAGAAACAATAGACTACAGCAAGAGTACAGATGCCGTCGAGATTCCAAAAGTCGGGCTAAGTTCATGATAGGCAAGGTCAAAAGTCGGGCTCGGTCCGGAATAGAAAATTCAAAAGTCGGGCTCGGTTCATGGTTGGAAGGGTTAAAAGGCGGGCTCCGTTCGTGGTTGAAAGTCGGGCTCAGTTCGTGATTGAAAGTCGGGCTCAGTTGGTGGTCCGAATCCCGGGTTCGGTCAGGGATAAATTCAGGCTCGGTTCACGGTTGAGTCTGGGCTCGGTCGGTAATTGAAAAGCGGGCTTAGTTAGGGGTATTTAGGGGGGGCTAGGTTGGGTATATTCACACGGGCTAAGTTGGGTATAGGTTTGGGGCACAATCCTGTTTTGCAATATTTCAGAGAGGTGTCAGGAGACGGGCTACTATAGGTTACCGCAGAAAACGTGGCTGCGTTGGCTGAGAAGAATTCTAAATGGTAAGGCGAGCGAATAATTTCACTACCTTGATTTAAATGCCTACACCGACTCTGCACCATAAAAACTCTGTGCCGCGCGATGCACAATTCAGGAACGACGCTCTGCGCATTCATGGATAAATGCTAATCATGTGTCGCTCTGTATTCGCCCCCATCTGCAAGTGATGCAATTAAACCATCCGCTACCAAGCCGCTTATCAATGAACCTCGAAGTCGAGCCGCGAGCTGATTTAATCTATCCACGGTGCCTGTCAAGACGCACTGGGAGATAACTTATCAAGTTGTCCCAGCTCGTCCCGAGAGAATCTCTGTTCTTTTCTGTTCCGGTCGGTTAACGCTGTGGTGCGGAAAATGAATTGATCACGTATGTCACAGCGAGGAATTTCACTACATATGTACACTTGAAGCTAAATGAACAACGGGGAACTAATTTTGATCGTTATCGATACCGCCTGCGCGGGGGAGCAGTCCCTGCAACAATGCTTCAATTCTGGCAAGTCGCAAGTCGAGCCGCTGCTCCAGCTCCTGAAGCTGTCTTTTATCCTCATCCATCCGCTGAAGCAGGCGCTGCTCGACGGCCCGTATCTGCCGCTCTACCTCTCCCGTTTCGACCGTTGCCTCTTTACCAGTGTCGTTGTCCACGGTCGGCGGTGCTTCCAGAGGCGATTTGGCTTGGGCTTCGGTCGTGGTATTGCCGAACCGAATCAAGAGATGCAAGAGGTTGTGGGATTCGGGAGACTCGACTTCCTTGCGTAATCGGCGATGATAATCCCAGGGGTAGAGTGCGTCGATTGCTGCCTCGCACGCGCCGCAGACAAACGCATAAGGTTCTATTTTGTCCCGACTCAGATAAAGTTTCGACAAGGGAATAGAGCGTACTCGCCTGCACAGTCAATGCAATACCAGCACGGTGCAGAAACTCGTTGGTGACAAATCAGACAGTTCAAGATGTTTTCCACGTCGACTGACTCGATTGGGGAGCTGACAACAGAAGAGCCCTCCAGATCGGGGTCGTCTTTTGCGTTTAGGTCATCCCCACTAGTCGCGGCAGGAGGTGGGTTGGGTAGGGCAGTCGGTACCAATTCAACCACTTGAGTAGATCCCATCTCGGATGGTTCTGCTCCAGAATCCGGCGACACTTGTGGTATAGCTGCACTGGAATACAGATCCGCCGCCAAAGTAGCGCGATAGGTAGCTCTGCGCTTCAAATACGGATAATCTTTGAGAAACAACAAATCTCTGGTTTTCACGAGGAGATGTTTCGACAGGTGCGGGGCAGGCAAGTCGTCGCGGGATAATCCTGGGATCCCAATGCAAGTCTCTCTCGAATCAAAATCGATGCTGTTCGAGGGGCGCTCGCAATCCATGCATATCACTCTGGAGCGAGAGATTGAACTGCCACAGGAATCGCACCATAACCTCCTGAAAGAAGACTCGTGACTGGATATTTCACAGCAATAAACAATGGACGTACGGTTGCAGATCCCCAACACGTGTATACCAGTTCGAGAGTGTAAGTATTGCGCTATATTCCCGCACCGTAAATGCCTGACGCAGACGGCCGAGCTCAGTAGCCCATCCGGGTCCGTAGTCCCTCTGAAGAAGCACCAGGCACCGAGTAACCATCTTAACGCGTGCAGTGATATATGTCCGAGAAGGTTTGCGGCGATGCAGGTCGTCAGCGATAGCATTGTATGCAAAAAGCCACAGTTCCCTGGCCCCAAGCCGGGGCAACAAGGGACGGTGACACATTATGCTCGCCGTGGGCGTCTTTTTCAGAAAGAATTCTCCGCTGCTGTAGCTGTATATGCCCTCGTAGGTCCCCTTTATGACTTGAGGATCTGCAGCGAAGGCACCGCGGTAGTTGTACATGTCGTCAAAATCGGCGGACAGCTGTATTTCCACCTGGAACCGGCGATCGGAGTCGGGTGTGAGGGAGAGAGTGCCCGAAATCGTCCCTCGTTCCCGATGGAGCGAGACACCTTCGCCCTGAAGGGTGAGATTATTTTGACCCTGGTTATTAATGGCTGTGATATTTAGCTGGAACATTCCGCTATTCACACCCATCGTCTCCGTGGAATGGAAGCCAAACCAGACACCGGAGCTGACGACGGCTTGTAAACTAACAATTGAATCACAGAAATTGGAACCTACGCGGCAGATTGGAGTTCAGAGGTCAGATCGTTTATGTTCTGAGTCCTGGGAAGGTATTAGTATATCGTGTATATATATATGATGAGAAGCACCACATACTCGTTTTGTTGGGTCGATTTGGCTTCGGCCTCAAGCGGACCTTGACTATCGATTTTGGTACTAAGCAATCAGCAGATGGAGGTGGACGGTAGGTAGACGTAGAACGGACCTTGGCGATTCGGCACTTTCCCATTCATGACCAATTGCCGGAAATTTTGTCTCGGAGGAGTTTGTTGTAAGCTCTCCTTCCTCGATGTTCCCCGTGGTTTTCTCGGTCGCGCCAATCAACTCTGGTGTGTTTACCATATCTTTCCGTCCGTAAATGGCACCATCCCAGATTGGAACATCGCCAAAAATCGGTGCGTCTGCGATACTAGTGGGAAAATAAAATAAAACCCGGATGCAGGATAGACTGAATGAAACAGACGTACAATGATGGCTCTAATTCGTCCGAGCCATCTGCTCGCAGATTTTGAAGAAGTAGCCCTTCCGATTCATCGGGTTTCATTGGGTGAAGAAGGATTTCTTGTAAATCGTCAGAATTCATTGGGACAAAGTCGGATATGGTGCCGTAGGACATGACGTCCTTGGCCTTGTAATGTTTGTCACTGGTCCACTCTTTCCATGCGTGGTAATCTAAGTAGCGGGTGAATGGAATCGCGGAAATTCCGAGTAGTTGGACGTACTCCGAAACTGTAATAAGTCAGCTGAGAAAATCCATAAACGAAACGGACACTCAACTAGACCACACGAAAACCATTCAAAGTTCTGGTCAAGATTCCCTGCGGCTTGTTGATGATTGTATACCTCTAAAAAAATGGAGTGCTTCATATCAATGTCGAAATGTACCCAGATGGAAACATACCAACGAGGCCTTTGTATCTCAGCCATACAGCTTCGACTACAAACTTGATCGTGTAGGTGTCGTCGAAGAGTTCGTTGGCATTTATTTCCTCTGTTAAGCATATATGCATTTTTTCCAAGTGACGGCGCATAATAATGGCGATGAGGATGAAAATTGACTGGGAAGGAAGGTAAGTGATCATGTTTGAACTTAAGAAACATAAACACCCATACGCGTTCTACATGTTCTCCTCGCAGTATTTCGTTCACTGTGTCCGACGAATCAATGTCGTAACGTATTCTGTCGAGACGAGACTTCAGTGTGGTTTCTTGAGTGTCGATGTATTCCTTGAATTGGTCTGCTAACCAATCTTCGCCCACAAACCGCTCGATGCTACTCGTCAGGCTAATGACGATCGGCCATGTCTCCCGTAGGTAGTCATTGATGTACCGCTTGTTTCCCGGCATCTGGATGCCTACTTTGGTGCGTATAAGGAACATCTGTGTGAAGATATTGTCGATCTCGGTGCAGTATCTCGTGGCGTATATCTGCCATCCTACAGCCCAATATGAAACCCAACGAGGCAAGCTAGACGGAAGACGTGTCAGTCTGTATATAGTGAACCACGAGAAGTCTTACCTCCAACCACGCAGACGGCTCTGACTGAATGCGTTTACCTCCGCAATCGTACTGAAACCGGATGTGTCGGGGTCAAGGACCTCTGTTGATATCATAATAAGGCGAGGGACGGGGCCGAGGAAAATTAGCTCACGCTGGAGATTTCGCAACCGTTTGAATTGCAGATACTCAACCATCCAACTGTCAGAAAGCGGAACGCCCATGGCAGTTTCAGGGTCTTGGGGGTCCTCTATATTCGGCCGAGACATGGATGGAGAGAGAAGAGCATCATTGTCAACGACATTACGTGCGTTGCTTTTTTCCGCTCGTTCAACGAGATAATCACGCAGCGCCAAAACCAAAATGCGAGTTTTGGCGCTGCCTCGCCATCCCTGGACATTCCAATGAGAGCGTGTAACAAAGTATCATTCCGCGTACCTGATCCTTCCAGACCTGACGCAGGATCTGTGCTGTTTGTTGAAACACCAATATGGTTAATAAACGATGAAGGTGCGTACACGATCCTTCAACCGAAGATGTGGCCCATCCTTCATGTATTGAATCATCCGATCTCCCTCTCGATGAATGTTGTCGTTGATGTCCTCGCCGAGGAGATGTAAACTGAGATCTAGGTGACTCGTGAAGCTTCGCAGATTATCTTGGATCACCAGAGACACATCGCTGCGAAATTCCTTCCGGATCGCCTCGATATCGGCTTTATCCTTCGAGGATGAGGGATTACCAGCCATTCGGTATTTATTATCGCCCACTCCTGCAGCATAAGTTGATTGGATGTTGTGCGTAACGGTCAACTTCTTTTGGAGTTGGATCAATGAAGCGCACTTCGCGTCGTCCGCCAAGACTTTCTCCTTGTCTCCATTTTTATGGAAGAATGCCTCGATTTCCAGATCCTGAGGGGTTTTCATAGCTTGAAACTCGTGGTAAATTTTGTCCTGCGTTTGTGAAATTCTTCAAGGAAATTAGTTTTTTGCTCCCAAAAGATTGAACCATATGTAACGCACTTTTCGATCCTAAACAGTGTCCGGTAAGCGCAGACGCAGTTGTCAGAAAACCACCACTTACGCAGTTCTCAGATCGTGAATAGTCGTTGCAGCCGAAATCATCAATGCAAACTGAAGTTGTTCTTTGCGAGTCTTGAAAGTGACTTTGAACTCTGCAAGCTTGGAGTTCCAATCCGACGCCTTGCAGAACTTGATAATTAGCGACTGTTTTTGCATTGCATCAATGACTGATGGATCCGCGCGTAAGGGCCTTGTAACAGGTCGAGTAAAATTTACGTACCATTGTAGCAGTCCTTTATGTCATTTTTCATTTGTTCACCGAGCTCTGCAAGCCGTGTTGCAATAGGCTGTCCGTCGGGGGTTCGTCGCTCGTCATTTGGCTCCATGATAATTTTCATCCTGTTGCGTTGTGTGAGACGATGCTCGATATCATCACCGGCGATGAAACTTACTCTACGGCCACAAGCATGACGTCCTTGATCGATTCGAATAGAGATGACCGAATTCTGCAAGCGGGACGGATGAGCATTATATTGCAACAGTGCCCGGATACAACCTATCGTTATCGCGGCGCTTTAGCTCTTGGTTATATGCAAATTTGAACGGTAAGAATGCCACTTCAAAAATATCGTTTGAGATCTCAGTCAGTACGGAAAGACTAGCGTTCTCACATGCTGCGAATGTATTGGCTTTAGACAGCTCCTCCAGTGCCTTCATCAGTGTTGGAATCTGCTTTAGAGTTCCCGAAACAACCGCTTGTACGCTATCGTTGGCAAGGACGGCCTTTCCGGCCGATACGACATCCTTGACGAAAGAGGAGGAGGCAACTAAATAGGTGACGGAAGTAAATTTCCGCGTTGTGCTGAAGTCGAACGGAATCAACTCACCCACTCGATCCTCCATGTGATCCATATTTTGTTCTATTCCGGTATTTTCCCCGCCGGGATTGGCAACACCTCTCCATATCATGATTTCTTCTTCTGAAGGCGTCACGACCACCTCTGGAGCGGAACTCCGCGTCACCGATTGATTTTTGGAGGAGCCTTCAGGTGCGGAAGGCTGCGATGATGCAGTAGCATCAATTTTCATTTGCTGGGTCGCTCCAGAAGGGGGCATACGCTCGTCCAGGAAACTGGATGGTGAAATGACAAGGGCCGGCAGAGTCATTCCCCGATGGGTTTCCTTCGAGATCCGGTCGTCATTCTGAGCATCCATGGGTAGAGGGGGTACAGGGGGGATCAGAGCATCCTCGGTTGAGTCGGACGTTCCTACGTTGGTTGAGCTGCGGCGGTGGAAAAGACGTTTAATCGTGGTCGACATGATGCGGAGCAGCGAAGTACCGCCCACTATATAAGAACTCAGCATGCTTTGGGTTTTTTTTTAGGTCGCCATAGACTCCTTCACACTAAGCGCTGGCCCCTTGAGATGATCATCCACGGTTCAGCTAACTTGAAAATTTGGAACTGGATTCAGCCAGGCAGGCCATTACCATGCAATTGTACAAGGCAGCGTCCACTCCCTGCAAAGTCAACATACGGTTGACCGATCCAATCAATCCAAGGAGGTTTGAACTGAGTCACAATATTAATGAGCTACCGGCGCTTAGTTTGTTGTATTTGCATACCAGACGTATCTTCGAAACAACAGCAGATGCTTCCCTGCAAGCAAGCAGTCCTTGTGGCGCTCCGTCATGTGGAGGATTTCTTCTACTGCGAAAGTTCTGCTGTTGTGGGCGCTTCAAGTCGAAAAAAAGCGAAACAAACGCAATTCGGAAAATCTTAAAAAGTGAAGAAGAGTTCCCTGAGCAAATAGACGGCTCGAAATCCTGAGGTTTAGGCTTCTCGTGTGTTGGAACAGACATAGGGCCGCGGAGAAGGCTTGGATGCCATTCAGGCAAGAAAAACAAAGGCAGTAAAGCGGAGATTGCGCTGCGGTTCTACTTCGCCAGATACATACTTAGCCCGGAAGAATTTATGGCCGGAAATGAAGGATCGGCATCCCGGGAGACGAGAGTTTCAGCGGATCTCAACCGGCTCTTCAGTGGTCCTGGTAAATAGTGTCAATCCGGGAGCTGCGTGGTTGGAGGCCTGGATATAGTACATGAGTTGGTGACACAAATCGGTATAGGCAGGGAGGTCGGGATGACGGTAGCAAACATTTGATTGCGCATAATCACCGCAAAAAGCTAGTGTTCCAGGCCAAGGAGATGTATGCCAAGCAAGTCCGCTGCGATGCCAAAGAATAGATTATAAACAGCACCCTGTCGGGGGTGGTCATGAGGGCGCTATGAATGGATCAATACACCATTGACAGATATCGAACGAGTGTCGTAGACGCTCGAACCCGCCGTCCACGGATCTCGATTATCGATGAATGGTACGGCTTTCAAGTTTGGTGGGGGTAGGGCGCCGAGGAACAAGTAACAAACACGAAGAAGAACTGGTCACCGTCCAAACCGAATCATCAACGAGGGACTTGAAAAGAAAATTCGGACAAAGCGCTCTATACGGGTCGCAGTACAAGGGGGTGGGTGCTAGGGCTTGAGGTGAAGGTGAAGGGAGAAAGCAAGATGAGTGGCAGTGCTGATCGTGAAACACGGTCATGTGTCCACGAGCTCGTATTGACGCGGCGGTGCGCACTTTTGAAACCTGGTGAATAGGTAAATTCAAATCGAAACCGGAAGGCATTCCACTTTTATTAGACCATATCATGACCGTCGCGGATTTTTTGCGACTGTAGGCGGCATTTCATGACTGGGGTTTCCCCCGGCTTTATGGCACCATGGATTTCTCAGGTCCATCTTCGGACCGCCAATTTGGCGGCGGAGCTGCGCTCCGTGCTCGCGAGGGAAGTTCAACACCCTCCGGCCGTTGACGAGTACCACGCTAAATTGAACTCGAAGGTTAAATTAAAATTCGACGCGTTCTGCAACTGGGCTCGCCCGCCGAATGAGAGAAAAGAAAGCAAGAAAAAAATTGAATCTTCAGTGTTGAATCTAAAATTTTTGGGGGTCTGAGGGGGGGTGAAGTCTTCAAAGGAACGGCTCTGAGTCGAAATCGATGGACCTTCCGCTGTACCATTATGACAGCAATTTTAACAGCAATAAGAGCAGGTGTGGTAACCATTCCGCCACCAGGTGCCCATAAACCGCATGAACCGCATGAACCTGACAACTTTAACCAGTTGTTCAAGTGCTGTCAAAGTAATCAATCTAATTAAATATCCCGCGCTCGTGACAAAAAATGGGATGAGATGACGCCTTCGAACAAAGACCTCCCGCTGGGATCGACAAATTAACGAGCCCGAGTGTGTGTAATTGGCGGAGCACTAATGGACCATTCTGAAAGTGGATTTACTAGCACCGGCGAGTAGCGCATTTTAGCGCGCGGATCGGTTGGGGTAGTTGAACGACAGGTAGACTGCAACCCCAAATAAACGTCGCTCCGAATGTTTGCCAACTTACGACCTCAATTCAATCATGACGCAGCAATGATCTCACTCGAGCCAGGAACAATATACATAGGATTTGAAGGATGTCCGGCACCGTCGTTGCATGAAGCACGAGGCTCGAACGTGTGCGTCCGGCAGCGGGCTGCATGGGGAAACTGGCGCTCCAACCCGCCACGTCCGCGATGGGCTCGGATGCCGTCGAGGAAATACTTATCATGATATCCGCTGTCCAAAAATTAACTAATGTCCTCGGGACCAGTCGGGACCTCTATCTGACGAAAGAGGAAGGTGGGATCAAACAAGGGGCAAGACGATTATTCTCCATCCCACAAACCGCTCACACCGTTTCAAGTCAAGTTCAAATTCAAGTTCTCCTTGTTTCTTTTCACTACGAAATACAGTACAATTCTTTCTTCTTCTTCCCCGAGTAAGTATATAGTTTGTACCGTGTAGCGACGTTATATCTGCTACTGCGGCGTCTAAGTGTGCAGAGTATGTGCTGGCCAGGTTATTATGTGTTAGCCAGGGGATTATAGTACGTAGACCGTTTGTTTTGGTGTTGACAAAGTGATATGTGCAAGAAAGGGAAAAACGGGGTGGGTGGGAACGGGGTGCTGGATGCGGTGGGCAAGTCGGGACGCCGGCATCAACCGCACAGACGCGTACCTGGCTGGGGCCCAGGCGTTGCATGCGTGATGGTGACAGCCTGACGACCGGGCATCCGTACGCGGTATGCGGGATGATGCGTTGATGCGCGGCGGCCACGTCGAGTAGAGTCGGATAGACCCACCAGGAAAGGCGGACCCGCGCTTGTGGGCCAGCTAAACGTGTTGAGCGAGACGGTGGTGCTGAGTGACGACGACGCGAGTAGCGCTTAGGGCGGACGCGACGGTAGCAGTTAGGGGGATCCGACTCCATGAGTAAGCCAGTCGCGAGCGAATCCGAGGCTCGAATAGGGGCAAGAACAAGGATCCAATTAACCGAACACGAAGGCGAAAGGCACCGAATATGCGACGTGGCGACGGGGAGGGCCGATCGGGAGTTGGCGCGACGCGAAGGAGGACGACGAGGGAACGGTGGCAATAAGGCGCAGGGTCTTGACGCAGATGAGGACGACGATGAGGCAAATGAGGGCGACGACAGAAACAAGGGGCAGGTCTTGACGCAAATGAGGACGCCGACCGTACTGTTGGCGACGCGACGACGACGACGACGGCAATGTTGAATGCCGCCGATCCGCGAAGCACGAACGAAGCCCCTCCGCCGGACCTTGAAACCGTCGCGATCCGACGCTCGCTCGCTGTATGCACGCCAAACGTCCGCTCGCCCCGACCGCCGAACACGCCTCCGCCTCGTGTCCCTCGCGTCGCGTGATCCCGTGTGCTGCAGCGATTCGGACGTTTCACTCCGCGGGCCTCTGCTCATGTTTCAAGCGTGTGCATGTTCCCAGCGTGTTCTTCGTGTTCTTGTAAGATACCGTGTGGCGCTCCGAATCCCACTGGTAGTTGTCGTGTGACCCCAAACGCGTCGGCGTCGGCCAAAATACATTATTATCCGTGGTATGTGTGATGCGAGTAATGACGCCTTCCGCGTCCAGCTTGTGTCCCGTGGTAGTGTGCTGCGTCCAGCCCAGATGTGTCCAGCCGATGGTAATGCGTGCAGCCCGTGTGGTAGGTAATGCGCGTGTGTATCGCGTCCGGCATCCAGACTCCAACGTAGTCGTCCGTGCAAGATCCGTCCGTCCGTCCGTGTACTAGTTATCCTATCAAGGAACGCATCCTGGGTATCACAATCCTATCAAAGAAAGCGTCAGCGCCCGTGAAGTACGAACGAAGTTGTCAATGACACACACCTGATCCTTGCCCGGCGTACCAAGGAAGGAAGGAAGATCCAGCACCGCCCAAACCCCACGAACCGAAACGAAAAGAAGAAAGAAAAAAAAAAGATATGTACAGCAGGCCGCATAATCTATAGTATAGCCGTGAAGAAGGGGTAGCGAGTAAAGTCGGGAAGGAGTAGGTAGGAGTAACGCGGAGAAGAGGACAAGTAGACAAACATATACGACAATATAGACCAGAAAAAGGAATTAAAAACCAGAGAAAAAACCAAGTCAAAAGAGAAAAGAGAAAAGAGAAGAGGCAGCGCGCATTAAAGACGAGAGTGAATCCCAAGACCAGAAAAAAAGGCATAGTATAGTATAGTAGCAAGGAAGGCGGAAGGAAGGATGAATGGGGAAGGGGGCATACGCATAGGATTGAGGACGATGGTGGTGAATGGCGGTGGGGGCATGGGTGGGTGGCGCATAGAGGGGCGACGTCGAGGGCGTCGGGGCGTCGCGGTCGTGAATCATGAAGGGAAAAGGTGGCGCAGGCGGACAGGCATGCAAGCGGGTGAACGCCCATCCTACCTCACCTCCTCACACCCTCCCTTACCAGAAACCCCCCTTCCACAACCCCACAATCCCCGCCCCAATACTCGCCCGCCCCCCCTTGCCCTTCCCGCCCTTCCTCCCCTCCCCCTCCTCCTCATCCCACGACTGCGCGCTCGGACTCGGGGACGGCGGCTCGCCGAGCCCCTCGACTGCCGCAAACGACACGTACCCCTCCAGCTGGCGACACTGCGCCGACGCCTTGCGGGCATTGAACGTCGGGCGCTGCTCGTGGCTGTCTCCACGCGCGTGTGTATGGGTATGGCCTTCTCCGTCTCCGTGTGCATGCGCGAGGTCGTGCTCGTCCCCAACAACCCCCACACCCTCACAAATTGACACCCTCGGCGGCGTCGCAGGCGGCGTCAGCAGCCTCCCCTCCCTCCTCCTCCCCTCCCTCTCTTCACGCTCTTCCTCCCCCTCCTCCTCCTCAGACTCCGACCCGCGCACGTCCGCCGAAAGCGGCGGCGTGCTCCCCGGCGTCGGCGGCGCGTACGTATACGCGTTCCCGTTCCCGTTCGCTTGAGTCTGGTGGGTGTATCCGTTACCGCTCGGCCTCGACGGCAGCCCGCTCAACGCCGCCAGCGCCGCGTACGCGCTGCTCTTCCGTGCGTGGCCGTTCACGCTCCCATTCCTCTTCAGCGTGCTCCCGTTCCCATTCGCCCCATTCACGTTCGCGTTCGCGCCCGCCCAGCTCCGCAGCTCCGGCTCCGTCCGCGAGCGCACGCGCGTGTGCGTGGGGGTGTGGATGTGCGACTGCGTCCGGGTCGGCGACGCAGGTTTGTGCTGTATGCTCCCGTTCCCGTTCCCATTCCCGCTTCCGGACATAGTATGCGACCGCGTAGGCGACCGGATAGGCGTCGCAGGCAGCGTTGAGCTCCCGCGCGTAGGCGACACGGGCAAAGCGGAGCTCCCGCGCGTAGGCGACACGGGCAAAGCGGCGCTCCCGCGCGTAGGCGACGCGGGCGTCGGCGTCCCATTGCGCTGCAAGTCCTGCCCATCGTAGAACCGCGTCCGTGGCGACCCCGGCATGGCGGGCGCCGTGTGCCGCCGCAAGAGCTCTGCGTCTGCGCGCATTTCGGTGTCGTCTGAGTGCGTGGGGGTGTGGGGCGAGTAGGGTGTTTGGTGCGGAGAGTAGGGTGTTTGGGGTGAGTATGGCGTGTGCGGCGAGTAGGGTCTATGGGGGGGTTGATGTTGCGGGGAAGGTGAGGGGTAGCGCGCGAGGAGGCGTGGGGAGGGGTGTGGGCTCTGTAGAAAAGAAAAATGGGGTCAGCATTGCAATGAGGGAAGAAGACGAGGAAAAGAAGAAAGAAGGAAGGAAGATGTGGAGCGAGGGAAGGAGGGAAGACGAGAGATAGGTAGGATAGCAGGAAGACGGAGGAACGAATAGTAAGTAGAGAAAAAAGTAAAGTCCTCAAGACAAAAAGACGACGACGACGACGACGAAAGAAATAGAAGAGACGCGCACAAGAGCGACGACGACAAGACGCCGCGATCGTATCACTCAGACCGGCGCAGATGGGAGGTATCCAGCGCAGCCAAGGGAAGCGCGCAGCCAAGCGAAGGTATCCGCGCAGACGAGGGACCGCAGAGGGAAGAGACAAGCCGTGGGTGCGCGATGCGACGCGATGGGGAATATTCCCCGGTAGGATAAGTAAGATGGAAAATATTCCCATCTCTATTCCCCGATGGGAATCCCAAACCCCACACCCACAAATAGCACGCAGGCGGGAACGACGATGGATATCCCAGGACCCAGGTCACGATCCACACATCTCGTCAATTCCGAATCTCGCGCGAATGCACCAAAATCTCGTCAATTCCGAACTCGACGCGGACCAATGGCCTCCTCAGCGCGGACCAAAGGTACGATTAAAAAACGCCGGCCCAAGGTATAGGAAAAAGAAGGAAAAAGAAGGAAATGAGGCTGTATGAGGAAAAGAAGCCAAGGAGACTGTATCCCGCACGATGGCTCCGGGTGGCTCCTGCTATTTTCCGCTGCCGCAGATCGTCATTTCTTTCGCTCGCTGGTGCACGCGACTCGTCATTCTTCACGTCAATCAAATCGAACAACTCGACGCCCTACGTGTGGCGTCCAATGGAATGCGGTTCCGTGTGGCGAAAACGACACGAGTGGCACGGGTGCGCAAAAATCGAATACGATTCCGTGTGAACGAAAAACGACAAGGCACGAGTGCGCAAACGCAAAACAACGACACCAGTGCGCAAAAAACGAATTGGGCGAAAAACGACTCAAGTCCAGGAAAAAATAAAACCGGGCCCGGCCAGCCAGCCTCCAAAGACGGGCCCCGCGCCATACACCGTAGACAGTGAGGAGGGCACACGCACACGAGCCCAAGGCCCGCATCGTCAAACGCCTACAAGCACACGAAGGCCCAGCCACGACGCCTAGATGGCAGATGGCTGTACGATGGCAGATGGCAGATAGCTGTACTCTCTGAATCCAGACCCGGCCCGCAGAATTCCCGCGCGACTTCCCCACCAACGCCAGATCCCCGCGCGACCTGCACTCCACCGCCAACTCCAACGCCAGCGCCAGCGCCACATCCGGACCCGCGCGCGAATCGATGGCGCTGCGGAACGATGCGATGCGATAGCACGTCGCACAGCACGATAGCAGCCGTCGCAGGAGCGATAGCACGTCGCACAGCACGGACGATAGCACAGGATATAGCGCATCGCACAGATAGCGCAGAACCCGTCGCACATAGCCAGAGACATGATGAACGGAGTGATAGCAGGTGGCGCTAATCGATCGCCCACGCCCAGGCCCAGCGTCCGCGGGATATCCGAATCCGAACCCGAATCGATACGAAAATCCCCCGAGGGTCGCCCGCTCGCGCGTAGGAAAAAATGCTCGCGCAGGACAAACGGAGGAGTCGCCGTCGTCGTCGTCGCCAAAGAAGGGAAAGAAAGAAAGAAAGAAAGAAAGGAGAGAAAAAAAGAAAAAGAAAAAGAAAGGCGCCCACACGCGCCCACATCCACATCCACATCAGGCGCAAAACCGGGGTCGGGGTCGGGGCAGCACGCGCCGGTGGGCACCGACACGACGCACGACGCCGCGTGTAGCACGACGGGCACCCAACGCCGGCAGCAAGCACAAACGCCGGCAGAGGCCAAGCGCGGGGTAGGTCAAGCGCAGAGGGGACCAAGCGCGCACGGGCGTGGACCAAGCGCCGAGACGGAACACACGCTGAACACGATCCAGCGTACTGCTTGGCGCTCGACGCTACACGCGGACACCGTCCCCGTCCGCGCATAACGCGGACGCCGCAACGCCAACGAACGTCGCCGCGCGCACCTCGCTCGTCCAAGACCAAGACCGCCCGAGCCGGACGGGCGGCACCGGAGGCAGACCGCGCTAGTCGCGCGCGGTACGAGTCCGAGGACGAGACTCGGCGCGCCTCCACCGCACACGCCGTCACGCGCGAGGTGCAGGAAGTACGGGCTTGGCGACGACGGGAGAGGTGCGGGCGCGGGCGCGAGGCGTGCATGCAGGCAGCAAAAGGCGGAGCGCAGGGCGAGAAGAGGACAAAAAAAGAAAAAAGAGAGCAAAAACGAGAGAGGAAAGGAAAAAGAGAAAGAGGAAAGACAAAAGACCGAAAAGGAAAGGGGTGAATGGATGAATGAATGGATGGATGGATGGAGTGAATGGATGAACGAAGGAATGAAGGAGTGAAACAAAAGAAACTGAAACAGATAAGACTCGAACAAAAGAAACTCACCTCGCTCCCCCTCCTCCCCGCGCCCGTGCCCGTCCGGGGCGTAGGCGTCCTCGGGCTCTCGTGCGCGTGCGCATGTGTCCGACCCGCAGGCGTGCGCGGGCGCGGCGTCGCCTCTCTTCTCCCTCTATCTGCATCTGCATCTCCTTCCTCCGCGCGCTGTTGCTGCTGTTCCCTCGCCTCCAACGAGACCCGCGGGCTTGATGACGACGACACCCGCGGACTCGCCGACGACAACGACGAGCGCGGGCTCGCGCCCGCCGCCTCGACCGACGCGCGCGGGCTCGAAAACGACGACGACGTCCTTCTCCCCTCCCTCCCCTCCCTCTCCCCCACCGACCCCCTCCCGTCTGATGAAGCCAACACCCTTGCGAGCCTCGCCCTTAGCGCCTCGTGCTCCGGGTCCCGCTCCCTCTCTCCCCTCATATTTAGAGTGGAGTGCGAGGGCGAGGGCGAGGGCAGGCGGCCCTCGAGCCGCGCCAGGGCGTGCGCGTGCGGGTTTTGGGGGTAGGTATTTGGCGGGGAGCGGCCGGCGAACTCGGAGTCGCCGCCGTAGGCATAGGCGCTCTTCTCGTGCATGCCTCCGGTCCTGTGATCGCCCTGTGGAACGGGCAGGACGTAGGCAGAGCCAGGTAGAGCTGAGAAGCTAGGTCTTGGTGACGACGAGGCGGAGGCGGAGCCGCGGCGGAGGGCGGCGCGGAGGAGCTGTTCCGAGCGCGAGTGGGGCGTTTGGGGGCGGCTCAGGCTTCCTCCTGCTCCTGCGTATTGAGAGGAAGGAGCAGGAGCGGAAGAGGGCGGGGAGGGCGAGGCGGGGAAGACGGGGCGTTGTGGTTGGGGAGCGTGCATCGTCGGGGGCGCCGTAGGTGGCGGCGCTGGACTTGAAGCCGCCGACGTGGCTGTACTTGAGGTTGAGGATGTCGACATAGAGGTGGTAGTGGGCGGCGGCGTAGACGGGAAGAGGCCGCCGAGCGCGGCGAGGAGGGCGGGCAGCGGGGGGAGCGAGGCGCGTTTGCGGGCGCTGCTTGTATTCGGGGTGGAGGTATCCAGCTTAGCGATAGGTGTAACGGGTGTATGCGGTGTATTCAGCGTCGTGTGCGCTGTGGTGCTACAGCTCGAGGGCGTCGCGCGCGTACTTGCGCTGCTTCCACTGGTACTACTGGCCTCGTCGAGGTCGGAGAGACTGTCGCGAGAGGGTATCGGCGAGAGCAGACCGAGGCTTTGGGTGTGGCGGTGGCCTCTGCCTTTGCGCTTTGCAGGGGCTGCTATAGCGGGGTCAGTAAGAAAAGTAATAACGAGAATAACGAGAAGGGCGTGGAAATAACGAGAAGGGCGAATAGAAAGGGCAGAAGCGGGGAAGGCAGAAGGACGACTCACGGGACCGGTGCATCGAAGCGAGGATATACTACTAGCGGGGTGTGTGCGTTCCTTTCGCGTGGGGCACACGAGGTGGACTAGACTCGTATGTATGCGTTGTTCAACGCGGGATTCACGGTGCGTGGAGCACTCGTACTCGCAGCAGTGGGTGAGATGAAAATGGGGTGTGGAGGGGTGAGACTTTTTGGTCGTTGGGGCGGTGCTGGCTGTTTTGCCTGCTTACATTAAATTTAAATTTGGTTTTCTCGACGCGGGGATATTATTAATTTGCCCGCGTACGTAGCGTGACCGTCACACCGCGACCATCAGACTCCCACACGCGGTCAAGGGCGGTTACCCCTTTTGTGTTTCTTGTTGCTGTACGACGATGACGACGACGTCCTTGTTGTACTGCACTCGATTTTCTTTCGAGTTTTTCGTCGTGTCGTTTCGCACTCAGGTGCACAACTGAGGAAGCAGGAACAGGCTTAATTACGTGGCGGTGCCGGGCATCAAACCCCTTCCCCTTCTTGCCAAATTCCAAATTTGACGAACCAGGTCCGTGCATTCGGTGAGATCATCCGTGCGTCATGGCTATTTTCCTCTCGTCTTCGTCGTGGTTTGCCGACGAACGACAGACGGCTCTGTTCTCGAGCACGAGGATACAAGGTTCAACATTGAGTACAGATCTAAGTACGACACCGGCCTCGAGATCCCCGACTCGATCCGCGCCATATCCGCCACTCGCAGCCATTCCCTCTTCTGTTCCCTCGACAGTGGGGTCCATGAAGGCACACGCACGAACGACCATGAAGGCACGGAGAACCCGGCCCATACACTCCCTTATTAACTCAACCCATATTTAATGAGCTGCGTTAATATTAATATTAATATTCGAGTCCGAGATCCCCGCGATCAGGCCTGGACCGGCTCCACGAGGTATGCGGGAACGGAACAGCAAAATAAGATGCACAGTATATATACCAGAATGTGGGTATATATACAACGGTGGCAGGTGCCTATCAAGGCCTGGTGGTGGAACGGTTAACACGCCTGCTATTCGTATTGAAATGATAAAATAAGTTTCAGCAGGAGACTCCTTGTTCGAATCAAGGCCAAGCCGTTTCTTTTTCACTTTGACAAGTTATCTCTGACAGCTAAGTTGAAAACGATAGACGTTTTTAATTTTACACGAGAGTTCGGACCGAGCACAACTCTCGTGTAAAATTGAAAACGTCTATCGTTTTCAACTTAGCTGGAAAAGACGTGGTTTTATCCAAACTGGTGGGAATGTAAGGACGGCCTGGTGGTGGAATGGTTGACACGTCTGCTACTTGTGTTGAAATGGAAAAAAAGGGTTTCGGCAGAAGATTCCTTGTTCGAATCAAGGCCAGGCCGTATTTTTTTTTTCACTTCGACAAGCTTGCTCTCACTTCAGCTTGAGGTGTGGTTTTATCCAAACTGGTACAAGTGTGAGGAAGGCCTGGTGGTGTAATGGTTAACACGCCTGCTCTACTTATATTAGTGCATGAGAAGGATATTTACAGCAGGAGGCCCCTTGTTCGAATCAAGGCCAGGTGGTATTTTTTCACACACTTCTCTTTAACGAGTTGAAAGAAAGAGGTTTTATTCAAGTTTGTGGAAGTGTAGGGGTGGTCTGGTGGTGTAATAGTTAACACGTCTGCTTTGAATATCAGAAATTCATTGACTTCCAGCAGGAGATTCCTTGTTCGAATCAAGGCCAGGCCATATTTTTTCACCCACTTTTCTTCGAAGAAGGGGTTTTATCCAAACTTGTGCAGACGTCAGGAAGGTCTGGTGGTGTAATGGTTAGCACGCCTGCTTGCATTGCATTTGGGCCAGCGTCAAGTATTTACACCAGGAGTTCCCTTGTTCGAATCAAGGCCAGGCCGTATTTTTTTCACATACTTCTTCTCTTTAACGAGTTGAAGAAGGGGTTTTATTCAAGTTGGTGGGAGTGTAGGGATGGTCTGGTAGTGGAATGGTTAACACGTCTGCCACATCTATGTTGAAGTGATAGAACAAATTTACAGCAGGAGATCCCTTGTTCGAATCAAGGCTAGGCCGTATTTTTTTCATACTTCTCTTTAACGAGTTGAAAGGGATTTATTCAAGGTGGTGGAAATACAGGAACGGCCTGGTGGTGTAAGGGTTAACACGCCTGCTTGAAGTAGCACGACTATGAGAGGGTGATTTACAGCAGAAGATGTCTTGTTCGAATCAAGGTCAGGCCGTCTTTTTTCACTGCCTTCCTATTTTGCACGGTGTTTATAATATTTCAGGCCGGACTTCAACCGCACTCGAGCTTCACCGTGTTTTGACAATTTGGGTTTGGGACTCAGAACAAATTAATTCTTACTAGTAATTTCTACGCCGGAAATTGATGGCTTCAAGCTGCAAGGGTGGGACCACAGAAATTCAGATGGTGGCATAGCTAGATTTGTAGGGATGTAAGGAAGGCCTGGTGGTGTAATGGTTAACACGCCTGCTTAATCTGTGAAAATCGGCTGCGATATTTACAGCAGAGGATCCTTGTTCGAATCAAGGTCAGGTCGTTTCTTTTTCACCTCATTACATTCTGCTCGCAACAGGGGGTGTTATTCATGCTTGCGCAAATACAAGGATGACCTGGTGGTGTAACGGTTAACACATCTGCTCTTTGTCTTGAAGTAAAAACACATTTACAACTTTGTTCGAAACAAGGTCGGGCCGTTCCTTTTTCTGTATCCTTACTACGACATAAGCTGACATTTTTCCGCCAACACACCCCACCTGTCCAGCCTGGAAAAATATCTAGCATAATGATCGATGAATCCTTCCTTATTTCCGTCCTTTTGCACAGAGAGTTGAATTTGGTTAAAATTGAAATTGAAATTGAAGAGGGCACGTGCCAACTCGGGAAACGGCCGAACGATCTCTCTTCACTATCCACCAATGCCAACCCAACTCCCCGCAACTCTGGTGGACGTTGACACTATCGCAGCCTGCTGCATTCCGGAAGATCTCTCTTTGACATACATATGTCCGGTACCATCTTTGCATGCATGAATTCAGAATTGGGCCATACTGGCGACTCGCGTGTCGAGGTGTGCACTGGCCTTCTTACAGGCCCTGCGAGATTCCAATGACATGCATGAATGAATTCGAACAGCATGAGGAACTGGAAGGTGAGCCGCAGTACCGCTCTCGCAGAGTTTGCCGCTTCTTGTTGCGCTCAGTATGAGCTCATCAAGTGTTCCCAACATCCTCTCACCATATCACAGCACAAGTTGCATTAAGTTGGGGTCATCCTAGCTGGTTTAGGGTCGCGAACTTCGCTATGATTTATGCCAGTCGTGCGTCTATCCATTTATCGGTATACTATTTACAGTGACGGTGCTCACGATCAACCAGTCCCGATACCCATTCCGCACGCGAAGGCAAACATCGGATTCAACGCTCTTCCTGTGCTGGGCCACTTGTCCCTGTACGGAGAAGATTCTAGCTGCCCTCGACTCAGATTCGGACTCTGCCTCGGACGTCAGTCTGCCTGCCCGCCCACTGTAAGAGTTGACTCTTGCATGGCCTCGCCGCTGTCGTCCTGCAGGATCCAGGGCTTCTTCAATATGAGGTTCAAGAACCAGAAATCATACGCCCAGTTTATCTCGCGCGTCTTGCCAGTAAACCCGGAGATCAAGCAGACGCACCCTACCCGTGTTGAATTCAATAAAAAAAAAATTCAACGCTAGCCACGGCCTTTCATACATCAGTTTTGGTTTCGCTGATCTGAAGCGTTATCAGCCAGTCGTATCATCCGACGGCTTCAACCTGAAGGTCTTGCTTCAAATCAAATCACGAACACTGGAAACGTTGTAGTCACTTTCGTTTCTGGTACCACTGGCAAACAACCTTCGACCCCGCTCCCAGATGCATGGCTTGCAGCGACCCAGATTTTCAACACAAGAATATTAATTGAGCTTACGAACGCCGGCTTTCTAAGCTATTCGACTCCAACCGACCCCTGATTCAACCTTCTGAATCCGCTCGAGGTGCACGCCTTACAGCACGATTCCACGGCCAGAACATTGAACTCGCGAACGGATCCCCTTTGGCTACTATTCCCACCGTCTCTTTAACTTGAACTCAACTCCACCCACTGTCAACTCGACTTCCCCGTTTCAACCTTTCGACGCAACTCCACCCACCCTACCGCGCACAATCTGCTATACGCTTCCAGTTAGTCCAAACCGACATCTTAGCTAAGTGGATAGCTTACGCCGTTAACCGAATTTCTCTCTCTCTAACTTTGTTCGTGACTTCGCAACTCCAACTTCGTACCGACAGCCTTCAAAGCTTACAACTGACGGCCTGCATGACTTCCACCGAGTGCCTACAAGACTCCTTGACGGCTCCACCAAGACTCCACCATCGCTTTGATTCTTTCGCACTGACTTCACGAACTGGAACTGGAACTTCGCGAAGTGGAGACTGCTCCCGGCAACTAAAGTGTCTGTACTGATCTTCGCGAAGACGTTTGAATTCAATGCGCGTAATTTGGGTTCAATATGCGTTGCGGCAATTCGTGCGCTGCGCGATTTTCGCGCCGCCATCTCCACTCTTCGTTCTCAGCCGCACCTCCACCGCTTCACTCCCAGAAAGAAGATAATGTCCATCTCACACGTCATCTCGCGGAGGCTTTGCTCGGCTTCATCCGTCTTCGCCGCTCGGCTCTTCTCCCAGTCTCTGTTCGGACCGTTACCCCGCCGAAGCATCGTTTTTGAGCCGATAGCCTGCATTTTAAAATGCGCTCTTTATCATCAATTGTGTGATATCTTCCAACTTATTTAAAAGCAATCACGGCCTGTGGTGTAAGGCTTAACACGCCCGCTTCCATTAGGAAAGCTTTGAAGTTTACAGCAGGAGATCCGTGTTTGAATCAAGCAACAGTCGGGCCATTCCTTTTTCACACTCCCTTGCCCTTCCTATTTTTATGCCTCGGACTGTGTTAAACGACGGTGGGTAATCCAAGCCTGACTTCAACTGCACTTGAACTTCACCGGACCGGAGAACCGTTGATAATTTGCGACTGGAATTCAAGGCGAACCCTTACATGTATGTATGTAGCTCATGACTTGAGCGGGATGGCCCACATTCTTTCCATGGCCAGACGGTGTCATAGCCAAGCTTTTGCGAGGACAGCTTGGTGGTGTAACGGTTAACATGCCTGCTTCAAGAAGAGTAGTCGAGATGGTTTGTTAGGAGATTTCTTGTTCGAATCAACTTGAAGGCCAAGCCATCTCTTTTTATATATCACTACCTGCGTCATTTTCCCATTTACCCATGCATCTAGCATCAGGAGCAACAATCCCTGCTCAAATCCGTTGTCCTGTCCGCCAGCGCATTGGAGTAGTGCTGCAGAGTTGAAATCAAATTTAACTGGAGTTTTCAGTTGAATTTCAAACGATGGAGTCACTTTGGCACGTGTGGCTCGGAAACGGCCGGTGTCTCTCTTCTTTCGCTATCACCAATGCTACTCAACTCCCTGCGATTCTAGTAGAAGTTGACACTACCGCGACCTGCCGCATTCTTGAAGACCTCTCTTCGACCATCTTTGCATGAAATCGGGCATACTGGGGACTCGTGTGTCAAAGTGCGCACTGGCCTTAAGCTTCTCGCAGACTCGTCCTGCGGGATTCAAATGGCATGAACGGATTCAAACGGCATGAAGAACTGGAAGGTGAGCCGCAGTGCTGCTCTGTTGTTTGAGTATGTAGGCTGCGCTCAGGAAGAATTAACGAACTGTCCTCAGTCCTCTAACCGTATCGCACAAATTACACTCAAGTTGTCGCAGTGCTCAGGTTGAGGCTAAAATCGTCGCTCGGATCCGCATGGTCTATAACAGCCGCGCATCCATCTACCAATGTAGTGACGCCATTTACGATGATGTACATGTATCACCGTGGTCATGATCCTATTTCCATTCCCCTCGACGGGCTTTTTTTTTCGCTGCGGGAATCGGCACGCTTCCCGGGCCGGACTCTCGCAATCGGAATGGCTCTTCCCTGCGCAGAGAAGATTCCCGACTCTGTGCTCGTAGTGGTTTGTTACGAATCTCAGAATGCCAGTGGATGCCCATCTTTATCTGTTTCGACGCAGCCGACCTGAGACTGATGCCTCGCGCCGCCCTCACCTACTTATGTTTGCGCGCTCCTGTGGTGTTTAAATAGGCTCGTAAGGGAGCACTTTGACGGCCTTTCCCCAAATTGACTGGTCCCATATCCTATGCACCACTCGAATACCCCAAAGCCAAAGCTCCGGGACCCTTGATCACCGTCTTGTCTTGCGGACCCGCGAAGCGTACATACTGTCCATATGTCCGATTGCATTTTCGGTTATCGATGTCGATCTTGACTTTCAGTTGCATGCATGGATTGACTCCCTCACCTCAAATCGACATAAGTACATCGCTGCCCCAACTTCCACGCGAGATCCGAGTTCCACCATGAGCGGCTCTTGGGTCCCTCGTAAACGCGCAGAACCCAGACCTCCTTCGCTGCCGGGTATTAGCTCCACCTCCGCATACCCACGCGCTCCCCCGGAATGTACGGTGACGCACTGCGGCGAATCAAGCAGATATAAACGCGTGCAAATTGCCATAGGCTATCTTTTCGCATGCCCTGGCTTTGCGAATCGAGGGTTGCATGTTTACGCCAGCGATTCCCACGCTGCGCGACTTTCGCGGGCCCAGCTTATCTTCGGCCTCACCAAAGTAGTTCCTCAAATAAATGAACGCTTCTCAAATATTCCCAACTCCCCTTCACGCTCCGGGAAGCAATTACCCCGTCCTCCGTGAATATCCAACCGTGCACATCCCTCAATCTCAAAGCTCGTCGCTTTCCACAAACCTTTCTTGTATATTTTTCACAGACGTTTTTCAGGTTACTTGGGGCTGCGGCCACATAAAGCGTGGGAATGGGACTTCGCTCGACTGAGACTTGAACACGGAGAAGGTGCCAAACTATACATGTTGGACTTCCATCCCATGATCATGGTCGTGTTGTTGGTGCGATTCGTGCTTGACGAAGGGTATTGGAAGTATCCACCTGAGATCACAGAAATGAAACCTCGTCAATCAAGGGAGAGAAAAACCGGATATCTGCAATCAGAGTACTGTTTCGGCTTCACAGCAAAGAACCTCCGCCACGGTATCTCAGGATGGATTACCGCTCAGACTATGACTTTCCCGGCAATCCGCAATTTTTTTCTATCACAGGGTGACATTCAGTTAGTCTCATTCCATGATGAATGACATTGATCGAATATTGATCCATCACGGTGACATCGCATTTTCAGTCTTGACACACGTGATCGTGTTTCCTTTGTCAGTGGCACGCCCGCTCTTTTGCTCTCCCTCTCACTCGCTCTTAGAGGCTCCCTGTGCGCAACGGACCTCATTTCGCCGTGAAACCTGTGCCAAATGCGGTATTTCATCGGTTGAGTCAGACGGTGACTCTTCTTGCGCTGAGCGATCCAGCCTCCGATCCTTGGCCGAACTGCATCTCTAGTATTGTGGGCACCTGGCAACATGGGAAGTCCGTGCCTCAGGGTTTTGACTGGTTGGCTCGATATTAATAGCCCCTGCTCCGGTTGCTTCCAGATACGACGTCTTGGCCATTGTCACATGAATCGACTATACTATGCTCCTCAAATGCTCCTCGGGACCGCCGGTAGTGACACTCGAACTTCATTGTGAACGACACGGTCATATCAGGCTCTATCGGCAGATCAAAATTCTTCTTCATGGTTTGTAGTGCATCGTGTGTTTGTCGTTTTTCCCAGTTTGTTAGTAAGGCTGGATGAGCGCACGAATTTTTTTTTATCGGTCCATTTCGCAGATAAGCGTGGGCACGTCGATAGCCGGTACGTAAACTTGCATCCTATGTACTAGCTGGCGAAAAATAGGTTTTGCTGCGATTGCATTTACGGCTGCTGGGCATGACATCCTTGTTTTAGAAAAGGAATCGCAACTCGGTATGTATTTTCTCTCGAGCTGTTAATGGCCGTTTCCAAACAATTCGCTAGATACCAAGGGAAAGGATCCCGAACTCCTGCGTGATGCCCGAGGGAACTTCCTGCAGATGCGGGTGAGTGCCTTCAGACTCTTTTTTTCGGTCAAGAGGCTGAATGCAATTCCCATGCTAGCACAAGGATCTTCTGCGCATTCTCTACGATACCGTCATGCGCGAGCCTTCCCCGACTTTCTCTGTCTTAAAATATTCTCTCGCCTTTGCCCACAATTCTGCCTTTCGCACAACTTGTACCTAAGGCCTAAGGTTCAATCAACTCAAATACAGGTGTCCGGCATCGATTCCCAACACAGGCTGGAGACCCGATTCACGCGCCATGTCCGTCACTCGCAGCCACTCCTCGGGCCTTTGCCTTCCTGTCTTCAGCTTGATGAATCACCACAATGCAGGGCACATTCGCGGAAGGCATGATGCGGGGAGGAGAGCCGGGTCCAACTCAGCTCCAATTCAAACTCAATACTGATGGTGAGTCCCCCCACTCTTCGTATTGCCATTGCTACTCATTAATGGGACTGCTTTAAGGATGGTGGGAGTTGGTGAGTGGAAAGTTCCACTCCGACTCTTTCTAGTATAGTCCTGCAGCGTTGATCTTACTCGGACTGCAGCAGTCAGCGCTGTGATTCAGCTTCTCCTTTGAGCAGTTGACTTCCAACGAGAACTTCGATCCTTTTGTCCGGATGCGCGACACGTATCTTCTGACTAAATAAGTTGCGTACTCTCTTCGATCGCAAATGTCATTTCTCCCGAATATCGCCAGGAATATTTTCGCGTCGCGTGCGGGTCGTTCTGTACAGTACCCATTCCTTTAAGACTAGCGTGCAGCGTCGCAAGTTGGCTCGTTCGCCCCAAGCTGGATTTGTGGCTGCATATTAACTGACTCAACCTGCCGTATGGCCGTTCTCCTCCGAACTCTTATTAAGAGTTGTAATTGAAAGGTGGGCGCGTATCAGCAAGTGGCCATTCCGGCGACTCCTCAACACCGAGAGGGTCGCGGCCCATTTGTAAGTATTTTGTGAACGAGAGGGATTAGAAGGTCGAATGGTTCTCCATACATGTTATTTGGACCGCCCGTGTTGGGCCGTGCGTGCCTAGGTGCTTACAATGCCCGAGGCAAGTATGTGACGCCGATCTTACCCGTGGAACATGGATCAGGCCGGCATACAATCGAATTGAATGCCTGGGCGCTTACACTTACTGGTCTGTAGCGCTGATCTTGCCCGTTGAACGTGGATCAGGATGGGTGGGATTCGTATAAAGTCTGAGGAGTTGAGCAGTGGAAAGCAAGTCACTTCCCCAAGTCCTGACTCCGCATTCTCAACTCAGAATGAAGTTCACCACTGCCTTGTTCGCGCTCATCCCCCTCGTCTACGCCCTCCCGGCACCTGAAGGCGACCTAGTAATGACCACCGTCAGCGTCTTATATCCCTTTACCCAACTCATATCTTCCGCAGGGCGCACTTTCCGCTCGCACCCAAGGCAACGTGTATGTCCTCTCCAAAACCCCCTGCATTGGACGCTCACGTCCACTCCCCCAGCTTCGTCTGTGTCGACGCTGGCTTTACCGGCGACTGCACCACACTCCACGGTTCCAGTGGCGAATGTGTCAACGTCCCCCTCGTGTTTAATGACAACATCTCGAGCGTCGGACCCGATTCTGGGCAGGACTGCTTCTTTTTCATGCAAGTATTCCCCCGAGCACTCGAGTTCCCCTGCGGTGTCTAATGCTGGGAGCACAGCGACGCAAACTGCGGTGGCAGTAGCCTCGGACCTATCAGAGACCCCGGTATTCCGGATCTCAACATCGATGCAGATGTTGCGTTCAACGACGCCATCTCGTCGTTCTCGTAAGTGATCCACATGAATTACACTGGCTATGGGGCATGACGGAATTATTTCAGGTGTTTCTTTGGGTAAATGAAGTCCATGCCGCTGCAGGAGTACGGATAACAGTTCCATATCGCAGAGCATGAACGTAGCTTCTGGATCCGTGTACTTGTAGCAGTATTGTCTGTTATGTTCTGAGATTGCATTGTATAATGCTCATCGGCTCATAAAATAATATATCAACCACTATTGGCTGATTTCTCGCCTTGACCGGCTCGAATAAGACCTAGAGGGCTGACCAGCTTGAGAGGGATGATGGTTGAACAATGTTAAAGCACTTTCTATATTTCTAATGGAAGAATAAGACGGCGTCATAACCAAGCCGGTGGAAATGCAAGGAAGACCTGGTGGTGGAAGGGTTAACACACCTGCTTCACTAGAGAGCAAACGCTTTGGCGTTGTGTAACAGTTCTTTTTACAAGAAGGGGCTTCATCCAGGCTTGTGGAAATGCAAGGACAGCTTGGTGGTGTAACGGTTAGCACGTCCGCTTAAAATTGCCATTTCAGCAAACTCCAGCAGGACATTCCTTGTTCGAATCAAGGTCAGGCATCCTGACTATCAGTGACATACGTCGACATTTTTCCGCCTCAATTTGAGCCCCAACAATATCTTTGGGCGGGTGGCCAATTAGCCCGTCCTTGCCTTTATTGGCATGCCGCCGAAAAATAAATTCACCCACGAATCAGAACCTCATGTAAATTCAGCCAAAAATGATCAACACATTCCTAATATGCGTGCCTTCGTATTAGATGCCGCCCAGACCGGCCGTGCTGCATCCATGCTCTGGGCTAAATCACAACCGGAAGCCTGGAATGGAACCTGCGCCATGTGCAACGTTCAATAGGTCCCGAATATGTTGACCATGCGGTTTTCCAGGCAACAGACTCTCATGGCAGGGATTCCAAACGAGGATTTCATGAGAGGATGGCCCGAGAACTCATCTTCAAGTCCGATGGATCAATATTGGCGAACTCAAGTTCAACTTCAGGTTGAACACTTGAGCACGTGCACCTTCGGCTACTTTCGGTCACCGCCACAGGGAGAACTCCTACGCTTTGCCTACGATTTAACCAAACGTCCTACTCCACATTCCCTTCTCTCTTATAAATCAAAACTGCCAAAAACCATGTACGTCTCCCGATCTGGATTCGAGTCCCTTAGGTTGATTGAATTTTCTCTTTGCGTTCTTCTCGAGGCTTAAATCCGGGCAGGCCCGGGCGTCTGGTCATTGATAAGGATTCCTATCCAGACATCGAAATGGTAGCGCGAAACGTCTCTGATATTCTCCCGGACCCGGCGGACCACTCGCGGTTGAGCCCGGTGCTCTTGTTGCAGGTTAGTCGCGTAACCGATAAAATCCCGAACTTGCCTCATTTTTTTTCTAGACTGCACAGGACCTGCGCGCGCAGGCATCAAATGGCTCGGATGATATGGATACGGAATTTCCGACATTTAACCTACGAGAAAGCTCCCGCTGGACCAGTTGAAATCTCATTCGACCAAAAACTGTGCTACTCGTCCATGATTTCCCATGTTTAACCAGGCCTGGTTGATCGTATGCCACTTCCACCGGATATCAAGAATACCGGGCCCATGTACACCTTCCTCGAAGATGTGTTGAACAAGGCCGTGTATTGTTTGATCTGACACGGCCAGACGGGCTAACATGTACGTACTCTCCCTCGTGAACCTGCTATGGGTTTTGCTCACTCGTTGATAGTCCTGGTGTTTGTTGGCCAGCATGAATCTAGTTGATCGCTGCCTAGAAATCTCGAACTGAAGGTTTTTGTCGAGGGATTGAATACCGCGCAGCCGATTTCAGATTGGGTTTTTAAAGTTATCGATATACTGGAAGAGGTCAACGACTCGGCTGCAGTTGCCAATTTAAAAATTGGTGTGTATTTTTTTTTTTTTTTTCACTTTTACTCTGCCCAATCGATTCGGAAAAAAATATATAACCAGTGCCGACATCTTATGTTCGGTACCATCAAGCGACCAACCTGCCTTCCATTTGGGTTGCATTGGGAGATAGGGTTATGATGCGTCCGCTTTTTTTTTCCACTTGAAATAGCGGGGCGAGGCAGGATACTTCAACCAATTGTAAACCGAAACCAAGTTCATTCACAACCCAGGCAACTCCACAACGAGTTATTATTCAATATCTTCATCAGCCACCGTGCAGGGTCCGTATCCGCATCCTCCGATTCACGATTAAGATTACTTGCGGTCGGGCCCGCAGCAGACTTGACGCCTACAGAAAAAGAAAAAAAAAACATTCAAAATCAGATCCGCGCTCTCTCTCTCTCGAGTGCAATGATGAATGCGGAGTAAGTCAAACGTTGAACGCACCCTTCGAGCACACCGGCAGGGAGGGACCGGCGGTCAGGGCAGTTGATGCAGATGGTCGGGACCGGGGCCGGGGCGGGCCCGGGGGTCGCTCTACAAATGCACGCGATTCGGGTCAGCATTAAGGCAACTATAGGTATATATATTAGGGCGCAGACGGGACGACGTACGCGACCTCGGAGACGGCCATGAATGCGACGGCGGCGGTGAGGAGGACGAGTTTAAGGTTACTTAGCATTGTTGTCGATGTGATGTGGGTGGGATGTGGGTAGGAGGAGGAAGGAGGGGGGCAGGGTTGCTTGACGACCTTTTTATATGAAGGAATGAATGTGTAGCGCGCCGGGGCGGTGTCAGGGAGTAGTGTGATTGCGGATCTGAGATTGTGGATCCCGTCGGACGGGAGCTTTTTAGTTTCACCACACGAGCTCCACGGCCAAGTCTGCCAAAGTAGGCATACGGGTCTACAAGAACGTAGCCAGTAGACTTGTCGTGCACATACATATTTTACTGTTGACTGGGAAGACGAGATGAGTTACAGAGTCAACAATTTAAAACAACAAACCTCCCGCCGTCCATCAGCGATGGCCGCATATTCATAACGACGCGTGTAGATCTGCGCGGGAGTCGTCTGGGACGTGCCTGAAATTAAGATCCAACAGAAACCAGCAGGATAAGACTTGAGACTCAGGATAAGTTAGAAACCTCACAGGAAGCTGCGAAAGCAAAGATAAAAGCGCACAAGCAGCAGAGAGATGGTTCATAATATTAATTGGCATGTTAAATACGACAAAAGGCTGTCTGTGTATGCCTTGCCATGCATGGAATGGAATGTGCGAGGAAGGTAAACGCAGCCCAAACGATGCAGCGCGCGCAGGCTGCACATCGAGCGAGCGGCCCGGGGCGACCGGGAGCGCACGTGTGTGCGGGTACAAAGGGATGGGCCAGAGAAGACCGGGCTATGAAGCGCGGAGGACTGGAAGTAAGAGCGCGCAGAACGACAACCAGCGGCGCCGTACACGAGCTCGCCTCCACGCCAAATATCGAGGAGCACACCGTTTCAGACATTGCCAGATGCAGGGCGCGAGGGGGACAATAGACACGAGCACGAATTAAGGAAGCCGCAAGACACGATAAACGAGACGAGCCAGGCGGGGCTCGAGTCCAGTGTCGCTCAACAGAAGCGCGAGGACAGCGCGAGGGGGACAAGGAGCGGGAGGAGCCCAAGAACGGCAGGCCGAGCACCTCGCTCGAGAACGCGAGGAGTTCCAAGGTCACCCGACCCGAACGGGCGTCACCAAAGGCAGACCATGCCAGGAAGAGTGCCGGCCAACCCGTCAGCGCATGACGACTCCCGTCCCCGTCCCCGTTCCCGTCCGCGCAGAGGGAGTCCAGACGATGTGCGCAGGCTCGAAGCGACACCAAGCACGGACTCGACTCGGCGCAGCGCGAACGGGCCCGCAAGGAACGCATGCATCGTTGCCGAGGCTCGAGAAGAGCTCAGGCTCGAGCGAGGCAAGGCGCGGGCGCAAGGCACGCGTCGCCTATCACCAGCGAGGGCTCGTGCGTAGACACGTCGCCCATGGGCTCGAGGAGCCGACAAGAGAACACGAAAGAGGAAAAAGGCAGAACAAGAACGAGAATGAAAGAGAGAACGCCGAAAGAGAATGGAAGCGAGAACGAGGGAGAGAATGCCGAAAAGAGAACGAGAAACGCAGACCAGAAAAGAAAAGAAAAAGAAATGAAGGTGAGAGGCCCGGGGAGAGAACGAGAGGGAGTTGAAGGAGTAGGGTAGAAGAATGGAATGAATGAAGGAAGGAGTGGGACGAATGAAATAACCTATTCCCCTTTCCTCCCCATCATCCTCCTCCCCGTCCCCGTCCCGTACTCGGCGTAGGCGTCCTCGGACTCTCGTGCTGTGTCCTTGGGCTCTCATTCGTCTAGCGCGCAGGCGTCCGCGGCCTGCCTCCTCTCTCCTTCTCCATCATCTCCTTCCTCACCTGCTTGTTGTTCCCGTTCCCCCCCTCTGCGCGGCGCCTCGACGGACACACGCGGACCGACCACCTCATCTCTCTCGGACTTAACGACGACGACAGCGACGAGCGGACTCGCCGTCTCGACTGACCTGCGCGGGCTGGAAAACGACGTCCTCCTCCCCCGCCCCCACTCCCAGCCAACACCCTAGCCAGCCTCGCCCTCAGCGCCTTGTGCTCTGGGTTCCGCTCCTGCCTCCCATTTAACGGGGACACTGCGTACGAAGAGGATGCGGGTGGGAGAGAAAGAGGAGCTGGAAGTGGAGAACTCTGCGTCGCCGCCGTACGCACTCTTCTCCGCATGGGTGCTCTGCGGAAGCGGGTGCGCATATGCAGCGGGACTGGACGGCGTCATATGGGCCGTGGTACTAAAGCTCGCGCTGCTTCCACTGGTCCTGACGCCATGGCTACTTGGTAGCTCATCCTGAGTAGTTTTCGGTAAGGACATGTCAGATACATGGAGAATACAAACTGTGGACATACCCCGTGCCTCTGGCTGCGTATGCGGATACCAACCAGGATCACCTTGGTGTGTATGTCGACTCTTGACGTCTCAATTCGCGAGATCCGTTTGGCAGCAGCTTCCACTCTCAAGTGCGGAATCCTGTATGTATCTGCACGACGAGTGTGGCGCGAAAAACTGCGGTTTCGTACGGCCAGCGATTGCCCATGCAATGTAAATAGTAGTACCATCGAGACAGAGAAAGAATGTGAATAGTGCCTTCAAATGGTAGTGAAAGTCAAGAAGAAAGACCGCATCATTGTCACACGTCTCACTCTCTGTATATGCGATTGCTCTCGACTACACAACTACATCGGACTACACCATCACTACAGGTTAGGGCTCGACGTTGTATCCTACATATACGCAAGATCTGTCCAAAACCATTACGATGGACTCCCATTTTCAGTTCCTTCACCCTCCTCGTTCTTCCCCCGCTGCTGCAAGTTCCTGAGTAATTTCGTGGGTCGCATTCGCGGGCAATGAACTGTGAATTGTTTTCAGCCTCTCTTATCTACACCTCTGGGCCCTTGAGACGTACCTTTGAGCTGGATCTACGGCTTGCAGTAAAGTGGGACCTTCCTGGCTACTTTCGTGAACCGCCTCCGCGGGTGTTAGACTGTGTATCGTCAGACTCTCTTCGGACCCCAGATCCAAAACGGACCTTTGAGCTGGATCTGCGACTTGGAGTAAACTGGGGCCCTCCGAAACGGTGTCTCGCAGCTCAATGACCTCGGCATCGACACGCGCCGCCTCTTCCTCCCGCCCGAGAGCGCGCAGATCCCCCACAAGTAATTGCAGAGCCTCGCTGAGATCCTCTTTGCGGGCGGGCTCCGTCTGCACAAGCTTGCGGTAAAGCTCGACAGCACCTTCCTCGGCGCGCAGTGCGTCGGCGTGGTGGCGTATACTGCGGAAATTGTACGCGAGGCTTTGAAATCCACGAACAGTGAAAGCAGGGTCCATCTCGGCTAGCTTGCGATGAATCTCAGCGCCTTTTTCATGAGCGCGCGACCCATCGTCGTGGCGGCCAACCGCATGGATAGATGTAGCGAGACTTTGCAGTGTGTTGGCAAGTTGCATCTCTACAGTGAGCTCCGCAATCTTTTGATAAAGCTCGACAGCCTCTTCACCGGCCCGCACCGCATCTTCGTGGTGTTCAATGGCGCTGAAATCGAAACCTAGGTTTTGCAGTGAGTCTGCGAGGTTCACGGTAATGGTGGGGTCCGTCTCCGCCAGCTTGCGACGGAGCTCGACAGCCTCTTCGTCTGCGTGCAGTGCATCTTCGTAACGACCGACAGCGCGAAGATCTATACCGAGAATGAACAACGACCAAGCTAAATCCTTGATGATGGTGGAATCTGTCTCCGCAAGCTTGCGACGAATGGTGACGGCTTCTTCGTCTGCACGTGCAGCGTGCCCGTAGCGCTTGGTACCGCGAAGGTCAATGCCTAGATTATGCAGGGACTGCGCGAGATCGTTGGTGACGGCGGGGTCCATCTCCGCAAGCCTTCGGCGAAGCTCGACAGCCTCTTCATCAGCGCACAATGCATCTTTATGGCGGCTGACACTGCGAAGATCATATCCCAGGCCATCCAGTGAATTTGCAAGATCTTTGCTGACTGTGGGGTCCGTCTTCGTAAGTTTGCGACGAAGCTCGACGGCTTCTTCGTCAGCGCGAACCGCATCTTCAAGGCGGCCGATGACGCTAAGGTCGACGCCTAGGTTGAGCAGTGAGTGAGCGAGATCCTTCATAACGTTGGGATCTGTCTCCGCAAGCCTTCGGCGAAGCTCGACAGCCTCTTCATCAATGCGCAGCGCATCTTCATGCCGGCTGACCGCGCTGAGATCGATGCCTAGGTTGTGCAGTGAGTCGGCGAGATTTTTGGTAACAGTGGGGTCCGTCGCCGTAAGCTTACGACGGATGTCGACCGCTTCTTTGTCAGCGCAGACTGCATCTTCGTGGCGGCTGACATCACGAAGATCAAATCCTAGGTTATGCAGCGACTGTGCGAGATCCTTGGTGACGGTGGGATCTGTCTCTACAAGCTTACGGAGAAGCTCAATGGCTTCTTCTTTGACATCCAATGCATCTTCATGGCGGCCGAGTATGCTAAGGTCAAAACCGAAGTTGTGTAATGAGTCGGCGAGATTTTTGATAACAGTGGGGTCCTTCGCCATAAGCTTACGACGGATGTTGACGGCTTCTTCGTCGACACGTAGTGCATCTTCGTGGCGGCTGACACTGCGAAGATCATTGCCTAGATTGTGCAGGGAATGTGCGAGAGATCCTTGGTGACAATGGGATCTGTCTCTGCAAGCCTACGGCGAAGCTTGACGGCTTCTTCTTTGACACCCAATGCATCTTCATGGCGGCCGAGTATGCTGAGGTCAGCACCGAGGTTGTGTAGTGAGTCGGCGAGATTTTTGGTAACAGTGGGGTCTGTCGCCGTAAGCTTGCGACGGATGTCGACCGCTTCTTTGTCAGCGTGGAGTGCATCTTCGTGGCAGTTAACAGCACGGAGATCGATGCCTAGGTTATGCAGGGAATGCGCGAGATCCTCGGTGACGGTAGGATCTGTCTCTGCAAGCTTACGGCGAAGCTCAACAGCTTCTTCTTTGACACCCAATGCATCCTCATGGCGGCCGAGTATGCTGAGGTCAACACCAAGGTTGTGTAGTGAGCCGGCGAGATCCTTGGCAACAGTGGGGTCCGTCGTCGTAAGCTTGCGACAAATGTCGACCGCTTCTTTGTCAGCGCAGAGTGCATCTTCGTGGTGGTTAACGGCGCGGAGATCAATGCCTAGGTTATGCAGGGACTGCGCGAGATCCTTGGTGATGGCGGGGTCCGTGTTCGCAAGTTTACGACGAAGCTCAACGGCTTCTTTGTCAGCACGCAGTGCCTCTTCGTGGCGGCTGAGACCACGATAATCATATCCTAGGCTGCGCAGGGACTGTGCGAGATCCTTGGTGAGGGTGGGGTCTGTCGCCGCAAGCTTGCGACGAATGTCAACAGCTTCTTCATCAACATGCAGTGCATCTTCATCATGGTTGGCAGTGCTGAGGTGGATGCCTAGGTTGTGCAGTGACCTAGCAAGAGGCTCATTCGGTTCTCCTCCTGTGATCCTTCGTCGGAGTTCAACTACCTCTTGAATCGCCGCTAGTGCCTCATTGGCCAAGTCTAGTTCTTCACAGCAGAAGTAAATGTTTTCCAGGCAATTCACCAACCTTTCATGGTCCTGCATCAGAACCTTATCAGCTGTGGCTCTATTGCGTCGAATGTTTTCTGCCTCCCGGTAGCTCTGCAGAGCCCTCTCATGCTGTTCAAGATTGAAAAACACAAGGGCCTCGTGTTCCAGCAACGCAGCGACATCTGCATCGAAGGTACCAGGTTTCTGTATCTGAAGTTTCTGGAACAGCTCTATCGCAGTCCGAACCTCTCTCACATTGTTCTCGGGTGTGCCCTGTGTGAGGTGTGACAGATAATTGGCTGCCAGTTGCCCGGAAAGCGCCATGAATTCCAAACGCTTGATCCAATATGCTTCACCACTGTATGTCTCGGCTGTGGGTTGGTTCTGGAGTTCGGAAGTGCCACCTTTGGCCCAAAGTTCCTGGAGTTTTGCAACAGCTTCGATCATTTGGGATCCATGGAACAGATCCATTTCGACCTTTTCCCCTAACTGACGTGCCCACTTGAAGGTGTCAGTTTCGAGATTTTTCCCGACAAATGATTCCCATTTAATGAAGTTAGCTTCAAGAAATGTTGCTCGGGGAACATAGTCCTTCTTAAAGGTGACAGATATGTGAATGCGTTGGCCAGGGACAATAACACGACCAGCTCCACGGTGTGGTGTTCTATCAATTGCATGAGTCGACAGGTTTAATCTGGTGGGTTTCACATACCTGGTGACATCCTGGGCCGTGTTGAATGATAAACGTGTCAGAGGTAGATGCTCCAGAGCCCACCAGGCCCCTGTAAGCGACTCATGCATTTCATCCTCACGCAAGTCTTCTAAGTTCCATGCACCTCCGGTTGGTCGAGGACGTAGTCGTAGTCCAGCAGACGTGGCTTCATTTTCCATCCATAGAAGGGGAACAGATGAGAGATTGAGGTCGAGATTCTTTTTTATTCCTCCTCCTCTGAGCAGTATGTAAGAGAAAAAATGCACCAATTTAACAAAACAACACTCACATGTCTGAGTGAGTGCCAGGAAACCATACTTCCTTGACATCAGCTTTGGCCTCCGAAACCGAGCCTCCACCATCAACATATTCTGGGAGGAATTTCACACGACACTCATCCAACGCTAATGCATGGCGGAAGGTACAAAGGTGCTGGGCAGACAAGGTCAGTGGGAGAGGTTGCCCCCAAAGCACTCCAACAGAAGAGACAGTATCCCTGGAGTTCAATAATCAATGACAAACCCAACTCAGAGAACAAAACATAATCTTACCAGACCCCCACAAAATGGATTTTAACATCCCTCGAAAATGTTTTTTTGAAATTTGCGGCTATTTCGTGGGCCTCCTTGGTCACTGTTCCCGACAGCGGTCATTGCGTGAAGTTTGTATCCAAATAATGAACTTGCCCACGCCCTTGTGTCGCTCCAAATAAATTTCGTATGCACTGGTTCAGTATTAGTATTTGGCAACACAGGTGACTGGAACAACAAACAAAGGGATAAGCTCTTCGTTCCCAGGGTCAATGAGCCCAACCTCCTCGACGATGACTTAATGAGCCAGACTCAACTAAGCTCAAGATTCCACATACTGTTTCGAGCATTCCTGCTAATGCTCGAACCTGATATGCTCCGCGGGAGAAACCTAATCATTCTGATTAATGCCATCTTGAAAGATACTGAGAAACCTCACCAAAGAAAAATATCTTGTCTCCAGGCTTATATGTTTGTGAAAGCCACCGGTATGCCTTGAGGATGATGTCCTTGAAATTCCTGAAGATTTTCTATCATCAGTGAGAATTTCTAACTAATAATATTAGAACTGACAGTGCGAAAGCCAGGTCAAGGGCATTGTCCATCTGCTGTTCCCAGTATTTCAATGAAGTTTTTGATTGGTACGGGACATAAGTCCCAATACCACAGTTGTAATATTTGCTCTGCTCTGCCGATTCGCCACTGAGGACTCGACTGTGGAGCTCTACAACGTTGGTGTTCTAACGGAGGTAAGAACAGCTTCTGATACTATGGTGTGGACTACTCACATGGATCCCAAACTGGTTAGATGTCCCGTCGATTGAGATCACTAGGTTTCGGGACACCCGATCTCCGCATTTTCCTTCGCACGGGGCCCTTACGCAGACGCAGTGGTCCCAGTGAGAACAGGTGCATTTGCAATTACAGTCCATTCGACAAGCGCAAGCACATATTTTCGGAGGTCGCTCGGGTTGGTCGCCTCGTTTCGCTGGGCCAGTATCTTCCCCCTCCGAAACAACCTTGTCATTCTGAGCCGTCGCCGCTGCGTCCCTCTTCTCGAAGCCGTGGTCAGCCATGTAACCAGGGGTGATTAGGATTTCTCGAGAACTGGGAGGATCCTTTAAGAGCTGTTCGTGTCGCAAGGGAAGAGGAAGAGAGCAATCTGACAGCAGCCTCGCGGCGAATCATCACCGCAGCTGTGTCAGCTGTGTCACTATTATTGTTAGACCATCATGGGAAATCGCTGCCAGGGCGGCGAAAGAACTTGATAATGTACGAGATGGATGACGGTTACAGCACAGAGCACTCGAGTCACTGCCATCCTCACGTCAAGCCGCCACCCAATTGGCGTCGAGTGATATCAAAGAGCATTTATCTCTGTTGAATCCTCCCTTGTGGCCAGATCAAGTTCAAGAAATCGTTTACGGTTAGGAAGTTGAGCGTTGGAAGGAAGATAGGCGGGTCTGCTTGCATCTGTGTACGATAGTACGCATCAATTAGCGGCAATCAATTATCTCGTCCGAATCGGGAAGATTCCGACGATCGCGAAGAGTTTACCACCAAAAAAAAAAAAAGGCGCGGTTATGGTGCTTGTGGTGATGGAATACACCAATTGGGTGTATCTCTTCCCAATGTAGTGTATCAATTTTGAATTCATCAAACTAGTACACCTAATCGGGTGTATCAGGCTGCGGCATGAGTCGGCACCCGCCTGGTAAACCGAATTAGGTGTATCTAGAGATGCGGCTGTGCTGATTAGATTACTGAACACTGAAAGATTTTTGTTCTATTCTCGGTCAATATTCAATGTTTCCACCCGAATTAAATTGATATAACAAGACACTCGTACCCAAACTAATACCCTCCAAGTGGAAGATCCTTCGACCCTACGGAAGCCACAATTCACACGGAATGCAGAGTGTGTGGATTTAGTCTGAAGACCCCCGACGGCATGAGGAACTAAAATGTCTCTGGCCAGCTTAAACTAGATCGTCTGAATGCTTCAGTTGGTCTCCACCACATTATTTTGGCTCTTCAAGCAATTTTAGTATTTCTAGCACCAAAGGAAACGGATGCATGACTCAGAATGAGGACTTCGGTGGTATATTTGCATGTCCATCTGTAAACTGTCCTCCTGCTCACGTAAAGCATCGAGGTAAGCTCGAATTACTGTTGCATTTGGTTTGCCCACAAGAATACCTGGCAAAAATACCGGCAGAGAGTCTCAGGTACATAAGCGAATTTGGACAGCTCAACGGGACCACGGTATGTACTCTGAATCATCCTCCGCCTGGAAGCTATCATTATAGTGTGATAACGCTATGTTCAATATTTGACCCTACTTTAAACCATCCAGCAGAAGTTGGCAAAAGAAGAATGCACTTGACAGGCCCGAAGATTCCAAGGCAAGTAAGTATGAGACACGTTGCCTGAGTTGCATCCTCAATGTATGATTTGACCTGGGATCCACAAGTTTAGCAATCAAGTGATTTTCTTGGTTTGCTTTTGTTTCATGGGCAGACTGCTGGATAGGTGCCGCGCAACGGCAATTTTCTTAAATAGCACCCTAGTGAAGCTACAGATTATATGTATTTTGGGGCAAATTTGCGTGGTGAGATTCATGAAATTCCCCTTTTCCTCTCCTTCCTTTCCTTTTTGGGCGTATTTTTCGTAATTCTTTTCGACTACCACAAACACCGTCACCGAGCCCCAAAAAAGTGGTCCCTGCGCCGATTCCAGCGGGGTGTTGTCGCATCTCCATTAAAACTTCGGCGCCACAGTGAATGAAGGGCGATACACAGAGTCTCCATATTCGGTCATACCCTTCATATTCGTCGACCAGTCCCTACCGAGTCTAGATAAGAAGGAATCCCTTCTCTTTTACTCTCACACAGAAGCGATGAGGCCAAATCATTCAATCTCATTTCCTCAATCGATGCAGACTTGGACTCTCCGCAGACCGTCCGCGCCTCTCAATGCACCCGCCCGCGCTACAAAGCGCCCGTCCTCGCCACGCCCGCCGCACGCACAAACGAGCGTGCCGCTCGAGAAAGGCGCGAGAACGCATTGCGCGAGACACGAACGCGAACGCGCACCTCGCTCGAGGACACGAGGAACGCAGGCGCGCGGGCTCGACTCAACGCCAGACCCAGACCCAGACCCAAAGCCGTCCGCGCCGCCCTCGAGCTTGAGGATGACCGCGCCAGGAGCTCGAGGCCGACCGCGCGCGCGTGGACCGAGGCCGACGTTGCGCGAGGAGGTCGCGAGCGCAAAGCCACAGGGGCACAAGCAGGATCCACGGAGAGAGAGATGGTTCATGAAATTAATTGGCGCGCTAAATAGGACAAAGAGCTGTATGTATATGCAATGTTTGGCATCGCCTGAATGAAACGACCCCGGAGCGTGGGCCCCAAGTACGAGCACAGAACGCGAGGGCTCGAAGGACGAGCGCAGAACGTAAAGGCTCGAAGCAAGAGCGGGGAGAAGGCCGTCCAGCCCCGCCGCACACCAGCTCGTCTCGATGCCAAACGTCGCCTGCAGACGACGTCTCGCCCCGCCCCCGCCCCCGCCCTACCCCTGCTCCCGTCCGCGCGCATACGGGTCCGAGGCGTATGTACACGAGTCCGCCCGCACCCGCCTCGGCAGACAACACGGGGCAGGACGACCAGCGGAAGCTGGACACGGCGCGGAACGACCAGCGCCGCCGCGCACGAGCTCGCCTCGATGCAAAACATCGCATACATGTGCCGACGCACCCATGCGCGCGCATACGAGTCCGACCCAAGGCGTATGTACACAAGTCCGCCTGCACCCATCCGCCTCGACGCTGCACTTGCAGGCACATCGCGGTCACAAGCGCCGGGCACAAGCACTCTACGACTCGCCACGTCCACGCGCCGGTCTTCACGAACGAGCACCAACGAACGCCAGCGCGTGCAAGATGCTTTCAACGCGCCGAGCCGAGAACACCTCTCAATCCCGCACGTCAGCGACACCACGTCCCGGCCTTCACGAACGAGCACCAGCGAATGGCAGCACGCACGCAAGACGCTCTGAACGCCTCGCTCGAGGGCGCGCGCAAGGAGCACAGACTGACAAGCGCCACCCACCAGCAACATCGTACGCCTCGCCGCCCACACCACCGCGCCGCGAACGAACGCACTGGGCACATACATGCCCGTACACGCCCCGCACTCGTCACTGTCCACGCTGCACACACACCACGCCGGAACGTGCACCACGCCGGAGCGTGCACCATGTCGGAACGTGCACGAGACGCAGACAGCGAACACGAACGCGCACCTCGCTCAGGAACGCGAGGAGCGCAGACCACCCGAGCCGGAGAAGCTCGAAGGCGGCCTGGCTGGCGACAGACACGCTGGCGGACGCAGCAGTGCGCGGTATGTCACTGTCCCTGTCCGCGCAGAGGGAGTCTAGACGACAGCGCCGCGCAGAGGGAGTTCAGACGACACGCGCGGGATTGAGGCGACACCAGACCCAGACCCTGACCCTAAGCCGCTCGAGGATAACCACGCCAGGCGCTCGAGGCAGACCGCGAGGAAGGAAAACGGTGCGCGAACGCGCGGATGATCCAGGAGCGCAGCGCAGACGATGGACACCACCCACGCGCAGGACGAACGAGCGCGCGAGTCCCGCAACTCGGAGGAGTACGCGTATGGGTGTACGAGCACGAGTCCGGGGTGTATACAGTATGTGTATACGAGCACGCGTTCCTGTCACCGTCCCCGTCCCCGTCCCCGTCCCCGTCCACGTCCGAGAACCGGATAAGGATAAGGCTGACGCCGAACCCCCAAGCGGATCCACAGCGCCGCGCAGACACCTTCCTCACTCGCTCGCTTGAGGCCGAGACCGAGGACGAAGACGAGAAGGGCGAACGGCACCGAAACGCGAAACGCGAGGGAGGCGCAGGCGCAGGCTCGAGCAAGACGAGGCGCAGGCGCGCGCCGTCCAGGAAGCGTCAGAGACAAAGGCGCAGACGAGGCAAAGGCAAAGGCTCGAGCGAGGCAAGGCACATGGGCCCTTAAACGAAGCCGAGCGCCTCGCCGCCGGGAGCAAGGAACGCAGAAAAAGAAGAATGAAAGCAAAAACAAGACGAGGAAAAGAGGACAAGGAAAAGGAGAGAGGGCAAGTGGATGGTATGAAGGAAGGAGTGGGGTAGGAGAATGGAATGGGATGAAGGAAGGAAGGAAGGAAGGAGTGGGACGAATGAGATAAGATGGATGGAATGAATGCTCACCTCACTTCGCTTCCTCCCGTCGTCGGCGTCTGCAGCACCTGTGTCCGTGGGTTCTCGTGTGTCTGTGTCCTTAGACTTCAACGTGGACCACGTCTGTGTGCGGCCAGGCGTGCGCGGGCGCGGCCTCGCCTCCCACCTCTCTCCCCTTTCCTTCTCCATCTCTCTTCCCTGTGTACCTCTTCTCGTTCCTCCACAGCACACGCAGACTCCTCCCCTCCACCGACCTCCTCTCCCGCTCGCCCGCCGACACCGACGTGCGCGGGCTAGAAAACGACGACGTCCGCCTCCCTCTCCCTCTCCCCATCGACCCCCATCGACCCCCACCCCCTCCGTCCGCACCCCGAGCGAGCACCCGCGCCAGCCTTGCCCTGAGCGCCTCGTGCTCCAGGCCCCTCTCCCTCGTACTTAACGGCGAGTGAGAAGGGAAGTGGGAGTGGGAAGGCGAGCGAGGGAGAGGCCTTCGAGCCGCGCCAGAGCCTGCGCGTGCGGGCTCTGGGCGTACGAAGCAGGAAGCGGGTGGGATGGGGAAGAGGTGGAGGAGAATTCGGAGTCGCCTTCATTCCTCTGCGCGCGAGCGCTGTTGTCGCCTCTGTTCCTGTAAGCGCTGTTATCGCCCTGTGCAGCGCACGAAGGGGAAGGATGCGCATGTTCAGAGCCAAGCAGGGCCGAGAAGCTCGGACGCGAGGGCAACGAGGCGGACGCGGACCCGCGGAAGAGTTCTCCCGAGCGCGAGTGGGGCGTTTAGAGCCGGCTTGGGCTCCCTCCTAATCCTCCTGCTCCTACTCCTGCTCCTGTTTGCGTGTAAGGAGAAGAATAGGAAGAGAGAGGGGAGGGCGAGGAGGGGAAGGTGGGCCACTGTGGCTGTGGGGCGTGCATCGTCGGCGCTGGACTTGAAGTAGTAGTGGGTGGGACGGGGGAGGAGGATGACGACATCGAGGTGGAGGCGGTGGCGATAGAGGAGGCCGCCGAGCGCGGCGAGGAGGGCGGGCAGCGGGGAGCGAGGCGCGTTTGCGGCTTGGGGTCCCGTTTGTGCTGGGGTTGTGGGTATCCAGCTACGGACGTGTACGGTATATTCGGTGCATTCAGCGTCGAATGCGCCGTGGTACTACAGCCCGACGGCGTCGCACGCGCGCTGCTTCCACTCGTGCTACTGGCACTGGTAGTCTCGTCGAGGTCGGAGAGGCTGTCGCGGGACAGTATGGGCGAGAGCAGGCCGAGGCTTGGGTGTGGCGGTGGCCCCTGCGTTTGCGCCGTGCAGGGGCTGCTATAACGGCGTCAGTCAAACTAACAACGAGAATAACAAGAAGAATGAATAGAAAGGCAGGGAAGGCAGACTCACGGGACCGGTGCATCGAAGCGGGAGGTATATTAGCGGGGAGTGTACGTTCCTGCGCGTGGGGCATACGAGGTGCACAAAAGATTCGTAAGCGTTGTTCAATGCGGGATTCACGGTGCGTGGAGTCCCTACTCGCAGAGGTTGAGACCTGTTGAGACGTTTCCCTGATGACTACTTTGTGGCGATTGTGCGGACGAACCAATGTTTGCCGGAACGGGGGCCGAGGCCTAGACCCAATGGGGAGGTGACTTAAGTCACGTACCTTCGCACAATCATACACCGCCAAAAAAAAAAAAAAAAAAAAAGAGACCTGTTGAGACTTTTCCGGTTGATTACGTGGCGGTGCCGGCCATCAAACCTGCCTAACATCTCCGTTCTCCGTTCTTTGTCGTCTTAACATATTCTCTCGCCTTTGCCCACGAAAATATTCGCTCGCCGACGGTCCTCCGCTCGCACGACTTGGCCACAAAGCTCAGATTTAACTCGAGTACAGATCTCCGGCGTTGAGATCCCTCACTCGGACACGGGCTCCAGACCCGACCATCCGCGCGCCGTATCATATCCGCCACTCGCAGCCCGTCTTCGCCCGACAGTGAAAGGCCCTTCCGTCCGTGTCCGTGAAGGCACGACACACGGGAATCTGGTCCACCTCACCTCCGCTGCGGGAAAGGTACATGAGAGGAATGTGGATAATATAGCAGATGGTGAGGGGCAATCATGGCGTGGTGGTGGAAAGGTTAACACGCCTGCTTTAAATGGTTGCATTCACCCTTTCTCAGTGGGAGATCCCTTGTTCGAATCAAGGTCTGGCCGTTCTTTTTTCGCACCGCCGTCCTATTTCCGTTGCATCAACCGTGCTTGAACTGCACCGTACGGAGGGAGCAAGCAAGCGTTTGAGGATTCCAATCCGGTAGTAATTTTAGTCCAGGATTCAGAGCAAACCGCTGTGTAATGTCTTTTCCAGGATATTTGCGAAGGACTTCATGGTCCAAGCTTTTCGGACGCTGTTATAGCCAAGTTGGTGAAGATGTGAGGACGGTCTGGTGGTGTAGCGGTAAACACGTCTGCTTACGTTGAAATAGTACGTAAGGAGTTTCGCAGAGGGTTCCTTGTTCGAATCAAGGTCGGGCGGTTCCTTTTTCGCCCGCTTATCTTGGGCAAGTTTGAAGAAGCGGGGTTTCATGCAAGTTTATGGGAATGTAAGGACGGCCTGGTGGTGTAATGGCCAACATGCCTGCTTTAAATGTCTCTGTATTCTTGTAAACATTTACAGTGGGAGATTCGTTGTTCGAATCAAGGCCAGGCCGTCTTTTTTTTCACGTCCCACCTCATTTCTTATACTCACTCTATTGGTGAATTTCGAATAAACTCTATATACTTGAACCGTACGGTGGTGCATTCATATTCTAGTTTTGTGTTGATAATTTCACTGGCAGGTTCAAGTGCATTATATCCAAGTAAGCAAATTCAGACGGTGTCATAGCCAAGTTTGTGGAGTTGTAAGGAAGGCCTGATGGTGTAATGGTTAACATACCTGCTTGAATTGACTCTGCGCTTCAGATAACTTTACAGCGGGAGATTCCTTGTTCGAATCAAGGTCGGGCCATTTCTTTTTCACACCTCGCTTTCTTTCTTCACGCAGAGAACTTTACCACACCTCAGGGCCCCCAGTCGAGCGCTACTTCGACTAGAGCTGAGGTATGATACATCGTACGGAACTAAGGAAGCAACTCGTTGGTGCATTGATAATTTATTCGTAATTCCACAAGTAGAACTGGTAAGTTCAAGTGCACCATCTAAGTAAATTCAGACGGCGTCATAGGCAGGTTCATGAAGCAGTAAGGAAGGCCTGATGGTGTAATGGTTAACACACCTGCTCGAATTTCCGTAGAGAATGAATTATATAGCAGGAGATTCCTTGTTCGAATCAAGGCTAGGCCATTTTTTCTGTGTATCAAAATACACCGACATTTTTCCGCCAACAAAGCCCGCTTTCTTTCAGCATCAAAAGTTAATCATTTCTCGTCGTCTCCTCTTTTTGAACTTGAACTAGGGTTGAGTTTCTCGACGGAGAATTGGCACGTGCCAACTCGGCAACGGCCGGACGTTTGTCTCTCTTCTTCTTTTATGGGGACTGGCAACTCAGCCAAACAAATGTCTGTTTGTCCTTTGTTTGTTCTACCTTTGCACCTCGGTGCAGACCTCCACAGTTCTCTTAAAAATCCAAACTAAATTGGATCAGATTTTTGAGATGTATACCCTGGTATTGTCCCGCGTCGATTTTCCAATTTTTGCCCTGGAGGGTTAGAAAAATGATCTCATTTTGGCAGTGAAATGGCTGTGTTGAGCAATAAATAATCATTTGTGACGAAACACGGGCGTAAATAAAAATTATGCTCGGGACAATACAAGGAGAACGTGAACCTGAAGGGATCTTGCACTTGAGGTTTGGCCAGAATCAGGACGGTTGGGGCTGCACCGAGGCACAAGGTGTCGGCGGACATCAAAACCCTTTACGTTGCCAGTCCCCAGTTGTAAAGATTATCGCGGGAGCCTGATCTTTGTTCGAGTCGAGGTCAGGCCGTCTTTGTTCTGCCTCACCTCGAGTTTGGTATAATGGTTTTATACAAGTCTGTGGAGATGCAAAGACGGCCTGGTGGTGTAAGTGTTAACACATCTGCTTCACCTATGTTGGCTCGTATGTTTCCGGCAGGAGACTCCTTGTTCGAATCAAGGTCAGGCCATATCTTTTTCTGTATCACTTATCAGCGTTATTTTCCCACCTACCCACACCGTCTTTTCTACCCTGAAGAAATACCCAGCCCAGAAAAATGATCTAACATCAGGAATACGAATCCTTTCTCGCCTTCTCGTCCTTCTGCGTGGGTCGGAGCAGGAGAGCTGAACTTGAACTTGAACTGGTTGAATTCAAAACAATGGAGAATTGGCACGTGCGAGCTTGCACGCAGCCCGCGATCATATGCACCACTCCACCACCCCAAGCCCACAACTCCGGGACCCTTGATACAATCTTGTCTTGCGGACCCGCGAAGCGTACATATGGTCGTGTTGTTGGTGCGATTCATGTTCGACGAACAGTATTGGAAGCATCCACTTGAGATCTCCACAGAAATGAAGCCTCGTCAACCAGGGGAGAGAACCAGATAATCGAAACATCGCTGTTTCGGGCTTCCCAGCTAAGACTAGTCTCTCTTGACAGACACCTTATCGATTCTAGCTCGTTCCTTGCTCGATAAACACCATGATATCTCAGGATCGATTGCCGCTCAGACTATGACTTTCCACAATCCGCAATTTTTTCTGCCATAATTTTTACATTCATTCAGCCTCATTCTATCGATTCATTCAAAGAGAAAAATATTTCGTTAAGTAATAAGTTGCATGTCAGTCTTGACACACGTGATCGTGTTTTCCTTGTCAGTGGCAGTGTGGCACTGCCACGCCCTATCTTTTGCTCTCTTCCTCTCCCTCTTAAGAAACTCCCTGTGCGCAATGGCTACATCTGGTTTCTCTCCGACAACTGTGTCAAATGCGGTATTCAATCAGCCGTGGAGTCGGACGGTGACCCTTCTTGCGCTGAGCGATCCAGCCTCCGATCCTTGGCCGAACTTGCATCTCTAGTATTCAAGTTGTGGGCATCCGGCAACATGGGAAGCCAATGCCTCAGAGTTTTGACTGGTCGACTCGATATTAATAGCCTTTGCTCCGGTTGCATCCAGATACGACGTCTTGGCCATTGCCACACGGATCGACTCTACTATGCCCTCAAATGCTCCTCAGCGACCACCGGTAGAGATACTCGAACCTCATTGTGAACGACACGGTCAAATCAGGCTCTATCGGCGGATCAAAATTCTCTTCCGTCGTGTGTTTGTCGTTGCGAGAGCAGGCCGAGGCGTGGGTGCGGCGGTGGCCTCTGCCTTTTGCGCCGTGCAGGGGCTGCCATAACGGCGTCAGTCAAGCGTCAGTAAACCAATAACGTGGAAATAACAAGAAGGGCGAATAGAAAGGACAGAAGGCGGGGAAGGCAAAAGACTCACGGGACCGGTGCATCGACAAAGCTATGATATCTGTGAACTTAGTCTCCCTGAGGCAGACGTCAAAGAGTACGGCGCAACTTTCGCAAGCTCAAGATACCTATCTGACGTCTGCTTTCTGACGCGTGACCCTTGTCGATAGGGTCAATTCAGACTCCGACCGAATTGCCTCTAAGCGGGGTTTGAAAGCCGTAGATACCTATTCTACGCAATGAAGCGCGGAGGCTGGTCTATGGGCAGCTTCCTCGAGAAGCTCTTTGTCGTTCCTCCCCGCGGGGAGCCTGGCCGGTCTCCCAGACACGCTGAGGCGGTCTCTTCGTTCTTGCGTAGCGCTGAGCACGAGAAAGTCCACGCGGATCGCATCGTGGAACTCATATATTTCAACAAAGACAGTGCTCCGAAGGCGGTCCCCAACACCTCCAGCCAACCTGTGGAGAAGGTCCGCCCTGATGCGTCTCGAATGGCCCGCCATCTACTCTCTGAGTGGGCGATCCGGAAGGTCGAGGGGTTCGTTGGCACGGCGTCGCAGGAAATCTCTTCGAAGGAGGGAGGTTTCCATCTCACCCGAGAACAGACTACCTGGGACTTTCTCCGTGGCTTTTCCCTGGCAAAGGCTATACTGCCTAATGAGCAGAAGGGAGCCGTTCTCCTGCGCGTCCTCGCAGCCGCCGCACTCCCGGCAGCGTTGAGCGAGGCCTTGCGGCCTTCCGTCCAAAACCCTGCCCCATACTTTACCCATCTCTCGCGGCCGGCGCCGCCTGGTTCTGGGGCGAACCGGAAGGACCCGTTAGTTGTGAGTCTCAGCTCCTAGCGTGCCAGCAACATGCTCATACATCCTCTGACATAGATCATTGTTATTACTTTTCTTATGCTCATGTATGCCCGTAACCTCCACTTCTCGGTCTTGCGAAAGCTTGCAGGGATCTGGCTTTTTGCAAATAATGCATCAGCTTCCATCTTCACCGTTTTGAGCCGGATTGGGCTCTCGTCCTCGTACACCACTGTATTGAAGACACTCCGTGCACTTTCTGCATCCGCACAGCTACTCATTCGGGAAAAAGCGCAAAAGCGTGCTTTCCTTCTCATCTACGACAACATCAATTGAATGCAGCGTTCGTGGGACCCCGACCTCGGTCAACGGGACAACATGGATAGCGGAACGGCGGCTACATTCATAGAGCTGATGAATTGCAACGTCGGCAAGGCCTTTGACCCGAAAGCCTTGAAAGACGCGAGAGATGCGGGGGTCCGAGGAAAGCTCACCACCCAAGTTCTCTTGGAGCGAATTGATATGCCAGAGCTGAGCGCTCTCATGGCCCTGCACTGCATCTCCTTCTTAATTGCGGATACCCCGGTCCTCGCCCCGCACCAAGCCTTCATCAATCTCCGGTTTCGGACGACGCACGCGAAGCATCGCATGCCTGACGGCTATGTGACTTCAATTCATCCTCTCGCCATCAGAAAGCAGACGTCAGATCAAGGATATCCTGAGGCATGAAGGTTCAAGGAATTGAGCTACTCTGCCTCTGGGAGACTAAATGACACCAGTATCATGGTGAATCTCCGACGCCGCGTCGTCATCCGCCTTCGCACTGGCACTGCTCGGGCTCAGCATAAGTGTCGTTCAAAGTTGCTCCTACTTGTTTCCTACTCCGGCTCCTACTTCTTGCCCAGCAGGCAATTCTACTCGGATTTGGCTAAAAATGAAAAGGAGGGTTATCCGATACCCATATAACATCCCTACATATTTTCCTGCTCGATTTTTCAAATAGTTCCCAAGAAGGATGAACGAGTAGGAAAAAATTAGGTTAACTTTGAACGCGCAGGCTGGCAATTTGCCCAAGTAGGAGAACTTTCCCTCAAACTTTGGGCATAATTACAACTGTGATACAAGTAGGAAACATGATATTTTACACCTCTTCACACATAACTAGATAGTCGTGAAAAAAAAATAGGAAAATATTGAGTGGAAGTACAAAAAGGGAAAAGAGTAGGAACCAAAATTTGCAGTAGGAGCCATCAAACTTCCTACTCCTGTCAAACTTCCTACTTGGTTTTCTCCTACTTGCGAGTAGGACAACGAGTAGGAGATTGAGTAGGAACTAAGTAGGGGCTACTTTGAACGACACTATATGCACATCCCCCTTGGGCTCGTCGCCGGTGGAATGATCTGTCGGTTCCGAGCGCCCGGAGGAGTGCGTCCGCCCGCTGCGCGCGGGGGAGAAGTGCACGACGCTGAGCGGGATGGTGGGGTTGGGGTTGAGCGTGGGGATGGAGAGCTCGCCGCCGCTACTAGCTGCCGCGCGCGATGCCGAGCTTCGTGTTGCGGTAAACGCGGCACGCCATGATGCTTGTCAGCGTCACGCTCGGGATGACCATTAGCCCGTGGTACACGGGGCTCACGGTGACGTATATAAGGAGTGGGGCGACAATGTTGGTCACGACCGTAATCCTGGCAACCGAAAGAAGAAGGAAAGACAGGAAAAGATTAGCGCGTGGCAGGTGAAGAGGACAGCGACGCACAGGTAATACATCTGCCCATCCGTAAACAACGCCTTCGAGAAGGAGGGCAGGTTGGCGCCGCTGAAGAGTGATTTGAATCGCACCGCTCGCGTTTGCTGCCGCGTGCCTGAAAAGTTGGAAACGAGGCGGTAGGAGATCGCGAAGAACACGAGTGTGTCGTGCACCGTGATGATGATGCCCGACGCGCCGATGTACGCCTCCACGCGCACGACGATGCACTCCGGAGGGTCCCCGAAGGAGACTGCGCTGCCGGCGCCGAAGGGGATGGTAATTGACGACCCCAGAACCGCGAGCCACAGGAATCCAAATATTATGGTGGCCAGGCGTTCGCCGTCGTATATCCCGCGCACGCGGAAGAAGAAGAGAAAGGCCGTTGCGGAGACGCCGATTGGGTAGAAGATATTAAATGCGACGTATGCCGTGTTGCATGCACGCAGAGGATATGCTGGATAACAGTAGATCAGCGTTCAGCCGTTTTGCGGACTCGGGCCCAATGCTCACACGCGAATATTGTGAACCCCAAGACGTAAACTAGGGATGCGATTCTGTTCGCTCTCGCATTAGTGCTTTTTCGCCGTGTACAACGATAGGTTTGCACCTGGACGTGACATATGCCACGGTGACCAGATGTATTTTCTGCTTGAACAGCAAGATATAATCGCTCCGGAGGTTGTTTAAGATATCCCAAATGAACACCTATGGCGCCCGTCTGTCAGGGAGCATGAAGAAACAAAAATTGAGAGTAGTACCCCCGTGGAGCCAGCAAACACGTAGGCCAAAACATTAATTTGCCTCTGAAGATCCGCTGGAAGCTCCACAGGGGCCCCAGAGGACTGGGACATCGTCGAGCGGCGCAGGAGGGGGAATAAAAGAGTGTTGTGGTTTTGAGACACCCAGGGAGAGACCAAGCAAAGATAGGTGCATCGTGGGCCAAGTCGTGGGCTATTTATTGGATCGTTGCATTCAATATTCAAAATTTTGATTTTGATTGAAATTTGCACAACTGAGACGGCGATCAATGTTACGGTTTTGTGGAGTCCACTCAATAGGCCTAGAGTCTTCGATTCGCCGCTCGCGCTAACCCGAACCTAGGCCCAACCCGATCTATTTTGGAAAACAAATCCTATGAGATTGATGCGCCACATTGGTGTGCTCATCTGTTGGGGATACTACCCCGTTTTATTCAGTCTTCTTTTGATTTTAGTTAGACTCGATCACATACTTAACCAGCGGGCCAAATAACTTGAAAAATTCCTTGCTGTTGGTCACAGATCGCAGGGTTTCCTTGAAAAAACTGCTCGGCATCGCCTGGATTGCTGTTTTCAGCGAACAAGTCGGCGGCGGTCGAGCCGTTTTCTGCTGATGCCAGATACGACCTGTTCACTAATGCTCTGAGAGTCTAGACACCAATAAGGGAAAGAAAAGGGTCCGACAAGATGACAATTGAAATTGTCCACGTCAGTTTCATGTCAGCAGAGCGAATGCGACCTGAGTGTCATGGCGAAGTGGCGTGAGAGGACGTGAGCACAGGCCCGAGTGAGCGCCAAGGGGTACCCGCTATTAAAATTTGCCACACAGGGTCGGAAAAGTGCATTAACACCTCGCAGACCCTACCTACCTATTAGCCGAGCCCCATCGGGTAATTTCCCACGCAATTCCTCCCCGAAATGACATTTTTTGGCTGCAATGACCCTTATGAGGAGTGAATTTGCAGTGAAACGGCACCCAAAGTGGAATCCGACAATGACCGACCTCGTTTTGACACCTTTTTTGAGCTTGCCGACCCCTTCCAAAAAAACTAGATTTTTTTCAACCCTTCAAAAAGCATTTTTAGAGCAGTCTGAGCAAATTCCGAAAAGTGAAATAAGGTCTCTCGAAGGGTACCTACCCTATGACCTTGTGTCTCGGGATCTTCCGGCGGGTACCCCTTGGTGAGCGCGTGTCGAGAGAGCTATTTATAGCAGGCCAGCGAGACACAAGGAATCCTCAGCGCGGGTTGCATCCAAGGAGACCGCTGAAGCTAGGGAGCAGCAGCGGGCTCGCTCTAGGACGATTGACCGTCCAGAAACAGAAGGCGCAACTCCCGATTTAGACGGCATGCCAACAGACGCAAATAGAGGGTGTGTCATGATCCGGGTTATTTCATTCATTCCGCATTAACCCTTAAAACCCGATTGTATTACTACGATCGGTTTCCCCTCAACCCCTACCCGTCTCATTTATCCCTGGAAACCCCCTTTCCGTTACTTGGCAATTACGATCGTCTAGTATATATAGGCCCTGTACCCTAGACAGTGCCTCATACCATCCTTGTCTACTCTCCAGTTGCTCCCCCGTCGCATTAACCCGGCCACAACTCGAATCCTATATTGTCGTTCAATCGCCTCAGTCGTATAATAACCCGACGAGCCGCTGTGCTGACAGGGTGGTCCATGCGCACGCCCCAGGTATTGAAGGCTCGTCGCATCCCTGTTGCAACTCATACTTACCTTGATGGCATAGGCCCCTTCACGAACCTGGGTCTGTGGGCCATGGGATCACTCCATAGCACAGCGACCCTGTCCATTCAGAGTGCGCCTGCGGCTTGTATGGGCTTAGGCTCATGCATAGGCTCATGCACCGTCCCAATATTTTCCAGTCCTACCACGGCCACTCGGCTGGGTAGGCCCTTTTTTTTCGACTCTCCACTCTCCTAACCCTAACCCTAATACATCCAAAAAAAAAAACATTGTTTTGACCCCCTTCTTTTTGTGTGATGAGTTCATGACCGCCTTAGAATGGTGATACATACATATCCGGAACATCATTCCTTGTCGTTGCCTTCTCGTTTTCTGTCTGGCACGTTCTCAAAAAGCTGAAGGATTTTCGTCTGCCTCTTTTATTCTCTTAAATTACTCTACACACAGAGCTCCAGAATCCCCTTCCTTTCGATTGGCTTTTCGCTGAACAGTGCATTTTCAATGCCTTTTTATCCTTTTTCGGCCACACGTGCATGCTGCAAAAGGCTACAAAGGAACGCGCACGGGAGCGTAAAAACAATGGGCGAGAGCAAGACGAGCGGGCCATGAACCGCGGGGGAGCGCAGAGAACGACGGCCAGCCCCGCCACACAAGAGCTCGTCTCGACACAAAACACCAAGGCCCAGCAACACCGCACACCTTGCGGGCATTTGAGAGATCGCCTGTCCATCGGCTCGCTGGGAGCTCGCAAGGAAGGGCCTGGACGCGATCTCCTGCAGGGATTGCCGAGGCTCGCGCCCACCGCTTCCCCTGCCCACCATTCCCCAGCGCACGTGCAAAGACGCTCTGAACACCTCGCTCAAGCACGCGCGCACCCGCCAGCAACACCACACATCTCGACACCCGCAGATCCATGCCAACAACATGCAGCCCATCCGCCAGCAACACCGCACGCGCCCCATTATGCCAGCACTGCACGTGCATGCGCACGCTGAGGACACTACACCGCACCCGCCAAGACGCAAGGTGGAGCTTCAAAGTCAACGCCAAAAAGGGACACAAAGAGGGGGGGCTCGAGGTCGCTAGAGAAGAGCGTAAGAAGAGGAGGACGAGCGCATGAGCAGGCGATGGGAGCACGAGTCGAGGAAGATGCGAGAGGCAAGACGCAAGACGCAAGACGCGATAAGCGCAAGAAGAGGAAGGCGGGGCTCAAGAACGATGCCTCTTGACCCGTGCACGGAGACGCAGGGCACGAGGGGACAAGAAGCGGGAGAACAACTACACGACAAGCACAGCCCCACCATCACCGTGTATGCGAACGCGCAGCACGAACGAGCGTGCAAGTCCCTCGCATCAGAGAGTACGCGGATGCGCTTACGAGCACGGGGAGTACAGCACACGTTCCTCGCGTCTGGGTGTACGCGTATGCTATACGAGCCCGGGGAGTACAGTGTGCGTGTACGAGTACGCGTCCCCGTGGAAAAGATAAAGATGAGGCGGACGCCAAAGCCGCAGCATCCATGGCGCCGCGCAGACGCCTTCCTCGCACGCTCAAGGACGAGGCCGAGGACGAAGATGAGAAGGGCGAACGGCACCGAAACGCGAAATGCGAGGGAGGCGCAGACACAGGCTCGAGCAAGACGAGGTGCAGGCACCTGCCGTCCAGGAAGCGCTAGAGACAAAGGCGCAGACGAGGCAAAGGCAAAGGCTCGAGCGAGGCAAGGCGCATGGGCCCTTAAACGAAGCCGAGCGCCTCGCCACCGGGAGCAAGGAATGCAGAAAAAGAAGAATGAAAGCAAAAACAAGATGAGGAAAAGAGGACAAGGAAGAGGAGGGAGGGGCGAGTGGATGGTATGAATGATGAGTGACGGAGTGGTAGAAGAATGGAATGGAAGGAAGGAAGGGGTGGGACGAATGAGATAAGATGGATGTAATAAATGCTCACCTCACTTCGCTTCCCCTCCTCCCCATGCTGGGCGTAGGCGTCCTCGGGCTGTCTCCTTGGACTCTCGTTCGTCTGGTGCGCAGGTGTCGCCTCCCTCCTCTCCCTTGCCTTCCTTCCTGTGTACCTCTTCCCGTTGGGTGCGCCCTTCCAACGAAACCCAGGGACTCCTCCCCTCCACGGGCCACCTCTCCCGCTCGCCCGCCGACAGCGACGAGCACGGACTGCCTGACAAATATGACGTCTTCCCTCCATTGAGCCCCTCTTCCCGCCCCCAGCGAGCACCTGCGCCAGCCTCGCCCGCAGCACCTCGTGCTCCGGGTCCCGCTCCCTTGTACTCAACGGTGAGTGGGAGGGGGAGTGAGAAGGCGAGGGCGAGGGGAGGCGGCCCTTGGGCCGGGCGAGGCTTGGGCATGGGCTCTGGGCTCCGGGCGTACGAAGAGGGATGCGGGTGGGAAGCGAAGGGGAAGAGGAGGAATAGGGTGAAGAGAATTCGGAGTCACCTCCATTCCTCTGCGCGTGAGCACTGTTGTCGCCTCCATTCCTGTAAGTGCCGTTATCGTCCTGTGCAGCGGACGAAGGGGAAGGATGTGCATGCCCAGAGCCAGGCAGGGCCGAAAAGCTAGGCCACAGGGAAGAGGAGGCGGAGGCAGGCGGCGTGCAGGAGCTGTTCCGAGCACGGGTGGGCATTTGAGGGCACCTTGGGCTCCCTCCTGCTCCAGCTGGTTGCAGGTAAGGAGTGGGTGAAGGCATGGAGGGGAAGGCGGGGTGTTGGGGCTGGGGGGCGTGCATCGTCGGGGTGGCGGTGCTGGATTTGAAGACGTCGACGTCGCTGTAAATGTACTTGAAGTGGGTGGGAGGGTATGAGGATGTCGACATAGACGTGGAGGTGAAGGTAGAGGTGGGGGCAGGGAAGAGGCCACCGAGCGCGGCGAGGGTGAGCGAGGCACGTTTGTGGTTGGGGTTTGGGTATTAACACGCGAGGAACGAGCGTCGTATGTTGAAGTGTCTGTCTACGAGAGACCAGGGTTTGCGTATTCAGCTTGGGCGTAACGGACATGTGCAATGCATTCAGCGTCGTATGTGTGGTACTACAACTTGCGCCACTTCCACTGGCTCTTGTCGAGGTCGGAGAGGCTGTCGCGGGACAGTATGGGCGAGAGCAGGCCGAGGCTTGGGTGCGGCGGTGGCCCCTGCCTTTGCGCTGTGCAGGAGCTGCTATAACGGCGTCAATAAAGGCAATAACGAGAAGGGTGAATAAAAAGCAGGAAGGCAGACTCACGGGACCGGTGCATCGAAGCAGGGGATATCTACGTCCCTGCGCGTGGGGCATACGAGGTGCACAAAAGATTTGTAGGCGTTGTGGTCGCTACTCGCAGTGGGTGAAATGAAATCAAGGGGTACCCGCTGGAAGATGCCGAGACATCAGCTATAGGGGAGGGTGGGTCCGCCGGATCCTTATTTCACTTTTTGGAAAAATGTTCGGAGGGCCGCGAAAATGTGTTTGGAAGAGTTGAGAAAAAAATGGGTTTTTTTGGGGGAGAAAAAAGCCTTGTCAGGATGGATTTTCTGGTTCTACGATAGAGTCGCGTAGATGCCCTCATCTGTGCGAAAATGACCGTTCACGCGGTTGCTTGCACTGAATTGATTAGAACATTGAAATAAATGTAGAGAGAAAGGTAGATGTAATTGAGCAAATGCTATAGATCTAGACATGCAGTATAGTGCCCCTCCCATCTCTGACCGCACCGGAATCCTACAATGAGACATAATATAATGTATGGTTCGTTACAGCGCGGCTAATCTGTGGTCTTCGTTAGTACAGGGACTATGAATAATCACAAAACTCACTTTGAGAATTCATCAATGCTGGCGCACTGGCAGTGACTAAATGATCGAAATATTAGTATTCTGGATCTGGATAAGCCACAGACGGCATTTAAATGCGACGCAGCGCAGGAGGAATGGGTTAAATGACCAGAAACGACCAATCTTGAAATGACACGAGACACAAGCAAAGCGGATGTTGGTTCTTGGAAGAGAGCCAAAGTCAATTTGTGATATATATAAATCTTGAGGATTTGAGCCGAGAAGACTTTGGGATTGCAGGAGGAGTCACGGTTCCAAATTTGAGGACACTGAAGGAGGAGACTGGAGCTGCATGGAACTGGTACTGGCAGGAGAGGACTTGGAAGTGGGAGGAAAGAAGCAAAGCATGCCGACTTGGCTCATTTTTTTTTTTTGGACAAGTTCGCGCTTCTCAAAGTCCTAGGAGGAGGGGCTCACTGTAGAACGAGGTAGAACATAAGGATGTATAGAGAGCAGCGTCGATGGTAGACGATGGCTCTCTACGTGACTCTATAGAGAAGGCCGATCTCTATCGGGCTCTACCGCGTGACCGGCGATCTACAGTGCGGGCCGGTCTCTACCTGCCCAAAAGTTATTTCCAGATGCGGACATGGTGCAATGTGCAGGACAAGGCTGTCATTTGAAGTTTTTTTACCCTGTCCATAAGTAGCGCACGACGAGCGCCGCACAAATGCGGATGGTAGAGCGTGAACAAGACAACGCGTGGGGTTAGACGTCTGCTTAAAATATACTATGATTTATCCCGATGTGACAAGCGTGTGATTGAAAGTAAAGTTTAAACGAGCAGTAACGACCAAAAGATTCCGCATTTGGGTGATGACATAACCATCTGATGTTACTGATGTGATGTCACATAGGGAGGGAGGGTCCAGCACGACCTTAATTCACTTTTTAGACCTAGTGTAGGTAATTTTTGATGCGAGTACCCCTGAATGAAATGAGGTTGAGACTCTTTCCGGCTAATTACGTGACGGTGCCGGCCATCAAACCCACCTTCGGCGGTGAGATCTAGATTCTACGCATCATCGTTCTGTCCCTGTTCACTGCACAGCGTTCTGCACCTCTCTTGTGCCGTTTTCGATTATACCGACGACCGCTCAGTTCTGGGACAAAAGATAAAAGGATCAAAGTATTTTCCGGGCTTCAGACCCGATGCGCCACTCGCACCCATTAATATTCCCTCTCTCTTCCCTCGACAGTGGAAGGACTCGCCGTGAAGGCACACGGCACGCTCTTACTAGTACTTCGACTCCGATATCCACGCGATCCACGAAGTGCAAGTTACAGAAAGTTATATATGCTCGAGTAGGTGTGTCTTTCCGCATCAATTTGCGAATGACATCAAAATGGCCACAAGCAAATCCAGACGGTGTCATAACCAATTTGATGAAAATGCGAGGGAGGCCTGGTGGTGTAGTGGTTAACATTCCTGCTCCACCTTATTGTAATTATCCCGAATTTACAGCGAGAGATCCTTGTTCGAATCAAGGTCAGGCGGTTTTTTGTCACCTCAAGTACTCTGCTTTGACGAAAAGGGGGTTTTATCCAAGCTTGTACGAGCATAAAGACGGCCTGGTGGTGTATTGGTTAACATGCCTGCTCTAATTTCATCGTAACCCTCGTGTTTCAGTAGGAGATTCCTTGTTCGAATCAAGGTCAGGCCTTTTCTTTTTTCCGCACACTTCTCTTTGAAGAAGGGGGTTTTCTCCAAGTTTGTGGGCATGCGCTCGTGTCCGTCCCTTCGGCAGGTCGACAGCTTGTTGGGGCTCTGCCCCAAACCCCATGGGGACACAGTGGATTCCGAGTTTCGAGTTTCCTCGCAGACACGGCGGATTCTGCGTTCAGGGGGTTTGCCCAGGTTCGCCCGCACACAGCTAATTCCGAGTTTCCATGTGACATCCATGTGACTTTATCACCTACTTATGTTTGTGCACTCCTGTGGAGTTCAAATGTTGTAACTGGCCTTGCCAAATCGACTTCCAATGTCATATGCACCACTCCGACACCTCAAAGCCAAAACTCCAGGACTCTTGATCACCATTTTGTCTTGTGGACCCGCGAAGCGTACATACTGTACATCCGTTTGCATTTCCAGTTATCAATGTTGATCTTGACTTTCAGCTGCATGCATGGATTGACTCCCTCAACTCAAATCGACATACATCGCTGCCCCAACTTCCATGCGAGATCCGAGTTCCACCATTAGCGGCTCCTAGGTGCCTCACAAACTCGCGCAGAACCCGGACCTCCCTCACTGCCAGGTGTCTTGCCCCTCCTAGGCGCTCCAACTCTGCACACCCATGCACCACCCTGGAAGGTAAGGTGACGCACTCCAGCAAATCAAGCAAATATAATGCAATGCCTGCAGGTAAATCACCATAGGCTATCTCTTCGCATGCCCTGGCTTCATGAATTGAGGATCCTATTAAATGCTGACTTCGCGACTTCGGCGCGGTGCTTGTTTATGGCCCAGCTATTCTCGCGCTGCGCAACTTTTGCGGGCCCAGCTCATTTTTGGCCTCGCAAAGGGTGGTTCCTGAAATAATTGGACCTACCTAACTGCGCAAATCCTGCAGCGAGCGTCGTCCCAATCTCAAAGCTCGTCGTTTCCCACGAACCATTTATACTGTTGGTATATCCTTTACAGATGTTTTTCAAGCTAATTGTGGCTACGCCCACATAAAGCGTGTGAATGGGACTTCGCTCAACTGAGACTTGAACACGGAGAAGGTGAGCTATGTGGGTTGAACTTCTATCTCATGATCATGGTCGTGTGTTGATGTGATTCGTGTTCAACGAAGGGTATTGGAAGCATCCACCTGAAATCTCCACAGAAATAAAACTTCGTCAACCAGGGGAGAGAACCAGATACTGTACTATTACATTCAGTTCAACAGTCACGCGTCACAGGGGGGGTTATTGAATAGGCTCGACAGTTCGAAAAATTCTAAAAAATGTCTTCCAGCAGCGGGAAGGCCATAAAAAAATCTCTTGCGCATCCCCTGAATCGAAATAGGCTATTTCTGTTGCCCTTTGCCTTCATATCAGTCCACATTCAATAAACTCTCACAAAATTGCTGGGAGAACCATTCCCGAGGCAATTAATTTGAATTTTAAACCAATGTCTGCCTGGTTTGCCCTGCTTCCACAGAAACCCCCAAAACAACCCTACGATGTCCCTGCATCATTTTGGGACAATGTCGAATTTTTTGGAAGTGTCAAATATGTTCCAGAAGTCACGTGGCACAACCCCTGTCGAATTGAACATAATAGTACAGTAAGCACAATCAGAGCGGAAACATCACTAGTACTGTTTCAGAGAAGGTATCTCAGGATCGATTTCTGCTCGGACTATGACTTTCCCCAATCCGATTTTTTTCCTGTCATAATTGCACCTAATAATCCCATATATCAACACTAATTAGAATGGCTACACCGGTGTGTGTAGCCATTCCAATTAGAGGCGATATTGCGAATGCCCACATGCTGCAGAACATGCTGCAGATATGTTGCAGATATGCTGCAGATATGCTGCAGGTATGCTGCAGCATATAGCACAGGGGACTTGGGCGTTTTTTCTCTCTCTCGTGTATTATATAAGCGCTCCGCTGCTGTCCCAAAAAGCAAATCATTAAAAAAAATTGTAGTGTAGTAGTACCATAAAAAATTCAAGTTAAATGGAAAAGAAAATCAGGCTTCATCGCCACTCCCCCCATCCTCGCCATCAACTGCGAGGATAGAAATGCGGTACATTAAGCCTGAGACCGCCCGCTCCTTGGCCACATCTCCCTCACCCTCCTCGTCAGAGTCCGCTGAGGCTGCCTGTGCTCTATATTCCTCCACCTCGTTGCCGTCGTTGTCACCTGTATCCTCCCACTCCTCATCCTCCTCCTGTCGCCACCCGACTACCGCTGCATCCACCACGACCGTGTCATCCACCTCCATCTCATCTGCCTGAGCTGCCTGTTGTGCCTCTCTAAGCGACCTCTCTGCTGCCCGCCGCTCCAACGACACCCCAGGAATCAGAGATGCAGTAAATCCGGGCGTCTTTGCCAACGCCCAGAATCTACGCATGTGGCCATCGTCGAAGCGCCCACGGCGTTGACGATACAGTCGCACCTGTACCGCCATCCCAATGTCCCTCTCGATCTCCTCCTCGTTCTTGCCCTCGGTCTCCCTCAACCCACGCTCCATCCTACAAAGGAAACGGTTTTCGTCTGCAATCCATGTCACCACTCGGGGGATTTCGACATTCAGCCTCTTGATTTCCTCTCGTGAGCGCAAGATTTTGAAATAGCGGTCCATCATTAGTCGGTACGCCGGGCGAGTCCATGGCCGTGATTGGACCTCCGCTCGGGTGTCCCGCAGGATGTCAAAGTCGGCAAGAAAGGCATACTCAACCACTTGCTCCCAGGTCAGAGCAGGCATGGGTGGCTCGAGCACGGAGGCCGCGACGTTGTAGCGCTCAATGGCGCTCCTTACCGCCTTTGATCTTGCCTGCAAAGCCTTCGCGATATGCTTCCGCATTTTATAGCCTACCAATAAAGTCAGTTCACGCCATATATGCAGCTTCAAGGAATTACCCGTTTGCGACTGATTCATTTTGGTCAGCTCAAAGATCCGCTCCACAATCAGTAGCTCCAGCGAGTCGAGAGCTAACTGATACTTGCGCTTCTTGATCTCGGTGGTCGTTGCAACCCACTTGGGCGTCGTTGTTGTCCAGCGCTCCACAATGTTGAGGCACACCTCCAGCTCTTGCACACTCTCGAGATCCTTGTCCGTCTTCTCCTTTGCGTGGTGTCTGGCAAGCTCTGCCTTTGGCACCCCGGGTGCATATGGTGCATCATCGTCCCTCGCACGCCTAGCTTCTGCTGCGCAGACATTGTACTTCGCCCTGTAAAAGAAGGTTAGTCAGAGTGAAGCATTGTCCAAAACCAGAAGTACTCACTGGCTCGCACTCAGATTCACCAGCTTCTGTACATAGTCCATCTCCATAGTCTCCACATTCGTCTTTGGCGCATGCTTCAGACTCAGGAGGTACGCTTTCTCCTCCGCAAGCCACTCATGAAACTGGGTGTAGCTCTCGACACCCTCCTGCTGCATCCAGGTCTTCACGGTCGCCTCGGTCTTGATGATCGCCAACGCCTGCCGATAGTTGGAGACGAGGAACTTGCCTGGGCGTATTGTCAGCTGGGAGGGAATACAAATGAATAATTGACAACGTACTCAGATTCGCATACGTTTCGAAGCTATCAAAGTGTTTTGCGTACGTTGTTATTTCCTGCTGGCGATGAAAACGGCTTGCATATCGACATGACTTCGCCAGGCCGTTCGAGCGTGAGAAATACCTCTCACAGCCCTCGAGATCCTCCAGCCCCATCCCCTCCACGTATGTGGCGAGGAATCCCAGCTGGCAGAGACGGTTGTGGGCGTGGCCATGGAAAGACCCGACCAAGCACTTCAGCTTCATCTCCTTCGCGAGTTCACCGAGGTCGCTGTTGGCTACGGTGGCCTGGAAGTGGCAGCCCACATCGTAGCCAGCGCCAAGCTTGATGCCAAAGGCGTCGAGAAGCTCCTTGACGACTGCAAGAGGGTATTTAGCTCTGTACAATGCAAGGTCAGCGCGCTCACATTTATCGAGTGAAGCACTTACAACTCTCCACTTTTGATCATATCCATCAGCACCAAGACAAATCCGTGGCGACAAAGAGCGAGGAAGATCCCCGTCTCGTCGAAAATGCCCCACATTCTCGATGTGACGTCATTGATCATATTTATCCAACGATCTGCACAAGGATTATCTTCCTCCTGTAAGACTTGCATCAGCGTCTCCCTCACGAATTAAAGTAGGTCCACTTACCGAGTTACCTGACTGCATGGGCAGTATCTCAGCCAGCCGTGTTCTCGCCCATATTTCCACCTTTTCACGCGATATGTAATACCCATCCCCCGCGTCCCTATTGTCCAGTCGTTCACTCGACTTCGCCAGAGTTGGCTCGCCGCTCTCATCGTGCGACATCGTCGACTTTTCACGTCGCAAAATCCGCTTGAGGGAATCATTGCCGTCCATTGTGGTCAGCATGTCGAATATCAGCTCATCCTCGCCCTCGAGTTTGTACATGCAAGCGGGGCATGTGTGTTTCATTCTCCAGGTCGAGTCGCGGCGCAGGGCGCTCATGACATGCTCGTCCGTTCGCCGACGAATATCAAGGTACAGATCGTATGCAATGGAGAATTGTTGGCATAAATACGGACGATACGCGACCTGCACGGCAAGTTAGGTAGGTATTTTGCTGTAATGATATGAATAACAACGCACCCCGTGCATATCACTCAGTGTCTTCACGAAGGACTGGATAGCAAGTTGAGGGCAGCGGACATGCATGACGCGGTATGCCTCAAGAACGCGTATTTTGATGGTGACCGTGGGCTTCCAGGGCGCACAAGGCATCAAGCCTTCGAGGATGAGTGCGGGGACGATGCCACCGCCGCGGGGATTAAGCTTTACGTCGACTTCGGTCGTGTCTATCAAGTAAATAAGCAGACGTTGTTACATAGTAAAGTAAAACAAAAATCACCAAACATATCAACGACCTGTACCTCATATATCTCCTCCACTGTCGGTACGCGTGGTTCTTCAGAGCTCGCCCTCGCCGGAAGTTCCCCTTCTGCGCACATATGGATGTACGCAGAAACTATCTCCGGCATCTGGCTGAGGAACGCTCGGTTCCGTGCTTCTGTACGATCCCGCCGCGTCCTCCAATCTTCTGCTCCCCTAGCCAGCATTAGTCGCAAATAAAGGGCCTGTCAAAGAATTCACACCTAGCCTTGGCTTCAGCGCTATCATCCCCGGCATCCTCCTCGAGGTCCTCCTCCAACGATCCAAATTCGCCGCCCGCATGACTCAGGTCGATCCTGGCAGAACCATCCAGGATATCATCCATATTGACCATATTTGGTGCCTCTGGGACGTCGCCAGCATGGAAGTCTTCGTCCGCGGCGAGGCCTTGAAGCTGGTTGAGCCCTTCGCGATGCTCAGAATCCATGTCTAACATTGTTCAGTCAGTAAGCAGAAAAGAAAAGAATATAATGGGAAATTTAGACGTACTATTCAAACGGGATCGCAGCGTTTCCTTCCCTGTGCACCGATATTCCCCAACTCCCTGCCTTGTCAAAGTGACTTTTTGGACTGGGGCACGGCCGGGGACACTGGCGGCCTTGCGCGATGTGCCGAGTATGCGCATTTTTGAGGAACTGGCGCTGCCCTTCCGGATGCCGCCTCGTCGATTCATGGTGTAAACCAAAAAAGCGGATGATTGTCACTGTGTGATGTGACATCTCGCGTCGCGTCACTGCTCACGTACCTCCTGCCATGTCCAGTAAGTTTCCACTCCCCATTTTCCATCCCCAATTGCATGCCAGCGTAATCCGCCAGACCCAAGATCCGCCCCTGGAACTCTAGACTCTGCGTTGCCCCTCCTCCTCTTCATTTTCCATATTTTTATTGGTTTTTTTGGGCCTCGCCTCGCCCGCCCTTCCTGAGCTGAGCTGACGCGTCATCACAGCGTTCGCACTTCCTCGCCGCACCCTTCGCTGCGGCAAGGAATTCTCGGCCTTTGATCTCGCGGTGGGCCATGCAATCACGCCTGCAATGCACTTCAGCGTTGGCGACTTGCTGCAACAACGGCTGGCCGAGCAGGAAGCCACCGGTGTCTTCCACGAAGAAGAAGAAAGCATCGGCTCTCCCCCTCTCCCTCCCTCATCTCCAGCCACGCCTGCTCCGTCCCCGGCACCAACTCCTGCACCGCTCTCATCGCTTTCCGGGGAGGAGCGCAACAAATTGAAGGGCAGGCGCCGCCGCAACAACAAGCGGGACGATGCGCGCGCTGCCTCCAACAACCCCCTCCTCAAAAGTGTTCACTCCAAGCGCCTCAACGAGGGGAAAGCATCGGTGATCGAGCTCGACATTGACGCTGGGGACCTCCCTCACTCGAAGCCCGCTTGGCTGGGTAGTCGGTCTGCGGAGGAGGCGGAGTTCGAGTTCGACAATCCCCAACCGCCGCATAACCTCGAAACCGGCCTCGGCGGGGTGTCGTACACGCAGGAGCAGGTGGATGCGCTCTCTGGCACCGAGGGCTTCATGTACATCGCGTGGCTCGGCGAGTACGTGCCACGTCATTGCCACTGTACTCGTGTCCTAACCCAGGCCCCCACAGACTTACCATACCTCTCTTAGACAGCCAGCGTCGCGTAATCGCGCTCCTGGGGGGAATGCCACGCGACCTGGCCGGCTGGAAGACCGTCACCGACGGCGCTTCGCGTTTGCTTCAAGAGCGCGCCTCCCGCATCCGCCTTACGGAGGAGCGGCTGCACCACCGTCGCGCGCAGGATGCTTACCCCGCAATCGCACGTGGCTTGTCACACGGCGGGGGACAAACCGTAAGTCCTATCCACGATGCCACACCCGTACATGCTCATGTCACTGCAGGAGCCCGGGGAATTACAGAACAACGTCGCTAACACCAAGCTCACGGATGAGCTAATGGCGCACGACTACTTTCGCCGCATCGCCCAGTTTGCAAACAGTGAGTACCCACCCATTCCACCTTCAATCTCCCGTTAATCGCGACCCAGTCCTGTTTGCTCTCTGGGCCCCGCTCCTCTTCGCGTTCTACCAGGCCACCATGCTCCTTCTTGCCAACTGGAAGCCCATGCGGCGGAACTTTGCAGGCAGCGTTTTTGCTGCCTGCACTTTCAATTTTGGGCCGCGCGCGATCACCGCACCCCATCTCGACTTCGCCAATCTCTCCTGGGGTTGGTGTGCTATCACCGCCCTGGGAGATTTCGACCCTGATGTCGGAGGTCACCTCATTCTATGGGACCTCCGACTCATCATCCGTTTCCCCCCGGGCTCGACCATTCTCCTCCCCTCCGCCCTTATCCGGCACTCCAACGTCCCCATACGCGCTCACGAGTACCGCTGCTCGTTCACGCAGTACACCGCCGGGGGCCTCTTCCGTTGGGTCCGCAATGGCTTCAAGACCGATGAAGATTTCGGGAACTCATCGTCGGCATCAGAGAAGGCGGCGCGTGACGCGGAAAACAAAGAGCGCTGGGACAAGGGTATGAAGATGTTCAGTGTAATAGACGAGTTGTAGCCTACCCGTGCCCCGCCATATTTAATTTGAATTTATTTTGATTTTACTGCCATTTTCTCGACCTGAGATGACTTGTGAAAAATGCTCTGGCCATGGTCGGCCGATAATTCCGAAATATCACGAACACGTCGACCGAAAACCAAAGACAACGAAATATAAATGTTTCTGGCCACTCTTTGGCTCTGCAGATTTTTGGGGATCTGCGTAAACCTTGGCCCTTGTTATCAATTTATTTTTGGGTGAGTTCATGACTGACAGAAAATACGCCAAATGTTTCTAGTTCACCCGGTGTTTGCTGATGATTTATTACTGCCTTATATAGACTCAAGCTCATTCTTCGACTTTATCATGACCACCACCGATCATCTTGCCAAACCTCCCAAGCTCGTTCTTTCTGGCAAAGCCAAACGGCAACGACACGCCGAAGCTCAGCGCAAATACAGGGAAAGGTCAAAAGAACTTTCCTACAGGAATCTTCTGCGAGAACGCTGTTCTGACCAGCCAGCAGGAAGCTCGAGGCCACGCGCGCTAAAGCACAAGAACAGATGCAGAGGTATGTTATATATTCATTCCGGGTGCGTAAGGCAACTACCCAAACTACTGTACTAGGCTGCGCGCGAAGATTTTCACTCCCGAACAAATCCAGGACGCAGCGGACAAACGGTGACACGCTTGCCGTCCCTCTGAGCGCGAGCAAAACCTAGAAGAGGTAAGTGACGCAAGGAAGGAAGGAAAGGGTAGGTGTGCAAGTGTTCCAATCTAGGGCTGACTCCGTGGCAAGCAACCGTGTGGCTGACGGATTGATGCGAGAGCGAGGTGCGGGCGGGGCGGAGGCGAGGCGAAGCGTAGGCGAAGCGAAGCGTAGACGATACGGAGGCGAAGCGAGTTTGAGACAGAAGCAGAGACGAAAATGAGGCGCGACGTTGGGGGAAATCTAATTATGTATTGCATACTTGAGTACAATACTTATACAGAATCTAGTAAAGGAGATAGTGGAGCGAAATGTGAAATGAAATGAGACATATCTAGATCCGAGGGCGAGAGAGGGGACGAGGCGATGTGGAAATAAATGGAAAAGGCACGGAAGGCACAGAATATCGGCGAGACAGCGCGGCTAGATCAAAGGAGGCCGTGATTTGAATGGAAAATGCGGGCGAGGTGGAGCAATGAGATCATGCGAGGGCGAGCGAACGCGATTGACGCGTGAATCGAGGAAAGGGGGGAGTGAGACGCGAGAGTAGGGAGGTGAATGCTGGCATTGTTTGGTGTTGTGTGTGTTCGGGTTGATCCGAGCTGGGCGCTTACACGGTCAGCGCGCAGGCGTGCGCGACATCTCCTCTCGACTGAAACTGTGACTGTCCTCAGTCACTGGACGACTTGCAATGGAAATGTGGCGGCAATATCAAAGAAAAGGATGGGCTCAGTAGATCATCATAGCCCAAGTTCGAACCGGGGTTGAACTGCGCAAGCGGCGACGGATGGACGCGGGATGCGGCGAATGGTGGTGCAAAAACGGGGTAATGTGGCGTTGTCCTCTCGACTGGAATACTGACAGTGGGGGACTAGATATCGGTGCTCGGAGTAATTGCGGGATATGCGGGTGTGTCGGAATCGAGCTCCTCGGGATCTGCCAGCGTGGACTGCTCGAGTTCGCGAAGACGGTCCGTGGAAATGTCGAGGAAGTCGTCAAGGGGGGGTAATGGGATGGAAGTGCGCGCAAAATACGGTATGACACGAAATGCTGCGATGGGGCGATGGAATACTGATCCGTCGAGTTCACAGAGAATATACGCGCCGCCGAGGTTGCGGGAAATAACGATGAGCGGGCCGAGGTAACGTTTTCGCATCTTTTTGCTCAGAGATTTCTCGATAGCTGTGTTGCGCATGAGGACTAGATCTCCACGCTGGAAGTTGTAATCGCGAATGGTGGAGGCGTGTTCGAGTTCAAACCGAGTAGCGGCGTGGAGGCGTGCTTCGAATACAGTCGAATGGAGCTCTGAAAGTTGGTCGCGGCGTTTCTGGAGCGCTATGGCACGTTGTGCGATGAGGTCGGTGGTAGAGAGTACGGAATCGGGCGGTGGGAGGAGGTAGGTTGCCTCGGAAATATCGAGAGGCAGGAGCGGATGAGTGCCCGTGACGGCGAAGTATGGCGAGCAGCCCATGCGTCTGCGTGTGGTGACTCGGTCAGCCCAGAAAACGGAGTAGGTTCCAGTGTGCCAACGGCTCTGGTCACTGTCGACGGCTTTAAACAAGCCTTCGCGAATATCATAGTGCGGGCGTTCGATGAGGCCGTTAGCGCGCGAATTGTAACCAGAAATGCGGATATGCTTAATGTGGTACTTCTTCTCGAGGTATGCGAGCGCTTTCAAAAATGGCGGTCCGTTGTCGGTGATGACCTCGACAAGTGTTCCCCAGCGACAAATGAGGTCCTGGAAGATCCAATCTGCGATGGATTCGCCGGTCTCGCGGCGGAGCATGCGGAATTCAGGGTAGGCGGTAAGCGAACAGCGGCCGTGGACGATATATTTAAAACCGCCACTAGTTGGCATGTGCATCGTGTCCATGTAGACTTTAGCGAAAATGGGAGCGGGGGTCGCGACGGTAGGTGGAATGAGAAGCTGACGAGTTTGGCGAGATTGACAGAGATGGCAGGTACGGATGAACCAGGTAATATCGTTGGCCATGTAGGGCCACCAAAAGCGTTCGGCGAGCAAAGCGCGAGTGGCATAGAAGCCTCTGTGGCCCACGTCATCGTGGGCGGAGCGGAGGATGAAGAGGCGGCGGTGGGTGGGTACGACGAGCTTGTGGCGTGATTGCGAGTCTTTGCGCCAGAGGTTAGAGTCGGAGATGAAGAACTCCATGCAGTAGCGCACGAAAGTCTCGTAAACTTCGTCGGACAAGTCGCGTGGGCGTTCAAGATTACCGTGCCAAAGGCGGACGGCGTCAACGCGGGCGTCAGCGAGGCGAGCTGCGTCTGAGCGGGGGACTATGTCGTAGGAAAGGGAAGGCGGAGGATCCTGATCATCAGGCGCAATTTCTGCGGCGAGAGTAGCGATGGTGTATTGATGGCGAGGGACGTACGGGGAGTCATTAACCATGTGCATAAATCCGTGCACCTGGTCGATCCAATCGTCGAAGTCGTCCTCGGGTTCGGGTGCATCTCCGGGCTGAGCCGGACGGCGCGAGAGTCCATCGGGGCCGTGCGAAACGCCAGGAACGTGGACGAGTGTGAAATGAAAAGTAAGTATGGCGAGTATCCAGCGGTTAATACTGGCGCTAGGAGCGAGGTCAGGATTAGCGAGCATGCCTTTGATGTAGCGGGCATCGACTTCAACCACAAGGTTGCGTAAGCCGATGAGATATATTTTCCATGCGCGCAGGGTGCGGAAAAGGCCGTAAAGTTCGAGTTTTGGCTGAGAAAAACGGGACTCGCGCTCGTTGAGTGTGATTGAGCCGAATCGCGCATAGTAGCGGCGAGTGAAGTCGGAGGGATCGCACTGCGCGAGCAGCACGCCGATGGCGAGGAAGGAAGTGTCGACAGCAAGAATGGCGGGAGCGCGGGAGGTATAATCAAGCGGGCGAAGGGCGGGGGACCGGATGAGCGCATATTTTAAATCTTCCTGTGCTGCGATTTGCGCTGGTCCGAAGGTGAATGGAACATCCTTTCGAGTGAGAACAACTAGCGCATAAGCACGGTGAGCGAAGTTGCGAATGAAGATGCGGACGACACCGATTGTGCCGAGAAAGGCGCGGACTTCTGAGAGGTCTCTGCAAGGCCCCCAGTTGACAATTTTAGCGACACGAGATTCGTCCGGGATGCGGCCTTCGGGAGTGCAAACGTGGCCGACGACGGTGATAACTTGTGCGCAAAGGATAAGTTTCAAGCCCGAAAATGTACCGTGGCAATATTCCATGCGCTGAACAATACGATTGAGATTATTAAAATGCTCCCACACAAACCGGCGAATGCCGGGGTTCTCGGGGATAGTTTCGTACGAGCCGTCCTCGAGCTGGTAGGTCGAGGCAGGGCCGCGGCCAGGGACGTCGTCGATGTATGGGATGGTGAACTCGGGGATCTCGGGCTGGAGGATAAATGTGACGTCGTCGTGGAAGATAGGAACGGAATTGGACCACCCCATGGGTAATGTAACGAGGCGGAGCGCTCCGTAAGGGGTTTGGAAAGTGGTAAGATCGCGAGAGGAAACGGCGAGGAGGCGCTCGTCGTAGCCGACATATAAATCAAGCATAGCGCCGCAGGCACGTCCTGCGAAATGTTCAGCGAGCTGGTCGGTAAAAGGTGTAACGCCGGAATGCTGAATGGTGACTGCATTGAGTGGTTCGAGGGCATGGACAAGGCGAAGGCTCTTGCCGTCCTTCTTGACGACACAGAACCAACGAGAGCGGTACGACGAGTTTGATGGCTCGTACACGCCGGCTGCAATTTTAGTGCGGATCACTTTGCAGACCTCTTCGTAGATGCCAGGGGGGATGGGAATATTTCGTTGTACCCAAGGGGTGTGAGGCAAAACGGGGATGTCGACCGGGGGAAAGAAGTCGGTGCGGAAACTTCCGCGTTCAGAATCTTGCCAAGCGAAGGCGCCATTGTGCAAACACATAAAATGGTGCATCAATGCGCGCTCTGCGGGCCAGAGGAAATCGCCGGGATGCGCAAGGTCGAGTAAATCGCGGCGTTCGGCGGTGTAACGGCCGGTGGATTCGAAGGGAGGCGGATTAGGGTTAAGTTCGGGCATATCGGCCAGCGGATCGCCGTAAATGTGACGTTCGATACGGAAAGAGGCGGGGAGAGTGCCGAGAACTGGACAAATCTTTTGTGCAACTGGTTTATATTTCTTTTTAGCATAGACTTCGGCGAGTGGAGGAAGAGAGGGAGAAGAAGGTGGACGTATCGTGGGAGTTGTATTAGTGGTGGAGATGGAGAATATAGGTTGACAATGGGAACCGCGAGTTGAATCGCGGGCCGCGGGAAACGTCGGTTGAACGACGGTGTGAGCGAACGTAACTGTGTCCGAGTCCGAGCCTAGATTTGTGCATGCCGAAAGGTAGGTATATTGTAGATGGGTGAGGGTGTCCGATTCGAGAGCCGTGGTTGATTCGATAATAAATTCGCCGGGGTTATGCGGGTCAGGAACGATAACAAGAGCTATCTCCCCTTGATCAGGGATCAAGTCCTCGAGTTGTGGGACCTCGGGTCGTTCGGAAAACCCTGCGGGCGCGAGCGAGGAGGGCCGCGAGGCACGGTGGGAACTGTAGCAAGATTCCCTGTGTTAGGATCGCAGATGGTGATGGTCTGGTCCTCGTTGGCGAACGTGCGAACGATGCTCTGCGTCAAAACGTGGAAGGGATGGCCTAGAAGGACGTCGTAAGCGGGATTTCGAACAATATGGACTTGGAGATAAAGAGTGATGTCGCCAATGCGGAATGGGACGTTACGAGAAAGGCCGAGTGAAGGGGTCACGGAGCCATTAGCGGACTGCATGCGCAGTATAATGCGCGGGTCATACGAGAGCGCGAGCTCATGACAAACTGATTCTGACATAGCAATGATTTGCGAACCGCCATCCACGATACATTCAACAACTTCGCGGTTGTCGATGACTGGAAGAATGGAGCGAATGGCGCAAGATTCCATAGAAACAATGAGGTCGTCCGGTACACTTCCAGAGTCGTAGTAGATGGCGTAGGGGTCGGGAACAACGAAAGCGCCAGAAGGTAGCTCCGACTGGGTCGTGGCTGAAGTGGTGAAAGATGAGGGCATAGAGTCGAGCAGTGCTGTGCGGCGTGCATCTTTGGCGCGTTGTTCTGCGATGGTATCAGACTCGAGGGCGAAATCAGCAGAATGAGGGAAGGGAGATTCGAAGTCTTGGAGGAATTGTTGAACCAGCGTCTCCGCTGGCTTATTGTCTTTAGGTGGGGCTCTGCGGGAGGTAGTTTCCTCGCGGTAACGGGCGCGAACTTCGGGAGCGAGCGAGAGGAGCTGGCGTTGAGTGAGCCTGACTTCAGCATTCAACGACGCGTCGAACACATCCGCGGCGTCCTTCTCATTGTAGATAGGCGCGGTGGTTCGATATGCGGGGCCTTTCGGAGGTGGGAGTCCAAAATTACGGTCTTTGGGTGGGGCATATGCAGCGTCACGAGCGTTGGAGAACGGAGGCTGCGGCGGGGCAGCGTGGGTCGGGGTAGGAGTGTCAGGAGCGGGGTTTGAAGGTGCAGCTAGCGCGGAAGCGGTGGGTGTAGCGGGCGCATTCGAGGCGGATGTGGGAGCGTGAGAAGGCGAGATGGTGTGGTCGGGCTCTTCGTGAGCAGCGTCCAGAGCGCGCTTAGCTTGGCGCCTAGTCTGAATGGCGAGCATCTCGCGTTTCAATGTATCGAGACGTTCGTCATCAGTGAGAGCGTATGTACGGGCAGAGGTGGGGGATGAGGAAGAAGAGAGGTGCTCAACGGCAACTTCAACCATCAACTGCGCGGCGGCGAGGTGTCCCGGGTTCTGCTTGTGCCACTCCTGGAAGCGGGCGCGCAAGTTCTTGCCAATAATAGCACGAGGAATAAAGGAACCGTTGGGAAGGACCACGCGGCCTTCGGTGTTTCGCTGGCAAATTCCTGCCTTAATATCTTCGATGACCAGGTTGCACTGGTTAATAAAATGGTCGAGGTCGCTGCAGTATCCGCAACCGTCGGGACGGGTCTTTTTCGTACCACTTGTGTCGTTGGATCCGCCTCCGCTGGTGCTGGAAGCGTCGCGGGTGACGAGAACTTCAATAAGCTTCGATACTGTGCCAACTAAAGCGGCGATTCCGGGGTCGGGTTTTATATCAACGGGAGCGGCGGCGGGTGCGGGGGAAGGAAGTGGTGGTGCGGGAGCGAGCGTACTGGTGAAGCCGGCCAAGACGAACAAGGCAGCGTCGTAAATGTCAGCGAGGTCGTATGGATCTTCCGGGTGGACGTCTGGTCTTTTGATCTGGAGGCGCTGCTCTACCTTGACAAGTAGCGAAGCGGGCTGCATTGCACGCAGGAAGGAGCGGCTCTGCTCCGAAGCCGAGAGACGATTCTTGCTAACAAGGTAGGTGGTGATGCGGAGGAATTGGCGGTAGAATGTGGTGACGTCGGCCTTCGAATAGATTCCGGTGCGCGAAATGTGGCCAACGAGTGCGTCCAGGTCTTGGAGGCCATAGCGGCGCTCCTCGTCATTGCCTGAATAAAGCTTTAGCACGTCCGCTTTGAACTGTTCGTACGTTTTCGCAACGTCTGCAAACGCAGCGAGCGCTTCCCAGGTCTCCTGATCATCGACCGCGAGGAATCTGGTAGCGTGTTTCTTCTTCTCGGTGTTGTCGGTGACCGCAGCGCGCCCGAAAAGGAATTCGAGGTCGGTGAAGTAGCGGCGGAGCTCGTGGGGCTTATCGGCGTCGAACGTGGGAGCGTTGCGGTCGCCGCGGGCGGGCATCGGAGTCGGAGTCGCCATCTGAGGTGAAGAGGACGGGGGTGAGATGGGAGAAGGGGGATTGTCGAATAACCAAGTGAGCGAGGGGGAGTGTGGCGAGTGCGGCGAGAGGTTGTTGTGACGTGCGAGATGGGTTGGTACTTCTGAAAAGAAGTCGTCGTCGGAGGAAGGACTATACGGAGTCGAGTCGAGGAGATTAGAGGGGTTTTGTGCGGCGGCGATTAATTCGATACGGAGGTTCTGGCGGAGAGAAGTGTGGGGATTCGGCCGCAAGTTGCGAGAGGAACCAGAAGCAATGATTGAAACCCTCGCGGTGGGCTCCAAAATGACACGCTTGCCGTCCCTCTGAGCGCGAGCAAAACCTAGAAGAGGTAAGTGACGCAAGGAAGGAAGGAAAGGGTAGGTGTGCAAGTGTTCCAATCTAGGGCTGACTCCGTGGCAAGCAACCGTGTGGCTGACGGATTGATGCGAGAGCGAGGTGCGGGCGGGGCGGAGGCGAGGCGAAGCGTAGGCGAAGCGAAGCGTAGACGATACGGAGGCGAAGCGAGTTTGAGACAGAAGCAGAGACGAAAATGAGGCGCGACGTTGGGGGAAATCTAATTATGTATTGCATACTTGAGTACAATACTTATACAGAATCTAGTAAAGGAGATAGTGGAGCGAAATGTGAAATGAAATGAGACATATCTAGATCCGAGGGCGAGAGAGGGGACGAGGCGATGTGGAAATAAATGGAAAAGGCACGGAAGGCACAGAATATCGGCGAGACAGCGCGGCTAGATCAAAGGAGGCCGTGATTTGAATGGAAAATGCGGGCGAGGTGGAGCAATGAGATCATGCGAGGGCGAGCGAACGCGATTGACGCGTGAATCGAGGAAAGGGGGGAGTGAGACGCGAGAGTAGGGAGGTGAATGCTGGCATTGTTTGGTGTTGTGTGTGTTCGGGTTGATCCGAGCTGGGCGCTTACACGGTCAGCGCGCAGGCGTGCGCGACAACGGCGCGAGGCCGACGCAGACTATGCTGAACTGTGCGCTGGTCTCCACACAAGGAATGAATTCGCACTCACACTATTGACTCTGGGAATAGCGGACGCAGAAAGTGCATTGTTTTTTCTGCTACATTTTTTCGGAAAGGCTGACTCACCTCGCCAGGAAATTTGTAGCGAAATTTGGGCATGAAGCGTTCATGGAATTCTATTACCCACAGTACGAGCTGTGCGGCAAGAAGCACCTACCTGGGCTTCGTTTTGTCTAGGACAAGAGCACGCAAGGAGTAAAAAAAAAGCACAGGAGGCGCATTTTTTGGCTGGGGATTGCATGTCTAAAATACAGCTGTTCACTTATGGCATCCATAAAAATATACATGTTGCGTGAATAGTACTTATGTTACGCGTCAATCTGTGAGAGCCTATCTGGGTGGCTATACCTGGGAGATCACACATGTGTAAACAAACCTCCCTTTCTTTCCTCTTCCCTCTTCGTCATGTTCTGCGATGCACCTTTCTTCCCCAACACGGGCAACTACGTGGATGACAAGGAACATGATGGAAACCCCCGCAAATTCTGGTTTCTGGTATTGGAGATAGGGCTTTTCACCAAAAAGTGTGTGGCAGCAACAAATCTACGCTGGATTTGTGCTAACTCGAGATCAGAACTGATGCCGACCCTCTTTGCCAGCCAGAGGAGATTCTGATCTTTTTCACCAAGAAGCTCGCACTCGCGCAATGGGCCACACATTGCCGCAAGCGGCACGCTCACGATGGGGACGACATTGTGCCCAAGAGCGACCCTGGCAGCGAATCCAGCGCAGAGGAAGATAACTCCACCTCGCCTTCGCGCTCGTCTCACTCATCCCTGGTCCCCCTCATGCGTCCCGCTGCCCCTCGTGGCCCTCAAATCCTGCGTGGTGCCAACGCGCGAAAAACCACCCCGGTCTCACTCAAACGTGAGGGAAGCGCGGTGAAGCCCCCGGTATCTACGAGGTGTGGAACATCCTCGCCGCACAAACCTCTTCCGCAGTACCTCGACGACGACGACATCCCTGCATGCCCCCCAGCTTCTATCAAGCGCGAGGGTGTGCCGGTGAAGCGCAAGGTCGTCCCGCTGCCGTTGTACAGGGATGACTCCCCGCCAACCAGCGCAGAGCGCGATTCCGGCAAGCGCTCTGCACGTGCTGTTACGTCGACACCCACCACTGGATCGAAGCACGCCAGAGGACGCCCATCTCCGGCATTGGCGCCGTGGCCCCCGCGCTCCCCGCCGACCTCGCCCAACTCGAGCTCGTTGAGCTTGAGCTCGATGTCAGTGTCTTCGCTCTCCAGCGCATCAACAACGGTGGTGCCCTCAGACCAGGGCACTCCGCAGAAGGCACCTCGGCACGCGGCCTCGGTGTCCAGTGCGTCCCGCATCCGAGGCCCCCCCTCTTCGTCAGCCAGCGGATCCCGTGCTTCAGGTGCCACCACAGGCTCTGGCACCTCCCCGTCCCATGCCGCAGCTTCACCTTCGGCACGGCTGTTGTACAACAACACCACTCGCAAGATTTACAAAGATGCGTACATACCTTTTTTTCGACAATCTGCAGATGTCTGATTTGTTGCGTAGGGAGAAGGCTGTTCGGGAGATGGTGACGACCGAGACCGTGCAGGTGGTTGAGTGCGAAGATGTGGTGGGGTATTGCGCTGGACAGGGCGGGAAAATGGCGGGATGAAGAAGTCTGCGGGGCATGGGTTTCTTGGTGATTTTTTTTTGTCGCTCTTTTTGGTAGTTTGGACTTCTAGATTGTATATTGTGTATCGCGCCCGGAGCGCGAGTTTCTGATAGTTGTGGTTTTGAAATGAATCCTTTTTTTTGCTGGAATTCATTGTGTGTTAGGAATAGTCGTGGGCGTTGGAAATTAATTATACGTGCTAAAAAAAGGCGAAATAAACGAGCGTGTGGGGGCCCGATCAGAATACCAGATGATACAGCAGTTGTAGATACACATTTAGTAATTACTTACCAAGTGAGCGCACACAACCCCTGTACCATCTTGGCATGGGGGGTTTGGTTTAATTTAGTCAATATGCCGGCAGCTTTCCCATGTAATGTCGAAACAAGAATAATCCTGCAATTCAACGTCTCTCTATGTTTAGCTCAACGTAAGTGCGGTGCCACGAGGTGCCTCTCGTTCTCTACCTCCTCCCTCTCGACTAAGTTCGATCTTGCTATGTATTCCTCAAAAAATACCGATTCGTCTAGTGCGTTCAAAAAACCGGCACGTGGTCTGGGGTACAAACAGACCACATCCAAGAAACTTACCTCGCAATTCCTCTCTGCCAGTCGCGTGCCGTCAGCCGCATCCACCATCCTCTCCGCGCCACACCATGTCCGAAGAAGGGGACTCGGACTCGCCACCTCCCTCTCCTGCCACGAGGACGCGCCGTATCGTCGATGTGGACCCCGACAACGACAACGAAGGATGGCAGGATGAAGATGACCTGCTTCAAGGCCTCGGGACTACGACACACCGCAGCCGCAACCGAACCGTGCTGGTCATCCCCATGCGCAGGCACCGCCCCCGCATCGTTGCTGGTGCCAATGTACGCGCGACGGCACGTAAACGGGAGGGGGAAAGGACCTCAAAAAGGCGGGGCTCGCGTCCGACCTCAACGACTGGGAGGTGGAGCACGAGGAGCGGGCACAGGTGCTGGCAGACAAGCACGGCGTCAAAGTGAAAGAAGTACGCCGGCGCATGCTCTCCAGCTCCACCTTCAAGCCCAAGCATAAAGTGAGCCTGTACAACGCGAAGATTTCCCGGCTGATGAGGACGTTGAATGAGGGTATGTGGACGTTACTCTCCTTCTCCGATTGCTTTTACTAACTGTAGTTTTTGTTTTGCTTTTAGACCGCGAAATGGGCGAGCGCCACAGAATTCCCGACGTGAAGCGCATGGTGGCGGAGGACCCAACGCTGCTCGACGGTTTCACTCAAGAGGAGGAGGAGGAGATGGTCGCAGAGATGGTGGAGAAGCGGAAGCGCAAGCACCGGGGCACGCGCGCCAACAATCTCGCCACCGGCGTGGATGCAAAGCGCACCGTGGAACGTCTGATGGTGGAGGTATGTCTTTTTTTTTTTGGCTACCACACTGCTCGAGTGTAAACTGAACGTGTACGTTCTAGATAACAGGTCTCGCTGAGCGCGCTGGCATGATTGGTTTCGCCATGTTCACCCGAGGCCACATTCACGACACCACCATGCCCGTCACGATACAGTCCTGGGGTGCCTTGGATTTCTTCCGTGAGGTCATCAAGAGGGACCCCGCGGACATAGCCGCGTTATTCGAGTTGTGGGCAGTGAGTCGAGATCGAGGTGAGCAGGCGATATGTTCCTTTCGAAGGTCTCCATCATGCTGATCGTGTTTCAGGGGAGACAGGGAACGAGACGCTGCTGTCAATGCAGCAGGAATGCACCGCCATCATCAAGTCAGGTTTGCGTAAGTCCTGGCCGTTTGTGCGTACTTTTTTAGACTGATCTTCCATTTCATGTCCAGAGACAGCTATGGGAAAGACAAAGGTAGCCATGAACTACGAAAACTACATCAAGGCACTCGTTGAAGGGAGGAACGTGGGCCTTGTCAGCTGGCCCGAAGGCGTTGATTTCAAGCGCATGTCCAAGCAATCAGCAATCAGTCCCCTGCGTATCCTGCGTGACGCCCTCAAGTGCGGGACGTGCAAGTGGAAGATTCTCACCTCAGGCGAGAAGCGCCGCCTTCTCAAGCAGTACAAGGAGATGGTGAAGAACGGGGAGGTTCCAGAGAAGTCCGCCAAGTCAAAGAAGAGCGCGAAGGAGCCCGTTACGCGCTGAGCATCATCAAGGAACGCTGGGGGGAAGGCGAAGGGGTCGAGGTGTGAGGCAGCGGGTACGGACGGCGACGAAGACAGCGAGGAGGAGGAGCCCGCGTCGCAGCCCAGCAAGCCCATGACGGACAAGAGGGTCCTGGAGAAGCGGCAGAAGCTTCTCGCCCTCGTCAAGAAGGCGAAGCACAAGGCCGCAAAGGACGAGGGCAAGTGACGTGCTGCCAAGAAGTTGAAGGAGCACTCCGACGAGAATGCATGCGCGGGTCGGAGGTCGACCAAGCGCGTGCGATCGAGTGGCGACGAGGACGAGGACGAGGACGATGAACGCCCCCCGGCCAAGAAATCCAAGAGCGAGAAGTCGGGGAAGCCCACGAAAGCGGCTAAACCAGCCAAGCCCACGAATTCCGCAAAGCGTGCAAAACCGGCGAAGCCCGCGCAATCGCCAAAGGTGCCAACTCCATAGTCCAAGTCCACCAAACGCAAGCGGCACCCTGACGAAGGCGACAACGACGAGGATGCGACATCCAAGAAGTCGAAGCCCGCCCAGGTACGGCCACAGCCCAGGCCGATGTTCAAGAAGGCCACGGAGGGCCGCACCACCAACGGCTCAAACACGCCCACCAACGAGTCGAACGCGCCCAACGACGTGGTGCCTGCCAGCGAGGCCGCCGCGGACGAGACGTCTGCACCCTCTCCCCCCAAACCTGCCCCATCTGCCAACACCTCGGATACGCCTGCTACCAACGAGACGCCCGCACCTGACGCGGGTGTGACGAATGAGACGCCCGGGCCTGGGCCCGTTGCCTCACATGCCCATGCCCCACTCTCCAAGGGCACCTCGGACACCGTGCGCCGAAACGTAGTGAAAGGGAGGTGCGGGGGACCACCTGGAGTACGTTAGTATGTGCACTAGGTACTATTTCTTGACATGTAGTATATTGTATGCATATAGACTTTGTATGGCATTTTTTTTTGGATGATTTCCTTTTTGGGACAGCAGCGGAATGCTTATATAATACACGAGAGAGAGAAAAAACGCCCAAGTCCCCTGTGCTATATGCTGCAGCATACCTGCAGCATATCTGCAGCATATCTGCAACATATCTGCAGCATGTTCTGCAGCATGTGGGCATTCGCAATATCGCCTCTAATTGGAATGGCTACACACACCGGTGTAGCCATTCTAATTAGTGTTGATATATGGGATTATTAGGTGCATAATTGTGACATTCAGTTAGCCTCATTACATCAACTCATTCAAAGAGAAAAATATTTCGTTCAAGTTGCATGTCAGTCTTGACACACGTGATCATGTTTTCCCTATCAGTGGCAGTGTGGCACTGCCACGCCCATTCTTTTGCTCTCTCCCTCTCACTCGCTCTTAGAGACTCCCTATGTGCAACGGGAACACCTCATTTCTCCTTAAAAGCCGTGTAAAATGTGGTGCTCCATCGGTTGACCCTTCTTGCGCTGAGCGATCCAGCCTCCGATCCTTGGCCGAACTTGCATCTCTAGTATTGTGGGCACTTGGTGGGCACCCGGCAACATGCGAAGCCTCAGGGTTTTAACTGGTTGTCTCGATATTAATAGACCCTGCTCCGGATGCGTCCAGATACGACGTCTTGACCATTGTCACATGGATCGACTATACTATGCTCCTCAAATGCTCCTCGGGACCACCGGTAGTGACACTCGAACCTCATTGTAAACGACACGGTCAAATCAGGCTCTATCGGTAAATCAAAATTCTCCTCCATGGTGTGTAGTGCGTTGTATATTTGTCGTGTTTCCCCCCCGGTGCGCCCAGAACGTACGCTGCACCGTCTCGAAAATTCATTATATATAAGAAAGTGCTACTGCCTGCCGCCGACAGTTATTCCGCCGTTTCAAGAGCCAGGGTGAAACGTTTACTGCATCGCTCAGGTCAGCTCGCACAACTTGAAGGTCATATTATATTCAGTTCTCCTCTCCCTAGTCCAACTCCGAGTCGTGCTCAAAACTGAAGCACGGGCCCAAAGTCCCTCTCAAGGTGTGTTTGAGACTTTGAGTACACGCACTACACGCACGCGACAAGAAAATCGCACGTTCTGCAGGAGTTATTTTTGCCGTTTCGGCAGCGGTTTTACTCTATATGGTGGACGGAGTAAGGGTCTGTAAGGGTCTGTAAGGGTCTGTAAAGGTCATTTTCAAGGGTGTGTTTACTCCTATCGTGGACCCGACTGAATGGGTAGTGACCGGGCATAAAAACAAACACCCCAGCCAATCTGATCCGCGTCCAACTGAACCCTCCGACGATCGACGGTGCCCTCAACGTTCCTTCCACATAAACCACCTTGAAAGTCGGCCCAGATGACAACATTGCAAACCCGTCAGTAAGGCTGGATTTTTCTTACCAATCCATTTCACAGACAATCGTGGGCGCGTCGATAGCCGGTGCGTAAACTTGCATCCTATGTACTAGCTTTGAAATGGAAGGGAAAAACAGGTCTTGCTGCGATGTCATTGACGGCTGCTGGGAATGACATCCTTGTTTTAGAAAAGGAATCGCAACTTGGTATGTATTTTCTCTTGAGCTGTCAATGGCCGCTTCCAAACAATTCGCTAGATACCAAGCACTACATTTTGATGGCCCCTCGGCCAACCTGTGCGATGTCGGCTGAGGTTGGCCGAGGGGCCATCAAAATGTAGTGAAGGGCAGGGATCCCAAACTCCTGAGTGATGCCCGAGGGAACTTCCTGCAGATGCGGGTGAGTGCCTGCAGACTCTTTTTTCGTTCAAGAGGCTGAAATGCAATTTCCATGCTAGCACAAGGATCTTCTGCGCATTCTCTACGATACCGTCATGCGCGAGCCTTCCCCGACTTTCTCTGTCTTAAAATATTCTCTTGCCTTTGGCCACAGTTCTGCCTTTCACACGACTTGGAGCCAAGGCCTAAGGTTCAATCAACTCAAATACAGGTGTCCGGCATCGGGATCCCCAACACAGGCTGGAGACCCGATTCGCGCGCCATATCCGTCACTCGCAGCCACTCCTCGGGCCTTTGCCTTCCTGTCTTCAGCTTGATGAATCACCACAACATAGGGCACATTCGTGGAAGGCATGATGCGGGGAGGAGAACTGGGTCCACTCAGCTCTGATTCAGACTCAACTACTGATGAGTCCCACTCTTTGTATTGCCATTACTACTCATTATTGGGACTGGTTTAATGATAATGGGAGTTGGTGAGTGGAAAGTTTCACTCCGACTCTTCTAGTATAGCCTCTTCCTGCAGCGTGGATCTTGCTCCAAGCGTCCCCATACTCGGACCTCGGCAGTCAGCGCTGTGCTTCAGCTCCTCCTTTGAGCAGTTGTTGATTTGCTGCCTTCCAACGCAGAACTTCGATCCGATTCTCCGGATGCGCGACCCGTATCTTCTCACTAAGTAAGTTGCGTACTCTCTTCGATCGCAAATGTCATTTCTCCCGAATATCGCCAGGGATATTTTCGCGTCGCACGCAGGTCGTTCTGTACCCAATCCTGTAAGACTAGCGTGCAGCGTCGCAAATTGACTCCCTCGCCCCAAGCTGGATTTGTGGTTGCATAGTAACTGACTCAACCTGCCGTATGGCCGTTCTCCTTTGAACTCTTATTAAGAGTTGTAATTGAAAGGTGGGCGCGTATCAGCGAGTTGCCATTCCAGCGACTCCTCAACACCGAGATGGTCGCGGCCCATTTGTAAGTAATTCCCCTCTATTTTGTGAACGAAAGGGATTAGAAGCTCGAATGGTTCTCCCACACATGTCATTTGGACCGCCCGTGTTGGGCTGTGCATGCCTAGGTGCTTACAATGCCCGAGGCAAGTATGTGACGCCGATCTTGCCAGCAGACAATCGAATTGAATGCCTGGGCGCTTACACTTACTGGCCTGTAGCGCTGATCTTACCCGTTGAACATGGATCAGGATGGGTGTGATTCGTGTAAAGCCTGGGGAGTTGAGCACTGGAAAGCAAGTCACTTCCCCAAGTCCTGACTCTGCATTCTCAACTCAGAATGAAGTTCACCATTGCCTTGTTCACGCTCATCTCCCTCGTCTATGCCCTCCTGGCACCTGAACGCGACGCGGTAATGACCACCCTCTGCGTCTTATATCCCTTTACCCAACTCATATCTCCCTGAACCTAATATTGTAGCGCAATGATACCCTTAGTAGTACTTGCGAGCGCTAAAAACTCAGTAGGTTATTGATACCGCTAACGTCAATGCCCCCAAAACCAGGAACCAGGGTTCTACACAGACAAGGGGAATGGTCCAGCGACATGTGAGCGCCTATCTGGCAGCCCCCAGTAAAAGGATATTGCGCAGGGAACTACTTACTTCCAACACTTGCGGCCAGTGGAAACCAACCGGTTATTTGATACCTACAGGCTGCTCTTGGACCAGCTGACAGCTTCTTTCCAACCTCAGATCATTTGCACAGACGTTGGCCCTCGGTGACCAGTTGGCGCCTAAATAAGGGAATTTCGGAATTTCGCCGACTCCGACTTGCGAGCGCTCCTTGGAATGTGGATCGACTGCCAGATCATAGTTCATGGCACGCCATATGCCAGCATTATTGAAATAGAAGACATGCGTGCTACGTACACGACACACCGCCGTCTCGTGGCTCTCGTTTCTCCGTGCGAGGAGGGATGGACCGTCGCATTGAATGACACCGCCTTTCTTGGATAGCTGCGTTCTGACAGGTGACACACACTCATTTGGCCAAATTTATTTCAAAAAGTGACAACTTGAAACAAATTTGAAGAGGATTGACACGCCATGGCGGAAGGGGTCGGTCTTAGACGCAGGAAGTTTGACGACGCTGGGGTTAAATGTATGCCCATGGGTCCCAGTAGACGCCCTCGACAACCTTTGCTGTGGTGTTTACATAACAATAGTGCTGTTATATACTATTATTAAACACCCAATAAACACCACAGCAAACACCCCCAGGAGTATATATATCGCACATCGCACAAACTAGCCCAGTCGACTATGACCTCCCACTTTGTCCTGCTCTTCAGCCTTGGACTGTGCCCTCTCATCAATGCCTCACAAAATGTGACAATAGAAGTTCCGGATGGCACTACATCCCACGGAGACCCGCATATGCTGTGCACGCCTGCGACCAGCCTGGATATTCTCATTTTCTTCTTTAGCAACTATATCGTGCATGCAGTCACTGTCAAAACATATCCAGGCGAGTCTAGGACTGGACGGTACATCGCCTGCCTGGCAGCATTGTTTTTCCCGACGTTGGGTCTCGTTCGTGGTTTGAACGCCTGGGCACGCCATGCGGTTTTTGCCGAGGGCGCCTTGGAGCAGGCGGCTAGATCAGGTGCTTTGTGTATGGTTGTACGAGATGATGACTGGGAGCCGGAGGACGGAGCTCAGATGGATGAAATACGAGTTGTCCGCAGAATAAGTAAGTGGTTGGTCGGCCTCCCGTGTCATTCATCTCAAGAATTATTAGCTGGAGGGACCAATGTTGGATTGCCAGTTGTATACCCCGAACGTATCCGACGTCCTGCGATATGGGTACAACGGCTCGTCAGACGGCTCCGGCGGTTAGTACTACTAGCCTCTAGCTCCGAAGTGACGCTAAGATGCCATTGGATCCAGTTGGGTTGAAGATCATTCGGGATCGAATCCCTCCATCGCTGCCATCAGCGCCGCCCTCAGCACTATCACGTTAGTATCCCGTCCATTAAGCGCAGCCAATGCCCAACTAAAGTGCGTCCAGCTCACCCTGGCGAAAATTCAACGAAAAGCACCTTGACTCGAATGAGTGTTCGGCTTTGACGTACGTATCCCGGACTGTATTATGATGAAGTCTCATATTCCCTGCAGTGATGGTGTTCACACCATGCTTAGAACTTATGGTCCGGGCTACTCCACTGAATCATCACTATTCTGGTTATTCCCGGACACCATCGGGTTCTACATCGATTCACGCACCGTCCACGGAGCATCTCATTTGCCTCTTGGCTATTCTCTGGCACATGTGCCGCGGAATGCTAGGGTTCAACAGGCTCGAGTCACAGACCCCAAAGTGGAGCTTTGTTCGAGCTCTAACATTCCACAAGCTTCAGTCGGAGTTGTGCAGGCTCGAGTCACAGACCGGAAAATGGAGCTTTGTTCGAGCTCTAACATTCCAAAAGCTGCAGTCGGAGTCGTGCAGGCCATTTACTCCTCCTTCACGTTGTTCAGGGCTCAAGGTGCACAGATACACCAGTACGGCTATGCGGCTTTTGGTCTTACAGTTCTTCCATATACCGTGATGACTCTCGTCAATTTGGTGGGCAACCTGCTTACACCGGATTATTCTACGCTATATCTGGTAGCATCCGACATTCTCCTGGAAGCCGAGAAGCGGGGTGCCGTATTTGAAGGCATCGTTGGGAAACTGGTCTCTGTGGATGGTGATGCAGAACAGCCCGCGGAGCCTACGGGATGGCCCCGGCACCTGGAGTGGGTAAGGAGGCAAATATTCAGGAAAGTCAGCCAGGACAGTTTGGGCGAGACTCGTACAGAGGCGGTGATTGAACATTGTTCTGTGTCCGATGTAGCAGGAAGCCATGCGGGCAATACGGAGACCGTAGACCTCGAGATGAACCACACCTCCGGTTCGGAAGTTATACGTGGAGACGGACAAGTCAACCACCCCGCTACTGTGGGCACGCCCCACTCAACCAAGATTCTCCTGATCGATCAGCCGCGCAGGAACTCGCCTGCACAAAGGCTCCCGGACTCCCATGTTCGCATACAAATTCCAGCCTGTCCACCCTTCGCAAGGCACCAAAATCCTCCGCTACCATCGATCGCGACGGTAGATGAAATCAGCCTCGGAGGAAGAGTCATCTTCGTGTTCATGACGGCGGTCGGCGTAAATTTGGTCATAGTAGGGATTTTCGCCTTTCTGTCGGACAGATTCAGTACAGGAGACAGCACGAAAGCGCAGCGCGGTTGGACAATGTCTTGGTTTATGTTCGGATTGATCGGGGGCATTTATCCGCTGATGGCATCGGTCACGCCGGGTGAGCTGAGGCGACTCGGAGTCAGGGACGGCGAACGAGCAGGCAAGCTGTTCTCTGCTGAGAGCATATCATCGTTGGCCGTACTCTGCGTATATTCCTTCCCCGCTATTGCAGGCTTTGTTGTTGTGGGGCAAATGATTCGAGAGTATGGAACGTGTATTAGATTTTAAATATGATTGCCACTTATGTACTGCATCTGATGGCCTAACGGGTCAGACGGGGTAACGGGTCAAAGCCAAGGGGGTTCTGAAAAAAAAATATCATACCCTACGCCGTTTTTTGGAAAAAATACCATCTTGGGGGACCTACCTACCACGTGACGTCGTGTATGCCTCCCGGAAGATGCCGCAAGTTCAACGAGCAGTCCGCGGAACCTCCCAAACTCATTGCAGAGGGTATTTAAGGAATTTGGAGTCTAAATTGGACATGGACATGGCTGGATATCACTTTGCATAAGGTTCAAGTATCGGGGCCTCAAGTTGCACCCAAAACTTGCCCCCAGCTTATTGTGAAAGGGGAGATTCAAACAGAGGGTGCTCAATGTATGTTCGGTAGATAAAGTACTCAAAAATACGATATATTTGGTTCATTAGGCAATTTGAACATTCTCAGAGCCCAACTTCGGCCAACTTACATCAATTACCTCATTGCAGAGCAAAAACGGGCCGAGTATTGCCTCGTACACTTGATTTGACTGCAGTTTTGATTGTGTGGACCCACCAGGACAAATATGAAGGTTCAGCGGCAAATTTGAGTCCATGTCGGGCCCATTCATAAAAGGCCATTATTATTTTTTTCCGGCCTGACAGCCAGACCTACCTACCGGCACCCGGTGCCGGCTTGACCGGCCCGAACCCCCTTGGTCAAAGCACCGATGCTCTCTTTCTACGTACTTTTTCGTAGTTCTGAACTGTACAAAAGTTCCGAGTACATATCATCTATGACCTGCAGAAGACTCTAGCTGCTCAGAGAACCTCCCCCTGTTTTATCGCATCCTAAAGTCTATGACTCCCAAAAGATTGCCTTTTTGGGACAAATAAATTGCAATTGCGACCAGAGCTCAAGCATCTCTGTGTCGGGGGACATGTAGGTTGGTAGGCTCACTTTAAAGATATGTTTCGACATCCTTACCAGGCAGGATATATAAATAAGTCCGAGGAGCTGTTGTGGTGCCTGTTTTTAGCCGAAAGTTAAATTCCACTAAATCTTTTGATACATTTCAGAATAGCTTGTTGCATACTCAATCAGTACAGTGGTCCTCTTGGGGACCTCATCTCCGATTGCGCGACGCAAGGAGCATTTTTTTTTTCCTCAGCATTACGGCCACTCACACGAGAGTTATTCGCTGATGAACCTGAGCAATATTTTTCATCTTTTCCACCACATAACATGACTACGACTCACCCAGAAACCTGTCCCATGTCACAAATTGGTGCGATATCATCGTCTTGACTTGCACAGACCGTATTAATTGTTCTATACACATAGAATCCGCCCAAGAACCGGAAAAGAAGGAGGAGTCGGTAAAATTGGATCTAAAGCCTGTTGAATGGGTCTTTTCATCTTCTACAGAGTCGTTGGGAGCTCATGACGCCTCTCAGAGATACCTCCTCGCATGTTGAATGCAAAATCGAGGCCAAAACCGACGACAGCACTATTGAAGACACAAAGGCCATATCCGAATCAGGCAGTATGCCTGCACTCACTGATTCATCTTGCTCTGCCGTTTCGGAGGATGGTTCTTCGGATGGCAAAGGCAAAAATCCTCAGTATACATCATCTGAGTGGTCAACACAGTCTGACATAGAGGAGTGGATGTTGGGGATGCAGGAGGCTTTGCGCAATTGCCGCCAGCCAGTGCTCATGATGTGTCCCCATACCACTCATGTGTTGCAGCCCATCAATGAATTCGCACCGGAGTAGGTAGCTTATACTCGTAGGAGTTGTCTGAGAAAGTTTTGGCACTGGGGACACGCTTTGCAGCTACTGTATTTTTTCATTCAATTCGACAGGGGGTGTGACGCGTGACATCTGGAACATATTCGACATGTCGACAGGGCCCAGGTTGGACCGTGACAACCTCAAAAAATTTGACACCATCCCAAATGGATGCAGGGGCATCCTAGAATTGTCTGAGATTTTCTGAGCAAGCACAGAGTGCCAAGAAAATTTTGGTTTGAAATACTTGCCTCGGGATGGTTTTCACGGCTTATGTGTTGAGTTTGGGCCTAGTTTAGAACAATACAAAGCTAAAAATTAATTGAAGGCTCTGGACAGGGCTCAGGAAGTGCAGAAAACGATATCCATGATTTTTTGGAGGTCAAGAGCAGTATTTTATTATTTTGTGAACCATGGAACCTATTCGACACCTACCCCTGTGACGCGCGACAAAGAACCAAAGTTCGTATTCGACAACCCCCCCTGTGACGCGTGACTGTCGAATTGAAAGAAAAAATACAGTAATAAACACGCTTCCAAGATTAAATTAGTGTTTAGACGCATAAACCAAATAAGACTAAATAAGGTACGGTTTCACACATTTCCGTCGAATTGAGCACATATACACATACTCGCGTGTCATGTTTGTTTATTTCTAGTTGATATCCACCATGGCTCGCACCAAGAAAGACTCCAGTGTTCTCAAACGGAAAAATGCTGCACAGGAAGCTGCAGAAGAGCAACAGCTTCGAGATGCGCTGCTCGCCGTTGTCGCATCTGGTGTTACCCCAACTGGAAGGCCATGCTTGTCACTTCAAGCTGCAGCTAGGCAGTTTGATATTTCCCATACAACGTTGACAGTGCGGTACAATGGGCGTGAAACTAGAAAGGAGAAACATGTAGAACAACAGAAGTTGAGTCCTGCCCAAGAGTTGGTTCTCAAGGAGTCGATCCGAGTCATGGGACGTCGTGGTGTGCCCTTGACACTCACTGCTATTGCAGAGTACGCGTCTGTCATCCTCGACGAAGATATTTCAGTCTCCTGGGCGTGGCGCTTCCGGGATCGACATCCTGATCTGAAAGCCCGTTGGACAACAGGCCTTGAGAAGGTCAGCACACCTGGTCCATATTTTCGATCTTTGACCACCAAAGGTGCTGGCTGCCAGGTCATCAGACCCGGAAATTTCAAGTCGGAAGCACAGGCCCAAAGTCCCTCTCAAGGCGTGTTTGAGTATATGCTCGCAACTTGAAAAAAATCTCCCATTCTGCCGAGTTAATCTAGGTTTGCCGTGTCGGCAGCGGTCTTACTCTAGATGGTGGACGGAGCGAGGGTCATTTTCAAGGGTGTATTTACTCTGATCGCGGACCGACTGAATGGGTAGTGACCGGGCTTATAAACGCCCCAGTCAATCTGATCCGCTTCCAGCTGGACCCCTCCGGCGTATTCTGAACTTCTCAACCCGCCAGTGAATTAATGTCATTTATTTTGACCAAGACGCACCCCGTCGCTCTAATCTTTCACCCAATGCCACCCATGGGAGATCTGGCGTCGAGTACATACGGTGAGGGGGGAAGGTAATTACAGCTCTTTGCAGAACTTAGGGCGCGGGTCGTTTTTTTTTTTGCAGCTATTTTGGGCAGAACAGCAACTGCGGGCTCAATTCTTGTCCGTTTTCCTTGTGAGTATGTTCAATCGATTCACAATTCCAATGCGCAGTTTTTCGTATCTTCAGATTCTTTATTTGGTTCTCGGATCAAATTTATGGCCCAAGTAAACACATTTTGGGACATTTCCCAGCAGGACAGCTCTAGCATTAGTGTTTGACCCCCGATTGCCCTAGATTTTTTATATGGTGGACTGCTATGTATAATGTAGTTCCTCAAATACCGGGATAGTGAATATAATGCCCGGTTTCCGTATTGGAACAGCAGGTTGATTGAGACTAAATCTACCCAATATTTCCTGATTACTAGATTGAAACTAGGGGTTACAATCACTATCCCGGTATTTGAGGAACTACATTATACATAGCAGTCCACCATATGAAAAATCTAGGGCAATCGGGGGTCAAACACTAATGCTAGAGCTGTCCTGCTGGGAAATGTCCCAAGATGTGTTTACTTGGGCCATAAATTTGATCTGAGAACCAAATAAAGAATCTGAAGATACGGAAAACTGCGCATTGGAATTGTGAATCAATTGAGCATACTCACAAGGAAAACGGACAAGAATTGAGCCTGCAGCTGCTGTTCTGCCCAAAATAGCTGCAAAAAAAAAAACGACCCGTGCCCTAAGTTCTGCAAAGAGCTGTAACATACCTCTAATTCAACGGGCGCAATTCGAGATGGTTTCGCCTCCAAATGTGTGGCATGTGCTGGGAGTCCGCTCAGTCATTGCGGTCGGGATATTAGCTGCGTGGACGTGTAGAGTCAGTGCAGTCGAGGATGAGGTAGAACGCGGACATCGAGAGCAGTTGCATGTTAGTGAGCTGCAAAAAGCATTTTAGCATCCGTCTTTTATATAAAACAGGCTGAGCACCGGATGACCACTGCCAGGTACCCGGTAAAACGTTGCAGTATTTAGTTGGATTCTGTCGAACATTCGACCCCAACAGAGCCGTAAAATCAATATCATGTTGCGCTGCACACCATTATATTTGGTAGAACCAAGGCCAGTTTACTCCAAGCTGATGAATACGGTCCAGCTCATCCGTGTAATTGCGCGTGAACTTGATATCCCCTGGCGGGTCGGACGAACTGCATTTGTATAGGATATCTGTTGCAGAACCATTGCACATACGTGATCAATTCAATTCCGGCGCCAAAGCGTTAACCGACCGCAACAGAAAACCAGAGATTCTCGGGACGAGTTATCTAGCACCGTGAATAGATTAAATCAGCTCGGGGCTCGACCTCGAGGTTCGTTGATAGATAGCGGACGGGTTGCATCACTTGCAGATGGGGCGAATACAAAGCGACGAATGATTAGTATCTATCCATGAATAGGGTGTTTCATAATTGAAATTTTGGATCCAACTTATGCCTCAACTTATGCCCCAACTTGGCCTCAACTCGAGCCAAGTTGAGGCACAAGTTGAGGCGTTGTTCATGAAACACCTAAACAGATATTTCTGCCTCAACTCCGAAGTTGGGATAATTCTATTTGGCACCCGGGGTGCTGCTATATGGCACCCCCATGATTTGTAAGACAACTTATGCTGGCGGCTGATGGCGCATGGCGGAATGGGGCAGGATGAGGTAGCATGTACTCGGGGTTCCTGACAGTTACTTATTATACTGGAAAAAAAACAATGTACTCAGGACAACACTGCATCCGGCATGAGTCCCCAATTTCTTTCGGACGAGCTTCCCTACCTCCGACAATAGCATCAAATCCTTGAGAAAATCCCAAATAAATTCAAGAGAAATGCGAGAAAAAAACAGACAGGCCATAGGTCTATGCACTCATCGAAGTGTGATTTTTTGACTGGGATTACATCTCTACTTGGCTGCAATGCAATTATTTCACATTTTTTGTGCATCAAAAGCCTTGAAAATCACTTAAATAACGGCGACAAAAAAGTGGGAAAAAGGACCGGGAGCACAAGGGCGTGCATACTGAGTGAGACAAAGGGGCTTTTCTGCTGACCACCGCTTGTTTATTCGGCATAAAACGGACAGGAAAGGTGGCCAAAATGTTTACTGATGTCTTATCTCGGTTATCTTATCATCTCTGGGGGGTGCTAAATAGAAAGATACTATATGGCACCCGGGGTACCTTGGCACCGGGGGGTGCCAAATAGAATTATCCCCGAAGTTGAGGCAGAATTAGGTTTCGCGTAGCACCTTACATAACAAACGATGCGCCAGAGCCGAAGTTGGGGCATCAAGCTAAGGCACAAGTTGGGGCAGAAGTTGGATGTCAAGTCGTGGTCTTATGCACGACTTGACATCCAACTTCGATTTTGTGCCTCAACTCCGGCCTCAACTTCACGAAAGTTGAGGCCCGAGTTGGGGCACGAGTTGGCCCCGATATTTTAATTATGAAACACCCTAGTGCGCAGAGCGTCGTTCCTGAATTGTGCATCGCATGGCACAGAGTTTTTATGGTGCAGAGTCGGTGTAGGTATTTAAATAAAGGTAGTGAAATTATTCGCTTGCCTTACCATCCAAAATTCTTCTCAGTCAACGCAAAGACGTTTTTTGCGGTAACCTGTAGTAGCCCGTCTCCTGAAACCTCTCTGAAATATTCCACCGTCCAGTGTTCGAAATGAACCGGCGTGCGTGCGTAAAAGAAAATTTTTTATGATAGTGGGAGTTGGTGAGTGAAAAGTTCCACTCCGACTCTCCCAGTATAGCCTCTTCCTGCAGCGTTGATCTTGCTCCAAATGTCCCCATACTCGGACCGCAGCAGTCAGCGCTGTGCTTCAGCTCCTCCTTTGAGCAGGTGTTGGTTTGCTGACTTCCAACGAGAACTTCGATCCGTTTCTCCGGATGCGCGACACGTACCTTCTGACTAAGTAAGTTGCGTACTCTCTTCGATCGCAAATGTCATTTCTCCTGAATATCGCCAGGGATATTTTCGCGTCGCGCGCGGGTCGTTCTGTACCCAATCCTTGAAGACTAGCGTGCAGCGTCGTAATTGGCTCCCTCGCCCCAAGCTAGATTTGTGGCTGCATAGTAACTGACTCAACCTGCCGTATGGCCGTTCTCTTCCGAACTCTTATTAAGAGTTGTGCTTATCAGCGAGTTGCCGTCCTGGCGACCTCAACACTGAGAGGGTCGCGGCCCATTTGTAAGTAATTCTCCTCTATTTTGTGAACGAGAGGGATTAGAAGCTCGAGTGGTTCCCCATACATGTTATTTGGACCGCCCGTGTTGGGCCGTGCGTGCCTAGGTGCTTACAATGCCCGAGGCAAGTATGTGACGCCGATCTTATCCGTTGAACATGGATCAGGTCGGCATACAATCGAATTGAATGCCTGGGCGCTTACACTTACTGGTCTGTAGCGCTGATCTTGCCCGTTGAACGTGGATCAGGATGGGTGGGATTCGTATAAAGTCTGAGGAGTTGAGCAGTGGAAAGCAAGTCACTTCCCCAAGTCCTGACTCCGCATTCTCAACTCAGAATGAAGTTCACCATTGCCTTGTTCGCGCTCATCCCCCTCGTCTACGCCCTCCCAGCACCTGAAGGCGACCTGGTAATGACCACCCTCTGCGTCTTATATCCCTTTACCCAACTGATATCTCCCGCAGGGCGCACTTTCCGCCCGCACCCAAGGCAACGTGTATGTCTGTTCCAAGACCCCCATGCATTGAACGCTCATGTCCACTCCCCCAGCTTCGTCTGCGTCAACGCCGGCTTCACCGGCGACTGCACCACACTCCACGGTTCCAGTGGCGAATGCGTCAACGTCCCGCTCGTGTTTAACGACAACATCTCGAGCGTCGGACCCGATTCTGGACAGGACTGCTTCTTTTTCATGCAAGTATTCCCCCGAGCACTCGAGTTCCCCTGCGGTGTCTAATGTTGGGAACACAGCGACGCAAACTGCGGTGGAAGTAGCCTCGGACCCATCAGAGACCCTGGTATTCCGGACCTCAACATCGATGCAGATGTCGCGTTCAACGACGCCATCTCGTCGTTCTCGTAAGTGATCCACATGAATTACACTGGATATGGAGCATGACGGAATTATTAATTATTTCAGGTGCTTCTTTGGGTAAATGAAGTCCATGCTGCCGCAGGAGTACGGAGAATAGTTGAGTCTCGCAGAGCATGGTCGTAGCTCCTAAATCCGTGTATTTGCAGCAGCATCGTCTATTATGTTCTGAGATTGGATTGTATGATGCTCATTGGCTCATAAAACAATATATCAACCACTGTTGGCTGATTTCTCGCTTTGACCGGCTCGAACAAAACCTGAAGGGTTGACTAGCTTGAGCGGGATGACGGTTGAGCAATGTTGAAGCGCGCGTACTGAAGCCTGCCTCAAATCGTAGATGGTCGAGGCGATTACTTACTCAATTGAAGAGCGATATCCTGGTTTCAGGCTCGGCGAACTCTACCGGATGTCTCCATATTCCCTTTCTAGATCTTTTCTAGATCTGCCTTTCCGAACTACTTAAAAAGCACGTCAAATTCTTCAAAGTAAGCCTTAATTAAGCCCACCCTAAGTTCTCACCTTATGATAGTTGAACTCCGGGTGTGGCCCTTGTGTTTGGTCCGAGTTGTACCAGTCTGCTTACGGCAAACGTCCTCTTCATCCCCTTGCCGTAAAGCAGACTGGTAACGAGTCTAGCTCCCCCCGTTACAGATGGTCCACACAGTCCGGTACCTCAAAATCTCGACCTTGTAATTTCACCACAATACACGCATACATTAAATACATTCCTCGCACCCCACCCAGAACCCACCCCCTGCACCCTCGTTGCACGCGTCCCTATCCGCCTGGTCCTGTGCTGCAGCGACCTTGTCCCCCGCCTGCGTGTCCAATGCGAGCTTGGTCTCGAGCCCCGCCTCCTCGCCATGGAACTCGAACTCCTCGCCGGGCGCGCCAGTGGCGATGGCGGCGGCATGGACGGACGCGGCGGGCGCCGATGCGGCGGCGACCTGGGTGGCGATGTTGTTGACGTCGGCGGCGGCGGCCGTGGTGGGGATGGCGGTTGTAACGGCAATCGCGCCCTGCCAAGAGCGTCAGTATTATCCACGGTATGCTCTCGGAGGCGAGGGACGCACAGTCGCGATGTCTGCCGTGGCTGCAGCCGATTCCGCCTTCACATAGAAATTTAGTACGCCTTGTTTTGCGCATTCACTGGCATTCACGGTGCGAGGTGTCAAGCATGTCAAGCGGTAAGACTTTTACCGGCGCTTAATTATGTGGCGGTGCCGGCCATCAAACCCCGCCACCTAAGGAGTCGCCTAAAAGGTCACGTGAGGGTCCTCTTAGGTGGGTTTCTCTGTAGTAGCTAAACCTACCTAAGAGGACCATCTCCGGCGGAGGTAGACCCGCGCTTCGATTACATAACCGGTCTCTCCTCGGAGGCGGGCGCCTCCCCGCTGTTGATGACATCAATTCTCGAGCCCGCTGCGTCGGGAATTGGCCCGGCACCCTCCCTGATCTCCCAATATTCACCAATTCGCACCAGTAAGTACCCTATCGCACCTTTGCATTTGTATGTAGCGTTTGTCAAGGTCCTTGCACTTTCCGCATGTAAAATCAACACATTTGGAACCACTAGGTAGGTCTCCATCGGGCGGCCACCAGACGGGGTTGCATATTATACTTAGCGCACCTTTTACCAGATACTGTGTAAACATGTGTTGGAATCCTAGCGAAATATGTGTGTTTGCTTTTCTTGCTCATCTTTCGGTAGCCTCCAAAATTCGAATCGTGGGGGCCTCCTCCGTGGCTCGCAGACTCGGAAATTGCCATCCACAGCGTCAATAGCGTCTCAGCTTATTTCAATTGGTTGATTGAAAACCCATGGAGTCTGGAATACTTCCCTGGATACTGCACTAAGAATTTGGAGGCCTCCAAAAGGTGCTTTCCTTGTTTTGCAGAATTTTTCTCCCACCTCTCACTGTGCAAATATATGTAGAAGCTCTGGTTGTCCTGAGGTCCTCTGGATAAAACCTCCCTCCGTCCGACTCAGGCGACGCGCTTTTGATCTCCTCCGGTGCTTGGTTCAAATATATAATATCTTCAATTCCTGTTTACTGGACACATTTGCGGAGTTTAACTCAATGTAATCTGCTGAGTTTGATGCTATGGAGTGCATTTTATAGGCTAAGTGTTGTTCAATTCAATGTGAAACATAATACTCCGAGTCTGGTGTCAACTGTCAGGAGATGTTCAACCACCTGGCCAAGGTTGCAATCTGAAATATGAAGCAAGACTTGGCAATTCCGAAGTATCCAGGAAGAGGACCTATGTGCGGCTTAATTTCATCCCTGTGGTATCCTCCACAACACAAAATTTGGTGACCTCTTCTACATTTGAATAACGACAAACTGCACCATTTATAGGCCAGTAAGTCTTGCGAATGATTTTCTCATGTATGAGTAATTACCAGTCACTCGCATGGTATTAATACTACGACTTTCAGGCCTTCTTGCAATGTTGGAGGCCTCCATTTCAACATTGGGGAGACCTCGGTTTGTCAGAATTTACGGGTCTGTGAATGACTGTCTGCTTAAATTGTGAGCTGAAAATACCATCAGAACGATTGGAACACTCATCTGTGAGTAGGAGATAACTTTGAGCACTTACATAGCTGCATAAAGCATCACTTTGTTGATTTCTCATGTTTCCGTCCCATATTTTGTTCATAAACATCTCTGCAACCTTCCACGACCATTTTAATTCATTGTGGACAGGTCATACAACATCTACTGTGATCCTACACGAGGTAGAAATTTATTGGAATTCTTGCATGTAATGTTCTTGTAAAGTACATGGGTTTCAATACTGAACCTTGGTTGGCTTCGGTGACTTTTCATGCACCTGGAGACTATATTTTGTGAGGGCCGGTGATGGTGAATCTGCTTAATAATTTGATACCGGGCATCCATAAGCTTCAATTTGAGCACCAGGTCCAATTTTTTCGAGGGTCATATGTATGTGCAATGAATTTTTTAAATTAGACCCACCTTTATTCGTGCTCTGATTGGCTGATCAGTCACCGGGCCGGAACCTCCTTGCCAATGAACACGGGTGTGACGAGTATCTGTACTGGTTTTCTGCTCACTGGGTACAGTCCTTGTTTATTTTCAAGGGACTAATAGTGTCTTTAATCCCAGACAGGAGGCCCCTACAGGAACGGAGACCTCCGAATTTCGCTTTAACTTCTCATTCTGCCTCCAGATCATGGTTGAATCGTCTTCAAAAAAAATGCTATCACAAGTAGAATCATTGATCATCTTTCTAAATCGACCGATGATCCCGTTACTCCTTGATAGGTCTCCGAAGCAACAGAGGCCTCTGAATTTCTGGTTCAACTTCTCATTCTGCTTCGAAATTATGATGAATCATCTTGAGTGAGTTTTATTACAAGAACATTTGAGTGTTTATTCTGCCTATAGTCGTATTTTTTATACCCCTGCCGGTATGAAGCCCTAGGCTCCTACCCTCCAACCTCAAGGTACACACATATTTCCAAGACCTCTCACAATCAACAGAGACTTCGCAGGTTCAAATTCAGATGTGCAGTGTTTCATTTTTGAATTGCTGATCCCCCGACGCTTCCGGGGTTTCCTCTGGAGGCCTTCGTAATTTTTGTTTGATTTGTTGGTTAGCATGTATGTTCAGGGCTCTCCAACACGAGAAGAAAATTAATTGAACTACTGGCTCCGAGAATGGCTAGTGTTCAAGTCCACTCGCAAGACCAAGTCTGCTAGCAATGCAAGAGGCCTCCACATATCGCCGAGATCCCTGAAAGGTGAGTGTGAGCAAGGAAATGAAATATGTGTGCCGAAATTTGGGAGAAAAATACTCTTCAGTATCTCAACCGAGCATCTAATGAAAATTGAGCTAATATATGTAGTAGACAACCGCCCGGAGACCTACCTACTGGGTTCAATGCATTGATTGGACATGCAGGGAGCTAGGTGGGTGTCAAAGGGCAGGCTAAACATCAAGTATAAATGCAAAACTGCGCGAGGGTATTCACTGGGGAGCGGAATTGTTGAATATTCGTGGACCAAGGAGGCTTCCAGGCCGATTCCCGATGCGGTGGGCTCAGAAATTGATGCCATCAACAGTGGAGAGGCACCCGCACCGAAGAGAGGCCGGTTGTGTAACCGAAGCGCGGGTCTACCTTCGCCAGAGACGGTCCTATTAGGTAGGTTTAGCTACTACAGAAAAACCCACCTAAGAGGACCCTCACGTGACCTTTTAGGTGACTCCTGAGGTGAACCCCGCCGTCGTCCGCATCCGAGTCATCCGCCTCGTTCTGCTTTCTGCGCTTTGCCCACTAAAATATTCGCTCGCCGACGGTCCTCCTTTCGCACAACAAGGTTCAGGTTTAACTCGAGTACAGATCTCCGGCGTCGAGATCCCTACGAGCTCCAGACCCGACCGTCCGCATGCCGGGTAGTAGCCACCTTCGTCACTTCGTTACTTCGCGTAGGTACGTGAAACTTCGTCACTTTGATGGGAATCTGAGAAAGTTCGTCACTTTCCTCCTTTCTGTGAAAGCTCGTCACTTCAACTCGGCACCTTCAAGACCTCGGAACACCGGCCATCAGTGTTCATTCACACAAGCCGGGGAGTGTTTTTTTATATAGATCCCTCACCCTAACACTAACCACTAACCACTAACCACCAACTGCTAAACAGTAATCTCAAACCCCTAACCTCTAACCAAAACCACCTAACCAAAACACTAACCTCACCCAAACCTAACCGGCTATTTCGGCAAACTTTTGATTTTCATCACTCCGTGATGTGCCGAGGAGTCGGCGCTTGACAAGCCCAGAATAGCAACTCACAAACTTTCATAGAAAGCCATCAAAGTGACGAACTTTCACCAATTCCCATCAAAGTGATGAACTTTCCCAACGCTACGCGAAGTAACGAAGTGACGAAGATGGCGCGGACTCCCGCACGCCATATCATATCCGCCACTCACAGCCTGTCTTTGCTCGACAGTGGAAGGCCCCTCCGTCCGTGTCCGTGAAGGCACGGCACACGGGAATCTGGTCCACCTCACCTCTGCTGCGGGAACAGGTACATAAGAGGAATGTGGATAAATATAGCAGATGGTGAGGACCAATCACGGCCTGGTGGTGGAAAGGTTAAGACGCCTGCTTTAAATGATCATATTCCCCTTTAAAGTGGGAGATTCCTTATTCGAATCAAGGCCAGGCCGTTCTTTTTTTCACACCGCTGTCCTATTTCGGTTACATCAACCGCGCTTGAACTGCACCGTGCGGGAGGGAGCAAGCAAGCGTTTGAGAATTCCAATCTGGATTCTGAGCAAACCGTTATGTGTCTTTCCAGGATATTTGCGGAGGACTTATGATTCAAGCTTTTCAGACCCTGTTATAGCCAAGTTGGTGGGGACGTAAGGGTGGCCTGGTGGTGTAATGGTAAACACGTCTGCTTACATTAAGTATGATAAGTGTTGGCATTTTAGCAGAAGGTTCCTTGTTCGAATCAAGGTCGGACCGTTCCTTTTTCACCCGCTTCTCTTGGGCAAGTTTGAAGAAGCGGGGTTTCATGCAAGTTTGTGGGAATGTAAGGGCGGCTTGGTGGTATAATGGTTAACATGCCTGCTTTAAATGTTTCTGTGATTTTGTACTCATTTACAATGGGAGATTCCTTGTTCGAGTCAAGGCCAGGCCGTCTTTTTTCACATCCCACCTCATTTCTTATACTCACTCTATTGAATTTCAAATAAACCCTACTTGAACCGTATGGTGGTGCGTTCATATTTTGTGCTGATAATTTCACTTGCAAGTTCAAGTGCACTATATCTAAGTGAGCAAATTCAGACGGTGTCATAACCAAGTTTGTGGGATCATAAGAAAGGCCTGGTGGTGTAATGGTTAACACAGCTGCTTGAATTGATCTGCTACATCTTTTATATAGCGGGAGACTCCTTGTTCGAATCAAGGCCGGGCCATTTCTTTTTCACAACACGCTTTTCGTCTGTCTTCTTTACACGGAGAACTTTGCGAACCTTGCGACAACTCAAGGCCCCCGATCGAGTCTGGAGCTGATCAATCCACCGTACGGAACTAAGGAAGTAATTCGTTGGTGCACTGATAATTTTTTGTTCGTAATTCCACAAGTAGAATTGGCAAGTTCGAGTGCATTATGTATCTGAGTAATTCTGACGGCGTCATAGCCAAGCCTGTGGGAGTGTAAGGAAGGCCTGGTGGTGTAATGGTTATGGCAAATATATATAGCGGGGGATTTTTTGTTCGAATCAAGGTCAGGCGATTTCTTTTTCTGTGTATCAACGTACGCCGACATTTTTCCGCCAACAAAGTCCGCTTTCTTTCAGCATCAAAATTTAATCTCGTCGTCTCCTTTTGCATGGCAGATTTGAACTTGAACTAGGGTTGAACTTGAATTTCTCGAGGGAGAATTGGCACGTGCCAACTCGGCAACTGCCGGACGACTCTTCTTTCACCATCCACCACCACCACCCGACACCCCGGTTGAGTTCGGCGCCTCCAAGTTCCAGCCTTTCAGCACCACACACACGTTGGCCCATGGCTTTTGACTGCCTGGCACGGGCTCGACTGACACTTGAAGTCGGGATGTGGGTCTCTTCAAGTGCGCTGCGGATCCCTTCATCTTGCTCTTCATCAACTCTTTATTGTTAAGTCAAGTTCAAGTGCGCCCTCTACTAGTGGCTCCCGAGTCGACGCGCGCTGGCCTGACTTTCTGCGGTACCTCACATTATCCCCCGGGCCTGCTCGTTGCAGGAGTCTAACAGCTGGAAGAACCTGCCGAACGAACGATAATGGACATGAAAGAGTTTGTCAAACGGCCGGAAGAACTTCAAGTTGTCGGACGGCGTCTCAAGATGAACCTCCTAAAGTGTCCTCGACGTCCCCCCACCGTATCACGGTAACTTGTCAGGTTGAGGCCACCAAATGGTCTTTCAGCTATTCGAACGTCGCAGGCTCCCCCGGCGGTCCCATTGATTCCGGTGTTGTTCTCCGGTACGCTGATGCATCTATATATTCAACGCTCATAACCAGCAGATGCGCGGTGGTTCGCCTTATCTTTCTGGCGTGGAGAAGGTGATTTCCTGCGCGCAGCCAGGATTTGCAGCTGGCGCCGAATTGTTCGTCACGGTGCGTGCTAGATATTTGCCGCAAGCGCTCGATGGATGAAAGAAGGTCTTGTGCCTCTGCCAGTGAGTCGAGAGTCGCGCAGCCTCTGCGAGCCGGCCCTCGCTGTGTCGGCGCACTGGTATTCTTGGAACTCGACCGATTTGGGGATCACGTTCGGGAATATTGACACCCATCGACTGGAGTGCCTTCCTTTCCGGGTTCCACGCGCTCGAGGTCAATTTTGCGTGGGCTATATCTATCCTTGCGCGTGTACGTTCCCGCTGTCCACCCGAGGATTTCACCACTGACAGCCCAACAACCTACGACACCGCTCGAGATGCGTGTGCTACGCCGATCCGGCTTTCAACATCCAGAATATTGATTGAACCTACAAACGGAACCCTCCCTCACCTCAACCTATTGTATTGGACTCCACCCGCCCCCGTTTCAACGTTCGACTTTACCCACCTCCGTTTCAAGCTTTCGACTCCACTCGAGATGCGCACCTTACGGCGCGATTCCGGATTCCGTGGCCAGAACATGAAACTCGCGGGATAAAATTTCCTCACCCGTTCTCTTTCACCGCCACTTGACTCCACCACCGATTCAACCCGACTCGACTCGACTCCATCACCGATTCGATGCAACTCAACACATAGCGCGCAATCTGCTATACGCTTCCATCTAGTCTAACCGTGTCCTTGTCTAACTTTGTTCTCGACTTCGCGACTCCACTCAGACTCCGCCCGTCGTTTCGATCTTTCGCAGCGACGGCCTTCGAGACTTCAGCTGGAGACTTCGGTTCAGTGGGAGGATCCATCTTGTCTTTGTGAGTACATCTAAACGCATAGGTAGATTTAAAGTCAAGCGAGCTGCGCGCTGCGCGATTTTCGCGGGTTTGCTTTGTTTCTGTTTACTCTACTTTAAAGCCATCTTTGCTCTAAGCCGCAACTCCACCGGTTTGCTCCCAGCACACGTCTATCTCGCTCTTCGCTCGGCTCCATCCCGCGGAGTCTCCACTCGGAGCACTAACCATTTGATGCTTGCATTTTAAAATATCGATGCGTGCATTTTAAAATGCCCTCATTCTGGCTGGCGTTTGGTGAATATGGGCACGGCCACGGGTGCGTGAACCCCTGCATCCGTTCCTCTTCCGGGATTTAACTTCTCATGCGCGCGGAATTCACTGCATGGGCATTTCTCTTGCTACTTAACGCGCGACTCGGAGAACCTCCAGCATTATGATTTCGGGCGCGCTTGCTACGTATTAGTAGTCCGGCTCATCTTCAACCTACCTTGAATTTAGATTTCCGCAGTTTTTATCAATTTGTACCCGTCGAAATAAAATTATAGTTTCCTTGGCTCAAGAGTATAGCACGCAAGCAGAAGATGGGAACACCGTAGCTATCCCCGGGGTTTGATATAAGTGACCATTCGAGGGTCGGATAGTTGGTTGTGAACGACACGGTCAACTCAGGCTCTATCGACAGATCAAAATTCTCCTCCATGGTTTGTAGTGCGTTGTGTGTTTATCGTGTCCCCCCCCCACGGTACGCCCAGAACGTACGCTGCACCGTCTCGAAAATTCATTATATATAAGCAAGTGCTGCTGCCTGCCGCCGGCAGTTATTTTGCCGTCTCAAGGGCCAGGGTGAAATGTTTACTGCATCGCTCAGGTCAGCTCGCACAGCTTGAAGGACATATTCAGTTCTCCTCTCCTTAGTCCAACTCCGAATCGTGCTCAAAATGATCATGATTTTCGATCCGCAGGCGCTGGCCGCCGCGTCATCAGACCTGAAAACTTAATTGAAGTCTGAAGCATGGGCCCAGAGTCCCTCTCAAGGTGTGTTTGAGACTCTGAGTACACGCAGGCGACAAGAAAATCCCACGTTCTGCAGGGGCCACCTTTAAAGTCGACCGAGATGACAACACTGCAAACCCGTCAGTAGGCTGGATTTTTCTTACCAGTCCATTTCGCAGATAATCATAGGCACGTCGATATCCGGTGTGCAAACTTGCATCCTATGTACTAGCTTTGAAATGGAGGGGAAAAACAGGTCTTGCTGCGATTTCATTGACGGCTGCTGGGCATGACATCCTTGTTTTAGAAAAGGAATCACAACTCGGAGGACCAAATTCGGTATGCATGTTCTCTCGAGCTGCCAATGGCCGTTTCCAAACAATTCACTAGATACTACGGACAGGGATTCATACCAATAGGAACAAATTGTTGGGATCCCGAAATCATGAGTGATACCTGAGGGAACTTCCTGCAGATGCGGGTGAGTGCCTTCATTCAGACTCTTTTTTTCGTTCAAGAGGCTGGATGCAATTTCCATGCTAGCACAAGGATCTTCTGCGCGTTCTCTACGATGCCGTGATGCACGAGCCTTCCCGTACTTTCATTGTCTTAGAATATTCTCTCGCCTTTGCCGATGGTTCTGCCTTTCGCATGACTTGGACATAAGGCCTAAGGTTCAACTCAAATACAGGTGTAGATCCACAACACAGGCTCGAGCCCCGATTCGCGCACCATATGTGTCACTCGCAGCCACTCCCCGGGCCTTTGCCTTCTTATCTTCAGCTTGATCAATCACCACAACACAAGGTACATTCATAGAAGGCGCGACGCAGGGAGGAGAACCCCAACTCAGCTCTGCTTCAGACTCAGCTGCTGATGGTGAGTCCCACTCTTTGTATTGCCGTTACTACTCATTAGTGCGACTGGTTTAATGACAGTGGGAGTTGGTGAGTGGAAAGTTTCACCCCGACTCTTCTAGTATAGACTCTTCCTGCAGCATTGATCTTGCTCCAAGCATACCCATACTCACACCGCGGCAGTTAGTGCTGTGCTTTGTGCTCCTCCTTTGAGCAATTATTGATTTGCTGACTTCCAATGCAGAGCTTTGATTCATTTCTCCGGATGTGCGATATGTATCTTCCGACTAAGTTGCATACTCTCTTCAATCACACTTCTCCTGAATATTGCCAGGGATATTTTAGCGTCGCGGCACGGGTCGTTGGATTGTCTGCGAATGAGCAGCTGACAATCTGCCGACCAAATTTCAGTCCAACTGAAAATCATACTTTCGCTTTTCATCTTGGCCCAGCTCAAAATCTGAGTGGAAACTCTGCATTTCAGGAGGGCTGAAATGAGAAAGCACAGCTGAGACTCCAGTTTTGGTTTTGGACCGAAATGTAATTGATATGTCAAGTATCAGTTGGTCTTTTTTTCAGTCACAATACATTTAGTTTTGAGCATTAGTTTCAGCTCGTTACTCTATGCCAGACCGGCCGTTCCCGTTTCAAAGTTGTTTTACTCTATGGGGCGGCTGGAGGTAGGGTCCTTCTGGGGCATTGATTTGCTCTGTCGCCGACCGCCATCAAAGGTAGTGACCGGGGGCCTTTCCAATGCCACCCAATTGGATGTGAAATGCGAAGATCTCAAGTACTAGTGCGAGATGATTCTTTCTTACAATCCGACACATTATATTTCAAAATATTTCAGTGAAGCCGGAATTTAATCTGATTCAACTCTTTCAGTTCAACCTGTACATATACATAAACTACTGGACTTTAATTTAAGTACGCCGGAAGTGCTATTCGAATTTTAGGTGTCAAATAGCACTTCCGGTGTGCATAAATTTGGCAATCATCGGTGTGTCTGATCGACTTGTTCAGTTTCCGCATCATTTGTAAGACCCCGATTTGAGAATTTGATGAGGCGCCGCCAACATTGCCAATTATACTGACGAGTATGTCTCTTTCTAAACTTAAGCCTTTCTAGATGAGTTATCAGCACCGACCCTTCGGAGCATCAGCATCGTTGTCAAAGGGAGGGACAGACCGTGAACATCGGCTGATTGCACTCCAATTATAATGTGATGCGGAGCGCCGGTATGGAACAGGACAGCCGTAATGGGGCTTGAGCGGCTTGAGAGCTTCATATATAACCCATGGCATATTTGTCCCTTGTGACACTACCCCTCTGTGCGACCCACCTTCAACCTCTTGCAGCTCACACACACATACACCACATCTCATGCCGGAGACCCCAATCTTGAATGCTCCCAATGTCGAATCTGTCAGTTAGCAAGCTCCATACCATACAAGCTGGACTGAAACTGTAAACAGGTTCTGGAACATGAGGACATTGATGAGATCATTCAACTCAATAGAGAAGCACTGGCTCTTCACACACCACCTGATGCATCTCGTGCTGGATATCTCAATGATCTAGGAAATGCCTTGCAAACCAGATTTAAAGAGCGGGGTAATCTAGGAGACATTGCTGAGGCCATTCAACTGCATGGCGAGGCACTTCTTCTTGATTCACCAACTCATTCCAACTATGGGGGTAGTCTCACTAATTTGGCAAATGCATTAGCAAGCAGGTTTGAGCAGTGCAGCAATCCAGCAGACCTAGAGAGGGCAATAGAACTTTACAGGGAGGCACTGGCCATTCATGAAGCACCCCATCCAGATCGTAGCACATCACTCAATAATCTGGCAAATGCCCTCATGACCAGGGTTGAACAGTGGGGGGATGTGGAAAATATGGATGAGGCTATTGGATTCTACAGAGAGGCACTTGCTCTTCGTGCACCACCTCATCCCCGTCGCAGCATGTCTCTCAACAATCTGGCAGCTGCACTTCAGACCAGATTTGACTTTCAAGGGGATTCAAATGACCTCGATGAAGTTATTGACCTCTATTTGAAGGCCCTGAATCATAGGGCAGAAGCTCTTCCAAGTCATGGTGGTACTCTCAGTAATCTGGCAAATGCATTCCAAAGCAGGTTTGAGCGGGATGGTAAACCTGGGGACATTGAAACAGCCATTAAACTTCACAGAGAAGCCTTGACTCTTCATCCACCTCCTCATCTAGATCGTGGTGGCATTTTGAGCAATTTCGCAAATGCTCTCCGAACCAGGTTTCAGCTGCGTGGGAATGCTCAGGATATTGATGAGGCAATTGAAATGCACAGAGAGGCCCTGGTCCTGCATGATCCAACTCATCTGGACCGTGGAATGTCCCTGAACAATCTGGCAAATGCTGTCTATACCAGGTTCGAACAATGGAATTGTTCACAGGACATTGATGAAGCGATTGAACTCCACCGAGAGGCACTTGCTTTTCATGCACCACCTCATCCCAACCGTGGTGGCAGTCTGTGCAATCTAGCAAATGCAGTCCTGACCAGGTTCGAGAGCTGGGGTAATCCTGATGATATTGACGAGGCTATTGATCTCAACAGAGAAGCAGTAGCTCTTCATGCATCACCTCATCCAAATTATGCCATGTTTCTCAACAATCTGGCAAGTGCGGTTCAGGCTCGGTTTCAGCAGTGTGGGGATACAGCAGATATCAATGAGGCCATCAATCTCCACCGAGAGTGCCTGGTTCTTCATGCCCCACCACATCAAGATTGTGCAATGACTCTCAACAATCTAGGGCATGCACTCCAGACCAGGTTTGAGAACTGCAGTAATCTTGGGGACATTGATGAGGCCATTAAAATCTACCGAGAGGCACTTGTTGTCCATGAGGCACCCTATCTAGATCAAGGAATGTGTCTCAGCAACCTGGCAAATGCAGTCCGCATCAGGTTTGAGCATCGGGGGGATTTAAAGGATATTGATGAGGCCATCAAACTTCTAGAGCACGGGTTGACACTTCGTCCATACCCTCATCCAAAGCGTGGTCACAGCCTTGCAAATCTTGCAAACACGATACAAACCCGATTTGAGCAGTGGGGAGATTCAGAAGACATTGACAAGGCTATTGAACTCCACAGAGAGGCACTGGCTCTTCACATCCCTGGTCATCCAGATCGTGGTGCCAGTCTGAGTAATCTGGCAAATGCAATCACAACCAGATTTGAGCAGCGTGGCAATTCCTTGGACATAGATGAGGCAATTGATTTGTCAAGAAAGGCCCTCACTCTTCATGCACTACCCCATCCAAATTATAGCATGTCTGTTAACAATCTGGCAACTGAGGTTCAGACCAGGTTTCAGCAAGAACGGAACTCAACAGACATTAATGAGGCTATTCAACTCCACCGATCTGCACTCTCTGTTCATGGATCAGGTCACCCAGCCCGTGGTGCATCACTCAATAATCTTGCAAATGCACTCCAGGAAAGGTTTCAGGAGGGTGCTGATCAGGCAGATATAGATGAGGCTATTGAACTCCACCGAGAGGTGGTGCTTCTGCGTACACCTCCACATCCAGATCGTGGCATGACTCTGAGCAATCTAGGAAATGCACTCAGAACTAGGTTTGACAGAATGGGTAATTCAGGGGATATTGATGAGGCCATTGAACTCCACAGAGAGGCACTGTCTCTTCGAGCACCACCTCATCCACAGCGTGATGAATCCCTCACAGCTCTCGGGCTCAACCTTGCTGCTTTACATGCACATAAGAATAACAGGGAGGCTCTGGACAATGCTTTTGAACTCTTGCAAGAGGCCACAACATACTTGGCATCTGCTCCCCTTACACATTTTCGCTATGCAAGGCTTTGGGCTGTCACTGCAGCCCAGTATGGTCATAGTTCAACCCTCACTGCCTATCGTGCAGCAATTGACCTTCTTCCGCAGCTGGCATCACTCCATCTGGATCTCCCATCCCGCCGCCAAATGTTATCCACCACACGAGGTACCAGGCTTGCGTCCGATGCTGCCACCTTCGCTGTAAACCTTGGTCAGTATAATCTAGCTGTTGAACTCCTGGAGGCTGGTCGTTCCATATTTTGGTCCCAAGCACTGCATCTCCGGACCCCTCTCGATGACCTAGCAATTCTTCAGCCTGAACTTTGTGAAAACCTCAGGGAACTAGCAAATCAATTGGAGCAGGCCTCCTTTTTAGACACCTCCAGGAATCCATCAAGTGATACTGATCAGCGGAAAGCCCTTTTGATTGAAGCAGAAGGACTTCGGTATCGCCGCCTCAATAGAGAGTGGGAACAAACCATTGAAACTGCCCGAATGGTGACGGGTTTCGAAGATTTCCTGCGACCCAAAAGAATAGCGAAATTATGCGAGGCTGCTGTTCAGGGCCCAATAGTGATTCTCCAGTGTGGGAGCATCATCCAATGTCCTGGTGATGGGTATCTCCGGCATAGTTGAATGTGTGCCACTGCCAAAAGTACCTCAGCGTGTGGTGCGAAACCTTTCCGTGATCCTCAGCGCAGTGTGTGGTTCTACTTCCATAGACATCACAGATTTCCTTGAGCATCCCCAGCGTACCATGGCTCATTCTGAGGATCAATCATTTTTCACTCGGCTTATTGGGCAAAAGGAGGCTTCGGACCTTCACAGTTCAAATGAGATATTTGGTTATATCCTAGGATACCTTTGGGATTGGATAGTGCTGCCGATATTTCAGGCATTACACTTGAAAGTGAGAATTCGACTTTTCTCTTATTTCCTCTCGTAAATCTTACAATTCCCACAGCGATCGTCTAGGCCAACTCGCTTGTGGTGGTGTCCCACTGGTCCTTTTGCCCTTCTTCCCATTCATGCAGCTGGGATGTATGAAAAAAACAACACCGACTGTGTCTCAGATTATGTCGTTTCATCTTACACACCCACGATCACAGCACTGCTCGATCCTCCTTCTACCACAGTCCCCGTATTTAAAATGACAGCCGTCATCCAAGCGGATGCACCGGATTATTCACCCTTGCCAGGTGTAAACCAGGAGTTGGAAAAGATTATGCAGCGGGTCCCGAACACATGGCTAACTCCCCTGAGCAATAGTCCCACAGTAAAAGGTGTCCTTGGCCATCTTCAACAATCATCCATAGTGCATTTTGCATGCCACGGCATTCAGGACTTTCAGCAACCCCTTGACAGTGGTCTCATCCTCACTGACGGTCGTTTGAAGGTCTCAGAAATCATGCGCAGGCCAGAGAACGAGAATACATTGGATTTAAATAAATCCATGTCACTGGCATTCCTCAGTGCATGCCAGACAGCGAAGGGTGATGACGCTGAACCAGATGAAGCCATGCATCTTGCAGCAACCCTGATGTTCGCCGGGTTCCGCGGAGTAGTAGCGACAATGTGGTGCGTAAACTGACATCTTCCTATGATCATGCCCGGACACTGATCCTTTCATTAAAACAAGGACCATGGATGATCGTGATGGTCCTACGATAGCAGATATATTTTATGAACATCTGTTCAGAACTTGTGATCCGTCCTCCAACCCCCCAGTGCTTCCGGAGCTGACAAATGCGGCTGAAGCTCTCCATCTTGCTGTGGGGAAGCTGCGGGAGAACCCTGATATTCCCTTCGTGCGCTGGGTTCCCTTTGTACATTACGGCTTGTAGCTTCCTTATAATGTTGGATCTCCCTTTATGACCCTTTTGTACTGTACATAGTGAAACTCTCCCTCGAGAATTTGTAATGATTTGAATGACCCTGGGAGGTAAGAAAGAATCCTGTCATCAAAGCCCTCATTTGCCACTTCCTCTCTCCGCCCTCACCGACCGCAGCTGTCGGGGAGGTTTGGGAGGCACTAGTTTCTGACACATATGCCTTTGAGAAGGACGTTCTCCACCACTCTCGATGCCAACACGATGATTCCCGGAACGCATTTGTTGTAGACGTTGAACGTGTTAATGTGCAGATGGCCCTGCAGCATGGGGCCGACCGAGAGGTTCAAACACTGGCTGGCAGCCTGGCCCAGACAGATGGCGCGCGGGGTGTCGTCGAAGACGTTGTTAGAGTTGGCATTCATCCACCGTACAGTTGCATCGCGCGAAAATTTGGTGAGATCCGCGGGGTTTTCACCAGATTAGCAGTAATAAATGGTAACGTGCTTGTGGTCGATAAGGTGGCGAATATAATGATACTTTAGCGCGATATATTTTGCCTAGGACGATTCCAAAAGGAATTGCAAAAATTATTTGCCCATAACGCTATTCTCGGCCGTTTTTTTTTTTTTTTTTGGGAGGATCCTACCCTCTATAAAGCCCCTTCTGAGTAACACACAACGGTAACGTTGGAACCGGGAGACATGGAGCGTCAGATACGGGCAGTTGAGCAGTACATCCTCCTGTGGATGGATGAGGACAAAAGACAGCTTGACTTGCGACTTGCGAGGATTGAAGCATTGTTGCAGGGACTGCTCCCCCGTGCAAGCGGTATCGATAATGATCAAAATTAGTTCCCCGTTACTTTGAAGTGTCGTAGTGGAATTACTGGCTCCATTCAGAATTCTTCTCGTTCGACGCAAAATTAGTTTGCCGTGAGATCATGATCCTACACAAAACCCGCACGATTTAAACTTACATGACGCGACACGGAAATTGGTTCGAAAATATGTTATTGTCTTTCCCAAGTATTGATCTAACTAGAAATGACCTTGATTGAGTCAACCCATTTTTGGCTACTGATCTGTCTACACTTTTGGCCCTCACCTTATTGATCCAACCTTCAGCCGGTTATTGACTCGACAACCGCAGTCTTGTTGATACAACCTCACTTACTGACTTATTGACTCACCCAACATTTTGACGTCTTGATTCAACCTGGTCACGTTATGGAAACAACCTTATTTTTTGGAGGGCGGAGTTATTGATCTAACCTTACTTTCTGAGGAGGTCATGTTATTGAATCAACCTCCCTTTGGAATGGCGTGATTATTGAAACAACCTTACTTTTAAGGATGTCAAGTTGTTGAATCAATCTCACTTTTATTTTTGATGTGTCAGTTAAGGTCATTTATTGAGACGACTAGGCTGTTCGATGGTTTATGTTATTTAAACAACCACTTCACGACTTTCACCGAGGTTCTGGCAAACTCCCTAACGCCCTAATATTTCTGGAATGTCATTGAACAGCTATGGGAGTCGTCGGGAATGGCAGGAAAATGTTCAGGGTCCCATAAACATATTTTAGACGCGTCCTGAGGCCGCGTAGCACATGTCATAAATTCAGACTATCCAAACGACCCGCAGTTTTTATCCATCCTCTATACCTTCCAATCCAGATGTGTGTAACCTGACTTGTAAGACACCACGTGCCGCGCGTCGAGTCACATCGTCCCAAGTTGTGCCGAACTTTGGAGTGAATTCAGCAGGATTGCAGCCCAGAAAAGGAGAGTCGGCTGAACACAGAACACTGCCAGATCAAAAGTCGCGTTTGATAACGTGACCGTGCAAAAAACTGGGTTGGCTCAATAACTGGCCATGTGAAAAAAAGCAGGGTTGGTTCAATAACGCGACGGTGCAGAAATTTTGGTTCGACAACCCAATAATGCTGGGTCAACAAAGTAAATGGGTTAAATCCACAGCAGAAAACTGGAGTTAAGTCAAGCGCGGTAACAGTCGAGTTAAGTCAGTAGGTGGAAAGTGCAGAATCAGTAGGCGAAAAGTGTGGGTCAGATCAATAACTGGCGGGGTGGTTATATCAATAAGTTCAGGCTCCGGTTGAGTCAATAACTGTAAAAGGGAATAACACGTTTTGCAACTCGAACTTGTTTTAAATTTAGGTTCACTCCGACAAGTTCCCGCAAAATATTTCTTGAAGGAAGAGGAGGAGGATTTCGTTAGTCAAGGCCACTCCTAAGGCCCTTTTCGTTTCCACACATCTTGCTCCACACTTGACATGAAAGCTCAGATGTCTAAAATCTGTGTCGGTAATGTAGAAAATCGCCATGCACATTCAACGTCCCCTTCCAAACAATATATTCTGAGCTCCTCGACCCGCCCGTGAATTAAAGACATGTGTTTCGACCGAGTTGTCCACAATCACTCTATTCTTCCAACGATGATATATCTGTATTTGGCGTTGAGTCCAATATTCAGGGCGACGGGAGAAGGTAATTAACATGCCTCAAATTCAACGGGCGCAATTCGAACCGTCGAGTTAGTTTCGCCTCCAAATGTGTGGCATGTGCAGGGCGTGCGCACAGCAATTGCGGCGGGGATATTGGCTGCGTGGACGTGTAGAGTCAGCGCAGTCGAGGATGAGGTAGAACGTGGATATCGAGAGCAGTTGCTACATACAACAATCAGCTGAGCAGCGGATGACCACTGACAGTGACCCTGCAGTATGTAGTTGGATTCTGTCGAAGATTCGACCCCAACAGCGCCGTGAAATCAAGATCATGTCCCACCGTAAGTACACCATTGACATATTTGGTAGAACTAAAACTAGTTCACTCACTTTAATGAAGGGAAGAACCAAGAATCTCTCGGGACGATCTGGGACAAGTTATCTACCTCCCAGCCCGCCTGGGCAGGCACCGTGGATAGATTAAATCAACTTGCGGCTCGACCTCGAGGTTCATTGACAAGAGAGGCTTGGGGCTGGGTTGCAGATCTCGCAGATGGGGGCGAATACAGAGCGGCAAATGATTAGTATCTGTCCATGAATGCACAGAGTCGATGTAGGCATTTAAATCAAGGTAGTGAAATTATTCGCTCAACGCGGAATTGGCTTACCCATGTTTTCTGCGGTAACCTAAAAAAACCCGTCCCCTGACACCTTTCTGAAATATTAATATTCCACCGTCCGATGTTCGAAATGAGCCGGCGTGCGTGCGTAAAAGAGAATTATATCATTCGTGACTTGGTGTAGTGCTAATTAAGTCCAAGCGGGAAAGGTCAACTCATTGGAAGCTCATGACGCTGGAAATTCCGTGTTTCGGTTTGAATTCGCGAGTACAATAGCGGCCTGGCGCGCGTGGCATCCCTTCACGTGATCGCGTTTCAACAGTTCGAATTTTACTAGAGTTTATCTTGCGTCGTGATAAACCAGAGGAAGAGGAAGGCCACCATGACTTACGCGATTCGACATAAGCAGGAGATAGTCTAAGGACAAGACGCGAGGTGGACGAGTGCGGAGCCCTGGACTCGAGGACGCATCGAACACACAAAGGTACATAGACGCCGGGTGGGGTGCGAGAACGAGCCCCGCGTCGCTTGAAAAAAACGTGAGCTCGGCGGACGAGAGAAAGGCTCAGGCGACAGGGGCGCAAGAAACGCCAGAAGAGCATGCATCGATGGGCGGAAAGGAGAATTGAACATAGAGAAAGAAAAAGCATTCCTGACTCTCCCCGCCGAGACGTAAAAATAGCGAAGCAGTCTCAGGATACGGAAACTAGGCAACTTTACGGCGAATAATTATTTAAAACCTTCATCAACCACCAATGCTCCAACAAGCCCACCGCGCAGGTCCGCATTCGCATCCTCACATTCACGATTAAGCTTATAATCAAGATCACTTGCGGTCGGGCCCGCAGCACACTTGACGCCTACCAAAAAAAAGCATTCAAAATTAATCTGCGCCCTCCTACCCGTAGTACGGCTAATTAAGTGAACGCACCCTTCGAGCACACCAGCAGGGAGGGACCGGCGGTCGGGACAGTGGATGCAGATGGTCGGGACCGGGGCGGGGGCAGGGGTCGCGCTGCATAACGCATCACGCAAATATTCAACATTAGCGTCAACACTGGCAAAAAGTAGGAATAGGATGGAACGCACGCGACCTCGGAGACGGCCATGAATGCGACGACGGCGGCGAGGAGGGCGAGTTTGAGGTTGCTGAGCATTGTTAACGTCGATGTGATGTGGGTGGGATGTGAATGTGGGAAGGAGGAAGGAGGATTATTGTGATGTGGGAAGAGAGGAGTTGGGCAGATTGCCGCTTGACGACCTTTTATATGTAAGGAATGAATGGGAGCTCGCCGTGGCCATGCTAGTGTGATTGCGGATCTGAGATGCGGATCCCGTCGGACGGGAGCTGTTTAGTTTCGCCACAGGAGTTCCACGGTAAAGTCGACGTGTAAGTAGGCAGGCGGGTCAACAAGAACGCAGGCTTGCGAGTCGCGTATACATATTTTACTGTTGACTGGGAAAACGAGATGGGTTACAAGGTTAACAATTTAAAACAACAAATTTAAACCTCCCGCCGTCCAACAGCGATGGCCGTCTAACGACGCGTGTAGATCTCGCCACGAACGGGCATGTGCGCGCGCGCGCATACGAGTCCAATTCCGAGGCGTGTGTACACGAGGCCGCCTGCACCCGTCCACCTCGACGCTGCACCCGCACCCGCACCAGCAGAACGACATCCCGCCCTATCCGCGCCGAAGCGGCAGAAATGCGCACTCGACGACGCCAAACGCGCACTCTACGACTCGCCACGGGCTCAATGCCGCCCTCGCCATATATATTCCACGAACGCGCGAATAAGGCCGGCGTCGCTTGAAGAAGAGGAGGGCGGGAGCTCGAGAGGAGGCGCGAGTACGAGCCCAAGGAAACCGCAGGACGCAAGACGGATAAGGGCAAGAAGAGGAAGGCAGGGCTCGAGAACGACGGATCTCGACCCGCGCAAAGAGACGCAAGGCGCGAGGGGGATAAGGAGCGGGAGGGGAATGAGCGTGGGCCCACCGTGCACACGAACGAGCGCAGGCCCCGCCATGCACACAACGCGAGGCCCTTGCGTCCGGGTGTATGTGCAATGTGCATACGAGTCCGGGGTGCATGTATATGCATGTACGAGCGCGCGTCCCGTCCCTGTCCCCGGACGGGATAAGGATGAGGCGGACCCCAACGCCCCAAGCGGTTCCACGGCGCCGCGCAGACACTGCCCTCGCAGGACGCGGGGGCTCGAGAAAGGCACGGGGAGGATGCGTCTGCCCACAAGCACATGGCGTCTCGTGCGAGCACGCGAACGCGGACTCGGCGCGCAGGCGTCAGACGCCAAGCGAGGACGCAGGCGTAAGGACGAGGACGTCGCCCTTCGCCACGACAGCGCGGAACGCAAGAAACGCAGAGGAGAACCAGAAACGTAGCAGAGAAGAATAACAAAGCAGAACGAGAAGGATGGAGCACGAGAGGAACGCGAGACGAGGACGGGGCGGGGAGTGGAGGGAAGGGGGAAATGGGAGGAGAGGAGAGGAAAGAGGAAGGGAGCGGCAAAATTTAAAAGGATGGACAAGGGAACGGACTGAAACCGAAAGAAGACACAAGACAAAAAAACTCACCTCGTTCCTCCCCGTCCCCCTCCTCGTCGGCACCTGTGTCAAGGAGCTCTTGTATGCCTGTGTCCTTGGACTTCCACGTGGACCACGCGTCTGTGTGCGGTCCGCAGGCGTGCGGGGGCACGGCGTCGCCTCTCTCCGCTCGCCCTCTCCTTATCTTTCTCCTTGCTCCTCTCCTTGCTCCCTGCGTTCTACCAGTTCCTCTTCATCTCCCCCGAAACCCGCGGACTCGCCGCAGATAATGACGACGTCTTCTGCGTTTGGGGGCGGCTTGGGCTCCCTCCTGCTCCAGCTGGTTGCGGGTAAGGAGTGGGTGAAGGCGAGGAGGGGAAGGCGAGGCGCTACAGCTGGGAGGCATGCATCATCGGGGGCGTAGGTGTTACTGTACTTGAAGGCGCAGAGACAGAGGTCGTCGGTGTAGAAGGGAAGAGCCCACCGAGCGCGGCGAGGGGCGGGCAGCGAGGTAGCGAGGCGCGTTTGCGGTATGGGTGGAGGGGAGGTATCCAGAGTTGATCCAGAGTGTAACTAGTGTAACGGGCGTGTGCGGTGTATTCGGCGCCGTTATATGCGTCCCCATTCTCGTCGAGGTCGTCGAGGCTGTCGCGCGAGGGTAGCAGGCCGAGGCTTCGGGTGTGTCATTTGTGATTTGTCATGCAACCTTGCATGCAACATGTACAGAGCCTACTCGACAACAGAGGTTTGCGTGCTCACGCGCGCTCGGCACGCTGTGTTCGGCGCAGCTCTGCTACATCCACCGTGGCATCAAATTCCAACTGGTTCTATATACCTATTTTATTTCCATCCAAGTGCAAGTATTAGGACACGCCAAGGACACGCCGACGGCCATTCTCCACATTTTCGTGCGCTATCCCTTCCGACCTTCCTCCATGCACTTTCTCCCAATCACCCAATGCGGAAAATGGTTCGTCTCCGTCCCCTTGTTGGTCACATCCACGGCATCTTCTCGCCAGGCTTCACGAAGGGATTCGTTCCCTCTTCCATACGACACCCAACCATACCCCCTGGTATATATCGATGGCTCTTACACCATACTTTGTGCTTCGCCCAATGCTCCTTCTGGTGGCTTCTGCTGCAGTAGTAAGCACCCTTGCACGTCGCACACTTCTGAGTCGTGAATTTCCGGCACCCTGCGACCTCACAGGGTGCTCCAACCCTCTGTATCAGTCTTGACAGGCCTTTCACATACGCCCCCATCTCGTTGTTTGGTACCACACGCTGGCAAATGTCCAAGTCTGATTGCTGGATGGGCTCGAAGGACGGGAAGTTGGGGTGCATGGTGGCAATGCGGAAGATCTCCCGTGTATCGTCCGAGGACGGGGGGATAGAGAGTCTGCGAGTCCCATCGTACACTTCGAAGCATGGTACGCTCCTAAAGTCGGACGCGATGAATGAGGCGGTGGATTGGATGCGATAGAATGCGTCGACTGCTTTGCTCTTGGCGAGCGTTGTAGGAGTGGGTGGCGAAGGAACGCAGTGGAGGAATTGCGGGACTAGTTTGGGGTTGTTGGTTCTACTAGGTGGGATCGGAAGGGTAACTTCCCCGGAGGATTTCTCGACGAGCACGATTCCGTAGCCCAACGGTTTGGGATGGACGGAAGCATTGCACGACGTTGTCTTGATCCTGATACGATCTAGGGTCTGCGACACCCACGTAAGATCCTCTTGCAGGATCTCGGGAGGGACGTCGCTCCCTGGGTCGCCATATGCGCGCCCCTGAAAGACGATGATATCCACCTGACTGCGCGGATCCTCCCCGGCGACATAGCGCATCTGTGCATTGAATACCTATGTCGTGCCAATATTTGATTAAAGTGGGGGAGGTGATATATTGCTGTATACGAACTGCGATATCGGTGCCAGAAACGGCATGGCACAAAGTCGTTCTTCCACTCGCTCCGCAGTGAAACACGAAGACGAAGCATGTATCAACGAAGTCTGTGCACAAGCCGGGGATCGGACTGTCAGGGTTCGAGCATCCCCAGCCGCGCTCCTCGACTCGCTCATACTCCGTTTGAAACCAGGGGTAGAGCCCAGCCTCGGTGGGTAGAAGCTGGTAATCTCCAGGTCCAACAACGAGCTCTGTGATTTTCATCGAAGCAGTTCCAGAGAGGCAGGGATGTGAGGCGTGCAGTGTGGACGATGGCAGCAAGAGGAAAGGCTGTGAGAACGGAATGACATGGCTTGGCCGCCCTGAGTCCGCATCGAATCAAGAAGCCGACATTATTTTTAGTTCCTTCGAACAACTATTGATGAATAGCTCGGACTAATCTATTTAACAACCTTGTATGTGGCTGGCGTTGACGAATACACACCGGCACGGCCACGATTTGAACTCTGTCCCGTGCACGCTCGCTTTATTTATATAACTTCTCATGCGTGCGGAATCCGCTCCACTCTCTTTCTTTCTCTTGCTATGAAGCGCGCGAGTACCTCCAGCTGTACGAGCTCGGGCGTGCTAGTAATCCGGCCCCCCACCAACATACCTTGAATTTATTTACACATTCCCTTTCGTCATATTATCTTGTACCCATCGAAATAAAATTACTGTTTCCGCGGCTTGGGGTATACTAAGCAAGCGGAAGATGGGAACTTCATGGATACCCCATGAGTGACCATTCGAGAGGTTGGATAGTTGGTCCATTTAAACTTTAGCCGATATAAGCTCGTTGCGACGAAAATTGACTCGTTAGAAGCATCGTTGGAAACGATGAACCAGCTCTTTTGGAACGGTAGTTGAGGAGAGGAAAAAATGAACCAAAGTTGATTTTTTCAGCTGTATGGTATCTTTCAGCTTGTCTTAAAGCAATCACGGCCTGGTTGTGTAAGGGTTAACACGACTGATTTCGCTTTTGTGAGCGAGGAAAGGATTACAGCAGAAGATCCTCGTTAATCAAGATCAGGCCGTCTTTTAGAAGTTCTGCCTCACCTCGAGTTTGGTGTGGTTGTTTTATACAAGCCTGTAGGTATGCAAGGATGGCCTGGTGGTGTAATGGCTAACACATGTCATGTTTCACCTATGTTGGATCGTACGTTTACCGCAGGAGATTCCTTGTTCTAATCAAGGTCAAGCCATCTCTTTTTCTGTATCACTAACAACGACATACACCGACTTTGTTCCCCTAAACACACCCCTCCTTTTCAGCCTCGAAGAAATATCCAACATCGGAATTACCAATCATTTCTCCGAGAGTCATGTGCTTTGTCCGGCTCGGAGAAGGAGAGTCGAATTCAGTTGAGCTCGAACTAGAGTTTCAAACGATGCAGAGTTGGCACGTGTGAACTCGGAAACGGCCGGACGACATGTCTCTCTTCCTCTTTCACTTGTCTTTCGGCAAATAAATGAGCGCTTCTCAATTATTTTCAACTCCCCAAGTATTCACGCTCCGGGAAGCAATTACCCCATCCACTGCGAATATCCAACCGCGCAAATCCCTCAATTTCAAAGCTCATCGTTTCCCACAAACCTTCTATACTGTTGGTATATTTTTCAGATGTTTTTTAAGCTAACTGGGGCTACGTTTACATAAAGTGCGCGAATAGGACTTCGCTCGACTGAGACTTGAACACGGAGAAGGTGAACTACGCGAGCTGGACTTTCATCTCATGATCATGATTGCGATTTGTGTTCGACGAAGGGTATTGGAAGCGTTCACCTGAGATCTCCACAGAAATGAAACCTCGTCAACCAAGGGAGAGAACCGGATAAGTACAATCAGAGTCGAAACATCACTGTTTCGGGCTCACAGCAAATAACCTCCGCCACGGTATCTCAGGATGGATTACCGCTCAAACTATGACTTTCCCGACAATCCGCAATTTTTTCTATCGCAGTGACATTCAGTTAGTCTTATTCCATGATGAATGACATTGATCCATCGATTTCGTTACATGTCACGTGGCCGTGTTTTCCTTATCAGTGTGGCACCGCCACGCCCGCTCTTTTACTCTTTCCCTCTCACCCGCTTTTAGAGAGTCCCTGTGCGCCGGGTACATCTCATTTCTCCGCGAAAGCTTTGTCAAATGTGGTATTCCGTCGATCAATCATTGAGTCGGACGGTGACCTCTTCTTGTGCTGAGCGATCTAGCCTCCGATCCTTCGCCGAACTGCATCTTGGGCACCCGGCAGCATGGGAAGCCCGTGCCTCAGGGTTTTGACTGGTTGATTCGATATTAATGGCCTCCGCTCCGGTTGCTTCCAGATACGACGTCTTGACCATTGCCACATGGATCGACTATACTATGCTCCTCAAATGCTCACCGGTAGAGATACTCAAACCTCAAAGTGAAAGACACGGTCAAATCAGGCTCTATCGGCGGATCAAAATTCTCCTCCGTCGTGTGTTTGTCGTTTGTCCCCCTCCTCGGTACACCAAGAACGTACGCTGCACTGTCTTGCAAATTCATTATCTCTCTCTTTATAAAATCGCGTTGTCCGAAGCCTTCAAACTCTGCTCAGGTGGCTCCGACAGTTGCCACTATGATTCAGACTCAGTCATCGAGGCGATATAATACGGACAGTCAGTTGAACGTGGAGAGACGTGGTGCCACGACAGAACCTCCGAGACGAAGTGCCGGGGACGCAGAGCCCGGCGCGTTCTTGTATATATAAAAAAGTGCTACTCCCTGGACGGAGTGAGGGTCATTTTCAACGGTGTGCTTACTCCTATCGCGGACCGACTGAATGGATAGTAACCAGGCTTAAAAACACCACGAAATCTAATCCACTCCGCTTCCAACTGGAGCTCACAAGACGATCGATGGTGCCCTCCACAAAAAGCACCTTGAAAGTCGGCCCAGATGACAACACTTCAAACCCGCCTCCAGTTTGTCAGTAAGGCTGGATATTTCTTACCAGTCCATTTCGCAGATAATCGTGGGCGCGCGATAGCCGGTGCGTAAACTTGCATCCTATGTACTAGCTTTGACATGGAGGGAAAAAACAGGTCTTGCTGCGATTGCATTGAAGGCTGCTGGGCATGACATCCTTGTTTTAGGAAAGGACTCGCAACTCGGAGGACCAGACTCGGCATGTATTTTCCCTCGAGCTGTCAATGGTCGTTTCCAAACAATTCACTAGATACCAAGGGCATGGACTACATACTAATAGGAACAAATCGTTGGGATCTTGAACTCCTGGGCGCCGCCCGAGAGAACTTCCTGCAGATGCGGGTGAGTGCTTTCAGACTCTTTTTTCGTTCAAGAGGCTGAATGCAATTTCCATGTTGGTACAAGGATCTTCTGCACATTCTCTACGATGCCGTGATGCACCAGCCTTCCCCGTACTTTCTCTCGCCTTTGCCGATGTTCCTGCCTTTGGACATAAGGCCCAAGGTTCAACTCAAATACAGGACTCAAATACAGGTGTCCGGCATCGAGATCCCCAACACAGGCTTGAGACCCGATTTGTGCGCCATATCTGTCACTCCCAGCCACTCCTCGGGCCTTTGCCTTCCTGTCTGCAGCTTGATGAATCACCACAACGCAAGGCACATTCGTGGAAGACATGATGCAGGGAGGAGAATCGGTCAGCTCCGATTCAGACTCAGCTACTGATGGTGAGTCCCACTCTTCGTATTGCCATTACTACTCATTAGTGGGACTGCTTTAATGATAGTGGGAGTTAGTGAGTGGAAAGTTCCACTCCGACTCTTCTAGTATAGACTCTTCCTGCAGCGTTGATCTTTCTCCAAGTGTCCCCATACTCGGACCGCAGCAGTCAGCGCTGTGCTTCAGCTTCTCCTTTGAGCAGTTGTTGGTTTGCTGGCTTCCAACGAGAACTTCGATCCGTTTCTCTGGATGCGCGACACGTATCTTCTGACTAAATAAGTTGCGTACTCTCTTCGATCGCAAATGTCATTTCTCCCGAATATCGCCAGGAATATTTTCGCGTCGCGTGCGGGTCGTTCTGTACAGTACCCATTCCTTTAAGACTAGCGTGTAGCGTCGCAAGTTGGCTCGCTCGCCCAAGCTGGATTTGTGGCTGCATATTAACTGACTCAACCTGCCGTATGGCCGTTCTCCTCCGAAGTCTTATTAAGAGTTGTAATTGAAAGGTGGGAGAGTTGCCATTCCGGCGATCTCAACATCGAGATGGTCGCGGCCCATTTGTAAGTAATTCCCCTCTATTTTGTGAACGAGAGGGATTAGAAGCTCGAATGGATCTCCACACAGATCATTTGGACCGCCCGTGTTGGGCCGTGCGTGCCTAGGTGCTTACAATGCCCGAGGCAAGTATGTGACGCCGATCTTACCCGTTGAACATGGATCAGACCGGCATACAATCGAATTGAATGCCTGGGCGCTTACACTCACTGGTCTGTAGCGCTGATCTTGCCCGTTGAACATGGATCAGGATGGGTGCGATTCGTATAAAGCCTGAGGAGTTAAGCACTGGAAAGCAAGTCACTTCTCCAAGTCCTGACTCCGCATTCTCAACTCAGAATGAAGTTCACCACTGCCTTGTTCGCACTCATCCCCCTCGTCTACGCCCTCCCGGCACCTGAAGGCGACCTGGTAATGACCACCCTCAGCGTCTTATATCCCCTTATCCAACTGATATCTTCCGCAGGGCGCACTTTCCGCCCGCACCCAAGGCAACGTGTATGTCTGGTCCAAGACCCCCCGCATTGAACGCTCACGTTCACTCCCCCTAGCTTCGTCTGCGTCGACGCCGGCTTCACCGGCGACTGTACGACACTCCACGGTTCCAGTGGCGAATGCGTCAACGTTCCCCTCGTGTTTAACGACAACATCTCGAGCGTCGGGCCCGATTCTGGGCAGGACTGCTTCTTTTTCATGCAAGTACTCCCCCGAGCACTCGAGTTCCCCTGCGGTGTCTAATGTTGGGAACACAGCGACGCAAACTGCGGTGGCAGTAGCCTCGGACCCATCAGAGACCCCGGTATTCCGGACCTCAACATCGATGCAGATGTCGCGTTCAACGACGCCATCTCGTCGTTCTCGTAAGCGATCCACATGAATTATACTGGATATGGAGCATGACGGAATTATTTCAGGTGCTTCTTTGGGTAAATAAAGTCCATGCTGCCGCAGGAGTACGGACAACGGTTGAATCTCGCAGAGCATGATCGTAGATTCTGGATCCGTGTACTTGCAGCAGTATCGTCTGTTATATTCTGAGATTGGATTGTATAATGCTCATTGGCGCCGGCTCATAAAACAATATATCAACCACTGTTGGCTGATTTCTCGCTTTGACCGGCTCGAACAAGAACTAAAGGGCTGACCAGCTTGAGCGGGATGGCGGTTGAACAATGTTGAAGCGAGCGTAATGAAGTCTGCCTCAAATCGTAGCCGCACTCCCTCTCTCTAAACCATACGACTCCACCACCCCCGTTTCAACCTTCCGAATCCAATCATTCTCCGCCCCCTCTCGACTTCAACAGCTGAAGATTAGCTGGCTTCGCGAATGCTTATTTAGCTATGTGGCCCAGTGATTCTCGCGCTGCGCAAGTTTCGCGGCCCCATCTCATCTTCGGCTTCGCAAAGGGTGAGTGCTCAAATAATTGGACCCCCCAAATATTTGCACCCCGGTAAGTAGTCTCGCAAGCCGACTTTATGAACTTTTGTGAAGATAGTTTTCACAGGGAAGCCATTTCCTCGTCCTCCGAGAATACCCAACTGCGCAAATCCCGCAGCGAGCGTCGTCCGAATCTCAAAGTTCGTCGATTCCTACAACCTGATATAATAGTGTGTGTATATCCTTCATAGACGTTGTCGAATTTAATTGGAGCTACGCCCACGTAAATCACGCGAATTGGGTTTTGCTCGACTCATTCGCCGGAGAAGCTGAGGTACTGTATTTTTTGTTCAATTCGACAGGGGGTGTGACGCGTGACACCTGGAACATATTCGACACTTCGACACGGCCCAGGTTGGACCGTGATACCCCCCAAAATATCGACATCGTCCCAAAAGGATGCAAGAACTCATACAGTCAACTAGGGATTTTTTCCAGAAGCATCGAGAGCCAGGCAGATTCATGTTTAATTTTCTTTTTTTGCCCAGTGACTTTATTGAGTTCAGCTTGATATTTGCCTCATATGCAGCTATAAATTGAGACAGAACAAAAAATGTGGCCAATATTAATGCAGGGAATGCAGGAGAGATTCAATGGGATTTTTGCCTCAAAACATACTTTGTACGATTTTCTGAACCGTCCGACCAATTACAGCTGTTTGCACATCTAATGGCACTCATCAAAAAAAAATTAAAATAAGAACAATTTTGATGTCCCGACTTGCCGCCCACGCCCAACCCGCAATTCCGAACGAATTGAGTTGATTTTAGGTGCGTTAGAGAGGCCTTCCTGAGCTCTTTCAGGTTGTACCCTACTCGGTACGTAATACCTAAAATTTGGTTTGCTCAAAATTTGCACTGAGTGATGCTAATACCGACTCGATTTCCAAATTTCAAGTATAACAGGCTTAATGTTGCCGCGACTCAAGTCGATCGAATTCGACTTAACTCGTTTGCTGACCCACCCTTGCATATTTTTCGGAATGTTAGACCTGTCAAACATAGCATCATGATGCCTCTCTAACATGTATCAACCATTTCCAGTGACATCACTTTGTCATCGGGTAATACGTGATTTATTGCTCCCGAAGTCGCGACTCGGCAAGTCGACTTGAATTACGTTAATTCCCATGTTTCTCTGCGGTCAATCATTGTTTCGCTAAATGCCGTGTGAACATGATGGACCTATTGTAACTCCACTTCCTGACCCCCTAATACCCCAGAATTGACGTGATCCTCGGACACTAAGCACGTTAAGTCGAATTCGCGCGACTCGAGTCGTGGCAACACTAAACAGGCTGAGAAGGGAACTGCCAGAAAGAGCTCATGAAGGCCTCTCTAACGCATCTAGAATCAACTAAATCCGTTCGGAATTGCGGGTTGTGCGTGGGCGGCAAGTCGGGACATCAAAATTGTTCTTATTTAATTTTTTTTTGATGAGTGCCATTAGATGTGCAAAGAGCTGTAAGAAATAAATAAATAAATCAAGCAATGTAGGCCGATACGAGCAGCGATAGAGTATAGATGGGAGGAAAGAGAGAGGAGAAATAGAAAGATCCATTGTTTATGAGAGATGGAAGGAGGGAGAAAAAGATACTATCAGTGACTAGGAAGCTGGCCATAGGGCAAATATGACACTCTGGAGTGAATAATATCTCACCTTTGTACTTGCATGGTGCAATATGACCCATTGTGCACCCTCAGACCGATTTTCAACCCAAAGTGATGAGTTGATCCAAAGCTGTGCCCGGGTTGATTGCGGTCCGCAGGGTGAGAAAATCAATTTCCTAACTCCGAGCGACCGCCTCGCCTGTTTCTCAACCAATACTTGAGCAATCCAGGACTTTGGGGGCTACTTCTTCTGCCACAATCTTGGGCTTCCATCTGGGCATGTAGCTCACGGCGTAAACCTTTTTATTTACTTCAGAATCCACCAAGACAATTGGAACTCTAACTCGACACCTGCAGTCTTCGATTCGAGATACCAATGTGGTCTTCAAGACTACGATTCCAGCGCCTTGCATGAACCATTAAGATAGATAAAAATTTCATACTCTCAATGGCTCACCACGCTAATACTGCCCTGTCTCCCTTGATGTCAGTACAAGTAGAAAATCATGCTTTCGACACTGGAAAAAAGATTAAATGTCGGGTTCTCGGCAGCATGCCTCGGAAGTAGGGATCTGGGTCCAAGTGGGTCCATCGGCTTCCAATGAACCCTCCTATAACTTATTTTGGCCAACGGCGCCATACCGCTGGTGCAACTCCCTCACTTAGCTCACAGGGTGGATCCCGCCACTCACAGTTCTCATGGGACGACTCCGGTACTGCAGTTTTGTGAGGTCCAATGTACAATATAAGCATCTGGAATACATCATTTGGAACCCATGTACATTATGGTCAACGGTGCGCGCCCCCATTGGCCGGCAGCAATGGGTTTTTTACGGTGGCCAGGTACCCCGACATTACCCTTTCGGGAAATTCAACAAAAATAAATTCGTTGGGCACTCAAAATGCCACCAAAATTATCCCAAGTATGCTCAATCTCTTCAAAAGATGCACGCCTATCGCCTAGGGCCCACAGACCTGGGAAAAGTCCCCGTGGAATACCGGAATTGGGCCAAAACCCCTAAGGTGGCCAGGTTCCCAGCGCGATATAGTAAATACATCTAAATTCCAGACGCTCCCTCGTCACCCGTTGTTCAGCACCGCGCCCCCAACCTTGAGCCAACCCAATCATTCGATTTCATATTCGCATGGTCAGTATCAGACTCGAAGAATATCTGCTCCTCTAGCCCCACGTCCACCTGCCCGAATCAGAGAGCTCCGAAACAGGTGGCGGGAGCGTCGAGAGCAGGTTACCCCACGCTCTCGATCCCCCGCGTCCCCCCCACCTGCCCAGGTCCGCGAGGCACGTATGCTCGCAGACCCAGACGACATGGAAGGTGGGCGCGCGTGAGGGGCATGTTAATCCGCGTGTCCATCTTCCTCCACCATGCGTGGCGGTTAGCGTGTCGTTGTGGTGAACGACGACTCGTTGAACCGCTGATGCCACTGCATCGCTGCCGAGGTCGAGGTCCGGCGGGGGAAAAAAAACCTGGGGAGCGGCAGTTGCGGGAAGTAGAGCAAGGTCTAATCTTGCGGATAGACGAGGATGAACGGCAGCTTTAAATGAAGTGGAGCTATCCACACGCCCCGGCTTTTCCGCCCCCAAAATTAGATACAAATCGTTTCTCATTTTCGTTGTCCTTTTGGCTGGTCGGGGTAGTGCAGTTGAACTTGAACTGGAGTTGAATTTCTCGATGGTGCAAATCTCTTCAAGTGCCCTAACCTTTCGACGCAACTCCACCCACCCCCACCGCGCGCAATGCGCCATGCGCTCTTCTAAGTTGTTCGCGACCCCGCATGGAACGACTTCGCGACTTACACCGACGGCCTTCGTGATTCCACCAAGACCACCCACCGTTTCGATCTTTAGGGTTAGGTTGGTCGTTCGCAGCCAACAAGCAGCCAAAGCTCCTAATATTGAGAGATTAGACGTTCCCAAAATACCGAGTGACCATTGTCATTGCCATTGGTAAGATGTTATAATTACACAGTTCTTTTTGAAAAACGGGATCGGAGTGCATACTAGTAGTAGTCTCTGATAAATCGCCTTGAGATCGCCCGATCTGCTTGCGAGTTGGCTGCTAGCGTCATGCAAGAGTAACCTGCCGATTGACATTCATTCCTCTTGATACACAAAATGAGTCGGAGACGAAATGCAGAAAGACCGGTAGACGTACGGCCGTTAGTGATGTCAAGGTTCGGTTCTGGAAATCGGTTCGAACTCGAACCGAACCGAACTGAACGCAAAGTTCAGGTTCAGGTTCGACAATATGCTGAACCTGAACCGGAAGTTCGGTTCGCCGTTCGGAAGAGGAGAAATTCTGCTGAACGCGTTCGAACCGCGTTCGAACGCCGAACGCGGCCATCAGATTTTCGCTCCAAATTGGCTAACAAGTGCATGCCGGGCGGTATTTACCGACATCAAATTGTAATTCTTGTCCTCTCCGCCCACAACGCACCACGGCAAGTTTGAAGTGTCCCGCAAATGGTCCTTGAATCGCTTCCGAGTCGCCCGGCACCTATACATCTTTCTGAATCAATACCTCAACTCTCCTTATAACAAGATAAATGCAGGGTGCAAGATTCATCAGATGTACATATGTGTTGCCAATAAATTTTTGCACGTCCCATTTAAATCCGCCAAGACTCAGCATCTAACCCGCACAACCACCATTCTCGGACTGGCTATATACTAAGAGACTGCATCCCCTTTTGTTACCTGTCAACTCTTTGCCTCGGCATCGACTCGCCTTACCATGATTCACGGTATGTTTCAGCCCATTTGAGACAACATCCAATGTTTTGCACTGTTGGGGGGTGAGTCTATTTTTGTTTGACCACGCAACATTTTCTGACACCCGTGATTGGAGTATGACACCGTGAACGGCGCGAGACTCGCCATTCAGATCGCTATTCAGGCAGCGGAACGTTAACTGGTACGAAATTCCGCAACAGACTGAACGTAGACTCGGATCTATTTGAGGTGTTGCAACTGTTGAAGAGTGCTTACCCTAATGGGCTTTTAAGTGCTGGAGAAATGATGCACTTATTGCAGAGCTCACGGAGCGAAGTTTGCTGGTACTACTGGTATGGAGGAATCTGATAACGACGGCGATGTCTGAGACAATAATTATGCCTTTTGACCCCGCGTAAAATGTCTTTTACGAGTTGAGATTGAAACAAGGTTCGATTCTCGGTTCGAACGCCCTTGAACGCCGAACAGAACGCCGCGAACCTGAACCTGAGGTTCAGGTTCGGCGTTCGGTGGATTGCCTAAACCAAACGGAAGTTCAGGTTCGGCGTTCGCAGAAAAGGGGCCCGAACCTGAACCGAACCGAACTTTGACAACACTAACGGCCGTTTGAATGGGTCCCTGTTATGCCTCTGTTGCATCTCCAGGACGGCCAAGTGGAGTCCGTCAAAGTTGTATTCCTTCTTCAGCTGACCCACTATCACATCCGATATTGCCTCCTTTGAGATGAAATGCTCGCTGTCGACGGCCATCCAGCAGAGAAAATGGGCCATTACTGCGACGCTCTGTCGATCCCCCGTCGTCATAGCCTTCTCGCGACATTTGCGAAATAGGGATTGCGCTTCGGGATCCGGGAAATCAACACGTATGTCATAGGACGATCCCAATGGGATCGTCCACTGCATCCATTATAATATAATCAATCTTGGAGAGGTGATTAAGGTTGGTGATCTGATACGCGAGCGCATGCGACCGCTTGTAGTTCCCAACGGGATTGGGAGGGCCTATGACGGAGGCCGAAGGTACAGTAGGTTTTCTGGAGGTGGGAATCGGCGCCGGAGCCGGCGGAACCACAACGCGCTTCGACACTACATCGAAACTGAGAGGTTTCCCGCAGATCGCTTTATGATGTATCTTCCAGTCCGCCGTTTGATGCTGTCTACAAGTTACTGTCAGCGCTCTGAAAAAATTAGAGAAATCATGTACGAACACGGAGCAATATAAAACCTGTTTTTCCATCTTTCCCAACACTTCTTGCATCGGGGAAACTTGTCATTGCCAGTGTTCGCTTTACCGCATCCAACATAGGAACAGCACTCCAGGCGCGTGTTCTGGCGATCTTTCCATTATCTTTCGCCGCAACCCGGGCGCCAACGGAAAAGCCTGCTCCACGAGGGCCTTAGTGAATTCCTGACTAGGAGACGCTTCTGGGGCCTTTTTCTTGAGCTGTTTTTTCACCATAATTTTCGGTAACTCTAGACCGACGAAGGATCTGATAGTACAACGAAGGAAATGACCTGCCAAATTATTCAACCAGACCGTGATTGCAGACATCGTGCAACCTACAGATAAGCTTCGTCCTCAGCACGAGAATCTTGGCAAGAGCAAACTTCTCGCTGTCGTTGAGCGCGGACCGTTGTTGAGCATCGACGAAACCGTTCCAAGTAGGATCCGGGATGTATGTAGGCTTCTCCGGGATCTTCACATCCTCGACCATCACCGACTTGAGCAAGTCAAGGACCGCCCTTCCATCTTTTCGAAGATGCGAGAGCCTCAATTCACGGCCACAATAGATGCGTGCATCGTGCAGGTTTTTCGCGATAGAGCAAACATTGGTCAATCCGATCAGGACGTGCTTTCCTAATAGATCGGGGCTCGCGTTGATCCACTTCGCACGACAAAGTGTCCACCGTCAGCCAGGTCTGGAGGTGGCACAGACTGCTGGACCAGATCGGACGGGGAGACACGATCGACTGTCTGGGTTATCTTTTTCCAGTCCGAATTCCATTTCTCAGGTTGCCTGAAGGCCTCCTGCATCTGAGGCGGGAGGAGAGGGACAATGGCGTAAATAGCTATCCGATACGATGCGCACTGCTGCAGGGAAGCTCGAGCGGATTTGGAGAGGATGGGTGTCAAGGTCCAAGTTGTAAAATGTCAACACAGCACACAGACCACACGTGCTCGGAACGTGAAGTAGTTTTATTTAAAAAAACTTGAAAGTATATAGCGCCAGGCGGTTTAATCAACAGACCCGACAGGTACAGATGCACAACTAATATACTCATTCTCGGGCCCGTGGCTGCCCATCTCGCACAACTGAATTTCGGACACGACCCACGCGCCGAAATCAACGTTGATCTCTCTGTCTCGAGGTTCGGTTCTGGTAGGGTTGGATATTGCGAGCTGCACCTCGGCTGAATCTGCATCGAGCACTGCTCGATCGAAAATTTCGGGATATGAGAATGTGCGCGGGACGCGACGGGGTTTTCGATGGCTCGCGTTGATGAGGGTGCAATGAAGCTGTTGCACCAAAGGTCAGAGGTGGTTTCGTCACAAGAACATATGTATAGACGGACAACTGAAGGCCGAGCAGCTTCTTCGATGAAGCCTTCGCGGCGGAATCTTTGTCCGACAAGATCTGGCGATATAGTCTTGACATGATTGCAAGGACGAGGAGCGTCGATGCTTACCGAAAATGCGGCTGACTTTGATTGCTTCCTCAGTATTTTCATCGCGAGGACCGACATATAGCACGCCTGCCTGCTGCCGCTTGGTCTTCAGGACACCCATCTTGTCCAGCGACAGCAGCACGGGCTGGTGAGTTATCTCGTTGATCTCGGGCGCGAGCGAGTGGAGGAGCGCGATAGCCTCTGCGAGGGTCCTCCCGCGAGATGTCTCCGGATCAACCGATTGCGGCGAATTTGCGGAGAGCGCCATTACGCCGATGGTGAAATGAAGCCTTCTAGGATCTACCAGAATCGAATGGTCGAGGCCGTCGATTACAACGTTGTCAACAGTCGCAGCATCCCCCGAGGGTAACAGCTTCTGGTGGAACTCGTGGATCCGTTTCCTTAGCTCTGGGTGATGTCCCTGTACACATTGAGCCTCGTTTTTGACATCAGGACTCGCTCAACGGGTTACCAGCGGCAGGGATAAGACTGTATGAAACGCGCTTGAATCGAGGCAGGCACGAATCAGTGGAGTCGGGCTTACAATGGGTGGGTCGAGCTGGTTTCGGCTTGTGATTTTTGGACGTTGGGAGACCACGTCTTGTGCTCTTGTCGCCGGGACCTGGACTTGGACTGACGTCAGCGTGCCTTGCATTGGGTGCCATATTGCCACTTGAAAGCCTTGGAACTTTGATTCAAGATAAAGAGCGAGTCGTTTAGAGTCGTCGCACTCACGTATAGGATCTCGTCGCGGATGTCAGTCGGATCCGGGTCATGTCGCAGAAAGAGTCAGCTCAGAAGCCGAAAGCACACAAACGTAAATACGGCCGCTTCGCCAAAATAGGCAATTCTCGAAATGTGTCTGATCGATTGCTGATCGAGGGTGAAGAGGGCAGCTTTGGAAACGACAAGTGTAGCAAATTTAAGTGTCTTGCAAACAATCGGGAGTCTAGGTAAAGGCCACAGCGCTAGACTACATACGCAGCTGGATATTGAGATCCGACAGTCTGCAGTGGCGCTCTACTACGGCTTCTAACCGGCGCGTAACAGCAGCACCTCCTGCTTGCGTCTGTGCGCCCCGCGAAGTATATCCCACGTCATTCCCGAAAACGGCATCCACGCTACGCCGCCTGCTGCTTCGCCTCCTCCCGCTCTTTCTGCGCCTTCACCATCCGAACCCGACGTGCACGACAACGTGGGCCAATGTATATCACCAGATATACCACCGGGACCATCAGTCCGCTAATGCCCCCGAGGAGGAGGTACGAGAATCCGGGGCCCAGCGCGTCGAGCAGGGGCTGGATCGCGGAGACCAAGCCTGCGCCGAGGCTGCAGCGGACGAGGTTGTTCTATAGGCGCAGCGGCGCGTCAATACACAGCGGGACGGATGAGACATGGATTAGGCAACGCACGCAAGCGGTGATGGCCGACCCCTGCGTCGGCATGAGATCGAGCATGAGCGTCTGTATCGCGTTCATGAGGGAGATTGAGACGACGCCGACTATGCGTGGGGGGTCAGCGGTGAATGACTGGCGGAGGGGGGAGGACGCACCTCCAAAGAGCAAGATGAGCGGGCCCGCGATGCTTGTGCGCCGGTCGATGCACCACCCGTACCCGATGCATGACGTGGCGAACACCGCGATGAGGCCCGGTAAGAGGCGCATACGGGCCTACACCGAGTTGAGGGCAGGTCTGGATGGCACATGGAGACAGCTCACCTTTTCAATGGGAAACGCATTGTCAGTCTTCCCCGCCTTCTCATTCAATTGCTCCTGCTGGGAATCCTGCGTGAGCATGCTCCGTCGGACGTTTTGATAGTCCCAGTCGAGTACTCTGCCGCAGAACAACGACCCAATGACCATCCCGCCACCCAGCGCTGTATAAAGATCCTGTCAATGAGGTACCGTAGAAGGTCGCGGGTGTACGCACTCAGAAAACACAGCCCGAGCTCAGTTTCGTTGAGTTGCGGATATGCGTCGTGGAAGATCGAGGAGATGCTGGCAGTGATGCCGTAGAACACGGAGTATATGACGCCGTTGATGACGAGGAGGAGTATGATGTCCACATGCAGAAGCAGCAGCAGGGGATTCTGGAACTTTTTACGGCCTGCGGACGCGGCCGTGGACTTGTCGACGGTGGCAGGGGATTGGATCGAGTGACGGCCGATAATCGGAATGACAGGGTTGTAGATGGCGGGCGGCGGAATGCTGCCGTTACCGACAACGAGACGTAGGGTCTCAGGAAGGAACCTGGATCCCGGTCAGTTTCGCACACGGATTAGTGCGTGGAGACGAACGCACAAGACCATTACAATCACGCAGACGCCCGAGGCGATGCAAAGGAACCAGAATATCGACCTAAATGTCTGTGTGGGCACGAGGAGTAAAAGTGTGGGGGACACGGCTCACCTCCACCCCAGTTTATCTGCGAGAACGCCGCCGAGGACAGGGCCTATAGCGGGACCGATCTGGCGAAACTCATTAATCGGTGGTGCGAGGAGCGATCAAGGATGAGGCGCACCATTGGCCCAATACTGTAGACTCCAAAAAAACCACCTCTCTCCGCGCGCGTGGATATGTCGCCGATGACTCCAGCACCAATGGCCACCGTACTTGCTGACCCGGCGGCCTGGAAGCATCTCAGGAAAAGGAGGAGCCAGTAGTCGCTTGTGGGCGTCAACGCGAGGCCGACACAGGAGAGCGAGAGGAGCAAAAGACAGAGAATAAAGACGTGCCGCCGCCCGTACGTGTCTGAGAGTGTACCCCAAAACATTGGCGCTGAAAGAGAAAGAAATGAGGTCCACAAAGTATAATATTGGACGTTGCGCACATATGCCCTGGAACACCATATTCAATGTGACCGTCAAGTTAATGAGCTCGATTGACTTGTGAAAGGCTGCCGCAATCGTAGGGATTGCAGGGAAATATATGTTGGCGGATAACGGACTGCGTGCATCTGTCAGTGGGAAATGGAGATGTACACGACGCACGCACCTGAAGAGCCCGCCGAATGCGATCAAAGTCAAAATGAACCATTTCTCCCGGAGGGTGAATATGCTGTAGGCTTCCTCCACAGCAGGCGGAGTGGCGGGAGAAGCGACTGAATCCGCCGCGTCCTCATTCTTCGTGGACATTGCAAGTAGATGCGAGGACACTAGAGGGTAGCTGGGTCGTCGGAGAGGAGCGAGTCAGCGCCGACTTATGTATCCCTAGCCCCCTACTTTTCCGGCTCTCGGGACCCACGGGGGAGCCCGTGTTGAGAGTAGAATCGGATAAGGTGCGAGAAACGACGTGATACGAAATGACAATATCGCCTAATTAAGCGGTCGGAGGAGGTCGGCCGAAACCGGAAGCGGCAGCTATCCGTAGCTTCGTCAGAGTTTTGTACCATCGTCGTCTTAAATGCCCGCCAGCTTCAGGGAATTCTATTATCAACATATTATCAGTGATTGAAATCATGACAGTTTGTACGCGTACTAGCCAAGTCCGAGCAGATAAGTACTAGGTTCCGAGAAATTGTCGAGGCGGCATCTGGAATTAAAGGTCAGTAGTGCACGGACAATGAGAGCTGAGACTCTGACGTTCAGAGGTACCTTCAGGTAGAGTAAGGGTTACCATAAAAGACCCGACATGCTTGTCTACAATCGACATTGAGCTCTGCGGCATGTGTAAATCAGTAACAGGGCGGAGATCTGCGACTCGGAGCCTTTTGGTAGGGAATACAGTAACTGCTGCAGTCAACAGCCGGGGATGAAACATTGACAAGTCAGTGGTGTACCTCTACCGAGGCAATTTCACCACTTACCCAGTACATGTGGCCCAGGGCCCCTGGCAGAAAGAAAGATGACGCGAACTTGAACTCCAAGCCCACTTAAAGGTTTGGAATATTCTGGATGAGGCTCATCAAAGTCCGAAGAAGGATAAGCAGTCGTAGGGTCTAATTAGACCTGCGGAGGCCAAGGGAAAACGGCTCATAGCAAAGGCCACTGGCAGTGGGGAATCCGGATCGATCCGGTAGCTTTGTTCATGTTTGGTTGGCAGGAACAGGTTCAAACTCTGGGGCTTTTGACCTGGACACTTTGACACACCATGCAAGGGTAAAGTTGGAAAGAAATTTGCATCGGAATAGAAATATTTTGTCTGGTCTTTTAGGTCCAATACATGACACGGAACTTCAAAGTTCAGAACGAGTCTCGAACGCATTAGTTGAGAAGGGACTCTGCGCCTGCTATGTACCTGCGCATCTACCATTAAATCTGCTACTGCCGTATGTCCCTCTTAAACCAACGCCTCCCCACAATACCTTCGATTTTCGGAAGTCCATTCAACCTGATGCTTGGTTCAAGTATGCAGTTGCCCTCGTTCGAACAACACTTTATTAAATACCTAAAGACTGAGTTTATCTAGAACATCATAAGGAATATACACAATATAAGATAGTCTTCACTGCGTCAAACGCGTTGACACTAAGGGAATGTAGACGAACAACGACGGTATGACGATTTGGCGGTAAGCGAGGTAGTGAAATAGATAACAGAGAAGGAAAGAGAACCAACGAGAACCGCGCATATATCGAGACGGCCGGAATCTCGCATATTAATATTGTATGCGCTGTCGAACGGATTTGTGCAGCAGAAATGCTAGTAAGTAGACAAATATTCTCCCGCGATGGCGCTTATCCGCGGATCCAGACTCCCTAGAAGCGCGAGGGTCTCCTCCTACAACAAAATGAGCCTGCCATCACCTCGGAAATACGGGTCGCGGCCTACCCAGAGGTCCTTTTGCACCTGCACGCCCACCGGGCCAGTGATGAAGTCGCTGGGGGCAGATATCACCTGCATGTCGAGGTATTGTCCGCGGAGCGTGTTCGGCGCGTGGGGAAGCCCGACGGCGGCAAAAACGAGCCTTCGGCTGCCCTCCTCCGTGCTCAGCGCTACCGCAGACTCGAACCACTTCAGCATGATTGCGGTGGCGCCGTGGATGTCGCGGCGGAGCCCTGAGACGCTAAAGGCCGGGTCGACGGCATTGACGATGATGGATGCCGCGGGTCCCAGGTGTTCAGTGAGCGCGCGGACGAAGATTATTTCCATAACTGCATTAACACGATATGAGATGAGAAGGAAAGTATATAAAAAAGGAAGATGTACGTTTGGTGATGGCGTACTGCTCCCGCAAACGTCTGCCAATATTTGAATGAACATATTCTGCACTGATTTAGACTATGCTTACTTGCAGGTTGAGGACCACTCCGGACTCGAGAGCTTCTTCAGGATCTGACCGGGGCGATCCCGGAGTTCCTGCTCGATGGTAACATCATAGTGCAGCCCACTCGACACAACGACTATTCGGGGGAGCGTCGCGTGCTGTTGTGCTGTCCTGAGGATGGTCGGAAGCAAGAGGAGAATCGTGAGGGACGTGGCGATGTAGTTAACCTGGACGCTGTATCGAAGACATCAAACCTGCAGTGAATCAGAGGAAACACTGTGACTGACGTTGTCTCCCAGCCATCCTTGGTCGTTGTGTATTTGCGGGTTTCCATTGCGGCATTTGCGACCAGGATGTCCAACCGTCCTCCATCCTTTTCCCACTGGTTTCCGAACCTCGTCACCGATGCAAAGTCTCCAAGATCGAGTATCCACAGCTCGCCCTTGGTGTATCCGGTCTCTGCCTTGAGCCCTGCCAGTGCATGTAAAGCGTATCGCTAGCGAAAATTATGAAGGACGAAACGAACTGTGAATGGCTTCTTCCCCTCGAGCCGCGCTCCGGCAGGCAAGGATAATCCGGGCGGCATTCATCGATGCGAAATGCTTTACGGTTTCGAACCCAATGCCCGTGTTCGCGCCTTGAAGACAAGAATTACATATACATTAGAACTGCGGCAAGATTAGCAGCGCACGACGCACCCAGGACACAAACGGTTTTCCCGGTCAGATCTCCTTTGACGACTGGGGGCTGCTTTCCGGTCTGCTTTTGCATTCTCTCCCATGATGTAGGCTGTGGCATGATTGGAGAGCGAAATATAACAAGTTGGATAATGAGCCATCATGTACGGTTTTTAAACCGAACGGTCGTGGCCTGCCGTGCCGCGTCAGAGACAGTCGGTGGCCAAGGCTCATGAATAACCACGGCGCCGAGTAATCATTCATGACACATCACGGCGCCGACCTGCCAGGGTTAAATGGTCTAGGTAGAAATGAAGCCGGGAGAGCACGAGGAAACTTCCGCAGTTATGTTACGCAAGATGTTGGATGGCTGGGGGTGTTGAGTTCAGAGATCGCCAAAATCGACGTGGTCGTCCGTAAGCGAAGGCATTCCCCTTTGGGTTGTTGAAGTTCCGGTGCCAAATTGGGATCACTGGTTGTCGGGCCGGACACCGCGCGAAAATTGAATGTTGTCCATTTACTTCATCTTTCCGGATTCCCTGCAACTTCTGACTGCGTTAGAATTTTCCCCGATCTCCTCAGGCTTCCTCCACACCCATTTTAATAAGGGCTCTTCCTCCATGGTTCATCAACCAGCGCTGGCCGTCACCAATCTATCGTACCCAAGTCGGCTCCTAGAGGACACGAGAATCTTCTTTCTTCCGCTTGCTTCGCTCAGCCTCGCACTTGCCTTCCTCGGATATCGATTCAAGATATTGATGCGCTAAGCAATACGACCGATTAGGAAATAATGTTCAAATTGATCTGTAAGACTGTAATGAAGTGTTAGCGTGTGTCTAGGGAGAACTTGGCACAATAGGTTCTTCTCCTCGTTTTAAACACGGACGTCTATAACCGTTTCATCCAAGATCAACAGATCCAGGTCCGCAAATGAATTTATTTAAAACGGTGTTTGCCTAGAGTACACTTTGGCACTATCGATCGCTGGAAATATATTATGTATCACAAGTCTACCAGTTCTGATAGTGAAGAGTAGGTCTCAAGCTAGTTATAAAGCGTCGAAATGACCAAAACGCTCGTCATAAACGTCTTGGGCGGCTTTGAGTGTATCATATTGGAAGAGGTAATCCTGGATCCCTTGAGCTGTAGTAGCACAGGTGAGTGCGGCCGAGCTTCAGTTCACTGGCACTTACAACCGAGAAATGCCTTTCTATCGATTATCTTCGACACTTGCTCGACAGATTCTGTTTTCACGAACTCTCCTCGGAGCTTTCGAAGATCCTGATACGCTTCTAATCTGGCCGGTATGTCTTCCCGTCTAGTCCCAGCAGGAAGCAAACACCCGATGGCTCCAGCTTCCTCGATTGCTATCCCCGCACCTTGGCCCAGGAGCGGTAGTGTGGCGTGTGCAGAGTCTCCAAGAAGTGCCGCCCGTCCACGGACCCAGATTGGTAAGAGAGGCAACACCCGTAACTGCCACCTGTGGATACCACTGTGAATCGGTAGATCCAAGAGGCGCAGGAACTTGGGATGGAAATCCTGGAACTTTTCTATAATTTCCTCTCGAGATGCTGTCGGTGTCCACTCTGTAGATGTGATGAATAAACAACATTGTGGTAAAATCCCATGCTGGGGTGCTCACTGCCTTCCTCTTCGGGCGAGTCTGTGTAAAGGCCGACGAAATTGATGAGACTTTCATTTCGGCAGGGATAAATGAAAAACATCCGAAATGGTCCTTCTTTGGGGGTGACGATTCGTGTACCGGAGATCCCCGCGGTAAGCCACTCAAGCTCAGGAATATCTTGAAGGTTGGTCGCCTCAAAAACAATGCGGAAGCAGGACCAGCCTGAAGCGGGCGCTTTCTCAACGCGGCCTAGGATCTCAGTACGTACAACCGACTGTAAGGCTAGTTAGTGCCGCCAAGATGAGAAATTTGGTTGCGTACATTGATTCCATCTGCGCCGAGGACAATATCGGCATGGATAACTTCGCCGTTATTCAAGGTTATCGTCCCTTCTTCGGGAACGCACGCCACAACTTTGGACCCTAGATGAAGTTTCACAGATGGACCTTTACCTTCGCCTATCGCAAGGCGCTTGAGTTCGCCGTAGAGATCGCCCCGGTGACAAAGCAAGCCCTGATGTTCGCGATATTAGAAAGGAGTTTACAGATAACAGTTTCGACGTACTGGGTTTTCATTCGCAGCAGGGGCCAACCAACGGTGGGCTATGCCCTCTCCGCCTCCCGAGCCGAAAACCACACTCTATCAGAGCTCAGAGTAACCGAAATCAAATCAGATATCGAAACATACCCCAGTGAATGGAACGCCCTTCAAGTTGTCTCTGGACACCCCGAGGTGATCCAGCACACGGAGGGAATTCACTTGTACACCCACAGCAGCACCGAATTCGGTCTTGATTTCATGCGCCTCGAATACCTGAGGGAAATGGATCAGTTTATATCACAAGGAGCTCGTGGAGGAGAATATGCGCAGACTTGGACGAGGTGTCCATTTTTTCTGAGTGAAATGGCCGCTGTCAGTCCAGCGATACCCGCTCCGACTATGGTGACGTTGAGAGGTTGGAGTGAATTGTTGCGCATTTTAGATAAAGCTGGCTGGAAGTGGCCACCTCAAGTACTCCCCCAGGCCCTCTTTATACGTCATCATTTGTTTACGGATGTTGAACCCCTGTGCGCTGGCATTCCTCTGAATTTTCGAATTTTCATTTTCAATGCCTCGAGTCCTTCAAATCCTTCCAACGATAAATTTAACTCGGATTTACCCATCGTGCCTCGTAAACCTTGTGTCTTCAATCAGTCGGACGGTCCGTTGGACTTGATTGGATTTCCGGACGAGTCTGTTCCTGAATACAGGTGGGTGAATCCGAGTTTTGAGGAACTAGGCTCCGCCTGCAAACTGGTCCACTCCGCGCCAATGAGGATGGGGTTGATTAGTCTAATGATGATGGTACGTAATGGACACTTCCCGTCAAAAGATAATCGCGTGTCCGGCCGCCCGCCCCGCCGTTCAACGGTTTAACTGGCACAAAATACACGCAAGTCCCTACGAGATGTTGCTAGGGCCAGGGTTTGTTTTCTCTTCCAGTTTTCTCTCTGCCGAATCCGCAGAATCATTGATTAAAGGTGAGGGAAGAACTTCTATTAGCCGTATGCTAGGTTACACGGACAGCTATGTGCCGCTCCCGCACGGAACGAAGAAATGCCGGGCAGAGTGAACATACAGTATTGCACTCATATTCCGTGCCAACGTTCAATGTCTATCTTCATCAAATCTTCATAATCACAAAAGTCGGCTTGCGAGACTATTTCCAAGGTTAAGGTTGTAATGTAGAGTTCATGCTCCCAATCTTCCTGTGTTGAAAATTCAAAGGTTGCATCTGAGCGGCCAATCTCCGGTGATGGCGGAGTTCAAACACGAGTCCTTCATTTCTCTCAATATTCTTGTCCTACTGCATTCAAAGAGGGAAAAGGGTAAGATAACGAAATCCAAATGGCTCTAAAATACCCCACAACCATGCATGCATTGACCGTAGCATCGAAAATTGGGGGGCCGCGAGGAACCTGGCAGCCGGCATGAAGTCTGCCGCAAACGCTTCCCTGTCAAATTCGACATCTTTTCAACCGAATGTCCATTACGTCTCATCATCATTAGACTAATCCACCCTCTTCTCCGCGCCAATTTCGGATAGAGTCACGTTACCGCGTCTGATCACTGCCACTGCCACTGGCTGCATGTCAGCCCATATATTTCATCCTTCCTCCCGATTGCAGCGTCTTGACGATGAAATTTCCGGCCCGCATAAGGCTATCGACAAAAAATCTATAAACTAACAGAAGAGCCTCGCGTTTTGAAGTCTACATACCACGTGCCCTTCGACTGTCGGAATTCCCAGCCGTGGTTGGATTCACGAATACTTGGATGTACATATATGTAATTATACCATGCTAATATTCCTCCGTACTATATTATCTCCCGCAGCAGTTCAGTAACTTTACGCGCTCTCAACCCCAACAGCGACCGTCTCCCCAATCGCACACACGCCAAACGCGCCGTCCTCCACCCCCGCCTTGGCGCACTCGGCCGCGAGGAGCACGGGCGGCTCGACAATGTCTTCTGTCGTGAGAATCCATGCGCTGCAGGCGTCGTTAGCGTGGTGTGTATATACAGGAGGAAACAGAAAGTAGGAGTAGAAGAGAGGTGAAGCAGAAGAACAACGAAACGCACCCCCAATGCATCCCAATCGCGCGCCTTGCCCTGACATCGCGGAAGAGCGCGACGCTATCCCGCGGTGCGCAGTGGATCTTCGACATGTACCGTCTTGGTGCGTACGCCCTACGCAGATATTAATTAGCAAGCAGGTTGTTTAAAACAGTGTTGAACACGCTGCAATAGAGTTGAAGTCACGCACCCAATCGGGATCAGGGCAAGGTCGAACCCGCCCCAGCGCGCGCCGATTTCCTTGAATGCGGGGCACACGGGGAGCGTCTCGGGTCCGTTGTCTGAGTTGGACGGGACAGACCGGTAGCCCGTGTCACCGGCGAAGTACACCAGGGGGGGCTTGGCGTTGGCGTTGGTGTTGGCGTTGTCTTTGGCGTTGATGTCTGGCGCCACGCCCTCCACGACCCACCCGCCCCAGAGGGTCTTGAAGCGATCGAAGATGCCGCGGCCAGTAAAGTGCTGGCCGGGCGTGAAGGTGAGGTCGAACTCGACGTGTTGGGTCGGCGAGACGGGTGCGCGGACGCGACGGGCATCCCACCAGTCAAGGCAGTGGGTGCGGGCGACGGGGACGCCTAGGGAGGCGAAGTACGCGGCGTTCCCGATGGGCGCGAAGACGTGCGGCGCGGAGGGGCGCGCGAGGAGGTTGGTGAGGGAGGTGGTGTCCATGCTTCGGTGGAATAAGTCAATAAATTTATGGACACGAGGACCAAGTACGTACTGGTCGTAGTGGTTGTGCGAGATGACGATGACATCGATTTCGGGAACCTCTTCTAATGCACACGGCGGGGCTTCGGTGTTATGTCAATACACAGTTTGTTGCTGAAAAATAATGCAAAGTCTGACGTGTAAACCGCTTGGGTCCGATGTGCTGGCTGGGCGAGCAGCGGTCGCTGAAGACGGGGTCAAAGAGGATGCGCGCACCGCGCACGCCCGCGCCAGACGAGGGCAGCTCGAGGAGGAAGCACGCGTGGCCGAGCCAGGTCGATTTTATCTTCTCCGGATTCTTCGCCATCTCAGCACCCCACGCGGGCTTCTGAATGGGAATCTGCGCGATTTTGTCTTTGGGCGGGGACCCACCAATCTCTTGAAGTGATTTGGCAAGCATCTATGTGCGGCATTCAGGGCTGCCAGAACCCCAAAAGGGTTGTCGACCGCACCTCGACCACGTCCTTCATGTTCACGTTCCTCCAGCTCGGCCATGGATTCTGGAACTCGGTCGGCTTTGCGTGCACCCAGTGGCTCGGCTTGCCCAATCTTTCTCGCTCTGTGCTCGCGGAGGCTTGGGCAGTGGTTTCCGAGACTTGGATAGACATGAGTAGGTGCTGATGGGTTCGATTCAGTTGACGCTATATGTCGCGGAAGGAGGGAAAGCCGAGGACGCGCGTGCAGCCGGCCGCAAGACACTCATCCTAACCCTAACCCCACCCTGCCCTATTTTTAGGAAAGGGGTCTAGCACTGCCGAAAACTTGAACGCAGAGCCGACTCCGAGCGCTCTCCTCATCAACAGCTCCCCTCGGATCACCGCGTTGGGCTCTCCGTTGAGCAGCGCGATGTCACCTGCCGCAATCCAGGAGGTCTTCGGGGCCCCAAACGGATTACAGTGCTCTTGGGAGGCGGTGGACCCGCGCGTTCGACAGCAGTCGACCTCCGGAAATTGGCACAGCTTGTACGTTGCGCTGTGTGTCAGCACCAAGCAGATTCTCGGCCAGCTAATATTGAACCAAAGCGGGGACCGCGGCGATATGGCGAACTCGGTCGAAACTCGCGTCGCGTTTCTGGACCATCTGGTGGTGTACGTGAACACCGTATGTCGTCCCCCTATCACGTCTAAAATTCTGACGACCACGCCTCAGATCGGTGAAACCGATGCCCACCGCGGATGAGGGTCCCATGAAATAGCGCCTGACGGGAAAATGGATACTGCGAGAGGCGGTCAAACCATTCGTGACAGAGGAGAGTCAGGAGACCTATCGCCGCAAAAAGAAGGCGTTCAACCCCCGCCCGCCACCCGCCCATCTGCGTCTGCCACAGAATTGCTGCCACTGCAGGCTCAGCCGGCCGTTCATCCGGGATACGCTGCCGGAATGACGCCTGACTCGGAGTTCTCTACCCAGTGGTATCCAATAAGAGCCGCTTTTCCGGTCCGCTATTCTCTTTTTGTACCAGAATCGCCTGATGCTCGATATAATATAATTATATCCTAAATCAAGGAGGAGACTGTCCGAGTCTGTGTCCAAGGAAGCGATGGTAGATATTGATCGGGAGGCGTATGCGGCATGAGAGAATGAACAACGAAAGACGCAAGCGAAGGTTGAGTAAAAGAGGCCGATTGATGGGAGCGGAGAACACCGGCGGAGTTTGAAAATGCGAAAATTTCTTGTTGATAGATTTTCTTTTGGCGGGACGCATATACGAAGAATTGCAGTCAGCGGACTTAATCCATACGAACACTCCGGAAGATAACAGAGGCCATACACCCCTGAGTACTGAGCCCTCAACCTGAAATGCAAGTGTACCTTGGTCCGTTGAAACTTCGATTGGTCAAAGCGCAAAATACGTCGCACAAAAAAAGGAGTTCATAAAACACTGGATTACGATCTGGGTACATAACAAAGTGTCTACTCCAAAAACTCCATCAGACAAACGCTCAACTCGCTGATCCACCTCCGAATGGCTCTTGCGAACACAAACATCGGCGACCAAACGTCCTCGAGACCCCGCTCGCGCGGGGCCATGTTCTCGGTTAAACGAGTGAGCGCGGAAGTCATCGCGTGAAATTGAAGGATGCGGCATTTGTAAAAATGCGAGACTCGGTCAGTTGCTGTAAAGCGATCCTGATGAGTATGTATCTAAAGAACCATATTTGTCGACGCGAGCCTTATGTACTTTTCGTGCCTGGTCCGTGCGCGGGTGGGGCACGTGATACGAGGGTACTGCAACTGCCACTACATGGTTAACTTTTTTATGGCACTCCAGATTTAGATCTCAGTTCATCTAAGTAATGAGAAAGGGCCGAATATTCTGTTTCGAATTCTAATCACCGGCACAAATATGCGCGCGACGGTACAACAAGTTACATTTTACACTAAAGCCGTGCCACGGAGCGATCGATCAGAGGGCCCACAGAATGATGTTGTTCAGCTTTATTGTGTTGCAAGAGCAATTTGATGTACCAACTTTTAAGCTATGAACCTGCCGAATTTGCTAGCTTTTGGAACCCGCCACGCATCATGTTCGAGCGTTGAATCTCACTAAAGTTACAATATGAAATCAATTTCTTATCAGTTGTTTACGGTAGCATCATCAGGCTTCAGTTGGTCAACTTCTAAGACAACTAACTCATTTTTCTATTTTGCTAGTTAGAAAATTAATAATAGACGAGAACGACGCATTTCAACTCCTCGTCATGTGACCGCGTCAATCAATGTTCACTTTTCTCCTGTGCGAAAGAAATAATATTCCATACCACAAGAGCAATCGCCCTACACCCACCGCCTGTTAGTCTTCCGCCCAACCAGCACACGCGCAACCACCATCATTGCCATGCCCGCAAAGACCGCGCTGCCGCTGAACACCGCCGTGGGCCAGTAGGTCCCGTTCAGCCGGATGAGTGCACCCTGGATCGGCGCGCTCGCGAGCCAGAAGAACGACGCGCAGAAGTGTGTCATCCCCAGGCGCAACCTTCATCATAGTCAGTATGTATCCGCCTTACGCAAAATCTCTACGGCACGCACCCCATTACTTGAGGGTCCGGATTGAGGGTCGCAATTGCCGCGGGGATGACGCTGACGTAGCCGCCTGCAGGGTGTTATGTTTACAAGTCCGTCGGGGTCCGTCGGGGGCTCGGGGTAAAGGTACGACACACCGCTTACGAAGCCGAAGACCGCGGTGAACGCGAGGATGCCTGGCGTCGAGTGCGCGGCGACCCACACGAACTCTAGCACGCCTGAGAAGCTACACACAAGGATGAAGATGTTGAGCGGGCCGACACGCTGAGCGAAGGCGTTAGCGAACAGGCGCCCACAGACGGTGAGCGCATTGTGGATGGAGACGCTGCAATTTGGGCGTCAAGGGGAGGTCCTGTGATGCGGTATACACGCACGTGTAGAATGCGAGGGCGGACGGGACGTCGTGCGCGACTGCGTACGTTACGCCATAGCTCACGGGCGCGTAGCTGTGCGGGCGGGTTAGGGTCCACAGCAACGAAGAGAGGGCATGCTCACAGCCCGAGGCCAACGATCGACACACCAAACACGAAGAAGCTGTACACGTGGTCATGAACTGCGAGCAAAATAAATGACTGACACAGCGATACGAGATAAGCCGACGCACAGACGCTGAAATCGAGAATATGTCCGCCTTTGCGTGGCGGCAGCCGGCTCGAGCAGCACACGAATCCGCATATCGTGCAGAATAGCACAATAAATGCGACTGTAGAGTGATGAGCTCTGTGGATTAATACACAAGCTGCCCACGCGTTCTCAATGCCCATGGAAGGCCCACCTGCTCAAAGAGCCGTCGCATGACCAGCGGAAGCACTATACCCCCCACCGAACCACCGGACGCCATGATACCGTACGCCAAGATCTCATATTTTTGGAAATGGTGGGCAATGGTGGACCCGGATGGCGCGTACAGAAGCCCCATCGCGATCTAGGTGAAATTGATCCATTTAATCGAAGATTGTCGGGCTGGAACGCACACCAACGCCCAGTCCTTGGCTAAGCAAGAATTGGTAGAACTCTTGATATTTGCGATGAGCTTTTAAAAGGAGGAGAAAAAGCGAGAGGCTCACGAGTCGATATCGATGACATGAAGAGACAGAATACGTAGAGAATTCCTGCAGACGCGATCATCCAATGTAGGTACTGCATGGCAGATGAAAAATGTGGGTGAGAGAGTTGACGGAGAGACTCACGCCGGCGTCAAATAGTGGCCCGCTCACACACCCGGTTAGAAGAATTAGTGAGCTTTGTAGAGATCCGATCCAGGAAATGGTGCTGAGGGGTAGATATTTCAGTTGGTTGACGCTGTAGTACTCCACGAAAACGCCAAACTGGGTGAAAATGAGGGGGGAGGCGCGTGGTGCGTTCGGAGAAAGGTCATACACTCCCTATTACACCATCTAAGACAATTTGTTAGAAAACTCGAAGGAAAACAGACAAATGGTTCCCACAGCACGCAAAGTCGATCATGAAGGCCTAGTGGCGAAATCAGTCAGATATTACTTCTTCAGAGATGCGGGTGTCTTACCCCAAATACAGCCCCCCATGCGCGCAGTCCTCCATCGGGAAAATCCGTCTGTTGTGAGTTCTCGTGGCTGTTCAAATTGACTTCTTCTGGCAAGAGAGCCGGAGGTTTCTCCGTACAAGTGTCTGCGTCCACAATTACCGTCGCTGGCCTACTTGGCGTCATTGAGGTTGCGTTGCTCGACTGTCCCTTATCCCTTACCCACCCTTCTAATACTAGCACCCAGATGGCGCCACTTCCCATCTCCCCTGTCCCGTATCTTCAGTCCCTCCCAGCCGCGGACCTAACATCCAACTGGCCATTAGAATTGACTAGAACCCCTAGGTCACGGCATCGGCCGCCTTTCGACGCGATGAATCGTATCAATGATTAGGCTCGTTTCAGCCTCTCTAGTCTACCGGGCGTGAAATCTGAAGATAGTCGTTCAGATCACGTATACTAGAGAGGCTGGAACTTACGAGTACAGGCGAACACGAGTCGCCTCGGAGTTCGAATTAAGTGATGGTTGCACACGCCTTCAAGATGTAAATCAGTGATTTGCCTAAATCGGCCAAATCACTGGAACAAACAGACCACGATAACGCGAACGCGCACGTCTCTGCACATGTTCTACTACACGCCATCCCGGCCTCCTGCTGCACCTCCCAACACGCCTGCTGCGCCTCCTAACACTCCTGCTCCCACATACACACGACCCAACACCGCTTACGAGGCCCGATTCGCCACTGGGATCTTTGACGACGTGCTCAATGTGACAGCGCGTCCCCAAGGAACGCCAGCACCGCGTCCTTCGCGCGCGCGATTCCAATGGCCAGCTGGGACCTCAGTGGAGGACCGCCTTCTTGTAGCATTTCGATGCATGCAGCAGGCTGGCTTCGAGACGGTTGGAGATTACTTTGCGGCGGTTTTGGACCCTGCGCACAATAAACACCAGAAAGTGTTTCGTTCAGTCACAGCATTTCTGCAGTGTCAAGGAACGGATCCCAGCACCCACCCGATATCCATCGTCCAAAGGATCTTCGAAGATCCCCGCTCCAAAAAGCGCGCCACGGCGGACGACGAGTTACATCTTGATCTTCCTCGGCACGCGCTTCCCCCATCTCAGCGCCTCTTGCCAGAGCTTCCGGAAGTCCCTCATAACAATACCCATAATTCTTTCATTAATTGGGCGCTTCAAGTGGTTCTATCACGCTTGAAGGATGAAGCCGAGTATCTGCTTCATCCCTTCTTTGGCTTCACACGCGAGCGGCGGCGGGATGAACCAGCGGAAAAATTCTCGTGGTCCGAGGTTTTGAATTGGAGTATGACGAAGAACCAGGAGATCATAGCAGTCAATGCACCGGCAATTTTTGCCTGCCTTACCAGTATTGCTGTTAGTGACGACGCCCAGAAGAAACTTGCGCATGCTGCCGGAGTCGCAGTCACGGAGCCCGCTACGACCGAGCCACAGCCCACACCCGAGCCAGACCCTATCCCAGACGGCGCCCCTTCATCGCAGCCTGATGGCCCAGCGGCAGATAACGAGGACTCAGATACAGAATACGAGTCTGAGGACGAGCCGCTCAGTAATGGTGTCCCCCCAAAAATGCGGCGGGATCCATGGCTGGTCAGTAATTAATTTTCGATCTCTTCTTTCGACTCAAAATGTTTCAAGGGAGTAACCGCTGTTATTCTCATCATGCTCTATTTCCGCTACCGCTACGCCATCGTCTTTCCCACTTTTATCGGCCTATTTCTCTTCACCTGCAACGCGCATAGAGATATATTTGTCCTGCTCTGCCGTGTCGGATTTTCCGTGAGCTATAGCGCAGTTCTCGCTACGCTCCATGTCTTGGCAGCAGATTCCAGCACTCAGCTTCATGCCTTCGGAGCAGCAGTCCAAGTCGCCCAACCCATGTTCCTCCTGTTGTTTGACAACGTGAACAAGATGCAGCGCGCCTGGCAGCAGGTTCTGGGAAAGTGCGACACACTTAGCAGCGGTTGTGCTTCGACGCTTATTGGCCTGGAAGACATCACTGAGGACGCAATGGATTCGGGACCGTTGCTGAAAAATATGGAGGAAAAGAAGCGCAAAAATCTTACGGTCGGCGAACTTGTTGACGACATTGATTGGGAGCATCTTGAAGGTGTAGGCTCCGGGACCGCGGCAGGTATCTGGACGAAACATGTACCCTCTTTGCGCACGCACGCCCCAGCTGTTACCAAGAAATTCAGGACAACTCACGCGAAACACCGCTTACGGTTGCGGAAGAGTGATATTCGTACCATGCGCAATACAGACATCGACGAGGCTCCTACTACCGGCGTGGCCATGCAGCTACACAATCTCGTGGTCGACCAGCTCCTCATCCTGGGGCATTGGCTTCAGTGCTGGCTCATAATGGTTTGTGGAGACCAGCTCAGCATTGACCGTATTCGCAAAATCAAGATGTATATGGGCAAGGGCGATACTCCGTTCCAACGCCACGATTGGGCTCTTCCTGTCATTCAATTATGGCATCTCAAATGGAACTGGCAGAAGGCAATATTTCGCCTCCATTGGTTTGAGCCCACCGGCAAGGGCATTTTCGGACTACATCACGACGTCGACCTGCTCACCCGGACCAAGTTTAATCACCTGAAATGTGAATTTTATCCTGCACATCACATCCTAGAAGATCGCTTCGACGCTCTCATGCTCGATGCGCTACGGTGAGTACTTATATTCTACTCGTGGGATATAGGCTGAATCTTTGTAGTCTACTTTGCGAAGAAAAAACCGGCATTATCCATCCACCGAAAACTCCCCTCCTAGACGGCCTAGAAATGTACTTCAATGCCAAGAACAAAGGACCGCTCAAAGACATTACTTTCGAGGAACTGGACGTGTTATCTCACACGGTCTATCGCCGTTATATGTGCAACGACGCGTTTGAAGATGCACAGGGCCATTATCCGCGCGATCCAGCGATACACGGTCCCCAGATCGCGGCGGAAGATGTCCCATCGCTCGTCCCCATTCAAACGGACCCGGGCGAAGAAGATGGTCAGATTTATCAATTAAATATGGCTGGCCTGACATTCTTACCTATTTGAAGATTCTGAGTCGGAAACGGAAGCTGAACCTGCCGCCCCCACAACCGAAACAAAGGCGACCAAGAAACGTAAGGGTACACGGGCGAAGAAGGCTAAGGCTGCAGAATCAGTCAACTCCTTTGGGAACGACCAATCCCTTGCGACAACAATTAATTTTATTCGGATGACATTCTGGTATCTGGAGATGTGTGCGGCTATTGCAGAGGGAGATATTGGCCGGGTTTTTGAAGTCCTAAAGGCGTGTCTGCTTCTTGCAATTTTATGCGCTTGCATGCTGATCCGCGCGCAGGTCTTGCGATTCTCATTTTGGGGCGTAGGCTCAACCAACTACGGCAACGAGATGCTTGAACTCGCGTGCAATTTCCTATATGACTTCCCTCCGGCCTTGCAGCACGCTGTGCTCAACAACTACCTTGCAAATACCACTGGATTGCTCGGACATTGGCTCGAGCTGGACCTGCTTCAAGAGCACTTCAACTTCTGGATAAAGCGTCTTTTCAATTCGAAAAGCCATGATTTCGATTCAAAACATCTCGCCGAGGCCGTGGGTCTCAATATCCATGGCATCAGTTCCATCCGCGAGCGGTTCCCGGCGATATTTGGCTTCAAGAAAAACCAGGGAAAGCACAAAAATGCGGACACAACGAACGACTTGAACGCCCTCGGCGTTCATTACCGAGATGACCGCATTATGCAGTACATTCCCGGCCGCAATGGGCATGTGGTCCCAAACGAATTTTACCCCGGTTTTGACATTCTTGACGGCGGGAAACTTGAGGAGTTCCTGGAACGCACTACCAGGAATAGTGCCTCAGTACAGCCTGAGAACGACCCGGAACTTTTGCAGGACGATGAAGGGAGAATCCCTGCGAATCCTATTACTTCGGGGGCTGGAGGAATCTTGGACTTGACGCAATTTACTCTGGGTGACTCGTAGTAGGACTATTTATATGAATTGAAACTGATTTTGTCGTATGTAGTTAGATTTTCTGCGTAGTGAATATGAGGCGGGTAAAGATAATTAATGCGAGGAAATGATATGATGACCTGTATTTAGCCGGAGTCTAGGTAATTAATACGAGGTGAAGGGAAATAGTTAGCTTTGAATATGAGAATTGAACGCGAGAAGTATACTAAGCGCGTATATTTTCTTTTTCAACATTCTTGCTTCGTTTCTGACTGGTCTTGGGGGACGGTGGGCCCGGCAGTGCACGCTTCATGGGGACTGTGGTAGGAGCAGAAGGAACAATTTTTTGTGGAGGGAGGAGGATGCGGAGTGGAGGAGGCGGGTCAATATCCATGTCGGAAGACTCGCAAGTTGCGCCGCCAATTTTTGCGGGTGCGGTAGGAGGCGGGTCGACGTCCATGGAATCAGATGCTGCCTTGCGAGCGCTGAGGATCTCCGCATATCCGGGTAGGACCTCGCTGAACAGTTTGAATAGGTCTTTACCAAGCCGCGGGAGGTACTCCCAGTCGTGCATGACGCCCCACAAACGGTCCAAGCTGGTACATGCATGCGCACGGTCCACAATGCGCTGGAGAAATCGCTCCGGGAGGACAAAGACACTCCCGCCGCCCGTGTTCTTGGTCGGTCGAATCCTGGCATACATCCTCGCCCTCCATTGCACAAGAATTCTTGTAAGCGACTGCTTTAAGACCGTGTCGAGGGCCGTGTAAGTTCCGTCCGAACGAATAGTTTTCGCCTTTGGCGCGTTGTTCTGCTCCCGCTGTTTAAGATGTTTGACCCATTCCGCGACGGCTCCAAGGTCGCGGGATTGCTCGGGTTCTGGGTCGTGCAAGGAGCAGCACCCAGGGCGGAGAACAAACTCCTCGCTGTTGTACTTGAGGTCCACCGCACGGGGACAGCAGTCAACCGTCGAATTGAAGGTCTGAAGAGTTACAGCCGGAAGCTGCTTGCGCCGTTCCAGATCTGCGAATCCCTGTTTGGTCGTGATCTGGGACTCTGGTATCTGTCGCACCCAGGCCGGTGCATAGACGATTGCAGTGGCAGGACTGCCATCGCGGCCAGGACGTCCCATCTGTTGCTTTCTGACTTCCGGGGAATCGTTGATAGAATCACCGAGATGGACAATTATAACGCGGGCGAGTGCCGGAATATCAGTGCCGTATGTGCATGTATCCGTGACAATTCCGATGCGTAGAACAGAGCCGTCGTTGATGTCGGCAATGAATTTGCGTCGATAATCGACGGGCATGAGAGAGTTATACAGCTTGATTATCTTGAGGCGATCCGGCACCCACTCGGGGATTAATGTGTCGAGGAATTGCATTAACTCGTAACCCGATTTAATGGTCTTCAAGAAAATGAGGGTGAGGACAATGTCCCGTGCGGACTTCATGTCGGGGGGGACGATGAAGCTGAGATCCATGAACTCGAAGCCCGACGTAGGATGCTCGAGGAAGCGAGGGATGATTTTGACGTTGGGCCGATCAATGGTGTAGCGAGCATTCACATACTGCCCAGAGCGAAAGCCGAGCCCCGCGGCAATGTGGAGGGCAGCAGACACGGTGGCCGTTCCGGTAACTCCAGCCCACACAGTGCTAGATGGAAGGCGGGGTCGCATATGTAAAATGCCTCTGTATGGCTCGCGAAAGGTCCCGCTCTCTTCGTCGAGGACGTGGGCCTCGTCAATTAGCATCCAGCGAACGAGTGACTTGGTTTTTGGGTCGTTCAGGAGCTTTCCCATCCTATGGCCCTGGAGCATCTGCGGGCTCATGACACCGACAGAAATTCCATCCCCGCCAGCGAACTCTGTAAAAAGATCGCGTTCTTCGCGCGTCGCGGCTTCCCTGACCGAGTCTTCATTTATTGCGATGGCTCTGAGACCGTATTTGCGACCGACTTCAGCCTGAGTACGTTCGGTTAGCTTTACGTTCCCTAATCTGTGCCTTGGCGACACGCACCTGCTGTTCCGCGAGAACCTTTGTCGGCACAACCATAAAAGCAATCCCTCGCTCTCCACGCGCCTGCGCGGCAATCAGAGGAGCAAAGAGAACAATGCTCTTCCCTAGGCCTGGCGCGATGACAAGGAAGACATCGCGTCCGTCATTGAGATCTTTACCGTGGTCGAGTTGATGTGGGTAGAGTGACGGCACGCCGCACTTCTGCCGCAGAAGACTCTCAAGCCACGCCCGGGAATTGACCGGGTGATCCGTGTATGGCCGGGCTGGCCCCTCGGACGGCTGGGCTGGCCCCTCGGACGCGTCCATTGGCCGTGGCGGTCGAATTTACCGGACGGCGACGCGCACTCTCTGGACGCGTCGTTACGGCGTTGACGCGTTCGCTCAAAGGGGAAGCTTGTTGATACATCACATGGCCCATGGCATCGTTCGGCAATCTTTTATTTCAAACTCCGAGGCGACTCGTACTACGCTGTACTCGTAAGTCCTAGCCTAATCAATGATGCGAGTTGCCAAGAATGATGGAGGCTTGCATACGTGGTCTCGGCAGCCCTCGGCAGACCTAGACGAGCAGTGTCTAGGTACATATGCACAAATAGACGCATCCAAAGTTGGCGTCGAGGCCTATACACAAGCCTCAATCATTCTCGACACTCCATGTCTAAAACCCGGCTAAACGCAGTGTTTGCGCTTTAGATGCAGTCGAAATGTACTTACTTGCTAGTTAAATCCCGCGGTGGATGCTAGGAACGTAGAAGACTGCTGCCTGTATCGTAGTATGGGTGCGGATGCAAGGCTAGAGAGTTATGAATAAAGAACGGACATCAAAGAAACCTGCTGCTAAATGCTGCATGGCTAATTATTGGAATTTGGAGTCTTGGCGGCGATCGATATAGTACAAATGCACTCTATGAGTATAGCATGAAGGGGCGGCGTTTGTTTTATTTTCGACCTCCCCAATCGACCGTTCAACATCCGCTCAAAAGGAAGGGTCTCCCTCGCTTCTTTCTTTCTTACATCTCACCATCTCCCGCGTCGCATTACCTTGATTGCTCTGTCTCATGCCCGAGTCCCGCACTCTTCCTCTGGAACACTGTTATCAACTCCACCTTCCGCGCCTCTGGTTGGGCACTACTATCTTTGACTGACATTCCGGACACTTAAGAAAGATTGTTGAATAGCTTTTTACACATTGTATTTTATGACAAAGCGAGTAGGCCATTGGATTCCAATCTATCTTTTCATGGGGTGTACCAATTTAGTTTGTGCAAAACGGTCCAGTTGTCGCCGAACGACATGATTTTCTCGAGTGTCCGAGTAGTAGGTAATGCATCAATTTTTGATTGCCGGACTTGCCACGGAGTCCCGGCACATCGCAAGACCTCAAAATTTGGGATTCAAGTTTAAATGTACCATATGTACCCCAAACATGCACCAGGAGCCGAGGAATGAAGTGGAAGGCTCTCAGGATACGTGCTTTGTTCCTCGAGTGCATGGGCCATCCAATATCTCATTTTTAGTAACAAAAGCCTGTAATTTCGGTCTATTGCCGGAGTTGCGGGCCACCTATATACACAGAAATTGGTATGAGCATAAATATCATGTAGAACTATCATTTGGATGTCCTCTCAGGTGGTCAATGCCTCCCATTAGTGTTGATAGTTCCCAAAACATATGAAAAACCATCAATTTGGGGCCACCTCCCAACTTGTTTCGGATAAGATCAGACAGTGATGAGCCCAAACCCGGGTTTTTCTGCTCCACGTCATATAACACACCCTAAAGAGTATACCAAAACAAAAATCTTGAAAAATGGTTCAGAAATGATCGAGAAAAAGCTGAGTGTCCGAGTTGTAGGTTTGTCCGGCCCGGCGGTCCAAGATAGTATTCTAGAACCTCAGCTGACTCTGCCGCAAAAAAAAAAACGGATGTATCTCACGGTGTCAAATGGAAGTGTCCCAGGCTGTACAGAGGCTGCACTGAACAGCTTCGGCGCTTATCTAGTACTCATCTCGACCCTCAATGTCCTCCCCCCACTTCGCCAAGGCAGCACCCAATCCACCTCAAATGGCAAGGGCTACACCATCCTGGTTATCGAAGAAACACTCCCAAGCTGGGAGTTCCGCTTCAGGGTCAGACTGGCTTAGTCCTACGATCCTGGCTGCGAGAGCAATAACAGCTGCTGGAGAATGTCTTCCATTCCCCTACGTGAAAGGTGCCTTTGGAATCGTGGTAATCTTTCTTGAAACCGTCGAGGTTCATTTCACGATTGTCCCTGTCAAGTTCTGGGCTAATGATTGTCGTTGCAGAAAGTGAAGAATAATGGTGATGATTTGAAGGAGCTATGTGGAACTGCAATGGAAATCATGACCATTCTGCAAGATCAGATAGCCATGCATAAGGATACGGCTGCAGTAAAGCTGAAGGGTCTGTGCGAGGATTTTGAGAGGTGAATGACACAACTTTCAGATCTACTGCTCATCTGATTCCGTGGAGGTTCCTGCGGGATGTGATTCTTGGAGTCGAGACAATGCAAAAGAAATCAGAAAGCATTCGTGGGCATATTGCGGAATTTTTCAAGTCTGGTAGCATTCAGGATATGATTACTGGATACCAGAGAAATATTCAAGAAATATGCTCGCGGCTCAAGGTACTAGTGGATACACTACATTTGATAAGCCTCAGGATTCATTATTCATTACAGCTCATGGCAGCCATTGATACAAATTTCCAAGTGCACGAAATCAAAGCAGCCCTCGCAACTGGAACATCATCCAGTATTATGCTCATTTGTATAATATTTATTCAATCTCACCTTTGTTTTAATCAGATGTGTTTGTGGTGAAAAGTCAACGGATTAACAATTGCCCTCTGTCTTCCAGAATCTTCCAAGGGAGATAGTTGATCCTTGATAAAATGAGACTTTTTTTCAATACAGGTCTCAAGAAACAACACATTTATGTGATGCATGGGCTAGGTGGTGCCGGAAAGACACAGATTGCTCTGAAGTTCATTGAGGATTCATCCCAGTAAGTTGGAATTCAAGCAGAAAACACTTGTATGAATGATCATGGGTCTAGCTTCAAGGACATTTTTTTCCTGGATGCTAGCACAACAGAAACTATTGAAACAGGTCTAAAGAACATAGCTACACTGAAAAATATTGGGAACTCCTCACAGGATGCACTAACGTCGCTTGCAAACCAAGATGAAGACTGGTTGTTATTCATTGACAATGCTGATGATCCAAACATCAACTTGCATAGTTTTCTGCCTCGGTGCAATCACGGCAATATTGTCATAACATCTCGAAACCCTGGGCTCTGTGTTTATGCTGGATCCCATTCTCAGGTGTCTGATATGGAGGAAACAGATGCTGTGCCATTGTTATTGAAGAGTGCTGCCCAAGAGATTTCACCTGCCAATGAACTGGTTACCGCTGAGATTGTGAAGGTCAGTGGCTACTCATTCCCTCAGTTATATAATTTTCAATTCATTGCTTCTAAGGTACTATGCTATTTGCCTCTTGCAATTGTTCAGGCTGGAGGATTCATCTCTCAAACTGGAGCCCTTGACAGTTATTTGGATTTCTATAAGAGGAATCGGGCCCAGCTGCTTAGTGAAAAACCTGCTCAGACCCATGATGACTACGTCTGGACAGTGTATACAACATGGCAAAGAGCTTTGACCGACTCAGTCCATCAGCTGCCATGCTCTTGCAGCTTTGTTCATTTCTTCATCGAGAAGGAATTTCAGAGGAGATTTTCAGCAGGGCTGCCACATACAAATTCCGACAGTGCATTCCATCGAAAGAAGACTTGCAAAAACCACTGGAATTCCTCTCGCAATTTTTGAGCTCCACTGGTGAATGGGACTCTCTTCACTTCCTGAAAGTCACAAATGAGCTCAGGGCCTATTCTCTCATCAGCTTTGCTGTGGAGAGAAAATTGTTCTCAATCCATCCACTGGTGCATAGCTGGAGTCAAACAACAATAACAGACCAGCATTCACACCATTCAATTATGGGTGCCATAGTAGGCATGTCCTTTGCAGAAATGCCATCCGAGGATCAGCAACTGGCTAGTCTGAGATTAATTTCCCATGTTGACTATCTGAGGCATGTCAACCAGCAGGTGGCTATTGATTTTGGCAAACAATATACAATGATATATTATCATGTTGGAAGGTATGAAGAAGCAAAGGACCTTGCTGTTGCTGTGATAGAGAGGGAGGCACAACTTCTCGGTGCTGACCATCCAGACACTCTTTGTGCCATGAGTAATCTAGCATTAACATATTTCCACCTAAGCAAGTTCCACCAGGTGGAAGAGCTGGAAGTTATGGTGCTGGAAAAGCGAAAACAGGTCCTCGGTGATGATCATCCAGAGACTCTTCGTTCTATTAGTAATTTGGCCTCAGCATATCGGAGTCTGCGCAACTATCACAAGGCAGAAGAGCTGGGAGTTATTGCATTGGAGAAGCGAAAAAAGGTTCTCGGTGATGCTCATCCAGACACTCTTCTGACAATGGGTGAACTGGCATTGATATATGCAAAGCTAAGCAAGTTCCACAAGACAGAAGAGCTGCAATCTGTAGTGTTGGAGAAGCAAAGACAGGTTCTTGGTCATGATCATCCAAACACTCTTTGGGCTATGGGTGATATGGCATCAACATATCGAAGGCAAGGAGAGTTCCATAAGGCAGAAGAGCTGGCAGTTACTGTGTTGGAGAAGCGACAACAGCTTCTTGGTCATGACCATCCAGATACTCTTTGGGCTATGGGTGATATGATATCGACATATCGAAAGCTAGGAGAGTTCCACAAGGCAGAAGAGATGGGAGTTATTGTGCTGGAGAAGCAAAAACAGCTTCGCGGTAATGCTGATCGGGTCACCTTCGGGCGATGAGTAATCTGGCATCGACATACCGCAGTCTCAACAAACACACAAAGGCAAAAGAACTTGAAAAGCTTGTGAGACAGATTAAGAAGGCATCTCGAGGCTTTTACAGGAAAGAATCTGAAGGCTTTAATGGACAATAGTTTCTGGTGTACTTCTTCAATTTATTCATACTACCAAAGATTTAGACATTGAAATCAGTTGCACCGTTCATACTGGTGAGTTAAGTAATTTTACCTGAATTGACAGTGACACAGATCACCAAACTTGGGGAAATGTTAAGAACATTATTTACTCCACTAGTTTCAGATCTATGTTTTGAGTGCTCAATAAATCTGTCTACAGTGGATATCATTTCTCGAACTTCCGAGTATATTAGATCTGTAGTGGACGGTGCAGCTAACCCAAAAAGATATCTTGACCTCGAACTATTAAACTTCGAAGCATAAATAGTTCACGTTGCGGACGACCATATATCACCAACGTCCCGTCAACCCGGATTTGAAAGCAGAGGAGAGCACGAGAAGATATATGTACTGGATAACCAATATCTCGAAGATCATGATGACTTACTAGTGAACCACCTCATTTCTCCTCCTGTGAAAGGTCAGAATCTGGGAACTCTAGGAGGATGAGGAGAAAGCCACTGTTACCCGTGTGCAGCTAGATATTTGTGTTCATCTTGTAAATTCTTATCCCTCATTTCCAATAGGCCATTCACCTTGCACTTTTCTAGACCTGCAGGCTTAAATTTGTTGCCCATGTAGCAGGTTCTGACTCTCGTCCTCAATGCAACAGGTTATAATTCCTGCATGCCAATTACTACGGTCGTCTATCCATACTGTATTATGGGTTGACGTAGAAAACAAAATCTACACCAATGCGAATCGGTACAGTTGATGTCGAGCCCGTGAATCCCACCCCAGACCGACTCGTCTCGGTGGCGGGCGGCTCTCAATTGCAGTTAATGCATGAGTGGACCCTGCGTCCGGCAGTGTTCGCCGTTACGGCCCATCCATCTATGATTCTGTTTCCTGGTCTTCTTTTCTCCCAGCACAGGAGAATCATTCGTTCTGTCGAGCTTCTCGACATCAATATCCAGTCTGAAAAGCTCGGCCGGATTTGCCTTGTTTGGGTGTCGGCCTGTGACGGCAGCTACATTACATTTCCCTGTGATTTTTGACTCAACCAGTCCATGCACGTACTGAATCATATACCGAGGCCTAGCGTGAGCGCTTCATTTCACTTCATTTGAGTCTAGGGGACTTTATAGAGTCAAGGAGGAGGAAGGGCCAGAAGCCAGTATACGTCGTAGGGATACGTGTTCGGCTTACGAGTATTAGCCTTGATTTCTTTTTAGCGGTTGGCGAGTCACGAAAAGTTGAAAAATGCATTCAACGGACAAGCAGACTAACGCCCCCCATTCTCTGCATAAAATTCTTTTGAAGAAATGGCACCAATGATTCACTTAGATTTGCATCAACCTTGGGCAAGGTTTAGCAACAAGCGCACTCGGGACAACTCCGGAGTCCTTCCCGTAATTTTTTGAAACACGGTTACAAGACGTAATGATGCGGTTTTGGCATGCCCGAGATGAGAACTTTATTCCAGCGCGAGTGGACGGTACAGCTGCTCGAATGAACCCAGACCATACCTGGATCTCGAATTATTTAACTTCATTTAGAGCTCCTGAATCCATTTTACCCTTTTCAACATCCATTTTAAGCCACTTTTGATTATTTTCAGCTCGCCCACCAAAAAATCACATGACGGAATCGCGCTTTTTGTACAAGGAATTAGAAGGCACTTTTCGCGATTCTGAAGAGACAGAACTCAAGAAACAGCGAAGTCAATCCGCTCTGTATCAGAATCCTATGAAATAAGCGGTCTTTCATGAAAAAGCGTACGCGACTTGAATTCAAACTCCGCGATTGCGTAATAACGCAGCTACACGATCGGACCCCCGCGGTAAACACAGACTAATGTTCGTCTACCTGAGGCCATGTTCGTCTACATGAGTCTACATTGGTCTACGTCTGTCTACATAGGTAGACAGATGTAAACCAACCTAAGCATAGTATGTCTACTTCATGTAGCTAGATGTAGCCACATGTAGACTAATATATGTCTACATGTGGCTACACTGTGTCTACGTCCGTAGACACAAACTGCGTCTACAGGGGGTCGGAACGCAGTGCATGTCAGAGCGCGAGAATATAAGTGCGTTGAAAAAGATAAGCAACCGTTGATGGGCGCAATGGCGGTGGGTAAAGGCTAGGGATACAGTCAAGGAGACAGGACGTTAGAGAGCACATTCAGTCTAGAGGGTACTCGGACCCTTTTGACCGTCGGTCTGGGAGACCAAGGACCCCGCAATTCACATATTTTTATTCAGATTTCTGGTACGTGTATGTAAAGTAATTATTCAAGTCGGAAAAATACAGTAAATGTCTTCAACCTCGGACGTCTATTTTATAAGATGGTCATTCGCGCCCTGTGAAGCTGTAGGAAGCAAAGCCTGTAAAAGTGCCTCGATCCTGGCGAGTCGTTCCTCCATGGCAACAATTTTGCTCCTATCACCATCCATCCGCAGTACCAGCCGCTGTTCAACTTCATGCAGGTGGCCCAATTGAATTTGAAGCCGCTCGGCAGGCGCACTTGAATTTCTCTCCGTGCCTAGATTTGCTTCCGGTGACGTCTTGCCTTGCGCGGAGCCAAATCTGATCAAGAGGTGGAAGACATGGTGAGCGTGGGGATTAGAAATTTCCGTGCGGTAGCGATCCTGATAGCTCCAAGGATTCAGTCCGTCGATAACAGTCTCGCATGCCCCGCAGATGAATGTATCGTGTTCTGTAGGTTTTCGGTGAGGATATGATTCGTGCAGATGACGAACGCAACGCACTATCACAGTCTATGCAATACCAACATGGAGAAGAGACCCGTTCCCGGCAGATAAGACAATTCAACGTGATATCTTCGTCTTCGCGGACATCCGCGTCCGAGGTATCATCCAACGAGTCGGTTGTGCCTTCGCCGGCGAGCGTGTTGCTGTCAGCGGTGTTCTCTGCATGGCCACCATTAGTATTTGGGGTGGCGGGCGGAGATGCAACCATGTAATTAAATTCCGCAAGGACGGCGCTAGGAGGTGTGCTGGGCACTTCAGCTGCGGGGAGCGAAAGCGCCCGAGCGACCGAAGGCGCAGCAGCGGCGTTAGCGTAAAACTGAGTGGCCAACTCCAACCAATTCGCCGCTCTCCGCTTGACGGAGGGATAGTCCTTCAGGAAGAGGATGTCCCTCGTCTTCAGCAAGAGGTGCGCTGGTACGTGTGGGGAGAGGAGATCTTGTCGTTTGGAGTCCAACGTGGCGTCAGACATACAGGTTTCCTTCGCGTGGAAGTCGACACTGCCTGTAATTCCGTATGTACTCTCGCATTCAAGGCAGAGCACTCGGCTTCGAGCGATTCGACCATCGCAGGAATCGCACTCTAGGGTCCTGTCGTGGTTTCATGAGCACACTGGTTCGACGTTTCCGGCGTTCGACCTACTCTTGGAGGTCCCCGACACGCCGGTACCACAAAGCCATGTCATATATCTCTGCGCCGGCCTGTACCGTAAACCTTCTCGACATCGTACGAAGTTCCGCAGTCTCTTCAAGGTTGAGGGCCGTCTCGCTCATAAGCTCCAGAAATCGTCGCGTCATCTTCGCGCGCCCGTAGAGGTACGCCAAGGAAGGCCGGCGGCAGCGGAGTTCGTCTAGGACGGCGTCGATTGCGAAGGTCCATAAGTCTCTGACGCCAAGTCGCGGGACGAGAGGACGGTGGCACATAATGGCGGCCGTAGGCGTCTTCTTGAATATAAATGTTCCTGCAAGATCGGTGTCAACATTGCTCCTGTACGTCCCGCTGATGATTTCGCGCTCCAGATCGAAGATGCCGCTATACACGCGCTCTTCCCGATTGGATAATTGCCGAATTTCCGTTTTGAATTGTCCGTCAGGGTTAGCGGTGGCGTCCACGCTGCCTTCTAGAGTCCCAATATATCGGTCGACTCTCGTTGCTTTGCCCTGAATGGTGAGATTGGGAGCCCCAGCTTGAGCCGATACCGTAATATGAAAGTGGATCATGAAAGTACGGGGAATTTGGGGATCGATACAGTGGAAACCGAACCAGTCGCCCGAGCTATGCAGAAGCCGTCAGCAGGAAATACGCGAGACCAATCAAAATTTAATGCACATAGATGATATGATCTGAGAGGGCGCGTTCACTGTTTGGACGTCGCTAACATAGTAGTTGAATACTTGAAGGAACATGAAATTGACTGGACATACGAAGGTGGGAGCTTCAGGTCCGTTGCCACAGGTGGTGCAGTATCGTTTGCCGTTTGAACATCGCTGATATGCGCGGTGAATATTCGAGGAAAGATGAACAACCTCGATTGGACCTACGAGGGTGGCTGGTTCAGTTCCGGCCTAGAGTCGTTCGCTGTTTGAACATCACTGATATACTCGTTAAATACACATAATATGAAATTAGGAAACTGGGCATACGAGGGTGACTGATTTTGTTCTGTCGCTGCGGTCGGCGCAATGTGAACGTTATCACTAATATGCGGGTTAAATATTCGAAGAAACAATAAGAGATCAAAATAGACATACGAGGGCAGATTTAGGTCTGTTTTTGCGGCCAACGCAGTATCGTCGGCCTTTTGTACGTCACTGATAGATATCCTAGTTGAATACTCGAGGAATTACAAAAAGAAAGTGGACATACGAGTGGGTCTGCGTGAATACTGAGAGACTTCCGTCTTTGTCGTGAATCAGGATCCCCTTCAAATCCTCGGGCTTCATGGGGACGATCTCCGCGCCTTCACCATGACTCGAAGTGATCTCGGTTGTGCGGTAATAGGTATCACTGGTCCATTCGTTCCACGCAAAATAGTCTGAAGGAGGCAACCGCAGAATCTTATCAGTACCTTGTCGATCGAACACAAAATCCTAATAGACTGACTCCGAAACTACGAAATAGAGTCAATAAAAAATCTATCGCGGATGCTGACTTGAAACTCAACTAGACCGCACGAAAACCAATCAAAATTCTGTTTCATATCCACGACCTGCTGGTGCTTATAAAAACCTGAAAGTGGGTTCGTTATCCGTGTCGAATCGGCCGAGATGAGAACGAACTAAGGAGGTCGCAGTATCGCAACCAAGCCGCTTCGACGACAGCCTGGATTGTCGTCACATCGTCAGCTAGTTCTGCATCATTCATTTCCTGGTGTAAACAAATGTGCATTTTTGCGAGATGACGTCTCATGATGAGCACGATGAGCATGAAAATCGACTAGAACCGAGTATGAGTCGAGATGGTACTGGCAAAGAAATAGGACGCCCATACTCGTTCTATAGGCTCTCCTCCAACGACCACATGCACGGTATCGAAAGAGTCGATATCGTAGCGAATCTTCTCTAGACGCAAATGAAGTTTGTTTTCTTGCTGGTCGATGTAATCTTTAAATCGGTCAGTCAACCACTCTGTGCCATCGTATCGCTCGATGGCACTCGTCAAGCCGGTGACAATCGGCCACGTCTCGCTGATGTATGAGTTGATGTACTGTTTATTTCCTGGCATCTGAATCCCGACTTTGTCGCGAATAAGGAGCATCTGAGTGAAGATCTCGTCGATCTCAGTGCAATATTTTGTCGCGAATATTTGCCATCCTACGGCCCAGTAAGAGATCCAACGAGGCAAACTGGACGAAAGAAACGGTCAGTCTATACACGAGCAGCAACCCATTCTTCTTACCTCCAACCACTTAGGCGGGAGCGGGTAAATGTGTTCACCTCGGCGATCGTGCTGAAACCGGATGTATCAGGATCCAAAACCTCTATTGAATAGATCAGACAGATAAAAAGACGATAGAAACGATACATGCGCTGGATATTTCGGAGCCGTTGTACTTGAAGGTATTCTAAAATCCAACTGTCGGGAAGCGGTGTACTCATTGCGGTTTCAGGATCGTCGGGATCATCTTCGTCCGTCGGGGAGGTAGGAGATGGCAGATCGTCGTAGTTGATGTGGGTGGTGCTTCTGGCAACTCGTTCAACCAGATAATCACGGAGCGCCAAAACCAAGGTGCGGGTTTTGGCACTGCCCCGCCAGCCCTAACCAACCACATCTCAGAAAACGTCAAATATGAACCTGGTGCCTCGACGTACCTGGTCCTTCCACACTTGGAACATAATCTGTAGAATGTAAGTCGTGAGACACTGGCAGAGAATCGAAGAAAATCTGCGAACCTTGTCCTTCAACCGAAGATGCGGCCCACCCTTCAAGAATTTGATCATGCGATCTCCCTCGTGGTGAATGTCGGTCTGGATATCTTCTCTAAGAACGTGGAAGCTCAGTTCCAAACGCTTTTGAAAGGTTTCCATGTTGTCCTGGATTACCGATGCAACGTCGGTTCGAAATTCCTTTCGCAGTGCGGCAACTTGAAGGGAATTCGAATTCTTGCCCGCTCCAGACGTGTTGTTGTGAGTGACGGTCAACGTATTCTGGAACTTGATGAGCTCGGCACATTTACTGTCGTCTGCCATGACTTTGTCCATCCCTCCACGCGCGTTTACCCATGCTTCAATCATGCGATCTTGGGGCGTTTTGTATGATTGAAACTCTTTCATAAATTGGTTGTGCATCCTTGCCGAGATTGAGCCTCCACAGCACATAAAACGGCATAATGCTCACTCTTTAATCCTGATGATCGTCCTCAGCTACTGATCCGTTGAGGAAAAATTCAACGACTCACATGACGTGATCATCTTGAATGGTTGTTGCGCTCGCGAGCGTTAAGGCGAACTGCAGCTCCTTTCTACGGGTTTTGAAGGTGAGTTTGTACTTCGCCAGCTGATTGCTCCAACTAGCCGCTTTGAAGAATCTCATGATCAGTTTCTCCTTTTGCAGCGCGTCAAGAACTATAGAAACGCCTTAAGACAGTGTCGAGAATTCCAGTATACCACCACGCACCGTTATAGCATTCTTCTATGTCTTTTTTCATCTGTTGACCGAGTGCTGCAAGTCGTGTCACAATAGGTTGTCCATCTGGAGTCTGTCGTTGGGCGTCCTGGACGTCCACTCCTTTCACCCTGTGACGGTCTGTAAGGCAGGACTCAGGCGAAGTAAAAAGACGTACTCGACAAGCACGAGCATCACATCCTTGATTGACTCGAACAGAGCGAGCCTACTCCTGCATGAAAGGTGAGCGTCAATATTTGTTCCATATCTCAGAGCAAGCCGAACCTGTCGTTATCGCGGCGCTTCAACTCTTGTTGATAGGCAAACTGGAACGGTAAGAATGCGGCTGAAAAGGAATAATTGTCAGCTGTGAGTGGGCATCGAGCTTCTAAATAGGCGCACCTGCCGCAAACGGATGGACTTTTGAAAGCGTCTCCAGCGTCTTCATGAGCGCAGGAACTGTGTTGAGGACGGCCTTTTCGAGCAGTAGTACTTCTTCATTGGCAGCTATAGTGTTCACAGCCGTTAGGATACCATTGGACTTCAAAGTCGCCGCTCCTGAGTACGGACGTGAGGAGATGGGCACGAAGATGCAAGAGGACCTCACCAGCTTGATCATCCATTTTATTAAAGAACTTCTCCGTCTTGGACCCTCCATTGGCATTGTTAACGCTCTTCCACATCTTCTCCTCGACCGTTATTGCTGCCACCTCTATCGCAGCGGTCTCAAGCTCTTTGTGCTCATGGTGTTCGGTTTTCGGGGCGTCAGGTATGCCTTCTACGCCTCCGGAAGACGATTTGCTCTCATTTGAGAAGCTGGATGGCGAGACGAGAAGCGCCGGTAGAGTCATCCCGCGCTGCATTTCCCGAGTGGTGGTCGACCCATTTTGAACGCCACCAGTTAGAGTCGGCAGAGGAGGAGCAGGATCTGAGTTCGACCGGGTAGATTTTAAACTCGGAGAGCTGAGGCGGTGGAGAAGACGCTTCATCCTGGCCGACGAAGTGAAAGATGAGGGGGGCGATAGAACGTGAAGGGCTTGGGAAAAAAAGTCTGATAGAGCCGCCAAAGCAGTGTCGGCGTACCGAGAATCCAAGAATATCCACCGGATGATGATCATGCAAATCCTCAAACAAGTAGCAGAATAAGCGCCGGCGACGATCTGTGAGTCGGCGGAGTGAGGTAAAAGAATAGTTTTGCTGGGGTTATGTCAATTTTTCTACTACGATTCCACGTCTTGGAGCCATTATCGGAAGCCAGTGGCCCAGTTCTGGCCCAGTTCCCTATTTACCGGTCGGGATTAATTGCGGTACGGCGCGCCCTGCGCGTGGGATCGCAAGTTCCATCAGATTCTTTTCCGCGCCCATGCACATTGCTGAGATGCTGGAGGAGCTGCTGCGGCGCTGCCGACTGAATGTAGAAGTAAGTATCGATATATCATCGACACACATGGAAGAGGTGGGCATGATCCTTGGGGGTGAGAATGGTGCGGTCCAGGGTGTCCGAGTTTCAGAAGTTAACGTTATCCCGAGCATAGACGAACCAAGAGTTCTGGGGTCAGAAAATGCTCATAGACGGGGACTCGGATAGACATGGGCTAGGTACAGCATATGCGCCCAAGATGCGCCCACTGAACTCCTATTTTTTCAGCGACCCGGACAAATCCCAGACGCTCACTCACTGATGCGTAAGTGCGCAAGCGACTCTGAAGATCTTTCATAAGAATTGTAGCAAGATGAGACCACAGTAATTTTCTGCGGATAAGAACCGAAGGTGAGCTCCAGTGAGCGTCTTTAATTCGTCTCGAAGTTGCGGATGACTCGGACTGATCATCAAGAGAGTCTCTGCCTTCGGACTTATCGGATTTGGATCTTGATGGGAAGCTTTCGCTCTCGAGAACAAGCAGGAGCAAACACCCTCTCCGTCCTCTCCCCAGCCTCTCTCCCGTTCTCTCATTCTCTGAGTCTCTCCTTCTAGGCTCTACGGTTTTGCTATGGGCTCGAATATCCAAAATATTCTCGATCAAGCGACATTTTTGCCGAAGTAATTTCCTATAGGAAAATGTCTTGCATATAAAGTTGGGGTGAATCTACCACTGGCACCGTTTCTGCCGTTGCGCATCTGACGAGTCCCATAGTAGGAGAGCAGAAGATCCACGTTTTCTTGGATAAAAATACCTCTCGACATCGTGCCGTCCGAGCGACTTGTCCTCGCAGCACCGCGATTTAGCCGCGTTGCGTCGTCGACGGACGGCTGGAAGCCGCGAAGAGTATCCCGAAGAGCGCCCGTCGCTCTCGAATGCTGATTGGCGGTTTCCACTGCGCTTCCCATGCTCCGTGGCACACGCCCTGTACTTCGCCTCAGTGCGGGGTTCTTGCCTAATCGCAAACAGTCTCGTCCCAGCCATAGCAACGGGCCCAGATTGTAGACCTCACGGTGCTACACCACTATCTCCCCCTTCCCCTCATCTCTCCTCATCGTGCGCTTCTTTTCATTCGATCCCACCGATGAGCGCCAAATCTCCATGGGCACGCCTTCCTGCTCGGGCGGCAGTAGATCGAGCGCGATCCCAGTGAGATGCTCGCGTCGACTCCGTGTCCCTCGTCTCCTCCACCTTTCTCATCTTCGTCGGGATCAGGACGTCGTTGCCATCCAGGCGGGCTGCATCCCCGGGGAAAGGAGTGTTGTTGGGCGAGCGTCGCCAATCGAGCCGGAGGACGCGTGGCACTGGTGTAAACGCCGATCGCGCAGGATATCGACGCAGGACGCGCGGGACGTCTGCGTGCTCTCGACATCTGCAGCGCGCTCCCAACGTCTGCGACCGAAAGCTGCAAATGCACCGGATGCACGCCTTTCACTGTCGCCGGAACTGCGGATAACTTGACGCCAAGCACGCGGGAGGCTGGATCTCTGAATCGCCTTTCTACGAGGTCGGCATTATACCAATACGAGGACGCGTGCCGCAGACCTCGATATCCGGACGTGCTCCTGGATTCCCGAGGCCATGCGCAACACCATGCGCACCATAGCCCGCTCGCCGATCAAGCCCACTACATCCCCGACTCGTCGTCCCACACCACCGCCGACGCTATCCTGCGTCACCAACGCGCTCCTACGACTAAGCACGCATTCGACAGCCTTCGATATGCGGACGTGCTGCTGAGGGATGGCTACCTCGCCCTATCGGGTTTCTCGAGGGCGCCAGCTACTTCCGCGCTTTCCAGCCAAGCCCCATATCCTCAACTCGCCGTCCCACACAACCGCCGACAGTCCTCGATGCGCGGACGTGCTGCTGAGGGATGGCTACCTCGCCCTGTCGGGTTTCTCGAGGGCGCCAACGACTTCAAGGCAGTCCAAGGCGCGCTTTCCAGCCAAGCCCATATCCCGACCCTCCACACGACCGCCGACAGTATCCTGCGTTGCCCAGCGCGCTCACAGTATCCTGCGTCACCCAACGCGCTCACGCGACTGTAACTGCTGTGCAGACCTTGATGCACGGACGTCTGTTGCTGGGGGATGGCTACCTCGTCCTGTCGGCTTGCTTGAGGGCGGCAACTACTTCCGTGCTTTCCAGCCACGCCCATATCCCGACCCGCCCTTCCACACGATCGTCGACGTATCCTGCGTCGCCCGGTGTTCTCACAATATCCTGCGTCGCCCCAACCGGCTGAGGACGCCTCCGCAGACCTCGATGCGCGGATGTGCTGCGGGCAGGTGGCTACCTCACATGTCGCGCTTCCCTCGGAACCGCTGGCGCGCTCGCCGCTTTCCAATCAGGCCCATGTCGCCGACTCGCCCTTCCAGCCGACCGTCGGCAGTATCCTGCTTCCTGTGGTTGAGAGTGCGCTCGGCAGGCCTCTATGCACGGACGCGTCAAGTCGGACTTCCCGCGGCCGAGAACTACTGTAGTTAAGCCCATGTTCCCGACTCGCCCTTCCACACGACCGCCGGCAGTATCCTTGCGGCTGAGGGCGCGTTCCGCAGATCTCGAAGCGGACGTGCTATCCCAACGCGCTCCTGCGGCTGAGGGCGCGTTCCGTGGCTCGACTACTAGGGGATAGCTACCTCGCCCCGTCGGTCTTCCCGTGGCGGAGAACTACATCATGGCGCTTCCGTCGTGTATCCAGCACCATCTACCTCAATCGGACCCCCACACGGGAGACGATCAGTCTGCCCCCAAGCACCCCGCGCAAGCGGAGGCACGTCTCAGATCTGGGCCTCTCTGCTACGCAGGTCGACACCTGTGGGGAAATTTTGCCTGGCATACCGGGCGGGTATCGACAGGCGAATCCATTTCCCGTAGTCACCGTGCTCAATGTCCAAATTAGGACGGCTTTTTGTATATACGTACTGCTCTCGGTGTCGACCTAGACATGATATCCATTCTACAGTTACTTTGATCAGAATAGATGTTGAGATAGGCTTGCTGCCCTCACTATACTATGCGGCCAGAGATTCGACACGTCGATTGTGATCCTCGCGCAAGCAAACGTGGGACGACCTGACAGAGCGCGCATGCTTCTAGTATGGCAGGCATTGGGCTAATATACAAACGCGTACGCAAAGCGGTACTTTTCAGACTCAAAAAAGCAAGCAGATCCGGACTCGTCTCAGTCTGGGCGTAGTGCAGATTCTTGGCATAATCCGCATGCGGCTTCGTGGCCTAGTGGGCGCGTGGCCTCTTGGCCTTCCTGTGAGACTGCGAAGTCCCCGCTTCCTCAGCGTCATCGAGAGGACGTTTCAACGACTTGAGCTCTCGCATCTCATGCGCGACGTCGACGAGCGCGTCCCGGCATTCAGTCCCCCGGACCATGTCAGTAGTAGGGAGGAGCAGAAGCGCGTCCGCAAGGCGCGCACAGAGATCATCGAATTTCGCGCGCGGGATGCGCAACATGTCCCCGTCCTCCTCTCTCTGCGCCGGCAATAGAAACTGGTTCGAATCTTCCGCTGGCGGACGAAACAAAACAGAGCGATGAGTGCACGGAAAATCCACCGAGATGTAGAATGGCGTACATTCGGGGGTCTCTTTTTTCGTAACCGGCTTTACGGTTTTATCTTTCGGTTTGCGGGCGGATTTTGCGGGGGTCGCCTTCTTTGGCGTGACTTTTTTCGGGGTAGCTTTTGCGCTGGAGGGGCGCTTGAGAGGAGCCTTTCGGTCCTTCAAGTACTCCTCTTGGGCTTCGGGTGTCACCATAAACCAGGTGTACTGGGCACACTGTAGGGCCAGGCTGAGAGGACGGCGCGTCGAGAGATCGTAGATACACGAACCGTTTTTCTCCTCTTATCGATCTTGTCCTGCTCTTCGCGAGTGAGCACTCTCGATTCCATGCTGGAGTCGCGTTCATTGTTGATGTAATCAATAGGGGATGGAGGACACGTACGAGCACCCATGGGCCTCCACAAACTTGTTTAGCGCGTCCTCCACTTCCGGCTCAAGACGAAACTTGACGACGAGGGTGTTGGTTAGGCCCTCGCTGGTGTCGACTTCCTCGAGATGCTTCAGAAACATCTGCTTCGCCTGTGAATGGATGTAGGTCAGCACGGGCCAGCGCCTGGTGGTCCATGTACGACGATGCTGGAGTAAGAAGAGAAACTGAACCTTATGAAGAGACGAGTCTTCTCCTTCGCCGAACACTGGAGATGACATGGTCGCGTCAAAAGTCGGGAACGAGGGAGAGCAAAGGGAGAGGTCAAACAACACCCATCAGACGGGCACTGCCACAACCGTTAGGCTTACTTGAACCGAAGAGCAAACCGAAGGGGCTCGGAGTTCTCGCTCAAGTCGGTCTTGGATAGTTGGATTTCGGTGTGCCTTGGTAATCTCCTGGGCTCAATTTCCATCAACACTTCAGCCAGGCATGGACCGTGTCACTTCTATATCATTATTGAATTATTACTTTACAACAATTACCAAGGCGTATCTCCGTCCTTGTTAAAGAACACTGCAGTCTTCCCTTCCTTCTCTAGCGCGGTCTTTACAATAATCTTGCACCCGTCCGCCGGCGACATTGTGCCTGTGTAGCCGTTCAATCTTGTCGCGTTGAATCCTGGCGAAACCTCAGCAACCGGCGCACTGCCAGACACTGGGAACACATACCAGGGCATATGGAAACCACGCGGATGCCCGACCCGGCCTGCTTCTCCTGCAGCGCCCACTGCACCGTCAGCGCGTTGAGCGCAGCCTTGCTGCTCACGTATGGGGCATACGCAGGGATGACCGGCCCTGCGGGTGAGATGGTGTGGTATGCGATGGAGCCGAGGCCAGAGGAGATGTTGAGGATGGCGCTGCCGCTGGCCAGCAGCGGGCGGAGGGCGGTGGTCAGTGCCGCGGTGCCGATCACGTTCACCGCGAGCGTCTCCTTGAATGAGGAAGCGCCAAGCGCAGCGCTGATTCCAGTTAATATGCTTCAAAATGGAATCTAAAGGTTGCTCACTTGTTTATGAGGACGTCCAGCGCAGGGATACCCTTCGCCTTGAGGGTGTCGGCGATTAACGTGTGCACGGCCGCAATAGAGGTATCATCGGTGATATCTAACTGGACGGGCACAACCGTGGAGGAAGGATGGATGTCAGCTGAAAATTTAGCAAGCGCTTCCTCTGCTGCCGCAATCTTTCGCGATCCTGTGCAAAATTTCAAGTCAGCGCCGTTCTGCTTTAGACTGTCGGCTCCTCGCTCACCCATGAATACAAGGACGTCCGGAGTAGACGCGAGCTGATGCACGGTGTGCATTCCCAGACCTAATAAATTCATTTGAGGTCAGTTTTCAATGCTGGGGCGAATTTGAGACTTACCTTGGTTGGCTCCTGTAACGAGAATGCTGCGTACCATGTTGGAAATACTGCGGTGAAGCCTGGGTTCGCGGGTGTTTATCAGTGGGAATGGGGTTGGAACTGCTGAAATTTCTGTGATTCGGGTGGTTATTATATACGTCCTATGCTTGCCGTTGATGCAGGTGTGTTGCGCGTCCTTGCGGCTTCACTAGGTTAGCCGTGTTACCGAGTTGCGACTCGGTTTACCGAGTACTCAACGCGGACCGGGATAACGGCATGATATCATCCCTGTTTGTATCTTTCACGTGTACATGCCGATGATTCAGCAGCTCTGAGCTCAAAATTAAAAAGAGCATAATCATGATGATAGTTGTGCCCACAGTCGGCGACAGGGAATTTATGTTTGATTAATCCCTCATGCATCGATTATTAGACTGGCTGACTCACTTCTCCCATACCGTACTTACTTGTTTGATTCTTGGTTCAAAACGCCTCAAAAAAAATCCTTACATCCATGGACCGCGTGGCCCGACCACGAATGGAGTGGGCCTGCGACGTCCAAGACAAAGAAAGACGGTCGGAAAGGAAGGCTCCGAACACGGCGCGAAACAACCCAAGCCTAACGACAGTTCAATTTCAATCAAAAAACTATTGAATGTTGAACTTTCAAACGGCGAGAGATATATATAGTGCAAAGCTCGCGGTCATTCTGGGCAAACGAAGACGATATCGAGGCGTGCAGAACATAACCAACGTGCTCAAATAGGGATCTCGCTCATAGCCGGTCTAGATATTGATCGAGTGCAGGGATAGCGGGCTGTAACGAATTGAACAACTAAATTCAACACGCATAGGAAGAAGGATGGGACGAACATTGAGGCCCTTTCGGGTGCGAATTTTCGTTACAAGCTCTTCCAATTTTCCCCCCTTCTCGAGCGGAGCTGAATTAGGAGATTCGTTAAAAGAAAAGATACGAAGGCAAAAGAAAATCTCGTACATCCATAGAGCACTTCCCAGTGATCGAACACGCACTGAGGGAACACCTGGCCATGAGTGGCGGCTCGCAGGTGGTCGGTTAAGCTGAACGACTCGACGACGGGGATGTAGGCTTTGATCGTGAACATGGAGGTCCCTGGTCGCTGCTCTTCGCTGTCGCGGTCGCTTAGTATCTGTGCTCGCCGCTTGTTCAGGCATGCGTAGACGTCTCCGACGACCGCCTCGGGGCATTGAATTTCAACTGAACGGAATAAGGAAAGTATACCGTTTAAAAAAAGGCCGCACTTACGAAGATATACGGGCTCCATGAGAGCAGGCTCGGCGAGGAGGCAGGCTGCGTTGATCACACGGCGAACAGCGGGAATGATCTGGCCTCCGCCGCGGTGGATCGCATCGCTATGCAGCTGGGAGAATTCAACCTCAGCCCGAAGAAAATTGCACGAGACGCACCACAGCATCTATGAGATTGAACCTGATGCCCCGCATATTTTCCTCGGCGCACACGCCCTCCGTGGCCGCCCATTGCAGACCCGCTACACACGATTCCTTGATCTCCTGCAAATACGCGATTCCCTTGGTCATGTCAACGAACAAGTTGGAGCCAGTGTTGTCGGGCCCAAAGGCCCAGATCTTGCGCGCGTCGGTGACGTCCCAGCCATACTCATCCGCGAGAGCGCGAGCACGAGTCTTGAAGTCCTGCCGGGGATCAATCTTCCCCTCCTCGATTGCCACGGTGAGCTCGTCGCCCAGCGGCATCGCTTTGAGGTACAGGCGGTTGTGCTTGTTCTGCGACTTGGCGAGCGCGACGATGCGCGATTCCGCCGTGACTGTCTCGCGGTACGGAACCACTGGGCGTGAAACCTTTAGCGGGACGCAGGCGTGGTCTTCTTCGAGATCCTGCAGCTCGATTGTTATTCTGTCTCGGAGTAGAAAGCAAACATGCGCGCCTTTATGCAGACTTCGACATGGAGCTCTCCCGCGCCGGCGACGATGTGCTCGCCCGTCTCGGAGATCCAAGTCTGCACGCACGGGTCGGACTTGGAGAGCCGCTTGAGACCCTCAACAAGCTTAGGCAGATCCGCCGGGTTCTTGACCTCCACGGCGACCTGCATGACCGCGGCGACGGAGAAGCGCATCACGCGCATGTTGTGTGCCGTCTCGCTCGACGTCAGCGTCCCGCTCTTGAGGAGGAACTGGTCAATGCCGACCAGGCCGACGATGTTCCCCGCAGGACAGTCCTCGAGCGCTTCAACGGTGCGCCCCATCATGAGCACCGTACGGTGGATGGACTTGATGAACAGATCGTGCTTCTTGCCCGGGATGTAGTTCGGCCCCTGAATGCGCACCTTGGGCCCCGCGCGCACCGTGCCAGAGAACACGCGCCCGAACGCGTAGAAGCGCCCTTTGTCGCTCGTCGGCACCATCTTCGAGACGTACACCACCAGTGGCCCGCCGGGGTCGCAGTTGCGGATGCCGATCGCGGACTCGTCGTCCATGGGGCCCTCGTACAGAGTGTCGACGCGGTAGGCCTGCGCGGTGACGGGTGAAGGGAGGTGAATCGTGATCATCTCGAGGAGCGAGTCGCCCGCCGGGAGGAACTTCTGCATGATCGCCTTCAGCAGCGGCTTGCCCTCGAAATCGCGCTCCCCCTCGCCGAGCCGGACCCCCAGTTTCTCGAGCATGGTAGGGAGTGCCACGGGGTCTGGGTGGAACATGACCGCGTCGAAGATCTTGTAGATGGGGTCCAGGACGAACATGTTGAACGCGCGCTCAAGTGCATTCCCGTTGGCGTCCGTGCCGTTGGTGGTCCACTTCCTCGTCGCGGGGTTGAAGTAGTTCTCGCCCCACAGCTTCTTCATCATCTTGTCGCGGTCGACGCCGAACTTTTTCGCATATCGCCCGGCGAACTGCCGCAGCGTGAACCCCCAGCCGTGTAGCCCGGATCCGAACGCAACGGTGCCCTGGTCCGGATAAACCTGCAGGTCCCCCAGCGCGGCGTCATGGTAGGTCGATATGATCACATTCACGCTCTCGATTGTGCGGCAGAATGATTGGTACAGCACCTCCTGGGAAATCTGCAGCTCCAGCAAGGCGCGGTCGACCTTGTTGATAATCACAACGGGCTTGATGCGCTCCGCGAGCGCCTGCCGCAGGACTGTTTCGGTTTGTACACAGACTCCCTCGACCGTGTCAACCACAACGAGCGCGCCGTCGGTGACGCGAAGTGCCGCTGTAACCTCCGACGAAAAATCAACGTGGCCGGGGCTCTGTAGACGATATATGTTAACGCGCCGCGGTAGAAATACGTTTGCTTTTGCTAACATCGATCAGGTTAACCAAAAACGACGCGCCATCGGTTTTCTGCTTCACGGCGGAAATGTCGTCTTTTCCCAGTTCAAAGTACCTGTAACGTAAAATGAGTCTCCCGACGTTTTCCCTTTTGCGCCCCCGCCCACATAGACAGGGCCGTAGACTTGATCGTGATTCCCCGCTCCTTCTCGTCGGCACGGGTGTCGGTGTATCGCGCCGTCCCCGCGTTGGCGTTGGCGATAATGCCAGCTTTGGAAACGAGAGAGTCGGTGAGAGTAGATTTGCCGTGGTCGACTGCGAAATGTTATGGCGAGTGAAAATAGAGGATATGTATGCACTGACCGTGCGCGATCACACTCATATTCCGAATGTTCGTCGGACGATCCATGAGGCTACGGACCTCCTCTGTGGGCAGATATGCATCGAAACACTGTGGTTTGTCATCTGCCAAGTTCAAGACTGACCGACAGTGAAGTTACTGCGATTTGGTTAGACGGGTGAGGCATTCGAGGAGACTGTACGCACACCATGGTTGCTCGATATTTCGTCCAGGATGCGGATAAGAGGGAAAGTTGCGAGTCATCCAAATACGATGCGGCACCGTATCGCGATCAGCGCTCAAAAGGGATTATTCTCCGGCGGGCCGCGATTGCCTAATGGACATCAGTGGCATCGCGACATTTCAGCATCTCGTACACTGCTTTCCGGGGTGCAGGGACTTGAACAAAAACCGAAGACGGCAGAGGTTGTCTCGAATCAGAAGAACAAGCTCGATAGCGGGTTGAACACCAAACCGAGACTCGATGGCGGACTGGATGATTGCTTCGTCAGCTTGAGGGACCAAGAAAATATTTGGGAATAACGCGGAAAACAAGCCTATCATAGCTAACGGAGCTGTAACATACAATTATGAACATGAAATACAGGGAATATTAGGATTCAAACTTCAAAGCCTCTGCTTCTTGTTGAGGCTATCGGAGCCACCCACGTCCAACTGCGCGGCGTTCGCAGTGCGTTTCAGAGCCTGGCTCGTGCCCAGCGGGGCAGGGGACGCCGCTGCCGTTGAGCTGCCCGCTACCGGGGTCTTGGAGCTGCCAGCCGCGGGGGTCTTGGAACTACCGGCCGCCGCCGTCGGCTTCTGGGGGTTCTTCGCGAGGTACGCATGCTGCGCCTGCGGCGACACGGTGACAGAGCTGAATATCATGAGCTGGTGGGAACGCGTTAGATTAAACCAGAGTCTTAGCGCGTCAGACACACCGATTTACGCGTCTTGTTGATCTTGTCCTGCTCCTCGCGCGTGATCTTGCGCTGCGACGCACTGTGGAGATTCGACGCGCCGACGTCAGAAGAGTCCAACGCGCGCTCGAGACAAGACGTACGTGCACCCGTGCTCCTTGACGAACTTGTTGAACGCCTTTTTCATGTCCGGCACGAGATGGAACGCGATGATCTCCGCAGTGACAGGCCCGGCGCTTGTATCCACCGTCGCGAGATGATTGAGAAACAAAGACTTCGCCTGTGAAAGGGATCAGTTGGAGAGATCTACGAGTATCGCAATACGCGCCTGGTCTAGTGCCTTGTAGGCGCGTCCTGACACCAGTGCGAACGACGAGCGGTTGATGCCATCCCCGTCGAAGCCGTAAGGGTCGTGGGAGAAGAGGCCGTAAGGATCAAGCCATTCATTGTACGCGCGTCCACCTCTGAACATGATAGGATATCGAGTCGAATGTTCAGATATGTCTGGGGCGATGGTGGGAGGAAAGCTGGGGGAAAAAGCGTGTTGTGTGGTCCGGTTTGGCGCCTTGCGCACGGACCACTCCAGTTGCTGTTTTAAGTTCAACCTTGTCTCTGAAATTCGTGCTCATTTATATAACAATTGTAGCGCGCTTTGCGGCAGAGCCCACTAACTGTTCTTCATTATTCTTATTTTATTGCACCATGTTTCATCTCAACAACAATAAAGAATAAAGTCAGCCAACGACTAGAAATAACAAACCCGAAATACGGCTCTAGAGCTCAACATCAATTTGGTAGCTGATGCAGAATGAAAGTCGTATTACACCTGCATAATTAGCTATAGCCATCCAAGGAAAGCAAAGACTCACCTCAGGTAGGCTTAGGGAATTTGAGGCTTGTCCAAGCAGTCGAATACTTTATTCCCTTAAAGCGAGGCCTTCAAAAGTGAATATACCATCAAATTTATCAAGGAAAAGACGAAAGGATGGACTGTTGGTCCATATGATTTTGTGGACGATCCATTCATCACAGCAGCTAATTGTAGCTAAATATATTATGGATTTTCATATCATTGAGCGATATTTTCCACAGGTTTGTCGGTCTCTGCTTCTGGCATCTACAGTGGTGGATCTACAGTAGATCTGTGCCAGCCAGATGCTGGCTATACAGGCATTATGGGATGCTCGAAGTCGTTATCTACAGGCATGCAAAAAATGACTGCTGAACAAATAAAAGCAGAGAAGACCTGGCAGAGCAAAGTCAAGTCGAGCATAGTGAAAGAGCTGGGAGAGGCCGCAGCTGCATCTGCATCCCCTGATTTCCTTTCTAGAGAGATTAGACTCCGAAGGAAACAAGAAAGAGACAAACTCAAGAAGAAATCAGGTCTCTCATGTCTGATGATGGCAAGGTGCGGCTGTTGGGATCAAAGGACTCTGCATGGGTGAAGAATAGGTCCCAGATTTCTTCAATGGGATGTGAATGGAGAGAGCTGGCAATGATCCCATGTAATTAATTCTCACTATCAAACATTACTTAGCATTAAACTTGATAGTACACTAGTACATTCACAGAAATTAAATACTGTACAATACAGGTATAATACATGATACACAGACATAGCACACCTCAATGTCGACGCCCCAATGGCTCCAATGGACGCAGAAAGCACGCAAAGAGCTAGTCAGAGCAATGAATAAGCAAATATGGTAAAGATAAAGATTACACATACATGCAAGTGACGAGCCCGCTGATAAGGGGGAGGGTGTGGTGGCAAACTCGAGAGGGGACAATGTGCTTCCTATAGCAGAGCTGAATGCGAGGGAGGACATAGATATATGGAACAAGAACGTACGCGACTCCATATCAGTGACATGTCCACAGTCGGAGACGGAAGATGAGATGTTCAGAGAAGCTGCTGGGGTAAAAAACATGCTGAGTAAGAGGGAAGTAACTAACTAGGAGCAGAAGCATGTAGATGGTCGCAAACATCGAAGCTGTTTGCCGGGCTCAGACCGAGCCCAATATACCACTCACGCAGACTTAATTTCCAGTCCAGACCCAGGAAACATCTGTGTCTGAATTCAGAGTAGAAGACACAGCGCAATCTAGGTCGGATGTGAAGGAACCGTGGTGTCCTCCATTGATAGTGAATGCATACAATGAGGACCGATGGGACGGAAAATGTGAGTCAACAAAATGGCGAGATAAAGCAGATTGAGCAGAGGTAGACAGGGTAACTCCAGAAGTGTGAACCAAGTCGACCAAGATAGATGTGGAGAAAGCGGGGTGAGCAATAATGGACATTGTGGAAAGAGGTTGAATGAAAATTTCATCGACAAGCACGCAATAGAGTGTATTAGTTTTGGTTTTAAATAGTGTTTTTTTTGAACGAGATGCAAGTGAGATTTTTTGAGAATCGGCCCCACACCTGTCTATTTTTGGCGTATCCCAAGGACTTCACTCGGTACATCCTCTCTCGTAGCCCTAATTCGTCAGGAAAAGGCGAGGCAAAGACCAGGAATATTGGTGCATGAATTCAATTATGCAGCGGAGCTTTGGGATTGCTTTGGGAGAGGTTGAGGGAGGGTTCCAGGACTGAACGGGACATCCGGCGGAGTTGTCCGTGGAGTAGATCATTTTTGAAATCGCGTTCATATTAACCGAGGAAAGTTGCATTTATCCAAAACTAATACACTCTAATACGTCCGGCTAAATCCGGGCCCGGCAATGCCAACGGATGAGTAATGCTCGGTTCAAGTCACGAGGACAATAGAAAAAAACAAAAGACCAAAAAAACGGACATTGGGGGACTCGTTCGGATGACCGCAAAATGCCCAAATGGCAGGCGACCTATGACTTTAGTGCACCACAGGACCCACTACCTAAAGTTAGTGGGCATTCCATCTAGTCAGTCACTTGGCCAAATTCTAGCCAAAATCATGCTCAAACTAATCCCGCTGCAGATCTCATACGGATATAATCCGGAGTCCCAAGACCAGTGACTGGATCCCACCCATTTATTGCCGAAAAACCCCTACGCGATGTCTCAACTCAGACACACACATAGCTGAGAAAAAACTCACTGGGTACCGCATCCGGGATTATTCCCGCCCATGATATCGTTAAACGCCCCTGGGTTCGCATATAGCCACGGATTCAAGAACCCAAGCACAGGCTTTCCGGCGTTCAACAGCTCGGCGTTGAGGAGGGCGATAATCGCCGCAAAGATCGGGCTCGAGCATGAAGTGCCCTCTACAAGCTTTGCCTGCCCCTCTTGAATGATCTGCACCATGAACCCTTGCGCCGAAACATCCGGAAAGGCTCGTCCTGCGCGGTTGAACCGGCCATTGTACTGGGAGCCGAGTTCGCCGAAATATGCGTCGACGGCACCGGACTCTATAATGGTGGGGTTTCTCCGCTTAAATAAGGTGTGTGGCTGTTGTGGTAGAAACTTACGCCAACTTTGCTGCGGAAAGTAGTTCGAGAATCCACCGGCGGAGAACGATGCGCCTTGTTCCGGGATATACGACGTCGCTCCAACGATTGTTACGCTGCGAGCTGTATTTCAGAATGATCAAACAACACTTGAATGCGACACGAACTACGGGCAGCTCGGGAACGCTGGCAGGAAATTGTAACATTGGTTCCCCTGCATGAAGATCGTTGAGCCGCAAATCAGAGACGAACATGTCAACTCACAGGCGTCGCACCCACACCACCATCTCCAGAAGAGAACAAACACGATACGCCTGAAGACGGTATCAGTCTGATCCAGAGATTCATTGGAATAGACAAATACCCTGTGCGGTGAGCGCCATATACGCGTCGCACAGCGAACTGCACCGATATCAGGACTAGACGTATATTTATCGAACTATCTGACGCACCGCGCAAGCATCTCAGGCACCGTTTCCTCGCAGTTGAACCCGTAGCTGGTTGTAATCACATGCGGCGGGTTGCTGTCCGCCCTCCACTTATTCACGACGTCCAGAAACCCACCCAGCCCGTCGGAGTTGCCTGGCCCGACGCTCATGAACGTGGTAGAGATTCCGGGCGCCACGCCGACTGCGTACTGGATGTCCAGCGACTAAATACTCGCATGAGACATATTGTTGAGCGTGAACCTAAATAGCGTACTCACCGCCTCCAACCCTGGGTAAAATCCATCACCGCCCCCGTCCAGTGTCGCGAGGGAAAATCCGCTGTATGGTATATTGGGCCGCATTTGATTCATGAACGTCTGCAAATCCGTGTCGGTCGCGCACTCGTTGTCGAACGCCGTCACAGCCAGCGTGCTCGGCGTATTCCGCGCAGCGGTACCGGGGATGTTGTAAAGTCCATCCAAGCATTCCGGGGTGATGACATCTACATTGACCGCACCTGAGATCAATTCTGCTGTGAAAGGTAGTCAAATGCTCAAGCACCTGAGCAAGCATAACTTGTCGCCGTGGAGTTCGGTCCCTCTGCGCCGAGCCGCGTGCTTGAAATCAAGGTCGACGCGGCGACAGGACCGACGAACCTAAGACCATGAGCTTATTATCGTGTTGCCAGCAGGGTAAGGCTAACGTACGAAATCGTCGGATGTACGAGTCGAATATGATTGTTACGAAGCGCGGCGGGGATAGAGTATTCACGCGTGCGGATATAACGCTTGCCGCTCGGGCTATGGGTATAAGCAGAGAAGTTCGCGCCAAGCATCCGGTTCGCCGCGCTAACTGTGACTGGGAACGCGATCCAGTCCCCTGCTGATGAGATATTCTTCGCGTTTACCACACCGTGCTGCACAAGCCAGTCGGCGACGAGCGCGCTGGTACTCGGTAAGGGACGGACATGGACGTCGACCTGAAGTGGTTGATTATTTTTTCGTTTGTTTTCTAAGCATGATATCGAACGGGCGCTCACCTGCTCTTTGGACAGCCAGTTCCCGTAAAACAGGCTCGAAGGGTCACTGATTTCTTTGAGCGTCTGTTCGAGCCCAGGCAGATCGCTCGATGCCAAGTTGATGCGCAGGTTCAAGACCGTGCTCGCTTCCGGAGGGCCTAAATCGACGAATTCCGGAGAGACATGGTCAACACGTTCGTGAACAACCATTTCCTCCATGATGGGACTCGCGAATGCCCGGAGGAAAAGAAACGCGAGGATATAGAGGACGCCCATGTAGGGGAGCCTGAATGGACGGTTGTAATACCAGCCACTCCACCCGGGCATTTAAAGACGCCCTGACGTTAAAGAAGGCCGCAGGTCGGGCTTGGGAATTCCGGTTGCTGGCACTGGAAGTTGGATTCAAGTCCGAAGCATCCGCGGTCCCGTTGCCCGGCGTTAGCCTTGTAGGGAAGAAGGCGACACAGGGGGTTCGAAATAGAACGTATGCACGATTTGGGCGGTGGGCTAGCGCTGTTATTGATCTACCCAGGGAGGTCAACCTCACCATTGCGGATTCAAGTCCCCATTTGAGAGCGTCCCAATGCGCTCTCGTCGCACCGCATCCCGCGTCGTTCTGTCCGGCTCGTTCTTCGCCGTTTCATCTGAACATTGTGAAGACCAAAGTGTGGCGTCTTCGCCGCGGTGTGTGGGTTGATTGATATTGGCGCGTCATCAGAATTTGATCAGAATGCTACTTTTTTGACTCGGGAGCTTATGGTTCACGTCCGTGCAGAGTGGAGAGGAAAGGAGAGGATGCGGGGAAGGAGGAACGGCGGCGGTCACAAGGTCCGACTCGTCTCGGATCACCCGGTTACGATTTACCGGCCTGCCTTTTGCCTTCTCGCACGTCCCATCATCAGGTAGACCATCAGGATTCGTGTTTTGTACATTGTCAATGCAGTCGGCAGGCGTGAAGGGGAAATATTGCAAGGCAACGTGTGTCTAGGGATACAAACGGGTCCGTAAAACCGACAGAGAGTACAAATAATATAAAGAATGTGGATACACAATTATATGTGTGGGCTAGAAGGAGTGTAGTACCCGTAACGGGCGATAATGTAATTGGTTTCTGGCATAAATGAAATGATCTCGAGGACTAGCGAGATGGTCGTCGGGTATTTGCTGAGGGGTATATGATGTAGATTTGTGGATAACTGGTCGGGTCAAAAATGAGCCCGGAGGAGATGGGATCGAATGCTAGAAATGAATGAGGGCGGAGTGAAAGGCGCGGATTGAAGAACATACCGGTGACTGAGGGAAATAATTCCGGTCTCTCATGCGATAACGCATGATCCAGAGGACCCGCTGCTTCGATCGTAGTCGACGGTGTCGAGTTGGGGGAGATCCTCGACTGCTGCTGATACAGATTTTTGGGTAGCAGAGGACGAGATGTATGTGACAGCGTAGAATATGGTGGTGAAGGCGTCCATGGTGAATGTGTTTCGAATGGAGTAGTACGTGGAAGACGCTGCGCGAAAGTCAAAGAAGCTTCGAGGGAGTGGGTCGAAGTTCGGATAGATCTCCGAGCTTTGCATTGCGCTACTTATACCACTCATATTTTCCGCTCCAATTGGGGAATACGATGAAGACAATTGCCCGCATCGTTGAGTCTATTGTGTTCTTTGCCGCAGCCGCCGCCTCATGGGAGATCAACTTGAGATCAACGCTGCTAAGCCGTTCGGCGGGACGTGTCGGTCCACCAAAATACAAAAGACCTACCGGGGAATATCAATTAGAGTGAGAGCCATCATATCGCGAGAACAATAGGTTGTTGCCATGATGATGAAAGACAATTGAACCGTCACGTGATAACCTGAGCTTCTTCCACGTGACGGTTCGAACCTCTGAGTCACCTCGGATTTTCTCATTACTAATACACGCGGAAGACTCAGATGGTGTTTCCTTTCTCATCGCGCAGGGATTGATATTCTTGGTATGCGAAATGTACGATTATCAGTACTTATGATTTGGTGTTTAAACTTTTCCAGAGCATGAATCCACCCGATGTTCGGTTCTCCCAACACCTGTGAGCCGGAAAAGTAAGGGGAGACTCTGATGAATAATTGCAACATAATTACAGTCTTAATACATGAGGAAGTCTTTTTTCTTTCCCCGGTTGTGTTCGTGAGATTTGTACAACGTGGAAACGATAAGCGAAGCAATCAGTTTGGATAATGTCATAACGAGAAGCCTGCTTGACAGCTAAGTGAGAAACGTTAGACACCTTTCAAATTTCGCAACGTTCGGGCCGAGCAACAAAGGTGCCAAATTTAATTCGTCGTCGCCGAAAAAATCGTTCAAAAGCCAAACCGGAGCACTGGACGTGGAGCTCCTCCAGTGTGGCCCCAACATCAAAATTAGCACCGATGACACTCGGCCCGAATTTTGCCCTAAAATGCAAAGGTGTCTAACGTTTCTCACTTAGCTGGAAGCCCGCACCATTTTCAACGTGCCATTCATTCCATTCTTCATAGAGTGCGGGATTGATATCCAGCGCCGGTTTCCCGGCCCTCTGACGAAAGCTCCGAGCGCAACGGGTGGCGCCTCGTGCTTGGATCTCATTCTGTACCAAGGACGGTGTATCTATCAGCCTTGGTGTCGGCGGTTCATTTTATCTGCCACGACGGCAGTGGATCGACAGACGCCGGAATTATTTCGGGAAGGTTGACATGGCGTTAGGTGCACAAGGCTGGTTGTGGTCATTCAAGAAGGGTGTGCCATTTTATATATCTGTCTCCGCAGGGATCGAAAGTGGACATGGCGGAAATCCCATTTCCAGTCATTCATGATCAAAATTGTGCAAAGGCGGTAGGGGGTAAAGCGCCTAACGCGCCTAGTATTAGTTAGATTATTCCCTACGTACATATTATTAATTCAACCTTTCGGAACCGGCATGTCTAACTTCGGATATAGACGTGCTAAAAATAGTTCCCTTCATCTGCACTTTTGGGGAGATGACCCCAGGGATCGTCGCCACTAATACCGGTGTCTTATCTTCAAATAAATGTATCTAGTATAGCATTTTAGAGGAGTACGTCGAGGTCATATGCAAAGACAATGGTGCTGGAGTTATGCGCAACGTGCCTCCTCTTCGTCCTGGCTCGTGAAAGTTGAAAACGACCAACTTTCAGGACGATGGCTCCCCTTGTCCACCTCGGATTTATCCCGTAAGCGACCCCAGGACATCCACCACTCATCCGCATCGTCCATCGGCTCGTAGCTGAATCTATGAGAGAGTCTCGAGTGAAATTTGGTAACGAGCGAAAGCGGTGATGACTTACACCATGCGCGTGTCCTCGAGCATCTGCTCCATATCCCCATCCAACACGTTCCGGCCGGCCGCGTGGTTCGCACGCATGCCCGCGTCGCGCGCCTCCTGCATCTCTCCATCAGGGATCGTAATGGCCTCGATGTATTGCTTCTCAGTCTCGCAGATACGAGCACAGCGCTCCTCCCTATCAGAACAAAGTGTAAATCGCACGCCTTCATCACTGATAGGTACATTATGTAGAGAGACATACCGATGTTCTTGAAAAGCATACAAAAACTCGGGAATGCGATCCGGATTCCGGGTGTGCGAGAATATCTTCCCAATAAAGGCGCCGTCTTCGAGAGCCACGGAATAGGTGTGCATTGAAGCAGGCTATTTGGGATGAGAGATTAGATGGATGCTATGGCACAAAGACGCTGGCATACGCACAGGAAACGGATGAGCTGCTTCGCCCAGAACCAAAACTTTTCCGCTTTCAGAAACCCAGGATTCGAGTTGGTAACGGTCTTGAATTTGAACACATGTCGCAGGTCCGGCCAGCGCTGCCAGTTTCTGGAGCCTATCAAACGTTGAGCACGACGGAGGATGAAGGGTATGTCCATTTACTCACTCTACATCGCACGAACCAAGTATGTCAGGGAGCTTCCGCTCCGCCTCTGTCGTCCAAGTTCCGTCCTGGGAGCTGTCCGGTGTGTATATCCAGAGAGTAATGTCACTTTCTTTCCCCTGAATCAGACCAAGTGAGTGTGTATTTTCCCTACCATCATACTACTCACCATAAGACAGGTCATTGCGCCTATATAACGATTTAGATGAAAAAATATGATGATCCAAGACGTCGTCACTTGCCCCGATTGGAACCAGCTGCTATGGTGGTCTATAGATCAGAGAAAATTGAGAAACGTCTCAAGCAAGCCGTTCGAGACACCCACCTTATTCTCACAAAATGTGGCGAGGTCTTTATCCTTGATTGCAAGCGCTCTTGGGATAGTTGCACTAGCACAGATTCAATTTCATGACATGGGATCGAAATTACAGACGTACCCGTAGATTGCGAGGCCCGTCCGAACATCATCTTGTGCGGCATCTTCCTCTTCCATTAGTTTCCGGCGGACCACACCACATGCGCCGTCCGCTCCAATGATAGCATCTCCAGCGTGAATCTCTCCAGATTTCAAGGTCACTGTGGCAGCGTCGCAGTCCACTTCAACGACCTCTGCACCGAAGAGCACGACTACGGCAGACTCCTCCTGTTTCATCTTCGTATCACTCTCTGAATGCGGAGGGGGTTTGATCGCTTGATCGTAAAGTAAACGCAGGAGCTCTTCGTGCTAAAATGAGGGTGTTAATTTCGAAATCGTCGAGATGAAGTCATCAACCACTGACCCGAAAGTGCACGAAATCTCCTCGAGCCTCAGTCAATAATTCCGGATCCCAACGATTTATTCCTGAATTTGTTTGGCATCAGGTCGCGGAAATGAAACAGTGGAAGACCGACCCATGAAATCTCGACCGTGCTTCTTTCCATCATCTGATACGCTCAGTCAGTCATATGAATTTGATGCTTGAGCAGTATCAGTCCCACATTTATACAGCGAGAATCCGTTCCCAATTGTGGTTTTGGCTCTCGTCTCAGTTTCTAGGCCCCAGTCGAACAGGATTTTGCAGCCGTTGGGAGGAACCCTGGAAGGGTGAATAAAGACAAAAACATGCTACAAGAAACTGCACCTACCGCGCACATCCACTCGGTATCTGGCCGAATTTAGTCCGGGCGATCAGAGACTTTGGACTGAGCTCACCGAACTTGTTCCCCCCAGCTGTGCCTCCTTTTCCAGAACCAAAACACTGTGCCCGGACGCCTTTAGTGCGACGGCGGACGCTAGACCTGTCGGTCAAGGCGGTGAATAGGCCTCTACGCAGACTTGGATACAGGAGGCGTTTACCTGCTACGGACGCTCCCACAATTATCTAACGTCAAGTCAGCATATCTGCAAAGATTATACGTCACTGAAATGGCCTACAAATTTGAGTCCCGCTCCAGACATTATGTTCTGTAAAATGAAGGAGAGAGTAGAAGGAGAGAGTGGGAGGTCTGGCCGCCGGCGAGAACTTCTGCTTCCCAGGATTGTCCACTGATTGCAGCACCCGGCGACAAGAATCGATCACGGAGTCAAGGCTGACTGCCGAAATAGAAGTGACTGCCGTGTGTAATTCCGCATGGACAGGATGGCTTTGAATGCGGTGGCTTAATCCTACTTAATTGCGCTTCTCTTGAAGATTATTCAGGCGCTTTTCGTCGTCCTGTGCACTGTTCAGAAGTGTCTCGCCTCTCGGTGCCTTAAGGCCCGGACAATGTGTCCCGCGGCGGCGGAAACGGGAAAAGACACCCGGGGTATAGAACAACGCAACAATCATGATGGCTGCCTGCCGTACATGCAGAATTCTGTGATTCTTTGGAATAAAAGTCCCATCTCTTTGCATATCTTGGTTTAAAGCCCCTGGATGTTTGTACCGGAACTCCTCCATGGGGTCTGGAATCGTACCAGTCAATAGGTTGACATGGCACGAACATATAGCCCTTCAAGAACACACTGAGTCCAACCTAACGGAGCAATGTAATGACGGCAGAGGGTTGGCGTCGGTTCTCTGGTAACAAGGTTGGAAATTCAGGTTGATCCGAATATCTGCGCGTATCTCCGGTGTACGTGTGCAGCCATGGGCGGCGAACTCTAGAGAATATCAACTTTCTGAATAACCGAGACAGCTAGCGACACCCTGAGAGTTTGAAATTTGAATCCGCGGAACAATAATAGGACCCGAGATCAGCGATCCGGCGGAGGCGCAGTGGAGGCGCAGCGGGGCGCGCGCTGGCCCGCGGACAAAACTCTGAGAACCTAGAAGTCGATGCGGAGAAAAATGGGCGCGAATTGCAAGAGGTTGCGTTGATGTTGCAATTCGGAACCCGAATACGTTGCTTGAATTCCACAAAAAATATACCAAGTTCAGGAAACGAAAGACGGCTGGAAATTGCTGGATGATAGTGAGTGGGAAAGACGTTAGATTAATGCCTATTAATGTGTGTCTGAGGAATGATGGTATCTACAGAGCTGTGAATCCTTGATTTAAATTGGCCGGACCGACATCAAACGGTTTCAAGGGGTAATTCCAGTGGTTTGAAACTAGTGAACAAAGAGGAAAGGCCCAAATTTCCAGGGTATTGAATACCGTCGGAAGAACGAAATGAGCGCCTTGCCCCTTGTAGGCCTTGACAAGTGTCGCGTTACGCGGCACTTGTCAAGGCCTCGCGTTCTTCCGCGATCAGTTTTCAATTCGCTTACAAATTCGTCGTGACATGAAATGGACGACAAAATCGGAGCGAATGTTCGATAAGAGCCTTATGATACCTTCGGCCCGACATGTTGATCCCGAGCTCGGAGGTGGAAAGAAAATAAAAGCAGTGGATGTTGGTGTGGCGGTGTCGGATTGAACACGATCACCTGATTTCCGCGCTCTTTCTTTTGTGGCGCAAGGAAAAAATAAAATTGACAATCGAGTCTTCAATCGGCCAGCCGCGTCCTACTGAAAGCTTGAGTTCTACGCGTCCGACACGCTCCGCAGCATCATATCCGCACACTTCTCCGCCACCGCATAAACCAGCGCCTGCGGATGCATCGCCGGGGCAGCCGGGAAAACACTCGAATCGCATACCCGCAGATTAGAAACTCCATGCACTCGGAGCTCGGGGTCGACAACGCCGGGCAGCGCGTCCGTCTCCGGCGCCATGCGGCAGGAGCTCGCGTAGTGGTAGATCGTGTCGAGCCGCTCCTTGATGTACGCGTCGAGCGTCTCGTCGTCGATGGCGCTCGGGACCCTGCCTTTGATAGCGACCAGTGGGTATTCGTTGGCACGCATCTGGCGCGCGAGCTGGACCGTAACGCGCAGCGCGGCGCGGAGAGCAGCTCCATCCTCCGCTGCTGAGAGATAGTTCATCTCGCAGATTGGATTCTGCAGCGGGTCCCTGGAGCACAGACGGAGGTGACCACGGGATTGAGCTTTGAGGAGTGCGCTGTTCAGGGCAAAGAAGCCTTTGGATCGGTCGGCCTCTGCGCCTCTGGGGTCCGCGAAGATGCCCTAATGCCAAAAAGCTCGAGTGTCAAGAAACCGATAGCATGGAAGTGGACGTACACCCATAACGGCAAAATCCGGACGATTTTTAGGATTGAACGGGTCTTTGGTTTCAGCAGAGTAGGCGCCAGGCTTGCCATCCTCCTGGATGAGTGAAGACATTCCAAAAACCTCGAATTCGACCGCATTGCCGATGAACCATCCAGTGCCGTGACGCAGATACAAGTAAAGCTGCCAGAGCAACGTCAGAGGTCGTATGAACAGAGCCCACAACGAGTCGGAAACGGGGCAGTTATACGCAGTCGGTACATAGACATGATCTTGCTGGCGAACCAAATACATGATGAGTTTGCAAAAAGCGGTACGTATGACACGTAACGCACCAAATGTGCGCCGACCCCGGGAGTATTTCGAAGGACCTCTATACCCATATCTTCAAGGTGCTTCTCGGGACCAACGCCGCTTTTAATCCGATAAGTTTCGGAATGTGAACGACGCGGAAACCAGCCAACCTCAGCAGAAGAACTTTGGGCGACCCCAGCGCTCCACAACAGAGAACTATCTCTCGCCTTGCCCTGACGACTTGGACGCGGCGTCCATCAGCGGAAAGGACTTCAACGGAGGTTGCGCTAAGCTGGCCATTGGTCTCCTGAGAAAAATGGACTTTCCCGGCGACGGCCAACGTGCAGATGTGTAGGTTATTCCTGGAATTGACGACAGCGTGGGGCAGGTAAGCGCGGAATGCAGAGTGACGGGATCCGTCTGCGGCTACTGTGTATTGTAACTTGGTCCAGCCAATGCTGGGCTGCAATGGCGAGTGCATGTCGAGGATGGGTAGGAATCCCAGGTCAGTCGCGGCCTTAGCAGCTCTGTAAAGGGGAGTATTTTAATAACGAAAATGCAAGCTTGAAACACACATACTGTTTAGAACTGCCGAAATCATACTCGTCGAAGGACCGAACTGTCACAGGGCCTGTATAGCGTAAGTTGCGGCCGTTGAAGCAAAAAGATGCACTCACCGGTTGAACCGTGCCATTGCTCGGGCACAGGACCCGACCAGGTCTGTGTTTTGGAAAAGTAAGGCTTCAAATCGTCGTATCCCCACCCTGGCCGTCCATCTTCGCTCCAAGCATTGTACTCCGCGGGAACGCCGCAGGTATATGCCCCGCCATTAATGCGTGTCGTACCGCCAAGCCCCAGGCCGGTGATGAGAGAGAAAGCGCGCCCGAACCGGGAATCTGGAACGCTATCGAAAACGGTGCTGTGTTTGCCGTCCGAGTAGTGGTGAAGGGACGTCATAGGAGTTCGATTCAGCCACCTTCAGACGGATGAGGATACAGTGCGTCGAGGGCTATATATAGAATCTTACGAATCTCCTGCATCGCCCTTTTCGACGAGCAAAACGGTATGTAAATTCCCCTCGCTGAGCCGCCGCGCGAGAACACAGCCAGCGTTTCCGCCTGGGAACGATTAGCACGCATAGTTAAGACGGAGCCGAAGCGCGCACCACCGAGGACGATAAAGTCGTATTCAGCATCGAGTTTTTCGAGGGGTTGTTGGGCGTAATAGTTGTTGAAGGGCCACATTGAGGCAAGGACGCGAGATCCGCAAACGCACAGCGGAAATCAAGGGGAGAGGGATTCAAAGACGACTTATCAGGGCGCAGAAGTCAGAAGGGAACGGTGTGGCTTAGCCGTGCAATAAGTAGGCGCGGGCTGGGCATCAGCGCCCCGGCTACTAGCGCTGGTCCGTGCGCGTGATCGCCGAGTGATCGCCGCAGCACCCCAACCACATTACCGTCGCAAATAAGGAAACGTTGCGGGTCAGAAAGCAATGTGTACTGGCCAACAGAAGGATCCCCACCCCTTGAATTTCAGTCGAGCGGAAGGTCAAATGACACTCACACAGAAGCTTTAACATGGGTTCAACCAATTGGCAGCGATTAACCTCCAGGAATATTAGCAATCCATAACAAGATATATTTCTGTGAAAGCATTCAAACCCCTGCTATCAGTAGCATTGCTAAATGGTGGAAGAATAAATATAAAACAAACTCGACAAACACGATAATTTATGCACAAGACATCAGGATCATGTCCGCGCACTTTTCTGCGACAGCATAAACGAGTGCCCATCGCGGTTTTGACAGTTTGCTTGTTCGGCTTGTACGTGCTTGTACGTGCTCGTACAAGTCGAAAAAGGACGCAAGCTCACAAGAGGCTCACAAGCCAGGTCCAAAACCCCACAAGACATTTTTTTTAAAAACTGACCTATCCTATTGGGTTTTAGGCATCATTTCTACAATTTTAAAAAAAAAAACAAGGTGAAAAGTTCGCAAGCTCACGAGCTTTTTGTCATCTTCTGATGGGCCTGCAGATGCGTGGCCGGAACCTTGGGAAAACACGCATCGGATATCCGAAGATTCGAGACGCTGTGCACGCGGAACTCGTGATCGAATACGCCAGGATGCGGATCGTCCTGCGGCGCCATGCGGCACGAGCTCGAGTAGTGGTGGACTTTCACGTCGTCAAGCGCATACCCGTCCGCGCGCATCTGATGCGCGAGCGCAACCGAGATGTGGAGCGAAGCGCGGAGGGCGGCCCAGTCGGGCGACGACGTGAGGTAGTCCATCTCGCACACCGTATTCTGCGTTGGATCTCTAGACCGTAGGAGAACGCGGCCGTACGATTTGGCTTTGAGCAGCGCGCAATTCAGCCCGAAGAAGCCCTTGGAGCGGTCGATACCGAGGCCTGGTAGCAGTGAGAGAGGAGAAAGGAGTACAGGAAGCCTTGGTCGTGATATGGGAGGGGCAAGACAAGTCGAAGAGCCTCAGCGGTCGATACCGAGGCCCCTTGGGTCGGCGATGCCGCACTGCGAATTTCTGATGAGCTCAATTGGAAGGACGGATTAAGAAAATGTTCATGACAGCAAAATCAGGACGATCCCTGGGTCGAATGGGTCCTTGGTGTGAGCGGACAGAGCGTCGGGTTTGCCATCGGCTTGGATTAATGAAGGCATTCCGAAAACTTCCACTTCGACGATAGTACACAGCAGCCACCCAGCGCCATGACGAAGATACTTGTAAAGCTGGCTGATCAACGTCTGAGGCCACTTGAACATGGCCCACATTGAGTCGGAGAGGGGACAGTTGTAAGACGTTGCAACCCAGATATGGTCTTGCTGGACACGGTGTTAATTTTAAATGTCGTTCCCGGCCGGTCGACTTACCAAGTGCGCACCGACAGCGGGGGAATGTTTAACGACCTCGATTCCCATTTCCTGGAGGTGCTCTTCGGGGCCCATGCCACTGTAAACAGGCAAGTCTCGCGAGATGCGAACCAGGGGAAGTAAAACGAACCCAAGTAGAAGGATTTTTAGAGTCTCACAGGCTAAAACAATCTCTCGTCTCGCTTTAACGACCTGAACGTGGCGTCCATGGGTGGAGTGTACCTCGACAGAGTCCGCACGGAGTCGTATTCAGCGTCAAGATTTTTGGCAGGCCGCTGGGCATAATATGGGTTTGTGAAGGGCCACATTGAGGACGAAGAGAAAAAGACGGTATGAGCGGCGCGGATCAAATTAGGACCCACTGTACCTACAACTTCTGCAGCGAAGCGTTACGGCGACGGAGTCCCAAATATCCAGTAGCTTGGTTCCGTTGGGTTGAAATTGAGTCCTTCGTCGAGTTACTAGAGTCTACTCGCCTCTAGTCTCTTATAAACAGACACTACAACAAATCTCACTCGTACCTCGCGTGTTGTAACTCGCCTCCTTCAAAGTTCAGTCTCACTCACTGCGTTTTGAGAAAAACGTCAATGGGATGGACAGAGCGGTGGATTCTCCAAATCGAGGCCATGTCCATAGCATGGCTACATTAATGAGCATTGTGTGGACAGGTCGGCGAATGGGTTGAAGATCCTACTTGTACACCCCATCGAACAGGTCAATAATCCTATCAAGTCAGCTATTGGACGCTTTGAGGATCCCGTGTGTCCTGGGGGCGGACAGATTACTTATCCATGTGTAGCTATCCTCGGGAGAATGAGTATCCACCGCAGGACATAAATCAAAGTCACACGTGGACATATTAGGGTGCCCACACGGTACCCCGTAGACGGATTACCCACCCTCTGGGTGCTACTCTCGATAGAATACACATCCCGACGTGCCAATTTAGGGACAAAAATTAAATTAAAATTTTAAAAACAGCTTAGGTAATCCCGCCCCGCCACCCCGTCCGCGTCGGCCTTCCTGCGCAGGCCAGCGACCCGCACCCATATCCGTTCTGCCGCACACAATATACCAGATCAAGATATCGTCAGCGGCGGCCGGCGCGGTTCAGGACACATGGACATACCTTCAATAACACGGACGCGGCGACGCCAATATTTTCATCTTTTTAAAAGACCTGAGGGAAAGTCAAATCAGATTCTAGCCATGGCGTACCCTGAGGCAATGGCTTACATGTCTCAAGCCCCCGCGACGAGTGCACCGAACCCTCATGGATCTGTGAGTTGCATTCATCGATATTAATATTATAACAAGATCTGACCTTTGTTGAAGCAGGCATATCCATCCGCTGGCCCATATTCACTGGAACAGCTGGAGGGGTATCATCAGCAGATGCTCAGCCAGCAGCCGTACCAAGCAGGACTAACCTCGCAGAAAAACTACCCGCAACAGTCGCCCCATGCCCAGCAGCAGTACCAAACACCTCAGTACTATGACCATCCACTCACCCAGCATGCTCTTGTCGTGAATGAGCCTGTGATCATCAGAGAAGATAACTATCCTGCGCCACTCTCGATGCTCACCCAGATCCAGAATACAATGGCGGCGATGCAGGCCCAGCTCGCGGAGGCCAATTGAGCTGCAGAGGAAGCAAAAGCTGCTGCGCAGCTGGCTCAGGATGCCCAGGTGGCCATGCAATCTGCTGGTAGGAAGCAGGAGCTCAAGGCGAGCGCAAAGGAGACAAGGATGACGGTCAGCAGCGATTCATTTATTCAGGCATTAATGCGACTCACCCCTGTCGCACAGCGCCTAATTCAAGACAAGATGTGTTGGTCCATAGGCATCGGTGGGCACGGCATTGATGGGAAGAAAGTAAAAGTCCTTCCGCATCCACTGGGGCCTGGGCAAGAAGCTGAGATGCTGGAGGACGGGCTCACAAAGAAAACTCACCCGAACTGGCTCCAGGGGGTGTCTGACCCAGTCAACGCTCTCTTCTGCGAGAGGAGCAGTGAACTCTGTATGGAGCACGTCATCAAAGATAATGTATGACCTCTTCCTGCTCACCTGCATCGCGCTGATCACTGTATTAGAGCAACGGCGGTGCTCTCTACGGGGATCCGAGCTCTGCTGCTGTTTTGAAGAAGGCCAAGCAGTTCTATGATAGCCTGCGCAAGACGTATGCAGCCCAGACCACCGAGGAAGGTGCTCGGCGTCGTAGGAAGAAACAGACTCTAAACAAGCGGCGCTCCCGAAAGGGTGAAGTAAGTACAGTTGGACTATTTCTTGAGAAGGAGACTCACTATGATGTAGAAGGCGGACAACCATCGCGAGGCCATTCCCAAATTCCGAGAGATCCATGGCAAGGAAAACACCGTCGGCGATTACGATGCGATCCAGACCGACGACATGTCTTCTGAGCACTCTGACTGCGGCAAGGTTGCCCGCCACGTCTTCCAGGCTCATCGTAAAAAAGCCGGTGGTGGCGACAACGGGTGGGAAGTCCGCAAGAAGCACTGGCACTCTAGCTGGGTGAGACAATTCCCCTGCGAGCGAAGCACCGACTCACTGATCTGCTGTAAAGCTCGATTTGTACTATGCTCACTTGAAAACATCCGCTGCGATATGCTTGCCGACGCCCAGGAGGAAGGGGCTAATGGATCTCTCGGCGGAAAGCATCGCGTTCCGCGTTTTAAAGGCTTGCGCGAGAACGAGAACGATAAGGTGCCGATCCTTGTTCGCAAGAAGCCCCTGTATGAATCGATGGTGAGCGCTAGCTGGCTCGAGGAGACGGGCAGGACGTACAAGGAGGTCGGGGCAGTGACGGACCCGGCGCACTTCACACTTTTCACGCTGAAGCTCGACATGACGGGCTTGAACGAAGCTGAGCTTGAGTACCTGGCCGACGATGAGACCTAGATAATGAATCAGTAGCGTAGCGTAGAGCTCTGTGCCGAATCCTATACTGTCTTCTGTGAACGACATCAGCTGATCTGAATGAATAAGGAGAGTGAGGGATGTGCGAGTGCTTCAGAATAGAGGGGCAAAAGGGGTTGTAATATTTCGGTGTATGTAAAGAACGTGCACTGTAGCTACTATCACTGTGGAGAGCTTATGAGCATACGACACCAGGGATTCAGATGAAAGACGCACCTTTCCAGTCGGAATGGTAGCCCAGTACATCTGCCCTCTGATGACAACGTCCATACAAACGACATGGGAAGTGATGTCTTGCAGGTCGATTAGAAAGTCAGGACCGTTATCGGTGGCCTGCAAATAGGTATTGGCGTCCCAAATCTGGACATTGAGAGTCGAGCTATATCGGGCAATGAATGAGCTGCTGAGAAACGTATACACGACTGGAGAGAACGACTGGAGAGACTTACAACTGAGACCACACCGTCCCACTGAGCTCGATAACGGTAGGGCGGAACCAGCGCATGTATCCGAATCGATGGATAGTGCTGGTCCCCGGCTGCTGGATAGCAACAATGGATCGCAATTCTCCGACCCAGAGAGGTGCGGTGGCGGTAGCGAAAGATCGCACAGCGATGAAGGAGTTGTGAGGCCGTGGCGTTCGGGAAGAGGCAAGGTAGCGTGAATGGTTGATGATGACGTGGTCGAACAGGATTCCCTGCAGCTCCAGCATGAGGCTGTCGGGAGAAGGTGCCAACTGTACAAAGGAATGCAGCTTTACGTCGGGGAGGCGAATTTGCAGGTGCCGAAGAATGCAGAAGTATAATTCTGCTGCTAGCTGACCCTTCTCAGCACGGGTGCTTAGCTTGAAAACGATACCTCCTGCATATATGTGAGTCACAGGTTCTGGAGTGGGTATAGGTCTTACCGTCCTCGCGAGCTGTGTCGAGGTCGCGCGCAAGAGCCTGGACAGTGCCGCGGTCATCAGCAGTCGCATGATACATGAGCTCGACTGCTTCACGTAATGCTGACCCGACTGGCTCGCAAGCCCCTTGAGCAAGCTGTCGTAAAAGATGGGTCAGGGCGCATTGTCGGTGGAAACAGTTAGGATCATACCAGTCTTGACTGCTGTACAGTCCTCTGAAACTCGCGAAAGAACGATGATTCGAGCTCCCCACCCGCATGGTTTGGAGTCTTATAACTCTTCAAAACTTTGTTGAGGCGTTCGAAGAGAAATGTCCAAAACTCGTTCAAGGGCCCATAGTTACGCACGCATTGGGGTGTGTGTGTCGCATAGTGATGATTCGGGCGGATTACCTCAGGGCCATAAAGCTAAATAGGCATCAGTAAGTCATATAGGCGAAATTCGGGAAGCGACTTACATCCACCAGCTCAGCAGTATATTCGCGAAGCAATTTATCGGATTTCGTCAAGTCGGCTTCGGTGATAATGCGGCCGACCAAGATTCTGACGGCGGTAGATAACTTCAGGAAGTTCTTGGGGTCATCGGGATGCAGGTTGGGAGGGGTCGCATTGTCGACGGCTTCTTGTTCTGCGAGAGTGAGGGTTTGCTTATCCTGCTGTTGTTTTTTTTTCCGTTTTTTTTGCTGAGTCGGGTTCAAGCCGTAGGAGTCGTCATCCGAATCGTCGTTCGCACCGGCATCAAGCCAGACGGTATCGTCAGGGTCTATGTCCATCTCCTTTATTGGCAAAACAATTAGCCATGAGACTTTATTTGAATTTATGTCCCGTACCGCCGCTCTCGCTGTCGGCTTCCGCGCCCGTTTTCCAGCCAGTGGTTCCTGAGATCAATAAGGTTAAATTATTTCTACGAACCTCCGACCACTGATCATACCGTTTGCGCCTGCCGTGCAGCGGCAGCAGCTGTGCGCTTGGCTTCTAAAGTCGCCGCAATTTCCCGAGCCCGCCGCTGAGCCAACTCTTGCGGCGATTCCTCAGGGATGTATTCTTGCCACAGCTGCGGAATCTATGGTGCACAGTTTAGCCATGACAATGGCGGTCAGGGGATGAGCTTACAATTAATGGTGCAACGATCGTGCAGAAAACAAGCCATTGATCCGCCGTCAGGGACCCGCCTGCCGGCTCTCCGATAAGGCTGGGGAGCCTGCCAAGATGGGCAGGAAGTTTTAGCTGAGAACGTACAAGTCAGCCTCCTGAGCAACATTTTGTTTTGCGGAGTACATTGAGTTGCACCCAGATATGGTAGAAATGGGTCTTGACGACACCTGAAAAATCGTGAGAAAGATCAGCGCCAGTGAAAATACTAAGGCGGCACCTAGGAATAAATTATGCATAGGATCGATAACAATCATTTCGCACATATTGAAGTAAGGGAGCCGGTGAAGCTCGGACCAGCGAGTTGCGTACTTCTTAACGAACGCATCGCGGGCAGATTTGGTGGTACATTTGAGATATTCCTTTTGAAGGCGTCGATGCTCTGCATCTGTACGCTCGGGAAAGCCTGGCAAAGTCATACAGTGAGTACACAAAAGGCAGATAGAAATGTCGCGCACCGTTCTCTTGGAAGGCCGCTGGTGAGGCTTTCATCGACTGGGTGATCCAGCACATCGTGCAGAAGTTGGTGTGGCTGTGGGAGCCAAAACCCCCGAGTTTATGGGCGGCCGGCTTGTCGCAGACGACAGCTACCAATGCGACTCTCACCAGGCGGCCCTGGGGATACTTCGGAGTCCTGATCATCACTCCGTCCCTCCACAGACGCAGCAACTCGTTGATGAGTGGCCGGAGGAATCGCTGGCATTGATCGGGAGTCGGCTCCTTGGGTCCAGGCATGATCCCCGCGAGGAGCAGATTGGCGGTACGGTACCTATCACACATTCAGAGGCATGCTAATGGATTTATAGTGACGGCGCTCACCGAAGATGCTCAGGAAGATTGATGAGACTGTAAGACATTGGACCGGACGTGTGGGACGCTGAGATCTGGCTGCGCAGGTAAGAAAACCTGGTAGGAAGAGTCAGCGATGTGGTTGCGCAACAGGATGAATGCGTACCAGTCAGCTCCCATAGCTACTCCGAGACGCAACTCTCCCGCAGCAACCTCTTCATCGGATGGGAAGAAAAATTTACTGCCAGTAGCAGTGGGAAGTTCTTGGCAGACTTTCCCGTCGAAGATGTTCTTCCACACTCCAGGTACGCGAGCCTTTGCCTTCCCTAACGACTTTTCGAGCTCTGTCTCCATCCCCTCAACCGCAAGCAATGTGGCGAGTTGTTCGGCTAACGACTTGGTGGGAAACTGAAGGTAAGGCCGCGGATTCTCGGGGGCTGTATTGTTGCGCTGTTGGGAAGGAGTGGGATTGTTTGGAAATAATGGGTGGGTGCATTTCGAACACAGCCCATCCACCGGAGTCGATGCAGCAAAAACCTCGAGGCAGGCAGGACAGACTGGAAGGATTTGAAAGGATGGTTCGGCGCCTAGGTGATGGATTACTGTCGGCAGAGTTGTGCGAATGGGTGGATTAATCGGCGCTCCACCAGACTTTAAAACTAGAGCAAATATTGCCAGCAATGCGTTGCACGCACGGAAAGGCAAATGGAAGGCAGAGTGTAGCCAGAGGACCGTGACATAGATCAGATATACGGCGGGGTTTGGATGGATATCTCGGGCAGTAGGAAGAGGCGGAGCGTATGTGGATGCGAGGGGTGTGTAAAAGGGATCAGGGTCGTTCTCATCCGGCGGAGGAGGGGGACCGTCTGCGCTGTCCTGATCGGCAGAAGGATCGGGCAGTTCCCAATCGTCGGACGAGATGGAAACGAAAACTTCGCCTGAGGCTTCAACCTGTTGAGCATGAGCCAGACCCTCTGCTTCTGCTCTCGCCGTGAAGGATGGATCCGTGGAAACGACGGTGGGAGTGATGTATTCGCTGATGAAGTGATCAACCGTTTCCGCAAACGGTGGTGGTGGCGGCGACGGAGGGGGAACGTTAGGAGCCGGCTGGCGGGCGGGGACCGGCAACGGAGTACGCCTTGTCTGGGAAGTGCTGAGGGCTTTGCGGTCTCGCGCCTCGTGCCGTTGCCGTTTGGCCAGGGGGACATCTTCACCCTCGCACTCGGGGCAGTGACAAGGAACCAGATTAGAGGACGACTGGGCTGATGTGAGCTCAATGTTCAGTGGAAGATAAAGATATGTGCCCACCATATTCTCTTGAGTATTGAGTAAAGCAGGTAAAGACAGTGGGTGGTGCGAGCGAAAGCAAAGGATGGTTGATCCGGAACAATCTTCAAGCGGCGAATCTGGCCACTTGTTTCAAGAATTGGTGACTCATTTCCGATTTGCGACGACATTTCAAAGTGGTATATTTCAGATTCAACACCCCTCTATTACTTTATATATCATGGTTGCGGTTTGAGCTCATAGTGGGAAACATCCGGGACGCTGGGCCATCTAGCAGCGGGCTGTCAGTCGGCGTCGTCACGAAGGAGAGTTGGGGAGGAATTCGGCATACCTTGCTGTATCTGACCTTAGATCATCGCCAGGTGGTCAAGGGTGGACAGAGAACGAGACAGAAAACAAAGATGTAGCTGTATAGTCAAATCATCCGCGGATGGTTCGCGGTGTGACAAAGTCTCGTGAGTTAGACGAACGCGACAGTATTCACTCCCAGGGGAGTGAAAATCATCGCGCCTAAATAAAAATTTACTTATTCATATCTACGCACATGGGATGCAATATCTCTACATGACTACTGGAGAGTGTGGGGATCGACATTTTCTTTGCCAGGAAATTCGCACTAAAGTAGCAGCGGTGAATGAGGATGCTGCTCGGGGCCGAGGATAGCGAAGCTTACCTTCACCACGCGCTTGATAAGCGGCCGAGTCCTGAGCACAGGGATCAACCCAGCTGCATTGTTGCGTCGAAGCCCCGGCTTCTACAGAAGTTGGCATTCAGATGAATGCAAGAGCAATAGAAGAGGGCTACTTACCACAGGGGACACTCGTCGAACCAGACGCCGCCGGGGAACAACTTCATTCGTGACATTGTCATTTATGACAGGATTTTCTCGAAATGCGATGTGTATGCAATGACGGACAACGGCCTCGTCGATGTATGGCCCAAGCTAGAGCACCGAATCAGCCACTGTTTTTTTTTAAAAAAAAGCTTATAGCGTACCGAGGCAGTGCATGCCCAAGCGCGCATGCGAGGGGATATGTCCTCCTGAACAAGTAATATTAGAAAGTTGACGGCTGCAGACCTTGGGACGTACGGTGGACACTGATTGTACCTCAATATCTGTCATCCCACAGGCCAAAGTGGCCGCAAAGGTCCTCGGTTCCGTCAGGTAGTATGATTGACGAGGTTTGAGAAGGCGCGTCCACAGTGGCGCATCGCCGTCGTCCGAAGATCCCACAAAGCGTCCGAGACGCATCAGCGGACTTGGGCGCATTCCTTGCAGCTGGATTTCGAGGGTGAGGCAGTAGACGTCGGGGCCTTGAAATATCGAGCCATCATCCTTAGCCTGAAATGCAATGGATGAGCTGGTCGAATACATCAAATGTAGCTGACATACCTTCACAATAAACATGTTAACGATGCACCGAGCTTCGTGCGCACGTAAGGGCCGTTCGGGTAAAGTCGTTGAGGCCGGGGTTATGTTTGCCGCGAGCCAGGTATTGACCGCCTTGTGCGGAGCAAGGGTCGCAGCGCGCAAGGGCGCCCCGTATCGTGCTGTCATGGCACTTGGTCGGATTTGAAGAGGAGAGTATGACCTGAATTTGCGGCACGCGGCACGAGAATCGGTGGTCTTCATGGCACTGGAAAGTGGGACTTGCAAGAAAATCAGAGTCCATCTTTTGAAGTCAGAGAGCCGATCCGCCCTAACGAGCCACAGGAGGAAAGCTGGAGGCGCTAGGTATGTGCCAGAGACCGCGCGAGTCAATCAGTCTATGAGTGGTGCTGTTTGCGCTAGCTTGTCTGTCCGCGCAAGGACAGATCGCGGGATTCCTTTTCTGTCTGTGGGGTGGCTAATTTATGTGTTCACGCCTAGACAGGTACGCTAGAAATCGGGCTTGCTAGGATGTACTGACAATCCCTCCAGGGAACCCCCCGGTATAGTTTTCCCAAAACGCAGTGACTCTTCGTCATTGGAAGAGTCTGAGCGTTCGGAATCCGGGATTATCTGGAGGGTGTCCAACAATTCACTTTGGGTCGTGATATTCCTACGCCCACCGGACAGAACAGCAAATATCTGGAGGTTGGAGCAAGGTTGGAGGAAAGACGAGTCTTTGTTTGGTCGTGTATCCCATCATGTCTTACATAAGCCCTCCATTCTTTTGACTTCCACGACAATCTCAACGAATGGATCCAGCACTGATTCGTGAGCCCTCACTTAGTTCATTATGCCACAAACACCCTTATTGAGTGTATTTTTTGCAGTCCCGCAAGAAACTTTAACGGAAATATTCCATTTATGTGATTCGTCCCGCGGCGGTCACGGTGTATACTCACATGAATTGGTTACGCGCCGGTCGCCGTGGCTGCTGAGCCATGTATCTCATCATTGGCGTGTAGTAGCTCTCTCGACACCCAGACTTTGGCGGCTGCTCTCGGTCAAGATCTCACCGCACGGGAACGAAAGTGTTCTTCAGCTGATAACGCTCTTCCTCGAACGATCTGCCTGCTGTCCGATATCGATAGCGGTGGCGTTCTTGGGAGAAGATGTCCCACAAAACTGCCCAATCCTCGAGCGCCTTATGAGTGTATCTGATCGCTGGGAAGAAGTGAGCATATTCGCCCCAAGCGCCTTTATCCAGCATCTTTCGCCGATCAGAGGACACCTTCACCGGTTATCTCACCTCGAATTTACTCGCGAGGATGAGTGGGATGACATACTCCCGGAAATTACTGATGATACCTTCGCCAACGCCCCGCGTCTCCACAGCGTCGTACTCATGTCTGACCCCCCGGTCTCTATCGTCTTGCCCTGGAACCAATTAACAGAATACAAAACTACCTACTCGGAGCTTGTTCCCATACTACAAGTGCTCCGGGAACTCGTCAACCTCGTCACTTTGACGCTCGATCAGCTCCAGAGTTTTGACATTGCAACGCCGCTATCCACGGTCCGCCTTCCCCGCCTATTCTCGCTGTCCCTCACTGCAGACAACGGTCTGTCTGACCACCCCGGGGAACTGCTCGACCACCTGCATCTCCCCGCACTTGCATGTCTTTCCGTCGAATGCTACGACACAAACATTTACCCGCACATCACGGCACTCATATCCCGCTCAGGATGCACACTGGACACTTTCACGCTGGACATCTACGAGACGATCCTCGACGTCTCGCTCATTCCTATTCTCGCGGCCATGCCTCAGCTCACGCGCCTCTCGCTCTGCGGGTCGCGCGTTAGTGATGACCTGCTCGCACAGCTCACGGGCCCCGAATCAGCCCTCGTGCCTCTCATGGCGTCGCTGTCACTCCGCGCGACGTTCAGCCAGGAGTCTCTCTTCCAACTTGTCACCTCGCGATTTCCGGGAGGCGCCCTGAAGCAGGTGCATCTGTCCCTGGAGGTAGCGGACATGGAGTCGGTGATTGTGTACGGAATACTTCCCCTGACCGAGATGGGGCTGGAAGCGCACCTGCTGCGCTGAGCCAATATCTTACAATCATCGAGGAACAGCTTCGTTACACTCAAATTTCCGATGCAATATGTATAGGCGGAACGGGTCAACAATGATTTATGGATTCGGAGGCGGATCACTGGTAGGCAAACATTAACCTACAACTCAAAAATATCAAACTACACGCACGACGGGGGGGGGGGGGGGCCGGCGGGGGCGAGAACGGGTTCTGGTTCGGGACCGGTGGCTAAACGGATAACACTCAGATCAAAGCGCTCCGCGAGGAAAGACGACTCACCGCATTCATATGTTGGCCGTCTTGCGGGTAGGCTCCCAGGGAGACGCTCGAGTTACCTGTGGAGTGCGCGGCGGGCGGATACGGGCTCCCGTTGTAGCCCGTGTTCTGCGGGTACCCGCTCGTGTTCGGCGCGTAGTTCTGCGCGTAGCCGCCCGCGTTTTGTGCATAGGGGTAGGCGTTGGCGGGGACGGCGGCGGCGTCGCTGAACGGGCCCTGCGACGCCGGGGGCGCGAGCATCGGGACCTCGTCCTGCGTGGGCGGTACAGGCGGGTAGAAAATTTGTGGCTTGCGCGCTTTCCTGCGTCGGGCGACGAAGAAACACGCGGCCACACAGACTCCGACGAAGAGGAGGACTGGAGACGTGACATTTGGTTAGGTGGTGGAGTTGACTCGGCCTACAAGCGAATGGGTGCACGCACGGATAATCACAGCGATGATAATTGCGGGCGTGCCTGTAACGTATATCTCGGCGCGAGCTGGGCGGAGGAAGAGGGCCGCGACGAAAAACAGGCGGTAAATTACCGAGGAGTAGAGAGCTCGGGACATGGTGGGACGCCGTGGAAGTCTCGCTGGCGGATTCAAGTTTAAATGCGTCGAAACGACGGTGTTCTAGTCCAGATGTCTCGGCGAATGGTAGCAATGCAGTGAGTACTGGGCGGCGATCAGCGCCTTCGTCAACGCCGCCGATTGACGACGCGCTTGCAGCAACGGTTGATGTGAATTATACACCAACTAAGGAGAACTCTGAAAGCCTGAAAGCCCAGCGGGAATGGATGTGCATGCACTTGCTTTCATCCGGTCAAAGCGATTTATATCAAGGATGTAATAAGCTACCATGTGTATTCAAATATTGCGAATGTCCAATACAATGTTATATAAATAAGGAGCAGCGCGGATAGCGATTCAGGCATCGGCAAATATTATACGGTGACGACGGGAGGAGGTCCAGGCGGCGGCGAGAACGGGTTTTGGTTGTTCGAACCCGCAGGCTTTGGAAATGACAATTAGATCCAATCGCGCTGCCGAAGAAAAAAAGACTCACAGCTTGCATATGGCTGTCTTGCGAGTATGCACTGAGAGTGACGCTGGAGCGGGACGCGGCGGCCGGATGGTACGGATCGTTGTATGCGGCAGTGTTCTGTGGGTTCTGTGGGTACGCCATGTTCTGCCCGTAGCCGCCACCACCAATGCTCTGTGCTTGCTGCGTGTACGGGGGCGCGGCGGCGTCGCTGAAGGAGCCCTGCGACGCGGGGGGCGCGAGCATCGGGACCTGGTCCTGCGGGAGAGGCGCAAGCGGCTTGAACATCGCCGGCGGTTGGCGCGCTTTCCGGCGTCGAGCGACGAAGAAGCATCCGGCGACGCAGCAGCCCACCAGGCAGAGTACTAAAAGTGGGAGCACGAAAAATGTGTTCAATAATGCGCATGTTTCAACCCGCAGGCCAAGGCAGGGTGTACGCACAAAAAATGATGCCGACGACGATACCTGCAGGTGATCCCCTGACGTATATTTCTGCGCGGGCAGGGTGGAGGAAGAGGGCCGCGAGGAAAAACAGACGGTAGACTATCGAGGAGTTGAATGCTGCAGACATGGCGGTGAATTGCCGTGAAGAACTCTGAGGCGGAACGGGCTTAAATAATCTGGGATATGGGCGGCGTGATGTGCAACTCGAATGCGGACATTCCGGCGTATGAAAATAATGCAGTGGTCGGACATCAGCAAAAACAATGCCTCTATCTTGCCTTCATCAAGGCCGCCTCTCGGATCATTAACGCTGTGTGCAGATTTAAAATGCATAAAATTCTCCGAGGATGATATATGGGACCCACAAGATCCTTGGAAGACGCGAAAAGACCAGATATGGTTTGCTTTTTATCCGGTCAAAGCGATTATATCTGGGAAAGTAATTTGTTTTGATCTATTTATATAGCATTTTCTCATTATGAGTTGCAGCTAAGCAAACGATAATGGTGTTTATCGATTCTGCGTTTCACGGATAGTGAACGCGGGGTAGAGGCCGGTCAAGCACCACGGCGTTTACACCGCCCGCCGATTTTGTGATTTTGGTGAAACGAGACGGTAATATTTGGGGTCGCTTACAGCAGAGGGAATAACTTGAGATTTATTTTATTGTCCGTGTCGTGCAGTAAGTATTTCGTAATAAGGGCGTTACATGCGCCTCGAGATCAAGAGTGAAGTATAGTGCTAGTTGTACGCGAGAGCTAGAGGTAAATTATTGGTGAGCTAATGCTAAGGATTGGGGGAAACTGTGCTCACAGTCCTAGGCGTGCTGCCGCGCGTCTGCTGGTCGCTCAATGAGGATGAGGATGGCTGGATTTGGTTGTCAGGTTGTTAGAGTGGAATTTAATATATCAATCTTACTGTAACACTCCTATTCAGCGATGAAGTGGAATCAGAGGAATGGATAGCGCTTCGGGGGTCGGTACGGAACGGCTCTACTATGAGGCTCGACCGCGGCGGCGCGCGGGGCGACGAAACTCGAGCATTCGGACTTGTGGGAGGAGACGCCTGCGTCATGCTTCCGGGGTAGTAGGGCCCATGACCGTAGACGTCAAAGCGGACCGAGTTCGCTCCCGGACTTCGAAGCGGCGAACCACCTCCGTAAGACGTGCGGGCATTCGGGCTCGTGGGGGGCGATGTGGCGCCGGGGTAGTACGGGCCATGCCTATAACTCTTCGTGGGTCGGGCCGCAGGCGGCAACGAGAGGTATCGATATGGCTCCTCCTCGGACTGAGTTGGGAGTGGCGTGAAGCTAGCCGGTTTCACTCGTCGACGCAAGCATCGTTCTATGCAGTAGACCGCAACTGCGATAAGAGCCAGGACGACCAGAATGCCTGAACGCGGTCAGCGCGCATTTTGAGGCTCAGAAGCCACACACATCCGATAATGGCGCCAGTAATCGCGACCTTGGAGTTCTGGGCACCATCGATTTGAGGGGTTTCTCCATCTTGTGCAGTCGCAGGGAGGAAAAGAGACGCGAGCAGGATGAGGGTCGAAGGTAAGAGCAGCATGATGGAGACCGGTTGCCTGGCGAGCGCTTTCTTCTTTGTGTACATGCATGCTATGTATAAAGTTAACCTGTGCGAGCGGGGCGATCTTCATTCGGATCTCCGGCATCGTCTCCAATCAAAATTGCGCTTAACCTCCGCCGCCTCAGTTATACTGTAGTACTGTTTTTTTTGTTGAAGATTGACGGAAAGTTGGTCAAGTACAGCAGAGCCATTTCATTCGGAGGCCAGTGACCCAGTGAAGCAAGCCAGTGAAGCCAAATAGGTCTCATTGACAGTATCAAGAGGATAAGATCAGACACATGGTTAGGCACGGCGAGACTTCCTTGATCTGCCGAAAGTGGCAATACGACCTAATGCGGTACTCATTTACCCTTCGCAGGTAAGTCCGGCATCCCCACAACGACACAGCCAAAATACGCTACATACGTGGCTGAAATAGCCGTTAGACCTTGGAAGGAGTCAACGGAAGCAACAAACAGAAGACTAGGAAACCCACCCACGCAACCAGCGACGAAGGTCGAGTGGCGCACAATTCTTCGCCGAAGGCGACGGACGGCGTAGAAACATAGATCTCCCCTCGCGGCCGCGATACCCATCCCCCAGTATCAGTGATGGTCTGGGTCGTATGAATCCCGCCCCAGATCCACACCAAGGTCCGCCGCCCGCAAGGATGTGTACCGGATAGTAACGCGCGCTCCGTCCAGCCGCTACATGCCACGAGTCGGAGTGTTCTTTGCAGCATCAGTTAAGACACCAAACCGCGAGGGTCTACAGGGCGAGCGTGTAAGCTTCTCACGAGCACCCTGGACGGCGAAGCAGCTCTCGGGTCTTGACAGCGTAGAGGAACAGTTGCAGAAGATACGATAGCGTGTGCTGAGAGATTCCTCGTCGACAACGCCAACATTGTGTCCGTCGGGTCCATCGCAACCCTCCCACACCTCCCCTGCACGGCTTTCCACAGTTGCCCTAGGATCTCAGGCCGGTGCCGATGAATGCCGCCAGCGTACCGCGCCAATATGCGATATGCCGGCTATAGGCTAATAACAGGTCGTGGAAGAATAAGGGGTCCTTGGCGCCGAGTCCTCCGCCCGCTCCATCGCAGCCTTGTAGCGAAGATGATGCCCGTATGCGGCAGACAGCGAAGGATCTCGGATGTCGCGAGGTAAGAGCGGTGAAAGGGGAAGGGAGGAGACGGAGACGGGATAGGATCGTGGTAGTAAAGAGCGGATGTACTTCTGGGCCCATCCCAGTCGTATCGGTGCGTTTATGGAGTGAAGTCGTCTGCGCATGCTGTGACATGTGTGACGCATGTGACATGCAAGCATAATGCAAAGCAGGCTCCAAGCAGCCCGAATCCGACGAAGGCAAGTTGGGAGGCGGGGAGATGACGCGGAACGGTGTCCGGATAGACGGTTGTCGGTCGCGGTGGGGCTCCTCGTATCCTACGGCAGTGTAGCACGCGAAATGCAAGATTCGGTACATCTTTAGACCATCTGGAGAAGGAAGTGTATCGCTTGCGCGCGCGGCGAGCTAATAGCTCGATGGGGGGGAGGCGAAGGGTCGATATCACGGTGAACAGGGGCTTTGTGATAGGAAGATGGCCAGTCTTCATCCGAAAATTCCAGGCTGCACCGAGCACCAACGTCCAGAAGCGGCGATCCGCTGCGTACCCCGACCTATATGCTCCTGAATCTCATGCGTCGCCAGCCTGTGCCTGTGCGTCGAGAACGGAACACGTGTGCCGACTGGGAGGATAGCGTCTGGATCATGACATGAGTCGGCGAGAGCAGAGAACGAGGGTAAAGAACGCACGGATCGTCAAAACGATCAGGGAGATCTGCGCAGAAAACAGCAGCAGAGGCTCGGCTTCCATGGGCTTTGCTGGCTTGGGAGAATCCAGATTGCAAAGAGCCTCGGTGTTGCCATCCGATTCCGTATTCTCGGAGGACGGTAATCATCCGTGGAGGATAGAGATTCAAAAGTGGTAGAAGCACACCACGCGGAGGGACGCGATGAGTAGATTCAAGGCCTCGAAGTTCTGCGCGGCCTTCAGAGACAAAACGGCGGGAAAAGGACGGACACAATTACCAGCATTCTATCAACTTCTATCATCTCTGGATACTGGATTCAACCATCCAGGCCTCAGGTCTGCTGCGTTACAGCGATATTCAAATGGGAAGATGTCTAGCAACGAAGGTCATGGTGAAGAGCGGCCAGCAAGATCGACAACAGAACTTACCAAGCTAAAACTTCAATGATCAAGGATCCCGTTTGAAGCTCGGTAGAGTGACATGCAACACACGCATGGCGTCACGGGCAGACGCTGGAGCGGACGGGAAAGACTCAATGACTCTGAGCGAGAGAGGAAGACTTCATTTACACATGTTTGCTCCAGGAGACAACAACCTCTGAATCTGGTTCGCGGCCACGTGATGCGAGCCGACCGCGCGCATCGACCGCGCATCCCTAGCATGTTGAAGGTAATTTATTGGAAAATTGAGCTTGGTATCCTTCTCGACTTTCAACCGTTCAATGGTGACGTGCCAACCGTCTGAGAGCGAGAAAACCCTAAATACAGGTAAGCAGCACAAGGAGGAAGGGAGGTACTGTGTGAACGAGTGGGATCAAAGCAAAGCTCGGGACTTGGGTCGAGCGAGTCCGTGGCAATGATGAAGGCCGGGAGCGAGAGCGACGAGGGACGAAGCGAAGCGAGAGCGTAATCGTGGGGGAAATGGATCGTGTTAGATGGTGTGCTAAGGTACAGCATATATAGCGAGAGCGATAGGGATGAAATGGAAGTACCGATCTGAGTAAGGGGTGCGCGGGAAGTGGAGCTGGCTAAAAGTAGAGGAAAATCGGTGATCTCGGCGATGTTTGGATACGAGCACAGCGGGACGCCGCGGGGCGCGACAACGGGAATCTAACATCTCCGTGGGCGCGTTGAAGCAGTCTTAGACTCAGTTAGACTCAGTTACTTAGACTCATGATAAGTCCGGGACCCGGGTGAATTCTCCAGTCCCGTCGCTGGTACTTACCGGAATCGACAACCAAACTCCCGGATTCACGTAAACTACCGCAGTAGGGCATCCTACGACTCCAGGACAATCGGAAGCTATTCATTCAACACACCACTGCAAGTACTGATTATTGCGCCGTCACTGGAGGGATCAGGGATCAGAAGAAGGCAGAGTGTTTCCCTCCACCTGATGTTCACGTACAGGCATGTTCTCTGTTCTCTCACTGAGTTACCCGATCGGAAGTAACATGACAGCTGGTAGTATTAATCTGTACAAGAGGGCGCCGGGGGCGCGGAGCGCCCCGGCATTTTGCCTCGGAGGTTCTGTCGTGGCGCCACCTCTCTTCACGTTCAACTGAGTGTCAATATATTGAGTCTGAATCATAGCGGTAGCTTTCGGAGCCACCCGAGCAGAATCTGAAGGCTTCGGACAACGCGATGTTATAAAGAGATATCGGACCCAGGTCTGTGCCGAAGTGCGCAGGATTATTATCCCTGGTTCACTTTCCGCGAGATAGACGCCCTTCCGTCGCGACCTGCCTGATGTCATTCAATGTCATATTGACATCGAAAGAAAGATGGAGGCTGTGAGCTTCATCGACAGCCGCCCTCAGTCAGATTCAAGTCAGTCTGCCGCAAAATTGCAGCAGACCGAAGACCAGAGGAGTGGTAGCAAACGCTGGCTCGACGAGTACAAAAGGAGGCGTACGAAGTGCACTGAATATCCATTCGTTTCTTGTCCTTCGTTCTCGTTCCTTATCCTCTTGTGGCCAGGTTGCCCTCACAGTCTTTTTAATCCTTCATTCGCATTCTCTGGGTCGGCCTTACATTCTCGACGAAACAGGTAATTCCTTTTGGGTCTGCGAAACGGATGGGCTCCTCACCTTTATTAAATTCGCAGTCTGAACACTTTCCAAAACACATTCATCATCATGTTCGCTAAATTCGCCGTTCCTTTCATTGCCATATCCGCACTCGCCACCGGAGTGATGTCAAGCCCTGTGGCGTACAAGTCCAACAATGCCCTTGGTATATCTCTTTCTCTTCTAGTTGGATAACTATTTACATTAAATTATTGCAGCTGCCCGTGGAGGCCAGTCCTTCAACAACTGGGGTGGTTTCAGCTCCCTCGACAACTTTGACAGCTTTTATGGCTCTGACGACTTCTCCCACTCGCACAACTTCAAGGAGACTGTTGTGAAGCAGGACAGCGAGCTTGTCTGCCACTCTGAATCCGTCGAGATTATACAGCAGAGGCTTGTCGTGCTTCAAGAGATGGCGAAGAAGTTTGTCTCATTTTCATTCTGATGACCTAGTCTCACCTGCTTCCCTATCAACCAGGATCATCACCGAGCAGATCTGCGAGGTAGAGACTCAGACCATCGTCTTCCAGCAATATTACGCGTCGCTTGGCGGGTTCAGCCACGACCTTACCCGCAGCTCTGGGCGCAGTGTACGTCCGATATCCAGGAAATTCCGGCGAAAAACTAAATCTTCTTCCCAGGTCGGCTATGACAACTCCATCGCTTCCCACTACGGAGACTTCCACAACTCCGACGGGTCCTTGAGCACTTACGACTATGGATTCAGCGGCAGCGATGTCGGATCCAACTACTATGTCCCGACCGGCAGCAACTGGAACTCCAACACCTCCCCCAGCTCCGTCGGTAGTGCGTACCAAGCTGCACAGGCTGCCTCCGACTATTAGCCCCAAACTACATGCCTGGGCTCACGGCACAAATGATGTTTTTACATGCAGATGGTGAAGGATTTTAGAATACTGCTCTGGTAATGGTCGCCTTTTAGAATCGATTGCCCCTAGGTGGTTTTTGAATCCTTTTTAAAATAAATTCCTTTTTAATTTTATTGCTTGTGGGTGTTGTTTTCATAATCATACCCGGTCAAAGCGCGGAATCGCAGCCAACGTTGGTGGCTTGGGCAGAATTGTTTCGAATTCGCCAAGTTCCATACATTTGTCGGCTAACATAGTGTTCCACCATGAAGTTTTGAACTGCATACATCCCTATAACGATTCACGAAATGCGAAAGCAGACTCCGAGAGTGCACATGCATTTATTTGCACAGGATGCCTTTATCGGGCGTTCATTTCAAACCACCATTTGGTATTCATCATATATAATACACGTGTACATCGATACCGTAAAACATAAAAGGACAGTGTGCATAGGCTTCCCCCAAAAAACTCCAACATTGGTGACGGAAGGGAATCCACTCAGTAATCATCATTCTCGTCACTCTCGGCGCGGGTCGTAGGCGGGCTTAGCATCGATAAGTGTCAGGATGCGAGCCATTCAGCAAATCACAAAGCCTTTCCATCTCGCGCCTCTTTTTTCCATCCCTCGGGTGTTCTGCGCGGTCAAAGTCAACCATAACCGCTTCTTCCCTTTCGGTCAGCATTAGCTGCGTGTATGGGGTGGCGATGAATCCCCGCACAGTGGATATTCTCCAGAATAGCAATCGGAAAAGCTCCTCTACTTCCTCAGCGAGCGTTTCAGAATCGGTCATGGAAGAAGAATCACAGTTGTTCTGCGACCTCGAGTACCCACAAGGATACATAACCACAACATTAACAATAGTATATCCCCACGAATAAGGGAATTTCTTGAGGTGCCACATGGACACCGCAAGCGGAAAAGGACACTTCTGCATCCCATGCACACATCAGTTTCTTCGCACTCAGCGGAATTTTCCTTGAGATGCTCAACTAATTTCCACACAGATATCATTGTGCTACATTGTGTAAGAGGGGGCTGCCTCAGCTGTAGGTTCTTGAGAAGGGTCGGTGGCCTGCCGATGTTAGAGTAGAGGTGTCGGTTTGGGGTTGGGAAACTTGTTGTGGGGATCGAGTGCGAAAGAGGCATCGTAAGGTAGTCGCAGGTCGTGGAGAGCGCCATGATGGAGCGGGGGGTGAGGTTCAGCGGGTGGGCTATGCAGACCTCACAACACCTAATCAGGCCGTGGCTATGCGTGACCATCAACATCTACTATCGTTGACGGCCGGCCCGGACATACCTACTACTCGGACAAACACGGATATCTCCGTCGTTATTGGGCCGATTTACGAGATTTTTAGCTTCTTACACTCTCTAGGATGTGGTCCACGATATATATGTGCTAACCCTGCCAGTTATGTGCTCTAGGTATTTGTTTTGAATTTAAGATGTCGTGAATGTGGTGATTTTCCCCTGTTTTGGCTAAAATCATACCCCTCCAATAGTCATCAACATACTGGGAAGTGTTAAGAATATGAATCCACCCTAACAATATGCCCCTACAAAATTTCAGGTCTGTAAGTACTCTTCAACCCTCACAATGGCCGAGAATGCCAGTTATTCCCGTCAAAATCACCCATTTTACTGATCCAAGGAAAATGGCTGGCATATATATCTTGGGGAAATATTTTATCAACTTTTAGTGCATGTAGGGTTAGATAGCACATATGTGAGCCTACAGATGAGATCAGGAGGTCTTACACTCACCCATGCCTCCAGCATTCAACATCTCTTGCTGTCCGAGTACTAGGTAAACAAGACTCAACAAAAGATCTAACCTCGTTCAATGGGAAATGGTCCATTCTACATGAATCAAATGTGTTTCCTAGGGTAGAATATGGATTTCAATCGATTGGTATACTCGGATTCTCGTGAAACAGCCTGCAAGAAAAGATATTGCCCATTTTCCGTTAACTGTCCGAGCTCCCCGTCAGGGATAGTAGGCTATACATAGCCGAACCCGCGGCTATCAACCGCTGAACGCAATCCCATCCACGGCGAAGACAGCAGGTTTGGGTCGGCCTGGGGATATTCGATGGTGACCTCGAGCCCAGCCTCGATGAAGGACTGCAGGCTGGATAGGATGTCGAGCTCCGGTTTTTTGGTAAAGTGGATGTTGACACGCGTCAGCGGAGTGCGGGGTTCGACAGACACTCTAGCGGTAATAAACCGCTGGACGGCGGCAGGTGAAATCAGGCCGTTTCGGATGACGAGACACTGTAATGCTGGACAGGAAAACCCAGCGAGCCCGGGTGAGGGGGTGAGAGCTGTCAGGACGTCGTCATCGAGAGAGGATGTTATCGACCCCTGAAGGATGTCGATAATTCGGAGGTGTTGTATCGTAGGCGGTAAGCCGCGGATGGCCTGAATTAGAGACGATTTCGAGAATGAATCGGCTCCTATCTGGAGAACTCTAATTGTGTCGAAGCTGCTAAGAACGCGGCGAGGGCTGGGGAACCTTCAACCACCCCGTTGCGACTTCGCAAGCGCCCGGAAAGGGTAAAGTTGCACAATTCAGGTAGTGAAAGTCGGGGTAGAAGAAGCGAGAAAGAAGAAGCCACAACACCGAGGCAAGATAGCTTGAGTGTGTGCAGAAATGGACATTCGACAATGGGACGGTCTGGCCATACTGCCGTGGTCGCCTCATCTTTAACCACCAGTGTGCAACTTCGAAGCAGGGGGCATTTGGAGATCGTGTTCAAGATCGTCTCGCTGGAAGTCCCGATGCTCCACCCCGGAGCTGCAATCGACAGGACCGTCAACTGGTTCCATTGAAGAGGTAATTCTATGGGGCTAAAGCTGAACGGCGGAATAGAGAAGTTCGAGATTCGAGAAGCACTCAGCATCCCAAAACGTCCCCATTCAAGAGGCCGGTGGAGTAACTGACTAGGGTAGAAGGCGACGCTCTGCAACATGGGTACGTCGGTTGCAGCAAGGTGCAACAACGGCTCGAGCACCAATTCGGAGGGGATTGTGAAATGAATATGCTGCCAGCGGGGTGCGAAGGGAATTAGCGCCTGGAAGAAGGGGTTTGGAGGTGTATGTGAAGCTGCGGATGTGCGAGGGGAGGTGGCGAGCAGCGAAATCGACAAGGGGCATTCTCCTGAGCGACCTAACCACATCTTCATCGTCTCCAATCGCTGCGCCAGCTTCTCGTCAACAGAGGTGGATGTTGAATCACCAGGGCGTATGGGCTCGACAACATGGAGTCTGGCCCAAATACGGGGTGTCGAGAGCGATACGGCTCTCCACGAGCTGCAAATGCGGCCCAGGAGAACAGGCGCCTCGCGGGCACTCATAACGCAGATTCGGTGGGTAGGGATGCAAGCCGCGAATATTTCCTGGATTACGTCGAGTGGCAATCGCCGCACAGGAGAGATGAGAGCCTTGTGGGACTCCACGTAGGCACCAAGGCTGGTGCGCTCTTCTGCCAGTTTGTTGATGGCCTTCTGCAAATCGGCGATTTCATCGTCAAGACGCTGCACTCGGAGGGCAGGTTCAACGATGAGAGATTGTATCTCTGTTATCTCCTCGTCCGTAGGACAATAGTTCGTCCCTAGCTTGGAGGCGAACGGGGAGGACATGGGCATTGACAGGTGTCGGTAGTGGCGGTGCCTGTCATTCACACACGATAACGTGACCCCATCGCTTCCGCGGAAACGTTTGAGGCGAGGCGGATTTGCTTCGATTGGTGCGTGAGTCACGGCTGGGTCTTCTATGCGACGGGGCGGTGGCGCAGCGAGTGCAGTGAGGTGGCGTGATGGGACGCGTTGGTGGCGGGGACACGAGAGTCCGCGAGTCTGTGGATCACCGAGCAACAAATCTGCGGGGCGCGCTCGTGGCGTTTGAGCGACAAAGTGTCAAAGTCCCACGCACAGCGTTTCGGTTCAATTCGGTCTACACGCTTACATAGCGTGTCATTGGCTGATTGACCGTGCCGTGCTTGCTTTTCGTGTGATGTGAATTGGTTGGGATATTCGGACGCGGGGGGCTTGGAGATTCGTTGCACGCAGAACGAGATAGTGAGTGTTAGAATTGTGAGAATGGGAAAGAAACAGAGACTCGCTGGGGGCAAACTGATTGAGATTGACTATTGAATATTGAATGTTCGGCCGAAATTGAAATTCTGAAAGCTCGAGTCGTGTCGGGTATCACGACTCGAGCACAAGTCTTGGGTCTGCGGTAGCGGTCTTGCGAGTCGGAACTGGAATTGAATTAACATTAACCTTGAAGATACGAGATAATTATGCATTGCATGACTTGAACCAAAGCTCAAGTCAGCGGTACGCAAATTACCTCGGATTGGATATCAAGCCGAAAAGATGCTATCCTTGAATGAGTTAGTATGGGAAGTGCATTGATAAAGTACAGACTTACCTTGTAAACATTGAAGCGAGGATGAGGCGATGTAGATCGATGGCTTGAAGACTTGAACCGAGGTAAGTTATCTCCAATGCAACACGACTCAGTGATAGAGGTGCGATATATTCTGAATGCTGAAGCGATCATACACCGAGCCTAATCAGACTTGCAACAGGTCAGAGAAACTATTCGCCGAGAAGTCAACGGGACATACATACCTCCAATACAACCATAGTTTCGGCCTTCGCGACGAGAGAGCCCTGTGTGAATGAAATTAAGGCACTCTGTGGGTATTTAAAATAAACTTGAATGTACTTGAGCACCTACGACATGATTTGAATGCTTGCCGACTTGAACTCCAACGGCTCAAGTCCATGGTGACTTGGGTTGAACGGATAAAAAAGTATTAGCATGTATTATCAGTGTACCAGATAGATAGATGGATGATTAACATACCCTGACCAGACGAAGACCCAGATCATCTCGAACCAACGAGCGGTAGTCCTCGCATTTGAGCAGAGAAAATTGATACAAAACCTGCAAAGCTCAGTCCAACTGCATCGACGAGGGGGTATTTACTGACCGAGCTAACCTCGAATCGCACAAAAATCTGAAAAAATAAGTTCAACTGCGATGGAAGAGGGATTGCATACTGACGACCGTTGACGATAAATAATGCGGGCTAATAGTCCGAGTAACTTGAACAAGAAAAGAGAGAGATAGTAGTACCAACACTGGCGAGGCAACGACGAAAATCCGGTCAAGAAAGAAAGAAAGAAAGGATAACAACGGGAGCGCAAAAAAGGGGGGGGAGGGGGAGTGGAGTTGTGGGGAAAAGATAAGACGTCCACTCTGGTTGATAAACAATTGGCGGCAGAGAAGAGCGAGATAGTCGCTAGGAACGGTATCCATGCATGTCCGATGACATCGAACAGGGAGATCTGGGCAGAAAACAGCACCAGAGGCTTGGCTTCCACGAGAATCTACGAGAATCCAGATTGCAAAGAGAGCCTCGGTATTGCAATCCGTATTCTCGGAGGACTGTGATCCTCCGTGGGGGATAGAGTTTCAAAGGCGGCAGAAACAGACCCCACCGAGGGACGCAATGAGTAGATCCAATGCCTCGAAGTTCTGCACGGCCGTCAGAGACAAAACGGCGGGAAAAAAAGGACGGACGCAAATACCAACATTCTATCAACATTCTATGATCTCTGGATACTGGTTTCAACCATCCAGGCCCCATATCTACTGCGTTACAGCGATACTCACATTGGAAGATGTCTAGCAACGAAGGTCATGGTGAAGAGCGGCTTACCGAGCCGAAACTTCAATGATCAAGGCTCCCGTTCGAAACTCGATGAAGTGACATGCAACACACGCATGGTGTCAGACGAGGAGATGACGCCCAGCATGGAGCGGACGGAGAATGACTCAAATGAGCACAAGGGGAAGCCATTGGTTACACATGTTTGCTTCAGAAGACAACAGCTTCTGAATCTGGTTCGCGGTCACGTGAGTAGACCCGACCGCGCGCATCGCTGGACACCGGAGGGTGTTGAAGGTACTTTATTGAAAAATCGAGCTTGATATCCTCCCTGATCTTCAGCCGTTCAATGTATCTAATTAACTTCTCCGTGGGCGCGTTGAAACAGTCGTAGACTCAGTTAGACTCATGATCAAGTCGGAGTGAGCTCTCGAGTTCCAGCTAGTAGTACTTGCCGGAATCGACAAAGAAACTCCCGGAATTACGTAAAATCTCTGGTAAACTAGCGCAATATAGCATGCTACGAATTCATTCAGCATGACTAGGCCTGGTTCATAGCGCCACCGCAAGCACTGACGATTGCACCGTCAATGGAAGGATCAGGGATCAGAAAGAAAACAGATTGCCCACTGCTTCCCTCGCCGCTGACGTTTAAGTTGGACACGTACAGGCATGTTTTCTGATCTCACTGAGTAACTCGATCCGAAAGTAACATGACAGACGGTAGGATTAATCTTGTATATCGGACCCAGGTTTGTGCCGAGTACACAGGATAGCAATATAACCTCATTTCTCTCCCAAACAGGTGCAAGACCTGTAGATCATGATCACTGGTTCACTTTCCGCGACATAAACACGCTTCCGTAGCGATCTGCCTGATGTCATTCAATGACAGATTGACATCGAAAGAAAGATGGAGGCTGTGAGCTTCATCGCCGCGCTCAGTCAGACGTCAGTCTGCCGCAAAATTTCAGCAGACCGAAGACCAGAGGAGTGGTAGCAAACGCTGGCTCGACGAGTATAAAAGGAGGCGTACGAAGTGCACTGAACATCCATTCGTTTCTTGTCCTTCGTTCTCGCTCCTCATCCTCGTTTGGCCAGGTTGCCCTCACAGTCGTTTTCGATCCCTCATTCGCATTCTCTGGGTCGGCCTTACTTTCTTGACGAAGCAGGTAATCCCTTTTGGGTCTGCGAAGCGGATGGGCTCCTCACAATCATTGAATTTACAGTCTGAACACTTTCCAAACCACAATCATCATCATGTTCGCAAAATTTGCCGCTTCCTTCATTGCCATGTCTGCACTCGCCACCGGAGTGATGTCAAGCCCTTTGGCGTACAAGTCCAACAATGCCCTTGGTATATCCCTTTCCCTTCTAGTTGGTCAATTATTTACATTAAATTATTGCAGCTGCCCGCGGAGGCCATGGCCAGTCCTTCAACAACTGGGGTGGTTTCAGCTCCCTCGACAACTTTGACAGCTTTTATGGCTCTGACGACTTCTCCCACTCGCACAATTTCAAGGAGGTTGTTGTGAAGCAGGACAGCGAGCTTGTCTGCCACTCTGAGTCTGTCGAGATTATACAGCAGAGGCTTGTCGTGCTTCAAGAGATGGCGAAGAAGTTTGTCTCATTTTCATCTTCGTGATGACCTGGTCTCACCTGTTTCCCTATCAACCAGAATCATCACCGAGCAGATCTGCGAGGTGGAGACTCAGACCATCGTCTTCCAGCAATATTACGCGTCGCTTGGCGGGTTCAGCCACGACCTTACCCGTAGCTCCGGGCGCAGTGTATGTCCGATTTCCATTAAATTCCGGCAAAAACTAAATCTTCCTCAGGTCGGCTATGACAACTCCATCGCTTCCCACTACGGAGACTTCTACAACTCTGACGGGTCCTTGAGCACTTACGACTTTGGATTCAGTGGCAGCGATGTCGGATCCAACTACTACGTCCCGACCAACAGCAACTGGAACTCCAACACCTCCCCCAGCTCCGTCGGTAGTGCGTACCAAGCTGCACAGGCTGCCTCCTACTATTAGCCCCAAACTACATGCCTGGGCTCACGGCACAAATGATGTTTTTACATGTAGATGATGAAGGACTTTAGAATACTCCTCTGGTAATGATCGCCTTTTAGAATATATTGTCCTAAGAGGCTTTGAATACTTTTTAAACTCGATTTATTTTCGCTTTATTGCTTTGTGGCTATGTTTTCATCATACTCGGTCAAAGCGCGGAATCGCAGCCAACGTTGGTGGCTCAGCTAGACTCATAGTGTTCCACCATGAGGTCTTGAGCTGCATACATTGAGAGAGATGCGAAGACAGATTCCGAGAATTGCATATGCATTTATTTGCACAGGGTGACTTTTCCAGGCACTCATAATCAAGGCCATAGCTCTCCCCCTCAAGGTCTTTGAAAATCTCGTATACCTCCGAGATACCTTTACATTGAATTGGGACATGTGCTCATACATGGTGTATTCGTGGCGCATTCTCTCCTGCTGGTCGACCAAAAATGCGGTTTTCACGACGACATCTTGCAAGACCCCACCATCCGCTGAGGTGACTTGATTGCATGATGCGCGATGCCCTTTGCCCCGGCAGAAATCTCCGAGGTGAGTGTGACCTGAATGTATTCTTCAATTCGCGGGGTAAAGCACGAGAACGACATAAACAGTTTTTTTTTTCCACTCTCCTCTCCAAAAAAAAAAAAATCATTTGTTTATTGGTCTGACTAGGGAGACTACGAGAACGAGGCCGGGATAGCCGAGTTGATTTCTAAAACATGGGGTCCCATGATTAAATCTAATTAAATTCCAGAAAGAGGTTCGAAGGGGTTTGTGTGCTCCTTTATTTCCTCTCTGAGCGAGCGTGGTTCTTCGTCAAGTTTAATGCCAAGTGAGTTCACCCACTTGCCATCAGCCCATCATTCCCATCATCACATCGTAATATTGACGGTTGAATTCCCCAACATCCAGGGACTCTGGGAATATGAAATTTGGCAGGTGTCGTTAGCATTATTTGAGGCGAACATCGTTACTTTTTCTCGATTTTAGCGAACCTTTTTGACAAAGATATGGTTCATCCAACAAAAGTAACAAATGATACCAATGCATGGCCCGAAACACCAGCAATGGATGAACAAAAAAATACAATCCTGGCTACAGATATATTTGAATATATATTAAACCTTTCTGCCTCCAAGATCATACTTGGAATTGAGTGAGTACACTACGCGGAAGGCAAAGATCAAGAAACTACCCATTTTGGGCTCGTACTTGGGGAACAAACATATGCATTCGCCTAATCGACCTTCATTGGCCTACAACTATGACAACAATCTCATCAGCCTCTGCTTTAGGGGCATCGGTATGCCAGTCGGTGTACTATAATTTATTTATTTCTATCCACATTTTTATTATTTAGTCTTTCGCGCGGGAAGAACTTCTTTCGCGCGCGGGAAAACCTCTTTCGCGGCGCGGGGGTTTTTTTTTGTACAAACGAACCCTCATACATAAGGCTTTGACGCTATTAGCAAGAATATTGCCAAGTACGTGCATATTCCTTCCCGGATTCCCCAAGGGCTTGTAAGTTCTAAGGGCCAAAGCTGTCCTGCCTAACGCCGCGCCACCTTTTTTTCTGAATCATTACCTGAGCATACAGCGAATTATCAATGATTATACTGTTACTTGGCATGCGCGTTCTACCCTCCCACGGTCGACGCTCCGGGCTTCCGGTCGTGCAAAGAACTGGAGGTGGGATTTGTCACTTTGCAAGTTATCGCCGATTAAAAATTCTACAGGAGCATGTTTGGCTCGTTGGTGGGGCCGGGTCGTACTGTACTGATTATAACCTCTCCAGCTGCCAAGACCTCCGTCGGGGCCGCGTTTCCGATTCGTGTCATGTCACTCCTTTAACCGTTTTGTCCCCAAGTCCGAATCCATCCTCAAGTATGATCGAGGGCGCTACGACTCCCCTCAAACGTTCCGAATTCACTCTACTATTATATTAGATTTTTCTCCTCGTTCTACAATTTTATTCACAGGAAATCGTGACGTCTCGAGTAAGTGGGTCCATGAAATTGCTGACAATGTCTTCGCACCAGACGAGACTGTCTTCAATGCTTCATACACCGACAATAAGAACTGGTATCAGTTGCTACATTTCGCATGTTCCGGCCATGCGACTGGCACCAAACATGCGCGCACATGGACGACTCACATGGCTAAGCGCAGAATGTATTCGTACTTATCGAACATCCCCAGTTTGAGATGTTTATTATTTGGGCTATTCAGTCGCATTGTGCACGTCGTCGCAAGTATTGCCGATCATACTTATGCTCGGTCTGCTTCCTGGGTTATTCCTACCACCCACTAATCCGCCATGATAAAATTCATTTTATCGGCGCGAACTCCGACATCATCGAATGCCCTTTGACACCCATTCGCCCTCACCGAGAAAGCCAGATGTGATGTATGAGGTTCAAAATAATACGATTTGTCGTCTGCAAAGCCGAGTCAGCGAATTTAACAGACACCGAGAGCTCCTGAACAAGCCATAATTACCATGTATACCTAGCAAAAAGCCAGAAGTGAGTAAAATAAACGAGAACAATTCGACAAAGAAACAGCCTTGAGTGACAAAAAACAAGCGGAGATTGCGGGAAAAACCGTACTGAATAGAAATCATTCCGACTCTTAATGATTCATTATTGAACGATTCCTCGTATATAGTATATAAATATTTCGAACCTTGTTTGAACCGGAATCCACGGAGCTTCATGCTTCCTTATGCATCATCCGGAATGAATAAGGATGAATACAGGTTACAGCTTGAGAAGAATCACTTCAGATGACCGGTGGTCAGGTTACAGTTTGGATTCTCGCGTCGATCCCGGCTCTTGCAACGGGTGTACATACTTGAAAAATTACAAACATATGGGTGGTCGTGGGGATCGATCGCTAAGAGGCCAATCCCTGCCAGGGCGAAAACGGCGATGGCTTTGGGAGGGCCCGGGGAAATTCGATGGCGACCTCGAGCCCGGCCTCAATGAAGGGCTGCAGGTTGGGTAGGATGTCAAGATCCGGTTCTTTGGCAAAGTGGATGTTGACACGCGTCAGCGGAGTGCGGGGTTCGACGGACATTCTGGCGGTTATAAACCGCTGGACGGCGGCAGGTGAAATCAGGAGGCCGTTTTGGATGACGAGAGACTGTAACGCTGGACAGGAAAAGCTAGCGGGCCGGGGTGAGGGGGTGAGAGCGTCTAAAACGTCGTCATCGAGAGAGGATGTCATCGACCCTTGCCATCCTCGACTGATGTCCGCAAGTCGGAGGTGTTGCATAGTCGGTGGCAAGCCGCGGATGATTTCGAGCAGAGAGGATTTCGAAAATGTATCAGTCTTTATGTCGAGAATCTCTAAATGTGTCGAAGCTGCGAAAAACTGGGTGAGGGCTGGGGCTTCTTCAACCACCCCATTGGGAATTGCCAAGCGCCCGGAAAGGGTGAAGTCGCGCAATTCAGGCAGTGAAAGACGGGGCAGAAGAAGCGAGAAAGCCGAAGCCACGACACCGAGGCAATATAGGTTGAGCGTGTGCAGGAATGGACATTCGGCAAAGGGACGGTCCGAGCATACTGCCGTGGTCGCCTCATCTTTAACCACCAGTTTGCAACTTCGAAGCAGGGGGCATTTGGAGATCGTGTTCAAGATCGTCTCGCTGGAAGGCCCCATATTCCACGGCGAACCGGTAATCTCCATAACTGTCAACTGGTTCCATCGAAGTGGTAATTCCATGGGGCTAAAGCTGCTCGCCGGAATAGAGAAGCTCGAGATTTGAGGACCACTGAGCATCCCGAACCGTATCCATTCAAGGCGGTGTGGTCGCTGGCGAGGGTAGAGGGCGACGCTTTGCAACATGGGTACGTCGGTTGCAGTAAGGTGCAACAACGGCTCGAGCACCAACTCGGAGGGAATTGTGAAATGAATATGCTGCCAGCGGGGCGCGAAGGGAATTAGGGCATGCAGGAAGGAGTATGGAGACGTGGGTGGAGCTGCGGATGTGATAAGTGAGCTGTCTACCAGCGAAATCGACAAGGGGCATTCTCCTGAGCGACCTAACCACGTTTTCATCGTCTCCAATCGCTGCGCTAGCTTCTCGTCAAAAGAGGTGGATGTTGAATCACGAGGGCGTGTGGGCTCGACAACGTGAAGCGCAGCCCAAAGACGGGGTGTCGACAGCGATATGGATCTCCACGAGCTGCATATGCGGCCCAAGAGAACAGGCGCTTCGAGGGCACTCATAACGCAGTTGCGGTGGGTAGGGATGCAAGCCACAAAGATTTCCTGGATTACGTCGAGCGGCAATCGCCGCACAGGAGAGATGAGAGCCTTGTGGGACTCCACGTAGGCACCAAGGCTGGTGCGCTCTTTTGCCAGTTTGTCGATGGCCTTCTGCAAATCGGCGATTTCATCGTCAAGACGCTGCACTCGGAGGGCAGGTTCAACGATGAAAGATTTGATCTCTGTTATCTCGTCCGTAGGACAGTAATTGGTCCCTAGCTTGGAGGCAAACGGGGAGGACATGGGCGTTGAGCGCTGAGCGTCGGCGACGGTAGTGGCGGTGCCTGTCATTCAGATACGATAACGTGACCCCACTGCGTCCGCGGAAATGGAAACGTGGACTGTTGCAGACACAGAAACTAGTCTCGAATTCACCGGTCCGCGTAAAAATGACTAAATGTGTTAGTACGATTCTGCGCGATGCACAGAACGTGCTAAAAATAACTCCAGTGATTTCGGCATCTGGATCGTCTGGGTCGGGTTCGAATCCACACCACTTCTTTCAAGACTTCTTTAGCACACTGTCGGGATCAATTACGGAACGTTTCAGGGTGCAAGATTTTGGAGAATCCTATCTGACCTCGAGTGTTCTCCGCATCCGCCGCTACCGCGCAGAGGACTTGGAGAAGCCGAGCACAAACAGGAGTGCCCTGGCGAGTTTGCTGAGCGCGGTACTGTAGTCTGAGCATCATTCGACTTGAGCGTAGAACTGATGATACTTGCCTACTGATTCATGTCCGGAACGGATTAATTTGGGTTATGAGTTAATGGCACGTCGGATTTCGTCCTAAAAGGCTAGTAGTGAAGAAGTGGCGGGGACGGACAGGACGAAAATAGGTGGTCTGAAGTGAAGAGCCAAGCGACAGTGAGACAAGCGAAAAAAGAACAGAAAAAACGTGCACAATTCTCCAATACATGTCTCCGGTGGGATTCGAACCCACACCACTTTCACAAAATTTCTTTTGTCCTCCGATATTAAGCGAAAATACTCAACGAAGACCCTAAAGGAAGGAAGATGTATTCAAATTGGCCCTCCGGGCACCCCTGGTACCTCTGGACCAGACCTGGAATGGGTACCATGGTTGCCCCCAGGACTATTTCATGGTCCCAGTCCTTCGTTCCTGGACAAACGGGCAGTTTATAATTCAAGATTGTACATATTCTAGGTGAGGAATTTCATCCAATACCCAGCCATTTTAATGAGTAAATGACTGAAGAATACAAGATAATAATGTTATCTCATTGCCGCCATGCAGCTCGTCGCCGAACTTTGGTGGCTCCTAGCACAGGCAGGCAGTTGGATTGAAAGAGGAGTGCAGGAACCAGTCTGTGAACTCGAAGACAGACAATAAATTTCCTTGGCTCTCTTTGAGACAAGCTTCATTAGTCCTGCCTTCGGCTCACAACATGCTCAAGATTGTCTACAGAGAATTACAAAGCAATGTGCGGTCTCTACCGCTCGTTGCTTACCTTTGGTCTCTCCTCATAGGGCCTCCACGCGTGGATTTCGGTTTCTTCTCAGCATGGGTGGAGTGTCATTTGAAGGATTTCGGAAACATCTTTAATGCTCGATTAAATTGTACATAATAACCGCAAACTATAAAGCAATGCAACGTGCCGCCTGTGTGCGTCGTCGCCGACCGGCAGTTAATACCCATCCGATTAAGTTTCATGGTGCATACTTTGTGTTTTTTATTCTGCCCCTCAGGTGCACAGAATGCTCTCTCAACTCAATATGTAACTTACAGTCTCTAGATCTCAGCGTGTGATAGGAATATTGCAAATTCGGACGATGCCGGTAGCCACGTGATGTCATGATTTCGACGAGATCTGGTAGATCACTTTTACCGTTTGGAGACCTGGAACCTAAGTCGGTACCAGGAATTACTGCAGTGATCCCTATAAGGAATAAGTAGGTACTGTACCTACGTACACAGTGTCCAAAAAATGTATGCTACAGTCATCAATGGCCCAGTCGCTGTGATCGCGTATCTACCGACAGGAGACAAACGTCTCACGAAGAGGCTTGGAAGACGGGGGTGTCAACAGTGAATTCGCACCTGGAGATGAGATAGCAGTCAACTCTGGCAATATAAAGCTGTAAACCTTCTCGCACTGGTAGCGAGCCGATCCTGTGATTCAGACCAATACTATCGTGTTGCTGGTAATTCAGGCTTTGGACACTTTAATGGCATAGTGCCTATCGAGGACGTTGGGGTGGACAGATGTGAACCAGATTCCTACGTATTTGAACTTGTGAACAAGTTCGACAATGAGTAATGAGTACTAAAACAGGAATCCCCGTTGGTGCCGAAAGGCCGACTGGTCGGGTAACCCCTATGATGGTCCTGTCCGAGATCATCCGAGTACTCCTCTTTCACAAGAGGAGGTCGGGGGAGGGGTAACTAGGCTTGCTCGCTGTCCAATACAGCCCGAGAGCCGCCCTCATATTCAGGAAATGGTCCAATTCACCCCGCGATAACAGGTAGATGCGCTTAAAGATTAAATGAACTTGAAGATGAATACGCGTTGCGCAAATCATTTGCAAGTCTAAATATTGTCCCAGAGTGCATTCAAGAGTTTAGGAGTCCAATCTGTGCTCATCATGTCTAGGCTGCCTTCAAGGAAGTCATCATTCCATCGTGGATCGCAGAGTTCACCACGCTCGTCGTGGACGGCTGTGGTCTTGTCCTTTGGCGTTAATATTAATCCAGTGGTGATGATGGGGGTATAAGGTGCTGAGCCAACTGAGCTATGAAGACTTCTTGCCACAAGGACTTCATGTTTTTCTGACACTTCATTGCAGTAAATTTGGCTCAGCCAGAGCATCAGAAGGAACACTATGCTGGTTAAACATCCCTTGTGGCTTATCATATATTTCCTCCATCTCGCGCGGACGTCCCGATCTCTTGGCACAACATAAATGAAGACTAACATATGATTGCAGCCAGATTCAAACAGGGATCATTCAAACATCCATCCGCTCGATTATATATTTATTTGCATTTTGCGCTGAACTCTGAACTGTCAGCGTAAGGATCAAGGCTCGTGGCGTGTGCATACAAACAATCCACCAATTACCAATTTCGTATTCGATTTCAAGTGCGGGCGAGTTCCTTTTGAGTGCCGGGCTCAGCTTTGTGACTTGACTGGGGATAAACCTTAACATAAGTCCGGAATCTCCCTATTACCTCATCTCAAACTCATCGAGCGGGCTACACTCACGTCTGAATCTAACGAACTACGCACAGGAAGAGCAAAAAAAAAAAAAAAACCGCTGAATGACCCATGTCCTCGGTCCACGCCACCTCCTTACTGCTTCATGAATTCTTTTATATCATCAGGAAGCGCTCAACCGACTGAGCTACGAAAACGTCACTGCAAGGACCCGCATAGGCTATACAGTATCCTGCAAGTTAGATTAGAGTTGAACTTCAACTTGAAGGAACATCACTCCTTGTATGATAATAATGTATTACTCTGCGGACATGCACCGTGACTTGTGCCAGATCCCCTCGAACGGGAAGTCCCGGCGAAGGGTTGCGCCAAGCCAGGTAAGTTTGTGCCCTTGTCCGAGTCTGCGCTCAGTGCTCATTACTCAGCGGCAACGTTTGGAATCCCGAGAAACGCCAAATACCTTCGAGTTTATCACTACCAAGTTCCAAAAGAAGAGTTTGGCTTGAAACCGGGCTCGATGGATGTCGAATCGCTAACAGGCGTGTCATAGATGCGCTTCTCATACTCCAAAATCAGAGAAAAGGCGAGCGAAAATTTAACGGGAAGCTCCACGTTTAATTCTGTCTTAAGCCAGGGCCAACTTTGGGCCTGTATCGACCTGGAATATTCCTGGGACTCACGGAGCACTTTAAGATACTTAACGCATCCAAAATCAATATTCGTTATAACTTGCAGTACTCCGCGAGCCTCGGCTCTTACGCTAAAAATTCCGAGTCAGCGCAATGTGGAAAAATGTACTAATTGAACTTATTATAAATATTTAGTACGAGTCAATCGAACCCATAAATACATACATACTACGAATCACTGGAAAACTGATTCCTTCAAGAAAGAATTCGAACCAGGTTATAATAGAAGTCACGCCGCTCACCGAGAAATTCGGAGTCAGAGTCGGAGTCAAAAAGTAAGGACTTTGGCCCTGGAATCCTTGGTCAATTACGCACGAATGTCAACAATGAGCTCGACATCTCTGTTATGGTGGGCCATGTACCGTCGTTTTTGTTTTCACTAACCACCTCCGACTCCGAGGCTCCGAAGCAATCCAGTGTCGGTCACTCTACTCCTCACTCGCGACAATGGCTGGTATCGCCATTCGGCGATGACGGGCTTGGTGGTCGAGTTGGATAGGGAGATCCCGAGCCTTCCAGACGTCCGAACCGTAATTATTCCTCTTCCAAACCCAGACTCCACCGAACTCCGGACAGGGTATACGCAGAAGGTTGAGCATGGGCGCCAGGTTCGTCCAGGTCCAAGAGTCCATTCAATTCCACCCACCCGATTCCGATTCGATTCCTCTGGATTTCTAAGACGAAAGACTGGACAGATATTCCAATAGGATATACTGTGTGCTTCTGCTGGAGGGGAATTAATTTGGCATTATGAAGCGTGAGGCATTTGGCGTGTCAAGGTTTCGTCGAAATGAAATTGAACGCAGCAACAGGCTATGTTGGAAATATATTAACACGCTGGAGTACCCTTGGTGCCAATTAACCATTCTGGCCACAATTTTGAATCGGTGGAAACAACGGTGCTTGAGGAATTTGAAAGAAAGAGGCATCGCGGCAAAAGGACGTAAAAGATGGTTGCAAGCCCGACGTCGTTGGACAAAAAGGCTAGTCCTCCCGGTCCTTCCGCTCTGAATCCAAATGCACAGCTAGCCTTCGAAGGCTCAAACGAATCGCTCGACGGGGCTCGATGGAGCAAGGATTACAATGGCTGGGCATCTCACAAACACGCGGCTACAACACGCTCGATATTCGCGTGCGAGTCAATCATTGTCCTCGCTTTCCTCCTTGCTATCTTTTTTTCTCAACGAATGTAATCGCTGGCAATTGCCGCCTCAGCAACCACAATTCGGCCTCGCGCAACGCCGCACGTATCCACTTGCGCATCAAGATTCCTGTTTGACATGTTACGCCTCTTCTTCCTGGTCCGCGCGCCCTCCCGTCAACGTACGCATCTACCTCCTTCCTCCATTCCCCGCCTTTTGCCCCTTCCTCCCCGCGGTCTCAGTATACTAACTGCTCCCTGCAGCTCGCGATTCTCGCCTTGGCCATCCCCAGCCATCCTGCGCGCATCCAAATACGCATCGTTTCGCTCCTTCACACCGCCTTGCTGGCGCCTCGATCGACTCGCACAGCCCGCGACGAGCGGAAACTCTGTCCATGCGGTTCCACAGGCTCGCTTCTCCATCTACTTAATCGACCTGTACCGTACAAGTCCCTCAGGTGCGCCCCACTCCACTTACAGCGCGACTCCTCAGTGTGTTCCGCAGACACAGATACGCCGAGTGATTCGCGAAGCGCGCTCGCTCCCAAGACCCGCGCGCGCTTCCGTCCGAGGGAATGTCAGCGGTGAGTACGTATCTGTAGAGATCTACCCCTCATCCGTGCGCTGCCCGCCTTTGCGGCTATTTCGCGGCACGCCTCTTTTTCTTCCGAATCGCGCCCCGCAAACAGCGACTACGACGAGCACGACACCAGCGACGGCGCCGCAGAACCCACGCGCGCAACGTCTCCTCTCCGCTGCTACGATCGATACCCCGACTCCACTCCACTCCGCCCCATCGCCCGCGTACCGCACGCGCAGATACGCCCGCGGGAGCGGCTCGGATGGCTGCGCGTTCTCCGAGTCTGCCGCTGTGCGCTCTCCTTCTCCTTGCGAGTCTGCGGCTGCGTCTTCCAGTCGAGTCGAGTCGCGCTCCCAAGTCCGCCTGCGATTTGTGCCGAGGCGAGGCACGCGTACGACAAGCCCTGTACGACAGCCCTGCTATTGCGCGGCGCAATACTGCGCAGCGCAGCGCGGGGCTCTTCGGAAATCGGCCTCAGCATCCCCACGCGAGTCGAGCACGGCGGCGTTTGTCGCGTATTCCTCTCCCCGCAAGTCCTCCGTATCTAGCTACGCCTCCGACTCATCTGTTCGCCTTTGCTGTTGTCGCCCGGCGTGATTCCTGTCCATCGCCGCGACCACCACTTGCCCCAATCGCCCGCCGCCGCGTCCGCCTCCACCTCTGCGGGCCCAGCCGCGCCCTCGAGCAACGGTGCCATGTCGCGCGGCCCTCCATGTGCCGCACACGCAGCTACATCTGCGCATTCGCGGCCAGTGGTGCGTTTGCAGCTCCCGGAGCGACTCGCCAGCTATCGCCCGCGTCCTGCACCGGCATCGCGCCGCGGAACCCCCGTTCGCGCGCACACGCAAGGTGCCCACGTTCGCACTACACCCGCCCGCCGCGTCTTTCTTCCAAACACCGCCGCCGCATGTCCAGCACGCGGAATCGTGCAATTTAGGAGGCGGATCGACACGGAGTTGCTTCGATTGGTGCGTGAGTCGCGGCTGGGTCTTCTACATATACGACGGGGCGGTAGCGGGCGCGGGTCGCGAGTGCATGATGGGGACGCGTTGGTGGCGGGGACACCAGGCGGACGCAGAATCCGCGAGTCTGGATCCCCGAGCACCAAAATATTTGGTACAGATCGGCGTTTGAGCGACAAAGTCCCACGCACAACGTCAACATTTCGATTCAATTCGATCTACATGGCGTGTCGTTAGCCGATTGACCGTGCCATGCTTACTTTTCGTGTGATGTGGATTGGTTTGGATATTCGGACGCGGAAGGCTTGGAGATTCGTTGCACGCGGAACGAAATATTGAGTGTTACTATTAGGATTGTGAGAATGGGAAACAGAGACTTGCCCGGGGGCTAACTGATTGAGATTGATTATTGAATGCTCGGCCGAGATTGAAATTCTGAAAGCTCGAGTCGCTTCGAGCATCACGACTCGGGGTCTGCGGTAGCGGTCTTGCGAGTTGGAATTGGAATTGAATTAACCTTGAAGACACGAGATAATTATGCATTGCATGATTTGAACCAAAGTTCAAGTCAGCGGTACGCAAATTACCTCGGATTGGATATCAAGCCGAATAGATGCTATCCTTGAATGAGTTAGTATGAGTATTGATAAATTATAAACTTACCTTGTAGATGTTGAAGCGGGGATGAGGTGATGCAGATCGATAGCTTGACGACTTGAACCGAAGTAAGGGTATCTTGAATGCAACACGACTCAGTGATAGAGGTGCGCTGAAGCGATCATACACCGAACCGAATCAGATTTGCAACAGGTCAGAGAAACTATTCGCCAACAAGTCAACGGGACATATCTCCAATACAACCATAGTTTCGGCCTTCGGGACGAAAGAGCCTTGTATGAATGAAATTAAGACACTCTGTGGGTATCTTGAACGTACTCGAGCACCTACGACATGACTTGAATGCTTGCCTACTTGAATTCCAACGTTGAACGGATAAAAATTTGAGCATGTATTAGCAGTGTACACTGTGGATAGCGATTACAGTCAGATTGACTGTGTAAGCAGTTGATCCGGATTTTCGCGGACTGCATCCGGATTGACTGCTTTTCAGACCACTCAATCCGACTACATCGAAAGCAGTTGACTGAAATACAGTCCGACCAACTGTAATTTTAGTGAATTTCCTAAACCGCCTCCCCAGCCCTCCCTCTTCAATTTGAGTCGAATAGATGCTTAGTTTTGACAAGCTTGATTGTGTTTGACCCAAAAGCTTTTGGCTGCATGCCAGCGACGCGTCTCGAGTCTTTACGCGTCTGAATTCACCCCAGTTGCCACAGGCACTTCTTTACTTCGCCACACCCTTTTTCGACTGGATCTGCCTTGTGTGTTGCGTCTGATCTTTGACCGCCGACGGCCGTTTCTCTCGTCGATTCCAGCCAATGTCGTCGTCGAAGAAGACTTCACAGAAGAACAAGAAGAAGATCTGCCATTGCGATGATACCTGCGGTAAACGGTTGTCTGCCCGCAGTCGGCGCCGTCACTACAAAGCTGCCCGCGATAAAGCAAATATACAGCCATCCGAGTCTGAATCTGAGCCTGTCAACGACGACTCCGTATCTTCTTCTCCATCACACACTTCCCTCAGTGAACTCTCCTCCTTGGACGATTCTGCCATGCCTGTAGACCCTGTCCCACTTCCCTTAGTCAACATTGAAATTGAGCTGTCCGACATTTCGGAGTCCGACTCGGAAGAAAGCACCGCGATGGATGTCGATGAGGACGAGGAGCATGATTTTGGAGGGTATTTCGACCCTTCAGAACCTGAGGATGCTGCTGGATTCGATGACTAGAATGGGTTCGATGAAGAACAGGATGCTGATGAGCCGCTATCGCGAGCAGAAATGATAAAGCAGCTAGAAGAAATGATCATGCCGGAGGACGAAGCCACCCTGTGGGATATAAGTCCGTTGTTTTTTAAGCTGACTCCTGTCACCATTAACATCTTTTAATAGGGAATGACGTACTTACCGAACTGGACCGCGACAATATCCGCGCCTTTAAATTGAAAGTGATGTCCAATATTTCGCGCGAAGCATTCAACCAACTACGATATGCTTTTAACCACAAACTCGAGATTAGCTCAGACTGGGCTATCACCCATCACCTAGCGATTTTATCCGGTGTCGAGCCAGAGTGGTACCACTGCTGCGTCAATTCCTGCGTAGCCTATACCCGTGTCTACTCGGATCGAATCACTTGCCCACACTGTCGCGAACCCCGCTACACTCCCAAAAACAGGCCACGCCGTCTCTTTTGCTACATCCCGATTATACCACGCCTCCAAGGCTACTTCTTGAACCCCAAAATGAGCGAAATCCTTCTTTATCAACATTCTTACCGACATATTCCGGGCACCATCGCGGATGTGTTTGATAGCATCCATTATCGGACCCTCCGGAAGCAGAATGTTGTCGTTGATGATGAAGAACTCTCTCACAAATACTTTGATGGAGAGTACGATGTTGCGCTCGGGGTCTGCCTCGACTTGTATTTGCTCTTCAAACGGAATAGAAAGGGACCCTCGGCAACTCCCATACTCATTAAAAACTATTGCCTTCCACCAGCAATACGCACTCATCTCGATCGCATCATTTGTGCTGGTGTTCTCCCCGGCAATCCCAAGGATGTGTACAGCTTCCTTGCTCCTTACGATGACGAACTCGCCAAACTGGCTGTTGGTGTACCAACCTTCAATGCAGCAACACGGGAAATTTCACGCTGCGCGGCTATAATATCTTGGAAATGGGGGACATTATATCCATCGAAAAGATGCTAAACATCAAAGGGCATAACGGGTTTTGTCCTTGCCGGTCATGCGAAATCAAAGGAGCGCGAAACAAGATACATGGCGACACAATCTACTATGTTCCACTTACTCGTCCGTGGACAGTGGGTGAGCCGAAACGGTCTTGGAATCCCCGAAATTTACCGCTCCGATCCCATGAAAGTTTTGCCGAGGTTACCAAGAAGGTTGATGCTTGTGGGACGGCGGCCGCCAAGGACCGGGTTGCAAAGCACCATGGGATCAAAGGTTAGTCGTTTATCTGAGTTATTTTTGACGGGCTGACTGGAATACAAGGTTTGCCTGCGCTCCGGCGTGTCAAGTCGATGCACTATGGCAAGTCAAACCCGTTGGATGGTCTACACATTTTCTTCGAAAATAATGCGCCCAATATGTTCAAATTGTGGTCTGGCAAATACAAGTCTCTGGATACCGGTGTCGAGGACTATGAAATTTCTGTGGAAGTGTGGGAGGTAATTTAGGAAGAAACCGCTGATGCGATTCAGCACCTTCCTGCAGACTTTGTTCGTGTCCTAGGAAACGGACCCGCATATTTCACTGCCGAGTCTTGGTGTTTCTGGATTGTTTACCTCGCACCCGTCCTTCTTGAAGGCCGATTCCCTAACCCAAAATATCATACCCACTTATGTCAATACTCGGATATCGTCAAGCGCTGTATAGGCTTCGAGATAACCTACAACGAGATTGACGAGTTGGAGGAAAATATAATTGATTGGGTGCGGAAGTATGAGGAGTACGTGACTTTCACCTATGTCCTTTTTATGTCCTTTTTCTCACCTTCTGACATGAACTAGGTATTATTATCAATATGATGAAGAACGTCTCTCGGCCTGTCCTCTTACCATCCATTCCCTTCTTCACATCGCTGACGATATTCGATTTTGTGGACCGGTTTGGACAACATGGACCTTCTGGGTCGAGCGATATTGTGGTTTTCTGCAGAGTGGGCTTCGATCCAAAGTGTTCCCATATGCGAATCTCAACAAAAGAGTTTTGCACCACGCATATCTGGAACAGCTTGGAGCAAGGTACAACCTGGAAGACGAACTTGCGAATGCTTCACGCCCCAAAGCCACACTTTCACGAACCGAATATATTTACGACAATTGTAAGTTTGCTATCTATTATTTAATGTTGTTGAGTTTTTAAAACTGCACTGCACAGATCCTCAATCTATACTCCGAGCTCCCTACAGCAGGGACAATCGCCCTGATGCGGACACTTGTCGCAGGGTCGCAGATTATTTTGCAGCAGCTTTGAGAAAACGCCGAAAAGATATACAGCCCAAACTGCCTGAGGTTATGCCACGTTGGGGAAAGGTGCAGATTGTGGGCGGTGATTCTATACGATCCGCATCTGCCTGCGGAGATGGGTCTCATCCGGAGAGGAACACATCCTTTGTACGAGTACGTTCTTCGCCTTTTGAACAATGATTGCATGAACTTACAAAGAATCAGTATGTAATCCAAATTCCAGATCATACGCAGCCCGACGAAACCTTGCGACCACAAGTTTTGTATGGCAGGCTGGAGGCAATCTACGTCTGCAATCTGCCCGTGGACCCCTTTTGGGGATCGTTCTCCGGCACAACTCGTCTGCTGGCCATGATAACTCCCTGCAAAACACTGGGCAAAGATGCTGCAAAGGAGATAACCTCATACACGCACATGACAAAACCGATCATCATAGATCTTCGCACCATTGTCGCAGTCGTTGGCCGTGTGGAAACTAGGGGTAGATGGGTGATCATTGATCGAACTGGAGGCCTTGTGAAACCTAAATTTTTGGAGGATGGAGATGAGGAAGAGGAGGAGAAGGAAGACTAAAAATGAAATTTATGCCTAATTGTTGGGTTAGAATCACACTCACTTTTGATGATTTTCTCCTGGACGGGGGGTCCCGTGAATATATTTGGAAAAATTATATGTCGTTTCTCTCTGAATTCCTAAGTCCTATTGTTTCTCTCTGTAAAACGAACATCAATCGTTCGTCTAGAACACCCTCTTGATGACAGCCGAGCACAGCCATCAATCAGCGTCAGCTTTATGCTAACACGTCGATTTAAATATACTGACTCGTGCTCTCTACCACCTCAAGTCATAGTGGGACATCATCCCTTATCCTCTAACATTTCGATAGGGCTAAAATTCCCAAAATAGGTCAGCAAGATATGTAGGAACCTGATCCGCATTTCCGAGCATTTCTCGCAACTATGTTGCATCCAGACTCAGGAACCCCACAATAATTTTAATTTACATTCATTAGATGTTCCCCAAACACTGATTCTTTTTTTGAGGTAGGTTTCGCTTTCAAAGTGGGTCCTAACAACCTGAGCCATCTCGAACTGTTTCGAGCTGTTTCTCGTCACACTCAGTACTAGTAGAACACTCACATTCCCTCTCCTGAATTTAATTCCATGTCAAAGACTCATAATTTCAAAGTGTCTTCATTTTTCTGCTGTCTCCTCTACAACTAGTGAACTCTGCTCTGCACGGAACGCGAGATGTCACATTGTGACATTATCTCACGTGATCGTGCTCTTCCTTTCACTTCAAAATGCCTCTCAAGACCAAAACCGACTCCGAGGGAGAGGATATAGAAGACTTGGATGAACTAAAACGCCTTCTAGCATTGAAAAACAAGAAGATTGCAGCCCAAAACAAAACTATAGGCTAGTAGCAGGAGCGACTTCTTCACATCTCACAGTGTGCTGATTCTCTCACATCCTACAGCTACTCTACAGGACAAAAAGCATCAGAAGAAGTTAATACCTAAACCACCTGGTCAAGCAGGGAGGTCCCCACAGGACGGTGGTTACAATCTGCAGGAAGCTATCGGTTTGGGCAATGACAGCGATCACTATCACCGAGCATTTGTACGGTCTTTTACTTATGGTATATGTGCGCTAATTAAGCCTTTTTACCTTTTAGGCTCTGGTCAAGACATATACATACGAGCATCTATCCATCCTCCGTACCATCTCCAAACAAGAGCGTGGTCGGGTCGAAAAAACCATTCGTTTGGTGTGTCACTGTGTTATGTTACCTAACTTGTATACTCACTGGACACTTTTCAGATTCAAAAAGAGGTTCCATTCTTTGAACGGTTTGAGAACGGATGGGCTATCCGAGATATGATGCCATCTATTCTTGCCAATGAACAAACTCGCTACCGCAAGCGCATGTCAGCCGAAAAAGCCTGGTACGACGCCCAGGAAGAACCTTCCAGTGATGAAGAGCCCGCGAAGAAACTTACTAAGACGAAGACGGCCACTCCAAAAACTAGGGTTCAATTTGTTGAGGAGGAAAAGGACAACGACGCTGATGAAGAGCCACTATCTGACACATCCGACTCTAAGGTTTGTACATCCTCTCTTCCACAAATCTCTCTGACCTCGTTCAAGACCAAAAATAAGCGGAAGAATATCGGCAAAACCACCCCTAAGGTCCGTGTCTTTTGTAGCATGGACATGATTTAATATGAATGTGCTCATAGACCCCATCAAAAAAGAGAAACATTATTATGGACAGCGACGATGATGAACTGGACCTTTTAACGCTATCACAGAAAAAGAAACACCCACCGACGAAGCCAACACAACACTCTTCCGCAAAACCAGCACAGAAACGTACACAGCAGAAACCGAAACCATCTGATAACGATGAATTTCCAGAAAGTTTACTGGACACCGACAAGGTATTTTGTCCGCATATTCATATTCGTATCGGTCCATTGGTCCTCATCCAACAACTAGGAAAAATTGCAACTGGTCAGTAATTTATTTGTGGTGGACTCCATCTTATAGTCGGATTCGCAGCCAAAAAGAAAGAAAGAACAGGAAAAGGTCTGTAATTGTTAAATATATGCGGTGAATATGCATCTTATGAACGCCCTAAAGCCCCAAAAAGCCTCAAAGAGAAAGGACCAAGATGACCCCTCCAAGAAGACAGTTGCTGCCAAGAAGAAAACACTGAGCACCGCGGAATCATCCAATAAGCGAAAAGCGAGCGACGTTATTGAATCTTTCAAACCTAATAAAAAGGTGTGTAAACTTGAAAATTGTCTCGAGTTTCAGCATTGTTTGATTGATAACCGAACCAGACAAAGCTCAACTCTGGGCAAGCCGAACTTGTTAAAACGCCTGAAATAGACCAGCAATCCCCGAAGAAGAATAAAAAAAAGAAAGAAGTTGCTTTGACCTGGGCGGATCTCCCTTCTTGCTGTCCCGCTGCATTGCGCAAAGAGGCACTCCCGAAGACTCCGGTGCTGCAAATCCTTGGACTGTTTAACAAGGCGAAGGACCTCAAGGACAACGGTGGTCCTAAAGCGCAAGGTCTCCATTTCGTCTATCTGGAGATTTGTCAAGCGATCACGAAAGAAAAACGACGCGACGCTGTTCTTCAGATCGGACGTAACCGACAATGGCCGACCACACTCCACTTCAAGGATATGCGTGTCCGAATTTTCGACATCGCGCCAGTCATCCTTGACCTTTTTCTGGATCCAGCTAAACTACAGACTTGTCCTGTCTGGCTCGATTTTCTGCTTTCTATCAAGTTCGATATTTACGAGTTCATCGACGCAGAAACAAAGTATGAATTCAAGGGTGCGTTTCAGCACAAGAAGTGTGGCTAGTGAGTCGTAATCCTTTCAACTCAACTGGTTGCTGATTTCCTAAGTTATGGATCGCAGGGAGAATTCATCATTAATTCATGTCTCATGCGACTCGTCGCCGAAAACGAAGATGAACATCAGTTAGAACAATCCCTGTGTTCAACGCTACATCATATAATCACCGAAACGAAAGAAGACCTCTTTGGATCCTATGACGATAACTCCTCATCTAATTATCTCACTGTCAAGGACTTCATCGAGTTTGTCCTGGTTTCCTTCGTGGCTATATCCCTCATCGACGAGAATATGCCGGGCTACAACGGTACTGGACTTCAAGACGCCATTTTTGAACGCAACAACAGCAATGAATTTGGCGAGATGTTTCATAGCGAAGAGGACAATGCCCAAGCCCACCAAGTCCATCAGGAGAATGTCGCTGCCATCAGAGCCATCCAACGCGTTCAACCTTCCAAACTTCCAGCAGTCAACAATCGCGATGAACCTGATCGTGAAGAAGCGGATGATGATGAACCTGAGACAGCGCCTCCCCGTCATCGCAAGGACAGTATAAAGAAGGGAAGCCTCAAGGTGAGTGCTCCAATGCATCGAGTCAGAGCTGTTCTTGAACAGTTCAAATATAGATCCGGATTCCGCCAGCACAGCTTGTCGTGGAGGAAGAAGTCACCTTGGATGATTTCCCCTCGGTAAGTAGCTCCTTCATCAAGTTTTACGTTGCTCACATTTGCAGCCCAAGAAAAAAACTCCTGCAAAGAAAAAAGTGCAGCCGAAACCGAGGCCACTAAAGAAGCAGAAGAAGCAGGTGAGCTACATTGTCCAAGGAGATCTCACCCCTTTCTCATAATTTGACGCAGGAGGATCCCACACCAGTACCAGTCCGACAAACTCGATATCCAACCTGCACGAATACCCGAGCACCTATAATTGAGAGCGATTAAACTGTACCAATACTTTTTATTCAATGAGGACTTTTTAATACTGTATTTTGCGTCTCAAGAATTTTGGAGTGCAAGCTTGACGCGAGCTGTGCAAATTTTACTTATGAACTTCAAGTTTAATCGAGCCGTGGGGTTTCACAGAGTAAGTATATGCCTCGAGAAGGTAAATAATCTGTGCCTCAAATATTGGAGGTGCATTCAGGGGGGCAAGGAGGTCTGCCCCGCCTGCTTGGGCATTAAGCGCGTCGCGTCGACGCATTATTTGTCCATGTTTTTTCCCCATCAAAAACTACTCTTCTCCTCCTCCTCGTCCAACTCCCGCACGCTATGTCTTTCCTCCGCAAATCTACACCACGAGAACGATCTCAAACTCTTGATGGTACACCAAAACACCACCCACACGCTTTCCAGGCGCAATTATCCTGCGAACTGCCTTATCAACGGCCGAATCACTTTTTCTACACATATCTACCAACAAGGACGCGTTCGTCGCTGGCGGTGATATGGGGGGTCCTGAAACCTTTTTAAAAGGGATGCTAAGTTGCCTACCTTCGCTTTGAAGGCTTTTCCACCCCGCCGCTGTGCCATGGCTCCAAACCAGGATACTACACAGTGAGCGAGTGGGAAGGCCTTCGTTATTCTGCCCTATATCTGCCAGCGAGCTAACTACCTGTATTCCCAGCCCCTTCTGTCATGCATCCTCCAAGCGGATAGCATTCAATCTCGAAACAGACGAGCCGATTGCACTTCGTTGATGCTCATCAGAGCTCCCTGTGGGTACAAGGGTGCTACTCGCGCAGGGAAATGAGCCAGTTGCTCAAACGACCCCTTACGACATGCTAAAGCCGCAACGCCAGCCGCAGATGAACTCTGCCTCATTTGCCCCTCCCCGACGTCCGGAACACCACAACCTTGTGCAGCTGCCGCGCCGTCCCTGCCAAACTTGCCGTGCGTTGACACTGAAAAAGGTCAGGGTAAGGGAGTTTCGGTGGTCTCAGTGCAGCAAGCTGTGCGTGGTTCGTGCGCTTCCTGGATGTCATCGCGCAATCGGCTGATGCACCAACAAGTATGTTCCTGCAGCCCCGCGTCGCGCCGCAACTGACCCGCCTCACAGATCTTTGTCAATCAAGCACCTTGGCTGGTCCAAATCCGCCTCCCTCATCGCTTGTCACCTGCATCGTCGAGCTCAGACTTACCTTTTGTCTCAGAATATAGCAAGCGCGAATATCTGCTCGTGCAGATCAGGCAGAAGGACGCCATTATAGAGTCGTTGTTGAAGCAGGTGCGGGGTCTGTCCATTCTCGTACACTCGCGCTAACGACATCGGTAGCTGCACAACCTATACATTGCCACCGCGCTCTCAATCATCTTGAACCGCATGACAACTTTCCCCTCCACCACCGACCGCAGCATCCTCGCGTGGCTCGACCGCTTGCAAGCCAGCGTGCGCGCGGGCTCCGTACCCGGGTTCAGCGCCTTCTCAATCGAACTTTGCGTCGAACCCCGCATTCGAGGAGTCGCCGGACGAGGACGAGGGTGAGATCGCAGACGACGAGGACGGCGGTGAGTCGAGTGCGCTGCCAGACGCGACTGTGCCGCTCGGCCTCATTGCGAATCACAATCTGAGTTATAGCCGGGGCCGGGAGCGAGAGCGGCGGCGGCGGGGAGAAGCTCACGGAGCTGGACGATAATAAGGTGGTGCGTGCTGTGTCTTCTTGTTTGTTATCTGGATTAATCGCGGGTACAGGGTGTGGTGAACACAGCATACTTTATGCCTCGGCCGGGGACGGACTTGGGGATGCGTGCGCAGCTTATTGAGCAGCGTAACCCGCCGGAGATCCTTATCCATGGGCTCGTTGTCCCGGAGAACGTAGACAAGCTGTTTGAAATGTGTGTTTTGTCTCTTGTCCGTGGACTTCAATGTGCTGATGGGTTTGCAAATTCTATGCGCGTGTTAATGTCAATTCTCTTGCCTCCTCGTCGATTGGTTATGCTGACGCGCATTGCAGCCCTTCATCGTGCTGCTCGACCCGTTGCTGCACACGCCCGCGTCGACGTTCGCGCGGTGCCCGTTTTTCTTTACAGTCGGTATAGTCCCTCACTCGTTCAGAAGTATCCGGATGCTAATGCGCCTCCAGTGTGCGCCATCTCCTCGCGCTACTATCCCGACAAGTCGGAGATATATCCGATTGCGATGCACTTTGCCAAACCTCCGCCGCGAACGTGCTCATCGATAGCTGGAGTGCGCTGGCTGACCTGACGCACACGCCGGCGTGCGTGTAGTATTCTGCGGCACAGGAGCGACGACTGGTACATATAACAGCGCTGTGAGTTGTTCGTCGCACGGCAGGGTGCCTTGGTTTGTGGTTTGTTGATGCGGTTTTAGTAGTACGACATACGCATGTGCGGTTACACGGGCTGCTGGAGCAAGTCGCACGCTTCCTCGACGACATCTCCCCCAATCGGACCTTGCCGTCGGGCTTGAATAAGGTGTGCAACCTCGGCTCGATATCGCGAGTGGACACTCAGCGGGATCGTCACGATCGCGAGCGACGGCTCAGACATCGCGTTCCCGGTCATGTCGATGGACGTCGCGGCGCTGACGATGCTCGCCGACGGCCCGCGCGTGACATGCTCGCGCCACAAGCGCCCGGACCTCTGCCTCGCGACGCTCTGCAGCCTTGGTCCACCGGGAACATAAGTCCAAGCCGTCTTGTTTTATATTCTTATAATGATCTGTAATTCTGCAGGTATCCTCCTCGACGTCGACAGTGCGCCGTCGCACAGGCGAACTCATCTTTTATATTGAATCGTCTTCTTTCATCACGTCGGCACTAACATCATCCTTAGCAATGCCCTGCGAGTCAAGATAATCGCGACGTTACGATTGGTAAGTTCTCGTGCCTTTGCGGGTGTATTTTAGTCAACTTTGTTTCATAGTCTGCTGCCCCAGGTCCATGTGGATTCAATACCATGTAGCCTAGATTTATTTAATGATTAATATATGATTTTCGAACGGTCCAATACAAGCAATTGTAAGAACTGTATCACGCAGTCAGGCCCACTGCTTGAATACAATTATATGAACTGTGAGAACACAGTTGAATTGACTGTAGAAATGGCCAAAATCCAGTCGGACTGACGGCTCTCATACAGTCCGTCGAACTGTGTCCATGCAGTTGGCTCGACCGTTTGATGGCAGTTGGACTGCCTGTTTTGATGCAGTCAATTCGACTGCGCAGAATACCCACAGTGTGTACCGGATAGATAGATAGATAGATAGATGTAGCATACCCTGATCAGACGAAGACCCAGATCATCGAGCGATAGTCCTCGCATGTCAGCAGAGAAAATTGAGACAAAACCTCCAAAGAACAGTCCAACTGCATCGACGAGGGGGTAGTAACTGACCGAGTTAACTTCGAATCGCACGAACATCTGTGAAGGTAAGTTCAACTGTGATAGAAGAGGGATTGCATACTGACGACCGTTGACGATAAATGGTACGGGCCAATAGTCCGAGCAACTTGAACAAGAAAAGAGAGAAATAGTAGCACCAGCACTGGCGAGGCAACGACGGAAATCCGGTCAAAAAAGAAAGAAAGAAAGGATAACAATCGGACTATCAGTAAACCCAAGCACAATGCAAAGAGTGGACCACGACATGGGGAAGAAAAAAGGAGAGAGAGAATTCGGCCCAACACTGAGATGAAAAGTCCGCGAGTCAGCGATGAGAACCTAGATAATAACAGAGGGAAAAAAAGAAAGATAACAAGAAGCTGAGACAATATGGTAGGAGAATGAAATGAAAAGAGGACCTGGGTCAAACGGCCGACTCGGAAGATTATACTCCGACCACAGTATCGGGCGAGGGACATCGCAGGAACCCGAGCATAAACCAACCATGAGGTTACGCCAGAAAAGAAAGAAAGAAAGAAGGTAGAGTTGAGGAGATTGAGATGAAAATCAGAGCATAAATATGGCCCAGTCCAGCACGAAAATCTGGCCAAAAATGAATGAAAGAAAGACACAGGGAGAGATTTTGGCACGAAATTGAGGCCTCGCCCCAGAAGAAGATGAGTCGGGGAGTACAATATACCTTCCAAGAGAGGAGGTTCGGGTAAACAGATTGAAGGGGGTAACTGCTAATCGAGATGAACCCGCATGACGCCGGGCTTTGAGGTGTGCAAAATTGGTGGAGCGCAAAAAGGGGGGGGGGAGTGGAGTTGTGGGGAAAAGACAAGACACACTTGGGTTGATAAACAATTAACAACCGAGAAGAGTGAGATAGTCGCCAGGAACGGTATCCACGCATGTCCAGGGGAATGCGCACCTGCCCAAGAAACGGGGGCGCCAAGTGGCGTAAAAGGCCATCCACGTACCGCAGCCTCTGAAGATCTGAAACATCAGGGGAAATCATAATCAGTGTAGGAAGATATTAAGATGCGCACACTTGACAGATTGCAAAGGTCTAGGCACCGAAATTAGCCGAATGGTTAAATTCAAGGGTTTCGTGCCAGGAAGCGCTCAAGCCAGATAGCCTCGAGGATTTGAGGCGCGTAAGTTTGAGATAGGTAATGCAGATGAAGATTGGAAAATAATTTGGGCAGACTGGGACGAGAGGAAAGCTGCGTGGTGAGGAGGTTCGGGGATGCGTTTGAGGAAATATTCGTTAGTGCGCGGTATAAGAAGTCACGCACCGCAAGCCATGTGTAATTCCATCTCCGCATCAGTCTCAGTCTTAGCTCAGATCACGGAGATTCTCGCCTGGAGCCTTTCTCCCCTCCCGAGTCTGGATTTCAGGGAATACCTCTGAGTCGCATTTGCGACGTCGCAGAACGATTGGGTACTATCGTTGACGGCCGGCTCGGATAAACCTACTACTCGGACAAACAAGCATATCTCCACCAATATTGGTCCAATTTCCGAGATTGTTGGTATTATACATTCCCTAGGATGTGTTCTACGATATGTATGCTGATAAAATTACACTTAGGTATTCTGGCTAATTATTTCTTAATTAAGAAGTTGTACACTTGTTGATTTCCCCCCAGTCGTGGCCATCAGATGATCCTGCACATGCCGGGACATGTTTAGATTATGGATCCACCCTAATAATATGCTCATACAAAATTTCAGGGTTGTACGTTATGCCCAGCTCTCGCAATACCTGAAAATATCAGTTTCCCCTGCTAAAATTGACTATTTAGTAAGCTGTGCACACCCGAGAAAAATAGCTCTCATAGGTATCTTTCCAGGTACTTCCTGGATCTCTGGTACATGTAGGCGTTAGATAGGATGCACTTGGGCCTACATATGAAATTTGGAGGGCCTGACCTCAACTATGCCTCCAGTAATCAACATTTGATCTGTTACCTACTACTCCGACAACAAGACTCAACAAAATATTTGACGTCGTTCAACGGGAAATGGTCTATTCGACATGAATCAAGTATGTGCCCTGGGGTAGAAGATGGATTGCAGTCGATCTGCCTACTTGGATTTCCACGAATCAGCCTGTAGAGGAAGATATTCAGCATTTCTCGTTAACTGTCCGAGGTCCCAGTCAAGGATAGTACGCAGCGGAAGGTGTAGGTGTCATGATTCCGGGTTATTTCATTTATCCCTGGAGACCCCCTTTCCGTTACTTGGCAGTTACGATTGTCTAGTATATATAGGCCCTGTACCCTAGACAGTGCCTCATACTATCCTTGTCTAATCTCCAGTTGCTCCCCCCGTCGCATTAACCTGACCACAACTCGAATCCTATATTGTCGTTCAATCGCCTCAGTCGTATAATAACCCAACGAGCCGCTGTGCTGACAAAAGGATAGTATCCCCCTACCGACTACTCGACTGAACGATGCCCCGCGTAAACCCGCTCGACAAAGCGGAATTCCAGGCTGCCGAACTAGGAGACAGAACCCTGTGGCTATACGGCAAAATCCTGGACGACTACGAACATATTGAAGGCGACCTCTCCACCCTCCATTCCAACAGCGAGACCCTGGGGGCGCAAGTCGCTGAGCTACACTCCGACCTCATCACGGTGAAGGCGGCCCTCTTGGAGGCCGCACAGGAACACACCATGGCAAACACGACGATGATGGAGGCTTTGAAGCTCCTCAACAACGCGCGCATCGACTTTGCCGCTACCTCTGCCACCAGCGGGCCCCATGGGCCCGCAGCCGCTGATAAGGAACTCAAGGTCAACACCAAGCAACCCCGCGTTGCTGCCCCTATCCACTTCAATGGGGACCCCGACAAGGTCGACCAGCTCCTATCAGATTGTTGGCTCAATTACCAGGGCAACTCCGTGTACGACACCGATCACGCGAAGATCACCTACTGCCTGTCCTATATAAAGGAAGGACCCGCACAAGCTTGGGCCAACAATGTGGTACAAGCCATGCGCTCCGGCAGTGGTGAGGGCGCATACTCTACCTGGGTGGCGTTCGAGGCAGTGGTCCTCGCCGCCTTCAAGGGAGGCGCTGAGGTGGAGATTGCACAAGCCAAGATGGAAGGACTGAGGCAAGGGCAGAGCACCGCAACCGCGTACTTCATGGTCCTCGATACCCTCAACAAAACCGCCGGCTACGACGAGACCATGTTAATCTGGCTCATGAAGAGCGGAGTTAATCTGGCTCATGAAGAGCGGAGTTAATAAACCGGTGGTCGAGGCCATCTACGGGCAAATGACGATGCCTACCGACTATGCAGGCTGGAAGGAAGCTGCCATCAAGCACGACAGACACAAACGGGTGTGGAACACTATGAACAACAGTCTGTGCCTCCACGACACGAGTGCCTGTACCACCTCCATGCCGCAGTCCTGCACCAGTCCCGCGGCATACCACATGCCGGCTCATAACCCGGCGGTGAACCCGAAAGCCAATAATTGGGGATGCCCTTCGAATTTGAACCGTGGGAACGTCGGTGGTAATCCCGGTAATAACCCGGTGAACAACCCCCCAGTCCCCAAAGCTCCGGCTGCACAGGAACCCGTCCCCATGGACATTGATCACGCCGCTTCCACTTCCTCGGCCAACCGCCCTTGCCCCGTGTGCTACAACTGCGGAGAGACTGGGCATATTCAGCGCAACTGCCCAAACCACCTCGCTAAGAATCCGCAATTCCGTGCAATGTTGGCAGAGCTTATCAAGGAGGAAGGGAAGGATTTTTCCAACGACCAGGAGTGAAAGTTGCGTCCTCCTGGTCCCCCACTATACCCGACTCTTGTGTACCAGTTTCACCTACCAATTGATTTGGAATTCTCCCTGTCTACGAGGATCCCGCAAGTGAAACTAGTGAACCAGAGTCCGAAAACGCAACCGATAGAACCCGAGAAGGGAGGGCGGGTACAACCCGAAGCGCCCTCTGTCCCAAGAAGAAGAAGCCGCAGATGGAGAAAGTGGAATGGCACCGACTCCCTGCAGGCAGTGCCCGAAGAACCCTGGAACATATGCTTGAACGGCCGCAAGACGCGCTGTGAGTGGCCAAACAGTGGACACACCCCGCCCAATGTACAGAAGCGTGCCCTGAGTTAATCTGAAGCCTCATGGACGGCTATATCCTGGACGCCCTAGACGCCCTGGATGATTTGCGAGAATCCCCTCAGTTTATACGAGGAACTGGGGGAAATTCGATGATGGTGCCCGTGGTGCTGGAAGAACTCTCCAGCCTCAAGGGGTACACGGCGGTCGGGCTGATCGACAGTGGAGCCACCAACGGGTTCATGAACCAGCGATTCGCAGAAGAGAACAATCTAGAGCTGGAACCCTTACCACTCGCCGTACCGGTGTATAACACGGACGGGACCCCAAACAAAGGCGGCTGCATCACCCATGTAGCGCGCATGCGCCTCACCATTGAGGGACACTCGGAGGTGTTTCCTTTCGCTATCACCGACATGGGGAAGAGCGATATCATTATCGGGTTTAACTGGTTGAAGCAGCATAATCCGGAAATTGACTGGGTGAAGAAGACCCTCAGGTTCTCTCGCTGTCCGCCAGCTTGCAAGCGCGCGCGGCTCTGGGAGGAGTGGGCCGAAGAGGATGAAGAACCCATCGAAGAGGGTGACCGGATTTTTGTCACCAAGATATACCCAGAGGATTCACTGGATCGCCGAGACGCAGAACATGTCCGAGCCATGGGCAGTGTGGCTACCAAGCTCGCTGCCGCCACCCACGAGGCCAAGGGTGAGCAGACCTTGGAGGATAGCGTACCCGCGCATTACCTTCAGGACTTTCGCGCCATGTTTGAGAAGCAGGACTTCAACAAGCTCCCCGTTCGCAAAAAGTGGGATCACGCTATCGAATTACAACCCGGTGCAGAACCCATGCGCGGTCGTAGCATCCCGCTTTCGGTTCCGGAGCAGCGCGAACTGGATGCCTTCATTAAAGAACACCTGGAGACTGGCCGAATTCGACCCTCAAAGTCGCCCTTCGCATCCCCGTTCTTTTTTGTGAAGAAGAAAGATGGAAAGCTTTGCCCGGTTCAAGACTATCGGAAGTTGAACACGATCACTGTCAAAAACCGATACCCCATTCCCCTCATCTCCGAAATCAAAGAGGGCGACGAAGAGAAAGCCGCGTTCATCACCAACCGCGGCTTATGGGAACCACTGGTGATGTTCTTCGGATTAATGAACTCCCCGGCAACCTTCCAATGCATGATGAACGAGATCTTCGAGCGACAAATTGCAGAAGGACGGGTTATCGTGTACCTCGACGACATATTGATCTATTTGGAAACACTCGAGGAACACCGGGCAACGGTCCGAGAAGTCCTCGAGATCCTGCAGAGTAACGACCTCTACCTGAAACCAGAGAAGTGTGAGTTCGAGAAACGCGAGGTGGAGTATCTTGACGTCATTGTGGGCCATGGCAAAATCCGCATGGACCCCATCAAGGTTGCAGGGGTCTGGGAATGGGCGCAACCACGAAACGTTAAGGATGTTCAAAGTTTCCTCAGATTCCTCAACTTCTATCGCCGGTTTATTCGCGACTTCGGAGACCACTCCAAGCCATTAACCCGGTTAACCCAGAAGGACGCGCAGTGGCGCTGGGATCGGGAGGAAAATGCCGCGTTTCAAAAATTAATTGACGTGGTGACCTCTGAGCCTGTACTACACTTTCCAACCAACGACGGCGAATGGCGCGTCGAAGCAGACGCCTCCGACTTTGCAACTGGAGGTGTGCTGTCCCAGGAACAGGACGGGGTCTGGGTTCCAATTGCGTATCTCTCGAAAGCGCTGAACGACACAGAGCGCAATTACGACATACACGACAAAGAGATGCTAGCTATCATGCGCTGCCTCTATGAGTGGCGACACTTCCTCCAGGGCAGCGAGAAGAGGTTTGAGATCTGGACGGACCACAAGAACTTGGAATATTTCACAACAACCAAGAAGCTGAATCGGCGGCAAGTGCAGTGGTCTCTCGAACTGAGCGAATATGATTTCTCCTTGGTGCATAAATCTGGCAAAACCCATGGGAAGACCGACGCCTTGTCGAGACAACTCGGCCATAAAACGGGGGAAGGAGATAACAGCGGGATCACGCTGCTGCCAAAAAAACTGTTCGATGGAGAACCCAGTAATAACCCTGAACGGCTACAGACCATGCCTTTGGCAATCTCTAAGGAGGAATTCCTGCGCGCTATGCCCGTGGTCCTCGACGACACCCCTGGCGACCGGTTTATGGAGGATATCAAGCGCAAGAAGGACCTTTGGGAAGACACGATTCAGGAACTACTCGCGAAGGAAGAGAAGCCCGAAGGATGGACGAACCACGGAGATTACCTGACCAGAGATGGGACTGTGTACGTCCCTCTTGAGAAGACACTGAGAGACAGGATTCTCCGTGCCCATCACGATGATTACTTGTCCGGACACCCAGGGCAGTATCACACAGCCGAATTGGTGTCTCGCAATTACTACTGGCCAACTTTACTTCAGGACGCGAAACGATATGTCGCCGCTTGCCCCACTTGCCAATGCACGAAGACGTTTCTCGCCAAACCCCGCGGACATTTACATCCCAACGCCGTCCCCGAGCGAATTTGGCAGTACATCTCCATCGACCTCATCACCAAACTCCCGGTGTCTAACGGATATGACTCGATAGTGGTGGTGGTCGACCGACTGGGAAAAGCTATTCGGGTTCTCCCCTGCACTGAACACATTAGTGGAGAAGGGATCGCCCGGGTTTATCGCGACCACGTCTGGAAGGACTACGGAATGCCTGAAGTGGTCATCAGTGATCGAGGACAGCAGTTCGTTGGTAATTTTATGCGCGACTTATCCAAGCTGCTTGGGATTAAGTCCAACGCCTCCACCACCTATCATCCCCAAACCGATGGCCAAACCAAACAGGTCAACCAGGAAGTTGAACAGTACCTCCGGATTTTTACAAACTTCCTCCAAGACGATTGGTCAGAATGGCTATCCATGGCAGAGTTCAGCTACAACGACAAGGTCCACTCTACTACTGGATTCTCCCCCTTCTTCACTATGCTTGGGTTTCACCTGCGGAAAGGTTCGGAGCCCTGCATGGAGGTCCCTACGGAGTCCGCAACAGAGTTTGCGAGCCGAATGAAGCTGGTACGCGAGGAGGCGGCGGCCTCCATGCGCCATGCACAAACAGTCATGAAGCGGTACTACGATCTGAAGCGTCAGGAGGATCCCAACTATAAACCCGGTGACCGGGTTTATCTGTCCGGATGGAATTTGGTTACCCACCGACCAACGAAGAAGTTCGACGATCGCCGTTACAGACCTTTTAAAGTCCTGCGAAAGGTCGGGGCCATATCATATGAGCTGGAGCTCCCCAAGAGTTGGAAGGTGCACCCCGTATTCAACACCATGTTCCTACGTCCTTGGGTCGCTCCTGTCGCTGAACATCAAAGTTCCGTGCCACCCCTGCCACCTGACATCCGAGACGGACAGGTTCTATATGAAGTCGAAGAGGTTCTCCGGATTAAATTCAAGAGCAAGAAGAACAAACGCGAACTACGGTATTTCATCAAGTGGCAAGGGTATCCCCGGGAGGAATGGAGTTGGGAACCTCGTTCGTATCTGGATGGCGCGGAGGACGCAATTGAGGAGTACTATGAGAAGTACCCTAACGCTCCGCGAGAGGTCCTTAACGGCGACGGACGATGGTGAGTCCCTACAACCCAGACCGCCTAACACTACCCGGGTTTATCGCGCACTGAGACGTTGCGCCTTGAAGGGGGGGTAATGTCATGATTCCGGGTTATTTCATTTATCCCTGGAAACCCCCTTTCCATTACTTGGCAGTTACAATTGTCTAGTATATATAGGCCCTGTACCCTAGACAGTGCCTCATACCATCCTTGTCTACTCTCCAGTTGCTCCCCCCGTCGCATTAACCTGACCACAACTCGAATCCTATATTGTCGTTCAATCGCCTCAGTCGTATAATAACCCGACGAGCTGCTGTGCTGACAGTAGGGGATAGGAGAACAACGAGGAGGTCCACTTTGATACTCAAATCTGTTATATGTCAGACTCTGGCCTATTGTTGGGCGAAAAAAGGAACAAGTCTCCAGGAAGAAGATATAGCTGGGCTCTGCGTAGAGAAAGGACATGAACGATGCACTGAAATAGGATCATTCCGCGGGTTTACTCGAGATTACAACATAAAACTTATCCAATTCTGAATTTTCTACATGTATTCCTTCTATTAGCTCAGTGGGATGGTTTCAATTAGTTATGTGCCGCTTTCAAAAAAGACAGTGCAAACAGAATCGAACTCACATTAAAAAAAACCGAAGTGAAGGAGTGAAACAACTGAGCCAAGGAATCATTTAGAGTGCAGGCTACCTGGTGTTTATCACCCATACTGCTCGAGTATTTGAATAGAATTCTGTTGAAATACTCCTCAGGACATAGCACCAGAGCCTATTCAATGAAGGCGGTCACGTGATCCAGCCTCATGTTTTCTGCAATTACAAGTTTGCGACCCGTGCCTTCGTCACAGAGGCTCGCCGCACACACACACCAGAAAAAGTAAAAATTAAGTGCACCTGCAAACGCACCTTAATCCGTAAGCATAAGCAGCATGTTCGGCGCAACTGAAAACACACCTGAAACCGCGGGTTTCGGATGCGCTGACTATGCTGCTGAATTGCCTAGAATAAGCTGCAAAATAAGCATAGTTTAAATCTGTGGTTTAAGATGTATTTACGGCGAGGTTGATTATGTATCTGAAAGTTGAAGCTTCAGCCGCAAGATCAGCGCGTCTGAAACCTCCAGTCTCAGACGTGCCGAAACCGGCGCCGAAAACAAAAGCTTCGTCGGCAGTTTCGGCCCGGCTTAAACCCGCAGTTTCAGCTGCAGTTTCGCGCGTGCCTAAATTGCAGTCGAAACCACAAGTTTCAGACGCGCTGAAATTCATCCGAGGATCGTCCTCGGATGATCTGGGGATGAGCTTGAGATGAGCTGAGGATCGTCCGATGTCCTACTCAATCGGATTTTTTTTTTCGACACCGCGTCCCGAAAAAACACGGTAAATAAGTATGTATGTGCATGAATAACGAGTGAATTGGTGGCGTATATATAGCGCAGAAATCATCGAGGTCCTCAGCATGTATCTACTCGTCAAGCTTGTACTCATCTAAGATCGACGAGATTACTGGCTCTTTCAACAGCTTCATCGCAAATGAGCTGTGTCCGGCACCTAAGCGCCCGGAAAGTCTGTGTTATATGCTGAAACTGCAGGCGCGCGTGTGAGCACCGAGAGGTTTACCTTCAAAGAGAGGATGGTTGCGAGCCCAAAACACACGATGACCTCGTGATTTTCGTGCCCACAGTAAAGGCGATTATGTCGGAAAACACATATTTAGCCGAAGAGCAGTCTTGACGATGGTATCAATGAACTTCCTGGTAAGCCGTTTTGAGTCGAGCTGCAAAAACGGGAATGTAATTCAAGAAAAATATTATTCAACAGGCGGAAAACGCCCCAGGCCTTCCTCCATGAACGTGCTTCAATCGACACGTCAACTTTCTGGAATCCCAATACGAGGAAGTCCGGGCTCAGATTGGCCGTGCGCATAGAGTCTGCCTCGGAAGGAGGCACCGCTGCCGAGATGTATGATCGAGAATCAATTGCGCCACGGTGCGTCTAACTCGAAATAATTCTTCGTGACCTCGGCGACGGAAAACGGTAAGATGTCTTGAGCGGCGGAATAAATCTCGGCTGAGCCTGACTGCGGGCGAAGGCGCTAATCTACCAAGTGCGACAGATTACCGTTCACGTTGAACGTAGTCTAGAAAATAAATATGAAAGCAGTCGAGGGCAATTTGTAGTAAGCGTACTTGGGCTCTTCTTCCAAATCTCATCCACTCTCATCCTCGGCTGTCGGCGTCGGAGGTAGATATCCGATGGGAGGGAGGGCCGAGACGGGGATAGACGGGGATGGGCGCGATGTAGTAGTGCGGGCAGCAGAGCACGGACACATAACGGAATCGCGGGACCACGAATGGCAGCAAGAGCTCCATGGGTTGGCCCGCCGAGGAGATCTCCGTCTCATCCCCCACAAGTGTCATCCCCGACAGAGGCCCGCGTATGATTTTATTGGATCATTCTGGACTGCAGCTGAGTCTCTCGGCTCAAACTCTTGGAATTGCGACACTGCGAGTAGTGCTAACCGAGCACTATCGGCTGATGTAGAAATCTGCGACCCTTGGTTAATACCCGTGAACGAGCCATTCCCAACCCAATATTGAGCGCGCGCCCCGTGTTCGCATCAGGCGATGAGCGGGGGCAGGGCGTCGAAGATGCCACAACCTATATCGACGCAGCTCGCATGTAGGCTTGTTGAAGAGTTGGTTCGAGCAGAACCTGACGAAGATCCTGAATGCGACTCCAGATCTGGCAGTCCATGATGAGCCCACAGTCACGGTGTATGCTCGCGGGAAAGTCTCAACGGTGAAGAGACTCTTTCGCCTGACGAAGATCCGAGACGAAATTTGAATTGGACAAGAGCACATACAGAGCCGCGACTAAGGGCACGAGTATTCGGCTGTAACCGTGGTCCACATTGAAAACACTCGCCAATGCCGCACGCGATTTGTGCTTCCCTATTCTTAGCTGCTAGAGAGATCGAGCAACAATCTACGAAGGCGGTATTATTGTTGAGCTTTGCAGAAGAGGCGATCGGGAGGATAGAAGGGAAAGCCACTGAAAGTGACGAAAAGGAAGGGGTTGAAGAAAGGTAATGGAAACATGGGAGCAAAGACTGGGGCCTGCGTTGCTGTTTAATTGCAGAAGAATGGAGCCGCGACCGAGTGTACGAATGGAAAAATAAGATCGAAAATTGAGGAAGCGAAGGGAATGCAAGGGAAAAGACGTATACATGGATATTCGCTGACCAATTGCCTGGTACCGGTCATCCAAAATAGAAAGCGAGTCCGCACAAGATGCTTGGCTTGTGTACAATTTTGTAGCGCATTGTACACGCCGTGCACAGACCGCGATGAGCCCGATATTTCTTAACCATTCCGCTGGATCGAGAGTGCGAGAAATATAACTCACCCATGTTGCGGCGACTACCCAAGGAAATTTGGCCCGAAGGCAGGAAACTGTGATTACCGCCGTATGGTAGTTCTCATTGACAGCTCTCCCCAAGGGCCAAGAAAATCACTCACGTTAAGTATTATCCGAGTATCAAGTCTGCCACCCAAGAGAAACTCTGTAAGCGCCGAGGGCCAGGAGGTCTACATCGCATAAAGACTGGGTTAGAACGAAATACGGATGCGACCCAGGCGAGCGAAATGGCACTCACAGGCGATATCGCGTAGGGAGACAAAGGGGACACCGCCACTGGCCCCGTTTGGAATCGGATCACCTTCGGACGAATCGTCAACTTTTGAGCAGCTGTATTCACATTCACAGCAGGAAATCCAGTGGGACCACGATTGGATTCAGATGATGAATAACGTCAAGTCAGCGTTGAAAAGCGATTGAGCTCAGAATCAGATTTGCGCTCGAGCTGCACGGAACAAGATTTCAACCTGCTGGTGGAAAAGAAAGAAAAATAAAGAAAAAATTGGAGCGAATTTCGAAGTTCGATCGAACTTCTCCAGAATACGATGAGAACGCCTGAGCCCACCCTTGTGAATTTCGGGCTGAAATTGGAGCATTGCACCACCTGTTCTCCGACGGCGCCATGTTAGGCGGAATAACCGCAAGTGCTCGACAGTGACACACAGTCCGCAACGATGAACGAAGGCGTGGGCAAAGTCGAAGAGAATGACGTCAGATGAATACTCGTGAATATTCATCGCACAAAAAGGAGTGCAGAATCCGGAATGAGAACAGTGAGATGCCAGTGGAGGCTCCAACACGCAACACAAAAAAATGCATGCTGTACAACAAGTATTATGGAATTTTCAGATGGAGCGCGGCACTCGAGCGGGCACAGCGTTCCTATATCTGCATAGACAACAAGGAATGCACCTATAGTCGTATGACGATATACCCGAGGAGCACCTCAAAAATGAATAATATCAATGAAACGAGACGAAGCTGTGGTCGCGTATTGTAGTGGTTCATTGCGAACAGCTGGAGAGCGGGCGAGATAAAATATAGGCAGAGTGAGATATTTGCGGCAGCACCAACGAGTCGTGATGCATCGCGAATACCAGGTGTGCCACAAAGTAGGGAGAATATAAAAGTGCGGGAAAATTGAGCAAAAGACATGAAAAATCAAGCACTGTAGAAACGCGGGGAGAGGGAACTATGGTCTGCACCTATTACAGCTGTTTCCGAAAACCTTGAGACAACGACTTTTTTTTGCACACGTTAAGTTTTGATGGAGTGCTAAGGATTACCGGTTTGGGCTCGGATCAGTGCCATTTTGGGATGGGCCCAACCCAGCCCTTTCTCTCCATATTATTTTATTTGTGGGATAGAGTGTTGCAGAGGTATGGAAAACATCATTACTCATGCCGACGGGTCTTCTGAGCCTAAACTCCTCCTTTAGTGTTTGCTTGAATCGCACAGAGAAAAATCTGGTGGCAGCGGCAAGGCGGCGCCCTGGGCTTGGCAACACCAAATGTGGTAATCCTTAGCACTCCATCAAAAATTTGTGCGAGCCAAAAAAAAAAAGTTGTCTCAAGGTTTTCGGAAACAGCTGTAATGGAACATAACCGAAATGGAGCGCCTGCGTCATCGAAAAGAGCAATTCTCGAAAAGTCACAGATAACATGAAGTCAATCACCGTAGTTGCCGGGTGGGAGATAACCACTGGGGTCAGTGACTAGGCACTTCGGTAGTGACGGGCCACAAACCGGGCGCATACGATTCAGGGTCCACTCGCTCAGCGGGGGATAAGGGTCGTACTGATCCTGCCGCATCAATTTCCGCAGTCGGACTCGTATGGTCAGAATAACGAACTGGAAGACACAAATGAGCAAGGACGAATTATGATGGAAACGTGCACGCTCAGTGGAAAGTATGACCTAAGAGTTTTCCGACGAAGGTGTAAGAGCGGAGACGAGAGAATGGTGAAAGGTAAAAGTCGATTCAGGGGCAACTAGATGGATTGGAATCGACAGCTCTTCAAGACGATATCGTCGAGGAAGGAAAGGGAAAAGGTTTGAGCTCGAGATGATCCGAGCAGAAAAGGTGACGTTGCATTCCGCCTTCTGGCCTCGGGCTTCGAGAATTTACGGGGACAAACTTGAAGTCGACAGAGACTAGAGTCCGACTCGGATGAGCGTAGCCTGAAAACTATCCAGCCAGCCTCGAAACAATGGGTGGGGACTCTTCAGGACGATATCGTCGCGGAAGAGATGTGGGTAATTGGGTCAACAGGAAATCCGCGTTGCAGAGCGGCTGGCTTGAAAAGAGAGAGCGCTTTATTGTTGGCAGCAAGGAAGCGCCGATGATCCGATATCGGATCGCGCAGGGTGGCAGTGCCATGCGGCATTTCTGCTTTTGTTTTCCTCTCTGGTCCTTGCTACCGCCCCGGGGCATTATTGTTCTCTTCAACCACCCTCTTGCTTATTTATGCATCCAGCTTAATAAGCTCCGATTTCGCTGGGTGCCAGGCAAATGCGGATGTGTTCTGAAGTCTGCTCTTTTTGCTTTCTCTTCCTCGCCAATATCGTCCTCAGGAAGAGATCCAAGGCTATGGATAAGCTTCATACATGTCATCTTTTCTGTTTAACACGCGAGGTACGAGCGTCGTATGTTAAAGCGTTTGTAGACTACGAGAGACTATCTTTTCTGCGGCTTTCGGCCTGATCCGCTACCCTGCTCGAAGCTGTCTCTGACTCGGGTCAGCGACGGCCCGCGAATGGTCATGGTTTCCTCACCGCCGACCGATGCTGCAACTCTGTACGACGGAACTCTCAGAAAAATCTGCTCTTTCGAGCCAGCTGCCTACCAATACTTCACCTTTGACCGCCCCAGATATATTCTTGCAGTCCGAGCCACCGCTGGGCACTTCCGACTTCTTCTGGACTTTCGGATCTTGCTCAGCAGCAACATCTCCCTCTCCCTTGGCGCTCTCGTCCTGAAGAGTTGCTGATGCAATGTCGACGTCAAGACGAAAGGTGTGTACAGTCGTTTTTTTTTTCGTGGCACATTCCCTGATGCTAACGCGCCCGCAGTGAACCCGCTCATAAGTAGCGGATCTTGGAAAACTCCAAGCGGGATCCAGATGGGATTCAGGACGTCGACTTGGAGTGCGTCCTCGAAGAGGAAGAGAAGTGGCTCGCCAGGCTGGAGAAGGCCCACCAGGCAGTTCTGGTGCGTCGTGCGTTCAAAGCGGTGATAGCAGTAGCTAACGCGTATGTTTACAGGGTGCTCCAGGATCAAAAAGATGCGGGGATAAAGGGGAAGCTCGAGCGCAAGCTCAGCTCCCGCGGTGCAATTTGTATCCGACTTCCTCCCCGCAGAGACCCTCGAGCGGCGGCTGGCACAGGCGCACAATATGGGTAATGTGGTGGATGAGGGCGAAGTTCGCACAAAGATCATACTGGTCGCGAAGAAGTGCGTCGACGGCGCCATCGTACGTATAGCTATTTCATCTGTTTATCCACAACTCTGACCGTGCGCATTAGTAGAACCTTGCGTGGGTTATCAACGAGTAGATTCACGTCCCGCAGCTTATACTGCAGACCGCGCTGCAGATCGTCGCCAAGAACTTGGTCCACCGAAGGAGCCATGCGACCCCAAGAATTCAAAGTACCAGACTGCGCAGCTGCGATTTACCAAGAGTACGAGTGGACCGATTCTCCAACATGGTGAGCGAGGAGAATTCGGCCGATATCCGATACGATCCGACGCTCGGCTTAGGAAGTAGATGGCCTTCTCCACTGCCTTATTGTAGTACGTTTGAGCCAACCAGAGAATCTTGCACGTGCATCCAATACGAGGAAAATGCTCGATCGAAAGCAGCGTGTTCCCGATGCTGACGAGCGAATGCAGTGCTGACTGCTCGTGGTCCTGCAACGACGAAATAAGTCAGGCAAGAAAGCAGCTAACCCTAACTACCTCTCGATCTTTGTCTACCTAGCGCTATATGCCTCGATCTCCTTTTCCTGTTTCTCAATCTGAGCATCGTGACATCAGCTAGCTATGGCTCACAAAAAATGCTTACATCCGCCTTGTACTTCTCGTTTCACGCCATTGGTGTCGGTATTCATATTCTTTTCAGATTCGCCTACTACCTTCGAACACTCCATCGATCACAGGAACAGCGTCGATCACAGGAACAGCGCGCTCGGTTCCTCCTTGAGCATCAGACACTCCGCCTCCACTGCGCCATCTCGTCAGCCTACAGGCCCACCACCACGAAAAGAAAGCACGGCGTACTCTTGCCAAATTCCAGCAGTGCTGTCTGGTACTTCGCATCCTTGCGGTCGCACAGCTCTTGCAGCGCAGCCTTCTTGCTGATCTGCGAATACCGCAGCTCAAGCCGATCCGCTCGTTGATCACCTTGTGCGAGGTCCCAGCGGACATACGGTCAGAGGCAGATAGGCAGACTGAGAGAGCTAGACATACGACGACTGCCGTAACGTGGTCGACGCGCTTCTTCGCGATCACTATGATCTTCGCGCGAAAGCGTCGTCATCTGCCCTTCTGCATCTGCACCAGCGACCCCTCGGCGGGTTCTGCGGGTGGAAATCAGGGATCGATCGCATGCTCGGACGGAGCGTAAACCGAGCTTGCCCTTCGCCGCATCCTTGTATCGCTTCCGGAGCATGGCCTGAACACAAACGCGTTAGCTGCCGCTCGCGCCATTGAATACACGATGCACCACAACGGCCTTGTGGGCATTGTGGAGTTCACCTAAGCTATTCCTCCCCCGCGTCGAGGACGTGCTCAACCTCCTGGATCAGATCTGCTTCCCGCCTGTAGTTTTCCGAGAGCCGATCGATGCGCTCACTGGTCCGCGGAATTCACTGTCGGGACGTTGGCATTAGCGAATGCACAAAAGAGTGACTGCGCACACCTCACATTTTTTGCCATCAGGATGCTGCAGTGCCCCAAAATCCATTGGCTCGCAAGGAGCTCGCAGGAAGGAACTCTCTGTGGTGGGGCTCGCCGAGGCTATATCGGAAGGCAAGGAGGGAAGGACATACTGTGAAAACCCCGCCGAGCTTGCGCTTGAGGTACCGGGTCCGTCGGGGCAGTCGACGTAGTCAATCGCGTACCGTCGCTAGGCGAGCTACGCAGGCTTCGTCAGCTCTTGCTCGTTCCCCGGGCGGCGACACCAGGTCGGATTCACACCTTGCGCCCGGAGGTGTCTTAGTCCTCCTTGCACTACATCTGCAGTGCGTGTTAGTTTTCCGTGGCACGATCCCATGGGTGGGTAGAAAGAGGGCGAACCTGGTGCGGGTAGAAGTTGAAGGAGCTCTCGACGCCAAAAGCGAATTGCTGGGGCATGGTTACGGAGAGGACGGCTCAAACACCTCCTTCTTGAATTCGCTTTTATTCTGGAGCTTCGACTGGAGGTTCTTAGGTCTGTTCAGGGTCAGTCGAAGTACCGCAACATACCAAAGTAACCCCCTGGCACTGCACCTCCCGCTCAATATTCGAATTTGTGCTTTCGCTGTGTGTATTTCCGTCCAAGAAGCACGAGTCCGTGTCAAACGATGAAGGGTGCCAGTCCCACTTGAGCTGGAGTCTAACCTGCAGACGGTGTTAGCATTGCGCGGCAACGGACGGGTGTGAGTGCGCCGCAATTGTATGAAAATTCATCTCCGGGTCGTCGCGACCAGGAACGGGAGAAACACTGCAGGCCCGACGAGTAAAAACTTCCTCGAAAACTACTATCAGCTCACCTGGTTCGCTTCCAATCACCGCCTCGTATTGTCGACCGCTACTTGTCCGGCTCTTGAGGTTAAAGAGCATGTTCTGCACATCATCGGCCACGGCTTCCTGGAGGAGTGTGAGTTGGAATGGAAAGGAGAACGAGGGAAGGACGACACCAGGGAAACACAAGGAAGGAGGAGTGGGCAAGGGACGAGGAAGGACCGGCGGCGGCCAAAGAAAGAACTACTCACTGCGAGCGCTTCGTCGCCGGTCATCCACATCCTTGGAAGGTGGAGGCCAGGAAGATTGCATGCAGCATACATGCAACATCCATGCACAGTTGCGGAGCCCAGCGGTAGCTCTTCAGGACGAGATCGTCGAGGAAGAGCGAGGAACGAAAAGAGGCGAGCGGATTTGCTGCCGAGCACGATCCGATGATCGGCTGAAGGTGGCGGTGCATGCGGTGCTCGTTCGAACAGCGACGAATTTGAAGTGCTTTCTGCTCTAGATCTGTATCCAATTAATGATCCGATTGAGGACAAGGCTGCGTTTACTCCGTGCTTGATTTGCGAGAACGGTTCAGCCATTACTGTAACAATGAATAACTTCGTAGCAAATACCATAACAGCCGGTGAGAACGACTTTGACTTGAACCTGGAAAAATACGATAGATCGAGTTTCTGTAATCTGCATGTGTGACCTTTGAACAAACGGAACGGATATATATATGGGGAATCTGCAAAGCCAAGTCTCCGTTTCGTGAAATCAACTTACCAGGCTATTAAGTTGAAATGTTACGTCTCAATGTGGAATTGAGACGGCGCTAGTGTAACAGTTAGATTCCACCCGCAAATAGCGGCGTGCGAGACAAGGAGCAATATGGGCAGTGATTGTAAGGCAAAATTAATGGCAGCTCACTTAAGTTTCAGACCGGAAATGCGCGGACGATCTGTGCGATGTTCCGTTACGGTTGTGATTCTCGGGTGAGTCCAGATAATTCACCGCGATGGGGCCTTAATTCAACTTGAGAGCCAGGCATTATTCTGCCAGTTACAATACAATGTATGAGCGAGAGTCGTTGCTTGTAGCATTCATTTGAGAGACAAAAGTCGGTATGTACCAGACATGCATATGATGGGGAGATAACTCACATTAGGTGCATAGAGGGTATTTTTTAACAAAAAAGGTCTTTCCCCCAAACTTCACATCTTCAGAAACCGCTCGCGCATCGCGTATTATTGAGATAAATGCGCGTGGAGAGTCGATAAGCCTGGCAGTTCTCTTCATCTCTGAATGAATGATACGGGATTAACCTAACTACTCACTGTCTCATACGGGCCTGCCCTGGGTGGTACGGGTTCCATTGTCGGCACCGTGAGAGGAGTCAGATATTTCAGCTGCTTCAAACATGCTGTGGTATCCGAGGCCAGCAGATAGGAGTGACAGCGAAAGCTCTTCGGGCGATCATAGAGGAAGAGACGTGAAATACGGAGGAAAAGTGAGACTAAGCCATTCGGAATCCGGATACGCCATCGCCATATCCGTAAACGAGCGTCTACTTAGGGATAGCAAGTCAATGAACCTTTTGTAGTTGAGGATGAGACAGATACGAACAGATACAAGGCAAGGGGAACGTGCTCACGTTGTTGCTCATCACTGAGCATTGGGCCTGCGGAACCTAGTGCTGTCGCTTTCAAGATCATGAACGTGACGAGAAAGCGGAAACCAGAATGCACAACTCAATGTCTAAGCGCAGCGGCGCATCAGGGCCGATGAACAATGCAACCGTCTCAGCCCGATGTCCGGTGAATCGCGAGCAGCGTGTTTTTGGTCACAGAAGCCAAGCTCAGTAGATTTTTGAATGAGTTAGCGAAGTGGAACTGAAAAATCGCCCCCAATAGACTGTCGGAGTAGGCGTGCGAAAACTCAATGTCCAAATTGCGGAGGAAATCTCGAAAATGAGGGACGGAAAGGGTGAAAATGTGGAAACACAAGCCGCTGGCGGAAATCTGCGGATAATTTAATTTCACTCAAATCGCCCACTTGGGAGCTTATATGACGTTCGTTACTCTAAGGATTATTTGAATAGTTCACCTGGCCTCCCAAGACTCCGTGCGCGCCTGTTGTTATGATTATCCCGGTCCGACAACAGTGGGGTTGGCACTCACGACGTTTGCCTCGGAGTTTGACCACTGAGAGGTCTTTCGACTACAACGTTCAAAGAGAGGAGTTGGAGGTGAGTCAGCGAAACGGATCGCAAAGCATTAAGCGGGGCTCACAGTACGTCACCGAAATCGACGAACAATAGGCCCTTCAGCAATTGGCTGGATCGTACAATAAGTTTGAGCGGTCCTCGGACAGCGGGACAAAAGTGGAAGTGCCCCAGGGTACCAACAACCGCGGTTCTTCGAGTCATCCTCGGATCAGCCACCTCTGATCTGCGATATCATCCTGAAGAGGTCGCAACATTTTAAACTTTGCAGGAGGCTACAGGGCCGGCCCAGAAATTCGTTGGGACTACTGAAAAAAGCTTTTATATCTTAGTCTAAAACTAAAAGATAATCGGACGTGATACACACGCCGTGAAAAAGACCTCCTTCCTTGCGTGATCGTCTGTGTTGCAGTTTGGCTCCTCGGCGGACGTGCGGGATCTCAATCAGATAGTTTGATTCCTTGCGCAGGACTCTCAGAGATGAATCTTATAGATCTTAGCATACACTCACAGGATGCCCGTGTCCGCCACAAACGCCGCCGCGTCAGGTACAGTCACCTAGCAAAAAAAGAAAAAAGAAAAAAATTAGAATTCGCAATCGCTACCGACAAAGCAAAGCGCACAATGCGCCGGCACCCCCGCCGCGTGCATGGTTGCAGTGACGACATGGCGCCGCTCGACCTCATTCACGAAGCGCTGGCTGCCGCGCGCGTCGAGCAGCGGCCCGCCCATCCCACGCAGCGCTTCCATCGCGAGGAACTTCGTCTTCGCGGCGGGGTTCGCGGGGACGACAAAGCCTGTCGGGTGCACAGAGTCCCGCGGCCTGTGCTAGCACCGCTGCGAGGCGCCGTTGCCCGTGGCATGGTCCGTGTTCGTCGTCGTGAGCGTGAGCAAGTCGGGGCGGTGCACAAGGAGGTCTCCCGGTGCGAAGTCCGATGGTAGTCGCCGGGCATCCCAGGATTGGCATTGCTGGATTATAAGCCTAAGTATCGAGAGCTCCCTGCACGATAGTTAGAGGGTGAGGGCGGTGAGCTGCGGGACGAGCAGTCAGCAAGGCTCGCGGTGGATGCGGTAGCCCTTGAGCACTCGGTTCGCGTTCGGATACATCCGATTGCGCAGGAGGGATCGTCGAGCGCACCTTAGAGCCCGTTAGCTTTTGCTTTCTCGTGAAGAAGAAGACTAACGAAACAGCTCCGAGTAGGCGACCGGCGGTGGAATTTTTATTTGTTCAGGAGAGCACCGTTTTGATATCGCCTTGAGTATCCGGAGCCAGTACTGGTGGAGGGAAAAGCTTGAAGTGCACCGTTTAGCGGTACACCCTGTATGTCATGCTGCCCGTGCACCTTTTAGAATCAAGACAGTTTATAGAAGCAGAGGGTTTGTGCCTATGGCTTGGTTTCTCAGAATTCGAGAAACCAGAGCGTGCCTCTGTCGAAGCCATGGAATAATGCCGGTACAGCGAGCAGTTATACCGACTCGAGGTTCAGATGCAGACTAAGAACTGCGCGAGCTCTTCAAGACGAGATCGTCGAGGAAGAGTGGGGAGACAAAGAGCTCGTGGCTGAGTAAGATCCGATCCCATCCGAAGCGGTGATCGGCCGAAGGTGGCTGTGCGCAAGTCAATACAATAAAGCCTATTTCGGCTGCTCGGATGATCAAAAGCTCACTCACTCGCCTAAGTCCCTCCTTGGTCCCTCCTTCAGCTTTCGCGTTTTCACCCTTCAGACTTACAGTTGTATTTTCTGTATTTGACTCTTCTGCTAGTCAACATCTACATCAGAAGGAGTTCCAACGTTGCTGCACGGATGGCCCGGGATGGGAGAGCATTTTCTTGTGCGACTCCAAATTGTGAACTAAATTCTTCAAACGCTGTCAGCATGCGAGACAACTAACAAAGAATGTTTCGGAAAAATATACATGGTGAGCATTGGTCCAATTCATCCAAAAAAAAAACCCCCCCGTGGCAGCATTTTCGCCGTTCTAGCATCTATCCATTAGTTTGTGGTAAGGTGAATGCAGAAGCACGGATCTTGCCTGCAGTGGTCCGCAAAGGAGGGAGATTTTATCTACGACTAGTGCCCCTTACAGTAGGGGCTCCCTACAAATAGAACAATGGGTCAGCATGCATTCTAAAAAGACAAGATTAAAAGGAGCGGAGAATGGGAGTATGAAATCGGGCGATGTGTGAAAGAACGGGACAAGCGGAAGCAGAACAGGATTACACATACGTACCATGGATGTACATTAACGTGAAGTTACCCGTGCGGACGGCACCGTAAATCTGTCAGAAAAATTAGATCGTGAGGCACTGTGGGGGGACGCGATAGCGAAGGGCAGATGAAAGACATGTACATTCAAGTACTTAGAATAGGACGAGCGACAGAATAGACCGCTCAAAGAACGGGTGTATGGAAAAAGGTTCTTCAAGACACGCTGCGCGAGGTAAACACTGTGAAACGGAATAATTGCAAAGGGGAATGGAGAAACAAAGAAAGAAATCCAAAAGCTCCAAATTGGAGACCATGTCTGAAGACTGAGCGAGCCGAATTCCAACACTGAAAAGCCCACGGATGAACTGCATTGGCTGCCGGTGGCCAGAGACTTGGGAACAAGACAAGAAAAGCAGAGCGAAGAGAAAGCACCGGAGGGCTCTGCAGGTAGACTCCATGTGCTATCAGCAGGGAGAAGATGGACAATTGGCGGAACCGGAACTTCCGAAGTACAATAAGCAGCGGCTGCCCAAGGATACGTACCGAGGAATAATAATTGGACAAAAGCAAAAAATGCCGCATGGGCACTGCCGCCTGTCGCGGAAGTTGAGCGGGGGAACACGGGTCGGGATGTATGGCGAGAAGCAGCAAGTCTAGAGGAGGAGGTGGTCGGTTGTGGTAGGCGATGGCTGCCAAGCGATCCGATCGGAACCCAATGAAGCCTAACTCGCCCATCACAAATCGAGAGCAGTCGAAACATTTAAATTAAACAAGGAGCAAGCAGTCTTGAAGAGCAAAGGCCGAGTGCATGAACAAGAAAATCCTAAACAGTGTGCGGAAAAAATCTCAAAGTGAATGAACGTAATTGGAATTGAAAAGTATGCCAATTGCCCGGACGTTGACATCCAAGTTCCAACGGCGTGTGGAAAGCTTGGAGGCTCTCAGGCGGAAGTCGGCGGAAGTTGTAGGCGCTGGCAGCGTACACGATTAGTTGCAGGTTTAGACATTCCCCGTGACCACAGAGCAAAGCAATCAGTTAATCGGGGAGAAGAAGTGACCACAGGACCTCAAGACAAGCAATCCCCACCACCGTCTGATAAGAGCCCCTATAGATTCAGGTCCAGATCATGCTTTTTAATGGGGCGCTCTGATGGCTTCTCCGCATATCCCCAGGCCCCAGCGGTATGAGGCATTTCATGCATACAATCCCTCAATATTAGACGGCGAATCAGAAGGGGTTCGAGTAGGCTATAGACCTCACTCACTATATGGCCTCCAAGTGCACTCTGTTAGCCGACATACCCGCGCTTTTGTTCATACATCACTCTGGCGCGTCGACCAGTGCGTTTGATGAATCAGCGTTGTCAGTAAATTGGCTCCTTGACTCAAATCGGCCGCGCGTAAGTCGACCAACTGATGAGGTACTGAAGGTCTGAGGCTTGATTCCTTCGACAGCGAAAGGAGCCAAAAAGAGCGCTGATCCGATCGGTGATATCGGATGATCTCGGCAGGTGGCGGTGCCTGCGCGCCATTTCCGCTTTTGTCTTTACGTACTCTCCGCTCGACTCTCGAGCCTCAGGCTTATCATGGCGTCCAGACAGTCTCTTGCTTCGCTGAGTCGACGATGACGCAGAGCGCTCTAATCATCCCAACTTTTGGGTGATTTGTGATTCTAGATCTGCATTAATCTCATTATTCCGAGGCTTGGATCCAAACCTCAGGAAGGACAGGACAGGACACCGTCGCGACTTAGTAATCCAGTAAACAATAAGCAAGTGTCAAGCCGATTAAATCCCTACAATAGGAAAACGGCCCATGCAATGCCACGTTCCACTGTACAAATAACTTATAATCGCGGCTCGAAGCCCCTTCCTTGTCCTTTCCGTTCCTATCCTTCTCTTCCTCGACGATATCGTCTTGAAGAGCTCTCTTCCTAACTGCGCTGCACTCAGTGAAACTTAACCAGGACCAACCGTCACACTACCCTCGAGCTCTCCGTCTCGCAAGATGTGCGATCCTTGTCCGTGCGCATCTAGCGCGAAAATGAGAATCCTGAATGGCACGCCTCGCTCGTCAGTTCATCCTCTCAAGCGATGGTGCTTGGATATTGACCACCGCCAACCTAGGTCTCGCACCCGACATGTACAAGTCCGGTGATTAGCTTTGCATTTGACGTGATTCTCTTGCCCAATTGCTGTTGGCACTTTATTTTGGTGCCGTTCCGTTCCAGATACAGGGATGACATAGCTTCTATTCCCGGTTCCCAAGGCTCTCGTTCTTTTCTCATTTGGCCATTTTTTGTTTTTTGTTTTTTTGCATTGTCTATCCATTTTCCTGCGTTGGCACGATGCTATTTGCGATGCACTCCTTCTTTGGTGTATTCGTGCATGTCTTATTCTCGCCTAGATCTCATGGTGCACGCTCTCCAGCTGATCGCGATAGATCACTCTATGCAATCAGCTTGGTTGCTGCTATCCTTCGTTTTTATATACATATTTAATGTCCGAACGGTGAAGTCAAGTGCTGTTTCGGAATATGCCTGACGGACCGGGTATTTCTGGTTTTGTTTTCCACCAGCTGCGCACATTGTGCCAGATTTGTTGTCGTGTTTAGACAATTGCTGGGTCTTCTGACATGCGATTTCCTTCAACCGCACCTTGACAGCCTCGCTCTCTGCAATATATATTTTGGCCTTTCGTTTCCGGGCTTCCAGGAATCCAGCGGACCAATCTGTGAGTGCGATGACACATATATTTCGTCTTGGATTCTACACTCACTCCCATCGCGTTCGGAATAATCTGGTCCATCGTGGGAGGTACGTGTTGAACGGTTCACTCTTACACAGGTGTCTCATTTCTCGTTGATCAGTTTAGCTCTGCACCTCCACAGGCGAAAATTGCGGTGTCAAGCCCACCACACCCTCAACTTAAATTTGAGGCACCCGAAAGGGCGAATCGCAAGTTCTTTGTCTCCCCCATTGCACCACCTTTCAGCGATCTGGGGTGATTTCCCGTTTTATAATGCACTCCCCCATCTCTGCCCGAGATTTCGAGGTCTCATGAGCGATATAGGCAACACGTCTACGCATGTACTGATACGAGCCGTATTTCAATTGATGTTCCGGTCGCATTGCGGCGTTCGCACCTTTTTCATCTCACGTTGGGTGAGTAAGCGTGCCCCGACTTAAGTTTCGTTATGGCTCAAAATGTCTGCAGACGAGATTCAAGTTCTGCCCATGTTACTTCGCCTATGGGAGCACCATGGTCCACCACTTCCGGCCGCTGAAATAAATCTCGGTGATGTACATCCCATAGTAGAGGTTCTCATCCATGCAAAATAAACACTATTGACCTCTTGTATCAATCGGACTTACAGGCTCAAGGCACGGAAAATTGCCTTTGAGCTTCCGACGAATCCTTGATTTAACTATGCATCGCCGCAGGTGGCGGTGCTTCTGGTATACACTCATCCGCCTCATTCGGACCATGTCTGACCCCAATACTCTTCCACAGCTTTCTCCTGCTTTTGAGTCTCTGTCCCGCCTCGCAGATCTGCGGCACGACGCTACGGCCGATTTTTTCATGGCACTTATGCAAGTGTTTGTTAACCCGCTTCAGTCGTTCTAGTGTTTAATTGGGCAATGAGATTTAATTCGTTCTAGCGGACTGTCGCCTAAATTTTCAGTCAAAATATCAAGATATGCACACACGATTCTGACTGAAAAACTTTAACCCAGCTTTTTTAACCCGCGATATGGATGAGAATAGAATGAAGCCTTACAGTCCCTTACTCTCAATCGGCATCGAAACGGATTCGGATGACCTCAGCGTTTTAACCGGTCTGAGGTGAGAGCTCGGTGAGCGCGCAGAGAACTTCAATTTCGCTTGAGTTCACACTTCGAGAACACTTACTATTTAAGTAAACCGGACTTCCGGCCGATCGGCTTGATCGGATCTTGCAAATCAGCTTGTCATGCTACACTCACTCTTCCTCGACGATCTCGTCCTGAAGAGCTGCCACTGGGCTCTAGAACTTTTCCTCAATACACTGAATGTATTCTTCCTGGCCTCCACCATCCAAGGATGTGAAGACCTGCGAACAAAGCACTCGTGAGTAGTTCCTCCTTTGGCCCTCCTTCCTCACTCATGTCATCCGCCTCTTCGTCCTCCTCCTCGTCCTTCCTTCTGCGATAACACGCTAACGCATACTCCTCCAGGAAGCCGAACCGATGACGTAACAGAACACACTCTTGAACCTTAATAGGAGAAGCAGCGCGTCGCGAAGATCAAACAATACGAGGCAGAGACCATCACACTGAAGGACGGAAACCGAGCAAGCGAACGAGGTGAGCTCCACAATGCCCACAAGGCCCATTGTGGTGCATCGTGCATTCAATGCCACGAGCGGCAGCTAACACTGTCGTGTATAGGCCGCGCTCCAGAAACGATACAAGGATGCGGCGAAGGGCAAGCTCGCTTGACGCTCGTGCGATTGGACCCTGATTTCCACCCCCGCAGGAGCCGCCGTCGGTAAGAAGGCCGTGGTGAAAGAGCTGTACGACCACAAGGATGCGAAGTTGCTGGAATTTACCAAGAGTACGCCGGTCTCTCTTTTTGCATTGGCCTGTAAGCTGATGATACGATGCAGTCGAGGAGGACTTTCTGGAGCTCAAGGAGGCAACGAGCGTGATGTTCAACCAGTGTGGTGTTCCTGCGCTCGATGGAGGAGCACGAGAAGCCGGAGCTGAATTTCGAGAGTAATAGGTCCGGCCCAAGCTTGTACCCTCGGATTCTGACTGCACGCGAATAATAGCCGTTCTCTCACAGTGGAGAAGGCAAAATCAGCCAGCTGTTGCCTACTAAGCCGAGGATCGGATCGCTGCTCGAGCTCTCCTCCCTCCGATTGCAATATCTCTTCCTCAACGAGGTCTAAAAAGTCAACATCGATTCCCATTTCACTGCGATGCCCTACGTATGTCTAGATTTATAAAATCGCCTGGGGATGCAGCAATCTATAGGTGAATGGAAAATTGTGAGTGTATTTCTGTTTCCGCGGCTTCGTCTGACCTTTCTTTGTAGTTTAGTTCCCTGATCTTCTGCGTTCGAGATTCTGCTGAGCTCGACGAGAATCATCAATTCTAATTTTGACGTTGCAGCGGTGTCGCCGCGTTTTCATCTTGTCACTCAACTGCACCATTTTTTCTCATTCGGACGAGTGGGCATCGAACTCCACATGCGCCGAGCTCGCCTCGGAGTTCTCTGTGGCTTGTACTACGTGCGCATCTATCCTACTCATCCAATTAGGACAGGCCCATGCTCAGAACCTCTATTCCTGGTGAACAGCCTGTTGAACCCGGATACCACATTAGCTCTGGGCCGACTCTTAGCTTCCCGCAGGTGCGGCTTCCTTATTTACTCCGAGGCTCGTTATAGCTACTCCGTTATAGCTGGTTTGGCTACCACGCCAGAGAAAACAGTGTATGTACTGCCACCTTCGGCTTCGGTTCCGATCGGATCTTGCCGCATTTCTGTCCTCGACGATCTCGTCCTGAAGAGCTCCCCCAGTTCTGCTCCTTGAAATGCATGTTGGCTTGATCGTCTGCTTTTCCATGGCCTTGATGGAGTCACACTCTGGTTCTTCAAGTTCACGCGGTCCTTCCATTGAAGTTTCAATGAATCCAATCGCGAGAACTGCCATTCCATACAAGCCCTTTCTTGAGTACTGTCTCGGGAGCCGTCAGGCTCAATACAACCGTCTGCCTGCATACTCACAGCTTGCTAGCATGCAAACGCGCAGTGAACCTCCTTCTCGACTGCGGCAGGTCGCTATTTCACGGAGCAGAGTAGGTAGGTGCCAAATTTCTCCTGCATTCTGGCTCGGGTAGTATTGACTTGCATTTTTAGTACTATTGTGTCGTCTATGAACTGTCTCGGATTCAAGGCTACACAGGCCATTTGGTGAGTAAGAGGGTGTTCCTCTAAGTGGTGTGCTTCAAGCCTTTTCCTTTCTTTTCAGGTCTGACTTAAAAAGTGTCCAAGGCTGTATACACTATCAGGATGCAACTCTCCTGGGCAAACTGAAATTGCAGCTGGTCGTTCACTCGCAGCGGTTTTGGAAGAGGCCCAGAGCACATCCGCGTCAGTTTTTCTCTCCAGAAGCAAGCCACGTCCGTAGTTTTCTATGCACAAGGCCATGCGCCAGCCCAGCACCTACATTGCCTACCATACAGTTCTGATCTTGTGTAGATCGGCGCGCACGACGCAGGTTCACAGTGCCCCATGGCCTGCGGAGTTCCGCGCGCGGCTGCACGTGTTCGCGGGGAGATGCACACAACTCACACGAGTTGACGGAGATCGCTAAGTGCAAAGGCAGCATCTGTGGGAGTGGCTTGCGGCGAAGTACACGAAGTTCGCAAGTCTTGTGCAACTGTGTTCTGGTCTGTCAATATTTATCGTTATCCTGATCCATGAGCTGACCTCGAGATATTGTGCCTGCGGCATAACATTGCTAAAAAAGTGGTGCATCGGTAAATCGTAGGTCCTCGACTCTAACTCGGTTCATGTTTCTCTTCTCATGAGACACATTTTGTTGAATAGATGCATAGACTGGGGACGTGATGACTGTTCTCGCACATCTCGCTTTCGTTGCGGTGCACGGGTTCAGAACGTGGCGGGAGGAGTCTCAAGAGCGGAAAAGCGAGCTCATCGACAGAGCGGAACACAGGCTGGTCGTGGCGAGCGGGCGGTTGACTTCAACGGTATGTACATCTGGTCTGATGAATGACCAGCGGCTGCTAACTTTCCTTCGTTGCAGATGGGGCAGCCATATATACACATGTACTTGCATGATCTCGAAACACTAGCGTCGGCTCAGGATGTGGGACCAAAAGGCAGTGCGACCGAGGTAGAGTCGTACGGAGGGCGAAAGCACAGACGAGACGAAGGTATGTTTTGGCTTTCACGCTTAGTCTGATTCTTTTTTAACAACGCTACTGCAACCCCGCGCAAGGTCTTGAAAGCCGCCGTGATGAAGCTTCTGACCCTATATCCACGATGGTGCGTCTTCGTTTCGTTCTCGGTATTCACAGGCTTAATTGGTTTATCTGCAGGTGAGTACATCATCTCGATGCTCAAGATCAGCGACTGAATGATTATCACAAAGGCTACTGGGATCGGCGACAGTTCGTATTGTTCCTAGACCTCACTAGGTTCGTCTTCTGAGGAGTGCATACAGTTCCGAGGATGACGCCGGAAGAAGCGCGGCCTCATTGCTAGGAAGGTATAATCATGAACAAGCGCGAGATCTGACGAAATTCCCTCTTCAAGTGGGGTGGGGAAGCGCGTCCGCTCGCCCAGCTTTACTGCCACCTCCACAACGCAATATAATTGACAGAGATGGAAGGGCTAAATTCAGTGTGGGATCTCCGTTTTATTTTGATGTTGCAGCCTTTCATCCTTGTTCCATCTCCGCCTTGTCCCTCCTCCGCATCTGTCTTTTCTCTTCCGCACCCAGTTGAATGGATGTTGTTGACACTTTTTTCTTTGGCCGGCCTGCACTAATGCTTGTTATTCATGTACAGTTTGTGAAAATTTTGTGAAAATTCCAAAATAAGCACAATTATTTATTTGACTGCTGCGAGCGTTCGGACGATCCTAGGATGAGCTGAAGATGAGCTGAAGATGATCCTAGGATGAGCCTCGGATTAATTTCAGCGCATCTGAAACCATAGGTTTCGACTGCGATTTCGGCGCGTGCCGAAACTGCAGCTGAAACTCATGGTTTCAGTCACGCCGAAACTGCCGGCGAAGTTATTGTTTTCGGTGCCGGTTTCGGCAAGGCTGAAACCTTGAGTTTCAGACGCGCCGATTTCCCGGCCGAAGCTTCAACTTTCAACTACATAATACGCCTCGCTGTAAGTACGTCTGAAATCGCAAATTTAAATTATGTTTATTTTGCAATGCAGCTGCACTTAATTTTTGCATTTTCCGGTGTGACAGTGGATTCCGAGTTCCCCGCACACGGCTAATTCCGAGTCTCATGACGTTTCATGTGACGTTCATGTGACTGATAAAAAAGCTGACATTTCCTTCCCTCAAAATTTTATCCCATTTTGGAACTGTGGGAACCTTGTTTGATGGCGCATCAGCGGGCCACGTTGTTGACGCTTTTGTTCCTACGATTTGCTTACGACCACAACAATGAACCCACGTCAAGGAATGCTGGCATTTTTATTGTCTCCATTCCTGTTCCTCATATCCCTGACGGTATTTAGACCAAATATACAGCTACGTGCACGTACAAGCACGTACAAGCACGAACAAGCAAAGTGTGGTAAACGAGATGTGGAGATGGACGCCGCGCTCTGACAAATGGAACAGACCGACCCGCGGCGGCTAACAATCTCAGCCAATGTCACTGTTGCGGCATGGAAAAAAACGGGGAGAGTGCGAGGCCTGCTTTTTCATAGCCAATTTTACAAGTGCGCGAGCTATGGATGCGATCAGTACGGCGCTACGAGGTCCAAAAGCTCGCAAGCTCGCAAGACCACAAGCCAGGTCCAAAAAAAAATCCTGACCTATCCCATTGGATTACATGCATCATTTCTGCAATTTCTTTTTTTTTTTCAAAATGAGCTAAAAAGGTCGCAAGGTCACAAGTTTTTTGACATCTTGCTGATGTACGTAAGTACCTGGCGTTTCATATCTGGATTTTGGCAGGCGAGGCTATTCGAAACCGTTCTCCATCTATCCGCTTCGAGGACCTCGACTCCATATACTCTTGCCCGCCAGGATAGACAAGGTATAAAGGTTCAGCTGCTATTTGCTTCCCGACATCTAAATACATCTAATCCCCCCCCCGGCTATTCTCAGAACGCACCTCACTGTCCTTGGGACGAGCGCCTGTCGTTAGGCGTACAGGGGTCAAATTCCACCCACGTGATCTTTTGCTCATTCCATTCCCTTCCAAGTTCCTTCATCCATCGTGTCGATTTCTGCCATTATATTGCATCAAAATGTGCGACACCCTGCAAACACCCGGCCCAATTCTGGCCGAGACACAATCCCTAGTGTCGGGAACTACTTTCGGCTACTACATATGCCTAGCCTTCGCGTGCGCGTCGCCGGCGATTTATGCTGCCCACCACCAAGTTCCATCAAAGAAGTTGGCTCGCCTCGAAGATGAGATACAAGTTGCCGAAGGAATTTTGAAAGGCGCAAAAGAGGACTGTGCGCCGAGGCACCACGCTGATTTGTTAGACATCGAGGGTCGTTTGCTGCAGTGAGTTGCATCATGTTCATTGTTCACGGTCGCGATACGAGTAACACTTTTCTTTGTTTGTTTCCAGGGCGAAATTGTCAGCTTCCGAGATCCAGTCCCAGATGCTGGAGGCAGGCGGAGTGACCCTACTCGAGTCGAACGCCGTGCTCGACCGCAGCCTTTCGGCTCGTATAGCAGCCTGCTACGGATCTTTGAAGAAATACTTGCAGAATACTAGAGGAATGATGAAGAGCATCAGCAAGTGCAGGAAGGAGGTCGAAAAGATTCGTACCTCGACGTTGGTGAGCATATTTGCAGCCAAGATCAACAATTTTCGAATTTTGAAAAAATAATATTTCAGCGCATCATACAAGAGGAACGTCGACACAAGTTAGTCAAGGCCATTAAGGAGGTGCGAGATGTTACCGAGGTCCTTCGCTCGCCGACTCGTACGCAATCTGAATTTTATGCGGTATTTTCTGAGTCTGACGAAATATAGATCACGTGCACACTGTCCGTCACCGCGGTCAGTCCAGCGCGGGCGGTCTTTTCCAGGAGCCCTATATGTGAGCAGCCATCATCCAACATGCAATTAATTCACTCACAAAGATTTTTCAGCAGCGTGTAGGCCCATCGTCGTGCGGGCCAATCGCCCCTGCTTTCCTTTGATGAACTTGTTATCCCTGTTATAGTTGCACAGTTGCCTGTTGTTTTGGTTTGTAAAGTCTCTTGTACTATTCGATTCGGACTACTGTATTCCATGAACGTTCGCTCTACTTGATGGATGGCCGCCACAAATGGCTTGACTCGGCGTGCTGCACCGATCAGAGAAATGAGGCAGAATATTCGGAGGACCACGAAGGCGGTTCTTGTGTAGAAGATCAACCTCAAGAGCGGAAGATTCAAAAACAATCGTGGTGGTAAAATTCAAGCGGGGAGTCACACATCGGCATCAAAAACCCTCGTGACCCCGCCGATCAGCGTCGCAGATGCGGCGTCGCGGATGCAGCAGGGAGGTCGACGGGGGACGAAGCGGAGGTGCAGAGCCGCGAGCGCAGCGAGGATGAGCGGTGTGCTCACCGGCGTGGAACCCGGCACGCTGCCTTGTAGGGCGGCGGAAGCGAACCGTGCCCTACACGGCGGCGAGCTGCCCGCCGTTTGAGCACCGCGATAACGGGCTCGAGCGTGGGGGGCGAGCGATGTCGGCATATCTGCGGGGCCGCAGCATTTCGTGCGGCATGCACACAGCTTTGCGAGCTCGAAGGAGCTGGAACCGCGACCCAGCGACGCATGGCTCCTAGTAAGTGACCCGGAGGAAGTCGGAGGCGAGCGAGGTGGAAGAAATGGAGGGCTAGCGCGTGGGTGAAATGCATATCCCGTATGGTGCGCAAAAGCGGAGGGTGAGCCATGGAGAGGGTCTGCAAGAGGTAACTACACAGAAAAGGGGCTATAGTGTATAGTCCACGCACCGAATACTTGAGAATCTCCGTTTCCTTGTGTCTCTTCTCAGCTCTTCATCCGGGTGGTCAATGTATCGCCTAGCTCAGGTGTATATGGAGCATTTCAGTTCGAAAGAGTGCACAAAAGGTGTCATCTAGTTCGTCTGAGAGTGCGTGCGGAGAGTTCAGGCCAGGCAGCGGAATTTTGGAGGTGTTTGGAGCCAAGGGTGGTGGGGGGACGAAAGGAGCTGTAGTACAGAATCGGCAGGATAAGACCGCGAAAGGAGCGGGCATGTGAGGTATATCTTGGGCTGGGTGATAGTCCTGGGGTCCGATTATGACGAGGATCCGTGGAAAGGTACTTTCGACGGTAGTCGACTGGCGGGAAGACGGACAGTCACAGAAGTGACCGTGTTACAAAACGTGACAAACACGAGTCTGAAAATGAAAGTTCGCGTTCGTTGGGCACCATATGGAAGCCAAAACATATTCTGGATACACGGAACATCTTAGATTTTAGTGCCGAATTGATGGGTGTGAAAAAACTTCAGAAACAGCTAATATTGCAAAGCCAGAAAATTGAAAAATCGCCTCGATGAAACCCTAGACTTCTTCATATTCGTGTTCTAACATGATAGACGGTATCAGGGAGCCCAACCGACTACGAGATTAGAAATTTTCATGAGATGAAAAATAATTGTCGAAACTTTGCACAAAAAGTGTCTGTTAACAGCCGTAAACCCGCTATGGCTATAGACCAGTGTTTCTAGTACAATTGTGAAGTTCAAATTTTCGTGCCAACCACTTACAATTACTTCAGAGAGGGTTATTGTACTAATCACCCATGCTCCAGACGCACCAAACCATTTCAATGAGCAGTATTTGTGGCACACATGAAAATCATCTTTCAACCATTTCGCAGATTGTCTCCATTTCCACAACTTTAAGGGGCCAAAACGGATATATTTTGCGACCCATGACTCGCCAATACATTGGAAAAATACACACAGGTTCTACAAATGAAGTGTTCGAAGGTACGGGGCAGTTTTCGGTCGAATCTGGGAAGTACAGAAATAAGCAGTATAACACTTTCTGATTAAATGTCGCATGCTAAAGCAGAAGGAGAAATAGTTGAATATAGCAAGATGGCGATAGCAATATAGATAATACTGTGGTAGGGTGGGAGCCGGTGGTGCGACTGGAACGAACACCGCCGCACCGCTTCTCGTACAGCTCCGGATTGCAATACTACAATACAAGCGTCGGTCTGGTGGGGCACATGGATAATGGGCATGCGGGAGATGAAATACAAATGAAAGAAAAGGGGGGGCGGGGCAGGAACCGGCGGAACGACCGGTATCCGAATGAGGGGCCCATGGGCGGGAGTGGGCGCTTGCGGGCAGTCAAGTGCTCGGCACGACGAAAGACAAAATGCGCACAGCATTGAAACATTTGCGGCAGGTCCCGGACCGTGGAGAAACGAGCGGCGGGCGGTTAAAAGTGCCCACAGAGAGTAGCGGGGCGGGGTTGCGGATGACCAGTGGGGCGGTGTATGGCGCTAGAAACAGTGTGTCACGCTACCCCCAAAGGAAGCGCAGCATTTCAAGGAGTGGTGTAGCACACAGCAGCAGCAGTAGCCGATTCCATGCCGCGCGGTAGAAAGGGAATCCCAGGGATAGGGGACTACCGGATGGGCGGGGGCCAGGGCAGAGCCAGCGGAAGATGATATGGTGTGACGGGGCAGTGAAATGTGGTGGTATACGAGGCTATAGGGTGTAGGAGAGGTGGAGGATCCTGAAAGGAAGAGCCTGCATAGTAACAACCAATAGAGTGGCACGGAAAGGCGGAGGTGAATATGGAATGCGTGTAGGAGGCTCCACCTGTGGTCCAGGACAGCTGAAGCACAGAGGGTAGTTTTATCGTGGATACCGCGCCAGGTCGGAGCCGCCGCCGCGCAAAGCCCCAGGAACGGGATTCATGCCAAATGGAGTGGGTCCGGGAGTGCGGGAGGATAGAGACGATGAGGGGCAGTAGACTAGCCTAGCGTGGGAGCGAGAAAGGGCGGCAGGCGAAGGAAGGAGCCCGGGTGGTGGGAGAGGAAGCAAGGGTGTGTATTGATAACAAGTATCAACAAATGTCCTGATTTGGAACGGCGGTGTAAAATCAACTAAATCCGTTTGGAATTGCGGGTTGGGCGTGGACGGCAAGTTGGGACATCAAAATTGTTCTTATTTAAAAAAAATTGATGAGTGCCATTAAATATGCAAACAGCTGTAATCCTCCGACGGTCGGCGCTCTCGGTCGTCGTGCAAACAACGTGGGGTGGGATTTGTCACTAATTAAAAATTCTACGGGAGCATGTTCGGCTCGTTGGTGGGGCCAGGTCGTACCGTACTGATTATAACCTCTCCAGCTGTCAAGACCTCCGTCGGGGTTGCGTTTCCGATTCGTACCATGTCACTCCTCCAACCATCTTGTCCCGGTATCCATCGGCCCTGGTGCTATGTCCTGGGAAATATTTGAAAAAGGTTTTTTTCAAATATTCGAGGTCGGCGTGGTTGAGTACATACTGGGGGACCCCGTAGCATGACTATGATCGTGTTTTTGTTAATGACTATGGTTGCTTGCAAACTGGCATCAGTGGTGGGTTCTGAGTTCGAACCCGGCTGTTTTCCTTTTTTTTTCTGCCCATCTATCCTTCTACTTGCAACTCGGTCGCTACTGGCTAGTACCTACTTCCGTGCACACGCTAATTTTTTTCTTCAGCTTTGTCTTCTTGACCGGGTCTTGAGGTTTTCGCCCAGATTCGGGACGTTTTCTGCCAGCAGAATGGCCAGGAGTATTTTTCAATCCTTTCGGGCGACCACGGGTCATGCGAGTAATGTATCGTTGATGTTGTTACTAGTGTAAAAGGCGAAAAGACGGAGTGGCTCGAATTGATGCGCTTGTCACACATGTGACATACGCGTCGGGAATTAATCTGGCACACTCTCGTGCTTTTACAAGAGCCTGTCCATGAGCATATTGAGAACTTTGAGGAAGGGAAGCACACAAATTTTTATTTTACCGAGCACAAATGCGGGCATAGCGACTATTAGTTTCACACCCACCTACCAACTCACGCTGCTCGAAATCGGCACGGTGAAAATCTCCGATGGTCGAACAGTTCATCTCGGGCGCAGTACAGGGGACGAATGTGGTTTCCCGGCCTTGATGACGCGCCGCAAGCGATGCACGGTGTGTGGGCCCGGGGCCGGTGCTCAAGTTGAGCTCTGCAGAGTTTTCTGCTGTGCTGATATTGCATGCGACGTTGCGTAAGAGTATGGCGTCTTCAAGCGGCGCGAACACTGCTCAGGCAGCGCAACATTTCAGAGTGAGAATGCCCGAGTGTTGTTGCGAGACAGGAGGGGATGGATGATGCTGCATCTGTTGCGGCTGATGTTGGTGCTGCGGTAGTGTAGGCATTCTATACCACCTTCCTTGATAGGACATATACGGTGGCTGCTCCGCTGGCATACCCGGATACTGGATGACGTTTAAGTGGGCGAGGTAATATCAACATATATAGAAATGACCCTGCTACATCTGAGGCACCATGAGGCGGCATCTGAGGCTTCATTTGGGGAGGCGGCATTCCCGGCTGTCCCGGATGCGGGTGCTGCGACAGTCGCGGACTACCTAACCCGCTCGACATTTGAGGGGGTCCACCAGGCCCGTTGGGACCATTGGGAGAGCAGGAACCATTGCTGGCGAGGATACACGGGAGAGCGAGGACCACCCGAGCCAGATGCCCCCGAATTTTGCTGTGAAGGCGGACGCATTCTACCCAATGGAGTATACGGATGTGCACCGAGCTGAGACGGTTGCGACAGAGGTTGTGACGAATTTTGCTGCTGTTGGGACTCCTGCTGAGGAAGATTGGATGGGCGCATGGAGGGTGAAGAGTTTTCAGGCTGTGAGGGAAGAGCTGGCGAGGATGCACCCTGGAAGAACATTTGTACGTCCATTTGGAGAGGTTTTGTGGGGGTGGAAGGGGGAGGCGTGGACGAGGTTGACGCCGATGTCGAGGCAAAGACTGCAGAAGAAGCCCAGAAGCTGAGCCTCAAGCCTCGAGGTTCGGTGTTGCGCGAGAATTTGATTAAATTGCCGTGTGCGAGCACCGTTGAGAGCTTGGATTGAGCCCTGGATGCTCTTGGGTGGTAGCTAGCTCAGAAGATGAGGTTTCATGACGAACCCCGGTGGTAGGACGAGTAGAAGGAGGACGACGGATCTGCCCGACGGCTGCCGAATTCTTGTCTAAAAATGGACATGACACTTGTCCAAATCGGGCGATCATGTGATTACAATGCTGGGCAGCTGACAAACACGCTACAACACGGTCGGTTGATATTCGCGTGCGTGTGAGTCTTCGCTTTCCTCCTCAACGAATGTGATCGCTGGTAACTTGCCGTCTCCGCAACCACAGCTCGGCCTCGCGCAACGCCGCACGTATCCACCTGCGCATCAAAATTCCTGTTTGACATGCTACGTCTCTTCTTCCTGGCGCACCTACCGCCGCGCGCCCTCCCGTCAACGTATGTATCTACCTCTTTCATTCCCCGTCTTTTTCCCCTTCCTCCCCGCGGTCCCAGTATAATAACTGCTCCCTGAAGCTCGCGATTCTCGCCTTGGCCATCCCCAGTCATCCTGCACGCATCCAAATACGCATCGTTTCACTTCTTCACATCGCCTGACGCCTCGATCGACTCGCACAGCCCGCGACGAGCGGAAACTCTGTCCATACGGTCCCACAGGCTCGCTTCTCCATCTACTTAATCGACCTGTACCGTACAAGTCCCTCAGGTACGCCCCACTCCACTTACAGCGCGACTCCTCAGTGTGTTCCGCAGACACAGATACGCCGAATGATTCGCGAGGCGCGCTCGCTCCCAAGACCCGCCAGCGCGTCCGTCCGAGGGAATGTCAGCGGTGAGTACGTATCTGTCGAGATCTACCACTCATCCGTGCGCTGCCCGCCTTTGCGGCTATTTCGCGGCACGCCTCTTTTTCTTCCGAATCGCGCCCCGCAAACAGCGACTACGACGAGCACGACACCAGCGACGACGCCGCAGAACCCACGCGCGCAACGTCTCCTCTCCGCTGCTACGATCGATACCCCGACTCCACTCCACTCCGCCCCATCGCCCGCGAGCCGCACGCGCAGATACGCCCGCGGAAGCGGCTCGGATGGCTGCGCGTTCTCCGAGTCTGCCGCTGTGCGCTCTCCTTCTCCTTGCGAGTCTGCGGCTGCGTCTTCCAGTCGAGTCGAGTCGCGCTCTCAAGTCCACCTGCGATTCATGCCTCGCCTCGGCACGCGTACGACAAGCCCTGTACGACAGCCCTGCTATTGCGCGGCGCAATACCTGCGCAGCGCAGCGCGGGGTTCTTCGGGAATCGGCCCCAGCATCCCCGCGCGAGTCGAGCACGGCGGCGTTTGCCGCGCATTCCTCTCCCCGCAAGTCCTCCGTATCTAGCTACGCCTCCGACTCATCTGCTCGCCTTTGCTGCTGTCGCCCGGCGCGATTGCTGCCCGTCGCCCGCGACCACCACTTGCCCCAATCGCCCGCCACTACCTCTGCGCGCCTCGACCGGACGCAGCAGCAGCGCCGGTGCGCCCTCGAGCAGCGGTGCCACGTCGAGCGGCCCTCCATGTGCCGCATACGCAGCTACAGTGGTGCGTTTACGGCTCCCGGAGCGAAGTTCGTGCGGGTGCGTGTCCCCCGTTCGCGCGCCCACGTTTGCACTACACCCGCCGCGCCCTCCAAACGCCGCCACAGCACGTCCAGCGCGCGGAATCGCGCAATTGAGGCGAGGCGAGGCGGATCGACACGGATTTGCTTCGGTTGGTGCGCGAGGCCCGGCTGGGTCTTCTATACATACGACGGGGCGGTGTCGCAGCGCGAGCGGGCGCGGGTTGCGAGTGCATGATGGGGACGCGTTGGTGGCAAGGACACGTGAGAGAGGCAGTCCGCGAGTCTGTGGATCCCCGAGCACCAAAATATTTGGTGCGGGTCCCGATGCTGCGCGCTCTGGCGTTTGAGCGACAAAGTCCCACGCACAATGTTTCGGTTCAATTTGATCTACGTAGCATGTCGTTGGCCGATTGACCGTGCCGTGCTTGCTTTTCGCGTGATGTGAATTGGTGTGGATATTCAGACGCGGAAGGCGTGGAGATTCGTTGCACGCGGAACGAAATATTGAGTGTTGGAATTGTGAGGATGAGAAACAAAACAAAACAGAGACTCGCCGGGGAGAAACTGGTTGAGATTGACTATTGAATATTGAATGCTCGGCCGAAATTGAAATTCTGAAAGCTCGAGTCGTGTCGAGCATCACGACTCGAGCACAAGTCACAAGTCTTGGGTCGGGGGGGAGAATATCCGCATTGGCACGGGATTCGAGGCTAATTCCGCTATTTCATGTATGAGGTTCGGCATGGGTCGGAGGTGCTTCAATATGGGCATGTCGACGTGATTGTCGTAGAGCACGAGCTGGCCTATGGTAGGCATCGTGGACGCGAACGAGTAGAGTGTTATGGTAGCTGACTGACGTTTCCGCATATTTGCAGCCATGTGACGTCAGTGCGAGCGCCTACGAACTGGGAACTCTCGGAAAACCGCATCAGACCGCATATTGGAAGCCATGTGACGTCAGTGCGCCTAATTAACAAGCGCCTACGAATTGGGAAAACCGCAGGCTGTCAGTGACACTGCTTGACACGGACAGCAACAAAAAAATGTGCTAAATAAAGCGCAGCCACGTGATCAGATTTATCGCTCATTCCATTCCTTTCCTCCACCCATCGTGTCGATTTCAGTCATTCTCGATGTGCGACACTGTCCCCACGCTGCAAACACCCGGCCCAATTATATCCGAGACACAATACCTAGTGTCGGGAACTACTTTCGGCTACTACATATGCCTGGCCTTCGCGTGCGCGTCGCCGGCGATTTATGCTGCCCACCACCAAATTCCATCGAAGAAGTTGGCTCGTCTCGAAGATGCGATAAAAGTCGCCGAAGGAATTTTGAAAGGCGCAAAAGAGGACTGTGCGCCGAGGCACCACGCTGAGTTGTTGGACCTCGAGGGTCGTTTGCTACAGTGAGTTGCATCATGTTCACGGTCGCGACACGAGTAATGCTTTTCTTTGTTTGTTTCCAGAGCGGAATTTTCAGCTTCCGAGATCCAGTCCCAGATGCTGAAGGCAGGCGGAGTGACCCTGCTCGAGTCGAACGCCGTGCTCGACCGCAGCCTTTCGGCTCGTATAGCAGCCTGCTACGGATCTTTGAAGAAATACTTGCAGAATACTAGAGGAATGATGAAGAGCATCAACAAGTGCAAGAAGGAGGTCGAAGAGATCCGCACCTCGACGTTGGTGAGCATATTCGCACCCAAGATCAACAATTTCCGAACTCTGAAAAAATAATATTTTAGCGCATCATCCAAGAGGAGCGTCGACACAAGTTAGTCAAGGAAATTAAGGAGGTGCGAGATGTTACCGAGGTCCTTCGCTCGCCGACTCGTACGCAATCTGAATTTTATGCGGTATTTTCTCAGTCTGACGAAATCCAGATCACGTGCGCACTGTCCGTCACCGCGGTCAGTCCAGCGCGGGCGGTCTTTTCCAGGAGCCCTATATGTGAGCAGCCATTATCCAACATGCAATTAATTCACTCATAAAGATTTTTCAGCGGCGTGTAGTAGGCCCATCGTCGTGCGGGCCAATTGCCCCTGTTTTCCTTTGTCGAATTTGTTATCCCTGCTATAGTTGCACAGTTGCCTGTTGTTTTGGTTTTTAAAGCATCTCTCGTACTATGTGATTCGGACTCTGCTGTATTCCATGAACGTTCGCTCTACTTGATGGATGGCCGCCACAAATGGTCTGACTCGGCGTGCTGCAGTCGTGCACGGAATTTGGCGGCTGGTGATACCAACCGATCAGAGAAATGAGGCAGAATATTCAGAGGACCACGAAGGCGGATCTTGTGTAGAGGATCAACCTCAAGAGCGGAAGATTCAAAAGCAATTGTGGTGGTCAAAATTCAAGCGGGGTGTCACAAAGTGACACAACGCATCACCAGATTTGTCCGAGGCATCAAAAGCCTCGTGACCCCGCTGATCAAGCCCCCAAACCTTCCAAGGCTCCAAGCGTTGGTCCCGCTCCTCCAGCGCCATAAGGCTTCGATACCGCTAGCAAGCATCTTGCCAGGTACGTCCATCTTCCTCCCCGGAGTCCCCAAGGGCTTCCAAGGGCCAAGGCCCAAGGCTGTCCTAATTTGCCCAACGCTGCGCCACTTTTTTTTCTGAATCGTTACCTGGGCATACAGCGAATTATCAATGATTATACTATTACCTTGCGTGCGCGTTTTACCCCTCCACGGTCGACGCTCCCGGTCGTGCAAAGAACTGGGGTTGGGATTTGTCACCTTGCAAGTTATCGCCGATTAAAAATTCTACAGGAGCATGGCTGCGCGTTCTCCGAGTCTGCCGCTGCGCGCTCTCTTTGCGAGTCTGCGGCTGCGTCTTCCAGTCGAGTCGCGCTCACAAGTCCGCCTGCGATTCGTGGAGGCACGCGTACGACAAGTCCTGTCCGCCAGCCCTGCCATCGCGCGGCGCAATACCTGCGCAGCGCACCTTCGGGATCGGCGCCAACATCCCCATGCGAGTCGAGCACGGCGGCGTTTGCCGCACACTCCTCTCCCCGCACGTCCTCCGTATCTATCTATCTACGACTACGAGTTGTCGCCCGGCGCGATTTCTGCCCATCGCCCGCGACCACCACTTGCCCCAATCGCCCGCTGCCGGCCGCGTCTACCTCCACCTCTGCGCGCCTCGACCGGTGCAGCAGCAGCGCCGGCGCGCCCTCGCGCAACGGTGCCGTGTCGCGCGGCCTCCATGTGCCGTACACGCAGCTCCGTCCGCGCGTTCGCGGTCAGTGGTGCGTTCGCGGCTCCCGGAGCAATTCGCCAGCTATCGCCCGCGTCCTGCACCGGCATCGCGCCGCGGAACCCCGTTCGCGCGTACATGCAAGGTGCCCACGTTCGCACTGCACTACACCCACCGCGTCTTCCAAAGCCGCCGCCGCATGTCCAGCGCGCAATCGCGCAATAGGCGTGGCGGATCGACACGGATTTGCTTCGATTGGTGACATGCGCGAGTCCCGGCTGGGTCTTCTACATATACGACGGGGCGGGGGCGCAGCGCGAGCGGGCGGGCGCGGGTTGCGAGTGCATGATGGGGACGCGTTGGTGGCGGGGACACGAGGCGGACGCAAAGTCAGTCTGCGAGTCTGTGGATCCCCGAGCACCAAATCTGCGGGACGTGCTCGTGGCGTTTGAGCGACAAAGTCCCACGCACAACGTTTCGATCTACCCTACATAGTGTGTCGTTGGCCGATTGACCGTGCCATGCTTGCTTTTCGTGTGATGTGCATTGGTGTGGATATTCGGATGCGGAAGGCTTGGAGATTCGTTGCACGCGGAACGAAATAATGAGTGTTGGAATTCTGAGAATGGGAAAGAGAACAAAACAGAGACTCGCCCGGGGGCTAACTGATTGAGATTGACTATTGAATGCTCGGCCGAAATTGAAATTCTGAAAGCTCGAGTCGTGTCGAGCATCAATCTTGGGTCTGCGGTAGTGGTCTTGCGAGTTGGAACTGGAATTGAATTAACCTTGAAGACACGAGATAATTATGCATTGCATGATTTGAACCAAAGTTCAAGTCAGCGGTACGCAAATTACCTCGGATTGGATATCAAGCCGAATATATGCTATCCTAGAATGAGTTGGTATGAGAAGTGCATTGAAAAATTATAAACTTACCTTGTAGATGTTGAAGCGAGGATGAGGTAATGCAGATCGATGGCTTGAGGACTTGAACCGACGTTAATAAGTTATCTTCAATGTAACACGACTCAGTGCAATACGACTCAGTGGGATATATTCTGACTGAAGCGATCATACACCGAACCTAATCAAACTTGCAACAGGTCAGAGAAATTATTCGTCGACGAGTCAACGGGACATATCTCCAATACAACCATAGTTTTGGCCTTCGGGGCGAGAGAGCCTTGTATGAATGAAATTAAGACACTCTGTGGGTATTTAAAATAGACTTTAACGTACTTGAGCACCTACGACATGATTTGAATGCTTGCCTACTTGAACTCCAACGACTCAAGTCTATGGTGACTTGGGTTGAACGGATAAAAACTTGAGCATGTATTAGCAGTGTACCAGATAGATGGATGGATGATTAACATACCCCGACTAGACGAAGATCCAGATCATCTCGAACCAACGAGCGATAGTCCTCGCATTTGAGCAGAGAAAATTGACACAAAACCTGCAAAGGTCAGTCCAACTGCATCGACGAGGGGTAGTTACTGACCGAGTTGACCTCGAATCGCACGAAAATCTGCAAAGGTAAGTTCAATTGTGATAGAAGAGGGATTGCATACTGACGACCGTTGACGATAAATGGTACGGGCCAATAGTCCGAGTAACTTGAACAAGAGAAGAGAAATAGTAGCACCCACTGGCGAGGCAACGACGAAAATCCAGTCAGAAAAGAAAGAAAGAAAGGATAACAACGGGAGGGCAAAAGGGGGAGAGGGGGAAGTGGAGTCGTGGGGAAAAGACAAGACGCACTCGGGTTGATAAACAATTGGCGGCAGAGGAAAGCGAGATAGTCGCCAGGAAAGGTATCCACGCATGTCCGATGACATCGAGGAGGGAGATCTGGGCAGAAAACAGCACCAGAGGCTTGGCTTCTACGAGAATCCAGATTGCAAAGAGAGCCTCGGTATTGCAATCCGTATTCTCGGAGGACTGTGATCCTCCGTGGGGGATAGAGTTTCAAAGGCGGCAGAAGCGCACCCCGCGGAGGGACGCGATGAGTAGATCCAATGCCTCGAAGTTCTGCGCGGCCGTCAGAGACAAAACTGCGGGCAAAAAAGGACGGACGCAAGTACCAGCATTCTATCAACATTCTATCATATCTGGACACTGGCTTCAACCATCCAGGCCTCAGGTCTGCTGAATTACAGCGATACTCACATCGGATGATGTCTAGCAACGAAGGTCATGGTGAAGAGCAGCCAGCAAGATCGACAACGGAACTTACCAAACCACAGAACTTCAATTATCAAGGATCTTGCTCGAAAGCATTGCACTCGATGAAGTGACATATAACACGCGTGTTGTTAGACGTGGAGATGACACCCAGCATGGAGCGGACGGAGAATGACTCAAATGAGCGCAAGGGGAAGCCATTATTTACGCATGTTTGCTTTAGAAGACCAACCTCTGAATCTGGTTCGCGGCCACGTGATGCGCGCCAGACCGCGCATCGCTGGACACGGGAGGGTGTTGAAGGTACTTCATTGGAAAATCGAGCTTGATATCCTTCCTGATCTCCAGCCGTTCAATAGATCTAATTAACTTCTCCGTGGGCGCGTTGAAACAGTCTTAGACTCAGTTAGACTCATGATCAAGTCGGAGTGAGTTCTCGAGTTCCGGCTAGTAGTACTTGCCGGAATCGACAACGAAACTCCCGGAATCACGTACAATCTATGGCAAACTAGCGCAATATAGCATCCTATGAATTCATTCAGCATGACTAGGCCTAGCTCATACTAGTAGCACCACCGCAAGCACTGATGATTGCGCCGTCAATGGAAGGATCAGGAATCAGACAGAAAACAGAGTGCCCACTGCTTCCCTCGCCGCTGGCGTTGAAGTTGGACACGTACAGGCATGTTCTCTGATCTCTCACTGAGTTACTCGATCCGAAAGTAACATGACAGATGGTCGGATTAATCCTGTATATCGGACCCAAGTTTGTGCCGAGTGCACAGGATAGCAACATAACCTCATTTCTCTCCCAAACAGGTGCAAGACCTGTAGATGATGATCACTGGTTCACTTTCCGTGACATAAACACGCTTCCGTCGCGATCTGCCTGCTGCCATTCAATGACAGATTGACATCAAAAGAAAGATGGAGGCTGTGAGCTTCATCGCCGCGCTCAGTCAGACGTCAGTCTGCCGCAAAATTGCAGCAGACCGAAGACCAGAGGAGTGGTAGCAAACGCTGGCTCGACGAGTATAAAAGGAGGCGTACGAAGTGCACTGAATGTTCATTCGTTTCTTGTCCTTCGTTCTCGCTCCTCATCCTCGTTTGGCCAGGTTGCCCTCACAGTCGTTTTTAATCCTTCATTCGCACTCTCTGGGTTGGCCTTACTTTCTTGACGAAGCAGGTAATCCATTCTGGGTCTGCGAAACGGATGGGCTCCTCACAGTTATTGAATTCGCAGTCTGAACACTTTCTAAACCACAATCATCATGTTCGCTAAATTCGCCGCTCCCTTCATTGCCATGTCCGCACTCGCCACCGGAGTGATGTCAAGCCCTTTGGCGTACAAGTCCAACAATGCCCTTGGTATATCCTTTTCCTTTCTAGTTGGTCAACTATTTACATTAAATTATTGCAGCTGCCCGCGGAGGCCAGTCCTTCAACAACTGGGGTGGTTTCAGCTCCCTCAACAACTTTGACAACTTTTATGGCTCAGACGACTTCTCCCACTCGCACAACTTCAAGGAGGTTGTTGTGAAGCAGGACAGCGAGCTTGTCTGCCACTCTGAATCCATCGAGATTATCCAGCAGAGGCTTGTCGTGCTTCAAGAGATGGCGAAGAAGTTTGTCTCATTTTCATCCTGATGACCTAGTCTCACCTGTTTCCCTATCAACCAGGATCATCACCGAGCAGATCTGCGAGGTAGAGACTCAGACCATCGTCTTCCAGCAATATTACGCGTCGCTTGGCGGGTTCAGCCACGACCTTACCCGTAGCTCCGGGCGCAGCGTACGTCCGATATCCATGAAATTCCAGCGAAAAACTAAATCTTCTTCGTCAGGTCGGCTATGACAACTCCATCGCTTCCCACTACGGAGACTTCTACAACTCCGACGGGTCCTTGAGCACTTACGACTTTGGATTCAGCGGCAGCGATGTCGGATCCAACTATTACGTCCCGACCAACAGCAACTGGAACTCCAACACCTCCCCCAGCTCCGTCGGTAGTGCGTACCAAGCTGCACAGGCTGCCTCCTACTATTAGCCCAAACCATATGCCTGGGCTCACGGCACAAATGCTATTTTTAAATGCAGATGATGGATTTTAGAATACTCCTCTGGTAATGGTCGCCTTTTAGAATCGCCCTAAGAGGCTTTGAATACTTTTTAAACTCGATTTATTTTCGCTTTATTGCTTTGTGGCTGTGTTTTCATCATACCCGGTCAAAGCGCGGAATCGCAGCCAACGTTGGTGGTTTAGGTGGAGTTTGGAATCTGCGAATTTTCATAAATTTGCCGGCTAACATAGTGTTCCGTCATGAGGTCCTGAACTGCATACATACCTGGGACGAAATGCGAAGGCAGACTTCGAAAGTTGCATATGCATTTATTTGCACAGGGTGACTTTGCCGGGCATTTATTTACGGTACATCGATACCATAAAACATAAAGAACAGTGTGCATAGGCTCACCCCAAAAAACCTCTAACATCAATCACCACTTTCGTCACTTTCGCCACGGGCCATAGGCGGGCTTGACATCGACAAGTCAGGAGCGAGCCATTCAGCAAATCACAAAGCCTTTCCATCTCACGCCTCTTTTTTCCATCCGTCGGGTGAAATTCGGAGCGGTCGAAGTCAACGATGACCGCTTCTCCCTTTTCAGTCAGCATTAGATTCTCTGCGCGTATGTCGTGGTGATAAACACCGGCGCGGTGGATATTCTCCAGAATAGTAATGAATGCCGCACTGGTTTTGAAAAAGCGGAGTGGCAAAAGCAACCAAGAGGTAAATACAAATGCCGTAACGTTGATCAGAGGAAACTTCCACCTTGACACTCTTGCGATTCGTTCGATGAATCCAAAGGCAGGTGCCACATGCGCTCATAATCAGCGCCATAGCTTCACCTTCCAGGTCTTCAGAAATCCCGTATACCTCCGGGATACCTTTTATAATGGATTGAGACGTGTCTTACTCGTGGCGTATTATCTCCTGCTGGTCGGCCAGAAATGCGATTTTTACAACGACGTCTTCTTGCAAGACCCCACCATCTGTTGAAGTGACTTAAAGTGGTGTATGGTGCGCGATGCCCCGAGGTGAGTGTGACCTGAATATATTCTTCAATTCAGGGGGGTAGAGTGCGCGAGTGAGGCCGGGATAGCCGATTTGAACATGCCCTAGCATATGTAAATCAATGCCAGACTGCGGGTACTTGCGAGGGCTGTTCCACGCTGTATTTTTTCAGTTGGCGAGAAAAATTATCATAGAAGAGGGATACTTTAGTTCCGACGCCGCAGCCTCGGTTTTCCGTATCATGGCAATATACAAGCCGATCTGAATCTTGACGTCCCGGGTTGGAAATTGCCATCGGCTCTAACCATTAGATCAGAAAGATATAGCGTTTGAGTCTCTCGGTGGCGAATCCCGATGCGTTTAAAGTGCCCATTGTGAAAGACGATGAAGGTCATGTCCGTGCGCACGGCGCGACACCACGCCTGATTTGCAGGTCAAACAGGTCCGATGAAATTCAGAAAGATGCGTACAAGCTGCAACAGGGACTCTGCAGTCAATTTTTGATCCTCATCCGGAATTGGTTCTGGACGACGAGTGGCCGCAGGTGTGATGCGCATATCATTATCTTTTGCCTCCGATAACTCTCCAGCGGGGGCTTTGAGTATGTCGCTGCGCTGGAAGAATTCAGTGAGGACAAGGGATTGGATACAAAGGATTTACGGGTGAGTTGAACGTGAATACTACAGGAGGGGCCGCCACATCAAGGATGGTCCAAGGATATTCAGCGGCATCCAAAGGTCGGGTGTGGGATGGGGGCCTGAGTGGAGAATTAACTATACCGCACTTTTTATTGGGAATGTAGGTGAAAGAGCGAAGCGTCCTAAATCCTGCAGCAGAGAATCGGACTCAGGTGATGGATCTAGGATCTGCCAATTGCCAACTGAATGAAAGCGGTGCACGACATCCTTCAAATCCGATTTTATATCGGGTTCTAGGCTTTACCAAGCATCATCGAGGAGTCCAACATCCCCGGCTTTGTTGGGGAACTCTAGCCCAAAATTTTCTTCGAGTGCCAAAAGGTCCCCCGGTCTATTATATCCACCGCGCTTCCACCAGTTCAACGACGACATCCAGTTGACGTAGCGAGGATGAAGGATGAGAGTGGAAACGACAGGGATGCATATAGGTGCGATTATGTCATGGAAAAGGACGAGAGTTGCTCGATCAAAGCACCCACACAGACGAAAAACAACCACAAAATATATCTGCACGAATAAGGAAGGGTGCTTCTGTTTGAATTGTCGAATTGTCAAGCGTTCCATTCACACATCAGTTTCTTCGCGCTCAGCGGAATTGTGCTTAAGATGCTCACCTAATTCTCACAGATGATATTACCGTGCTACACACCTCATTCGAGTTCCTGAGCATCACAAACATATTTTAGCAGAGGCAAACCATGAGCCCGGGTGCATACATATTGGAATTGAGTCAAATGGGTATACATACTGAAACATTCTAAACAGATGGGTGGTCGCGGGGATCGCTCGCTAAGCACTGCGTTCAGGGAGTGGATAGCCGCAGCACCGACTGCCCATCGTCTAGCGTCAGGTAGCGGGGGTCGTGAGGTTCGACGGGTGGGCTAGCCGCAGGGCAGCTATGCGGACCTAATCAGGCCGTGACTAGTATGCGACCCTGGCTAGGCGACCATCAAGAACCCGCTGAATGCAGTGAAGAGGGCAATCTAGTGTTGCCGTTGGGTTCCCGGCAATCCTAGCCACGGCGAAGACAGCAGGTTTGGGACGGCCTGGGGATATTCGATGGTGACCTCGAGCCCGGCCTCGATGAAGGGCTGCAGGCTGGGTAGGATGTCGAGATCTGGTTTTTTGGTAAAGTGGATGTTGACACGCGTCAGCGGAGTGCGAGGTTCGATAGACACTCTGGCGGTAATAAACCGCTGGACGGCGGCAGGTGAAATCAGGCCGTTTCGGATGACGAAAGACTGTAATGCTGGACAGGAAAACCCAGCGAGCCCGGGTGAGGGGGTGAGAGCTGTCAGGACGTCGTCATCAAGAGAGGATGTTATCGACCCCTCCCTAGCCTGACGGATGTCGATATTTCGGAGGTGTTGTATCGTAGGCGGTAAGCCGCAGATGACCTGAAGTAGAGATGATTTCGAGAATGAATCGGTTCCTATCTGGAGAAACTCCAATTGTGTCGAAGCTGCTAAGAACGCGGCGAGGGCTGGGGAATCTTCAACCACCCCGTTACGACTTCGCAAGTCCCCGGAAAGGGTAAAGTCGCGCAATTCAGGCAGTGAAAGACGGGGTAGAAGAAGCGAGAAAGCCGAAGCCACGACACCAAGGCAAGATAGGTTGAGTGTGTTCAGGAATGGACATTCGACAATGGGACGGTCTGGCCATACTGCCGTGGTCGCCCCATCTTTAACCACTAGTTTGCAACTTTGAAGGAGGGGACATTTGGAGATCGTGTTCAAGATCATCTCGCTGGAGGACCCCACGTTCCACGGCGGACCGGTAATCGACAGGTCTGTCAACTGGTTCCATCGAAGCGGTAATTCGATAGGGCTAAAACTGTTCGGCGGAATAGAGAAGTTTGAGAGTCGAGAACCACTGAGCATCCCGAAACGTCCCCAATCAAGAGGCCGGTGGAGTTTCTGAAGACGGTAGAAGGCAACACTCTGCAACATGGGTACGTCGGTTGCAGCAAGGTGCAACAACGGCTCGAGCATCGACTCACAGGGGATTGTGAAATGAATATGCTGCCAGCGGAGTGCGAAGGGAACTAGTGCATGAAGAAAGGGATCTGGAGACGTAGGTGAAGCTTCGGATGTGATAAAGGAGCCGTGCATCAGCGATATCGACAAGGGGCATTCTCCTGAGCGACCTAGCCACATCTTCATCGTCTCCAATCGCTGCACCAGCTTCTCGTCAAAAGAGGTAGATGTTGAACCATAACGGCGTATGGGCTCGACAACGTGGAGGCGGGCCCAAAGACGGGATGTCGACAGCGATATGGATCTCCACGAGCTGCATATGCGGCCCAAGAGAACAGGCGCCTCGCGGGCACTCATAACGCAGTTTCGGTTGAAGAGCGGGGCGAATTTACACGCTTGAAAACGGTCAATTAACTCAAAGAACGGATTGGGAATCACGTACCAACAAGACCGGGAACTTCCGACGGACTTAATAATGTCCACGGACAAAGAAGATGAGGGGCAGACAATGGCGGTAAGGTCGCTAGGGAGATGTAAAAAGAACAATGGCAAGTATGCGCCACGTACCTGTGCTTGAGGACGGCCGGTGACGGTGGCGTGTGCGGGGATCAAAAACTGCCAGAAGAAGGCAGTGCAATTAGTCACGTGACCGTGAATGACCTCGTGTTCGGCCTCAAACGCACTCTGTTGTCAAGTTTCGACGCGTCGTGGCGCGTCGGAACGTGTCAACGCACAGCCTGAGTGGTGAGGGGGTGTAAGGTCGTCACGAAACCCGGGAAACGGGAGAGGGGTCTATTTTGTAGCCATTTATTTGGCCTGGACAAACAGTAAAGGTATAAAAGGCCGTGAAAATGTACTAGATAGAATAATACACCTTGCCCAGAACTCTCACCTCTGTGGACTTTGTCTACCTCTTTTCTCACTTGCTCGCATTCAACGGTTTTAAACGGGAACGAAACGGGATACTTAACGGAAGGAAGGATATTAAACGGGAACGGAACGGGAAGGATTTATTAAAGGAACAGAATTTTGGGTTGAAAGTCGAAGTTGGACATTGGGATTTTGGGAAGGAAGCTTTGCTATTCGGGATTGACCTACACAACAAGACTATATTCAAATTCGCAATTGTGGTTTCCTGCCACACGAACCCCGAACACATTACAAGACTTAGAGTTAGTTTTGTTGGTTGAACCTTTTGGATAAAAGGTTTCATCGACGTACTGATTTCTATCCTTTCATCTGGAGCCCACCGCGAGGGGTGGTTCATTTGATACAGACTTGATTGTGCTGGACACAATCTTCAACTAGCTGAACAGCTATCGCTTACACCAACATTTCTGCGGGCAGAAATTCGGCGCGAGCACCTATCGAACAAGGCAGAAACGAAGTTAGGGCTAGAGCACGCGAACGCTTCACAGCGTACGCAGAGAAGAGGAAAACGGAGCGGGATAATCTAGGCATCGCAGGCGACGCCAGGGCAATTATTCACACCGACGAACAGTCAGGCGACGAGTTACCTTACGGAAACGAATCGCTCTTTGACATTGAACCGGATTTCGACTCGGACGATTCATTAGATCTAGGATTTATCCTTAGACCAATCACACCCGACTCAACAGTAATGGCGAACACAAATCAACAAGCACCGGCTGGTACCGGTGTTGCGAGTTTCAGGGTCCCTAGACCTTGGGAGTCGAACGTGCCCAAGTTTACGACAGACGACAAGGAGGACCTGCAGGATTTCATCGAGCAAGTCACCGACATCATCAACCTAGCTCAGATCACCGATGAGCAGGAGAAGAAGCAGTTGCTCACCAGTTATCTCCCGGCCAAGAAGCGCGAGATTTGGCGTGCGCTCGTGGAATATGCGGCTGGAACAAGCTACGCGGACTTCAAGAAGGCGGTCTTGAAGGCATATCCGGAAGTAAAGGAGGACCTGGATGGGACTCTCGAGGAATTAGTGAAGTTATGCGCGGAGAATAAAGGAATTAAACGCAGCGAGGAGGGGCGTTTGAAGCGTTTTGGAATGCGCTTCCGTGCTCTTGTTACGAAGCTTAGCCAGCCGCCTGCAATAATCTTGAACAAGGAGGCGTGTCGGCGCTACCTTGATGCGCTCGAGCGTGGATTCGCCGAGACGCTGAGAATGGCGATCAACACCCGCAATCTAATTAAAGAAGACCTACTTCAACTCGGGGGCAACGCACCTGCGCCGGCCGCACCCAACGCAGTTGACCACCGCAAGGAGGACCCGATACTCTTGGACGAGTTGATAAAGATGGCAGAGCGGTTAGCAAATAAAGGAAGCGCAGAGACAACCTGGGGAGAAGAAGATGAGCCCGAGTATAAGCGCTCGGACCGGTTCCCAACCGTTAAGATTGAACGCAGAGACGCGCGGATTGAGGAGCTCGGAGGGGAGTTATCAGGGCTGAGAGATGCGATGATAATTGCCCAGAAGCAGTCGAAGACGGCGCATGAGGAATTGTTGAAGGTGTTTCAAAATTCCAAGAATGCCAGCCCACCTCGCGAAGAAGGAGAGCAACGCGACTCCGGGGCAAGGAATGGTCCGCCGCCCGCTACGTATGGCCAGGATAGGCAATACAATAGAGGATATGGAGCAGGGTATGGTGCACCAATGCAGCGTAGTGGGTGCTACTACTGCGATGGTCAGGACCACTTCGCGAAGGAATGCACCGTAAAAGCGGCTCACATTCACAAGGGTTGGATTGTGGTTGAAGATGGTCAACAAAAATTAGCGGATGGAGGATTTATTCCCCGAGGCAGGGGACCAGCAGCAACTCGGGTTGAGGAGTACTGGCAGCGCAAGGGCGCTGCAGGACAGCACTATATCGAGTCGTTCTACGGAGGAGCATCAGAGGACGAGTTCGACACGCTGAGGGACGAAGTGCGCACCTTGCGCGTCAAGCTTAACCAAGTCCAGACTCGGACTCCTTCGACTTTCAACCAGTCAGCGCCAATTATGCCAATACAGGCGCAGATTCAGCCATTTTCGAACCAGCTGGAGCCTACACCCGCGGTCAACATGGAGGAATTAGGACGCACTGTTTTCAACATGATGAAGATAGGTGGTGCTGCTCAAGATCAATACATCCAGACGCGAAGCAAAACACGCACTGTAGGATTTGCGGAACCACCGGAGCAGGATTTTTAGAAGCCCCGAGGAAAGAGGTGCGGACGAGGCCAAGTGTCTCTAAGCCTCTGGAGGGAAATAAGTCCGAAAATAATCAGCAAAAAGGTCGGGATTTGCCGTACCGTCTAGTTCAGCCAGTAGGCGCTGGGGTTCGAACTCTGCCAGCGTCCGAAAGCCAAACAGAGCGGCGGTATTTGGACGAGTCGAGAAGGGCGTACGAGTTGAAGGCGCCAGTGCAGAGGGAAGGACTAGCCGATGAACTATTGGGGCGCATCAATAACACGGAGGTCACGATTAAACTAGGAGATCTGTTCGGGATGAGCAGGGATCTCAGGGAAGGGGAGAAGCTTCAACTCACCAGAACGCGGCAGCCGATCAAGGAACCAGAGACGAGTCGGCCCTCGAACGCGGTGGAAGTTGAACCACCCAAAATGGTGAACATGGCTGAGATGGACAGTCAGCTCATGTGCGACGCGATAGAAGTAGGAGACTTGCCCGAGGTACAAGAGGTTTTTGTTACAACGCAGAAGGTCGAAGGGTTGCCTGCAGGATCGATGATCGCACAGGACCCGTACCTGCAGTACTTGGAAAGATTGAGCGGCGAGGAGGAGCCTAAGCAGATATATGTGGCACGCGACTCGGTACCTTTGCGGGTCACCTTCCCGTATATCAACAGTCAAGGTCCTGTCGAATGCGTGCTGGACTCGGGCTCTCAGATTGTTTCAACATCGCTCGCGCAGGCGCAAGCATGTGGACTGGTCTGGGATCCCAACATCAATATATTTATGCAAAGTGCAAACGGTCAGCTCGAGAAATCCATGGGCCTTGCGAGGAACGTACCATTTCGATGGGGTGAATTGAAGGTTTACCTTCAAGTTCACGTCATCCGCGATCCCGCATACAAGGTGCTACTGGGGAGACCGTTCGATGTGTTGACGAAGAGCCGTACAAACCACGAGTGGGGAAGTCAACTGTTGACATTGACCGACCCAAATTCTGGACGTTCATGGACAGTTCCCACCTACGACCGCGTCAAAGAAGAAAACAACACGGAAAATAAAGTCCACGTACCAGATATTCATCAAGGCACCTCGCAACGGGTTTTTCACAGACCCTCGAAGATCTGACCGTGCCCGGTCAAGGAGAGGAGTTGGCGTTCGTCATTGGGTTCGACGATGAAGAAGAAGGGAGGATTGAGAAGATATATCAACCTAGAGGAGGCTTGATGACGGCGGAGAAAATCATTGAAGCGTACATATCGGCTTCAAGGGACGCAGTAGGGTTGAATGAGGACGAGGTTGCGACCGGTTTGTTCGAGGGATATCGAACTCAGCGTGTTGAGGAGTTGGGAGGTGTGCCGCACAAGGTGTTCGCAAATATTCTGGTTGAACCTGTGAAGAGGTATAAGGATGTTAGGGATGACGGGCAGATGGGACGCACCTGGCACTCGGCAGGCACGGATGTGGGCTGTGATTGCACACAGTTTGTTGACTTCGCATGCCCAGGTCAACCAGAAGAAGAAGACTCTATGGAAGAGTCAGTATCGGTCTTTGCGGGCAAAAAGTACAAACCAGTTGGACTTAAAGTTCGGCCCGTTTACACCGAGCTACCGGATCAATATCGAATAAAGCGGGAAATAAAGGGAGATCCGCTGGAAAAATTACCGGTGTTGAACCCGAAGCCAAGAGAGATTGAACCGAAGGGGCGGTACACAGCAGAGAGGATGAAAGACGTTGAAAAACGACATGGGGAGTTCCTGTGGCCAGAAGAAATGAAAGCGCTACACGAAATTATTAGCAGCCATGAACAGGCTTTCGCGTGGAATGACGAGGAGCGGGGAAGCTTCCGCCAGGATTTCTTCCCACCGGTAGAATTCCCACTGGTAGAGCACGAGGCATGGGTTGAGCGCAGCATCCCCATCCCTCGAGGACAGCTCGAGGAGTTCTGCAAAATTATCAAAAAGCGACTCGATGCTGGGGTGTACGAGCCTTCGAACGCCTCGTACCGAAGCAAGTTTTTTGGAGTGTTGAAGAAGGATGGACGGAGCATCCGGCTAGTGCATGCCTTGGAACCGCTGAACGCAGTCACCATCGCTCACTCGGGGTTACCGCCAGCAACGGAGGAATTGGCAAACCACTTCGCAGGGAGAGCGTGTGGTGGCTGCCTCGACTTATTCTCAGGCTATGATCATCGGGACATAGCGGAAAAATCGAGAGATTTTACCACGTTTCAAACACCCTTCGGGGCGCTTCGACTTGTCAAGCTACCTCAAGGATGGACCAACAGCGTCCCGATATTTCATGACGATGTCACATATATATTGCAAGATGAGATACCACATGTGACGATGCCCTACATCGACGATGTACCTATCCGGGGACCAGGGTCGCGCTACGAGTTGCCAGAGGGCGGATGCGAGACGATAGCGGAGAATTCAGGCATTCGCCGATTTATCTGGGAATATTTCGCAGACTTGAATAGGATAATTCAACGCGTGAAATATTCCGGAGGTACATTTTCGGGCGCCAAATCGGTGCTGTGTGCGGAGGAGTTCTTCGTGGTGGGGCATTTGTGCTCGTTTGAAGGAAGAAGACCCGACACGGATAGAATCGGGGTCGTCTTGAGATGGCCGCCGTTGAAGGACGTATCGGAGGTGCGGCAGTTTCTGGGTACGGTAGGAGTAATGCGCATGTTCATTAAAGACTACGCATTGCTGTCCAGACCAATCCAGAAAATGACGCGCAAGGATGTGGAGTTTGAATGGGGCGAGGAACAGGAGTCAGCGATGGAGAGATTGAAACTGGCGTTGGGAAACGCACCTTGCTTAAAGCCGCTCAACTACGACTGGGACTCGGACATAGTCCTCGCAGTCGACACGTCTTGGATGGCGGTTGGTATTCAAATCTACCAGACCGACCCTCATGACCCGAAGAAAAGATACTACGCTAAATTTGCGTCAATAACTCTAAATCGGCGAGAGGCGGAATTCTCTCAGCCGAAGCGGGAGTTGTACGGTTTGAAGCGGGCGTTGGAGTCGATGCAGTATTGGCTGCTTGGCTGCCGGCGATTGGTGGTAGAGATGGACGCCAAATATATCCAGGGGATGTTGAACAACCCGGGGATGGGACCCAACGCGACCATCAACCGTTGGATTGAACAGATATTAATGTTCAAGTTCAAACTCAAACATACCAAGGGCGTTAATTTCCCACCCGATGGATTGTCGAGAAGGGAGGCGCAGCTGGGAGATGAGGAATGGCCGAGGCGCGATGATGATGACGTAGAACCAAATGGGCCGCCAAGTAGGCACGAGGAGTGGGACTATTTTGGAGAGCAGCCGTTGGAGCTAGAAAAATTTCAACATGAAATAGATACCCGGGGAGGGTACTTACAGGAGATAAGGAAGGCGGCGTCAAGTATACGGGATTTCAACAGTGAACTAAACTTGGCAAGATCGGACCGGCAACTGATGACAGAATATGTCAAAAAGTGTCACGCGGCCGAAGATCTGATCGTACCGGCTTACGTTCAGGTCACCGATGTTGAAAGTGGGTTACTGCCAGATGAGAGCTTACGGGATGAGGAAGATGCGAGGGAACCATACGATGAGGAACACCGGAGTGCGGGGGCACGCCATCAAGACGAAAATATACTCCTGCTGGAAGAATGGTTGAAAGACCCGCTAACTCGGCCCGATAAAATCCGAGAAGGACAAGATTATAAACGCTTTGTGCGCTACGCGTCCCGGTTTTTCTTGTCAAATGAAGGGAAGCTGTGCAGGAGAGAAAAGGACGCACCGAGTCGGCTAGTGGTTCAGAAAGAACACCGCATGTACATGATGCGTGCAGCGCATGATGCACTCGGGCATCGCGGAGGATTTGCAACGACTTCGATGTTGGAACAAAGGTTTTGGTGGCCAGATCTTGAAGGGGATGTACGGTGGTACATCAGGTGCTGCAGGCTGTGTCAGAAACGCCAGCTCGCAATTCTGAAGGCACCACCGGTCATCTCGGCGACACCTAGTATCTTCAAGAAAATTCATACCGATGTGATGCACATGTCTGAAAAGTCGAATCAGTGCGGTTACATCGTGGACTCGAGATGCGCATTGACCAGGTTTCTGGAAGCGCGGGGATTGCGCAAGCAAACAGCGAAGAATATAGGGTTATTCTTGCTGGAGGATGTGATTTGCCGGTGGGGATGCCCGACGTGGATCGTCACGGACAATGGAACCCCGTTCCTTGCTGCGATGGAATGGTTAAAAGATAAGTATGGGATACACGGGATAAGGGTATCGCCGTACCATTCACAATCCAACGGGGTTGTTGAGAGAGGTCATTGGGACCTGCGCCAGTCATTATATAAAGCCACCGGTGGAAATTTACATCAATGGTTTTACTTTCTGCACCAGGTGTTATGGGCAGATCGTGTAACGACGCGTAGAGGGATGGGTTGCTCACCGTATTTTGCGGTATGCGGCGCGCACCCAGTTTTACCACTCGATGTTGCAGAAGCAACATGGATCGCCGAGTACCCAGATCATCTGGTATCCACGGATGAGCTGGTGGGGCTTCGCGCTCGCGCGCTGGCCAAGCACGCCGTCCATGTGGAAGAAATGCGGGCCAGGATGGCCGCAATCAAAGTCAAAAGCGCAGAAGAATACGCTGAAAAATATAAACACGTTATTAAAGATTATGAATTCAAACCAGGAGACATCGTACTTGTGAGGAACACAGTTGACGAAGGATCTCTGAGCGGGAGGAATAGGGATCGCTGGTGGGGACCATTAGTGGTGGTTAGAAGGACGAGAGGTGGCGCGTACATTGTGTGCGAGTTTAACGGCGCAGTCTGGCAGAAAAAGATTGGGAAATTCAGAGTTATCCCATACCAACAAAGACAGAAACTTACCATCGGGCCGCACATCGAGGAGCTTATAGATGTGTCGAAAGAGACATTAGACGAAATGGAAGACGAGCCAGACACCTACGGAGGCAAGGACTTGCAGTTTGAAGGTGTCTCAATGCGAAAATTCCATCGAGAGGACTCGGAGTCATACGAGGCTGAAGACTCGGACGACGAATAAAAATTCAAGAAGCTCAATAATACAACAAAAAGGCGCCGGCGCCTGAAATAAATATTGGGTATATAACAACAAGAAAGATAACAACAAGAAAAATAAATATCATGGGAGAGGAAACATGGAGGTCTAGTCAATAGCCTCGCGCAGGGGACAAAGGGCGACTAGGTGGTCAGAGGCGGTGCAGTAATAGCAACGCTTAAGTTTCCTGGTGAAAAGGAATCAGAAAAATTCAAACACGGACAGAAGGAGAACGAACTTGTGGGGCGGGCGCCGAGTCGACCGGTTGGGGTTGACGAAGGGCTTGGAGTTGCCAATGTAACTCCTTCTGGGCCGAGGTGAGACGGCGAATTTCGGCTTGGACAGCAGCCAGTCGTCGACGAAGTTGTTCTTCGGCGGCGGCGGAGGCAGGTCGAACGGGCAAGGAACGAACTCGTGGTAGTTGCATTGGACGACTGGGCCGGGCGTAGGGAAGTTCCGCTGGAAATCAAGCATTCAAAAATAAACAAGAAAGGTTGAAGTTGGGATATTCACGCGCTGATGAGGAACTGTCCTCCCCCGCTTCCACCCGTCGCCTTTTACAGGAAGCCGGCGCTGAACCAGGGTGAAGTCCGGCACGAGGTCCGGTAGGGAGAGGCTTGGTGATAAGGGAGAGCTTGGCTGGGTATGAAAAAGGAATGAGAGGGTGCTACCGATGGAAAGATAACGAGTACGAATGGGGATGCGCGGCGGTGCTCCCAGCGACAACCTACCCAAACGAACACCGAGTTCACCAAGAGGAGATAAAAGAGCCGCTGAACGCACTATGAGCAGGGGTAAAACAAGGGTGAAGAAGTGCTGAGCAAACTTACCCTGGGAACCCGGCTGAGAATGACCTGGGTCGACCTGGATGGGGCTAGGTGGAACGGGCTGTTAAAGGGTTCAAAAAGAAGGAACCAACAACAGAGAAAAGAAACACACACCTTGGGTGGACGGGGAATTTCCTCAGTACCAGACTCATCGCTGCTCAAAGGAATGGAGACGGTGTCGTCGTCAGGCGAGGCTGGTGGCTGAAAAACGAAGATGAGACGATGAAAGGGAAGGTTTATGATGACAAACCTTGTTACCAAGAGCGATGTTGCGCTCGATACGAGCGGCCATTCCTTCGGCAACACGGATACGATCCTCGTTGGCGCGCTTGCGGGCATGAAACGTCTGGCGCTTGCGAAGGATTTCGCCGGCGAAATCCTGAATAGAGACGAAGGTAGCGCTGGAGGGAGTACCGAGATGCGCGTTGTTTGCATGCATCATGGCACGGAGGGTGAAAACGCATTCGCCAAGGTCAGCGTCCAGCGCGAAAGAGGTGACGAAGGGGCGGAATTGGAGCTGGGATGAAGATTGTTCAAGGACGCAGAGATGCGGATATAAAAAGAACGACTCACCACAGTGCCAGCAGACTCGACGAGGAAGGCATCCTGATCGACAGGGTCCTCGTATTTGGTAGCCCGAAGGACTTTAAAGAGCTTGCGAACGATGGCTTCATCGGACTTGGAGAGGGAACCAGGGAGGATGGACACCATGTTGGAAAAGAGTGACTGGGAGGATGGTAGAAAAGAGACGAAGTACGAATGGATGATGAAAATTGTCGATGAACAAGCTCACCTTTTATACGCGGGATCAACTGGGACAGTTGAGATGTATGAAAAGGGGAGGACAATGAAAATTTCAACCAAGGACACCACGACACGTATCCACAATGGGTGCGCATGAGGAACACGACAGCCAAGACACGCCAACGACACGTATTCACAATGGGTGGACACGACGAACACGTCCCCACAATGGAGGACAAGTTGCGACAAGATGATGTTTCAACTTCGAAACAACCACGTGGCAGGCAAAATCTGTAAACAATGGATATCAGAAATGGCTGTATAACAAGAAAGCTGGGAGGTGCATCGTGCAGCCGCGAGGCAGAAGAAGGATGAACTGAACGAGATCTTGAGGTGTTCCGCACACGGGCGGCATTGGGAAATATTTCGATTCAAAAGTTGGGATAATCGGGACTTAGACGCAAAAGTGGGGCGCTCCAAAATCCCGAGGAAAGTGTATTCAAGAAATGCGGTCCAAGAAACGCTACAAGGTAGCTACAAGATATACAAGAAATACGAAGGTATAAATAACAGCGGGGATCGGCGCGCAAATGAAGGAGAGGGGAGATCAAGCCAACATGGACTGGATAAATGAATGCAGGCGATCCGTGACCACTTGGAGCACAATCGGATGTATCTGCGTCTTGAATCCGAGGGTGAGGAACTGGAGGAGCGTGGAAGGGTCGGAGGAGGAGGCCGCGAGAGCGTTATAGCCACGAACAGCGATCTCGTGGGTAGCGCGAGAGTTGAGCTAGCAGAAACACCGTCAGAAGGATAGAAAGGGATTAGAGAGAGGAAATGGGACGCACCATGAAGCGGGAGATGGCGCCCTGGGCCCCAGAATAGAACCAGCACTGCGCCCGTTCAAATTCACGCTCTAGAACAGGGATGAGAGGGAACTAGAAGGCAAAGAAAATAGCGGCATACCGAAGAGGGAAGGGGAAAGGTGGCTTTCTTGGACCGACTTGACTAGTTCATCACGCTCGTCGTTGAGGTACGCGTCGCGGCAGGTGCGGAGGCTCTCCGCAAACCAATACGGATCGGCCCAGCGGCAGTCGGGGATGCCGAGCACGGAGCAGGGTGGACAAGGGATGCCGGCTTCGGTAAAGGAGCATGACACCCCCATCTCCGCGCAGCTAGCGCATTTCGGAGTCACCTGAAATAACGCAGGAACGAAGTTAATAGAGAAGAGAAGAGGAAAGGACAAGGGCGACGCACCATAGCATTATACTGGACCAGCTTGCGCACCCGGTTATTCACGACATCCAACGGAGACTTGGAGACACAAGGCAGCTGGGGAACGCCGTGCTCATCCTCGGTCACGACAAGGGGATCGTCTGAAGGGGGGATGCGAGGAAGCAAGAAACCCTCCGGTATGATCGATGCAGAGCGAACGGAAGGTGGCGGAAGTGCAGGAGCTCGGCGCTGGTGTTCGAGAGCAGAGCGGCCAGAGTCAGAGGACGAGTTGGAAGATGAGGAAGCCATTTGGTGAAAAGTAGCGTGGAAGGGGCAAAGAGCGGCGGCAGCGGATTATGCGGCGGAAATGAGGGTGTGTCGAAAGGCCAGAAAGGAGATATGTACAGAAGGCGGCGGTGGGAGGATAACGTTGTGGGGGTGATGGAGCGGGAATAGCCCAAAAGTGGCAGCGGCAGTGGCGTTTTATGCATCGCGGGGACAATGGGGGTCAAGGAAATAATGGAAATTGAGAAGACTTACACGTAAATGACAAAGCATGCTGGGGAATAACGACGGGGCAAGAAGAATGGCACGTCAAGATAAGACTATGGGGGGAAGTTAGCGGCTTTGTTTTGGGGCCTGCAGGGAGGCAAAACATACCATGAAGTCAAAACATGGTGTGTACAAAGCAGACGGCGACCAAGAAAATTGAAGACATGCAGAAAATAGAAGGGAACGAGCTAGTGACGCGAAGTCAAATAATGTCACGACGCGAAGTCAATGACAGCACAAACGTGAAGTCTGCGCAAAGGGGGAGAGGACCTGGGGGCTACAACGCTACCGGACTTGCCAGCAGGGTGGTGGCCGGGAGCAAGAGCGAAAGGGTGGGAACGGCACCCACGAGTCACTCTAGGCGGGACAAAATCCGGAATGTTCCTGCGGAGATTGATGGGGTGGTTATTTCCGTGATCTTGGCTCGAAACATGAAAGAACAATGATTTCGGTGGACTGAGGACAGTCCAGGTTTATGAAAAGGGGAGATGAAGAGCGGGGCGAATTTACACGCTTGAAAACGGTCAATTAACTCAAAGAACGGATTGGGAATCACGTACCAACAAGACCGGGAACTTCCGACGGACTTAATAATGTCCACGGACAAAGAAGATGAGGGGCAGACAATGGCGGTAAGGTCGCTAGGGAGATGTAAAAAGAACAATGGCAAGTATGCGCCACGTACCTGTGCTTGAGGACGGCCGGTGACGGTGGTGTGTGCGGGGATCAAAAACTGCCAGAAGAAGGCAGTGCAATTAGTCACGTGACCGTGAATGACCTCGTGTTCGGCCTCAAACGCACTCTGTTGTCAAGTTTCGACGCGTCGTGGCGCGTCGGAACGTGTCAACGCACAGCCTGAGTGGTGAGGGGGTGTAAGGTCGTCACGAAACCCGGGAAACGGGAGAGGGGTCTATTTTGTAGCCATTTATTTGGCCTGGACAAACAGTAAAGGTATAAAAGGCCGTGAAAATGTACTAGATAGAATAATACACCTTGCCCAGAACTCTCACCTCTGTGGACTTTGTCTACCTCTTTTCTCACTTGCTCGCATTCAACGGTTTTAAACGGGAACGAAACGGGATACTTAACGGAAGGAAGGATATTAAACGGGAACGGAACGGGAAGGATTTATTAAAGGAACAGAATTTTGGGTTGAAAGTCGAAGTTGGACATTGGGATTTTGGGAAGGAAGCTTTGCTATTCGGGATTGACCTACACAACAAGACTATATTCAAATTCGCAATTGTGGTTTCCTGCCACACGAACCCCGAACACATTACAAGACTTAGAGTTAGTTTTGTTGGTTGAACCTTTTGGATAAAAGGTTTCATCGACGTACTGATTTCTATCCTTTCACGGTGGATAGGAATGCAAGTTACAAATATTTCCTGGATTACGTCGAACGGTAATCGCCGGACAGGAGAGATGAGAGCCTTGTGAGCCTCCACGTAGGCATTAAGGCTGGTGCGCTCTTCTGCAAGTTTGTCGATGGCCTTCTGCAAATCGGCGATTTCATCGTCAAGACGCTGCACTCGGAGGGCAGGTTCAAAGATGAGAGATTGGATCTCTGTTATCTCCTCGTCCGTAGGACAGTAGTTCGTCCCTAGCTTGGGGGCGAACGGGGAGGACATGGGCGTTGAGAGCGTGTCAGTAGCTGTCAGTAGTGGCAGTGCGTGTCATTCAGACACGATAACGTGACCCCACTGCGTCCGCGGAAACGTGGACTAGACACAGAAACTAGTCTCGAATTCACTGGTCCGCGCAAAAATGACTAAATATGTTGGTGCGATTCTGCGCGATGCACAGAACGAACTAAAAATAATTCCAGTGATTTCAGCATCTGGATCGTCTGGGTCGGGTTCGAATCCACACTTCTTTAGCACACCGTCGGGATTAATTACGGAACGTTTCAGAGTGCAAGATTTTGGAGAATTCTATCAGAAACAGAAGTGCTCTGACCTCGAGTGTTCTCAGAATGCATCCGCCGCTGCCGCGCGGAGGATTTGGAGAAGTCGAGCACAAACAGGAGTTGAGGGTAGAACTTATGATACTTACCTACCAATGATTCATGCCCCGAACAAATTAAATTGGGTTACGAGTTACTAGACTGGCACGTCGGATTTCGTCCTAAAGACTAGGCTAGTAGTGAAGAAGTGGCGGGGACCGACAGGACGAAAATAGGTAATCTGAAATGAAGAGCCAAGAGAAAAGAAAAAAACATGCACATGTCGAGCTGGGATTAGAACCCACGCCGCTTTCACCGCATTAAATCTACACAATTATCATGCGAAAGTACTCAACCAACTGAGCTACGAAGACTCCATGTTCCATCAACTGAGCCACGAAGACCTCGCACCCTGTAGACTTCACACGTTTTCCTCGCATTGCATTTTCAGTAAACTTGGTTCAGCCAGAGTTCTTCAAAAGGAACACGTCCTTATATTGTCTTGGTTGAACATCTTTGGTAATAACTTGTGCCAGTTTAGAGCCTGTCATATGCTTACTCTACCTCGAGCGGACGTCCCGATCAACATAAATGAAGACCAACATATCATTGCAGCCAGATTTCAAACAGATCCTCTCGATTATATTTATTTTGTATTTCGCGCTGAACTCTTTCATAAGGATCAGGGCTTGTGGCGCGTGCATAAACTACAACCCACCGATTCCCAATTTCGTAGTCAATTTCAAGTGCGGGTGAGTTCCTTTTGAGTGCTGGGCTCAGCTTTGTGACTTGTCAGGGGATAAACCTTAATATAAATCCAGAATCTCCCTATCACTTTATTTCAAACTCTTCAAGCGGGCTACTGAAGCGCCGGCTCGGTGTGCGTGCGTGAAAGCAGAAATCCATCCACCAACAACAAACACAACCAACCCAATGCGCATGAGTTCGGGGCTCCACACAAAGTATATGTGTGCTGCAATCCAGTCGAGTGACGTCGAAGGAGACCAGCGCGGCATGACTGCCGATAAATAAGGTGTTCGATGATACACGTGTGACAGTGCGGCCAGCGCACTGCCGAGGGTGATGCGAACCAAAATATCCTTCCAACGCTTCTTCTTCCTCCATCCTCGCCATCGAATCCATCGAGTAAACCTCTCCACCAACCATAACCCAAACCGAATACCAACTCCAACTCCAATCCCAAACTGCTCTTCCAATATCCAAACAATCCCAACCAAGAAAACCAATATAGCCGTAAACGTTGTGATCCAGATCGATCCTGCACTGGGTCTGCACGCGTCAGAGGCGAGCAGTCTATCCATTGGCGTACAGGGTTCTGGTTGCACAGGTCGCAGGCCAAAGAAAACGTTAAGAAAGTTAAAGAAGAGGTGTTAAAGTGGGGGTGTCATTCTCCCTCTCTATCGAGTTTACACTGGGCTTTTATACCTACACTGTTTTGGCTGCACAGCCAGCTACAAACAACTATTGTTCAGAGGCAACGTGTTCCCGTTGCCTTCCAACACGTCTCCTTCTCGACGCGCCACAGACCAGTGCACGTTGTTCCCATCAACCACGTGCCCGTGATTCGTGTTTCAACCACTTCCAAGAAATATCCTGGAAATCGCCAAAATCAACCCTTTAATGGTGCTTTCATGCCTGCACACAGGGCCAGCTTATCACTACATACTGTACTATTACATTCAATTCGACAGGGGGGTGACACATGACATGTTGAACATGTTTGACACTTCGATACGGGCCATGTTGGACCGTGACAACCCCAAAAATCTGACACCGTCCCACAACGATGCGGGGACATCGCGGATTTGTTTGGGTTTTTTCGGAAGCAGGGAAAGCAAGGCAAATATTGGTTTAAATTAATTATCTCAGGAGTGGTTCTCCCAGACATTGCAGTGTGTGCCCCCCATCTCGTCCGCCTCGATGTCGGCGGGCTACCGTCCCAAGCGGCGGACGCCGTCAATATCACCGCAATGGAGGGTACCGTCCCCGCCTCGCTGCGCGCGTTCTCCGGGTCCCACCGGCTCTGCACGTCCTCACGTACGCGCCCGAGCTCGCCGTGGGCGATCCACTCGCCCCCGCGCCCACCCTGGAGCTGCTCAACGCGCTGAATAGCGACGCAATCCGCAGCGTTGCGCTCGCGCTCACCGACTGGCGTCCTACGCGCCCTCGCGCACGGCTTCCCCCATCCCGAGCACATCTGCCTCATATATCGCTACGGCGCCCCCGCCCCCGTGCGTCCTCCTTGCTCCTTGGTCCTTTCCTTCCCTCCTTCCCTTCCTTCAAACTTTGCAAATTCAAATCCCAGTCAAACTGCCTTGTGCATGCAGGACATCCTCCTCCGCCTCCCTCTGCCTTCCACGCTGTACACGCTCGTGCTGCACCCCGCGCGCAGCGCGCCGGCACCGTGAAGACAGCAGTACCATGGGTACAGCGATTACATGGGCGCGTCCCGCGCCTGAGATGCGGACGTGCTGCGCCGCGCCGCGCCGATACGCAGTGTCGTGTATTCCTCGCCCCGTGGGCGAGCCCGTGCCCGCGTCTGCGCGTCGTCGGGCTTGCACCGAGGAAGCTGTGGTGCCGCGTGGGGAATGAGTGGGAGTTACAGGATTCCAGAGCAGATAGGGGTGGGTATTCGGGATAAAGCAGCACTGGATGCACGCATTTTTCGGTCGCGTGCGATTTTTGGGGTGCTTCAATTATTTTCGTTTAGTGGCGAGTAGATACCCATACAGCTCCAAAAATCTGTTTGGGCTACATTCACGTTTGCATTCGTGGTCGGTTTTGGCAAAGAGATAATCTGTGCACGCGCATACAGACTTGGTACAAATGTTCAACTGAACAGTTCCGGCCAAAAATATATATTCAAGAAAAATGAATTTCGGGGTACGTAATTCAACAGGGCCAATCCAGACCGACCAATAAGTACATACACGGCCTTTTGACGTCGTTGAAATGCAGATAGGGTAGGTAGGTATAGTATATTCCGGCGCGATCCGGTGACAGGAAACAGCGGGTGAATCCCTCATCGAAAGTGCGCGTCAGTGATTCAAACTTAGGCCGATACAATACGGTGCCCATTTCTTCCTGCCCGTATCCAGATTCCGGAAGTAGGTCTGTTCTAATCCTCTAGCGCCCCATCCCTAAAGTTCACATTGGGTGGAATTGTTTCTGAGAGCCCACCTAATTTAATTCGACGCATGCATAAGGAGCTCCTGAGCATATGTTAGCTTATAGAAAATGGGAAACTGGGTGTTAGGTCAAATGACTGCTTGAAATGTTCGAAACAGTTGCATACTGTACTGTATGTAGAGCATCTAGCCTTCCTAGATAATTCGACACTAAAAACAAGACATCGCGGTAATAGCATGCAGACTTCGGAACGAATAAAACGTAATGGCTGGTTAGTTTCACCAGATAGCTCGGTCATGGCGCATCGCCAACCAACCCGGCCCAGGGCGAAAATGGCGATGGGCGGGGCGGGGGATGTTGGATGGTGACCTCGAGCCCCGCCTCGATGAACGGCTGCATGCTGGGTAGGATGTCAAGATCCGTGTCTCTCGCAAAGTGGATGTTGACACGCTTCAGCGGAGTGCGGGGTTCAACGGACATTCGGGCGGTTATAAACCGCTGGACGGCGGCGGGTGAAATCAGTACGCCACTTTGGATAACGAGAGACTGTAGCGCTGGACAGGAAAAGCCAGCGGGCCCGGGTGAGGGGGTGAGAGCTTCTAAGACGTCGTCATCGAGAGAGGATATCGACGCCTGCCGGATCCGAATGTCGATCAGTCGGAGGTGTTGCATCGTAGGCGGTAAGCCGCGGATGGCCTGAAGCAGAGACGATTTCGAGAATGAATCGGTTCCTATCTGGAGAAACTCCAATTGTGTCGAAGCTGCTAAGAACGTGGCGAGGGCTGGGGAATCGTCAATCACCCCGTTGGGACTTCGCAAGCCCCCGGAAAGGGTGAAGTCGCGCAATTCAGGCAGTGAAAGACGAGGCAAAAGAAGCGAGAAAGTAGAAGCCACGAGACCGGGGCAAACTAGGTTGAGCGTGTGCAGGAATGGGCATTCGACAGTGGGACGGTCCGGCCATACTGCCGTGGTCGCCCCATCTTGAACCACCAGTTTGCAACTTCGAAGGAGGGGGCATTTGGAGATCGTGTTCAAGATCGTCTCGCTGGAGGACCCGATGTTCGACGGCGAACTGGTAATCGACAGGACCGTCAACTGGTTCCATCGAAGTGGTAATTCTATGGGGCGAAAGCTGCTCGCCGGAATAGAGAAATTCGAGATTCGAGAAGCACTCAGCATCCCGAAACGTCCCCATTCAAGAGGCCGGTGGAGTAGCCGACTAGGGTAGAAGGCGACGCTCTGCAACATGGGTACGTCGGTTGCAGCAAGGTGCAACAACGGCTCGAGCACCGACTCGCAGGGGACTGTGAAATGAATATGCTGCCAGCGGGGTGCGAATGGAATTAGCGCCTGTATGAAAGGGTCTGGAGACGTAGGTGAAGCTGTGGATATGCGAAGGAAGGTGGTGAGCAGCGAAATCGACAAGGGGCATTCTCCTGAGCGACCTAACCACATCTTCATCGTCTCCAATCGCTGCGCCGGCTTCTCGTCGACAGAGGTGGATATTGAATCAGCAGAGGGCATGGGCTCGACAACGTGGAGTCTGGCCCAAAGACGGGGCGTCGAGAGCGATATGGCTCTCCACGAGCTGCAAATGCGGCCCAGGAGAACAGGCGCCTCGCGGGCACTCATAACGCAGTTTCGGTGCGTAGGAATGCAAGCCACGAATATTTCCTGGATTACGTCGAGTGGCAATCGCCGCACTGGAGAAATGAGAGCCTTGTGGGCCTCCACGTAGGCATCAAGGCTGGCACGCTCTTCTGCAAGTTTGTCGATGGCCTTCTGCAAATCGGCGATTTCATCGTCAAGACGCTGCAATCGGAGGCCAGGTTCGACGATGAGAGATTGGATCTCTGTCATCTCCTCGTCCGTAGGACAGTAGTTGGTCCCTAGCTTGGAGGCGAACGGGGAGGACATGGGCGTTGAGAGCGTGTCGGTAGTGGCGGTGCCTGTCATTCACACACGATAACGTGACCCCATCGCGTCCACGGAAAAAGTTGGCTCAGAATTGTTCTGAGTCCTGAGTCCTGTATCCTGTGCTTTTCTCCGAATGAATAAATTCCAGGTGGTTTTAAGTTCGACTTGTAATTCGGGAAGAGAAAATGCAGAGGGTACCGAATTCAACAGGAGTCCAGAGAATACTAGTATATGGCCCTTGTAGTTTAATTTTTGAAATCGAGATTGATTCAACATGAGGGAGGCCTAAAAAAAGAGCAGGTGAACCAACACCATCGAAAGTGGGGTAGGTGATTCAAGCCTCGACACTAACACATAAGATGTTTTGGATTTTATGCAGGAAACACTAGATCCGATGTGTGATTCTGGAGTCAGAGATGGAAGGATGTACATGTGGTAATTTTTACAGAGGGGGTAGAGACCAGAGAACGGTCTGATCAGGCGAAGAGGGACAGAAAAAAGACAATCAACCAACAATGGGGTATTATAGGTCATTTCGCGCGTCATTATAAAATAGATCGCACCTCTCACTAGTCATTGCAGACTTGGAATTCGCGCGAAGCGCTGTTATTGTCGCGAGACACATAATCGTTTGAACGAAAGGATCAAGGGAGAGTTACATTAAAATTATTTCAACGACTTGGTCATCGTCTTCAGTGAGGCTCGACTCATCGCTTCCCGCCCCTTTCGCGAAGTGTCTATAAAATAAAATGCCAACCCAGGTACGCCATTGTTGCAATGCTACATGCTGCATGCCTGATATCCGCTTGACTAGAACACTCTATCTCAGCCAGAACGGAAGAAAAATATTCTGCTTGGCGGTGCTAGTCCTGGTATTAATCTGGAACATGCTGGAGACGCACTAGAGAAACGTTTTCGGTCCGAGTTCCACGAGAAGAGCAAAAAAAAAAAGTAAAAGAAAGCGGATATATGTCTTCAGTGGGAGTCGACCCCACGCCACTTCCTACAAGCTCACGCAGATAGTTCCCATCATGAAGAAGCGCTCAACCAACTGAGCTACAAAGACGTGATTGAAGCATCCCGAGATATTTTTCAGCACAGCCAAAGCGAGGAACGTGCCGATTATATATTTATATTTTGCGTCGGTTTTCAGCGTCAAGGCCGAGCGGCCGCTCAAAGACCGTACATGCATTGATGCATACATACAATGAGCGACCGGTGGGTTCCAGAGCCTGCGTTGTCTGTCGATTTGAGGCGCCCGGCAAGTTCAAGTTCAAGTCCTGGGCTTTGATGAAAAACGACTTGAGTATTTACGGAACTTTGCCGACTGCAGAGAATTTGTACAAGTAAGCCCTGACGCCCTCGCTGATCACAACATAAGCTAGCGAGCATAACCCGAATTCGCGTACCTCGTTCGAAATGCGTTTATTTTTGGTTCGCGCGGAGGTACTATTTTTGGCTGACCACGGAGTGGTTCGAATGACGGGTTTGTTGACGTGGTATGTTCGATGGAGATAGGTTGGACCCACAGTTGAAAAAAAAAAAACATCTCAGGTTGAGATAAAGTAAGATTCCCGGTTGCCACTTGAAGTACTACTCGCAGCGAAATCTCCAGAAGGTCCGAGAAATCTTATTGCCATCGAAGCCCGAGCAGCATATCCGTCCTAGGTTATTTTTGTGCGGCGTGGTTGGATCACTATTGTTCAACGTTCGAATGTTCACCAGAGCAGCCCGAATCTCGGAAAATCCACTTCGGAACCCGTCTCGATTATCCTATCGATATCCTACTCGCAGCGATCCACCCCGCTGCATGTAATACCACATCACTTTCGACATCCGCCTAGGACCTTCGAGTTCAGACCCACACGTTCACCCGGGAGAAGTCCGGATCCGCGAACCTGCATCATGCTGCAGCTCTCTTCTCTTCGCAGAATCATCATCAACGCGGCTCGATTCCGTTACATCATAGCAAACGCCGAGAAGCGTACTCCTATTCCTTAGCGCGTGGATAGGTGCGTATAGTACTTGACTATATTCGAAGCGAGATATTCAAAGTAGAAGACTAAAACTGCTTCCCCGAGTTCCTCGAATGAGCCGCACCACTCAGGCTTCCGCTGCGCCGGACATTCCACCTCCGCCGAATCCCGCACGACATCGCCAAATCACGTCACTAGCGCTTCCACTACCACTTCAACTCGAACGAAAACAAGTTCATCAAGAAATCATTCATTCTATCTATAGCATAGCATAGATACACGATAGAGATATACACATCACATCGCGCTGGGCGATTCGATTCGATTCGATGAGACGCTGGGCCTCGGGCAAGAAGGGGCCGACGCTGGGTCGGAGAGCATGACTAGATGCTGGGTACGACGCTGGGTCGGATACAAGGTGGATGCAAGTGACAGACACTGGGTATGTCGCAATCAAGAAGCAGGATACGACACTAGGTCGCATCGAGAATCATTCAGAGCAGAGGAAAAGACAGTGAGGGGAAAGATGGTGGGAAGGAACGTGTGGGTGGGTTTGGGTGTGGGGTGGCAGTGGGGTGGGGTCGTGCATCGGTGGTGGTGGTCATGCATCTTTATGCGTAAGAGGAAGAGGGAGCTCAAAGCGAGCGCGGGACGACGCGGTGCAGGTGGCGGGCGCGCGAGCGGCGAACTTCCGCTGCTGGTGCTGCTTCGAATACAGGTGCTGCTTCGAGGACAGGCAGAGGCGCCTCGACGTCGGCGAGCACACGCCGCGCGCGCCGGGTCTTCTTGCACGTCTTGGTCGAAGCGGGGGAGGCGGACGTGGAGGTGTGTGTCGTGGTAGCTTTCGTGGAGGTAGCCGCCGCCGCGTGCGTCGAGGCGGCTTTGGTCGAGGTGGTGGCTGCGCCTTTGGTGGTTGCCGCTTTCGTGGAGGCGGCGGTGCCTTTGGCGGTGTTGGTGGGCGCGGCGGCGCCAGAGACGAACGCAGCGACGGCGGGGCCGGGGAACTGGTACGCGCCCTTCATGTTGTACACATCGATCAAGATCCCCGGGTGCGTCGCCTTGTACGCGCCAGGGAAGGTGACGAGTTCGCTCGCGGCGGGGGCGCCCGAGCCCGAGCCGGTGACGGTGAGCTGGGCGCAGTTGGGGTAGAACTCGGCGCCGCCGACGGATTGGGCGGTGTGCAGCGCGATGATCTCGTGCCGGAGGAGGTAGTTGCCGGCCTTGAGGTTTGAGGGCAGGGTGACGGACGCGGGGGCGCCGGTGTCTGAGTAGCGCGAAGAAATCCATTAGGGTAAAAAGTAGAAACAAAGGTAGGAAGGAGGAAAGCGCACCGAGCTTCGCCTGCGCCCAATTCCCGCTCGCATCCTGACCCTGCTCATCGATCTTGAACCACTTCGCGTTGCTCGCATCAAAATCCGCGCACGATTTGGTGCCGCAGCTCGCGAGGTAGGTCATCATCGGCCCGACGTCGTGGAACCACTTCCCGCCGGGGTTCAGGGTGTTCCAGTCGAGCTGGACCGTCGCACCCGCGGGGGCGGTGGCGACGACGGAGCCGGCGAGCGCGGCGCGCCCGCAGATGAGCTCGGGGAGCGTGAGGTCCTTGACGGGGAGGTTGTTCGCGATCTGGCGGATGGCGGAGGGTGCGCCGACGGGTGTTTCTTCGACGGGCTCGTTGCCCTTGTAGGCCTTGCCGTTGATGGTCATCTTGCCGATCCACCCGTGCGCGGCGGCGGAGGCGATGAGCGAGGCGGAGAAGAGAGTGGCGAAGGCGGACTTCATGGTGGTGGGAGGAGGGGCGGAAGAGGAAAAAAAAGGGAGGGAGATGGAGGGAGGAGAAAAGCGACGAACAACGATTGGCTCCACACGCAGTGCACGCGAATATCAACCGACCGTATTGTAGCATGTTTGTGAGATGCCCAGCCAAGTACCATTGTAATCCTTGCCCCATCAAGCTTGCCATCGCCACGTCGCAGCGATTCGTTTCCAGAGCCTTCAAAGGCTAGCTGTGCATTTGGATTTAGATCCAGCGGAAGGACCGGGAAGACTAGCCTTTTTGTCCAACGACGTCGGGCTTGCAACCACCCCTTTTGCCGCGATGGCTCTTTCTTTCAAGCTCCTCGAATTCCATTACATATCTCCGCCGATTCGAAAAATTGTGTCACAATGGTTATTTGGTAACAAAGGTACTCCCGCCTGTCAATATTCCAACAATAGCCTGTTGCTGCGTTCAATTTAATTTCGACGAAACCTTGACACGCCAAATGCCTCATGCCGTAATGCCAGATTAATTCCACTCCAGCGGAAGCATAACCTATTGGAATATCTGTCCAGCGCAAGTTCGTCGTTCATTTTGGAAAATCCAGAGGAATCGAATCGGTACCTGGTGGGTGGAGTGGAATCGGAATACCTGGATGAACCTGGCGCCCAAGCTCAACCTGCGTATACCCTGTCCGGAGTTCGGTGGAGTCTGGGTTTGGAAGATGGATACTTACGGGTCGGACGTCTAGAAGCGAGCTCCGGCTCGGAAACTCCACTGGCATCTAACTTGACCGCCAAGCCCGCCATCGCCGAATGGCGATACCAGCCATCATGGCGAGTGAGGAGTAGGAATAAGCGACAGGAGCCTCGGAGTCGGAGATGGTGAGAGAAAACAAAACGACGGTACATGACAGAGATTCGAGCTTGTGGTTGACATTCGTGCGTAATTGACGAAGGATTCCAGGGCCATATGTATTCTGCCTCCGACTCCGACTCCGATTCCGAGTTTCTCGGTGAGCGGCGTGATTTCTGGTTCGAATTCTTTCTTGAAGGAACCAGTTTTCGCCCAGAAGGCAGCGACTCGTAGTGCGTGGCTTCAACTATATTCTGCACGGCCCGCCGACTCGGAGTTTGCAGCATCAGGACCGAGACTACGAATAAATACTTATTTCGCTCTTCGCTGGGCGCTTCATTTCAGACGACTTCCTGTTCGTGCCGCTACTTCTTTACTACTAGGCTAGTCTCTGGGACGAGAGTTGAAGCATCGTTGTGCACGGTTCTACGCTCACATTCCCACCATGCTCGCCCAAACACTTCTAGTTGTGCTCGACTTCTCCAATCCCCCCACGCGCGACGGCGGATTTACTGAGAACACTACCTTGATTTCGAGGCCTGGGCACTTCTGTTTCTTATAGAATTCATCAAAATCATGCACTCAGCAACTTCCATAATTAATCCCGACGATGCGCCAAAGAAGCAGGAACTTGAAGTGGTGTGGATTTGAACCCGACCCAGACGACGCCAATCATTGGAATCATTCTTAGCTCGTTCTGTGCATCGCGCAGAATCGGACCAACATATTTTCGGGTCCCAGATTCATCAATGGAGTCTTCTTCTTTTTTTCTGCGCACCGGTGAATTCGAAAGTCAAGGCACCAGTTTCTGTGTCTGCAACAGTTAACGTTTCCGCGAACGTGATGGGGTCACGTTATCGTGTGTGAATGACAGGCACCGCCACTACCGACACGCTCTCAACGCCCATGTCCTCCCCGTTCTCCCCGTTCTCCTCCAAGCTAGGGACCAACTACTGTCCTACGGACGAAGAGATAACAGAGATTCAATCTCTCATCGTTGAACCTGCCCTCCGAATGCAGAGTCTTGACGATGAAATCGCCGATTTGCAGAAGGCCATCGACAAACTGGCAGAAGAGCGCGCCAGCCTTGATGCCTACGTGGAGTCCCACAAGGCTCTCATCTCTCCTGTCCGGCGATTACCGCTCGATGTAATCCAGGAAATCCTCGTGGCTTGCATCCCTACCCACCGAAACTGTGTTATGAGTGCCCGCGAGGCGCCTGTTCTCCTGGGCCGCATTTGCAGCTCGTGGAGAGCCATATCGCTCTCGACACCCCGTATTTGGGCCAGCCTCCACGTTGTCGAGCCCAAACGCCCTCGTGATTCAACATCTACCTCTTTTGACGAGAAGCTGGCGCAGCGATTGGAGACGATGAAGACGTGGTTAGGTCGCTCAGGAGAATGCCCCTTGTCGATTTCGCTGCTCGCCATCTCCCCTCGTACATCCACAGCTTCACCTACGTCTCCAGACACCTTCCTAAAGGCGCTAATTCCATTCGCACTCCGCTGGCAGTATATTCATTTCACAGTCCCCTGCGAGTCGGTGCTCGAGCCGTTGTTGCACCTTGCTGCAACCGACGTACCCATGTTGCAAAGTGTCGCCCTCTACCCTCGCCAGCGACCACACCGCCTTGAATGGGTACGGTTCGGGATGCTCAGTGGTCCTCAAATCTCGAGCTTCTCTATTCCGGCGAGCAGCTTTAGCCCCATAGAATTACCACTTCGATGGAACCAGTTGACAGTTATGGAGATTACCGGTTCGCCGTGGAATATGGGGCCCTCCAGCGAGACGATCTTGGACACGATGTCCAAATGCCCCCTCCTTCGAAGTTGCAAACTGGTGATTAAAGATGAGGCGACCACGGCAGTAAGCCCGGACTGTCCCATTGTTGAATGTCCATTTCTGCACACGCTCAACCTATCTTGCCTCGGTGTCGTGGCTTCGGCTTTCTCATTTCTTCTACCCCGTCTTTCACTGCCTGAATTGCGCGACTTTACCCTTTCCGGGGACTTGCGAAGTCGCAACGGGGTGGTTGAAGATTCCCCAGCCCTCGCCACGTTCTTAGCAGCTTCGACACAATTAGAGTTTCTCCAGATAGGAACCAATGCATTCTCGCAATCGTCTCTACTTCAAGTCATCCGCGGCTTACCGCCTACGATGCAACACCTCCGACTGATCGACATCACCATTCGGGACAGCCGGGGGTCGATATCATCCCTCGATGACGACGTCCTAGAGGCTCTCACCCCCTCACCTGGGCTCGCTGGCTTTTCCTGTCCAGCGTTACAGTCTCTCGTCATCCAAAGTGGCCTATTGATCTCACCCGCCGCCGTCCAGTGGTTTATAACCGCCCGAATGTCCGTTGAATCCCGCACTCCGCTGAAGCGTGTCAATATCCACTTTGCAAGAAACCCGGATCTTGACATCCTGCCCAGCATCCAACCGTTCATTGAGGCGGGGCTCGAGGTCACCATCCAACATCCCCCGCCCCAACCATCGCCGTTTTCGCCCTGGATCGGATTGGTTGGCGATGCCCCATGACCGAGCTATCGGGTGAAACTAACCAGCCATTATGTTTTATTCGTTCCGAAGTCTGAACACTATTAGCGTGATGTCTTGTTTCTAGTGTCGAGTTATCTCGGGAGCCCATCTTTCGCGTAGATGCTCTACATATGCAAATGTTTAGAACGTTTCAAGTACTCATTTGAACCAACAACCAGGCTCCCATTTTACACAAGGTAAACAATATGCTGGACTCAGAAGCTTCTTATGCATGCGATGAAATTAGGTGGGGTCTCAGAAACAATTTCGCCGAGCGCAGACAATGCGAACTTTAGGGATTGAACGCTAGGTAGGGAATTTGAAGAGACCTACCTCCGGAACCTGGATACGCGCAGGAAGAAATGGGCACAGTATCGCATTGGCCTGAGCACCTCCGGGTCTTGAATCACTGGCGCGCACTTTCAATGGGGGATTCACCCGCAGTTTTCTGTCACCGGATCGCGCCGGAATGTCTATGCCTACGTACCCTATCTGCATGTCAACGAGGTCGAAGGCCGCGTATGTACTTATTGGTTGGTCTGGATTGGCCCTGTTGAATTATATACCCCGAAATTCATTTTTCTTGAATATATATTTTTGGCCGGAACTGTTCAGTTGAACATTTGTACCAAGTCTGTATGCGCGTGCACAGATTATCTCTTTGTCAAGGCCGACCACGAATGCAGACGTGAATGTGGCCCAAACAGATTTTTGGAACTGTATGGTATCAAAAATACTGGGTATCTACTCGCCACTAAACGAAAATATTTGAAGCACCCCAAAAATCTCACGCGACCGAAAAAAATGCGTGCGTCCAGCGCTCCTTTATCCCGAACACTCATCCCCATCTGCCCTGGAATCCTGTACCTCCCACTCATTCCCCATGCGGCACCACAGCTTCCCCGGTGCGAGCCCGACGACGCGCAGCCGCGGGCACCGGCTCGCCCATGCGTCGAGGAATACACGACACTGCGCGTCGGACAGCGGCGCGGCGCGGCGCAGCACGTCCACCTCCCAGGCACGGTACGCGCCCATGTAATCGCTGTACCCGTGGTACTGCCGTCTCCGCGGTGCCGGCGCGCCGCGCGGGGGTGAAGCACGAGCGTGTGCAACGTGGGAGGCAGAGGGAGGCGGAAGAGGATGTCCTGCGTGCATAAGTCAGCTTGACTGGGATTTGAATTTGCAAAGTTTGAAGGAAGTAAGGGAAGGGAAGGAGCAAGGAGCAAGGAGAACGCACGGGGACGGGGGCGCCGTAGCGATATATGAGGCTGATGCGCTCGGGATGGGGGAGCCTGTGCGCAAGGGCGCGCAGGACGCTGGGGTTCTGGTCGCTGAGCGTGAGGGCCAGGCTGCGGATTGGGTTGCTGTTCAGCGTGTCGAGCAGCTCCAGGGCGGGCGCGGGGGCGAGTGGGTCGCTCACGGTGAGCTCCGCGAGCTCGGCGCGTGCAGTGCTGTACGGTAGGACCCGGAGAACGCGCGCAATGATGCGGGGATGGTCCCCTCAATTGAGGCGGTATTGACGGCGTCCGCCGCTTGGGACGGTAGTCCGCCGACGTCGAGGCAGGGCACAGTCGAGGAAAGATGCAACTTCCTGCTCGACAGACGTGATGTAGAAGGACGTTGTTATTGCGAGCTCTTGCAGACGCCTGAGGGGATCGCGAGGCATGGGGAGCGAGTTAGAGAATGCGACAAGTCTACCATCGGCTCTGATATGGAACTCGCCCCGGCATAGGAGAACGTCGTGCAGGGATAGTTTCGTGACAGTGAGATCTCGTTCTGCTTCATCCCCCATTCGCGTTAGAATCCGAGTCCTCACGAGGAGGCAGCGCGCCAACCTAGCGTCAGGCGCCGCAGCTGGCGAAATGTGTCGAAATAAAACGGGAAATTTTGTCCGCCGGTGATAGTCAGGGAGGTCAGGTTAGAGAACAGACTCATGCAGCGCATGTGGTTCTCTTCCTTCCAATAAACTATGTGCGGCAATCTACTCCGTTTATCCATAACCTCGCCAGCGTCTGTTCCGAACCATTTTTATATTCACCGTCGAGAATACAGCTACGCACGGAAGTCACTGTCGAGTGTCATCGAAAGCACTCTCAGGATCATGCCTTTCTCGGGGCTGTCCAGTAGGTCCAGCAGGCGGTTATACATCTTGATTGCGGTGTTCCAGACGGGTGCGCAGAGCACTTCTTCCAGCCCGAGAGCATGAAATCGGTACGAGGTCGACAATATCGCTTTGAGGGTTACTTCATCCTTGATAAGCGCGAATATATGTAGCCATATTTCGTTAGGAAGGGACGACATGGTGAGAGGATAAGGGGCTGAGTGAAACGGAATGTTTATCCGATACTTTGGGATCATCGATAATCACCAATAAATCCCCACGCATACGATAACAACACGATCGATGTAAGCTGTAAACCGACGTCACCACTCTTCGCGTGTAGGCTACGAGAAACTGAATGAAATGTAATTCAGAACAAACTATAACCGCTCACGAATCGTTCAGCTTGAATTCGCGGACGGGTCGAGTAGCACAACTGTGCGAGATGGAGAGACCGGGAGTTTATCCAGGACATTGGAAGTGAATGCCTGGCTGGCATCGAAATCAGAGTCCCAGGGTCCGTTGAACTGGAGCTTCCGGAGACGCGAAAACGGCACGGAACCAAGCACAGCGGCGAGGCGTCCAACAGACAGGTGTCGCTCAAACTCGGGAGGCGCGTGGATGTCGACAATCAAATGTTCAATGCGGTCGGGGCGAAACCGTTCCAGCACGGCGGGGAGTTGGGTGAAAATGTATGTCTCTGTATTCCATTCGGAGCGTCCGTCGTCAGACAGGACGAGATTGAGGCGAAGAGATTGAAGGGCTGTGTTCGAGGTGAAGTCCAGCATTTGGACCTCGACTAAGTTTAAAGATGAGATTCAGAACGTCGTGGACGGGGTATGACTCACTGGCTCCACCGAACCGTATGTGCAAATGCTTTAAATGCACATGGAGGTGGCGCAGGTATTCTGAGACTTTGGCGAGCGTATCATCGTCCAAGGTTTCTCTTCCCCAGCGCATTTTGGGCATCAACAGCGTCAGATTCGAGGTCAAAGGTCCTGACTCTTCGGAGCCAAGCCAGTCGAGGAACTGGGAATCGTTTGAGATCTGGGGAGAGAATGTGTCCAATTCCAGGCGAGGGCATGGCTTTGCTGGAATTATATCCTCCCCAACAGGGGACCATCCTTGCATGGATCCCCATGCGACCTTCTCGAATCGTAAGTTTTTTAGGTGAGGGAATCCGGATATGAGATCGGTGAATGCAGTGAATGAGCCGAACTGTACATCGAAGAGCTCAAGCGTACGAAGGCGAGGATGGGTCGGGGATTCACAATGAAAGAAACTCGAGTGGATGCGTAGGGATTCCAAGCAGAGGAAGTGTGGCAAGAACTTCCAAAGCGAAGGCGCAGGACCGTTCTCGCATAGGCTGATATCAATGACTCGAAGACTGCTGAAATATGTGTTTTCTGAAGGTGCGATGACATCCAGGAAGCCCGGGATATCTTCCCCTCGGAGGGAAAGTGTCTTGTGCAAGGTATATCGGCTAGCAGGCAGCCATGCGCGGCAGACGAGGCTGCAGATTCTCAAGGCCGCGATATTTGGCGAGAGTTGATGGATGATAGAATCGGTGATTTCTGGAGGTAGTGCAGGGCCAGGGTAGATAAAAGCCGCCTGTGAAGTCAAAGGTTGGTCCATGCGGTGCACTCCGACTCCCGCGCCTTCCAAGTCGTCACGTAGAAAGTTCAAGGAGCGCGGTACTAGGTTCAGAGCTTTCAGTAATACAAGCTTTCGTTCATCATGCGAAGATTGCCTACCGTGCTATTGAGGGTTTTTTGCCAGTTGGCACCAGGACTCGTTAATGGGTCGTTGTCGCGGGAAGAAAGAGTTGATAGGTCACTTGATGGGCGCGTCACTGTTTCGCGGTGTCAATATGTACAATCAAAGTTGAACCCAGGTCAGACAGAAAAATATGACCAGTTTGACTTTGGACGTCTCACTATCACGTCTGATCAGTCGTCCCGTCAGACTCTGGTCAACGACGATCGGATAAGATCCCAAGTCCCCGTACCGCTACAAGGCAGTCGACAAAGGTCAAAAAGGTCAGTGATCGACCCCCCGTTCATCCGCTGACGTTTGACTGGCAGTGCTTGACAGTGACCCCGTCAGACGGGTCAATCACAAGACTGAGTTATTATTATCGAATCACCTTGAGAATTTTGGGTAAATTGCTACGGATGAAGCTGGCCACTGCAGTGCTCAGGGGATCGAGCACAGGACCCCGAAGTGAGGAGTTTCAGATGAGCGTAGACTATGGCATGCATACACTGCTCTACATCGAACACAGGAAAGTGGCGAGCGAAAATACTTTTTTTAGCGACAAGATCAGATGAATTAAGGTATCCCCCATCCACCCTCGACAAACGTCACGTGTTATTTCCTTATCCGGCGAAACAGAGAAAAAGAATTATTATTGGAACCACTAGGGACATTATAGCAAATCACTTCGACCAGATTACGGGAATACATACAAGGCATCCATAGAATTAAATCTGGGTCTCCTCGGCGCTCGTGCGTTGAGGAGTTACACCGTTAAGCAAGCGATGTCAATTCCCATCAACCGCGATCAATTAATGATCTGAACCAATGCTGCTGCTCAAATCGCTAACTCCTCAACCCATGAGGACTGGGCAAAGCCGAATATTATTTCATAGGTTCTTTGCCTCTATTTCTGCAATCTGGTCGAAGCGATTTGCTCTAATGTCCCTAGTGGTTCCAATAATAATTCTTTTTCTCTGTTTCGCCGGATAAGGAGATAACACGTGACGTTTGTCGAGGGTGGATGGGGGATACCTTAGTTCCAGAGGAACATAATTGGGTGTCCAAAATAATAATATGAAATTATGAAAGCTCATCTAGCCAAAAAGGTCTCGTCGAGGCTTAAGATTAGATGGGCTGGGCTGTATGCTGTGTAGTAAAAGCACCCGAGCCTCCTCTGCCCCTGAGATCGCAGATGAGAGGTATATTCCCATCGAAATTCATGTATAGCACTTGCAATTGAAGGAACGATGCAACTTACGGTAAGACAATCCTTTAAATCCTCGCGCGTCTTGACGTTCACTGCATGGGTTTCTTCGCCTCCTACCGCGACTCCTTCAAGCACCCGGGTTCCAAATACACAGCCGAGGTCAACTCTCTGTCTCCTGCAGACCTCCAGCTGCGGGAAGCTGACCTCCGTCGACAAGAAGTCAGACTCACCACCTCCCAAACCGCCCTCACCGCTAGCGCCGTCGGGATTACTACGTTGTCGCATGGACTTCTCATCCACGCGGGCGCAGTCGCGGGTATTGAAGCCCTTGTAGCGCGCCACCGCAAGCACTGTGTACATGACAAGCTGGAGCTTGTCCGGAGGGTCATGGATGAGCGTTGCATCCAGGCGCTTCCCAAAAGTTTCCGGCGAGATGTGGTCGCGCCCATCCTGCTGGGCACCGCGCCGACTATCGTCGCTGCGGGCATAACGGCGATCGACCATGCAGCTGAAATCCCTAATTCGGCATCGACCCATCTCGCGGTGGGTGCAGGAAATGTACCATCGGAAGCCCACCAAGTTTTCCAGGGCGTCGTGGATGGAGGTCAACACGAGATCCAGGTTCTTGAGCATCCTGACCACTACATACTCACTGACGATACTGGGACGTATTTTTACCACCTGGGGTTTGAGGGTGGGGAGGAAATTTTGGAAGAGATCCCACAGGAGATCTGTGGGAGCGGGCTACCGGAGGTCGCGAATTGGGTGGACGAACGCTTGAGCCGCTTAAATTTAAAAGGACACGATTCCTAGTAAGTATTCAGGTTGTAGTTTCATCGGTACTGCTGAAGTCATTGGGTTACAAATTATAATATGTGCTTTCAATGCATGAGAACTTCAATGCGATAAACTTTGAGACAATCTCACAAACAATGTGAAATCTCGTGAGAGTTTTGGAGAGAACCATTCAATACAAAAGAGACCGCAGGAATTTTTCAGGCATCTCCGGGCATTTTTTAGGTTGTTTTTAGGAACTTTTTTTGAACTAGACCACGTGATGGCCACCCGCGTCGCGCAGCGTCAAATAGGTACAAATAATGATGCCCAGGCGGCGAACACATGGGAATCTCAATCGACAAATTCCAGCAATAAAGCAAGTTTAATTTCTCGACGACTTTCTTGTCTCTAGTCTATTTCCGGGCCCTCGGTGTCATGGGGCTCAAACCGGCCCGAGAAGTCGGTGCACGAGGCGATAGTGAGGCTAATCTTGGACTAATCTGCGTTGCCAGCTGGCTAGTCGCTCCTGGCCATCCATAATCACTGACCATAATCATGCCCGAAGGCGAAGCATCCCCAGTGTCGAGTCCGCGCCTCCAACCCTCCCATCCTCAGGCCCAGACAAAGGCTCAGGCGCCTTTCGATGCTGCGGAGGCGGACGTAATTCTACGCACATCCGACGAGGTCGACTTTCGTGTATTCAAAATCGTTCTCTCGCTCGCCTCTCCATATTTCAAAGATATGTTCGGCCTCCCTCAGATACTGGACTCGAGCCAGCTCGATGATCCTGTGCATACTGCAGAAGATAGCACCGTCATCGACAAGCTGCTCCGATTCTGCTATCCGTGTGCAGATCCAATCATAGAGACGCTCGACGAGCTACACACTGTCATCGCGGCGATGATGAAGTATGAAATGCACGAAGTCGTAAAAAGAGCCCGGCAGCGCTTGCGCTCGTTTGCGAAGTCGGATCCCGTCGCAGTCTTCGCCATCTCATGTCGCTGGGGGTGGGAGGACTTGGCGAAGACGGCAGCGAGAGCGTCGTTAGCTCTACCGCTGCGCAAATTTGACAAAAAATCGTCGGTGAAGGAGTTAAAGGACCTGACAGGAGAACAGCACCAGGCGTTACTGCATTACCACTTGCAGTGTTCGGTCGCAGCGACAAACGTCATTTCTGACATGGAGTGGATGAATAACGAGAGTTCCAAATGGATTTGGTTTACCTGCCAAGCATGCCTTCCTCACCCCTCCCCTTTCTCGAACTCTCGTCGCGGTTTATATGGCAGCGATGTCCGTCACGCAAGACGCTGGTTTATGGATTTCATAGAGCGAAGCAGGGCGATCTTGAACGACTGTCCAGGAGCAGGACTTAACACTATCGATATGTTGGCGTCGGTTTTAAAGCAAACTCATGGGTGCAAGAATTGTTGCGAAGTGGCATTTGAGCAGTTGCTAGATTTTCGGAACAGTGTTCTGGCGCCGAAAATTGACGAAGAACTAAAAAAAGTGAGTAATTTTGTATGATGCGAACTTTAGGCTTACCTGCCGCAGGTGAGCTTGAAATTGACCTTTTGAAGCTGGGGTGTACCATGCACTTGATACTTGATATAGTTGATCGATTATTGACTCCTTTGTAAATGTGGACCAGATGGTGATGGAAGAATTACGAGCGACATTCATACGCTGATGCTACTAGTAACTATTAAAAAGTAGCCCTTTCGCACATCAGCTTTTAGCGGTCAGCTTCTCCGCTATACCCTGAAGCATAGCTTCCAATGATCCAAACCGACTATCCAGTTTCTCCTCCAGGGCCGCCATCTTCGAGTCTAGTCCCAATAATTTCGCCTCCAGCTGTGAGAGTCTTATATCGGCAGTCAACGGCTCCGGAATCGGTTCTGTGTCTAGGATCTGGACGAGCGGATCTCTGAGGGTGTGGCCCGGAGACACCCCATCTGGGAGGGCGGTAGCGCGCTTGGCATCGCAATCCATGCAGATATACGTGTCCTCGACTGGGTCAGGTTAGTCACGTGCAAATATATCGGCCGAGCTGAACGTACCGCAGGTAATGCAAACCCAGCAGGGGCATGAAACAGGCTCCCCACAGCAGCAGCAGATCTCCGACGGCTGGGACGACTTAGTCTGGGTCGCATGACCGCCTGGTTTTGCTGCGCCTTCCACGCGCGATAGGAGAGAATTGGCTGCCTTGAAGACTTTCTTGACTCGGCCCGCGACGACTCGGGCTTCTGGAATGAGCCACGCCGCATCACAGTCGTGAAGGCGACGAAGAGTCTTGATTAAAACATGGGACTTCGTATGAACGAACGCGTCTCGCTCCGGCGTTTGGTCCATGCAATCGATGCACAGGTCAATACAATCAAAATAAACATCGTCCATGCATTGAATGCAGAAAATTCGTGCACCTCGTATGCTGCGGTGGCAAGAGTCGCAGTCGCGATTACTACGGACTTGTTAGTAAACCAATGTCAGAGTAAAACAAATATACGCACTAGGCTACCAGCTGGTGCACCTCAAATTCTGCCACCGAATAATAGAATCGGGCATCACTGGGCGGAAGATCAGACTTGAATTTGCCAAATTCCGCGCTCTCCTCGACATTCAAGGGAGTCCACGGTGTGAGATCCTTGATGTTCATCTTGTTCCGTTTAGCTAATTCTAAAAATCGTTTCCGTTCTGCGAAGCGCTGCTTCAAGTATGGCCACGACAAACGCTTCCGCTGGACCTGGTCGATCGTGGCCGCGATGGCGAATCCCCATCGAGCACGGGCTCGATTTTCCGTAAATTGATTATCGCTGTATCGGAACCGATAGGCAGCAGCGGGAGTGCGAGTGAAAACGAAGGGATAAACGTCCGAGGAGCTTTCAGTAGAGCTTTCAGAATCGTCTGTGGCATTGCTCGCTGCCTCTTCGCCATCCTTGTCGGCCGCATCATCAGCCTCCTTGGCTCTATTCCCATCCGCGTCTTCCACCTGTTCTGGCGCTGTATCCTCGTCGACCTTTGTCGACGATTCAGTACCCTTCTCATCCTCCGCCTTCTCCCCCACTGTTGTCTCAGGTGCAACCTCCTCCGCTTCATCCTCATCAGAAGAAGAGCTCGAGTCGTCGTCGCTAGAGTCATCGTCGCTCTCGCTGCCCTCACTGGAGGAATCATCGCCGTTTGTGCCCTCCCAAAAGCCACTGATGATGTCGAGCCCCGGATCGTACTGTCCTGTACATTCTGCGATATAGCCGTCGGGCCAGGTAATCGTAAAGACGACCTTGCGTTCCTCCGTGACCGTCCCCGCCACCTCCAGAATATCAAGAAAGTTCTCTGCGGCACCGGAGAGCTTGTCCTCTGCGCGCGTGAGCACCATAGACATCGTGCCTTCCAACGCCGATGTCACACCGTTGGCGACGTCGAGGAGCTGCCCAGTCCATATACCATCGAGCGGATCTACGCGCGTCGCCGGTGGCGGGTGGAGGATTTCAAAATCATACACACCACTCGGCTCATTCTGGGTATCGTGCCGGAGTACATCAATGCCCTCCTTCCCCGCTCGCGTAAGGATTGTCTTTATCGCCTCCTCATCGTCATCGGAATCCGGGGACAAATCTGGATCAGTCGACTCAAATCCGTCCTCCTCGTCAAAGCGGAGGATGGTGTTGTTGACGGGATCGCGTTTATATGGGCCATAGGACAGCTGGAACTAAAGGAGAGCGGTCGTTAGGACGGAATGCACATGATGGTGGTGGAAGCGTACCATGCCGAAGGCGAAGTTAGCAAGGCGCTCTCTGACATCGAATGAGGTGGACTTCAAGATCGCTGCAAAGGAGGCGCATGGGGTCAGAAGACCGCACCGGCTTCGGTGAGAAGCTGCGTACCTTCGAGGTTCCTCGTCCGCTCATCAACAGCTTCGAATACCGTCGCCAGTGACTTGGTCATCAGGTCGAATTCAGACTCGTCAAGTACGTGGATGCACGCCAGTCGCAGAATCTCGAAATGATGCTTCAGCAGGTGGAAGATCAGCGGGTACACGTACTGATAAGGAAAAAGTAAGCGCTCGTGATATACATCGAAATGGGACGGAACTCACGCGCTCGATCCGCCGTGTACCGGTGATGAGTCGTAGTGTCGTAGTGTCGTCGAGTTCGTAGAGCAGCCCCTTCAGCTGTGTCGCTAACTTCTCCGATTCCGTGTCCTCGAAGGTATCCGCGATACGCGTGAGCCGCGGGTCATTATAAGCCGTGCTCTCCGCCGAGCGCGTCGAGCGCAGCAACAGCTCCACCCGCCGTAGTTCTAGTCCGCCCAAATAGGTATCCACCGCTTGGATATTAGCGGGCTTGACGTGGCGTAGAAGGCTCATCATCGCTGCGAGGATCTTGTAGATCCGGTTCTTGTACCGCGTTACCGTCGCGTGCCAGCCTGCCGCCCATAAGGCCACCCAGCTAAGCAAGCTGGGAAAAAGATACCGTCAGCACAAATCGTAACGTGGAAGAGCAGGCGCACCTCCACCCCGGTGGCCTCGACACCGCAAATTCGTTCGCTTCCTTGATGCTAACGAAGCCGGTTCCGTCATCATCCACGGATTCTTGTATCGGTTGTAGATGGGCGACATTGATGTATGCGAGCGCCCAACGGTCATCCTCGTGCTTCGCGCCAGCGGACAGTGTGAGGTCAAATACCGCAGGCGAAATCGGGGACATCAATGGTGAAGCGGGGGCGGAGCCCGCCATAGAGCCTGCATTGCTCTCCGCGACGGCGATGTCGATATTGCTGAACTTCTCCGTATAGTAGTCATTCAGTGCGAGGACGAAGTGGCGCGCCTTCACGCTACCCTTCCAGCCCTGCTCCTTCCAAATTGCTTGCAAATCCTACGGCCACACAAAGGTGAGTAAAGGCTCGCTGGAAGGACAGAAACCGCGCACCGTATCCAGAATCTTCTCGTGCGCCCCACCAGAGAGAACGTGGATGATGTGCTCCCCAGTCATGTTGATGGTATCCGTCAGCTGCTTGCTTTGCATGTCCAGCTTGCGGTCGAAGAGCTTCATGTTCTTCTTGAAAGCCTCGTCCACGTCTTCCGCCAACTCCTTATTCAGGATTTTCTTCGCGAGAGCAAGGTCGCCGCTCCCGGAGCGCGTGGGATCAATCCCCGCGATACTCTCCCCGCTCTTGGACACGAGCTCCTGAAGCGTCCCGTCGTTGTCCACGCACGCCTTCGCGCCACCCTTCTCGTCGATGAATTTCTGTACGTCGCGTTCGCGCGGTGTGTCGAGCTTGCGGAACAGGGCCTCCATCTTGTCCTCGATGAGCTTGAGGTGCACGTCCTGCCCGTCGAGCTTCTTATTCGCCTCGCCCACCCCCAGCGCCGTGTGCATCTGCAGCGCGAAGCTGATATCCTTCTTCTGGTTGGCGAACATCGTCACATACCCTGCGAGACGGCCCTCGTAGATTTTCGACTTGAGCGTCTTGGCTGCGGACGAGACGTGAGTGCGTGGGGTCGTTGTGGCGAAGCGCAGACATACCCAAGAAGCTCTTCTTCACGTAGACATCGCACGCGCTACCGCAGGCTGTGATGCTCTTCGCTATTGACTCCATCAGGCCGGCGAAACGGTCGGTCAGCGTCGTTCCATCTGGGCCCTTATCCTGCGGGTCCCGCATATGCCGGAGCCTTGGGATTGAGATATATCAGTATTGGTGGATCAGAGTCCGAACAAACAGTGCCTGACGCACTGGAAAAGGATGGTCATCATGTCCTGCATTTGGATCTTGACCGCCAACACCTTCTTGTTGTTCTGCCGCCGTGTAATATCGAGCGTTATTACCAGCTTGAACGCCATGACTGCCACTGAGTCGACCTGCATTAGATAGAGTCGCAGCCAAATTTAAATACGCACCTCCAACAAAAGGATGAAGCTGGCCAAGTGCATCGAGCCCCTTCATCAGCACTGCAGACGTCTCCGCGAACGTGGTTATCGTGTTTTCAATGGACTTGACATCTAGATTAACCGCAGACGCAAGAGCGCCCGCCGCGCTGCTGATGGTCGCCGCGTTCGCGGTGTAGAACGTATTGAGGGTATCGTATGCATCGTTCGCCTTGCCCAGCGGTACGCTTAACTGGTTCTCTATGATACACGGCTGATGAGTTATGAAGATCCTGAGGATACCATAGATTGGAACGCACCGATTTTATCGATCTGATTCTGTGAAACGGGCAGCTCGACGGCCGCGAACGCAGACATGTAACCCGTCTCGATGGCGGACAGCGGGGTGGGGCCATCTGCAGTGTGCTGACTGCGAGGGTATCGCATCGCTGAAGATCGGCGAATAGAGGACTCCCTGCGGCCTTCAGCCGGCGGCGTCGCGTCCGTTGTCACTTGGATCGCGGGTGGCGCGTCTGTCAGCGTGTAGCGCTTCGTTTCTGGGCTCGTCATCGCGAGAGGTGGAGAATGGGTGGAGACCACGAGGCTTAAGTCCGGCTGAGTCGCTGAGCCCGAGAAGATGTCCGAGTCGGAACACCGGGATGGTGGGTGAATGTAATCGGAAAGGACCTGAGCGCTGTGAGCTCGTGGTCATTTTGGATCCTTGGGCGCTGGTGCTTACCGGTTAGTGTTAATTGATACATCGTGTTTCATATGAATTTCAATCACGGTCCAGGACCCCGGCGGCCTCTAGCCCAGATGCGAGTATTCGGAGATCATCGAACCGAAGAACATGGACTGGTTCGCAATCTCCTTCTATTCCAGCCAATAATCCAGCGAAAGAAACTGTTTTCGGGCCTCCACTCTTCTGGTAAAGCCTGGAACTGGGATTCTGGAACTTGAAGTCGACGAGAAATCAACGAGAACGTAGATTGTGTTTAGGAAGATTTAGGACCATAGTGCTGTATTTTCATTGAGTACAGAAGTTTTCAGATGGATTCCACCACCACTTACCTGGACGACTCGTTGACGACGCGACTTGAAGTAGTGTGAGTCGAACGAGTTGCCAGGCCCAAATTGGGACCAGCTGCAGGCCGTTGCGGCGTGATTTCAATATGGACAAGCAGGGACAAATAGTGCGCCCCCAGACGCGGACGAGCGCTTGATATCTTGCTTGTCAAGGTCTCTCCAAACTCATAATGGCCTCACTTTTTCACCAACCCATTGTTCCGGAATCACTGATCCCGCTTTTTGCCGTATCTTTGTAATCAAATCAAATCGTTATCTACGCTTGATCTACGAGGTCGACTCTTCGGCCTGACAGCTAAGTCGAAAACGATAGACGTTTTCGATTTTCGAGTAGAGTTCGGGCCGAGCACAGCCTCGGCCAAACAAATGCTAATTTTATCCATTGTCTCCACAGATTAAGCTCAATGACGACTGCGTGGGGCCCTCTTGGGGCGCTCAACATATAATATGGGGCCATCCTTCCAGCTTTTCACGAATCAACCACGACATGGCATACAACTATTATCAGTACCCTGCGGCGGCGCCGCCTCAGAACATCGCTGTACGTCATTCGCTGATATTCGTAATTTTTGCTTTCGGAGCTGCTTCTACTGTAGTGGGATGTGGCGTCGGTTGCCGGGCATGGTAATGGAGTACAAAGTTTCAGCGGTGGTGGAGCAAGTCTCGTCTGCTTATGGAATTTGTTTGGCCGAGGCTGTGCTCGGCCCGAACTCTACTCAAAAATAAAAAACGTCTATCGTTTTCGACTTAGCTGGAAGCTGCTCTACCATCTGCTCTGCTCTCGGCTCCGCCCGCACGCCTGCATCTCTTCCCACCATCTCTTAATCTGCTCATTCAGAGCCTCCAGTCTATCATCCTCTGCCAATATTGGATCATGGCTTTTTTATGAACAACTCGTTGTTGAAATCCCAAAGCAGACATATGGCTTCTCGGAGCAATGTACAGGTTGAACAGGCTGAGGCCCCAGTCGGCGGAGTTGCTATATCCACCAGTACGTTGTCCCTGTGACCTGTATATTCGGTAAATCCATCCCAGATTCAAAGCCCGTCCTTTGCAGGTGTCATATGTCTGGGGGCAACGAAACCAAAGGATGTGACACCTATACAGCTGACATCGAAAATCTCTGTATTTTGGTCCTTGCCTCAAAATCCCCGATGACCACTACCACCCGACGCAAACGCAAAGTCCAGCAAACAGGCCCGGATAGTCCCGCAAAAAAAGGGACTCTGTTTAAAGTGTGTCGTCCCGCCAATACGCAGTTCAATTGAACCGAGCTCCCTCAGGATTCCGCTCAATGTCTTCCAAGTCGATCAATAACTATTAGTAGCAATGTTTATTAGTTGAGACTGTTGGAGAATTATATATATATTGTAGGCTATTCGCCGAGGAAGCAACATCTTGATTTCATTCAACATAATCTGTGAACTAGCAAGCAAGGTCTGTGCCGACGTAAGGCGGCGCTTCCTCGTTATGAAACGCCTGTCAATATGGGAGCAATTTACCACCGGCCTATTCCGAGCGCTGACTTGAAAATTATTTACTGTTCGAAACGATGTATTTTTTTTCTGATTTTGGATGCGATGGGAAGTTTTAGACGGAAGCAAAATTTCATAACAAGAACCAAACAAGAACTACCGGCTTAGATTCCCGAGTGTGCTAGTATGTACGCTTACAATTTGCGGACAGGTCAACGGTGTGCAGGCTGGGCACCTCACGATGCAGCAAATCCCGCAGCTCGTCGAACGGCGGCGTCTTCGGCGGCTTCGATGTCCACTGTATCCGTACATGCTCCAACGCCTCCGGAACCTTGAGAATTTTCAACAATGCAGCGGAGACGATCTAGTCGGGCATCGTGAGCGAAAAGGGGCTAATAATGGGCTGTCCAAACCCACCTCTGTCTTTACGCGCTCGTCAAGCATTTTGTGGTCCCAGTCATCCCTCCATATCACCAGTGAAAAATGGGTGAGGTAGGGAAATATGGCCAGCATGTCCTCGAGGACCTCCGTCTCGACGACGTCGGAGGTCCGGACGGCCACCGACAGAGAGGTGACGGAAGGCGACACATCAGTGCTGCGCAGCGTGCGCACGAGCTCCGCCGGCGCGCACCAAGAAGGCTCCAAATGCGTTGGCGCTGCGCCCGCGAACGCTGATGGGAGGAGGGCGATGGGTCCCGCGTAGCGCTGCAAATGTGGTGCAAGCGGCGTGCGGGGCGCCGAGTCGGCGTCGGTTTCATCCATGAGTACATGTCGCACAGTCACGGACAGATCGCAGATGGCGGGGAACCCGGCAATGCAGGCATGTATCCGATGAAAGTCTGTGTCGACGAAGCTGAGGGACAATGTGTGGAGGTGGTGAAACCGGCTCTTCACGCTGTCTTTGAGGAAGCGCTCGATACCGAAACAGCCAGCGGCACCGAGTTCGAGTGAACATAGCGTGGTTGGATCCAACATCGAGAGGCAGGAAAAGCGATGATTGTCATGGGAGGGCGTAGAGATGTCACAATAGGAGAAGTGCGCGACTTTGATTTTAAATAATGTCGGTTCGTCGGGGAGCGAGAGCTGTCCGCCCCGAATGCGTAATTCCTTGAGCTTCGAAAGGGTTTCAAGGCGAAGCGAAGGCAGCTCGACCACGAAGGAGAAGAAAGTATAAGAAAGGCTCCGGAGATTCACAAATCGCGGTACCGATCTGAGAAACCCGTCGGCAAGTAGACTGGGCACAAATGGCCCGGCCGCGGCGCCGGAGACTCGGAGCCTAACGATGCAGGTGCGAACGTGAGGCGCGATTTTATCCGACGACCAAAATGCCAGCCGTTCAAGCATCATGCACTCATAATCGCGCCACTGAGGAGAATCCTTTCCGCCCTTGCCACCTACACCGCAGTTGAGGGGGTGAAAATGAAGTTCTTTGAAGAGTAGAGATCTTGTAAGCTCGTGACAGTGTTCTCCCTAAGGGTTAAGGGTTAATTAGAATTAAGGGTTAATTGTTATTTAAGTTAAGGGCTTAAGAGGACGGAGGAATCTTCTGAAGCCTTAATTAAGGCTTAAATGATCGCATTACATAATTTTGATCGCCAATTTTCCATCTCTCTCTCTCCCATTGTGGCTCTCTGTGCAATGGGGAAAGCTAAAGGCCGAGCCTGGGACTTCTTTCATGAGGGGGATGCAAAACCTATCTCACCACAGGGCCTACTGTCTGGACTGTGTCGAGACTCACCGACTGGCTGCCATGGCCAGCGACGCTATCGATGTCCTTTTACCGAGGAGGAGCAGTTGATGGAGTTGCTAGGGGCCGAACATTCCGATGAAGAACCGGATGATGGGGAACTAGAAGGCTCGGGAGATGATTATGACAAGGAGTAGAGCATTTCGTCACTGCTAAAATTGTGGCAAAAAAATAAAATTTAGGTCTTAAATACGCTTAAATTGACACCCTTAATTAGCCCTTAATTAAGACTTAAGGCCTTAACTTGAATCGCTACCCTTAATAAGGCCTTAAGGGAGAACACTGGCTCGTGAAACTGTTATGAAACAGAGTGAACGGTAGGAAGATCGTCCCGAGGTAGACACTCGAAGATGTTGAGCCAGAGTTCTACCGGTAGTTCATAAGTCATCGCAGTGAGACTGAAAACAGGTGAGATTTTGGAGAGATCGGCCCCTGATCAAGTTCCCTGGAAGCCTTCACCGGGCGAATATAACAGCGACACACACGGCCATTGACTTTTTCTGAGAGCTCTCTCTACGATGGGCTACATGTATAATTTGCACAGACGGAGAAACAATGTAATAGCAGAGTAGAAAACAAATCGGATTCCAGATCAACACTATAGTACCATGCGAGATAGACGTCCGATGCAAGGAAAGATATGCGGGGCAAAGTAGATGTAAGGTGCGGGGAGCCCGATGAATTAGTTGGTTAGACTGCGGCAGGACAGCGGCGGGTAGATGCGGAGAGAATCGCTCAGGTGGCAGCCCACGGGTCATCCGGAGCGGGAGTCAGTGCGGTGGGTGGTGGGGAGAGCGCGGGGGAGCTTGTTCGCGAGTCCGGGTCAGTTTCGGTAGGCAGCGCGGACAGCGGCCCCCGCCTGGGCGTCGGCCGCTCTTCCTCGTCTGTGTTCTCCTGCGGCGCTCGCAGCCCGGTCGGCGCGAAGGTGATCGGTTCCTCGTCCTCATCTGTAGAAGTGGATGACAAGTGTGGCGACGAACTCGGTAGGTGTGGGGACGGCGCGGAGGACAGGTATGGGGACGGCGCGGCCGACGACAGGTTTGGCGATGCTTGAGGCGAGTGTATGGGGCTCTTCGTCCCCACCTCCGAGCTTGACCTGGATCGTGTGATGCGCTCGGGCATGTCACTCGAGCCGAGCGCGAGACTGAGACTTGACTGCGAGCCGTGGAAGCTGAGGCTCGACCCCGACCTAAGCTCCACGTTCTCGCCCTCGATGAGCCTCAGCGCGCTCCGAAGCGCCTCCTTCTCCTCCTTTGCCTCTCGCAGCTCCTCCCTCGTCTCCTGCGCCTCCCGCAGCTCATCCCGCAGCACGGTCTTTGTCCTTTTCAGCTCCTCGGTGAGCGGCCGCAGCTTCACAAGCTCGCCCTCCGCCTCCGCGCGACGCATGCGTTCGCTCGCGACCATGCGGTTCGCCTCTTCGAACAGCGCTTGGCTCAGCGATTCTATCTCCGCCTCTAGCGCAACCTTATCGCGAGTCGCTGCCGCCGCCTCCGCCCTCGCCTTTTCCGCCGCTTTACGCTCATGCTCCGCATGTTTTCGTTCCCGTTCTGCATCTTGGCGCGCCTTGTCTGCACTCGCGCGCGCGGCCTGCAGCGCCGCACCAAGAGCCTCATCTTCGGGACCGCCATGCAGCGATGGCAGACTGGGAGAGGTTAGGTGCGGCTGCTGCTGCGTTGGCGTCCCCGGACGCCCATTGAAGAACGTCTTGAAAAACCGCGAGTTGCTCGACCCTTCCGTAGGGGAGTCATTAGGATGTGAACCCCCGGGCGCAAAAGATTGGTCGAGGGAGACGGGCCGCCCGGTGCTGTCACCGCCGCCTGTGCGGGGAGTGCCAGTGCCGCCGCTGGCACGGCGCCAGCCGACATCGCGCCCATTGCCAGATTTAAGCGCCTCCTCGAGCATCTCGTTGTTCGCGATGACGAGCTGCAGGTTCGACTTGGCGACGTTGAGCTGCAGCTCGAGCTCTGCCTGGCTCTTGTATGCTTCGCTGAGCAGTGAGGACTGGGTGGGCGTTAATAAAATGAATATTTCTGCATAAATAGCCCATATGCTCACCAACTCGGTAACGCGGTTGATTACCATATTTAGGGCAGAGCGCAGATCCTCCTCCTGGCCGTGAGAGCCAACACGGCGGGCATCGTGTAGCTCCTGCTCGATGGTCAAGAAGATCTGGTGTGTTGATGCCTTGTGCTGTGTCGCATTCAGGCTGTCGCTCCGCCGCGGGATTGCGCTGGAGCCGCCGTTTTGCAGCGAGGAGGGGAAGTGCAGCATCGAGGGACCTCAATGCGAGCGTAGGAATCTTGTATCCGTGCTCCAATCCAACAAGTGGCTACTCTGGAGTCCGGAGATTCGCGATTTGATTCACGATTGAGATCGTAAGCCTGGAGACAGCTCGACCGTAGATATGAGTGCAATGAGCCTCAAAGTGCAGAAGCCTAGCCAAGTTCCGGGCAGGATTCACCAGAACTCGAGGAGGAGGCGCACCAGCAGCGCAAAGGAAAGACAAGGAGGATGTCACACCAGTGTCACAGATGGCGTGACTCATCGGATCGATTTCGCCGATGCACCTCTTCCTCAACGTCCTCAACCTTTCCGAGAACGCGCGAAGTTGAGTCTATGGTCATAATTCGGACATTGAAGGTTACATTTTAAGCTTAGCTCACCTCAGCTCTTCTATTTATCCGGGCTGACGGCTCCGACTCTGCTTCGGAGTCGCAGGCAAGTCGCAGAAAAACGATTTGGGCTCCGAGTCCCTCACAAACATGGTCGAAAGTAGTCATACTTGTGCTGTGGTTCCTTTTGTACTTTCTCGCGACAGTCTTCAATTTTTCAACTTTAGCATTCGACTGGCACCAAGACCCGAGCAACCACCGAGGATAACTCGGGAGGTAGTAGTCGGCTAGCTCGCAGCCATTTTCTTCCAGCCCTTCTGCATTGGTTGGTGTCGGTTGTTGTCGGCGTTTGATTCCTCAATCGAATGGTTGCCGAGTCTCCTATACTTGATTCACAAGCAGCACATCGGTGGGCCCGGGGTTGTAATGCCCCTCTGCTCGGTAAGTACTCGCGTTGATTCTGTCAGCGTCAGCGTCGGAAGTTACCATTTCAATCCAACCAAGATAGTTATAAATTTGAACGATCGACTGCGGACTCCATCGAAGTTCTCTGGGGATGTTCCGTTCAAGATATACTCACGCGAGGTCCCTGCGTGAGAGGCAACACTCCAATCCTTCCGATGCTTCTTTCCGAGGAAGCAGGATCTTCAATCAGTCAATGCGCTGTCTATTGTCGACGAGGGACCTAATTTTGTCGTAGTAAATCCTATTATGAGGATTTCTAACCTCTTTCATTCACCTTCGACCTTTCCGTGTTTGAAAACGGATCTCTCAACTTCTTCGCACTTTTGCAGTGGCTTGCTGGCTTCTCCTAGTGCAGCAGCATCTCTCCTGGTTTCTACATCCTATGATTACTACATTCTAGACGTCGGTAACCAGTAACTCAATCAAGCCCACTACCTCGCAGCGTCAGCACCTCAGTAGGGCGTATCCCTTTTTCTATGGTACGGACTTTTCAATACCCCGAAGCCAAACATCCATCTTCGTCCACTGTGTATTCGTCTTCCAAAGACTCGGAACATGCCAAAATCGTGATATCATCCCAGAACCCGGTTGCTTCAGCGTCTAAAGATGGGCCTCAGCGATGGTGAGAACAGATTCTCGTCCAGATCGACAGATATCTGTTCGTCGATGCCTCTCTAAGTTTGCGATTTTAACTGCGGACTTCTGATTTCTCGGACAACAAGCTAACTCCGCAAGGATTGGACCATTTTCTAGCACTGTTGCCCCAGGTGGGGGGAGGATATACAAATGACCATCCGTAGTTCTGGTGCGAGTGCGACTCAGTTCTATTTCCCTCACCCTGGCTAAACTCCCTGGGTAGTAGGATATTTCGAATATCGTTAATTGGCCATCTGGTGGCCACCCAGTCGTGTACCCGTCGTGATAAAGTTCTATGACGAGTTACCTCGGTCAGCAGCACCACCGCCTGTATCGGGAAACTGTCATGATGTGGTCTCCTAGTGTTCATAAGAAAAGACAAGTTGCTCTGCCATCTACATCTAACATGCTCCGTCGATGTGGGACCGGGCCTTGGTCCGCATAAGCGATGCTTGTAACCATTCTATCCGCCTATAAGTGTCTGTATCGGCCTGTTGCAGTTCTTCCCCCTGGCACTGTGTTGCCTCTCGCTCAGGATGATCTCTAGCCCGGTCCTTACTCTTTTGTGTCTTGCTCTCCAAGCTGTTTGTTCACTTGGACTTCTGGTGCTGACGAACCACACGATCGACGACGCGGACCCAGCGCTGGTGTACGACACCTACGATCCGAACGCTATTCCCGTTCGCTGTAGCTTGAAAGGCTGTTCCCCTGAAGTCAAGTCGAATAATGACTACAGCCAAATGATTGGTGGTACAATAACCTCGATCGCGGGTAAGATTACTATCGGTTTCACAGGTCAGCATGGTCCCGGTGCAGAACAATAATTTGCTGAATTTATTTCTTCTTCAAGGGACCGCTGTCTCGGTTTACTTCGGCAACATGCACACGTATGGGTGCACAATCCATATCGATGGTGCCAAAGTCGGGCACTTTCAACAAACAGCAGCTGAACCAGGGATTGGACACATCCTAGGCTACAGCAATACCTCAATTCCAAATGGTACACACTATATGGTGCTCATATCCGAGCAAAATGCGGTGGTTGATTTTGATGCCCTCGTAGATTTGTATGTGGTTCATTGTCGAATGATAGTGTGTTTTCTGAAACTACATGGCAAGCACACCTTCCAGTGCTTCACTGTCCTCGTCTAGCTTCGTCATCCCATCGTCAGCTAGCGCGCCCCCCATATTTTCCACATCATTACCCATTCAACATATACACTCTCCCACACCATCGTCATCTAGCTCGTCCTCCACATCCCCCACATCATCACCCAGTCATATGAACCCATTAACAGTTTCGGTTTCGGGGCAACCGACATCGAGCAGCAGTAGTACTGTTACATTACCCTCCGCTCCCGCCTCTTCTCTTGCCCCTTCTCATTCGGGCAAAAAACTTCCCCTTGCGGCAGTCGTCGGCGGTGGCGTTGGGGGATTTTGTCTGCTCTCCACTCTCTTTGGGATTTCCCTTCTCTTGAGGCGCCGGGCGAAACGATGGAGGAAGCTTTCTGTAACCCAGCCTTTCTCCGTCGTCGAAAACCATCCAGGTGCTGCACTGAGCGCGATTCCTGCAGCATCGACTCCGAATCCCAGCCGACCTCATGTGGGAGAGCACCTGGCGGGGAAACCTGCAGACCGGTGTCGTCCCCTCGAAGCTTTAGCATTGCTGGTGCGACATGTGGAAGACAGGAGTGCTCCTTCGAGCCCTCCGGCGTATAGCGAACAAGGTTTACGGGTCTAGATGCACCAGAGCGGGTCTCTGCCTCCCATGTTCAATGTTGCTGAATATAATTCCGCAGTACAAGCGTTCTCGTTCACCACAGTCCGAAGTTTGCGTCGGATTTCTCCCAGTCTCCTCGTCCGTCCGTCCCTCTCTCAGTCTGTCTGTGTCGGACTGGCAAAAGATTCAATTTTGTCGAATTTATTGAATTTACTCCGTATCCTGACCACGGATATTGTTTCAAAAATACATACATAGGTGCCGAGTCAGGACTCCGGCCTGGTATTACTGTACTTGCAACAGGTTCATGGATCAGGGCGGCCTCGGCGATCGCCAGTGATGGGATCGGGACAGCCACTGATATGATCAAAACGTGGCGAGCGGGAGTTTTTGAGCGGTTCACACGCGCTTGGCTTCGCCCACCACAATTGCCACCGTTCGCCATTCATGCTTGTTCCCGTACATGCAAATTGTCCGTTTCGAACTCAGGAACACATCCGGCCTCGAGGCCTCTCGTGATTGGACGGTTCAGCTCCCGGTATTCGCGCAAGGTTTGAAATGATGACAATTGCATTTATATCGGGACTCGGTGATTGTTCAGCTGTCCGAGCGTCAAGTGGGCCTAAACAATACTACTGCATTCGGGCATATTCGGGCTAATCGCTATAATCAGCGCTCATCAATCCATTCATCAAATCAAATTTGGCTTTTACCAAAGTGGCATTGCCTCGGGACGCCCAAAAGTGCGTATATAACAGGATCGCCTCGCCGGCCTTAGCCTTCCGTTGCTACTTGAACATCGATCCGCCTGCTTCACGGCCACGATGAAACGTCTTCTGCATCGCATGAGCTCCCACAACATCAAGAGATCACATTCAGAAGATTCTCCTCCACCTCTTCCGACTCCGACTCATGGCGCCCAAAACGGTGTCGAGGATTCGGCGTCTAGCCAAGAGGAGACACGTCGCGGGACGACTCTGCCTGTACGTCGTCTTTTTCCACCATCAGTTTCTCAACTCAACGTGATGCCCAGAATCAGCCTGCGACACTGACAACCGCGGTCACGGTAACCGCAATGTCAACGGAAGAGGCAATATGGAAAGGTATCAACAATCCCAACGGAAACGTCTCCAAGGCCGAAAAATTCCTGAACAGAGCGGAGGACGGGGCTGGTACGGTTTTTCTTTTTTTAGTACCGCTCAGTCATTAATTGCACACTGTGATTAGGAGCGGCTGCCTCGGCTTCTAGTGGCATCGTAGCGACTGTGAAGGCCGTTGCTGCGAATGAAGTGGTGAAGGAGGTCGCTAGCGCCGTTATGAACGGAATGCCGGCGCTCATGAGTACGCTCGAGACCCTTTCCAAGGTCCATCCCTTTGCAGCAGGTGCGGTTTAATTCTTTTTATACATATTTTGGTATCGCTCACGAGGATGACTTTCCTCAAGTTGCGTTCTTGCCGTTTCAGTTCGCATATAAACAAGAGATGAAGCGACATGATAACGAGAAGTAGATTTACATTTGTTTCGCCCATGCCACATACTTAACGCTCCTGAAGAAACCGGATATCTCTATTCGAGGCGATCAAGGATGTGATGCTCGTCACCATTGAGTACGCTGTTTTTCCCCTCCATTGACGACTTGTCTCAATATCTGCAGGATGAAAGGAGTGGGGATCACGCCGGACGATCAGCGGCGGACTCCCGATGGACAACCTATCGTCACGCGGCTTGCAGCTCTCGGCGAGCAAATGAAAAAGGACATTGAGGGGTGCTACAACGGTGCGTGTCCATGCATGTCTGTGTCGATGGAGCTTCTTACTAGCGGGGGGTTTTTTTTGTTCAGCTCTAGACGCGATGCAAAAACAGTCGCTGATCGTCAAGTTCTGCAAGGCAGGGGGGTGGAGCGACCAGCTTGCAAAGTACAAGGTCACCTTTAAGACCCGAAGGGAAGAATTTCATTTCGCATTAGATCTCAACACTGCGACGACGATCCAGGACATGAGCCAGACGTGAGTCTTCGATCTCAGCGTCTCCACGAGTACGGCTAAGTTTTCCACATCGCTATAAAGGATAAAAGAGTGAGTTGTCATTCCACATTATCTCGACAGCGCCTTGATTTCTCTCAAGGATGCAAGCGATGCAAGTAAAGTTCATGAAAGAGTTCCAAGCCATGCGGACGCCGGAAGACCGCAAGATCGAGGCGTACTTCAACTCCCATGGAGGCATGGAGGCGGTCATGGCGGACGACACCAAATGCGCGGTCCTCATCAAGCTCCAGAACGACCTGCGCGTCACACATAACATCCAATCGACTTACGCCGCAGGTTCCGGGCCTCAAAAAAAGGCGGGCGATGCACAGGAATCGGGGAAGGCGGATCCGCACAAAGCCGAGCTCGCGGCGCTGCGGAAGGAGTACCGCAGCGATGTTGCGGCGGTCATAGAGGAGAACATGGAGAGTTTTTTGAAGCGCTTGGATCTGAGTCTCCATCTGCTCAGCGAGGATCTGAAGAGCGACATTCATCAGGAGGGGGATCGGATGATTAAATTTTTGAAGGGCGGGCCGCATCTTCGGCTGAGAGACAAAGTGCGTAGCTATCATCGTCTCCCGCTCCTTCACTTTCTAGACGCTCCGTCTTGCAGATTATGCGTCAGGTTTGGAAGGACCAGGTACGCCCAGACGATACATAGGCATATATAATTCTGGCATTTAAGGCATACTTAGGGATGGCGAGGCAGCGCCAAAACTCGCACCTTGGTTTTGGCCCTGCGCGATTATTTGGTCGAGCGAGCGGAACACGCGGATAGCGATATTTCTCCTTCCTCTCCCGTCTCACCGTCTGGACCGGATGAAGAGGATCCACAAGACCCTGAAACCGCAATGGGCGTCCCGCTCCCCGATAGCTGGATGCTCGAATATCTCCAGGTCAAACGGCTACGAAATTTGCAGCGTAAGATCAAGTTTCAACCGATATTCGCCTGATTTCTCATCGTTCTGCTTTAACAGAGGTGCTGGACCCCGACACGTCCGGGTTCAGTACGATTTCCGAGGTCAACGCGTTCACCCAGAGTTGCCATAAGGGCTGGAGGTTCGGACGTTTCCCCTATCCCAATTCAATCAGTTGACCATGCTTCGCAGCCTGCCGCGGTGGATTTCATATTGGGCTGTCGGATGGCAAATATACGCCACGAGATATTCCACCGAGATCGACGGTATCTTTGCGGAGATGCTCCTCGTCCGCGACCAAGTAGCAGTTCGAATGCCGGGGAACAAACGGGCAATCAATAACTACCTACAAGAGACGTGGCCAATTGTCGTCGGCCTGACGAGTGGACTAGAGCGGTTTGAGGGCACGGACTGGTTGGCGGGGCAGTTCAAGGAATACGTCAACGCCCAGGAAACCGCGATCAGGTCCCGCCTGGATCGAATCCAGTACGACATCGACTCATCGGACACGGTGCACGAAATTATTAGAGGGGAACCGATAGAACGCGTACGACCTTTCCCTTCTCTAGAGACGTTGCTGATCAGTCTTGAATTGCAGTCCGTCTTCATGTTAATTGCCATCATCTTGCGGCGTCACCTTGTGAAAATGCGTTGTTGTATGACCACGGAGATGAGCGTCGAGGAACTCTTCGATGACACTTACACAGTCAAGTTCGTTGTGGAAGCTGCGTGGATGAGGTATAATGACCTCGTTGGTTCGTTTCTGTCTGGTCCTATCTCGCTGCACTCCACCGGTAACCCCGTTTTTCAGAGTATTACAAACATCAGCAAATCGTGGACATGAAACAGAACTTCGAGTGGTTTGCGTGCGGTCTAGTTGAGTTCGAGTTTCATCTCGCCTTCACTCGGTCTGACCAAATTTCTCTGACTTTACCTTCAGTTTCGCAGTGCGTTGATTCATAAATTCATTTCGCTTCCGTGAATGGTTTTCTCACGAAGTTGTCAGATTATTTCACATGGAACGACTGGACCAGCGAGGAACACTACAGAAAAAATCAAATAATTTCTTACAGCGTAATGGACGAAAATCAGGAAATCAGTCCGATGGAGCCGGAGGAAATGAAGGAGATCATCGCACAGAAGATCATCGTGCACGAGCTCAAGCCACTTCTGCCGACAGGGTCGAATGAATTGAAGCAGCCAATAATGTACGTCGACTTTAGTCTGAGTTTAATTTGGGCGTCAGCGACGAACATCCGATGGCCATGGTAGTGGAGGCGAATGGCTCAAATCCTGAGCAGCCACTTCAGCAGCCACTGCCCGAGACGTGAGTGGTTAAGTAACAATATCCATGTCACATCTCTGACTGCAAATTGTTACAGGGATGTCTCGGAGCAAGCGCTTACGATCGAAGTCGGATCCCTTCAACTAGAAAAGTACGTTGTACTTTCCCGAAAAAATGGCGAATGTGCTGATGATTTCTCAGGACGATAAATGGGAAAACGTTTGATGTCCTCCCCGGGCTTCAAGCTTCCATGTAGGATCCACATGTTGAGTATAACACAGCGATTGATCTCCTTCGCTTAGCTCTGGTCTCTGGTTCGGCTTCCTCACCGCCACAACAGAGGGACGTCCAGTTACCGGCATGTTGCACTTCAAAATCACAGCCTCGATTCAACCGGGGAAAACCGAGCTCACTTTCGAGGGCGAAGGATCGTCGTTTGACGAAGGTCCTGAAATTGGGACGATTGAGGGAACGGTGACTTCGACGCCCGACGGTAAATTCAAAATCAAGCTGGAGCAGAAAAATGATCGCGAGGCCGACTACATCTTTGAGGGTCTCTTCGAACCGGATCGTCAGATAATCAGCGGACTGTGTACAGGCGTTGACCCGGAAGTCCTCAAAGACATAAATTTCCTCGTAAAAAAGACGCCCACCGACAGTATTATGTGCCACCGCCCGGTCACAGCAAGGCGGCTCGATGCCAAAGAACTATGGTCGTTTGCATATGCAGCCGTCGTCGGTGAACTGCATCGGCGCAAACCTTCTCTGGCGTACTTCTCCACACGCATGGGGATGATCAAACGCTGTCTGGAACTCCTTCATCGCAGGGAACTGGATGAAGAATATCGCGAACTCAGCTCTCTGAGGAGTTCATTTACAGTTCTAGAGTATATCGAAATCCGCAAATTGGCGGCCTGGTACAATCGCGTTGGTGATCTTCAACCGTAAGCCAAATATTTGAACTATATTCGGTATCCTTACTCGTCTTCCAGGGCGTTGTACTGTGACTCTTGCTACGAGACGATATCTCGGTCCCGGATACTTTGCATGGATTGCGAAAGCAAAGACGGGCCGTCCGGATCCGTAGAGTTCGATGCCAAGGAGGATTGCATTTCCACCTCGACGTTGCCGAATCGAAGTGACCTCCTCGCCCCTCACCTTCCCACACATTTGCTTCTGAAGACAAGGGATATCTTGCTCTTGAAGGACTATTCCTTGATCAAGAGCAGAGCAACCAATTGCTTTAGTTTGGCCGACAGGCTTTATTCCCGTGCAACGTCCGCTACGACACAGGCTGTGGCTACGGAGGAAGCCCAAACCACCTCGGTAACTGTCATCGTCGAGGTGACGCTTCCCGCTGGTACGGGTACCGATGACCTGTCCATTCAACCATCTCCGCCCGTTATGACTTCCGAGAGCACTGGCGATCATCCACAGGGTGCGACCGAGGACTCCAATCCCGAGGTCCCAAACGAATCCAACGTCGATAACAATCCCGCATCATCTCACTCGCCCGACCCGCCTGCGGCTTCTGCTGGTTCCACCGTCGACGGCCCCAAATCAGAAATGTCCGCCAGCGATACGAATTCCACACCTCCTCAGATTCCCCCACCCGCTGCTGATACTGGCGGTTCGCAGGGAACAGCTGACTCCGTTACCAAAAGCGAAGGCATGCCCGACGCGGATATCAGCGAGGCAGCCGACTCGGACAACGACGACAAAGAAGAAGAAGACGTTGAGTCTATCACGTTGAACTGTCTTATTTGCCGTGAAAGAGTTTCCACGCCATGCTGGTATTGTATTGATTGCAAAGGTGAGTTGCGTTCAGCCGTAAAACCTGGAATCCTTACTCAATTCAAACAGTGCTTGATGCTTTCGTTTGCAACGCTTGCGAAAAGGTTATCGACTCATTATTTCCGTGGGATTATCACCGGCGAATCAAGAGCGAATATGAGAAGCGCAAGGAAAATCGTCTTTCTGACTCTGGGGTTCACAGCGCGCTCCATATGCTGATCAGATTCGGCAACCCAAAGGGTCAACCACCGACAGAAACAGAAGAGACGAGCACCCAAGACCCCACGCCAGAGCAGAAAGATCTGGATCGCCGGCTACGCGACGTTGAGCAGCGGTTAAATATTCGAATGGACGAGGATAAGAAGCAAATCCAGGATCAGGTTGGCGCAGTGGAGCAGCGCCTTGCAAGGATTGAAGCACTTTTGCTTGCCCTGTTGCCCCCGGCGGCGGCGGCGAGTGTCCCCGTTACGAACACTCATATTTAGTAATATTTCATGCGATATAATATACGTCTCGACTTTCGAATTCGAAGCTCGCTTGTTGAAGGAGGAATCGAGCTTCCTGAAAATGGCTGACGGTCTCCTCTGAAATATTGGATGCAAAATAACCCAGGTGTGGTATTAATATCGGCTGTTTTCTGACCGCGGCGCTTCTCTAACTAATGCAAATCAAGTTAGCACAAATTTAAAGTTCAAGTTTGATTCGGCTCCCGCCGAGCGGAGTTGACGCGGCATGGTACCGAATGATCGGTTGATACCGGAATACAACCGCAAAGATCCGGGGAAGGCTTTTCGCTCGTACTCTACCAGCCTCCAGGGCCACGGATGCGGCCCACAATCAAGAGACCTAGCGCTGTTCTTGACGGCCAATTTTTACCTCCCACCTCTCCGAAACAACTTATACGTAGGCTCTCGGCCGCAAGAGAGGCCGCGCTTACGCAGCGCTGAGCCCGACGCATATATTCGGTCCTCGAGTCTATAACACCGGTGGCAGTCTTCCGTTGACACGCAAGGTCCCCTGTTGGCGGTGAAACTTCCTTCTTATGTTCTTGTCTGGGGAATCGGTCTATTACCTATTATTGGTACCAGTAGCGCGGACATGATTTCGTCGCTGCGAAAGTCCCAGGTCTCCAATTCAATTGGATCTCAGTTCAGGTTACTTGAATGGCAAGGTGAATTTTTTTCAAATTTTCTGATTCACTTCAATCCTAATATTATACTTAGATACCCATTGCAGAACTGGATCCGAATGCAAAGCTGGTCGACCAAGTTTCCCGTTCCAATGCTATAACAGTTATAAGAGTTTCCCGGGCCAGACAAGTCTTATAACGGGATCGAAACGATGTCTCCTGGGCTCTTGATCTTGCCTGGCGCTATTGGTATTAGTTATAATCCGCGATAGATGACATGTAACGGCCAATCACGGAGTGGACGCCACAGATGTCGAGTCTCCATAATTCCTAGTGCGACCGTAACTGAACTCCATGTCCGTCTCCTGGCAGACTGAACACTCTATGTAGTATGGAGATTGGAGTTGCGCACTTGCCTCAAAAATTGGTTGCCTGCTGAACATCAATTCTGCCCATCACGGTAAAATGACAAGCTACCTCGGTCTGACGGTAACCGGTTATGATGTGGTCTCTTAGTGTTCATATGAACAGACCGGTCGCTTTGCCATCTAACAGCTCTGTCTTTGCTTCGTCGATCTGGGAACGGGCCTCAGGTCCACATAAACGATGCTCGTAACCATTTTGCGGCGCTTATGTTCGTATATATTTGCACCCACCTCCTAGTATTCTACATGTCCCCCCGGCGCTGCGCTGCCTCTCTTTCAGGATGATCTCGAAGCTGGTTTCTATCTTCTTGTGTCTTGCGTTGCAAGCTGGTTGTTCGCTGGGACTTTTGATACTTACAAACCGCACGATCGATGATGCGGACCCGTCGCTGGTGTACGACACCTACGATCCGAAGGCTATACCCGTTCGCTGTAGTTTGAAAGGCTGCTCACCTGCAACCGAGTCGAATAATAACTACAGCCAAATGATTGGTGGTACAATAACATCGATCGCGGGTAAGATTACTATCTGTTTCACAGGTCAGCATGTTCGCGGTGCACGATAATCATTTTCTAAATTTATTCAAGGGACCGCTGTCTCAGTTTATTTCGGCAACATGCACACGTATGGGTGCACAATATACATCGACGGCGACCAAGTCGGTCACTTTCAACAAACAGCAGCTGAACTAGGGATTGGCCGCATCCTAGGATACAGAAATACCTCAATTCCAAATGGCACACACTATATGGTGCTCATATCCGAGCAACAGGCGGTAGTTGATTTTGATGGCCTCATAGCCTCGTATGTGGTTCACCATCGAATACTAGCGTGTTTTTGCTGAAATTACATGGCAAGCACACCTTCCAATTTCATCGCTACTGGACCTGGACCGTCTAGCGCGCCCTCTATATCTCCCATAGGAACGACGGCTAGCGTGGCCTACACTGTAGCTCCCACATCATCACACATTCAACCCACGAGCCCAATTCCCACTTTACCAACCAGCTCGGAACGACCGACACCGATCGGCAGCATTGTTGCGCCATCCTTTGCACCCACTTCTTCTCTTGTGAAGAGAAAATATCCGGTTGCGGCAATCGTCGGCGGTGCAGTTGGAGGATTATTTCTGCTCTCCGCCCTTCTGGGAATTTTCATTCTCTTTTGGAGGCGACGCGACAAAGAACGGAAGAAACTTGCTGTGGACCAACCTTTCTCCCTGAGCCAAAATAGCGGAGTTCTTCCACGACTCACAGGTGCAGAACCGGTCCCTTGCCCGAGATCTAATCCCAGCCCGTCTTATTTGGCAGCGGACCCGAAGGCCCGATTTTATCGCGTTGAAGCCTTGGCATCGTTGGTGCGAAATACGGAATATCCGAGCGCTCCTTCAGAGCCTCCGGCGTACAGCGATGATGGGTTGGTTTGAAATGTACTAGAGCTCTCCCCCTCCTTTATACCCTACACTCCTTTTTACACGTCCGTTCGTTTCCATGGGAGCTTGCGTAGATATTCTTTCTAGCAGAGCGGTGCTCAAATTGAAAGTGCCTGTCATTTCCGATTCAGCTATCACATCGCCCTCTCAGGACTCCAAGAATACGACTGGAGGATCCCAGCTTTTTTTTGAATGTTACCTTTGCAGATACTCTAATGCTCTCAAGGCAAGATAAACCCTGTTGTTCTGAGTGATACACTCTGACAGACGGTTTGTGGGTTTTGGAGTCGAATTTGAATGTATGGTCCAGTGGTTTACCGTGTTTATCGTTGTGAACACATACCTTTCGTGAAATAATTTCAACCAGCACCTCCTACTACATGAACCCTTATATTTTTTGGAAAGGGCTAGAGCTCGTGAGTCCGTTTATTGTATCAGAACGGCAGAACAGTGATTCCTGCCGCCAATCGAAGCCAATCTCGATGTTGGGACTGAACTCATAATCTCAAAAATTCCGTTTTTGCACATTCATCTATTGGTTAGTAAATTGGAGATGTTCTCTCGCTTCAGATTGGCTTCAAAGTATTTACCGTGGTGTTTGGGACTCTGACGGCACCGCGTGTCACTCGGTCACAAGCGTGACACACTCGCTTCTCACCAGACGAACTGTACACAAACCTGCTCCATGTTGCCTCACCGTATATTTCTTGATCCCTAAGCACTTGTAGCATATCATGAACATTGACTGATGCCCCGACATCGGATTTTTATCCAGAGCAAAGTACGTCTATTCCCCCTTTCGGCTGCCACATTTTCTGACCAGAATCACGTCCCAGTACACTCCCAGGAACCTTCGGAATCACCACATGCGGCGCGGAGGGGGAAGCACTATTGGCCGGGCTTGTAAATGGAACAGGAAGCTGGACAGGGCTCGGTGTATAACAATACGACCCCCCCACTAAAGTCGCTAATCGTTGTGTTCGAGCCCGTCCTGCTAGCTGTCTTGCGTCCCCGTCTTCGCCAGCCTCGGCCCCCCGCCTCAGTACCTCACACCACGGGGCACTCTCGACCACCGCTAGTCGCGCCCGGGACACGCTATTCCTATGCATGTGCGCGGGGTGCAGCTGCTGCAGATCCGCGTCAACCTGCGCTCCGCCACGACGATTTGCTCGCACCGTTCGCGTCCCCACCCCCGTCGCCCCCGCACGGACGGCTGCAACGTAGCTTTCTGCGTGGATCGCACAGGGACAGCGCAAACCTGGCTGTGGAGGTGTGTGCAGGACGGCGCCGTGCTCAGCCTTCGCCTCTTGCGATCCAACGCCGTTCTCCACAGCTGACACACCCTCCATCTTCACACTGCCCACTCGCTGCACCCTGGCGCTGTCACCGCGCAGCCGACGGAGGGTGCGCGCACGGCGTTGGTGGTAATGATGGCGTCCAATTCTGGAGATGGGTGGCCATGGCACCAGTGAGCCGCCGCGAGCGCTGAGTAAAATCGCATTTGACGCCGTCCCGTTGGAGGGTTCATCTGCATTTCCATTTATTCTGTATCCTAGTTCCCTGCGTCGCAATTCAGATTTTTTTCAACATGTCTAGCCAACATCCCGCGTCCATCGCAGACGACGACGTCGAGAGCGGTTTAATGGTCGTGCTTCGAATGATACTAAGATCGCCTGATCCTTGTCAAGAAGGCTCAGCGAGGATCTACGAGGATGCGACAGGATGCGACCTGATCAGACCTGATCCTACCTGATCAATTAATGTTGATGCGGGTGCACGGCGAAAAAATATTAAAGGCGAGCACGCGCTGAAAGATGTGGTGATGCATTAAAGCATATTACCTTGCTTGTCAAGGTCTCTCCACACTCATAATGGCCTCACTTTTTCACCAACCCATTGTTCCGGAATCACTGATCCCGCTTTTTGCCGCATCTTTGTAATCAAATCAAATCGTTATCTACGCTTGATCTACGAGGTCGACGCTTCGGCCTGAAGCTGCTCTACCATCTGCTCTGCTCTCGGCTCTGCCCGCACGCCTGCATCTCTTCCCACATCTCTTAATCTGCTCATTCAGAGCATCCAGTCTATCATCCTCTGCCAATAACATTGGATCATGGCTCTTTATGAACAACTCGCTGTTGAAGTCCTGAAGCAGACGTATGGCTTCTGGGAGCTCTGAGAAGGTGCAATATACAGGTTGAACAGGCTGAGGCCCCAGTCGGTGGAGTTGCTATATCCACCAGTACGTTGTCCCTGTGACCTGTATATTCGGTAAATCCATCCCAGATTTAAAGCTCGTCCTTTGCAGGTGTCATGTCTGGGGGCAACGAAGCCACAGGACGTGACACCTATACAGCTGACATCGAAATCTCTGTATTTTGGTCCTTGCCTCAAAATCCCCGACGACCACTACCACCCCACGCAAACGCAAAATCCAGCAAACAGGCCCGGATAGTCCCGCAAAAAAAGGGACGCCCTGTTTAGAGTATGTTGTCCCGCCAATACACAGTTCAATTGAACCGAGACCCCTCAGGATTCTGCTCAATGTATTCTAAGTTGATCAATAACTATTAGTAGCAATGTTTGAAAAGAGACTCGATGATTTAGTTGAGACTGTTGGAGAACTATATATATATTGTAGGCTATTCGCCGAGGAAGCAACGTCTTGATTTCGCTCACATAATCTGTGAACTAGCAAGCAAGGTCTGTGCCGACGTAAGGCGGCGCTTCCTCGTAGCCAATTAGCGGCATTATTGCATCACAACGGATCGCTAACTTGTATCTAATTCGACGCGTTGTGCAAAGGTGCCAACAAGGTATCCGAATCGGGCATGACGATCATGACGCATGATGCGCCGCCAGCCGCAAATAGCTTTGGTGCACACAGTATCGTTAATTGATGGGATGTTATTGGCCGGTGGTGGGATATCATCTCAAGCCTATAGCACTCAATATCGGCTAGGCCGAAATTCGGACAATCTCGGCGTGATATGGTCGTTGCTTTTCGTCAACCATCGTCAGGGAATGCAGATAAGAGGGACCTGCACCGCAGCCGAAGACCTCCCATCAACCAGAACTGGTCGCGGCAATATAAGTAATTTCCACTGGCGGGATCGCCTGGATCGTCCGGAACGAGTCGGCGGACGCGCATCTCGCGTTAACGGATTCCACAGCGCACGTGGCTTATTTTAGGCATCGTTTCATTATGACTGGCAGTCAGTCGAATTTGCGGGCCATACATCCACATTGAAGCATACTTTATATGGGGTAAAATGAAGGCAATTGATCTAGTGGCTACTTTTTCTCCAAGTTCACTGAGCACAAAGAAACACCCGATCTTGGCGACAAAATGGTGCCTTGTTGTAGAACGAGGACGTAATTCAAAATTCGGCCCACAGGACCGTGTTCCTGAGATGTAAATATACTATAATATATGTTTAAATGACTCCGATATCTATGGGCCGTGAAGGTTTGGTGGCGGGGGTTTGGCCTAGATCAAAATCTCAAGAGTTATGCTCTTGGCGTGGCGTAAAAACTGTCTACGCATAACTGGAGGTATTTCCAAGTGCTCTCTGATAAATATGCCTCGATTTGAGTCATCCGAGGGTCTTTTTAGAGAAAAAAAGAGGAGAGATAGGGCAACACCACTTTGTTCATCACTGATTTCCGGCACTGTGGCCCATCACCAATTCCTTCCTTCCTTCCCCTGAATCATACTCGATTTTGCTTCGAATCATGCTAATCCCTGAGCGGGTCCAGTTGTTGATGTGTTCGTCCCATTGAATCCGAATCCGCGAGATCGGCATGTGTTTGAATGCTACTCACTCGACGACCTGCGCAAGCTATGTATGTATAAATCATGATAGGATCTAGGGCTCGTGATTCCTCCCTCACCCACATACTCGCACAATGTCTAGCGCCCCTGGATCATCCGCAGCTCCGGATGTTGAGCTCCTGTGCGTGTTGAACCACAGATACCGTTCAATAGCTAAATATAGCGTCCAGTTTCGGCCCGATGCTCCTTGGTGTCCTCATCAACACCCTACTATATGGAGTGCGTGCCTCGACATATTCCATCCACAGCGCTGACGGTGCCAAAGGTTTTATTGGTTCAGGTCGGTATATCTGTTTTCATCCGGCTGGCACTCAATCGTGCATTCAGATGTTAATATATTACCAACGATATAAAGGGTATTGTCTTTCTCGTACGATGCTTATACATATTGAAGTTGAGCCAGGGATCGAAAATGGTTTCGCTACCTTGTACGGAACTTGACCGCCGGCGACCCCTGGATTAAATTTCCTTTTAGGCGCTATATCTTCTCGTCGCGGAGACCGTCAATGTTGTGTTCGATATAGGACTCATATATGAGCCCTTGATATTTAGATATGGTATCAAACTTTGCACTATCATCCGCAATTATCTGAATCCTCTCCTTTAGGAACCACAAAGGCGCTGGAAGTCTCGCCGCTGCGTGAGTGCCGTGCTGAATTTTCTGGATAATATTCTCACCTTTAGAATTCTCTACAGTTCTTAGGCCAGGTTGGTCTAGTGTCCACTGTTGAGGCGCTGTTCTTACGGGGTGTATCACAGACGCAGCAGTTACAGTACGAGGCCTCTATTAGCTGCAGCTGCGCCGCTAACCAGATATCACAGGTCGCAATATCTACGCCCATCCAGCTCTTCGTAGCCTGGAGAGTGAAAACAATCACGCAGTCCTACGTCTTTCCGATTATAATCGGTGTCCTATCCATCATTTCCTTCGGTGGGTATCCGCTTTCTTCCATACCATCTCCTCTTACGACCATGCAAGGCGGTGGGATCTCGGTTACAACCATGGTCAGTCTGAACCCCGAGTACGCCGACTTTGGAAAATTCCATCCATTCGTTATCACTTGGCTCACCTCCACTGCGGCGTGCGACATCATCTTGAGCGTGGCGCTCATTCTCTCTTTGGTTCGTCCCACTAAACTTTGCCAAATAATAATCTATGACTGACTTCATTCATCCGGCAGTATACCCGCAAAACGGGTACCAGCACAACCGACCGCTATCTGGACAGGATCATTCGCTGTAAGTTTCAGACGCTCCGAAATATCCATATCTGATGGCCTGGATAGTAACAGTACAGACCGGTTCTATCACAGCCGTTACGGCGCTGGTGGATTTGCTCGTATTTTTGTTTTCACCCGTAAGCCAGCTTCCCCACACTCGTCGGCATAATAATACTCATGGGATTCCAGGGCACAACACTGTAAGGCGAGGTATTTTTTCTGGAACACGACATGCTCAACCCATTCTCAGTCAGTTCATCTGGGATTTCCCGCTGTCGAAACTCTACACTATATCTTTACTCAGCACGTAAGTTCCCTCTGAGATTCACATCTTTCGCAACTGATCAAACCAGGCTGAACGCACGGCCCTGGACCGAAGTCGTCTCTACGCATCACACTATGAACGTATTGTTTGAGCAGACCCCAGTTGCTGAGGGGATTAATTTAGTCGCTGTATGTCCTTCTGCCCCGCCCGAATATCCAAACTTACGGCTCCATCTTTCCAGAGCTATACCGTGAGCCAGGACCGCTGATGGCTTTAGAGAAACATGAACTGACGGTCTTCCCCGTAGTCCCGAGCCCCGTCGCAGCTGCACCGGAGACGTCTGGAACTTTCGACACACGAAGGAACGGAGGACCTCGAGCGTGGGTTCGACGTGCAGAAGGATTCCTCGATGTAGATATTTTGATTCGGTGGATACATCTGGGATTAGCTTTCGGTATATACCTGCACGCGGTGCCTCAGTGCACCCTGCTACTGTACATTTTCATTCAATTCGACCGTCACGCGTCACGCTCGTCCTTTTTTATTGCGGCAATAATTTTTTCAATTTATCTCTCCCCGAAAAGTCGGCGTTGTGGTCGAATTGATCGAAATAGTACAGTAATTCATTATGGGATCAGACATTTATGGTCCCGAAAAAGAAAGACCAGGGAAACTGAGCACATGGAGTGACAAATATGTTCTGCGTGAAATCTGGCGTGTATATCTCATGATTGCAGAAGAACCCCAAGGATAGCATTTCACTGGTCAATTTGTTGGTAGAATCGGTTGTGTTGTGTTGTGTTGTGGCTTCCGACGAGACGCGAATTGGTCACGTTCATGAACGCACGTGCCCGGCTCCATGCATTGTCACGACTCTCAGCCACCCGGCCACCAGTGTTCTCCCTAAGGGTTAAGGGTTAATTAGAATTAAGGGTTAATTGTTATTTAAGTTAAGGGCTTAAGAGGACGGAGGAATCTTCTGAAGCCTTAATTAAGGCTTAAATGATCGCATTACATAATTTTGATCGCCAATTTTCCATCTCTCTCTCTCCCATTGTGGCTCTCTGTGCAATGGGGAAAGCTAAAGGCCGAGCCTGGGACTTCTTTCATGAGGGGGATGCAAAACCTATCTCACCACAGGGCCTACTGTCTGGACTGTGTCGAGACTCACCGACTGGCTGCCATGGCCAGCGACGCTATCGATGTCCTTTTACCGAGGAGGAGCAGTTGATGGAGTTGCTAGGGGCCGAACATTCCGATGAAGAACCGGATGATGGGGAACTAGAAGGCTCGGGAGATGATTATGACAAGGAGTAGAGCATTTCGTCACTGCTAAAATTGTGGCAAAAAAATAAAATTTAGGTCTTAAATACGCTTAAATTGACACCCTTAATTAGCCCTTAATTAAGACTTAAGGCCTTAACTTGAATCGCTACCCTTAATAAGGCCTTAAGGGAGAACACTGCCGGCCACTGCACAGCTACCTTGCTGAAAGCGTCCTGGCCGAAATTCTTGATCTCACGGCACCGTCTTGGTGAATGACAGCTTCATGTGGGGGACATGGAAAGGGAGTCATCATTCCCAGGACCCAGGTCGCGATAATTGGCGCTCTCCGACGGTCTTTAAGTTTCCCACTTGCGACTGGATGGTAAATTCGGTGACGATACTCTTCCTGGAACTCATGAAACTGCTATATCTACGTGGACTATGCGATTCCAACTGAATCCTCCACTTTGAGGTGACTACTCGACGCAAGACCGGCTGAACTCATCAATCTTCGCTCATAGCTATTCATCCCTCGGAAGCTTTGTTTCCATCGATCACGAAGCCGGATCGCCTAACTTCTTCTTCTCGTGGGCCATCTGACTCCCAACACGATAGGACACATTCAGGCCTCTGGTCACCCCAAACTCCGGCATCGACGCCAATATGACCTCGAAATTCGAGGCTCAGTGGTCTGGCCGAAGCTAACATCTCGGAATCCGGGGAGGAAGAAGCCCTATACATATCTTTTGAAAGCGCTCACGCCAGTGCCGACAGGATCCCAGTTGAACCGACCGTGTGCAGTTTCATTGTCTCCGGATGTCACTAAGAATATATTACGTAGGTTATCGCTCGGGGGACGCAGAAACCAAAGGAGTGACGAGCGTCGATTACTGCCATGGTTCAGAAGAAGAAAAAACAAGAAAAGTGTTTTGGCATTGTCTGTGAGTCCAGTAAACCGACCGCTGTCCACCCTGCTCATTTACATTATAATATATACTTGATTTTCCCCATTCGTAGCCGGCGTTGGTCGAAGCTATTATTGGCCTATGACTGTGCGGATTCGGTGGTGCAGTCCGCAGAGGAACGCATCTGTGTCATTCACGTCGTGCAAGACATTCCGTGCTTCGCGTCAGCCGCTCGTTACTCCGAATGCCCTGAAGGCAGGTGGTCGACAACCATCGCGGCGTCACAGGATTAATTGACACAACCGTCTCCCACGCATCAACTGAATCAGTGTTGTGTTTCGTATTCGGCGGAGTTTTCAACATCGGATGGCTGTGGCCGCTCGGGGATCGGGCAGATTGCCTATTACGGTCGGCCATTCAACCAAATGTCCGGTCAAAAAGCTGGCATTGACTGTTGGTTTTCACATAACTTCGCGTCCTTGTCGGCTAAACAGCTTGGGGTGGCAGCGGCGTACTTATAAAAGGCGGACGAAGGTCAAGCACACTTCGTTCACTTGCACCTCATAAAACATGTGTGGCCTCACCGCTGTTTTTCATCCAGATGGCGTCGTTCGGCCTTCAGCTGAGGATCTCAAAAATGAGCTCGAAGCATCTCTCGAAATCATCAAGCACCGTCATCACCAAAAGCGGGGAAACCTGCTATGCCCTGATGTAAGTCACATGGCCAGATGACGCATATCAGGCCATATAGGGGCTTCACCAGGCTGGCGGCGGCTCACAAGGCCATAGATGGCACATATAAGGCTGCTATAGTTTTGTGTGGCTGGTAGTGCCCTTTTAATGCTATATAAGGCTGCGTCCGGCAGATAAAAATCCACGACACTGTCATAGATTGCTGTGACTCGGAACAGTACTGTACAAAACCATCCACAGCCTACAGGGTATCAATTACTATCAAATTCCTACCTTCCATCCTCTCTGGGACCTCTTCAACTCGTCGTCTGATCCTTTCTCTTCGGTGGCTGTTTGGCTTTTTTCGTTCTCTTTCTCCGCAATTTTAACCCTCATGGTCCAAGGATTAAAAAATAGGCATTTGCAACCCACATGAGGAGCTGATGAGGAGCTGTACAGGTTCAAAAATACTCACGATCTCGCGATTTTCGTGCCACTGACCTATCACCTACTATTCTCGTTTACCGGCCGCGGGACGTACATAATCTGACACTGCCCTTCCAACCAAGGGTACCTGTATTTAGTTTGTGGGCTCAAACAGGTACACTGGTGCTGTAGAATCGTCGTGTCGTAGAATTCTCTGTGGTGATTTGCAATCGAATGGTGAAACATGTTACGCGAAAATCGCCAAGTCCATTTCAAAGTCCGCCCCATCACGAAGTGGCGTGATCGATGGTTGGTTGATGCCACGTCACATCTCTGCTTTCTTCCCTCACCTCCCCTGCTCCCTCGCCCTCCGCCGTCGCGCTTTCTCTTATGGTGCCGGTCTTCAAGCTTCAAGGTTCGGGTGCCTCACGCCTTCAAGTCTCAAACCTCAGTTTGCTCTCTTATCTCGCCTCCCCCGCCGTCGCCCTTTCCCCTTGCTCTTATGGCGCCGGTCTTCAAGCTTCAAGCCTCAAGCCTCATGCCTTCAAGCCTCAAGCCTCAAGCCTCAAGCCTTCAACCCTCCAACCCTCAATCCTCAAGCCCTCAAGCCTCAAACCCTCAAGCTCGCGTGCATCTCACCTTCAAGCCCATCAAAGTTGGTCTTACTGTTCCTCTCGGGCTTCTCTCCCTGCGCGCTGTGATGGTAGCGGTCGAAGCAAGAGTGGGATGGTGGGCGGAGTTCTTCCTTTGGGCCAGGTGTGTCGATCTGTTCTTCCATTGACGCGTTGGTCACTGATCTCCCGCCAGAGTCGTCCACGGCAAGATGCACCCCGGCCGAGTCGACTCCACCCTCGCGCACCTCGAAGCCACCCGATTCGCTGCCATTCCGTCGCCTGCTGCTACTATTTCGACTGTATACTCTGGTGCCAATGATATTGTTTTGCATTTCTGCTTTATTTGTGTGATCTGGCGGCGATTTGAGCAACCTGAATCATCCTGAGCATGTTTAGCAAGTATCTTGAATGTGTGTTAATGGTGTATGGCCTTATATGTAGTAACGCGCATCGTGGATGCTGAAAAGCATGGTCTGATTGTATCAGGCTCTTCCATCTTCGCCAGGCTGAGACGCCCTTATCAAGAATAGGGATCTTATATAAGCCCTTTTGAATTCTTCACCAGGCTGTTAACCCTTGCATGCCTTTTGGCCCTTATATTGCCTTATATGGCCTTATCAGTTTCGCCCGGTTTTGGTGATGCCGTGGTCCCGACTCCAGGGGAACATACGTTTCATCGGATTGTCGCGTTGGTCGGTACCCGCACTGGATTAAACATTATTTCGTATGGTTGATATTTCCCATTGTAGGCTTGGGACACGTCAGACTCGCAATAATCGACCTTTCGACTGGGCAGCAACCCATGTCGGATGAGGACGAACTGATCCACTGTGTCGTAACTGGGGAGATTTATGACCACGAACGTATCCGTGGTGAAATGGAAGAGGCAGGGTTTTCGTTCAAAACCAAATCGGATTCTGAACTGGTGGTCCAACTGTACGTGTATTGTTCACGCCAAATATCGAATCGCCGATAGATCCGGCTACAGGTACAAACGTGATGGAGTCAATCTACTGTTCAGCTTGCGCGGGGAGTTCGCGTTCGTTCTGTACGACGTCAAGCGGCGTCTGCTCTTTGCGGCGCGGGATCGGTTTGGGATCAAGCCACTGTACTACACCATCGCCAATGGCCGCGTTCTATTCGCCAGCGAAATGAAGGCTTTCATGGGCCTCGGATGGAAGGCCCAGTGGGATCTGGACAGCATTGTTCACAACGGCGAACTCGGGGACGACCGCACGGTGTTCAAGGGTGTTTTCAAGGTATCGCTTTCTTTGTCTTGAAGGGTTTCCTTCTCTAATTCTAACCAGATCGCCCCGGGCCATCTTGCACTCTGTGGACCGACCGGGCACATCAAAACCGAACGTTACTGGGACCTCTCGTATCCGTCAACGACTTCTACTTCCTCGGAAACAATCGATTCGATGGTGTCCAATGTCCGAACGCTCCTAATCGAGTCCGTTCGTTTGCGCCTTCGTTCCGACGTGCCGCTAGCAGTTTACCTCAGTGGTGGTATCGACAGCTCCGCCGTCGCGGGAATTGCCACACACGTGTTGCGTGAACAAAATCCTAACGCGAAAGTAACCGCATTCACGTTGGCTTATGTCGGTGAGGCTCATTTAATCCTGATTACATCTCCGCATTTTCAACATCAGCAGAGGACGAAATAACGGATGAATCGCCAATTGCGGCTCGAACTGCGGACCATCTCGGGGCCGAAATATATAAGGTCAAAGCAACTGAGACCGCATTGGTGGATCTTTTCGAGGATTCTGTCTGGCATTCTGAACAGCCGAACGCGACCTTCCTTGGCGCAGGCAAGATTCTTTTGTCCAACGCCGTGCGAAAGAATGGCTACAAGGTTCAATCTCTTCTTATTTTTTTCCTGGAGCCTTAACAAATACCGTCCAGGTCGCCCTTTCCGGAGAAGGGTCCGATGAAATCTTTGCCGGATACCCTTGGTTTCCCCAAGATTATCTTAGGACGCCGGATCTCGCGGGACAAAGCCTAGGAATAGCTGTCCCGTCTAACGCGGAACGTCGTGGAATGATCGCTGAACTCGAGGGATCAGCAAGTATGCCCCAAGTGTCAGCCGCAGTGCCGGATGTCAGGGAGTCCACCCTTCTTAAGGTCAACGCACACAACGGTGTGATTCTACTTGTGCCATTTTGTGGCCCGATGTTCCATCCCAGTGTTCTCAAAATCACAGGAGAGCCCGCGAATGCACGTTGCATTGCTGAAGGCCTCGATCCGCGCGTTCGGCAAAACTCCGTAGCCGGCACTTGGCAGAGTTTGAACGTCGCCCTGGTATGTCCGAAAGTGTGCCACAAGTCAGCCTGACTGAACGCAGATCCTTAATGCAGTATGTCGCGGGAAAGTCCCTGCTGTCGAATTACCTCTTGAACATGGCCGGCGATCGTAACGACATGGCCAACGCCGTCGAAAGTCGGGTTGCATTCCTTGACCATCATCTGGTCGAATATGTGAACACTCTGCCACCGTATGTACCACATGACAGTTTTGCGTACAGTTGCTCAGTGGCTTTAAACTTTAGCTCCGTCAAAATCATGCCAGTCGCAGGCGATGGACCCAACAAGAAGTGGAATTTGATCGAGAAATGGGTCCTTCGACAGGCGGTCAAACCATTCGTTACCGAGGAGATCTATCTCCGAAAGAAAATACCGTTCAACCCGCCTCCCTGCCCTACTGCATCTGGGCTCCTTCCTCTCCAAGTTCACATCGCCAAACGCGTCACGCAGGCTGCTGTTGAGCGTCTGGGGTTTTTGGACTGGGTGTATATCAACGACGTCCTCACGGAGTATATGGCTTCGCCTGTATTCCCGGCGCACGGGGCGATCGATCCTCGCGCACGGATGCTTATGATAGTTCTCAGCTTTATTGTGTTGCAGGAGCGCTTTTCCGTGCCGCCCGCGACACTGTTCAAGTAGTTCAATTCCTTAAACTATTCTTCGTAAAAGCACCTTTTATAAACTCGGCAGCACGCGTATGTAGAACAATTTCCCTCCTACTTTCGGTAGATCTCATGCAATGCTTGAAATGATTTATATTCAAAATTTGACGGGCGGAATATGGAAACGCTCCTGTAAAACAATATAACTAAGGATGGTGATGAGCAACATAGCTCTTTCTTCCATTGCGCCATGTGAAGGGAACTTGGGTGATTCCAGATAATCAGCGACCATGTCTCGAACGAACGGCCAGTTGATGAACCCCAGCCGTTCAACATTGGGTTGAGTTATACGAGCCTTGAGGTGCGTCTGAAGTGGAAGTAGCCCGGAATCAGGAGCGGGACGGCCAGAGGGCGCTGGATTGAATGGGACTTTCTTCCGCAGGTATAATTCCTGCGTAATGAAGGGCTTGACTGCCTGGCGGAGAATCCATTTTTCAACCAAGCGCCATTTGTCGGAATGCTCTTCCGCAATTGGCATTATTTTGACTGATCTGATGGATCGTTAGGTCTGAAAACGGAGGCAATGGAAGGAGGGGATTTGCATACGGTGGCAATGTGCTCACGTATTCGACAAGGTGATGGTCCAGAAATGGAACACGGCTCTCGACAGAATTTGCCATATCGGCACGGTCTCCGACCAAACTGAGTATCGAGTCCAATATAGTCTTCGTGGTGATATACTGTTTGTACACCGTCAGAGCGATCCATTACCGTGCAGAAAAGTGCAAGTCATACCAATGCAACGTTCAAACTGTGCCAATTTCCTGACACAGAGTGTTGGCGCACACGGGGATCAATCCCTTCCTCTACGCAACGCGCCATATCTTGCGCTCCTACGACATCCAGAATCTGCGACTGAAATATACTGGCCCCGAGCCTGTTCACGGAGCTCGTCACACGATGCGAACCTATCTTGATCAGGGTGTGCGGGATCGGATTGAGGGCTGAAGCCATGGATCTCTCGGAAAGTTGAGGCATAGCGGGTTTGGCTTCCAGTTCTGACGACAATTCACGGCGCTGCGTTTCGGAAGGAAGCGCGAAGCCTAGACCCGCTGCAGCTGGATCGCTGTCCCTAAGATAGTCCGGAGGGAACCATCCATAGCCTCCGAATATCTCATCAGATCCTTCGCCCGACAGAACGACCTGCATTATTGTTTCAGTTTTCAGAGAGCCGAGAATGGAGAAAAAGAACCTTATAACCCTTGCTACGAACAGCTCTCGAAAGCAGGACTTTACCCGCTCCATGGAAGGAAGAATTCACTTGTTCGGAATGCCAGATGGATTCCTCAAGAGCGTCAACCAATTCTGCTTCAGTTGCTGAAACTTTATGGATTTCGGCCCCGATATGCTCAGCTGTACGAACGGCAATTGGCGCCTCGTCAGTGATCTCGTTCTCTGCGTTGCTGAGCATTCAAAAATTTGATTCAAGTCAGCGGACGAACCATTATAAACCATTGTGAATGTGTTCAGCTTCGCGTTAGAATCCTTTTCGCGGAGCAAGTGAATAGCAATGCCCGCAACCGCCGAGCTGTCAATCCCGCCGCTGAGATACACGGCCAGGGGAACATCGGAACGAAGACGCAGCCTTACTGCGTCGACGAGGAGGTTCCGCACCGTGGAAATCATGGAATCCAGGCTAGACGAAGTTGTAGTGGTTGCGGATGGATAAGAAATGTCCCAATATGCCTGGGTTTTCATATATCCCGAGGCTCGACAGACAGCAAAATAACCAGCAGGCAGCTGAATTAAAAAGGTCAGAGACATGCGGTTATTCCAGTGGACATTTACACACCTTCTGAACCCCTTTAAACAACGTACGGTCATCGCCCAGGTTCCCGTTATCGACAATGCTCTCGATGTCCCACTCAGCTTGCCATCCAAGCCCCATGAACGCCTTGACTTCACTGGCGAAAAGAATCCTCCCGTTAGAAACCGTATAATAGAGTGGTTTGATTCCGAATCTATCCCGGGCTGCAAATAACAGACGCCGCTTGACATCGTACAGCACGAATGCGAATTCGCCACGCAAATTGAACAAGAGGTTGAACCCGTCGCGCTTGTACCTGTGGAATAATAATGTCTGTTTAGTGTCGTGATGAAATAGTCTCAAGTTATCGCGTACAGTTGCACGACCAATTCCGAGTCCGATTTGGACTTGAATGAATATCCCTGACTTTCCATTTTTGTGCGAATGCGGTCGTGGTCATAAATTTCCCCAGTTACGACGCAATGTATCGATTGTTGTTCATCGGACAACGGCTGCTGGCCAGTGGGAAGGTCAATGATGGAAAGTCTGACATGTCCCAGTCCTACTGCGTATAAGAATGAGGTTTCAAAGGAAACTTCGTAACACGCACCAACACGAGTGTCTGGAGACACATAGATGCCACTGGAATCTGGGCCACGGTGCTTGATGGTCTCGAGAGATATTTCCAGTTCATGCCGGAGATTTTCAAAAGATGGGGGGTCTACGGTGTCTGGATGGAAAACAGAAATTAGGCCGCACATAGGTCCGCACAGAGATGTGTTGGCAGCAAAGACTGTGTTTTTATATAGGATGTTAAGAATCTGCTGACGAAACTACGGCAGAATAGAGTGGACAGATGACTTCAACAAGTTGACAGCAGCCCAGAATACCGCGTCACTTGACTCGCGGCTGCCTTATGCCGGGAGGGAAATATATATGTCGCAGGCCGCGGCGTTGATGTGTCGTAACTGGTAGTGGCAGAAGTGAAGTCTTCATATTAAACGGCTCTTAATGAGCCCTGAGGCCTGATGGCCGGGAGTGCCATGACAATTTCCGTTGTGCGATACGGACGAGGTTTTCTGAGCCTATACACGCCCGGCGGCCCAAGGACCCGGACTCGACGATGCAAATCATAGTGCATGTGAAACGTAGTAATTCCTGGCGGCACTCAAGAGTTAGACCTGCCGTGCAATAATTACCTACAGTCTTCTCCTATGGCGATTTCTGGGGCCGACCGAAGAAAATGACAGCTGTTGCATATCAGGTGCCATGCAACGGACACAAGAATAGCGAATAATCTCCCCTTTTCTGGGAGAATCATACCTTTGCCTAATTGAAATCTGACCAGGTTACAACCCAGAATCAAACCCCAGTTCAGTGTCGGCCATTGAATATATTTCTTTGACCAAAGCTGTTGCGTCAGGTCCCAATCAACACAAGCGGATGAGCATGGAATGCTTCTGCAGACTGAGTTTCATTATCCCAAACGCTCCAAAATCCTATATATATCCTATATCCTATATCTCCTATATCTCCTATACATTAAAACACAACTAGCCGAGAGTCATGTGAAAGTCATGTGAGCGTCAGGTGACAGCTCGGAATTAGCCGTGTGCGGGCGAACCCCCCGACTCTGTATCCGCCGTGTACGGGCGAGCTCTGTATCCACTGTGTGCGGGCATCTTCGTGGCGAAGGCAAGGGTTCGAATAAACTGGTCCTATATATCCTATATATCCTATACATGAAAGCACGATGAGCACAGCCTTTGACAGAAAGTCATGTGAAAAGTCACCTGAAAATTCACGTGATGCTGTCGAGATGTTGCCGCCGGGTCCCACGACTCGGAATTAGCCGTGTGCGGGCGAACCCCCCGACTCTGTATCCACCGTGTGTGGGCGAGCTCTGTATCAACTGTGTGCGGGCGTCCCCGTGGCGAAGGCACGGGTCCGAATAAACTGGTAAAAACACTACGGACACAGCCACTTAAAAGTCACCTGATAAAGTCACATGAACGTCATGTGAGAACTCGGAATAAGCCGTGTGCGGGCGAACCCCCCGAACTCGGAATCCGCCGTGTCTGCGCGGAAACTGAGAATCCGCCGTGTCTGCGCGGAAACTGAGAATCCGCCGTGTCTGGGGTGAGCCTCCGAAACGAAGGCACGGGTTGCATAACATCCTATATAGAAAAACCCTACAGACACTGCACCGAATGAATCACTTGATATTGTCACGTGATTCTTTCGAAGGCCTGCACTGCCTTTCGGACACCTCGCGTAAGGCTCCTATCTGCAGTACCATTCTCTCTCTCTTCTCCACAGCACCTAGACTGCCTGCCCAATAAGGTATGAGGATTTGTTCTTTGCTTATAGACTGCCTCTCACTCCTCCTTAATAGTAGAGATAATTGTCTTTTGCCCTGTAATAATATATACTACTGTCTGCCTGTATCTCAATAGGATCTAGCAGTGTTTTTCCCTCAGATTTCAGCCCTTCTATTCCCCTCTTTGCTGTACCTTGCCTCAAAACCTCTGTAAGCTTTATCTTTAGTGTATTGCTCAAGGTGTGTTATTCCCTCTGCAGAACAGCTTTCCTTTGTTATGAAACAATTCAATTCCCTGTTCATCTGGCATTTTCAATGACAATAAACAAATCCTGGGGTCAATCTGTGGACTATGTTGGCCTGGACCTGTGCACAGATGTGTTTGCTCATGGACAGCTTTATATTGCACTCTCTAGGTGCACATTCGGTCAGTGGATCCAAGTGCAGTTCAAGCAAGACCTCAATTCTACTGTCACAAAAATATTGTATACCCTGAGGCGCTGCTTTAATTTGTTTATAAGTCTCTTTTACAAAGCCTTTCTCTGACTGAATGATGCACAGTATATTTATCAATGCTCAGTAGTTATCATTACTTTTAATATTGTACTCTGTTTATAGAATTTTCATATTTGATTTACACTTTCCTACTGAAATGCAGAGCCCCTCCCCCGGGGTTTGGGGTGGAGCCCCAACAAGCTGTCGACCCGCCGAAGGGACGGACGCGGTCGGAATAACAGCAGGAACTCATCTTACCGGGTCGAAGACGCGCATGGGGTCGGAAAGGCGAGCATTCTCGCCGTACTATGTGCTGCTCGGGAGTGTTCAAGAGATAAAAACCTCATCATATATATGAGCTCTGAATATGTCATTCGCTCACTCTGTTTCTGGGCCGGTGAAAACAAGACTTGTGGGTGGGCCTGCACGAACGGGGATGAGCTCCGCGATACAGTGGAGTGGATTGCACAGCGGAGAGCCCAGATGGAGTTCAGATGGGTTTCATCGAAATCGGGCAACAGAGATCTCATAGCAGTGAAGGGTGCCACGAGGAGCGCTTTACTATCACCCCAATCATCTACCGCTTTCGCCTATGCGGGTCCAACTTCAACTGATCATGATATCAGTGATCCACCGCCACTCGATGAGCCAAAGGTCTTCACCAATTTACCCGAATTACCTGAACCCAAAGGGAAGGAACTGCTGGAGGTCGATGTTGAGGACGTAACTGATCCCGACATTGCCCACCGAGGCCACAGAAGGTACTACGGTGCCTTGCTATTTATTAGACCCCAGCTCACATGTTTGCGCATCACAGAGAACAGGAGATCATGCATGAAAATCTCATGAAGCTGCTGGCATGCAGAGGCAAATCTAGCAAGGACTTCTGGACACTCGTGCGGAGCTGGACCGATGACAAGCCGTCAAAACCCAAGGTTACCATGGATCGGCTGGGCGACTCATTCAAAGCGAGGCTTAATCCGCCAGAGGAGCTGCCTGACTTCTTTGACGCCAACCTGCATCAAATCGTTACCGCTCTAAATGACTCCATTCCGAAGCGTACATTGGATTGCACACCTCAAGGTTTCTTTTCACGACGAATCACAGTCAGAGATATCCAGGTCATAAAGAAGAAACTTCGCACAAAGTCTTTTCAAAGCGCGAACAGCATTGATGATGTATCTTACGCGAAAATCAGGACCATACCGAATGAAGCACTTCATCAGAGAATCAGGGGATTAGATGCAAGGCCATATATGGTCGTTACATTGTGCACAATATTTGTGACCAACATTACAACATGTTGTAATGCATTATGTCGACCCAAGCTCCTTTGGCAATGTGCGCAAGCTTTGCCAACCTTGCAGTGTGCGCAACTGTAATAAGACAATATATTGGATTAAGAACTATGTAACAAGGACCGGCTGTGGCGCACAGTTGCCATTTCATTGGCAATTTTACAATGTGTGCAACCGTAATAAGACCATACATTGGATTGGGCACCATGTAATGGGGACCAGCTGTGGTGCACAGTTGCCATTCCTCCAGGTATTTTACAATCATTGCATCCTCGGATAGAACAGTAGAAAAGCGCCGAAAAAAAAAGCAAAACAAATATATTTGGTATCGACTCAGTGACTAATACGGACTCTACGCGATTCGCTCCCTCTCTGCACACTTGTTGTGCATCCTGAGGACAGAAGAATCTTGAGAGCCAGATGGCTCCGGTTCAGACCGACCGCTGGCGGGGAAAACGCGCCTGTAAAGAAATAGAATCAATGAGACGCGAATATGGTAATTGGCTAGCACTCACTGATCCCACCATGCGAGGAGGTCGTCGACCTTCTGGGAGATGGGCCTCGGGGCGTTCTCAAACCAATTAACGATGTTGTTGTAATACAGCACGTAGTCAAAGTCGCCATTGATTTCGACCCATTGAGGTGCATCTGACAGGTTAAAGCGATGCTAACAGGGACAAACATCTGTCAGAGCAGCACATCACGAATGCGAAACCACGAACCAGAACTCCCGCATACACAATAGAACGCCCTGTAGCACGACGCATGCTGATCTTCTTTGCGACCAATTTTGAAGATACTGCGATGCTCCGCTTCCTCTTCTTGGGTGGAGGCTCACCACTGGATGGGCGTATGTTCTCCTCGTCAGACGTGCTGGCCCCGGCGGCTTCTTGAAACTTCCGAGTGGACTCCGGCGAGGTGAATACGTGCATCCAGGTCTAGCCAACAGCTGGCATCAGCATGAAGCTGGCTCAAACACACTATGACACACCTGCAGGAACAACTTTGACTTGAAGAGACCTTTCTTGTCGTTGTCCCGATTGTAAACACTGTTCTGGTAGACGCTGCGAGGCCATTTGTCAGCGGTGATCTTATAGTTGATGTTGCCGTTCATGATCTTCGCCTGAATCCTGATGAATGGTGAGTAAGATTTACAGATGTGGCTGAGACTTATGCGGGATCATTGAAGTCGTAGTCGACGGGGCAGAGGAGCGGCCCAGTGACCTCGCCCTCTATGCCCCAATTCAGGCGCAATGATGCGACGAGGTGTTCCGTCTTGCCCGCGGGGACCCAATCGACCATCCCTTTCCGGACAGAGTTGACATTGTCCCCTTGAGCCCCGGCCACTCCTTTGCGCAACTGCAAATTGTAAGCTAAGGATTCGTCAAAGGAAGGTATGTGGGACATACTTGAGAATATATCACAGCCAACTCATTCGGATGGCTATTCATGATAGCGGACTTCATGCCCGGGACAAATCGGAGGAGCTCTTGGAAGCCCTGGTAAAGGCACTCCTGCCTGGTCCCCACGCGTTAGATGAGCTATGCAGGGAAAACAATGTGAACACTCACTCAGCTGTATGTTCGACAGGTGTATCGTCCCCCACTTCCTCGCGCTTTTCCGCTAGCTCTTCACGACGGTCGTATTCCGCGACCAATTCCTCCAACGAGTCGAAGAATGACACAGTCTTGCGGAGCGCACACCCCATTGTTACATATGGTTTTCTGTGATCGTTCAGCGAGGCACCAGTCTGGCGGAGGATACGTACGCGCCAATGGCCTTTGGCGCAGGAGTCTTGGCTGCGAGCTGGTCCTGCAGCGCCGCAATTTGGCGCTTCAGTTGCGCTTCCTTCTCCAGCTGAGGATCGGCTGGCGGATCAGATGAAGGGGAGGAGGAAGAACAATCCAGAGACGACATGATGGTGGGAGGAACGAAGGAAAGGTTTGTGGAGCTGGTCTTTTATAGGCCCTTTGTTGATGTCTCACTGCTGGCATGCACTCCAGGGTCGTAGACACACCATATGTAATGGGTGACATCTCCACCAATTTGAATACACATCATACGGCAGTCGGAGCCCTGCAGCCCGCTAGAGTAATGAGCGATATCTCCACCAATTTGATTACATGTCATACGGCAGCCCGCTCGAGTCGCTCCCAGCGACCACAGGCCTCAGTCCATCGATGCGACCCATTCTGTGGGCCATTCTAATTCTCTTCCTCATGATACAGTGCTGCCCAGCCTGCCCTCGTGAATACTCCCGAGTGGGGATGGCACCTGTGCTCACCAAGCACCGCAATCAATGCGAGAAATATATGAGTTTTCTCGAGGAACAAAGTGCCCGGCAGAAGCAACTCACTGAGACGAAACAAGACAGGAAGAGACGGCACCTGAACCAAACAATGGTGAGTTATGTACCTTCTTCGTGGTATCACGGTCTTATCATTTCGTACCTACAGAATGCCGCCGCTGGACCGTCGTCGCAGCCAGACCCATACAACACCACCGCTGAACCTTCGTCTCATCCAGATGTCGATGCGGACCGCATGGATCTGGATGCGCCCGCTCCGCTGGCTACCACTCCTCCTCTAGATGTGCTTGTTCCCCTGCCTACTCTGCCTCCGGCTTTGACCCGTGTGGGACGGCCTTCACAGCGTTACAGACTGCCAAAGAGATTTCGAGACATTTTACCTGAAGCACCGGCACCTGTTGCCATTGAGCCCCCACCCCCTGAACCTGAACCGGCAATCCGTCGTGTTATTCTCCACGTACGTGACTCAATGGACACAGCATTAAACCGCTTCCGCATTTTCCGCCACTATCCCCACTGCCCTTCGTACGATCCAGATTCCCATGTGGACACTGAGGATCTGGCAAATTTTCCGCTGGAGAAAGAGCGGCTTGACTCACTGACAGCCGAGCATGTGGCGGAGTCAACTCCACCTCCACCTCCCTGGCCATTTGCCAACATGACAAAATACAATGTAATGTCTTGGCTCAATACTGGCAGCAATCAGAAATCGGAGGCGGAAACAACATGTTTCATTGACGAAGTTATCCATGCCCCGGATTTCTCGCCAGAAGACCTTTGGGGATTCAGCGCTCATCGCGAGAATCAGCTTTTCGACAAGGCGTCCTCAGACAAAGTCCCATGGACTCGCGATGGGTGGAAAGAACTCCAGGTGGAGATCGAGATCCCTTTGGGCGTCAAAAATGAAGCAACGCACCCCTTCACGATCCCTGGCCTCCATCGTCGCTCCATTGTTGAAGTCATCAAATCCGCATTTGCAGATGTTTCCGCCCGCGACTTCCATCTTACCCCGTTCAAAAGACTTGTCAAATCTGCGGCTGGTGTCATCACTCGGGCTTACGACGAGGTCTACACCTCGGACGCATGGCTCACAGCACACGACCTCCTGCAGAAACAGCCTGCTGAACCTGGATGCAAATTGGAGCGAGTTATTGTGGGGCTCATGTTCTAGTCGGACTCTACACATTTGGCGGACTTCAGAACGGCAAAAGCTTGGCCGATATACATGTATTTTGCAAATTTGTCGAAGTACGTTCAAGCGCAGCCAAATTCGGGTGCATGTCACCACATGGCGTACATCCCTTCTGTGAGTCCATTCAATTTGTTCTATCCTTATCCATCCCACTAATTGTTTTCTTTGAAGCTTCCGGACTGTGTCATGGATTTTATATTCGGCTTTACCAAGAAATCACACCGGAAACCGTTAATCACTCACTGTCATTGAGAGCTCATGCAGCAGGTCTGGCGGCTCATGCTTGATGACAACTTTAAGCATGTGTATGCCCATGGGATTGTGATCAAGTGTGTAGACGGGATATACCGCCGTGTGTACCTGCAAATTTTCACGTACTCGGCAGATTACCCAGAGAAGTGAGACTTTCATTTGGCTGAGGCTTCATTTATCTTACTCTTTTCAGGGTGTTACTTGCGACCATACGGGACAAGGGGTACTGCCTGTGCCCAAGATGCCTTGTCAAAAAGAAGAATGTGGACCAGATGGGAACCGCACACGACCTGCGGTCTCGGCTGACAGCGGTTCGAACATACTTCTGGACCAAGGTGCAGCAAGCATGAGATGCTATCCTACAAGACAGGATTCACCATTGGGTCCAATTGGGTAGAGGGTATCTTGAAAGAGTTCTCTCTGGTCCCCACGGCGGTAGGTTTAGTTTCATATAACTGTTATGTTTACTTACTTGTCATTTTGTCCCCAGAACGCATTCGCCGAACTTCTTCGTCCATATGGCGCTGAGCTGTTCCCAATGTTAGTCATTGATTTGTTACACGAGTTCGAGCTTGGAGTATGGAAGGCTGTGTTTACACATTTAATTCGGGTATTATACACTCTCCCCGGGGCTGCCGTCGCCGAGTTCAATGAGCGGTAAGTCTTACATTTTTGCGAAATCCCTGATCCTGACAGTTGAATCACAATTCACAGCTTCCGAATGGTACCCACGTTCGGGACAGATACCATCCGCCATATAACCAGCGATGCATCCAACCGCAAGAAACTCGTGGCGCGGGACTACGAAGACTATCTTCAGGTATTGATTTTACTATCACTCAGATACCATGGCACTCACAATTTCTCAGACGATCATCCCTGTTATCGAGGGGCTTCTCCACAAGCCCTACAACAGTATGGTCTTGACGATGCTGTTCCGCCTTGCAGAATGGCATGCCTTGGCCAAATTGAGGATGCATACAGTGGATACCGCCGCTCGCTTCGATAAATCGACAGTGGTAATTGGGCGCGAGCTGCAAGCCTTCCCTGACGTCACCAGAGATAAATTTGAGACTAAGGAACTTCCAGGTGAAGTAGCAGCAAGAGCGCGGCGAAAACAAAGCAAGGCTAAGAATGCTCCTGCGGGTGCTGCACCAGTGCCACTGCCACCGCCACCACCCCCTAAAGGCAAGTTCCTAAACCTCGAAACCTATAAATTCCATGCCCTCAGTGATTATCCAACTACCCTCCGCTTTTTTGGTACCACCGACTCGTACTCTACCCAGATTGTAAGACATCTGTTCTCATCTGTCTTCATTAAAATCCTTTCTAGGGAGAGCTCGCCCATCGCCTTGTGAAGTGATTCTACCGCCGCACAAATAAAAACAATGCCATCAAACAGATGGCCAAGCTCGAACGGCGCCATACCCGCCTGTGTAAGGCTCGTCAAGCTGCGGATTCCCCGCAACGCCAGCACACCCATCATATCCCATTCTCCGACAATGACCATCAAAACTACACAGGCGTCGAGGTTCCTCACCACATATCACCTTCGAGGAATCATCGACACCATCTAATCAAATTTGTCCACGAAAATGAGGAAGATCCGGCCAAGAAGGTTCGCGGGAGTGTACTTCTTCATCTCAACTCCGACTAAGTGCGAGCAGGATTTTATTTCCAAACTTAAAGATCATCTTTTAGGGCGCCTTTTACAACATGACTTTGACGGCGACGAAGAAGGGTTTTCTGACGAGGACCGAACAACCGTGCGGATCCTTGGCCAGCACATATATTCGGCCAAACTTCTACGAGTCAATTACACAACATACGATATGCACCGCGACCAAGACTCGATCAATCCGCGAACACATCCGGATGTTATGGTACTATCTCCCGAAACTGGCCCCAACGCCCACCCTTTTTGGTATGCCCGCGTATTGGGAGTTTTCCACACAGAAGTTCTTCACACAGGGGCCCGATCCCGCTACAATGCTGCCCAATGGATGGAATTCCTCTGGGTGCGATGGTTGGGCGTTGAGCCCAGTTATCGCTCAGGATTTAAAGTAGCCTGGCTGCCGAAGGTTGGCTTCGTTCCCGAGGAGGACGTCAATGCATTCGGATTTCTTGATCCATCACTGGTCCTTCGCGCATGCCACCTAGTTCCGGCGTTTGCTGGTGGCCGCACATCAGAACTACTCAAGACTGTATCTCCCACCACGGCAAGACCTCTGAACGAAACGGATGATTGGGAAAAATTTTACGTTACAATGTGAGTTCGATTCCACACAGCGAGATTCGTACTGAAGATTGGTTTTATCAAAAAGTTGGGTGGATCGGGACATGTTCATGCGCTACATTGGTGGGGGAATTGGGCATATTTCTCAGGCAACAGCACTTCCTGCGGACGACCTCGACCTCGATCAGGAGGACGAACTTACAGCTTCACCTGGGGTGGCAGGTCCCGACACAATAGCTGTGCAACAGCAGGAGCCTCCGACAGCGCCGCGTTCGCCAGACGCTAGCTCTGGATCCGGAGGAACTGGACCTAGTCGGCCCCCAGGCGATGGCGACGAGTCCGGGTCTGAGTCGGAGGAGGACTCAGACAAAGAGGACCGGCCGGAGGACTCGGAGGAGGAAGACTCAGAGGCAGAGGGGGAGGAGGAGGATGAAGTACCCGAGGATGATGATGGCTTTGCTCAGTTGTAAGCCTCCGTAACTGAAGTCCGCTGCCTGCAATGTTTTGTTCATGGTATAATTGATTCAAATATTTATGAACGTCGACAAGCCATTGTAATACCTCTATAATGACTATTGCAGGCTACAATCGCACACAAGGCAGAGGTACAGGTTATATATCTTCCACAATATCTGTGCTGCTCTCGCAATGTCTTGCGACACATTTTAATCTCTCTGCAATATTGCCGATCACTTGAGGATCATTGATCCTCACAACTCCAAACAAGAATTTCCCGGATTTCCTGATGTTGTCGATCTGTTCCACGCCTGTCTCGACAGTGTGGATGCCCCTCAACAGTGTCTGGTGACACTCCTGATTGGGATATTACAGTAATTGGCAGTACCGAAGGCGCGACCAAAAAAAATCCATTTTGAGCTGTTTTTGATCCCCGCGAAAGAATTGCCCATAACTCTCTCAGTTTTCGATGGATTGGGCTGAAAACTAGATAGATCTACTGTACCAAGTCATACGGAATTAAGAGGAATAGATAAAAATACCTTTTCTTTGATGGCCTGGCCACCACGGCCCTCCCGCGCATGTATCCTGTTTGGAATGTCCAGATCCTCTCCAATCGGGCTGGATTTTTGGGACAAAGTAATAGTAGGGTATACACTGGGTGTGATAGACTCAGAAATGTTGAATTATCTTTCCTGGCTGCTGGCTGCTTGTTTCGATACATCTCAAATAGGAAATAATGAATAGACTATATCTACCTGGGCTCTTGCCCAAAACAGTTGGAAAAACTACCCATGCCAACGTGGGTCATCACCCTACATTGTGATAGAGGCCCGCTACGTGAAAATGAGTGTCTAGAATACAAATCAGTGTATTGATGGCATCGAGTTTGGATGCGATACACTAATTTGTATTCTAGACACTCATTTTTACGTGGCGGGCCTCTATCACAATGTAGGGTGATGACCCACGTTGGCATGGGTAGTTTTTCCAACATATCTACCTGGGCTCTTGCCCAAGCATCGAGCTCGTTTTCGAGTTCAAGTATGTCGGGATTTGGTTCACATCCGTCCATCCCAACGTCCTTGCCAGGCACTACGCCATTAAAGTGTCCAAAGCCCGAGTTACCAGCAATGCTATATTTGGCCTGAATCACAGAATCGGCTCGCTACCAGTACGTGAAGGTTTGCAGCTGTACATGGCTAGGGTTGACTGTTATCTCATCTCTGGGTGCGAACTCGCTCTCGACACCGACAATTCTCTGATACAGGATCACATGGAGGCACAACACATGTTCCTCCGTCGGCTGCTCGGGCTGAATCCGCACTCAATGCTTGTTGTACTATTCACGGAGACAGGTCAAATGCCCGTGCGCATCCGGCGACTACTGCTGGCGCTTGGTCGGTTACAATATATGGTGGACGTCGGTCCACGACGTGTCGTGCACTCCGCGCTCCTTGACTCTTTAGCCTTATTATGCGAAGGGAAATCCGGTTGGGCTTCTGATTTGATAATCATGCTCAGGCGGCTCCCAACGGCCCTGGAGATTGCGCCCGAAGATCTTTTATGTGCTAAGTCAATTGAAGCTATCGCAAAGAAGATTGTCAGCATCGTCGATGCTGACCTGCAACACGATATCGACCACCTCGTGAAGACTCACTTACTGCGTAACCGACTGGAGCTGGGTGACGAGAAATCCTTATCTCTCGTCACCCGACGGCTACGCCATTACCTCGTGATGGTTGCCGTGCCTGCGCATCGCAAGGCTATGACCGGCCTGTTAATCGGGGATCACAACCTCAGCATCGAACGCCTCCGTTACCCTGCTCGTTATAGGGACGCGGTTCCGCGACAACATAGGTTGTGTAGATTTTGTCGGGGAGGAGTGGAGGACGAGGTACACGCCCTGTTCGACTGTGATGCCGAACCTCGATTGGTAGAGCTGCGCTCGCATTTCATGCAACAATTGGCTCACTGTGACCCGATGATGCACGCGTCGCACATGGAGATGTCAAACTACGACTTCATGTTAAAGCTCATCTCATCGAGGAAGGCGATACAAGTCTTTGCGAAGTATATTTATCTCGTCTTGTGCTTATTTCAGGAAACTCCCCGGTATTTCCCTGTAGCTTTTAGGATCCCGTGATTGTACAACTACCCCGTCTTCTAAGCCTTTTCGTGAGACGCCTGTCTACTTCCGGTAGATAGGTTTTCACAGTGACTGGGCGGTTGACGACTGTATCGTACGATTAGACACTGTTGTACCTAGGTACAGTACCTGGTATGTAAATCAGGACTCGCTTCAGAAATATTTTGCAACACATCACTTACCGGGAATAATGTAGCAAATGCAGCACCTAAAACGCTCCCGTTTCGCATTCAGTGCCTAGCTTCCGGCCGTGGATGTAACGCACAAAAATGCCCAGTACTGGAGCTTTTGGAGGTCATGCACCTGGACGATTCGTAGCATGTCGCGAGCCGTATAGTATTCATAAACGGAGGCTCCCGTCATCGCGTTCTCCAGCCAACTAGCCTTCGATAATCACCCGAGCCCATGCGCGAGATAACGCGTCCGTCGAGGCGTTCGTGGAAATCATTTTCGGATTATCCGCGCTATTGGACCAAATCGCTCGCTCCGAATGGCGTTCGTAGAACGAGACGCGTGATGTGGATCGGCCGATACCTGGAACGGAGTTGCAAAAGTGAAACGGGTGGATTTAGAGCCTGAGACCCACCTCGAGGATCGAATCCTATCGGATCGAAATTAGGACCTACGATGTTGGAAATTTGCGAGCCCTTTCTCGCGATTAGATCTACTCCTGAGCCGCCGGGGCCCCCGGGTTGATGAGGATGGGTCCGCGGTAGTTTACAGAGTCGTGAGAGACAATCGAATGTATGCGGATCATGGCCATTGCAGCAGAGGAGGCATCCGGATAGAAGTAGTCAAGCGGCACCTAGGAAAAGATGAACAATGAAAATGATCACACAGGATGTTTTCTCATTTGTTTCGCATACTTTCAACTGTCGGAAAAATCCAAATTGAATGACATGCCCCTGTTTGGGCATGTCAGGTCATCTCAGTCGGTCAGGCTTTCCGGCGGTTGAAAAGGGTCAGAAAACCCGGATGATGCCTGGTCAGCCTGACCGGGCTGACCAGCCTGATTCCACCTGACCAGCCTGACGCCGCCTGATCAGCGATCAGCGAGGCCCCACAAAACGGGCAAAAAAGGGGGAAAAATTAATAAAGGATAAACAAAAAAATGAACCACCTGAACCAGTGGTGGAGCAACTAGGAGGCTCCGAGGAATTAATGCAGTCAGTGGGACTCGAACTCACGCCGCGTTCGAGCAAGCTGCGTAGTTAACCACTGAGTCAGACAACCATTGAGGGACAAGGGGAACTGTGTTTAACATACCGAAGATTTTTTGCCTGATATGGCCTGATATGGGCGTACAATGGAAAATCATGCCGTCCTATCTGCGTATGTAGTCTCATGGTTCATGTCAAATGTATCTGAGGGTCAGAATGATATAGAAGAGAAATGTTCGAGGCAAGTTACGATTGATCACTAACATATGCATACATTGAGACTTTCCAATTTAGGCTTTGACCACCGTGTCAACTTAGACTGTCTCAGACGCCGGATGCCAAGTGCACGAGCAAGTGAAGGGGTATTCACTGTTGTCGATGAACTATGTGATCCGCGGCGCGTTACTGACTCCAGCGACGGGTGCTGCAAAGGAAAATCTTCATTTCTTTGTAGATACCATTGATGCCGACATGTTCCTCCATGCTGACAAGTTCTGCGCTTGAAATATTATTCATTTCTGCTATGATGTTCGGATGCGGGTGATAAGCACTGACCGCACCTGATAGGCTGCATAAGGGAAGCCTGATACGTACCTGACCAGGCCTGACAATACCGTCAGGCTCGGTCAGTCCCTGGTCAGGTAAATCCGATTTTTCCGACAACCGTGCGCCCAACCCTGGTTCAACCTGAAACATTGGACTCGAGATTGGACCCGTTTTTATACACGGGCGTCGGGCAGCCGTATGCACGAATAGACACCAATTTACGACCACTGTTGTTCACCCCCGCCCGCTTGTCGGATCATTTCTGGAAATAAACTCAAGATGTTTGATTTGGTGGGCACGTATGTAAAAAAAATCTGACACGTTGTATAATCAATCGGCGGAGTGCAGTATCAAGTTCATTAAAACACAAAAACACAAAGGAACCAGTGGGAATACATAAAATTCCTACATCCAAATCAGCTGCATCTCCAGGAGCCCGAGTAACTTCTAACGATGAACTACACGCCGTAGTGAACGAAAGGAACCCAACGCAAAAGCGGTACCTTTGTTTTCAATTTTGCAACGGCCAGGTGTAGGGCCTCCGCTGATTCGTTCAGGTCAGGGAATACAGGGGGATTCGAGGTCGGGTCTGCATTGCGAAATAGATGGCCGTAGAAGACTTCTGCGACGTCGGGTCCATCAGGGTCCTGAATCGTCCTAAGGTGATTAATCATGTTAATAAAACACTCAGGAAAATTTTCATAGGTACAACTGACCACATCGTTGCAACTACACTTCGGAACCCGGCGAATAGCAGACTCGCAGCGAGATGCATGGCCTCGTCAGGAAGTTGCTGGTTCCCTGTGGCGGTCTGACATGCGCTCAAGAACGCCAGCCCCATATCCTTTTCACTATTTTCAGGTCCATCGTGCAAGAATCCGGACTTTTCCATGATCTGCGAGACTGTTAGCCGATCACTGTCAATGAGAAGAGCGCTTTGAAGAGGTTTTGCAGTATCTTGGACTCCGTGGCACGCGAAATGGATAATGGACGAATTCTGGAGGTACTGCAAAACTTTTTTGACCGATGCGGGGGAGTCCGAAGTGCCGAGATTCGTCAGCCATGCCTGCGGAATGTTTTCTTTGAGCTTCTGCAATTCATCTTCTGTATAGGGTAGATCGGAAAAGCCAGGGGTGTTGGGCTGAATCACGGCAGTGACCTGAAGAGGGTTGTTGGTACTGTAAGTTGGATAAGGGGGGGACAGCAATGCTGCCAGTGTTGGCGTGTAGGAGGAAATCACATAGTCGGCCACACACTCGTTTAGTGGTTCTTCATTGTATATCCCAGCAGCGTGAATGGGAAGGAATGCGAAGGGTCCTGTTGGACACCACCATAACCTGGGTGGCTTCTCCGATTTCTAAGGCATGAATGAATGAGACGCAGAGCTCGAAGAATTCCATAACATACCTCAAGTTTTAAATACTGAATGACAGGATTCACCACATTAATCCACAGTATGTGCAAAACAACCCGGAACCAAGCCTCGGGATTATCAGTCTTCTTGTCCTCCAATTTCCCAATCAATCGATCTGTCGAATTCGGCTCAAAGCCTCTGCTCGATAGTGTGTGGAAAATAGAAATGAAGGTGCCAGATGAGATGGACTGAATTATGGCTGCAAGGGCGCTGACAACTTCTCGAGTCACTTCAGGAAGCAAGACACATTGAACATTGCCAGAGAAGCCCACAATGAGGGCATGACATGATGATCTGCCAGCATTGAGAACCACAACAGGCCCCCGCTGAGCTGCCAGTCGCAATTTCGCCATGCTTTTAGGCCGCATAAAGTCCTCGAACCCCGGTACCGATGATCGAACAGATTCAACGGTCTGAATCCATTCATTATTTAACTTCTGACACTTCAAAGCTTCAGCTTCCATGGACATAACTCTCTGATGGCTATCAAATTTGAGGTCTCGGGAGGTATCGCGGAAAGAGCTCTGCTCCAGTTTCTGTGACAATTCAGTGAACTTGGCAGCTAAATCAGGATGGGCATGCTGGACATCATCTAGGGATGTGCGAAGATGCAGTGATTGTGCCCAAAAAATTGAACGAGCAGCCTCAAGGAGTTCGATAGCAACCTTGTATTGACCCAGATCAATAGCCAAAGCAGCTGCATTCGACCCAAGGTTGTCACTGTGTGAAATCAAGATTGTCTGGCGGGACTGCAGATCTCGATCAAATGCGGCAAGTTGAGGAAGGAGCCCAATCACGGTCGAATACGCCTGAATCGCTGAACTGTGGTGGTATTTATCAGCGGTCATGGCCCATGCCTTTGCTGCCTTGAATTGGTCAAGTGGGGAAATGGACGAATACATTGCCTCCTGGTATGCCAGAATAGCATCACTGAGAGCAATGGAATCTGGTGCGTGTGCGTGGGATTCTAGCAGGCAAGTACCAAGACTGCCAAGACAACTGGCCCGACCTGAATGTGGTGCAGGCCAAAGAACAATGGCCTCCTGATGCAGCTGAATAGCCTCATCAATGTCCTCTACATTCCCTTGTTGCTGAAATTGGTGGACGAGGGCAACTGCAAGGTTGTTGAGAGATCCAGCTCGATCTGGATTTGGAGGGAGACGGAGAGCCAGGGTATCCCGATACAGCTGAATAGCCTCATCAATAGCCTCTATATTTCCTAGTTTCTCAAACTGTTCGTGGACAACAGCCGCAAGATTTCCAAGACAGGTTGCCCGATTTGGATGTGGTGCAGGCAGAAGAATATGGGCCTCCCGAAGCAGCTGAGCAGCCTCATCAATATCCTCTGCATTTCCTCCCTGCCCAAACCGTTCCTTGACAGCAACTGCAAGGTTGTTGAGACAATGGGCCCGGTCTGGCTGTGTGGCAGATTGAAGAGCAAGAGCTTCCCGATGTAGCTGAATAGCCTCATCAATATCCTCTACATTTCCACGTTTATCAAATCGGTGGTGGATGGCACTTGCAAGGTTGCTGAGCCAACTGGCCCGACCTGGATGGGATGTAGAGCATAGAGTGAGGGCGTCCCGAGTCAGCCGAACAACCTCATCAATATCCTCCATATTTCCTTGCTGGTCAAACCAATGGTGGGTACCAACTGCCAGATTGTTGAGAGAACTGGCCCGATCTGGATGCCCCACTGGTAGAAGTGCAACTGTCTTTCGGTGGATTTCAATGGCTTCCTCTAAGTCTTTGATCTGGCCCAGGTGCTGGAATCGAATGGATAGTATTATTGCCAGGTTCTCCAGGCAGCTGACATGCTGTGGGTTCCATATTGGAAGAAGGCTGATTGCTTCACGCTGGTAAGTAATTGCCAGCTCAATATCGTTGACCACCCCCATAGATTTAAACCGGTTGAACAATGCAATGGCCAGGTCTCTTAGCCTATCGCATCTGTGAACTCCCCATGTGGGACATCGATCGAGCTTCTCCTGGCAAATGGCCACGGTGTCGGATCCCCTCGGATTTAGTGACCCATCCTTGTTTGAGCCCAGCTATTAGTGCGAAAATTGATGGCATTATGATGAATATGCACCATGGTATTTCAGCAATTTCTTTTGGCTGATCAGTCCAGCCAGTGCAAGGGGTATGAAGCTAGTTACCCAGGGCCCCAATTTAGTCTTATATAGAGTAGACGGTGTCATTTCGGATCAGCGCGATGAATCTGAGGGCACGATGTCGCGGTCTCATCTATTTTAATCTGATTTACATCTCCACCATTCTCAGGTACTATAGGTAATAGAGTAGGGATTAATAGAACATACCAACATACCATGAATTTACAGCATACGTGAAACACATGAATTTATTTGAGGCACCCACGTTAAGGCGCGGCGATACAGCAGTGTTAAAGATAGATGGGATGCTGTAATTAATGTGCAAGAGCAATTCCGGACGCGCTGTTGACAATAATCTGGACAGTCCTGGTAACTGTTGGGTTTAAATTGGAAGAAGCGCCATCAGAACTCTTCGCATATATATGGCTAGACAGATCTTTCCACGGCGAAGGGCTTGCAGGTTAGGGACTGACAACAATCCGGACCGTCCTGATAGCTGTTTGATTGGCGCCATTGAAACCCGTCGTATATATTGGATAAATGTGGGCGCCTCTCATAGACAGATCCTTCCACAGTCAAAGGGCTTGTAGGTTGGTACCCACTGCATGTTCCACACCCAATCACACATGTCGCCCCATCCGGTCGATCCCTCTGTGGAAGAAACGAGGAAAAGTACGTGCAGTAGGCCCACTTGTCCATATCTAACACCCAGGATATCTCAGCCTTGGTACCGACAGGGACACTGTTGCAAATAAAACGCGTCGACAAAATCCGGCTGCCCGACTCCGGAACATGGGTGGTCAAGAATTCCGAGAATGATGCCCCAGCAAGCGGCCCAGGCCACGCCACCGACGAGTACGCGGAATGGGCTCAGCACGCATTTATTGTTCGCCGCAAGGTGGAGCAGGAGAGGGGCAGCGATTATCCCAAAATGATAACCCAGTTCTTGATCAGAAGCGACTTCCTGCGCAGGGCTTTGCGAGAAGTGATGAAGGATGTGCAGGGCATCTCATGGACTGCATCGATCCTCAAATAGTAAATTTTTTGAACATATATCTTGATTGCGGCTAACAGTCTAAAGTTGGATCCTAACCTACTCCTGTCGTTCCTTCCCCGGATGATGGCCATGGCATCTGCTCCCTGTAATTCTGTGAATCTCACGGAGGATGAAGCAGGCACGACGAGAGAACATATAACATTCTTGATCGAATTCTTGGAGTCCGAGTATGCAACGACACTACACAAAGTCCGCAACTTCGTCCAACACAGCGAAATCACCTACGATTTGCTTTGGGCGATCTTTATTCCCGGAGATATGATCTTCGCACGGTGCAAGACAACGGGAGAGCCTCGCGCGTTCAGGCTCCTGAATGTTCAACCGGATTCTCACTGGCTTACCCATGCAATATTTTGGTCTTTAACCTGCGAATACGTGGAAGCCAGCGATCAACCTTTGACAACGGGGGAGCAATTCGGTCTTGCGACGTACCGGATAAAGATCGATCATTTCGATGGGGTGAGAAGAATTACAGAGCTCGATGCATATCCCATCAAGTATCATGCTCACGAGGTAGACATCCTGCAAAAACTCACACATCGAGGACAAGAATGGGCGAAACTGCGTGGGGTGCATCACAGACAATATAATGGTTCAGCATATAAGCACTCCGACGAGAAGTCCGAGTCGGTTCAGGTTAATGGCCGAATCATGATCGACCGAGGCGAGTCTCTATGATTTTTCGGCGACGAGAATACATTCCCATGTTTGCACCAGATACATTTGGAAAGATCGAACCAAATTATTCGCGGCCCAATCCACGTAAAGGATTCCTGAGAGAGCTCTGGGACGTATGGGAGGGCAAAGAAACACCTGTTGCCAAACTGACGCGACCTCTTGATGGAAAAAGCTTCAAGGACGATGACTTGGTGCTTGCAACCCCGATTGTCTACGGCTTCAGTTACACGGAGAAACGCTGGTGTGAGGACAATAGTTTTTCTCGTGGACTCACGTTCATCGATTTCAAGCAGTGGAGTTCAACATTGAATATGTGACCTACATCGAATGGAACGATGAGGGCTTCAAGAACCTTGCGATAGATCCCGATCGAAGACTTCTCATCCAGGCACTTGTTCAATCGCACGCTAACTTGCGGGAGAAAGGTTCGGTCGATGATTTTGTGCCTGGAAAGGGAGTTGGATTGGTGATCAACTTGTTTGGTACGCTTCAATTTCGGGCCAAGAATCAGAGAGACGAGCTTAGCCCTATACAGGACCACCTGGAGTAGGAAAAACCCTTACGGTGGAAGCGACGAGTGAGCGTAAGCAATCTCACACCGCTGCAATTCCAACCTCCCTGAACGACGTCTAGATTTGCGAAAGCCGTTGTATGTCGTGAGCGCTGGAGATCTTGGGACCAGTCCCACGGACCTGGATAGAGAGCTCACCAAGATATTTTCCTTGGTTCCTCGATGGGACGCCATCGTGTTGATCGATGAAGCGGATGTGTTCTTGCAAGAGCGTGGTACGGCGGACGTTGAACGGAATGCGATGGTAGCTGTTTTCCTACGCCAGTTGGAGTAAGTCCATCGATCAACCGCCGAGTGCGCAATTGATGTCTTGCCACTACGTAGATACTTCCAGGGGATTCTATTCTTGACAACCAACCGCGTCAAACAATTCGACCCGGCTTTCCAGTCGCGTATTCACCTCTCACTGCATTACAGCGATCTTTCGCCGTCCGAGAAGGAACAGCTGTGGTGCGCATTTTTGGAGAAGGCGCGAACAGTCGGGCTTGGCTTGCGCGATCTTTCCGCGCAGCAGTTACGGACGCTGTCGCGGAGGAACGTAAACGGTCGGCAGATCAAGAACATCGTGAATTTGGCGGTTGCGCTGGCCGGAGAGGAGCAGAAGCCTTTGTCCTACGCGCATCTCGTCAGAACGATGAGCGTAACAGATGATTGGCGTTCCAATGAGCTTACCATACTCCCACCGTATCAGGGCGCGTTCTGGTCGCTGGCTGCTGTGAGCGGGATTCTGTTCTGCGTTGCGGCGAACTGGCTACATGTACGAAAATAACTGTACATATGTGTTATGTTTCTTAACAAAGATATGAATCTCACCGAATCTGAAATCCTATGGAATTAGGCATAAACGGGAAATTGAGTGGGTGGAAGGGTTCAGGAGGTCGGGTGCTGGTCGTGGGTGGTATTGATTCAATGAATCAGAGGTCAGCGTGTACGATAAGGGATTGAACGAAGGAAAAAGAGAAAGGAAGGCGATGGACGTTCGCGTAGGGCTGCAGTGGGCGGCAGAAATACAGATGTCGAATCTGTAAACAAAGATATAATTAAGACACAGAGCAGCACCGTGATACAAGCAAGTGACTCATCGTGATGTATCTCCGGATTTCGCGCCTCCTCGACGGTTCTTCCTCCTCCGATGTAATGGGAATGTGGGTGTTTAGGCGGTTCCGAGTCCGAGTTTGAAAGGGGAAAAGACATGTTGGGAACGAGTTTGTAAGAGAGACTCTCGAGCACCACTGAATAGCGCTGGCCTTCGCACGAGACTGAAGAACCAAAATTCAGGCACCCTGCATGGGAAATGGGGGTCCGAGATGATCAAGGTCCGTTTCAAAAACAGGAGCAGCGCTGCGACGAGACGCGGTTCGTTGAAGAAGGGAGACGAAATCAGACGTGCCGTGCCAGAATGGACACTGAAGAGACCGCCGCGTATCGGAATCAATCCAGCCTCATCTAAAAAATGATGGCCGAAGTCCGCGTCCCAAGGAAGATGAAAAAAAACCCTGGCGACCCCCTGCACTACGTTACAGTCGACATAAAATGCATCCGAAGATTAATATTGGAGCGTTGTCGGGAGTGATGCCGACTGCGTGCGAGGTGCCATTCGAGAGTACAGCCGGTCGCGTTCTATCAGTGAAAGAATCAAGAGGAAAACGATTGACGTACTTCCAGCCTGAGCCCGGCATACTGTGCGCGACTAGTCTCCAGGTCCTGGTCGCGTCAAGTGTGTCTTTAATCAGGTATTCCGCGTTCTTCGTTTACAATCCAGAAGTACAAGACCTGCACCAGGTACGGTAAGCACCAGCAGGGTGGATAGCGGTAGATGAAGAGGCTCGACGTGTCTGTCGCGTCAAAGAGATACAGTGGAAACAAGGACAAACAATTGCGACTGGACGTTCGCTTCGATGTGTGAACCGGAAGTGTACTGCGGAGTATCATCGCAGCAGTTCGTCCGAGTCTTGGAAGAATTTGACTCGACCTTGGAGTCTCCGACGAGGGCAGCTTCGACCAAACCGGGCTGTCCAGCGAGGGAGATGCTGGGAGATGACGATGGACTCACCGTCGAAGAAAGAGCTCGGTGACTCATCAGCATCCTTAGTTATCTTGCTATAAAGGGCGTATCCGTATTCCAGCCGTCGAATTTTGAATCCAAATCATTTTAAGTGCTGTATGAGATCTTCCAAAAGTATGAGGGAAATTATTCCATGTATGTGTGCTGCCCAGTCCAATGAATAGTTGAAGAAATAAGCTATTTGAATAGTGTCGCAGGCGGCACAGAAAAGCGCTCCTGCAACACAATAAAGCTGAGAACTATCATAAGCATCCGCACGCGTGGATCGATCACCCTGTGCGCCGGGAACACAGGCGAAGCCATGTATGACTCAGAGCATGTCGTTGGTATACACCCAGTCGAAGAACCCAAGCCACTCAACAGCCACCTGTGTGACACGTTTGCTGAGGTGGATTTGGAGAGGAAGGAGCCCAGATGCAGTGGGGCAGGGAGGCGAGTTGAACGTAATTTCTTGCGGAGGTACATTTCCTCGGTGACGAATGGTTTGACAGCCTCTCGAAGGATCCATTTCTCGTTCAGCTTCCGCTTGTTGTTGGGCCCATCGCAAACTGGCATGATTTTGACGGAGCTGAGTTCAAAGTGTTCAGCAACCTGCATGCAGAACTGTTAATGGAGGTACATATTGCGGCAGACACCGGGGGCAAAGGCCAACGCACTTGAAAGTTAACGCATGCTTGACATATGATTGGCACCTGACAAGGCAGTGTTCGTTTAGCGGGCGGATTTGATGAGAGGAAAGATAATATAAATTTGCTCGCTACGCTCGCAATAAATGAGATGTGACGGGATAGAGGAGATTGTAAGCGCTGTTTGTGTGTTTGTGGGGGATTCCGGTGTTCCGGCCGATTCGGGGCTTTTCGACGCAGCGGGGAAAGGGTGCGGGAAATTCCGAATCGGAATGGGACGGAACGCACGGCCGAACCCGTACGCAGCGGGGCACCGAGGGTGTGGGCAATGAACGAGGCCCTAGTCAACCCAACGAAGCATAGCTCCAAGAGCAGAGCTCGCGCGAGGGCGAGAGAAACGGCCCGAGGACCCCACAAACAGAGCGGAGAGACGATAAATTAAATTACTGAGTAAAATAAGATGGAACATGCGGTACGACTATGCGTCAAAGGAGAGGGAGTCGGAATCAGAAAGATGACTATGTGCTGACGCAAATTATCTAATACGGGCGTCCCAGGCACGAGCGATAGCAAACGGTAAAATCTTTTCAAGGCGTCACCAATAAAGAAGAAAGCCAAGTGACGACCACCCGCCGAGTTTCATGATAACCTTGCGACGCCGGCAGAAAGGAGCTCCAGCGAGCCTCCGATTCGATAACTGTGGCCGAATACCAAACCCAGAGATGGACTTGAAGACGGCGGAGGAGGAGCGCAAGAATGTGTCTTTGCATAGATAAGACAACCCGACTCGGAGCGGTATGCGAAGAGTGGGGTGTCCGGTGGTGAAGAGTGGTTAACGCGGATGTGGTTGTCCCAAGTCCAGACTGGCCAAAGGTCGGTGTCAGGGCCGAGGACGGCGGTCAGAAAACATTCGCCACCCGCCGTCCCGGTCGTTTTGGTCCATACGAGATGAATGGTGCGTACAGCGCGCCCGTTGACGATGGATGAAGAGACGCGCGTGGACCTGCAAGTGTCGCGAAGAGTAGTGAACTTTGTGGCACTGCGGATGAGAAGCTCGCCGAGGCGACGACATCCGCAGAAGCCCGCCAATCCTGCCGCCCACGATGCCGCGCCGAGGGGAGAATTGAGGTCGAGAGATGTGCGGTGCGCGCGCATGTGAGCAGGGGTGATGGGCAGCCAGCCCTCGTCGCTCAAATGGAGGCCGTTCAGCCAGTTGTGGATACATTTACCCGAGCAGGCCGATGGTATCTGCGATGAAAGCGGCAAGGAGGAAACGATCGGCCCGCTCAGTACATCATCCACCTCCTTAAAATTTGTTCCAAATTTACGAATAGACCATACATATTACTTCTTGCCGCCAAAGAGGCGCTGAAAAGTCTCCCGCGCCGTCTCCGGAGTGAACGAGAACCGTGCGTTATCGTATGGCCCTGGCACGAAGGCCACGCCATTCGAAAACATCGCCTTCCCGGACCAATAAAGTTCACCTTCGACATCTCCCGCCAAGCGCGCAGCCTCCTCCTTCTCCGCCGCCTCCTGGGGATCGAGATAGGTTGTCTCGTACACGACGCCCTGTGCTTCCCCGAGTAGCTGCATCAGCTCCGCCCACGTCAGTGCGTCGCCCACCACGCGGAGCTCGCGCTGCGATTGGCCCGCCTCCAGGGGGAGCAGCACCGACTCCACGATGAACTTCATTATACTGTCATGGAACCAGCAACGGTGAGACGTACTCTCAGAGAAGGGGAGAAAAACTTACTCCGGAATGGAGGTAACAGTCACCTTCGCGTCGGGCATGCCGTACGGGCGCGCCGTGTGTTTCTCGTGATCCACGGCGCTGTATATGGCGACCTCGGTGAACGCACCCGTCATGAGCAGCGTGTAAGAGAAACCCGGGACCTCGCGCGCGCGTAGGCGGAGGTGCTCGAGGGTGGAGACCTTGTCGCGGAAGTAGCGCTTCTTGCCGACCGGCGCGTAGGAAAGATCGGCGCCGAGCTCGGAAGGGTAAAAGTGGCGCACGCCCCCGGCGAGGGCCGCGTCGATCATGCCGGGCTGCAGCTTCAGGGTGGGCTGTCCAGCGAGGGAGATGACGACGTCGAAGCCTGACGTGTGGGTTAGTGTGTTGTCTGACTCGCTCACAGAAATCCAACCTTTGTACGACTGCGCGTCGAGGTATGATCCAACCACGACCTCGACGCCTTCGCTCTGCATTTCGACGAACCGCGAGATCTTCGCGGGGTCAGCGAGCACCGCGATGCGTGTAAATTTGGATTTATTCTTGAGAAATTCCTGGAGGAGCGGTCGGCCTACGAAGCCGCTCGCACCAATGATGAGGACGGAGGGTGCCATGTTGAAGTCGAAATCAGTGTGTTGTGAATTGAAGTGGGTAGCCTTGGGTATTTATCCTCCTCAAAACTATGAAAAAGCGAATAAAGAATCAATACTGTAAGCGTCACCGAGTGCATGAATAACCGCGTCGACCGAGATCACGATTTTCTGGGTGCATCAAACATTGGACCGCAGATTGGCCGAAGGCTCCAACCCGGCTAGCTATGGCACCAGGGACTGGTCTACGTCCTGGTCTACGTATTCAGCAAGCTAGTGAATACACCAAGCATCACACGTGCCGCAGTTGAACCTTTCGTAATTGTTCGCGGCGAACGCTCGGGCACATGATGGAAGTTGACTCATCAAGTCATTCCTTCGGAGCGGGGAGAAGGCACGCACCTATAACCGACGCGCCCTCAGGCTGTGGTTGAAATGGAAATGCAAAATGACCCGAGGAAATGAGTGCAAAAAAGAAGTACGTAGGTAGTAGCATTACGCGGGAGGAACAGATAAATTAAAACACACTATCACAAGTTGGAGCCACATCAGACTAACCGCGTAATTGCTGATCGTCCGAACGGGATGAGCGAATGCACGCCCGAGGCGAACAACGATGGAGGCACGTGTCCGCGTCGTCTAGGCTCAAATTAGTAACGCATGCACTTCTCGGCCTCGGTAATGCGTACCAAGTCTCATTTGTTCCAAATATTAATGGTTCGTGATTCATTAATCTTCGTGTCCTCCAGATTCCCGGTGTGCATGATTCAGCTGTGGTTCTCCTAATTATTCAACTATTCAACCATGGATTGGCGTTGCAAATTTGCTGCGCTCGTCTCGTTCAAATGCTTGGTATCAACTATCAATATCACAGTTCGGCCTATCTAATGAAGCACTTGCTTTGCTTTTGATTTCTCAGCTTTCGATACGCTAATTTAAATTCAACGTGGATCTTGTTTTTGTTTTATTTTGTTTTATTTTCGGCGCTCGCTGTAATCCCTAGCCCTGGGTTGTCCCGAGGTGCGAGTGAGACCACATGTGCCCGACGATTACCAGTTGACCGCGGGCGAGGGCAGGCCGGGAGATCTGAGATCCGTGTTGGTGCGTTAATCCAGTAAATTATCCGCGAAGGTACTCAATCTGTGATTAGCCTTGAGGAATGAAAACGAACGCGGAACCACGCGGATACAACAGTAAAATATATTTTGAATTCCCGGCCAGAGCACCGGCAAACGGCATATTAATTAGCATCATACACGCATGCATACCAGCTGGGATTTTGCTTTGATTCAGGTGGGAACTGTGCTCGGTCGCGGGATTCAAGTTGCTCGAGTCGATGTTGATATGATTCCAGCGCTCGAGCCTCGGTGATTCATTCGTTCGTTCACGCTGTTATCCGAGGGTCATTTCGCACGCAGATCGAGTATTGAAATCAAAAGGAGAGCCTTCCGAGCGACTGAAATGTCTCAAACATCATTCGTCAATGTCAAGAATAGTGCGCGTCAAGTTCCTCCGCCCGTCCACCATTAACCTTCGCGCAGAAGGTCACTTATAAAAAGACACCACTATACCACGACAGCCAATTCTCACCCGCGCCTCGTGTGTGATACTACGTATATATACGACCACGCCACATCGGTGCTGGGTCCGCGCGACTGGCACGGTAGTCACGTATTCGCTTCATCACTTTGTCCTTTGTTGGTTGAAGTGTTGAATTTGTTGGATGATACCAGTGCCGATACGGGAGACGAAGAGGATCTTTTGTCGACAGTAGTCCAATTATTTTCAATCCAGCAGTAAGGAAACTTGCCGCTGACATGCCGCTTGCACGTTGCTTGAACCCAAGCTTGAACCAGTTCTGGTAATAGAAAGCTGTGCGCCAAAGGCACGGCAGCCGAAAGAAGCCGAACTTGGCTTGCTTTTTTCGAGTCGATCTTCTCATGTCGATTCCGTATAAGCTTTCATTCCGGCGCTTCCGCGAACACGCCCCAGCGCGGAACCCGATATCGAATCTCGAGACTGGAACCGATTACTCTCAAAAACTTCAGGAAGAAAACTGGCGCTGCCGAGCCGGACGATTAGACGAACGAGATGGTGGCATGGCGAGAATGGCCGACACTTGCACCACCACCAGTACTTCACCCGAGCGCCATTGTAGAAGATTCGCAGGAATCCAGGTGCTCCTTCCCGTTCTGTTCACCGTGCGCTAATGGTAATTGACAGTCGTTTCATCCATGCGTATTATTTGGATCGAGACGTTCGATGTGCCCCCACTGGGCTGAAACTCGGTCAGAGAAGCGCAATTCAATGAACTGGCGTCTCGATTTGACCCGGACCAGTGATGCTAACTTTAGTGTGCAGAACTTGAAGATCGATCGAGGCGCATGCATATAAACGACCATCCTGCCAGCAACAACGCACGTTCACGAGCTCGACCTTGACCACCACCACCATGCCCACCATCATGTCCGCGACGTCGAACAGCAGCCAAGGTATCTCTCCCGTTTCACTACGAGTACCTCTTTTAAATCATACGTTGGTAGCGACCGACCATCTTCGCAAATGTGCGTGTAAATGCCCACCAGAATGCAAATGCGCCTGCCGATGTCGACACCACTGCATGTGTATCGCCGACTGCAAAGGCGCATGTTACAAGACCCCGTCCCCGTCGAGAAACTTGGTCGTCAGCATCGACGGAACTTCCAACCAGTTCGGCCTCAATGTGCGTCTCCAGCGTTCATTCACCAGCCCAATATTGACCTTGGCAGAACACAAACGTGGTCGAGCTTCATAGCCGGATAATCAAGCGGGGTCTCGCCACGCAGCAGCTGACTTTCTATCTGAGCGGCATCGGAACCTACGTCCCTCCTTCGTTCCGCTCCCTTGCCTACTGGAAACAGGTCATAGCCAATAAAATCGACTTGGCTATCGCCTGGTGGGTCTTGAATAATTCAACGCTATCGTCTCTGACTCGCCGCAGGAATTTCAAGCAACACGTCCAGGATGCCTACCGATGGCTCGCAGATCATTATCAGCCCGGCGACGTAATATATCTCTTCGGTATTTCAAGCAGTCCCTCGCGAATCTTGTCATACGACGCTCATACTTTTATAGGCTTTTCCCGCGGTGCATATCAGGTTCGGGCCCTGGCTGGGATGATTGCGACGGTAAGACAATAAAATCTCGGCGCAGTATCGCTAACGAACGAAATTATCAGATGGGTCTGGTGCATTCAGGCAATCAACGACTTATCCCATTGTGAGCTTTATAAATAAAAATCTGACTAGCCGGCCTAACGCGACCGAACCACCAGCGCCTACGAGCTTTACTCCAATCGGCATAAGGGAAGGGGTAAGTGCTTTTTTCAGATTCTATACAATCTACTAACTGAATCATGAAGACATAGATCGTACTGAGGCGCGAGACCTATGCAGCCACTTCAAACAGACATTCTCGTGGGATGTCAGGGTGCACTTCTTAGGCGCATGGTAAGTTTGCCGATCCGCCTATAGACCATTTCGTTGACGCGTGTCGGACAGGGATACCGTGTCGTCTGTGGGCATTTTCCGGGGGAAGCCTCTGCCGCTTATCACTTCCGCAAACCACATCTGCCACTTTCGGCATGCCCTTGCTCTGGATGAACGTCGCGTCCGGTTTCTCCCAGAGTATGTCGATAGCGCTTACTCGCAACCGAGCGAAAAACGCGACGACATACAAATCGAACTAGCTTTGCCACTGCCTCCAACCCGTGAGCAGGAACAATCGAACGCGAACTCTTCTGGGACAATCAAGGAGGTTTGGTTTGCGGGTACTCACTCGGACATGTGAGTAAACGTACCGTCCAGTTTTACTGCACTCACGGAATTTCTAGCGGCGGAGGAAATAGAGAAAACATAACTCTCGATCTCGCAGGTGTTCCACTATTGTGGATGGAAAATGAGGCGACCGCCGCTGGCCTCCATCTGAAACCGCGCGATCAGGTGTGGAATTGGCATTCACTGGAGAACGATGCGCCTGTAGAGTCTTTAAAGGGCCCCTCGTGGATTCTGGAGACGATACCACTTACCAGGTCGAAATACAACGAGAAAAACCTCGAGGAAACGTTTCGGTGAGGATTTTAAATTATTATCAGTTTCTCTTCTTCCTCCCGCCTGAACCTCTAATAGCTGGCCCCCTCACATCGGCAAAGGACGTTGCGTTATGAATCGCCAGCTTGTCCACGCATCCGTCGCTTTCAAGCATAAGACCTATAATCCTCGAGCCACTTGTTCTCACTCTGAATGGGAATCACTCGTCGGTCGCGCAACTCGCGATAATTTACACGATATCGAATGGGCGCAGCAGTGGGAGAAACATTTGGATATGGATCTATTTGACCCTTCTTTAGCTCGAGAAACTGGCGAGAAGTTCGTTGCTGCAGCTGGCGAAGAAAGACGGCAGTATTTGGCACACATCCCATTTCTAGCACTGTCTGGTGAGATTCTCATGTGGGTTAGTTATTGGGCTATACTGATAGGAAGTCCCGAAGCCACCGCAGTCTCGAGCCTTGGTGGCGTCGGTGCCGTTCAAAAGCTGATCTTGATTCTTGAAGAACCCGATGCAGACCAGGAGATGCAAGACCTCAGTTCCACCTGTCTCAACCTCATGTCGAACTCTTGGAGAGATGAGTTGCGGCACGAAGGGCGCGACGTTGCTAGCTTCTTAAGTTACGGTCCTTAAATAAGTCAGACCCAACGCGACAACCTGCTAACACTCTTGGCCAAACTGGATACCCCACCTGATGCTGATATCTGGGGGATTGTCTCAGGCATCCTGGATCTTGTTACAACGCCAGAAGCCAATCAAGCTGATCTGCAAAAGGCCGCAGCGTGCCTTGCAAGTTTCAGTCGCACGGGTAGTACATTTTCCATTTCTATTCTCATTTCGCTGACGCTGTTGCAGAGGGATTTCCCAAAGGTTTCGGCGATCGATATCGAACTACAATACCCAAGATCCTTCAATCTTGTCCGTGCCGGGGATTGGAGATCATTGACGCCCTAACTGCTTCTGGTTTGCCTTTTCTCTGCTCCAAATGTGTCAGTGACGAGAACCGATTGTAGGAGAATTCGACAAGATGATCGAGGCATTTCTGGCTCAAGTCATCGAGTTACTCAAAGACAACAGTTCGCAAGTCCGCTCAGCCACGAGCAATTCCATAGATAAACTTGTTGAGCACGGTGGGACATGCTATATTTTTATTCATTTTCGACGTGGCTGAGCTCTGTTCGCAGCCGTATTTCATGAACCAATCAAACCCTCCGTGTCTCAAATTATCAAGTTGCTCGCAGACAAAAGTTCGGAAGTCCGATCAGCTGGTGCCACGACAATAGGGAAGCTCATCGACCATGGTATGACATGACGCAGTCTGAGTCGTCTTCGGCGCAACTGAGCCGTGGTTGCAGCCACATTTCATGAACCACTCAAACCCTCCGTGTCTCAAATTACCAAGTTGGTCGCGGACGAAAGTTGGGAAGTCCGAGAGGCTGGGGCCACTGCAGTAGGGAAGCTTATCGAGCATGGTGCGACATGCCATTCTCATCTTGGACACGACTCAGCTCTGGCGTTGCAGCTGGATTTCATGAACCGATCAAACCCTCGGTACCTCAAATCGTCAAGTTACTCGAGGACGACCATCGGAGGGTCCGAGAAGCCGGTGTCACTACAATTTGCAAACTCGTTAAGCACGGTACGAAATGCACTATATGTACTCTTCTATGTGCCTGAGGTCTGTTTCCAGACGTATTTGGTGCTTCAATTCAACCCTTTGTGCCTTACATCATAGAATCACTCAAGGATCCCAACGAGGATGTCCGATTCACTGGTGCAATCACAGTGGGCGAGCTTGCCAAGTTGAGCACTGTAAGACATTCTGCCTCTGCTCTTTCAGCAGACTGAGTTCCATTGCATTTCCAGCCGTCTTTCATGCCTCAATCAAACACTTTGTGCCTCGAATGGTCAAATTACTCGAGGACTACAGTGGAAGGGTACGAGAAGCTGGTATCAACACAATAGGCAAACTCGTAGAGCACGGTACGACATAGATGTTTTTATCTCTTTTTCTGGCAAGACTGAGGTTCGTCGTCAGCGGTATTTGCTCCTTCGATCAAGCCCTGTATTCCTCAAGTCATCGAGTTACTCAAAGACGACGATCAGGATGTACGATCAGCTGCTAACACTACGATGGTCAAGCTTGTCGAGCGCTGTAAGGCATCATCCACTATCTGTGCTCTCTCATGAGAGTAATTTGCATTTCCAGCCGTCTTTCACCCCGCAATCAAACGCCGTATTGCGCCTCAGATGAGCCAGCTGCTCCAAGATGTCCGTTCGAAGGTCCGAGAAGCTGGTGTCATTACCATAGGGCAGTTTGTCAAACACCGTACAACATATTCCTTCTAGATTGCTTCACAAGACTGACCCCGTTCCCGTTTCCAGCCGTATTTCATACCTCAATAAAGCGACACATTATACCTCAGATGATCGAGTTGCTCGAGGACGAAAGTTGGAGTGTTCGAGAAGCTGATGTCAATACAATACGCGAGCTCGTTACAGTCGAACACGGTAAGGCGTGCAATTTAGATCTGCGCTCTTAAATCTAACTGGGCTCTATCTTCAGCCGTGTTCCATGACTCAATCGAACCCTTTGTGCCACAAGTCTTGGAGCTCCTCAGAGACAGCGATCCAGATGTACGATCATCTACTGGCACTACGATGGACAAACTTGCTTCAGACGGTGGGACATGCTTTGAATTTGGGATTTTGACGTGATTGAACTTCGTGCCCAGACGCATTTGACGAGTCAATCAAAACCTTTTTGCCCAAAATCGGGGATTGGCTCAAGGACGACAAATGGGAAGTGCGAGACGCTGGTGCCACCATAATACGGAAGCTTGTCGAGCACGGTAGTACACGGCTATTTTGCTTTTCTTCGCGAGATTCAAACGCGTTTTCAGCCGCATTTCATGATTCAATCAAACCCTTTGTACCCCAAATCTTGGAGTTACTCAAAGACGGCGATCCAGATGTACGATCATCTGCTGCGACTACGATGGCCAAGCTTGTCGAACGCGGTGAGGCACGCTCTATGGTCCGCTTTCACGAAACTGATCTCCGCTTCTGGCAGGCGTAGGCCGTGACTCAATGGAACTCTTTGTGTCCCAAATTTGTGACTTGCTCGAGGACCACAACTGGAGAGTGCGATGGAGTGGCGTCACGACATTAGGAAATCTTGTTGAGCACGGTAAGACATGCCGCCATTCCCACTGTTTACAACCAGAATTCCGTTCCCAGATGTATTCCACGACGCTATCAAGGGCTGTTTCGCTAGGATTGCCGGGTCGTTATTCAACGACAAGGATGAGGATGTCCGATCGGCTGGTGCCACTACAATGGGAAAGCTGGCCGAGCATGGTAGGGCATGCCGCATTCTGCGCTTTTTCACGAGACTGACGTGCGCCGCCAGCGATATTCCATGATGTAATCAAGGACTCGTTACCTTTGCTCTTCAAGCTACTCGAAGACTGGCATTGGAAAGTGCGCATGACCGTCGCTAACACAATCGGCAAAAAGCTTGCCGAGCAAGGCAAGAACATCTACTCCCCTTCTTCGATCGGGACTTTTATTTGTTTCCAGTTGCATTGCACGACGCAATCAAACCTTTGTGCCTCGCGTCGTAGAGTCACTCAAGGACACAGATGAGGATGTGCGAGCGGCTACTGCTCGTGCAATAGGCAAACTTGTTGAGCAAAGTAAGGGATACCGTCTTCTGTGTTTGTTGACGAGACTGATGATATTTAATCTCAGCCGTATTTCACGACGCACTCGATGGTTCTTTGCCATTGATTGTCGGATTACTCGAAGACCGTTATGCGAAGGTACGATCAGCCAGTGTTGACACAATCGGCAAATTTGCCGAACAAGGCAAGACCATTTGCTCCCCCGCTTTCTAGAGGACTGACATCCGGTTCTAGCTGCATTTCGCGCTCAAATTCAGGGCCTCGGACCCAAAATCACTGAACTACTGCGGGATGGCAATGCAGCTGTCAGATCTGCAGCGCAAATTACACTTGACAAGTTGGCTGAACTACAGCCACCCACTGAACTCTGAGCTTCACGAGTTGTACATGCATGTAGAAACGTTCCATAATAACTGATTATTATTACCGCGAGCTTGAAGCGATTGCTGTGGCATGTATGAGGTTTTCCCGTGCGCGAATGAAGTTCTTCCCCGCGCGAAAGACCCAAAAACAATAAAATAAAATAAAATAACAGTGTATGTGCCCATGTCCTGCCTACAGCCAAATTTCCCAGTGTGCTGTTTCATGATTTGTATGACGATTTCCAGCGTGGGCCCTTGTAAATAATGAGTCCATTTGCCAAAAGTCGGGAGAGTCGGAGAGTCGGTCTGATCCGCTACATAAGATAATCAGATTAGATTGATTCAAGGTTCTCGACTTTGAAATTTGAGAGAGAAGGTTCTATTGCAGTATACAGACTGTAGGACAAGTCAAGAATACTCATATACTCGGGAGCAACCAGGAACAGCAGATAGTCGGTGTGTTGCGCCAGAATTGACCAGATAAGCTCCATTAGATTAGATTATTTGACCTGGCCTCTACAGCAGAGCAATTATGAGGAGATATAGACCTTCCTCCTAATATAAACGGATCCTCTTGAACACGTTCCTCGAGTACCAGGACAGGTTACAGAATTTTATTTATTTTTAGGTCTGACATCAACCAAGTTCTTTCGCGCGCCTAAACCTCTTTTGTGCGCGGGATTTATTTTTTGTACAAACGAATCCTCATAGCATGTACTGCATATCATCAGTATGTGCGAAAATTGAGGTGTGAAGAGATAGGCGTGGAGCACAAGCAAGAATACTGATTGGTAAAACGGCAGGGGCGAGTACATTAACTAGCGATGACTAATACCTCTATCCCAACATGAGGTTGAGCAATAAGACTTCCGGGATATTCGAAACGATAAAAACGACCTTCCGGCACAGTGACTCCAGGATCGCGGAAGGATGATAATCAACCGCGGGAAAGGCCGCGTGTTTATCCATGCTATATCTAGTTGACCTTAAACAACATCAATGCTGATTAATCACTCCTGCCTTCGAACCACCATGTCCTCGCTTCGTTCAAGGACGACACTTAATCCGGCTTTCACAGCCCTCTCAGATCAAGAGAAGATAGACATAAAGAGAGCTTCTGGAAAGGTATCTCGCGGGGTCTCGCAGTGAACACAAATTACCTCTCAATGCTCTCCATTTTCAGGCACCATGCGCGGAATGTAAAAGGTAACATCAATGGGTATACACACACCCCAAGTTTCGCTAATAGATCTGTCAGGCTAAAGCTCAAATGCGACAAAAATATACCATGCGCAGCATGTGGTAAATATAGTCCGTCTTTCGCTCTCTTTCCCGGATTCACGTCCCACGTAGTGCGTCGAGGGTGTGGAGAAACGTGTCCCACTGGCAAAATTTCTACTGTCGGCTATTTACCAGGCCTTCTGATCTTTGCCATAGGAACCTACCTCCCGACTGGCCGCGGAAAAAGGTATGTCGCCGTCGTTGGAATTTGACTCCGTTACACACTAAAAGCCTGCAGAACTGTACCAACCGAGGCATCACGTCTGAAGCGGGCGATGTCCGAGATGGAGAACCGTATTAAGGAACTGGAAACTGCTGTTACGAGCGCCTGCGGTTATCACCTCAACTATTGCCCTCTTCTTGGAATCCCCCCCCAGTCAGACTCTTCTGCAGACCAGTTGGCAGATAATCTGGGTGCCCTCAGTGTGAATGACACCGGAGACACCCAGTACTTCGGCCCCACTGCCGGGACAGAGGTGTGTGTCGCGGCTTTCTGTGGGAGAATTCAACTCAGTCAGACTCGACTAGGCATTGCTATCGGTGAATCTCACAACTTAGGAATTGCACTAGACTGATCCTTGACAAGATTGAAACAAATATTCCACAATCTGCACCCACTTTCGCGGCAGTAACGGAGTCTTTTTCTGTTCAGCTGGGCGGAACGTTGGCTTGGAACCCAGAACATGCGCTCGTACAGCTTTTTCTACAGCTACCTCCTAGACCGCGCGCCTGGGAGTTGGCCGAGCTCTACTTTCAAAACGGGTGTTGGAGTGGGACATCGATTATGCGGGATGAGCTGTTTGAACTGTTGTCGCAAGTCTACGGCCCAGCGTCGTGTTCCCTGCACCAGATGGCCGTCATCTACGGCGTTTTTGCCCTCGGAGCCCTCGTCGATCTCGCCCTTCCACCATACAATACCGAATCCGAATGCTACTTCGACTTGGGCCGTGCAGCCTTGTCCGTGCGTTCAGTGTTCGAGCATCCGTCCACTGCCGCAATCCAAGCCTTGGTGCTAGTGTCTGTCTTCTACTCCCACGGTGGTCCCAGGTTCTCCATGGAAAGTGCGTGGTCCACAATCTCTCTAGCTTCGAACATCTCTCAAAACGTACGTGAAATTTCCCTTGTTGTTTCGTGACTCCTTAAAATCCACAGATGGGCCTGCGTACGCATTTTTTCGCGCGCAAAATGCACCTGCTGAGCATGATAATCAGATCGCGGGCGGTTCCAACCAGAATTGACGCCTATACAAGTTCAGCAGCAGCGTGTACGTTATCCTCTCCTTTTAATTCAGCGTTAATCCACGTCCCAATAGGCGCTGTTTTGGGAGACATATGCTATCGAGACGTTACAGAGTCTCTCGGTTGGGCGTCCGACAGGAACATATCTTGCGAACATCAGCTGTCCCTTCCCCACTGATTGCGAGCAGCAGATGGATGATGCTGGCAACATTCGACATGGATGTGCGTGGTCGTCTATTATCTGCTGTGATTAATTGAATCCATCCATCTCAGATTATCACCGTCGCTGGCAGTTTATAAAACAGGTGTGTATACCACCCCCCTCGTCGACTCTCCTTGCGAACTTTATGCGTAGATCGCTGCACCCATTATGGAGATGTACTTGACGGCGCAGGCGCCAGACTACGACGTCATCGTGAATTTAGACCAGCGAATCCGCAAATTCATGCATTCTCCGATGTGCACTAATCTGGGCTCGGACGACGACCTCAAATCTCCATCCGCGGGCATCCAGCATAGAATGATACACCAGTACTGCACGATCAGTTTCGTGCAAATCCAATCCCACCTTGGTCTCCTTTGCTGAATGTCCTCGCAGTGTTGCTCTACATCCACAACAATGCGTTTGTGCGGGCGATGCGAGTGAATCCCAAGGACCCGTACTATACATCTCAAGCAACGTCATTTCTCTCCGCGTACCGATGTGCGTCCGAGATTATCAGGGACAACATCGGGAATTTTTCGCGCCATCCGGAATTATTTTTGCGCTGGTGGCCGATCTGGAAGAGTCGTACGTGGTGACGATATTATTGATTTATTACCGCGACTGAGCCGACACCTACAGTGTTCAATGCCGCTGTGCGTGTCGCCAAACTGAAAATATCTGAAGGTTGAACTCATCTGTATAATTGTATCACACCAGATCATCGTTGGAGGCATCGCCGCGCAATGCCCGCAAAACTCGTATGCGCCTCGGGCGCTCCTTGAACTTTTTGTGGTGACAGATCTGTTCGAACGCGGCGCTGCGTCATGCTTCCGCGCGCGGAGTGCCTTGGTAAGCTTTAAATTACACCCATCCCGCGTCCCTTTCATCGATGCGTCGCGCAGGCCATCCTGAAAAAGCTGCGTGACAAAGCTACCACGGCGTACGCCAAACATTCGAAGGTCACCGTGGAGAGCGACGCAGCGCTCGATATCTTCTCCGGCCGCACGCGCGTCGTCGCGCGGACCATCCTCGCCACGCACAACGCGCTGCCCGAGACATATCCCGTCCCATCCCCGGACACGGAGGCAGCGCACCATCTGCCCTTCCCGTCCGCTGCAGATCCGAGTGCACTCCTCGATCCCTCCCTCGTGCAGTACTTTTCCCCGGAATTCGACACCGGTGTGAGATGGGACGGGGCTGATTATGTGGATGGATACAACGCGACACTATTCGAATCGGGCGGTACGTTCAACAGGGCTCAGCCCGACGCATTCCTCCATGTGAACGAGGATGCGTTTATGCCTGCGTTCTTCTTGGAAGACAGTCATAACGCGCAGTGGGCCGAATTTTTGCAGGGTTTGTAGAGCTGCTTGATCAGCAGGCCATTCATATATCCCACAGAGAAAATGAAAATATAAAATACAACGTAAACATACTTCTACGTTTGATCAGTAGGCGCTGACTTGTGCAGGGACCCCGTTGGGGAACACCTGCTTGAAGAGCTCAGGGTAATGCCGTTCCGCAACATCCGGGTGACTTCTGCGAGAAAGGGAAAAAAATCGTCATCTCAAGATGCGTATGGTACAAATATGGCAACCACGCACTTGACCCGTCCGATGAGGTTGACGCGGCCAGAGGGCTCGCGGTCGAATTCGGTGAAATTGACGGCTAGCCTCCGTCAGTCTTCGTTTCAGAGAATGATGGAACACACGCACAATCGGTGGCGCCGACGTTGCCCCGCGCGTCGCGTAGCTTTAGGATCTCCGGTGGGACTGCGATCGACAATTAGCCGCGTACTGGGGCACACAAAACTTGAAACGCACACTCGAGAACGTGCTCCGCGAGCTTCACGTTGAGGCCAATGTTCTGGAAGAATGGGATGGAGTAGCGAGGGCCCGTGCCACCAGAGGGCGAGATCACGCGGTGGGACGTCGCGCGCGCCAGCCCCTGCGTCGCGAATTCCAGGGCTGCAGAAGAGCGGATAAGAGACAAGAGACGAGTGGAGACGGGTGGCAGGACACACCTCGCCCGATATTGACGACGAACGTCCCGGGGATGGGAGGGACGTCGATCCAGTCCCCGGACAGGTTCTGCACTTGCAGACCCTTGTGGTCCGAGGCCTGCAGCAGCTGCGTACTCGGGATGAGTAAAGCGCGAGATGAAAGTGGGTTGGACACGGACGAAAGTGAGGAAGCCCGCATCGTAATGCGGGCCTACGCCCTGGCCCTCGCTGCCCGCGTCCGTCTGGGGATACTGCACGATTTTAGCCCGGTGCTGCATGAGCTCGTCCCCGTCGTAGAATTGCGCGAGGGCGTCGGACGACAAGCCGAATGCCTCCGCGAGCAGACCGATGAAGTCATAGCTGAGCTTCTGGACCTCCAGCAGGTATCGCTCCATTGTGGGTTTGAATCCGGGGAGAAGCTCCTCGTCTGGCCACTGATAATGCGTCAGAGATAGCGAGTTTCAAAACTTTGGAAACCGACCTGTGACGGGCCCCAGAGGCTCCAGTAGTCGGGATCGTCCCGGCCCTCCATCGCGCGGCATACGTGCGGGGTGGCGATATCGATCTGCTCCCGCCAATCCGTGCGTCCCTTGGTGAATTCCGCGCCCAGCTTGCTGTACCCGAGAAAGTGCTTGCTGTTCACCATGCTGATCTTGTCCTTGGCCTCCTGGGGAAGTGCGAAAAGCCGCGGAATGTATGCCACCAGCTCATCCGTCTCGACAGGCACATTCGAGAGATAAAGGAAGCCGACGTTGATCAAAGCATGCTGCAGCTCTTTGATGAATTGCGGCTTCAGGGTTGGCGAGCTCGTCTGGGAGTAGTCGAGGACCGGGACAGATGAGAAGTTTGCGGATGCCATTAGGTCGAATGTGAGCGCTCCAGAAGGGCGGTATTTGAGGAAATCGTGTCATATGACGCGATCCTTGCGACGACCAAATATTTCTCGGGAGGGCGTTCTATTTCTTACATCGAAAAAAGTTGGAAAAAAGGACGAGAAAAACGTCCTGAATAAACTGCAATTCAATGATTCAAGATTGGCTGAGATGAGAGCAAAAAGAGGAATGTTGTTTGACATCAGGGTCCTAGCCAAGCGGTAGCATCCGAGACCAAGCAAGACCGTTCTGCTTCCGACTCCCACCAAACCATCTTTGCGGATACCAGATCTTAACTGACAACCACATTCTAAATCTTCCCAAGCACCGCCATTTTCTAACTCAGAAAACCATCGGTTAGAACCGAACACTCTTCAAGAGTGGCAGTTAAGCGCCTGCGGCTCAAAACGGGTCGTTTATATATGGACGCTGCCTCGTTATCGATGCTCGCCTCCCTATCGCTCAAACACTCATGACATCGTCTCAGAATCCCACCACTCGTCTCCTCAGTGTCTCCGATCCTCCTCGATGCCCTCTTCCTGCGTTGCTCGGACCAGCCACACAATCAGCTTGCTTCTCGATCTGCAACGAACGCCTGGAGGTGGATAGCACTGCTGCACTGCGGTACTTTACACAACCTCCTCCGAACGCCAACTTGCGCGATGGTTTGGACCGATTCATGGGGCTGCCGTTTAAGGATCGTGTTTTCAAACGTGCAAGACGTCTCGACAACGTTTTCACGACGTGCCTTTGTTCCGAAAATAGCGAGGAACTATTGAAGGCGGAGGTTGTTACCTGGAGAGGGATTATGAAGAAGTATCAATTCACCGTTGATACCTGAACACTGTACTAAATGATACGCGGGAATAGGATCATGTTGAGCGAGAAAATAGATCTGAACGTTTCGTACCACAACGGTGTCCTCTATTTGGAAGAAGATAGCACACGTGGTCAGTTTGAGTAAGTTTTCCCTTCCAGACGATATCAGCGCTTTCTCATTTCTATTAATTTAGCAAAAATAGTGAAGCCCTATTCATGGGGTGTGTGTGTTGTGTGGGCGCAATAATCCGCTAACCGGATGTGTTGTAGGCATAGGTTCGAGACAATCTGCTCGACCGCAACCCCCGGCGGCGAGCCAGATGCAACCGATGTGGACTTGCACACTCTATGGAATGCTGCTATTACTCGGACATTGGGGTCCCTGAATATTCTGTTGGTGGGCGAGGTCGACTGCGTCAAACGTATGTTACCTTCAGACGTAAGCTGGAACTCACTCACATTATCATAACAGCGGCTTACTTCACAAACCCTGGGCCGGAACATTATGTAGAGCTCAAAACAAGGAAGCGAACGGAAAACAAGTGAGTGGAACAACTTTATCTTAAATCACTGTGGTATTTACTATGTGCAGGACCAGCAATATGAATCGTGGGAAAATGGAGATGCAATCCCACCTTCTCGGTACCACGGAAATATTCGTTGGCTTCCCCGATTCGGAGGCGATTGTTCGAGGTTTGGAAACATTCCCCGTACGTGATATGGCACCCGCACAATACAGGATCGACTGGGGGGCCCGAGTTCTGCACAGTCTGCGGGATTATTGTGCATGTCAGCCAACCAGTCGAGGAGGAGGTCTGAAGGTTTGGCGCATTCAGGCACGAAACCAACATGTAGATATTCGCGAACTGGGTGTCAGAGAGGTCCAGAAGCTGAACAAGGGTGGAGTCCCGCGGAATGGGATCATTCCGTTGTCTTTCATTGCAGGTTTGGAGAGCAGAATGTCCACCGTCTGAACAATTGTTGATTCTTTTGTAAACGTGTCTCAATGTAGGAATCTTATTGTTTTCCAATGTCAGGGCAGAAAGGTGTACATTGAAGGCAGTTGCTGCTGTTGCAACCTCCAAATGGGCGGACATGTCGAAGCGGGTCGAATAAATTCCAATATTACATAATGTTCGAAAAACCAAAATTTATGCACCGCTCCCGGTCAGAAATTATATATAGCTGCCTGATTTTGAAAGTAGACCCATCTTAAAGCCCTGTGATGCAGGAAGGGAGGGAATCGCGTTTTTCGACAAAAATACGGTAACGTTAACCACAAATATTGAACCGTATCACCTCGAGGCTCACACTATTGTTTGAATTTCAGGCTAATCGATATGACCAATCTTGGACTCGTTTTTCATCCTTCTGTTCCGTCCCTGAACTCAACCGGAGCCTTGAAATCTGATCCAGGCAGAACGAGATGAAAGTCGACGATCAGCCTGAGGTTGAAAAAGATTAATCAAAAAAAGTCGTTTCGGTTTGCGGATGGCTCCTTTGCCCAAATTTGTTCCTGCAGAATCGGTCCGAACTGACTGGGCTCGGCTTCCTTAAACCTTACTTGCATTCATATTTTAGGACGCCTGATTATTGATATTGTGAGTTCAAGGTTATATATTTGGAGTGGTTTCTGGAGGGCGCATGAAATTAATCGGGGTCCATACGCTCTAATGGAAGCCTAGAATATGAGATCGAGCTTTTAATTTTATGCAATGATTGAATTGGCAGAGGTCGAACTGGATTCACGTGACCGTCGCGTCCGGCAGATAGTATCATAGTACGTAAACAATGGCAAACATGGGCTCATATTACCCTCCTTGATACTCGCGTCGAGGTATGAACCTGGCGCGACCCACACAAAAATCAACCATATACATATTAATATTCGGTTTCCATCAGGTACACTTCGGAGTAAGGTACGGACGGCCTCACGTTCACGTGAACAAGATGAACCTTCGCTTCGCTCCGGCAGGTGCAGAGCTCGTCAATACGGCGAAGTTAATTTATTTTATAATTAAATCATGATACAGGATTGCGTGCAAGGTATATCCAACGAAAATGCGGCGTCGGAACCAAGAGAAGGATAGCGAGTGAGGAGGAACAACGAGGTAGGGAATTGTTATCGATGACTGCCAGTATCCCGCAGTTCAAGAGACTCCCAATGTATGTTGAGAGCAGAGAATAGACAATCAGGAATCAGGATTGATTTTGATGACTACTAGAAGCCCCCAGCTGAAGAGAAACCCAGATTGACCGAAGCTAAGTGAATTTTCGGAGAGCGAAGGAGTGTGGCTTAGAAAGACCGGGACATTGGCTTATTTATGGTCGGCAAATTCTCGGGGTGCTACGTAGCCGCAGGTTGAACACAACTGCGGCACAGGCAGGGATTCACTGCGAGAAACTGCGTATTTCTGCGGAACAACTGCGAAATGATCCGCTGTGGAACAGGAGGAAGATCCGTCGAACGGTTATTAACCCAAATTTGGCTTGGAGGCTGGAAAATTCTTTTCTGAGATGTCGACTGAAAGGCATAGCTCTGAACTTCCGCTGTTGCTGAGATGTGCTGCGCTGTCCTGCGCCATTCTGCGGCGAAGTTTGCGCAGTGCGTAGTTGACAGGATGTGGATACCTGTGCGCGTAAACGGTCCAGAAACACAGGACTTTCAGAACGAGAGGAGAGGAAAAAAGAATGGAGATAAACCCATATGGGGCAATTGCACCGCCGAACGAGCATTTGCTTAAAGAACGGTTAATTAATAATAGGTCAAGTTATGACTCAAGGCCGCCAACTCGGTGGTTGACTCAGTTTCGTTGTCGTGAGTCACCGATTTTTCTGTGAACAGGAACAGAAAAAGATAGCAACGGCTTGTTTCGATCAAGCGACCTCCAGATTCCTCTAAATTGTCGAGACGAGATATGAGACCGGCGCACTTCCAGTTGTGCTACGGTGCTGTTGGGTGAGACCAGTCTCTACGCTGTATGATACTGGTGGGCAGCGACTACCGCAGCATTGGCGGTTCAAATATTTGGTCAGTATGTCCATAAACAAGGAGTGCCCAGTTCAGTGCTGAGTGATGTAAGTAGTGGACGAGAGTTCTAAATGGGAAGAGAAGAGGAAAATCAATCTTGGTATTTTCGACTCAGGGATAAATGCTTCTCGAAGATGCAGCGCCATTTCCGTGTGCTGCCTGAAAAACTGACTTCCACAGACTGCGATGCAATAGGTGTGTGGAATGAGGGGAAGCAGCCGTAAATTTTGTAATTTGAACTAAGGATACAAATCGGTAGGTGATACATGAAAACTCGTGCAATGGTGGATAGGATGGAAAAGGAACCGTGAAATTCGTGATATAGGTCAAGAGGTTTTATTGGTCATAAATGTCGGGAGATTTTACGACTGAATTGACGTCGATTCGTTCAATCTGCAACTGTACAGTAGTCAAGATCTAGCAGGAGAACGACACGATAGTTCTTACCACCATTCCTCGTACAGTGCGGGGTCCAACTGGGTGCGCTGAAAACCAACGGCGCGCCGCAGGGTGCGTACGACACCACCCTTCTGCGTGCACTTCGTGGTAATTTTGGCCGGTGCTACCGGAGGCGCCCCACGACGTGGTCGGGGGAGGATGTCGTCCGACCCGCGCGAAGTGGTGAAGGGTGGCGGCACGGTTGCGGGGTAGGTTCGGCTCGTAGTCGAGACGGTAGTGGTGACGACGATGGGCTTGTCGTCGGTGAATGCCACACAACTGTCTATCGACGGCACGGATGCGAGGGATGCGAGCGAGATAAGGGAGATGAGTGAGAGACGCCGTTTGGGCGAGCGCCTTTCGGAGGTGATGGAGGTGCTACGGAAGGTCGCCATGTGAGAATGCGTTTGGGTCGATGTTCGCCAGGGTCGGGAATGTGCGTTTCGGTCTTGGGGGTGATTTTGGGTGCGTTATAGCGTTGTCAAAGTTCGGTTCGGTTCAGGTTCGGGGGGTCTTTCTTCGAACGCCGAACCTGAACCTCACGTTCAGTTCAGGACATTGCTGAACCTGAACCTGAACTTGGGGTTCAGGTTCGGTTCAGGTTCGAACGCGTTCGAACCTAAAAAAGTAAATATCTCCGAGTAAGTGTTTTTTGTGGGCCAGAAACATATAGAATACCTGCAGCGTATTTGAAATAGGCCTGGTAATTATCATAAGCATTGAAAAAAGGCCATCCGATCCCAACAACGCGCCCTAAAGAATATTTAATTCAAAAACAACAAGTCACATGACCACCTTTCGTTAACATAACTTGCTGTATTCTCTGCAATTCTCGCCAGGTGGGAAAACTTCAATATATCAGCTGAGCATGAGTCTTTCGTGAGTGAAATTACATGCACCAAATCCTCAAATTTACCTTTGAAATGGAGGAAATCTGGCCTTGAGGTTCGACTTCCGGTTCGGGGTTCGAACGCGACCACTTCCCGCTGAACCCTGAACCGAACTTCAGGTTCAGGTTCAGCAAATCCCTGAACCTGAACCTGAACTTAGCGTTCAGTTCGGTTCGGTTCAGGTTCGAACCTGAATCCCGAACTGAACTTTGACAACACTAGTGCGTTAGGAGAAAATCGAGCTTTATACCTTCGGATAGGAGTTAGTTCCGCGGAAGTAATCAGAAACAGGGCGTTCTGGACTAGGATAGGAGCATCCTCTTATTTAGCTTTTAACCACTGAATAAGGTAACGACCTGCAGACTGAAATCGTATGAATATGATCCTGGTCACGAATCTTCATTTAAGTACACTACGGTGAAGAAGGACGACTTGACCAAGCAGCATAGCTCCGACCGAAATTCCCGAAAGCCGGTGTTTTAAATAAATTCCTTCCGCGAAACCTCCACCTGGGCGATCGCGAGGGGAGTGAAACTGGCGAAAGGGGCTCATGGTGTACTAGAGTAGGATAGAAGTTACAAAAGGTTAGGCTGGATACTAGGCTGGACACTCTTGCAGCGCGGGTGAGAAAAAGAGTGTACGGGTCTATGCGTTGGGAGGGGTCGACTTACCTGCAGAATTTATAACTATTCAGCTTGCACGGAACAGAATAAACAGGGGTAATGAAGACGCGAAATTTGCTGGCGGGAGTTTGGGCTGTGGCTCAAGGAGTGACCATGTACATGTTCAAACTATTAAGTTGGTTCGTTCAATCTTGGAATTTTCGACCTCGCTTTCGCGCTTATTCGATATCCCTCTTCCTCCTAGGGCATTTTAATTCTACTCTGCAAGTTTCAACATTCAAGCTCCAACCATGCCTCAGCCGGGGGAAATTCGAACTTGGGTTCAACACACTTACCACATATATATCTTGACCTTCCACGTAGACGCCCACGTACGTACATACCCACCCGGCTATTGTTGCTAGCGAAAATCCTCCTCGATATGGCGCGCGCCCGATGGAGATAATATGAATCTGACAGACGACTCACTGACAGGGCGAATGTACTGGATCTCGGGGTGAATCTCGGGGGTTGATATCTGGACTGTTGATAACTCGGGCAGGGAATCTTGATATCTCGGGCGTTGATATGACATGATAAGTACACGGCGGGAGAAGATCAGCAGAGATGTAGCGGCTGAGGGCCTCGGTGATAGGATGTCCGGGTGCGGCCGTCCGGAGGGGATTCATTCCTTCACCCACATCGATGTGGCTCCTATTTGGTGAATTGTATGCTTGAAATTCAACGAACCTCGCAACCCAAGTGCAATTAGTGAACGGAAACAAAACAGTTAAACACCCGCAATTTAAATCGTAACGGATCACTGTAAACGGGGATTTGCGTCATCTGACAGCTGAACGAATATTATTATTCAAGAAACGAGTTCCGCGTGCTTTTCTGATGGTCGCATTCGATTCCAATTTTGAATGCCCATTGACATAACTCTCGGGCTCGACTGAGTGAAGCAGAACTTGAACAGACTTGAACACCCGGAATTTAAACCGTGACGGATCACTGCAAACGGGGATCAGCTACCATCTAAGACTGGCAGCGGAACGGGGAATGGAAGACTGAGAACGCGTACCGCGTGCGTTCCTGATGGTGGCTTGCCCGCCAGCGCACACATCCGTGATAGAGGCCCGCATCAGCGTCTGCTCCGGGATTGTGGCCCACCGCCGTTCGCGACAGAGGCACGCGTGCCCGTCCCTGCATGAGGACGCATCCGCATTCCAATGGCCGTAATTCCGCATTAACGAACGCTCGCCTTCGTCCCCACGACGCCCGACGTTGACTAATCGTGGTTGAATGGGTTGAATGGTTGAAAAATGAGTTATGTAAAACCACAAGTTCAACCACCCTTGGGCGCCTGTTCAAAAATCCTCAGTTGAAAATCCGGGGGTATCGTTAGCAACCGTATGTATGCGTATCGTCGATACGTGCCGTACATCCGCGCTCTATATATTTACATTGCCTATACCCGCATATAAGTATGTCGGCAGCGGTGATCGTGGCGGTGGCGCCGATCCCCCGATTGGGCGACGGGGACGGGGTGAGACTCCGAGCCTAGACCGTGTGGATATGTGCATGAATGGGGAGAGGTGATAGACATCTATCTTGGCTTTGGTCACGCGTGGCCGTGGTATTGACGCGAGCCGGGGCCCGCAAGCTGTTGACGCGAGCCGTCGACACGGAATGGCTTCAAGGCGGAGCGGAAGGTGGGTACAGTATGGCGGGCGGGTGTCGCGCTATAAGTGATACATGGGTAGGGGAGTCATTCAAGGCGGATGGCGCCCCGCTATCAGTGATAGATGGGTAGGTATGCCTCGTACTGTACTGTAGTTTGAATCGCGACGGGAAGATGGCGATGGAATGCGCCTTGAGGAATGTAGGATGTGGGGAGCCATCTAATTTTTGGTGCGGTGATTCAACCACGGCGCGGGCATCTCGGGGACGGGTTAGTGGGACGACTCTGAAAATTTAATAGTGGTGTTTTTCTTGCTTTCATCTTGTCGCTGTTCTTACTTTCATCCATGTTAATAGTTTCAATTCATCTATATATCTCGCTCTTACTTTCGGCTATCTTCAACCTCTCATGCATGTTGCCGCTTATGTATTTTGATCCATGTTACTTTTCATCTTGTCATGTTCATACATCTCGTTCACATACACACGCGCCGTGACGCTTCTAATGTCGGACAGTAATCATATTGTCGCTCTAGGCCTAGGGCTGCTATGTTCATCCCCGGCTATTATCAGGACTCGCGAGAGTCAGTCAGCGTGCGCCGTTTTTTTTCTATTTAGGAGATGCGTTCCCATTTCTGCGTCAATCCCTATCTCTGGCTATTTCAGTACACTGTCTCCACGATGATTCAATGATGGATGATCGACTGCAGTTGAGATGAGGTGAGGTGAGGCGAAGGGATGATGCGTGCTCTAATTATAATGGAATCATTCATTTCATTCGATATTGGTTGCTTAGCTTTGCTTAGGCCTGAAGCTTAAGTAGTGTGTCTATGAAGATTTCCCGATTCGAGGCTCCCAGGCTCTGGGGGATTGATTTGATTTGATGTTCATTTCCGAGGTTCATTAATATTCTGGTTCATTCTCTGTTCCTACCTAATAAGTACCTAACACCTACAGTATGTCGATGCCGTGGACTTATTAAAGCCTTTTTTGGATGTGAGATAATTTTAAACCCACTGTGCGTTGATCTGCGAGACGGACACTGGAACCGCCGAGGCTTGCATTTGCGTCCGGTGTGGCCGTCATCGAGCTGTTCGTCCAGGGTAGCCAGTGGTTGAGGTGAGGCGATGCTGGTTTCGTTCTCGATTAACGCTTCGGCGTTCGGTAAGCGTGAGCGTGCGTGCATGTCACAGTGGCCGGTCCAAATTATTGCTTGATGATCGATGATCGTTTGCCCGGGTGTCGCGCTATCAGTGATAGATGGTAGGGATGTGCCTCGTACTGTACTGTAGTTTGAATCGTGACGGGAAGATGGCGGCGTAATGAGCCTTGAGGCATGAAGGACGTGGGGAGCCATCTAATTTTCAGTGCGGTAATGCAACCACGGCGCGGGCATTTCGGGAACGGGTTGTGGTTTGATATCATTGTGCATGGGACGACTCCGTGGTGGGAATTTAATGGTGGTGTTCTTGCTTTCATCCCCCTTGCTCCTACTTTCTTTTCATCTACAGTCCCTTCCTCTTAATTGAGTTTCATCCATATTCAATCCCTCATTCATCTCTCTCTCGCTCATCTTCTGCTTATTTATTTCCCCCTTGCTCTCATGTTTATCCATCTCGTTCCGCCGTGACGCTTTAACTAATACAATACAGTATTCATATGTCCGCGCTCCTAGAACTGCTAAGTCAATACCCGGCCTGTTCTCCCACGCGTGTGCGCTCCGGACTCGTGAGTACGCTGGCCCTAACGTCGAATAGACGTTGATTTGCTTCGATTTAAATTCGACGCTTGGTTCGATGCTGATTTCTGTTGACGGGACGTCCGTTGATACTGGTTTCGTTGTGTCGGTTATTCAGCGCATCTCCATTTCCACGATGATCGACTGCAGTTGAGGTGAGGTGAGGTGAGGCGAGGCGAGGCGATGGGATCGTGCCTGCTCTGATTATACTAGAATCAAAGTCTTGGAGTCCAATTAGACTTGAATCACTGACGTTCATTTCATCTCATCCCGGTGGTTGAGGTATACGTATGTAACGGATCTCCAAGTTTCTATACGGATTTTCCGAGATGAGATTTGGATGGCAAGGGGTCGAACCATTATAATATGGGGAGCCTATACATGGCAGAATTTATTACGCTCGTTAATCCGTGCCTTCGGAATACCTTACAACGCAGATTATTCCCTTTCGCGCCTCCTCGATCCCACGATGCATTAGAATGATCAATTGACGATGGGTTTCCCCGCAGATTCTCCTCGGCCTTCGGCCGGCGTGTAGTTTCCATTCTAACATATCCTTCGAAGCTGATGATCCTTCGAAGTCGATCGACGCTCCAGGCGAAGGGTATTGCGTCCGCGCTGCATCTTTTCCAGGCTCTACAACAGCTGATATCCCTTCTTTAAAGAATAAAATAGACGGGCATTTCAAGGCCCCTTGGTGGATTGTGGGTTACTAAGTTATAACTTAATATCGTCAATTCATTCTAGTACGAATTATAATATTTTAATGAAGCTCAGCGAGGAGAGAGAACGAATGTTAATCGGCTTGAAGCATGAAGGAAGCATGATGAGATTGATCTACGTTGGTGAGCGGGTGGAGCTATGCGGGCTTAGGGGTGCGCGTTGATGCAGGGTATACGCGCGTCAATCCCAGCATCCTGCGCGCCAATCCCGGTGCGTTACGATTCGTACTAATGCCGCTGGCGCACACGGTCCCGGGCGAGCATCTGACGTGGCCCAGTAAGTTAATTTTACTCTCTCGCCGGCGGCACTCGCACTCGCACGTTAATTTTACATTTCGGTCCGGCGTGGGAGGCTGGCCAGGCGCGTCATTTAGTGGGGTATTGCGACTCTTGTTTGAATAATTTAAATTCGTCACGGTGGTGCGTCTTTGGGAAGGCTGAGCCACTTCGTATGAGGGCTGCGCATAACGCGTTAATCCCAGAGGGCTGCGCGTCAATCCCAGGTACCTGTCCGCTCCGCTACCAGCGTGTACTGTGTCTAACCTCGTCTTCTGGATGATGAGTTAAAATACGGCCTTGATCTGCCTGCCTCCTTCATTAAATCAAGTCAGGGCCCGCTAATTATTTATCATATCATACTGCGCGTCAGCTTGAATTCAGCGCCGGTCCAACGTCCCTCGAAATACCAGTCCGCGCACGCCGAGTTCAAGGTAAGGAGGTATACTAATTATTATTATTTCGTGATGTTCGATTTTAATTTTAGGCCAAGTTGCTTTTGATGTCGGTCAATACCTCCGGCCTGGGAGGTATTGGGTATTGGGTATTGGGTTATAATTATTTTATTGGCGCCTCGATGGGGTGGCCGGTTGATTGATAGCATCGCGTTCTTGAACTTGGATGGTTGCTCGTTCATTCCGGGTGCCGGTACATATGCTAGAATGGAAAATGGGAAATGGGAAATGGGAGTGCCAAGTACACTGCGTCTTCGCCACGTCGATCCTGGGAGATCTAGTTAATTTTAATCTTACCTGATGTCGGTCCGGCCTGGGAGGACGTAGGGCCGGTAAAGCAGGTGGTTGTTGGCGCCCGCCAGTGATTGGGACCGAGACAACGATTATGAGCGGGAAGAGATGAATTCGTTGATCCAACGTCGATACCAAGTATGGTGCGGTAATCCAGGGTGGCTGCGTTTCAATTCCCGGCTGCGCGTTAATAAGGGGCGCCAAGTATACTACTACGCGCCACGGCGATCCATCATTATGTCTACCGCAGCACGCTAATTTTGGTTTGAAGCGCCAAAAAATACCGAGCGCCTTGGGTCACAGCAGGCGCCATCGAATACAGCAGCAGCAACGCGTTCGGGGTGTTGTTGATGTCTACATCTATAGCACTTGGTTAATCTCACTTCGCCGGCGCGCGTTAATCTAACTTGGCCGACGCGCGTTCGAAATGCGTTGATATGATGGCTACAGCACCTCGTCGCCCGGCCGCGGCGAGCATGTATATCCACCGACGCGGCGAGCGGCCGGATATCACCACCGCCGCAGCCGCAGCCGCAGTCGCTGAAACCTTGGCGCGGCCGCCGATCCGCGCACGGCATGCAGTTTGGGGTGCGAAGAAACGTGCGTGCGGGCGGGCCCGTCCGAGGGACTTTGCTTGATGTAAGGGAGACTTTGCTTTGATGCATACCGTGTGCGGTGCTTTTGGGTATCGATTCTGACAGCAAGTTCTAATTCGGGCTGGGGCGGTGAGTCATTTTCAGCCGCAGATATCAGAGCTGTGAGTCAGAGCTGTCTAGGCAACATGCATTGGGGGTGGACGGAAGTGGGAACACCTACACGGGCCCACATACGTACCAATCAGAAATTCAGAATCCTATTCGACAGGAAATTGGAGTCCGCGGCGAAGAATCTCTCATCTCGCGAAGATGACAGGAAGACATCCGACAGCGCTTGCGGCCGGAGAAAAGAGCGAATCAGAGATCTGGGGCGGGGAGATCTGATCATGACCTCTGTCGGAAACATGTTATTTGGCAGGACGCGTTCTCCTGCTCCGGGGCCGGGGCAAAGCAAATCAGATGGAGGGTGGGCCGGGCTCTGCCAGAGTCTCATTGGGCACTGGTACCATGGTCCAGTGGCGGTTCTTCACACCAGTTCTTGCCCCAACGAGGTGAGATTGCACCCAATGTGGCGGCGGAAAGGAAAGGAATCAATGACCGCTAATGGGGAAACGTTTCCGGCCAATGAGGAGGTGTACCGCGCCGAATGGGGCAGGGGTATAGTGCATTACGGCGCGGGCCGGGTATCCACGTTTGGGCGCGGGGCCGGTGACGCATTCCGAGCTGCTTTGCACACATTGCAAGCGGACACACGCTATTATACGCGCTTCTTCTGCTGCTACTACTACTCCGCGCGGACACCGCGAGTCTCCGGAGTGCCTGGTCCCCTTCGAGCGAGTAAAAATGACGCCGCACGCACGCGGGAACTCCCGGCGCCGTCTTTGCGATGCTGGACGGGCGCGTCATCAACGACGGACTGAAGCCTTGGTGCGATCCACGACCCGCCGACGTCTTTGCAGTAGGATCCCCGCTCGTACGGATTCCGCCCGTCTTCAGACTGTCTGCCCCCCTCCGAGTAAGGAAAGATGACGCCGCGCGCCCGCGGGAATACCCGCGCCGCTGGGTGCCATCTTTGCGATGCTGGACGGGGGCTCTGGTCGCAAGCAGGATCAGGCGCTCCGGTCGCGCGCGCGCAAGATTGATAGAAGCAGGTGACGATGGAGGCGCTTCACGCGTAGCATACGGGCTGCCGGCGTTGCATCCTCCTCGTCCTCGTCCTCGTCCTCGTCGCCTCCGCACACCCGATATACTACTCACAGCTCCTGCGCGGACTCGGCGTGGGGCAAGATAGAGTAAGGAATTCATCAAATGTACGGCCATTCATTTAAATTCGTTGTAGTGATATAGATTAAGGACCAGTAGAAGCAGAAACTCAATTATTAGGCAGATACAGAACATTTGGGAACGGCCATTGGCATACTAGTACATTCGATCAAACCCAGTCTTGCTAAAAATTAGATTGTCCGACAAGGAAGAGAGTGGAAGAGATTATATTTTCGGAGAATATCGATGGACATGATGAAATGGACTTGACGTTCCGTCCAAATACATGAGTGAGCACAAGGGTGGTCTGTCAATTGATGTTGCGTGGGCGTGGATCACAGACTAGTTTGGCGTGGGAATTCACAGGGAATGGCTTGTGCGTGGCATGGCGTGAGTAGATTGGATGTCATTGAGAAGGATTCCATAACTCAAATGTGTGGTCGGATAATACCAAATGAGACGGGTGACAGCGTGGATCATTCGTCCTTCCCAATTCAGGACCATTGGACAATTTGACTGCAGTAAGGGAATATGTGACTTTGATTTGTGCCAGATGAGCAGAACCGAGTTCCCTGGTTCAAAAGTCGCAGTCACGATCAATCACGGCGGGGAGGTTGATCGGAATGTCCCGAAGGTAGTACGGGATAAAATAGATGATAGCGGCACAGTAGTGAACGTTAATGAACCAAATGTCCTTGGTGAATCCAGGTGAAAATGTGTAATGTAGCCGAGGACAAGCCAAGCCACATCACAAGCCACGCCGTCCACGCCCGCCCCACCAAATTCAAACTCCGCTAGGGGGCGCAAGCCATTCGGCCAAACCATTCCGTAAAGTCTGCCTCGGCGCGGGACTCTTCCGCGACCATCATGCCCTCCGGATTTCCCGCTGCTCTGACGCAGCGAGGGCGGCGTATCTTTGAGCATCGGGCGGTGTCTTTGCGAGCATCAACACTGTCCTGCACCAGATCGATGGAGTTGAGCGCGGTGTGTGCTTCACGGACGTTATTCCATCCACCTGCGACGCTCCATTCCTCTTATCACTTTATCGCTGGGCCTTTCGAGGACGCGCGCAGTTGGGAATATATTCTAGCCGAGTGCAGCGATACGTGTTGTGTAAGCTCTTCTCAGTTTAAATTTTTTGATTTCAAGCCACCCTGGTTCCACCGTGCGACTCGTTCCTCCAGGAAATTGTGGTCGGTGTGGGATTGATTCATCGAGAGGTGCGGGTGTGTGCGTGCAATTCCACCGTAGGAATCGAATCAACTATGTTGGAGGGTAGCGACATAAGATGGGGATGGAATCGGAGTCGGAACACAACGTTTTGAGTGCAAGACGTTTTGAGTGTCTTTAAGCCAGACATCAAGTTGGTTGCGCACGAATGTGGAGGAGGATGTTTGAACCCCTTTGACGGATGTATTCTTTATATATAATCATCTCGATTTCTGCCATGGTAGAATCACGTCTCTGGCTGAATTTCAGGTCTGCGCCTTCGAGGCCGCTTGGACCAGAGGGTGGTTTTTCAGCTTATGCTCTTGTTTAACATACACAACAAAAACAGGACTGGTCTGGATCCACCTGGACTGTTTCTTTTGCCTTTTCTTACTGTCCCAGCAGGTTTGATGATTGCTAATTTCCATTCTGCGAATGGAACTTGAAGAATCCAACCCACAACCTGGAACTCAAAACCCAATTACGGATGCACCCCACCGTTCAGAGAACCGAGTCCCACTCGCTCGTGAGGGTATCCAACTCGCCCCTCTATCGATGATATTATCTCAATGCTCAACAGGCTTGGACGTAGGCGTTGGAACCGACTCCGAAAAGCTCATCGACGCGGACCCCTTTCTCCGAATCATGCTGGCTCCTCCTATATATTTATTAAATCAAGAATTAACTCCAAGAGAACGTGCGAAGGAAGGACAGACTACGTACGGTACAACTTGAAGACGAACAGAACACCCCACACTGGCATATCTATCTATGTTCGTACAATGATCGCGTGGTTGAAAACGAGACTCTGCGATTCTGGCCATTACCCAGCGCGGACACGGGATAACCGCCCCGCTCGAACAACGCCCCTGGATAGGATGCTGTTTTTTTCTTTTTCTCATTCAATTTGACAGGGGGGTGACACGTGACAACCGGAACATATTCGACACTTCGACACAGCCCAGGTTGGACCGTGACACCCCCCAAAATTTCGACAGCATGTCAAAAGGATGCAGGGCATGATAGCGTTGACTGGGGATTTTTTCTGGAAGCATGGACAGCCAAGCAGATTCACGTTTAAATTAATTGCCTTGCCCAGTGACTTTATTGAGTTTAGCCTGATATTTACCTGATATGCGGCTAAAAATTGAGATAGAACAATAAATGTGGCAAGTATTGATTCAAAGGATGTATGAGAGATTCAATGAGATTTCTGGCCCTCAAAACACACTTTCGACAATTTTCTGAACCATCTGACCAATTCAACAACCCTCCCTGTGATGCGTGACAACGAACCAAAGTTCGTATTCGACAACCCTGCCTTTGACGCAATGATATCGACAGAGAGCGGATCTGAGGAAGGGCGCAGCGTGCGGATCTGCTAGGAGGTAAGCACCGCGCGTGTCCCAGCACACCGCTGAATCGGACATCAGCCGCCGGTGCGCCGACCTCGAGAGCCAAGTGTTCATACTGTGCGAGCAGGTGAACCGCTTGGAGGCGCAACAGGTTCGGTTCGCTTGAGTTAGCGGGGTGTTGTCATACACACACGAGAAGGACGCGGAAGCGCTGGAGAAAGGTGCTGAGACGAAGTCGACGAAGGAGGCGCCGCCAACGTACGCTGATTGATATCTTGAGCTACTTAGCTATAAACCTGCAATCGTGCCGGAAAGGACAAGCTACGAGACACTTGCTACGATTCTCTTGTTGTATCGATTTGGACATTTTTCTGTCTCGGCGGCGACGTGGTGCGCGCGCTGGCATGTTGGAGACGCCTCGGGGTCTCTGGGCCGGAGATGAGCCAGCGGGGCTCGCAGCGGGATGGGAGTAGAAGCAGAAAACCCAATGTGATTGCCGATGACAGCTCTCCGAGACTAATACAGCCAAACTATACTATGTGCTGCCAACCACACCACAATGTATAGCTGGTACTGTATAGATCTGTATAGCAGCAATGTAACACATAACGCTGCCCCAAAATTGTTGCCTAATTTCCGGATCGTAACGCGTAGTGGAGGCCGGGTTGCTAGCTGATAATCCATATTTAAAAGTACATTTTCCAGGGTCGAAAATCGCAAAAGAAATCCACCGCTGTCTACAACAAGGTAAAGCGCTCAGCCACCTATAGCAAACCGTTATCACTGTAGGGCCAATTCACATTTCATTCTTCGAGGAATTATGAATTCCGCTACTGGCGCTCGGATGCTAGAGGCTAACCTAAAAAGATCGTAACGCCTCCGGCGCGGTTGCTTCCAAACAGCTCTATACAGCAATTACTTTGTCTCTGTCGTCACCAGTCATCGAAATTTTCCGGCGGCCCTCTGGCCTTTCCGGAACCACTTCTTTTCCTGCCACCGCTCCATATAATAGGGTGCGAATTGTTCTATGCTCGGGAACTTGGCCGCGTTTCATCGGCAACGGAAGCTTCCTCCAGGTTCTGTGGAGGGAGTCCTGGCTTTTTGCAAGTAGTCGACGTTGGAAGTACAGAATGCCGCATGTCAAGGCACCTTTGTCCTTCGGGACTATGGCTCATCTCGGCGCTTCTGCAATCTTATGCACGTTCTTGAGCAGTTTTTCGCAGCACAAAAGAGCAATTGGTATTAATCACAGGACGACGAGTCTTCAGGAAACAAATCAAGGGAACATATACGTGAAAAATCATAACCCTTAACCCTCAAAAGGCCTGAATGTCGCCTCTTTGTCCACATCTGTTGCACAAAGTCAGATTCGATTCCAATCGGAGATTGACACGTACAGTTGAGCTCGTCAGGCCAATAAAGCGGGTAAGGCCGGCGAGCGGCAAGGCCCGCTACCGGTTGTGGTGTCAAGCATTAAATTCAGTGTACTATAAACTGAACAGTGTGGAAATAGCGACAAGAATAGCAAAGAATGTGTTACTGGAGAGGCTAATGGACTAAGGCGATATCAAAGGAGACGGGAATAGTGAATCAGAGTATGTGATAAAGAAAATTGCAGCGAACAACGAACTGCTCAGTTTTTACGAGATTTTTTAGTGGGACTGAATTGAACGTGTTGAATGCGGCATCCACATCACTGTCACACTCAGTGCGGCCGCACTTCCTAGGGGTGTTCCCGCTCGACGAGGGGGAAGCTCTGGGATGGCTTGCGTCGGGGGCTCTCCACAGCCCTTGTCACGGTCGAGTATCTTAAGGTGTTACTCATAGATGTGATAAATCTGCTCATCTGGAGCAATCAGTGCGCGTTTCTTTATCTCGTTGGGATTCAAGGCCCCTTCAACTCAAATCAGCATATGACAATGCAATGATCTACATCAATTTCTGACCCAGCGAGCAACTTAACAACCGGTTGTAAACATCCACTGGGTTAATTGTAACATAAAAACTTGGAAGCCCCTTCTCAGCCATCAGGCTTTATGTTTTAGGGATGAATGACAAGTGCAACAAAGAGATAGGATGGGAGGGTCTCCATTCGAGGGGAAAGAAACGCCGTCAGGATCCACCAGAATATCACGAAGAACACCTTCATCGAAGGACATTGGGGGAGGAGTACATTCGGGGTGAAGCCATTTGTAACGGTCGAGAACATGCTCCTCGTTCGTTGTCAAATCCGGCCGCTTGAGGATCTCTATGTCAAATTCGGACAGGGACAAGGAGCAGTGAGAGCACAAAAGAACGGCCTCAGCACATGTGTCGAAGAAAAGGTAGGTCCTGTCGGGGACCGAGGTCGTGTCCAGGTCGTGCCGGCAGCGGCGCCAAGTCGTGCAGCAAAAATAGGATGGCAGCTGAGAAATAATCAAGGCAGGTGTAGATCAATAAGAAGTGAGAATAAAGAGGAAAACTTAGCTCAAATCAGCTTAAACGAGGGTGGATTCGCGTGCAGGTGCTCAGAAGCGTGGTGTATACGTGGTGGTGCAAAGACAAAAGGGAATGATCCGTGATCTACCAACAAAAAAATATCAAAAGGATATAAATAAGAGTCCATCATTGGAAAGCCGCGGCTAAAGTTGAGCCTTCGTCAAGCAGACAATCCGGGAGCTGCGCAAGGACAGCATACTGTACATACCTGTAGGGAAGCAACCATCACGGTCACGGTGGGTCCATTGCATTGCCTTTTTTTCTTCCAGTCACTGTCACGATGAGCTCGGTTGCCGCAAAAAAATCGTGACATACCCAAAAAAATCCTGAAATTTTTTTCAGAGCTGAGAAACTGTACTGGACACATAGAAAATCTCTAATCTGGAGTGTGCAATAGCAGATATCTGTTCTGGTCCCCCATGAAGGCCGATAATCGTGAGAAAAAAATATTAGTTGTTGCCTCTTTGAGCAACGGTCACGATCACGGTGGTGCCCGTTGCCTGAAAAAGAGGCAACAGACATGTCACGGTCGTCGGGGCGTTACTCCCCTACAGGTATGTACAGTAGGGAGTGTTGGAGATTAGCAATCCAGCACAAGCCCGAGGCAAAGCCGAGGTCGCTGACTGATATAGAACTCGATGGAACTTGCCGGAACATGCAGGAATAATTAGTATTTTAGTATAAATACAGTACCTACAGTAGAGCTCCTCATGAGCTTGTAACCTAAGGCCTCACGGCCAAGAGTGATATCTTACCAGGTTCACGAGATAAAACCAACAGGGAGAGCACGCCCCCCCGCAAGACGTTGACATGTGGTTGCCCAAGCCACAGTCGGCTCGATCCCCGGCGTAGTCCGAGAAGGCCGAAGACTTGGATCCAACTCGTTGCGTTGGTAGTACGTAGTGAGAAAACAGTGTCTGTGTGGTATACGAGGTAAGTGAGCATAAGAATATGAAGAACAGTTCAAAAACACTATAACGAGATATTTCCGCAACAAACGAAGACGTGGCAGTCGTGCGTGAAAGGAATTGGTTTGCAAGCGAAATGCGTGATATCTTCGTTGTGCAGATGTAAATAGAATCTGAGAGGAAAACAGTGGATATAATGTCAGTAGAGGTAAAATGAGCATGGAGGAGTGATTGGAAGATCAAAGCGAAAATTGACTGGGGTGTGCTGGAATATTTGGTTGGCATGTGCACTCGACCCGAAGCCCGCAGGCGACGAGCGAGGCAAGTCGCACTGCCACACATGACACACAGGTCAAGGTAGCCGGGGCTTCAGAAGATGTCTGCTCTCGGAAAAGGTTGATTAATTTATCTTTTAACCCTCAGGGACAATCTGTGGCCAAGAAGCTCGCACATCCCGCATTTCAGTGTCGAAACGGTTGTGTGCATCATCGTTATCCTACTGAGCATGCTCAACACGTTTCCCATTCCGTAAAATATTGATGTAGGTCTTTAGCTTTTATGCAGGTCGCTGAATGAATTAGAATTATGGAATGTTGAGTGCATATAACAGGCGGGGTTCTGAGTGTCCGAGGTAGAAGATCCAGTGCATCGACCAGAAACAATGTGCTCTGTTATCTTCAACCATAAAGCATCCATGTTAACCCCAGGTGCGACAGGGATTTGGTGCAGAGCAGCTATGGAAAGCAGTGTTCGCCCTTAAGGCCTTAATGGCACTTCTGAGAACCTCTAAGCCTTAGTAAGGCCTAAGGCTTAGAGGTTAAGGCCTCCCTTAAGGCCTTAATGAATATTTATATTATTAGTAATATATATATTTCCGCAGTACTAGCCCACGTATTCATCCTCATCCGGGATCTCTACTGCTCCGTCATCCAACCGCGCGTCCTCCTCATCCTCCTCGTCCTCAGCAGCCCGCCCTGCGACCGTGAGCTCCCCCTCTGCCTCAATTTTCACCTGCAAGAGTCAAATGGTTGAGCCCGAGCGGATTCGCCGTCCAATCGTCTAAGGATCCGGAGACCATGGGTGGAAGGAGCGAAAATAGTTGATGGCGTGCTTCGGCTCCGCGGCCGGAAATCCGGTCCGACGTAACCGGTTAAGGCCTCTAAGGGCAGGCGAAAATCTGGTGAAACTTCTAAGGCTTACTCTAAGGGCTTACTAAGCCTTAGAGCCATTAAGGCCTTAGACCTTAGGGCGAACACTGATGGAAAGGAGCAAGGATCAGTGATGACTCTCAAAGGACTTGAAGAAATCAGCCACGGATACTGAAGATGAACAATCTGCGTCAGAAGATATCCCGTGTACTGTATTTTTACATTCAATTCGATGGCCATGCGTCACAGGGGGGGTTGTCGACGAGGAATTTTGGTGTGGTGTCACGCGTCACAGGGGTAGTTGTCGAATTGCCCCAGCGTGACATGCCGCGAGGTTCGCCTGGATGTGCTGGTTTTGTGAAATTTCGCGTCGAAATTGTCGAAATTTGCGATTTTGTCACGCCAATTTTGGCCGCTGTCGAATTGTCGAATATGTTCCGGGTGTCACGCGTCACCCCCCCTGTCGAATTGAACGAAAAAATACAGTAGAACTTTATGTATAGAGGCACGTGCGCGCACGTGTACCGGGTACAGAGATGTTCAAAGCCGCAGCAACATGCAAAAGTTGTTCCGTCGACATTTTCTTGCACTCAGCAGTAAGCACTATATCCAGCACAGTTTGAGAAATATCTGCAGCAGATACAAAATCTTGAGAGATGGATCGGCAGATTGCACGCTGAGGCCTGGGTCTAACCACACAATCATTCTCATAGTCGGCGCAAACACCAGAGATAATATGGTGCAACAGCATGACGGCACTCAATTAAACTCATATCATTATGGGGTATAGCATGGAGCTCGAGAGCAGTTTTTATTGTGGGTAAATTTGAATTGAATATAGATAAGCGCGAGTGTGTTAAATGATGACCAAGGAATATATTGCGGAGGATATTCACAGAGGTAACCGGATTGCGAGACCGGATAGGGAGCATCTCTCTGGACGTGGATGCTCCGGAAGCAAGCCCTCGATCTGTGAATGTGGGTGAGACATCGACAAAAGAAGCACGAAATATTGAATACATACCCGAATCGAACCAAGCTATCGAAGGGGTAGTAGCAGGTCCAAGAGAGGCTTTAAATGTCAGAGCACAAGAAGTGTAACAGGAAGGGGAAGGATATACCTTGCGATGGGCACTCCAGGTTGAGCACACTGGAGGACAGGTGCAAGGAAGCACGGGGGAGCGTGGCTTGTCATAGCTGCAACCAGTCATGCCCGAGGACTAAATCAAAGGGAAGGGAGGCAGAGATAGTGAGCTGCACATCCAAGGACCAGACACAGTCGGCGGAGTCGCGATAGGGAAGACACAAACAACCACATAGAACAGAATTGTTAGGACGAAGGCCGGAAGTCAAGACCCAGTCCAGAGACAAGAGGGAGCTTTCGAGATTATGGTCAAAGGCTGTGGAAAGGGGAGGTTGGCGGTCGCAGAGGGATGGGGGTCGAGGCATGGCGTGGGAGCAGAGCAAGAGCCGAGCAAAGAGCAAAAAATTGCCAGGCCCCACGGATTTAGGGCCACGCCAAGCCGATGATCGGACTCGGCACTAGGCTCGGCACGGTGATGACAGAGTAGGAATGACAATACCGCAGCAGATTTGGCGGAGAGCAAATCGACTTACGCAAAAAATAATGACCAAAATGTGATGGTCTGCGAGTCCTGAAAATCAGGCGCTATAAGACCCGTACCTAAAGGTAGCGGGAATTCAAATGATCATCCGGGGTAGTTATCTTGATATCCAGGCCCGCTGCAACGATACGCCCCAGTTCCGCTAGAACAAAGTTCGAGGGCAGCCAAAAAATAGGATCATTACCGGTCGGGTCTGGTGAAATTGACGCGGGAGGCGCGGCACTGACGCGCATTGACGCGGCAATGACGCGCTGTGACGCGGCAGTGACGCGGCGTAACGCGCGATTGACGCGGCAATTGGCGCGCAACCTGTAACTATCGGAATTCTACATTTTGGGGCCTACCGTCATCCCCCATGATGTTTTCTAGGTATAACACATTGTTTGGAAGCAAAAAGTCCTTCCCCAAAAAATGGATGCTCAAGCCTGGCGGGGCCGCTAATTAGTGCTAATTAGTGCTAATTAGCCACTAATTAGCCAACGTGAACGTGATTTTTCTCAACATAAATCCAGCCGACATGGTTATACTAACTCTTCAACCTCCGGATCCCTGATTTCGATGTAGACTGTGTTTCTAACACACAGGCACCTATTGAGCATGCAGTTGTTCCAGCAAAACACGAACAATTGCAGGTTCCTAATGTCCTGCAGGTTTGGCAAGTATGATTTCTTTGTGAAGTCCTCAATTTGTCGCTGTCATGATCTAGTGTCACCGACAGTAGGACGCCCCAGTACCATGTTTGATTTAGACTCGCTACACAATTGATGAGTTGGCACGCCTGCCCAAGGACTAAGACACATTGGGCCCCTTCTTCGATAACATCTATTATTCAACCATTTCAAATTGGTATATATCGTCGAGCCGACATCAATGATCAATTGTCTCTGTGGATGGGTTTCGGAACCCTCTGTGGTTTTCGAGGGGTTCGCTTTGGGCGTGCATTCGCATCTTCCATTTCCACATCGGCCTCATTCACCGTCATTTGGATATACCCTGGTCCTCGCTATGTTTTCCCCAGATAAATCAGCATGAACCGGAAATTCATATTCCCGAAACTTACCTGCAATTCTGACTCACTTTCGTCCTCGCGATCCCCGTGATTCCAATGCCTAGGAATATTTGTGTATGGATTCCAACCATTCTGGTGAGGTCCAACATCCAAACCCCACTGTTGATTCCCAGCCCGACCGGCCGCAAACGAATCTTCAAACAGGCGTTCCTCTTCGAGATCCATATCAATGTAGGCCGGATTACCAGAAATCTCCTCTAGAATCTGATCGCGATTGCGGTGTGCGATCAGAATAGTACGCGCGTGTGCACCTGGGACGCGAGCCGGCTGCGACGCTATTGGATTGAAGGATGAAAAATCTAGAATCAAGAGTAAGTTAAAATGTGTATAGTGGAAGAGCAAACTATGTACCATTCGGGAGCTGTGCATGTGAATCAGGATTTCGACCACCAGTCGACTGTCGATATGCCACAATATCTCCTGGATAAAATATTTGTGTATTGCAGAGTTAGAATAGAGAAAAACCAACCATTTTCGTTGGACTGTTGGATTTATGTCAGTCAAAGGTGGATTCCGCAAAACCCCCTGGTCTTCCGGGAAGAAGTACCGGTATAAATGTTTGATGAATCCCTGGGAGACATCACGTCAGTAGGGCTAGAAATAGATACTCCTGCATTATTAGGTACTTGCCAGAACCATATGAACGGTATTCAAAACGGTGCAAAAGAAGGTCAGCAGTGAGCACTGGCAAGAAACGGAGCGGTGCAGAGGGTATCACACAGTGGGAGGCACAAACAGAGATGGTAGATTCAAAGGAATTTATCTAAATGGGTGTGAGAGAGGCATCCGTAGTGTACGGGTTCGAGCCAGTGATGTGGATGTTTGGTTATTTGTTTGCAGCCAATCAGATCCAAATATGGCCAGCGATTTTCGAACTCTCGAGACATATTTACAGAGCTAGAAAGGGTGATGCACGTTCAGCGGAATGGAGCCCATGTAACATGAAATTGAAGAATTGTAAATTCAAGCTCAGGGAGCTTCCACCTCTCTCAGCCCGTGATTGATTCAGAACTCGAGATGAGAGATCCAGTAGCCATTAATGTTAACCTTATACCTCTCAGACCTGGTTGAGTGGCGCGGATATGAACGGTGTGAAGGAAAATCAGGTCTCCTGTCAAATTCAATCCATATTGTAGGCAAATTGTAGGTCAAGGACTCGGACTCCAAGCGACTTAAATAAAGACATAGTACGGGTTATCTCCTGTTGCATTAATGCACCAATGCTCTCGAGAGTGCTGTGGGAGTACCGCGCAAGGATGCGGCAGTGATGCGGCTTCGACGCGCACTGACGCGGCCTCGACGCGCACTGCCGCGGCAGTGGCGCGCATTGACGCGGCACTGACGCGGCGGCGGCGCGGACCGGCGCGGAGAGTGACGCGGCGTTGACGCGGCAAGAACATATTCATTAGGGTGTTTTGAGGGTTCCAACACACATCTAAAAGGGTTGTAAAATGTTGAGAAGCAAATTTGACCTTGACAGATTAATATATAGTGGCCTGTGTACTCAACTGCCAAGATTTTGCATTACAATCATCAGTTTTCGAAGGATTTTCACTGAACTAATGATATCCATGCAGTGGGAATACTACCTACGGTATATTCTGACCTGTTTTCAACTTGTGGAACACCTGGTAAATGGTTCAAAATTGCCGCGTCAAGCCGCGTCACTGCCGCGTCACAGCGCGTCACTGCCGCGTCAATGCGCGTCAATGCGCGCCTGCCGCGTCAATTTCTCCGGACCGTTACCGGTCGGATCGTGATGAAGTTTCAGATGGAATGACTGCAACGGGAGCGGGTGGCGGCTGCGATCCATGGCGTCTCGCAAATAGTGGAACAGCAACTCATAATCAAAGTCCAATTTCCAGGTGGCTACCGTGAGATTTCTGAGGTGGGGAAGCGGACTACCATGAAACGTGAGGGTCAGCATGAACTTTAGAATGTACTCGTCCGCATTCATCTCGAGCGATGTGAGGGAAGAACACTGCTGCCATATGGGGGGCAACTCCTCGATCTGCTCGCGCATCTTGATCGCTAGGCTTAGATGCTCGAGGACGCAGGAGGACCGTGTGAGGAATGAGGAGAGGACGTCGAACTGGGGCTCATGATGGAGCTCAAGCCGGCGCAAGTTTGGAAGCGTAAGCCAATTGAGCATGGGGTCAACGGGTGCTGGATACCCACGGTACGTAACGAGGATGAGAGATTGGAGGTATGGAGCCGTGTGGATCTGAGGTGCTGGGAGGATGATATCCCCCGGTGCTTTGAACCGGGCTTTTAAATGCGACAGCTGAGGGACTTGGATAAATGTGTCGATGAGTGTCAGCACCGAGATGTCATTCAACTCCAGCGAGGTCAACGCTGGATACGGGGATAACGGCAAGAATGCATGTGGGTTGGAGAGGATACGCAATGTGCGCAGAACGGGTGCCGATTTGAAAATGAAAGTCAAATCATGGGCTGAAGGACCATAACAAAAAATGGCAAGATGGCGGAGTTCCGTAAAGGCGACGGAGGAGTCGCTGGACGTCGCCAAAAAAGAATGGTAGTCATGAGGATCGAGCTGGAGCTCCAGCCGATGAGACTGGGTCGCAAATGGGAGAATTGCGTGGAGAATCTGCGGCGACAGTCGACTGTGGCGTGACCGGATTGTCAACGAGGTTGGGTGTCCTTTCGCACGCGAGAACCACTTCAGGAGAAGGGGAAGCGCCCCTTCGTTCGGAATGTCGCCGTATTCTTCGCTGTTGGGCTGCTGGCCGATGAAACCGGATTCAAAGCTGAGATCGATGGAGCACCATAAATCGCTGATGGAGAGTGCGATTTCTCTCCATTGCCGACAGATCTGGGAGAGGATGAGTGGTGCATTGCGGGGTGAGGGACGAACACGGCCGTGGGTGGGAAGACATTCCACAAATATCCGCGACGTTATGTCATCGGGGAGAGTGAGGACGGGGTACACCACGAGCGCCAGGTCCGACTCTAGCTCCCGCTGCTCCGCCTCGAGGACCTCTATGGAGGAGGAACATCGCCTCGCAACGAATTCGTCCACCGTTAAATCAATTCCTTTCACGAACCCGGTTCTCGAAACGCCGACTCCGAGTCGGGGGCCTCGAGACGTCGAATTGTCTGTAGTAACAATTCGGTGCGACTAGCCGTGGATCTTACATGTGCGTGTGCGTGTCGAGAACATCACTCATTTACGTGTTTTTCGCCGCCGAAATGGACAAGCAATGGACCGACCACCTTCAACGCGATGTCAAGAATAGTAACCCCTTCCTTTCTGTCGGCCAGACGTACGGAAGGTTTAAACAGGTAGAAAAAACTTCAGCCGCTGCAGGAGCAATGCCAGCTGGTACTGCATATGGATGAACATGTGCAGCCCATTTTGACTCCGAGTAGCACGAGCGCGCCGCTGACTCCGTGCGATCTCAGGCTCTTTGTTAAAGCGATGTTGAACTAGTGATGGTGTCTCCTATAAAATCCTGTCGTCAAGCAGGTTTTTCAATGAGAGCTAGTCTTCGATGAAGCACCAAATTGGGACATCAGCAAATTGACAGGCTGCAAGTTGAGTTTCTCCGGGAAGCTCAGACGTTAGTTATTGCGGAGCTAGGTGCGATTTGGATGCGTAATGGGTGAACAGATTCATCTGGGAGTACACAGAGCGCTTCGGGGATAAATGTCTACCTGGATTGTAATGAGATATGGTGTGTGTTCCCAAGAGAGAAGACCCCAGGTGGAAAGAATATCTATAACTCCAGTTGACTCGTTCGCAGTGCAGCTCAAGGCAATGGCTCAGTGTCCAATCAGTAGGGCAATGCCCAAGGAAAATGCACGAGTCTGTTTAATGTATAAGTCTGTTTAAAATGTTTCGGGCATCTCGGCGATGCTCGATTTCAGCGTTCATGATATATTCTTCCAAACAGCCAGTATACATCATACCACTTGAGAATATGTGTTTGGATGCACATGCGGTGGCTGCTACTTTTGGGCAAATTAATTGAACTCCACAGGATATGATAACGTCTGCAATACGGGCGCCTGATGAGGCAAACAGCATTCGCTGCAGCTGGCACTATGCGGTGGTGCCAGCTCGCTATCACCCCGTTGAAGAAGACTCCAGTTGACTCGCTCGCAATGCAGCTCAATGTAATGACAGTACCCACTCAGTAGAACAATGCCCACGGAAAATGCACGAGTCTGTTTAAAACGTCAAATGTCTCGGGCATCTCGGCGATGTTCGATCAATTTAGAATTGCCTATGTTCGTTGGATTTATCCGACAACTGCCTGATTTAATATGGTGTATAGTTATTGGATGACATGTTCACGTCGCCTCGCTATTGATTTCCATCAAAAATCCGATGATGGATCGGATTTCGTTTGCAGTGGTGTACGACTCTTATTGTCGGGGCGCGTCGGGCTCGAGAGCCCGGGCTGCGGTCGAGCCAAACCAGATCCTGGCATATTTTGCGTGAAATGGTCCACCTCGGTAAGAAATACATATCTATGTGGAAACTATCCACGCACTGAACTTCATTCCCGCGGCAAACTGTGCCGTACCGCATCTGTGTTCCTGTGTCGTCTTTGTTGTTGAATTCTGTCGGACAGAGTCCACTCAGCTTGGTTTTGGGATGCTACAAATAAAGGTGAACGTGGAAGACTACACCCTGGATGAAAATGTGCGCATTTTCAACTCCAGAGTGCTCGGGCTGAACGTAGAGGTTGAACCTGAGAGGGTGAGTGTTCAATGAATTAGATGTGAATATAAATGGTTACAAGAGCGCGCCGGGGCGCTTCGCGCCCCGGCACTTCGTTTGAGGCAGCTGACCTTGCCGAGTACTTTTGACACTCCGCTTCGCCAGTTCCCGGGACCTGCCCTAAAGAGATGATCGATTAGATTAGCGGAGTTTGAAAAGGCTTCGGACGGACAGACACACGTAATTTTATAAAGAGGGTGATTAGTACGGGTTCCATTTAGCTAAACTGCTGTGTGGGATACGATGCATTCAATACTCGGCTACTGTACCGACATGTATGGAGGCAACGGTCACCGTCACGATGGGGTCCGTTGCGTTGCCAATTTTTCGAGGGGTCACGGTCACGGAGGGGTCCGTTGCCCAAAAAATAGCGTGACAATGAAAAAAAGATGTAAATTTCTCAAGAAATTTTGTATTAGCTCATTTCCTACTCCTCTTCATCACTGTCAGGTTGATAATTGTCGCTGCTATTCTCCTCACCGATAAAAAAATTGTGTCCGAGTCGCATCAGCGTTGCCCAAAGAGGCAACAGTCACGATCACGTTCATTGTCGTTGCTCAAAAAATAAGCAACGACAATGTCACGGTGGTCCGGGGTGTTGCCTCCATACATGTCGGTACAGTATGTATACTGTATGTCTAGTCAGTGAGAGTGTTCTGTTCAAAATGGGGTGCTGCCGAAGCTCAAAAAACATGGGAGATAGAAATTGAACTATATTGACACAGAACTATAACTACAAACTGTATAAAAGAATAGACAATATACCAAGCCAACATAGAAGTACATCAAGATAACTCTCAGATTCCCATATGAATAAATGGCACCCAACGTTCATAAGGAACCCCTCTCTTCTTCAATTCCTTCACTGCCAGATGCAGAGCTTCAGCCGTCTCGCTAACCTGAGGCTGTTGCCCATTACGAAACAGGTAAGAGTACACAATCTCTGCCACCAGTGGTCCATCTCGATCGTCCATGGACCAAAGTGTCCCAATGGCAGCTCGGAAACCTGCAGCAATGAATCCACCACCGAGATGAAATGATTCATTGACCAGTTCACTGTCTCCCATTGCAGTTTGGCATGCAGCAAGAAATACAAACTCGTGATTGGAGCTAGGCATCCGCAGAATTGTTTCCAGCTGCAGGATGCCTCCGTAGAGCAGAAGATGGCTTTTGGTTGGCTCTCTTAAATCTTGCTTGCCATGACAAGCAAAGTGGACCCATGAGCAATTTTGCAATTGTTGCTTCACAGCATCTGGAGTAGCATGCTCCCCTTGAAGACACTCCACCGGGATTCCTTTGGTAATTGAGTTGATTGTCTCAACTTCCTTCTCCACTCCTTGGAGATGGTTGAGACCCCAAGCACCAGTGTGTGTTACTCCAACCAGACCAAGTTTGTTTTTAGTGCTAGATGCCTTCTTTGCAAAGGCTTCCAGAAGAGAGCCCAATGTAGCTGTATATGAAGGGATGAATTGATCCGTTGGAGGGCAGGCATGCAGAGGCAGTCCTGCAAATGCACCAGTCGGTAACCACCACATCCGGCCACCATGAATACCATGCTGAAAAATCAAGTCAGGCCAATCTATGAACGGAAATCTGATATTCTCACCGATTCCAAAACTTTATATACAGGAGCAACAACCAAAGTCCAGAGCCAATTCGACACATCTGCAAAGGTCTCCTCTTTTGATTTGTATCCCTCTCTCTGGCCAAAGAGCCTTGTTGCTGTTGATTCTCCCCGCACATGGCGATGTCCAATCATTTCTTTGAGTTTGGTTTGGTGGGATTTCAGTTGATCAACTGTAACCCCCGGAAGTGGCACATGAACGGGTTCTGCTGTGGGATGAGGAATTATGATTCCATCACAACCATTCTTATGACTGTTGAGAATGATCACAGGACCCCTCTGGGCTGCATGTCGGAGAACATTGCATGGTTTGGGAAGGAGGAAATATTCAAGACCAGACTGCTGCCGGATTTTGCCTATCAGTGCATTCCTTTGGTTCACCATGCTCATTATCTTCAGTGGATCAGTGGAGGCTCCACTCCGAAGTTCATCTGATAGTTTTTGGAAATCGGTTCCCTGATCAGGGCGCAGCTGGTCAACATCTGTCTTCAGCTGGAGTGTTTGCTGAAAGATGGTGGCTATTCCTTGCTCCATAAACTCAATTGCAGAAGTGAGGTCGGCAAGACTAATACAGGTCCTGAAGGCAGCAGAAGTGGCATGCCCAATGTCAAGCCTCTGGAGAGCTGTGTGACGCACTGGGATGGAATGACCAATCCAAAGGATGTCTGGCAGCAAATTGAAGGCTGCCAAGTATGCTGGCAAACAGTATGAAGGATCATATTCATGCGAGAAGGAAGCCCAGCGTAGTGCTGCATTCCAAGACTGCTCAGGACGAGCTACAGGGGTGTTGAATGAGGCCGCATAATACAAATGAACATTCTGAAGGTCCTTCAGATCCCCGAAGTGAAAATAGCGGTCTGTCAAGGTGAAGGCAAGGGACTGCAGGATGCCTGGGTGATGAGGATCTCCTTCAGGACTAACTTCAACTGCTGCTTGAAATGTCCGGATGGCATCCTCAAGATCCTGGAGGTCCCCCAGCCTTTGGAATCGAGCTTCAAAACCCAAACCCAGGTCTCGCATGAGCCCAGGATGATCAGGGTGTCCTTCTGGCAGCAGTTCAGCTGCTGCTTGATATTTCTGGATGGCAGCCTCAAGATCTTGGAGGTCTCCCAGCCGCTGGAATCGATGTTCAAAACTGTTGCCCAGGTCTCGCATGAGCCCAGAACAATCAGGGTGTCCTTCTGGCAGCAGTTCAGCTGCTGCTTGAAATTTCTGGATTGCAGATTCAAGATCTCGAAGGTCTCCCAGCCGCTGGAATCGATGACCAAAACCACCGCCCAGGTCTCGCATGAGTCCAGAACAATCAGGGTGTCCTTCTGGCAGCAGTTCAGTTGCTGCTTGAAATTTCTGGATGGCAGCCTCAAGATCTTGGGAATCTCCCAGCCGTCGGAAACGATGTCCAAAACCAACGCCGAGACTCTGTATGAGCCTGGGAAGATCAGGGTGTCCTCTGGGCATCAGTTCAGCTGCTGCTTGAATTTTCTGGATGGCAGCCTCAAGATCTTGGAGATCCCCCAGCCTTTGGAATCGATCTCCAAAACCAATGCCAAGGCTCTCCATGACCTTGGGAAGATCAGGATGTCCCTCCGGCATCAGTTCAGCTGCTGCATGAAATTTCTGGATGGCAGCCTCAAGATCCTGGAGGTCTCCCAGCCTTCGGAATCGATCTACAAAACCTAAACCCAGGGCTCGCATGAGCCCAGGACAATCAGGATGTCCTCTGGGCATCAATTCAGCTGCTTCTTCAAATTTTTGGATGGCAGCTTCAAGATCTTGGAGGTCCCCTAGCCGTCGGAATCGATTTGCGAAACCATTGCCCAGGTCTTGCATAAGACCAGGAATAGCAGAGTGTCCTTCCGGCATCAGTTGAGCTGCTGTTTGAAATTTCTGGATGGCAGCCTCAAGATCTTGGAGGTCCCCCAGCCTTTGGAATCGATCTTCAAAACCCAAACCCAGGTCTTGCATGAGCCCAGAAAAATCAGGGTGTCCTTCTGGCAGCAGTTCAGCTGCTGCTTGAAATTTCTGGATTGCAGCTTCAAGATCTCGAAGGTTTCCCAGCTGCTGGAATCGATTTCCGAAACCAATGCCAAGATCTCGCATGAGCCTAGGAAGATCAGGGTGTCCCTCTGACATCAGTGCAGCTGCTGCTTGATATTTCTGCAGTGCAGTGTCAAGATCTTGGAGGTCGCCAGTGTGTTGGAATCGATCCCCCAGAGCATTACCGAGATTCCTCATACAAAGAACTAGATTTGGATCACCCTCAGGGGTCAGTTCCATAAGTCTTTGGAATGCCTGTACTGCTGCCTCGAGATCCTTCTGGTCATCCAGCCGCTTGTATCGGGTATGCAAGAATACCGCGAGGGGCCACAGAAATGCTGGTCTATCTGGGTGTTCCTCTGGGATTAAGTCTAATGCTTCTTCAGCCTTTTGACAAGCGAGCCCAAGGCTCTCCAAATCTCCTGATTGTTCATACTGATAATGAAAACATTCGGCCAGGCCTTGCAGACACCATGCTTTGTTGGGGTGATGTTCTAGCATCTGTTCACTGGCGACGCTGTATATTTCCAGAGCCATCTCAAGATCCTTGGGGTTTTGTGATTCTTCGTATCGTTGGAGAAAGACATCTGCTGAATCTTGGAGTTGTTCTGTGGCATCTTGGTGCAATTCGGGGCTCAGACCCCTGTAATCCTACGATATTTTGAGTATCACTTGATCAACCATTTCTTTTTATTTAAACTCACAGTGTCGTCGGGCTCACTATCTGATCCAGCTACTGTACTCCATCTATCACAACCATCGGTGTCGGGATCCTATCCATGCAATGAGGTTGTTTCTGGACTAACATCTCCCGTTTGTTGACTCAGAGTCACTCACAAGGTCGTCGGCGGGCCCACCATCTGAGCCAGTTTCTGAATCCAACTCGAGACCAGATTCGGAGCGACCATCGTCCTATTCATAATAGTCAGCCTCACAAATCATATCCGGAACAAACAAGAAATATTCACAGCGTCGCCGAGCATCTCTACTTGATGAGGGGAGGGCAGAGATTATGATCACTCCTTGACAAGCCTTTATATATACGTTGGTTAGGCGCCCACTAGACGCTGTCGGCATCAAGTTTTGAACGTCTTGCACAGCATTCTACAGCACTGCCTTGATCCGAAATGGGGCGGCGGCGGTGATGACATCACACGTGCTTTCTCTCCGTCCCTCGACGTCGACGTGCTGCTCTGAAAGCTTCAAGGCCGTTCTCTGCAAACCTATGGCTCGAAGAACGGAATACACGAGTCTCAGGGGTTTTTCTACGGGATTCGTCCACGTTCTTGTGGGGTTCGACACTGGATCGACACCTTCCACACTGCCAACTTGGACTAAACGACTAAATGAGACACACCCGGGCTGTGAGCTCTATTCAAGGTAGGTTGCCGGTTTTACAGGTGTTACTTGGTTTACTGTATCTCTATCTGTGAGGTCTCTCTCCACCTTCTGATGCTAAAGCGTACTCCACAGGGTGCGAATCACCACTAGCTTGCGTTTCAGGTGTCCTTCTCACTTTCCTTCCATAACTCTCGGTCTATGGCCTCGGATGAATCGCAATTACACACGGCCGGTAAGTCTCTGGGCCTTCGCGCAATGGCACGGCACGCATGGGCGCAGTCGATCGGGTCTACAGTATCCAAAATGCACGCGCATTAATTATATCCTCGACTGTGTATGTATTGCCAACTCAGCTGTCCTTTTTTTTTGCAATTTGGATTTCCAACTTACACGCATCCTTTTTTTAGGTCGACACTCTCTTCACACCCTAGTGCCGAACTCAAACTCAGATGCTCGTCGGGCTCGTTGGCCCCATGATCGTGGCGGACATCAAGGCACCTCGAGGCTGCGACCTGTCACAGCCCGCGCTCGATTTCAAACCCGTGCTGGCACGCACTAGGATCTTCATGATTCTACTGTAACGTTGTGATTTATTCCGCGCACGAGAAACAACCTGACAAACGCCATCGCAGTGCTCCGGAATTCCCTGCGCGTAGATTCTATGCGCAAAGATTCATCCTAGAGATTCCGGGACGACCTCTAAACCTGACTTATTAATTTCAACGGAACCATAACATGTGCGCAATTCATTAAAGTCGGGTTTTGACCTCCTTCCATGGGTACCGTGCTCAAAATCCTCAAACAAGTGTATGCCACTCACTCGGGCCACGCGGCCGGGACCAAACCTGACTATGGATTTCAGCCCCGCATCTTCTACGTGCGGTATCAACGCTTTCAGTTCTTGTTTGAATCTCCTATTCGTCACTCCGTGTCAGTCCATGTCTCGACTTCAAGCGCTTTCTCACTTCTTTCTTCGGCATCCCTCCACGGACATATAGCAAGATTCGGTCGACCCGAATTCCTCTCACTCGCTGAAGAAAATCACGCACTGCCTGACTGGCTACCTGCACACGCATACACCGCAGCGTCTGAACGCGCCGTTCCGTCGTGCGTCTGGCTGTGCTCGAGAAACAGAATTTCAATTTCGTACATGATCAACGACGATGGTCTGCAGACATATATCCTGCCCGGAAAATCAAGGCACGTCTATTTACCTCGAATTAAAGATGGTATTGAACTCCGATCCAAGTTAGACTGATTATTCTTATTATTATTAGGATTCACTCGGCGTCTTTCACGCCCTCAAACCTATCCAGTCGCCAATTCAATCGCCCATCATCCAGAAAGCTCCCCCACATCGCCGCCTCCATCAGATAATTCACCTGCCAGGAGTGATGGGTCGCATGCGCCGACAGCCACGCCATCTCGCGCACCAGCCCGCGCGCATACGTTTCGGCCAACGCGCACGCCAGCCTCCCGCAGAAATCCTCCTCCCACACCGGGTCAACACTCTCGGCCCGTGCATATGCCAGCGGCTGCGTCACCAGCAGTGCCCACAGCCCGGTGAGGTAATCCCGGTGAGGACTCAGCGCCAGGAAATCTTTCAATCTATCACACACCGGTTCAGCACCATCGCACGCCGTCGCCAGCGGGCGGCTAAACCCCGTCGTGTGCAGCCGCTCGTAAAACGCCTCGTCGAAGTCGGCCTCTCGCTGACCATGTGCCCTCCCGTGGCCTCGCCTGGCTTCAAGCATCTTGGCGTAACCGAGCACACACCACCGCAGGAAGAAGTGCCGCCCGTTGAGCACGTGCCATATCAGCAGCTGGACGTTCATTGCGGCCGTGGGCTCAGTCCAGCGGGTGCCCCCGAGCACGCGTGCCCCGACGTGCGCGTATGCGTCATACACGCGCCCGAGTGCCGCCTCGGTGACGACGCCGCCCGGCGCACCCGCCACATCGTCTGCATTCAGCAGGGAGTTGCACAGTTCGCTGTTGTGTAAGTCGGAGCCGACGTCGACCACGTCCGTCCCCGGGTTGCTGAAGACCAGGTCAGCCATCACCGCAGCGGGGTCGAACCCACGCGCCACGGCCTCGGCCGCCACGCGCAGCATGCTCGACTCGGCGAAGAAGACGGCTTGCGCCGCGCGGCGGGAGGCGAATCGCGCGGTCACATGATGGCCACTGCCACGACATGCTCCTCGAGCGCGCACTTTGCGCGGATGTAGCGCAGCCCCGCAGCAGCGCCACCGCGGCGCTCGCGGCCACCCGGAGTGGCAAGTGCATGAGGGTCCCACATCCCTGCGTCGCGCAGGAGGCCCTCGAACGAGGGGAACGCGCGCGTAGCCGTGCTCGAGGTAGAAGGCCGTGTCAACGACGTAGTTGCTGAACAGAGTGTGGGCGTCATGTGCGCCAGCTAGCAGGGCGGCCCAGCCTGAGCCAAAGAGCGTGTTCCCCGTGAGCAGAGGCGCCGGCCATGCGTCAGCACCGAGGCGTGCGACCACTGCGTCCGGCACACGCTGCAGCCCGTGGCCCTTGGCGGGGAGAACGCGCCCCGCCGCCAGCTGTGCAGCACGCCATGCCTCAAGGGCCGGCGAGAGGTGGAGGGTGGTCATAGTGTTTCCTCTAGCGCCAGGCGCGTTTTGGTCCATCGCTGCCGGCTCTTCCAGGAGGGCCGCGAATACTTCCGAAACAGTGTGCATCGCGCCGTCGACAAGCCACTCCAGCGAGGCCAGACTCCCGTCGCCGATCAGCTCGCGCGCCTCGACGTTTCCGCTGTGTCGGGGAAGGTCTGCCGCCGTGCTCTCACCACACGCCTCGCCCCAGAAGTATGGTGGTACGCGGTAGGACACCTCGTAGGGGCACACATCGCTGGGACGTGTAGTAGGTCGGATAGCGAGGCGGGCGAGCAGAACTGAACTCTCTTCCATCACATCACCAGCTGGAGGGTCCAAAATGCTAAAAATCATGGTGAAAGAGGCCTTGCCAGAGAAGAGTTTAGATGTACTTGGCCCACCGCCTGTGCTCTTTTATAAAGATACCATGGACAGAGAGCGGTGCTCCTTCTGCGGCATTGGCGGGATTGCGCGTTGGAAGTGTGTAATCCCTGCCCCTGCTGTATCACTGAAACTAAGTGGCCCAGAAATTCCCCGTGTAGCACGGCGAGAGAGTACAGGCTGTCGCGGGTATGTAAGTATAGAAGCCGTGACAGTTTACTGTACGCTTACTTATAGCTACCCTTACTTGGGTCCGGGAGCGGCATTGTGCGTTGGAAGCATAGAATGCTGCCGCCACTGAGACTAAGGGGCCCAGAAATTCCCCGTGTGGCACGGCGATAGATTCCTGATTTACCGGATCGATTCCAGGATGTCGGGGGTAAGTATATAAGCCGTGACAGTCTATCCCGCTTATCACCCCTTCTTACCGAGTATCAACGAGAAGAGGAAGACTCTCGAAGCACAGAAGACACGCCGGGTCTCAGGGCACGAACTCGTCTATTCAACTCGGGAACTAGAGCTCTTTTCAGTGTGGTTCTTCTACGATGATCTTCTGCAGCATTCTTCCACGTTCTCGAGGGTTCAACCGACACCTTAGTGTCAAATTGGACTGAATTAGTCAGAATTACACGCACAGTGAACTGTACCCCCAAGTCTCTGCACCTGAGCGTCATAGGTCATTGTTTTTTGGCCGCGTTTCCTCGCACTCGAAATATGACAGCTGAATGCAACAATTGCAACGCTGCGCACGTTTCACCTCAGGCTCACTCGCATCAGCCCCGCAGTCAAGTTTTCACCAGTACTGTAGCCTTGTCTTCATCTCGATTTTTTCGCTTCTTCAATGCAGTTCACTTCCTTTTAATTGGTACTTAGTCTGGTGAGGCGACGCGACCTCTCAAGATTCCCTGCATGTCAACATTTCCGTGGGCCCGTATTCGACTCTGCAAATAATTCAAAGCTCATTCGACTGGCTTCCCAGCCTTTTCTTTCTGCATATAGCGCTTCTTTTCCGGACTTGCCAGTCTTCTAACTTTAATTTGAAATTTCTGCACCTTCCGGTCAATCCTGGAGTTTCGACCGGACGAGCAACTACATATCGGGTTTCTCTCCTCGCATCTTCAGAGCGGAAAATGGAACTTCGTTGCTACTACCAGTACACGCAGCTAGCGGCGCGCAGATCCCCCTTTTGTGTCAGGTCTCTTTTGTCCGTTCTGGCTTCGATTAGTCCTATTTGCTTCTCCGTCTAAGTCGCTCTTGCCCGTTGAGTTCGTTCGCAATCTTACTGACCTTCATTCTCCGACGAATATAAATAAACAAGCAACCGCATTACTATTCGATATTGAAGTAGGATTACTGGTGAACGATTCAAGATCCTTTTTCTTTCTTTTTTGGACGACCGGAGTCTACAGAGTATCCCCACACGAATGTCTTGCGGCAGGGAGAATGGACAGCAGGTGCTCGGATCAACCCTCGAGGTTCGTCTTATTGCGCTGTTCTTCCTTGAACGCACGCCGATGGATGAATTTTGACCAGGCTGCTACATGGATTCGTTCTGTTCAACCAGCTCCCATTGCCTCCCATATCCCCCGTTCAAGGTTCAACGACGCCGACTCGTAGGCAAGAATGGAAGGCGAAATCTGCCATGGATATATATTTGTGGCTGTGCCAGGTGTGCGATAGGAAGAACCCCAGTAAATCCAGGGGATCACCCTCGCGAGTCGGCGCGATTCTGTATCACAGCGTTGCTTCAGGTGCGTCACTTCTGAGTTAGATAAAACTCGATGTTGTCCGATTCCTGACTGCATTAATTTCTTCAGTCCAATTGACAGTCGTAACTACGGATCAAAAATGTCAACTCCCGAGAGTGCTCTGGCGAATGTAGAGGTCGAGCCCAAGTTGAGCCTGCGAGGATGAAGAATGCTCAATTAGATATACTTGGGGTGTGGGGCCGTGGCATAGCCCGGCAGAAACTTCGTACTTATGTCCTTTTGACAGATACTTTTTATTTTATCTTTTCTTTGCACATCCAATGACACTACTAGTAGAACATAAATGTTTTATCACGGACTGCTATTTCCGAGGGAGGTTTGCAAAAATCGAAAGGAGGACATTGATCTCCATTTTCATTTCAGGGTGGAGATGTTGTGGTTGAATGACCATGTCCATTTGCATTTCAAGTTCCACACTGTCACGGGGATTGTAGGATTTGCTGAAATCTAGTTGGACTCTGGAGTGTGCTGCCCTGCCTCTTTTGTTATATTAACTGTGCCATTGCAGCCTTGCAGCACTTGTCTTCACTCAGATGAATAGATGATCACAGTCTGTTTGCAACCACGAAAATCAATGCAAATAAAATAGTTGATGTGCCGTAATCTACAGCACTATGCATATCTTCAGAGGCCTCGTACTAGATTGTATTTAGCTTCTTTACGTCGTTTGAAGTATGAGAAATGGCCGGGAGTTGAACTGTTGAAGTCAAATTGAGGTTCAACAAATCCCCTCACCCATCAAGATCTGAATCCCAGCAACAAAGAAGAGTTGGGCCCAGGAATCAGGAAAACGGGGACAACCCAAAATGGCAAAATAAAGGGATGCTTATCGCAGGATTCGAACGGGTGACTGCTTGATTACCTAAATGGAGGACAGCCACTATTTTGTCACAAAAATCGTATTGGCTCGAGTGAAAAGACTACAAACACAGCCACTAAGAGCATCATTAAAGTTATCGATGGACAATTGAATTTCGCGTGCCGCTGTCTATTATCTGGGGTCTACCGTGGGGCATGGAGAAACTCATGGGGTCTGCGACTGGGGCTTGGAGAAGAGGCAGAGGTCCAGGGGCGATGGTGTATTTTACTTGCTTTGTACACCGGGAAAATCCCTGGGAACCGGCGTTCGTTATTCGGACCGTGCCGTGTAATGCTACCTACCTGCCTACCTACCGAGGTACGCAAAATTCTCAAATGAGTTTGTGAAATAAACGAGAACTTATTCCATAAGTACTCGTAAAATGGTTACTAATACGGGTTCCATTCTAACCTGTGGTGTGGGAACTTGTGTATTCAATACCGAGTCATATATATATATATATGCATCCAGTCAGCAAGATTGTTCTCATTCAAGACGGGGTGCTGCCAACAATCATTGGCGAGGAATTGAACCATATTGACACACGGAACTAAAAACAGTACAAAGGGCCAACAGTCAATAAATATACCAAGCCAACATAGAACACCCTGGTTAGTGGCTCCATTTTTCCGCCATTTTTCATTCCCTTTTTCAGTTCCTTTTTGCATACTATGCAAATTGGGCACTGGTACCACTCTTTAGACCCTAGTGAACACATCTCAATATCCAGGAACACATCCTAAACTGCTGAAATCTCTCTTATCTCCTCAAATTTTGAAAGTAACCCAGAAATAAGAACAGGGAGCAAAAATGGTGGAAAAATGGGCGGAAAAATGGCGACTGTGAACAACCCTATTGACTTTTTCGGCCTGTGTCTGTCCTCGAGCTCTGACTGACTGGACATTGATTAGATTCACGGTGCACATCACTACAGGCGCGGAGCATCTTTGGATAGTACGGTGTGTCGATTCCAGGACTAAATTTCAAAGAAGCACCGGTTGCAAATTCAAGTCTATTCCCGCTCCTGCTCGGACACTTTCCTTTCGCGCCCAGTCATTTGGAACCACGTCGGTTTCTATATATAGGGAGACTTTGGCGCGCCACGGGTAAATGTTGCCGGCGGCCAGCCGGTCGACTTTTTATTGATATAACACAAGAAATACATCAGGAAAGATTCTGAAAAAAAAAAAAAGTGCATTCAAAGCACCCAAAAAGCCGAGGAGTCTTCCCTTACCACCAACTTCAACAAGCAGCCCGCCGAAGTATCTTTGATTTGAGCCGCGTACAAGCCGATCAATCAAGTGTCGAAGGAAAAACATTCCATGTTTGCAGTACACGCCCCAGGCTGTTTTAGATGCTCAGATATTTTCAGAGCTCTTCCGCATGTATTCACGTTTGACACGAAGTTTATAAAAACGATCAACGTGCTACAGCCGGCGGCAACACTACGGCCTGGCCCTCGCCAATAAAACAAGTGTACAGGTTTAGTTGTCTCACATCATACACGCCTCGTTGTCGGACGCACTCGAGGTCGGTGTAAGAAGAGCAGCACAGCTCGCCATCTGAGAATGATCACACCTCCAGGAAGTTGAACCGACTTTGACTGTATCCTATGCAACATATCCAAACCAACCAAGTACCGACTAAATAATGCTACAGAAACATTGTCCATGCAAACACTCAGATGGCAGTGGCAAAGCCAACACGGCTGTTGGTCGTGTCGAATTCAGTGTACTGGGGATTCGAGTCAGTTACAGCTCATAGAGATAAGGAGATGCTTACGAAGTTCTCCAAGAACTTCTGGCCGATGATGAAGTTGATGTTGGCGGTATCGGTGCCCCCATTTGCGATCCATCCAAAGAAGTTGTTCCCTGTAAGGCTGAAGTTGGCGTATTGGGCCTTGGGAATCAGGAATTGTGTGGGGGTAAGACTGCGGCTGACTCCACCGATGTTGAAGACAAAGTTGGAGCTAAGAGAGTGAAAGGGAAGTCAAGTCAGACAGATATGACACGTCGAATGAGTGACTCACGTAGGCTCTGTCGTCCAGGTTGCAAGACCGGTGGTAGCATCGGTCTTACCTCCAGATGCGCTGAGGAAAGTGTTGTAAGCAGCTTGTGGGATGAAAATGAGGGTGGTTCCAGTGTCGACGATGGCGTTAGCGGCGCCAGAGAGCATAGTAGAACCGAAGGAAAGGGAGGTGACGGAGATGCCCCAGAACTCGCTGTAGGGTGACGTGGTGGTCTTGGGGACAAACGTTATCGAGCCGGTGAACTTGGATGAGTCTGTTCCACCGAGGGTCAGTTCGCCGTTGGTGTCGTCCTCATCCCTGGAGTGGCGATGTTCTTAGAGGGATCAATGTTATATAAGGTATCGACTTACGAACCAGATTTGGGCAAGAATGAGACACCGAGGACTTCAGTAGTGATGACCCCCTGTGACAGGAGGTTGTCCAGGACTGTGGGGACGGTAGCGGTTCCGGAGACGGTGTCTTCAGTCAAGTCTACTGGGCCAAAGCCGACGATGCTACACGAACCCTTGTTAGAATAAAACACGGGGGGACGACGCTGAAGCTCACCCATCGACACCTTCGAATCCAGGCGAGCGGGTGCCGTCACCAACACCTTGCTTGGTGACAGTGAGACCGCCAACAACGACGGTGTCCGTGAACTCAGTGCCGCTGGAAGAACCGGTCAACACATGATCGCCTTCTAGGCCTACTACTATGTAGAACTTACGAGACCGAACCGCTTCCATATGTGACAGCAAAAGACTTGCCGGTATTGACGGCCGTCGAACCAGGGGTGTATTTCGTGCCGGACTAGTGTGAAGCATCATGAGTTTGTGGCCAGACAGACAATGATATAACAGAGTGCTTACTCCGACCCAAGTATTTGAACTTCCCGTGTCGACGATCAAGGAGAAAGTCTGTGTGCCGACCTTGGTGGAGACGACGTAGGTGTCATCCTCGTTGGTCGCCGGCGTCTCCCCTACAGCCCGCTTGGTAAGAGAACCAAACCTCGCTGCAAAGTTGTCAAGACGGGCCAAGTCCTTTTGCAGGATCTGAGCAGCGGTCTTGCTGAAGTGAGCCTTCTTGACGAACGGGACCGTCACGAAGCTGTTGCCCGGTGTCGGCGTAGCAACAGCGAGGTTGAAGAGGACGGCAGCGAGCGTGAGCTGAAGACCGAGGCGACCCATTGCAGCTACAGTAGGTAGGAACACTGGGGATGGAGAATATACCGAGAAAAGCTCTTATTTATAGTTGAGACCGAATGAGGTGTATTCTTGTTATCTAGGGCTCTAACCCGTCCGTCCCGTACGACGGGACGGGTCTTTACGGCCGTTTTTTTGCGCCACCCGTCCCGTAACCCGTCCCGTAGAGGCGATTTCCAGGGGCTTGTACGGACGGGTTCCGTCCGTCCGACGGGTCACGGCCGTAAATACGGGTTCGTTGGCGAATATTTTACTGCATTTCAATGGTATGTAGTTATTGCTCTACAGTACAATTACCTTCTCAGCTTGAAGGCGTTCAAGAGCTCTACGCGCCACCCGCAGCCTTGCCTTGACGAACATGAGCCACTGGATTGTCTCAGCCTTCAAACTGGCCCGCTTCAAACCAATTGTGTCTCGCCCGCCGGAAAAAACCCGTTCAACGGCGACAGCTGAACCTGCATATGAATATCACCGTTACTTGCAGGTTCCTCAGGCAAAAAAAAGAAAGATTACTCACCTGGAATGCAGAGCACATTGCGGACCAGCCGATACAGGTTGGGGAACCTCTTTCGACGGCTGTACCACCACTGGAGGGCGTCGATGTCCTCGTCGAGGGGTCCTAATGAGGCGGTGAGACGGAAATATTCGGCGAGCTCGTTCATTGGTGCAATAGGTCCTTTCCGTCTATACCGTGCAAGAAAGTCGACCTTCTGTGGTGATCCGGAAGACTCGGCGGTCGGTGGAGGAGTCGTCGACGAAGAAGTGGAGGGAGTGCGGTCGGGTGCGTAGAAGAATTCGTAATGACTTTCCAACTGGATCTTAGACGACTCCAACTCAGCGAGCAAGTCGGGGTTGTCATCGTAGTCGGCCTTCAACCGTTCATAGGAGATCCCAGGGTCCAACACTGAAAAAAGATGGTGAAAACCGGTGATAAAGACACAAAAGAGAACCAACATGACGCCCAGAGATAGTAGCGGGATTGATCAAATTTAGTATAATAGTCACTCAACTTGAGATGTGCTTCGACCAGTCCCGTTCGCAGAGCGTCGTCTGCCGAGTCTGGCAACTTAGTAATAGCTTCCTTGATGTGTTGCTGCAGGCCACGGAAAATTGCATGAGTTGTGGAAAGGAGGCTAGTCCCGGCAGAGACAGAGAAGTAGGCAAACACATAGGCGAACTCGTCACGAGAGATACCATGAGCCCCAAAACAAGAAAGCACAAATAGAAATCCGAAAAGGCCGGTCATGGCAGGAAAGAGACATAGCGCGAAATTCAAAAGTGCCCATTGCATCCAGTGGGACGCCAGAGCCTCGGGGCGCGATGCAAAGAGTGCACCACGCTCTGAATAAAGTCAGGCCCGGGCAAATATCACTTTAAAAGGACGTACTCGGCAGAGTTTTGCTGGTACCATGATCATCATACCTCACAATGAGTTGTCGCATTGGGGGGTGAGTTCAAGCTGCTGAAATTCAAGAACATTACCTGCTCAAATAGATTTTTTTGGTGCCACCAAGACCATCCTTGCCGGCAAGTTTGCACTAGGTTTGGAAGCGGAATATGTGCCAGACATGGTCAAAAAAGGCAGCAATCGCCTGCGGGCGGTCTAGCACCGCACTGTATATCAATTTTACCAAAAATCGGTAGCGTGAAAACGGTGTGCGGACTCTGTGGCAAGAAGGCACCTATTCGGCATGCCGTTCACAAGAGGCGCCGGTTAGCTTCCCTGGTTTCATAAGGCTCCTTTTGGAGACCCGTAAACCCGTGAACGGACGGGTACGGGTACCCCGTGTACGGGTTCACCCATCCCGTACCCGACCCGTAGGAGGATTCCACCCATTGGCTTATGGACGGGCCCGTAGCCGTCGCAACGGCCCGTGAACCCGTCGGCTACGGCTACGGGTTGGAGCCCTATTGTTATTGTGGAGGACAGAATGATTCAGGATGAGATCATATGGTGCGAGCTTCGGGGACGCTGCACAATGAGAGGTGCAACATGTGGGCCGCTGCCCAGACTCCAGCACAGTGTTGGACAGTCAGTTGACTTAGTCAAAAAGTCGACTGACCGGGTCAAAAGTCAACGTTGACCGGTCATTTTGATTTGACTTGACAGCGGATGCGGTAATGACATAATACATATTTCTCATCCCCACCGGGTATCTTCCAGAGCCAAAAATAATGTAGATATGGCCACTATTCAACGAGAATGGACTCGGTAATATCATCTACATCAACCGCGTCCTCCTCTGCCTCCCCATCTGCATCAAAATCGAGTAATTCATACAGCTCCATCTCCTCATCCAGCGACATTCCTCGAGATGTTTCGAAGCGGTTCGCCCAATGTTTGTTCCGGTAATCAAAAAGTTCAGAAAGGAGAACGGGGTTAAATGCGAGATGGTGAGTAAGGGGGACTTCCAGTTCCATGTCGTCGTAGTCAGCTGTGTGATCGTCCTCCACAGCAAGCTCCTGACATTCTTCAATGAATTTTCGGAAGGCAGTCTTGGTAGTTGCTGTAGGAGCTGTGGATAATATGAGAGAATATTGATAAAGGTGGGAAAGTGATTCACCGGCGGGGGGAATCTGAGTCCCGTTGTCTTCATCATCACTACGAGGGGGACGTGGCAGTTGCGCAGAGGATCGAGGTGGTAATGCCATGGCCTGATTGTCTTTGCGTTGTGCTTCAAACCGGCGACGAAGCCTGCTGCTACCGTCTCTGCGCAGATGCTCATCTCAGATGTGCATTTTGTACTCTGCTAAGTCTGTCAATGTTCTAGGAGCTATGCGATTTCGGAGCTTTGTCAGTATAAGGCCGAACTGGCTAAATAAGTGTTCACAAGAGGCAGAATTTGCTGTAATTGAGAGAATATGGTGTGCAAGGTGGACAAGAGGACAGGGAGCGACACCAGGGAAGCTACACTGATCTAATGCTTCTAAGGGGTCAAGGACAATATTCTTTAAAAGATTGTCAGTACCGTCAGCTGTGGATAAAGACTACTTACCTGATCTACTCGCCTCCTCTCAATTTCACTTTCGCAGTGGCGCTGGAGCCCAGCAAAGAACCCTGTGCCATCAAAGTACTCCCGAGAATTCTTTCGCAAGTCGGAAGGTGCAGGCTGTTGAAAGAATCGAGTCCACAGCCTTTCGAGAGTGAGATCGATCCCTGCACGATTGAGAATTGGAATGAGAGAAAAGGGGGAATTTTTGAAGAACGGGTTTAGCAGCACTGCTGCAATGAATACCTCCTGTTCTTGACCTGCTTTCTTCCAGCGCTTCTCGAGACTATTGAGCACAGCACGAACTCCACTGTCTTCTTCATCTGTATGGAGTCCTGAGTCGTCCTCATGAAGGAGGATCTGCAGAGTTGGGTGTCAAATAGAATACAGGAGCAAAGAACGAAATTCACAGACTTTATACTTTACGTAAAGAAGTCCAAATGCCAACAGAACCGTATCAAGCGAACAAAAGGCTGCCTGCACAACATTGCATGCAATGGCAAGTGGGTTGAGGTGGCGAACCATTCTGGAGACCATTAAATTCAAGTGCAAGGTTTAGGGAGAGAAAATCAAACCGTGAAATGGCTCTCCAAAAGAAAGGATCTTTCACGATCCCCACCATTGCCAAACATTTCTCTTTGGCCTTCCTGTCACCTCGAACAAAATTGCGCTCCTTGGGAGGAAGCTAAGCATCTTGGATTAGACAATCAACTTTGGTGGAAGCAGAGAGACTTACCTTCATTTCTTTCTCAATCACTGCAGTTAGTGCTGATTGTACTTGCTGCAGCTGCTGAAAGGCTTGGTAGTGAGCAGTCCAGTGAGTTATGACGGCATGGATGATAGCTGATGCTCGCTCGCCAAGACCCTCCTGAGCCTCCCGAATTAAGGCAAGGACAAGTGTCTTGGACCGGAGCCACGTAATAAGCTCCACAGCCTTGTCGACAAACACCATGTATGCCGTGTTCGCCTTAAAGTAATCTCCGACTATCAAATTTATCTATAGGAATCAGAAGTAGTTTTTAATAACCAGCAAGAAACAACGAACTTGGTGGGAATAGCAGTCAAGAACTACAACCCAGGGATGTCCTCTTCCAAACAAAAGCCGAGCCTTTGCGTGACTCTCCCGACGCATCTGTTGTTACTGCCACAACAACGACCTTCCACTCATCTGTAAGCGTCTTAAAGATGGCAAGAAGTTGAGCAAGATAGTTTTCAGCAGTCTTCCTTTCCGCAGAATCCTCGAAGACCTTGACGGTATGAAGCTGCAAGAAAGACATGATAAGTTTGAGAATGACTATAAAATAAACTCACAGTGCGCTCGACCGTAGCCATAAATGCATTCAAATGATGGTGGTTAATGCCTGTCCACCCATCACCTTGTATGGTCGCATTCCGGCTTGTCAAGTTGCTTTGAACATCAGCGCAAAATTTCTTTATGGCTCTGGGTAGAAGACGCCATGTAATCATTTTGCGACTGATCGGTCAAGCCTGTGGAAAGTTTGCAATCATGAAAAATCCGAGAGCTATGACAAAAACCCACTTGTGGAATAAATTCCGCACAAAACTCTGCCCATTCTGGGTTCTCAACCCAAGAAAAAGGGAGATTTGCTGAAACAGTGAGACGCAGCACCTTCTCCTCGAAAAGTGCTTGCTTGCTCGCATCCCATGGCCTGGGGGAAAATGAAGCAGACACTGGGCGCGAGTGTGAGCGTGACTGGGGTATGCGACCCAGACTGCTACTTTGACTTGCCACCGCAGAAATGGAGTCAGAAGGTGCAAGAGATACAACAGAGGAGGAACGATGGAGACCATGATGTGAATCTTCTGGCAAGGTGAAATTATCTGAGCCTCCAAAGACGTTGTACAAGCCCGCGGATGGTAGTGATGAGGAACTGCCCGTGTCCAGATGAAGCGTGGGTGAAGCACCTTCTACGCGAGAGTCATGCGCACTTGTGGGATACGGACCTTTAACAAATAAAGTATGAGGTTAGAATTGTTAAAACTATGAGAGACTGGTTCGAACCGGCAAGACGACCACCACCACGCTTGCTTGGGGACGAAAACCCGGTACCTGCATTGCTGGGATTGTTCAATGCTTTGTCTCGAACTGACTGAGGGACAAGTGGGCAGATCTTGAGGTGGTTCATCATGGTTACGGTGTTTCCGATCATCCAGCCCTGCTTCAAAGCATGGCTTTTTGACCACACTAACAGTAATTGTCACCAACAGCAGTAAGAAGAAAAGGAGAGACATACACACGCGGGAAATGTCCTCATCTGTTCGTGCCTCAGCACCTAGATCATGGTCCTTCTCCCATTCCACCCTAATGTCGGCTTCAAGGTGAGCCCTGCAATAGACTTTGGGCTTATCACCATGCCTGCCACGCTCCTTAACCTCGCGGACTTTGCTGTACCAGTCAGGATGTTTGATAAGATAGTTCCAGTACCAGGCTTGGGTGGTTTCTTTGCCAGACATGTCGAGTTGGGTGCAAGCTAAGAGCGAGAGAGCAGTTCATTAATAAAGGGTGACTCTATTCCCTGATGTTCTCTCTGAGTATTCCAATGGCCGAGACAGAACAGATGATAATCCATTTAGATTGGGTCATAACACGATGTATTACCAGCGTATTCACGAAGAGATTGCGAAGATAACCACAGAGCTTCCCAATTGAGCAAAAATTGATCTAATCACCGAAGTCAAGTCATTTTGACCGGTCAATGACTTTTTCCGGAAGTCAAGTCAAAATGACTTTTGACCCGGTCAAAAAGTCATTGACTGGCCAACACTGCTCCAGCACCCCAATGCAGTGAGAAAATCCGGCTATTGTAGACGCTGTGTGAGCCTTCTTACGATTTTGTTGCACTGTGGAGCAGAGAAATGGTCAACTGGTTCCAGATACACGAATATCGAGGAAGGGTGAGAGAATTGCGCCATATTTGGTGCTTGCTTCCACGAAAACGCGACTCGGAGTCGCGTGTCGCTGAGAGTTAGGATGAATTTTGGTTGTCCATACACGTAGGCAGCCACAAAGTCGCTCACAGCGTCGAATGTCAAAGACCTAGGTGGCCTTCAAACCCCGTGCCCGCCACAACCCGGTTAAGATGGCGACTCCTGTTACTTGTGTTGAGCTTCTACCGGCTGTTAGACTCAGACTGAAGAACCTTGAATGCAGGGAGTACTGAGACGAGCATTGGCAAACAGATAAAGTACACGTGACATGTGCTACTGTATTTGGCCTACTCAGCAAACTACCTCCAAGGAGACGCGCCGCGTCGAGCTCGCAAAACATCAAAACTTGACATCGAAGTCGTGGCAGAAAAGAGGGTCGACACCTGCTGGAAAGGACAGCCACAGCGCATAATTTTTTTGTGACTGCCCGTGGGGACCATTGGTCACCAAGTTGGTATTCACCTTTTGTGCTCCAGTAGTGTCACGAGGTGGCAGTACTCTCAGATCAGATCGGGCCTTGAATCCAAGACGAAATCCTGCGACTAAAATCCTCTGTAAAGGTCCTCGAGGCAGAGCAGCGGGAACTGGAGTTGGACCTGGCCCTTGTGGTGTACCCCGTCCTCACTCTCCCCGATGAGATCACATCGCGGATATTTGTGTAATGCCTTCCATCAGCAAAACCTGGGGAAACTTTAGAGGTCTTTAAAGATTCCAAAAGATTCTGAAAGTTCCTGAAAGTTTTTATCTCTGAAAGAAAAGGGTACCCCTTCTACTGTGCTCCAAAGTTCTCTAAAGTTTTCGAATAGCCAAAATTAAATCTAAAAATAGCACAAATTAGCCGAAAGTTGATGAAAGTGACTGAAAGTTACTGAAAGTAAATCTCCAAAGTGTTTCAAAGTTCTCCAAAGTTTCTCAAAGAACTTCAAAGTTTTCCAAAAAACCTCAAAATATTACTTTCAGGCGTTTTGGCATCTTTCAGAAACTTTTGGCTAATTTGGCTATTTTTAGAAATCTTTCGGAAACTTTTAAGAACTTTGGAGCGCTTTAGAGAGTTTGTAGTTACTTTGGAGAGTTCTAAAGTTTCTCGGGGGTGCGTCAAAGTAGTGGAATCACATTGCATTCTAATTCTACCCATATCTACACATAGTACCTACCGACCGTGTACTGTCTGATTCCGCCGCCAGAGACCTAGATCTCTGCCTTGTCTCCATCGTCATTGTATGTGTACACCGATGCACGTGCGCCCACAGGCATCGCGTGCATCTGAATCACGGAGAGGTCGGGTACCGGCGCACCGAACCTGTATCCCGAGTGCTGCAGTGCTTGTGCACTTGCCCAGTCCAATTGCCGCGAAGGCCGACATCTGCGAAAAGGGATCAGGACTCAAGAGGCCCTAATCCAACTCATGCACCTTGGCATTACTCGCACGGTCAAGCTATTGCTGAAAAAAAGCCGTCAAAGTCCGATCCATGTCAACAGATATGCTACTCAACTGAGGGAGTCGTAATGGAGAACATGTACATGCTTGAAAAAAAGCCGTTAGAGTCCGATTCAAATTAAAAAATACAGATACACCTGAGCACGAGTTGGAGTCGAAGCGCGATGAGGACTTCTGCAAAAAGAGAAGAGCAAAATCATTTTACATGGATTGTTGAAGGCTGAAGCCGCTAGATATAAATGATAAATAAATGAGTCGAATAAGTGACTGAGTAAGGATACCTTAGACGCTGACTCAAACGATCGAACCTGTGTTGTTGCTCTGGGAGCCCAATTCAGTGCAGGATCACAAACTGCAAAGTCCACTTGCCCTTTTGTGTTTGCATTAAGATAGCGGACAGAGAATCACTGCGCGCAAATCACCTCCACATGGAGGGTGACGAGATGACTCCCCGTGATGATCGAAAGGAATCAGACCTGAGAAGGTGCAGGTTAGCTGGACTTGTGAAAGAGAAGATATGTACACAAATAGATGGAAGGAAGGCAAACAGCAGCCGGTTAATGTGTGGTCCGCGAGCACGCCGCAGCGCAGATACGAGGGGCTGTGTTTAGAAAGCCTGGGGCGAGAGGCTGCCCAGAAAATGAGTAAAGTCAGTGAGAGGAATGGAGTCAATGAAGTAGAGGGAGAGAATGGGCACCTGGAGCTCTACGTCATTGTCGTCCAATCTTCCCCCTTGCCAATTTCATTCTCGGCGAGGTTGCGTGCTGTCTCCATCCTGGAGGAACACAATTACGATGTTCAGTTGATATGTGAACCAAAAAAGGCTGCACTTAGTCTGTTGATCGCGTCCTGTCGAGGTATTGCGTAACATCGTGTTTGATGTCCTCGCTCGTGTTGCTAAGCAGATATGTAACAGCCCACAGCACACTCAGAAGTAGTGTTGCTCACCCTGGCCAAGTGACTGTACGAGTCACGGCACGAGGCCGAGGTCGAGGTATATCTACATGAGGGAAAAACCAAGTCAACTCACGCTGGGGAGACGCACAAAAGAAGGAAATGAAAATAAAACAAGTTCGGTCACCTTGCGGCGGATGGTGTTGTCGAAAGCAAGATCACTGCGATGACGGTGAGGGTGCCCTGTGGTCAAGTTAGTATGCCGGAAGCACGATGAGTATGGGACATGGCATACCTCCCCTGCAGGGTGGCGGCGCTTTCTGGCTCGTCTTCTTCCCATTTGGTGGGTGGTAAAGGTCCTGTACGACGGCAGCGAGTTTGCTGAGGCAGCCACAGTCGAAGGTGGAGAGAACGCGGTGTGGTCCATCACCAGCTAGTCTATCTGGGCACCAGCACTGTGGAAGACCTATACATTGGCTGACTGATATACACAAGATAGTAAGCCTTTTTGGCTCTGAAGCGGCGCGGAAACAATGCGGTTGAATGACGTTCATGACGGTGCGCACGAGGGACGTAAGGAGATATGCATGGCGCTGTGATGCAGACTGCAGTACTGCGAAGTGAGTTATTTTTCACTTGCAAACAGCTTGATCATCCTCTGAGGGGCTTGTATCGTCAAATTCAAGCATGGGGTATAGGGGGAGAAAGACGTGTTTGTTGTGGAATGATAGTGTGTTCGAACGTGAGGTTCGAGGTTAGCAAAAGAAAGGTTTAAAGAAAGTACTTGCACGAGCCTGCAATTCCACTAATCTGCCACTTGCCTAATCTGAAGGGGCTTCTATCATTCCTCTACTGCATTCCCCTCGATGCTCTGACCACGGTTTCGGGAGCATGAAGATATCCTTTGACGTCGACTATATCCTGCATTTGGTGCGTAGCTCATGTGCGATAGCCGCCAGGGTCTATTGTAGACACTTTGCTAGTGCTTTATCGTTGTTCCCACTTCTACAGGGTGCTGCGACTCATGAAGGAAGGTCTGCTGGCAATAAAACCGGAGTGTGTGTGTGCCGGCTCGGGGTGAGACAACGGCGAGGGAGGGCAATGAAATGTCCAAAAGACAAGTATGTGTGTGTGTGTGTGGTCAATTAGATTAAGTGTGGATCTTTACAAGAGTGTGTGAAGATGGACGAGGGGGGTGTGAATCCACTATTGACTGACTACTGCCCAAAACTACGTCTCCCTTTTATACCTTGAAAATGTCCGATACATCAGACCTTGTGCCCAAGGATCCTTGCGTTTCATCCCCTGTGGCTGCAACACGAGGTGGTGAATGGTATGTTCGCAGGTGTGAACGAGGTCTTCTGGTGAGCGAAAGTGGTCATTTGCTGGTGAATGGTGTGTTCGCTGGTGTAAATGAGAGGAGCCGGTGAGCGATGGTGGTCGTTCGCTGGTGAAGGGTATGTGCGAGAGGTGTAAACAAGAGATTCCGGTGGTGAAGGAGATATGCAACGGGTGTGGAGGCAATTCCACCAGAGCTGTAGTTTGGTGGTGAATGGAATGTGCGAGAGGTGGAGTCATGTAGAGCATGTTGGGTTGGTGGTGGACAAGGTTGTGGACAAGGTGAACAGGACATGTGAAGCGCAAGTCTAGTGAGACTCCCAATCCAGTAAGGTGGTATCCGAATGTGGATGACGCAGATATCGTTTGGTGTGTAGATTCCGTGCATCTCTTGTCACATTCGCTGGGCCAGGCATAGGGCCTTCACAACGCCCACAGCACGCTCAAGGAAGCGAGCAGCATCACAGCCACTTGATTGACAGCGGACTCTGTCTTCTTCGAGGTTTTTTGAGTCTTTCTTGCTCCTGAGTAAGTACTTTCCACTCTAGCTCGTACACCATCTGTGCTTCACAGCGCACTGGACCACAAATCTTGCTCGGTGCTCGTTGTCAGTGCTTAATGCTGACTGGTGCCTAATATAATCCTCCCTATGCTCAGCGCTCAATCTGCTTCCATTACAGCAACAGCAGGGTTTCAGTTTGAACCACATCGTGTCCAACAAGACCCCTGGGTTTAAATTGGTTCGAACCATCATGGTTCAAAGCATGACTGTTTCTCCTATAGAACTTACCTCTAGACTTTGGTCGCAGCATTGCTTGTCAAGGCATTGGTAGACTCTTGGATTGGCCGCAGAGATTTGTTGATATAAAACATCTCATCTCTTCTGTACCTGTTCAATATAAGACCTTTGATTATTGGCTACCTTCGAAAGCTTTAAGTATCAAGCTCGCTTGTAGCTGCAGCTGCTAGTGCAAAAGTACCTCGGTTTGTATACTGAGGTCTGCTGTTGGAATCGTACAAATTGGTGTGGTCGCAGTACCCTAAATGTACCTTGGTTTGTATACCAAGGTCTATTGTTGTAATCATATGAATTGGTGTGGTCACAATACAAAGGTACCTCAGTGCCTGAGAACCGAGGTCTATTGTTGACATTCTACGAATTGGTAGCATCGCAATACCATCTAAAAAGGTACCTGTCATTTGTACACACAGGTTGTCTGTTGGAACTCCACAAATCGGTGTGGTTGCAGTCCCCTATACCCACTCTTAGTGATTGCAGTAGCATCCTAGGAAGTAAAGCCCATTCCTAGGAACACATAAAACCCATATAAACCCTGTTGCTTTGGTGACTTGGTAGCCCATTTCAGTTGTTTACCTCCCACAAGTCCTAAACAGACTCCAAAGTTCGATTCATCCAATATCAATAGTGTTGATTCAATCTTAGTTGTATACACTGCAGCGTAGATCTGAACTCAAGTCCGCACTGTGTGTTGTGTGTGTGTTGGTTGGTTGGTTTGGTGTTTTGTATCACTCTATATCAGTTCTAGCATAGGCCACACTCGAGTGCACCATTTCAGTGCAATGTACAGCTTAAAGATCCAGGGCACCCCCTGCTGAGCTGCTGTCAGGGTTCCCCAAGGTATATTTTGTGCTTTAGAAAAGAGTTATGTCTTGGTAGATTTGCTTCTTGGCTATTCTGAGCTTTATTTAAACCAACCTTTGAGCCTAAAATTCTGCGGCTTGAAACCTCAAAGCATCAGGCAAAATTGATGGGCTGTTGGCCCAGGAGAAAGACAATCCTGAGTGTGCTACTAAGGAAATTGAATATTTTTAAATTGACTCACAGATTTAAGGCTTAATTGCCAACACTGATGGAATCCCTTGTCCATCATTGTCAACTATGGGAGATTCAGAGGGTCCAGCATTCTACTCCAAGTTGCAAGTATGCAGACATCAATCACAGCAACAAAACCAGGGTAATGGACACTGGTTGAGCATTTCAAGTTGTTCAGTGAATATATTGGTGGAAAACTTCCTTTATTTTTCACACTTTTTTCACTGAAAAACATGTGAAAAAATTAAATTTTATTCAGTACTTTGTTGTGTTATTTCGAATTTTGAATGATTCAACAAGTCTTGTGTGCACAAGGCATAGGTACAAGCCATGGGAAGCCTTAAGGAAATGAATGAGGGTTTCTGTCTTGATCTGTACAATCTATACACACAAATTCGCATTTTTGAGGCATAGGGTGCCCAGGGGTTTTTTTTTTTTTTGGCAGCAATCCCTGCATTGAATGAATTATAGTGACTACCAAAAAAAACAGATTTTTAGAAGCCACAGATGAGAGCATCCACAAGAATTAGTCGGGAGAAATACGAAATAAAAGGATTCTTTGCTTGTAGCTGGTGTCGGAATGTGCCTGCCACCACCCTCATGCTTTGACCCTGCTAGGAATGTTTGAGGAGGTCCATTCCATTGTCAGACACTGGCACACACAATTCCATCAGACATATCCAAAGGTTTCGGCTGAACACCACCAATTTCAAACTTCTGACATTGCACTGTCCAGTACAATGGGCTCTCATTGGTCGGATAAAATTGCCATTGAATTTCATGAGGTATATAGCACCTCAGTGAACAATAAAAGCACAATCGGTTTCTATTGTTCCAAAGGAGGGACAATGGGCTTCTATTATTCCCAATGCGGAACAATGGGCTCCTATTGTTCCCAATGCAGAACAATGGGCTCCTATTGTTTCCAATGTAGAACAATAAGCTTCTATTGTCTGCCATTGTCCTCTCAGATATATAAGGACCAAGAGCTTTGAACTGCTTCCCATCCTACCAATGTCAAATGACACTACTGCTCCTGCTCCGGTTGCCCCCATCCTCTGCCATAATCCCTCCCATGCCATTGTCAGAGATGTGGAGGCCAGAGAGGATGCAAGGACCCTTGGAAGAGGGCTCAACGGCTTTAGCCACAATGACTATGTCCCATTCCTAGGGGCACTCCAGACAGCCTTTGATGACAAGCATCCTGGCGAGGTTGATGTCTGGCCTCACCCCATCTCATTCAAAGATAAAAATGAGAAGCAATCATTTAGAAACCTGTTAGGGTTGGACCTCTCTACGTCAGACACAGTGATGGACTGGGTGCATGGGGATGCACAGAGGGGTCACAAAGTCAGCCTAGCAGTCATGGTGACTCATTCAGGCAACCCAATTGGCATGACAGCACAGGAGAAGGCAGCTCGGCTTTGGTACTGCTGGGTGTTGATGACCATCCACCTCCCGAGGGCAAGCAAGGCAAAACATTGGGATGCTTTGACACAAATGTGAGGGAGGATTTTTCGGGCCAGCAGAAGAGGGTAGTGCTTGGGGAGAAATATCGCTATGTGGAGAAGATAGCACTGAAGAAGACAGGAAGGAAGAATGACCCGGTGTGGCTCAATATGCCGGCAGAGGACTTTGACAACGACAAGGGCAGGTGTGTGGCGCTTACAGTCACATGGCTTCTTGAAATGGTGGAGCATGGGTTTCAGTTGGAGCATGACAAGAATGGAGTGCTGACCTCTCTGAGAGGGTTTATGAAGCTGGCAAAGTAGTGTATGTATGTGGCAATTTCTTGGTTCAATAGGATGAAGTTGCAATTATACATGTACTTGGGGAAAAAAGATACATCGAGGACTTCTTACTTGAATCAGTTGATGTGTATAATCTATACACACAAATTCGCATTTTTGAGGCAGGATTCTGTGGTTGTAACTAGTATCACAGGGTGCCAAGAACAGAGGAGGATTCAGCTGTGGTTACCCGTAAAAAGAAACTAGAATTGTAGTCTGTGTGCCTTCTCCACAGCAGGTCTGATGGTCGAAAACTCAGCCCTGACTGTACAGTATAGCCCCTGAGAAACTCTCAAAAGATTTGCACATCAGAAGTGCAGCGAGGCCGATCAGAGATTGTTTTGTTCATCAACGGTTGAAGTCGTCGCTTAATTATCTGTCGGAAGCCAGAAGTCAGTTTGTTCAATCTTCGGATTTGGAGCAATGGGCATTGAGATCTGTCTCCCTCAATACATACGAATTTTCACCTCATTTTCTCTCATTTAATATTATTCTTCCTCCCAAAGTATTTTATTTTTCATACTCTCCAAGTCCCACCACCCAATTTTCAACCATGCCTACCGCGACCCATTCGATGTTCAACACACGTACCACATATATTGTTGACTTTCCGCGTAGACGCCCACGCACGCACATACCCATCCGGCTATCGTGGGTCAGCGAAAATCCTCCTCGATATGGCGCGCGCCCGATGGAGGTGATATGAATCTGACAGACGACTTACTGACAGGGCGAATATACTGGATCTCGGGGTGGATCTCGGGGGTTGATATCTGGATTGTTGATAACTCGGGGCAAGGAATGTTGATATCTCGGGCGTTGATATGATAAGTACACGGCGGGAGAAGATCAGCAGAGGGACCCGGGTGCGTCCGACGCGCGCTTATCTCCGCGCTGGATTGGCGTCGGACTTAAGCTATGTGCATGCGGCATCGGGAGATTGCTGGTACGCATCACGGCGTTGCGGGTACGCATCAGACTGGCCGAGGCTCGCATCAGGCAGAGACATCAGAATGGAACCACAGGAGGCGCATGGGGAGTAAGTACTAGCGGCTGAGGGCGTCGGTGATAGGATGTACGCCGGCGTCCGTGAGGAGATCCATTCCCTTCACCCACATGGCTCCCATTTGGCGGGAAATTCAACGAAGCCTGGCAACTCATGTGCAAATGAGTGAACGGAAACAAAAAGTTGAACATTGAACACCCGGAATTTAAATTGAACGGATCACTGCAAGCGGGGATGTGCGTCGTCTGACAGCGGAACGAAAATTCAAGGAACGAGTTCCGCGTGCTTTTCTGATGGTCGCATTCGATTCGAATTTTGAATGTTGACATAACTCCCGGGCTCGACTGAGAGAAGCAGAACTTGAACACCCGGAATTTAAACCTTGACGGATCACTGCAAACGGGGATCAGGATGTCCGCCACTATCTGAGACTGGCAGCGGAACGGGGAATGGAAGAATGAGAACGCGTTCCTGATGGTGGCTTGCCCGCCAGCGCACACGTCCCTGATAGAGGCCCGCATCTGCGTCCGCGTCCGGGATTGTGGCCCGCAGCCGTCCGCGACAGAGGCACGCGTGCCCGTCTCTGCATGATGAGGGCATATGAGGGCGCATCCGCATTCCAATGGCCGTAATTCCGCATTATGAACGTTCACCGTCGTCCCCGCAATGCCCGACGCTGCCTAATCGTGGTTGAATGGTTGAAGTTGAAAAATGAGTTGTGTAAAACCGCAGGTTCAGCCGCCTTTGGGCGCCTGTTCAAAAATCCTCAGTTGAAATTCCGGTGGTATCTTTAGCAACCGTATTCGTATCGTCGCTACATGCCGTAAATTCGCGGTCTATATATTTACGTTGCCATACACTCGCATACAGTATAAGTATGTCGGCAGCGGTGATCGTGGCGGTGGCGCCGATCCCCCGATTGGGCGACGGGTGGCGGGGCGAGACTCCGAGCCTAGACCGTGTGGATATGTGAATAAATGGGGAGAGGTGATAGGCATCTATCTTGGCTTTGGTCACGCATGGCTGTGGTGTTGACGCGAGCCGAGACCCGCGAGCTGTTGACGCAAGCCGTGGTCCCGCAAGCCGTTGACACGGAATGGCTTGAAGGCGGAGCGGAAGCCTATGGGTATGGCGGGAGAAGGTCGTTCGGAGTCATTCAAGGTCCAGGATGGCGCCCCGCTATCAGTGATAGATGGGTAGGTATGTGCCTCGTACTGTACTGTAGTTTGAATCGTGACGGGAAGATGGCGACGTAATGAGCCTTGAGGAATGTAGGATGCGAGGAGCCATCAAATTTTCAATGAGGTAATTCAACCACAGCGCGGGCGCCTCGGGGACAGGTTGAGCTTTGATATCGTTCTGGGTGGGACGATTCCGTGGTGAGAATTTCATCCTGGGATTTTCTTGCTTTCATCTACCTTGCTCCTACTTTCTTTTCATCTACCTTGTATGAACCCTGCTCTTACTTTCATTTATCTTCAACCTCTCATTCGTCTTCTGCTTGTTTATTTTTATCTTCAGCTTATTTGTGTTCATTCTCATCTTTCTTTTGCTCTCATGTTCATCCATCTTGTTCCCGCTCTAACTAATACAGGACAGTAACCCGGCTCGTCCTCTCACGCATGTGCGCTCCAGACTCGCGAGGACGCTGGTACTAAAGTCGAGTAGACGTTGATTTGCTTCGATTTAAATTCGACGCTTGGTTTGATGCTGATTTCTGTTGGCGGGACGTCTGTTGCTAGAGGACTAGTTTCGTTGTGACCTGGTTGGCTATTCAGTGCATCTCCATTTCCACGATGATCGACTGCAGTTGAGGTGAGCTGAGGTGAGATGATGTGATCATGGATACGCATACTCTAATTATACTGGAATCAAAGTCTTGGAGTCCAATTAGAGTTGAATCACTGATGTTCATTTCATCTCATCTCGGTGGTCGAGGTATATGTATGTAACAGATTTCCAAGTATCTATGCGGATTTCCGAGATGAGATTTGGATGGCAAGGGGTCGAACCACCATAATATGGGAGCCTATACGTGATGGAGTTTGTCGCTACACGCTCTTAATCCGTGCCTTCAGAATACCTTACAACTTACAACGCAGACCCTTCCCCTTCGCGTCTCCTCGCTACCATGATGCATTAGAATGATTAATTGACGATGGGTTCCCCCGCAGATTCTCCTCGGCCATCGGTCGACGTGTATTTCTATACTATACATATCCGCGACGTGCGACCCATTCCTCCCAAATTATCGCTTGCTTGCTTGATGATTGTTTGCCAGAAGCTGATGGCGCTGCGTCAATCGAGTGAATCAACTTAGGAACTTTCCAGGCGAAGGGTACTGCCCCCGGCCACGTCGCTGGCGATGGGAATTAATATATTTGGTCTGCAGCAGCAGTCCATTGCGGATTTAACGGCTGATGTCGGTCCCGCAGGTGGGTATCGGAGTATTGTCAATCGCGCCTCGGTGTTGGATATAATATATTGGGGACATTGTTGGAAATCGGAGCCTCGATTCCAGACGTGAGCGCTGTAGGCAGAATACAGATACACAGAATCTCCAAATCTCCAGTATGATTAAACGTGAATGAAGCGCAGCTAAAAGGCGAGAACGAATCAACCTGAAGTATGCATATGGTGAGATTAACCCGCGTGGAGTCTCGGTATAACGCGCGTCAATCCCAATCCCGGCATCCTGCGTGTCAATCCAGGCGTCACCTTCACGTATGCCGTCCCGGGCGCGAGCGTGGTACGTAGTCGAGTAAGTTAATTTTACTCCCTCGCCGGCGGCGCTCGCGAGTTAATTTTACATTTCGGTCCGGCGTGGGAGGTTGGCCAGACGCGCCATTTATTGGGGTATTGCGACCCACTTGGATTCGTCACGGTGCACTTGGTTATGGTATGAGGCTGCGCGTTAATCCCAGAGGGCTGCGCGTCAATCCCAAGTATGTATGTACCTGTGTGTTAATAGCGTGTCCTGCGTCGAACCTGGGTCCGGGGCTTCTGAATGATGACTCTTACAAGCCTTTCTGCCTTCAATTCTAAATACGGCCTTGATCTGCCGCCTTTCGCATTAAATCAAGTCAGGGCCCCGCGTTAATTACCATATCATATATCATATCATGCTGCGCGTCGATTCAGCTTCCCCGTCCGCGCCGCGCACGTCGAGTTCAAGGTACGTACTGGGTATGTAATTATAATTTTCTCGTGATGCTCGATTTTATGTAATTTCAGGCCAAGTTGCTTTTGATATCGGTCAATACCTCCGGTCTGGGAGGTATTGGGTATTGGGTATTGGGTTTGGGGTTATTTCATTAGCGAATGGGTGATAATATATAATTGGCGGTAGTACTACTAGGGGCAGCCGGTTGATTGATAGCGTCGATGCGTTCTTGGATTTAGGGCTGGTTGCTCGTCAGTTCCGGGTGCCGGTACTGCGCGAGTACATGTGCTAAAATGGAAAATAGGAAATGGGAGTGCCAAGTATACTCCGTCCGCGTCCATCGATCCTCGGAGAACCTCTAGTTAATTTTACTGCGTGATGTCGGTCCGGCCTAGAAGTACGTACGGCTGGTAAAGTAGGTGGTTGTTGGCGTCCGCCAGTGATTGGTTTAAATTTTTCTGGGATCGAGACCATGGTCATGAGCTGGAAGAATGTAACGTCAATCCAGGGGTCACCTTCACGTACGCCGTCCCGGGCGCGCGTGTGTTACGTGGCCCAGTAAGTTTATTTTATTTTCTCGAGCTCGCCGACGGCACTCGCAGGTTACAAGTTAATTTTATATTTTACATCTCGGTCCGGCGTGGGAGGAGGTATTGGGTTATCGGCGCGTCATTGGTTGGGTTATTGCACCTCTTGTTACGTGTTGTTCCGTACATACTTGTTCATTGCGCCCTTGTTGGATATCTGTTTATTGCGCCTCTGTCCGAATAATTCAACCTCGTGATGTTAGTAGGAGCTTCTGCGTGGTAATCTAGGATGGGCTGCGTTATGTGCTTTAATCCAGGGTGATGTGCTATGCGTTATGTTATGTACGGCTGCGCGTTAATAGGAGGCGCCAAATACACTCCGTCCGCGTCCGTCGATCCTGGGAGAACCTCTAGTTAAATTTAATTCTTTGATTGCGGGCCGCGAGGAAGAGATACATACGTCAATCCAACGTCAATGTCGAGCACGCGTGGTGCGGGAATCCAGGGCGGCTGCGTTTCAGTTCTGGGTGGCTGCGTTTCAATTCCAGGTGGCCTGTGTTAATCAAGGGTGGCTGCGCTGCGCGATAATAGATACGGGCGCCAAGTAGACCTCGCAACGCCAAGCATAACCTGTCTGCGGCACGTCGATCCATCATCCCGTCCTAGATGAGTTACTTTTACTTGTTTAATTTTACTCCTTGATGTCGGTCCGTGGCGGTGAGAATTTAGGTGAGTGTTGGGGCCTCCGCCTCCGTTGGGGCAGGCAACTCGTCGTGGCAGGCACCTTGTTGTGGTAAGAGAAGTTGTTGTGGTATGTAAAGGAAGTTGTTGGCGGCTGTGTTTTCTTTTCTGTTGGAGGATCGACCGGACATACGTATCCGCAGGATGTTGGGGGTGTTGGGGGTGTTGAGGTTGATAGGGTGGGCTGCGGGTTAATGTTAATCTGCTGCGGGTTAATGCTAGGTGCGCGACGTCGCCCGTTCGCGGGAGACTGCGGGACGCGGCACGTAGATGGTGATGCGCGTCAAAATGTGCTGCGAGACGTCGTCGCTGTCGCGGTAGACCACACAAGCGCCATCGAAGGGAATCCGCAGGCGCTATCGAATACAGCAGCAGCAGCAACGCGTTCGAAGTGATTCGATGTCTACAGCACTTTGTTAATCTCACTTCACCGACGCGCGTTAATCTAACTTCGCCGGCGCGCGTTGATCTAACTTCGCCGGCGCGCGTTGATCTACCTTGACCGACGCGCTAGGTGATGTGATGGCCACAGCACCTTGTAAGGTAAACTTAATTTCGGGATCGGGAGGCGGAAGGCCACATGGAATGCAACAGCTTCAACGCATGCTGGCAGGTGTATAAGCACCGTCTGCGTTTGCGTCTGCGGCTCCGGCTCCCGGCCGGGCGGGCGGCATCGGGATGGGAGGAAATCAGGAAATCAGGAAGTTTGGCGCGAATTGAGGGAAGAAATTAGGAAATCAGGGAAGTTTGGCGCCGACGCCGGCGGGGAGGGGAACGTGCGTACGTGTTCGAGAATGTTAATATTAATATTGATCAAGGGTTGTTGATGAGCAATGTTAATGGCGCGGAGACTTTTGATGTTTTGCTTCACTAACTTAAGTGGAAATCTACTAACTTAGTTGTACTTGAGTGGAAATTCACTAACTAAGTGGGAATTTCCTTTTGCGTGATTAGGCTTATGCGTTACTTGGAAGGAAGTTAATTTCGGCGCGGGACCAATATGGCTGTCCCGCAGGCTGCCGGGGCTGGTGCCGTGCGTTGCTTTGCTTTGCATTGATTGGGCAGAGTGTTGTGCGGGACTTGTGCTTTGATGCATACGATGTGCGGTGCTTTTGGGTATTACCTTTGACAGCAAGTTCTAATTTGGGTTGGGGGCGGTGAGTCACTATCATTCGCAGATATCATAGCTGTGTGATCGTCCGACAGTGATCACTGAGTCAGGGCTGTCTAGGCAACATAACCATCGCATTGAGGGTGGACGGGAACGTTGGCGCCTGCACGGGCCCACATACATATCAAAATCCGCGGCGAAGAATCTATCATATCGCATAGATGACAAGGAAAACATCAGAACGCAAACGCGACAGCGCTTGCGGCCGGAGAAGACTGCGAATCGGAGATCTGGGGCGGGGAGATCTGATCATGACTTGGGCCCGGGGCCTTGGCGCTGTCGGGAAACATGTTATTTGGCAGGACGCGTTCTCCTGCCCCGCTGGGAGGCATTTTCGCCAGCCCGTCTCCGTCTCGAGCCCGGGGTCGGGGCGAAGCAAATCAGGTTCAGATGGAGGCTAGGGTTCTCGTGCGCCGGAGTCGGAGTCTCATTGGGCATTGGTCCAGTGATTGGGCAGGTTCTTCACACCAGTTCTTACCCCAAGCAGCTCGGATTGCATCCAATGTGGAAGGGAAAGGGTCTAGGAATTAATGTCGGCAAATGGGGAAGCGTTTCCGGCCAATGAGGAAGTGTACCGCGCCGAATGGGGGAAGGATATAGTGAATTACGGCGCGGGCCGGGTATCCGCGTTTGGGCGCGGACCTGGTGACGCATTCCGAGTCCAGTCACGAATACGACTGCTTTGCTTTGCGCACACATTACAAGCGGACACACGCAAGCTATTATACACGCTTCCTCTGCTACTACGAACACTGGACGCCGATACCTGGAAGCCCACCGGAAGAATACAGGTGCTCGCTCGTGCAGCCACTGGTGAACGGGTTGTCCATCGTTGACATCATGAAGTTCGTCGTCCTCAGCAGCACCGTCGAGACCGCCCGCCGGGTCAGCAGCTCGGCCTGGAATCAATATGTCTGAACTATCCAATTACTCTATTTAAAAACCCCCCTTGTTGAGAACAACCCGGATTGTTGGATGAGTTTTCTATTTAAAAACCCCAGTTATTTATAAATTTGTCACCGAATAAATGCTAGTGTCAGTCCCACACCCCAGTTTGAAGTCAAAAGGTTCAAATTGAGGCCAACTAGCATTGAGTGCACAGTTGTTGGCCAATTTGACCAAGAAAATCCAAGGAAAAACAGCAGGGAACTGACTAGTGTTGCCGTGACTCAAGTTGACCCAAATTAATTTAATGTAAAAAGCTCCTCTCTGGTGCACATTATCACAGGTCTGTTATGATGCATTTGTAGCCCCATTGGGGGTGCCCACTATGCCCAAAGTGCTTTAGGTGCCATCCCATGAGAAAAAGCCATCAACTCGGCGACTCGACTCCAAAGTCGAGTTGATGGAGTTGATGGAATTCCTCCACAACTAGAGGTCAGATCCGAAAGTGGTTGGAGTATAATATGCACCTACCTAGTCCCTCTTTGTGCATCATCAAATATTTGAGTTTCCTCAGCACCCTTGGCTATTATGTGAGAAATTTGATTTTGATTGACTTGAGTCACGGCAACATTAGAACTGACTGAGACAGCCTATCACTTGGAGAATGTTGTCATAGCTATCAGATATCTGGTGGATGACCAGGAAAGCTCTGAAAATGTCCTGCCCCCATCCTGCTCCTCCTGGCATCGCTGCCATCAGATTTCGACTTGCAAATCATGGTGTTATTGATCCAACAACCCGAGTTGCCCTCAACAAGGGGGATCATTATTACAGCAGTTCCTGAAAATAATGGCAAACACAGTTTTTTTTTTTGCGTGATTCCCAAAAAGGAAACTGTGACGCCCATATATTTTACTACTTAGGATTTCCACGACAGGCGCCCATTTAGCGCCAGTATAATACGTATATATTCGATTACCTAGTATATAGTCACGTGTCGTATATTACATAACATCTTATCTTACTCTATCACCACGATGACTTGACCGCCGCAAGAGCGAGGGATCTCCCTCATGTACCCCCAGAGGCCTGAGCAAGCGTCCAACTGCTCCCCTCCGTCGTAGGGATATCAGGACCCCGATCCAGGGCACGGGATCCCTCAGAGACTCGGGTACGGCTTCCACAGAGGATAGCCGTCCCGATCCTCCTGTTACTTAACCCTCGTGTGCGCCTTCCAGGGCTTGCACCGAGGACTTCTACTCTACAACCAGCCGTATCGAAGCCCCTAAACGAGCCGCATCACAGAAACTCGCCACTATACAGAGCAATATCCTTCCCAGTGGTGCATCCAGAAGCTTGGAATCAATTGTATTTGGCTAGGAATGATGTTGTGAGTCACCTAGAGAGTTCCTGCACTGGAACCATATGTGCACGCAGGATATGTCAACTTGATGTCAACACCGAATCCAGTTGACCAAAATTCGAAGTCATGATTTTTGAGTTGTTCTACACATCTATGGGGTCTAAACATCTAACCAAGATATCTGCTGAGGATTTTATAGCCTACAGCTGCTGAAGAATGCTCATGGCAGCTCCCGGACAGTACAATTTTCCTTTTGGGATGTGCTCGAAGAAAAAATTGTGTTTGCCATTATTTTCAGGAACTGCTGTAAGTACTCAAATTAGATTGCATCTTTCGACTTCCAGATTTACTTGTTCTTCTCAGAGCCGTTCTGAATTTTTTCTGTGCTCAATGGTAGAAGACGTGATTGCTGCAGTAGGTATGGTGGTCAGATTACAATTTTATTATTCCGGTAAATATTTGTGCATTTCCATAACATTTTGAAAAATGCACTTTTGAGCACATCCTGCAAATACATGACTTGTGTATATATTTCACTTTCCTTGAAAAAAACCTTTCATTGCTGCACACAAAACTTTTCTGTTGCCGTATGTGGTCACATGACCTATCGCGTTCCTTCCGATCTCGAAGCAATGACAAACAAAGGTGTCTTTGCCTGTTATCTAGTGTTCTACTGGCAAAAAAGATGGCTGAATACCATTCAGTCTACTTTAGGACCCTTCATAATATTCCTACCTGCTTCCTTAGTGGTCATTGTGCAGAGAGCCCATAACACTGAAATCAGGGCAGCTATCCACAGAAACCAACATCTGAGGGTGTAAAGGTTGTTCAGCATCCAGCCATGCTGTTGATTAGGCAAATGGTCTGTCATAACAACTTGGAAAGCTTAATTCCGGCCCAGGGGTTGAAGAGAGGACCATGAATCGGCTTGTCTTCCCAATTGGGCTAAGAAACACGTGACCTTTTAGGAAAATTGATTCTGGGCGATGTATTTTTTGTCTTGCTTTTTCACTAGACATATAAAACTAAGGGGGAACCCTCCTGGGTTTTTCTTATTTTCGAAAATGTTTTGGGGAAATGTAAATATTACAGTACCACACTGCTTGAGCATTTCAAGTTTTTCAGTGAAAAAATCAGTGAAAAATGTTTTGCATTTTACACAAGTTTTTCAACGAAAATGTTGGTGAAAAACTTGAAACTTCTTGATGAATTTTTTGAACTTCAAAACTGTTTCAGCACTTTTTTCACCACATTTTCACAATATTCAAAAAATTCAGGAAAAGGTTTCAAGTTTTTCACCTAATTCTTTGCTCAAAAACTACTGAAAAACTCAAAACATTTTTCACTAATTTTTTCACCGAAAAACTCGAAATGTTCAAGCAGTGCCAGGAAAATGATGTTTATTACCAGGGATAATAAAAGTGTGCTCTGACCACCACAAGTAGGTGGGTATGAGGTATATACATATGGCAGTCACATTGCACATTTATTATTTGGGTAGAAACAAACACATTTCTGAGCGATTTCATGTCCAAAAATGAAAATTTGGGCCCTGCATAAACCTTTCGGCTCTGAAGAAAAAATCTAGTCGGGAAAGATACATTGTACACTTTGATGAAAATCAACACAACTTGATTTTAAATCTCCTGAACAAACAAGTATTTTCAGGTCCGAAATATTGAAACTACAAAGCCTTGAAAAGTTTTCTTGGCTCCCACTGGGTGAGCATTTCAAGTTTTCTGGTGGAAATACAGTTGAAGTTGTCTTAACCCATACCGGATGGTGGACACAAAAAGGTATGGGGTATTGCAGAGTTATGGGTTATCCCAGCCAAAATTGGAGAAAATCCTCTCAAAAAGTATGCGGTTTCACAGATTATGGGTTATCTCAGCTATGGGTTATGACAGCTTCGACTGTAATGTCAAACTATCAATGGAGGCATGGATCAACAATGAAATAAAGACATCCTCATGCATGAAGATTTGTTGACAGGTCAGATAGAACTTGACAGCGAGAGCGGTAAGCTGGTCAAGAAAACTTTTGGACTTCTAGCACTATCTGCAGGTGAAAACACCGGACCACTGCCATGTGCTAACCCAAATGGTCCTCTCAAGTCACAGCCTTGCACCAATCATGCCTCAACCGTGACTCGGACCCATTCGATGTGTTCAGCGCACGTACCACATATTTTTGACCTTCTCTGATCTTCCGCGGAGACGCCCATGTACGTACACACCCACCCGGCTGTCGTGGGCTGACGAAAATCCTCCTCGATATGGCGCGCGCCCGATGGAGTTGATATGAATCTGACAGACGACTTACTGACAGAGCGAATATACTGGATCTTGGGGTGGATCTCGGGGGTTGATATCTGGATTGTTGATAACTCGGGGCAAGGAATGTTGATATCTCGGGCGTTGATATGATATGATAAGTACACGGCGAGAGAAGATCAGCAGAAGACCCGGGTGCGTCCGACGTGCGCTTATCTCCGCGCTGGATTGGCGTCGGACTTAAGCTATGTGCATGCGGCATCGGGAGATTGCTGGTACGCATCACGGCGTTGCGGGTACGCATCAGACTGGCCGAGGCTCGCATCAGGCAGAGACATATCAGAATGGAACCACAGGAGGCGCATGGGGAGTAAGTACTAGCGGCTGAGGGCGTCGGTGATAGGATGTACGCCGGCGTCCGTGAGGAGATCCATTCCCTTCACCCACATGGCTCCCATTTGGCGGGAAATTCAACGAAGCCTCGCAACTCATGTGCAAATGAGTGAACGGAAACAAAACAGTTGAACATTGAACACCCGGAATTTAAATTGAACGGATCACTGCAAGCGGGGATGTGCGTCGTCTGACAGCGGAACGAATATTATTATTCAAGGAACGAGTTCCGCGTGCTTTTCTGATGGTCGCATTCGATTCGAATTTTGAATGTTGACATAACTCCCGCGCTCGACTGAGCGAAGCAGAACTTGAACACCCGGAATTTAAAGCGTGACGGATCACTGCAAACGGGGATCAGGATGTCCGCCACCATCTGAGACTGGCAGCGGAACGGGGAATGGAAGAATGAGAACGCGTTCCTGATGGTGGCTTGCCCGCCAGCGCACACGTCCGTGATAGAGGCCCGCATCTGCGTCCGCGTCCGGGATTGTGGCCCGTAGCCGTCCGCGACAGAGGCACGCGTGCCCGTCCCTGCATGATGAGGGCATATGAAGGCGCATCCGCATTCCAATGGCCGTAATTCCGCATTAACGAACGTTCGCCTTCGTCCCCGCGATGCCCGACACTGATTAATCGTGGTTCAATGGTTGAAGTTGAAATGATTTATGTAAATTGAACCACAAGTTCAACCACCCTTGGGCGCCTAAAAATCCTCAGTTGAAATTCCGGCGGTATCGTCTAGCAACCGTATGCGTAGCGTCGCTACATGCCGTAAATCCGCACCCTATATATTTACGTTGCCATATACTCGCATATAAATATGTCGGCACCGGTGATCGTGGCGGTGGCGCCGATCCCCCGATTGGGCGACGGGCGAGACTCTGAGCCTAGACCGTGTCGATATGTACATGAATGGGGAAAGGTGATAGGCATCTATCTTGGCTGGTCACTTGACGCGAGCCGGAGCCCGGAAGCTGTTGGCGCGAGTGCCGTGGTCCCGCAAGATGTTGAAATGGAATGGTTTGAAGGCGGAACGGGAGGTGGGTGTCGCGGTATCAGTGATATGAGGGGAGTCATTCAAGACGGCAGATGGCGCCCCGCTATCAGTGATAGATGGGTAGGTATGCCTCGTACTGTACTGTAATTTGAATCGCGACGGGAAGATGGCGACGTAATGAGCCTTGAGGAATGTAGGATGCGAGGAGCCATCAAATTTTCAATGCAGTAATTCACCCACGGCGCGGGCGTCTCGGGGACAGGTTGAGCTTTGATATCATTGTGGGTGGGACTCTGTGGTGCGAATCTCATGGTGATGTTGTTCTTGCTTTCATCTACCTTGGTCTTACTTTCTTCTCATCTACCTTGCATGAACCTTGTTCTTACTTTCATCTTTACCCTCTCATTCATCTCTCTCTTGTTCATCTTCTGCTTATTTATCTACCTCTTGCTCTCATGTTCATCCATCTCGTTGCGGAGTGACGCTTTAACTGATACAGTACAGTATTCATATGTTCACACAACGAGGACTGCCAAGTTCATACGTATACTCGGCGCGTCCTCCCACGCATTTACGCTTCGGACTAGTGAGGGCCACTCGCCTGATTTGATGTTGACTCATGCTGATTTCGAGACGTCCGTTGCTAGAGGACTAGTTTCGTTGTGTCTGACCTGGTTGGCTATTCAGTACATCCATTTCCACGATGATCGACTGCAGTTGAGGTGAGGTGAGGTGAGTTGAGCTGCGGTGAGCTGAGGTGAGGCGTGCATGCTCTAATTATACTGGAATCAAAGTCTTGGAGTCCAATTAGAGTTGAATCACTGACGTTCATTTCATCTCATCTCGGTGGTTGAAGTATCTACAGTATGTCGATTTCCCGAGATGAGATTTGAATGGCCAGGGGTGCGCGTCGTGACTTCTGGGGTTCCGAACCAGTGTAATATTGGAGCCTATACATGGTGGAATGTATTACGCTCTCCTTCGGAATACCTACAAGCCTCCCTTTCGCAAAAGTCCGAGTTGATTCGGTAGGATGATTAATTGACGATGGGTTTCCCCACAGATTCTCCTCGGCCATCGGTCGACGTGTATGCACGTCGCTATACATATCCGCGGCGTGCGACTCATTCCCATGACCCTTCGAAGCTGATGATCCTTCGAAACTGATGATCCTAATTTCGAAGTCGATCGGCGCGCCGTCGCTAATCCAGCCATGGTCACTTAGGAACTTTCCAGGCGAAGGTACTGCCCCCGATGGGAATTAATATATTTAGTCTGCAGCAGCAGGTAATTGCGGATTTAACGGTCCCGAAGGTGGGTATCGGAGTATTGGCGCCTCGGTCGCTGGATATTGGGGACGTTGTTGGAAAGCGGAGCCTCGGTTCCAGACAGACGTGCGCGCTGGTGGCACAATACAGATAGGCAGAATCTCCAGTACGGAGTATACACTTGAATGAAGCTCGGCTGAAAGGAGAGGACGAATCGGCCTGAAGCATGCATATGGTGAGATTAACCCGGCGTGGAGTCTCGGTATAACGCGCATCAATCCCAGCATCCTGCGCGTCACCTTCACGTATGCCGTCTCGGGCGCGAGCGTCTTGCAGCGTGGTACGTAGTCCAGTAAGTTAATTTTACTCTCTCGCCGGCGGCGCTCGCGAGTTAATTTTACATTTCGGTCCGGCGTGGGAGGTTGGCCAGACGCGCCATTTATTGGGGTATTGCGAGCCACTTGAATTCGTCACGGTAGTGCACTTGGTTATGGTATGAGGCCGCGCGTTAATCCCAGAGGGCTGCGCGTTAATCCCAAGTATGTATGTACCTGTACGTTAATAGCGTGTCCTGCGTCGAACCTGGGTCCGGGGCTTCTGAATGATGACTCTTGCAAACCTTTCTGCCTTCAATTCTAAATACGGCCTTGATCTGCCTGCCTTCCGCATTAAATCAAGTCAGGGCCCCGCGTTAATTATCATATATCATATCATGCATGCTGTGCGTCGATTCAGCTTCCCTTAGAATGCCCGTCCGCGCCGCGCACGTCGAATTCCAGGTACGTACTAGGTATGTAATTATAATTTTCTTCTGTAATGTTCGATTTTATGTAATTTAGGTCAAGTTACTTTTGATATCGGTCAATACCTCCGGTCTGGGAGGTATTGGGTATTGGGTATTGGGTTTGTGGTTATTTCATTAGTGAATGGGTGATAATATATAATTGGCGGTAGTACTACTAGGGGCAGCCGGTTGATTGATAGCGTCGATGCGTTCTTGGATTTAGGGCTGGTTGCTCGTTAGTTCCGGTTGCTGGTACTGCGAGGGTACATATGCTAACATGGAAATGGAAAATGGGAAAGAGAGCGCCAAGTATACTCCGTCCGCGCCCGACGGTCCCGGAGAACCTCTGGTTAATTTTAATTTTTAATGCTTTGATTACGGTCTGCCCTGGTAATACGTATGTAGGGCTGGTAAAGCAGGTGGTTGTTGGCGTCCGTCAGTGATTGATTTTGATTTTTTATGGGATCAAGACCATGATCATATTCGTTGACTCAACGTCAATCCAGGCGTCACCTTCACGTATATATGCCGTCCCGTCTTACAACGCGGTACGTGGCCCAGTAAGTTAATTTTACTCCCTCGCCGGCGGCACTCGCGAGTTGACTTTACATTTCGGTCCGGCGTGGGAGGTGGTGCATCATTTGTTAGGGTATTGCGACTCTTGTTCAATATACTAGAATCCGTCATGGTGATGGGTCTTTGGGAAGTCAGACGTCTGAGCCACTTCGTATGGGGGCCGCGTGTAACGCGTTAATCCCAGTATGTACCTGTGCGTTAATATATAGCCGGGTGTCCTGCGTCTAACCTCGTCTTCTGAGTGATGAGTTAAAATACGGCCCTGATCTGCCGCCTTCCGCATTGCATTAAATCAAGTCAGCGGCCCGCGTTAATTATCATATCATATATCATATCATATATCGCGCGGCAACTTAAATTCAGCGCCGTTCCATTGCTACTTTGCAATGCCCGTCCGCGCCGCCCCACGTCGAGTTCAAGGTAAGGAAGCGGGTAATTATGATTCTTTCGTGATGTTCGATTTTACGCTAAGTTGCACTTGCTTTTGATGCCGGTCATACCTCCGGCCTGGGAGGTTCTGAGTTGTTGGGTTATTGGGTTATTGGGTTATAATTATTTTATTGGCGCCTCGATGGGTGGCCGGGTGATTGATACCGCCGCGTTCGTGAATTTAGTGCTAGCGTCACTGTCTTCTTGGATTTAGGTTAGGTAATTCCGACCGGGTACTGCGAGGGTGCATATGCTAAAATGGGAAATGGGAAATGGGAAATGGGAGCGCCAATTACATACTACATTCTGTCCGCGTCCGTCGATCCAGGGAGAACCTCTAGTTAATTTTAATTTTTAATGCTTTGATTGCGGCCCGGCCTGGAAGTACGTAGGGCTGGTAAAGCAGGTAATGGAAAATGGGAAATAGGAAATGGGAGCGCCAAATATACTGCCAGCGTCCGCGTCCGTCGATCCCGGAGAACCTCTGGTTAATTTTAATTTTTAATGCTTTGATGTCGGTCCGGCCGGAGAGGTATTGGGTTGTTGGCGTCCGCCAGTGATCGATTTTCTGAAATGAAATCCATGGAAGAGATGAATTCGTTGATCCAACGTCAATACCAGGTATGGTGCGGTGCGGTAATCCAGGGACGCTGCCTTAATCAGGGTATGCTGCATTTAATGGGTCGCTTAATTTACGGTGGCTGCGCGTTAATCTACCACCCAATGCCAAGTACATGTACACCGCACAAAGACAAGTATACCCCGTCCACGCCGCGGCGATCCATCTTCCGTCCTAGCTATCCTGGTCTACATAACAGTAGTATGTTAATTTTACTCGTTTAAATTTATTGCTTGATGTCGGTCCGCTGCGGTGAGAATTTGGGAAACAGGTGGTTGGCGGGTGATTTGTCGTGGCAGGTAACTCGTTGTTGATCTATCATCCCGTCGCAGCTATCCTGGTCTACATAACAGCAGTAAGTTAATTTTAATTTTGCTGGTTTAATTTTACTTGTTTAATTTTAGTATTTTACCACTTGATGTCGGTCCGTTATGATGAGAATTTAGGAAGCAGATGGCCGTGGCCCCGGGTGTTGGCGTCTCCGAGTTCGTCGTGGCAGGCACCTCGTCGTGGTAGGTAATTCGTTGTGGTATGGAAGAGAAGTTGTTGGCGGCTGTGTTTTATTTTTTATTTTCTGTTCGAGGATCGACCGGACATACGTATCCGCAAGGGTGTTGAGGGTGTTGAGGTTGATAGGGTGGGCTGCGCGTTAATACTAATCTACCGCGCGTTCAAGTGTACTCAAAGTGTACTGCGTCCGACTACGCCACGTCGCAAGTGTCGCGGGCCGCACATATGTAGATGTTGATGCGCGTTAAATTGTTCTGCGCGACGTCGGTGTCGCGGTAGACGCCGTGGTGCGCACAAAACAAAAATACCGAGCGCCAAACGGAGGAGATCAGAGTTTACAGCAACGCGTTCAAGGCGTTTGATGTCTACAGCACTTTCAAGTTGTAGACATCAAGTCACCAAGTTCGGAGATCACCCAAGTTGACTTCGCCGGCGCGCGTTAGGTGCGTTGATTTGATTGCTACAGCACCTTGTAGTTAATTTCGGGATCGGGAGGCCACATGTGGGACAGGTGTGTATATATATATAAGCACCGTCTCCGGCTCCCGCCGGGCGGCACCGGGATGGGATTTCGGGAAGGTAGGGAGTTTGGCGCCGGCGGCGAGGGAAACGTGCGTACGTGTTCGAGAATGTTAATATTAATATTGATCAAGGGTTGATGATGAGCAATGTTAATGGCTCGGAGACTTTGATGCTTTGCTTCACTAACTTAAGTGGAAATCTACTAGCTTAGTCCTTGAGTGGAAATTCATTAACTGAGTAGTACTTAAGCGAATTTCCTGTTGCTTTTTCGGAAGGATTTATGCGTGACTTGGAGGAAGGAAGTTAATTTCGGCGCGGGGCCAATATGGCTGTCGTAGGCTGCCGGGGGCTGGTACGGGTGGTGCCGGTGCAGGGAGACGTGCGTTGATTGATTGGGCAGGGAGATGGCCATGGCCAGCGGAAGGGAGACAGACTTTGCTTTGATGCAACAGGCATACAGCAAGTTCTAATTCGGGTTGGGGGCGGTGAGTCATTGTCGCAGGTATCAGAGCTGTGATCGTCCGGGTGAGTCAAGGCTGTCTAGGCAACATGTGTGTGATCGTCCGAGCTGTCTAGGCGACATGCATTGGGGGTGAAACTGGACGGGATTGGGAACACCTACACGGGCCCACATCCATACCATTGTTCCGCCCAGAATCCGCGGCGAAGAATCTATCATCTCGCGTAGATGACAAGACAGCGCTTGCGACTGCGAATCGGAGATCTGGGGCGGGGAGATCTGATCAGTGATCATGACATGGCATGAACCCGGGGCCTCGGCGCTGTCGGAAAGCATGTTATTTGGCACGGACGGACGCGTTCTCCTGCCCCGCTGGGGTTTTCGCCAGCCCGGGCAAAGGAAATCAGATTTAGATTCGGATGGAGGTTCTCGAGCGCCGGGCCCGGCGTCAGTACTCTCATTGGGCACTGGTCCAGTGATTGGGCGGTTCTTCACACCAGTCCTTGCCCCAACGAGGCGAGATTGCACCCAATGTGGCGGCAAGGAACGGGAAAGGGATTAATGTCCGCGAATGGGGAAGCGTTGCCGGCCAATGAGGAGGTGTACCGCGCCGAATGGGGCAGGGGTATAGTGCATTACGGCGCGGGCCGGTATCCGCGTTTGGGCGCGGACCCGGTGACGCAGTCCGAGTCCAGTCACTAGTAATACGCCTGCTTTGCTTTGCTTTGCTTTGCGCACACATTGCAAGCGCACACGCACGCTATTACCATAATACGCGCTTCTTCTGCTACCACTACCACCTGGACGCCGATCCTACTGGACAACTGGAAGAATACAGAATACGACTGGACTAGGACATGGACGCGCTGCGCTCGCTCGTGCAGCCGCTGGTGAACGGGTCGTCCGTCGTCGACGGCATGAAGCTCGTCGTCCTCGGCGGCACCGTCGAGACTGCCCGCCGCGTCAGCAGCTCGGCGTGGAATCACTTTGTTAACTGTCCGTCCCCCTCTCATCCCCCTGGTAGACGAGTACTGATACTGGGACGCAGCGTTCTTTTTGACGGCGCACTTTTCCGAGGAGGACCACCCGTACGACTGGCTCATGCTGTGGCTCTCGCGCCGGTGAGTGGGCCGTGTGCTCGAAGTGTGCGGGAGGCTCATTGGTGTTCTTGCTTCTTCTCTCCTGTGTTCCTCCACCCACTGTACGCCACACTCGACGCCCACAATACCCTCCACCAGCCCCGAATGGCAGCGCTCCCGTGAATTCGAGACGACGACGCGCGCGGCGCACGCGGCGCAGGCGCAGGGCTGGGAGGCCGACCCCGATCTGGAGGAGGAGGACGATGCGCTGACACCGGGTGCGTTTGCTTTCTATCAATACCCCTTGCCTCGTATTCTTGCGTGTGCTCTGCGTATTCCTCCCGCCTCCCTCGTTCCGTCCATTCTGCGTACCTCTCCTCCGCGCGTCCCCTATCCCTAACCCATCCACCTCCCTGCTCGCTCTTTATCTCCGTCGTCGCCACCTCCGTCCATCTTCTCCCTATGTTTCCTTATTCCACTCCACCTCGCGTTCCCTACCATCATCCTGATCCCACTCCCTGTTTCCCATCTTCTCCGCACCCCCACCTCTTGTTCCCCCTCCCCCGTCTGCCCTTCATTCCCGCCTCCCGCCACCGCTCGCCTCGCCTCGCCTCTCCCTCCCGCTCTTCCCTTCCTCTCCCGCGGGCGCGTCCACTGTTCGCTTCCCGCTGCCCTTCCCGTGTCCTGCCCTACCCCGCGTCTCCCGTTCCCGTTCCCGTCCTCTCCCTCCCTCCCGCCCTGCCCTCTTCCCGTTCCCATCCTCGGCCCGTCCTCGCCTCGTTTCCGTCCCCGTCCCCACCTACCCTCTGCTCGCTTTCATACCTACGTGACTCACATTCCTCTCCCACCTTCACCCACCCTGCCTCGCATCGCATGCACCTACCTCCCCGTCCCACCCCCTCCACCCACCCACCCCTCCCTGCCTGCCTTCTCCCCAATCCCAATGGCCTCCTGCCTTCCACCCCGCTTCCCTTCCCCCTTCTCTCTGTTTTTCCTAAAAACCCTCCCCTCTCTCAACCCCTTACCCTTTCCTCCCTTACCCTTACCCTTTATACCCCCTTACCCTTTATGCTCACCCCCTCCCAGGCAAACAAAAAACCCGCGTCATCTTCCAGCCCACCTTCGACACGACGCACACCATCTACTGGCGCGCGCACTGGCTGCGTGTTAGGCGCGCACGGGGCAGCGACGGGGGGGAGGTGTTGAGCGTTAGGTGAGTCTTGGGCGAGTTCTACGAGCCTGCGATAAGAGCGGGGCGAGAAGAAGGGGGCCTGCGGCGCTGGGTGTGGGGGGAAGCGCAAGCCTGCGGCGCGCGCAGGGCAGAACGGTGCGGAGAGGCACCTTGGCGGCACGAGCGAGCGGGGAGAGTGGTAGGCGCCGCAGGGAGAGGCCTGAGCGGGGTCGGAGGGCTGTGTACGGGGCGGGCCCGGAGATGTGGGGACGCGGGGGCGATGCGGGCGTCGCAGGCAGAGCGGGGCCGCGCAAGGAGGTGCCAGGCCCAGGCGGCGCGGAGGTGTATGCGCTGGGGTGTACGCACCGCGACGCTGCCTTGTTTGGGGGTGCAGGCCAGAGGCGCGCGTTTCTTCTTTGCGGAGTGGCTCGGGCGCCGCCCGGAGTCGTTACCTGTGTCGCGCGCCTATGGAGTGAAGGCGCGAGGGGCAGCGATTTCTTCCTATGCGCGATGAGGCGTGTCTCTCTGCTTTCGCTTTGCTTTTGAGGTGCGGGCGGTGGGGCTCGTGGCGTGAACGTGGATGGAGCCTTACGGAGTCGGAGTCATTGCCCCACTCGGGCGTCTATGGGCCTTCATTTCATTTCATTTCCTGCTCATTCTCGCTGTCCCTCCCTCTCTCTTCCCTCTCCCATTCTTTCCTTCGGTTCTCATTCTCTCTTCTCATTCTCGCTGTTCTGGCTGTTCTCGCTGTTCTCCTCATTCTCGCTCTTCCCTTATCCTCACACATACGCTAACACGTTACTTGCAGCGTCGTCGCGCGCTCGAACACGATCCTGAAGGCGCTCGTGCTGCAGGCGAAGCGCGAGTACGAGGCCGAGGCGGTGCATCGGATACAGGTCGGTCTCTTCTTCATATTGCTTTCTTTCTATACGCGCGCCCTCGTCCGTCCTTCCTTCCGCCACGTTCTCCCTGGACTTGCGTTGCTCCTACGCGCCCGTTCCCCTTCCTCCGTCTCCCCGTCCCCGCTCTCCCTATCCCTATCTCTATTTCTATCCTTGACCTATACACCCCATCTACACTTCTCCCTCATACTTGGAGTTACTTCTCCGTTTCACCTCCCGCTCGTTCTTCCGCTCCAGCCTCCACGTCCGCGTTTGCCTCCTTCCCGCACTCGTTCCTCCCTGCCTACCCTTCCCTTCCTTCCATCTCCTCTTCCGGCTATCCGCGCTCGTTCTCCTCCCCGTCTCCGTCCCCGCGCCACCCCATCCCTCCCTCTGCCTACTCCCGGGTCGATTCGCGTCCGTCCGCGTTCATCTTCCTCCCCTTCCCTTCACTCTATACACTCCTTCCTTTTCGTCCCTTCCGCGTACACCCCTTCCCCTCCCTAATCCCGGGTCGACTTGCCTGTCTCCCCTTCCTCTTGCGTCCTTCGCCTCCTCCTCCTCCCGTCTCTCTGTCTCCTCTTCCTTTGTGTCCTTTCCTTCCTTTTCCTTCCTCTTTCGCCTCCGCCTCCGTCTCCGCGTCTTCTCCTCCTCCCCTCCTCCCTCCCTTTCTTTACTCCCCCTCCCTCCTCCCTCCCCTCCCTCCCCCTCTTCCCTCTCTTCCCCCTCCCCCCTCCTCTTAAAAACCCTCTCACTAACCCCCCCCCCCCCCCCTCCACAGATATTCTTCGCCGACCCACACGGCTCCTGGCGCTGGGCCGACGCGCGGCACAAGCGCCCCATGGGCAGCATCGTGCTCGACCCCGGCGTCAAGGAGATGCTCCTCGGCGATGCAAGGGATTTTTTGGGGAGTGAGAAGGTGCGTTTGTTTAATTTTTTTTTGAAAGATATGGGGAGGGCGAGGAGGGGAGGGGGGGAGGGAGATAAGAGGGGAGAAGACGGGGCGGGAACAAGGGGCGCGCGCTGCTTTGGCGCGGGTGGTCGTACCCGAGTGGGAGGGTGTGTGGATGCGCGGGGTAGACGCGATCGTGGGTGACGACGCTGGTGCAGCGCGGCCGTTCGTGCGGCGGTGGCAGCGCGGTCCTTGGCGGGGCGTGCCACTAAGTGCTGCAGACGTAGACATGCCGAGTTGTGGCGCTTGGCCTGGAGTAGTGGCGGGCGACGTGTACGGGCGGGATTCGGAGGCTTGACTTGGCTGTGAACGGAGTCGACCTCTCGGCGTACCTCTCCCCCTTCCTTCCTCCTCCCTTCTCTTCCTCTTCCCTTTTCCATACCAACGCTAACACCCTCTTACAGTGGTACGCAGACCGCGGGATCCCCTTCCGGCGCGGGTACCTCCTGCACGGCGTGCCGGGCTCGGGCAAGTCGTCGCTCATACATGCGATTGCGGGCGAGGTGGGTTTTCGACTTGATTTTTGGATTTCGTCCCCCTCCCCCCCCACCCGTCTTCTCGCCTCCCTTCTTCTCGCCTCCCTTCTTCTCGCCTCCCCGCCCCTTCCCTTCCGCTTCCACTTCCCGTTCCCTTCCTCCCTTCCCCTCCTTTCGCTACTCCTTTCGCTTAACTAATGCTGACGATACCCACAGCTCATGCTCGACATCTACGTCGTGTCGCTCTCGAGCGCGTGGATCAGCGACAGCGTGCTGATGGGGCTTATGGGGCGAGTGCCGAAGGTGTGTTTTCGTTTCGTGCTCCTTGCTTCCCCTCCCCTTGTCCACGTACTAACACCTCCCAGGGCGCGATCCTCCTCCTCGAAGACCTCGACGCGGCCTTCACGCGCTCCGTGTCGCGCACGGACGACGGCGGCCCCGCCGTCGAGGGCCCCGAGCTCCCGCCGAAACGCCGCTCGCGCGACAAGGACCGCGACCGGGACGGGATGAGCGACCTCAATACGCTCAGTCTGAGCGGGCTGCTGAATGCGCTGGACGGGGTCGCCGCGGCGGAGGGAAGGATTCTGTTTGCGTGAGTTGCCTCTACCCTCGTCTTGCCCCGTGCTGACACGCACCCAGGACGACGAACCACCTCGAGAAGCTCGACCCTGCGCTGTCCCGCCCCGGGAGAATGGACGTTTGGGTCGAGTTCAAGAACGCGAGCAAGTGGCAGGCCGAGGCGCTGTTCCGCAACTTCTTCCCGAGCACGGACGAGGACGAGCTCCCGCTCGACGACGCCGAGCTCGAGTTCCCGCCGACGCCGTCCAGCGCCAGCGCGTCCACCTCGTCCCTGTGGTCCGCGTCGACGCTCACGTCGTCCGCGTCCTCCTCTGCCGGCGGCGGGGCGAAGAGGCCGGCTGCGGAGAAGGAGAAGGAGGTGCCCGCGCTGCCGCAGTTTGGCAGCTCGAACAAAGCGTACCTGCCGCCGCCGATTGCGCCGGAGATTGTCGCGGCGCAGCACTCGGCGCGCCCGCTCGATGGGAAGACGCTCGCGGGCCTCGCGAAGCGGTTCGCGGACTCGATTCCGGAGGGCGAGTTTAGCGTCGCGGCGCTGCAGGGCTGTGCGTCTTTTCTTCTTCCCCCTCTTTTTCCTTTGCCCTTGCCTGCCTTCGTGCCTTGCGTTTTTGCTTCCGTTTTTGCGCGCACCGTTCTTATGTGCTGCATGCTTCTCCCATCACCCGCGTTATCGATTGTTTGACTGATTGATGGATCGCGTGCAGACCTGCTGAAGAACAAGTCGCGGCCCGAGGCGGCGGCGACGGAGGCGGGCGAGTGGGTCGTGGCGGAGCGCGAGATGCGCGAGCGCCTGCGGAAGGAGAAGGAGGCGAAGGAGAATCGGGAGAGGACTGAGGTGCGCTTTAACTCCGTCCTCCCTTATTCCCCTTGACTGACTGAGACGGACGACACAGCGCGAGAAGAAGCGGAAGGCGGCAGCGGAGAAGGATGCAGCGAAGAAAGCGGCGGAGGCGGCCAAGGCGAAGAAGGACAAGGAGGACGCGGACAAGGCCAAGGCGCAGGAGGACGCGATCAGTGCCGCGGCGGCGGCGGTTCTCGCAGCAGTGCCCGAGCCATTGCCTCCCGTCGTTGAGCCTTTGGCGGCCGGAGACGCAACAGCAGTGTTGCCAGCACCGACAGGGGATGATGCTGCCACTGGAACGGACGCGGACGCGGACGCGACGCCGGTAACGGAGGTCGTGCCAGTAGAAACGCCCGTGGTCCTCGTCGACAGCGAGAGCGAGAGCTCGGATAGCGAGGACGACGCCGATATCGGCCGCGTGCGCCAGGCGCGGCGCATATCGCCCTGGGCGCCCGCGCGCCCCGCGCACTCGCAGTGGCCCAACCACCCGCCACCGCCCGCGTCGAACAGCTGGGGCCAGCCGTCGAGCTGGTTATGACTAGCCGCCGCCGCGCCGCGCATTCCCCTTCCTCTCGCACCATTCCCGCTCCTGCTCCCATTGGCATTGGCATTATCGTATCCAACCCCGCCCCTGCATCCAGCGCTCGCGCTGGCGCTCTTGTATCATATGCACGTCCTGCTCCGGCTCTATCTCGCCCATCTGTATGTCCTACTGCTGCATCTTACTTATCTCCTGCCTGGCCGCGGCACGCAGCGGCGCTTCTGACTCAGTGGCTCTGACTCTGGGTAGAAAGAAGCGCGCGGCTGTGGTGTGCGCGTTGACGTCGATCCTCATCATGGTCTTTTGTGTACTTACTACTTTTGTCGGTCTTCAATGTGAAATACTGCTTTGCATGAGGGATGTGTGGATTGATTCGTGAGCGACAGCTCCACGTTTTCTCGTGGCGTCTGGAGGATCTTCATCTCTGAACGTGGGACGGCGTTTGGCTGGAGCTCAATTTGATACGGCAGGAATGTTCGCCAGTTTTGACCCTTTTAAATCCGAAGGAGCATTTACCGTCTTTTGGACTCCGGATGTTAGAAACTGTAAGATGCAAGTACCTTCCGTGGCCTCTTACCTTGCCTTGGTTCTAATTTCTCACTCTTACAGTCATTTTTAGAGTGTGAGCCATGAAGCTCCAACACTAATCTTCACTCACCCCGAACGATCAGGACACAGCGGCGCCGCCTAGCCGGGAGTAGTCACCGCGCTGACCCTCATTTTGCAGCCGATACTATTACGCCTTGCCCTTAAAATTGTGCATAATAATTATTGGTAATTGAATAGTGTTAACCAGACAACGGAAAAGAAGCGGGTATGTTGATTTAGATGCCGAGTCCCGTATTAAAATCTAAGGTTCAAATCCACCTTTACGAGGTTAGGTAAGTATTGAACTTCACGGAACGAAGACCCTTACCTTGGCCAATTCCTCTGCAACTTTTGGGGCCAATCTCTCCGCGGCAAAGGAGCGCAAGTGCTCGAAACCGTCGTTGCGGCAAACCTTGCACTTTGCCATTTTCTTTACCGCGGCATGCATCAGTTTTGAATCATCCACCCTGGCACCGGGCTGGACGGTGAGGTGTTCCGCTACATCGCGCATATACACAAAAAACCATTCCCGCACTGTGAACCGGATGTTGCCACTCATGATGATCACCGCGGACGGGTCGCAGGTCATACATATGGCCCAGGCCTGCGAACGGAAGGTCGTAGTGGCCCAATCGCTTTTGGTCGCGACGGCCGCGGCGACCTTGGCGCATTCAGAATGGTACTGCAAGAGACGGTGGTATGTGTCTGCCGCGGTGTATTTCAATTCTACGGGCGGGGCGAGATCGAACAGCCGGAGGGGGAGCTTCAACGAGCTCTGTGCGGCCTCCAGGGCGACGTCCCTCCATTGGTGGCGGCATGCGATGGAGAACACCGCGACGGGATGTGCACCAATAAAGCCTCGGAGAAGTTCTTTGCCCCTGGATGTAATGAAGGGAGTGTCGTACTTGAACAAGAGGATTTCTAGGATCTCTCGCAGATTGTCGAGAGTTTCGATGGGAACTGGTTCCGCACCGGGATACCAAAATCGGAGGAGTCTGTCAAGGACCAGCGCGGTCTCGGGCATGGGGATGACAGGGACCGCCGGCTGTGTATCATCCTGAGGAAGACTGAACATGTCCTTGAAAAATGGAGATGCCAGGGAGAGAACGACGCGATAGACGCGGAAATCGACGCCTAGGGATCCGCACCGTACCGTATGGGTACGGCCATACGTACGTACGTACGGTACGGTGCACGTACCGTAGCCCGGAAATTTCCTGCCGTATTGGCCCGTACGTATACGGGTGTGCGTCCGTATCAGGCCGTATCAGGCCGACATCGGCTGAACATCGGCTAGACTTGTCCAACTGGGTTGGAATTGGTCCGAAGTGGCTTAGCATCATACGAAATGACTGAATCCATCATGCCGATGCCCCACATTGACTGATTACACCCCGACAAGCTGCCCGTACTCCGTACCGTACCGTATACGTACGTGATCCGTACCGTACCGTCGGCTGCGAGAAGGCCGCCGTATCCTGCCGTACGTATACGATGAGGCGCCCGTATTCACGTATTTTGACACGTACCGTATACGTACGGTACGGTGCGGATCCCTATCGACGCCATCCGAGGAATGGAGAATAGCGTCCGCAGCAGGGTCGTTGAATGGACTTTGGGGCTCAAATGGAGCAGCAGAGGACTCTTCAGTTTGGGATATTGGGCGCCCCGACAGGGAGAGAGATGGGTCCATGGGAAGAGGGGCTTGCTGTCATGTATTTGGCGAGGCCCTCTCCGCCATTTGCCGGACTGATGTGGCGGTGCAGCCCTCAATTTTCCTATTTTCTGCATCATTCTCTGGATCCCATTCTCCCATGGCCAGCTGATTCGATTCTTGTCCTTGAGCGTCCTATTCATGTTTTTTTCTTTCTCACACGTCCGATTCCGTAACACCGTGGCAGGGAACCCAATCTCCATGGACCACTGGCAGCGCTGGTCCAGCAATGCTAGCTTGGTGATGTTGTCCACATGAAAGTGAATATTCGGGCCTTGGGCGCCTGACTCCCGACCTCGGATCCACTACCTCAGTCGGGGAATATTAATGCGACAAGCGCTCGCGAAAGCGCAAGGTGAGTATATACACGCGGCACATGCTCCTGCGCGAGCAAACCGCCTCAACTACTGCTTCTCTTGCTACCGAGTCAGGGACGAACTCTCAGGTTATTCAGTCCTGGGATTTGCATTGCCAAGCGATTGGCAATAAAGTGCGTGCATTCCTGATAACATACATGCGGAGGCTGGAACCGTTCGAAAACGCCGCCCAAGACCAAGTATCCCTGTCCCAGGGCAGTATTCTCGAGCACTCGAATATAAAATGACCTGATCTACTGTGGATCCGCCATCCGTTGCTGACTGCAACGTCTGCGCTCCTGTCCATCGATAAATTCAGCGTCGAGACGAACACGCGTGGTATCCCACTCATCGCGCCAGGCAAACGATATATGCGGGCTAACACGGCATCGGCATCCCCCCGCCCCAGGATCTGGAAGCGTCATCTCGCTGTTTGCCCATGGAACGTATCGATTTCCTAGGACGTCGCATGGCCATAACTGACAATCTGGCTAGCAGATAAGGAAATCTGGGAGCCCACCATCGAGGCGCTGTTCAAGGCTGACAGTCAACGGGTCGTGAGCGAGGCGTGGGCAGTCGATTGTCAAAACCACGGCAAATCTGCTATTGCAAACGAGAGTAGGATATCAAAATATCCTGAATTGCTCGGTACACTATTCTTCATGGTCAAAACACGAATCTAACCGTAACTAGGTCATTTGGATATTTGGGAATACCACATTCCGCCGGGATGTGATTAGCCACGATAATGACATCATTGTTAGTCATTCAGCAGAGACACTGGCCTGGGAATGTCCTTAAATTATGCATCGTATCCAACGCTCACATGCCTAGTACAGCGTCCTTATTACGAACTTTCAATCCTCCGGACAAGATCTCTTTCTCCGTGATATTTCTGGTCGAACCTCCGATCTTTCCTGATGACATCTGGGAGCTGTACAAGACATCGATGTATACCGCTGTTGCTGCGATGACTCCCAAGCCTTCATTAGATCCACAAGAGCCAAAGCAAAGACTCGGGCACGCCATAAAATGGGACATCCCAGCGTGGTCGGCCTGCCGTCGACCTCGCTTGGACCTCACGAGTCTGGCTGAGCGTGGTCCCAGGTAATGCACAGTGGTAGTACCCAAGTAGAAGCCGGGTGCTGGTTTCAAAGAGGTCACCTGCATTCCAAAAATACGACATGATGGTAAGAGCAAACCTTCTGTGGTATGGCGTTTGATGTACTTGCACGTCCATGCTGACCCTGGTCTTCGCAGACATATGGTTTGCGAGATCTTCCGACATCACATTATCCCGATAAGCAGGGTGTTACTCTGTGCTGTACCAAGGAGGATGAAGCGCAAGAGTATACTACAACCGGAGATGAACGCCTTGATTGCCCCTGGCGATTGAACCAAATTTGCCTGAGAATCCCGGTGCATATCATTTGGGCGGGGGTTGATGACCTATTATAGGTTTCACACATTATTATGGGTACATCACAGACTGAACGAAATGCAGCTCCCGGGAGCTGCAGGACAGCATAGTAAATCCGGCTCAAGGTTTGCTCAAGGTCGAAACTTGCATCAATCACCCGTATCGCTGGATTGGGACATCTGATGAGTATATTGCAGGAGCATTCATTTAATAGTTCAAACCATTTTCGCAGGTACTGCAAGAAAAAGTGGAAACCCTTGTGCAGTCTATCATCACAATCCTTGAAGTTGTTGAAAGATTCCCCTCTAAACTATGAGCGGAACATCCGTTGCCTGGCACTCCAAGTTCAGATCATCATCAATGGAGTAGTCTTTCAAGCGGCAACGTAGGCTCCGAACTGGTGGAATCCAGTTCCTATGTATTCAAATATCACATCGAGCAGCTTTTTCGTTGCTTCAATCTACAGATTTAGTTCGCCACGAAACATGAACTGCAGGAATGTTAATCGTGGTGTTGAACGTTGAACTCTGAGGTGGGATGAGGTGCCGATGATCGAAGGTCACGATTCTCACTTCCTCCGGGCATTCTACAGCCGTTTTCAAAAAAGAATACGGGTTTGATCGAGTGGTGCTCCTTCGTTTTTGTTTACCTATGCTTGACGCCACGTCTCGTTCTACTCCACATATGGCTGTGGGGCCGCTCCACTCTGCACGGCTTGTGCGACCCACTATCCACTACCAGCGCAACTCTCTCGACTCATACGAGGGTATATGGAGGAGGAAGGTCCCCGACAGGCTGGGAACCAGGTGGTGGAACGAGAACGGTCCAACCGTCCTGTTCCCAGGTGTGGTCACAGTAATGTGATACAGTTGGGCAGTTATTCTGTAGCATAGTTGTTTTGCAGTTGGGGGAGTTTGGAATTAAAAAATGAATTGCTGTAGCTATCTATACACGAGCGAGCAGTGGGGCAGCGAGTGGAGTCACACCACCGTGTTGCGGTGCCATGACGAGGGCAGTGTGGAGCAGAACGAGACGCGGCGTCAAATGTAGGTAAACAAAAATGAACGAGCACCACTCGATCAAACCCGTATTCTTTTTTGAAAACGGCTGTAATACCGTCACGCTTGATGATGCTCACTTGATGATGCTCAGCTGAGTTATTCTACAAGCTGAGAGAACATTCCCGTGGTCATAATCTTCCTTGATAGGATCATTTTTTCGTTCTTCAAACTCAGCGACAGCTTATTATAATAGTGCTCAAAGTAAGACAAAGCTGCACTGTTAAGTTCCACAACATAGTCGTACTAGCTATGTAGAACCGCGAAAATAATGTCATAACAGGTCCATAACTACACGTTACGGTTTCTCCATGGCTTCCCGGAAGTATCTCAGGCTCGAAGAATAAGAGTCGTGATCTCACCTGGTTGACGGATACTAAGCTGATAGCATGTATATACGTTCTTGAATTCATTAGTAAGAACTTATCTAGTGCCTTGCGCATCTACTAGAGCTGGTCTCTAATCTCTCAAATCAAAGCCACTTCACACCGCAAAAAAAAACTTCCATCATGCAATCTCGCCACGCATCCCTTTCCCTCCTCACGTCGCTGGCATATCTCACCACAGTCTTTGCCGGCCCTATCCGCAATGCCCTCTACAAACATGATACAGTCTTGATCGGGTATCACTATGTTTCTCAGGTAAGTGTTTGCTTTCCAATGCTCTTTTGCGATCTTGAATAAATTGTTCGTATTCTACAACAGCAAAAGGCAGCTGAATACATCAAGCATGGGACACTCACTAATGTAGGGGCCTCGAGTCTACAGCTGGGACAAGGAGCGTACATCTCTCTGGGAATCAATGAATGGCTAGTCCCAGACGATTATTGGCAGGTCCGTATGTGTTTTGAATATTCAAGTTAGCACTGACGAAGATCGCAGTGTGCCATCTTCGCCGATGAGTCCAAATTCAAGAATAGTTTCTCGTGTCACCTTCTTCAAACTCCGCTAATCTAATCGATCATCTCTTTAGGGAAAGTCCCGGGAACTGGCGAAGGGGAGTCTAAAAGGCCTGCTCGGCAAGGTCGGCTGCCTCAAACGAAGTGCTGGGACGCGAAGTGCCCCAGCGCGCTCTTGTATATATTATAAGAGTACCTGACCCAAGTTTCCAGATGTACATTCCTGCAAGCTTGAACACTTTCTTCAGCTCTAGCAGACTCTGCAGCTATCTTTCAAGTGCAAGGATGGATCCAGACCGTACTGTACTCTTTTCAGAGCGGCGACCCTGAACGGCATCTTCAAATGCTCATACTCACATACTGCCTGGCAAAGTCACCACTTAACAGAAAAGGGGGTCAAGGAGACCTAGGAATCTCAGTGAAATATGTGTTTAAGAGTCAGTTGCATTTTCCACCTGCCTCAAACTATACCTCATCACTGAACCACCATGCAGGTCAACAGGACAATAACTATTACAATAACGCCAACTGGGGGGCGGTATGGAATATCCCTGGTTTTGGCTGCGAGTACTTGATCACTGCCCGGCAAAATCAGACCAGTGCCGAGCCCCACCGGCCTAATTAAATCCCATCCTCCATGCTCCCCGTACCTTCAGGAAACATAGCCACCCTCTCGATCTCATCCAGCTCCTTCACGGACACACCGGTAACGGCTGTTTCGGCGGCTCTGCCATCCGCATGTCGCACTTTCCATCGGGATTTTCTTCTGCATTGCTGCCGCCTGTGTCGATAGTCTACGTTTCTTCGTCTTCCTTCTTCCCCTCACCATTATCTCCTCGTCCACATCTGGATCGCCATCCTGGGCTCTAGTTCATCAGTGTTCGCGGCTTCGTCCTCCTCAGGACACAGCAGCGTGGTGGCGAGCTCATCTGGTGATGTATTGTCGGTGAAGAGCGGCGCGCGGTGGGCAGGTCGTCTGCTGGCGCATCGTCCGTGCACAGTAGCGCAGCGGCCAGCTCGTCTGTTCACACATCTTCGGCAAAGAGCAGCATAGGGGCAAGCTCATCTTACCTCCTCGTCTTCATATTCGGCGAGTAAACCAGCATCATCGTCTAAAGCGCTGTCTTCCGTTCATAGCAGCGCGGTCACTGGCAGCCACATGACAAGTTCGGCTGTAAAGAGCACCCCCATCCCAGCTACGTCGGCTAAATCCGTCACCACCGAACCAGCCACCACGTCCAAACCAACGGGCGGCCATTAAATTGGTTCTGCTCGAGGAGTATGGGATCTTTGTGGAAGCGTACGTAGGGGGGCTGAGAAATGTGCTGTATCGTATTATTTACAGCAGTTCCTGAAAATAATGGCAAAGACGTTTTTTTTTGGGCACTTCCCAAAAAGAAAACTCATACTGTCTGGGAGCCGCCACGAGCGCTGTTCAGCACCGGTACACTATAAGATCCATCCGATAGCTTGTTTGGATGTCTAGACTCCGTAGATATGTACAACTACAGTACAAGAACTCGAAAATGATGACTTCAATTTTTGGTCAACCGGATTCGTGCAGTCGAGATATCCTATCGGCGTGGGCATATGTTTCCGCTGCAGATGCTTTCTAGATGGCTCACAACATCATTGCTAGTCAAATATACTTCATTCCAACCCTCGGGGCGCCCCAGTTGGCAGGATATCATTCTGTATAGCGAGTGTTTCCTTTTTGGGAATCACGCAAAAAAAAAAGGTGTTTGCCATTATTTTCAGGAACTGCTGTAAGGAGGTTACATATTCAAATAACAGTGTAGTTGACACGATCTGCCATACCTCCCTTTTGGAAGCATGTTTTCCCGTCTTCAAAAACGCCAGAAATCTTGTGTGCGGGGAAATGAACCATACTTTGGCGATGTTTGGAGAACGCTTTGGTCACCTGACTCGGACATGACCATACCCGGCTCGCGTAATTACTTGACTATACATTCGGCACGGTACACCCCCTGATTGGCCGGAACGCCTTCCCCATTCGCCGACATTAATTTCCTTTCCCGCCACAATTGGGTGCAATCTGAACTCGTTGGGGCAAGGACTGGAAAATAATCACTTCTGCCCCGATGAGACTCCGAGGCCGGGGTAAACGTCTCCATCTCCGAGTCCGGGTAGGAGAACCACTAAAGCTGCGCCGAGTTCCCGGGCATGGCACCTTCTCTTCTCCAATCTCCAGATCTCCAGATTCAACACAAGCGATGTCGTATGATGTCCTCCTTGGCTCATCTATCTACTTATGCGATATGATATGATTCTTCCGCGCTGAGTCTGATTGGTATGTGTAGTGTAGGCTCACCTCCCGTCCTGTCAATGGAAACCTCGACGGCAACACCTTCTACTTGTCTTTTTCCTCTCCTCGCGTTTGTCGATCGCGCATCTACTACACAGCTATGATTTCGGTAAGTGACTCACCGCCCCCGGCCGCAATTGAAGGCTGCCAGAATCAAAAGCATCACACGCCGCGCAAAGTCTCCCTCCACTTGGCCCGCACGCACACACACGTTTCTTCGGGCCCCAAAATTGCATGCCGTGGGCGGATCGCCCGGCGTTTGGTCCCGCGCCAAAGTTCCAACAGCGTCGGTGGCTATATACCTGTCCCTTTACATGTGGCCTCCGAAATTAGCTTACCCAAGGTGCTGTAGCCATCAAATCACCTCGAACGCGCGGCCAAGGACACTGATTTCTTTAGCGCCTGCTGTATTCGATTGGCGTCTGCTGTGTATGGTGAATTCGGTGCTCGGTATTTTTTTCGTGCTAAATGGCGTCTAGCACCTGGATTACTGTAATACAGAAGGCAGGCAGATCAAGGCCGTATTTAGGAAGGGCATATAACTCCATCATTCAGAAGACCAGGTTAGACGCAGGACACGCTATTAACGCACAGGTACCTGGGATTGACGTGCAGCCCTCTGGGATTAACGCGCAGTGCTCATACCAAGTGGCTCAGGCTTCCCAAAGACTCACCACCGTGACGAATTCAAGTATTGAATGACAGCGCAATAGCCCACTAAATGACGCGCCAACCTCCCACGCCAGACTAAAATTAGCTTCCTAGTACCACCGGAGAAGGTAAAGTTAACTCACTGGGCCACGTCGTTCCTCTCAGACGCTCGCCCAGGACCGTGTACGTGGCATTAGTACGGATGATAACCCACCTGGATTGACGCGCAGGATCTTGGGATTGACGCGCATTGAATCTGCCTTGATCAACGCGTACCCCATGGCTTTCTCTGTCCACGCCGCCCACCGACGCAAATCAATCTCATCATGATCATGCTTCAAGTCGATTTCATCTCTCCCTTCGACTTCATCCAAGTAAATCTGCAGTATTGGAATTATTTAAATCGACAATAACCCACAACCCGCCAGCAGGGCGTCTTGAACTAACCCGTCTATTTATTCTTTGAAGAAAGGCAAAATTAAATCCATAATTAACCGCTGTAGAGCCTGGACAAGACGTGGCGCGGACGCAGTACCCTTAAACTGGATTAACGGAGCGCGGATCGACTACGAAGGACCATTAGCGAGGGATAATTTGAGAATGGCTGCCACGTCGCGGATATGTAGAGACGTGCATCCACGCTGACCGAAGGCCGAGGAGAATCTGCGGGGGAAACCATCGTCAATTAATCATTATAATGCATCAGGGTATCGAGTACGGTGAGAAAGGGAGCTTTGTAAGTATTCCGAACGCAGATTAACGAGAGGGTATGAATTTAATCAACCATCATCTAGATGTACGTCTATCCAAATATTGTCTGGGAAAATTCGCATAGATACTCGGAAATTCGCATAAGCCTCACCCTCAGCTACTGAGATGAAATGAAATGAAGGATTGCATTATAATTAGAGCATGATTGCATTATAATATAATTATCAGAGCCAGCACGATGCCTTTGCCTCACCTCACCTCAACTGCAGTTGATCGTCGTGGAAATGGAAATGAAGATGTACTGAATAGCCAAAAATAGGGTCCGAGGCAGCAATATATGGGAACGCACTCTTTCAAGAAATAACCCGGCGCCCGCTGGACAAATGGAATCAGCATCAGGAAATTAAATCAACCACTGACTCGACTTTACAGCTATTTGCGGAACATAGGGCGCGGCCCTTTTTTTTTTTTTTTTGTAAGTTTTCACGAGAACTGCCGCCGTGAGCTCAATTCTCAACCGTTTCCCTCGGGAATATGCTCAGTCGCTGCGCGCTGAGAATACGGAGGGCCTGTCATTCTTCGATTTTTTTTATGCCTCCCACGTTCATTTACTAGGCGAGTTTGGGCTATTTTTGGCTGTCAGAGTGCAGAACATGTCGCACGCGGGCTGTAGTGATCCAAATGTCCTAAATTTTTGATACGATGGATTTGAAGGTATTACGGAGGGCCCAGAATACCGGGATAGTGAATGTGACATCTCTTTCAAATCTATAGCTTGGAGGAGACTTGACTTGATATTGTGTTTACCAATAGATTTGAAAGACATGTCACATTCACTATCCCGGTATTCTGGGCCCTCCGTAATACCTTCAAATCCATCGTATCAAAAATTTAGGACATTTGGATCACTACAGCCCGCGTGCGACATGTTCTGCACTCTGACAGCCAAAAATAGCCCAAACTCGCCTAGTAAATGAACGTGGGAGGCATAAAAAAAATCGAAGAATGACAGGCCCTCCGTATTCTCAGCGCGCAGAGGGAAACGGTTGAGAATTGAGCTCACGGCGGCAGTTCTCGTGAAAACTTACAAAAAAAAAAAAAAAAAGGGCCGCGCCCTATGTTCCGCAAATAGCTGTAATGTTGGTACTGGCTTCCTCACATCCGGACAATTGAGCAAGAGGAAAATAAATAAGCAGAAGATAAATCAGAGGTTGAAGATAGATGAAAGTAAGAGCAAGGTTCATACAAGGTACATGAAAAGAAAGTAAGACCAAGGTACATGAAAGCAAGAAAATCCCAGCATTAACTCCCCACCACGGAGTCGTCCCACTGCAGGATGCCAGTGATATCTCCCGGGTTGCCAGCGCGAGATCCCGCGCCGTGGTTGAATTACTGCAAATCCATTAATCCAACCAAGCACACGTAAGTCAAGATGGCTCCCCGCATCCTTCCTTCATTCCAACTCCCGCTCCGCTGCCATCTTCCCAGCTCCCGGCCGCGGTTCGAACTACGAGGCCCTACCCATCTATCTATCTATCACTAGCAGCCATCCGTCTTGAAACGAACCCGCACCCTCAAAGCCTTCTCTTGCGCTCACTAACCATACTTACTTTCCTTCAAATACATTCCCGCTCCGCGGCACTAGCATCGTGACCAAAGCTAAGATGCTTATCAACACCCAATCGCCCCGTCGCCCCGTCCCCCGTCGCCCAATCGGGAGATCGACGCCACCGCCACGATCAACGGTGCCGACATACTTATATGCGAATATATGGCAACGTAAAATATACGGAGCGCGGTACGGCATGTAGCGCCGATGCGCATATGGTTGCTACGATACCGCCGGAATTTCAAGTGAGGATTTTTGCGTAGAGCTGAAGTGGTTGAACTTGTGGTTGAATTATTTGCATAGCTCTTTTTCAACCATTCAACAATTGAACCACGATTAGTCAGTGTCTGGCATCGCGGGGACGAAGGCGACCGGTCGTAAATCCGGAGTTGCGGCCATTGGAATGCTTTTGCGCCCTCATCTGCCCTCATCATGCAGGGACGGGTACGCGTGCCTCTGTCGCTGACGACTGCGGGCCACAATCCCGGACGCGGACGATGCGGGCCTCTATCACGGATGTATGCAGCCCCCTTCAGGAACGCACGCGGAACTCGTTCTTATTCTTCCAATCCCCGTTCCGCTGCCAGATGGTGGCACACATCCTGATCCCCGTTTGCAGAATTCAACGGGAGTTCGAGTTGATTTTCTGTTTTGATTCGTTCAGTCGAGCCGGGAGTTTAAGTTATGCATTATGTCAATGTGGATTCAAAATCAAAATTCGAATCGAATGCGACCATCAGGAAAGCACGTGGAACGAATATTCAAGGAAGCGGAATCCATTACAATTTAAAGTCCGGGTGTTCAAAGGTGTTCAAACTGTTTCCGTTCACTCATTTGCACATGGGTTGCGAGGCTTCGTTGAATTTCAAGCATATAATCCTCCAAATGGGGGCCATATGGGTCGGACACCCGCAGCCGCACATCCTATCACCGACGCGTGCGCTCCCCCATGCGCCTCTTGTGGTTCCATTCTGATATGTCTCTGCCTGATGCGAGCCTCCCCCAGTCTGATGCGTCCAACGCCGTGATGCATACCCTCAATCTCCCGATGCCGCATGCACATAACTCAAGTCCGACGCCAATCCAGCGCGGAGATAAGCGCGCGCCGGACGCACCCGGCTGATCTTCTCCGCCGTGTACTTATCATATCATATCAACGCCCGAGATATCAAGATTCCAGGACCCCGGAATGTACTGTTGAAGGCTAGGTTCCCAAAATCCTCGATCCGGGGATTTTTGTCTGGACAGGTTTCGACGGGATCTGGGCATTTTTGTCCGTCCTGGACCTAGTCGAGGCTGATGGGATCACCCAAAAAGGGCAATTTTCGTTCCCAGGACCAAGAAAATGCGAAAATTTTCTTCCTGCCCTCATATTGGCATTGTTCTCATCAAATTGGAGCGATTGAGCGAGGTTGCGTACCGAAGCAAGTCGACCTAGGTGGGTTTCTCCACAAAAAGTTTGACCAAACTCTCAAAGTTTGTCCGGACAGGACCTAGCATTTTCACCTTCGACCCCTCATTTTTGTCCGTCCGGGACATAGGTTCAGAGGCCAAATTGTCATAATTTTGTCCGGCGCTGGACCTGGCCTTCCAGGGTATATTCCGGGGTCCTAAGATTCCCTGCCCGAGTTATCAACAGTCCAGATATCAACCCCCGAGATTCACCCCGAGATCCAGTACATTCGCCCTGTCAGTGAGTCGTCTGTCAGATTCATATTATCTCCATCGGGCGCGCGCCATATCGAGGATTTTCGCTAGCCACAATAGCCGGGTGGGTATGTACGTACGTGGGCGTCTACGTGGAAGGTAAAGATATATATGTGGTAATTGTGTTGAACCCAAGTTCGAATTTCCCGCGGTTGAGGCATGGTTGGAACTTGAATGTTGAAACTTGCAGAGTAGAATTAAATGCCCTAGGAGGAAAAGGGAATAAGCGCGAAAGCGAGGTCGAAAATCCCAAGATTGAACGAACCAACTTAATAGTTTGAACATGTACATGGTCACTCCTTGAGCCACGGCCCAAACTCCTGCCAGCAAATTTCGCGGCTTCATTACCCCCGTTTATTCTGTTCCGTGCGAGCTGAATAGTTATATTCTACAGGTGAGTCGACCCCTCCCAACGCATAGACCCGTACACTCTTTTTCTCACCCGCGCTGCAAGAGTGTCCAGCCTACTATCCAGCCTAACCTTTTGTAACTTCTATCCTACTCTAGTACACCATGAGCCCCTTTCTCCAGTTTCACTCCCCTCGCGATCGCCCAGGTGGAGGTTTCGCGGAAGGAATTTATTTAAAACACCGGCTTTCGGGAATCTCGGTCGGAGCTATGCTGCTTGGTCAAGTCGTCCTTCTTCACCGTAGTGTACTTAGATGAAGGTTCGTGACCAGGATCATATTCATACGATTTCAGTCTGCAGGTCGTTACCTTATTCAGTGGTTAAGAGCTAAATAAGAGGATGCTCCTATCCTAATTCAGACCGCCCTGTTTCTGATCACTTCCGCGGAACTAACTCCTATCCGAAGGTATAAAGAAAGCTCGATTTTCTCCTAACGGACTCAAAATCACCCCCACGACCGCAACGCTCATTCCCGACCCTGGCGAACATCGACCCAAACGCATTCTCACATGACGACCTTCCGTAGCACCTCCATCACCTCCGAAAGGCCCTCGCCCAAACGGTGTCTCTCACTCATCTCCCTCATCTCGCTCGCATCCCTCGCATCCGTGCCGTCGATAGACAGTTGTGTGGCATTCACCGACGACAAGCCCATCGTCGTCACTACTACCGTCTCGACCACGAGCCGAACCTATCCCGCAACCGTGCCGCCGCCCTTCACCACTTCGCGCGGGTCGGACGACATCCTCCCCCGACCACGTCGTGGGGCACCTCCGGTAGCACCGGCCAAAAGTAACATGAAGTGCACGCAGAAGGGTGGTGTCGTACGCATCCTGCGGCGCGCCGTTGGTTTTCAGAGCACCCGGTTGGATCCCGCACTGTGCGAGGAATGGTGGTAAGAACTATCGTGTCGTTCTCCTGCTAGATATTGACTGCAGTTGCAGATTGAACGAATCGACGTCAATTCAGTCGTAAAATCTCCCGACATTTATGACCAATAAAACCTCTTGACCTATATCACGAATTTCACGGTTCCTTTCCCATCCTATCCACCATTGTACGAGTTTTCATGTATCACCTACCGATTTGTATTCTTAGTTCAAATTCCAAAATTTACGGTTGCTTCCCCTCATTCCACACACCTATTGCATCGCAGTCTGTGGAAGTCAGTGTTTTAGGCAGGACACGAAAATGGCGCTGCATGTACTGTACCCAGACTTCGAGAAGCATTTATCCCTGAGTCGAAAATACTAAGATTAATTTTCCTCTTCTCTTCCCATTTGGAACTCCCGTCCACTACATCACTCAGCACTGAACTGAGCACTCCTTGCTTATGGAAATACCGACCAAATATTTGAATCGCCAATGCTGTGGTAGTCGCTGTCCACCGGTATCATACAGCGTAGAGACTGGAAGTGGGCGGGTCTCATACGTCGTCTCGATTTAGGGTACCCAGAGCATCGCCCGATAGATGACCTTCAAAATGCAGATATAAGCTCTGGCCTGGAGTGATAAATAAAGTTTGGTTTTCCAACATTTATGCAAGCTTTGATCGAAGTTTATTCGACCCCACTGCGACTCGACTCGTCCAGGGATTGAGGGATAATATCAGTTCCACATTTGTGACATTCCCATATCGAGACACATTTATAAAAGAATTCAACAATCGTTCAGACAGTGGATATCATGCTCTCCAATCCAGGAATAAACTGTGGCGATTGATTGCGAATCTACTGAACGGCGTGCAACTCGTCCAATACCATTTGTGCAGCGCGTCGGACCTCTTCGTTGTTGTCCGTGAGGAAATTGGTAATTTGCGGCCGAATGCTGTTAATTGTCGCGTGAAATACATCTGGAACAGAGATCAGTTTGGTGAAACATCGGCGAGGCAAATGACTATGCCTCGCTCCGCGAGTTTGCGGATCATATTAATGGTGGCCAAGCGAACTGTCCAATGGCGGCCTTCGAGCGATGTGACAATCTCAGGCACAGAGCCCTTAATTATGTTGTGGAATACCGCTGATAGGAGGCGTCAGGCTTGTGCTGTGGCGGAGAATAGGGCATGACTTACAATACTTAACAAGCTTGACTATTAGAGAATCGCCAGCCAGGCGGACATCCTCGTCATCGTCCTGCGATGATTTGAGGCACAAATGGCTCGATTGAATCTTGAAATATGGCTGTGACGAGACAGTTTTTTCCACGAGGGCTCGCTGCAGTATATTTCACCATCCTTGACAAGCTTGCCTATAGTGGTAGCACCAGCTACTCGCACAGACCATTTTTCATTTTTCAACCTTAATGAAATAGGACGAGCCGATCTTAAGTTCCGGGCGATTTTACCGCCACCCACACTTGAGTTCCCGTGGAACTTAAGTTGTGTTTACATGCATGGTACATGCCTGGCCCACGCATGGGCACCCAACATGCCCTCCCTCACCTGCAACTTAAGTCCCAGCACCACTCAAGTCCAAGCACGCAACTTCAGTTCTGTGGACAGCTTAAGTTGTATCAATGTATTACTTTAATACTTAAGTGTTGCTGACTTCAGTCCCGTAGTACTTAAGGTCTACCGCCACACCATCCGCCACCCGTAAATATGTCGCTGGCCTTGCGGCTTCCCGCCGCTCTTGGCAAGCGCAGGCGGCACCCCCACCAATTGCGACACAGTCCATGGCACATGGTACCCCGCGTGTACCGCATGCGCGACATACCGTGTGGGCTTGAGGAGGCGCACGGTGAGGGGCACTGTGGCGCCTTTCTAGAACCCACGGCTGACGAAGCGAGTCCTGCAGCCACGGCGGTGTGAGCACATACGACACATGCACCAGCGGCACACAGTGGCTCGGATACATGGGAGCAGCGCATAGCTCCGTGGAGAAGTATACCTCGACTGTGAAGTTGGGGTCGCGCAGGCGGGGAGGTGGTAGTGCGGCTTGGGGCTCGATGTCTTAGCCTTTGAGCGGTTCAGGTGTCTACAGACAGGTTGTTAGTCGTGGAATGAGTCAGTGGCACGGGGACGCACCAAAGTCGACGATGAGTTACCATGTTGCCACCTCTCCTGGATTCTGACACTGATACAGAAGCGCGACGAGCTAGACGAATGGAACGGGGCATGAGCTGCAGAGTACGGAGGACCCGATGGAAGATGGTGACAGTGCTTTGAAGTGCCGGAGGAGCTCGTGTAGTCGGCCTGATTAAGTGTGTCGGTGAGGGGAGGAAGAAGGAAGGCCAAGTTAAGCCGCATGTGGCACGTGTCACTGTCAATTGGGACAAATATTTGGCGGTGGCAAGCGGTCTTCATTGTTCAAGTCGTCTTTGTTGTTTGTCCTCCACCACCTTTCTGCAAGCTCTCCGCTGCGTTCTCAGAGGTGAGTCCGGATCCATCCAATCCAGGCTCTTCGCTACTTCGTGCCACCCAAATCCGGCGAGAGCCCATCACTTTTTCTGCAAGCTAGAGCCTAGTAGACGCACGCCCAACTGCAGAGGGCATCGAGGAGCGCTTTCCGGAGCGACCGAGTAGAATCAACAACTCCGGAGAACACTCCCATGTCCAGAAGTGTGTGTTTTATCCCGAATATTTGTTCCAGGGCTAACTTTCGGCCCATCGGTGCGCATGCTGCAGGACTAGGGCTGTTCACCGTACCGTATACGGTATACGGCCGTACGATGACGGCCAACATACGGGTGAACAACCAGCCGGACCCGTACCGTATAAGGCATTCCAAGATAGCCCTACGGTACGGTACGGTACCGTATTACGGCCGTCTTTGGTATACCTAATTTTATCCCATTCAATCACACACAAGTTAGCCTGCTATAATATGCATTTATTACAATGAAAATTAATTACTGGTCCCCTAGACATGCAGTAATGTCTAAGCATGCCATGCGCAGCCGATTTTCACCAGCATCAAGGTCCGAATCATCTCTGGTTGAAGGCTTGATCGACGCAAGCTAATAGTATCACGACCACTGGAGAAAATACGCTCGACGGCAACAGCAGAGCCTGTATTTATGCCAGAAATTGAAGTGAGTTTGAAGAGATGAATGAGACGAACCAAAAATAGATAGCAGGTCCAATGCAAAGCGGTGGAGGGTCGGAAACTGGAGGCGGCGCACAAACCACCATTCAATGAGGTCACAGGTGTTGAAGTTCTCAGGGACAAGCTTGAAATACTCGACCAGTTCGTCTATATTCATGCGCTCTCGAAAATGGAAAATATCCATGACAAGGCGGGCAAAAGACCAAAGGTAGCGTCGGCCGACTCGGGAAAATAACATTTGAAAATCGGTAATTTGAAAAACAAGCACAGCGCATTGATTCCGCTGTGGAGCAGGTGAGCAAGCGAGGTGCGATATCCGACCCAAGAGATGCCGGCGAGCAAGCGAGGCGTGACCTCAGAAGGAATCACAGAGCTTTCAGATTATACTTCCGAAAGGGAGCATTGAAAGCAATGAGTTACTTATATTGAGCATGCAAAACTGCGTGGACATCAGGAAACCAGAGCATCGCAACTGAGGGCGGAGTAGCGGCACTACCTGTTGATTTGATTGCCGAGGTAAGCCGTATACTGTACAGCGAGCCGTATACGGCCCAGACGGTACGGCTCTATACGGTATGCTAACCGTGCCGTACCCGTACCGTAAAATTGACACGAAGGGACCCTTACGGTACGGTTACGGTAACCGTATATACGGGTGAGCGTACGGCCGTAATACGGTTACGGTGAACAACCCTAGGCAGGATCTCTTGCAACGATGTTAGCCCGATGCACACCTGTCTTTCTGGTTCGCGGAATTGTTACGGTGAGTTCCTCTTTCATCTTCTTATGCGTGTGTCATCGGATAGTGTTCCAGCTTCCCTTCAAAAGGACTTCAGTTACTTACAATTGAAGATTTCAGTTCGGCGGCAGTAAACTCAAGTAGCACTCGATCTTATGATCTCATATATTTTACACTCATATTCAAGCTTGAGTTCCTTACTAGAACTCAAGTCGTGCACAAACTTAAGATCAAGGTGCGAACTTGAGAGAAGGGTTGAACTTAAGTTCCTATTAAACCCTATAAAAAGCACGTAGGATACACAGAGCAACTTAAGATCTTACATTACGGAATTTGAGTTGTACCACATCTTGAGTCCGAGTGGCGGTAAAATCACCCCGAACTTAAGATGAGCTAATAAAGTATTTGAACCTTAAGTAACTTACAATGCTCAACGAGCTTGCCCATTGTAGTGGTAGCAACCGATCGTATATCTGCATCGTCGTCCGTTACTAACTTCATAATTCGAGACACAAAGGGTTTGATTGAGGCATGAAATATGGCTGATATTGGGGTTCAGTCTCGTGAAGGAGTACAGAATGCGACATACCGTACAGTGCTCGACAAGCTGGCCGGTTGTATTTGCGGCACTCAATCGAACCTCGGACCACGAGTCCTGGAGCCAATCACCCAATTTTGGCACCAAGGGCTCGATTGCATCATGAAATACAGCTGGGGGCTGAGGGTTAGTCTCGCCACAACGTGCATAATGATGCATGACCAACGATTTTGGATAAGCTCGCCCATGGTAGTTGTGCTGGATTTTCGGACAACCAGTCGTCGTCTGTCAGTAACTCAAAGACATGTGGAACAAAGCCTGAGTGTTTTATTGCGTCGTGAAAGACGACTGAAAGGGGTTCAGCCTCTGGGCGCAGAGGGTGATATGCTTTACCGTGCTCCACAAGCTGTCCCATTGTAGAGGCGCCAGCTGATTGGACATCTGGATCAGCGTCCTTAAGCCAATCACCTATTTGTGGCACCAAGGGCACAATTGCGTCATGAAACACGGCTGGATATAGTGGTCAGTCTCGTCAAGGTGGAGAAAAACGTTGCCTGACAGTGCTCGACAAGCTTGCCCATTGTAGTGGTAGTAACCGATCGTACATTTGCATCGTCGTCTTTTACCAAGTCCATAATTCGAGGCACAAAGAGTTTGATTGAGGCATGAAATATGGCTAATATGGCTGAAATTGGGGTTCAGTCTCGTGAGGGAGTACATAATGCGAGATGATATACAGTACTCGACAAGCTCGCTGGTTGTAGCTGTGGCACTCAATCGAACCTCGAACCACGAGTCCTGGAGCCAATTACCCAATTTCACCAAGGGCTCGATTGTGTCATGAAATACGGCTGGGGGCTGAGGGTTAGTCTCGCCACAAAGTGCATAATGATGCATGGCCAACAGTTTTGGATAAACTCGCCCATGGTAGTTGTGCTGGATTTTCGGACAACCAGTCGTCGTCTGTCAGTAACTCAAAGACATGTGGAACAAAGCCTGAGTGTTGCGTCGTGAAAAATGGCTGAAAGGGGTTCAGCCTCTGAGCGCAGAGGGTGATATGTCTCCCCGTGCTCCATAAGCTGTCCAAGTGTAGAGGCGCCAGCTGATCGGCCAGCTGGATCATCGTCCTCAAGCCAATTAGCAATTCGGGGCACAAAACGTTCAATGTCCTCGGCGCCGCGCTGAGGAGGGTTGCAATGTGTGAGGGGGCTATTAACGCGGCGTGCGCGGGGGGGACGGCCGCGGGGCTTGCTGCGCATCCGGGAGGTGGTGCGGGTGGTACCAGGGAGCGCGGCAGGCGTAGGCGTCGAACCTTGCTGAAGAGGGTCGCGGGAGATCCAGAGGGAATGGTGGGGGAGTTGGCGATGAGAAACAGTAGTGGGGCTTGCTGCGCACGCCCGCAGGGTGATGCGGGTCTTGGGTAGGGTGCTCGCCGGCCCGCTCGCGCGCGTGTAGTGAGTGGCTTCGGAGTGGCGTGGCGCATCCCGCGTGCTGTCACAGTGCTGCAGATCGTCGGCGCGTACAGCCGGTAGTCGCTGCCCATGCCGTACGCCAAGCTCCAGTGAGGCAGGCATCGACGGCGCGGAGGAGTGGCGGTGGCCGACGAGAGGTTTGGGCAGGCGTACGGGCGGCGGCGCTATGGATGATCGTCGCAAGTGCGCGTTGATGCTCAGGATGCGGACGGGGGTGGCGTGCGCGCGCGGGATAGCTAGCGAAGACGTCGGTATATAGACCAGAAAGAGGGAAAAAAATGGAAACCAGGGAGGGAGAGACAAATAGGAGAAGGAGAATGAAGGGGAGGAGAGGGAGAAAGACGAGAAAGGGAACAGGAACGCACCCATACCCCGGTCGCAGGCGGCGATTTCGTCCTTGCTGCGATGCGCATGTCTTCCGAATACGGCACCGAGTACCTCGCACATCGGAAGCGACACGAGAAAGGCGTCTGGAGAGGTGCGAGGGTCAGTAAGGGAGCGAAGGGAGGTAAATAAGTCGTTCGGCCCTGGTGGGCCCATGTAGAGCATGACGCAGAGGCGAAGCACGAAGCGGCGGCGTGTATGGCGATCGGAGTGTGGTCCAGCAGCGCCTGCTGGGAACGGGTTACCGAATGAAGGAGATGGAAGAGGATTAAATGCATACCTATTGTGCGAGCGTGTACCAAGGCACAGACGTGTCGTAGATGCGACACCGCGCGCAGAAAACGAGCCGGTATGAGAGAACGCGGCGTGGATTGCGGTAGGTGCGCTCTGGCGTATTCCGCTCTGGACGATGGAATAACTACAAGGTCATCAGCAAAGATCGATGGGAGGAAAAGGGCACGTACGATGCTCGCAGCGCGGGCAGGCAATCCCAAGCCGTACATGCAGCGAGAGGAGGATTCTCGTCTGCGCAGAACGGGTGTGACGCAAATATGCAGACGCAGTCGTCCACGGGGAGCGCGACTCAGGAGAAGGGGCGCTGCAGCACCTCGAAGCGAGGCTGCGGAAGGGACGCGCACGGGGCGCGTGGGGGACTGGAACGGGGAGGGGGAGAAGGGCCCGTGTGCGTCGTGCACCGGCGGGATCGCGGACATGCCCCGAGGCGGCGGGCGCGATGGTCTGCTTCAGAGCGCCGCCGTAGGTGATGAGACGTGCGCCGAGACCGGCGGGGTGCGGGTGGACAGGTGTCGACGCCGGGGATAGAGCTACTGTGCTGAGATGACCCTACAGTGAATCGACCGGCGCAGGCGACGCGTATGCTGCGGGAGTGCATCGCATATACAACGGGGAGTCACGGGCAGGCTCTGTGGAGGTAGAAAAGGATAATTAGGACGTGAAAAAAATGGGAAGGGACAAGGACGGAATGCATAGATAAGAATGAGCTGATTTACTCACCTGGACGGCAGAAACCCGCGCCGTTTCGTCCGATACACCCTCAAAAGACGCCATGGGAGGCGTTGACACGTTGTGCTTGGGGCGGAATCCATAACACAGCGGACACCTGTGCTTTTGTTGGGAAAATGTGAGCGGGGAATATTTTAGAGAAAAGACATAGAAAAGAACGGAATGGGAACATACCTGGGGTGGAACAGAGGAAAGGCGACCAGCGTTGAGGGTCCTGCAGCCGAGTAGAGAGTTATAGGCAGTTTGCTGTACGACTGGAATATTTTCATCCATTGTTTGGCAGGCGGGCGGGTGCTGACTCGAGCCAGAGAGGGGAGATGGGGTGGAGTCGAGGAGGAGAGAGCGAGGAGGGGGCGGCGTAGTGTAGGACGGGCGGCGGCAGAGGGAAGGAGGGCGTGCAGGTCGAGGTGAGTAGGTTGGAAGCAAGTTGGAAGATCCGTCATATGACGTAAGCAAGAGGGCGGCGCCACACGCGCGCAAAGAAACGCGTCGCGTGGACGTAGCGGAGGGCGACGCTGTGTCGGAGAGAATTGGGAGGAAGGGTGAAAGAAATCAGATTTGAAGGGAGGTGAGAGATTCCCCTGGAGGACCCAGATTTTGGCAGGGCGGCCGGACGATTTATAGAAGATGTGGTTCAATATTGTGTATGTTCAGCCCATGGAGTTGGTGAAGTCATCGGTTAAGGGTAATTAGGTGGTTTGAGCATCGCAAGGTGAGAGGGCAAAGGCCGGACCCCGAGGTGGTGTACTAGTAGAGCATGCACGACCACTGGCATACAGCTCTCAGCCGCGTCGTTGGGAGCGCTACCTTTCTCGCTCAGACGCTCATGAAGTCCTCTTAGATCCTACCACTCGTCTCATCGATGTGTCCAATCCTCCTCAATGCTCTCGTCCAGCCCTGCTCGGCTCAGGCTCAGCCAATCAATCAGCCTGCTTCTCGATCTGCAAGCAACGCCTGCGGGTTGATAGCACTGCCGCATTGCGGTACTTTAAACAACCTCCTCCGACCGCCAACTTGCGCGAAGGCTTGGAAAGATTCTTGATACTGCCCTTCAAGGATCGTGTTTTCAAGCTTGCAGGACTCCTCGATAATGTCTTCAGAACGTGCCTCGAGTCCGCAAATAGCGAAGGCCGAAGTAGTAGTACCAATTCGACATCTATCTCCGAGAACTATACTACATGGCAAAGGGCCCTGCTAACCAAAATCTTTTCGGGGCGGGGGCGGGGGCGGTTTCTGGTTCCGGTAAACAACCGAGGCACCTGAGGATGAAAACGAGCACAAGGAAGCCGACGCCGCCCCCTACGCTGGCCGCTATAATTCTCCGCCGAGTCCAACGCGAATGGGTGTTGGAAGACTGAGTAGACAGTTCGGCGAACCCGATCGAAAACGGGGAGGGCTGAAAGACGCTGTACACATTGCTCTATAGTTCAAATCAACATCAAATTGATCATCTAGCCTAAGAGACGAAGAAGAAGTGCGAACTTACCATGAAAACAGTTCCAAAAATCCAACTCGCCGTTCCGTTGGGTTGTGTTTTATTTGAGCCCGGGTTCAGCGTATAAATCGCACCCAGGCATTGCGAGCTGCCTGCCTCTGCTGGCCCGAGGTTCATATCCGGTGGATTTATGGGCCACAAGCGACCACCGAACGATATACTGACGCTGACTAAGGTGCTACAAGCTTTCGGTTCGTTATTGACTGAAGACAATCAAAATGGAACCGAAGTTAACGCACGAAATTCATAATATCCCGAATGAGTTGTACTAGAGACGGCGCCGGGGACCGCAGCCCAGATTGCCGCGACATCCAAGGCAGGACCCGAAATGTTGGACGACATTAGGGAAAATGCGGATAAGGCGGAAGCTCCAGGCGTGATTTGCACTGACGTTCCCTGTATGATGATCCCTACGACGAAGAATAAATGAGGTGGCGTACGAAATTTCACGGAAAAAAGAGAGCAAGTACCTTTAACATCAAGATTCCAACTCGACGCGTTCGACGCGTTCGACGACCCTGTTGTCGGCAGAAATTCAATCTCGCCTTGATACAGAGATGTGTTCGTTCCCCCATAAGTGAAGGCGCCGCCGACGGGGTTCTCGTCGTACTGTATAGTGTTCATACGATTCACCCAGAATGACATTTCTGGCGTTGCGACCTGCCCTTTGGCGTCCAGGAAGAGAGACATCGGGAGCGAGGGTCCTTGTGTCGTCTGCTGGTATGCGAGACCTAGAATGCCAGAGGCCGGGAACTCCTCAAGGTCAACCAACAGTTTATTTGCAGCGACTGGTTAGAGGATAGTGTGATTAATACAAATCAGTTAGTTAGCGCGCATTTGAGTGCTCACGGAAGGACTGAGACAGCGCAGTATAAGGACCGAGTCGTACAATGTCTTTCACGAGGTTCCCCGAGACATTGGCGGACCCATAGTGGATAATGTTGCCGGTTGATATCTGTGTTTCCGTTGAAGAGCGGGAGGGATCATAAAGCTCCGTTTCATGGATGCTATCGCATCCAGTAGTACACGAGATATCTGCCACCCATGAGTATGGCGATTCGAGGTCCACCTCGAAGGGGAATTGTTGCGCACTGTAAGGGATGGAAAATATGAGCGACAGCAGTTTTTGTTTTGGAAGAGCGAGAAAGTGTTAATTGAACTCACGGCGTTCCGATGGAAAGGGTCAAGTAATAGAAGACCTAATTGAACACGTCACTGGTTTTCATACAGACTATCAACAGGTGAGACCGACATCGGCGCCAATAGGTATTGTCGCTCGGCGTTGAATGGGGAGGTTTGGACCATATCGCCTCCGATCCTCGACGATAGCTGATCCACGACGCCCCAGGGATATGGGGACGTGGATGGGCTCCGCCGCGACAGCGCAGAAAGCTGCAGCAAATGAAAGCAGCAAAATGGGCCAAGACGTGGTCGGATTGGGAGGCATTCACAAGTACTGTTCTTGCTCGTGGGCGTGGGCCGACAGATGGCGAGCGGATATAAGTACTCGGCCCTGGTTCCCAAGACAATGAGGTTTTGCCGCTGCACTGACATTTGATGGATGCACCCGTCAGCCAGCACCAGTCGACTTTTGCGTCCATCGTTGAACTCAGCCTTTTGATTTTTCTCGATGCGTAGGGTAAAATAGCCAAGGGAGGGGGCGGAGTACAGTGCACGAGGACCACAGCAGCGCTACTATGAGAGATGCTCAAAGGACGAAGACCAGTAGGGTATTGTTCGGGTACAAACGAGCAAATTATGTACACATAATAGTGCCATGTATATACTGTACATACCGTAAATACTGGCTGTTAATATCCCTGACAGGTGTCTGGCATGTCATCAACCTTTTGACATTTTACATAATTGCGGCTTGGTGGCTTGTCGGCTGGCCAATCTGGGAAGGTCGCAAGCTGCAAGAGATACTAAGGATGGCAGCGGTGGTATACAAGCGAGCTACAGAATAGGTCGATACGGCATAATATATCGGGTTTAAAATAGTGTTTACTCAAGTCTAATTTCGGAGGCGAGTCCCAACGTGCATCGTCTGCATCCTAATACGCACCGGAAAATTGCGCACCTGAAAAACCGTGACAAGGCTGTCAAAATCAATCAAACAACCACGAAGGAGTAGTCGAAGGAGGTGGGACTTACCGAGGACTCGGGAAAGAGTTGCCTCGAGGTGGGATGAATGGGGCGTGGGGACGTAGCAGGATGAATAATGGTATGCCAGAGGGCGGTGCCATCACTACGCCTGTCAACAAATAGATGGGAGACGGTGGTCAAATACCATTGTCCTGGATAGGAACAATGGCCGAGGATCGATCACATGACCACGTTATGCGCGCGACCAGGGGATCAAACGCGAGCATACGACGCGTCTCAGTGAGTATCAACACGACGTGGGGCCTCTAAGGGGCTGGGGCAGTCCAACATAGCCCGAGGAAGGCTGGTAACCAGGGAAATGACCATGGAATACACAGGATACTTGATTTATTGTCAAGATAATCAGTGCGGGGACAAACAAGACGTGTTTTAGGCACAGGTGGTAGCTAGGAGCTTGGTGTTTTAGCACCAAGCTTTGCCCTAGTTTTGCGCTGTTTGGAGGGACAAATAGTAGGGATATAAAAGGCCCGTGAAATGTACTAGGTAGACACAATACACCCTGCCCAGCTCTTAGGAGTTGTGTTGCTCTCTCTCTCTCTCGCTCACGCGCTTTTAACGGAACCGAACTACGGAATAACGGAAAACGGAAACCTTAACGGAACGGAACGAAATAAACGGGAACGCACGGAATATACGGGAACTTTACGGGAATCTAACGGAACAGAACTTTGGGTTGTAACTATCACATTTTGAACCACCACTCTCACAAAACTATCTATCCACTTTCGCACTCGTGGTTTACTGCCACGCGAACCCCCGAACACACACACGAAGCATTCAAATTGGTTTAGTTGTTTGAATCTTTGGATAAAGATTTTCATCGACGTACCAATTACAATCCTTTCAATCCAAATCTTACCCCACGTCTCCACCTCACAGGTCGGAAGTGAGACGCAGGATAACCTACCTCCGGGTCGTAAATGGTTTTGTCCTATGGGGTAAGTCTAGATTATTTCATCTAGACATCTTTGACCTTCGCCCCTAGCGGCCGAAAGTAAGGGCAAAGTGCTACGGCCTCAGGTCCCATTAATCTCATTTAAACATCTTTGACCTTCGCCCCTGGGCCGAAAGTAAGGTCAAAATGCTAATGCCTAAATCCATATTTCTATTTAGCCTGGCGAGACGGAGTTGGTGTCCTCACCAAGTTTCTCACTCCGTCTCGCCAGGTAAGGTCCTTTACTGTAATGCTGTTACTGTCTCTCACTCCGTCTCGCCAGCGCCTGTAATAATTTCCGGTCTCCCACCCATATGTACATATCTCCCGCCCCTTTTATTTACTTTACTTATTGTACATACGTACGGCAGCCATTTCGGCTTCTCGCGCTCCTCTCCAATATACCCGAGCCTTCAAAGGCTGTTTACTGCTAAATTTCACCCGCGGTCCACACGACAAAATTCGACGCGACGAAATTAGAGTGGTCGGAGACGGATAAGGGGGTCAGTTGTTGAGCCGGTTGGGGGCCCGGCGCAATCTGCGCATGGGACAGGTAGAATTCTCGCCGGATTCTAAGCATTGGGGTTGCATAGAAAATTTCGAGTACGTCGTAAGCATACTTTACGAGCAGTGCAGTGATTTCTCGTCGAGAGATCAAGTCTCGGAAGAAAAGCAGCATCAGTATATCTGCCTTTCATGGTCAGCACTGTGTCAAAGAGGCGTAAGTAAAAGGCTCGTGGAATTTCAATCAACGGCGGATGCTTGCACCCGAACAATGCGTGGACCGGGTCCTCAATACAAATTTTTCAGAAACGGCATAACCTCCATTGGTCCGGTACAACCTCCGTCGGTCGTGATCTTCCCAGGTCATTCGTCGAGAGCATGGCCCATAGCAAAATATGTGTCAAGGCTCGGCGATGTTTCTCGTTGCTGACCCACAAATAATGTCGGGAGAACAACACTTTTTGTCAAGCTTTTTGTTGACCATTTCAAGACGCTCAGAAAAAAGATCGCGGGTTTTGCTGTAGGATAAAATGGAGGCGTGAATGAATTCCTCCATGGAGCTTGTGAGGGTTCTAGCAGCCCTTCAACCGTCGCTTGGTTATTGCACCCGGCTGTGCAGTAGATTGGGATTGACAGTCTCGACAGATGTCATTATGCCGAGGTTTGTATATTTCCCTCGGATAAAAATTAGCGGGTGAAGTGAAGGCGACAATATCGACTGTCACGGAACCATTCAAACGCTCCACCGAAAAAAAAAAAAAAGCAGATGTCATTGATCCACGAAATTTTATGTCGTTTGGCGAGATCCACGGAGTCTAGAAGGCCGTCCGCAAATGAGCCTTGTGTCAGATTCCAGCACCACGAGATGCGACAGGTAGTTCTAAGGCTCCGATCCCACCCCGTCTGCGACGGCGACGGGACCCGTCGACAAGCGAGAAGATATCGCCCTGATCCCTCCCGAGGGGCGGCTTGTCCAGATTCAATTGGGTATTTATTTACAATATGAATCGCCTTGTACGTACCCTTCGGGGGTTCGGCCTGTTATTCTGAAACCAGTCGATGTTCAAACTTCAAACTTCAGCTCAATTATTAGATCAGGTTCAGTCTAGATATGATAAAATGGAAGGCAATCGTCGAGTATTCAGTGCAATGGGATAAATTCCCCGGTACACGTATGATTGGCTCGAGAACAGATTGAAATCGGCAAGAGAAATTCGAAATACGATTCCTCGATGGCGGCCCATATCGATACCGAGAAGTGACTGCACGAATGCGATGGACCGGCTAAGATTAAGCGGTAAATTGTATGACTTTTGCTCGGGGCAATAAAGGAGGGAAATTATGTAAATCGAACACAAACCACGCAAGAGAGGCTGTCTACGCGATTTGCAGGATACTCTTACTCTTCGTAGGAATCCGCGGCGGTGGAGCGAGACCTGCGCACCGAAACATCCACCAGACCGCGCGCATTATGCTCAGGAAGCCGCGTCCTGATGGCGTCTTCCACCTCATCTATCGTGACGATGGCGTGTACGATGAAATGCAGTCGCTCCAGCGAAGACAGTTGAGGGCGCTTCCGGAGCGCCGTGGACAAGTACACCCAGTCAACCTTGTCAAGCATGGCGACATCGGAGACGGTGAGCACGATGGTGAGTGTGGTGATTTTCGCATGCAGAGCCGAGAGGAGTGCCCAGGCCGGGGCACCTCCGCGGGCACCGATCGGAGAAGACCAGGTGAGGTTCATGTGGGCAGTGAGGCTCTGCAGGCACGTATTCCGCGACAGGTCGATGTGGGTGTTGACGTGGTCTTTTTTGGGGGAAACAGATCAAAACTTTTAAGCAGAAGTTGAACGACAGAGGAATACGTACCAGCAGTGACATGGTAGATGAAGTCTAAATCGAGGGCTTGCAAATCTGTACCGAGCGCGCGAATCAGGCCGCTGGCGGCAGGGAGGCTCTCCTTTCCGAGCCTTCTCAGCTCTAGAAGGCGGATCGAAGGTGGCCGCTCTACGGCATGGAACCAGGAGAGAAAGTAGGCGATCGAAGCTTCGCTGCCGGGCGAGCTGAAGCGCAGGAGCTCCAGTTTCCTCGGTACGGTGGGTACCACCGTCGGAATCGCGTGGTTCTCCAGCAACGTCGTATTTATCGACAGCTCTTCAAGCCTCGTAAAATTGGAGACCAACGATGCCACCTGGTACGGAGTCCCGAATATGTGTACGCTGATACGTGGTATGGTATTCGGTATGAAAACCCAGGACAACTGGAGGCGTCTCACTGCAGGCAATGGTGGTAGACCGGCGACCAGGTCGCTGAAATTTTCACCATGTCCAGTTTGTAAAAATTTTAAGCTACTGATGGACTCCGCGAATGTCGCGAGAGGAGATTCGAGAAGACGCAGAAATTCTGGCCAGTTCTTCCCATGCAAAATCACGGATGCAAAGAGGTGGTGGCGACTCGATCGGAGCCAGGCTTTGCTTACCAGAGCACATGTGCCCAAAGCCCGCTTCTGCCCATGCAGGTGGTCTATGATAAGATCATGGAGCTCAGTAGGGACATCGGCCGCGGCCATCCTAGCATCCCCCAGCTTTGAGCCAACTGTGGTGAAGGGAATGCGGAGACGCACCCTAGATAACACGAGAATTGGACAACAAATGGAACCAATCTGTCATTCAAATCAGGCACAGTTTGGGCACAGTACATGAGGCCTTGGCGCTGCTCGCACCTGAGCCTGTGACTCCTGTAGACACTCGGTGTTGGATGTTGACGATGAGGGACCTAAGAGTAAAGACGCAAGTAGTCGCAGGCAGTGTCTTCCAGTGGTGGTCGCAGAGCAAGCGCGTAGTGTGTGTACGCAAATGACTGGGTGGTAGAGTTTGGGTAGACTCTTGTAATGCGTCACTCACCCAAACGCGGATACCCGGCCCGCGCCGTTACCCTTCCCCCATTCGGCGCGGTAAACCTCCTGATTGGCCGGAAAATGTTTCCCTATTCGCCGACATTAATTCCCTTTCCCGCCACATTGGGTGCAATCTCAACTCGTTGGGGCAAGAATTGGCGTATCCAGAGAAGAACGCATGCCCGACGGCGCACTTCCGGGGAAAGCACTCTTCAATGCCCAATGGCCCGCACGCCGAGCACCGTGTCCATCTGAATCTGATTTGCCCCAGACTCAGGCTCGGACTCCGACCCCTCCAGCGGGACAGGAGAACTCGTTCGTGCCAAATAACATGTTTCCGCGACAGCGCCGAGTACCTTCTCAAGTCAGATCTCCCCGCCCTATGGCCAGATCTCCAGATCCAAATACGTTGTTCCCGGCAAGCGCTGTTATGATGTCTTCTTTGTCATCTATGCGATATGATTCTTCGCCGCGAATTCTGATAGCTATATGTGGGCCGCTACGCGTGTAGGCTCACCTCCCGTCCTGTCATTGTCAATGGCCAATGTCGTCCCCGCCGGCAGACGATCACACAGCTATGATCCAAGTCAAGCCTACCAGTGACTCACCACCCTCGCCCCGAATCGGAAGCTGCCAAAATCAATACCTAAAAGCGCCGCGCACCAGAAAGTCTCCCTCGGACTGGCCCGCACGCACGTTCTTCGCGCCCCAGAATTGCATACCGTGCGCGGGTCGCCGGGCCCGCGACAACGTCTCGTGCCGGAATTCCGGCGTCCGGACTCGGAGACGGTGGTTATATACCTGTCCCTTTACATGTGGCCTCCCGAAATTAACTTACTCAAGGTGCTGTAGACATCAAAATCACCTCGAACGCGATGCTGTATTCGATGGCGCCTGCGGATTCCCGTCGATGGCGCCACATCCCCCAGCCTCGGCGCCTGCTGTCAAGGCGCTCGGTATTTTTGCGTTCTACAGCGTCTACGCATACTGCATCCGGGCGACGGCGTCTGCTGCACGGGGTGCGTGCCGCCCGCGACACCGACGATGTGGCGCGATTCAGAACGCAGCCTCGCGACACCGACGCCGACGTGCCACGGCATTATACCACGGTGGGGACTTGGACGTAGTCCTTACATTCACATTAACGCGCACTATACATCAGGTATTTGGTATTAACGCACAAGGTACCTTAGTACCCAGACATTCAATTTCCATCTTAATCTCGACTCCCGGCATCTCCACTGGCATCCAGTTTGATCTCGTCTCATCGCTCGCCCCAAAATATAAAGCACTAGAGGCGCTAAAGGACAAGTTAGAACCAACATTAACCATCCTCCTAGGACGGGATGATGGATCGACGTGGCGCGGACGTGCGCCCATCTTCGAGCGCTCCCAGAAAATAAATCCAATATCTCCTCGCACGCCGGACCGACATCAGGTAAGATTAAAATTAACTAGATCTCCCAGGATTGACGTGGTGCGGACGGAGTATACTTGGCGCTCCCTATTAGCGCGCAGTCTTGCATAACGCAGCCCACCCTACATACCAGTAAGCTAGTACGCATACGCAGAAACTCCTACTACCACCACGAAATCATTCGAATAGAGGCGCAACAAGTATCGAAGCAGAGGCGCAATGAACAAGTACCCAACAAGGGCGCAATGAACAAGTGTGTACGGAACAACACGCAATAAGAGGCGCAATAACCCAACCAATGACGCGCCAATACCCCACTACCTCCTCCCACGCCGGACCGAAATGTAAAATTAACTTACGTGCGAGTGCCGTCGGCGAGAGGGTAAAATTAACTTCACTTACTGGGCCATGTACCACGCTCGCGCCCGGGACGGCATACGTGCAGGTGACGCGCATCGCAGTCTGGATTGACGCGCAAGATGCTGGCATTGACGCGTTATACCTAGACTCCACGCCGGGTTAATCTCATCATGCTCATGCTTCAGGATGATTCGTTAGAATCTCTCCTTTTAGCCAAGCTTCATCCAAGTTCGTATACTTCGTCCTGGAGATTCTGCGCATCTGTATTCTACCAACAGCGTGCACGTCTGGAATTGAGGCTCCGCTTTCCAACAACGTCCCCAATATCCAGCAACCGAGGCGCCAATACTCCGACACCTACCGCCTGCCCTTGGGCGGACCGACATCAGCCATTAACTCCGCAATTAAGTGCTGCTGTAGACTAAATTCCCATCGCCAGCGACGTGGCGCGGGGGCACTACCCTTGGCCTAGAAAGTTCCTAAGTGACCATGGACTGGATTACGGAGACGGAGCGCCGATCGACTTCGAATTTAGGATCATCAGCGAGGGATAATTTGAGAATGAATGGGTCGCACGTCGCGGATATGTATAGCGACGTGCATACACGTCGACCGATGGCCGAGGAGAATCTGCGGGGAAACCTATCGTCAAATAATCATCCTACCGAATCAACTCGGACTCGTGCGGAAGGGAGCCTTGTAAGTATTCCGAAGACACAGTTAACGAGCCTGTCTGTATAGGCTCCCCATATTATAATGATTCGACCCCTGGCCATCCAAATCTCATCTCGGGTAATCCGCATAGATACTTGGGAATCCGCACAAGTCTCACCTCAACTGCTGAGATGAAATGAAATGAAGGATTGCATCATAATTAGAGCATGATTGCATTTTAATTATTAGAGCCAGCACGATGCCTTCGCCTCGCCTCACCTCAACTGCAATTGATCGTCGTGATAATGACAATGGAGATGTACTGAATAGCCAGAAATAGGGACCGACGCAGCAATATATGGGAACGCACCCTTTCAAAAAATAACCCGGCGCACGCCGGAAAAATGGAATCAGCATCGGGAAATTAAATTAACTACTGGATCGACTTTAGTGTTGGTACTGGCCTCTTCACATCCTGACAATTGAGCGAAAGGGAAATAAAGTTTAAACAAGCAGAACATGAATGAGAGGTTGAAGATAGAAGAAAGTAGGAGCAAGGTTCATACAAGGTGGATGAAAAGAAAGTAAGACCAAGGTAGACAAACGCACTTGAGAACAACACCACCATTAAGTAAATTCCCCCCACAGAATCGTCCCACTAACAATGCTATCAAACTCCAACCCGTCCCCGAAATGCCCGCGCCGTGGTTGAATTACCGCACTGAAAATTAGATGGCTCCCCGCATCCTCCATTCCTCATTACGCCGCCATCTTCCCGCCACGATTCAAACTATAGTACGAGGTATACCTACTCATTTATCACTGATAGCGGGGCACCATCCGCCTAGCCTTCTCCCACGCCCACCAACCACACTCACTTTCCTTCAAATACATCCCCGCTTCGCGGCACTAGCATCGTGACCAAAGCTAAGATGCCTATCACCACCCAATTGCCCCATCGCCCGTCCCCCGTCGCCCAATCGAGGTATCGGCGCCACCGCCACGATCACCGGTGCCGACATACTTATATGTGAGTATATGGCAGAGCGCGAATGTACTATGTTGCGCTGGGAACCTGGCCACCTTAGTGGTTTTGGCCTCTTAACAGATTTTTGCGAGGACTTCCCTGAGATCTGAGGATTCCATATACCAGGCGCACATTCTGGGAACAATTTGAGCCTATTTCGGCCCACTTTGACGGAGCTTTGAGTACATGGTAAATTTTTTCTGTCGGAGGTCCCAAAAAGGCAATTGACATAGAACCTGGCCACCCGCGCAAATCCAGTGTTGCCAACTAAGTTGATAGACTTGCGATGTACGATAATCTTAAAGGGTCATAGGTGATGTATTGTAGACACTAAAACAGTACATAACACCTATGATAACGGCAGAACCAACTGCTTCCAATGAGAGGTATGAGCGGCAGGATCCAAGCTGCCAATCAAACGAGGCCCGCGCGCCAGCGAGAGGACAGTTTGGGCCAAAATAAGTCGCAGGCAGGTTTATGAAAAGTCAATTGACATACTTGGACCCACTGTTCTACTCCTGCTTCATGCTCCAGAGAACCTGACATTTAGATTTTGAAACCACCAAGAATAGGGTGACAATGGCGTACTGAATATAATGAGGAAGGAATAAGGGAAGCAAAATTCCGGAATATGTTCAAAATTGAAGCTTCACTTATCAAGGTGGACCATGCCAAGTTTTGGACTCGGAGCGTCAAAGGGTCGTTCGATGTAAAGGTTGTTAGGATATAGAGTCTTCAAGCTCGGATGACAATCATGTACGGAGGTTTAACACTGAAGGAGTGAAGACAGAGAGAACCTTACATGCCTAGAGACAAGCCCAAAATCTGGGGGGAAAAACGAGCCTCCAAAGTCGTAGATTGACAAAGAATTGGTGGAGAAAGGAGCGGAATAGCCGCTTGGAGATAGGAAATTGATTTTCTCACCCTACGGCCCGACATTAACCGCGCCACCGCTTAACATCAGCTCATCACTTTCGGCCGAAAATTAACATGGACGGGCGACATAGGTTGTATTCCACCCTTCGAGCATAAAAATACCAGATACACAAGCATCTAGGCCTATAATTGGTAAGTGGCCAGGTTCCTAGTGTGGCCAGGTTCCCAGTCACAGATAGTACGGCATGTAGCCACGATACGCATACGGTTGCTAGACGATACCGCCGGAGTGAGGATTTTTGCGTAGAGCTGAAGTGGTTGAACTTGTGGTTGAAACCTATTTCAACCATTCAACCCATTCAACCACGATTAATCAGCGTCGGGCATCGTGGGGACGAAGGCGAACGTTCTTTAATGCGGAATTATGGCCATTGGAATGCGGATGCGCCCTCATCTGCCCTCATCATGCAGGGACGGGTACGCGTGCTTATATCGCGGAAGGCTGCGGGCCACAATCCCGGACGCGGACGCAAATGCGGGCCTCTATCGATCACGGACGTATGTAGGCCAGCACCATCAGGGACGCCCGTGGAACGCGTTCTCATTCTTCCAATCCCCGTTCCGCTGCCAGTCTCAGATCGTGGCTGATCCCCGTTTGCAGTGATCCGTTACGGTTTGAATTCTGGGACGTCAAGTTGATTTTCTGTTTCTATTCGTTCAGTCGAGCCCGGGAATTATGTCAATGGGTATTCAAAATTCGAATCGAATGCACCCATCAGGAAAGCACGCGGAACTCGTTCTTCCTCGTTCCGCTGTCAGACGACGTACCGGCATATCCCCGTTTGCAGTGATCCGTTACGATTTAAATTCCGGGTGCGGGTGTTCAAAGATGTTCAACTGTTTGCTTCCGTCACTCATTTTGCACATGGGTTGCGATGCTTCGCTGAATTTCAAGCATACAATCCGCCAAATGGGAGCTATGTGGAGAAGGAATGGATCCCCTTACGGATGCCTGCACCCGCATATCCTATCACCGACGCCCTCAGCCGCTAGTACTCCCCATGCGCCTCTTATGGTTCCATTCTGATATGTCTCTGCCTGATGCGAGCCTCCGCCAGTCTGATGCGTACCCGCAACGCCGGATGTGTACCCGCAATCTCCCGATGCCGCATGCACATAACTTATAAGTCCGACGTCCACCGCGGAGATAAGCGCGCGTCGGGTATACCTCCCTCTGCTGATCTTCTCCTGCCCGGGACGTATTTATCATATCATATCATATCAACGCCCCGAGATATCAACATCTTGTACCCCGAGTTATCAACATATCAATGTCCAGATATGAACCCCCAAGATTCGCCGAGATCCAGTACTAGTACGCCCTGTTAGCAACTTAGTCGTTTATAGCAACTTAGTCGTTTATCAGATTCATATCATCTCCATCGGGCGCGCGCCATATCGAGGAGGATTTTCGCCACCTATATAGCCCAAGATACCCCCCTACATAGAGGGGGAGATGTGATGGTTCTCCCCCTCTAAGAAGAGGTATTTAGGGTTAATTGTCGAGCTTTCGCTAATTAACTGTTAGCTATTTATTTATCTTAGAGCTATTAGCGTTAAATAGTGTTAGTGACGCCCGCCGCCTGTTACCTTCCCATCAACGCCATCAGGGAATGGGCGGGGGCACTCGTCGCGAGGCGCACCATCAAGCCATCAATTATCCCGCCCCCCCCCCCGCCCACCTTGTCCGTTTTGGCCTTATAAATAGTCGTAAAATCGTGTAAATAATAGGGGATGCTCCTACTGTAGTTAGCTATCATTTCATTCATTAGTTCCCGCCGAACTTGCCGCTGAATGTTGTTCCCGAGGCGCGTCATCAATTCCATCAATGCCATCAATTATCGCGCCGCCCCCGCCCAAAGTGCCCGTCCCGGCCTTATAAATGCCCTTAAAATCGTGTAAATAATATCGGATTCTCTTACCGTATGTGGATATCATTTCCGCCATGTACACCGGCCAAAACGGCCACTGAATGTTATTGTCGAAGCGCGCCATCAAGCCATCAATTATCCCGGCCGCCCCGCCCAACGTTCTCCGTTCCGGCCTTATAAATGCCCTTAAAATCATGGAAATAATATGTGATGCTCGTACCGTACATGGCTATCAATTTCGCCACGTAAGCCCGTCGAAACTGCCGCTGAATGTTATTATCGAAGCGCGCCATCAATCCCATCAATTATTGGGCCGCGCCGCCAATGTTGTCCGTTCCGGCCTCAAAAAAAGCTGTAAAATTGGGGGAATAATAGGGGATACTCTCGAATGGCGTATAAATCATATAACCCCTCTGCTCCCGACCAGAAGGACACTGAATCGTGTTGCTGAGCCTCACATCAATGCCATCAATTATCGCGGCTTCCCGTCCACCTTGCCCACCCCAGCCTTCCGAAATAACTCTAAAATCGGGAGGATATTAGAGGATACTTCTACGTATCTTAATAATGCCTCGCCATCCATAAACCTGCCATTTAAGACCCCCACTATTAGCTATACTTCAATGTACCCTCAATTCACCTCAATTCACCAAGTCCGAGTCACATAATGCTATTGAAGGCATGCGCACATGAGGAGTGGGACAGAAATGGTATACACAAAGTAGATATGGAGCAGCAGTGAACTACTCAGTCGAGAACGCAAGCCACATGAAGAATGACCACAGGTCACAGTGCAGAAACTAAGTCCTTGCACGCTTCATGCCCTTGTCCGAGCGCTCCTTGCGCTTCTTCTTCGTCGTGGTGTCTGGATCCACGCCTTCACCTGCACCCAACTCGTTCTCCCCGCGCTTCCTCCCCTTGTCACTGCGCTCCTTGCGCGGTTTCTTCGGCGCTGGAGCATTGCCGTCTGAGGCAGTGCTCCTGCGCTTCTTCTGTATGACACGGTTATCGACGGTGGAGGAGACCAAGGCGGAGGCAGCAGAGGGGCCGCCGCTAGCAGCAGGGATCACCATCGGGCTCGCCCGCGACGGGTCAGGTGGGGGCAAATTGCTGAGGGTGGCATGCAAGGGGAAACCGAGGATAGAGGTGGGGAAGTCGTCATCAGCACCAAGACTAGGAATGGTGCTGTCAGCTCCGAAGTTGGCGTCAATGGTGCTGAAGTCGAAGCTGGGCCCATTCATCTCCCAGAGGGGCATGCTGTCGAGACCGTCGAAGAGGGATGGGTCGAATAAGGTGGGGTCGAAAGGGACGAGGTCGATAGGGAGGGTGACATCGGGGAAGGACCTGTCGATGCCGCTGGCGGCGCTGGCAGTCCTGGACCTAATTGGGACTGGCACCTCGTCGTCGTTTTCCTCTTCGTCCCCACCTCCCTGCTGACTCTCCTCGTCCTCGCTCTCATCGTCGCATGGGGCTGCCTTCTTGGTCTTCCGGAGCTGGGCCCGCGAGCCGCGCGTCTTTCCTTTGTCAGAGCGTGTGGCGCGCTTCTTGATGGCCATCCCCGTCGCAGCACGTTTCTCGTTGTGCTTTTTCACGAGGTTTGCGTGCTGGGTCGGAGTCATCCGGACCCACTTGATTGCGCCGCACCTAAGTGCATCGCGAATCCGCCGGGCATTCTCCAAGACCACCTTTGCTGGGCTGCACATGGTGATGTCGACAGGCCACCCAGCGAGCTCGACTTTACGGCCCTCTCGAATGTCGATATCGTAGTCCACATAGCTCATCGTGAGCTTCTTGTTCTTCGTAATACTACCTGCACATTTAGGTAGTTAGCATTCGATGGACGGACAGGAGGTTCTTGACTCACGAAGGCCGTCTTGAATGAGTCGCACCACCTCCTTGCGTACGCTGTTGATGTCATTGCGTTCACGAGTATCTTCATCAAAGCCTCGTCAGCTATCGTTTCATAAGATACTGTAGAAACACGGCACACACCACTGTCTTGGGTGCACGACCAATGCTCGAAACGCCGCAACAAGTCGACAGCGGTGATATTGAAAACCTGCTCGAAGAATTGCGATGCATCGTCCGAGTCGACGCAGTGAGGCAGCGCTGCATCATCAGCGTCCCCACGAGAAAAGATGGCGATGCCGCGAATGCCAGTGCGTTCAAAAAGGTCGAGGAGCTATACCATCTCAGTGACCATGCTGTTGAGGATCTGGAATGACTTACAACGTTCCCGACGCGTTTGGCCGTTTGTGTGGCATCAGTTATTGCAGCCTTGTCCGTCGCACGTACACCTCGCCTCGTGGTCTCGCGATGCTCCATGAGCTGGTCGATTACACGGTTCCTCTCCTCGTCGTCCATTGTTGCCGCCAGAGCTTTGATTTGTCCCTCGTCGATGGCATCCTGGAGGTCTTCTTGGAGTTCGCGGAGAGGCACACCTGTATCCCCAGCTAAGAGATGGAAGTGGGGTCAGAGCGGTGTTCGGGAGCGAATAACATGTAATACTTACCTGCCTTCTTCTTCAGCGACAGGTCGTGAATGATTGCATTTCGCAGGTTTGGCGCTCGGGTGGCCTTGAATTGCGAGCTGTTGCAGAGCATTGCCCGAATTGCTGTCTCGGATCTGCCATTTTCCTTTGCAATGCGGGTGGTCTCGGAGTTGCGATAGAGGAAGAACGCGTCGAGGGCGTCTTCGAGCTTAAGCTTGCGGCGCAGACGCTCTGCGGTTTGCAAGGCTTTGGTTGCTTGCGAAGCCTTGGAGCTGCCAACACGTTTTCGGGAAGTTTGGACCTTTTTGCCAGGGTTGCGGAAGGCATGAGCGGATTTTGTAACCGCCATCGCGGGAGGGGAGGAGAGGTTGTTGTTGTGACAAGTGACAGAAACTCTCACCCATAGTCAACAAACAAACCTAGCACTCGCTCAGAAATTTTGTTTCTTGCACAGAAGAAGAAAGAAGAAGCTGAGGCTGTATGCTATTTATACCCAGACGCGTCAGTTTGCCACATCAAACACGTAAATTTTGAGAGAAGCGACAGAATGAAAGACATGAGAAAGAAGTGATAAAAATAAATTTTGGCGCCGAGTCTGCCATAATGCCTATTCTTAGGCAACCACCTCAACCGAATGGTAGAGGGGTTGCAGTTGTAGGAATGTTTTCACGTGGGCAACACCTCTAACATTTGGTTGTGTGTTCTAACCCTCTGCGTAGTATTTTTTTTTTACGCACAGCATCTCTGTTTTTTGGGGGCGGCATTTTACTCATTCATTTTTGTACCCTCAAGTTCACACTCAATTTAATTTTTTCCCCCTCTATTGTGCCCTCATTTTATTGGTAAGCTGAGAGGCCTGATACGATGAAACCGATTCTCTGCTTACAAATCCTTATATATATCGTGCCTCCAAAAAATTCATTGTAAAGGAAACAAGTCTACAGCTATGCGAACGACAAAAAAGATTCAACTGTCTGAAACCTGCCTCTGAGGAAGGCAAGTAAGTATCATATTTAGAATTACAGCAAGGATGACCTACATCTCTAAAATATGACTTGCATGCTTCGAGATCGCCCCCCTCGTCGCTGTCAGAGATCCACACCAGCGGGTCATCTTGAGATACACTGGGTGCGGTATGCACGCCCTGGCCTGCGGAACTGTGCATTACGGCCCACCACTGGATTGCGAGCGCGTCATATGGGTGGAAGTGCTGTATGATCTTCAGTGATGATCCAGTAGGAGCAGCCGATGGTGGTGAGGATTGCAATACAGAAGGAGGTGGCGGTGTCTTTAATGGACCAGAAGCAAGCCGCTTGCGAGGCAGCTCATGGTTGTGGTATTCCACGCAGTTTTGATTCCAGAGGTCGAGAAACCGCAACCAAGTCGGTGCATTGATGGTGCTAGCATCGGGATACCTGCGCGAAAGCTTTTGGAATGTAGCACTTCACAAATTAGAAAGGACTGAAAGCAGTAAATGAAGTTTTGACGCACCTGGAGCTCACAGCCCCAGTGTAATCCTCTGCACCAGCTGTAAATCCATAAAACTTTGCATCCGGGTCGGCTGAATGCCTTGCGATATCTTCGTCGCCGGGATCAGGGTGATATTTTGGTGTACAAAGCAGGGCCCCCCCAGGTTGCGGTGTGTGAAGCCGGAGGCGTGGATTGGGGTTTGTCATTTGGTGCCGTGTGTAAGAGGAAAGACAGTCATTGTTGCTCTTTGTTATGGTTACAGTGCTTCGCCTTGGGTCAGGGGCGATTTCGAGACATATATTCCAAAGCTATGATTAATTGTAACACCTAGTAGTACGAACCCCGGGGCTTACGAAAGTGCTCCCCATGCTCAGTCAAAGTGCCCGATGCAGGGCAGATGCAAGCGCACCGACAACACCCCTCCTCCCCACAAGCACACCGGAAAAAGCAAAAATTAAGTGTGCCTGCAAACGCACCTTAATTTGTCAGCATCAGCGGCATGTTCGGCGCAGCTGAAAATGCACCTGAAACCGTGGGTTTCGGACGCGCTGACTATGGGGCTGAATTTCCTAGAATAAGTTGCAAAATCAGCGTAGTTTATATGTGTAGTTTAAGATGTATTTACAGCGCTGTCGATTATGTACCTTAAAGTCAAAACTTCGGCCGCGAAATCGGCACATCTGAAACTAGAGGTTTCAGACGCGCCGAAACCGGCACTGAAAGCAATAGCTTCGCCGGCAGTTTCGGCGCAACTTAAACCATTAGTTTCAGTTGCAGTTTCAGCGCGCGCCGAAATCGTAGTCGAAACCTGTGGCTTCAGACGCGCTGAAATTCATCCTCGGATGATCCTAGGATGAGCCGAGGATGAGCTGAGGATGATCTTAGGATCATCCGAAGTCTTGCTCAATAGGAATAAAATAAATAACTTTATTATGGAAGTTCTCGATAAATGGCACGAATCTGCATTACGAGAAGATGTTGCGCACGGCACGCGGCGAGTACATCGGCATGTGTGAAGCAACAACAGCTCTATCGGACCTCGCATGGTGAGCGCGTCCAGGAGACCAAGTATCCGCCCGCCCGCATTGCGATCATCTCGTGCTCGCGGGGGGCCCCGATCTGCCCATCCAGTGAAGGAGGGGGTCGTCGCGGATCATGGTTAGTTTCGGAGGATGGGGGCAATGCACGAGTACGAGGAGCCGACTAGCAGGAGAGCCGTTCGCAGTTCCATAGCCAGTAACTGATACAAAAGAGATCCGCGTTGCCTGCCAATTACACAGCGACGCGCAGTGGAAGGCCACAGTCGGACGCAATCGACGCACAGGCCTTCAATACCGCAACACGCTCGCTTTTCAACCACTCACGCACGGATCAATGATAGCGATCCAGGCATGGTTTTCTTGTGTGCGGTACTGGGGCCCGTGGTCCGAGTGGGAAAAACCAGGCGATAAGGGATTGCGCAGGGGCACGACAAGCTCCATAGCGAGCCTCCAGTTCCGATGTATATGGAGCCGATAGTTGTATTGCGCACGAGTATAGGGACTGACAGCACAGCAGGGGGCGTTTGAATGCCTTTCACATTGCGAATAGCGCGACGAAGAAGAAAAGTCGGAGCAGCGGCGATGGTTTTGAGCAGAAATGCGGCGTGATGTGAGCAGGGAATATTGAGACTGTAGGGACGAATTGCGAAAAGGATCGTGAAGATGTGATTATCGTTCTCATCCTCACGGGTATGTTTGCATCTCGGGATGCAGGGGTCTATCCACGAGCTCCAGCCAGAAGCCCAGTCCGCTCGCCCCACACTTCACTGCGTATATTCCACCCACACGCGCATATAGGTGGCATCAAGTGTTGCTGGCGAGCCCGAGTTGCGGGGGTCTTGTATGTGCATCTCGCAAGGCCAGAGTCTGCAGACGAATGTAGATGCACAGCACGGATCCGTCCGTCCCGCCTAGTCCTGCCCGGAACGCTGGCGTATATTCGACACCAGTGATACCGCGACTCCGCAGAGCTCTAAGCGTGTATCTCATAGTGACAATCCGCACTAATCTAGGAGAGTTATCAGCGAAACGACCACGCCAATGGAATCAGGGTGACCGACTATGTCGCAATGGATCCCTTCATCTTCGCAGCTCCGACGTCGTCATCGCGCTCCCGCACCGCTAGTATGATCCGCTCAACGTGCGGGCGCTGCTGCACTCGCAATCGAGTAACGGATTTGAGAGCGTAAACGAGGACCCTGCCCCAAAAGCAAAAGCCGGCGGACTCCGAGTCCTGAGCGCGTTTGCACGCAAATGAGCTTGAATAATTGCGAGGCGACGGCCGTTGATGGCTCTGCAATGCTACGCAAAAAGACTAACGTATTTTTATACCGGATTCAACTATACTCTTCAGGACGATATCGTCGAGGAAGAGGAAGAAGATGAGAGCTCGAGGTCGGCCGAGCATCCGATTTGAGCTGATCGGCGATGATAAGATGATCGCCGAAAGTGGCGGTGCCACTGGCCTTGCGCCTTTTTGTTCTATATTCTTCATGTTCATGAACGCCTGCCTCATGCCAGCTTTATTGTGCCAATGTTAAAGCCTATTGTTATTCATTACCAAGCGCCCGAGACATCGGACTGTAACGTTGGCGTTAATACACCTCCTCGCGGCACCAACCCCCAGCCCAGCCGTCCTCGCCGTCCTTCGTGATTTTCTTCGCCGTGTATTTGTCCTCGGAATAAATAGTTACTGGCCAATATGCAGAGATATGGTCGTTTCTTTCGTCGCCCGCATCTACCAAAGCGCCAGGGAGTACACGGGGATGAAGAGCGCCCGTGCTTGTCGAGGTAATGATTGAGTAAAAGGGGCAGGGCCGCCGGAAACTTCTTCGAATGTCATCGCAGAACCATTCGAAAATCTGAAGATCGGCTCATTCTACTGGAACAAATTAAATTAGATCTGTGTATAGCGAACATAATCGTGAAATCAGTGCCGGGACCCTACCTGTGTTCCATTTATTCCTAGCATTCCACGAAGCGACGAGATAATACTTTAAATTACCCGCTCGCCGAGAGCGCCGTGTACAGGCGAAACTATTAGGCCACCACTGTCATCGACGAGGCGCGTGCACGCTCGAATTCCGCGCGGCAGCCCACGAGCAGCGGAAGACACAGCAGGTACTGAAAAGTGGCCCACCTGCACCCCCTTACATGCGCGGGTCCGGGCGTGATCAGGTAAATCACGGTCTGGGATCTGGACGCGCGTGTGAGGATGATATGCGGCGGGGAGAGGAGCAATGCAGCATGGGGTCGGCGTCGAATGGGCTGAGAGTGGGAGCGCGAGGAGGGGCTTCGTCTTTGGGTTGCCTGCGCAAGTGAGAGAACCGTCAGCATCGCGGACGAGACGGAGGAAAAATAAAATAAAATAGAAGCTCAGATGGAATACTTACCACCACCGGATGGAAAGGAAAGACGATCCCCCACTTCTCTTTGCGCCTTTATGGCGTATCCAGCGCTCGCCTTAGCCCGAGGGGAATCTGTACAGCTTCGGTGCGAGCGTGTATGAATATGTACAAAAAAAAAAACAAGTGCGTCACTGGCAGAATCCGCGGTCGCTCATGATGGGAAGAAAGTGGAAACATACCATTCAGCCCCCGCTCGCGGCACCGACCTCGTGCCCGTCCTCGAGATGCGGTGTCAATATAGAAATATAGATCGACACTGGTGAGATAGTGTGAGTATCACGAACGAAAAAGAAAAAGAAGCTTGAGCTTTCCCTCCTAATTCGTTGCCCATCCAAGTGGTGCTTATTTCCAAGCGAGTTGGGAGTGAGGCTGGACAAATATGTGCAGGTGCTCCGACCTTGAAAAAGGAAATCTCGTCAGTGCCTGTGTTCGTCGATCACCATAAAATTAATGAACGTCACCTTGCCAGTATTCTTGACGGCCACCCGCTGCGTCATAGCTTTCTTATATCTGCGCAAAAGAAAATGACAGTGATGACTAACTAGGTCCGACCCAGCATGTACGACACCTTACCCAAGTCGACGGCGCCATTCATGATTTTGAGGTTGATCCGCGCATTCGCATTCTCGTGCGCGCCTTCCAGCCCATTCAACTGCCTCTGCCATCGGTTGGTGGAATATATCGACCTGTAAAAGGACCTCACTGATCCACAATCCCGTTCTAGCGAAATCACGTACCGCAGGCACCGCGCGCGGGAGCCCCGCCTCGTCAAACAGCAGCTCGGCGTTCACACGCTCCATGGAGGGGAGTAATTCAAGCAGCAGTGTGTGGCTCAAAACGGTGCGCAGATGGCCTGACTGAGCCTCTCCCTCATCCGCGTTCTGCACGGTGTCCTGGGACATGCTCGCGCGGTCTCTGCGAACGCTACACAAAAGACGCGTAAATATGGCGCATGGAAGAAGGATAGAGAGGAACGCCCCACCGTCGCGACGTGGAAGGACCACCTCAAGCTTCTCGTTCTCCTTCCACTTTCTTCCCTCATTCTCATCTCTGTTCGATTCTAAGTACCTCGCCCGCACTGCCCTTCATCCCAAGACCCATCTCAATGGGAAGCCGTGTGAGCGCCCACCACTAGTACTCTAATTCTGAGCGCAGCGTCTGCACGTCGACGGGATAGCTCGCCGCAGGTGCTCCGCTGTCGGCGTAGGGCGTATAGCCGGCTGCTCGGTGCGAGTCCCGCGTTGTGGCTGCCGGTAGGGGTGTTTCCCACCGCTGCTGAGTGTATTTGTGTGTTGCCGCCCCCTGCGGTGTGCGCTGCTCCGGCCCGAGCGAGTCCGCGTTCATCGTGATGTTGTAGGCGAAGCTCAAAACCGGCACCTGTAGCAGATCTTTCGCAGACTTGGACCTCGTGAGACGCGACTCGGTGCTCAGTTCACTCGCGTTTCAGATTCTGTAGATCCCGCCGCCGTGTGCGAGCGGGAACGGGCTCGACTGGAGTCCCTGGAGGTAGACCATATGCGCTGGATGACCAGGGAGGGTAGCGGAGGTCCATCAAGGCTTTGGCATGTGCGGGGGGAGCAGGCGAAGAGGTCGAGGGAAGGTCGAGGGAGGTCTAGCACAGATCTAGCAACAATAGCTGAGTAGCATCTTGAAAATGAGGTGCTAGTAGGAGGTGTAAAAAAATGTGGAAGAAGGGAAGAAAGAAATGGCGATTATGCCGGACGCGACCGAAATGAAAATTAGACTTGTTGGTGGGAGGCGCCCGGGACGCCGGGACGCGAGACGCAATCGAAAAGCTGGATGGATACTGACCGGACTCGTGAGGGACGCGCAACCAATATTGAAGGCCCGCGATTAGACGCAATCGCATGAATGAGTATGCGTATAGGCGACTCCTTTCTTGCTCTGGCTGACGCAATGCCCCTTTGCCCCTCCCGATCACCTGGGCGTTATGTGCAAGCGTTTGTTTACTCTCGCCAGCATCGAGAGCCCTCGCCGCGGAGCAGCACGACGGACGGGCGGGGCAGCGAGCCTCCTCTTGGCTTCTGCTCGATATAGACGTAACGCCAAGAGACGGATTGCACATGGGCAGGGTGTGGGAAGCTGGGTGGTGCATCCCCAGTAGCCAACGAGGTGCGCATTTGAGAAATGCGCGGGGCGGACTGCGCGTTCGTGCATCGGAAGCGCACAATACCCCGCCGGTGGGACGGCGCGCACGAAGAGGGCAGATAATAATAATAGATATTAGGTCGGGCCACGGAAGACGGAGATGTGATCTGCTGCTTGTCGAATCATCCGCCGGGCGTGTCCTCTGGTTATTCATCTCAGCCCTCGCCTACCGCCACAAAAAAAAACGAAATCATGGCTCACCTAGTACGCGGCGGTACGCGCGAAGATTGACAATTTGAGAGCCATATCTTGAAGGCCATATACGGCCGAGGATCAGAAGAGTGTGGCGGGTAGATTGGGTGAGACGGATTCCATAGCGGACGCGGCGAGAAGGGCGCGCGAAAAGTCTCGGCGTGCGACATCGCGTGCGGAGACAAAAAGCGGACACCGCCACTGCTGAGCAAGTGTCGGCCGAGTTCGGATTGCTTCGGATCATCTTCCGATGAGCTCTGCTTCGGGAGTCGAGCTATTCCTTGGGTTGGCTATTCCAGTCCGGTGGAAAACTCGTCGCAACACATCTGGTTGGGAGATTCAACAACTTCAAAAAAGATTTGATAGACCTAGGTAGGAAAGTTATGTGACTCGGTCGGATCGGAAGTGAGTTGAAACACATCGCCGGCATCGAGCGAGTGGGGCTACCGCGTGCGGAGGGGGGTCGTCTACGTGTTGCCTAAAAGAGAAAGGCCAGTCGGTATTGCTTCAAGTTAATTTTTATTTAATTTTCGCCAGTACTAATCCAAGACCTGTCTTTGAAATTCAGCATCCCCATTCCAAAGTGTAAAAATAAAAATAAAATGAGACCGGCGGCGGGGGAAATGGTGGATGTGAATGCAGCGGAGTTCGAATATGGCAAGATCCAAAAATGAACCACAGGTGGAACCGGTTGGTTGGAAGAACGGAGAATCTACTTGGGATTGAATGAGAAGATTTCTTAGCATGCGAAGGAGGAGTGTAAGCAGCGAAGGGACTCCAACGGGCCATCAATGCAGAGGACCACTCATCCGTAGATGTGACATCGCAGGTCGCCTGTGAACCGCCATGAGCGACTCCAGTTTCGAGTCTGTAGAGGAAAATCCCTCAATCCTAGTATAACAACGACTGTAGTCAGCCTACCGTCTTTCGGCATACCACTTGAGTTCGGCCTGTGTCCGAAGGCATCGGAGGCGTAGGGCGAAGTCGGCAATCGAACACCTGAGATGCGAATAGCCCCCGAGTGAGTTCAACATGCAATATGGCATCTGTGTGGACGTACCAAGCAGATTTGAGGTACAAACCTAATGGCCAACCTATTTGAACAATAAATAAACTAATATGAACTGGGGGTGTGGTGGATGAGAGGGAATCGGTGAACTTGAAATGGTCCAAGTTCGACCGAGATTACCAAAGGGCGTAAGAAAATTCGATTTAAATCAGGTTAGTATAGTGGTAGGTGCAAGAATAGATACCAATGTATACGACTCGAAATCAAGTCAACAACTTTTCGGCGGGGATGATCAACGGTGTAACGAACGTCGTTTCGAAAACTGAGACTAAGTTTGGCGGTAAATCGAACCGAAGGCATGTACTGAATTGGGGATTGTGAGTTGGTCCCACAATCCCCAAAACTCAAGCGGTTCAGGCAGATCGAATAGGTACGTTGTGCTGATACTTTGATGTCTTTTTCATTGAAGATCAAAGGAGCCAGATGAAAAAACCACATCGATGCACGAGAAACACGCCGAGAATATTACCTGGGTGCAAAGTAGGTGCATACGCAGTATGCCCAGGAGGTGCAGAAAGAACGTAGGCGTTTTTTAAAACATAAGAAAAAACACTACACTGCAAAATATCGATAGGAGATATGGATGTCCCCCGTACGAATTCGGGACAGAATGCCATCAAGGCCAACTGCACGAATCGCTAGTGAGGGGTGCTCTGGACAGCAGCCAGATAATCTATAAGACAAAAAGGCGACAAAGGCGCGTAACAGGTGGAACGATCCCGTAGGACGTCCGTCAAATGAAGTTCAAGAGGAAGAAGAAAAGGAGTAACACCACTTCAGATCATCTGATCCACGTTGGCGATCACTTGTCCTCCCGGATTTCTTTCCAACCAAGTCCCAGATCTGTTTGTGGAAAGTAGAACTCAAAGGAACTTTCGGAACTTCAACTCTTGGACTTGCTCAGAACCACTACCGAATTCAAGATATAACGTGAACTCAATCAAAAAATTAGCGAGAAATGTGAGCGGACAAATCTTAGAGGTCACCTTGGACGCGACTTCCGGGGGATGGGAAGAATCGAAGGTGTATGAGGATCTCGGAAAAATAACCCATAATATGTATATGCACACCTGGACTCATTCAACAAGAAATCAATGCACATAGCTCGACCAATACAACCATAGTTTCCGCGTCACGAGCTTGGCGACGATAATCTCAACCTGTGAGGCAATGTGTGAGGCAACGAGGCAAGTGGATCCATAGAATAAATTCAATAATGAAGTAACACACCTCGTCATAGGACGATAGTCTCGGTATACAGATGACTATAACAACATTCTGAAGTAATTGAATAGATTTAGGACACGAATGAACACACCGAATTCAAACATAGTACAGTTGCAGCCTGTTGATTCGACGTGGTGTACTTAAAATTGGTAAGGCAGATCTCCAAGAAATATTAAAGTGCAAATACCAGGGGTATCTGACGATAATCTCGGCCTTTGAGAGTTCCGAAAATGAGGGCACAATTCATGGATGAAATTAATGTTCGAAATAAGTAAGACAGGCCGTGAAGTAAAGTTACAACACACATACCCGGCCTTTTCGAACTCCGTGACACAAAGTGCATGCTAGTGCTAGTGTCGGATTGAGAAAGAATGAAAATCAACATTTGAAATGACTCTTCATTGCGCATCTGTTCCGTATGTCCGGGGAATCCCTTTGCATATCCACTGTCGACACCGTAGTTTGTGAGCGTGCGCTCGCGTTCAGTGATCCCGCATCGACTCACCCGCTCCCCTGGCAATTCTTGCGCACGAACGAGCCTGTGCCTGCTTTCATCAGTGGTAAACCCTCATTTTTGCTACGGGACGCACCCTCGATCTCGACAATGAACTTGGCGCACAACCCGCCAGCTGCTGGGTCGAGAAATCAATGACAGATAAATGCATGCCGAGTTTGTAGAGATCGGAACAATATCAGACCGACTGGGATGAGCACACGAGAAATGGCGCCGAGCTCTTCAAGACGAGATCGTCGAGGAAGAGCGAGAGGGAGGAAACAAAGAAGCGAATTGGAAGCGGGCTGGTTTTGCTGCCGAGCAATGATCCGATCAGAACCGATGCTCGGCCGACGGTGGCGGTGCCGTTGCTTTTTTGTCCTACTTGGTAATGGCCTTATTGTACAAGTCTGAGCCTATCGCAGGAGGGGTTATTGTCCCATTACATTCCGAAAGTGGAATGAGAAGTGCGAAGCATACGTTTTCCTATACCATCTTCGCGGCCTCGGAGTCCGGACTGCAGCGAAGTTCGTCCTGCTCCGCCGTTTCTCACTTCACCCTCTGTCGAGAATATTCCGCGCGTCAGAAATGAACCTCTAATTCGAGGACTCAGTGTCGTCAGAATGCGGTGACATGCACTCTAACAAAATTCTTCCCGGTTCTCGGGCGGATCCGACCACCAGCCTGAATTCGGAGTGGTGTGGAAGTGCGGAGAGGTACATAGTCTACCCGCAGTTGGTACAAAGTTTCCTGCGCGAGGTTAGGCTGACGGCTAGGTCGGATGATTCTTGAAATCCGATGATCACCGCCGATGTGGCGCTGCCTTGCGGTATTTCCGCTTTTGTTCTTCAATCCTTCGAGAAGCAGGCTTCAGTGCTGACCTCAGAGAATCAGGATTTTTTCTTAATCTGAGCTTGAATCAGTTCATTTATTCATTCCCCACCAGAGGTGCTTACGACGGAAGTGAAGGCTGGCTCCGGCCTTACATGATATCGGAGGTCGCATGGCAGATTATTTTTCTTGTATCCAAATCAAGGTGTTGCCCCGAAGGTTGCACATACACCAGCCCGTCCTGAACTCACGGAATGGCGAGCTCTAATATTAAAGCTCATGGGACATCTAGATGGCAGGTGAGGAGAGGGCAAATGATAAATTTCATTTTATTTCCCTAAGTACAATCAACCAAGCTTCGGATGATCTTACTTAGGATGATCTTGAGATGATTTTAACTATAATCGGCAACAAAGAAAACGCGCGCCATGTCAGTTGACTGGCTGTATTAGCCTCAAAGAATTCAACGTTCAATATTAATGAATTCGAAGGAGAAATAAAATTAATGGCGCTCATCATCGAGGCTGAGAAACAATAACGGCTTCCCGATTCGATTCATGCCCTATTGTTGTTGCCCTCCTGTTGGGAATTTGGGCCTTCAGGTGGGCGGAGATCGAAATTATCAGTGGCTTCGCATCGGATGATCTGAATCCATCAAATGCATAACAATAAGTTATTCAATAAGCTCTTTGATCAGCCTCAGCGCTCAGCCACTTGCCTCGGCCGGGGAACAAAAGGAAATGGCAGGTCACCGCCACCTTCGGCGATCATCCGATCATCGGTTCAAATCGGACCTTCCTCAGCTTTCTCTTGCCTTTGCCTCCCTCTCCTTCCTCGACCGCCCAGCGCCAATGCTTCTATATCTTCCTAGACGATATCCTGAAGAGCTCGATGGTTTGATACGTCCCGCAGAGTGGCAGCCTACGTACCTTCCGAATACAGCACACAATGCCATCCGAGCCACCTGAAGTTCCCAGTACATCTCGCAGCAGTCGCATCGAGTCCCCATCACACCGCTAGCATCTATGTCCCAGATTCGCACTGTACACCCCGAGTTTGCGTACCAGCGCCATACAGCGTCTTTTCGATCGTACCAGCTGCCACACATTCATCAGACGCCCCCAGATCATTTGATTCGAGCCCGCGATAGTTCTTGACGCCGCAATCATTCCCCGTGTCGTTCGCATCGTCCCAGTCAAAGTTCGGTTCGGTTCAGGTTCGGGCAGTTTTTCTGCGAACTCCGAACCTGAACTTCCGTTCAGTTCAGGCAATCTTCTGAACCCCGAACCTGAACCTCAGGTTCAGGTTCGGGGCGCTCGGTTCAGCGTTTGAGGGCGTTCGAACCGAGAACCGAACTTCTGTTGGATCTCAACTTGTGAAAGACACTGTATATGGGTTCAATATATATATTAAATGGAAATAGATATTGCGGCCGGTCATTCCAGTCCCAGGGAGTAGTAGCCGTGCCACAGAATCAGTATGCAGCCATGTATGACGAGTCGGTGGTAATGCACAATGTTGACTGGGGGAAAAGGGAACTGTAAAAGGATACAGTCCCTTATTATATATAGCAGCTTCCAACAATTGTGAGGGTTCGGTGCTGAGTCTTGGCGGATTGAAGTGGAATATTGGCGGCGATGGGCAAGCGATGGGTCTGACCAGAATTATGGCATGCATTTATCTTGGGATGAACAAGAAAGAAAACCTAGGGAATGAACCAGAAATGAGGATGTATTGAGTGTTATAGGTGCCAGGGACGACATGCAGCGTACATATTTCAAGTTTGACGGTGAGAAAACGAGAATTACATAACCCGATGTCCGCTCGGCACTGCTCGGCACGCATGTGTCAGATATTTTTGGACTAAAATCTGATGGCCAGGTTCGGCGTTCGAACGCGGTTCGAACGCGTTCAGCAGAATTCTTCATCCTTCGAACGCCGAACCGAACTTCCGGTTCAGGTTCAGCAGATTGTCGAACCTGAACCTGAACTTTGCGTTCAGTTCGGTTCGGTTCGAGTTCGAACCGATTTCCAGAACCGAACTTTGACATCACTAGCAGTACAGCCCCAGATTCGAGTCGTTGCAACGTCCCAGTCGAAGATCCAGCACTCGCTTTCAAGGTTTTGCGATATATTTCCCGGTCCTACGGCTACATCAGTCCCGACCTGCGCTGTACCTTTCATTCCATCGATTCCTCCGCATTTTTCACCAGTTCTTGCATTCTTCTGCTCCAAGATTCGACGCCCGTATGCTACACATATCCCGCGAGTCAAGATTTCGGTTGGGAGGAACCCCCTTACAAGTTTTGCGACGAACCGAGTTATTCCTTGGCTTTTCCCACTCGTTGCTTTCCATCTGCCACTGCCCACGCTGGACTCTGCCCTCGAGTCGATCCACCAGTCGCATCGTCGCTCGCATCGTCGCCCCCGTCGGCAGTGACCGGGGACGGTCAGAATCTTCCAAATGCTCCGGTGCAATTCGATTATTTTTTCTTCGGAAACATGGAGCTCGACTATCACCTCAACTCGACCATCGCCTCAAACCTCAACCCCTCGGAGTCTTCGTGAGTACGCCCAAGCGGCTCTGCCTCATACATTCCTATTGTACCACCACTGTTGGTTTCGCTATAGCATCAAAGTACCTCCACGATTACACACCGACGACGAGCTGCGGCGAAATCTGCGCCGGCCCTTTTATTAGACGAGAGTCAGAGCCAGCGAATAAATTAGTGAACTCATTTTAGGCTGCTCTGCATATTTTGTTCTTACTTCCACTTCTGTTTTTCAGCGTGCGCTGAATAGGGATGATCCGATTCGGCACCCGAACGAAGTATTCCGCCTTAAGCAATGGACATGTTATCTTCGGATTCAATTAGCCACTGAATTTTAAAGGAATTGAAGACAGCAAATTCTTTTTCTCCAATGGCAAAGCCAAAAATTATAAAGTTCGGACGTTTGGATGCTCCAACTCATCTGAGACGACGTGTCAGCCTCTCGCCTCGAGGTCAGGAGTTGGTCAGGCCATCTGAAGAGTGGGCGCAGGCGCTCCCGACTGGCTCGCGCATCCCGCGGTGGCAGACACCGTGCCTCCCCCTCGATGCCGCCTAGGATCACTCCGATTTTTAGATCGTGTACCCCATGGCCCTGCATACTATGTGTTCTGATATTTCTGCTGCCGTCCTTGCATACTCTATATTCCCTCCATAATCCGCGATTTTTCTCGATTTTCTGCCATTTTTCATTGATTTCTTCTGAGCTTCGATTTAAGGCTGGCCCCAGAATCAGGAACAATTTTGTTAGAGTGCGTGTTGCCACAGTCTTGGGACACGCGGGGAATATTCACGACAAAGGGTGAGAAACGGCGGAGCAGGACGAACAGTCCACTGTCCGGACTCCGAGGCCGCGATGGGTGGTATAGGCAAATGCATGCTTCGCACGTATCATTCCACTTTCGGGGTGTCTTCGGTAACCAATGGGACAATAAGCCCTCCTGCGATAGGCTCAGAGTACAATAAGGCCATTACTACGTAGAAAGCAACAGCACCGCCACCGTCGGCCGAGCATCGGTTCTGATCGGATCATTGCTCGGCAGCAAAACCAGCCCTTGTTCCAACGCGCCTCTTTGTCTCCTCCCTCTCGCTCTTCCTCGACGATCTCGTCTTGAAGAGCACGGCGCTGTTTCCCGTGTGCTAATTCCACAACTCCAGTCAGTCTGATATCGTTCCGACCTTTACAAACTCTGCACGCATTTATCTCATCGATTTCTCGATCCGGCAGCTGGCGAGTTGTGCGCGCAAAATTCATTATCGAGACCAAAGATGCGTTGCTTAGCAATAATTAGGGTTTTCCGCTGACGAAACTAGCACACTCGTTCATGCGCAAGAATCAATAATGCCAGGGGAGTGGGTGAGTCGATGCGGGACCACTGAGCGGAAGCGGGCTCACAAACTGCGGCGTCGACAGCGGATATGCAAGTGGATTCCCCAGAAATACGGAAGAGATGCGCGATGTAGACGTCGTTTCAATGGGTGACTTCAATTCTTTCTCAATGCGACACCAGCTTTTACATTACACCTGCAGGCTGCGCAGCATGCTTCACTCAATCCTGCCGCCTCCAAGTCCTCCTAGTTAGCACTCATTTCTCTCTCGTTCTCTCAATCCCGATGTGCCCGAATACAGGCTAAACGAGGTCTGTGTCCACATCCATCGTATCGCGACGCCGCTCACTACCTCCCGAGGATTCGATTCCCTCTCCTCATGAAAGCGTCGACTCCTATGGATATAAAGAGCTTGCCAGCAACGCGATCTCATGGTGGTTAAAACTTAAGGGCGACTATCTCAAATCGTATGTCCCTTCTCTCCCATACATTTGGAGGGTTACATTACATTCTTTTGCGCAGATTGCAGCCCGGGATCGGCGTCGTGTCCGACATTGCGGGTGAAAATTTGAAATCGTGGCCTGCGGCAGCGCAGTCGCCATTAGCAACAGGATCTGCACCAACCTCGCCATCCTAGGCTTCATCTTTGGCGACCTCGGGGCGAAAATCGATGGTGTCCCGACTGAATACAAGAGGTATTCGACGTTGATTCGACGCCGATGTAAGTCGCCCGCGGTCAGCTGCAAAGAAGTATCACCTATATTGTAAATGGAGCCGCGATCTGGTCAAGTTCCTGAATCATTTGATGTATCGTGAGATCGCAACTTTGCCGTGCGTTCTGCTATCGGATTTATATATTCATCTTCACTGAACGTGGCCTATTTGCGCAGCCCTGACGCCGTACGCGTCGCTCTACGGCCCCGTATCCGTGAAGCGCGGAGACCTGGTGCTCGTCAAGGACACAAGCGGCGTCTCCATGTATGTCCTCGTCTGATTCTCCGAACCTCGGAACTCAAGAGTCGTTCGACTAGGTTCGTTCTGCAATTTGCGGTCGTTGCGGGCGGAAAAAATGCGCGTGGCGGCGGGGCCGGGCACGCAGGACGGCATCAGCTACATTGCAACACCCGACTGGGACGAAGAGGTCATAGAAAATCGTACGTGCCCCTCCCATTCACCGTAAAAGCACTATATTCAAGTCTCGCACAAACCAACGGGATGGGCGTGGATATCGTGATCGATGTGCCCCGTTCGATGTTGAATTCGTCCTCGTCCCCCTGATATCTATAGCCCGGCGGTGCATCGACGACCATTCGCTCTGTGACGGCGTGTGCTCGTCAGGGGTGAATGGGGTGGGTATACTGCCCTCGTTCTACCGACACGGTCGTGAAGGTCGCAAAGGCCACGTGTGTGCGTTGTAACTTTACTTCACGGCCTCCCTTACTGATTCCAAGCATTAATTTACATCCATGAACTGTTCCCTCATTCCCTCATTCGCGGAACTCTCTCAAAGGCCGCAATTATTGTCAGATACCTTTGCGCCTTAATATTGCTTCGAGATTTACCTTACCGATTTCAAGTACAGCACGTCGGGTCAGAGGCTGCAACTGTGCTTGGACTTCGTTGGAAGAAAATTCGGGTGCACGAATGACAGACCAGGTGATTTGAGGTGATGTCGTTCTTTTTCTTCTTCCTCTTGAACTTCGTGCTATCCCGCGTCTTTGGCAATAAGTTCATTTGACGGACGTGCTACGGGATCATTCCACCTGTTGCGCGCCCTTGTCGCCCTTTTGTCTTCTAGATTATCTGGTTGCTGTCCGGAGTACCCCTCATTGCTGATTCGTGCAGCTGGTTTTGGTGGCTTTCTGTTCCGAATTCGCACGAGGGATAAACCTCTCTCCTATCGGCATTTTCCAGTGTAGTGTTTTTCTTTTTTTATTTTGTTTAAAAAAGCCCACATTTTTTCTGCATCTCCCGGGGCGTACTACGTGTGCACCTGCTTTGCACCCAGATATGGTACTCGGCGCGTTTCCCGTGTATTGGTGTCGTTCTGTCATCTGGAATCAACTGGCTCTTTTGATCTTTGATGAAAAAGGAGATCAAAGTATGAACTGTTTGAGTTGCGAGGATCAAATCCGTCGTGGGTTATACAGTTCGCTCGTGATGGCTCGTAAGCGCTCGTACCCACGCGTGCGGGCCATCAAGATCGCGCGATCGCACAGTCGCGAGCTATATATGTTTAATTCCCCCGCAACAGGAAAAAAAAGAAAAACTTGACCTGGTCCATTGGTATTTAGATATAATTTCTGTGCTTTTATTTTTTTCGCTACGAGAGCAACAAAACCCAGCGTCTGTCCCGTTATCTCTTGTTCATCTCTCCCCGGACGATATCGTCCTGGAGAGCCCGCCCACTCCCCTGATCTGAAATCTATGTATAGACCTCGCCCACCGGCGGTGATGCTGGGGGGCTCACCATTCTAGTATCGCCCCTTTGCTTTATACCGAAGCGAGCATGATCTTACCGATGCTGGTGAGTTATATAAACTTGAATTTTGAAACGTGTACTTTTTCAGGCCGAATTTCGGGTCGATTCAAAGTCCGAGCTGTCGTCAAGATTTGTGTTATCAGTGCGCAAGCAACGAAAACCGATTCAGTTGTTTGAATTCAATAGCTTCGGCCAGTTGTTAGTCTACGTTATGAACTATCTCACATTTTGACGCAGGCAGCACGCCCCCTCCGAGTTCCTCACGGCTCAATTCAAGCGCGACGGCGAACAAAGAGCCGGTGCTTGATTCTGGTTCCATGGCGTCGGTGTGAGCCAAGGTTGTAATTTGCTGCCGCATGGGTGATCCGATTCCTCACAGAGATATGCTAGCGGTCTCGCGGTTTCTTGGGCCATCGTCAAGGAAAAAGTGCGAATCAAATTTCCCCAAAGCTGAACACACTTTTATTTATCACCTTTCACAGACGCCTAATTCCTTCAGCCCCGTCGGGACGAGATGGGTGTCTCGGACGGAGGTGTCATCATTCGGCTATTCCCTCCTGCTCCTCGTTTTCCCATCTCCACTGATCTTCCGACATGGCCGACAACCCTTGTGCTCTTGTTCCTCCAAAACTGCGCGAATTGGGGAAGACAAATCATCGTCGAAGGAGTGAAGATGAGCCGTTTTTTTTTCCATTCTTGGTCTGCCTCCTAGGCTCTCGCGCCGCGATTCGTCTTTGGCATTGATTTCCTTTGATACGTGCTGCGGTTCATTCCACCTGTGGCACGTTGCTCTCCTTTTCTGTTCTTCTCAATTCTTGGTTTCTGTCCATGGATATGTGCTGCGGGGTTATTCCACCTGTGGCGCGCTCCTCGCCTTTTTCTTCTTCTCCATTCTCTGTTTTTTTTGGATGCACATTCAGCCTTGCTAACCTATTGCCACCTATCGTGCGTTGGCACGCGCATCACCATTTTGCGTTCTTTTATTCAATATTCCTTCGCGCACGCTGAGACATTTTGGTTGTCTTATTCCCGTCCTGCAGCCGCCCCCATGGTCACATCCACCTCACCTCTTGCCAACATCGTTCGAACTTGTTGAGCACGCTGCGAGACGACCTTCGACCGCGCTGCGAGATATTGAGTCCCAGAAATACTTCCGACCTATATTATGTCATTGATACGCCCTTTCCAGATTTATCCTCCTTCCCCTGCAACCCCCAACTTCTTGTTAGAGCTGCATCGCATTTTGGACCCTTCTACCCCTTGTAGCCTCCCACACGGCGGCGTCTGCCGCGGGATTTACGCTCATGGTAACCTCCGCACGCCGCACACCATCCACGTCCACAGGCACCTGCTGTACCATCCGACTCCAACTGTCTGTGAAAATACTTGCGCAGCTTCTCCTCGGATTATATGAACGCGAATTTGACAATAACCATGCAATGAGAACTTTAAGGAACGCGACTTGTGCTTTATTCTATGTTGCAAGTTTACTGTGACATCGGAAGTCCACTGCAAAGCCACTGATTCGATTTTTTCTGGGTTAAGATGGATAATCCGGATGCAATAAGCCTTCAGCGATTTTGTAACGGCTGTAAAGTATCGGGCACGAGGAGAGGAGAACAAAAGGGCAAGGCCGCCATCTTCGGCGATCATCCGTTTCGGATCATCGGCTCAAAAACGCCATCTTCGTCTTCTTCCTAGCAGCCTTTCTTAAGCTTTCTTCCTCGACGATGTCGTGCTGAAGATCCCGGCGTGGTTTTGAGCTGCAATATGGTCCGCTTTCAATGGCTTTCTTCGGCTTTCTGGATGTGATTCGTACTCTCTGTGAGTCTGCTCGCGCGTCTGGGACATCTCCACCCGCGGATTTCATTGCACTCTAGCGATACTAGGCCAGACCACCAACATCTGCACTTAAATCTCCTCGAGAACCTGCAGCAGCACGTATCAATTCACGCTCCATAAGTGTCTATCGTCTTTGCGTAGCCAGCTGAGAAAAGCCCGTTAAGTGCAGCACCATGCCAAAATCCGAGATACAAGCCAGATCTGCTCCGACCCGGGTGCGCAATTGCTAGTCCGATTCTCCAATGATCTGACTACATTCAAAAGAACTGTAACAATAGTTTCCATCCGCCAACTGATTCGCTCGCTTGAAGGCATCGCAAATGATTGATCATTGGCTCATTGGCCAGCCCAACCTTTGCGTAGTATCTCCCTCATGCACCCTCCGGTGATCTGAAATGGTTGTTGGTGGTGGTGACCGCCTGCCTCTTTGTTCCCGCGCACAGACTCGCAAAATGGTGTGAGCATCTCTAGCATTACCACAGGCGCTGGTGGCGCACAGAACCGCTCTCCAGTTCGGATGTCAAAGATGACGGTCAGCGATTGACGATTTTTTTTTGCTATATTACATCCATTCCCTCCGTTTACTCTGATTCTTCCCCATTTTCTTTGCTTCCACACTTCTTTCTATTCATACTTTTCGTCTTGGCCCCACCTTACTCTCCCACGCTTCGATGGGCTGTCATTCCGATTTTTCCGAGGTATACAACGCTTTCACATTCACTTTGCAATGGTTATCTTACCAGCATGCTTCCTCAGCGTCCACACCCTTCCTTGTCTCTAACCAGCTTTTCCAGATCTCCCGAGCTTCCACTACGTCTGGCACGCACATGCCCATCCCACTCGGCCTCATCCCAACACGCACACTGCAGCGCGATCTATGCATGTCTTGCCGCGAGCGAGGCGGGTTGCTTAACGGTATGTATTTTCATGAGAAATGAGCGCGCGGCTGCTAACGGGCATGTTTCTGTGGGCGGCGAGACGTATATGCGCGGCTGCCCACCCTCACACGGAACTCTCACGTCAACTCGAAATACCTAGGCGGAAGCGTAGTAGCGTGGGCGAGGTAGGCTCGTAAGGGGATGGAAGGGGAGAGCGTTCAATTGTCTGATTGCGGTGGTGGGGATTTCCTCCTTCTCTAGCTCGCCGATACATACTCACGTGTTTGTCTTTTGCCTCAACCGGCTACATGCTCTTTGTCGGTGTGGGCTCGCGACAGACACGAGTACCTGGCTGCTTCTGCTCACAATGGCACGGCGATACACGCCGCTGACCGTCGGCAGCGGTATAAGGAGCACCAGCCGAGATTCTTGGTCGTTGCACCGCAAAAGATGTGTTTTCTCTCATGTCGCCATTCTGTGAATAACCTTCCACATTGGGGACATAACGTGGTTGTGTTTGGCAATGCAGCTCCTTCGATTTATGCATCCCTTTGTTGAGTTTTTCTCATACATAGTTGAAGTCCAACAAATTGTATCTCACCGTGAGTCTAATTTGCAACTGTTGAAAATTGGCTTTAAAAATGTTAGACTGTCTAGCATGCTGGCTAATCCAATATGCACCGTGTATAAGTGTGGTGCAGTATTTCGATTACACTCCGGGGGGTGCCCATTTGAAAATATGCTTCCTATTATATAACCCTTCTTCTAGTAATGCCTAAACGTACCCCAATTTTAGTGCTCAGACCGTCACACACAATCTTAGGGGGTCGATGGGCCGGTGGTAAATTCCCGAACGCACGGTGCACATGAATTGATGGGCACAGGGCGGAACGCTCTGCGACGCGGACTTCTCGTAGATCGGCGTGTAACTCCTCGCGCCTTATTTCACTCTGCCCGGTTCTGTTCACTGTTTCTGGACCGTTATCACAGAGTACGTCTACCCTAATTTGGAATGGCGACTAGTGCATTCTATATCGCTCGAGGGGACTTATACAGTACATAGGTCGCGCGGACGTTTGAATACCATTTGCTCTTTTACATTTTGGTATTGTCGCGTGTAAGTCACGCGTCCATCATTTATAGGGGATTCCTTCATCCAGTTCTACCCTAGCGCTGTTTCAGACCATAGTGGAAGTGATGTAGAAAGCCCTTGCAGCTACATGAATGCCCTTCTTGTACTTGCATTCTGCACTCGGAGGCGTTCAATGCTTGGAGCTGTGTTCCAGATTGTGGCGAGCACCAAGATTTGAATAAATTCGGCGCCTACAAGTTTTCAAGACATACAGGGCAGTCATTAGACTAGTTCGTGTATAGCTAAGCTCATCATTCATGTACCGTATTGCGTGAAGCATTTTAATTTTGAAAAATGTTATTGTATTTGAGCGGGACTTTGCAATTGATCTCAAGCTCATCTTCAGATCATCCTCGGATGAATTTCAGCGCGTTTTAAACCATAGATTTCGACTGCGATTTCGACGCGCGCTGAAACTGCAGCTGAAGCTTGTGGTTTCAGTCATGCCGAAGTTGCCGGCGACTTTATTGTTTTCGGTGCCGGTTCCGACGCGTCTGAAACCAGAAGTTTCAGATGTGCCGAAACCACGGCTGAAGCTTTGAGATTCGGGTACATAATCACCCTCGCTGCAAATGCATCTTAAACCACAAATTTAAATGACACTGATTTTGAAACTCATTCTACCAAATTCAGCAGCATAGTCGCCGCGTCCGAAATCCGTGGTTTCAGGTGCATTTTCAGGCACGATGACCATGCTGTTTATGCTGAAAGATTAAGGTGTGTTTGCAGGGACGATTAATTTTTGCTTTTTCCGGTGTGAAGCACACATTGCCGAGTCAGGACGAATGCGTTCTGGAAATACTGTGGGTGCAGGCCCACGCTGTTCTCTAGCAGAATTGTCCGAATCGCTATCATCCTCCTGCTCCTCGGGTAACTTGTCATGGCGTTTTGGTTTCTTAGGCAGTGATTGCGGTTTTTTGGGTCGTGTCGGAAGAGATTTGGATTGTTCATGATGGCGTTGAGCTCTGCCCATGGACTTGGGGGAGGCCTTCTTGTCGAAGGCTTGAAGACCCTCTTGCTCTATGCATCTGCTGCAATCCGTACTCAGTATATTGGTAAATGTTGTCGGTAGCAAACATACCTTGCTCTTCGCATAGTATCTGCTGCACGGATCTCCTCGCGGTTCCTCGCATATGATTTAATTACAGTCCAGAAAGCGAAAGTCCAGCTCACTTTTCACGATACGTTGCAGCTGCCTGTTGTGCCTTCACTCGATGACCTCGCCTGGTCTTGTCATCTGAATTGGCAATCTCAGCGCGGACCCTGCGGAGGATATCAGGTACTGTTGTCCTGTGGGCATAATATAAGTACTCTACCTTTGCATCCGCAATCGAGCTGCTTCGCGGAGCTTCTCCCTATTTCTGCATTACATGAGAGCACTGTCAATGTCGAGCTTTGTGCATGTATGTACTTCTCTGCATAGCGCTCAAGGGTAGCCTTCCGATGCTGGGCTTTGACTTGGATCGATAGTGCTTTGCGTCCACGTGTCATTGCGTTGCCGAGGTAAGAACACAAAAGAGAGGATGTGCGAAGTGGATGCGTAGTATAAGTCCTGGTCTAAGTTTGGAATCAAGCCCAAACATTGTAATCACACAATGAGTTGGCGACTCGCAAACAAATAGTAGCTAAATTGGTACGCCATCCTCCCTTGTTATAAATTCACAGAAATATTACACAGAGTTCTTGGAACCCCTGCGCAGGAAATAAATAATCGCCACAATATTCGAACAAGACCCACGGTTAGAGCGATTATTTAACCGACCAAAAAAATGAATGCCTCCAAATCACATTCCAACATGCTCTACTTGCTGCTCCCAAAATTTGAGTCCAGTCGGCGGAGGCCAACCTATCGAACATGCAATCGAAAACGAGTTCGCGATCACAATCAGTTCGCGATCATACAAAGATGCATCTGACTTTACTTTCTCCAACACTTGGATTCGAAATTGATTTGCGGAACGAATCTATTCTGTGTCTACAAGCTCATCTAAAGTACTAAGAAGGCCCAATCCCAACTCCCACCGCGAGTGCTTGAGATTTGCCAGTCGGGTGAACTCGTCAGGATTCTCTGCCTCCAACTCCGATTCTGTACGACACCCATTATCGACATAGCGCATAAGACCGCCGCCGGTGAATTGGGTGAATGAAACCCGCTTATCGCCCTCCTGGACAGGTACATTCGAGTGGGCAAGAGTAGCGGAGGGCACGAGGATGAGAGCACCGGGTGGGAACTCGACGGCCAGCTTCAAGTCCCAAAACACAAAGTGTCCGCCTTTGGTGGGATCGAATGGACCTGCCGCCTGTATTGCGCACCAACCGAAAGGTACATTTAGGACATCACGGTGGCGGAAAGTCCATACGTTGGGCCCAAAGTTAAAGGCCGCACATGAGAACACCGACCTTTCGAATATACGTCCGAGTTCAGTCCGGCGGCAGAGCTCACGGTCGTAGTAGCTATAGTACGCATGAAGACGTGGGGCCCAGATCGCGAAAGCAGCTGTAAAGAATTAAGTAGAGTAAAAGGCGATAGATGAGAAACACATACTATCGGCGAATGTGGCCATGCGCTGGACATCGCGGCTTGCCAGTAAGCGGTCAAGCAGGCTGCTGTATTTGGCCGGGCGAAGGAAGGAGGGAATCTTCTGGCCCTTGCTGTAGTTGAGGCCAACGTTGATGGCAGCAAAGAGGCCGCGTCGATGCTTGTACATCTCCCTTGGGAACGCCGCGCTGATGCCTCCCTCGGTCATAAGCCGATACACAGCGGCAACAGAGACATCCCACTTGGGGTCGCGAGGTTGTCCAGCCAAAACCGCAAAGATGCGGCCATTAGAATCGACGAGAGGCCGGGCATCGCTGGTGCTTCATGAGCTCGAGACCAGGACTTTGAGAAAGAAGGACTTACAAGCCGTTCCATTCAACGATGTCGAATCCGAGCCTCACCAGATCTGCGAGGGTATACTTCTTCTTGCTTCCCCGCTTGCTATTCTTATCCTCGGCCTTCGCAGTATATCCGCCATGAGCAGCGGGAAGCGCTTCGGTATCGAGTGAGGTGTGAATGGGGAGCGCGGACTGGACGTGGTCATGGATGGTGGATGCCCGCGGAACGTGGTCCGTCTCGCTGCGCTTCTTGGAATTCTTAGCAGCGCGCCGACGATGGCTTCCACTACGATAACTTCCTGTGGCACGCCGACTTCCAGTGAGTGGCTTTTTGCCATCGCGCATATCATCGAACGCGGTGCGGCGGCGTTTGGTAGCAGGTGGCGCAGGGTCTGGGTGGGGATTCCAATCATCCACCTCGTTGAATGGGTCGGGCGGTAGCGGTGGCGGGTAGATATCGTCAATGTCATTGAGGTGATCGACAGGTTCGGCGGTGCCAGCGGTGCCAGCAGCCGGTTCATCGAGATCGCTGGTGTCATTCAGGTCATCCTCGTGTTCGTAGTCCTCTTGCTCATCGGATTCCTTTGCGATCGATTCCGCAAGCAGGGCTGAGAAGTCGAAGTCTTGACTGGAGAGTGCAGATATGGTGTACAGCGAAAATGTAGTGCCTTGGCGTGTCTGGGACTTTGTGAGGGCGGGGGTACGTGTATATGGTATTAAAATACCTTTCTGACCTGTGGAACCCATAACATCGCGTAAAACTGGGAAGAAAACGCGTCAGTATCATGAGTGGCACACAAATTTCTGGCACCACTTTCCACGCCTGCCGCGCTGTGTAGGTCCGGGGTTTCAGTCTTACAGGCAGAGCGGCAGGCAGGGAATGAAAGAGCAGAAAGAATAAAGAAAGACTCACCGTGGTAGACTCAGGAACAAAGCTTTGTGGTCGGTGGCTTGTGTGTATATGTCACATTGTCACTGATCACGTGCTCGGTCTCGGTCTCGTGTGTTCCTCTGAGTCGCGCCTCGCTATGGCCCCTCTCACTGCTGCTCGTCGGGCCCAAAATCTAAAAACCTCAACATCAAGCTCAAAACTTCTGCAAATAAGTCGCCCCAAACGCAATGCGGCAGGACGAACTGTTGGTGGAACACGGACACTTACCCAAAAGCAAGCTCGACTGCTCAAGCAGGCAGACGAGGCCAGAGAAGCGGAGCGTCGTTCAGGTGATTTGTTGTATTTTTTCCCTTAGTCTTCTGAGCTTACCATTACTGTACCAGGACTGACTGATGCCCAACGCGCCGAGCTTGATGCCTTACAGCACGACCACCCACCAGATATTCCAGAGGATGATGGTGATGCCGCGTATGAAGACAACGTACTGCGGGGAAACACCGCCGCGGATATCAGCCATGCCGGAGAGGCAATGACTGAAGAGGAGGTCGAAGATGCCGATCAGACTTTGCTAGAACGGCTGCATTCACAGCACAAGTTTGTGGTCTTTTTCCTTTGTTAAATTTCGTAACTAATCCTCCTCCTCAGCCGACTATTTCGCGTTCGTGACAACCGCACGAGGACCGACCGGACACAAATTTTAGTCGACTCCTTTGCAGCACAGATGGAGAAGATGACCGATGCATATGTTGAGTGGAAACTGAGCACCGAGGATGAGGGCCTGGGTTCCGTTTACGCCCAGCCCGAGGGCTCCATTGTGGCAGAGGAACAGGAGGTCCTAATCGTTGATATGTTTTGTGAGTCGTTTTCACTTCCCTGCACGATCTGGATTAATGGTCTCGCTATTACAGCTGCATACTATAGCAAGGTCCCCATCATCGAACCCGACCACTTCATCGCATCGGCCTTTATACGACAGGGCCTCATGCCCGTCGCTCCCCACTTCCCCACTGTCGTCATTACCATCCGCGCCCTCGAGATATTTCGGCTCATGCAGCTGCGCTGTCCCCGGCTCGGAATCCAGCCATTTGTTCGCGCACTCTGCGACCTACATGGTGTACCCCCACGCCCATACCTCGCCGTGCAGTTCTCTGTCGCATTTGACGTGTACCTTGCGATTCGCGGTGTGGTCGACAAACGTGTACAAGTTGCGCTTGGCCGCGACACTCCCGACTGGCGGCTGAAGAATGCATGCCCGGCATGCTTCTACACACTGGAGGGCGAGGAGAAGCTCCTCATTCCTGTGCTGGCTTGCATCGACGGCAACAACTCACTGAAGCGGTTCTGGAAACGGACTCGCGAGGATATTTTGCCCGATGGCTCAACTATTCCGGGGATTTCAAAAGAGCGGCAGGACGACCGCGTGCCCCCAGGCGACTATTATTTGAAGCGGGAGGAAGTGGACAAGTGGGCAAAGGAGGGCGTGGATGATTTGATGAAGGGGCACGGTGATTCGGACTGGGACGAGGACGCTGATGGATGCTCGGAGAAGTGGCAAAATATGAAGGAGGAAGTCACGGCGCGCGCATTGGGGATGTACGACGAGACGGGGTTCTTTCCCGCTCTCTGTCGGCATGGATTTGTCCTCATCGTCACCGACATGGTGAAAAGCGGAGAACTGTACGTCCTCAACTACCCTTGCATTTCCTCTGCTGACACATCTGCTAGTGCAAAGTACGGATACGCAATCACAAATCATTTAATCCGGGTGCTGGGCGAGCTTGCCCTTGGCTACGATATAGGCTGCAAGTTCCACAAGATGGTCAGGACCCACCCCCGGCTCGCAAAATTAGCGGCCGACAACAACTTCAAGGCTCTTGTGGGGGCATTCCACGGACACGCCCATTGCCGCCGCTGTCAACTCGAAAACCTCGCCACCTACATTCGGGGTCTTGGCTTGGAGGATCTCGAAATCTGCGAGACGTTCTTCTCCAAGTCGAACGCCTTGGCCTCCACGACACGCTACGCAACGGCGTTCCACCGACAGCAAGCGATAACGACGTACCTGAAGCACACGGACTCATTTGACACGTATCAAGGCCTTTGTAAGTCCTATCCCTCCCTACGGCCTTCCCTTCGCTGATGGCTTCTGACCCGCAGCTCTATTGCTCTGCAACAAATACCGACGTGCTCTCAGAATCAAGGCGACGCTACCTGCATTGCAAGAGACAATGGCACGCCTCGGTGTCGAGACACGGGACGTATTCGAGGAGTGGCTCGAGAAGGAGAAGGTCTACCTGCGCTCGCTGTCGAAGGAGCCTCTGCAGGAAACCCTAGAGATGGAATACTACCAGAAGTTAGTAAACCTGCGGGATAGCGAGTACGTCCCTCATTTCATTGATACAGAGATGCCTTTACTAACGTGCTCTTGACAGAGATCAGCTAACTGCAGTGCTCGGAGTAGAGCTGCCACCGCTGCTTGCGCAAACAGATGCGTATTACCAAGAAGCAGCCACGCAGACCCGCCGCATCGAGACCCAGCGACGCCATGCGCTCGAGATCTGCGCTAAGGCCTTGGCTGCCGTGCACAATCTCGAGCGGCGGCTGGACATCACAGAGCGCTGGGAATGTGGTGGCGATAAATGGCTTGCCACATGTGAGCTCGTCAGCAAGCGACGCTACCAGCGTACCCTTGATGAGCTTGAGGGGCTCATCGTCGCGAGGATGTTTGAGCTCACAAAGGTCCACATGTCCGGTACAGGTCGGTTCTTCTCCCTGCTCCCTCAGTCGCCGCCTCTGATGATTCGATGACAGGCTACAAGCTTCGAAAGCACATTGCGAAGGCCCTTCAAGCACGGTCAAAGGGTGTGAAGGCCGCGATATCCAGGTACAACGACGCCGCCGCCGACATGACACCGCCGAGGATCCACCTCACCTGGGAGCAGGTGGTCGAGTACGCCTTTTTGGCAGACTTCGATCTTCTGCGTGATGGGAGGCAAGACATACGACAGGAGCCGTGGGCCCTGCCAGCGGGTCGCGTGGCAATGGATCAGCATTTTAAGTTGCTGCGCGCTGACGAGGAAATCGAGCGACTCAATCTCGAGATCCCTCGTCTCATCACACACATGGTGGATGAAGAGCACTTCCTCTACCATCACGAGAAGCGCTTGCGGCGGGAAGGGGATTTGGGGCTTGCGTACCAGGTCGCACTGCACAGGATGGAGCGCGGACGCTTCAACGCTGTGCACATGGTACGACTGGTGAAGCTCAGCAAGGAGCCAGGCTTCACCGCCTCCATCCTCCCCGGCGTCAGTGTCTGCAAGGATCGGCATGTCCCGAGGGATGTAGATGTGGATGTGGATATGGATGCGCCGCCAGTGACGCCGCCCACTGCCAACGACGACAACGACGCAGATGAAGATGTAGATGAAGATGCCCTCACCGAGGCCATAGCGCACATCATGCGCATCACCGCGGACTAATAGCACACATATATTTTATTAAATTGTATTTTATATAGTCCATGGCTTGATATGTGCATTAAAACCGGGGGAACTGCTGGGAACATGGGTTAGGATGCAGTACAATTAATCTCAGGATTTTATGGCCATTTCCGAGGCCGGGACGGGCACTTTGGGCGGGGGCGGCGCGATAATTGATGGCATTGATGGAATTGATGACGCGCCTCGGGAACAACATTCAGCGGCAAGTTCGGCGGGAACTAATGAATGAAATGATAGCTAACTACAGTAGGAGCATCCCCTATTATTTACACGATTTTAAGACTATTTATAAGGCCAAAACGGACAAGGTGGGCGGGGGGCGGGCGGGATAATTGATGGCTTGATGGTGCGCCTCGCGACGAGTGCCCCCGCCCATTCCCTGATGGCGTTGATGGGAAGGTAACAGGCGGCGGGCGTCACTAACGCTATTTAACGCTAATAGCTCTAAGATAAATAAATAGCTAACAGTTAATTAGCGAAAGCTCGACAATTAACCCTAAATACCTCTTCTTAGAGGGGGAGAACCATCACATCTCCCCCTCTATGTAGGGGGGTATCTTGGGCTATATAGGTGATTTTCGCCCACCCACGATAGCCGGACGGGTATGTACATACACATGGGCGTCTACGTGGCAGATAAAATATATGTAGGACGTGTGTTGAACACATCGAATGAGTCATGATCCCGGTTGAGGCATGGTTGGAAACTGGGTGTTGGGACTTGGAGAGTAAGTAGAAATAAAATGTTTTGGGAGGAGAAGGAATATTGAATGAGCGAATCGGAAAGTGAGGTCAAGAAATCGTATTTGGAATCTGACCTAATGAAAATCACTCCGAAGTCGGAACCAACCCACTTACTGGCTGAACATCCTGCCAAAAAACCGCGCAGGATCAAAGTTAGCTTGGTCACAGGTGATGTTGAAGTTCTGCGCAAGCTGAACTTCTTATGAATTGTATGTGTGGGTCCTATACGGAGAGCCTTGACCCCAGACCTTCGATGAACTGATTAATTCCCTAATAGAAATTGTGTCAACTACTTGCAATGCGTAGATGCGTAGATTTTTCAGTGTTTCTCGCGCCTGTACACTTAGCACTGATTTTTCAACCATACTGGCTGGGGAGAAGAGAAGAGATTGGTCTGACCTTTACACCTACATACATCATGTGAATCATTCCTCTCCCGCCTGTTTCACCTCCTCCTCCTCCTCCTCGTTAAGAGGTTGCGCAGACTACCTTTTAAACACCGGCTTTCTGATCTCGGCCGTGGCTATGCTCCTTGGTTCAAAGCTTGTCTTACCGTAATCTAGCATGGGCGTTCGCAAACGGACATATGATCAATATATCTATCCTAACAATATTCTGCAGGCGTGATGCCTCCCTATTCTTTGGGTAAAACTTCGATTCGGGAGGATGCCCCTATCTTGCACCCTGTTCCTGGTCACTTCCGCGGAACCAGCTACCATCAGAGACACTTGCAGGTATTAAAGGCTTGACTTTCTCCTATAAAACCCCACATCACCCCCAGGACTCTAACACACACTCACCTCAAAAACCATCCTCCCTCACGATGGCGACCTTCAGTAGCACCTCCATCACCTCCGAAAGGCGCTCGTCCAAACGCCCCTCGCTCATCTCGCTCGCATCCCTCACATCCATCGCATCGATAGACAGTTGCGTGCCATTTGGCACAGACGACAACCCTATCGTCGTCACCACCACCATCTCGACCACGAGCCGAACCTACCCCGCAACCGTACCACCACCCTTTGCCACTTCACGCGGGTCGGACGACATTCTCCCCCGGCCACGCCGTGGGGCGCCTCCGGTCGCACCGGCTAAAAGTGCCGCGGAGTGCAAGCAGAAGGGCGGTGTCGCACGCACGCTGCGGCGCGCCGTTGGTTTTCAGCGCACTCGGTTGGACCCTGCACTGTGCAAGGAATGGTGGTAAGCATTTTATTTTATCGTTCTCCTGCTTGATACTGACCCTTCTACTAGATGGAACGAATCGACGCCAATTTACTCGTGAAATCTTCGGACATGTATGACCAAAAACCTCTTGACTTGTACCACCACATCATGAATTTCACGGCCACCATTGCACGACTGTGCACTCACACCATATCACGCCGATTTGATTTGTATTCCTAGTTCAAATTTAAAAAAAATTACGGTTGCCCCCCCGTCACTCCACCCACCTGTCGCATCGCAGTCTGTGGAAGTCAGTGTTTCACGTAGAACACGGAGGCGACGCTGAATGGATTCAGGCTATCAAGCTTCGAGAAGCATTTATCCCTGAGTCGAAAATACCAACATTAATTTTCCTCCTCATCGAAACTCTAGTACATCATAGAACTGGTTAATCCCTGCTTATGGACAGAGCGACCAGATATCTGAGCCGCAAATTCTGTGATAGTTGCTGTCGACCTGTGGTATGCAGCATACTACCAGTCTCATTTAACAGCACCGTAGCACAGCTGGAAGTGCGCCGGTCTCATATCTCGTCCCAACGATTTAGAGAAATCCGGAGGTCGCTTGATCGAAACAAGCCGTTGCTATCTTTTTCTCTCCACAGAAAAATCAGTGACTCACGGCAAGGAAACTCGAGTCATAACTTGACCCACTCACGTGAACGCAAGGCCGTACCCTGGCTCCGAATTGTATCTAGATGGGAAGCCGAACCTACGATTGATTTTTGTGCGGTTCATGCTAGCTTCACTTCGATGCGAGTACTCAAGGAGGGTAATATGAGCCCATAGTTGTCATTGTTTACGCGTTGTCGACGCGACGGTCACGTGTATACCGCGGACCTCAAATAAAATTTCAAGCCCATGGTTTCATATTTTGTAGGCTTCTATTAGAGTGTATGGGCCCGCGCGTGCTCGAAATAAATTTTGGTGGCCTCCAGAAACTACTCCTCAGACTTAATATCAATGATAAGGCCCTCGCAAAATATGAATGCAAGCAAGGTTTAAGGAAGCCGAGCCCAGTCATTCAGACTGATTCTGCAGAAACAATTCATGTTGATTTTGGGCAAAGGAGCCACCCGCAGACCGAAACGACTTTTTAATCTTTTTCCACTTGAGGCTGATCGGCGTCGACTTTCGTCTCATTCTTCCTGGATCAGATTTCAAGGCTCCGGTTGAGTTCAGGGCCGGAACAAAAGCATAGAAAACGAGTCAAACATTGATCATATTGATTAGCCTGAAGTTCAAACAAAAGTGCGAGCCTCGAGGAGGTGATACGGTTCAATACTTGTGGTTATTTACATCATCACGTCGCGAGGTGTCAGTCACGTGGCGGAGTACGGCGAAGCCTAGCGTATATTTTTGTCGCAAAACGCGATTCCCTCGTTTCCTGAATCACAGGGCCCTAATATGGTTCTCCTTCAAAAATCAGGCAGCTACATCGAACATTAATATTGGAATTTATTCGACCCCGCTTCGACTTGGTCACCTTTTTGGAGGTTGTAACGGCAGCAACTGCCTTCAATGTGCACCCTGATATTGAAAAACAATAAGATTCCTATATTGAGACACGTTTACAAAAGAATCAACAATTCTTCAGACGGTGGATATTCTGCTCTCCAAACCCGCAATGAAAGACAACGGAATGATCCCATTCCGCGGGACTCCACCCTTGTTCAACTTCTGGACCTCTCCGACACCCAGTTCGCGAATATCTACATGCTGGTTTCGTGCCTGAACGCGCCAAACCTTCAGACCTCCTCCTCGATTGGTTGGCTGACGTGCACAATGATCCCGCAGACTATGCAGAACTCGGGCCCCCCAGTCGATCCTGTATTGAGCGGGTCCCATATCGCGCACGGAGAATGTTTCCAAACTTCGAACAATCGCTTCCGAATCGGGGAAGCCAACAAATATTTCCGTGGTACCGAGGAGATGGGATTGCATCTCCATTTTGCCACGATTCATATTGCTGGTTCTGCACATCGTAAATACCACAGCGATTTAAGGTAAAATTGTTCCACTCACTTGTTTTCCGTTCGCTTCCTTGTTTTGAGCTCTACATAATGTTCCGGCCCAGGGTTTGTAGAGTAAGCCGCTGTTATGATAATGTGAGTCGAAGCGAGTTCCAGCTTACGTCTGGAGGTAACATACGTTTGACGCAGTCGACCTCGCCCACCAACAGAATATTCAGGGACCCCAATGTCCGGGTAATAACAGCATTCCATAGAGTGTGCAAGTCCACATCGGTTGCATCTGGCTTGCCGCCGGGGGTTGCGGTCGAGCAGATTGTCTCGAACCTATGCCTACAACACATCCGGTTAGCGGGTTGTTGCGCCCACACAACACACACCCCATGTATAGGGCTTCACTATTGTTGCTGAATTAATAGAAATGAGAAAGCGCTGATATCGTCTGGAAGGGAAAACTTACTCGAACTGAGCGCGTGTACTATCTTCTTCCAAATAGAGAACGCCGTTGTGGTACGAAACGTTCAAATCAATTTTCTCGCTCAACATGATCCTATTCCCGCGTACATATCATTTAGTACAGTGCTCGACGATCAATGGTGAATTGATACTTCTTCATAATGCCTCTCCAGGTAACAACCTCCGCCTTCAATAGTTCCTCGCTATTTTCAGAACAAAGGCACGTCGTGAAGACGTTGTCGAGACGTCTTGCACGTTTGAAAACACGCTCCTTGAACGGCAGCCTCATGAATCGGTCCAAGCCATCGCGCAAGTTGGCGTTCGGAGGAGGTTGTGTAAAATACCGCAGTGCAGCAGTGCTATCAACCTCCAGGCGTTCGTTGCATATCGAGAAGCAAGCTGATTGTGTAGCTGGTCCGAGCAACGCAGGAAGAGGGCATCGAGGAGGATCGGAGACACTGAGGAGACGAGTGGTGGGATTCTGAGACGACGTCATGAGTGTTTGAGCGATGAGCCGCGGGCGCTTAAGAGTGTTCCGAGTTGGAAAATGGTGGTGTTTGGGAAGAGTTAGATGGAATGTGGTTTCAGTTAAGATCTGGTATCAGTTCGCTGGTGGGAGTCGGAAGCAGAACGGTTTTGCTTGGTCTCGAATGTTACTGTTTGGCCAGGACCTTGATGCGTAACAACACCTCTTCTTGCTTTTCATCTCAACAAAGAATCTTGAATGCTACCAACTGTAGTGTATTTAAGACACGTTTTTCATCCTTCGTTCGAGGTAAGAAATCCAACGTTCTCCCGAGAAATACTTGGTCGTCGCAAGGATCGCGTCATATGACACGATTTCAAATACCGCCCTTCTGGAGCGCCCACACTGGCCCACACTGGATCCAATGGCATCCGCGAACTTCTCATCTGTCCCGGTCCTCGACTACTCCCAGACGAGCTCGTCAGCCCTGAAGCCCCAATTCATCAAGGAGCTGCAGCATGCCTTGATCAACGTCGGCTTCCTTTATCTCTCGAATGTGCCTGTCGAGACGGATGAGCTGGTGGCATACATTCCGCGGCTTTTCGCGCTGCCGCAGCAAGCCAAGGACAAGATCAGCATGGTGAATAGCAAGCACTTCCTCGGGTACAGCAAGTTGGGCGCGGAATTCACCAAGGGACGCACGGATTGGCGGGAGCAGATCGATATCGCCACTCCGCATGTCTGTCGCGCGGTGGAGGGGCGGGACGATCCTGATTACTGGAGCCTCTGGGGCCCGTCGCAGGTCGGCGCCCAAACTTATGAAACTCGCTATCTCTGACGCATTATCAGTGGCCAGACGAGGAGCTTCTCCCCGGATTCAAGCCCACGATGGAGCGATACCTGCTGGAGGTCCAAAAGCTCAGCTACGACTTCATCGGTCTGCTCGCGGAGGCATTCGGCTTGTCCTCCGACGCCCTCGCGCAATTCTACGACGGGGACGAACTCATGCAGCACCGGGCTAAAATCGTACAGTATCCCCAGACGGACGTGGGCAGCGAGGGCCAGGGCGTCGGCCCGCATTACGATGCGGGCTTTCTCACTTTCGTCCGTGTCCTACCCACTTTCATCTCGCGCTTTACTCATCCCGAATACGCAGCTGCTGCAGGCCTCGGGCCACAAGGGTCTGCAGGTGCAGAACCTGTCCGGGGACTGGATCGACGTCCCGCCCATCCCAGGGACGTTCGTCGTCAACATCGGGCGAGGTGCGTCCTGCCACTTGTCTCCACCCAAGTCTTATCCGCTCTTCCGCAGCCCTCGAATTCGCGACGCAGGGGCTGGCGCGGGCGACGTCCCACCGCGTGATCTCGCCTTCGGGCGGCACGGGCCCCCGTTACTCCATCCCATTCTTCCAAAACATTGGCCTCCACGTGAAGCTCGCGGAGCACGTTCTCGAGTGTGCGTTCCAAGCTCTTTGTAGGCCAGTGCATGGCTAATTGTAGCAGTCCCGCCGGAGATCCTAAAGTTGCGCGACGCGCGGGGCAGCGTCGGCGCCACCGATTGTGCGTGTGCTACATTATTCTCTGAAATGAAGACTTACGGAGGCTAGCCGTCAACTTCACGGAATTCGACCGCGAGCCCTCTGGCCGCGTCAACCTTATCGGTCGGGTCAAGTGCGTAGTGGCCATCTTTATACCGTACGCATAACCTGACGTTTTTTCTTTCTTTCTGGCAGGAGTCATCCGGACGTTGCAGAGCGGCATTACCCTGAGCTCTTCAAGCAGGTGTTCCCGAACGGGGTCCCTGCGCAAATCAGTGCCTACTGATGAAATGTAGCAATATTTTTGCACTGTATTTTGTATTTCTAAAATTCGAGAATGATCTCAAATCTGCGGGGATATGTAGTAGTACGAAGGGCAGCAGCGCTACAAACCCTGCAAAAAATCGGCCCACTGTGGGTCAGGGCCGTCCTGGAATAACGCTGGCATCCACGCGTCCGCGCTCGCCTGGAGGAACACGTCAGGATGAGTCCCTTCCAACGTACCGCCCGATTCAAATGGAGTCGCGTTGTATCCATCCACATAATCAGCCCCGTCCCATCTCACGCCGGTGTCGAACTCCGGGGAGAAGTACTGCACAAGCGACGGATCTGCAGCGGGCGAGGGGAAGGGCAGATGGTGAACTGCCTCCATATCCGGGGGTGGGGTGGCATACACCTCAGGCAGCACATTGTGCGTGGCGAGGATGGTCCGTGCGACGACGCGTGTGCGGCCGGCGAAAATATCAAGCGCCGCGTCGCTCTCCACGGCAACCTTCGAATGTTTGGCGTACGCCGTGGTAGCTTTGTCACGTAGCTTTTGCAGGATGGCCTGCGCGACGCGTCAATGAAAGGGACGTGGGATCAGTGTAATTTAAGACTTACCAAGGCGCTCCGCGCGCGGAAGGATGACGCGGCGCCGCGTTCGAACAGATCTGTCACCACGAAAAGTTCAAGGAGTGCCCGGGGCGCATACGTATTTTGCGGGCATTGCGCGGCGATGCCTCCGACGATGATCTGGTGCAGAAATGAGTTCAAGCCTTGAGGTCTTTCGTCTGGGAGACACGCACAGCGGCATTGAACACTGTAGGAATCGGCTCAGTCGCGGTAATAAATAAATAATATCCTCGCCACGTACGACTCTTCCAGATCGGCCACCAGCGCAAAATTAATTCCGGATGGCGCGAAAAATTCCCGATGTTGTCCCTGATAATCTCGGACGCACATCGGTACGCGGAGAGAAACGACGTTGCTTGAGAGGTATAGTACGGGTCCTTGGGATTCACTCGCATCGCCTGCACAAACGCATTGTTGTGGATATAGAGTAACACTGCGAGGATATTCAGTAACGGAGACCGAGGTGGGCTAAATTTGCACGAAACTGATCGTGCAGTACTGGTGTATCAGTCTGTGCTCGATGCACGCGGATGGAGATTTGAGGTCATCCTCCGAGCCCAGATTGGTGCACATCGGAGAATGCATGAATTTGCGGATTCGCTGGTCCAGATTCACGATGACGTCGTAGTCTGGCGCCCGCGCCGTCAAGTACATCTCCATGATGGGGGCAGCGACCTATGCATAATGTCTGCAAGGAGGGTCAACGAGGATGTGTTACGCACCTGCTTTATAAATTGCCAGCGACGATGATAATCTGAACTAGATGGATTCATTCAATCACAGTGGATGATAGATGACAACGCACATCCATGTCGAATGTTGCCAGCGTCATCCATCTGCTGCTCGTCATCAATGGGGAAAGGACAGCTGATGTTCGCGAGATATGTCCCTGTCGGACGCCCAACCGAGAGACTCTGTAACGTTTCGATGGCATATGTCTCCCAAAACAACGCCTATTGGGACGTGGATTAACGCTGGATTAAAAGGAGGGGATAACGTACACGCTGCCGCTGAACTTGTCTAGGCGTCAACTCTGGTTGGAACCGCCCGCAATCTGATTATCATACTCAGCAGGTGCATTTTGTGCGCAAAAAAAACGCATACGCAGGCCCATCTGTGGATTCTAAGAAGTTACGAAACCAAAAGGGAAATTCCACACACGTTTTGAGAGATGTTCGAAGCTAGAGAGATTGTGGACCACGCACTTTCCGTGGAGAACCTGGGACCACCATGGGAGTAGAAGACAGACACGAGGACCAAGGCTTGGATTGCGGCAGTGGACGGATGCTCGAACACTGAACGCACGGACAAGGCTGCGCGGCCCAGGTCGAAATAGCGTTCGGATTCGGCATTATAGGCCGGAAGGGCGAGATCAACGAGGGCTCCGAGCGCAAACACGCCGTAGAGGACAGCCATCTGGTGCAGGGAACACGATGCTGGGCCGTAGACTTGGGTCAAGAGCTCGAACAGCTCATCGCGCATAATCGGGGTCCCACTCCAGCACCCGTTTCTATAGTAGAGCTCGGCTAGCTCCCAGGCGCGCGGTCTAGGTGGCAGCCGTAGTAAAAGCTGCACAAACGCATGTTCTAGATTCCAAACTAACGTTCCGCCCAGCTCAACAGAGAAAGACTCAGTCACTGCCGCGAACGTGGGTGCAGATTGTGGAATATTAGCTTCAATCTAGTCAAGGATGAGTTTAGTGCAGTTCGCAAGTGGTAAGATTCACCGATAACAAAACCTAGTCGAGTCTGGATGAGCTGAACTCTCCAGCAGAAAGCACGACACACACCTCTGTCCCGGCCGTGGGGCCGAAGTACTGGGCATCACCGGTATCGTTCACACTGAGGGCACCCAGACTGTCGGCCAACTGGTCTGCAGAAGAGTCTGGCTGGGGGGATATTCCAAGAAGAGGGCAATGATTGAGGTGATAACCAGAGGCACTGGTAATAGCGGCTTCCAGTTCCTTAATGCGGTCCTCCATCTCCGACATGGCACGCTTCAGACGTGATGCCTCGGTTGGTACAGTTCTACAGGATTTCAGTGTGTAACGGAGTCAAATTCCGACGACGACATACCTTTTTCCGCGGCCAGTCGGGAGGTAGGTTCCTAGAGAAAGGATCAAAAGAAGAACTAGTAGATGGCCCATGGAAACCTTGCCAGTGGGACACGTTTCTCCGCACCCTCGACGCACTACGTGGGACGTGAATCCGAGAAGGAGAGCGAAAGACGGGCTATATTTACCGCATGCTGCGCATGGTATATTTTTGTCGCATTTGAGCTTTAGCCTGACAGACCTATTAGCGAACCTTGGGGTGTGTGTGCCCATTAATGTTACCTTTTACATTCCGCGCATGGTGCCTGAAATAGAGAGCATTGAGGGGTAATTTGTGTTCACTGCGAGACCCCGCGAGATACCTTTCCAGAAACTCTCTTTACATCCATCCTCTCTTGATCTGAGAGGGCGGTGAAAGCCGGATTGAGTGTCGTCCTTGAACTAAGCGAGGACATGGTGGTTCGAAGGCAGGAGTGATTAATCAGCATTGATGTTGTCCAGGGTCAACTAGATATAGCATGGACAAACACACGGCCTTTCCCGCGGTTGATTATCTTGTATTTTTTATCCTTCTGATCCTGGAGTCACTATGCCGGAAGGTCGTGGTTGAACTCGTTTCGAAGATCCCGGAAAATACTCAGTTATATGGAACGTTGCTACATGCATGTACCAACTCGTGAAGCTCAGAGTTCATTGGGTGGCTGTAGTTCAGCCAACTTGTCAAGTACACTTTGCGCCGCAGATCTGACAGCTGCATTGCCATCCCGCAGTAGTTCAGTGATTTGGGGTCCGAGGCCCTGAATTTGAGCGCGAAATGCAGCTAGAAACGAATGTCAGTCCTCTGGAAAGCGGAGGAGCAAATTGTCTTACCTTGCTCGACAAATTTGCCGATTGTGTCAACACTGGCTGATCGCACCTTCGCATAACGGTCTTCGAGTAATCCGACAATCAGTGGCACAGAACCATCGAGTGCGTCGTAAAATACGGCTGAGATTAAATATCATCAGTCTTGTCAACAAACCCAGAATCCGGTATGCCGTACTTTGCTCAACAAGTTTGCCTGTTGCACTGGCAGTAGCCGCTCGCACATCTTCGTCTGTGTCCTTGAGTGACTCCATGACGCGAGGCACAAAAGGTTTGATTGCATCCTGCAATGCAGCTGGAAACAAATGTAAGTTTCGGTCGAAGAAGGGGGGTAGATGTTCTTGCCTTGCTTGGCAAAGTTTTTGCCGATTGTGTTAGCGGCGGTCATGCGCACTTCCCAATGCCAGTCTTCGAGTAGCTTGAAAAGCAGAGGTAAAGAGTCCTTGATTACATCATGGAATATCGCTGGCCGAGCATGTCAGTCTCACGAAAAAGCGTAGAGTGCGACATGTCCTACCATGCTCGGCAAGCTTTCCCATTGTGGTGGTACTAGCCGATCGGACATCCTCATCAATGTCTTTGAGTAAATCCGTGATTTGAGGCACAAAAGATTTGATTGCGTCGTGGAAAATGTCTGACAATATATCTCAGTCTCATGAAAGAGCCAGCACACGACATGCCTTACCATTCTTAAGAAGCGTGCCTATTGTATTGATAACAGCACATCGGACATCCTCGTCGTCGTCCTTGAGTAGTTCCATGACTTGAGGAACAAAAGGTTTGATTGCATCGTGGAATGTGACTGGAAGCGGAGGTCAGTTCGGGCGAAAGGCGGACGCCAGATGTTCTTGCCTTGCTCAGCAAACTTTTGTATTATGTTCGTACTGACCAATCGCACTTTCCAATGGCGGTCCGTGAGTCGCTCGAAAATCAGCGGCGCAACGTTCTTGATTAAATCTTGAAATACGGCTGGCCACCGAGCTCAGGTCATGAAGGACTACAATTTGTGTAATGCCTTACCATCCTTGGCAAGGGTGCCTATTGTAGTGAGGACACCCGATCGGACATCCTGGTCGTCGTCCTTGAGTAAGTCAAGCAGGACAGGGACGGAACTCTTGATTGCATCATGGAGTTCCTCTGTCGTGGAGCTCAGGCTTAAAGATCCCAGATTGCGATATGCCTTACCGTGCGCAACAAGCGTGCCTATTGTGGTTATCACAGCCGACCGGACATCATCGTCGGCGTCCTTGAGTAACTTTACTATTCCAGGCATGGAGGCCTTGATTGCATCGTGGAATAGAGCTGGGGACATAATTTGATATTGCAAAGAGTGGGAGGTGTGACATCTCTTACTGTGCTCCGCAAGCTGCCGTATTGTAGTGGCAACACTCCATCGGACTATCCAGTCGCGATCCTGGAGCGCGTCCCCGATTTGAGACACAGCGAGTTCTATTGAGTCACGGTCTACGCCTGGAGATGGAGATCAGTCCGTGAAAGTCAACAGATAGTGCGTGCCATACTGTGCTGCAAAATTTTCGCCATTGTACTGACAGCAGCTGATCGCACATCCTCATCGCGGTCTTTAAATAACGCTATGACGTGAGGAACAAAAGGCTTGACTGAATCATGGAATGCGGCTGAAAACGCAAATACAGGTGGGACTGGACATCAGTCTCGTTAATAAGCATAGAACACGGTATGTCATACTTTGCTCGGCGAGCTTCCCTGTCGTAGTTGTAGTAGCTGCTCGCACATCTTCGTCGTCGTCCTTGAGTAGTTCTATGACTTGAGGAACAAAAGGTTTGATTGCATTGTGGAATGCGACTGGAAGTGGATGTCAGTCCGGTCGAAAGGCGGAGAGCAGATGTTCTTGCCTTGCTCTGCAAACTTTCCAATTGTATTAACAACGGCCAATCGCACTTTCCAACTCCAGTCTGTCAGTAGAGTGAAAAGCGGTTGCACAGAGCCCTTGAGTGCATCATGAAATGTTGCTAGCCAAGCAGCTTAGTAAAGAGTGCAAAATAGAGGATCCCTTACCGTGCTCGACAAGCTTTCCAATTGTAGTGGCACCGGCTGCTCGGACGTCATCGTCGCTATCCTTGAGTACCTCAACGGTTCGGGGCACGACGAGTTTAATTGACTCGTGAAATATAGCTGCAAACAGATGTAAGTCCCGTCAAAAAGAAAAAGGGATCAGATTTTCTTGCCTTGCTCGGCAAACTTGCCAATTGCTTCAACACTGGCTGCTCGCACCTTCGCATAACTGTCTTTGTTTAAAACAACAATTCGAGGCACAGAGCCCCCGAGGGCGTCGTGAAATACGGCTGGGACTGGATATGAGTTTCGTCAACAAACACAGAATACGGTATAGCGTACCTTCCTCGGCAAGTCTGCCCAGTGTGGTGACAGTAACTGCTCGCACATCCTTCTCCCCGTCGTCGAGTAGGCGCAGGACCTCAGGGACAAAAGATTTGATTGTACCCTGCAATGCAGCTGGGAACAAACTTCGGTTTTGCAAAAAGAAAAGTGGGAAATGGGAAGTTGTTACCAGGGTTGACACAGCTTCCCATTGTAGTAGCAGCAACCCATCGGACTTTCCAGTTGGCGTCCTTGAGCAAGTCACCAATTTTGAGCGCAAAGTCTCTCATCGAGTCATGGTCTACTGCACCTAAAATCAAAGATCAGTCTCGTGAAAGCGCACATATGGCGCATGTCTTACCACGTTCGACAAGCTTGACCATTGTAGTTGCAGCAGCTGATCTTACATCCGTCTCATCATCCTTGAGTAACTTCAAGATTTGGGGCACAAAAGGTTTCATTGAGTCAAGAAATTCGGCTAGACACGGAGATGAATTCCGCGAGGAAGAAAAACGCAAAATGCGGCACGATTTACCGTGCTCGACAAGCTTCTGCATTGTAGTGGCAGCAGCTTCTCGTACCTGCCACCGATCATCCTTGAACCAATCACCGATTTTGGGCGCAAAAGCCTGGATTGAGTCATGAAATATGTCTGGAAACGACGCTCAGCTCATCAAAGAGCACAAAGCAAAGCACGCCCCACCGTGTTTCAGAAGCTCGTCCATCAAGGTGGCACCAGCGGATCTCACATCCGGATCGGCGTCGCTGCGGACCCTCATAATTTGAGGCACAAAGGGATCGAGTGAGGCATGAAATATGGCTAGAAAGGGATTGAGTTCGAAATCAATGAGAATGTGGAATGTTTTACTGCGCTCCACAAGCTTCTGCACTGTAGTTGCACCAGCTTCTCGTACCTCCCACCGATCATGCGTGAGCACTTGCATAATTTGGGGTATCGAGGCTTTGATGGTTTCATCAAATATGTCTAGGAATGAACCTCAGTTTGCGAAAGAGCTCAGAATGTGGTATGTGATACCGTGCTCAACAAACTTCCCCAATATAATGTCAGCTTGTAAGACCCCCGTGGCATCCTCGAGCAATTTTATAATATGAGGTACAACACGTTTGATTGAGTCGTGGAATACCCCTGGAAATGCAGTTCAGTGGCATCGAAAGTACTTGAGAATGTGACAAGCTCTACCGTACTCAACAAGCTTGCCCATTGTAGTGGCGCCAGCTTTTCGAACGTCGTCGTCGTCGTCCGTGAGTAACTGCATTATGGGATTTACAAAGGGCTTGGTGGAATTATGAAACACGGCTAAAAACGGAGATGAATTCCGCGAGGAAGAAAAACGCAAAATGCGGCACGATTTACCGTGTTCGACAAGCTTCTGTATTGTAGTGGCAGCAGCTTCTCGTACCTGCCACCGGTCGTCCTTGAACCAATTACCGATTTCGGGCACAAAAGTCTGGATTGAGCCGTGAAATACGTCTGGAAACGACGCTCAGTTCGTCAAAAGAACACAAAATAAGGAACACTCCACCGTGTTTCAGAAGCTCGTCCATCAAAGTGGCACCAGTGGGTCTCACATCCAGATCGTTGTCCTTCAGTATCTCAACAATTTGGGGTACAGAGCGTTTGATTGAGGCGTGAAATATGGCTAGAAAGGAACTGAGTCCGACGATCAATGGGAATGTGGTGTCTTACTGTGCTCGACCAGCTTCGTCACTGTACTGGCACCAGCTTCTCGTAGCTGCCACCTGTCGTCCTTTAGAAGCTTGATGATTTGAAGTACCGAGGGTTCTATTGCTTCATGAAATACGGCTAGAAATATACGTAAATCTCTCGAAAGAGGGCAGAATGTGGCATGTGCCGGTACCGTGCTCGACAAGCTTCCCAATTGTGGTAACATCAGCTAATCGTACCTCCCACATGTCATCGTTGAGCAACTTGATAATTCGTGGTATCGCGGGTTTGATCGTGTCATGAAATACGGCTGGAAACGAGATTGAGTCCAAATCCAATGAGAATGTGGCGACATACTGTGCTCGACAAGCTTCCCCACTGTAGTAGCACTAGCTTCTCGCACCTCCCACCGGTCATCCTTGAGCAGCGTGATGACTTTAGGTACCGAGGGTCCAAGTATGTCGTGAAATGCAGCTGGAAATAGACGTAAGTTTTTATGAAAGAGCGCAGAATGTGGCGTGCGATACCGTGCTCCACGAGCTTCCCTATTGTAGTGACATCAGCCGATCGTACCTTCCATCTGTCGTCGTTGAGCAACTTGATAATCCGAGGTACCGAGGCTTTGATCGTGTCATGAAATACGGCTGGGGGCGAACCCTCAGTCTTGCGAAAGAACACAGAATGGGGCATGCAGTACCGTAATCCACAAGCTTCCCTACTATAGTGACAGCAACTAATCGTACCTTCGACCTGTCCTGCTTGAGGAGCTTGATAATGCGAGGCACACAGAGTCTGATCGACTCATGAAATGCCGCTGAAAATGTCAGTCTCCTCAAAAAGCATATAAGTTACAGAGCGCTCACCATGCTCGGCAAGCACATCCAATGTAGTGGCACCCGCTAATCGGACTTCCCCTCTGTCGTCGTTGAGCAACTTGATAATTTGAGGTACGACGGGTGTTATTGATCCATCAAATTCGGCTGCGGACAGAAGTCGGTGGAGTTGAAAATAAGCTGTGGGTCCCTTACCGTACGCGACGAGTTCGCGTATTGCAGTCGCCCCACCCCATCTGACCCCCCACTTGTCGTCCGCGAGGTAGCCACGAATTTGGGACATAGAAGACTTGATTTTATCCCGAAATATGGCTAGAAATTCAACTCAGTTCCGATAGAGAGTACGCAACATGGTGAAGCTTACAGTTCTCGGCGAGCTCCCCGATTGCATTGGCACTAGTTGATCGGACAGTTTCATTGTCGTTCTTGAGGAACTCGATGACTTGGGGCAGAAATCGCGCAATCATTTCGTTGAACTTTTCTCCTGTTATCAATTTACCATTGCAGATTCATTCAGTTTGAAGAGAGGAAAGCAAACCATAAGCAGATAGGGAAACAATGATCTCCAACCCAACATTGACCCTCGATGCAGAAGATTTAAGGAGGTGGGAAATTGTCTCCTCATATCGGTTTCCAAAGATCTCGGGAAACCCCTCTGCACATAAACGTTACCGTCAGCGAAAATGAGATGATGGCAGTAAAGAGAATATTACGAGCGCGAGTGAACCTGGCAAGGCATTCTGCGCCTTCGGCCAGATCCACCTGATCCTCCTGTGAATCTGATATGACATCCAGGATGATCTCTGATACGATTTTGTAGTGTTCGTGATCCAGTGGGACTGTCCATGTGGCCAAAATTGCCAACAGCGTCAAATGGGCGAGTTTTTGCTTTGTATTTAGTTTTTGCTTCGCATTTAGCTCCTGGGGTCGTAACACAGCTATTAACAAGGCTGCAACGTTTCGCCGGGCCAAACGCCGCTGAATCGTCCACGCCCACTCATCAGAGTTCATCATAATGCGTAGACAGATAGAGCTAATCTCTTGCATCCCAGGGTCCTCGTCTTCTTCGAGAATCGAGACCAGTTTCGCAACGACACCAACTTCAATGAGGGTACCCACTGCTTTGACTTCCGGACTATCAGCTATAACAGGAATGACCTCAAGGAAAAACTTACCAGATAGTGCCATGAATGGGATGCGTGTGAGATGCTGCAGTCTGTCGGCAGAGGCTGCAGCAAGCAACTTCTCGCCAGTTTCTCGAGCCAAGGACTCGTCGAATAGATCCATTTCCAAATGTTTTTTCCATTCCTGGGCCCATTCGATACCATTTAACCTTTCCCGAGCGGCGTGGCCGACGAGTGATTCCCATTCCGAGTCGGAAGATCCGAGTCTTGCTCGGGGCTTATAGGTCTTATGCTTGAAAGCAACCGATATATGAACCAGCTGATTCTCCATAATCACACGACCATCGCCCCAGTGGGGCCGCCAGCTATTAACGATTTAGGGCTGAAGATGAGAAGTGGAGAATAAATTCTGACCGAATCGTTTTTTCGGGCTTTTGTTGGTGGTATGCTGACCTTGTGAGCGGTATTGTCTCGAGGAACCACCAGAACCCCTTCAAGGACTTTTTCGGCTTTTCCTTCTCCAGTGTTTCCCAGTCCCATACTCCTGGAAGGCGCACGGACTGAAGGTTATCCTGTGGCGCCGGGCTATTGGAGCTTTCAGCCGAAATAAATAAAATAAGATGAACAATAATTCTCACCGCATCGTCTGTTCAAGCTCGTCGTCACTGCGGGTTGGCCTGATGTGTACTTTCTGTAGGATCCGTCCGAGGGGCCTCCACAAAGACTCTTTCGGTTTGTCCTCCTCCAGTGATCTCAGATCGGGCTGAACGTGAGTTTGTGGAGCCAAGCTTTTGAAAGTTTAGGGCAGAAGGGAAAAAAGCTGATAATGGATTCCCACCTCATCGGTTCCTTACGCAGGCGTATTTTCTCGCGGAACCACGAGAAGAATCCAGTCGAAGACTTCGGTTCGTCACGCTTCCATTCTCGTGGTCTCGGCGCAAGATAGAGGCCAGCTGAGGTTGCCTCATTTTCCATCCACAATAGAGGAACACCCGCAAGATCGAGAGTAATATTCCTTTTAAGGCCACCACCACTGAGGAATTGAGGAAATATTACAAGAATAATATGGTGTCGAACTGCAAGCGTACTCACATGTCTGAGTGACTACCCGCAAACCAAACCTCCTTGATCTTATTATCAATCTCCGCGTTAGCCTTAGTTTTGGGCTGTTCCAGTAGTTTATCGGTTTGTTTGTGGTCGCCCTTTCCCCTCATTCGCGGATGAACCCTATTCACATACTCTGGAAGAAATCGGACACGACGTTCGTCAATGGCAAGGGCATGCCGAAAGTAACAGACGTGCTCTGCGGAATCAGTCAGAGGCAGAGGTTGCCTCCGAAAAATCCCCACAGACGACACGGTATCCCTGTTCCATATAATTGAGCATTAATTCGTGTCGGTGAGCGAATCGAGAAATATACCATGCACCCACGAAGTGCACCCGGATATCCTCGGGCCTCGCGAATGTGGTTTTGAAGTGGCCGCATAGCACGTCCGCGCCATCGATTATCTCTTCGGAATTCGGTTAGTACTTGTACAATTATATTAAAAAGAGGCATGTTATACCCTTTCCTTTGTATCGATTCACATAAAGCTCATAAGCGCTGGTGGTTCCGAGGCGTTAGTAGCATGGTGAGGCGAACTTTCTAAGGACCCTTACAATGGGATAAGACGCTGGTTTCCCGGGTATACCAGACCGACCTGATAATGGCATCGGTCAAGAATATCGGGGCGAATTTTTTTGGTCTCACCGTCGCAATCATCCCAGCCAGGGCCCGCACCTGATACGCGCCGCGTGAAAAGCCTATAAAATGACGGCCGTAGTGAGACATAAATTCATCATCATGAGGAACTTCCTAGATACCGAACAGATATATAATGTCGCCCGGTTGGTAATTGTCCGCAAGCCATCGGTAAGCATCCTGTACCTGATTCTTGAAATTCCTGTTTCGTGTCAGACACGATAGTAATCTGTTATACGACTCCCACCAAGCGATAGCCAAGTCGATTGTATTTGCTAGTGACTGCTTCCAGGAGGAAAGCGAGTGCCATGAAGGAGGGACATAGGTTCCGATTCCGCTGAGATAGAAACTCAGTTGGACTTTTGAGGGATCTTTCGAGTCCTTGATTATGCGGCTATGGAGCTCGACCACGTTCGTGTTCTATATGGACGGTGGTCAGTGCTAGACAGGCGAAAGAAGGTTGAAGACGCACATTGGGGCCAAATTGGTTCGACGTGCCATCGATGCTGACGACTAGATTACGAGACTTGTGCTCAGGGTTCCGGTAACATTTGCATTTGGGAGGAGGTAAGTTGACAATATTCGCCGCTACTGAAGCACGAATTTATGGCAAGACTGATAGGCACTGAAAGGAACGGTACCTTGGGTTTCGTCCGAGCTTTCGGGCATGGTGATGCGGCTGGAGGTCGTCAAGGTGTTGGCCGCTTCTGCATATATATATGTCGCTGCATAGTAATGTCCGCACGTGTCGGCCGTTACCATGCGTGCCGTCTAGTTCTTAAATGCGCCACGTCAAGCAGTCATCATACTCGCTGTTCCCGGTCATATCGCGGCGCCACTTCCACTCCAAGTCGTCTTCAACGAGAGGCCCGGATGGTTCGAGTTCCTAGGCCGGATCTTTTTACCTTGGAGGAGACTCTTAACGAAGGCAAAGGCCGCAGGATCTTAAATTTAACGGGAGAAAAAACGTGGAACATGAATGCTGTACGGAATGGAAGGGGAAAAGTAAAAGTATCGCCGTGACACCACGGCGTCAATTGGCGTCAATGTTGGCGCCAGTGTGGTATTTTCGTACGTGTTCCAAGTTCCAGAAGGCTTACCGCTGCTTGTATTTCCTAAAATCATCTCCCATGGTAGCAAATGTAGACCAAACTGTATATTAGAACCAACGCAGTGGTCTCTAGATCCATAGTGTAAGTTGGATTTTGGCGGCAGTTGGCATCAATGTGCAAGTTGAACGGCGCCAGTTAAAGTTAGGTGGTGTCAATCTAGCGCCATTTGGCGTCATGTAAATGTACGACTGGCGGCACTGTCATATATCAGCATCAATCTTCCAGACGATTGGCGCCAGTTGGCGCCAAACTTGAAGATAATTTGACAGTAACTCCTTGTACATTTGTCTTCAATGCTCCATAACAAACCAATCATTCAAGTAGAGGTAAAGTGTGTAGGTAAGAGCTCGGGTGCATTCATTCTGGACTGCTAGGGGTGAATTGGACCCGCGACTCACCTGTTGTAATGTCCAGGAATATTCATATGTAAGCACCTCAACTTAGTTTCATGTTTCATTTTCAATGCTAATTGACAGGACTTCTTTTGATGTTCACACTGCAATGGAGCCTAATCCAAGGTCTGTGATGATAACTCTGGGGGAATATAGCTCAGGATTAGCAGCTGATTCCCACGGTTTAAATGAGATGTACCTGTACAGAGACTGAGACTAAGACTTGACAGAAAAGACCCCGCAAAAACTAAACAACTTGATAATCCCAACAAATGTATCCTTCTTCGTAGGAGGGACACGTGTAATTTGAAAATAGGGAGATGAATGATGATCCCACCTAGGTTTAAGTTGAACTACTAAAATGTTCGATGTGGATTTTTCAAGTTGAAACAATATATTGGTTAGTGTAAACACTGTTCGAGGTAGTTTTATGGTCACAAGGCGCTTTTTCACGGTGAGTGGCAGTTGGCGTCAATCACTGTGTGACTTGGCGCCAGTGTGCCCCAAAGTGACGCTGACGGGCGTAAATCGGAGGCTCATTTTCACCGTGCCCAAATGGAAGGTATTGGGACCTTTTCGAAGCGCTCAGAATATATCACGTACTTAGGACAATTGCACAGCCGCATTTAGGCGCCAGGAGCGTACTAGTCGGAAGATCCCAGTCCGCCAGCCCTGAAGGCATCTTTTTTGTTAATACCACGGCAGAACCTGAGAATGTCCAAGCTTACTTTGAGTTGAGCTTACTCGCAAAAATATTAAAGAGTGCTGGATGTGTACGTGCCGGATGATACGTGTCAGAGAATGACAGTTCGTCGTGGCAGACAAGGACAGTCTGACAAGTCGATGGAAGACGAAGAGTCTCAAACGAGTGACGCCTGACCTGGAAGACGTAAGAGAATCAGATTTGCTTATATTATCAATAGACCGGCGTGCGACGAGAACGGTGCAACTGCTTCATCGGCGTTGCTGTAAGTAATTTATTCTCCCGGTAGTTTTAACGCTCCCCCATCATCTACGGGTCAATTTTTTGAATATATTGATGCGTTGCATAACACCGCGAGAATCGCTCTTCCGATAGTATTGCCTGCGTAAAAATCTACGGCGGTAGGATTAGGATCACTTACCCCTATCTATTTCGGACGAAGGAACGAGGAATAGCGAGAGGGCAGCAGGTCAATAGGGGAAACTGGAAGATCCCTGGCATGCTCCGCCGCAAGGAGGAAAGAACACATCGAAAGAACGCAAAACAAGTATAAAGAATAGATACGCGCTCCGGGCATCGTCCTCCCCTTCAGATCTGGGTCGGCTTCCCGATCTTGCGCCTGGGCCGCGTGGGCCGCGCGCGTCGTCGTCGTCTCGAACTCGCGCGAGCGCTGCCATTTGGGGTATGGTAGCATTATTGTGGCGGACATCGAGTGTGGCAGATAGTAGGTCTAGGGGAAACACAGGAGAAGCAAGACAGCAGTCGGAACACCAATGAGCCTCCCTCAAAAGCCGACAGAGTAACGCTCCGGACGGGAGTTCCAAATTTATCACAAATTTATCATGAAGTAGAACTTGCGAAAAGTGCGGCGACTTCGACGCAGCCGCATATAGACGCCCCAGAGACGCCCGAAAGACGCCCAGCAGCGCTAGTGCGACGCGATCGCCGACGTTATTCCACCCGGGTTGTCTCTTCCATCTATGTATTGCCACTTATTACTTGAAGTATTGTTTCGGGAGATTATGATGTTGTTCAATTGTCTTCCTCGCGTGCAAAAAGGGAGGTTGCCGACGAGAGGAGACGAAGGATGTTGAGAAGAGATTGTACGTACATGTCCACTGTCAGCCAACGACAGTTGGATGAGTGATGGAAGATGCAGTCATGTTCCTGGTCTTATACTTATCCAGGTGGCGCCGGGAAGACGCGGTAATGTAAAACTTATTTTAGTAATGGGCGCTCCACTTGCGGCCATCGCCGGAACGGCGTTCCCAAAAAGCAACGTATCGGGTACAAGAGAGCGACACATTCGGAGTCTAGCAATCAGATGGTCCTGCACATACCGGGACATGGGTTTTTGTGGCAAGTACAATACATTGACTTGTTCTACCGTCCTCTAAATTTGCACGTTAAAATCCAAAACAAGGACCGTTACAAAAAATAACAAGTACAGTACGTCAGAGCTGTCCTCTGAATTTTAATGTTGAAATCGTGGCACGATCGTTGATACCTAGCTAACAAGGACCGTTGATTGTGCAGCCATGCAGAATTTGAGCTCAGCTTGGGACACACCTAGGAATTTAAGGCACGAAGAAATAACACCGCCCCGACAACGAGTCTAGATATGATCAGTCGGTAATATAACCACTTCTCGCCGCGGCAATGGGTATGGCGGTCAAAATGCACATTTATTCGGCCACAAGTTTTTTTGCCAAAAATGGACCTGCCGCAACTTTTTTGTCCTTTTGATGCCCATGCCGCAACTTTTACATCCTTTCGGGAGTGACAAAAATAGTTGCGGCCGGAGGTGTTCTGCCGCAACTTTTTTTTCATGGCCCGCAACTTTTTTTTTTCAAGTGCAGCAACTTTTTTTAATTTGAATGGTTGAGATAATATTAGCAATATTCCAGAAGCTCACAATCTAGCATGGAGCCATTGGCGCGCTGGAACGGACCGGAGCTAATCCCAATAAGGCAATAAGTTTAGTAATCTCACCCCTCCTTTCGCACGATGTGTTCAGGGTCGGAGGCACCAAACGACCCGTTCCGCCTCGAGGGGGGATGATAAAACCACTGTGAATCTGTCAGCTCGAGGAAATCTGCCAGGATTTGAGTGAGATACACTCACTTTTATGTGGGGGCTGATTGATGTAATCAGCGCTCTCGGCGTCCCCGACGACGTGTTCGGGGTCGGAGGCGCCAGACGACCCATTCAGCCTCGAGGGGGGATGATAACACCGCTGTGAATCTGTTAGCTCGAGGAAGTCCGGTCAGATTTGAGCAAAATGCACTCACTGACCAGTACCATAAGCACTCTCGGCGTCCCCTACGACATATTCGGGGTCTGAGGCGCGAAAAGACGTGACCATCTTCGTTTAGGGATGCTAAGACAGCTGTACACCCCTTACCTCGATGAAATCCGACAAGATTTGAGCAAGGTACACTCACTTTTGTGTGGCGGCTGATTGATGCCATAAGCATTCTCAGTGTCCCCGACAACATGTTCTCGGAGGCTCCAAGCTGGTTGATCTCAATTGCAGCAGGAGAATAGTATATAAATGAGAGCAATGACGTGGCCAGAATGGTAGAAGACCCGCCATGGATTCAGTTGTTAGATACAGGACAGTGAGTACTAGATTGCACCAGGAGAGTCCCATATAGCTTGTATAGTGTCCCACAAGCAGTAGTGCAGCAAGCCAAAAGTTTACACAGAAGAGACCTATCACATTAGTAGAATTGGGACAGGGATTGGTGAACAGACAAGCGTGGATGGAGGAAGCGAAAGGAGGGGTGAGATTACTAAACTTATTGCCTTATTGGGATTAGCTCCGGTCCGTTCCAGCGCGCCAATGGCTCCATGCTAGATTGTAAGCTTCTGGAATATTCCTAATATTATCTCAACCATTCGAATTAAAAAAAGTTGCTGCACTTGAAAAAAAAAAATGTTGCGGGCCATGAAAAAAAATGTTGCGGCAGAACACCTCCGGCCGCAACTATTTTTGTCACTCCCGAAAGGATGTAAAAGTTGCGGCATGGGCATCAAAAGGACAAAAAAGTTGCGGCAGGTCCATTTTTGGCAAAAAAACTTGCGGCCGAATAAATGTGCACTTTGACCGCCATAAATGGGAGCCAAGTGGAAGCCAAATTGTGAGTCGGAGATCGGTTGGATCGGTTGAACGAATCTAATCACATCGCAATCTTATCAGTCTTATCAAGATCTAATCGCGCGGTCTAGACCCGATCTAGAGCGAAAGGAAATCAGCAGCTTCCGCTTCATCCCGTTCCCGCTCCGAGCACTCACCATCTCAGCCTGCCCCATTCCCATTCCACCACCGCGATGGTCTTCGGTGCTCGCGCACGGCAACTCCTCCCGTACGTCAACTTCGTCGTGGCCACCTCTGCCCTCATCTTCCAGACGACTGTCCTCTACCCGTGGCATTACCAGCTGGATGACGCGTTTCACGTCCTCAAGGACGAGCAGGCGGGGATGCTGAAGGGATACCATGAAGTGAAGATACAGCGCTTTACGGAGCTCGAGCGGCGGATGGAAGGGCTGGAGAGGAGGATGCAGGTGCGTGCTGGCAGTTTCGGCGGGGACATCGCGACTGACGCGGGGGCAAGGCACTCGACAGGTCAAAGGCTAGCAGCTCTCCGTGATGAGTAGCGGATCAGAGGGATATCGCTTCGTCCATTTCCTAGGCCGGGCGCGCAATCTCTCAACGCGCTCCACCCCGCCGCCGAATATTCCGACCAGGCCTATACCAGCATATCGTACGGCATGCAGCACATGAGGAGAGGGATACATCCTAGATCAAGATAGATCAACAGCACATCACATATAGACATCCGCACCGCATAATTCAATCCGAATTCGCTGATTTTTTTTTTGAGTGAAGGATTCATTGCCGCACAGGAGGAACGCAATTCTATTGAGACGTCAAGACGTAGCGGAGGTACCAAACCCTGCGCCTGGTCGTCAAAGATCAGATGAAAGAGCGAATGCCGGGATGATTCATTAAAGTGAGTCGCGGTGGAAAAAATCAAGCCCGTGAGTAACGCCTATCTGACGATTCAGATTCGTAGTGTGAGCAGCAAGGGAAAAGAAAGACATCTTCGGCAAAGTTGAATCCCGCAGATTCAAGAATAAGCCTTCACCAGATAGCACAAAATGCAATGGTCTCTTGGAGTCATACGCATTTGTGGTTGGTAAGTGGGTGCTCCCGTTTTTGCGCGTCAGATAAATCGATACGGGCGCCTACGAGAAGAAAAAACTCGCGTTGCATCCAATACTTCTCCCCGGCGCGTACCGTCCGCAAGACCCACAGAGCCGCTTCAACAGCCTTCACTTCTTATGCCTCCGGAGACGCGTTCCGCCGATAGTACCCTCAGTGGCCACCGCCCGCAGGCTCGGGAAGACGCTGCAGAAAAACGGCGCTGCGATAGGCGAGCACGGTACACGCAGCGTTCGCACCCTCTTCTTCTTCCTGACCTCTTCTGGCTCTCGCATTTCGGCACTGCCGACGGGTCCAGCGAGGTTTGCAGCACAGACAGCATGGGGCACTGCTGCGCGAAGGGCAGCAGGACGTCAAGCGTGAGGCGCGACGGGACGGACGCGTGGTCACTAGCATCGAGCTGGAGTATCTCGATGTGCGGCGGTCTTGTGCGCGCTATGTCTGAGACTGGGCGTCGTCGAGGGGAATGATTGTGAGTAAAGGGCCGTATCTTTGGCACCACGCCACATACGGTTACAAGGCCCAGCGTTTGATTATGTCCTGGACCTTTACAATGCATCAATACTGTACGCTCCTCGAGTTCTGCCTACTTCCGGAACGCCCTACTCAGAGTCGTTATTCGGACATTTGGACCACGCGAGTATAATATACCCTCCTCGCAACCTTACCTCACTGAACGTTATCTTCGACGCCTGGGAGCCATATGCACTTTTCGGCAAACAGGCAAACACCTCGTTCGCAACTTGCTCGCAACACCTCTTCTAGCCTCTTCTCCGTGTACTTAATTAGGATTCCAGCCATGCTGCGTTGCTATGTGGTCTTATCCTGCCACGAACCGGTTTCATTGCTCCGTCGGAACAGTCCCATCAATTATCTGACGGCCATGAGCGAATCCTCATGGTATACTTCGCTAGACTTCGCTACATATGCTTCGCTCGACCCAGTTGGTCCCATCCCGGGATTTCGGTCAGTCATAGTTGGCAGCTAATGGCTTTCTGAATGTGATTCGTGATATCCCGCTCATTAATATCAGCAACCTCCGAAGCGGACAGGACGCAGAGGGACGCATCCGCGTTCCAATGGAGTATGGTCAAGTATGTGGATAGAAGCGGGGCAAATTGCAATTGACCGGCCGTGTAATCCTACCAACTACCTACATGTGTCTGGCAACCGCATCAGTCCAAACTCGTGCTCAAACTCGTGCTTAATCAAGCTCGACGCGTGGCGGTGGGGTAGGCCAAAAATAGCACACATATAAAGCGAATGCACGCAAAAAAACGTTAAGCAATTCACCGCCACTCCCTCCAATGCCTTCCATCCGCCGCACGCTCCTTCTCTCCGCACTCCTCGGGATCTCCACAGTGACTGCCTCCTGCGGCGACAACGGCGGCGCTGTAACTGCCTTCGCTTCTTCAACTCCGAAATGCATGCTGATGCAGTTGTGCCGTAGGAATTAGGCTGGGGTACACAGTCGGACACGGACGCCAACGGCGGGAACCCGCGGACGGTGCTCGGGTTCAGCTCGAGCGGACCGTTCGACACCGCGGGAAATCCCATCCTTAGCGTGATCGCCACCAACGCCGGCTTCAACGAGGACTTTTACGCGTACTCTGCCTTTATTTGCGGGCAGGCGAACCCCGACTCGTACCCCCAGACGACTTTCGGGTACGTTTTTTTTCTTCTGACGCCTGAATTAATTTCAGCGTGTTCCCGATCGAGAATTTTGGACTGACGGTAATACTTGCTTTAACAGCCCGGTCATCAACCAAGTCTCAATCAGCACTCATACGAGCATCCCGCTGTGCCTCACCGCCTCCGCGCTCCTTGGGTCCAACATCACCGTCGCGCTCCTCCCCTGCGTGTACGCATTTCCCCTTTTCTTCACGCAGACTAATATTAAATTGCACTCGCACTTCTTTCTTCAGAAACGACATCTCGGTGACCTCCGTCCCGGCACAGACATTCGAGTGGATCGGCACGGACTTCATCACCTACGGGTTCGCGTTCGTCGGGAACCAGACCGCCGAGGCGCCGCTCGACCCGACCAAGCCCACGGACTACGTGCCGTCGCTCGTGGGCGGCGTCAACGTCGGCTCGTATTTGAGTTTCGACTTTGTGCCCGAGGGCCTCCCGGCGTCGACGGGGCTCGAGACGGGGCTGGTGCTCGCGCTTAGCGATGATTGAGCGAGGGGGTTCGAATTGTGAATGCATTATTTATTTAGATATTTGGATGCGGAGTTAAGCATCCTGTGTAGTGGCCGGCTCGGACAATCGCTGTTCGCTGCCATCGCCCTTGAAAATAAACCACCGCGAACTCGATCGAGGCTTTGCACTTGTTAGCAAGAATGCGCTGGGTACATAAGGGAAAGATCGCAATTAAACTAGCGCGAGATTTCGGTGAGTGGATTATTATAATTTACTGACTGCCGCCTGGTCCGCAATCCCGATTCCTGATATCTCCCGACATATCCGAGCGAGAGACCTCCTTCATATGCGGAGATGGTTTAGAATAAGTACAGATTCATATTCGCACAACTAGATTACCTAGTGAGCCGGCTTCGCTTCTAGTGTCCGTCTTCGAACTAGATCCATATTACACGGGCGAAGCTCTCCAGCTGGCCGCCGGCGAAAGGCCTATCATACGTACGTCGGGGGACGGTTGGCAGTGCTTCCCCCGGGTAGAAGATCCGCGGATATTTTGAATTAAGAATAGTTGTAGCGTATTCAGCGCCGATTCAAAAGCCTGGTTCTCGCCCCAAACCCAAATTTCAGGCATCGTTCAAGTTCGTTAAACATTCCTCACTTTGTCGTGTTCGTGTTCAATGCCCTGCCATTTTGCGCTGGTTGAATGGCATTAAATGCCGTCACTTCTCCATTCGGAGCGCCGATCCGAACGCCCAGTCAAGAAGTTGATCGTCCTGCAAGTTGACACGAACAAGAACCTCAAAGATCTTGGAATGTGCCACTGGAATGCTTTCGACAGCTAATCAACGGCCACGGATTTTGAGGTAGCAGAGCTAGTGGTTTTCTTTAGTACAATCTCTGCTCGGCGCTTTTTAGTTCACCTCCTAGCAAACAAGATGTTCGAATGCGCACCCAAGCGGAGCGGACGCTGTTGCTTTCCAACGGTGTATAAACAGAAACCGAACTACTGTTACGACCATCCTGTAAGCGTGAACCCACGGCAGTCCAACTCGTGCTCAAGCCAGCGTGGAGGGCGTGGAGATGGCTTGGACCAAAAATAGCATCGGTAGGATGCATATAAAGTGAGCTCTGAAATAACCCACACTCGCTGAGCTCAATGTCTTCAATGCGCCGCACGCTCCTCGTCTCCGCACTCCTTGGTATTTCTGCAGTGAATGCCTTTTGTGGCGACAACGGTGGTGCTGTAAGTAGATCTGCATTGACTCCTTGATTATATACCTACAGTCGTGTAGGAATTGGGATGGGGGACACAGGCGGACGCAGACGGCAACGGCGCGAACCCGCGCACGGTGCTCGGGTTCAGCTCGAGCGGACCGTTTGACGCCGCGGGGAACCCCATCCTCAGTGTGATCGCCACCAACGCAGGCTTCAACTCGGACTTCTACGCATTCAACGCATTTATTTGTGGGCAGGACAACCCCGACGGCGTACCTCAAACGACTTTCGGGTGCGTTTTCCTTGATTTGTCGCTCTTGAATTAAATCCAACGTAAACTGACCGTAATAATTTGCAGTCCGGTCATCAACGCCAATGGGAAAGGCACGCCCTGCCTCACCGCCTCCGCGCTCACCGGGTCCAATATTACCGTCGCGCTCCTCCCCTGCGTGTATGCACCCCATGTCCTAATGTCGCCTAACATTAGTATTAACCCACTGCTCCTCCTTGACAGGAACGATATCTCGGCGAACCCCGTCCCGACGCAGACCTTCGAGTGGATCAGCACCCACTTCATCACCTACGGGTTCGCCTTTGTCGGAGACCAGTCGGCCGAGGCGCCGCTCGACCCGACCAAGCCCACAGATTACGTGCCGTCACTCGTGCCCCCCAACGTTGCGGTCGGGTCGTTTGTGAGCTTCGACTTTGTACCGGGGGGACTCCCGCCATCGACGGGACAAGAGACGGGGCTGATTTTAGAGCTCAGTGATGGTTAACGTTTATGGAGTAGTAGCATCGGTGCATAGTCCATCGTAGACAGACACTTTAACTTCAACAAGCGAGGTACGAGCTCATTTGTTGAAGCGTCTGTTTATGAGAGACTACGCTTCAACATACGACACTCAGGAATTTCAATTCATTTTTTCCTGACAGGTTTATCGGATGAACCACTGTTACGTGTCGTACTTACTGGTGATGCACCGGAGAAGAGGCAAATTATATAAGAGCACACGCGTAAAACATTCTTTGCATGTCGTCTGGAAGCAGGAAAATGGACGTCGTACTCGTGATCGTTTCGGCGAGCCCTGAACGCTTAAGGCGGAGCGCCCGCCGTCCAGTGAGGGATTGATCACAGCGGGATACAATACAGACCCATGTTGTCTGAACGGAAGATGATTTCCGGCCAGCCTAAGCGCTCGCTGCCCATGGTCAATAGCTGGTCGGTAGCGAGCGGGATATCATCATTCTACGTTTCTTTCCCGCTTTACTCTTACTCTTGGTTATATCAAGAATCCTTACGTCTGTCCAGTTCATGGTCATCTTGTCGCCCTTGGAACGGAAAAGCCTCAACGGAACACTGTGTTCACGAAAAGATCCTGGAATCAATTCAACGGTCAATTCGCCCTGGAGGGGTCGTCTGCAGTCTGCACCTGGAGGCATCCGACTGGTCTACAAAATGTCAACCTTGACTAGTACTATTGAACCCAGGCACGTGCTCCATTCCGAGGAGGTCCGATTCGAATCGGACCAATCTGACTCTTGATTTCGCAGCTGGCTTTTCCAAGATCTTTGAATTTTCAGTGGTATTTAAATAGCTCTCGCGGTTGTCGTGTTGCATGAAAGCTGAATTTCGGGAAACACGGTTTGTTTCTTTTCTCTTGTGAGTGTTTATATTTTTATTTATTTATCTAGCACCTCGCGGTCTCCTGTATAGTTGTTTCTTCCAGCGAAATCGAAAACGATAGATGTTCTCAAAATTTTTTGAGCAAAATTTCGGGACAAAAGCCCCCAGGGGCCAGAGCTGAGAGGAATCGAATCCTACGTTTTCTTCGCCCGAACCAAGCCCGAACTATCCAATGAACTCGGAAGCGTATACTGTTTTCAATTCAGCTATCAATGGCCGGCCATGTCGTGCAGGCATTCAGCCAGCACATCTGGACTCGGAGTGTGCTATTTACAGCGTTCCTATTGAACCCGGAACCGCGATGCCACCACTGTCAAGAAGTTGATTAGCGTGCAACTTGTCACGAACAAGAACCTCAAAGATCTTCGAACGTGCCGCTGGAAGGCTTTCGACAGCTAATAAACGGCCCCGGATTTCGCGAGTCCGTTAGGGAGCAGAAGAAAGTGGCTTTCTTCTTGCAACCTCTCCTTGCTTTCTGGTTGAATTTATTTACTACAGTCCTCAGAGTCATGGCACCCAACCGGAGCGGACGCAGCTGCATTCCAATCTCTTGCATATAGGCGGAAAGCGGGATTATTGTTACGACCTGTGTGTGGGGGCAACCCACGGCAATCCAAACTCGTGTTCAAGTTAGCATGAAGAGCGTGGAGATGGGCTGGGCCAAAAATAGCATTGGTGAGATGCATATAAAGTGAGCTTTGGAATGACCCACACTCGCTCTCTCAACCCACTGATGCCTTGGATCTACCGCGCCCTTCTCGTCTTCGCACTCCTCGGTATTTACGCAGTGAATGCCGATTGCGGCGACAATGGCGGCGCTGTACGTGCCGCCTCAACTCCTTGGAGTTTAAAACTTATTACACTGTTGTGCAGGTGTTGGGATGGGGTACGCAGGCAGCTGCAGACGTCAAGCTGATGACGGAGCTCGGGTTCAGCTCGAGCGGCCCCTTCGACGTCGCGGGGAATCCCCTCCTCAGCGTGATCAGCACCAACGGCGGCACCGGCCACCTAATGTTCTCCGCGTTTATTTGCGGGCAGGTGAACCCCGACGGCGCCCCGCAGAGCACCTTTGGGTGAATTTCATTCTTTGTCACGGTTGAATTCATTTCAGGGGGAACTGACGATGTTAATAATGCCTCCAGCCCGGTCGTCAGCGAGGACTCGATGGATTCTCAGACCCCGTTCTGCCTCACCGCCTCCGCGCTCACCGGGTCGAATATTACCGTCGCACTCCTTCCCTGCGTGTATGCACCCCATACACCGCCGTTCGTGAAAAATGTTAATAAAACATTTGATCTCACACAACATCATATCGCCTATCCCCTGAGAGTTTTCTGAGAGCACTGCTTTATATATACTCCTGAGGTTGCCACAATGTGATGCGAACCTTGAGTGGATATTTTCCTGACATTTTCGAGGTAAATGTTCCATAAATGTGTTCAATGACCTGTCTCACATATTTCCTAGATACTTGGATGATATTTACACCAGATATTTGAGAAACACCGATGCCGATTGGCGGTGTATCCCAGCTAATACTGAAATTAATTTCACTCGTTCTGATTCCATGCAGGAACGACATCTCAGTGGATCCAGTCCCGACACAGACCTTCGAGTGGATCACCACCCACTTCGTCACGTACGGGTTTGCCTTCGTCGGAGACCAGTCCGCCGAGGCCCCGCTCGACCCGACCAAGCCCATAGACTACGTGCCGTCGCTTGTGGGCGGCGTCCAGCTCGGGTCGTATGTGAGCTTCGACTTTGTGCCGGGGGGACTCCCGGCGTCGACGGGGCGCGAAACGGGGCTGATACTGGGGCTCGAAGATTGTTAATAATTTTTTCTATATGTAGTAACATGTTTCGTGAATCACGTCGGCGCTGATTCACTGAGAGAGTCAGCACTGGAATAGGGAACCAGGAATTCCGCTTCATTTTCACTACATGGCACGTGTGTCGCACTTTACTGGTGACTCACGGAAGAAGAGGGTCTTACGGCAAATTTATATGAGAGCACACGCTTAGATTTGTCGTGTCACACGAAGGTAAATTTCGGGGAATTACGGTTCTGAATGATTTTTATGAAGCAACGCGCGGAGCTCTCCTTTATTTTCGTTTTCAATGTCCTGCTATTTCGTGTTGGCACTCAGCCAGCACGTCTCGAGTGTGTGATTTACGGCGTTCCGTATTCAATTCGGAACCGCGATTTCAACGCGATCCCACTGTCAAGAAGTTGATCCATCCTGAATGCGAACTTTGTGTGATTTTGGGGACGTGCCACTGGCCGGAGCTCAACAGCTAATCAACGGCGACAGATTTCGCGAGTCAGTTAGTGAGTAGAATTTAGTGACTTTAATGCAACCTCTCCTCGCTTTTTGGTTCAATAGTGCTAAATACCAGAAATATTACTTTGGCCGCTTGGAGTTGCACCTAACGCACTTGCGTTTCAAGCTCTGGCGTATCAACGTAAAGCGCACTCACTTCCTACTCGTGGGCGGCACCCACGGCCATACAAACTCGTGCTCAAGTCAGTGTGGAGAGCGTGGAGATAGGCTGGGACAAAAATAGCATTGGTGGGATGCATATAAAGTGAGCTTTGAAATACAGTAACCCACACGCGCTCAACCCAATGCCTTTGATCTACCACACATTTCTTCTCTCAGCGCTCCTCGGTATTTACGCGCCAATTGCGGAGATAACGGCGGCATTGTACGTGGCTCTTCAACTCCTTCGTGTTTTATACTTATGTCATGCAGGAATTAGGATGGGGTACGCAGGCAGACGCAGACGGTAACGGCGCGAACGTGCGCACCGTTCTCGGTTTCAGCGCGAGCGGGCCGTTCGACGGCGTGGAGAACCCCATCCTCAGCGTGATCGCCACCAACGCCGGCTTCGACTCGGACTTTTACGCGTTCGCCGCATTTATTTACGGGCAGGCAAACCCTAACGACGCCCCACAGATCACCTTTGAGTGAGTTGTTACAGCCGAATTCATTTCAGCGTCGGTGGTGAAACTGACTAATACGCCCAGCCCGGTCATCAACGCCGACTCAATCAGCACCCATACGAGCATCCCGCTATGCCTCACGGCCTCTGCGCTCACTGGATCTAATATCAACGTCAATGGGAAAGGCGCGCTCTGCCTCACCGCCTCCGCGCTCACCGGGTCCAATATTACCGTCGCGCTCCTCCCCTGCGTGTACGTACCCAAAGTCCTAACCAATACCAATCTTAATCCCCCTCGTTCTCATCTGCAGGAACTACATCTCAGCGAGCCCCGTCCCGACGCAGATCTTCGAGTGGATCAGCACGGACTTCGTCACCTACGGGTTCGCCTTTGTGGGGGACGAGTCCGCGGAGAACCCGCTCGACTCGACCAAGCCCACGGACTACGTGCGAGTCCAGGTCGGGGCTTATTTGAGTTTCGACTTTGTACCGGGGAGACCCCCGCCGTCGATGGGCCACGAGCCGGGGTTAATTCTGGAGCTCGCGGATTGTGAACATTCGAGCTATGTAAGTCGGCGCTTATTCACGGAGAGCAAGCGCTGGTATATGGAACCAGCAATTCCAGTTGATTTCCCTGTAACTTTTCGAATGAGCTACATGAGAGTATGTTCTACTTATTGTTGTTGCTGCATCGGAGAATAGGGGCCTACGGCAAACTATACGAGAGCACACTGTAAAATTTGAAATCACTCACGTCATATAGTGCCTTGGTGCTAATATTCTATCAATTAACGAAGAATCCGCGTGAATATTGTAGGGATTCATCATTATCAAAACCGCAGGCTCCGTCTCTGAGGTTTGTTGATCTGTGCTTGTCCACGCCATCAAACACGTCCTCGTCACGTGTCCTCTTCGTCATGATTTGATTTACACCCACCATCTGCTCACCGAAGAATCTGGTGGGGAACAGGGAACACGGTGAACTTAGGTTTACGATTTATTCGCTTGTATATGTTGATTCAAAAGCACCTCAGCTCACAAAATCCGGTTACCGTTTATTGGGTTCCGAGATTCGCGCACACGATTGAAGACTCGACAGTTCAGAAATCGGCCAAGAGATAAACTACAGGTGCTAAGGTTCTCACATTTGTCTTGAACTATTATCTTTATCCATTGCTCGCGTCAGCTCGGACCACAACTCTTCTGTTTGTGCAATCTCTGCCAGTAGCGCGGCTACCATTATGCGCGAATTTCCACAAAAACTCATTGATCAAGTTATCGACTGTCGCGCTGAGGACTTGAATGCCATCAAACTATCTGGCCTCTTCTGCAAAGGATGGCTGCGTCGCAGCAGATATCACCTTTTTGCAACGGTGCTTCTCACTGCCAAAAACCTTTGCACATTCACTGAACTGGTCGTGCACTCCACCCTGCCGACGCTCACTTATATTCGTCATCTGAAATTGCGCTATGACTGCAGACCCTTCGATGGGACGAATCTGGCGCTACTACACCACTGCCCCAATCTCACCACCATTGGGATCGTGATCATGTACAGCGGAAAAGGCGACTCCTCAGCGATAAACTGGCTTGCGCAGGAGTCGCTCCACACACATCTGAGGTCCTGGAGTGCCAATTCCATCTCCCTTTCGTGCGTCCACCTCAGCTTCCGTGACTTTGTGGCATTGCCCTTGCGCACGATAATCTGTGTCTTGTCCTGTTTCCCCTCCCTAGAGACGGTGGGGATTCACGAACTCACTAAGATTATAGGGGACATAGACACATACCCCTCATTCGCTCCGACGAACCTCACTCATTTGGATATATCGACATTTAACAGCAGTGATTTGTTCTTCTCATGGCTGCTTTCCCTTCCCGTGTTACCAATCCTCAAAACATTGAAATTCAGAGGAACATAACCGCGTGCCGGCCCGCTCCAGAAATATATTCAGCGCACCAGCCTGGGACTCGAATCCCCATCCGTGGAGATGTTAGGATCCTGAGAAGGTGGGTCTGTATAACTATCACTTAGGTCCATAGCTGAGCTCGTAATTCCCGCAGATACCAAATCGTTCTTCCAGACCATCTTCCAGTACACGACCAATCTCCGAAATCTCTTATTCCTATGCGATTATGAGGTCTCGAACATTGTCGACATCCTATCATATCTGCCCACATCTGAGTGGGACTCGATACACGTGTATCTGCACACGTTGGGACAGGACGCTGCACTCTCGGATAAAGTCGACGGCATTCTCGCAGAGCCACGATTTCGGAGTCTGAACGATTCTTCTTGGGCCTGACTTGGACTACTACGGCTCCACTCCCATTGCCACAAATGAGGGACCTACCACCGTTGGCTAATGCGCGCGGGATTCTCGGATGAGCCGTTGCATTTATGCCACTGTCCTCGACCAATTTATGCATGTTCTGATTTCCTTCTGTTAACATGGTACCATGTTTGATCTATTATCCGCGAATTTTAGATAGAGTCGCGCATGGAGCGCGGTATATTTAGTAGGCAAACGCTTAACAAACACTTCTATTTGTTTTGGTGGTTCCAGATTCTGCATCGTTGAATTTGACTGATTCCCTTTGAACTTCGCTGAACCTTTTTCAGACGCGCTAATTATGCAACTCTGTTATGGAGATATTTTTCGAACCTCTGATTTACATGCTAAAATAGAAATGAAACATTACCCCTCATTCCTACAGCGACTCACGAAGCCACAAAGGTCGTGGCACAAAAATGATACCTGGTGAAATCAGTTTCGTGGTTTGGCACGCCAGAAATTCGCAGTTAGTTTTAAATCAATTTTATGACAACCCAGGCCATATTATGTGTCGCAAAAAGACTGTAAAGCCCCTTAAGTGACCAAATTGATGGGCTGACTAAGCCACCGGTCCGAGCTATTGCCGATCCGAAACGCTTTTTGCTCTTGACGAAACTCTTGAGTTAGAGCAAGCTGCACTTTTTCATTCGATTTCGATGCTCGAATTCTCGCATCAGGCGTCCTCCACATCTCTGGAACGTTTCTGTACATTTTCCGATGCCTTTTCCCTTGCTTTCCTTGATCTTCCCCGATTCCCTGCGTGCCGTGCCCGGGCCTTGCTCCCTCACTGATAACCCTTCCTTTTGAATATACAAGGCCATATCTGACGAATCCGAATTGTATTCTCCACCGCAAGTATCATGAAAGCCGTATCTGGCTGAATGGGCGGCGTGTTCCGACCTCCGCCGCGGCGCACGTTCGAAAGATTGGACGTCCGCGCTGTGCTCAATCTGATCTGTATCTCGGGTGCTTCAACGTCTTCTCTCGTCTCTCGCGTTCATGAGCGTACGCACTAATACTCAAGAATCTGAGGCTACCGCCTTCCGCGGTCTGGAGAGCGAGAAGGACGGCAACTCAGGATACTTTTGGCAGTCGGAGGACAGCTCAGAGCACGAGCAGGGTATGTGGCTCTTTGTGCTGCATTTTACGAGCTCAAACAAATACCGCAGCGACTGAACACGACCAGAAGCATGGTCTCAGTGGTAGTACGTCTCAATGCCATTCAGAAGAACGGCATCGTTAATTGCGACGAGCAGTATTCTCCAAGCTCAGCACCACGCTCAGCTCGGCCGGCCAGGCTATCAAATTCCTGGTGTACAAGCACGATGAGGACCCCGCGCTGTCGCCACACATGCATAACACCGCCAACCTGCCGCGCTGCAATATTTGCGCTCACGCCGGAGGAGCTTGCCTTCCTGGATGCGTGCACAAAAATGATCGCCGAGTCGGGCAGCCTCAAGGAATTTTTGAGGCTGGGGCCGGATGAAGAGATGGATCTGTGCGATGTGCCAACTGTCTGCGTTCTGTCTCTGTTTCGTGTGAGGGCATGCTGATATCTTTCGTCAGATCGGACTCGGTGGAAGCGGAGGTGGTATGCGCGCGAACCTGTAAGTGGGTAACATGAGGGCAAAAAACCAGTTGTTAACTTATGGATAGGGGGTTCATCACCACTATTATCGCATTCCAAGAGCTCGGGCTATGGCCGAACCTCACCTATGTTGCCGGCGTCTCCGGCGCGTACTGGGGACTCCGTGCGCTTTGCCTTATCCATCGATGTCGTCTATATGTAGCTGACTTACCGCGATGCAGCGAGCATGTATACCCTCCCCCTCTCGCCCCCGTTGACCGCGCCCTTGTCCGTGCGCCCGCTGCTCGAGCACTTCAAGCAAATCGTCGGCACTCATCCACTCAGCACGGGCGGCGTCAAAAAGGTCGCGCGCGCGGAGGGAGGCGTGGAGGCACTGCTTGGGCTGCTGACCGAGAAGCGCACGAACGGGCAGGAGGTGTGTATCATCGACCTCTATTCGACCTTGACTTCGTCGTATTTCTGGCTGTTTGGGAGCATGACAGGGAAAGGGCGGGTTGATCCGTGGGTCGTTTCAGCGCTGCTGGACCGGGAAAGACTCACGTGGTTCGTGGCAGAGCGTCCCTAAAGTCCATCTGGACGAGTTCGTTCTAACTGACATGATTAAATTATTCAACCCACAGTGATCACAGCCGTGCGCCACGAGCGCCCGTGGCACGACTGGAAGTCCCCGACGGAGCCGTCCGCGGACCATGAGACGGCCAACTTGTAGGTCCCAGCCCCAAATTCCATTTCATCCCAGATTCTGTAACCCTAGGAGCTTTGTTTAAACAAACTCCGTCTAGACGCAATTTGGTGTTTAAACAAGGTGTTAATCTAATCATGTTTAATACATACAGAGCTTCCGAAGCCCTTTCCGTCGTTGAATGGTGATTAAACTTGAACACAGTCTGGGATAATCATGTTTAATCCCGGTTTAATTGCGGGTTTAATCAGTGTTAAACGGCGATCCAAAAATAAGGGCACCTATGAGAATCGAACCTAAGAGGCGGTACAACGCACCGGTGAGCAGACGTGGAAAATCCAACTGAGCCAGGCAAGAGTGATTGCTTGCAGAACTAAAACAACTTGAACTGAACTATGGGATATCATATCCGGCAAACACAAGTAAATGATTGTCCACGCAGGAACCCAAGAGTGTCGGGTTTCACTGTAATCAGTCAGAGCCTCAGTCCAAGGGAAGGATAGTAAATTGCTAATACATGTATCATAAGTGAAAAAGGTAGACGGTGCCTAACTTGAAGACTGAGTGATGGAAGGAAGATCCCCCATCTCTTCACTTCGGGATCATGGTAACCTGTAAATCACCTAGTGTTTGCACCTAGGTCCACGCATCTGCATGCAATAATTCACATTGCCACGTATGGATTCAGAAGACATCTATGCTCTCTGTCATTGATCAAGCTTTAAAGCATCTGGTATTTAAGCACATAAGACGATGATGTTCAAACCATGGTTGCAATTCATCATCATCGAGAGGTCTTCTCTGTTGGTCCCAGCGGTAGACAAATGTATTGATATTGTCTGAGACACGCCTCGATTGTGGTTAGATTTGAACTTTCGGTGATATTGGAACACCGCCTGGCCCATCAGTTATTTGTGCTCTCAAGCTATTTCAATTTTCCTAGCCATCAGTCTTGTATGGCTCAGTTGGATATTCCGCATCTGCCCACTTCCGGGGATAAAATGTCCTCTGACGTTCGATCCTCGTAGTCGCCCTTATTTTTGGATCACCGTTTAACGCTGATTAAACCCGCAATTAAACCGGGATTAAACATGACTGTGTTCACGTTTAATCACCATTCAACGACGGAAAGGGCTTCGGAAGCTTTGTATGTATTAAACATGATTAGATTAACACCTTGTTTAAACACCAAATTGTGTCTAGACGGAGTTTGTTTAAACAAAGCTCATTGTATTTCTTCCAGATTGTATTTGCGACGGGCAGGCAGGGACACGCAGGAAACAAGGACGCGTGGTGGCAATGGTTCGAAATTAACCCTGTTGAGGTCGGTAGTGATGAGCTCGAGGGGTGGGGGTGCGTATCCATCTCTTTTCACCATCATCACCGCTTTCTGCTGCCATCTCGCTCCCAAATATTTACCCGACCACCTGAATTTTAGCCTTCAGCCGACAGTACGTTTCGCACTTGAGCTAGCAAGATTCTTATGTCTTCACACTTGCCCCAACACAAGTTTGATAAAGGCGTCTCGAGCCAAAACCTGGCAGAGTACTCCCTCGCTCTCTTGCTGGGCCTGGCCACCGCTGCGCCGGCAGCACCGTTGAGTAGTATCTTGTGCGTTTCTATCGCCCATTTACTTAACTGTTTCCGTCGATGTCACGAATCAATTGCTTATGTTGGCTTGCAGGGGGATGATCTGGCGAAACCTACCGCAGAACGTAGCCGGGTCGATGTTAGGCCGTGCGTTCTCTTGCTCCCTTTCTGAGACACCACTAACCGATGTGTATTAAACATCGTATACAGGCGTAATGCAGACGATGAGCAAGGACCTCGGGGACAAGGAGATGGACCGGATCGATAACGTGAATCCGGTGCATGCGGGGTGCGTTTCCGTTTCCATTGGTCGGTGTACCTTGACTGGCCTGCTCATCGATATCTAGGCATCAGATGAACCCTTTTTCGGTGCAGAGAAGACCCTGCACAGGGGAAACGGGTTCGAGAACGCTCCACGGCTGCATCTGGTTGATTCGGGGATGGCGAACAACCTGCCAACGCATGTCTTCCTGCACGTCAGTCTTTTCTTGTCTCGTCCGGTTCATACAGCCGCGTGAATGCGACTCATGTGTGTTCCTAGCCGGCGCACGACGTCGATGTGGTTATCCTGTACGTCTTCCTTCCCTCGTAAATTAATGCATCCTGGCCCGTGTAATTCCGCAGGTTTGACGCCTCCTCCGACGTACAGATGGGCGCTGCCCTCGCGCGCAGCAACGAATACGGCGCGACCAAGGGCTCACATTCACCCCGCGGATCGATTATTCGCCTCTACCGCCCCTTCCCGAGATCGCGACCACGGATCCCAAAGACAAAGGCAAGAAGATCCCGATTCAGCTTAGCCCGGAGGACATGGCCAAGCGGTTCGAGGGGCGCTACGCGCAGATCCTGGACGGCGTGGCGACGCATGTCGTGGTGGGGAGAGAAGGCGTGGTGTACAACGAAAAGCACCAGCCCCAGGCGTGGCGCGAGATGTTACTGGTGTATTTGCCACTGTTGCCTGTGAGTTTTTGTACCGTGTTTTTCAGCGGATAGCGCTGACTGAGGTTGACAGAATGCGTCAATATTAATGTAAGTCATGATGCTTGGATATCGTATCTCTGTGTAGAGGAAGGATATGGATGGCGTTGTAGCCGACGTACGACCCCTCGACGGCGCCGTTCAGCTCGTCGTACAACTTCGTGTGGACGCCGGACGCGGTGGGCTCGATATATATGACTGCGGCCCAGAATGTTCGTCTTTTTTCTCCTCTTGTCTGTCTTCCTCAGGCATAGTAGATAAATCTAACATATTATTCCTGGTACCGACTTAGGTTCCAGGTCTCCAAACGTTAAAAGTGATCTACCGGATCTCGTCGAGATCATGTCATCACATGATCTGCTTAGCTAACTGACCTGCAGCTCGAAAACCCTTAAATCCTCCCTGCCAGATCTCGTCGAATTTATGACATCACGTGGTTGTCTCGCGTGCCTTGCGCCCGGCCCAGACAAATATTTTCATCCCCCAAATATCCTCATCTATATAAAGACCTATGTCGTTTGTAAGTCAAAGTGCTGGCTTGACGCGTGTAGCATTGGGGGAGGGAAGTTGGTCCACAATTTTGGATCTCGGCCGCAACTGACGATTATGCAATTTCTCGACGAGTCACATCACCATCAGTTGCGGCCGTTTCGAACATTTGCAATTAATTCTTTTGAAATTCACCGGACTTTAAACACCGAATCTCACCCCCCCATAACTTTTTCTTCCCCGCCACTATCGTGTCTGTTTGCCCACCAGCTCGAACCGCCGCCCATGTATCCCCCAACAGTGCAGGAGGTCGATGATGAACTCGACATGCACTCTTCTCCGCCCCCCTTAACAATTCACACATATTGGAGGAGATCGCAATGCACCCCCCCCCCCTGTCCAGTGAGTACGTCACCAGTCACTTTCAAATCTTCTAACACATTTTGCCAGATCTCCGTGCCATGCATCATTCTACTATTTTAAACTCGCCACTCACTGTATCTGCAGCTGACAGCGTCTCCGGTGCAGGAACTAGCGGGCACCAGGAGCATGGCCCGTCGTGCTCCCCTGCGAGTACTTCTCTTGACTCCCTCGCTCCATCTGGTATGCTCTTAATCACTCCCTCCCATCATGTTGAATCATAGCCCGGAACCGTAAGCCTCGGGCATCGGGCAACTCGGACATCCCCGAATGTTCTCGTACATTCTTATTTATTCTTTCCATTATGACTTGTAATGACTCAGAGCTCCCAGTACCTATATAAGTAGCTCTGTAACCTATGTATCTACATCCAATTTATTATCTTGAATCCCCAACTATTTGTGTGTCTCGAAGAACCATCTGTGGGTTCTTTTATTAGCAACCACCAACTCGTTTATTCTCAACACGTCATGACTGTTTGCCTGCCAGCTCGATCCTTGCTGCCCACCTGTCCTGCAACAGTGCAGGAGGTTGATGAAGAAGCCACAAACCCTCACCCTGTCGAGTCGGTCCCTCCACTACTCACTTTCTGTATCGCCGCCCTGTGATCGAATGCTTCACACATGTTCTTCCATTTCATCTTACCACGCTGGACAGACGACGCACTCGTCGATGTGTCGTTGACCCATTTGACCCTCGAGCACATTTCGCAGTCTATGAACATCGGGTGGGATGCTGTGAAAGCGATGCTAGAGGCAGTGAATGTCACCGAGCTGATCTTGTTCGAGGTCGACTGCCGGGACCAGGAGCTCAGGCCGGTCAGGATGGGGAAGCTCTGCCGACTCGCAGTTGAGTTGGACAAACCATCCTCCCTCATTCTTTCGGCTGCCCTTTGCGCACCGTTCTCAAAGGACGCGCGTATCACCTTACGAGCATCGTTGCTTCTCGATCTCTCTATCCGATGCCGACTTCTTTTGGCATCACTGGATACCTTTGTGCTGACCATGGGAATCCACAGGGTTGCAGATATCGATTGAGTGCTGGCTGCATTGAGCGCGACCGTGCTCGAGCTCTTTGTTGGGGAGCTCTATTTTACGCCCCTCCTCGTGGCTGTGGCAAAGGCAAAGCTCCATCACGTACAGCTGCTTCGGCTTCCATTTACTTTGGGTCCCCACCTCAATATGCTGGCGGCGGGCAGAATATTGGCCAATTTAGCGCCTTGGGGCTGTCTTGTGACGTCCCTCACGTCTCTATGGAGGCAGGTTTTGGAATGGCGTCGATGAAGGAGTTGTGCACGCAGAGGCAATTGGGCGCAGGCAGAATCTCGTATGGTAGTTGATAAACTTAGTCTGCTAATACTTCCTCGATTACAGCTGTCTTACACTTTTGTTATATTATTCTTCTAACTACTCTGATCCCATTCACCGGTGTTCTCGTGCTTATGTTGAATAAAGGGCACTTGCCAGATTTACGGCGTCTGGCTTGTGCGTTACATGGGTGAATATGGAGACTGATGTGGTTTGGTTCGTGCTATGGATTATAAATAGAGGTACCGGTCTGAGGCACCGTAGGTGATTCGGTCGCGGTCTCGGTACAGGTAGCGGTTTGGACCGGGTAGCGGTCAGTTGTAGAGGTACCAGGGGTGCCCGGAGGGCCATGTTGAATTTTGCAACGGCAGGTACGCAACGGGCTCGAGACAATCCGCGAGGCAGTGCACGAGGCGTACAAGCGCCACCGCTCTCTGCGCATCGCGGGAACGGCGAGCCGAGTGGAGATTGCGCGTGCGAATACGGCGAGACTGGATGGCTCGCTGGACCACTACGTTGCGGGGGTGCCGGATCCTGTAGATGAGTCGGGGGTGAGGCCGTGGATGGAGAGTTGAATGTGGGAGGAGCAAGGAGATGTGGTCAACTTGAAAGACAATAAATAAGCGAGTCGGTTGAGTTAGGATGTTTTTTTTTTAGTTTATTTCTTTTGTACTTTTGTATCTTTTCCGGCCCCAGCACTTCGGATATATGTGGTTGGTTTTATTCTCCCCCCAGCCTGTGAATACCAAAGCAGGTCATCATAACAGAACTCGTCGAACTGTTGGAATCAACATGTGTACAAAATTGTCCAACAAAGATATTGACTGCACACTGGATGATACTACTTATCGTGGATAATCGATCGAACATGGTATGCTGGCGGAATCACATTAGATCAAGGTAGGTTGTCGAGGATATGGCAGAAATACCATGGCTCATCAGAGAATCCCGCGGATATTAGCGCTCGGTAGCAGGTCCCTCATTCGGGTTAAGTGAGTATTCGGAACACCCCGAGTCGAACCCATGGTGAATCGTTTCAGAGTGCAGAATCGTGGCTCTGCGAGGATGTCATCGACTTGACCCCAGAGAGCAGTGTCATGTCCCAGCGCGTGCAAGTCCACATGTATCGAGTCCCAATCAGCGGCAGACAATGGTGATAGGATGTCGATGACCTCTGATGGGCCGTCTCTGTCATACGGGAATGAAAGGTTTCGAAGCTTGGTCGTGTATGGGAGTATTACCAGCAAGAATGCTTTGGTATCTGTGGTAATGTCGTGGTCAGCTACGGACCCAAGCAATGGTTATCCAGACTCGCCTTCCCATGGGCCTAACATCTCCACAAATAGGGATTCTAATTCCCCGCCGGCGCGACGAATGAAGATCTGGAGGGGTTCGAGATCAGAACTCGTTCCTCTGAATTTGAATGTTTTGAGGATCGGAGGCACGGCAAGGGAGAGCAGCCAGGAGAAAAACAAATTGCTGCGATGAAATGTGTATATATCCAAATTGGCAAGGTGAGTCGGAGCGAATGCAGGGTATAGATCTGTGTCCCCTTCAAAGGTATATAGAGAATCAATCCCCACAGTCTCTAAGGAGGGGAAACAGGATAAAAGACAGATCATCGTAAGCACGGGTAATGCCACAAAGTCACGACAGCTGAGGTCGACACGCGAAAGCGAGACGGCCTTGGCGCTCCAAGACCGGAGGTGGGTGTGGAGAGAATCCCGAGCAAGCCAGCCGACCTCCCCTGTTCCGCTATATTGGACCACCAGCTCAATATTGGTGAGATTCGGGCAGTGGTGTAGTCTCTCCAATTTCAACCCATCGAAGGGAATGCACTCGTAGTGCAAAGTCAGGTGGCGAATATAATCGAGCATCGGAAGGGAGGAGTGGTCGATGAGATCAAAGAACGAGCCAAGCTTGTTTGTAGTGAGCCTTACTGTCGAAAAAAGGTGATATCTGTTGCAGGGAAACCATCCTTTGCAAACAAGGCCGCATATTTTCATGGCATCCAAGTCCGTAGAATGATTGGCGTGACAGTTGATGACTTGCTCGATGAGTTCGGGCAGAAACTCGCGCATGATCGTCGGTGACGACCCTGCTGGTTGTGGCAAACGGGACAGTTGCGGTCGGGCTGATTTTCGACTCCTGTCAGCAACTTGGAGATGCAGAACCCAATAAACCGGAGTTTGTGAGCTGAGGGATTTCAAATCAACGTATACAGGCGAATCAATCGGAAACCTAAGCTCACAGTGTCCCCTGTTCCCCACCAGATTCTTCGGTGAGCAGAATGGCGCAAACAAGGCGCAAATGTCAGGATGAGGAAGACACGTGACGAGGACGTGTTCGATGGCATGGGCAACTTAAGTAGGGCAAGCACAGATCAACAAACCTCGGAAGTTTATGTAACACTGAGCTTGCGATTTTGACCATGAATCCCTACAATGCCTTCACACTTCATTGCTTAAATCTAAAAATTATGAACAAGACCCTAGTATGAAGGCAGTGATTTCGAATTTTACAGTGTGCTCTCACATAGTTTGCCGTAAGCCCCTATTCTCTGGCGTAAGAACAATAAGTCCGACATACTTCTCACGTAGCTCATTGGAACAGTTGCTAATTCCATATGCCAGCGCTTATTCTCTCAGTGAATAAGCGCCGGGTCGGAAACATGTTACTACATAGCTCGATGGAAGCTACGTCCAACTGTGTTCTGGAAGAGATTGCGCAGATATCATCGACACTTTGTCGTGGACAAATTATGCTTACATATATGTTCATTTCCTTTACTATATCTCCCTACAACTTGTTTAGGTCTATCTGGGTTGCTTGGAACCTAAGTCTCCCAGACGTAGATAGATATCATATTTGTAAACTTGTAAAGTTAACAATCGACGAGTTCCAGAATCAGCCCCGTTTCGTGACCCGTCAACGGCGGGAGTCCCTCCGGCACAAATTCGATGCTCACAAAAGAGCCGACAGCAACGTTGGGGGGAACGAGCGACGGAACGTAGTCCGTGGGCTTGGTCGGATCGAGCGGGGCCTCTGCAGACTGGTCTCCGATAAAGTTGAACGCGAAGGTGTCGAACTCCGTGGTTACCCACTCGAAGGTCTGCGTCGGGACGGGGTTCGTCGATATGTCGTTCCTACAAACGACAATGAGTGAGATTAATATTGGTATTGGTTAGGATGTCGGATACATACACGCAGGGGAGGAGCGCGAGGGTGATGTTGGACCCGGTGAGAGCGGAGGCGGTAAGACAGAGTGGGGTTTGCCCGGAGCCGGGAGAATCAATCGAGTCCTGGTTGATGACCGGGCTGGAGGGTATTACCGTCAATTCATGAATTCAGCAGGGATCAAGAAACAAACTCACCCGAACGTGGAGCGAGGTGCACCGTCGGGGTTGTTCTCCCCGCAAATAAATGCAGCGAACGGGAAGAAGTCCGGGTTGAAGCCGGCGTTGGTGGCGACCACACTGAGGATGGGGTTCCCTGCGGCGTTGAATGGTCCGCTCGAGCTGAACCCCAGCACAGTTTGCACGTGGTCGTCGTTGCCGTCTGCGGCCGCCTGTGTACCCCATCCTAGTTCCTACACAAACTGTGTAGCAAGTATGAAATCCGAAGGACTTGATGCGTCACGTACACCACCGCCATTGTCGCTGCATTCGGCATTCACTACGGAAATACCGAGGAGTGCAGAGAGGAGGATGATGCGGTACATCCAAGATATTGGGTTGAGCGCGCGTGGGTTGTTCCAGAGCTCACTTTATATGCATCCCACCAATGCTATTTTCGGCCCAGTCCATCTCCACGCTCTCCACGCTGACTCGAGCACGAGTTTGGATTGCCGTGGGTTACATGTCACACCCCAGGTCGTAATGGAATGCAGCTCTCCGTTTATATACCAGCGCCTGGAATGACACTGCGACCGCTTCGCTTGGGTGCGACCACGAAGGGTCAATGTGACGTTTTCTGAAGTTGAACCAAAAAGCGAGGAGAGGTTGCGTTGAAGAGAGCCACTACCTTCTGCTACCTAAACAACTCGCGAAATCCGTGGCCGTTGATTAGTTGATAAAAGCACTTCTTAAGGTTCTCCCGTTCCTGTCAAACTTGAAGGATGATCAATTTCTTGACAGTGGGATCGCGTTAGCGGTCCCGGATTCAATACAGAAGTGTAGATAGAACACTCGAGACGTACTGGCTGAGGTCCCAGCTCGATATGGCAGAGCACTGAAAACACAGATGCAGAAGCGCTCCGCAAGGTGTTTGAACAAAATAAGTCAAGAATTGAAAAGAAGAGAAGAGAAGAAAAGCGTAATTCCCCGTGATTCAACTCTTGTGCAACACGACAAGACTGAGGAATGTTTACCGAAAGTTGCCTGAAGTTTGGCTTGAGAACACGAAGCGGCGCGATTTAAGAAGGCATCGAAGTGATTTTAACCCGTACTGTGAGCGCTACAACTGTTCTGCGAAATTCACGATGTCCGCGGATCTGCCCCACCAGGGAAGCAGCAGCTATGTTCCGAATACTATGACAAGCCTTTCGCCGTCGGCCACCACCATTATAGGCCAGCCCTCGTGTAATATAGATATAGTTGGAATATCGCCTGTTCCAAGGTGCGGCAGGACGTCTAAATGCCGTGCCCAAGAGTGGAATCGCTAAATTCGATGAGCAGTATTCTTCAAGATCATGCACTGAGTGATGCTTTAGATTTACCCTCCCAACTTGTTCCCAACGTTGAATACTGTACCATCTACTACCTCATGACCCCGAGGCGACGAGGGTTATTATTCAAGATGAAATGGAGGAAGAAGGTACATACAGTACCAAATAAAATAGTACCAGTGCGGGGACGCGTGTAATATTATATATTGAAACATTTTGAGCTCCTAGATATAATGTACGTAGTCAGAGCAATTAAACGAAAGTTGGCGGGCCGATGGCTGTACGCTTAGTAATCGGCCCATCAAAAGGCATCTTCACCTCTGCCAAATGGTCGTCCTGGTGTTGGACAACGGCGGTTCGACAGTCAAGGCCGGCATTGTAGACCAGTCGGATGCCCCTAGGTAACAAGCTGCATACCCACCCTCTGGGACGAATTACCCGCTGAATTCACTCCAGGCTCATCGTGAACGCCGTGGTCCGCTCCAAGGGCGACAAGATGACCTACATCGGCCATGAACTGGAGAGATGTAAGGATTATTCGTCCCTCAACTATCGCCTCCCACTCGAAAAGGTATGCCATCGTTTGTGCGCTGCTGTCCTCCAGCTTCCAGAGCGAGACTCCAGGGATACATCGTCGACTGGGATGCTCAAAAAGCGGTCTGGGATGGAATTCTATCGGATGGGGTCCTCAATGTGAGTATAATGCTCTCATATTCTACTCTGATTGCCTCATTCTTTATCTAGGTCAACCCTACCGAGTCGACTATCCTGATCACAGAGCCATACTTCAATCTACCCAAAATCCAGGAAGTCTACGATCAGTTCATTTTCGAGGAGTATGAATTCCAGGCGCAGTATCGCGCAACTCGTTAGTCGCCCAGTTTAATCTGTGAAGACCGCCGTTGACTAATTTTGCTTGCCAGCCGCATCGCTGATTCCTCACGGGACCCTTTTTGACCAGCCGGGTCTCCCACCTCCAGAATGCATGCTGATCGTCGACTCGGGATTTAGCTTCACACATGTGGTCCCTCTGATGGAAGGGAAAGTTGTCTGGAATGCGGTTAAACGGTCCGTTGATACCTTCGAGATTTTAATTGGTTATATAGTTCTCGTGCTCAGGCTCGACGTGGGCGGTAAGCTCCTCACCAACCAGCTCAAGGAGCTCGTCTCCTTCCGACAGTGGAACATGATGGACGAAACGTATATCATGAACCACGTCAAGGAGACCTGCTGTTTTGTTACCCAGGACTTCAAGAAAGACCTCGAGACTTGCCGGTATGCCACCGTCATCCTCGCCCTTGCACTGGTTAACCCCACGTTGCAGACGTGACCCCAAGGCCAACTCCATCGTGCAAGAGTACGTTCTCCCCGACCTAACGAAGAGCAACGCTGGCAAGATTCGTCAGACGGACGATATCTCGCTCGACACCGACCAAGTATTGACTATGGGAAACGAGCGCTTCAGCGTGCCGGAAATCATATTCCGTCCCGACGACATAGGTCTGTGCTTTATCCCGCTGCAATGAATCACTCGATTCAAGGTAAATTCTTACATCCTGCAGGCCTCGAGCGCTCCGGGCTCGCCGAAACGATCGCGACGTCCATCTCTCTGCTTCCAAACGACATCCAAGGGATGTTCTACGCCAACATCGGGCTCATTGGTGGAAATAGCAAGTTCCCTGGCTTCCGGCGGCGTCTGTAAGCAGCCTCCCTTCCGCCGTCCACCGTCTGTAACGCACGCACAGGATGTCCGAGTTGCAGGCCCTGGCACCCGTAGGCTGCGATGTGCTCATTTATCAATCGTCCGAGTGAGTAGCACGCCCGGTCGTGGATGGACCATACATATTTATCTGTTTAGCCCTGTGCTCGACGCATATCGTTCCGCCCTCGCCTGTGCGTCCACCCCCACATTCACCGAGCGCGTTGTCACGCGCACGGAGTACCTGGAGAGCGGGAGTACCGCAGTACGGCGAAAATTCCCCGACTGGCAGCCGCCGCCGCCACCCCTCCGCGAGGCAGCGGTGAGAGAAACTGCGAAGGAGAAGGAGAAGCCCAAGGGGAAGGGCAAACAGCGCGAGGAACCTGCTGCTAACACCACTTCCGCTGCCGCCGGCAAACCCACTCGCTCCCGAGCTCGCGCGCTGGATCCTATAGTGCCTGCTAAGCGCTGATGAATCTATGGGCGCTCTTTCTTGTTTTATTCACCAAGAAGTCGTTTTTTCATTGAAGGCCAGCAGCACAGTGTAATTGTTCTCTAAATCTATTCTCCACTTGCACTGATGACACGATCCACTGGACGAGCTTTACACCCACTGACTACCAGTCCTTCGTGCGGCCAGCAGGCGCGCAACGACCATAAATGCCACGCCCACAAAGACTGCGCTGCCGCTGAACACCGCCGTGGGCCAGTAAGTCCCGTGCAACTGGATGAGCGCGCCTTGGATCGGCGAGCCCGCTAGCCAGAAGAATGAGGTGCAGAAGAAGGCCATGCCAAACCGCAGTCTGCGCATCCCAGTCAGTCGTGCTGTCCGCTTCGTACCACACTTAGGTTTTAGCGCACTTACCCGATGGTCTGGGGGTCCGGGCTGAGGGTCGCGATCGCCGCGGGGAGGACGCTCACGTATCCGCCTGTGAAATGTCGTAAGTGCGTGAGAGGCAGAGGACATGTACATAACGCACCGCTCGAGAAACCGAAGGCCGCGTTGAACACGAGGATGCCCGCCGTGGATTTCACGCTGATCCACACGAAGTTAAGTATGCCTGCAAGGCTGCACGCAAGAATGAGGATGTTGATTGGGCCGACGCGCTGCGCGATAATGTTCGGGAGCAGCCGCCCGAAGAGGGAGAGTGCGTTGAGGATGGAGAGGCTAAGATTCGGAATTTAGTTGGGAGAGAATCCGGACGCAGGTGGTACGTACGTGTAGAACGCGAGGTCCTGCGGGACGCCGTGGGCGACTGCGTAAGTTACGCCGAAGCTCAGGGGGGCGTATCTGTGTGGAGGCATTAGGTCCCGCAGCGGCGAAAGGAAATATGTATACTCACAGCCCTATGCTGATGAGCGATGCACCGAGCACGAGGAAGGAGTACGCGCGGTCTTGAACTGCCCACAAAAATAAATGGCTAGCGCAGTAAATAAGAATGGGCGACGTACAGACACGGACATCAATAATACGCCCGCCTTTGCGAGGCGGCAACCTGGTGGAGCAGCACAAGAACCCACATATCATGCAAAATAGCACGAGAAACGCGACTGCGAGGCAATGAGTGAAACGAATAAACACGTTGGAGTGGTGCTTACGAGTTCGCACCGCCCACGGAAAGCCCACTTGTTGGAAGAGCCGCCGCATGGCGATGGGGAGAACCGTTCCCCCCACCGAAGAACCACAAGCGAAGATTCCGAACGCGAGGATCTTGTATTTTTTGAAGTGGTGCCCCAGGGTAGACGCGGCAGGCGTAAACAGGAAACCCATTGCGATCTGTTTCTCATTAAGCTGAATAAGAATATTTATAATGGCCACAAACCCCAACGCCGAGTCCTTGGCTGAGAAGGAATTGGTAGAACTCTTATCGGACATTGAGATGAGCTTTTAAAGCGGGATACGAAGTGAGATACTCACTAGTTGAAAGGGAGGTCATGAAGAGACAGAAGACGTAGAGAGTCCCTGCAGACGCGATCATCGGACGCAGGTACTGCATGGCAGATAAAAAATGCGGGTCCAAGAGTTGACCGAGGAACTCACGCCGGCGTCGAACAATGGCCCACTAACACACCCTACTAGAACAATTAGGCAGAGCTGTAGAGATCCTATCCAGGAAATGGTGCTGAGTGTTTGATCTTTCAGCTGGTTGGCACTGTAATGCTCCTCGAAGACGCCGAACTGTGTAAAGATGAATGGACAGGGTGATCTGCTCAGGGATTCGTCGTACAGTTGTTACAACACCATCTGCGCCAAGAGGTCAGAAAAACTCGCAAGAGAGCTGAAAACAATTCTTACAGCACGAGAAGTTTATCATGAAGGCCTTGGATCAATCAGTGCCAATGTTTCCGCGAGTATGCGGACATTCTTACGCCAAATACATTCCCCCACGCGCGCAGCCCGCCATCAGGAAATTCCGTCTCCGGGATGAGCTTCTCGTTGACTGCTTCTAGTCCAAACACAGACGCGGGTTTCTCCGCGACGGCGTCCACGTCCACGCTCGAGGTCATCTTGCAGTGAAGTGTAGAAGGTGGAGCCAGTAAGAGCAAACGTCACCGCCTTGCGGGCCCACAAGCCACCCCGTTGAGTACTTGTAAGGTTCCAGTGACTCACGCCGCTCCCGCAGCTTCGTCTCCGCTATTTCCAGTGTGATCTCGGCCCATCATTTTCTTATCATTTATGTCAAACACCGGATAGATAAGATCACACTGGAACGTCTGGGTTACCTTAGGACCCCGGAATATACCCTGGGAGGCCAGGTCCGGCGCCGGACAAAATTTTGACAATTCCCAGGACGGACAAAAATTGGGATCGAAGGCAAAAATGCGAGGTCTCGTCCGGACAAAATTTGAGTGGCCGAGGTTTGATCCAATTTTTTTTGGCGAAAACCACCTATTTCAACTTGCTTCAGTGCGAAAAATCGCTCGATCGCTCCAATTTGACGAAAACGACGTCAAAAACAGGGCCGGAAGAAAAATTGGCATTTTTCTGGTCGTGGGAGCAAAAATTACTCTTTTTGGGTGATCCCATCATGATCAGCCCTCAGGTCCAGGACGGACAAAAATTTGACAAAAATGCCCAGATTCCGCCAAAAACTGTCCGGACAAAAATCCCCGGATTGGGGATTTTGGGAACCTAGCCTTCGACAGTACATCCCGGGGTCCTGTTACCTTGGGTTACCGAGAGCCGCATTGTGATTAGCGGTTGTGAGTTCAAATAGCCGTAGCCTGCCGTAGCCTTTGGCTAGCCCGCCCGCCGAACCCTGCCGAACCCCCGCCCGCACGTGGGGTAGACCGGCTGGCAGCGGCTAGCCGGCATCTAACCAGCACCGGCTATCTCTGGACTATTGGAGTTAATGGACCTCGGGCATTGCCTCGGGCACCCCTCGGGCATCTCTCGGGCAATCCGTCAGCTGTGGAGCCCACTGACTCCGAACCGTAATATATTTGTATGACTCGTTATGACTCGGAGTGACTCCACCCCTTAGTATATAAGTAGCTGTATTCTCTACTATTAGCCGTTCTTTAAGCAATTGCTCGTTCGGCGGTGCAATTTCCCATTTGACCGTATCTCCATTCTGTTTGCTCCACTCGCGTCCTTGATGTGAATACTCTGGTGTGCTTCTTCTCCCATTCACATGGTTAATTTACCCCCATTGACACAGCTACGGACTGTGCATACTTCGCCAGGATGTCCACCCAACTGCACAGCACAGTTCAACACCTCAGTCAACCTTTTCCATAATTCAGCTCATCAAAAAATGGTTGATCTCATGCTTCAGCGGGACATTCAGCTGACCTACCCAGAGCTCCTTTCGGGTACCCGCAGTTCGCAGCAACTGCTGTTGAACTGCGGCCGCGGAGGTCCCGACTATTTTCCAAGCATAAATACATCCCAGGTCGCTGATTCTTTGCTCACTTCTCTCATCGTCAAATCTGCCTGTCTGCAATTGTTTCGTTCTTTCTGGGGTCGCTTTTAGTCTGCAATCAATCCCTCTCAAAAGCTATCCAGTCATGCTTGCTTTGTGCTGCCTTTCTGTTACTATACTCTCTAGGTTTTTAACAGACACCTGGGCTTCTTCTGCACCATCTCGCACCTGCTCTATTGACCGGGGTGCATATGCATGCCCCAGGAGAAAAACAAGCAGTGCTGCTCTTATTTAATATTGGCTCAATATTTCCCTCATGGATGACCTGTCGCTCTTTCAATAAAATATTTCTGTGGACAATATGCCCCCCCTTCATTACTATTTTTCGCGTCTTTTTCTCTCTATATATATATTAAACTTATGTAGAAAAATATGCATATGTACGATAAGCACATTTTTAATGGCAACAACACGATTGCCGCATAGCTGGGCAACCACCGGAGCGAAGCGAGGCCCATCTTGTAAGAAGTTGTTTCCCCCCCCCTACTGTACTATTTCGACCGTAGGTTCAGGTGACGGGTGACGGAGGGTCGTGAACTGAACCTATTTGTTACCAGTGATGGTGACGGCAAATTTTTGTGGCCCAGATAGGTGTAAAAATGCAAAATTTTATCCTCCGGCACTTGCCGGATTACCATTTATGGAAATTTTGATGTGATTGCCGAGGAATGAACATCTAACCCAGTGAACATGTAAGGTGACGGGTGACATGGTGTGAACCTACGGTCGAAATAGTACAGTATCATCTCTGTGAATAAGTTCATCCACGCTCACCCCGTGTGTTATTTAGCTTCGGTCAATACCTGCGCCAATATGGACTGGCGGTGCTGTGGCTATCCATTCCCTGAACGCAGTGATGCCGGTCCGAACGGCTATGCTATGCTATTGAAGTTGTCATGTCTCGTCCGAAGGTGTTGCCATGCTTGGACCGAAGACCACTGCAAGTCTTTACACGCATTCATACTTCGGCAACGGTCCTTGTTTCTCTCAATCAAGAAACCGAACACTCTGTATGATCGGGGATTCGAAGAGATCCTGTTTGTTACATTGAACACAAACTTGGGAGGACCCGGAGGAGGTTACTGAGGTAATGCGCGGGCAAATTAGCTGCAATACGCGTTCCGAATCGTGTACAAACTAGCTTGTTACCGGAGAACCAATCTTGCTACAACGATTCACCTAAGTATCAGTTGCTCGATTCTTCTCGGAACCCTTTTGGAATTCACCTCAACTCTGAGATTTGAGCAGTGAACGCCGAACGGTGGTGATATCAAGCTGATATACAGCAAGGAGACCAAGAAATTTGCGACATACAGGCCGATATCAAACCACATTCATACCGCTGGTTCCCCCAAATTCCGGCGCCGACGCCGATATCACCTTGAAATTCAAGGCGGAGTCTCGGAATCCGGGGAGGAGAAAGGAACCCGGGGAGGAGAAGCCCCTATACATATCTGTTTCAAGCGCTCCCGCTGATGCTGACAAGATCCTAGTCACGCCGAATGTCCATTCTTCGGATGTAACTAATAAAATATTACGTCGTTTAACGCGCTGGAGCCAACGGAATAAACGAGTGATGGGCGCCATGGTTCAGAAAAAAACAAGACAAGTGTTTTGGCATTGTCTGTGAGTCTAGGAAACCGACCGCTGTCCACTCTGCTCATTTACATTACAGGACTTGATTTTTACCATTGTTGAAGCTATTATTGGAGTGTTGCAGTCCGCAGAGGAACGCATCTGTGTCATGCACATCGTGTAAGAGTTTCCCCAGTCGCCAATCTCTGATGGCAGATGATCGACGATCATCGCGGCCTAAGAATATATTACGTAGGTTATCGCTCGGGGGACGCAGAAACCAAAGGAATGAACGAGCGTCGATTACTACCATGGTGTTCATAAAAAATGAAGGCAAGCATTTCTGCATTGTACGTGAGTCCAGTAAACCGTCCGCTGTCCACCCTGCTCATTTACATTATATTATTTTGATTTTTACCCTTCGCAGCCGGTGTTGGTTGAAACTATTATTGGGCCATGTATGACTGTGGCAGTCCGCAGGGGAACGCATCTGTGTCATTCATGTCATGCAAGACATTCCGTTCTTCATGTCAGCCGCTCCGTTTCTCCGAATGCCCCAGGTGGTCGACAACCATCGCGGCATCGCAGGTTTAAATTGACATCGCCGTCTCCCACGCATCAACCGAGTCACTGTTGGGCTTCGCTTTCGCTATAGGATGACTGCGGCAGCTCCGGTATCGGGTAGATTGTCCAGTGAAACATCCGGCATTGACTGTTTGTTTTTACACACTTCGCGTCCTTGTCGGCGAAACAGGTTAGGGTGACAGCGGCGTACTTATAAAGGACATACGAGCTGGCAGGCAAACTTTGTTCACCAATACCTAGGAAACATGTGTGGTCTCACAGCTGTTTTTCATCCAGATGGCGTCGTTCGGCCTTCAGCTAAGGATTTCAAGAGCGAGCTTGAGGCATCGCTCGAAATCATCAAGCACCGTGGTCCCGACTCGAGGGGAACATATGTTTCATCTGATTCTCGCGTTGGTTGGTACCCTCATTGTATTAATTCGTATGATTGATAATTTTACTTGCAGGCTTGGGACACGTCAGACTCGCGATAATCGACCTTTCGACTGGGCAGCAACCTATGTCGGATGAGGATGAACTCATCCACTGTGTCGTAACTGGGGAGATTTATGACCACGAACGCATCCGTGGTGAAATGAAAAAGGAAGGATTTTCGTTCAAGTCCAAATCGGACTCTGAGCTGGTTGTCCAATTGTACGTGCATTTTTCACGCCAAATATCCGGTCGCCAATGGATCGGGCTGTCCAGGTACAAACGTGATGGAGTCAACCTACTGTTCAGCTTGCGCGGGGAATTTGCGTTCGTTCTGTACGACGTCAAGCGGCATCTACTCTTCGCGGCGCGGGACCGGTTCGGGATCAAGCCGCTGTACTACACCATCTCCAATGGCCGTGTTCTGTTCGCCAGCGAAATGAAGGCTTTTATGGGCCTCGGATGGAAGGCCCAGTGAGATTTGGACAGCATTGTTCACAACGGCGACCTCGGGGACGATCGCACGGTCTTCAAGGGTGTTTTCAAGGTATCGCTTTGTGTTTCTTGATTTTATTTCCCTAATTCAAACCAGCTCGCCGCCGGCCATCTTGCACTCTGTGCATCGTCTGGGCACATCAAAATCGAGCGTTATTGGGACCTCTCGTACCCGGCAGCTACTTCTACTTCCTCGGAAACAATCGATTCGATGGTGTCAAATGTCCGAACGCTCCTGATCGAGTCCGTTCGCTTGCGCCTTCGTTCCGACGTGCCGCTAGCAGTTTACCTCAGTGGTGGTATCGACAGCTCCGCCGTCGCGGGAATTGCGACGCACTTGTTGCGTGAACAAAATCCTAATGCGAAAGTTACCGCATTCACGTTGGCTTATAGCGGTCAGGCTCATTTAATCCTAATTACACCTCCGCATTCTCAACATCAGCAGAGGACCAAACGACGGATGAATCGCCAATTGCGGCTCGAACTGCGGACCATCTCGGGGCCGAGATATACAAGGTCAAAGCAACTGAGGCTGCATTAGTGGATCTTTTAGAGGAATCTATCTGGCATTCTGAACAGCCGAATCCGACCTTCCATGGCTCAGGCAAGATCCTTTTGTCCAACGCCGTGCGAAAGAACGGCTATAAGGTTCAAAATCTTCTTCATTTTTTCTTGAAGCATTAACGGATGCCGTTCAGGTCGCCCTTTCCGGCGAAGGATCCGATGAAATTTTTGGAGGATACCCTTGGTTTTCCCAGGATTATCTTCGGATGCCGGATCATGCGGCAAAAAGCCTAGGAATAGCTGTCCCGTCGGACGCAGAACGTCGTGAAATGATCGCTGAACTCGAGATATCGCCAAGTAGTCCCCAATTTCCGACCACAAGGATAGCTGCAGGGGAGTCAAGCCTTCTTAAGGTCGGCGCACACAACGTTGCGAGTTTTTCTGTGCCGATCTGTGGCCCGATGTTCCATCCCAGTGTTCTCCAACATACAGGAGTGCCCGCGAGTGCACGGTGCGTTGCTGAAAGCCTCGATCCGCGCGTTCGGCAACACTCTGTAGCCGGCACTTGGCAGAGTTTGAATGTCTCCCTGGTATGTCTGCATGCCTTCCACGAACCAGCCTAACTGACGGTAATCCTTACCGCAGTATGTCACGGCAAAGTCCCTTTTGTCGAATTTGATCTTGAACGTGGCCGGCGACCGTAACGACATGACCAACGCCGTCGAAAGCCGGGTTGCATTCCTTGACCATCATCTGGTCGAATACGTGAATTCTCTGCCGCCGTATGTACCCACCTTTGGTAGTTTTGCGTGCAGTTGCTGAATGCCTTCGAATTGCAGCTCCGTCAAAATTATGCCTGTTGAAAGCGATGGCCCCAGGAAGTGGATTTTGACCGAGAAATGGGTCCTTCGACAGGCAGTCAAACCATTCGTCACCGAAGAAATATATCTCCGAAAGAAAATATCGTTCAACCCGCCTCCCGCGCCTACTGCATCTGGGCTCCGTCCTCTCCAAGTTCACCTCGGCAAGCGCGTCACGCAGACTGCTGTTGAGCGTCTGGGGTTCTTGGACTGGGTGTATATCAACGACGTGCTCACGGAGTATACCGCTTCGCCTCTGTTCCCGGCGCACGGTGCAATTGATCCGCGCGCGCGGATGCTTATGATAGTTCTCAGCTTTATTGTGCTGCAGGAGCGGTTTTCTGTGCCGCCTGCGACACTATTCAAGTAGTTTTATTCCTTCAACTATTCCTCGTAAGGTAGACTCCATCCACCCTCGACGAACGTCACGTGAGACTTCTATATTGGGTCGCACGGACGAACAATTGGAATATTAGCAGAACAACTGAGACAAGGGCAAATCTCTTCGACCAGATCAAAGAAATGCATGCAAAGAACTTGAAAATGAAAACTTATGGCTTCCCGGTCCTTGTGGACGACTGAATTTCGCGAACACTGACACGGCTGCGGGGCATCAATCGGCCCCGTCAATCAGTGCTAATTTAGGACCTTCGGACAAAGTGGCTAATTCCCGGTGTAAATGTAGTCATGAATCTGGTCGAGGGATTTGTCTCAATTATACCGATAGATTATTTAACAGAATTTTTTAGTTCACAGTTCCGCAAAAGGAAATTCACGTGACGTTCGTCGAGGGTGGATGGGGTCTACCTTAAAAGTACCCTTGTAAACGCAAATATGGAATACTTTCCCTCGTACTTATGGTAGATCTCATACAATGCTTGAAATGACTTGGATTCAACATTTGACGGGTACCGGAATCCTGTAGAACAATACAACTAAGGATGTTGATGAGTAAACGGGCTCCCTCATCCATCGCGTCATACGAAGGGAACCTGAGTGACTCCAGATAGTCGGCGAGTATGTCTCGAATGAATGGCCAATTTGAGCCCCAGCCGTTCCACACTGGTTGAGTCATACCAGCCTTGAGGTGCATTTGAAGTGGAAGTAACCCGAATTCAGAGGCGGGACGACCAAGGACCAGGATTAAATGGAACTTTCTTCCGGAGACAAGGAATGGTTTGGCGGTCTGGCAGAGAATCCATTTTTTAAGCAAGTGCCAATTTCCAGTCACAGCAGAAAAGTTGAAGGAAATTATTTGTATTGATCGTAATGGAATGTAATTACAACAGGTTCTCCGAGACTCTGCGCTAATATTGATGGGAACTCGTCTACGTTGAATGATGGAGCATTGAACTTGCTTACCTTGTCCTTCCTTCAAGTTGAATTGTACTCCACTAGTTTGTTACAGCTGTTCTGCGGCCAGAGCGCGCTCGGTCGACGTTCATGCGAGCTGAGCTGCCAGTTGTTTCAGTTCTGGGCCACCTTGAAAAATATTTCACGTGAATTATGAGGACTCAGTGAGCTCGAATGGGACAATGGTAGCGGGCCGTACTGCTTGTCGGCGATAACAGCTGTATTCTTCTTTTGATGCGCCTCTTGTTTGATCATGATGCGTCTGTGGCGTGTTCGGATCATTTGGCCGTAGCCGTGATGTGACGTGGCCGACTCGGACTCTTCCCACCACAATCTATGACCAACTGGTACGAGCCTTTTGTTTGTTAAGAGAGAGACCAAACTCAACACCCTATCCAAACCTATAACACTTCGCTCTCCATGGATTCGCCCTTCCAATCGATGCTGTATACCAACTCCGCACCCACCGATATCGAATGCGATGCGATCCGAGATTTCGTGGCAGGTCCGCGCAAGGAAGCCACGAGTCTCACATAAGAGATTTCTCCGATGCAGGCTCTGGTTGAGAAGCTGGTCCAAAAGCGAGACGAGTTCAACCGGTTCATCGACGCACACCTGGCTCTCGCATCCCCAGCGCGCACACTACCGTCGGATATTGTTCGGGGTTTTTTTACCGCATCTATGCCTACCGGAAATTCCATCATGGCCGGGGAGGAATCACCACTTCTCTTGTGCCAAATCTGTAGTGCCTGGCGAGAGCTAGCCTTTTCGACTCCACGGCTGTGGTCGTCGCTTCACATCGTAGTCCCATGTCGCTCGAGAATGAACACTTCACTTGAGATGTTCACACTGTAGCTGTCGCGCTCCGGCATCATCCCTCTCTCCATGCTCTCTCCATGTCCGTCATTCTTTCAAAGGCCTGCGAATACCACTGCGATATAAAACCCCTCCTCCGCTCTCTGGATGCTTTTGCCCCGCGCTGGAAAAACATTCACATTACTGCTCTGACTTTGGACGACTTCGAGGTCTTTGCATCACTATCGGCTGAGGATGTACCTATGCTGCAGGATGTGGTGATGGAATGCACGCTGTCACGACACCAGAAAATACCCCGTGGAGTGCTATACGATTCCTAGGAGCTCCCAGCCTCTTCAGACTATCCATCTCGGAAGGGCACATCTTCGCAGCCCTGAATTACCCATCGAAACAGTCGGTACACCTGCGCATCATGAGTAATGAAGCAGATCCATGGGCTCCTACCCTCTTTCGACTCACGCATGTCACAGTGCTGGAATTGCTACAGCAGTTCCCTGCACTCGAAAACTGCGAGTTCGTTCTCGCGGGTGAGGCACGGAATCTATGGAGCGGTACACCGGTCATTCTACCCATTTATGTCATCTTGGGCTGCGCAACAGAAGCCCGGAGGGTGAAGCAGACTTTATTCGCAAGCCTCGTCCTTCCAAATCTGCGTTCTGTGGAATACAACCTATTTTTCCCAACCCCGAATCCCTTGCCCTTCTCTCAGCTCCTACCCGAGCTCGAGTGCCTTAGCCTGAATATTAACGGTATAATAAACATCGTTCTCTTGGATTACTTGCGACCAGCGCAACGTCTCGAGGAGCTGCAGCTTGCAGGGAATTCAACATACCCTGGAACCGTTTGGGGGTTCGGCCCGCCAAACACGACTTTCTTCGTTATGCACTTCGGGCCCGATTCCAAAGAGCCGCTCTGTCCTCGCCTGCGTCGTCTGCAATGTCGAACACTTGGATCTTTTCGGACGACACGCTCCTGACGATTATCCAGGCGCGCACGGCCCCGAGCACGGCTCTGTAGCCCGTCTGAAGCAGCTCAGTGCCACTCTGGATCATGAGACAGCAGACTTCCGGCAGTAGGACAGTGAAGTGGACGTGTGTTTTTCAGCTTCAACGGACTTTTATGTACCTAGGTAAATTGTCACCTTTAAACTAGCATCGACATGGACCCTTAACCACGACTATTTGAGTCAGACATTTCGACCTGACAGCTTCGCACATTATGTGCGGTTTGTGCTGACCACGAATACTGTACTATTTCAACCAACTGTTCACCGGGTGTGACCAGTGACCCTAGGTGTTCAATTTTCCAGTGTTCAAATTGCCTTTTTGGGCGATTTTTCGTGGTTTTCCGGAGCCGAAATAGCCCATTTGCATGAAACCTCGATCCGGAAGGCTCGGGACCTGTGAAATATAGTCCAAGTGTTCAATTTAGGGGCCTTGTGACGCGGTATTTAGGAGGTTTTGTCTCTCTTTGAGATTTCGAACTCAGAAGGCGCTTCTGAGAGCAGCATGCAACCGAGCTCGCGATTTTCACCCCAGTTCTACATTTTCATGCACGGATTTGGATCCGGTAGAAGAGGGAAAGCGCCGACGTGTGGTAATTCAGCTGATCCAGGCTTCAGCATACTCGCGGAGATTCACGAATTGGACATTTTTCGGGGTCGGTCGGAGTCTGATTAACTGAATTGCAACGGTAAATTGCAACGGTACCGGAAACCGGTCAAGTAATGGTGGAGAGATATCGGAATTTGCGAGTACTACCTATGTTTGTCCGGGGCGGCGGTGGGCGTGTGAAATAAATTCATTCGGTAGGTATGGTGCAGTTGTAGGCATAGACCAATGTACCAAGTGGCAAATTTATAGCAAAACTGGATCAAGTAGCTGATTAGTCCTACGTCAACTGACTTACACCTTCCCATGGGGAGTACACGGCGGAAAAGAGAGGTGGGTGGTATGCAAACGATACATCCAGGCCTTCGTCGATGAGCGGTTGAAGTTCTGGCATGATATCCCGCTGCATCTGGCGCGTCATAGTCGCACTGAATTGAATCAGACGCGCATTGGAATCGCGCTGAGGGGCCGTTCGCGCCTGGATAATGGCAAGAAGATCGTCATCCGAGACGGCAGACGCATTGCGCAGCTGCAGGCGACGTAGATGGGGACAGAGAGGTTCCTCCGAATCCGGCCCAAAGTGAGTGAGGAGGAAGGTCGTGTCTGGCTCGCCGGCGACCCAGCCGTCCCAAGGATTGGTTAGATTCCCCGTGAGGTGTAGCTCCTCCAGACGTTGCGCGGGCCGCAAGAAGTCCAGGAGGACGGTGCTTTGTATGTGAGTGATACCGAGACTAAGACGCTCCAGCGCGGGGACAAAAACAGAGAACGGCAAGGCATTCCCGGATGTGAAGAACAGGCTGTAATCCACAGAACGCAGATTGGGAAAGACGAAGGCTGTGAATAGAGAGTCTGATTGGCCCTCGGGACTTCTGTCGTCCAGCCCAAAATGGCGGAAATGAGGTAGAATGACTGATCCACCGGTCCAGGGACTCTCTGCCTCGCCCACGAGAGCGAGATCACAAGTCTCGAGGACAGGGAACTGCTGCAGCAATCCCAACACAGTGACGTACGTCAGTGGAAAGGTGCCCTCTGTTCCATTGTCCCTAATCCGCAGGTGTACCAGACGTTTCGACAGAAAGTTTAACGCTGCGAAATTACGTCCCTCGTTGATGGATAGGCTAAGTAGGCTGGGGGCTGCCAGGAATGCCAGAGAACGCCATGGAGAATTCGCTCCGAGGCTCGTGCCAGCAAACACCCCTCCCACTAGCACATCTTGCAACATAGGTACATCCTCTGCCGATAGTGATGCGAAAACGTCGAAGTCGTCCAAAGTCGGTAGAGTGATACGGATACTTTTCCAGCGCGGGGAAAAAGTAGCCAGAAAATGGAGGAGGGGTTTCAAATCACAGTAGTATTCGCACGCTTTTGAAAGAATGACGGAGATTGAGAGGGGAATGATTCCGGAGCGCGACAGCCACAATGTGACCATCTCGACTAGACCGTTTATTCTCGAGCGACCTGGGACTACGATGTGCAACGAAGACCACAGGCGAGGAGTTGAAATGGCCAGTTGTCTCCAGGCGCTGCAGATTCGGCACAAGAGAAGAGGCGAGTCCTCTCCGGCCATGATAGAATTTCGGGTGGATGGCAAAGATGCGGTGAAAATCGCACGAACGACATCGGGTGGAAGTCTGCGCGCTGGAGAAAGAAGAGCTAGGTGGGAATCGATGAATTGATTCAGCTCATCTCGTTTTTGGACCAGGTTTTCAATTAGAGTCTGCATCCGAGCAATCTCTTGTGTGAGACTCGCGGCTTCCTTGCGCGGACCCGCTACGAAATCTCGGATTGCATCGCATTCGATATCCGAGGGTGTGGTGTTGGTATCCAGTATCGATTCGAAGGGAGAATCCATGAAGGGCGCTAATTGTTGTTTCGGTGGTGGTAGATTGAGAAGCGAGTCCCGTCACGCAAGCGTCACGTCGCAGCGGCAGGCCCATCAATTCCCACGCCCCCGAGTTGGTCCTGGCCCAATTGCAATCTTTCGACCCGGAAGATTTCGGACAAAATAAAAATGGCCATTTTCTGCCCAAACTGCTTTGACCCAGTTCTGCGGTCTGACCAAGTTGTCTTTGGTCTTTAGAGTTTTTCTTCTTTCTTGGCGCCGCGAGCCAGTCGCGAGAGCCCGGGCCGCCGGAATAGGGTCTCCGTACAAATATTGGTCAGCTCTGCGCTCGGACCAAGGATGTTCCACGATCAGATGTCGCTTGCAACATACAGCCACAACCTCTTCCCCTCTTCTTCCCCGGCAAATGGCCGCGAGTGTGGACGCGGACACTGTCGTGGAGAAAACGCTGCCTGTGTTGGAGCTGGAAGAAGTCGACGACAAGCTCATCCAAGATACGGAGTTTCCTGATGGCGGGCTACGTGCGTGGGGGAATGTATTTGGGGTAAGAACATCCGCGTCTTGGTGGAAACCTCTGGACTGATTCGGCTACTAGGCTTTCATGATCAACTTCTCGTGCTGTAAAAATCGTTTCACAGCTGGTTTGTTGCGACGAGCTTTCTAACATATCGTCTTAGACGGTGTAGTGACTAGTGTACGGTGTTTCTTGAGCACACCGCGTTTTGGCCTCTCATCGCCGAATAGTTTGGCGTCTTCGAGGAACATTACAGCGCCAACCAGCTAAAGTACCAGCCTCTCAGCACCATTTCGTGGATCGGATCTTTACAGCTCTGCTTTGTCCTTCTCATGGGATGTGTGAGTGGGCCATTATTCGACGCCGGCGTGAGTCTCTGTCGTCTCTTGCAGCCTCAGTCTTCTTATTCCATCATCTAGTATCTACATTCGATGATCGCATCTGCAGGCACTCTCTATGTATTCTGTCTTTTCATGACATCGATATCGACCGGTCAGTATCTCGTCCGTATCTTGTTTTCCAAACCAATCCCAAGATTCAAGAGTTCTACCAATTTGTTCTCAGTCAAGGACTCGGTGTTGGCGTACGTTCCTGTCCCACGTTTTGTTTGAAATTCAACCTGATAATGCCAACTAGATTGCAATGGGTTTCCTCTTCGCGCCCGCCGTGTCTACCCTCGGGCACCACTTCAAGAAACACAAAATTCTTGCGTTCGGAATCTTCGCTTCCGGCGCTTCGGTCGGCGGCACCGTTCTTCCCATTGCCATGCGACGGCTCTTCGAACAGGTCGGCTTTCCGTGGGCAGTACGAACGCGTAAGCATCCCTCCAATGTGTTTATTAATCCAACCATCGCCTCGCAGTCGCTTTTCTTGTGCTATTTTGCATGATATGTGGGTTCGTGTGCTGTTCGACCAGGCTGCCGCCTCGCAAAGGCGGCCGTATTCTCGATTTCCACGTCTGTACGTCGTGCACTCTGGTCTACTGCGCCAGTCATTTATTTTGCTCGCAGTTCAAGACCGCGCGTACTCCTTCCTCGTGCTCGGTGCATCACTCATCGGCATAGGACTGTTAGTATACATATTTCCTTTCACCGCTGCGGAACCCGACTTGTCCACACAGATACGCGCCCGTGAGCTACGGCGTAACTTACGCAGTCGCCCACGGTGTCCCGCAGGACCTTGCTTTCTACTCGTACGTACCACTTGCGTCCTGACTCTCTCCCACCTAAAATACGAATCCTAGCCTCTCCATCCTCAACGCGCTCTCCCTTTTCGGGCGCCTCCTCCCGAACATCGTCGCACAGCACGTCGGCCCAATCAACATCCTTATCGTCGCGTGCAGTCTGGCAGGTGTGCTCGACTTTGTATGGATCACTGCGCAGTCTACGGCAGGCATTCTCGCATTCAACGCGGTCTTCGGTTTCGCGAGCGGTACGTGCTCCCTACATTGAATTTTCTTTATGCCCCTCATATACTTACAACATGGCTCCTGCGCAGGCGGATACGTCAGCGTCCTCCCCGCGGCCATCGCGACCCTAAGCCCAGACCCGCAGAGCATCGGGTGAGCGCAAACTCAAATGTGGTGTGAGGGTGGATACTCACTGGGATACGCAGACTGCGTCTGGGCATGGCGTTCTTCTGCACATCGTTCTTCTGGCTAGCAGGCGCCCCGATCCAGGGCGCACTCATCCGGCTGCATGGGACGTATTGGCCCGCAGCGGTGTTCAGCGGGAGCGCGGTCTTAGTTGGCGTGGCCATGCTGCTTGTTGCGCGGGTGCTGGTGGGGCGGAGAACAGGTAAGCGGTTGGTGTAGGGTGTAGGGATCAATTGGTTTGCAAAACTGTGATTGGGAGTGCTTTTAGAATGCTTCCACCCGCAAAAAATGGAGAACGGTGGAAACTGGGGATCAACCAACTGAGCCACACTCGTCGGCTATGGCACACGGAGTGGCGCCACTGTCGGCAAGCATCTTCAACCATCCAGTGCCGAGCGTTGACGCGCCAGAAAGGTGTAATTATGTTGAATCATTCAACTTGAGTTCCTTGCTGAGCTATTCTTCTAAGAAATAATTTTGCAGCTCTAAGGAAAACTCATTGACATTTATCCAGGCTCAATACACAATAATTTATTTACATAGCCCCTCCTTGAACAAAGAAAGGGAAAAAAACGTAGGCCGAGGCTCACGCGTGAGGGAAGCGAAGCGGAGCGGGCGCGTCGCGCGCTGCTGGGAGATGTTGGGCGTGCTCACGCGGGCCGCCTGGCGCGCAGACCTCGACGCGAATACAGCGGGCAAGGACGCAAAAGCGGCATTGACAGCACCATGCATGGTGCTCCTCATGAGCACGCTCATCGAACGGAAGCGCTTCGTTCTCCTCGAGGAGGTGTGGATCGGGATGGACTGGCGCATGGTCAGCGCCGGGCGGCGCTACCTGTGCTGCGAAAGCGCGCCTATATAACACGGTTTGCAACGGGGCAGGCGGTATGGTAGACCATATAGGGCGTCGACAACGCGGTTCTGGATCCCGCTCCTGCTGCGAGGCTGGTGCTGCGGGAGGTCGAGCCGGCAACCTCGTAGCGGGAGAAAGTGGCTCCGTAGGACTACACAGGTGCCTACTAGCGATTTGGAGCATGCGAGACTACGGCGGGGGTCATCAGAGTGAGGGTGCGCAAGGCACACTATAATCACATACTACAGCTTTCCCCGCTCTTCACTGCTCTTCACCAGTCGCTGCTCGCAACGTCCAGGCCCTCCTAGATCGCCCACGAAAGAAATGGTGATGGCAGTGGCATTCAGGCTATCGCTGCGAGTGTCCTCGTCGGTTTGCTTGAGCGCATTCTCGTCGGATGGGTTGGGCCAGGTGGTGGCACGAAGGAAAGCCAGATTGCTTACCAAATCCATCACGCGCAACATTCCCGAACGCCGGCAACGACTCCGCGCCACAGTGGCGCTCCTCACCCACACTTGCGCCAGAGTGGCGTAACTGTGTTCTACTTAGCCGACGAGTTGTGAGTGTGAGTGTGGCTCGGTTAATACATCCCCGTGGAAACTCGGTGGCGTGCTGAGGGCGACGGCCCGGTCACAGTCGGTCCTACTCGGACGATCAAACTTTCACGGTTTGAACGCCGACCACTGCAAGCGGTCTGCCGCAAGAAGGGCACCATTGAAGTCATTTATTACCTGGCAGCCCAGATAGCAGCCGAAGTACTCACCAAGTCTCTGGCGGCTTTAGAATGCAAGCCACTGATTAAGGTGTTTCAAATTGGACCAATTTCGGCTTGAGAGGTGGAGTACTGCGCGCTGAGCGCCGCGGCTCGGAACATCAGTCAGCGCCTCGGGTGCTACTGTCCGTTCCCACCGAGATAACTTAGTTATCGTTTTACTAATACACAGAATTATATACTAAATTCCTGTCGAGTATAAAACCACTGGTATTGGGTGACTTTCCATAAGCTTAGAAAATTCTCGGGGTATATCTGAGCGGTGCCAGCGATGCCGGCATGTCGATTTAATCCAATAATCTATTCCTTCTTGCTTCCCATAAGCCGCCGAAAAGAATAAAGACATATTTTCGTTGATGAATATACACCTATTTGTGCAAACTGTCGTTGGCAAACATCAGCCGTCAACGCGTCTTCTGAGCTTCCATCCAACGCGTAATGATGGATATTGACGCGTTTCTTTTCCTGGAAAATATGGAGGAGGAGGAAAGGGAGTCGGATGAGTAGCTTCTGGCCAGAACCAGGGGATTATCAGGGAGACCCGGTGTTCTGGTGGGTGAAATTGACATCAAATTGGGTTTAGGATTCGTCGCTGCCATGGAACGATGGCATTGTGGCCAGCAGGGAGTGTGTGGTCGACCAACATGGTTGGCAGAAGAAGAGTGACGTCTGCGGAATCCGTGACATGCAGCCCGATTAGGCAAAGCGACTTTTATTCAACGATAAATCAATCAAGTATAATCTGTAGAGGGGTAGGTACCCCCCCTACAGATGATAAAAAAATTAAGCTTTATTGGAGGGTACGAGTCGGCGAAAATGAGATATAAGTCTGATGGGGTCCTGACAGCTGCCTCGGCATCTCGGCGAAACGATGAAAAATATTCCCCCGGAATTTTCTAAGCTTATGGAAAGTCACCCATTGTAAATAGACAATCATCACTCTTAGAGCTTGAAAGTTAATTCTGCTTGATCTTCTTCACTTCACTGGAAAATGATCGCAAGGGCGGACGCGGACTCGTCGGTAGATAAAACACCGTCTGTGTTGGGGCGGGAAGGAGTCAGTAAGAATCCTATGCAGGAAGCGGAGTTTCCTGATGGCGGGATACGCGCCTGGGGGACTGTATTTGGTGTGAGAACACCCGCATTCTCCGCGGAAACAGTGGGACTGATTGATCCAAGGCTTTCATGATAAACTTCGCGTGCTGTAAGAATTGTTTTTCAGCTCTCTCGCGAGTATTTCTGACCTCTTGGCGCAGATGGTGTTGTAACAAATGTACGACGAATCCCTGAGCAGATCACCCTGTCCATTCATCTTTACACAGTTCGGCGTCTTCGAGGAGCATTACAGTGCCAACCAGCTGAAAGATCAACCCCTCAGCACCATTTCCTGGATCGGGTCTTTACAACCTTGCCTGATCCTTCTAATAGGGTGTGTTAGTGGGCCATTATTCGACGCCGGGGTGAGTTCCTCGGTCAACTCTTGGACCCGCATTTTTTATCTGCCATGCAGTACCTGCGTCCGATGATCGCGTCTGCAGGGACTCTCTACGTCTTCTGTCTCTTTATGACCTCAATCTCAACTCGTGAGTATCTCACTTCGTATCTTCCTTAAAAGCTCATGCCAATATCCGATAAGAGTTCTACCAATTCCTTCTCAGCCAAGGACTCGGCGTTGGTGTATGTGACCCTTCTAAATATTCACATTCAACTTAATGAGAAATAGATTGCAATGGGTTTCCTGTTTACGCCCGCCGTGTCTACCCTGGGGCACCACTTCAAAAAATACAAGATCCTCGCGTTCGGAATCTACGCAACGGGTGCTTCGGTGGGGGGAACGGTCCTCCCCATCGCTATGCGACGGCTCTTCCAACAAGTGGGCTTTCCGTGGGCCGTACGAACGCGTGCGCACCACTTCAACCTGTTTATTCCTCTCGCTAATTGCCTCCCAGTCGCATTCGTCGTGCTATTTTGCATGACATGCGGGTTCTTTTGCTGCTCCAGTCGGCTACCGCCTCGCAGAACCACGCATATTATTGATTTCCGCGTCTGTACGTCGTCCTAGCTCTGCGTCAGTCATTATTTATCTTGCTCGTAGTTAAGGATCGTGCGTACAGCTTCGTCGTCCTCGGTTCGTCCCTCGTCGGTATCGGTCTGTGAGTCCGCACTCTCGTTCACAGGTCACTCACGAGAAATCTAACTTGACCACGTAGATACGCGCCCGTGAACTATGGTGTGACCTACGCAGTCGCTCACGGCGTCCCGCAGGACCTCGCATTCTACTCGTACTGTATGTACCGTACCACCTGCGTCCTAACTCTCCCTCCTACAATCCGAATACCAGCCTCTCCATCCTCAATGCACTCTCCCTCTTCGGGCGCCTCTTTCCGAACATTGTCGCCCAACGCATCGGCCCAATCAACATCCTCATCGTCGCGTGTGGCCTCGCGGGCGCGTTCAACTTCGTGTGGATCGCCGCGCAATCAACGGCGGGCATCCTCGTGTTCAACGCCTTCTTCGGCTTCGCGAGCGGTGCGTGCTCAGTGCATTGCATTTTTTCCAAACCGTGATATACTTACAACATTGTTCTTGCACAGACGGCTACATCAGCGTCCTCCCCGCGGCGATTGCGGCCCTCACCTCGGACCCGCAGACCATCGGGTGAGCGCGCTAGAAATTAAGTGTGGTGCGAAGCGGACAGCTCGACTAACCTGGATGCGCAGGCTGAGGTTTGGGATGGCCTTCTTCTGCACCTCATTCTTTTGGCTGGCGGGAGCCCCGATCCAAGGGGCGCTCATCCGGCTCCACGGGACGTATTGGCCTGCTGCAGTGTTCAGTGGGAGCGCGGTCCTCGTGGGCGTGGCGATGATGGTCGTTGCGCGGGTGCTGGTTGGGCGGGAAACGGGAAAGCGATGGGTGTAGAGCGATTGACCGCGTGGTTTGTACCAGTGGGATTTGGGTCCTTCCTCCGTATTCTGCAGGCGATGACAGGTAATCAAAGACAGATATTTACCACTCAAATGATAATGCAAATGATAATACTCGCAGGATCCACGAGTCGAACAACCAGTTTACTCCTGCATGTCTCTGAGTGTAATGTGGTTCTTTCCGAAGATCCACGTTGAGAAATTTCGAATTTCCCTTGAATCAATGTGGTTTAACTTGGGCCTCATTTTTTTCTCGTTGAGGAAGCGCCTCGAGCGCCCATCAATGTTGCGCGCCAATCAATAATAGAACACAGCCGCACTCAATTTGGATATGCCACCGTTCGGATCAAGATGCCACTCTTCTTCAAACGCATTGTTCACAATCCACGCGGTTCCCCGCCCAATTCAAGCCACCGGGAAGAGAAGGCCGATTCAGGATTGACAATGTATCTGCTCTTTGTCCGATTTGAGGAAAGCGCGGTGGCCTGTGATCTTTGTCCTCCATTATAAAAGCTCTGTAATTCCGACTCTCCCGCTCCTCGCAAAGCCGTCTTCGACTGTCAAAATTGCTCTAATGTCGTCCTCCCTCTTCCGTGATACCGCGATCGATTTTGACTATAGCCGGGTCAAATACCTTGACCGTGGTGTTGAGAGGAACGTCTACCTGGCTATAGACCTGGCAACGGCACATTCGAGGCTCGTGGCCATCAAGGTGCTCGAGAAGGTGTGTAGCTCTCCGTACTCTATCCTTGGATTCAGTGGCTTATTTCATCTGTGATGCAGCGTGACCCTTTTAACCTTTACCGGGCATCGGAGTTGTTGGCTCTCCAGCAAGATTTCGTAGACCAAGCAAGTCTCCATTTAGTCTCGCTATGTTATCCATCTCATACTATACTCTCAGGTTAATACCGCATCGACTATAAAGCATCCCCACGTCGTCGAAATATTAGGCATTTATTACAAGAACGCGATCAACTTCAAAAATTGTGAGTGTCCTGTCCGTGTTTCACCTCAATAGTCATTGACGGCCAGTGCAGTCATAGTCCGAGAGCTCATGGCGGGTGGCACGCTTTCAGATTATCTTTTTGCGGAGTCAGAGCGCCAGTGTTACGCAAGGATACAACCTATGGGTCTTCGTAAGTTCCGCGTCTGTCCTATTACAACGCCTCGCTCACGAGCTCTCTATAACAGCCCAACATTCATGCCGCGATATCATGTACCAACTCTTTCAAGCCCTGGCACACATACATAGTCTCGGCATCTCGCACCGAAACTTGCACCCCGATGTTCGTCGGACGCTTTACTAGTCTTCGCATCTTTAATTCACATCCGTTGCCAGAATATCCTCCTCACGAAGACCGACCCACCCTTCATCAAGGTTAGCGGACTTGGCTGGGCAGAACGATACGAGCCCACCAATTTGGCTGTGAGTGCCGTGTTCTCAATTGCCCATACTTTCTCTCATCGTTTCCCAGGAGAGTGTGTCGCCACGAGACGTCGGCTGGGACGAGTACCTAGCTCCTGAGATCGTCATTCCACGACCCTCAACATACGGTTCCGATGCGCGCGCCGACAGCTGGAGCGCTGGTATCATACTCTTCCGAATGCACGTACCCTGACATCTTTCACCTGCCCATCTAACCATCTCATTGATATTTAGGTTGCTCCTCAAGAGCGCCTGGCATGTTCTGCGCCATGGCTCCAACACTGTCTTGCGTCTGCGGTGGGACGAGTTGGACGCGCTCTGCCTTCCCAGGTCTACACCCGAGAAACAGTTCCCCGCTCAGATCCCCGACGATGCCCTCTTTCTTGCCGACGACGGGACGATCACCGTTTATGGTCTCACACCCGCAGAATACCATCGTTCCCTCGCAGCAGCCGAGCCCCATTCCCCGCTCGCAGAAGATGCACTCTCCCTCTCCGAAGACGGACTCGGCGTCCTGGTGCATGGTCTTCCACTCACCGAGCACCTCTCGCTCACTCACGATTCCGTCGTGCATCCCGCGCGTCTCTCTGCGCACGGTGCGTCCCGTCGTGTGTGGTGGATACGATACTGACGTACATCTAGGCCCGGACTTGCTCAAGCGCTTGTTGCGCGATGATCCCGCAGAGCGCCTTTCCATTGTGGAGGCGCTCGCGCATTCATGGTTAAAGGGCCACGAGCCGGTGTACCCTATCACGGTGCATTCGGAGACTGTAGGCATGATCAATGAATGTAACGAGTAGGAAGTCAAAGTAAAACTAGACAAGAAAACCATTAATCCCACTCAACCACGGCCGATCATGATCGACTATACCTTCCCAGGGCGAGTACACATCGTGGTAGGGGCTCCGGTGGAAGGGATGATATGCAAGCGATACCTGAAGACCTGCGTCTATGAGCGGCCGAAGCTCCGGCATTATATCCCACTCCATCTCGCGATACAGAGTGGCACTGAGCTGCTTCAGGCGGGCAACGGAACCGCGCTCGGGGCCCGTCCGCGCCCGGATAATCGCCAAGAGCGTGTCGTCCGAAACGACAGAAGTGTCCGACAGTTGCAGATGACGCAGGCGAGGACAGAGCGGCTCTTTGGAATCGGGCCCGAAGTGCGTGGCGAAGAAGGTCGTGTCTAGAAGACCGACCCCCCAACCGTTTTCTAGGTGTGTTGGATTCCCTGCGAGCTGCAGCTCCTCGAGACGTTGCGCGGGCCGCAAGTAATGCAAGAGAACAGTGCTTTTTATGCTGCTGATATTCAAACCAAGACGCTCGAGCCTGGGCACGAACGAAGAGAAGGGCAAGGGATTCGCGGGTGCGAAGAGTAAGTTGTATTCCACGGAACGTAGACTGGGAAGGACGAGGTTTGCAAATATAGAGTCTGCTTCGCCCTCCAGGCTTCTGTTGCGCAGCCCAAAATGACGCAAATGGGGTAGAATGACCGGAGTGCCGGTCCAAGGACTCTCGTCCTCGCCAGTGCTCGCGAGGACGAACTCGCAAATCTCGAGTGCAGGGAACTGCTGCAGCAATCCCAGTACCGCGACAGACGTAAGTGGGGTCGGAGTCCATGGATCTTCTTCATTACTCGTGATGCGCAGGTGCACCAACTGTTTCGATGGGTAGTTTAGCGCTGTGAAGCTGTGGCCCTTCGAGATGGATAGTCTGAAGAGGCTGCGGGCTCCTAGAAATCGCATAGCATTCCACGGGGAATTTTTTGATGTCATGACAGCGTGCATTCCTCCCACCACCACATCCTGCAGCATAGGTACATCCTCAGCCGACAGTGATGCGAAAAACTCGAAGTGGTCGAAAGACGGAAGAGTGATGCAAATATTTTTCCAACGCAGGGAAAACGCAGCCAGGGAACGGAGGATGGGTGTGAAATCGCAGTCGCGTTCGCAGGCCTCCGAGAGCACGACCGAAAGCGATAGAGGGAGGATTCCAGAGCGCGATAGCCACGCTGTAACAGTGTCCGCTAGATCATCCACTCTCGAGCGATCTGGGATTACGATATGAAGCGACGACCACAGCCGTGGAGCAGAAAGGGCTAGCTCGCGCCAGGCACTACAGATTTGGCACAGGAGAAGCGGCGATTCCTCCCCGGCCATGATAGAATTTCCGGTAGGCATAGATGCGGTAAAAATCCCCCGAACAATATCCGAGGGTAGTCTGCGCGCTGGGGATACGAGAGCCAAGTGGGCGTCGATGCATTCGTTTAGCTCGTCCCGTTTTTGGACTAGTTTTTCGATGACAGCCTGCATCCGAGCAATTTCTTGTGTGAGACTCGCGGCTTCCTTGCGCGGACCTGCCACGAAATCTCGGATCGCATCGCATTCGATTATTTCGATATCGGTGGGTGCGAAGTTGGTATACAGCATCGATTGGAAGGGGGAATCCATGGAGTGCGAAGTGTTATAGTTCTGGATCAGGGTTGAGGTTGTCCTCCTCTTAACTGTCAAGCAAAAAGGCTCGTACCAGTTGGTCGACGATTGTGGTGGGGAGTTGGTGAAGAGCGATGTCATATTGATGTCATAGTCGGTCACGTCACGTCACCGCTACGGCCGAATGATCCGAACACGCCGCAGGCGCATCATGATCAAACAGAGGCGCATCAAAAGAAGAATATAGCTGACAAGCGATACAGCCCGCTACTATTGTCCCATTCGACCTCACTGACTCGCAATAAACGTCAAATATTTTTCTGGAAGTGGTCCAAAAAAGGTGAACAACCGGCAGCTCAGCTCGCATGAGAGCGCGCTTTGGCCGCAGAACAACTAGGAAACACCAGGGTAGTACAACTCAACTTGAACGAAGGACAAGGTAAGCAAATTCAAAAGCTCAATCATTCAACGAGACAAGTTCCCATCAATATTAGGGCGGAGTCTCGGAAAAGCTGTTGGACCTTACGTTCCATTACGATCAATACAAATTCAACTTTTCGGAATTTGGCGCTTGAATAAAAAACGGATTTTCCGCCAGACCGCCAAACCATTCCTTGCGCAGGAGTTATATCTCCGGAAGAAAGTTCCATTCAATCCTCGTCCTTGGTCGTCCCGCCTCTGAGTTCGGGTTACTTCCACTTCAAATGCACCTCAAGGCTGGTATGACTCAACCAGTGTGGAACGGCTGGGGGCTCAAATTGGCCGTTCATTCGAGACATGCTCGCCGATTATCTGGAGTCACCCAAGTTCCCTTCATATGACGCGATGATGAAAGAGCCCGTTTACTCATCAACATCCTTAGTTGTATTGTTCTACAGGACTCCGGTACCCGTCAAATGTTGAATCCAAATCGCTCCAAGCATTGTATGAGATCTACTAAAAGTACGTACTGTCGAGTTTAACGAGGAATAGTTGAAGGAATTAAGCTACTTGAATAGTGTCGCAGGCGGCACAGAAAAGCGCTCCTGCAATACGATGAAGCTCAGAACTATCATAAGCATCCGCGCGCGCCGATCAATTGCCCCGTGCGCCGGGAACACAGGCGAAGCGGTATACTCCGTGAGCACGTCGTTGATATACATCCAGTCCAAGAACCCCAGACGCTCAACAGCAGCCTGCGTGACGCGTTTGCTGAGGTGAACTTGGAGAGGAAGGAGCCCAGATGCGGCAGGGCTGGGAGGCGGGTTGAACGGAATTTTCTTTCGGAGATATATTTCTTCGGTGACGAATGGTTTGACTGCTTGTCGAAGGACCCATTTCTCGGTCAAAATCCACTTCTTGGGGCCATCGCTTGCCACTGGCATGATTTTGACGGAACTGAAATTCGAAGGCATTCAGAAACTGCACACAAACCTGTCAAAGGTGGGTACATACGGCGGCAGAGTGTTCACATATTCGACCAGATGATGGTCAAGGAATGCAACCCGGCTTTCCACGGCGTTGGTCATGTCGTTGCGATCACCGATCACATTCAAGATTATATTTGACAGAAGGGACTTTGCAGTGACATACTGCGATAAGGATCTGCGGTCAATCAGGCTAATTCGTGGAGGCTTGCAAACATACCAGGGAGACATTCAAGCTCTGCCAAGTACCGGCTACAGAGTGTTGCCGAACGCGCGGATCGAGGCTTTCAGCAACGCACCGTGCGTTTGCGGGCACTCCTGTAATTTTGAGAACATTCGGATGGAACATCGGGCCACAGAGCGGCAGAACTGAAGTCGCAACATTATGTGCGCCGACCTTAAGAAGCTTAGAGTCCCCGACATCTATTGCTCCGTCCGATAATTGGGGAATACTGGGAGATACTTCAAGTTCAGCGATCATTTCACGACGTTCTGCGTCCGATGGGACAGCTATTCCTAGGCTTTTTGCCGCAAGATCCGGTGTCCGAAGATAATCCTGGGCAAACCAAGGGTATCCTCCAAAGATTTCATCGGATCCTTCTCCGGAAAGGGCGACCTGGACGGCATCCGTTAATGCTTCAAGAAAAAATGAAGAGTTTGAACCTTATAACCGTGCCTTCGCACGGCGTTGGACAAAAGGATCTTGCCTGAGCCATGGAAGGTCGGATTCGGCTGTTCAGAATGCCAGACAGATTCCTCTAAAAGATCCACCAATGCAGCCTCAGTTGCCTTGACCTTGTATATTTCGGCCCCGAGATGGCCCGCAGTTCGAGCCGCAATTGGCGATTCACCCGTCGTTTGGTCCTCTGCTGATGTTGAGAATGCGGAGGTGTAATCAGGATTAAATGAGCCTCACCGCTATAAGCCAACGTGAATGCGGTCACCTTCGCATTAGGATCCTTTTCACGCAACAAGTGCGTCACAATTCCCGCGACGGCGGAGCTGTCGATACCACCACTGAGATAAACTGCTAGCGGCACGTCGGAACGAAGACGCAAGCGAACGGACTCGATCAGGAGCGTTCGGACATTGGAAACCATTGAATCGATTGTTTCCGAGGAAGTAGAAGTCGCTGACGGATACGAGAGGTCCTAGTAACGCTCTGTTTTGATATGCCCAGGCGGTCCACAGAGTGCAAGATGACCCGCGGCGAGCTGATTTGAATTAGGGAAATAAAATCATCAAGAAAAACAAAGCGGTACCTTGAAAACACCCTTGAACACTGTACGATCGTCCCCGAGGTCGCCGTTGTGAACAATGCTGTCCAAATCTCACTGGGCCTTCCATCCGAGGCCCATAAAAGCCTCCATTTCTCTGGCGAACAGAACACGGCCATTGGAGATGGTGTAGTACAGCGGCTTGATCCCGAACCGGTCCCGCGCCGCGAAGAGTAGACGCCGCTTGACGTCGTACAGAACGAATGCGAATTCTCCGCGCAAGCTGAACAGTAGGTTGACTCCATCACGTTTGTACCTGGACAGCCAGATCCATTGGCGACCGGATATTTGGCGTGAAAACTGCACGTACAATTGGACAACCAGCTCAGAGTCCGATTTGGACTTGAACGAAAATCCTTCCTTTTCCATTTCACCACGGATGCGTTCGTGGTCATAAATCTCCCCAGTTACGACACAGTGGATGAGTTCATCCTCATCCGACATAGGTTGCTGCCCGGTCGGAAGGTCGATTATCGCGAGTCTGACGTGTCCCAAGCCTACAAAGAAATTATCAATCATACGAATTAATACAATGAGGGTACCAACCAACGCGAGAATCAGATGAAACATATGTTCCCCTCGAGTCGGGACCACGGTGCTTGATGATTTCGAGCGATACTTCAAGCCCGCTCTTGAGATCCTCAGCTGAAGGCCGAACGATGCCATCTGGATGAAAAACAGCTGTGAGACCACACATGTTTCCTAGGTATTAGTGAACAAAGTTTGCCTGGTTCGTACGTCCTTTATAAGTACGCCGTTGTCACCCTAATCTGTTTCGCCGACACGGACGCGAAGTTGTGTAAAAACCAACAGTCAATGCCGGATTTTTCACTGGACAATTGGTTCAATGACCGACCGCAATGGGCAATCTGCCCGATACCGGAGCTGCCGCAGTCATTCTATATTGAAAACGCCGCCGAAAGCGAAGCACAACAGTGGCTCGGCTGATGCGTGGGGGACGGGGATGTCAATTTAAATCTGCGATGCCGCGATGGTTGTCGACCACCTGCCTTCAGGGCATTCGGAGAAACGGAGCGGCTGGCACGAAGCATGGAATGTCTTGCACGATATGATGACACAGATGCGTTCCCCTGCGGACTGCAACTGCGTTCCAGCCCTGTGTAGCCGAACGTCGGCTACATGTGTCTACGTATTCTTCGTGTGTAGCCGACCGGTAAGTATGTGTCTACATACTTTCTACATGCGTCGACATCATGTGCTACCCGTCGGCTACCCACGTCAGAATACGTAGACACATGTAGCCAACGTTCGGCTACACAGGGTCGGAACGCAGTGACAGTCATACATAGCCCAATAATAGTTTCAACCAACCCGGCTGCGAACGGTAAAAATCGAGTAATATGAGCAATATGGACAGCGGACGCTCTACTGAACTCACGGACAATGCAGAAACGCTTGCCTTGATTTTTATGAACACCATGGCAGTAATCGACGCTCGTTCATTCCTTTGGTTTCTGCGTCCTACGTCATATATTCTTGGGCCGCGATGATCGTCGACCACCTGCCGTCAGGGTTTGGCGTCTGGGGGAACTCTTACACGATGTGCATGACACAAGCGCGTTCCCCTGCGGACTGCAACAGTCATGCATAGGCCAGTAATAGCTTCAACCAACGCCGGCTGCAATGGTAAAAATCAAGTACTGTAATGTAAATGAGCAGGGTGGATAGCGGTCGGTTTACTGGACTCACAGACTATGCCACAACACCTGTCTTGTTTTGTCTTCTGAACCATGGCACTCATCACTCGTTCATTCCGTTGATTTATGCGTGCCCCAAAGCGTTAAACGACGTAATATATTATTAGTTACATCTGAAGAATGGACGTTCGGTGTGACTAGGATCTTGTCGACATTAGTGAGAGCGTTTGCAACAGATATGTATAGGGCTTCCTCCTCCCCGGATCCCGAGACTCCGCCTTGAATTTCAAGGTGATATTGGCGCGGCGCCGGAATTTGGGGGAACCAGCGGCATGAATGTGGCTTGATATCGACCTGTATGTAGCAACTTTCTTGGCCTCCTTGCTGTAGATCAGCTTGATATCACCACCGTTCGACGTCCACTGCTCAGAGTTGAGGTGAATTCCAGAAGGGTTGCGAGAAGACTCGAGCAGCTGATACTTAGGTGAATCGTTGCGACAAGATTGGTTTTCCAGTACCAAGCTAGTTTGGAAACTATTAGGAGCGCGTACTCCAGGGAATTTGCGCATGCATTACCCCCTCCCAAGCTTGTGTTCAATATAGCAACCAGGATCTCTTCGAATTTGCGGTCATACAGGTGTGATGGAATTAAGCCTCCACGCACTCTAGCGCCCAGTAAGCGCCCGGTCATGTGACCGTTCAACTCCGGGCATTCGCCGAAGATGAGCAATCACTCGGGCTCATCCCCGACCGCCATCTCATAGAATTATAAAGGGAGTGCTCCCCCTAATGTGGACACAACTATTCTTTGCTCAATCTATTTACTTTGATCACTAACTTGCGTGAATCTAAGAGTTATCACCGACTTCTTCAAGACAAAGCTACGCGCTTGCATTGAGGTCAGTACAGCGTGGCTAGAATTTGGGCCCGGGAAATTCACAAATAGTGCACCCAATCTTGATAACGACGCAAACGAAATGTACATATCGTTCGGGCGTCGAACTCTCAGGCTAATTTTTCACAAACAGAACGTTAGTTCTTTTGTGCTTATAGGTCGTTTTTGTCGCAAATGGCTTATGTCACTAGTCGGAGTTTGAATATTACGGCCTCATGACTTCCGATTAACCTCCGAGCCGGCAACTGCCGTTCATCGAGAAAACTTACATTTAATTCAACTTCGCTCAAACAATTGCTTTTAATGAATATGCACCTGCCTCCTGAAAGTTGGTCCACACAACCACACAACCTCTTGTTCGACAAGGAGTAAAATGTAACAAAATGAGCTAGAAATAAATCCCCACAAATATCCATGCAAGCTGGTTGACGTGCAGCTCTAACGGAGCTGCAAGCGAGCGACCCCATGTGACACAAGGAGGATAACCTAAAGATCCGAGCCAAAACATTGTGAAAATATGTAGAAAACATTTTCAATACTATCTGTGACTGCCAACCTGGCCGGACTAGGAACCTGGCCACTTGCTAATTATAAGACTAGTTACTTAGCCATGTATCATTTTGGTGCTCGAGGGCTGGAATGCAACCCATACTGCCTGTCCTTGCCAATTTTCAGCCGAAAGTGATGAGTTGATGTTAAGCAGTGTCGCAAATGATGTCGGGCTGTAGGGTGGGAAAATTAATTTCTTATCCCCGAACTGCCACTTCGATCCTTTCTCCACCAATTCTTTATCAATTCACGACTTTGGGGGCTCGTTCCTCTTCCCTGATAGCAGGCTTCCATCTGAGTTTTCAATTGGCTCCATATCTTCCCTCCTTTGTCGGTGGACGCGCGAAAAATAGTCCCATCCAAGTGTGAGGACTGTAACCGGACGACCTTCATATCAATTGAACGTTTGACCGTCCGAGTCCAGCTATTGTCCAGGGTTATCTTCATATGTAAGGCATCAGTTTTAAGTATATTCCACAATTTTATCACTTTGATAGCTCCCTCAGTCTGTGTTGGACACCACATCCGCCTAATATTTGTGGTATCAAAGTCCAAACGTCGGGTTCTCAGGTGCATGACGGAGGAGTGGATTTTGATATCCAGGTATGTTCATTTACTTCTTATAAACATTCTCGCAACTTATTTCGGCCAGTCAGGCACTCTGGCTCGTATGCGGGCCCCATTTCTTTGGCACGACTGATCCCGGCGCTTATACTTCGCATTAGAAACACTTTTCTCTGTCATTTTTATAAGTCCTTTGTACTGTTATAACATTCAAAAAGGACGACTTATGAACAATAAGCATGATAACACACTGCAAGACCACCGCTGCAGCCGTAAACGAAAGTTCGTACAAGTGGCCAGGTACTCCATCAATGGGAACTCCGGCAGAAATAAATTCACAGAGGTACGAAGAAGTACCCAAAATGGCCCCCACTAGGCTCAAACTGTTCGCAGGAAGCGCGCCTGTTCCCTAAGTTCCATAAGTCCTGGGTGAGGTGCTCAATACGGCTACCAACAGGCAAAAACCTCTAAGGTGGCCAGGTTCCCCCTCACAGATAGTAACTTTTGGATTTCTGTGCATGGAACATTGAAAAGATATTCAAAATATTTTCATAATAACAGTGAGAGGAAGATCTTAAAGCCATTCAAAGATTGTTTCACCTAACTTTCAGAATATCTTCACCCAAACATTACAGATGTCTGGGCGAAGAATATGGAGAAGATGTTTAAAATGTTTTTTCAATGTATCTGCCTGGATAATTTGGAAGTTCTTTAAAATGTGTACCACCTATGTTTCAAGGTTGTTGCACCTAACTCATGCGTGTTTTCAGAATATCTTCAGCCAGACATCAAAATGTCTGGGCGAAGAACACGATGAAGATATTTAAAATATTTCTTCAATGTACTTGCTCGGAAAAATTGGAAGATATTTAAAATGAGTTTCAGCTGTGTTTCAAATATCTTTCAGGATGTTTTTCGGATGTCTTCAGACCTTATGGGAGCGGAAAACACAACACATATTTGGAAAGTTATTCTAAAGACTTTTAAAGTATCTTCTGTATGTTTGGCCCCAGAAAATTCAGAAGGCATTCAAAATGTGTGTCCAGTTTGTTTTGGATATTCTTTACAATGTATCTCTGCTGTATTGAGGGTGTGAGGAGGGATAATATGCAAAGAACACAGTGAAGGGATTTTAAATGATTTCTGAATGGTTTCCCCCAGAACATTTGAAAACTCTGAAAATATTTTGTTAAATGAGTTCTGTGTGGGTCTAGGATGTCTGTTGAGAATCTTTCGAGAATATAAAGCATGTATGGAACACAGACATCAAAGAGACATTTAAAGTGTCTTAAGAATAAATAGACCCACAATAGTGTGACCATGTCACAGAATGTGTTTAGAGTGCCTTGAGCGAGACCTTGACATGGGTTCCTTGATTGTAGGATAGAGGATTTGGAAATTTTATTTTAAATGTTCTAGGCAAAGAATATTGAGAATTTCCTAATCTTTGACATGCACAGATATGCTTCGAGGGCTGCTTCGGCCAATTCACAGAAATCACAACACTGAAGCATATTTCACCACTGCAAGAGGAAGATTCCAAGTCTGGGCAGTCACATTGCTGCTCAAGTGATCTTCAGCACCAACTAAAAATCTTGGACATGCACGAACATGCTCCTGGGGCTGCTTCAGCCCCTTCACAGAAATTACAATGCTGAAGCATCTTTCAGTGGAACATTGCAAGTCTGGGCAGTGAGGTTGCTGCTCCAGTCATCTTCAGCACTGGCCATGAATCTTTAGCTTGTACGGACATGCTTCAGGGGCTGCTTCAGTCACTTCACAGAGATCACAACACTGAAGCATCGTTCACTGCAAGATTCCAAGTCTGGGAAGCCACATTGCTGCTCAGGTGATCTTCAGCACCAACCACAAATATTTGGCATGCCCGGGAATTGGGCGAAGCAGCCCCCGAAGCAGATCCATGCATGCCAAAGATCCGTGGCCGGTGCTGAAGATCACTTGAGCAGCAATGTGACTGCCCAGACTTGGAATCTTCCTCTTGCAGTGGTGAAATATGCTTCAGTGTTGTGATTTCTGTGAATTGGCCGAAGCAGCCCTCGAAGCATATCTGTGCATGTCAAAGATTAGGAAATTCTCAATATTCTTTGCCTAGAACATTTAAAATAAAATTTCCAAATCCTCTATCCTACAATCAAGGAACCCATGTCAAGGTCTCGCTCAAGGCACTCTAAACACATTCTGTGACATGGTCACACTATTGTGGGTCTATTTATTCTTAAGACACTTTAAATGTCTCTTTGATGTCTGTGTTCCATACATGCTTTATATTCTCGAAAGATTCTCAACAGACATCCTAGACCCACACAGAACTCATTTAACAAAATATTTTCAGAGTTTTCAAATGTTCTGGGGGAAACCATTCAGAAATCATTTAAAATCCCTTCACTGTGTTCTTTGCATATTATCCCTCCTCACACCCTCAATACAGCAGAGATACATTGTAAAGAATATCCAAAACAAACTGGACACACATTTTGAATGCCTTCTGAATTTTCTGGGGCCAAACATACAGAAGATACTTTAAAAGTCTTTAGAATAACTTTCCAAATATGTGTTGTGTTTTCCGCTCCCATAAGGTCTGAAGACATCCGAAAAACATCCTGAAAGATATTTGAAACACAGCTGAAACTCATTTTAAATATCTTCCAATTTTTCCGAGCAAGTACATTGAAGAAATATTTTAAATATCTTCATCGTGTTCTTCGCCCAGACATTTTGATGTCTGGCTGAAGATATTCTGAAAACACGCATGAGTTAGGTGCAACAACCTTGAAACATAGGTGGTACACATTTTAAAGAACTTCCAAATTATCCAGGCAGATACATTGAAAAAACATTTTAAACATCTTCTCCATATTCTTCGCCCAGACATCTGTAATGTTTGGGTGAAGATATTCTGAAAGTTAGGTGAAACAATCTTTGAATGGCTTTAAGATCTTCCTCTCACTGTTATTATGAAAATATTTTGAATATCTTTTCAATGTTCCATGCACAGAAATCCAAAAGTTATTGAAAATGTTTTCTACATATTTTCACAATGTTTTGGCTCGGATCTTTAGGTTATCCTCCTTGTGCATGAGCTGATCGGTGCACAGCGTCGACCGAGCGAGCTGGGGGTCGCTGGCTCTTGATAACTCTTTCAACTGTTTCAACAACTTGGGAAGTTCCAAATTTGAAAAACAACAACATGAATTCCATTACATTTTTTTTGGTCTGTTTGTGCCCGCCGCTTGTCGGCCTACCATGTTCATGCTAGAGGAGCGAAAATGTCTCCAATCAGCTTATGTCACTAGTCGGAGTTTGAAATTATGGCCTGATGACCTCCGAACATCCTCCGAGCCGGGAACTGCCGCGCAACTAAGAAATTGAAACCGCGTTCAACGTTCAATCCTTGTGGGTGGAGCTATGAGGATACAATTTTTAAAACATTTTCTGTGAACATACCCCGACCCCATGCGAGCTGGTTGACGCGAAGCGACGACCGAGCGAGCTGGGGGTCGCCTTGGAATGTTGATAAAGTTTCAACTCTTACCTGCTTGTACCAAAAAACCGGAAAAAGAAAAATCAATTCCTTTACATTTTTTCTGTCTGTTTGTGCCCGCCACTTGTCGGCCTACCATATTCATATTATTAAAACGAGCGCGGAGCCAACAGATCAATGACGTGATCTGCCGAGCGAGCTTTTGAACTTTGGAAAACTTTATATAGCGCGTCCCAGTGTATGTGAGACATAAATGAGTAGAAGATACCTGCAGGATGACATCCATGGGCGGGAACACTCAGAGAAAAGAGTTGATGAACTATTAGATTATAGCCGAGTATGAGGTATTGACCTTCCCCTCATCAAACTGTCACCATCATGCATCAGTCGCATCATTTGTGCCGTCATTGCCGTCTCGTGCCGCAAATAGCTGGATCAGGGGGTTTGTCTTGTTAGCGGATTGGTTCGAGGTTTTGGTTAGAGATTTCGGTTAAAGGCGTTGTTATAGGCTAGTGGCCATTAGCAGTGACGTTTAGAGTCCAGGGATATTTAATGCTGCTGAAGGCAAATTGAAGGATTGATGGTATTCAGAGGGCCCGGACGGTGACAGGCCGCATGCCCATATAGTTCGTGTGTACTCTCTGAAGACTCGCACACAGATTGATTTGGAATGGCCTGGGAGACGAGTACGGAGCTACTACATTCCATTGGCCCACCAATTTATTCTGGGCACAAACTAGCTAGAAAAATGATAACTGAGATACCTAAACGAGAAAGGACAGACTTCATCCGAGGCGGCCGCGCTGACTGATATTCCGAGTTTTAAGGTCCTGCCGTGCGCTCACGGTCCCGAAATAACTTTCCGTCTGTTCCCAGAATATTGAGTTGTACGTGGGTGACGTGGGATTTTGTCAGCTATACAGCACGCGTACTCCTCGGGATCGGGCGGGCACTCAACGGGGCGGGTAGTCATCGGAGCGCCTTGTGGGGCCCGCATTGTTTTTGCTGATTCCATCTTCTACCCTTCACTGCAAGATAACCTCGAGCGTGGACGTGGACGTGGACACCGTCGTGGAGAAACCTGCATCTGTGTTGGGGCCCGAAGCAGTCAACAACAAGCTCATCTCAGAGACGGAGTTTCCTGATGGCGGGCTGCGCGCGTGGGGGAATGTATTTGGCGTAAGAATGTCCACATACTCGCGGAAACATTGGGACTGATTGATCCAAGGCCTTCATGATAAAATTCTCGTACTGTAAAAATCGTTTCTCAGCGCTCTTGCGAGTTTTCTGACCTCTTGGTGCAGATGGTGTTGTAGCAAGTGTATGACGAGTCCCCAGTGAATACATCACCCTGTTCGCTCATCTTAGTACACGGCGTGTCGCAACTGCGATTTCCGTTGGTTTTCGACATTGTGAAGAGACAGATCGCCGACGCACACTGTCCTGGCCTCAAATATCATCAGAAAGTTGCGCTTCTACGTCTAAACTCCGACGATTACATAATAAGATTCTAACACAATCCAACCCTGCGGTAATAACAAGACTAGAAGGAGAGACGTTCAGTCGTTCCAGCTGTACTAAAAAAACTACTACAACCACTTGCCCTGTGTTACACAAAAGCACACGAGTCGTTATGTGCTTGAACTCTCCGACTCAAACGAAAGCGGGGATAAGTACATCACACATGTATTCGTTCGTTCATTCGTTCTCATTGTACAATAAATTTAACACAAGATTCCTACAGATACTTATACCAAAACTCCACTCCCGGCGTTAATCAGTCGTACAACACAAAATCGTAATCGGCGTCGCAAAGGAGTACGCGGAGGATCAGCGTGGCTAGTGGAACCGCTCGACCTTGGTGCCCTCGCCATCGCCGAGCACACCGTCGAGCTGGTACAGTGGCTCCAAGTGAACGTCGTTCTGCCACAGAAGATACCGCCGCATGAACCACGGCAGCCATGTGCGCAGTTGATACCCCGCGTGCCTTGCCGTCGGCACCGCGAATATAAAGTCGAGCTCCTCGAGCGTGCGTTGTCTGTTTTGCCAAATTAGCATTCAGGTTATGTATGGAGGCAGAGGGAGGGGGGGGGGGGATACGAATACGCACTTGGTCTCGGGGAGCCAGAAGAATATCATGACAAAGGCGAGGAGGTTGAGCCCGCCGTAGAAGCAGAATGCTGGTGGCCGAAGAAATGCACGAGATGAATAAAATATACAAGAGAAAGGGAGGCAGGTACGCACCACCAGTGGGCCCCATGCCCGCGAGCATGCTCGGGAATGTCAGCCCCAGAATCGTCGATACGGAATTATTCACGAATATACTCCACGCGACGCCCGTCTCGCGATGGAACAGCGGGAAGCACTCCGCGGCGTACACGTTCGGCACGGGGCCGATGCCGGGCGAGTAAAACGCGGTAAACACGAACACGAACGTCGCGATGAGCGGCAGGCGCGCGGCGTTGTCGACGCTGAGTTGGAAGCACCCTGCAACGACGAACAGGGCCCACGCCATGTTCGGGAACGTGAAGAGAAGGAGGTTGCGTCGCCCGAAGGTGTCGATCGTCCAGATGGCGGGGAAGGCGAACGCGAAGTTGACCGCGCCGAACCCGAGCGAAATGAGGAGAGCGGTTTTGGTGGAGTAGCCCGCCTCGGCGAAGATTGTGGCCGAGTAGAAGGCTGTGTGGAAGTATTTAATATTGGGCGTAATGGATGAGGGAAAGGAAGGGGAACGCACCCATGATGTTGATTCCAGAGAATTGTTGCGACAACATAACCACCCCAGCACCAAGTGTCGCGCGCTGTAGCCGAGGGACGACGAACAGGTCGCGGATACGTCCGAAGAATGTGCTCCCGCCGAACACAAGGTCCTCCTCGATGAGTTGCGTATATGCGTAGTACTAGATCACAAAAACCCTCAGTTCCCGCTCTAGAATCCAATGCAGGAAACTCACCAAATCCCGCGCCGCCTGCAGTTCAGTGTTCCGGAGGCGACAGAAACTCTTGAAACTCTTCTCGTAGCGTTTCTTCTTTAACAACCAACGGGGTGACTCGGGGCAGAACCAGACGAGGATGAGAAGCGGGACGGCGGGCGCGAAGGCCGCGGCGAGCTGGAAACGCCAAGCATGGGGACCAATGCGGTAGAAGACCAGGTTCGAGCAGAAGCCGATGAATATGCCGAAGGCCACCCAGAGCTGGAAGGACATGACGAGCCCACCGCGGATGCTCGCGGGGACGGTCTCGGAGCTGAAGATGGGGATCGTCGTGATTTTGATGCCGATGCCTGAGTGGGATTCAGGGAAGAAAATGGAATAGAAGGAGCACACGCACCGACACCGAGGAGCATACGGCAGATAAGAAGCTCCCACCAGTTGCGCGTGAACCCTTGGCCTAACACGGGGAATACGCAGCTAGTGATAATATTCAAGGGGTGTCGATCAACAAATGAGAAGAAGACGCACAAAAGTCCAGTGACAAAAATCGTGCCTCGCCGGCCGATATAGTTATTCATCGGGTCGCTCAACCAGGCGCTCATCAGGCCCAGGATCGTCGGACTGAAATGCTGTTAAATATAATCCGGGATCAAATCGAGAAACCGTACGCAGAGTTGATGCACCCGACGAGCCAAGTGTTGTCTGCGATGCCGAATTCGACCGGGAAGGAGAGATTGGCGCCGTTGGCACCCGTATTGTCCCATCCTCTGCGGAGAGCGGTAAGCAATCATCCTCAAAGTTAAAGATGGAAATGCACTGGATCGCGGAACCGAGAGACGTGATGAAGATCGTGTAATACAACGCCAAGGGGTGACTCCATTTATCTGGTGGAAACCAAAAAAAAAAATCAAGACAAGCCAGAGGATATGACCACTGAACGCACTGGTCATCTCGCGCCGCAGGTGGTGCCGATCCTGGTCGTCCAACTCCTCGATGGAGTCGAAGTCCGCCGGGCTCTGCGCTACGAGTGCCGCCTTTTGGAACAGTGGCACTCGGTCGGAGAAGCCGTTGTTCTGGCAAAAGTCGGAGACCTGAGCAAGGAGCTTCTCCTTCGGGATGCCCTTGAGCGGATTCTTGATTCTAAGTGGAATGAATACGTTAGCGCTGGAGAACAGAGGGAGAGTAGAACACGCACCGAGCGTTGACATTATTCGCGAGATCCACAGGCGCCTCCGAGTCGGTGTAGTGCTCGTGGTGCTCGATACTGGAGCCCTTATCGTTTTTGAGCGACGACATGGTGGCGAACGAGTTTGCCTTTTCGCGGTGGAGGCCGTCGGGTTTTAAAGGCATCATGGGCTGTATGACCGAGGTGGTGGACACATACAGGGCGCGTAGCATATTCCCCTGATCGAATGGGGAACCGACCCCAGATCGTCAGGAGCAATTGGCAATGTTGCAAATGCGGAGGAGCATCTAAATGGAACCCAGTCATGGGGTTGATATTGGGTTGTGCTTGGCTGTGGCGTTGCGCAGTTCTTATAGTCCATATGACACACAAATGGCCCTGTGTGCAGCACCGGCAGGCGGCCCTGTGTGCGCGACCTGTACAGTCTGCCCTGCGCAGGAGGGCTTGAACACCCTTCAAATACTTTCGGCCGCTGAGCACCATCGTCACTAAACTCAGCATGTCTACTCTCATCGAAGTCCTCGAAACCCAGCTCAACGTCGATGTCGACTCGATGGACCCCAACGTCACAAAGAGCCTCCCCTTCGTGCCGCACAACATGACCAGCAATCAGCTCGTGGTCAACGAGCAGATGCAGGTCCCCGAGAACCGCGAGATGTTCCTCACTGCGGTCAGGGAGTACGGTGACAAGGGCTGGGAGGCGGTTCTTGACCGAATCGTGCGTATTTTCGTTGAAATATTCCTTGGCTCACTTGTACCTAGTCTGCGCTCCTCTGTGCCGCCAACATCGGCAATCTCAAGGGCCGCGTTCTCCTCCAGACCTCGCCGTTCCACGCATACGATACCCAGAGTGCGTCGAGCTTCCTATTTATTTTTCACTTCATCTAATTATCCTCGCAGAGGTCGTTGACCACGCCAGAGCCTACGCCGTCGAGCTCGAGAAAGTTGGCATCTCCAAGTACTTTCTGCCTCCGCGGCATCTATCACTTCACACTAACCTTATTTAACAGGGACCGCTTCTGCATCAAGATCCCCGCCACAGGTCCCGCGATGAACGCTGGCCCCATCCTGCTCAAGGAAGGCATCCGCACCCTCGGCACCTCCCTCTTCTCCGTCGCGCAGGCCATCGCCTCCAGTCAGGCCGGCTGCCTCTACATCAGCCCCTATTACAACGGTGCGTATGAGTTTCTCACTTGTAAATAAATACCGAGCTCAAATAATATTTCTTCAGAGGTGCGCGCGCACGCCGACCTTAAATTGTGGCCCAACTCCGAGGACCCCGCCCTCGAGCACCCCATGTCGCACCGCATGATGCAGATGCTCGAGACGTACAAGCGCCTCTACAAGGAGACCGGCAAGCCGCAGCCGATGATCAAGTCCGCCAGGTGCTTTTCATCCTCTCTCCTCCTTCATCGTTTCCCATTTTACTCACCTATTTCCCGGGCAGCTTCATCTCCGCGCAGGAAGCGATGGCGTGCGGCGAGATGGAGATGCACCACGCGACGATCTCCGCGCAGGTCCTCGCCGACCTTTGCAAGCTCCCCGCCGTGCCCTCTCCCTCCGCACGCATCCCGGGCATCCCCAAGGTCGACATGACCAAGCCCTACGATGGTGCGCACCCCACCCCCGCGCGCCTCGCCGCCGTCTCCGGCACCGACCCCCTCACCGCGAAGTGGGACGGCGTTGTGGCATCGACGGACGTTGATTACTTGGCGGACAACGGCAAGGCCCTAGCAGCGTCGATCGAGGCAGATCCCGTGACGAAGCAGCGGCTGTACGACGCGCTGGAGCTGTTCAAGGGCGGGGAGCTTAGCAGCAAGGAGATCATCGACAAGGCTATTGCGGAGTTGAAGAAGTAGCTATAGGCGGTCAGGGTTTCGTTTCAGGCTTGTACATACATACGATGACGTTCTCAATCACTCAATCAATTTCCTTCTTTCCACGACCTTTTTCTTCGAGTCTCAATATCTTGTCTTGGATTTCCGTCGGTGCTTATAGCTGTATCACCATTTTATTTTCCAACCTCTGTTCGAATCTGCGTTCTCGTGCCTGAAACAGAGTTCCTGCCTCCTGGACTTTCAACTTGACCCACTCAACTACTGATGAGACCCCTTTGCGGATGTTTTTATTTCCTGACCAGACAGAGAGGAGAACGATTTGAACATGCCGGAGGTAGAAGTGCAAGATGATTTTGATGGCATTTGTGCGGCTTCCGTGAAGCCCCTGCTGGCTTCGGCTTTTGCAGGAAGTATTTCCACGATACTAAAATGTGGAATCCAAGTTGCCTTAATTTCTGAGGCCGGATTGAAGACACAAGGAAGTTGCCGAAGTACATGCTTGATACGCCGCCTTTTGAATCAGTGCATCGTCGGATCATTCGGCTCTTGGTGTGACGTGACGTCACTCTCTCTTCCCACCACAATCTAAGCGACCAAAGGTACGAGCGTTGTTTTGCTGGCCGAGAGAGACCAAGCTCAATCCACGATCCAGATCAACAATTCTCTCTCCATGGATTCCCCCTTCCAATCGATGCTGCATACCAACACCGCCCCCTCGGACATCGAATGCGATGCCATCCGAGCGCTTGTAGCGGGTCTCACACAAGAGATAGCTCGAATACAGAGTCTGATTGAAGATCTAGCCAAAAAACGAGACGAGCTCAACGAATTCATCGACGCCCACCTGTCTCTCGTATCCCCAGCGCGCAGACTACCCTCGGATGTCGTTCGCGCCATTTTCACCGCATCTCTGCCTTCTACCCGAAATTCTGCCATGACCGCAGAGGATTCGCCTCTTCTCTTGGGCCAGATCTGCAGTGCCTGGAGAGAGCTGGCCCTTTCGACTCCACGGCTATGGTCGTCACTTCACATCGTGGTCCCAAACAAGTCGAGAATAAATGTTCTGGTCGAGATGGTCACAGCGTGGCTGACGCGCTCCGGAATCCTCCCTCTATCGATCTCCATCGCTGTTTCCAAGGCGTGCGAGTACGAGTACGATTTCGCGCCCATCCTTCGTTCTGTGACTGCATTTTCACCGCGCTGGAAAAGCATCCACATCAGTCTTCGACAGTTAGACCATTTCGAAGCTTTCGCATCGCTGTCGGCTGAGGACGTACCTATGTTACAAGATGTGGTGGTGAAAGCAAGACACGGTCCGGCACCCATAGGAAATCCCCCCTGGAATGCTATGAGATTCCTGGGAGCCCCCAGCCTCTTCAGCCTATCCATCTTGGAAGGCCACGGCTTCACGACACTACACTATCCGTCGAATCAGCTGGCGCATCTGCAGATCACGGCTAGAACAGAACCAAATACCCGAGCCCCCTTTCGACTCACCTATGTCACCATGCTGGGATTGCTGCAGCAGTTCCCTGCACTCGAGACTTGTGATCTCGACCTCGAGGGCAGGGATCCGAGTGCCTGGACCGGCGCCCCAGTCGTTTTACCTCATTTGCACCACTTTGCGCTGTGCAACCGAAGCCCGCCGGGTCAAGCACAATCCCTATCCGCAAGCCTCATCCTTCCCCAGCTGCGTTCTGTTGTTTACAGACAGCTTTTTTCATCCACGCATCCCTTGCCGTTCTCCTCGCTCATACCCTCGCTGGAGCGTCTTAGTTTGGATGTATCCAGGGTCCGGAGCACCGTCCTCCTCGACTACCTGCGTCCCGCGCAGAGTCTGCAGGATCTACAGATCACAGGGAATCCACTCGAGGCGCGGCCCAAGCGAGACAAAACCTTTTACGTCACTCACTTTGGGCCCGGTTCGGAGGAACCGCTCTGCCCTTCTCTGCGTGGCCTGCGGCTGTTGGATATTTCCATTTCTGACGATGCTCTGATTGGCATTATCCAGGAACGAATGGGTCCCCAGCGCCGTTCCGTTGCACGTGTGATGCACTTCAGTGCCACGCTGCGCCGTGAGAGGGAGCGAGATATCATGCCGGAGCTTCAACCGCTGATCGACGAAGGCCTGGATGTATCAATTGCATACCGTCCCCCCCCGGACTCTGAAAAAAAAAACAGGTTCGTGTATTCTCCGTGGGAGGGCACAGTTGATTCGGGGTACGATTGATTCTAGTTTTGTTGTATATTTTATATCTAGTACCTTACACACCCGTGCCTTGGCTTTCAGATGTACTAAATCCTGCTCGAATCGCTTACCTCCTTCCCTGTATAATTCTTCAACAATCACCTACGAGATAGTCGAATACACAGCGGGTAGGTTTTACGCATAGTTATCTGTTACTCGTCAGTCTTTTGCTTGTGGTTCAATCGGATTATTCAGTTCCTAGATAGTTTTACTCTTAAATCAATCTACCACCTTCCACAACCGCGCCATAGCCTCCGGATGCACCGTGACGTTCGGTGCGGCTGCTCCTTAATTTTTGGCGGAAGATTACGGGCGAGGCCCAGGCCCGATGCGTCTCGACGAAAAAAAAAGGCTCATATATTTATACTACACCGAACTAAATAAAGTCCCATGGAGAGTACACACGGGGAGGGGGAAGGAGGGGTGGATGGTATGCAAGTGATACCTCCAGGCCTTCGTCGATGAATGGTTGAAGCTCCGGCATGATATCCCACTCCATCGCACGGGGTATAGTCGCACTGAATTGCATCAGCCGCGCAACTGAACCGCGGTCGGAGCCCGCTCGCGCCTGGATAATCGCAAAGGGATCGTCATCCGAGACCACAGACGTATCGTGAAGCTCCAGGCGACGCAAACGGGGGCAGAGCGGTTGCTCCGAATGAGGACCGAAGTGCGTTAAGAAGAACATCATGTCTGGCTGGTCGTAGGCCCAGTCCTCTGGACTGAAAGTTGGAGTTCCTGACAACCGCAGGTCCTCGAGATGTTGCGCGGGTCGCAGGTAATCTAGGAGGACTGAGCCTCGTATGTAGACGATGTCGAGCCTAAGCCTCTGCAGCGCGGGCACGAGGGGAGAGAATGGCAAGGCATTCGCGGATGCACTAGTCAGGCGGTAATCCACGGAACGCATATTGGGAAGGATGAGGTCTGCGAAGAGTAAGTCTGCTTCTCTCTCTAAGGTTTGGTTCCACAGGCTCAAATGGTGCAAACGAGGCAGAACCACCGAACCACCGGTCCAAGAACTCTGTGCCTCCCCCACGAGAGCGAGCTCACAAGTCTCGAGGACAGGGAACTGCTGCAACAATCCCAGTACAATGGCAGATGTCAGCGGGAAAGAGAGGTCCTCCGTTGGCTTGCTCATAATGCGGAGATGTACCAGCCGTTTGGAAAGATAGTTTAGCGCGGGGAAATGACAGCCCTCGGTGATGGATAAGCTGAGGAGGCTGGGGGCTGCCAGGAACGCCAGCGAATCCCATGGAGAATTCGCTTCGAAGCTAGGAATCACCCCTCCCACCACTGCATCCTGCAACATAGGGACGTCCTCTGCCGAGAGCGATGCGAAAATCTCGAAGCTATCCAAAGTCGGAAGAATGATGTGGATGCTTTTCCAGCGCCGGGAAAATTCAGCCAGAAAATCGAGGAGGGGTTTCAAATCGCAGTCGTATTCACAAGCTCTTGAAACAACGACGGAAAATGAGAGAGGGATGATTCCAGAGCGCGACAGCCACAATGCAACCATCTCGACTAGAGCCTTCATTCTCGAGTGATCCGGGACTACGATGTGAGGCGACGACCAAAGCCGTGGAGTCGAAAGGGCCAGCTCTCTCCAGGCACTGCAGATCTGGCACAAGAGAAGTGGAGAATCCTGCCCGGTCATGGCACAATTTCGGCTGGCTGGTAGAGATGCGGTGAATATCGTGCGGACTATATCCGATGGAAGTCTGCGCGCTGGGGATACGAGAGCCAAGTGGGCATCGATGAATTCGTTGACCTCCGCTCGTTTTTGGACCAGCTTTTCAATTAAAGTCTGCATCCGAGAAATCTCTTCTGTGAGTCTCGCGGCTTCCTTGCGCGGACCTGCTACGAAATCGCGGATTGCGTCGCATTCGATATCCGAGGGTGTGGCGTTGGTATATAGCATCGATTCAAAACGGGAATCCGTGGAAAGCGAATCGTCAATGGCCTGGATCATCGATTGAGATTGGTCTCCCTTTGATATAAAAAATGCTCGCACCGTCGACTGGAATGGAGGCTCCATGAATGGCACTAATCGTTGTTTCGTTCGAGCTGGTGGTGGTAAATAGAAGCAAGTTGTGTCACACTGTCACACGCTATCAAACATGATGTCAGGGGATGTTTTGAGTGAGGGCGCGAACCAAATACATGATCCATCACTCTTTGCCTCCGACCTGCTCAGGCTTTCGCCACTGCCCCTGGTGGAGTGACGGTCAGAGTTTTCGACTCGTTTTACATGCATCCAGAAATGCAATCCAACACTGGCCATTCCACAACGCAGAATCTGTTTTCAAGTTAAAGAAGATTCTAATAGTCAGGGCGGAGTTCAAGTACGCCTTGCTTCGCCTGTTTCACATACACAGGTCAAAGAGATAGAAGCTTTCATCTGGTCATCCGAATAATCCTGTTCGGCCTGGCTTCCTTGTATGCTGCACTTGAACTTGGGCCATGAAGTGGGCCACAGTCACTGCACAACGTCAAGGCTCAAATGGGCGGTCTGCCTTTTGCCAACCCACCTGCGAGTCGTACCCGAAGTGCCGGCAGTTCGTGCCACATTTTTTACCGGTGAGGTTTCGCCTCTGAGTGCGATCAAGTCGCGACAAGGTAAGTATACCCATTTGAAGGATGATGCGAATTCCTGCTTGGCACCTCACAGCTCGATGGCTAACATTCGGTAGGTGAATTGACAGGCCGCTCCAATACCATCTTCGGCCGATGGCAGTGCATATTCCTTCGGGCAGTGCCTCAAGGTGTTTCTACTGCGCATGTATGATCCTTATCACGACCTCATTTCATGTCCGCCATCCCACTCCTCAGTGCAAATCTTGCCGCCGTAGTCCTGGAGAGCCTTCTGTACGGCATATATGCTCTCCTCTCGCTGTTCACGGTCTACCTGATAGTAACACGACACCGCAAGAACTTGAAGGCCCCGTCTGCCGCCTACTCACGCTTTTTCTCTCCTGTTGCACTCGGGACACTTTCCCTTTTTGTGGTGGTCACCTCTGTGCGGACTTCCTTCCCACACATTTCTTCATAATCTAACACACATTTTAGCACTGGGTACTCACAGTAGTACGCCTCTTCCTGGCATTCAAGGGGTGGGAAGACGGGCCCGGGCCGCGAATCTTCTATTCCGATTATTCTCATAGCACAGAAGTCCTCAAGTATGGATTCCTGGTAGCGGCAATGTTGATCGGGGATGAATTCTTCGTTCGTGCCTTCTTCTTATTCCATTTCGTCACATAATCGTGTCAGATTCATCGTCTGTGGGCGATTTGGGAATTCCGCACTCGAATCATCATATTCCCCACTATCACACTCATGGGTTTATGTGGTAAATCAGTCGCTTTCCCTTGGAAATGAACATCGCTAATTGTTATCTGTAGCGTTTGGTGTCGGGCTGACATATCAGCTGTCGACGTATACTTCAAGTGACAGTTTCTTCCAGTCGAGATTCCGACGTTGGTCAACGGGTGTTTGCTTCTTCAGCTTGGTGTATGTGCCGTCCATTATTCGCAGTCATTGTCATACTTAAGCATCCTCAGCACCATACTATACACCGTAGGCATGTTACCCAGTTTTCGTTTCAAAGATATACCAAGCTTACCGGCAGTTCAGGTTTTGTATGGTTCAAATTGTGGGATATGAGCCGAGTTATGAAGTCGTTGGGAATGTCAACTCCGAATGTATGCGCTCCCCTTATAGCCATCCTATGGCCTCTCAATCCATATCCCAGACTATCTTGAGAATCTTAATTGATAGCGCCGCACTACTTGCGTTCGTTCCTTTTAATTCAACCTTCGTTACCGAGCTCAAATCCAGCGGGATCCAGTGTTCCAGGTCTCTTCCACGTTATCAGCTACCAATTCGGTTCGAATCTCCAAGTCATTGCCATCGACTGCACGCCTCCGATGGTCGGAATATCAAACTTGCTCATACAAATCCGTCTTCATTGGAATCTCACCGAAAAACGCGCGGGATCGGGTTCTTTGAAATCTACGCATCAGATCAGGTTTGCAACCTTCCCGGAGACGAGCCATGTGGATCAGGAGTCGGGGACTATTAAAGAACTAGAGTAACACATTCAACTTCCAATTACAAGACCCCTTAGCACGTAGGTCGGCAGTATTAATTTAAATGAGACCCGTAAAGATGAGGAGAGGAGACAAAACTGTTGGTGGGTGAGAAATTCAGAATCCTGAGAATAGAACCATAAAAACAGGGTAAACTAATGATATCATGCACCATTGGCATGCGGTACCGATTCTTAGCAGGCCTTTGCTGTCTACTTGATGGTTTCCCACCAATTCACTACGTGACACACGCGTACCCGAGGGAAACTATCACATCTCCATCAGCAGGATGCCAAACTTCGGTGTCGAGAGGAAGAGCAGCGTGAAAAAAGCAAAATAGAGGATGTATGGTTGAAAAGAAGATGCACGGTGGCCTGCAACGCAGAAAGAGAGAGAGAATGGGTGTAGTGCAGTGAATCCAACCCGAAGAGTGGTGTGACTGACGCAGAGAGTGAGGACGATACGTGGTGAGCTTCGACACAGAAATAGTAGAAGAAGCAGAGAGACGTCGACGGAGTTAAAAAGAAAGAGAGTGGCCAGGATTGAACGGCTGGTCTTTCATATTTGACGAGGACACAACATAACCAGCTGAGCCAGGCGAGCAATGGAGGCCAAGGAGCAAGGGGCCAGATGGGGGGGTTGGATTGACTTTGGATTTATCCCGGGCATTCCCTCGGAGGTTGGCGTCGCGGTGGATGTAAAGGTGTGGCGGGCGTGTGTACAGTACATTGAAACGACTGAATAAGCTGTGGATTCCGTCGAAGGGATGCTTGATGTCAGGGACGATGTGCGGTGTTCTGCTGGTGCGTTTAATCAAGAAGCATGGTCGTCGAAGCTTATGGATGCTTTGCTCTGAGACGCATGCATAGTTTGTCGCGGGACTTCCCTGGGAGGTTCGGGTGAGGTCGTGGCTCTGGCCCTGACTTTGCCGGGACGGATGGTGCGTGGGCAGGATGGCGGCGGTGGATGTAGAGTGGTGAGGGCGGGTGATCGGTGGTGATCGGTGATCGGTGTCGGTGTCCTGGACGCGCCGAGATTACTGCTGACGTCGGGTATCGCGTCCTCGCTGCCGTCGCTTTGAACGCTCCAGGTGCTTCGGGTATTTGATTTACCGCGCTCGGAAATCAAACACCGAACTCCAGCGGCGAGCCCGCCGAGGACGACGGCGACGGTGGTGATCGGTGGTGTCCAATGGACGTCATTGACGACGGCGGCGACGAGGCGACGGCGACGACTGCGCCCTCGCCGTCCTGTGGACGCGGAGTGGCTCAAAGCCGCGGACGGATGCCTGTCTTTTTACCCTCCTCTCACCCTACCCTAACTCCTCCGCTCATTGGGTAAGACACGGGCGACTTTCGAATAGCAAGATACTTAGAATGGACTTTGATGGACTCTGTATCTGCATATCTCATCAGTTTCCTTTTGGACTTGGCATGCAGTCTTTATACGATACTTGGATAGCGGATTTATGGTGGCTTAATTTTTGAGACAAGTACACGCCAGGATGCGCACTTTCGCACGACGATAAATGCCATCAAATCTCGCAAAATATTGATCTCGTGACCTCGATTGTTCTTGAACTAAAAATCAGATGATGTAGGATGCATGGACTGTAGGAAGTTCAGTTTCTAGCGAGTACAAGGAACATTTGAGCCCATGAAGAAATCGGTATTCGGATTTTTGATTAAATTGATTCAAGCCTGCCATTTATTTTCTGCAGATCAGGGCTCACAGGTGTTTTGAACACTCAACCACCGCGTGACTTACTCCACTTGGAGACGGTCTTTGTGGGATATGGGCTTAATTTGCTTTTAAAGCACGCCGAGCAAACGCCGCTGCCTGGGAGCTCAACTTTCTACAGTAACCAACGAGTAGAATATGTACATCCACATGAATTTCTTGTACGCTCACAGGAAGTTGCAGTGAATTTCACCGCTAAAAAAACCCCTCGTCGAAGAACGTAACCGGTTCTTGATTATTTTTTCGAAACTATTTTCAACCTTCAACCACGGTACGTACCGTGTTCTCTAAGTCTATCTCACCCTTGTTTTTAGCAAGGGATTCGCCGTGGCAAGTTAGGATCGGAAATTTGTCGGAGTCCTAGTCTTAATCGAAGAAATGTGGGTCATCAAATCAGCGTGGAAGGTGGCCAGAGAATTCGACGTAAGATAACATTGCCTGATCAGACGAACAGACTGGAATCCAGGAACTCCACCGCGGACATGGCCATGCAACTTGATGAATCCACTGGAGGTAGCCGGGGCAACGAGCACAATTGAGTGATACGCAGGACAATATGTAAGGAATGATTTTGAAAGCGGCAAAGATGAAAACGATCTGCGTCGGGTGCGAAAGTCGAGGATAAACCATCTGGCTTGGCCAAGTATCAAGCGCGACGTTTAGCAACAATACTGTAATATTTCGACCGTAGGCTCACACCATGTCACCTATAACCTAACATGTTCATTTTTCAAGGTGTTCATTCCTCGGCAATTACATCAAAATTGCCATAAATGGTAATCCGGCAAGTGCCAGAGGAGGAATTTCTACATTTTTACGCCTATTTGGGCCATAAAAGCTCGCCGTCACCGTCACTGGTACCGATTAGGTTTCAATTCATGACCCTCCGTCACCCGTCACGTTGTGAAATGAAACCGAGGTGAAGAATGTCGTCTAAGCAAGAGAATCAAAGACTGACAACCACTTTGAAACGTTGAAGGTCAAAATGCAATCCAGTCCCGTCCCGCCATCCCAAAGCGAGTCCGGAGACACAAAGAATATGAGAAGCAAAGGTGAAACCGGACAAATGAAGATATCAAAGGTAAAGCACTCCCGCGCTGAAAATCCCGTCAGCGAATATCTCAACGAAGCTGTTATACGCAAGAACAGCCGGAAGGTAGATTTTTCACAAAATTTAGCGCTTATCGAAGCCGTGGACTGGACTGGCGGAGAGCGACGTGCGAGCGCACTGCGCTTCCAAATTAAATTGTGCGGAACATTGGAATTCGACCGAGAGGAGGCATAAATGAGGTCTTGGAAGGGAAAATCGTATGTCTATACTGTACCCGTCTGAATGCGTGAAACGTAACGCGTAACGGACCGTCTGTTTCGTTTCAAGAATTTGGGAATATAACGCATAACGGGGCCATCGTTTCACCGATACTGCGTGACATTGAAAATCAGTTTTTTTTTGCTCAAAGAAATTCGGTGCAAACAGCGTAAAAATGTATTTGAGCTGGTGTAACTGTTTTGACACCGACCTGCCACCACTCAACTTCAAGCCTTAAGTGCCCGCGGCGTTTCAATAATTCTACGATGTCACGCATAACGCCCAACCCGTTTCACGTTTCAGTTCTACTGTTTCAGTCACGGTCTCAAGGCCGTTTCACACATTCAGACAGGTAGAGTACATGAGACTTGAGTGAAAAAGAAAAAACCACCCAGCGTTAGTCACATGACCGGGCCGATCAATAACCGCCTGTCCTAATTTGGCGCCGGGACTTCAGCTGACCCAAAGAGGAAGGCGCGCTTAAATCCATTCTCCGGAACTAGACCTTCGCTCCATTCAACCTGTCAGATAACGCGCATTGGGATGTTCCCTTGTGCTGATCTGGGCTTCGTCTTATCGCAGGGATCCGTGGCCTACCCAGAGCTTCCAGAACCATCCAGGTCAGCGCAAGATCTAATTTATCGGGCCCCGGAGACGTGGGAGGAGAGTGCCATTGTCCCTGTTATGTTGAAGGCATGGGTATTTCGCTTGGAGTCGCCCGGGTGTGGGCTATTGAGCATTCCAGACTCGATCCTGCCTTTATGTCCTCTATCGCTGATATCATGCCAAATGGCTCACCTTCTGAATTAATTTTCAATGACCACGAGAACCTGAAAATTTTACCTTTCGCTCTCGGAGCGGGCGCGTAAACCCACGATCAAAGCAGACCCGGGAACCGACCGGGTCCGACCCCAGATCGTCAGCAATTTTAGGATGCGGGGAGCATCTAAATGGAATCCGGTCATGGGTTGATATTGGGTTGTGCTTGGTTGTGACGTTGCGCGGTTCTTATTATCCGCATGACACACAACTAGCCTGTGTGCAGCCGGCAGGCGGCCCTGTGTGCGCGACCTGTGCGGGAAGGCGTGAGCACCCTTAAATACTTTCGGCCGCTAAGCATCGTCACCAAATTCAGCATGTCTACTCTTATCGAAGTCCTCGAAACGCAACTCAACGTCGATGTCGACTCGATGGACCCCAACGTCGCAAAGAGCCTCCCCTTCGTGCCGCACAACATGACCAGCAATCAGCTCGTGGTCAACGAGCAGATGCAGGTTCCCGAGAACCGCGAGATGTTGCTCACTGCGGTCAGGGAGTATGGCGACAAAGGCTGGGAAGCCGTCCTTAACCGAATGGTGCCTTCATTTTCGTTAAAATATTCCTTCGCTCACTTGCACTCAGTCTGCGCTCCTTTGCGCCGCCAACATCGGCAATCTCAAGGGCCGCGTTCTTCTCCAGACCTCCCCCTTCCACGCATACGATACTCAGAGTGCGTCGAGCTTCCTACTTATTCCTCACTTTATCTCATTATCCTCGCAGAGGTCGTTGATCACGCCAGAGCCTACGCCGTCGAGCTCGAGAAAGTTGGCATCTCCAAGTATGTTCTGCCTCCGCGGCATCTATCACTTCACGCTAACCTTATTTAACAGGGACCGCTTCTGCATCAAGATCCCCGCCACAGGTCCCGCGATGAACGCCGGACCCATCTTGCTCAAGGAGGGAATCCGCACCCTCGGCACCTGCCTCTTCTCCGTCGCGCAGGCCATCGCCTCCAGCCAAGCCGGCTGCCTCTACATCAGTCCTTACTACAACGGTGAGCATGCGTTTCTCACCCGTTAGATAAATACGGTCAATTAATATTTCTTCAGAGGTGCGCGCGCACGCCGACCTCAAGCTGTGGCCCAACTCTGATGACCCCGCCATCGAGCACCCCATGTCGCACCGCATGATGCAGATGCTCGAGACGTACAAGCGCCTCTACAAGGAGACCGGCAAGCCGCAGCCCATGATCAAGCCCGCCAGGTGCGTCTCCTCCTCCCTCCTCATTTCCGACCTTGCTCACCTATTTCCCGGGCAGCTTCATCTCCGTGCAGGAAGCGATGGCGTGCGGCGAGATGGAGATGCACCACGCGACGATCTCCGCGCAGGTCCTCGCCGACCTCTGCAAGCTCCCCGCCGTGCCCTCTCCCTCCGCACGCATCCCGGGCATCCCCAAGGTCGACATGACCAAGCCCTACGACGGCGCGCACCCCACCCCCGCGCGCCTCGCCGCCGTCTCCGGCACCGACCCCCTCACCGCGAAGTGGGATGGCGTTGTGGCATTGACGGACGTCGATTACTTGGCGGACACCGGCAAGGCCCTGGCGGCGTCCATCGAGGCGGATCCCGTAACAAAGCAGCGGCTGTACGATGCGCTGGAGCTGTTCAAGGGCGGGGAGCTTAGCAGCAAGGAGATCATCGAGAAGGCTATTGCGGAGTTGAAGAAGTAGCTATAGGCGGTCAGGGTTTCTTTTCAAGCTTGTACATACATACGATTACGATCTCAATCACTCAATCAATTTCCTCTCTCCAAGACCAAGTTTGAATCTCCTGTCTTGGATTTCCTGGCTTCAAATTATAGCTGCATCATTTCATTTTCCAACGCCTTTGCGGATCTTTTCCCGAGCGCCTCGCTCGTGCCTGAAATTTCAAACAGAGTTCCAGCCTCCTGAACACTTCCGCTCAACTACCCCTTTGCGGATGTTTTTATTTCCTGACAAGACAGGAGATTGATTTGAACAAGCCAGTGGTCCCATCAATTTATGATGGCCGGGCAATACGCAAGCGCAACTCGTATCGTAAAGGAAAGGAGAGGAAAATCAACGTAGAGGCTCAAGGTCGAAGATGATACAATTTGTATTAGGGCTTTTATGGCGATTTCGTTGAAGTTTAAGGAAATTATATTAGATCGTGATGCACTGCGGCTTCTCCCCCCAGTGTGAACTTGTCTATGTATGGCTTGACTGAGGGAACTTTAAATTTAAATGAGATGTACTAGTTATCCAGCGGCCGCTTTGTGTCACCTCAAAAAATATTTCACTTGAATTATTACAAGTCAGTGAGCTCGAACAAGACAGGTAGCGACCGTGCCGCTTCTCCCTAACAGCTTTATTAATATTCTTTGGATGTGTTCGGATCATTCGGCACTGGATGTGACGTGCCACTCGGACTTGGCTCCCCCCACAATCTTCAACCAGAGTACGAGCCTTTTGTGTGTTAAGAGAGAGGAGAAACTCAGCCCCCAGATTCAGACCTGTAACACTTCGCTCTCCATAGATTCTCCCTTCCAATCGATGCTGCATACCAACGCCGCACCCACAGATATCGAATGCGATGCGATCCGAGATTTCGTGGCAGGTCCGCGCAAGGAAGCCGCGAGTCTCACAAAAGAGATCGCCCGTATGCAGGCTCTGATTGAAAAGCTAGTCCAAAAACGAGACGAGCTAAACGAGTCCATCGACGCCCACTTGGCTCTAGTATCCCCAGCGCGCAGATTACCCTCGGATGTTGTTCAGGGAATTTTTTGTCGCATCTATGCCTACCGGAAATTATATCATGACCGGGGAAGAATCGCCGCTTCTCTTATGCCAAACTTGTAGTGGCTGGCGAGAGCTGGCCCTTTCGACTCCTCGTCTGTGGTCTTCGCTTCATATCGTAATCCCAGATCGCTCGAGAGTGGATGATCTAGCGGATACGGTTACAGCATGGCTATCGCGATCTGGAGTCCTCCCTCCATCGCTCTCGGTCGTTGTGATACCGCTGTAATATATCTGTAATTAATAGTGCGATCGGCGCTTAGTTTACACTTGTTGTATTCACAACCCGATTATATAATCATCTTAACTTACATGCATACCACGACGACCTGATAGTCGTGCGTGTGGGTTCCTCAAGAAACCTCACTCCGGCTGGGCATCCAATTACTGCGTAGCACTGAGTCACAGGCTCGAGTCCCGCGGCATAGCGCGGACTTGTCTCCTCGGGTGCGACGACTTCCGTCGTCGCGGATGAGCGCTTGCAGCGCTCGCCGTTCCTTCACCAACTCAAGAGAAGTTCCGCTGTGCTGAAGCCAGATGCTTCACAGTCGTGCTCTCGAAGGCGCGCGAACTCGACAGAGATTTCACACCCATCCTCCGTTCCCTGGCTGCGTTGGCAAAATATTCGCATCACGCTTCCGTCTTTCGACGATTTCAATTTTTTCGCATCGCTGTCGGCTGAGGATGCACCTATGCTGCAGAATGTGGTGGTGGGAGTAGCGCACGCTGTCACGACACCAAAAAATTCCCCGTGGACATTGCGCGGACCGCAAGTAACCCAAGAGAACAGAGTAGGGGCAGTCAGAGTAGAGAATTATGGAGTGCCACTGATATTTAAACCACCAAGATGCTCGAACCCAGGCACGAATGAAAAGAAGAGCAAGGGATTCGTGGATGCTTAGAGTAGGTTGTATTCCAAGGAACGTAGACTGGGAAGGACGAGGTTTGCAAATATAGAGTCTGCTTCACCCTTCTAGTCTCTTATAACAGACGCTACAGATGTTGGTGCTCGTACCTTGCATGTTTGTAGTTTATCGTTTACCCGAGACGTCTGATCGGAGGTGAACCTTATTATGTAATCTTAAATTTCGCGGACAACGTTACTTGCAACACAGCTTTCCGTATTTTTGTTTCGGATCATCGTGTAGGGCACCAGAATAAAGAACTTTTCCAGCCAATTGTCCTGCATGGCGCTCAAATCCGCGGAATCGAATCTCGATGGGCCTACCACGTGGGTCACCCGCAAGATCTTTCCACTTGCAAATCAGCTAGAAAGACAAAATCTGAAGAGATAGTTGTCCTAAGAACCAAATTACAATTCATCTGGCTTCTTAATTTTGTTAATTGAAGACCCTGGAGGTGAGGAACGCTCTGGGGCAAAATTCAAACTCAGCATTTTACATAATAAGGCCACCTCCAATCACCCCCCACGTGGTAAACTACAGACTATCGCCCTCCAGGCTTCTGTTGCGCACTCCAAAATGATGCAAATGTGGTAGAATGACCGGTGCGCCTGTCATGCAATACAGTAGACATATGATTGGTTTTTTTGTTGGGTACATGAGACGTTGTGGCCGCCGAGATGAATAATTTAAAATGATTATCACTTAAAGGCTCAAAGTGTCTTCATCATCAGCATCTTCGTTACTCTTGAGCGTTCTGGTCTATATTCTCGAAAAAATCATATAATGTGGTTAGGATGCTACACAATGCACTCCTACCATCCGAGGCCGAGTGAAGCCAGGAGCAGTGAGCAGAAATGTGCCATCAAAACCATGTCTATGATAGTATGGCCAAAAAGCTGGTAAGCAAAATCGATTTCTCATTGGAGTAGATTATCTGGGTGTCCATGATTAAACAGCATCGCCACAGATAAAAAATGTATGAGTTAGAAAGAGAAAGAGGAAGAGAGCAGGAGTGTGCCGGAAGCGAGCAATTCGGCATGCAATACATCACAATCGGCATGATCATGCCGTCGAAAATTTCTTTAAACCTTGAGCAGTAGACTGTTTTTCCGGCCGTTAAGAAGATCTAGGCAGCACTATGAAATTGAGTTCCACTCACATAAAAATGCTGGTGTGGAATTCGGATATGCATTTTCAGCCATGGTATGTGGACGACAATAGTTGAAATAAAAGGAATGCGTATGCAAGGGTTCGAACGGAAGACCTTGGGATTACCTAACACAGTACAGCCACTATTTCATCACAAAAATCGTAACACATTGAATAAAAAAGCTTCAACACAGCCACTAATGAGCCTTTTTTGTAACGTTTGTTGGAACAAATAAGAACTCAAAATCCTCATTGGTGTTTATAAAATGGACGATCCCTTATTACATAAGTACTCGTAACTCAGTCGTCGGCCCAGCAGTGCCACAAGATGAGAACTATCCACGAACTTGATGGCGGTTGGATGGCGGAGGAAGAAAGGACGCGATGTTAGAGGACCGGTGATTTTGCAAGGGGACTCCGCCATTTAAACCGGCGACTAAGGGCTGGTTAGTAGTCCGACGGTCGACCATGAGGTTTGTTTGATAGGTTGGTTCCCTAGTCCAAACAAAATTTGAGATTTTGCCCGCGCAGGTCGCCAAAGTCCGAGTGTTCTGCCTTTTGCCAGCCCACCTGCGAGCCGTTCCCCCGATGTAACGGCAGGCGTGCCACGTTCACCGGTCAGGTTTCGCCTCCAGGTGCGATCAAGTCGTAACGAGGTAAGCATATATGATATGATTTCGCTCGATGGCTAACGATTTTGGTAGATAAATTGACAGCGCATGTATGATCTTTATCACGACCTTCATCCATGTCCGCCATCCCACTCCTCAGTGCAAATCTTGCTGCCGTGGTCCTGGAAAGCCTTCTGTATGGCATATATGCTCTCCTCTCGCTGTTCACTGTCTACCTGATAGTGACACGACACAGCGAAAACTTGAAGGCTCCGTCTGCCGCTTACTCGCGCTTTTTCTCCCCTGTTGCACTCGGGACACTTTCCCTTTTTGTGGTGGTCACCTCTGTGCGGACTTCCTTCCCACACATTTCTTCATAATCTAACACACATTTTAGCACTGGGTACTCACAGTAGTCCGCCTCTTCCTGGCATTCAAGGGGTGGGAAGACGGACCCGGGCCGCGAATTTTCTATTCCGATTATTCTCAACGCACGGAAGTCCTCAAGTATGGATTCCTGGTAGCGGCATTGTTGATCGGGAATGCATTCTTCGTTTGTGCCTTCTTTTTATTCCGCTTCGTCATATAATCGTGCCAGATTCATCGTCTGTGGGCGATTTGGGAATTCCGCACTCGAATCATCATATTCCCCACTATCACACTCATGGGTTTATGTGGTAAATCAGTCGCTTTCCCTTGGAAATGAACATCGCTAATTGTTATCTGTAGCGTTTGGTGTCGGACTGACATATCAGCTGTCGACGTATACTTCAAGTGACAGTTTCTTCCAGTCGAGATTCCGACGTTGGTCAACGGGTGTTTGCTTTTTCAGCTTTGCGTATGTGTCCCATCCCTTATTCGTGGCCATCGTCATACTCAAGCATCCTCAGCACCATGATTTACACCGTAGGCATGTTACCCAGTTTTCGTTTTAAAGATATACCAAGCTTACCGGCAGTTCAGGTTTTGTATGGTTCAAATTGTGGGATATGAGTCGAGTTATGAAGTTGTTGGGAATGTCAACTCCGAATGTATGTGCTCCCCTTATAACCAATCGATGACCGCTCAACCCGTGTTTCCCAGACTATCTTGAAAATCGTAATTGATAGCACCGCATTACTCGCGTTCGTACTTTGATTTCAACCTTCGTTACTGAGCTCGACCTGAGCGGGATCCAGTGTTCTAGGTCTCTTTCACATTATGAGTTACCACTTGGGTTCGAATCTCCAAGTCATTGCCATCGACTGCATGCCTCCGATGGTCGGAATATCAAACTTGCTCATACAGATCCGCCTTCATTGGAATCTCACCGAACAACGCGCGGGATCGGTTTCTTTGAAAACCACACAGTACCTCAGATTTTCAACGTTCCCGGAAATGAATCAGACCGACGTGGATCAGGAGCTGAGGACAACGGGGACTTTCACGACATCCAATATGTAACAATTATTTAGAGACCGCGTTGGCGACACCGTCGCTTGGAAGTGGGAAACTCGGTGAGTCCCAAATTAATGTGCCACTATCTTGAATGTCCTCAAAACATTTTTTTTCTGCAAGGTAACATGGGCCTTCCCACCAATTCCCACAAAGCTCCACGCGTGTATTAAAGAACTAGAGTAATGAATTCAACTTCCAATTACAAGACTCATTAGCACGTAGGTCGGCAGTATTAATTTAAATGAGATCCACAAAGATGAGGAGAGGAAACAAAGCACGTGTTCGAGTATTGCCATCAAGTATCCACGAGCGAGAAACTTCGAATAGGTCAGTGGGTGAGAACTTCAGAATACTGAGAATAGAACCATGAAAACAGGGTAAAATTGAATTGGTAGAGCAAATACGAGTTCAAGGATAATTCAAGTTCCCCATCATGATCCGCTTCCCGAGGTTCGCGACATCGCGACATGGTGTTGATGAGATTCGGGAACTAAGTAATTAATAGCCCCTGTGGGTCGCATCATAACGCATTAAAATATCTACCCATCACCCCCAGCTAGGAGAACGGTCGTAAGTGAGCCGTGTACGAGGTTACTGCATCATGCATCTAGCTTGTTCGGCAGTGCCTCGGAATCCCTGAGCTGATATGCTCAGGATAATAGCACTTGAATCAACTCTGTTAGCCTGTGTTGATCTCTGACAAAAGATTTTACTCCAAGTTTGCATCGGGGATGCCGGCCTCATGAAGCGGGTCATGATCATGATGAAGTTGGAGAACATCATGTCTCTCCTGTGCGGGCAGTAGCTGTTGTTGCAACACCACGCGAGTGCTTTCGCGGATTGAGCAATTGCGTTATTTGGATCCTCGTTTTATCTTTGGAGATCTTTTGGCCATGCGATATATATATATACATAAATCCATGTAAGTGCTATGTTACTGTACTACTTAGTCTGTAGATCTTCGTGATTGATATTTTTGATCCGGCGGCAATTGTTCCTATAAATGGTGAGCCCTAAACACAACCATACGCGCTTCCTCTCATGGCACCAATGCCTCACGGCCTCCAAATTAACGAACCACCTCTCTGCCTCTCTCTGCTCCCTCTTCTCATGCCCCGTCTTCAACTGCCCATACTTACGCCGTTCGATGAACAATCTGAACCAGCTTTTGGTCGGCTTCTTTTTGTTGATCAATCGATGTCCAGTAACCAGCCACCCCGCAGCATCAGGAAAACCCTGAATTGCTATGAGGTGCTATATAGACATACATAGACAGATATAGACGCTATAGACGCTATAGCAACTGTCTATATCGTCTATATGTGTCTCTGTGTATCTATATAACAAGCCATAGAATTTTGGTTTTTCCTGATGAGAGCACCGTAGTTGGTACTTACTTATAGGGCACACCGCCCGTTGCCTTTCAAATTCCTGTCGCTTGGTGCTGTTCCACGTGAACGGATTCACCGTGTTACCGTTCCATATGTCGAGTTCAAGTTCCCCCACGCGCAGCGGCCATTTCGACCGGCGTGAGTTAATACAAGCAGCACAGGGCGGCACCCCATCCGACACAATAATGCCCAGCCAATTCCCACAAGACCTCAGGATCTATTCATAGGCTCAGAACCTCGGTTATCATATTCAGAATCGTGTTCAACATATGGAAGGTTTGGAAGGGGCTGAATATCAATGTCTCATAGCAGCGCACACAGCTAAATCAGCAGCGCCCTGATCTTGGGTGCGTTTATAAACACCCAATAGGACTAGACTGCCACCAGCATTCATCCCTCTCTCCTCCTTCGCGACCATGGCACTCTGCAAGCTCCTGACTGTTCTCTCAATCGTGGCTGCGGCGTCCGCAGGGATGGTCGTGCACGAGAGCCGTGTAGCCGTTCCAGCCGGATTCATCCGCAAGGGTGTTGCGCCTGCCAACGACACCATCACCCTCCGTGTTGCTTTGGCTTCCAACAACGTCGTCGGTCTGCAGAAAAAGCTGGTGTCCCTTTCTACACCGGGAAGCTCAGAGTTCCGGCAGTGGCTGTCCATGGAGGATGTACGCGAATCTTTGTTTCTTTTCTTTGCACGTCTGACGGGAAATGGGAAGGTGAAATCCTTCGTCCAGCCTTCCTCAGAAACGGTGTCTGCTTTTAATGCTTTCGCATCTGCGAACGGCCTAAAGCCCACCGTCATCTCCCCGAACGGTGACTGGGTGTCCATCACGCTCCCCGTCTCGCAGGCAAACACGCTCTTTGCCGCGCAATTCGAGGTGTTCACGCATCCCGCCATGTCGGATATGATCACGCGCACGCTCTCCGTTTCTCTGCCGTCTGAGCTGGTTGGACACGTCGATGTGATCCATCCCACGACCGAGTTTGTCCAGCCCAATACTCGCCTGGTTCCCACCATGTTGAGCCTCGATAAGCGGGCGGTCAACGCGTCTTGCGACACCAACGATGCGAGCGGCGTCGTGACTCCGACTTGCTTGCAAGATATGTACGGGATCCCTACCACCCCGGCCACCCAATCCACCAACGCTGTTCTCGTTACTGCCTACGAAGGGCAGTTTGCCCAGGCTGCGGATCTCTCGGTGCGTCATTTCATGAACTTTTGCGGAGTCCGCTGAATTTGTGTAGGCTTTCCTCAAACTCTTGCGTCCTGACATTCCTTCCACTACCACGTTCACCTTGTTGAGCACGGACGGTGGCGTGAACACCCAGAACCCGAACGACGCTGGAGTTGAGGCGAACTTGGATATACAGTACACGACGGGTGGGTATCTCCTCCTCAATTTTCCTCCTGGTTCTTTGACTCAAGTGCGAATCAGGTATTGCGACGGAGGTCCCCGTGCAATTTTTATCAGTTGGCGGGAACAGCTTCGCCACATCTTTGCTCGACACGACCACTTTCCTCGACGGAGTTGCTAACCCACCTTCGGTCATGACAACATCTTATGGCTCTACTGAATCGTCATTTGGAAGCACGATGGCAACGTCAGTATCTTAGCTTCAGATTTATTTGCGTGTTCTTATAGTTTCCTTCTTCACAGAAAGATCTGCAATGGCTACATGGCCCTAGGGACGCGTGGCATCTCGGTTCTGACCGCGTCTGGCGATGTCCGTACCCTCCTACGTATTTCAAGTTCAACTCTGATTTTGGTTGCAGGGCGGTGTGCGCGGAAACCACGACACAAAGAGTGTCTGCAAAGACAACACGTTCATGCCCGTGTTCCCGGCTTCGTGCCCCTTCGTCACCGCCGTCGGATCGACACAGGGCTTGACACCCGAGAAGGCCATCAACTTCACCGGCGGCGGGTTCTCCAACTTCTTCCCCACGCCGTCGTACCAGACCGCGGCCATCGCGAGCTTCCTTGACACCATACCAACAAACTTCGCCGGGACTTTCAACAAGACGGGCCGCGGCTACCCTGATGTTGCGCTCCAGGGGTGGAACTTCGAGATCGTGTCCGGCGGTACCGCAGGCCTCGTTGGGGGAACCAGCGCCTCCTCGCCCACTTTCGCGGGAATAATTGGGCTGATCAACGACCAGCTCATCGCGGCAGGGAAGCCCGTTCTCGGATTCCTCAACCCGTTCATCTACTCCACGGCATCGACTGCGTTCAATGACATCACTGAGGGGCACAACGCGGGCTCTGTCTGTCCCGCCTCTTCGGTGAGTGTTCGCCTCGCATTATTTTATTTCTGCATGCTGACGCTCACGACTAGGTGGCTTTCGACGCGGCGGTCGGGTGGGATGCACTCAGTAAGTTTTCGAAGCGCCGTTCGTAAAACTGTCGCTGACATCGTTTGACTACTAGCTGGTTTCGGCTCGCCGATATTCTCCGATCTCCTGGCCGCTGCCATGGCCTAATCTACCACAGCTAGAACTTACGTGATCTTGTAAAATTTCAATTTTTGGTTGTTGAATGTATTATTTCTGGGATAAAATCGGATAGACAGCCGTGTGAAACTCCGGGAAAGTCATTAGGGTCATTCACAGTTGCCATTTTTCCGGCCATTTTTTGCTCCCTTTTGTTCCCATTTTTCCGAAATGTCGATAGGAGTTTTCAATTATATAAGTCATTGAACATTGAACCCATTGGTGGCGCAGGCATTGACCGTCAGTCTAAGACAGGAACAACCTGAAGGTTTGGAAGAGGAGTTGGAAAATGAAGCAAAAAAGGGAGCAAAAAAGGGAAGAAAAAGGGAGCGCCGGGAGGGGGGTTTCACAGTTGCCCTTTTTTCATCCCTTTTTTGAACTCGTTGCTCTCTTTTTTGATCAAGCTTTACACTTGGAGTGCGGTTTTTTCCCCTTTTCAGCCCTTTTTACATGTCTAAAGTGAAAAGGGGAAAAAAACCCGGTCAAAAACGATGGAATACAAAAAAGGGCGAGAAAATGGTAGGAAAAATGGTAGAAAAATGGTAATTTTGAACGACCCTATTGTACTGTTGTTGTGAAGGCCCTTGTTCTTTAAAAAAAAGCCGTTTCCAGCCCGCCGACAGATGGACCCACAATCTTGCGGAATTACCATTTGGGGTACAAAGACTGTTCATTGTCCGAGATGCCGCCATCTCAGCCGATATATCTTCCTGACGAAGGCGCCTTTGTCCCTTTGTTCTCTGGATCCAAATTACGACATTCGCAAGGTCGTGAACGCAGGCGCTTACCAAAACTGGGCGGTGTTTTCAAAAGAACAAGAGCACGAAAGCTAAGTACTACATTGTTGTGGCTGATCCGCTGCCAACCGTCGCGCTGGACTGTGTCTTTCATTCAGCATGGAAGAAGGTAGTAATTGTTTTGGGAGCTATTTAGCACGCTTCGCGATGTGGATCCTGGTATAAAATGGGGGGAGGTTGTGGGTTTTGATCAGTTCCCTTCCTCACTCTCTGATTTCCGTTGACCATAATGGATGCTACCACTTCCTTGGAAACCGTTTTAAATCGTTCATCTATACCCGCTATACACGCGACTGGAGCGCTGTGGACGAAGATTATTGATGCCACTACCCCCAAGACTCTCAAGAATGCCACCAAAATTCTGGAGGACACTAGATATCTTCTGGATTCTATGAAGGACAGGCAAATCTCGAATCCACATGAAAGAATGTTATATAACGCGTAGGCTATCTATCGCAACCCCCGTGTCCACTCCACAGACCTGACGCACTGATGTTACCAGGTTAGCTAGTAATCTCGCTGAACTCGAGCGGACGTTGGCATCCTTAAGAGGAAGGTTTCCCAATGACCTCTCCTCCGCGGTACGACAATATCGAGGCCTCCTTAGGCGTGTGGTTGAGTTGAGAAACCGCGTTACGGAATATAACATGGTGAGTCGTGCAATAACCGTTCTCATGTAACTTGACACTCACGGAACATCCGCACCATGCAGCTACGTGTTGAGCCTTTCAACCTCAAGGTATGCATCTGTATTCATGGCTTCGAATTCCAGCTACTTATAGACCCCAACAGTATGAGGAAGCCGCTCAGAATGCGTCGGAGAACCCCGAGTTGGAGTCGGATTGGACCACCACCAATATTCCGTCCGCGCCACAACCAGCACCACCCCTCTACGACGAGCTTGAAGCCGTCGGCCTCCTCCTGGGCCCGCTGGTCTGGGACAAGGACATCGCAGGCCAGGTGAGAGCGCTCTTCGACATAATGCCCCAACGATGATACACTGGCGACCGCCATATATCCGCTAGAGCGATGGACGCGCCGAACATGTTGCTGGTGGATTTCCCCAACGTGGAAGATGCCCTCACGTTTCAAAACGGCTGGAATTTGGAGCCCCCGGCGGGATTCAAATGCGTAAAGGCGCTTCTTGCGCCAGACTATACCCCGCATTCCGAGTCTCCTACCGGCTCCGTGGATGCTTGATTAGATATCAATCCGTACATATATAATGTATTTCTAGTTCTATAATCTCTCTCTATAACTACGTTTTTAATAATTGCCCATGATTATTGCGGCACACTCTATTTAGTCCGGGTCGCAAGTGGAAGGAAGTTGAGGTTGAACATTAACAGCCACCACTCCAAATTGCGCGACCAGCATGTTGATGACACTCAGCCACGGGAATTAAGACAGGTGCATCACAACGAATCGGTGTATCGTGAGGTCTCGAGATAAGCTATTCCGGCGCCGAACACAGTACATCACTCGGGTCATCACTACTTCAGTTCCAAAACACTACCCTGCTTCTTTGTGACCGGTTCTCCTGACATGTAGTCATTGTGTGGTGTATCGGAGAATTCTTGAATGAATCTCTAAATCGATCATTACGACACGACCACCCCGGCGCACAAGAGCGGGCTCCTTTTGTTTTCATATTATTATTTTCGCTATCTGTATGTTACAGCTGTTTGCAATGAGGATGACACTTCGCCAAAACTCATAAATAAGAGCAAATTTGACCGGCCCCTTTGCTCTCGGCGTTGCGCAGTCATTTCTCCATGGATTTCATTGATTTTAGGTGCGTTCGAGAGGGCGTAATCCGCGCTTTCATCCATGCCAGTATCGCCGGGTAGTTAGCCACTCCTGAGTTTATGAATATTTGGTTCAAACGATTCCGACCCAGACTTTAATCCACCATTACTCCGTCAATTCTCATCCAATTTCTATAAAATAAAATAACCTCGGAGGTGGTCACATGGCACACATTTCCATGGCAAGAAAAAATGGTTTAACCCCGAAATCGGGGTACTGTGAGTCACTTCTCGAATAAACGGGTAAAGGTCACGCCCGCAGCGGCCAAGATTGTTTTGACCAAATCCCTTACCACAGGAGTGCATGCCAGAGTCCCAGAGTTGATACGGGTCTAGAATAAACCGGATTGGTGAAGAACTCGCAGAGCACCGGGGCTAACAACATACAGGTGAAAACAAACAGTGCAGATTTCACGAACCTAAATATTTTATATTACAACATGAATTGGGTATGGATGGAAAGCCCTGCTTAAACCCTCTCGAACGCCGTCAGAATCGAGGTAATTGGGTGAGAAATGAACGAGATAGGAGCCCGGCAAGTGGCGGGATCAAAAATGATCTTTTCATTCTAAATTTAGCAGTGTCATCCTCTCTGCAAGCAGCTGTAAACCACAGCGGCGTTCTTTGGTTTTGCGATGCAGTTAATCTGATATGGTCGCGGTGAGAGTGTGGGCGCTATAGAGAGGGATTCATTCCGGTTCGAATTTCAACTCCAGTGTGCCGAACACATGACATGACTCAGGTCATTACCACCTAGACTGAGCCCCAAGATTGTCCTGCTTCTGTGTTCCTGGCGAGGCATGTAGTCGCTGCGGTCTTAGCAAGGCCCGCAACGCCTTTGATAGACTCTGGCCACGCGGCCATCCCACACACAGGAGTGGGGCATTTTTTCCTCTCTTGTCTCGTACGCGAGCGCGACTATATCCGAGTCACCTGTGGTCTGAGGTTGTCAAAATCAGTAATCATTTTGGGCGAGATGAATAAGGGTGTTTGTGAAACGCTCCTAGCGGCAAAAAGCAATTAATCATTGCCGAAGGTAAATTGCTTGTGCCTAAAATTTAAGGGCCTCGCAGTCCCTCTAACCGTAAATCCCCTCCATCAATCCATAAAACTCGCGCATAAACTCATTCAGCCATTAAACTCGCGCATCACGCACGCCCGTGGCCTGAATCCGCCGGCGCCCCACCATCGATATCGTCCGGGTACAGCTTTCCCAGCACCAGTCAGCAAGGGAAAGTCACCGGGAAGAAGATACACACCTTGCCCGGATTAAACAAGCCTAGGGGATCGATGGTGCGCTTGATCGTCTTCATGAGCGCGACCGTGCCCGCGCCCAGCTCCTCGACGAGGAACTCGCGTTTGCCGATACCGACGCCGTGCTCGCCCGTGCCTGCATATATACGAAAGAACGTGTCAGCATCCATCGCGGAGCCCGGGACGCGCAGATAGAAGACGCATGATAAAAAGACGAGCAGATAAAGGATGAATAAAAGAGCGAGAGATTAAAAGGTGAAGAAAAGATAGAGACTCCAAACGTACACGTCCCATCCAGCGCAATCGCGCGCACGACCATCCGATGCACCGCGCCCTTCACCAGCTCCAGCTCCTCCGGCGTCGTGAACAGCAGCAGGGCATGGAAGTTCCCGTCCCCGACGTGCCCGACGATTGTGTACGGCAGCCCGATCCGCGCCAAATCCTTCTTCGTCTCCAGCACGAGCTCCGGGAGCTTGGAAATCGGGACGCTGTGATTCAAATAAAGAATAGGCCCGCCGTTAGCGTGCGTATTAGAAGTGTAGCCATTTAGAATTATAGCCATTCGCGCATCAATAGGCAAGGAGGAGGAGGACGAGGAGAAGAGAAGACTTACCAGACGTCCGTCGCCCAACCCTTCGCACCGGGCACGAGCGCCATCCCCGAGTGGTGCGCGTTCTTCCGATCCTGCCAGATATCATGCGCCTCCTCCGCCCCGCTCGCAAGCCGGAACCCCGTCCCACCATGTTTCTCGCATATACCGTTCACGACGCGCGCGGTCTCCGTGAGCGAGTCGGGGGAGTGCCCTTGGAACTTGAAGAACAGGCCATCGGATTCGGCGTATTTGTGTTGCGAAGCGCCTGGATGGATTCACACATGAGTTATCGGTATTAGTGGATGGTATTGGACGAAGGAAGGGGCCCACCGTATTTATTCGTCGCAGCCATGAACGTGTCATCGACCAGCTCCACGCATTCTGGAACGTTATTCGTCAGACAAGACATTCGGAGGCGCAGTGAATTGATTTGAACGCACGGATGCCCGCAGCGATTCCGGATCTGAGGATCTCTATCGACGCCTCCACGGCCGCTTTGACGTCGGGGAACTGCACGCTCGCGACGGTGGTGGGGAGGAGCGGCGCCAGGCGGAGGGTGACTGAGCCGTATACAATTAGGTGATGGGGTTGTACATGGAAAGAAGCCGCCAGTTACCTTCGGTGATAATGCCCAGCGTGCCTTCCTAAAAGAAAAAGTCAATACAAGGTAATTCTGACCAACGGATCCTACACACTGCTCCGATGAACAGCTTCGTCGTATCGAACCCCGCGGAGGACTTGCGCGACCGCCTGCGGGTCTTTATGACCTCCCCATTAGGCAGCACGACGGTGAGGTTGAGGAACCACTCGGCCTTGGCGGTGCCGTACCGTACCGCGTTTGCTGGACATCCTCTCGTCAGCAGAACTTTCCGTGATTCGCGGTCAAAACAATATGTACGAACTCCCTGAGCAGCCGGTACTCGCCATGCCGCCGATCGTGGCGTCTGGTGCGGGGTCGATCTGGTTTTGCCTTTGTCAATTATAATGTTGGAGGAAGGAAACGGGGGGGTAGGCACCGGGAAGAAGAGCGGGATGCCTTTCTTATGATTAGTTGAGGTGTGGTGGGTGAAGATCGGAGGACAGCACCTTCGCTCTGGAGGGTCTCGTTGAGTTCCATCCAGCCCAGGCCGGGCTGGCATATGACGTCCGCGTCAGCCTCTGGAAATAGTCGGCGTCAGGTAGTCGGGAAGGTAGTCTATTTACCGTGGATCTCCAAGATTTTATTCATGTCGGTCATGTCGACGCAGATGCCTCCACCTGGATGCTGCACTAGATAAGACAAAATCCACGTATGGAATATTGATAAACGTACACCAATGAACTGCCCCTCGAGGGCCGTTGCGCCAGAATAGGGCTGCAAAAAGAAAATGCATCAGCGCGATCGCGGTCATAGCTCGAGGACAACCAACGGTGACGGGCATCTTGTATTGGTTCGCAATCTTGACGATCTTCACCACGTCTTCAGTGGATTGAGGATACACCACAACACTGTGGTCCACGCCTAAAAACAACAATGAATGAGGCATCACACTGCAAATGGTGACCGCACCGGTATGATACGAGTTCGTCGACAAACCGTGGACTTTTAGATCGTCCGGGTTAGTGGATACCACACTCTCCCGCGCAGAAAAAGCCTTGCGCAGCTCTTCGATGGCCGTGCTGAATTCGTTCGCCGTCCCATACTGGGGCTTTTGCGAAGGTCTCGGAGCCTTGCTCCCCTGGAAGAATTGCGCGGCACCAAAGCCGATGGCGATTCCACAGATCCCTGTCGCGAGAGCAACCAGTCCACGGCGCGGTTCCGCTGTTGGTGTGCTATAGAGCCTAATGAAAGGTCTCCGTCCGACTGAACGCCGTAGCAATGGACGTAGAAGAGAAGCCATGTTATGTCATCCACCCTGATGCGCCCGCGGGCCGGATTTGCGGAACGGGCCGGTTTGGAGCTGGTCGGCCGCAGATTTTCAGGAGCCACTGAGCTTAGGACAATAACGATTCGAGGAGGGCCCTGTAGCCTCGGCTTGGGCGAAACGGCGCATTTGCGAAAAAAAAAATGACCCTCTCCTATGTGCCGGATTGTGATACCGGTGATAGAGCAGGGCAATATTACGTCTGAGCTTGTAGTGATATCATTCTGATTTATGACATCTGTTCGTCGGCACCACTGGGGTTGAAACCAGGAAGATTTGAAGATTTATTCCAGAAGAGCGCCTGTAATTTTATACTGATAATACCCACACTCTCGCCAACCTTACCAGATTAACTGCATCGCAAGCAACAAAACATTGCCTTAATAGGACGAATACAGAAAAAGTAGCCCTCTCCTGTGTGTCGGGGCGGGCCGCGTCGCTGGGGCGAGACACAGAAACTACACATGCTGGCACAACCGGCCACACAGAAGCAGGGCGAAAGTAATATTCAAAAACGTGTTCTAAACACGCGAACGACGTCCGAGAATTTTGAGATTATATAATAACATTGGGTACCAATGTCAGTAATCGAGTAATTGACAGACTACAACACACGAGGTACGAGCGAGAATTGTCGTAACTTCTGTTTATAAGAGACTAGCCCAAGGTAGGCGAATAGTATATAGCCGTATGTATCTGTGAAGTAATTCTGAATTTCAGGAGATTGTCATTGATGTCAGAAGTGAAACTATGTTTGCTAGTAGTAGCACTGCTCATAAAGCGTGCTAGCGAGTTAATCTAGACCCACTTCATGTACTCCTAGATACGACAAGTTTAAACATTCGTCCATGCCAGAAGTAAACTTGAAAGTCCGATGAAAGCCCACAAAATCCATACGGAGGTGCCGTGTGAGTGCGCCTCCGGGCGAGCAATGCCTGTGCGAGTGCGCGTGTTTGGGTGCTTGTGGATTTGAAATCCCCCCAGAGCATGATCGGGATTATTCTGAATCCCACCCGCAGGCGACTCAGATTCTGCAGTGAGAGGGCTATTGTCTTGGTCCTCGGCGGGGAGCTGCGAGGATTCTCGCGTCAGCGACTCTGAATCCCGCAGAGGAAGTGCAGACGCCACCTCGGCATGATCGATATGGTTTGTACCACTTTCGAGGTTGCTCCCCTCGAGTGACTCTCGCATCTCGGCAGGTAGCAATGAAAACTTCCCCTGGACCTCTGCGGATTCATTTGCTGCAGCTGATGCAGTCTCAACATTCCCTGTCTCTCCAAGATATTCTGCCAGCTGATCTAAGCTGTCGCGCAAGGCGGGGAGGAAATATAACTCCTCGCTCGCGACTTGACGCATAATCTTGACGGCCTCTTCGCAGGTCACGATAGATTCGACTTGGCGGTGGAGCTTCCACAGTATACGAGCGAGGTTCTCGAGGCTGCTCGCGAGGTCTGGCAGAAATCGTATTGCGAGGCAGACCAATTCACGATATAGCCTCGTGGCTGTTTCGGCATTTGATAAAGCGTCCTCCAGCTGATCTAAAGCGGCCAATCGGAGGGCCAGAGAAGAGTAGACAATAGCTCCCAGCTCCTGTGGCCGTTCCGGTATAAGCGCAAGCGTCAAGGCCGACCCATGAGACAGGTACGATTTGTATGCAATTTCGGCTTCCTGGGCAGCAGCGAGAGCCTCGCCATCTCTACCAACGGAAACAAGACAGTTTGAAAGGGCTGTGAGTGCGCGGATGAGGCTAGCCATTGGCATGGGGATCGAGTCGTCCACGGATTTCTGCCGTGAAATCCTGACTGCTAGTTCGGCATCCTGCAGAGCTTCCTGTTTTTGGCCTACGTGCTGTCGAACGGTGGACAGGCTGATAAGTAGACCACAATGCAACACCTGGAGAAGGTTAGAATCTTCATCAGCGTCATCTAAAATGGCGCAGTCGGATTGTTGTCTCCCAGCTAGCAAGACCTGTAGGACTTTTTTGTGTCGTCCTGTTCGCCGGAGGATGCAAGAATGTATCGTATGGCAATACCATAGGAAGGTCTTATCATCAGTGTCAGTGTCCATATGCCCCTCCCACATTGCTTCCGCTTCTTTCACCGCCTCAATTGCGGCTCTAATGTGACCCATGTCATGAAGAGCAATTGCCTTCCAGACAAGCCACATGGATCGGGATTCTGGATCATCGGCACACTGACTAGCTTCCTGGCCCAGTGCTATTGCGTCGTCCAGCGCTCCAACCAACCAAAAACATCGTGAAGAGATTGCGAGCGCCGCAGAGCGATCATCCTCCGTTTCGAAGGGAGAGGCAATGATGTCGTGTATTATAGGCAATAATTCTGAACAGCGGGAATGGGAGGTGAAAGCAAGAAGGCCCAAGACATGCCCTAAAATCAGCAAACGGTTGCAGTATGAAGCCTTGAGAGTGGCTCGAAGGACACTTGTCGCTACGTCCCAGCCTGCGACAAAGAAATCTCCGATGAAGCGACAGGCCTGGGGAGTGTCTTTCTGGAGAAGGAATGCTCGCAGTGCGTCCTCTTGAACTCCTCCGCATGAATCAAAGTCATTTAAATGTGCCATGACATCGGTAGAAGCAGGCAGCAGGAGAGGTTGGGATTCCGGTTCAGGTTGCAGCAAGATACGGAGAGCCTGCATTGCAGCACCAATGGTCGAAGTGGCGGCCTGCTCTCTAATATACACATAAGCATAGAGCACACGGACGAATCGCGGCGAAAATTCCAGTGGATTGGTACGAGCGAGATCGCGGAATAAAACTACGCAATCCGCAAGGATCTCGACAGAAAGATTGTCTGTCTCCGTCATTGTGCACAGATGGTCGAAAAACGAGTCGAAATCTCCCTCGAATGGGGAGATATGATCAATGATTGCGGAGAACCTCAGTAAATTTTCGAGACCCTGCTTTGAGGCCTGATATGCTTCACCAGGGTGTTCCCCGGACGAAGACGCTGCAGCAAGAACGAATGAGGCTCTAGAGTGTGCCACGGCGATCCATGAGTCTACTGGACTCAGTGCTGACGCGGGACAAGACTCTAATATCCCCTTCACCATGGGGCGAGTCAAGGCTACGGCTGCCTCGGCGGCGGAAATGGCGGCCGTCGGTTGACCCGCCTGGCGGAGATTTCGGGAGTGACATATCAATGACTCGAGGAGAAATGTTTGATTTCCACGGTGTGGCCAGCTCTCAGATGAGAATTGGCTTAAATCAACAGCCTTCTGGCTGGATTGTAAAGCGAGGTCATGCCGCAGCTGATATGCATATAGGTCAGAGAGTTGTCGCAGTGAGTAGGATAGACGGGGGAAAACTCCTGCAAAGCGGTCTCGGTTTGAGTGACGGAGAATCTTGATTCTCAACAGTCCCCAAGCTATTGCCTCTGAGGACATTGTAAAACATTCTAGAAATGTCCCAAGGTCATCCAGAATGGACATGATTGACTCTGCCGGTACTTGAGTAGGACTAGTTCGGATTGCTAGCACCATTCCGAGAACTTGATGCAGAATGTGGGCGGTAGAAGGAGTTTCCTTGAACATCATGGTTAATGGAGCAGTATTCCATGGAAGGTCGCCGCTTCTACCAAGAAGCAGCTCCTGAAGGCCATCGACGAGATGCAGGGTCTGTATGGATAGATATTGATATTCGATTGTTTGATGTGTTGGGTCCTTCAACAAGCTAAGTTTCATGAGTTTCTTACACAGATGGAAGTTCCTCACAGATGATATGATTTCAATTGTCTGGTTCATTATGTTCTGGCCAAATTGCGTCTCCATTAGAACACGGGCCATCATCGTCTCCAAACGCTGTAGTCGTACATGGTTTTCAACGTTGTTGACAATCAATGCTTGTTCAACACGCAGCGAGGTATCTTCCACCCGACGAGATGTATGCTCGATTCGAGCAGCAGAGAAGGCCTGGTTTGAGTCAGGTAATATGTAGCTACGATAGGACGGATTCGTTACCGTAAATTGGAGGTAACAACTATTGACATGCTCTTTCAGACGTTGGATTTCCCCCTCAACGTCGTCACGCTTCACCCAAGCTTTGAAGTGAGACCCGAATCCCCGAAGACCACGGCCGGCAGGTGATATCCGACTGGCGACCGAATAAACATACAACATATCTCTGCAAAATGAGATCCATGAAAATATTCCAAAACCCTCAAGGGACACTCACGCCTTGAGATTCCCTAGAGCAATTAGAAGCTCGGGTGCCTGGAAGGAGTCTTCATGACCTCGCAAAAGGTCTGCGATGTGACCGAGAGTGCGGAGGGTATCATCGGTCAGATCGCGGATGCGCCGTCGATTTTCGCCGACCTATCCTACAATCAGTGTGCGTCTGTCAAAATGGATGCAAGACTAGCCTTTTCTATCGAGCTCTTGATACTCTGCCCAAGGTCGATGAGGTCCTTGATAAAGGTCGCAAGGGTGATGAGTGTAGTGGTGACCGTTATTGGGTCCGCCATCGTTGAGCACAGAGGCAAATGGCAAGGTGTGCTGGAGGCCAAGACATCTTATGTCAAGCCAGGACACTGGTATCAGAATCTGTGTAACACAGAAGCATCATTTCAGATGTCAGTCGTCGGTGGTGCGACAGCACTGCGTAGCGCACAATAATAGATGCAGCGTAGAGAGGACTCAATCTTTGCACGATTCAGTGGTTATCTTCTTGAGGGAAATGAGGGTGGGTTATTGACTGCCGCTACGCGTTACCCAAGTCGCAATTTAGAGGAGAGAGCCGCACAATCGGATCAGGTTATTCGGGAACAGCCAGCGAAAAGAACATGAACGTCCAAGATCGCAGTTAGAAGACGATCTGTAGAAATCAGAATGTTGTGGAATGGCCTAGTCTAGATTTGATTGATGTGTACATACCGTGGGTCGCCATTCCGGATTGGGATGAGAAACTCAACAAGCGAGGTACAAACTCACCGTTGGCATCTTGTAGATCTATGTAAGGATAGCCACCCGTACATACCTACATGTTTGTCTTCGGGAAACTCGTAGTTCAGACTGTGGACCACGCGAGTATAATATACCCCCTCCCCCCCTATGTGAAACGTCTACGAGAGACTAATGAGAAATGTGACCTGCAAACACTACACTTGACGAGATGTGTTCACCACATACACGCGCCAATGGCCGCCATATGATTCGTACCATTTTCTTCCTCTGCAGTACACTCCGTGTGGATGGCTTTACTTTCTACTCCCTGTGAGAAACCCCTCGCTCTCACGCTCCATCGGACTCTCCGGGCTCTCTCCATTCTTCAATTCTTATTGTTTAATTGTTCTTCCTCCATTATTGATCGAGTCTAATTGTTATCCTCCATTCCTTACCATGACTCATTTTATTGTTCTAATTGTTCAACCTTGTCTCACATATTTCAATTCAGTTCTTCCTGTATAAATACTCCTCCAAATTCCTAGCTACCTCGTAGATCAACTTTGTCAGTAGTTGAGAATCTACTCTATTCCTCTCGGAATCCATCCTCTGTTATTCCCTCGACTCACCGCTCGGTGCCAGAATACATCCTCCCAGTCTTCATTTGGATTGCCGATACTTAGGTTCTCACACTCCCCATATGGCTGGTCTGCTGAATTCTGCTTATGGCCCTCCCTACATTTGAGCTGCACAGTCAATCGAGCAACGGATGGCGAGTCGGAACTATTAAATCTTTCTCTACTAGTAGCTATCAGCTAAACAGTTTCCCAGGAAGAGAACATGGCTAAACTCGGCATTCGCGCGCTGATGATCAATGCGGACACCATCGCAACTGCGTATTCGCGGGGAGGATCTATGGATCAAAGCTCGTGAGAGGATCTCAATGTTAATATAATCCCGTCCGATGCGAAGGTCTCGTACGCGCGCTAGATTCTGGACGTTGTCGAAGAGAAGGATTCCCGCTTTCGTCGGGTCACTACCGTGTCTGAAAGTTACTAGAGCCTCTTCAGAGGAGAGTCCTTCGAGATGACGGCGAATTGTAGAGTACGTGGGCATCGTGCCGATGCGAGAATTGTATGCCATGTTGTCGACCGGTACAGAACACCCGAAGTAGAGGATGCCTCGGGCAAGCGGCAGAAGGTTTACATGAGATTTAACTGAATCTATACGGTCGGTTAAACCGTCAAAGCGGTTAATGGTTTTAAACCCGCGAAGTTTAACCAAGGTCATCTGCTAATACTGAACATGAGGTTGTTGGTCATGGTTGGATTTGAAGTCTGGGTCTGGATCTTAATAAAAAAATAGACTCTTATTCGACGCACCGGATGATCCAAAGCCACTGAGGTTAGTAGTCTAGAACAATCACAATCACGCCAAACAAAAAGGAGGAAAAAGTAGCCCTTTCCTGTGTGTCGGGGCGGCCGCGTCACTGATGCCTAAAGAATTCATAAACTCGCCAAGACAGTTCACAGAGACTATACATCCCGGCACAAGCGGCCACGCAGGAGGAGGGTAGTATAAGGTCTGAGTGATGATGACTTGATTTATTTCATGTGTTCGGCACCACTGGATTTGAGAATAGAATTATGTCCGTCAGAGTTCTCTCCGCAAAGTCACGTCCTTGAATTCTGTCCGCGTTTAAGTATGTCAGCGTTGCGTAATTACGAGATGCAAGGAAAAAACGTAGCATTGTGAAGGGAATTCAGAAGACAGAAACACTTGCAGAAACGACACGAATATGATTGGCAACGGCCATAGTCGAGATTAGTCAATGTGAAAGCCAGAACAATGATATTCGACTGTCCTCATACTTGGAGCCACCGCACGAGACAAGGAGTGCATACCCCCTGTGCCATGATCTGCCCACTTGCAGCACGTCCTCAAGTTTCCAACAACCATAAACGCCAAAATTAGTACATTATCTATCTAAAGTATGCTATGAACATCTCCAGGATCCGGGCCCGCCCATTCCAGCCAGGCATTAATCATACAAGTATCAATCATCTCGTGAAGTGAAGCATAGTCACCAACTGCACCAGTAAGCTAGTTCGCTTACGGCAACGCAGGGCTGAGAGCCGGGCGGTCGAGCCACATGTCCTTCGCCCGCGTGATCCCCGCATGAGGTTCTCCCGCGTCGGGCCCTCTAAGACCGGCTATCCAGATTTCGTTCTTCCGTTAGCATTTGCGGCGATTAATTGATTTGAATCGAATTGAACGCACGGCAGAGATCATGGGCCGCCCGCCGCCCTGTCTGTTCGCCTTTGGATTCGTAGCTGAATTGAAGCGGCATGTAATCTTTAAGCAGAGTGGTTTGAGATTGCATGAGAGGACTCACAGGCGCTGGTGCCGGAGCGGACTGGAGCCATGAATGGGTAGCTCGAGAGCTGATCGATCTCATCTTCAAGTCACCTCCGACTTGTTTATGTAAAATTCGAGAAAAAACTGAAGCGCAGGTTCGAATCATACAAGTTTCGGGACATCTCTGAGGACTGTCCAAGATTACAGCTGTTCAAATCTTCCTAGACAATTTTCATGTACGGCTCAGCGGCAGCCAGTAGCCCGCTCCACTTTCCGCCGTTCAATTTTGCGACTCGCTCCCAAACATCAGGCAACCCAGCAGCCTTCACCCATAGAAACATTCCCACCAGCTCAAAGTCCGTGTATGCGGGCCCATCGTTGCCGAAGACCCACCCCGCTGGACTTGGCTCGCCGACGATGTCGGAAAGTTTGTTAAGACCGTCTTCGAGGCGACTTAAGAACTCCTCGCGTCGATCAAGCGGGCAGAGTTTGTCCAATTCCATCCCTGGTTCCGCAAGTGGTCAATCAGACAGCATCGCACATAAACTCGAACACACACCGAGCATCTCCCGCCGGCTCTGCACAAAGTATGCCTTATCGCGCTCATCGAGGAGGTTCAGGACACCCGGGACCGCCAGGGGTCTTAAATGCGTCGTGACATGCTCTAAGATGGCTCTCTGCTCCGCCGACCCTTGAAGAGGCACCGCGGGTGTCGGGTACGTGCGCTCGAGGTACTCGGCAATGACACGCGAGTCGGCGATGACCGTCTCCCCGTCAATTATCGCGGGGACAGTGTATTGGGGTGCGGTGGTACGGGTAGGCGGTGCACCGGCGGCCGCGAGGACAGGGCCGATGTCGACAAAGCATAGAGGCGTCGTCGTGTGTGGGAGCCCCTTATAGTTGAGGAGCATCCTGGAATTGAAGGATTGAGTCATTCGCAGGAGTACTTGGTGTACATAACAAACCGAATCGGCCAAACCCAGGGCGAGAATGGAGTGCGGGTCTTGCCTGCGAGATCAAACAGGGTGATGTTTTGGGATGGCATGAGGAGACGGAAGATCGGGGGAAGGGAGATGAATGTAGGAGATGAAGAGAGGGAAATAATGCGCGTCCCGAGGTCACGCGCTCCACTCCAACTTCGCCGATTGGTAATCAAGGGAATCCGATACGTCCGTAACGTTGACGAGGCCAAGCGGTGGGTCTGCTTTTCCCATAAGTAACGGTTGCTTGCATGTGCCAGTATTGGCAGGTGAGGTAGATGCGGCCCGGCGGGTGATGGCGGACGACAGACCGGTGAGGATAACGAACATTGGTACGACGGTTTCAGCCCGATGCAGCATTGGATTTTTGTTGCATACACGTACCAGGGAACGGGCGCTGAGGTAGGCCTCATCGCCTTTTGTAAAAGATAGGGAAAATGTCCGGTAAATAAAGATAGAACGCACCCCAGTGTGTTATAGATCGTACGTACGATCTATAACACACTGGGGTGCGTTCATCAGATCAGGCTAGACCAGTAACTGTCTGTCTATGGAGGCAAGCCTGTCGTGTCTATCGACAAGCTTGCTTTCATAGACAGGCTGGATTCGAGCCTAAGATCAGGCTTGTTGGGAAAGGTAACAGGCTCACAAGGTAGACGATGCCGTCAGTCGCTGCGGTGTTCAGCGTATCGATTGCCAATGCAAGAAGGACGATAGCGTTCAGGACAAATAGATCGGCGTAGGCGAGGCGGTGAAAATACTTGATGACCTGGAGAGAGTCAGCTTCGCGGAGGGAGAAGCAGGCATGAGATACCGACTTCGAGAATGTACAAAAAACTAGCATGGAGGCTCAACGAACTGATGGGCCCATGGAAGTAAAGACACTCCGAATTCACATAAGTGCCGATGAGCAGTGCGCTGTGTTTAAGAAGATCAGCAACTGCGAGGAAAAAGCGGGCGATGTGCTTGCCCCAGCATCTTGTCCCGCGAGAAGTTGAGCGACATCGTGGTGGTAAAAAGAGGAAGGGATAACATTCTGCTGCAAGCACATTTGTTGTTAAATGTAGTGATTTCAAAATTTCCTTGATCGTCGATTGGCAGACTTCACGTCGACGCTCCAAGGTTCGATATCTGAAATTTGCTTCCGGGTGGTTCGAAATGCGTGGGTGTCGGGGACTGGTCGCTGAATGTTGTGGCAGTTCCCCGTCAGTAGCCAAAGACGCCCAGAAGTGAATTGCAAAAAATACATGCACGATTATGCGACAAGTGTTGATATCTTCGCGGCTGGCCGATTAGTCGCTAAGGAGACTCAGCTACGGAGGCCGACATCATTTCCAAAACACCAGAGGGTCAGACAACGGCGGCAACTCAGAAAGCGGACCGGGAAAAGGTTGGGAAGGGCGCAGGAAATGGAAAACACAAGAATTTAAAAATATTCAATAGAGCCACTCCGCAACTGCGGAAATGCGGTCCGGCTTTCCGAGGACATGGTCAAGATGGACATGCAGAGAGGTCCATAGCAATGGTGTCGATAGCGTGATAGCGCGCCGGCCGCTGCAGATCCGACACAAAAGTAGCGGCGCTTCTGTCGGACTCATGTCAGAGTTCCGATGAGTAGGAAGGCAGGCAAGGAAAATATCTTGGACGATATTGAGCGGAACGCGTCGAGCGGGCGATGTCAGAGCTCTGTGCGAGTCGATATAGTCCTTGAGCTGGTCACGTTGCGCAGAGAGATCGCTGATGAGTGACTCGAGACGCGTAAGTTCGTCAAGATGGGGGACAAGGTGAGCGCGAATGGACTCAATTTCGATTCTGGGGTGATATAGTTACTGTTCAAATGTTGGCGGAACGGCGAGTGCATGATGATGGTGGCAAGAGCAAAGATGCCTCTGCGCCAATCATAAGCAAACCCGGGTAACTCCGGCGTCTAAATTAAGCAACCTTGCTCTGACTCACTTCCTCACTTCGTGTATCGCACCACCTATCGAAGGTAAGTAAGGATTCAACTGCCCTCTATGCTTTGAGGGCCTTATCGCGATTCTGCGCTTTAGCGACCGGCCCACGACGCGGATCATGTCTGATCATGAAGACGGCGACTCTGAGGAACGCAGCTGCAGAAATTGTGGCTTCCCACGAGCTCAGTCGAGGCGTTTGGTCATGGAGCATGGCATATATCCGCCGCCACATGAGGATGTCCTTCGTTTGGCAACTGAACCATCGAACCCCTCCAGTCGCAGTGCTCAGCGTACACGGCTCTCCGAGTTGCAGATCCAGATCCATCAGCTCCAATCCCAACTCGACATCCTCTCCCTCGAACGTGACGAAATACAGACAGAACTGGACCGGATTGTTTACCCAATTACTAGGCTCCCTAACGAAACTACCGCCAAAATCTTTCGCTACGTTGTCCCCGACTTTGAGGCCTATGCCCCGAAGCCGTATGAAGGTCCATTGCTACTCATGCACGTCTGCCGCCGGTGGAGGGAGATCGCCCTCGTCACACACGAACTGTGGACGTCCATCGACCTGTTTTTTCTGAACGGTGGCCCAGATCAGGCCGATGGTGTCTCGCAGTTGGTCCACCACTGGCTTCCGCATGCCAACGGCCGCCCTTTGACAATGGCCCTGCGCTTCCGACCAGATAAAGCGTTCCTACTTCCAGACGGCCTCCCTGCTACGCTAGCCGATCATATCGACCAAATCGAGAGCCTGGAGCTGTCCCTCGACGAGACCTCGTTCAAGGAGCAGTTCAAACCTGTCCTGGAAAACCACCCAGCCCGCAATCTGAAAAATCTCATCGTCGGCTTCGCTCACGACACGCGCAGACGCAGGCCCGGCTGGCTTCTGAGCCTTCCGATCGATAATGCGCCGGCACTTCGGGAGCTACATCTACGGCGCTTTGTCCGCATCATGGATGTGGAGGTACATCAGTGGCGGAACCTCACGGTCCTCAAAATAGAGACCCCGCTCATTACTGCCGACGGGTCTGTCGAGAATCTCCTGCTGAACTGCCCGAAGCTCCGCCACTTAGAGGTCTACGGTGGCGTCCCGCCCGGGCCCGCGCACATAATCGAGCCCCTCCCGCCCCTCGAGTACCTCGCCTGCCGCGGCGCGCGCATCCTCGACTTCCTCATCCTCCCGCGCCTCACGCACCTCTCCCTCAAATTCAACCCCGACGAAATCGGCCGCGACATCACCGCCCTCGCGGACTTCGTCGCGCGCTCCAACTGCACCATCCATACGCTCTCCCTCAACCTCGACCTCTGCGTCGACGAAGCCCTCGAGTAATACTACTTCCCCGCGCTGCCGGCGCTCACACGGCTGGAGCTCGCCGTCAAGCGCGGCGCCCCGCACGGCCTTTTCGAGATCTTGCGCGCGACCCCGCAGCTGCTGCCGCGTCTCGCGCACCTGCGCCTCTCGCTCCCGGACGATGAGGTGGGGGACTTTGATTTTGCGGCGTTCGTTGCGGCGCTGCGCGCGCGCTACCCCGGCGCGCTCGAGTCCTGCGCGCTACAACTCAACCACGGTGCGCCCTCCTATTGGCCCTCGCATCATGCGCGCTGGCTGCCCGACGCGCGGCTGCGCCTTCAGCTCGAGGCGCTCGCGGCGGAGGGCCTGCGCATCGCCATCACGGCGGGGAAGATCTCCGCTGAGTCGAAACGATGGCCGGAGGTGCACCACAAGTAGTAGTGTCCCCCGCGTTCGAGCATATACCATCTTCTGGATTCGCCTATGAATGCTACTCTCCTTGCTTTGTTCGTGAATATGTATTCAGCGATACTTTTTTCTTTCCACGTATGCTTCTTTTACCCGGTCCGCCGGACAAGGTACACAAGTCAGTTGATCAACCCTTGGGGTCCGGAGACTGTAGTGCCTGCGGTTGTGCGACCGGCTTGCACTGACATGTATAGTCGTTGCCTCGTCTAGTTGACTGGTTAGCGACGCGGTCATTCTGGCGCGCAGCCGCGGGTTCTTTTTTTTTTTTGCATTCCAATACTAATTCGGATTCGGTGCACTGCAAACTATAGAGTATGCATGTATTTCCAATGTTTCATAGGTTTATCTAGCTTTCCCGCTGAAGAGTCGAAGATCCTCATTTTGTTACTATTATCCACTCATTAATACTGATCGGCGCCTGACCGGTGAGGTCTATAAATCTGATAGTCTGTACCAATTAATGCCACAGATTCTGGCAGTAGCTCCGAGCGGTTTGGCAGAAGTGGGGTTTTTCCTTTTCCTTTTTTTCACCCCTGGCAGACACAATAGTGATTACTGCAGCTTGGCGCGCGGCTTGGACGCGGATTTGATCATCTCCACGGCGGAGATACTTGCGGGGACCGCCCACAGAAACTTTGCGCCCGGTCTCATCCAACTGTGTGTTGGAAAATAGCTCGACGGTGGGACGTTGAGCTCAACCGTTGCTACTTTAAAGTCCTTAGAATGGCGGGCCCAAAATATCCAGTGCACCAGGCAGTATCGAACAAATGACTTCATAAATATGCAAAACAAAGCATTAAGGTTTCACCTGGAGATGACACCTCAGGGAAGAATACGTTAACAAATCCAAAACTACCGGAGGAAAAAAAAAACAGGTGATTGGTAAGTATGGGCGCCCGACTGAGGTTTAAAACACTTCTGGTTTGGGGAGCATCTAGATTCCATTAAAGTGATTACTGCCTTCTTACCGTAATAATATTTCTTGAATATTTCGTGTTCCGTCCCGTGGCAGTGCTCCGTCGGGAAATTCGGCCCGGTTATAGTTTAAGGTTGAGGGAATATCCTTCCCAATGAAGGTTCTAGGAACGAAAGGCCGAGTTCGTTAGTTCTCCGTATTACACTGCTTTTAATTGCATGTATGGATACCAGCTAATTATCTAAAAAAGTATCACTGTTTGGTCTGGAGCCTGACGGCTGGGAAACCCAACAACACCAACTACGTGATCTCTTTCTCCTGCTATTTCCTTTATCGAGCGAGGAACGAGCTGGTATCGATAAAGCGTCTGTCAAGAGAGACTACCTATTTCCTCAATGCTGTGAAGATCGTTGGACACTAGGACACGGCTGGAGCGCATCAACGATGCCAGCTGGCCGCCCATGGAGGAATGGGAAGGATGCCTGTCAACGGTTGCTGGAGGAACGCGTGCGTGCCATTCACCTTGTATCGTGCGTGCGGCGTGGCGATACCATTCAAAAACGACGAGGATCCCATCCGGACCGACTGCCGGAATCCCAAACAATCAGATTTCTCACTCGCTGAATCATCCCAGGAATCCCTCTTTCAATGAGACGAAATACATGATCGGTACAAAAGAAATCTACAAGGCATTCTCCATTTCGCACCATAACGAGTACTGATTGGACAGGGAGGAAGCCGGGATACACTAATAGGTGTGGTGGCGTCGCTGGCGTTCCACCAATAGATAGCTCGCTATTGAACGGGTGTCAATGTCTGGTGCGATAGGCGGAAATACCACCCACCGATAAGTCCCTCCAGATTTTTGATTTGGGGCTGGATTTCCAGCGTTGCGTGCTGCGACATGCGCCAGACGAAGAAGTGGCGCTTGTACCGGTGGTAGGTCACGACAGGCACCCGGCTGTCGTCGCCGCATCGTATGAGCTGCTCGTTGATGGTCAGCGAGGAACGCTACCTCTCTATCCGCGTACCTGGAAGTTCCGGTTGTGCGTCTTCCACCGGTACTCGACGCCGTCGGAATCAATGAATATGCCCCCGCTAGTAACGGCACTGGACATGAGTCGCCGCAATGGAAATTTCTGTCTCCCACGTACGATTTCTGTGGCGCCGATTTCAGAATTGTCTCGCTCGGTAACCACTCTCCCAAGGCGTCCTCTTTCTTCCCAGGATTATTCGTTTTCCTGCCGACATCCAAGAAGCGGAGCATGGCCCCCTTGCCTGTGCTGTCGATCTCGCAGACAGTGGTCAGCGCGCGGGAGGCGGGGTCGAGTTTGTTAATTTTCGTGATGCGCGGATGCCAGAACCGCGTGACGACCTCGTAGTATGGGTCGTCATTTGCGGTGGCGAGGGTGGTGTTGCGCACGCTGTTTGTTGCGAACTCCATTATCATTGGCTGTGTTTCGTCGGACATGGTGGGGGAACTTGGGGGGAACAACTTGAAGTCCGTGGGGCGTGTAAGTTGAGCGCGCGGGTGGACAACATGCTTTTTATCATCTCTCTCGCCGGTACCGGTCTTCGCCCATTGCAGTGGAACCGGAATCAGCGAATGTGGGATCCATCCTATCTCCCGGGACGCCTAGCTCTGATGTGATCGATGTCCGTCAGGCTGCGTTGCGAATTATCTCCAAAAACCGTTATTAACTGCCATATAGATCTCGATTTTCAAGTGATCAAACTCAGCCGTACTCTCATACATTTTTATTTCGCGCGAATGGGAGAGACTGAAATGTGAGGGATCACCGGCAATAGTGGAAGATTCCCACCGAACATTGACGTACTCTGGCTATCACCCGGGTATTCCGGTCACCGTTGTATTTGTATGGTCGGCTTCACCTCGGAACGAGCTCAGCATAGTGAGCATTTAGGGGCGTTCCGCAACACGCGAGGGACGAGCGTCAAGTTGAAATCTATTCTGCTCTTGGAAATTTCTCTAGGGGTTCAAGGTCCAATTATCAAAATTTTCGATCTTCATGGAGTAGTCCGGGCGCATTCTGGCCCAAGAATTCATTAACGTCGTGACGGAGCGCGAGACAGCGGGAACCCGAATCTGGACCGGTTCATGTCTACCGCGGACACAGTCGCTGACAAACGTTGGTATTCTATTTACGGCCGAATGCCCACTGCCGGTGGTCAACCGTCAAATACACCTCGATGCCTGGTGGAATACCTGGTAGACCATAGGCGATGGAACAGGCTTGCGTCGGTATCTAGGTGTCTCGACTTTAGTCCTTTAGCCGCGATCATTGCCATTGATGCGATCGAATTTGCTTCAATGTAAAATCGGAATGATCGTATGTTTCCGTACCATTTAGGCCTTGCAGGCTGATCGACGGAGCCAGACTGTCGGATGGTGAAAAATTCAGGTATCGTTCGCTGGTCGGAATCTAGTATAAACCTGTAGCAGGGAGCGTTGAAGTCGGCTGCAACTGACTCCGGGGAATGCTTTACTCTTCCAAGGCAAGCATTATGAATCCACTCTTACTCGACGAGGGTTTTTTACAGATCCACCCCTAATAGTGACGTTTCTCGATCCCCGTCATCAGGCCGCGGCCTAGCGTCTCTGGAGCATTTAAAGGGCCCATTTGACACGTCACATTTTGTATCCTCCTTCCTCCCATCATGTACGAGAAGGTCATCGGGCAAGTCTCATCAGTAACAGCATTTGTCTTGTCTGATCCACCTCCCATACAGGTCTATCATGATCGGCTCCTGGGCGAACAGCTCGCTATACATCATCGAACTATTGCAGGCTTACAATTATTTCGCGAAATTCGGCGGTGATCACACCTATGTGAAACTTACCATTGCTCTGTGTCTGGCAGTTGACACCGTGTCGATCGCGGGAAATTATGGCGGTGTCTACTTGGTGCGTTGGCTCATTAGCACCCGAGGCTTGGCTAACATCATGGTATTTCAGTACACGGTGACTCACTGGGGTTCGTTGAGCGTCATTTCATTCTTGCAAGGGCCTGACGGTCGACAAATTTTAGGTGATACGGCATATATTCAAAACGAGGTACGCAAGTAGTGGCCCCCCTGCACGCATGATCGCTGAATGAACGAACAGTATTGGCCACACTACATCTATATCGCGACCACTGGCGCCACGGCGTTCATTGTACAAAGCTATCTGACATTCAGATACTTCAGAGCGTATGCGCACAGCTTTCCTGTCCATGATATTCACTGATTTGTTCCCAGAACGAAATTCTACCTGATAGTTTCTCTATTGCTACTAACGGCTACGGTCGCAGTGAGTACCATCAAGCATTGATCTCTAATAAGATCTTACCTTCAGCAAACAGCTCGTCGGATGTATTGTAACGCTGGTGCTCGTCATCCGCTATTCGACCTACGCTGGGAGAAATCAGATCGTTGCCCCTGTCACGTTCGTTCGTTTCACGTTGAATAGTAATATTGGCTGAAGTCAACGGACCAACACAGTATTTGGCTGGTTGCGTCGGCATTTGCCGATATTTCGCTTGCGCTCACCGTACGTGATCTTTATCCTCTACCTCATTTTGTTAATCTAATTGTTGTTCAGCTCGTGTGGCAATTACGAGGGATGAAGTCTGCATTCAAAGACACTCAGAAGTGCGTTATATTTTCTTAATCGTGCGTTTCAGTGACTGAAGCAGTGAGCAGTGTCATTAAACGCCTCATTCGATCCTCCATCCAAACCGGAACGATCACCTCGATCTTCGCCGCCATCGTCCTCATCACATACCTCACCGACAAGCAGAGCAACGTCACCGTCGCCATCGGCTTCTGTCTCGGACGAATCTACACCCTCACCCTCCTTCATAACTTGAACAACCGCTCGCAAATCGGTGGTAGCACCAGCGACTCGTCCGACGGTCCCCCGACAGTACACATAAGCCAGGAGCGCAACAACGCTGGATTAGAATCTTTACGTGGCATCCGTAAGTTCTTGCGTCGACGTCCATTTTTCTCCCTTCTTATCTCCCTTGGTCAGACGTCCACCGGACTGCTATTGTGAAGATCGACGATAGACCGGGCCAGCCGTATACAGCCGAGGTACCTGCCCGCTCATTATTCCGTGCCTCACGGTAGCTGAACCAAAATCCTGCAGGGCGATTCGGAGCATAACAAGGACGTGTTCTAGCCGGGTACTTGAGCAATCAATATACACTGTCGTTTATCCGTGGATTATTATGTTTGGCCGGATTCGCGGAGGTTATTTAGAGGTTCATGATAGGTGTATATATGATGTAACCAATTGCTAAAATTCGATAGATATTCGTTGACGTCAAAAAGACGTCAATAACCGATCGTGAAATCACCACACTTTCACGGGAACTGGCGACAAGTTGCACGCAACCTGATCTTCAACAGTTTGCGAAACCAGGGGCACATGTCGGGGAGAACAGCACAAGAGTGTGAATGTCAAGAGTTCTCAATCGCAAACCTAGCAAGATTCTGCATATAATAAGAGTGAGGCAACTGACAACGACGACGATATTCAACCGACATGTACACAGCCTAGTGAATATGTAATTCCTGCGCAGCCTCTTTCGCCAAACGCTCACTCTCGTCCGTAAGATATTAGGGTGTTTCATAATTGAAATTTTGGGTCCAACTTATGCCTCAACTTATGCCCCAACTTGGCCTCAACTCGAGCCAAGTTGAGGCACAAGTTGAGGCGTTGTTCGTGAAACACCTAAATTGATATTTCTGCCTCAACTGCGAAGTTGAGGCAAAATTAGGTCTCGCGTATCACCTTACATAACAAACGATGCGCCAGAGCCGAAGTTGGGGCATCAAGTTGAGGCACAAGTTGGGGCAGAAGTTGGATGACAAGTCGTGGTCTTATGCACGACTTGACATCCAACTTCGATTTTATGCCTCAACTCCGGCCTCAACTTCACGAAAGTTGAGGCCCGAGTTGGGGCACGAGTTGGGCCCGATTTTTTAATTATGAAACACCCTATTGGTTCAGTTGCGAATTATCTCATCCCGCCAAATTCGCGACCTCGCGATTCGATTCAGTTCGTCCCGTACTCTGGAGGTGGTGGATCGCATGGGAATTATCCTCAGAGTGCTACTTGAGCTCTGCCCAACCAGCATGAAATGGGATTCCATTCGACCCGCGCTTTGGTTCTTGCGCCATACAAAGTTTGAGAAGTGAGAAGCCGTGCACCCGATAGAACTGGTGGCAGGCAAGACTTTGATCGACACATGCCCGTTCGTGTAATCGAACAAGGTAAAAAAATCTTCCCCTGGATTCTGGTTTAGGGAGACGATTTGTCCCAGGAATACCTCGGCTCTAGCGCTTTGATAGTCGTGATGCAGGAGGACACGCATGAAAGATCTATCCCGCGTGGTGAGCATACTTTCATTTTCCCCTAAATGCGTCGTTGGTGAATCTCGCTTAGATCACCACACTCACGGAAACAGAATTCACGAAGATTCCCGCAAAATTTCCGATGACCACCTTCTCTCCAAACGAGTGTTTGGCATTTTTGCGAGCAGTAGTATACACTCAAACAGCCTGAGCAGCGGATGAAGCCTGATTTCTGACGAACCTCGCTGCACTGTTAATTCACTGTTAGAACATGAATAGCATCTGTTTAATAGGCCTGACCACTGAATTGTCGCACCCTCTGCAGGATTCAATTTCCCTGTTATTAAACCAGTCCGCTAGTTTGATTCGTTTCTGTACCAACTCGATAAATTCGTCCCACGGAAGAGGGAGTTCCGACTTCCACAGCTCCTCCCGGATGGCACATGTGGGGATGTTTCATGGAAAGACGCCTTCGTGCGACATAGAATGGAGTAATAAACCGTGTACGATGGGAAGATCACAGCTAAGAGCTTTTGCAAGCACTCGATGGTTCTGACGGTTGTAGTCCCTGCCCGAGAGAATGACGTCCAGAAGGCCGGCCTCCAGATCCTCTGAAATTGCTTCATATCCACATGGACCGACCAATCCAGAATTGTGAAACATTTTTCGATGACCACCGGGGTAACATCCTTGGTGAACTGCTCTAAAACAGAAAGAGCATTTGTCAATGCGCTGCTGAGTCCATCGTCCACAAGTGCGTCGAGTACAGAATGTTGGCGGATATTTGCCTGTATCAAAAAATGTGATGATGCCGTCGAGGCAGAGAACAACGGGCGGCAGGACCTGATGAGAACAGTACGATGGGTGGGCGATGATCCTGATGTGTTTGATCACAAGCGATTCAAACTCTGCAAGCCCCCCACTCCCCTCAATTAGCTCATCGAGAGCGGTGGAGTCCGATCCCCTGATTTCGCCACTATAAAACAAAAGGTGCAAACGGCCATAAATGCACCGTTGGCCAAGATCCTGTTTCCCGGTTGAAGCGACATTTTCCATATCTTGACGACTACCACGCCCATCCCAGGCGTAGAATGCACAAGTTTGCGAGTACCGGGATTAATATGGACTCTTGCGACGAGCAGGAAGGGTAAAAGGATGTCCTCGTTAAACCCCTCGTTGTTGATGTTCGGCTTCGAGTAAGGCTGGGTGTCGATGAAAGACAGCCATTTCCAGACGCGTGGAAATAACGTCGGAAATGTTTCTGAGGGAATCTCGTGCAGGAAGTGAAGATACGAGATGCAAATTTTCCCCCTGGTTGTCGCGTCCATTATTTCCGCTACCGAAAATTTCTCGGCGAGCTCGTCAATGGTTGGAATTTTTGCGAGATCAAGGTTGATGAACACTGGAAGGAGAAGGAGGGCGTGGTCTTCTGGACCCCGGTCAGCGGAAGCACAGAGAAGTTCGAGGTGTTTCAAGGATCCATCTGCCGCCGCGGTTGCCAACTTCTGCAGTAGCCAGCATATGTTCAGTATCAAAATTGAAAGCAGTGTTGGAAATTAAACATCCTTACTCGTATGGATATAGGCAGGCGAGATATGTTTCGCAGATCCAGGGATTCATGCATATCCGCAAAGGATTTATCTGAAGCGACGGACACTGGAAGTCAATGGAAGAAAGGGGAGAAAAGAAAACAAAGATAAAGTGTCACGATGATGCTGAATTCGAACTCCGATACGGCAAACAACGTGCCGCCGGCAATCTTTGCTCTTCACTCCCACTTCTGCGACCAAACCACAAAGCAGAAAACGAATTCCAGGGAGACTTCAGCACAACCACTCAGGCCTCAGGACACGCAATGGCCCAAGACATGCAGTACAGGTATTACTGTGCACTGCGATCACGACTGATTCCGAATTCGCACCTTGAAGCAAGAGTTTGCGAGCCGCTGTGGCCTACCTCCACATAGGGCACAGCGATTTGGCTGAGAAGCACGCGTCTTGATCATGTCGCCATCTATGCAAATGATTTGTCACCCGGATTCCAAATGGTGGCAGCAACGTGTTCCTACGTCGAAATACGTGGACAGTCTTGATCAAAACACAATAAGTATTCCATCCAAGCATTCACTCAATTCGTATGTGGCCCATGAATCTCCGCCGAGTACGTCTTTGAGGCCTGCCATACTTCTTTTTTTTTTCGCTCATCATGCCATCACCCAGGTTCTACTTCAAGCTCAAGTTGTGGCGTTCGCCCTGAGCTCCACGTTCATGCTGTACACCGCCCTCGGCCTCTTCATGAACTGTAAATCCCCCGTGGTCGTGGTGCTTAGGTGCGTCCGCGTTATTTTGCCCCATTCAGCAGACGTTTGACGGCGCGACCCAGCGGCTCGATGGAGCCTGGAATCTACCGCGGCGACCTCCTCTTCCTCACAAACTACGCGCCACAGGAATACAAAAACGGCGACATCACCGTATACGAAGTCCCCGGCGAAGCAATCCCCATCGTCCATCGGGTAGTTCAGACGCATTCTGGTCCCAGGAACGGGTTCGTGTGTCTCATTTTCATGTCAAGCCTTCTAACTAAACGAAATGCAACAGAATTCAGCGCTTCTTGACCAAAGGCGACAACAACGACGTCGATGATTTGACGTTGTACAAGGGGCTTGAGAGGCTTGAGCGGCAGCATGTTGTAGGAAAGGTTCGGTGGTGCGTTCTTTCTCCATCAGTTTAAATTTGTCCCGCAGGCCGTAATGCCATGTGGTCTTGCAGCATAATCCCGCTGATCGGATACGTCTCGATCCTGTTTGTACGTTTCCTCACTGGCGAAACGATGTATCTGTTGCTGAACAGAGACTCTCTAGAACGATTCGCGACTTCGATACGGCATGTTTGGCATCGTCGGCCTCCTTAATCTCCTACCTGCATGAAATTGATACCTTCCTCGACCTTGAAAAACGAGTATTATGATGGCACACGAATCCCAGTCTCCTTGGGTCTCTCAGGGCGGCAACCCGGGGTGCTGTCCCGTCCACGCAGGTCTACGCCGTGTTTGAAGACGGCAGATCACCTATCATGCTTTTGCGGTGACCGGTGACGTCTAAATGCCGCTATAAGTTACAGAAGCGCCACAGAACACCCACATTCAACTAATATCATATCATGCCCCGCCCCATTCTTTCCGCCCCTCGTTTCTTTCTTCTCTTTGCCCTTTCCCTTCAGTTCGTGTCTGGCACACAGGCGTTCTTCGACCACGACGACGATGATGACAACTTCAACGACGACAACGCACCGGAGACCGAGGCGGAACGCAAACGCCGACGGATTATTGGAGCGGCGGTTGGTGGTGCGTGCCATGTCCTGTTGTTTCGTCGCTGGGATTAAAGACACTTCGGCAGGTGGCCTGCTCCTCTTGACCTTTATCGTCTACCTCATCCATGTCTGGCACAAGAACAAGGTGCGCGCACGCGCCACGGCGCAAGCGCCCGTGTATCCCATCAGCTTTGCAGGTGGTCCGCCAGGTAAGTTATCGCATCGGTATGCATTCCCCACGGGACTAATTTGCGCGATGCATCCAAGTCGTGTTTCCTCCTGCCACGTACGCACCTCCACCCGGTGCTCCGGGACATTGGGCGGTGAGACTGGCTTATGCTCCTTGTCCTATCATCGCGGTGCTGAGTCAGTCTGCAGCCCCCGCCGGTGTACCTGCCTGCGAGTGCCAACGACGTCAAGGACAACTATGCGCCGGATCCCGCATATGTATGTGCTCCACGAGTTCAGTTCGCTGGGGATATGTATTTACGATGGTCTTCATTCTTAGCCCTTCTCTTACCAACCGCCGCCGCACCCGCCGCATACCATGGTCTAGTTCATTGCGCCGGGCCCTGGAGGCTCGAAGTCTGGGGGGATACTTCTTTAATATCTTTATTTAAATTATTTGGGTGGGGCCCTATTTTAATTTCCGCGTCCGTTTACTGCTGTGAACGGCTGGTTCTGACGGGTAGACTTGAAAGACTTGCGAAGGCGCGATTTTGAGGTATCCTGGTTCGCGAACTGCCCGTGAAGAGGCTGGTGTGGAGGATCATTAATATTTCCGAAGCGGGAGATGACGAATGCCTTTTGCTGACCGGATGACAGCACTCTATCCTCCATTTCACCCAGCTGAAGATCTAGATGTTCATCGCCAATGGCAAAAAACTGCGCAGTGCGTTCATTTTGCACATCGAGCACGGCTGGCTCATCACGTTTTTGACCGCGAGGTTCAGGGCACGCTCTCGCCATCCGTCAACGTGCTGAATTCAAGGGTGGGACTCTCAGTACTATTGACTGCGACCCTGATTTAAGAACCATAGCTAGGCTTGTGAGATTAAATTGATGGGTCTTCTCAATTTCGTTCACTAGTTACCAGCATTTTCAGATGCTGTCGGATCATGGTTTCAAACGAAAGACGAGAACAGAGCGCGTTATTTGGTCGTGCTGTACCCTTGGCGTCGCGTCGGTGTGTCACGCGTGACCTTTCTTGTTCTCCACCACGACAAATACGCTACTACGAGGAACGAGCTAGAATCGATAAAGTGTCTGTCAAGAGAGACTAATACGCTACATACACTCTGGATCCCTGAGAACACCCGAGACTTACAGCATGTCCTATATTTTCCTGGACAACGGGGAGAGCTTCAATGCCCGGGCCGCGATATCGGCAGGGCACATACGCGCTACGCTGTCAACGCGCGGCGCCATCCAGACCACATGCTCGAACTGCCTCAAGGGCAATGAAGATGAGCCTGAGGTGACCATCTTCGTATTGTTTTTCGCGCGATACCTGCGTGAGCGCGCGTCTGGCTCTGCCCGTTCACCGTCCGTCCTTCTCCGCGTGCACCCCCACCCTTTCCTGCCCGCCCGTTTGCGTCGCGCGAGTCCTTTTTCCTCATTCGCTTCTAAATTGCGTCTGGTTCGAATTTGAGTGGTTTTGTGGCTGTTCCGAATTCGTGGGCGTGCCCTGTGGTTTCCAGCGTGCCCAATGGTTTCCATTAATGGGACGGAATGCTGTGTTCATTCTTTGCTAGTGATGTTGAAATTGCGGAACCTCGGAAGGTCTGGCAGGAAATCATTGTCTTCTCTTTCAAGCCACTTGCTGAGTTCCACAGAGCCGTGTCGGAAAAACACGATGTTCCCGGCGGCCCCCAGCCTCCGAACCCTATCCATCGTCGAAGGGTACAACTTCACAGCACTATATAGTATGCGTCTAAACAGCTGGTACATCTGCGGATCACGGACAATGGAAGAGTTGGTTCCTTTCGGCTGACGCATGTCATTGTACTGGAATTGCGGCAGCAGTTCCACGTCCTAGAGATTTGTGATCTCGCTCTCGCATTGGCACAAAACCCGTGGATCGGCGTACCGATCGTTCTGCCTTGCTTGCATTATTTTCGGCTGCGCGCGCGTACCTTGCCATTCTCCGCCCTCGTGCCCACATTGGAGCGGCTCACGCTCGATATCACCTACATCGAAAGCACCGTCCTCCTGGATAACTTGCGGCCGGCGCAACGTCTCGCGAACCTGCAACTTATAGTGAATCCTAACCCTTCAGATGACTTGTGGAATTTCCGGTCTGCGCCCCAGCTGGACATCACCTCCTTCACACAGTTCCTTCCTCATTCGGAGCAACCGGTCTGCCCTTCTCTGCATCGCCTGAAGCTGCACAATATGTCTGCCGTTTCAGATGACGAGCTCCTTGCGATTATCCAGGCGCGGTCAGGCCCCGAGGGCGGTTCAGTCGCGCGTCTGATGCAACTGAGTGCGAATATGGAGCGCGAGATGCAGCGGGATATCATGCCGCAGCTTCAGACGCTCATCGACGAAGGCTTGGATGTGTCGCTTGTATACCATCCGCCCCGCCCTCCCACTCCCGACGCTCCATGGGAAGGTGTAGTTGAGGCGACGTCAAATTAATCAGTCACTTTAAGTGATATATCGGTCTTTCCACATGACTGCTCCATAGCTTCTAGATTTCTCTTCTCAGATGTTTTACCCATCAATTCTTCGGAAGAAAACTTGAAGGGCCGCATATTTTTGATTTATGCACACTCCCCCGGTTAAAACTTCAATTGCTCATTCACCGCGACCTGCAATTGGACAGTTTTCTTTATTTTTTAACAGGGATTTCAAGACGTGAAATTCTTCGAAAATGAGAACCTTATGCGCCAATCTTAAATGCTCGAGCCCCCGTTTTGCGGATGTCCGTACACGGTGGAGAAGCGGAGCTGTCCCGAATAGGCGACGGATCGAAGTGAGTCACTAGTGTGACGGGCATCAGTCACACACCGCCTCTCTGCTCCTCACCGCCAACATGGCCGCCGTGTCGCCCTTTGCACGCAGCAGCTCCTTCGAAGATGCTCGGATTACCGGACGTGAGCAAACCGTAAGGATACCTCTCCGTTTTTTCACCTTTTCTTGTGCCACAAACACGGACAGGATCTCTACAGATTGAGGAAATGTACAGCGTCCCCGAGAGCTTCCTTGAAATCGAAGTCCGCAACCCCCAGACCCACGGTGAGCACCCCCGCCCCCGCACCTCCTACCGGCCACTCAGCCCCACTGCTTGTCTCGTGCACAGGATTCGGCCGCAAGATGTACACCGACTACGAGATAGTGTGCAAGGTACAACCGATTGCACGATAAGGACCCTCCCGGACCGCTGACCGCCGCTTCCTCGCTGCAGACCAACATCCCTGCGTTCAAGCTTCGCCACTCGCTCGTCCGCCGACGTTATTCCGACTTCGAGGCCTTCCGCGATATCCTCGAGCGCGAGTCCACCCGCGTCAACATCCCCCCGCTCCCGGGCAAGGTCTTCACCAACCGCTTCTCCGACGAGGTCATCGAGAGCAGGAGGGAAGGATTGGAGAGGTTCCTGAGCATCGTCGCGGGGCACCCGCTCCTCCAGGTACGTCCCGTCATGCTGACTGACGCTTGATGCCGGGCGCTGATAGCCATCTACCAGACGGGGAGCAAGGTCCTCTGCGCGTTCCTGCAGGACCCCGCCTGGGATAAGGCGCAGTGGATCTGAGACATACGGGTCGAATGATAACGGCCGGCTTCTGCCCGCCCACCGTCCTGCCTGCTTTTCTATTTAAAAACCGCCCGCCCTGCTTGGTCGTCCGTCATACGGTTCTGTATCTCATATATATGCCCAAATTTACCTTTGGCTGGATCGTCAAGTGCTTGATTTGCGGTATTGAGAGACTCGTGCGCCTGTAGGCCCCCGGCATATACGGTTGTATGTCCGATCCGGGCGCTGACGGATTTGAGTCAAAAATGGCCTCTATGTCTCATCAGAGTGCGGACATATTGGGCCAAAATGTGCTCAATGTCCGATCCAAAGTAGGGACAGAACATAGGTGGTCGCCCTGAGGTCCGATCCTTATGCGCACGCCCCAGCCCAACTCTAGCCACCAAATTTTGCACGTATAGCCCCAGCGGGGTATCGTAGACGCTCCGCGAAAATTTTGAAAAAAATCCCCCAACATGCCAAAAAGGGTGCCTCTCGCAGCAGAATGTCTGATCGGGAATGCGCACTGAAGACGACGAAAAATGGTGTACCTGATCACAATGCGTATGGAATTGGCGCAAAAAGGCACGGACGGAAACGTCCAAAATACGGGATTTCGGATCGGACATACAACCGCATATGCCGGGGGCCTGCGCCTGTGCTGTGCTGCGGGTCTAGGTCTACCGCCCATGACGGCACCAGTGTCATCCGTCGCAGAACCACGGGCATCGATCGCAGTATGTCCAATGTGTTCCCGCTGTGAGACGGGTGACTCACGAAGATGCAGGATAAGCATTCGCCGAGGTGGTCGCCGCAGAATGCTCCGCAGAAATGCATCAAGTGAGAGGCTAGGCCTGTCATAAGCTATTAATGGCCATTCTCGTACTCTGTCCATGGCGCAGAACCGGTGTCTTCCTCAATTCCAGACACTCTGCGCCCTGATTTCAGGGTATGTAGCGCCAACATATATAGTCCAAGAGCGACAGCGCTGTCGGTGACACCGCACGAAGTCTCCTCATGAGCACGGCATATTCGGCGGAGGACTCTGCTTGACGTCGCCTGTATTTCGTGCGGTACACCGCCAACTGGCTAAACGATGTAGACTCACTCTTTCTCAGATTGGCCGATTTCTTGAAAAGCTTTACGTTCGCACTCTGGAAGCGTAAGTTATCAGCCTGTGTGATGAGGTCTCGAATCCGCGTACCTATCTTTCGTCAGGCAGGCATATTTTCTTCGTTACTGTCATTTATTGCGCACTCACGATAACATAAGCTAGGTCCGTTCCCAGATCTCATCATTCGTACAACTCGAAAGAAATGCGTACTAGTGTTGCATATCCAGCACTGGCCGCGCCGATCATTGATGATTTCCCGCAGCGCCAAAAACCACATAATCGTTCGCTCCTCCGCTCTTCCCTCCTTGAAGTACCCAATATTTAATCCCTAGCTATAAGACCACTAGCAACGTGTGTAAAATTAAATTAGGGCCCCACCACATAAATTAAATTGATAAATTAAAGAAAACACCAATCCAGACTTCGGACCTCCAGGGCCAGCGCAGCTGACTAGACCATTTCGCGCGGCGGGCGCGGCGGCGGTTGGGAAAAGGCCTATGTAAAAGAAAGAAGTGCACCGCGTGAGTAAGTAGCTGCTGCGTAGAACGAAATTTGAGGGGCGCCTACGTTGGGAGCCGGCGCGTTATTGTCGTTTCCGGGGGACTACAAGTTCGCGATGAGCACCACATATAGGACAGTCACAAGGTGCGGACGAAGGTCTTACCGCCCAGTATCCAGGAGCGCCCGGTGGGGGTGCGAACGTGGCGGGAGCGAACCCGCCTTGAATTCATCACACAAATTAATTCGGTAGAGATGTGCATACCAATGGATGCGACGGCTCACCTGGGGCCCCATTCACAACGCTCATGGGCTGCATAGGCAGTCCTCCCATCGCGAGCTCGCGCGCCCTGCGCCTCCTCCGGCGGAAGATGAGGTACGCGATAAGGATCAGGATGAGCGTGACACCTGGTGTAGTCGACGTCGGTATGCATACCATGGGCAGGCACGAGCCTGGGAGACGCACCACAGACTACCGCTCCAACAATTATTCGTGTTGTCCGGTCGTGGTCGTCGTCGTCGTCGTCATCATTGTTATGATGAAAGAAGGCCTGTGTGCCGGACACAGACTGGAGGGTGAGGGCGAGGAGCAGAAAGAAACGGGGGGAAGAAAAGATGGGGCGGGGCATGGGTATGTATGATATTAGGTTTCGTGGCGCCGGTGCAGCCTGAACTTATAGCAGCCTGTGGGGCTTTGCCGGTGTCTGCCGTTATGCGTGATGAGGCTGTTCAGGACTTGGGCGCGATGTTACCCGGGGTTACTTGAGAGCCCCAAGGAGATCGGGCGCGGAACATACAAATTTCATGTAGGTAGGAGATTGAGGAGGCTGACGAGCTCAAAGATGTCGTATCGAAGCCGCGAGTCTTCGTTCAGCAGGAAAGACATCGTTGTTGTTAATAAGAAAACGCACAAAAAGAATTGAGACCGCGTCTAATTAACGGGATGATGCTGCAAGACTCAGTCCATCAGGACTCGCGGGTAACAAATAGATCGGGAAGGACGCATCACCGAACCTTCCCTACAACATATTTCCCTCGAGTCACTTGAGCCCCTTCTCGGCGGGGGACTTCGTAGACGGTGATGTCGCCATTTTTATACTCTTGTTGCATAGTTTGAGAGGAAGAGCAGATCGCCGGGGTGGATCGTCAAGTTCACCTGCAATACAACGCGAGATAAGTACCACAATATCGTTCCTTTAAAACTCCTTCAAGTGCATCGCGGATCTAAAGCCTCATCCAATAATTTAAATGAATAAACATCAGTATATATAAAGAAAGCACCACTCCCCAGATTTCGGACCTTGTTGGCCAGAGTCAGAGTTGACTAGACCATGGTATCCGGGCGCCGGCTGAGAAAGGGCTGTGTCAGAAAGAAGAATGTCTCATGAGTAGGTACATCGAGCGAAAGAGGGGCCCATACGTTGGAGTTGAGAGCTCGCGCGTTATTGTCCCTCTCGGCGTTGCCCGGGAGCGCCGGGCGAAGGCATGCACGTGGCGGGAGGGAATCCCTCCTGAATTCACCACACAAATTAATTGGTGAGAGTGGACCTGTGGGAGGCTCACCTGCGGGCCTGTCCACAAAGTACATGGGCAGCGCACGCTCGCGCGCCCTCCGGACTTTCCGGCGGTAGAGAAAGTAGGCGATAAAGATCAAGAGGAGCACGACACCTGCAGTAGTCGACGTCGGTATATATATTATGCATACCGCGCAGGCATGAGACTGAGAGACGCACCACCAACTATGGCTCCGATAATTATGCGCCGTGTCCTGTCGTCGTCGTCATCGCTAATGTTGATGCCGTTGTGATGAAAGAAAGCCTGTGTGCCAGGGAAGAGATGGGGCGGGTCATGGGGATGGTGTCGGTTGAATGGATAGTGGTTCGTAGCACTTGTGTAACTTGAACTTATAGGGTTTTGCCGATGCGTGCCGTCGTGCGTGATGCTATACGCGACAGTACCTTGGGCCTGCCCCCAGCGACCCCAGTCATACGCGATGATAATAACTACTGGTTAAAGAACATACATACAAATTCATGTAGGTAAGAGATTGAGGAGGCCGATGATCCCAAACATGCCGTATCGAAGGCGTGAGTCGTTCTGGAGAGTCTGCCTTCAGCAAGTGGTACATCGCTTCGCCAGTATGAAAACGTACAAACAAGATTGTGACGTATCCAATCAACGGGATGATGCTGAAAGACTCAGTCAATCAGGACTCAGGTAAACAAAAACGGATGGGGAAAGGACGCACCACCGAACCTTCCCTACAACATGCTTCCCCTCCAGTTGGTCAAGTCCCTTGTACAACGACACATCATCGACGTCGTTGTTATCGCCTTTCGTTAAGAAACGCTGAATTCTGTTGTATTTCATTGGAAAATGTGACGGATAAAAATGAAACACCTACGCATTTCCGGGACCAGAATGTGTCTGAACTACTCGATGAACGATGGGGATTGCTTGGCCGGGGACCTCGTATACGGTGATGTCGCCGTTTTTGTACTCTTGTGGCGCGTAGTTTGAGAGGAATAGGATGTCACCGCGGTAGATCCCAGGCTCCATCGAGGCGCTGGGAAAATTTCCGTTGGCAACAGCGTGTGCTGAGTCGCGAAAAAATGATGTGGACGCACCTAAGTACGACGAACACAGGAGATTTGCAGTTCGTGAAGAGGCCAAGGGCCGTGTACATCATGAAGGCAGTACTCAGGGCGAGTGCCACGACCTGGGCTTGAAGTAGAACCTGGGTGGTGGCATTGTGAGCCACCGGTCGGATGAAAAAGATTTCGAAGACGTACTCGGCGTATACGGATGGGCCACATATGAATTCAGTGAATGCTTGTATTGCGTACTTATCATCTTTTGATCGCGACCGACCTTGGACCGACCACGTATTTTGACGTAGGAACACGTTGCTGCCATCAGTGATTTGGGATCGGGAAGCAATTTATTTGCGTAGATGGCGACACAGCACCGGGCGGTCGAGACGTGCGCTTATCAGTCAATTCGTTCTACCCGATCCTGGAGGTGGACCAGCAACCGGCAGGAAACTCCTGCTTTTCAAGGTGCGAATCAGCCGCGATCGCCCCATGTCGAGAAGGGTACTTTAGCATTGCGTGTCCTGAGTGGTTATCCCGAAGTGTCCCTGGAATTCGTTTCCTAGTTTGTGGCTTGTTTTGTTTTTGTCGCTCAGGTGGGAGTGAAGAGCAAGATTGCCGGCGGCTTGCCGCCGTGTCGGAGTTCGAATTCCATCATGACGCTCATTTTGTCATTGTTTTTCAAGTTGTTTTTTTCTCTCTCCACTCGTCGAATTCCACGCCCTCGCTGAGATGCATGCGGCGCTGCATTTGAAGAATATCTCCGGTCTGCCGATCCCCGTCCGGGTAAGCCTTGGTTGTTATTCAGCGTGGACGCGCTGGCTTACTTCGAAGCATACCGCAAACTTCAAAGACGTGGGCAGCAGCAGCTGCAAATGGATCTATGAAAGACCTTCTCCTTCTGCGTTCTCGCTTCAAAGCCACGGATTTTCCGTCGGCCCATAACATCCTTCTCCTCCCAGTTTTCTACGCCATCCTGAATCCCGAAAAGATTCCGAGTGTCGACACGACTGACACGGCTTCGTTGGTATTCAAAACTGCCGGACCACGAGTAGGCCTCGCCTTCCTGTACCAACTGGTGACACGTGGAATTCCACCCGACACCTTTCCTGAATTGTGGATGCGCGTGTGGCCATGGACCTCCTTTCTCGACAGACAGTCTTACACACAGCCGGGCATGAAAGTTGACATTCACGGATTCAACCCGGAAATCATGGTGGGGTTCTTCCTAATCGGTGCACTCCACGGTCATCCCCAGACTCGCCGGCTCATATATTCCACCCCTGGCGTGCCGGTGGTAGCCGTCAAGATCTGGAAGATGTCCCTTCGGCCCGGGAACCAATTGCTCGCGAATACTGCATTCATGGAACTGTGCAAATTCATAGCGCATTGCAGGTTGAAGGAACTCGAACAGAGCCGTTTTGACGAGTTTGTCGAGGGCGCTGGGGGAGATCTCCGTGACCTGAGCTCTCTTGTCGTCAGGCACATCGAGCTGATCAGCTGCAGTGATGTCCAAGTGGGAGTGACACCTCAGAGGATTGAGTATTTCCTCGACTGTGTCTTCACATTCCTCATCAATGCAGATATTCGCGGTACACCCTTCTTTGACGCCTTGATTGCTGATGGAATCGTGACTGCATTAACCTCCGCTGTGCGCGGTCTTGAGATGTTTCATAGCTCTGACGCGTGGAAGGGTTGGAAACTCTTGGAATGGGCTTTAACGGGCGAACGCGGATATATGAGGGTAGCAGAAGCCCTTCGAGGTGGCCTCCTTTATGCCATGGTCTCAGGCTGTAACCACCACCGCACTTGCAACACCATCCCATCCCTGTTCAGTATTTTAGCCAACAGCCTATTGCCATCCACGGTGTATTACTCTGTCCTCGTCCACATCAAGTCATCTCCAGATGACACATTTTTTAAAGCGGTTAGCGACGCGGAGTTCAGGAGCTCAGACCTCTATAAACCTTGGGAATTTTTCGATGGATTGATCAAGGAGCGGATCAAATTGCTGGACTGGTTTGACTCCAGAGAATGTGAACCTTGCAAAGGTTGCGATAACGTGGTGGTTGGTTTCATCGACGATATTTTCTTTCTGTGTTCTTTCTGACTTTGGGTTTAATTAGTGTGGGACGATCCAGGAGAAATCCAAGTTCATGCGCTGTTCAGGCTGCCTGTCTGTGTACTATTGCTCTAGAGAATGCCAAATACGCGACTGGGGTCACCGCGATCATCGTGCATTCTGTGCCAAACTTCGTAACTTCCGCCTCCGTGAGTATCATTCATCTAAACCTCAATGACACGAAATTGAAATCTACGATGCAATTAGGTGAGAACGAGGATCTGATCACCGCACGGGATAGGTCTTTCATGCGCGCCCTCCTGCACTACGACTACCAGGCAGCTAAAGCCGAGATATATTCTCGTCAAATCGCGCTCCTAATACGGGGAGAACCATTTTTCACGTTATTCGACTACACTCGTGGGTATCCGACCATCGAATTCCTGCCTGCCACAAATCCCATAGGAACCCAGGCTTCAAAACTCACGAACTTTGTGTGGCGCGAAAACGAAAGTGCGGGCCGAATGAAATCCCATTTCATGCTGGTTGGGCAGAGTTCAAGTAGCACTCTGAGGATAATTCCCATGAGATCTAACGGTTCCAGAATACAGGACGAAATGAAGCGAATCGCGTCGAAGTTCGCGAGTTTAGCAGGATGGGACGATTTGAAAATGAAGAAATATCTTGAGAAGGAGGGTGAACGTTTGGCGAAAGATCAGACTGTGAAGGAGGTGTACATACACTAGCGTCTACACAATTCTGGATCGATTATCGTTGTCTCTTTCTTGCATTGGCGTTATGTGCAGTCTTATTGGATAATTCTGATTGTTCCGATGCCTCATCATGTTCAAATTCGCTAAGAGTTTCATACGGCTTTAATAATTCGCCTTGGGGAATAACATGAAATTGATGATCGAGACAAATGCGTGGCGTCTCCCCAGAGTAATTACTGGTTTAGGACAGTGTTCGTGCCATAGCCCCTACATTGGGAACGACTTCTATTCTGCATATCCCGAGTCATGACTCGCGGAGACGAGAATTACGTGCCAGTTCTAGACCTGCTATTTTACACTGTTCATCGCTCGCCTTTATGGTTGACAGCAAAATTCAATATGGAAGGAAGTACTTTTAGATACCAAATATATTCCTTTCTCGGGGTGCGCCATAACGTTCACCGGCAGGTGCCCTTAATTCCATCTCTATACGCCAATGAACTCGCCACACATCCTTCTTGAAACCCCTAATGAATCCGGTGTTCTTCGTCCGAGTCCTCCGTTTCTCTGTACAACATACGAATCTCCTTCACCGTGGATTTGGGCAGTCGCGCATTCGATTTAGGCGGAAAAGGGGCCAGTATGCGCTGCAGGCCGTCATTTAACCGCGAGCTACTTGATCGCAGGGGAATTATCAGGCTGCGGTCACTTCCTCCTTCACGGACCTTGATCACATGAATCTCCATTCGACCGTTGCTCTTTAGCGCCTGTGATATATAGTCGGCTAAGTGGGGTAATCCGTGGTCCCCTACATCGAGGAGGGTGATCGGGGAAAACCAGATCTGCGTCGGATATTCGGTGTAGTCGAAAACGGTGCAGACATACGCCCCCGGGTTTCGAACTGACATGATCGTGCGCGTAACGAGGAGATCTCCTTCCTCGTTCCTGTCCTTGTAATCACTGTGTAGCAACTCTCGCAAGAACCACCTGTCGAGGATGCTGTAGGGTTCAGCTGCACTGTCGAGATCAGTGATACGGCAGAAATATATGGATGCAACCCACAGAGACGTAGTGAACGGAGGGTATCACAAGCTGCTCGATGTCCCCCCTCCCGCCAATGTATGGCCTGACACTCCTGAGAACAGTAATACACCGACCGGCAATCCGAGCATCGCCTAAATTCGGTCCTCGGAAGGATTTCGCCACACTGTGCGGTGGCCTTAGTATTGAATGAGTCGTGTAAGAAGGTCTGAAACTTGCCGCATTATTATCGCAAGCGAGGGAAGCGTTGTAGTCCTCCGAGTCAAAATACTCCAGGACCTCTAAGCGCTGCCCGACCAGTTCGAAGAATTTGGTCCACGATTCGTATATCGGTGACTTGACGAAGGCCTCCGCGGCAACGAGATCACCTACGGCGAGCAATGCCGAACTCATCTCGGTAAGGACCGAATGGTAGACGGTGTATGCTGGGAGAGCGGTAGCTACGAGTTCACACCATTGACGTAGTAGTTGTCAGTATCTGGAAATGTACTATATGCGACGAGACATTGGAGGAATCCAGCCTTGAGAGCGTCAACCATGTGTTTGTATCCCGGGTGCGTACAGAATGCCGTATTGAGAATGAGCATGCAATCGCCCGTTGTCAAGGGGTTGATAGCTCCCGACAGAGTGCTCAAGGCATCACAAACTGCGGGGACGAGGCCTTGGCTCAGGAGCGCCGTAGTTAATACTGATAATGAGGAATTGGATTCGTGGTCAAGAGCAGTCCTGGCGAATAGCAGACCGACGTTGAGCCAGGACACAGAATGGGCGGCTTTGGAATGAGAGAAATGATTGATATGATGGATAACGAGTGAAGCTAAATTTTCAGCCCCGCCGACACCTTCCAAATACTCCCCAAATCTCCCTGGAGCTGGATCGAGGGTCTGCAGCTCGCGGCAGACAACGGTACGCAGGGCATGGAAGACCACATCGGGCACAGTTGGGCCCTGAGTTCCAAGAGACGCGCGCCAGGCTCGCGCGATTACAGATCGCACGCCGGGTGTCGATTGGATCTGTTCGCAGTACTCCAATTTTGTAAGAAAGAGGACGAAGTCGATACATGAAAGATGGTCGGCATATGCCTCCGGAAGGACCTCCCGGTGAGTGTCGATGAACTGAAACCATGTCCATATGCGTGGCCAGAGATCCAACGAGGCCTCCACGGCCGGTGGGATTGCTATCGCCGCTACACAGCGCAAGGCGCAATCGACCGCAGCAATGACTTCGAACGAAGTTGTTGTGTTTCCAGCAAGTAGCATGGCCTCGAGTCTATCTGGATCGGGGATTCCTACGGGATCCAGGATTTTGTAGAGTACGGGCAAGAGAAATTCGAGTTCAGCATTGTTTGAAGCTCGAGTGAGCACCAAGATTTGTGCATGCGTGTCGAGGACGTCCTTTAATGATCCACGTGCGGCACGCAATGCTATGGACTAGAAGAGTCTCAGAGGAAGCCAAGTGGACGTGGGCAGAAAATACCTTCAGCGCGGCAGGCAGTTTCGATACATTCTTGAATCTCAGGGCGTCGTGCATGAGTGTAGAAAGCACAAGAGCGCGCCGGGGCGCTTCGCGCCCCGGCACTTCGTCTAAGTGAATCATGTAGCGGGGCCGTCGGAGAGGCCCGAGCGGAGTTTGAAGGCTTCAGACGGACAGACGTAATTACAATTTTATAAAGAGTAGAATAAAGAGTAGAAAGCCGTGAATTGATGGCATCAGGGTTTGGCTCTATTGTCCTTTGGTTATCCTCGCTTCGATTGCTTCTTCCTGAATTATTTTCAGCACCCTGCTATGGCAGTCCATATTCCCGACGATATTATCTATGAAATTCTCTCCCCGTTGCTGAAAATAACCGACAAAGTGTTCTCAGACGCTTCCCCGAAACCCCTTACGAGTCCTGGCCACTCCTCCTCGAGCTATCTGCTTGTTTCCAAGGCCTGGCTGCGTGTATTAACCCCATTGCTCTACAATGTTGTCATATTGCGCACCACATCCGAAGCGGAATCCCTCGAGAAGGCCCTGGCACAGGACAGGGCATTCGGGCTGCTCATCAGGAAAATGCGAGTTGAGGGCGGATTCGGCCAGGCGATGCACACCGTCCTGAAATGCGCCCCGAACATCACTGATCTGTTCCTCACCCTCTACATCTCGAAACCGGACGAAGTTGACGGCCTCTGCCGAGGGCTGCGTTTGATTAACCCCCAGCGCGTTATTCTCGTCGACGGGCCTCAAGATTCTTTTTCGAAGCCAAAGAAAAATAAACAAGTGACTCAACTGCTCGATACGTTGGTTAAGCTCATTCCTAAGTGGGATAACCTGGTATGTCACTACTTTGTTTCATTTCCGTTTCGGCCAGATGCGATAATTGTGCAGGCAACATTCGACTTCCCGTACATCGGAGATGGTGTTTTTGGCAATCGCACTTTTACCGCGCTGATACTTTGGCTGCTGCACTGGCCAAGTCCAAGAGCCTGTGCACCCTTCTTGTCTATGCGAACAATGATGAGTTCCCGCAATACATCTATCCCATCGCCCGCGAGGCGTCTCTCAAGGAGATACGCTTCCGCATCAACCATTCCTGGGACTACGACTTCTCGGCGGCCGAGCTCATCGACCAGGCGCGCAAAGAGGTCGCCGTGCACCCGAAACTGAAGGAGCTTGTCACTTACGATCCGGTAGAGTGAGTATCGATCAGATCCGTAGCGTTTTCACGTCTGACGGCGGGATATTCTAGGGAGCAATACACGGAGGACGATCAGCTCGAGGCGTTCTTCATCAGGCAGAGCGAGGGCGGAGTTGAGCGGCCTAATATTGCACCCTCGTCGAATCCGTTCTTCGCACCAATGAAGTCGGCCCCGCAGGCCACGCAGGAGGACATCTGGTCGCGGATTCTGCTCTTCGCAGCCAACTCGCAATATAGCCCGTCCTCGACGCTGCGTTCGTTCGTACTCGTGTCAAAACTATTCCAGGTCGGTCCCGATTGGTATTCGGTCTGTTGTGTCTCACCCTCTTTCGTTTTCCAGAAGCTGGCAGTTCCGCTTCTCTATCGCGACCCCAGCCTAGATTTCAAGACAGCAAAGTTGTTTGCACGCACAATCACAGCGGATCCCGCCCTCGGGTCGCACGTCCGCTCTCTCGTCATCCCAGAGGGTGCGCTAGTCACCGACAAAACCATGCAGTCGATCCTTAGTCGATGCCCCCATCTCGAAACATTCGGTACTTCGCTCTGCGAATTCCACCCTGACTCGACGGTTCAATCTTATTTCGGCGGTGGCGACATGGAGGAGATGGAAGAGCACACATGCATCTCCTATAACTCGGTCAAGGTCCTCTGGCAGACCGCGGGGTCTACCCTTCAGGAACTTTCGGTGACGCTCCCGCCGTGTCTATTGGCTGACCCGGCTTTGCTTTCGCACTGCCCCGCCCTGGAGCACCTCATCTGGTCCTCACCTGCGACATTCTCCCCTCCAATTTCAGGGCTGGTTGCGTTAGAGCGTTTACACACGCTCCGCGTCAAGGAGGCTTCTGCGTCGTTCCTCGAGGTTCTCTCGCAATTAACGTACGTAAATCCTCGCTCTTCCCATTCTTTGGATTTAACCCTTGACCGCAGCCTGCCCGCTCTCCATTGCCTCTGGGTGGGGGAAACCGTGAATGTGCACGCGGTCGCTGGTTTTATCGAGCGCCACGGCGCGAAGTTACTCGAGCTCCGCGCGCCGCTCAAGGTCTTCGCCGCTCTCGACACGTTCACCATCTGCGCGCGCCTCTCGAGCGCCATGTGCTTGGTCGTGAATCCGCAGCCAGTGAGCGTCGCCCGAATTTTTCAACCTTTCCCTCCTAAACACCGTTTAAAACCCCAGATAATCCCCGACACTTTATTCTCCTGCGCGACCCCGCCCGCGGCGCTCAGCAAGATATGCTTCGAGTTCCCGGGGTGGATATCTATCCCGCAGTTCAGAAATCGCACGTCGCCTGAGGCCTCATTCCGCGGTGCATTCGCCGTGCTCGATACAGCGCGCTTCCCAGCGCTGCGCGAGGTCGAGCTCACCTGCGTGAAATGGCCCACCTCCGAGTACGCGTTTCATTATTTATTTTGCTATCTACTTATGGTTGGGCTGACGTGCGTTTTGTTATTTGTTTTGCAGAAAAGAGCTCCGGAAGAGCGAGGCGGTCGTCCTGGCGGAGTTGTTGCGCTCCAAGAATATTGTGCTGACGAATGGCGAGGGCATATCGTGGGCCTCGCGGTCGAGGCCGTGATGACGGAGTCGTAGTCGTGGTCGGTGGGTGCTCAAGTCGCTGGCAGTTGGCTGGCGCGTCGAATGAAAAATAAATGTACTGTACTGCGCCGATTTTTGTATACTGAACCCCATTGCATTGGCGATGAACAATGATAGGTTCTTATTCGAATTCGATAAATTCAACTGAACGGAACATTGATACTCTAGCACTTATGGCTCAATCTGCGTCATTTCTGCAACGAGATGCCATTCCGGCGCGGGAGGAGTGTCGAAAATTCAGAGTTCCCGGATGTTGTCGGTTGCTCAAAGGTAGAGTGTCAGGTGCCAGTGAAGCGAACAGGACGTCGTACCATCCGATGTGTCGAATTTCAACTTGTTGCTCAATTCTAGAGCCCGTAGACCAAGAAGCTGGTTTCAAGTTTGCGGGCTCGAAGTTACATACAGGATCAAATGTATAGGCGAGTCAATCGGTCACCGATTAAAAGAACACACCGGCCGCTTTGTAAATCGATTCTTTCGCCATATTTTCCTTGAGGAACGATGCCGCGAGGTGGGGCGGCGGCTTAGGACCAAAATAAAATATACCCAATCGGCGGGTTCGCCTTTTTTGATGTTGTGGTCGCCCGCATCCCGGACCGTCTGGATATCGGTCGCCGACATGTCTATGCGGACGCCGACATGTCTATGCGGAGCGACAGCTCATTCTTCTTGTCCGCCCGGATGTGTTTGTTCAACGCCTGAGTCGACGGCAGTGCATCCTGTTTTATGGTTGGACCTGAAACGCGGATAAGACTTCCAGTCTGTGCATCAAAAGGGTCTAGAGCACATACCAGTCGGCTAGGATTGGACATGATTAATGGTGTCCACGGCTCACAAATCCGCTACCGAGCTCACCGCTTTGGAACAACACGACAACTGTCTGCACTATATATATATGGATCAATGAGGGCCCGATACGAGAATGAAGAGTAAGAACCTTGGCGCAGTGATATAGCTTGAAATCAGGTCCCTCATACCTGAAATATGCGGCATAGGCCTCTTTATTTTGCGCACGTCTTTCACGCACCTCCTTGGAGGAGGTGGCGAGAGACTTGTGGTATTTCTGATGTCTGGGTGGAAAACGTGCTCCACTTCGATCCCAGTGCCCCCACTCGACTCGAAGCTGTTTGCCACTGGCATCGGGTCTGTCGAATGTGTTTAGCCTGCATCGGTCCAAGGTAAAGGGAGTCCCGCACCACTAGAGGTCCAGAACCTTGCAGGACTTTTGCCCGGATGCAATGAAGATGCGAGGGCAAATAACAAGATTGTAGCAGAGACAAGGTGTCGAGCATTAGGCGGCGGCGGCGGCGGCGGACGAGGGACGAGGCGAAGAATGAGGGACCGCATGACGGGAACAATGGGCGGCGGCGGCGGAAGAAAGGGCGGCCGGGAAGAACGTGAGAGGAAGAACGGGCGTGACAGAAGAACAAGAATGGGCAGGCAGGATGGGCGAGGGCCTATAGCCGCCCACGCTCGCGCAGGTGGAGCTGCAGGAGGATATCTTGGATTGCGCTGAGGACGACTGCGAGGGAAAGGGTCAGCGGGGTTCGTATGCGGGGAGGATGAGTGGATGAAGGGTGGAGGAGGGCGTGACATGATGTCATCCACCTCCTGGGGAGTCGTCGACGGCCACGTATACCGGCGACGACGCGGGCATACGTGGCGACAACGCGGAGAGTACACGCGGGGGAAGATGCGGATGATCGGGGAAAGGGAAGGGTAGGGTACAAACGGGCAGGAGGTAGGACAGGGAAGGAAGATCCACTCACACTTAATCTGCTGCGTATCTGTCGCACACGTATAATGCGCAAAGATCTGCTTCGTCGCCGCGCTCTGGTTCAGCGACACGAACCGGTGCAGCAGGTAGTCGCACGCCGCGTCGTAGTTGTTCCCGCCCTGGTAGTCCGGGAAGTAGTCGCCCTGCGGGTGGGTGGGTTAGCGTCGATTCAGACCGATTTACAGAGAAGAGAGGGGAGGAAAGGTATGAGAAGGGGAGCAACGAGGTGAGCGTGCAGAGGAGGGGATACCCGCTGGGGGCGATGAGGAGGAGGAGGATGGGTAGGAGTCACAGGGGACTCGTCCTCCTTCCGAAACCGACTCGGCTGTATTCATCCCAAAAAGGAAGGAGGGGTGCACCGCCACATATCTGCACTCTCGCGCAAAGGCCTCGCATCGAGGACGCTCCACTCGAGGAAAGGCGGCCTCGCCACTATCACCAGCGTACATGCGTTTCGCCCAACTCCCTGACGGGCGGACCTCCATCACTCCGTCCCAAAACCCCAAAACTCGTCCCAGAAATGAAGTAGAAACTCACCAGCGGACGCCGCGGCAGCTTCTCCGCAAACAGATCGACGTCGTTCAGGACCAGGATGATGTTCGTCTTTACGAACCAGCGCGAGTTGCATATCGAGTCGAACAGCGTGAGCGCCTCTTGCATGCGGTTCTGGGGCGAGAAGGGTGGGTTAGCGGGTGATATGCGGGTGTTACGCGAGACGAGAAGGGAGGGGGGAGGGAGAGGTGGGTAAGAGGGGACGGAGGGAGGGAAGAGGGGAGGACGGGGCGAGAGAGGGAGGAGGGGAGAGAAGGCGTGAAGGAGGGGAAGCCGGGAAGTGAAGGAAGAAAGTAGGAAGACGAGCCGGGGAGGCGACGCAAGTCGCGGAGGGCGCCGAAAAATTCCCAAAGGAGGGCGCCAAGGACTCCCAAGCGAGGGCTCGGGAAAGGGAGGGCGACAAGAAGGACAAGAAGGACAAAAAAACACATACCACACTCTCATCCTCATACAGCGTCTGGTCGTACTCGTTCAACGACACCACGAATACGAGCGCCGTCACATTCTCAAAGCAGTGGATCCACTTCTTCCGCTCGGACCGCTGCCCCCCGACGTCGAACAGCTTGTACGTCAGCTCGCCGACCTGGAGGAGGGGGTGCGTTAGCGTCCCATTTGGGATTACAGCGCCCATTTGGGGGCACAGCGTCCCATTGGGGGTACACTGGCGTCCCATTTGGGGTACACTGGCGAGACGAGACGCTGCGCACCTTGAACGTCGTCTCGGTGATACCCGTCGTCTTGACCCGCGAGCACCGCGAGCGTAGGATGTCCTGGTCGGTGGGGAGGTACTCGGGCGCGGCCATGCGGTCGATCGAGTTGCAGTAGTACACCGCCGAGTCGTTCAGCTGTAACTCGAGCGAGCGGCGCACGGCTTCTTTTACACCGGGATCTGTCGGGCACATCGCAGGTAAGCATTCGTTCATCTTTGCAAAAGAGAGGGAGAGAAGCTTACCGTGCCACAGGCCGCAGACGGCGTCTGCCAGGTCGCGGGGGAGTACATTGAACTCGATCTCGGGCGGGAAAGAGAGGATGGTCGCGCGGCGGGCGTCGTTCTGCGGTGCGAGCAAGATGTCGAGCTGCGGCATCGCTTCGAGGATCGCACTGGGGAGAGTGGTTAGTCATAGGCGGGGAAGTGAGAGAGACGTAAGGACATCCAAACGGGACTCCCCGGGGGAAAAGGCAAGACGAAGGAAGAGTAGAGTGGGGGTGAGACTGACCGCATGCTCTGGATGATATTGGAGTATATGATCTCCTTGTACGCATAGCGCTCCTGGGAGTTGTAGCCGTCGAAATGGAGCTTCACCTGCTTCAGCCAGGTCGATTTGCCCGACTCGCCCGCTCCGAGGATCAGCATCTTGATCTCATTCTTCGCCATCATCTGGTCCCGCTTCAGCTGGTTCTCGATCTCGTCGTTGCCTGCGCATCCCACCCATTAGCACCCCCTTCATTGTCGCAGAGTGCGGAGAGCGCAGAAGGAAGGAAGGACTCACGGGCCTTGGCCTCCTCATCCACACCAGAGCTCTGCACACATCCCATTTTTGCTGCTTTTTTACAAGGGTACTAGGCGTCTGGTGGAAAGAACGGTAACGCTGGAGGGTGGGTGGAGGGTGGGAGTGAGGGTGTCTACCGCCCATGATCATCCATCGCAGAACCACGGGCATTGATCGCAGTATGTCCACCGCTGTGAGACGGGTTGACTCATGAAGATGCAGGACGGTTAGATGGTCGCCACAGTGGCTACCGTGCAATGTAAAGGGATTTTGATGGCATCACCGTGCACATCCCAATTTGGAAGCCCTACCGCACGCGATGGCAAAACTCAGTGCAGCGCTGTGCAGCGTTAACGAGCCACATTGGGCTATAGGTCAACTGAGAGAAAGTGTTCAGTATACAATTTTATGTTTCTTCTTGGTTACATATTTTTTGAAAATGGCTACGAGGCTTGAAATAGACCAAGCGATACCCCTTTTTGGTGGCTTTGTTGTTTCTTTTTCCCAGATTTTTTATCTAAAAAGACCAAGTCTCCGCATGAGCCCAGCATATTTGGCGGAGGGCTCATTGCTTGACATCACCTGGATTTGGTGCGGTACACCGCAAATGATGCAGACTCACTTTCTCTCAGGTTGACCGATGTCTTGAGAAGCTTCGCGTTGGGGCATGCTTCCGCGCTCTGGAAGCGCAAGTTGGCGGTATGTGCGAGGTCTTGAATCCGTGTGCATACCTTTTGGCAGGCATGAACTTTGTCTTTATTTCGTCGTCTCTCTGTCGTTTATTGCATTGCGCGCTCAATGATAACGAACTTGAAGCTAGATGCGTTTTCGGACCACTCGCACGACAAATTTCGCCTTCCGAGGGCTCCGCTCACTACCATTTCGATCCCGCTGCAGTAACCAAAGCCCAGCCCAGTGCAATACGGGTCGCGGCATCCTCGCACGGCGGCGATGTCCGCTCCGGGCAGGGCAGTGCAACGAATTTGGGATCGGGGGTTTGATGGGCTCGGCGCAGAATCTCGGCCAATATCCACCTGTTTTCTCTCAAGATTTCTTGACATCTCAAGAGTATACACATGTCGATTTGATCTAAGCCACTTCCGAAGACGATTGGTAAAGAACTGGGGGGGAATGTCCGTATTTTGTACATATAGAACATTTTCAAAAGCAGTGCGAAGCTAAGTATAGTAGTGCCGATACTTTGCCGATACCGCCATAATTCAGAAGGCTGTACATCATCGATACAATCATGCACACAGCAACAACGTGTCTTTTGTTCATCGACTACCACCTTCAAAGTATCGCTAGCATACTGTACTAATGGCGGAAGTCATCGGGCTCATATCTGCCATTGCTGGTCTCGTCGAATGCACTTCGCTGGGCATAGAATTCTGCAACAAGATACAAATGCACCTCACGAATGCCGAAACATTGCCCGGGAGTTGCGGATCGTACAGCTCTATCTGGCAGACATCCACACGTTCCTGAGATCTCCATCTACAAACCCGGCTTGGGTACAAACACTCAGCAGGATAGACGAGCCCGGCGGCCTGCTCCCCAGTCTAGAGTCCAAGCTCGTCCGGATGCGCGCCAAAGTCGAGCGCGTGGCAAAGCCCAAGAAAGTTTTCGGTATTACGATGAGGCCGAGAGCCCTACTTTGGCCATTCACGCAGCAAGAGTGCGACGACCTGCTTCGGGAGCTGGAGAGAGCGAAAACATTACTGAGCGCAGCTACTCAGCTCGACCAAGCGTGGGTGTAGCTTTACAGTATATCCACACCATACTCATTATTCCTGATAGAAAGCTAGCAGTTTTGATAAAGGAGGACATGCAGATAGTGCTTAGTCGACTAGCACAGATTCAACAAGACCAGCGTACGCCCTTGACATCCATATTCACTCGCCAGCCTTGTTCACGTTTACGACTTCAGAGAACCTTCGTGGTCTGATGTTTTACAACGCAAAGATGGACTTACAGCCCGCCGGCCGCTGGCGGCCGCTAATGGGATTTTCTAAACGAATAGGTGAACTGACCTTTCTTTGCTGCTCCAGGAATTGGAATCCAGGCTGACTATAACCAAAAGACGTCGATTCCAGAGCTATAGACACGCTCTTCTATTTTCAAAACGCAAGTTTGCAATCAGAATCCGCTGAAATTCAAGCATACGTCCGAATGGGACACTTCATGCCCTCCACGGTCACCCGACATCTCGTATTTGGACTCCATCTGGAGCTTCCCGATGGGCGTTCCGTTGGGGTTGGCTGGATCCCAATGACCGTGCAGCTCTATGCCGAATCCTGCGCCAACTCCAAGACTGGGGTGGATTGGGAATACCTGATGATGCTGTTGCTCGAAGAGAAGCGTTGTGGTGAACCCGCACAGTATGCTCTAGCAGAAGATTCTTTGTGAGTCTGTTCTTTTTTGGCACTCTGAGCGCTATCACTGAATCGGAGTCAAGGGCATTCATGAAGCCTCACTCTCTTCAAGCCATGATTATCGGAATTCTGTATGCCATCATGGAGGGTAGCATAGCTGATGGTACAGCGAAGCGTGGCCCCGATGGAAATTTTAAAATAGCATGCCAAGACAGCGTTCGCGGTTCAATCGAGTCGGCTTGTCTTAGTCTGCGTAGACATAGACTTTGATATCGGCGGATGGGGAGGGCGTATAGAGACCGGTGCTGGAGCTGGGCGGGTTCACGACGACGACATCGGTCTTATCTTTAGCGTGGCTGGTCACAGTGGCGGGCGGAGTCGTTATTGCTGGAGGGGAATGCTCAGTCGAGGATCGTGAGGTTGAAGGATAATCATAATAGCTCGTGCTTGCAGAGGACATCTTCTGCGAGTGCTGCAGTTTGCGTAGAGACAAAGGGTCGAAGGGTCACGCGTCACCCACGCGACCGCAATAATGACTCAACAAGGACAAATAACGCGCAGGTTGGCATGAAAACATCAATTTGGTGCATGTTCGATATTGCGACATATCCAACCGGCTGAAACTCCGACAGTCTATGGGCATTTGACGGAGTATCATTCTCTTTCGGCGGATCCACCCGATATTTATCTAACTGGTTACAGCCTAGACTGGTGGCGTGAACCACCACCATCAAAAAACCATCGGACCGGCTTGCCCGACCTTCTCTTCTTGCGTCCTCTCTGGTTCCCAGACTTTCATCCCCTACGCATATCGACTGAGAATACGAGAAGACTGCAGGTCCCGAACTTTTCCGGACCGCTCGCATATCCCGGAGTACTGCATTTCTCTCACAGTATCTCGTATGTCTTACCTTCCACTCGACACAGATCAGGGCGAGCACCCACAGGCGCCCACATTGCTCAGATATGGAGTCGACCACCTCTATGCAAATCCCCGAGCTAGTGGACCAAATCGTTGCCCTTCTCCACGATTCGCCGCAGGACCTGCGTTCATGTGCTCTCGCATCACACATGCTGGCTTCGGTCGCACAAACCCATTTATTCCACGAAATAACATTTGGCCACCGCAGTCATGAGAGATACATCTCGCCTCGACGGCTCCGCTCGATCCTTGCGCGCTCTCCGAAGCTCATCCCGTGTATCCGCCGAATCAAGATTCATCTGAACGACCTAGCCAACGCAGAGGTCTCCGCCCTGGGACTCTCACATGTGGAGGATATCAGGGTTGTAGGGGAATCACAGGAGGTCGATGACTCTGACATCCAGCCGACCATCGATGCCGCCCGCCGTCTTGTTGGGCTCGCATCTGTCCGGCGCGTGGAAGTCTGTATTCGCTTCCGCGACAAGCGCACCCTGGGGCGGCTCTTTGGTGATTGCACGCCGAACTTGCGGGAGGTGATATTCAACCGTCGGTGGTTCCCGCAGACATTCGACGAGGGAGTGCCACAGAGTATCGCGGGCTCAAAGTTGGTGCGCACGCAGCTCACATACCTGGTGTTGGCCAACTCGTGGAGCATGCCCGTGTGGTTGTTGGATGTCGAGTGCCCGCTCGATGTCTCCAAGCTTGTCGACGTGGATGTAACCCGCTCGATGGCTCCCGACGACCACGTCCAGGCCCTACTGAACCATACGCGTCACACAATACAGCGACTCGCATTTTCCATGGGTGCCTTTGGTCTCTTCTGCGATTTTATCAGAGAGTTAATCATTTCCTTTGATCCAGGCGACATGAAAAATGGAACCTTGGACCTGACACGCTTCCCGGCGCTAACGCACATCACCGCCGAGTCCTCTATGGACCACCTCAGAAAGTTTCCGTCTGGGCTGGCGGGCATCGATCCGCACAACACCATCCGCGAAATTCTCTTCACGAGCGAGGGACTCGACGAGCGCGCGTGGGCAAGGGAGCCTGATAGCGAGATACCCGGGTCAAGCAAACTGGAGGGGCTACTGCGCGCATTCGATTCACAACTCATGGCGTTGCCGCTGTTGGCGCTCCAGCGCATCGAGATACAGGTGCAGGAGAGCGCCGTTCCGAGAGGGGGCGTGCGGGCGGGTCAGTCGAGGACGAAGGCTTCCTTGTTGAGGGAGTGGCTTCCGGGGTTGGATGCGCGAGGAGTTTTGGTCGTTACTTCATACTGATGTCTCGCGATGTTCGGCCACCACATCTATTTATTTTCTCTGCGCAGGTGTTGGTTCTGAGACAGGCTCGGTTTCCACAAGTGTCCGGCTTTAACTCGTCAAGTTCAGGGCTCATAGTCCAATGCACTCAGAACAACTCCGCGAGAACAACCAACCAATGGCCACCTGTGGATATATTACAGGCGACTGCCGCTATATTAATTGTTATTTTTCGGAATGTTCAAAGAGCTCATAATATTAATTCGCCATGGACTTAATTCGAAATCCTATCAAGAAAATGTCAAAACACAGTCATACCTCAGACATATAAGTACACCGACTTCCACACCTCTGTGTTCATTCCTTATTAACTTTAGGAACCATCGGTAACCACTGCGTCGGGTGGCGATTGAACATCGGCCACGGCGGAACCACAAGCTGATATTCCCCATTATCGACGATTAAATTGGAGAGCGAAGGAGGACTTGCCAAGACCAGAGTAACGACGGACATGCCGAAAGTCGCGAATGTCAGCTGCAGCGATTGCAGCGCGAAGCCCAGGACAAACGAGATGATCTGAGGAGATATCATTAGTATATACAGTCGAGATAGTAATAGAAGCTAAGAACGAACGGCGCTTCCGATGAGCCAGATGCGAACGGTCTGTTCTACGCGGTGCTGGCCGACAAAGTCCTGTGGGGCACGACGAGAGTTAAAGCTTCAGGGAGCTGGAACGTGGTGGTGGATGGCCCACAATTTTGCCCTCGGAGACCTGCTGTAGAAACGAGCTCATGATGGGAGGTGGAAACGTGGCGCGTCTGTTGACCTCTGTCTATGCTTGTTGATTTGGCATGTGATCGACAATCAACCTCCGCCGATCGAATTGGTTGCGCTCTGCGATATATTCACATCCTGGGTCGTCCCACACTGCTAAATACTTAGCCACCGCAAATTTGGAGGGCGCGATGTTGAATCCGTAAAAAAGGTTGAAAAACAATTTTGCTTTGATTTTGCTAGTAGCTACGGTAGTACGATGTTCGACAAAACCATCTTGCGCGAAATACCTCATGCCTAGGCCAGCACTCAATGGGGTGGAGTACGAACCAGAAAAAATCGAGCAGATTAAATGATTGTGGGGCATTACTAGTCTTTGCAAAGTCGTAAAAAGTATTAAAGTTAAATGACGCCGTGTCGCAAGCACCACCATCCGCCAAATCAAAGATCAACGGTGCCGTCGAAGTCCAGGAAAGGTATGGTATCTACTCCGGGGATCGTCGATTGAATTGCACAGGTCGCTGCCGCAGCCGTCAACGGAGCGCCTTTGGCAGGGACAGCGGAGACTACGGGCGCCGGAGCGGCCTTCGATTTCGTGAGCCCGCTGAAGAGTGAGCGACGTAGATTCAGCGATCGGGGCTTTGGCTCCTCGCCGCCTAGCTGAGCGTTCACACAGGTGGGCGAGAAAAATTCCGGATTTGACTTGGCCTAAAAGATAATGCGTTAGTATGAGGACAGTGACGACAGGAGAAGCCGACGCACAAATATGGCAAAGTAAGCGTAGTTTTGGGGATTGATTATCTTCTGGGCGTCGGTCAAGACAGTTTGAATTTGAGTGATACCATACGCTTTTTCGCCATCGGGAGTCTTTTCGTCTACGAAATGCTGCAATCCACCCAGCAGGGGAACACTATGTTGAACCTCGTGGATCATCGTGAATGCGAAGCAAGGCAAAGGTATCTTGGGGTTAGTTATGTCGAAGGCCAGAGTTGTGTCCTTTGGATTTGTGCGGAGTCTCGCCGCGGCCGCCGTGAAAGATTCCGTGTTCTATTGCATCTCAGCAAAGTACAAAGGAAGGTTGAGGATAAATGTACCTGCAGGCCGGAAGGCGTGAAGCGGATTACGTTGACTGTTGCCCCGTTTGGTGCAAATGTGGCTGATTTCGTGCCTATATTGACCGTGTTCGCGACTGCCTTCTGCGACTTGGGGTTGGAGGCAGGGACGCAAGTGATCGTCACGTCTTCCTCGCTGTTTTGGACCGAATCCAGCGAGGTGATCTCATCGGGTGTTCCCATGTTTATAACGGCCTGGAAACGCTTGCCAATGGCCGAGGGATTAACCGCCTGACCTGGGAGCATTAGTTGAGTCGTCAGTAGGAAGGCATGTACGATATTGAGCTGGATGCACACCAAAGAGCGAGCGGAGAGCCGTGCTTTTCGCTGCATTTTTAACGAACAACACCTGGTTGGCGTTTGTTGCCATAGCCTGCGCATCTTTAATCCCAGCTTTAATGGAGGCCACCTGGGCAGGAGTACAAGGCTCAGGGGCCCCTGTCAAAATATGCAACTTGACAGTGGCGCGTTGGTGCAGCGTAGACGGCGGCAATGGCGAGCCTCTCGCAGCGATGGCGGTGGAGGTAAGGACCGTGGCGACAATAGAAAGGAAGTGCATCGTGGAGGAACAAAGAATGAAGGAGTAGGGCAGGGCGAACGGAAAGAAAATGAACCGGTGGCCAGCACGAAGCGAAAGAAAAAATAGAAGCTGGACCGGGAAGGAATGCTGGGTATCGGTCTCAAGCCCTGGTATATATACACATATATGAGCGCCCGGGTTGATGTTCGGGCGTCTTCGGGGAATTCTCGTCTCGAAGGGGTAGACATGGACGAGATGCCCGGGGTCTTCAAACGATCAGGAGTTCGGTAACCGGTGGGTTTGCGCTTACCTGGGACTAACTTGAACTCCATCGCCGAATGTACTACAATAATAATCCTCCGGAGGAGGAGGAGGATTGCCTGCGCGGTCCCAACTTAAAACAGCAAGTAAGTTCCCGAGGAATTGACAGGATGAAACAGACAGTTTTTTACATAGTTATCAACTATGTCGGTCAACCTACTATAGTATGGATAATAAGGTGAAAGTCAACCTATAACTTGGTGTAATATATCCTGGTATAGGTTGAAAGGCAGGTCAGTCTTCATGCGATACCGTAACGATACCGCACCATTTTCGGTTAAGGGTTCATGGTACGGTATTATCCGGCATTCACTGCACATTGAGGCCGCGTGTCTCCACTGTGTCTCCACTGTTTCGTACTTCCCGAATTATAGTATTGTCTCGGCGCTGTCGGACGAATCGGGACGATCAGTACGGGGAATCAACAAGAATACAACAAGAATCAACACCGCACTGCCATGTCCCAGTTGCTGACGTGGCGCGAGGCACAGCAGGACACATTCGCCAGCGCCTTCTGATACCATGAACGCGTACACCCTCAAAACACTGGATGCAGTTGAAAAAACCGCACCTGGATCTCTCTCCTCGCTCGTTTTCAACATTCCGTTCCCAGATGATGTCCTTCGCCAGCTTTCCGAGCAGTATGAAGCCTTGAGGACAGAACGACACATGGAGGACGAATCCCACTACGAAGAAGCCTCTGGCCGCCTCGCGCTCGAGGTTTACAACCAGGAGAGCATCCGCGCCAACCGCAATAAATGGGCTGAACACGCCACAGTTTCCTTCTGCGAGATCATCCAAAACAACCAAAGTACCCTGCGGCATGTTGAGCTCATATTTCCGACGGATGGAATCGCCACACCTCTGAATTTACTCGCGGCAGTAAAGGACATCGCACATCTTGAATCTTTCTGCGTCCAATGGGTGCGTAACATTCCTGCGAAAATACCGTCAATTGATTTAGTTCTGGTCTTCAGCCGCTGCGCGGTTACAGACCTTTGACGCTTCTTCTCATGTCCGACTGGGCCCACATAATCGAGGACAGCATCACCGCATCATTCTCGGACTTCCATGCTGCCCTCATCGACGTGCTCTCGACGCACGCGGCGACCCTCAAGCGGGTCCGCATTTCCCTTCCCCAGTCAAGTCACCGGAAACCCTTCTCCGCGCTCTCCCTCAACGCCCTGTCGTTCCCCACCCTGCCTGCGCTCGAGCTCCTCGATTTGACGCACTGGAGCCCTACCATCCCCGCCCTCACGGCGCTCCTCGCGCCAAACGGGCCCCTACCCGCACTGCAGCACCTCATCATTGATCATGGTGCGGAGATCCCCTCAACGGACATCGATGACGACGACGACGATGCGGAGGTGGGCCCGGACTACGACTATGACGCGCGGCATGTGGAAACGCACTCCTGGCGCGCGCTCGGCGCGTTCCTCGCCGCCCAGCCGACGCCGCTGCGCTCCCTCAGCGCAGCGCTGCACGACGCGCGCTTCAGCTACGCACCCGCGTACCGCCTCGACAAGGGAGATCTCGTCGAGATGCTGCGCGAGGGCGCGGGCGATTCGGCTGCGGTGAAAGCCCTGGTGGTGTGCACCGCCTGGCCTATCGGGTATGAGATGAATGAGCCACGCGCAGGCGAACCGCATAACGGAGATAGCGAGGACGTGCACGCGGATTTGTACGCGCACACGCCGGGGTGCGGACATCTGGCGTATCCGCCAGATCAGCGGCCGACGACAGGGCTATGGCCTGCACAGGGGGCGGAGACGCGCGCGATCCAGATAATGGCTGGACGCCCGTGGTATTGATTATGATATATATAGCTTGGGGCCGCGGTCCGTCCATATCGCAAGGTATAGATAGAGAGGAATGCATGCATACCTCGAGTTTCGTCGATGCGATGCCTCGGGTTTCGTCGTTCTAAATCAATATCTCGTTATTCGATTCTCGATTTCTGATGTAAGTGAACGCACACTTCGGCCCCCGCAGGATTTGGATTTCCATCCTGGTGGGATGCCGAACTAGACGATTTACATCATAATGGTTTGAAAAAGCGAGCCTGATAATTTCACGCATGCAAACTTTGGGAAAAAACCATCACAGAATTCTAGTGAAAGGAGCGAATTGAAATTGGACGCACTGCACATGTGCTGCACATCGCACGGGTTAAACGAGGATGGACCGCACAGACGTGAAACGCAGCTGTGCATAGATCCAGTTTGGTCATGAGGAGTATCTGGAGTCCTTGCGCGTTGATCATCGGAACCCTCGAGCAGCAGAGAGCCTCGAACTCGAACTCGCTTAGCAGGAAAGAATACGTCACGACGAAACAGTTGGAAATAAGAACTGGAACAAAAAAAAAGGCACTCACATCCAAGATTTTGCATCGCAACGGAAGCTGTGAAATATTACTCTCTGTAATTAGATTCCAAGAGATTTATGAGAGTGGATGAATGAGAGCAAGCACGAATGACTTCTTCTAGACTCGCTGCCCTTCCTGCCCGGCACCCGTTAGAAATCAAGAAAATAAATCTCACATCCTCCATACAGGTATTTGACACCCGTGGAATCGGACAAATGATCCAACCACTAGACCAGCGAAATTCTCCCAGCAGAATCCTGCTTAACCATTACCGGTGTAAATATTTGCTCCCTCGCCATCTTCGCCTTCAATATCCGGGCGGCGCTCCTGTCCGAGCCCGTGCCCGCGGCACGGATGATTTGGATGTCGGAGGGCCGCATGTCGGTGCGCAGAAGCAGCTGGTTCTTTTTGTCTGCTCGGATATGTGTATTCATGAACCTGGAGAACGGAATGAAAGACCAAAAATAACACGAGGAGCGTGAAACGTACTCCATGCAGGTCTCGATATTGAACGATTTCTGCGTTACCTTGCCAGTGATCGCGGACTTCATCACCAACGGCGGCGACGCTTTCACCAGCTCCAACGCATGGCTCTGGATATGCACTGCCAGCATAAACGTTTCGTCGCCGTTTCCGAACTCCAGCAGCCCGACCGAGTCGCCGCGGTACCCCATCTTGTCGGCGTGCTCCCGGGTCTGGCGCCAGCTCTCCCTGTGCATGGGCGTGAGCCCCGCCAGGGTGACCGGCGGAAGGGGTGTGAACGCGTTCACTTGCACCATACCCAGGAGGTTGTTGGCAGGTGGCTGGCCGTTGAAGATGTTGAAGAAGTCCACCATGTCCGCTGGCTCGATCCCGATGTCGACGCGGGCCCTGAAGGGCTTGTCGAGCTGCGCGTGGCGTAGGAGGTCGAAATGGAGGACGAAACACGCCTGGAGGTTGCTTTTGAGCACGGGGTTTGAGTAGAGAGTTTGAACAAGTTTGGAAATGCTGTAACCGTCGAGCTTGCTGCAGACCTGTTTGTGCGTCGGCCTGGAAATATGTTAAGACGTCAGCGATTCAACGATGTGACGCACCAGTGTCCCGTCTGGCACTATAATTGTATGTGTATGAGCGGGTCTGTTTAATCTGACTAGCCGTACATGCACATACCTCCTTAGAACAATACCAGGCGCCTTTGCACTTCGAGCAGGGACCATAAGCCCCCGGAAATTTGGATTTGCGCATCACGCACCTTGCCACACCTGCGCATGGTCAGCTCAGAATCATCTCCATCGTTCTTCAAACAATTTGTGCATCCCACAAGCATGGCGCCGCGGGTAGCACGTATCTTTTTCGTTGAAGTTGCGAACGCTTTGAAGGTCGCCTGGTTGCCGGGGTGGACGACGTGGATGTGTGGAATGGGAACGTCCCTGCTGGAGTACATGCTGTGTAAGTATAGAGTGTATTCAAAGGGAGTGGGATTGCCGCAAGATTCAGGCAAGATCCAAGCAAAGATCGTGGTCGAAAACACTTGCACGCGTCACGTCACGTCAACGCGAGGCCGAATGGTAAACACGAACAAATAACGTGGTCTGTTTCCGTTTTCTTCGGAAACCATGAGTGTGGCACAAGTGTGGCAGTAGTAGAAGAGTTTGAGTAGGAGGAACAAAGGAAACACGGTAATTTCGTCTCAACTTGAAATTTATATGCTGTGACCCTTACAGAAATCAGCGTCGGACCTTCGTCGGAACCAGCTGTATCGCTGGCGAGGATCCCACTGAGCATATACCGCTATCCTTCCATGTCGACCATATATCCAAGCCTTTTTTGTAATTAGGCCCCGCAAGACGATAATTCGGCTGATAGGTGGAAAGCCCGATTTTGGACTAGAAAATCAATCGGAATTGACTTCCAGAATTTCGTCAAGACTTCAAGGGGCCTGAGCCGTAAAATAGAGATTTTCAAGGATCCCTTCTGACATTCATTCTACTGAGCGTCCCCAGCGATTTCTCATACCCCACCTATCGTCTGGGACAAACCCAACTATCGCAACAGCTGGCAGAGACACCTCAACAGCTGTTTTTGGCGAAGCGGAGGCAATATGTGTTGTGACGGCAGTGTGACTGGCCTTCCTTCCGACCACCATGACCTTTAGCTTGCCTTCAGCACAGATCCCCCGACGACGCATGCCGCACCCTACTTACCCCGGCCTTATCTATCCCAAGACCAAATACCCGTCAACCTTCAACGAAATTTCCATCAAATTCCCATCGAATGTCATCGCTGAATCGGGGAGCCGCAATTACGCAATTCGGACCGCAGCAGCTTGAGCTTCGACGACGACGACTTGCAAGAGAAGCAGAACTATTCCAAGCCCATCTTAGGTGCAACTGCTTGAACATTGACGACAACAATAACATCTGTGTTGCGAGAGAAGCATACGCGATTCGAAAATAATCTATGGGCATATCTATTTTCACCACGGAACAGCAGCTAATGGCTCAACCGCTGCCGCCAGCCTGTCATCACGCGACCCATTCGTGTGCATCTTTGCACCACGTTAAGAACGGAGAGAAGCCGAGAACCAGGAACCTCTGTCGCCCGGCCCAAGAAATTCCTCCGCGATCAAGTTCTCCACGCGGACTACTGCCACCAAAATAGTGTGAGCAATGAGGGTATATAGCATCAATTGTGCGTGCTCTTATTCTTACCCCAGTCCCCGACATCTTAAGTGTTGACTTCGTCTGCTGCACATCCGCCATGGAGCAGGATCCCCAACTCAGCGAGAAGGCGTCTGGGCACTCCGACCTCGATGAGAAAGCCATTTTGGCAGATATCGTCTGTGCTCGATGATTCCTCGGACCTGCACTATTCACTGAAGGGGCGAGTTGTAGGATGTTCTGGGGAATGAAATCCAGGCTATCCCCGATGATATCCTCGAGGCGGCGGATCACGCGCAGACGATGAGCGCTGAGGAAATTGAGGAGTTAATTCGGCTCATTGTGGAGGAGGTGTGGATGAACTTCTTCGCTCTGCTTGATTCTAATATTTTCTATTGTAGCACGGATATGACCCCGTAAGTAATCTTAGTTTTCCATGGAGCCCTAAACTGAGCTTCGTTTTCTAGAACTTCCCCCCGGCGGTCCTTGCGGCCGCAAGGTTTTTAGCTCTCCTCGCTGTCCAAGGAAATTTAATTCACGAGTTCTTAGACGTTATCTTTTCGACGAGGATTTGAAACAGAATTCCGCCGAGTACAAACATCTATATGAAGAGTTAAAGGTTTGCGAGTTTCCCATCGGTGGTGGATCATCTGACTGGAATTTATTCATAAAGGTCGAGGCGGCGATGATTAACATCGTGAGCTGCAATTGTTGACCCTCAGCGGATTCTAATGACATCCGGGCCTTCAAGAACTCCGCCTATGCTGAAGTCCGAGCAGTCGTCTCCAACCATGACGACACGAGCGTCCCCGCGGGCACTTTCCGGGCGTGGTTCATCGGGACGATCTTCGTGGGTGCTGGGTGTGTCCGCAAACCCATTTTGGTCGTAACACTTCTCTCAACGACTCGGATTTTTCAGTGGCTTTATCAATCAGTTCTTCAGTATTCGGTGAGCGTAACCAATGTGGCTTTCTTTCAAGCTCAAGATATTTCAGTTTCCCTGGTATTACGGTTGGCTCGAATGTCGCCCAAGTGCTGGCATATCCCTTCGCGAAACTCCTGGAATTCCTCCCGACGACGGAGTACACAACGTTTGGATACACATGGAGCCTTAACCCGTACGTTGATCCGTCCACATGCCCTTGTGTTGCACTGACTCAACCAGAGGGCCATTCAATCCTAAGGAGCATATGATTATCACGGTAACTCACATGCCTTTATTCTTTACTTTCGAGTTGATCACTCCGATAGATTATGGCAAATGTGGGGTCAGTGCTTCTTCTCCACCCCTATTCCCCTTTACTAATCCCATTGGCGCCAGCTTCAACACGCCGTATACGCAAGTTTACCCACTGCTCTGTACATTCCCCGACTGAAGGCCTTTCTCTTCACAGGAACGATGTGCGAGCATGTGCATATCTGCCTCCGCCTACTAATCTTTCCCTCCCAGATTATTTGGGTGCAATATCTCCCGCTGTATTTCAACCAACCATGGGCGACCGGCTTCGGCTACCAAAGTCTGTTCATAACTTACATTTTCTGGCCGTGCTCAAAGAGATTGTAGTTCTGGTCGCACTCTCGACGAACTTCATCGGCTACGGTTTGGCAGGTCTCACGCGGCGCTTCCTTGTCTACCCAGCGTCCGCCATCTGGTACAACAATCTGTCTGTGAGTGCATCTTTGCCGCTTGCATGCTTCGGCGCCGACGATGATGCCAGATCATTGCGCTCAATAAAGCCTTCCACGCTGAGAAAGAGACTGTCGCCAACGGGTGGAAGATTTCCAGGGTACATACGCCTATATTTCACTCCTCCATGACTGACGATCGCCCGGTTAGATGCGCTGGTTTTGCTACTGCTTCGGGTCAATGTTCGTTTTACCTTTTCTTTGTTTAAATTTACTCATTTATCCCGTAACACCTAGGTTTGTGTACTTTTGGTTCCCAGAGTAGGTTCGATTTTTCCCACCAAGCGCTGCATTTACCCGATTATTTGCTTGCAGCTTCATCTTTCAAGCGCTGTCCTACTTCAACTGGATGACATGGATCGCGCCCGACAATATTTCGCTGGCGGCCATTACCGGTAAGAGAGTGGAAATCAACCCTTCGTGTCTTTTGTGGAAATAACATATCGGTTAGGCTCTGTCAGTGGACTTGGGTTGAACCCGATACCTACCCTCGATTGGAATCAACTGGTGTACGTTGTCGACCCGTTGATTTATCCTTTTTATGTAAGTACCCGCTCCCTGAGTTACGCAGAGGTTGACGGCATGCCTTTCAGAGCACATTCAACGTGAGTCCTCAAGCACAATAGTCTATCAGCTTGACATCATACTCCTTTAGACATTCCTTGGGGTGTGTCGAGTCATTGGCGTTCTCGGACACACACTTATGACAATCATGCAGACATTGATCACCTTGCCAATCATCGTCGCTATCTGGTATTCAAACACATGGGAAACCGCCTATCTGCCTATCAACTCAAATGCACGTTTAGTCTTTTTGACGTCTTTCCTCGTCTAACTTCGCTGCTCAGCGCGTCTTCGATAACACGGGAGCCATGTACAGCGTGGCTAACGCCGTGGGCAACAACACCCTGTTCGACCAAGCCCTGTACGACGACTATTCTCCTGCTTATCTCGCTGCCGGAAAGATCCTCGTATATGGACTCTGGTGTGAGTTTCGGTATATTGTTTCGCACGCTGTTCTCCTTATCTTCTTCCATTCCGTCAGTCGCACTGTATATGGCGACCCTCAGTCACGCGATACTGTACCATCGTCGCGAGATCTGGCACGGCCTCAAGAGCATCCTTAGCCGGAGGAAGACGTCGGAGATACATACGGATGTACACGTTCGTCTCATGATGAACTACAAAGTGAGACACTCGTGGTTTATTCTATGAATTACGCGATATAAAACCCGCCTTGTTTCCGTAGGAAGTTCCGGAGTGGCAATATCTGATGTGCGTTCAGGGGTTATTTCTGTTCCATAAGGCTAATGCGGCCGTCCAGTATCCTCGTCATTGCCATCGCCCTCGGCGCTGCGGGTGTCGGTGTGTATCCCACTGAGACTAGTCCCGCGGTGGTTCTTTACGGAGGTCAATGTGCTAACTTGGAGGACATACTTTTACTAACGCTTTGCTCTCAGTGCTCCTGGCAATGATATTCGTCATCCCGATTGGAATAATCCTGGTGCGTGCACGCGATGTGATTCCAACCGCACTCTGGTTGAAAATCATACAGTCCATCACGAATGTTCAAATCACCCTCAATGTGTTAGCAGAGCTCTTTGGTGGACTCTGGTTCCCCGGCAATGCGGTTGCAATGAACTATTTCAAGGTAGTATTTGCTGGCAACGTGAAATGAACGCCGCTGAATTTATTTCAGTCCTATGGTTATGTAACTACCGGTGAAGTGGTATTTAGTTTCATTTTTCTTCTAGTTCTGACCTCTCCACAGCGCACACCCTCAATTTCGCGCAAGACTTGAAATTGGTAAGTCGCAAAATATTATAGACTCAGTACGCAACCCCACACCTAAATTCGCATCTACAGGCTCACTATATGCACATCCCGCCCGTCATCACCTTCTGGGCGCAGATTTACGCGACCATCGTGTCGTCGTTTGTATGCATCGCGATCCTCAACTTCCAAATGACCAAGATCTCCGGCGTCTGCACGCCGCACCAGATCGACCACTTTAGCTGCCCGGGAATAAACACCTTCTTCACTGCCAGGTTTGTCGCATCACACAGGCCCATGGTCCATAATTGTTAAATCATTTGCAGTGTCCTTTGGGTATGCATAATCCCCGCGTTCTGCCGAATTTTCTTTTCATGCTGTTCAGGGAACCCTTGGCCCCAAGCGGATGTTCGGTGCGGGTGGTATCTACAATAGCCTGCTCTACTGCTTCCTCCTTGGCGCTGTTATCCCCATCCCCGTTTACTTCCTGCGCAAGCGCGTCAAGGCGCTCGAGTACTTCCATCTGCCGGTCCTCCTGACAGGCGGTTTGATCTGGTACGAATTACATGCCTGGCCTTGTCTCAGAGATGCTCAACGAATGCGACAGGGCCCCTGGAAGCATGGCGAACATGTGGCCCGCCGTCCCCGTAGCCTACGTCTTCAACGTCCTAATCAAGAGACGCTACCTCGCCTGGTGGAGTAAATATAACTAGTATGTCTGCGCGCCCCTCCCATCCGCCCTTGGTACTTACCCCGCTCAGCATCACGACGACCGCGTTCTCTGCTTCCATTGCCATCTCCGCGATCGTCATTTTCTTTGCACTCGAGTGGCCTGGCGTCGAGATCAACTGGAGCGGAAACCTTCGTCCTTTCTCGGGCTGCGATGGCGCTGGCTGTACCCTGTTGCCGATACCCGAGTCAGGCATCTTCGGGCCTGTAAGTTGTTTCATTCGTGGTGCATTATGTGCGGTACTGACACAAACTTCTAGGTTGTGGGCCAGTTCCATTAGGGTAGCGCGTGGCATGTATTCATATCCTGTAGTGATATTGCGTTTTCGATGACTTACGCTCGAGCTTTGTCTATCACAGCTACAACCTGGTATTTACTTGCTTTCACGCCTGCCCGCACCAAGAATTTTGGAAGCAGAGGTAAAGAGAAATTGCCATCGTCGGACTCCGAGGTAGACCTACATTACGCAGACGCAACATATTTCTTTTGAATGGATAGTATCCGACGGGTGGGCCCAGAAATCCTAGGAAAAAAATACGAGGGACTGCCGAGTCTTTCAATCATACACGTGACCTGCGTCCAACAACTTGTCAACGACTGCAGCTTAGGATGCAAATACGTAAGCCCTCTATGCTGATCCATCCACATACTGTACTATTAAATTCAATTCGACAGTCACGTGTCACCGGGGGGGGGGGGGGGGGGGGGGGTTGTCGATTACGAACTTTGGTTTGATGTCACGAAATTCTAAAAAAAGTGTCTTTCAGCAGTGAGAAGTCACAAATAAATCTCTTGTGCATTTCCTGCATTTAAACTGGCCACATCTTCTGTCTTTTGTCAAGTTTTAGCTTGATATCAGCCTAAAACGCAATAAAATCTGACAAAATCCCTGCAAGAACCATTCACGAGGTGATTAATTTAAATCAAAGTCTGCCTGGATTTCCCTGCTTCTGCAGAAAACCCCAAACAGCTCTACAATGTCCCTGCATCGTTTTGGGACAATGTCAAATTTTCTGTGGTTGTCGGTCCAACTCGGCCCGTGTCGAAGTGTCAAACATGTTCAATGTATCACGTGTCACCCCCCTGTCGAATTGAATGAAATAATACAGTAAACCTTTGACAAACAATTTGAGTGGTTCTTTTTTGTTAACTACTGTATATACCTATGGGGGAGCAATGCCCTGAGGACCGTGACATATCTGTTGCCTCTTTTTCAGGCAACGGGCACCACTGTGATCATGACCATTTCTCAAAGAGGCAACAACCATTTTTTTCTTCTTGCCATTATCACACCGGGGGCAAAAAGCCACGCATGTGGTCCGCCTGTGCTCAACTGATGTCACAAAGGTGTTAATGGCCTTTGTGGCATCTTTGTTTTTCTTTGAGTCGCCCCCAAAAAACAAGGATGCCACAAAGGTGATTAGCACCTTTGTGAAAGGTCATGCCAGCATGCAGTCCACATGCATGTTAAGCATGCAATGTGATGTGGACTGCAGGGCTGATATGTGGAGTTTTATTCCTCAATTGGCAGCTAGTTCGTCCAAAGGGGTGTTAAGGATAGATAGTAGTTGGTTGGTAGGACAGGAATGTGCAATTTGTTGTAAGGGAATGTTTATTCGAGGTGGTGATTTGAATTTGATCAGTAAAAATAGGTGTGGGTGAAAAATATACCGTCTCCAAGCTAGCAATCCACTGATCTGCTACTTGTCATTATCCAGAGATCCTGCTGCAACCTCACTTCAAATTTCCCCTAATGAACGTTTGTAGTTGGTGAACCGGTACAAGCCAAGGGGCTGTGTCCACAGAAATTCCCCGACATTGACTGCGTTCTTCGTTTAGGCGTGCAGTTATGCTCACTTGTAACTGGAGGTCACTGTAGACAATTTGCCAAGGTTCTTTATTGTGTTCCCACTTCTACAGGGCACTGGACTGTGAAGGAAGGTGTGTGATCAATAAAGATGTGTGTGTGTGTGTATGTCGGAGAGAGTGAGTTCACGCAAGCTTATTTCTTAAGCTGCGAAAAGAAGGGTGTTATTCGGTGAGATGCTGTGGGAAAATGTGTGTGGTGTGTGTGGCCAATTGATATTGAGATGGTGTGTGTGGTACCAAGTAATGAACTAGGTAGCGGGAAGTACACCGTTTATTGACTGACTACTGTCCTACGTTCCTACGCCTTTTATACCTTTCCTGCCTGGTCTTTGGTACCGTAGACACAGGGGGAGCTGAGCAGAACCGTTGTTTCAAGTGTGGTGGGACCAATAGCTTAATTTGCATTGGGTTTGTGAACTGAGTTTGGCCGTTTATCAAGTGGTTCAAAGTCCGAGTTCCTGATTATGGGTCCGAGTTCTTGCTGGCAGTGTAGTCATGGTGTGGTAGAAGGTGATGACAGTCCGCAGGTGTGCATTGTCTGAGGTCGTAGTCCGAATACAATAATTCAAAGTGGAGACACAGTTGTCCAAAAATGGAATGTATGAATCTTGATTGGGTGTCAAAGCAAGTTTGCGAATAAGGCTTGGATGGGAGACGGTGCGCTGTGCATGATGTAGCGCATGTGGGAGCTCCACAGCAGGTGCCACATGCATGGCTTTTTGCCCCCAGTGTCAGCCTTCATGGGGGGGTCAAAACAGATATCCACTACTGCACACTCTACATTAGAGGGTTTATAGGTATCCAGCACAGTTTCTCAACTCTGAAGAAAATTTCAGGATTTTTCGGGTATGTCATGATTTTTTTGAAGCAATTGAGCTCATTGTGACAGTGACTGGAAGAAAAAAAGGCAACACAACGGACCTATCATGACTGTGACCATTGCTCCCCTACAGGTATGTACAGTATCTTGAACAGACTTGGATATGCAGATTATATACTGTGGGCCACAGATGGTATGCTATGCAGTGCACAATCCCCATTAATCCCACCGCTTGCTCCCAACCCCAGTGATAAGGTGTGGATCCTTCCACACCTGAAATCTTTGCATGCTGGCACCATTAGAACTATTCTAATGGTAGACTATGGGACACAAGGATACTAGTCTACTCCCAGGACTGAGTGTCAAAGCCGTTATAAAGCACTTAAACCAACCACAAACATTGAACACAGAACTAATAGGTTGCCTTGTAGGACTCACCTGGTGAGTTGTGCTATCCGGCACAAGAAGCTCAGTGTCAATACAAGACTAGGTTGACCATAGGACTAACTCAGCAAGTTGTGCTATCCGGTGCAACAAGCTCGGTTTCAATATGGGTGCAAGGCATCAAACAAGGGATTAGATGAAGGAAACAATACCAGATTGACTCAAGAATGGTTGCAATGGTTACACTGAAGATAATAGCTCAAATTGGATACATAGGTTGGCACCGATGATGGTGCACCAGTTTAAATGGGCACCGCCTTGGGTTCAACCCGGGCGCATGGAATAATTGGAACATAACGGATTGATCACGTGATCTGCGTCCATCTTGGTGCGCCTGTGTCCTGTGGGTTCAATTTGAACTTAGCTGGTCATAGCTTTAGTAAAAGAGGTCTACTGGTGCTAATTGAGCCTACATAGCGCCATGTAAGTGCTCCAGGCATGACATGCAGTCAAAAGAGATGATAAACCAGATAACTGAGGTGGTTGCACTATTCACCACTGGACATATACCCAGACGGGCTTATAAACTGTCATCATATACCTTGGCAGCTTTCCAATCTGCCTCTTTATCTGATATCATGTTCTCACTCAGCCATTTGTAATCCTTCCCAATAGTATAAAAGCCACACTTATAACAGTAGTTAGACAGTGAATTATTACCCTGTTATTGACACACTACTTAGCGGTTATTAGCTTAAAGACCTAGTCTTGGCTATGTAACTAAAGCTACCTCTGAAACTTAAGCATAACTTCTACTCACAGATTAAAAACCTAAGCTTCAGCTGTCCCTGCCTCTTCATAAGTCTGCACCCACCCAGTTGTCTAGTCAGACCTCCAGCATACAGCATTAGACCCTGTACACCCATCTCAGACTTAGTCTCCAACCCACTCATCACTGTTCTATCTAAGTCTGTGGTTAGTCTGATTGTCGGGTAGACAAGTGACACCAGCATTAGTTCATACACTTTACCAACACGGTTGTAACTAAGCCGTTGAGACCACCAGTGCTGTCCTAACAGACCTGCTGAGGCTTCCACCCACTGGCATAGTCCTAACAAGGCTCCCACACACCGGCGCAGTCCTAACAAGACCTAGCTGAGGCTACTGGCACTGTCTTTACAGATGTGTCAAAGACTTTACCAACATGGTTGTAACTAGCCTGTTGAGACTGCCGGCACCGTCCTAACAGACCCACTGACACTCCCACCTACTGGCACAGTCCTAACAAGGCTCCCACACACCGGCACAGTCCTAACAAAACCTAGCTGAGTCTACTGGCACTGTCTTTACAGACGTGTCAAAGATATTACCAATGCACACTGGGGGCAAAAAGCCACGCATGTGGACTGCATGCTGGCATGACCTGTCACAAAGGTGCTAATCACCTTTGTTGCATCTTTGTTTTTTGGGGGTGACTCAAAGAAAAACAAAGATGCCACAAAGGTGATTAGCACCTTTGTGACAGGTCACGCCAGCATGCAGCCCACATGCGTGTTAAGCATGTGGGTGCCACATGCATGGCTTTTTGCCCCCGGTGGCAGTTGTAATAAACTCACTTGTCCAACTCAGTTGTAATAACCTGGTTGTGATCCAATTGTATCTTTGGAGAGTTGAAGTATTCTTGGATCAACAGTCAATACATGACCCATCACCCTGAGCACAAACCATTGTTGTCATTTGAGTTGTTGGTTGTGGTTTTGTTGGTTGGGTTTGAGTGAGCACTAGTCTTCGCTCATCTCAGTCAGCATTTCACACCTGCACTCAAGTGCTACATTTCACCAGCACAAATGATAAAGAGATTGTCTGGGTCATACTTTGCCCTGATCATGCTGAGCTTGGCGTAGTTCAGACCGAAGAATGTGGTCTGGAAGTTCAGCTCCATCACATTGGCCTTGTTTGAGTACGCTCCAGTGTCGGCACCAGACATCTGCTCCAAAATCAGGAGGTAAGTGGTCTGGAACTGTGTACAGAGCGTGTTGATCTGTGCAAGCAGTGTGAAGTCGAGTCATTGAGTCTTGACAATCATCTGCATAAATACGAACATAGTTCAGTTTGGTTGGGGTGTTATGAAAAGTGATGCTCATGACTGACATGGGTCTTTGCAGTCCACCATGCAGGAGTGACCACCGATGAGATGTTCATGTTTGTGGCCACTTGACCTTTGTAAAAGTAATCAGATCAGGGTTAGTGAATTCTAAGGATGGATGGTTGAAGCGAACCGCCTGCAACAAGATGGCCAAGGATGCTAAGAGTAATGTTAATTGACGCAACAATTAGAAGACAATACACGCATGCAGATGCCCCTGCATCTAAGAGTTGCCAGTATGTTTCCCCAACTATCTCAGGTGAGTTGTGATACATCATTGGGCGAACAAACCGTGACCCCAGCGGGGTCATCTGCCAAATTACTTGTATATTAAGCAGATGGTCTGAATCAGATTGTTCGTGTTTTCCTTTCACACGCCACCAGCGCTCGCAAACTTCCGTATTCAATCTGACACCCCACGGGTGTCTCTAGCTCTCAAAAGCCTTCTAATTTCCAACCTCGCATGTTCAGCTGACCTGTGCATCAAGGATTAGCTTTTGCTTGGGAAATCAAACTCCATTCTCAAGGACGCCGATCACTCAGTGCTCTCCGATGGAGCGCTCAAAACCCGTTCAAAAGGATGAGCAGCTGTTTCTCCCATCAATCGATTCGTCTTCCCCCCATCATCATCCCTCAACAATTCTCTGCGCACTAAAATTCCTCAACCAGTGACTGAATCCTCGCAAGATTCTCTTATCCGGATCCTTCAATGATAGTCAACTGTCTCGCTGCTTTAAGGCTTCAAATTTTATATCGCAACAGCGCTGGGTGGATTCGAACACGATCTTCAAGCTCGTCAAGGTGTCCCTCAATACCTTCAGTCTCTTGAGATTCTCCAAGCCCTCAAACCTATCCCCTTGATTCAAGACTCGGTGCATTGATTCCTTTGGAGTCGAGTGAGGTGCTCAACACATACTAGATTCCCACGATCCTCTTGGACGCTATCACTTTTTGGTGGACTGATCGAGTGAGGGATTGTGGTTAAATTTGGCTGCAGTATGTGTCCCATGAAGACGAGCCCAGTTTTGCTAACAATTATTCTCAGGTTCAATCCCGAACCACCAGGTTTCTTTGACGGCGTGATGGTACATTTATCGTCCTCAATGTATTCCCCATAATACTCACGACCTGATTTGTGGTTGGTGGCATGGTCCGATATGCTTGTGCTCTGTGGTACGCCCCTGTTCTTGAAATACTTGCGACAATATGTTCAATATCTTCGTTCAAGCTGCAGGTGCATACGTTCGATGCTCAGTAATGCCATCGAGCGTATTTCGGTGCCGCTTCAGGGCTGTTTCAATTACTTACATGAATATTGCAGCCGCTTCTTTGTATGCTGCGATGCTATTTCTTCACCCGGGCCCATGCCTATTTTGCCGACTTCCCGTCTACGTCCCCAAGCGTACTTCGCCTGCACTAGTTACGCCCCCAAGTTCACATATGTTGTACTTACTTAGTTTGTAAATAGTCTCGCCAATGGGGTTGTGCATGGACACGATTTCATGGCACACCTGCAATGTACGCTTGGCTGAAACAGTCTGAGCCGTCGAAGAACGCACATACCTGTAGAGTTTGTATTTAGTGGTATCTGGTAATGATTCATGCAGCAGAATTACTCGCTCGAGTTCCATGCAAACATACCTTACTTTCCCAAGGAGACCATGAGTACCCCCGTATGCCGGAGCGAAGCGAAGGCATGTCTTGTATAGTATATTGTTGATGGATGTGTAAGTATATGTTTCGGATACAAGGGTTATACCTGGGAGCACTTGTGTGGTGGTTAGGACCTGTCAAGTTCAACATCTCATCAACCAAGTGTCCATTACGTCCCATCATCTGTAGACTAATCCACCCTCTACTTGTCGAATATTGGTGCCAGGTCACGTGTCATGCCCCCACTGGTGGAACCTCACGCAACCCCTGAAAACACCTAAATTTATGCCCACAAAGTGAAAAATTCAAATTTTTCATTCCATCGTCAATTTTTTTTTTTAGGTCTGTCACGCAAATTTTTGGCTGTGGTCGAATGGTTGAATTGGTAATTTGGGTCTCATGTCACGCCCCAGGTCAATTTGATTGAGATAATACAGTATTTGATTGGAGCAGTAATATATGACATGTGAATAGATCCAGACCCACGTGAAGGATGTCTGGTTAGAATTCAGTTTTAGATGTCCAGTAACTTACCTTCTAATTGATAGTAATAGAGCATATTTGCAGCCTCCAAAACCTGTAGCCGACGAGTTTGATCCCAAAAGTGATGTGTGATGTGTGACACTCAAAGGAGTTGTTTTTATCACAGCGTGATATGTCGCACGCGCACGCACCCTTCCTCCTCCCTATCAGTCACTTAAAATCACATCAGTTACTCCACGTCAGCTAAAAACTTTCTTGATGGCAGAAATCTCAAACTCAAATTTGGCCGCTGCAAATATGCTCTAATAAACCAGAGTCTTGTAGAAGGTTCAGAGTTCCAACCAGTCATCTTCCCACCTTGCACTAGAATAAAAACTTTCATAAACAGACACTTGGTATGTAAATGTTATATGGCATGACTTTATCCTTGGTTTCATAGTGTGAATCCTCTCTCCATCCACCTCGCTGATCAACACTTTCACTGATAGACAACTTCTCCATAGGAATGGTGGGGATAACCAGTTCGGTCAGATTTATCAGTGCCAGTTTGCTCAAGAGCATCAAGTCTGGCATGAATTTGAGCAACATTCTTCACTTGCAGGGACTGCTCAAAGAGTGGTTGGGCTTTTTCCCATAATTTCACAAATACTTTATTAGGTCATCTTAAGTTTTGGGCGGTTCCATCCTATCTCAGACTTAAGATGCCATAAACTTAAGTCCTATATGCGCATGTCTTAAGTCTTCTGAATGTAACATCTTAAGTTTCACATTGGGCCTGCCCCCGCCATATATGTGGCTGCACACGCTTCCCTCACCGGAGAGCAGAACTTAAGTCCCGCCTCGAAACTGAAGTCGACGCACAACTCAAGTCCCCACGCGAACTTAAGACCTGAGTTCGAACTGAAGTCCCGTATTGAAACTGAAGTGGACGCACGACTCAAGTTCCGTCCGTGAGCTTAAGACCTGACACGAACTTAAGCTTGTATGAGTGTTAAAAAAAAATACATAGTGTACGACCGAACTAAAGTCCACGGCCCAACTGAAGTCGTCACCTGAAACTGAAGTTCGTTCCCTCTTCAGTTCCTCAGGTTCCCCGCGACTTAAGTGCTGTAACGACTTGAGTTGCATGTATCAAAAAGGCCAAAAGCATTTCGTACCTTGTTGCAGCACGGCCCTTGGGTTTCACCGGACTTCTCTCCTGGTATTCGTACCTAAAATTCATTAGATTAGCAACATTGATCCCATACATCACGAAATCAAAGCTTACCGAGGTTTGGTCTTTGGGGCAGCAGCTGCAGCGGCCGCCTTCTGCTGACGTTCCAATTTAGCCTCCTATAGATTTAAATCAGACTTAGGGCCAAATGGGACGTGCGAACGAAAACTTGCCTCCACTGTCTTGCGCGCTCTCCCAGTAGTGCGCCGAGTCTTCGACTCCCCAGAATCGTCGGGGTCGAGCACATGATCCGCCTTGCGCTTAGTCCCACGCTTTTTTGGCACGGCGTCATTGATGACGTCATTATTTTCGAGGGCTGGAGGAGAAGCGGGAGGAGGAGAGCGAGGAGGCGGACTAGCTTCCCGCCGGGGACGAGAAGCGGGAGGAGGAGAGCAAGGAGGCGAACTAGCTTCCCGCGGGGGCGGAGAAGCGGGCGGAGGAGAGCGAGGAGGCGGACTAGCATCCCGCGGGGGCGGAGAAGCGGGCGGAGAAGAGCGAGCAGGAGGCGGAGACGCGGGTGGAGGAGAGCGAGCAGGAGGCGGAGAAGGGGGCGGAGAAGAGAGCGCAGGAGGCGGAGAAGCGGGCGGAGGAGAGCGAGGAGGTGGAGTAGCTTCCCGGCGAGGAGAAGTGGGAGGAGAAGCGGGGGGAGAGCGAGGAGGATGCACCTTGCGAAAGAAGCCCGACGTCCCGGCGCCCGCGACGGACGCTAACGTGGTAGCCAAGTCATACCACTCCGGGCGTGTCAGCTCCCGGAGCCCACTTTCTGCGAAGCTGACCGCAGCGTCGTAGTAGTCCTTGGGCGCGCTGGAGACTACCTCCCATGGTATATATTCCGTCCCAAACGCAGCTTCTATTGTGCCCGTAAGGTCAATAACTCGAGTATTCTTGTGAAAGGGAAGTACGTACGATACGACGCCGCTAAGAAACTTGTCACTGTCTCCATTACGGCCCTTGGAGATAGGTCGTCCAGAGCCTCAGCCGTCAGAGGGAAGAGGTGATGTGCCTGCTGCGCAGATTCTTCAGCGGCGGCAACATACTCTGGGGAGCAGGTCAGAATACATTCTCGCCTCAGTTTTATATCTTACTTTTAAGCGGAATTTCTGCCCAGTCGTACATGGCATTGACATTATCTTTGACGAGTTGCGCGTACCGTTTCTCGAATGATTGGTCGACACGGATTGCCGCTGGCACGGCCTCGGCCCTGCGCGAATTGTAAGTAAGGATACGCGCAGTACTGAGGAAGAAGAGCGTACCACTCAAACTGCACTTGCTCGTCCTCGTCCAGCCAAGCCATGAGCATAGTCGCCACGAAAGGGCGGAACTTGCGGGTGGTGTGGAGGGTGTTAACCATCTGCTTGAAGCCGCTTGGCACTAGCTTTTGGCGTCTGAGAAGGTGTTAGTCGAAGAATGAATGATTCAGTACAGCTGACTTACTCCGCCCAGTCGACGTCCTCATCAGTCACTGCCGCAGCTTCCCAGGAGCCTTGATCTTCTTGCGCCCAAAGCAGGGCCTCTGCTTTCCGAAACTTGCCACCGGCGTTGGAGTGGCCCGTTAAGGTTTTTGAATATGCCTGGATGTCGTCATGGCGATCGTCGCGGAATTTGTCGCGCCCGGTGTAGGCGGCAAGGCCCAGGAGCTTCGCCAACGCAGGGGCCTCTTGAATGGATTCCCCAGCGTCGGCGGCGTCGGCAGCGTCGGCAGTGTCGTCCTTATTGGCCTTGCGTTTTGTCTTCTCAGCCGTCCGCTTGTTGCTGATGACCTTCTGAATCGCCTATTTTGAGATGAAGTCAAAGACATATTCGACGACGGGGCAGGCAAAAAAAACTTACAATTCGCCACCCCGCCTTGCTGTATCCGCGCAGCAGAGCCGCGCGCCCATCCTCATCTTCCTCCTCGTCGCTCGCGTCCTCGTCGTTGTCCGCTGCCTTGGCATTCTTAGTGTTTTTCTTGGTGGCTTGTTTCTGTTTCCAGGCAGCGATCTGCGCGGGCAGGCCAGCTTCTTCAGCCCGGTCCTCCGGTCGCGGCGTGTGCTGAAATGCCTTTGTATCGAATGCGTCCTGCTTCACTTTGTCGTAAAAAGTGGTAGCGACCTTTCCCTGCAGGCTGGGAAGATCGACCCCCCGCAGCCCGACATCGAGGATCCAGCTGCGCTGGTACTCGTTGAGTTTGGGCACAGCAGTCGCCTCGCCCTTCGTGGTGGCAATGAGCGCCAGCTCCGGGACGGGCATGACGTCGGGGACGTCCAGGACGTTGTAGGGCTTGAACATTCCCTTGGGTTGGGGCGTGTCGTTGGTCTTGCTTCGCATTATCGTGGTACGTGGTGGCGGGGCACGGGTGAGATGGCAAACTGGAGTGGTAAAAGGTGAGATGGCAGAAACCAAGACGCTAGGAAGGGACACTCACGGAGGCAGTCAAGAGCACACTAAAGCGCCAAGCGTCGTGCATTGTCGTTTGCTTGAAAAGGAAAGCAGGCCACTAAAGTGTCGTGCATTGTATGAAAACCGATCGAATCCACAATTCGCTTGAAATGGAAACCGATTTGAGTTGCACAAAACTCAAGCGGCACTGGAACTGGAGTGCCACCAGATTGGAATAATGGCTGAACTGAAGACTATATAAGCCGGTGTTGATAGCTCAAACTGAAGATCGCCGCATACCTTATATCCACCATGATATCCTCCCAAGAGACCCAACGCCTCTTCGGCCCGTTGAATCAACCTGACAAAAATACCAATGTCCGCCACCGTGCCCTCCTCCGAAAGGCGCTCGAGCTCTTCTCCGTCGCACAACTGGAGGCAATATTCGAGCGCCCGGTCAGACTACGCGTCGTGATGGGGTCAGCATACACCGCCAGTCAGCTGGGAAAAATCCAATCTCACTATGTGCGTACTCTCCCATTCTGTGTTCCACTGCCCATTGACACGCCCCCCAGCTCCGCAACGGTCGTCTTGTGTCCCAAGAAACCCCCGTTCCCGACGCCGAGGCACGACAAGCTCTGCGGATGTATCTTGACGCGTACGATACCTACTTCATGAAGCAGGGGAACACCTATCGTATTCGCGCCGAAGATGCCCTTGCCGTGATCCAGGCGGCAGAGCAGACATGGCATGATTGGATTGTGCCATATCTCGCTGGGCTAGGCAGAGCCGGCCGTCCCGCTTGGGCACTTCAGCCACTACCTGGGCTTGCCAGAGTACGCGTGACCGCTCCGCTGCCGCATCCCGCAACGCCTTTGCACAGGCGCCGTGCGCAGGTGGCTCTCCCGACACCTCCGTCGAGCTCTCCTATCCGTCCTCATTCCCCCGCTCCCCGCCGTCCTCGCTCCCCCGCTCCCCGCCAAGGCACCTCGCGCTTGCACCCCATTGATCTCTCGAATGATGATGTGGTGCGCCCTCCCAAGAGGGGGAGGTTCTTGGGTTTGATCGACATCTCCGACGATGATGAGGTGGAGGTCCAGCGCCCCCGCAAGAAGCAGAAGCTGTGGCGCGTTATCGACTTGACGCTTTGATAAAAGCTCGTAGTATTTTTATGATAGCTGTGGCACGTTATCGACTTGACGCTTTGATAAAATGTCGTAGTATTTTTATGATATCCCTTCCTATAAAATCGTTAGTGCCAAAATACACACGCGCCAAGTTCACATACACGTCAATGGGCAATGAATCTATCCAGGTATACTTTTTACTATAGGCTTCTCGACTTGACGCTTGGATACAATATGGTAGTAAATTGTCTCCGTAACTATATAAAACCGTTACATAGTTAGCTTCGAGAGTCCGCGCACCCAGCAAGTTCACATACCCGTCGCAAAGGCCATGGGGCAATATATTTAGGTATAGACTTGACGTGCGTAGCGTAGACCATAGTCCAGTTTATAAAAGATCTTCATAGCTATAAAATATAGAATCGTTAGTCTCAAGAATACGCGCGCCCAGCAGGTTCACATACACCTTGCAAAGGCCATGGGTAATGTGAACCTCGGCAGGTTCGGTGGGTTCGTCGGTCGCATCCTCGGTCCTGTATCCGTGGGGCTCGAAATGTGATATTTAAAATCTGACTACGGAGTAATAACCATGAAAAAAGATGCGTGCAATATGAAAATACATTGCCCATTTGACTATAGTGATAGTGCCCATTTGACCCGAGTACAGGTACCAAGAAGAAAAAAGTCAAAGATGTGTGCAAGTAAAAGGTATGTATCTACGGCGCCCGTTCGAGTATCCAGAGTTATATCTACAGTGCCCGTCTTAGTACGCCGCGGTATAGTATAGAATCCTGCCCGACATGAAGTCTAGGCGAGCAAGGCTGACATGAAGTCGAGCCTCAAAAAACGGCTGACATGAAGTCGAGCCGCTGGGTTGTCCTCGGTCCGGGGCGGCGAAGCTTGCGTCGAGGGTCGCTCTTGCTGCGAGTCGGACTGCGAGTCGGGCGGGCGCGGGCAAGCGGCGGTGAAGGAAGAGATGAGGAGAGTGAGAGGAGAGTGCGACGAGGGAAGAGTCACGCAGTAACATATAGTAACATATTCTGATGCAATCATTTCCATTTCGCTATCTCTTTCTACTCTCATCTGCCTCTCATCTCTTCGCTCTAACCCTTTTCATCGTTCCAACTCGACGCTCTACCTACGGGATCCAGACTACACGTCGGATCATTCCCTTGGATCCCAACTACACGTTGGATCCTTAGATCTCGACTTCACGTCAGGTCTCTCTCGCATCTCCTCCTCGCACAACGACAACAACCATGGCTGTGAACCTACTGCGGAACCGAAACTTGCACAGTCCCTTGGGATCCTTCGACGGCAAGGTCGCAGCTCTGGCCCAACTCGGCGCACAGGAATACTTCATTACCACGAACACCGAATACGTACCCGCCTTACCCTCGCTCCAGCTCCCCCACGCACTTTTTCTCCGGGAAGACATGCGGTATGGGACGGACGATCCCATCCTGTGGCCTCAGCAGTGGACGGAGCGCTACTGTCACTTTCCAGTAATTGCCGAGAAGGGGACGCGCGCCGATCTTCAGGCGATGTGGTGGAACCCTTCGCCCGCGGATTTTGTCGTCGGGAGCGCGATTACGCGAGGGTTGGGCAGGCTCAGCCACGTCAGGATGTCCCGGTTGACCGCCCCCATTGACGAGCTCGTCACCCGGGTCGACACACTTCGTCGCGCATCACAAACTCCCATTGCTCCTCTTTTCGACCAACTTGTTCAGACAATTCACATTTGGTCCGAGCAGTTACGCACTCTACCGACCAAGTATAACAAGATGGTGTTTGCGATCACCTCGCTGCAACGCGCAGTCCTGGAACTCGACGCGCTGTACAACTACATAACAATCTATAAACCACGGATCGAGAATGCGCTCAGAACTTCATCCACCAGCCCCGATACTCCCAACAATACTCCCATCGCGGAATGCGTCGGGGCTTTCACAACAGATCCCGCAGTCGCACAGCAACTGTGGGCGGCACGCGTGCCGTTTTGGTTCCTGCGACCGACATACGTCTTCGACGCGGAAAACATTTTGCAAGTCGTATCTTTGCTAGAGCCGGACTGGATCTCTGCACGCGCCGCCGGACCCGGTGGACCCGAGGTGATATATAGCGGGAACAGTACATTGGAGAAAATCGCGGCAATCCATCGCGAGGCGGTTCAGAAACCCTGGTACCACGATCCTTTCGAAACCGCCAGCACGCTCGCCCCGCCTGCTGCAACTCAGCCAAGCTCCACCGTTCCTTCCGCCGTTCCTATTGCAAGCAGCTCTCATTCAGCCCAGCGGTCAAACGAGTCGCGTTATAAGCCATGTACGTACTCCAGTTGCGCGTCATCACAGCAGTGATTTCTGACTCGACTACAGATCCAGCCAAATCTTCAGCCCCGCGTACTGAAGCCAAATCTCGTTATCAGCAATGTATGTACCGCAGTTTCTTGTCATCACACCAACGACGTTCTGACTGGACTACAGTTCCATCGACATCGCGGACACCGTCGCCGTCCAAGGGCCCCGCCCAGATCGCGCGCGACAAATTCAGTGCTTTAATGATTCCAGAAATGCCACCATCCATTGCTGCCTGGGCCAGCGCACTGGCACAGGTGGATCGCTCCGTCGCCCCTTTCACTTCTGATCCTGCCGATAGGCGATATGTCTTGCCAGAGCCCGCACTTCTGGTGAATAGCTCGCCCGAGCGACGCCGCAAGTTCCTCCACCACTGGAACCTCCTTGCGGACGGTTTCGTATACATGTTAAGCAGGCCCGAGCACACCCAACTGCTCAGCGCGCAGGAATGGAGAGACGTATTGGAGGGGCTGCTAACAGCGCGCGGGCACCCCGGGTCCAAAACCCACAAGCGCAGCGGGGCGCTCGAGGAGTGCATACGGCCGGCGTTGGAAGCCTCGAACATTGGAAGCATTGAGGGCTTGCCCGTACCGATTGAATCCCTGCCCCACTTCAGCGTCGAGCGGACGCGGGAGATTGTATGGCGAGTCGCGGAAATCAATTTCCGTTTCGAGTTCTGCGCGCTGGACAAACGGGCATCCGGGAAACATCGCGTCGAGGAGGTCAGGTTTTGTTTTGCAGGCCACATGTTGCTTGGGGTGCCCTTGGAGATGAGCAAGCGTGGTTGGGCGGCGGCGGCGGTGGACGAGCGCCATCGCTATGTACGGAGGACAGCAAAGCTGATGCAGGATTGGACGACTCTGTCCCGTCGTCCAAGCATCATCGCCCCACGTTCGCACTGGTCCCTTTCCGAGATGCAGGATCTGGAAAACGCTGTCTGTCGCTACTATACGCAATCGTTTTGGGAGTATTTTGGTCGCGCCGCCGTCGTCCCGCTGCGTCTGGACCATGAGCTGAATGACGAGGACAACCAGTTGTAAAATAAACATACTTATAAAATCATTACCCTCACGTACATCGCACTCGTTCACTGTAGGATATATAATGTAATATATATGATGACGCCAAATAAATTGACCTATTCCTCTCCGTCTCGTCCCTTAAGCTCTCGGTGTACGACAGACGTCTGGAGGTTCTTGCACGCATAAGCGCCCAATAAGCGCCCAATAAGCGCTGGTGCCTTGGCATTTCGAGACGTTACACGTTACTGCGTGACTTCACTTTCTCTCTCACGTCCATCTCCCTCCTCTCTTCCTTCACCGCCGCTCGCCCACGCCCGCCCGACTCGCAGCAAGTGCGACCCTCGACGCAACCGCACCGGACCCATTCTCCCGAGGACAACCCAGCGGCTCGACTTCATGTCAGCCGTTTTTTGAGGCTCGACTTCATGTCAGCCTCGCTCGCCCAGACTTCATGTCGGGCGAGACCTCATGGGCACTATACATACAAACCACGGGCTTTGCTATACATACAAACCACAGGCTTTTTCATGCTCTCGCACTGCAACGGGCACTGTAGTCAAATGGGCCGCTGTACTTGACCATTTTGCTATTATTTAGTCAAACGGGCACTGTAGTCAAACGGGCACTATACATATTATATCTTTGAACCGGCGCTTTGTACTCCTGTGTATTCTCTTTTGTGGCTTGAGCTTTGGCCTTTGTTTTGTGTGGCTCAATCGAAATCAGGTGTCCGTTTTGTACGCACTGCTCCCTCCTGCCAAAAATTTACCCTGCAGCTTACCATCGTACTCCCTGTTCTTCTTTTCGCCAGGCAGGATGAAGCGCGTTTTGAAGAAAAATGAGAAGCCTCTGAATGCCAGCACGTCGCGATTGGCCACCATCATGCCAACATACAAAATCACGTACCACACAAGTGAGGCTTTGCCACTGGCGTCCCGACGTACATACTGACCCTCATACAGATACTCCTCCAAAATCTGAAGAGCGCTACCTAAGAAACCCGCTGGGACGCCTGCCACCACCGAATATATTCGACGCCGAGTCTCCGCTCGCCACGGAAGACACAGCCATGGTCGACATACAAGCTCTACCGCTTCTTGACGCTGAAGAGCCTCCGGGGTCGGTTCCCTCGTACGAAACCACCCCGCCGTCCGACGAGAACACCATGAAGGCACGACAGGTGTGTCAAGTCTTCGTCGAATCTTTTTCAGAACTAATTAGGCACGCAGAACGTGGCTCACATGAACGAACTCAAAGAGCAGGAGGATGTATTCCTGCAAACCCTGCTGTCCCTCCACTACGACTCGCGTTTACTCACTCCCTGTGGTTGTGGCATCGACAAACACGTCCGGAAAGTGGCATGTCACGATTGCCTGCAGGCGGAGCTCTTGTGCCCGCAGTGCTGGATCAACAAGCACCGGACAATGCCTACGCATTGGGGCTTCGTATGGAATGCGCGGGAGCGATTCTTTGAGAAGCACGACTTTTCTCGTGTGATGAAGAACGCCGTGGTCGCGCTAGGGCACCATGGTCAACGGTGTCCTGAGGCGGATCCGGGGCGGACATTCACTTTAGTCGACGGCAATGGCATCCACGCCACCGCCATTTCCTTCTGCCGATGCAAGGGTCAGGACGGACAGCGTGGCGCGCCGGAATTTCAACAACTCGTGCAGGCGGGTATCTTCCCGGGGAGCGTCAAGGAGCCAAAGACGGGCTATACGCTGACCCTGCTTGAGTATTACCGACAACAGCGGAGCCAAGGGAAGGGTTCAGCGTACAACTTTGTCCATGTTCTGCAACGGATGGTAGATCCATTCTTTACAAACTCCGTTCCGGTGCGTTAAGCGATGAATCGGGTCCGGACGACAATACTGAAAGTTTACAGGACATTTACAATAACTTCTTGGCCATTACGCAATTCTATGAACGACTGGACATCGTTCTCCGGCGCGGGCATGCCCATAGGCTCGACGAAGCTCTCCCTGGCGAAGCCGACCGTCCGTACCCCAATCGCCCGAAAGGCTACCTGGGTCTTCAATGTGCGGCTTGTCCAGAAAGAGGCGTGAATATGCCCTTGCTAGTCCACGTTCCAAGATATCTTCGGTGAGTCAGGCGCTTCAGTGACACGCCGATACTAATTCAATACCAGGCACCTGATTTCACAACACTTGACGCTGGACGGAAACTACAAAGCCAATCTATTTTACAAACGTGATGATGGCAGCGACAAGGCCCTCACAGACGGGTCGATGTATTTTCCGAAACAAACGGAGTTCGAAAGAATAGCGAAGGAGTACGTAGTCCCGGATGATGACAAGGTATTTGTTTTAGTTAACACTAATACAGCTCACTGCTGACGACGAGTGCAAGGAAGTACCCTGTAAAGCACATATAGGGTCGATTCGCCACCAGGGACAAGTCAAGTACGGGAATACAGCTGTCAGCGGGGTCGTCGGCTGCGCCTGTGATCACACTGTCGCCGGGTCGTTTGTCGACATGCTCAAAGGCGAGGCGTAAGTGCTTCGCTCTTGTCGACGGTACTGTGAACTGATCGTCCTCAACAGGTTCGCATTGGGCACGTATGCGCAGCGCGAACACTTGAGGCACACAAACTCGCCGCCTCACGAACCAGCATCAGCTACACCAGGGGCTTTCAGCTACGACAGCTGGTGCTCATTTGTAGTCAACCTGGTTCCACGGGCGATCACCCTGTTCCCGGAGGAAACGTGGCTTCACACGCTGCTTTCGTTGGTGGAAGGCCAGATTCCGGCGGACCATATCAACAGACACGGGACAGATTGCCAAGCACTTTGGCAGGCGGTGTATTTTGCGTGCAGGTCGCATTTCCATGGAGAGACGGCGGAGATGCTTTGGGCCTTTTTGAATCCACTTGGTTCTTCCACACGCCAAATGACTGGAGGTGCGCGCCACGATATCATCAATTTTGTAATGGACGCCTGGAATACATGGAAGGTACTGCGTCAAGGTAAGGCTCAGTCGTCCGTGCAGCAGTAACGTCGCTGACTTGATTTTCTACAGCGGAACTTCTTGCAGCTGAACGGCTAGACGCACTTCGGCTGTTCGAGCTTCACATGGCTGTTGTTGAGGACCTCAGCAGACAGCATGCCACCGATGTAGCTGCGTGGTCGCGACTCTCGCGAACAACGACCAAGTCTGCCAGCGGTAAACCAGAAAGTGTGTATCAGCACAAGGCGACGAAAGGTACGATCTTCCATTGACTTTTGATGTATTTGGAGCTCATTATGTTCAGTGCTTACCATCGAGAATGTGCTGGCGTCTTTGATCGCAGCAGAACGAGAGAAAATTACATGCGAAGTCGGGGATGAGGGGAGAACACTCCTGGCAGAGTGGATTCACGACGGGATGAGTATAGAGCGCCTACAGTGAGTATCGATCTCCACGCGTGCTGTACAATCCTGATGCGCCTCAATTAAGAATCCTTGTTATCGCGCTTTTGAAAAGCAACAAGGAGCATCCCTTGCAAGATACCTGGACGACCATCACTAAGCTCCGCGACTCCCTAAATCTGGATCTTAAGAAATTCAGGAAACGTCAGCAAACGATATACCCGCGTTTGACGCTCAGCGGCCTCGATGCAGACGAGCCGGAACTGACAGCGATCCAACTCCCGTCTTATCGCATGAAGCACAGACAGCGGAGTGCGACTGGCGACCAGGACTCGGAGCTGCGGGAGGCTGAGACCCAGTTGCGGTGTGGCGAGGCTAACAGCGGAATTCTCGCTGTCCGAGCTGCCTCGTTGGCGTTGTCCGCCGTCAAGAAAGCTCAGGAACTTGACTACCGGGGGCAGGCGGGCATCACACGGTCGCAGCGAAACCTTCAAAAGGCGGAGCTAATGAAGGATTTCGAGATCACAATGTACAACCGGACGCGCGCTGCGCTGGTCGATTTGGGCTACATGGAGAAGAACGCCGTCGACCCTTACCCACCGCTAAGTCGCCGGGACACGCGCAGAAAGGAAACCCACCTACATCGCGCGAAGGGAGACTCCCGATTATTCGATGGGACGGCATGGTACTTGCAGAGCGGGGTAACGATATCGCGTGCAGCCATGGGTTCGACCGTGTCGCCAACAAAGGGAGAGGATGAAGAAGACGACGAACCACAGTTGTTATTAGCAGGTACACAGACGCTGAAGCGTTCAGGTACGCAGCATCCAGCGAGATACTCTCTTACCCGCATTAACGCGCATGAATAGGTTTTACGAGGTCCCAGCGCGCACCCAAACGTCTGAAGGACATCGCTCCAGACGAGGTGATCATAGAGGGGTCATCTTCGTCTGAGGCCGAGTACAGCGACGTGGACTTGTCACCGTCTAAGGGGCGGGCGAAGCTGGGTGGGAAGAAGAAGAAACAGAAGGCTAAGAAGTCAGACGGCTGGATATGGCTGGACAGCATGACGAGGGGACAATCGCTGGGTAGCGACGCTAAATTGGCGGAGTACAAGAAGGAAAGTGAGTGGCATTGTATGATAATTTAGTGTCGGCTGTATGCTGACACCGCTAGGTGACCGAGTGCAGTGGTTCCGCGCGGAAGCGGAGATGTACCGCTGGTTGGAGCAGTACGAATGCAAGCACGCGGAGATGATGCGCGTCATCGCGAGGTTCCGCCGTGATAGCGTCGTATGGGAGGGATGTGCAGATCGTGACGAGGAGCTGAAGGGCGGCGTCAATGGCGCAGTGACCTTCGCGCGCATGCAGGCCGCCATGTACAAGCGGCTAGAACACAATGCCAAGGTGGTGTTCAAGAACGCCGAGTCGGGCGCACATCATGATTGGGTTTCAGCGACAACCTTCGACGAGCTGGTCACCAAGATTGACGGGTGGCGCGACGTAGTCTTCAAGTGGATGGATGGGATGGTGCGTGGAAAACTTCTCAAACTAATATATTATTTATTGACTACGAATAGGGTATACACAGGGCGTACAAGGATTTCTGCGCGCCGCGGGAACTTAAGACGTGGGGGAACTTGAGTTCGGACGGTCTTAAGTTCGCGGACGGGACGGACTTGAGTCGTGCGGGGGCGGGCTTAACGTAGAACTTAAGATGTATTGGGACTCGAGATGTATTGGAACTCAAGTAGCAAATAGGATGCGGCGACTTGAGTTTCGACGCGGGACTTAAGTTCTGCACTGGGGTGAAGGAAGCCTGTGCTACCATACATGGCTGGGGCGGGCTGAACGCAGAACTTAAGATGCATTGGAACTCAAGTAGCAAATAGGATGGAACCGCCCAGATCTTAAGATCGGCTGCTTTTATTTCATAATTTCACTGCCTTGACTAAATCTCCTCTTTGCTTTGCAATATCTCCCAGACGCAGCATGCAATCTGCCCTGCTCTGATGAATGTCCAGCTTTGCAAAGCCTTGCAATGCAACAATAAATAGGCTGTGTGCAGTACTTTCATCTCTACTGGAAAGGACCACATCTCCTAGAAAACGGAGCGCCCTGTGAAGTGCCAAGCTCTCACAGGGGGCAAAAGCCAATGCACCTGGTTTTCAGGTGCGTCTGAGGCATGTGCCCCGCAGGTGTGATCAACCTAACAATGAGTCCTTTGACAGACTCAACACTAAGGTGAAAATCAACACACAGTGATCCTATATGCCTTGAGCCCATGTGGTACATGCCAGGTGGGAAGAGTGGCGAAGGGAGACAATGTGAACAAAGGTAGACAATGCATAGACAAAGCACAGACAAAGGGCAGGTAAAATTCCCTGGAGTGGGGGAATTTTACCTGCCCTTTGTCTGTGCTTTGTCTGCCCATTGTCTACCTTTGTTCACCTTGTTTCCCTTTGCCGCTCGTCTCACCAGGTGCAACACACACGCGTTCCAGGTGTATAAGATCAACATGTGTCGATTTTCACCTTAGTGTCGGGTCAGTGAAAGGATCTATTGTCTCGTTGATGGCACCTGCGGGGCACATGCCTCAGACGCACCTGAAAACCAGGTGCGTCGGCTTTTGCCCCCTGTGGCCATCGCGGAAAGCAGGAGAGCGCATCAAGATTCGATTAATGTACATCTCAAGGTACATCGGAAAAACTTACCGCTTAGGATATCGGAGGCGATTATCGCTCAGTCCAAGGGAGTTCGGGCCGGTCAAGCCGGCACCGGGTGCCGGTAGGTAGGTCCGGCTGCCAGGCTGGAAAAACAAATAATGACCTGTTATGAATTTGGCCCAGAATGGAGTCAAATTTGCACATTTGTGTAGATGGGTCTACACAGTCGAAACTGCAGTCAAATCAAGTGTATGAGACAATATTCGGCCCGTTTTTGCTCTGCAATGAGGTAATTGATGTGAATTGACCAAAATTAAGTTCAGAGAATGTTCGAATTGCTTAATGAACCAAATATATCGGATTTTTTGAGTACTTTAACTACTGGACATATGTTGAGCACCCTCCATTTTGAATCTCCCCTTTCACAATGAGCTGGGGGTCAAGTTTTGGGTGAAAACTTGAGGCCCTGATACTTGAACCTTGTGAAAGTGAGATTCAGCTATGTACAGGTTCAACTTAGACTAACAATTCCATAAATACCCTCTGCAGTGATTTGGGAGGTTCCATGGACTGGTCGTTGAAACTGGGGCATCTTCCGGGGAGCACACACGTGAAATATTACCCGATTTGGACGTCACGTGGTAGGTAGGTCCCCCGAGAAGGTATTTTTTCCAAAAAACGGCATAGGGTATGATATTTTCTTTTCAGAACCCCCTTGGCTCAGTCACTGGGCCAAGAACAAGAACGTGTCGAAATGGAATCTTAGTCTCATTCTGCTTACCATCCGGACTCGGAGCCTGGGAGTCGACGCAAGGAAGGCGTGTTCGGCGCGGTGTCAAAGCTATTTCTTTTTATCTCATCACGTTTTACCTGTTTTTAGGTTGACTTCTACTGCAATGCGGCTAAGGTATGTTGATTCTACATATGTATCCACGTGTGCTAACACATTATTTACGTACAATGATTCCTGAATCCTAATGCATTTCACCCTGAGAAACGTAACCGTTCATACCACGTCCTCCAGAACTCCCAGAATTCCATTGCCACTGGAACTGTCTGCGACTATTCTCCAAAATCTCATTTGAGACAACTCACGCTCTGGGATGACCGGGACTAGTTATGCTAACTTTAGTCTTAATTTGAAGATGATCGATCGAAGGGCACGCATACAAACAGCGGCACGGGCAGCAGTAACACGTTCACGACTTCGACCTCGACCACCACCATGCCGGCAACCTCTAACGACAGCCCAGGTATCCCTCCTATTCTCCTCTCCCCGAGCGCCTCTCCTAAATAATGGTTTGGTAGCGACCAGCCCTCTTCGTAAATGCACATGCAGGTGCCTGCCGGAATGTAAATGCGCTTGCTCGTGTCGACACCACTGCACGTGTATGTCCGAGTGCCAAGGCACATGTCGTGAGGCCCCGGCCCGCTCCCGAAACTTGGTCGTCAGCATCGACGGGACTTCCAACCAGTTCGGGCCCAATGTGCGTCTCCAGGCTTACTTCGCCCGTCCACTGTTGACCGTTGTACAGAACACAAACGTGGTCGAGCTTCATAGCCGTATCATCAAGGAGGATCCATCCACACCACAACTGACTTTCTATGTGAGCGGCATCGGAACCTACGTCCCGCCTTCTTGGTCCTCGTTCGCCTCCTAACAGCAGTGGATCGCAAATATAATCGATTTGGCTATCGCCTGGTGGGTCCTAAAGAATTTGACGCTATCGTATCTGACTGGCTGCAGGAATTTTGAGCAACGCGTCCAGGATGCCTACCGATGGCTCGCAGACCATTACCAACCTGGCGACGTAATATATCTTTTCGGTATCTCAGCCAGTCTCTCGCAATGAATCGATTTCTTACGACGGCTATAGGCTTTTCACGTGGTGCTTATCAGGTCCGGGCATTGGCTGGAATGATTGCGACGGTGAGTCGGTAAAATCACGCCGCGGTACCACTGACTAACGGGGTTCTCAGATGGGTCTGGTATATTCGGGAAACCAGGGCCTTATCCCATTGTGAGATTTATAGATGAATCCGTACACCGCCGGACTGACATAACTGAACCTCCAGCGCCTATGAACTGTACTCGAACCGGCACAAAGGACAGGGTATGTATTACATTTTGATGCTACATGATCTAATCACTAGATCCTATAGATATGGATCGCAAAGAGGCGGAACAGCTCTGCAGCCACTTCAAAAAAACATTTTCAAGGGACGTCAGGCTACACTTCCTAGGAGCATGGTGAATTCTCTGATCCGCCTGCTGATCATTTCGCTGATGCACGTCGGACAGGGATACGGTGTCGTCTGTCGGAATTTTTCGGGCACAACCTCTTCCCCTCACCACATCCGCCGACCACATCTGCCACTTTCGCCATTGAAGCAAACTGTGGAAAACGCGATGTGCCCTCGCGCTCGACGAATGTCGCGTGCGATTTCTCCCAGAATATGTACGCAATACCTACTCGCAGGCGGGCGACGAGCGCGACGACAAACAAATCAAACCGCAACAACCGACTCAAGGTACAATCAAGGAGGTCTGGTTTGCGGGTACTCACTCCGACATGTGAGCACGCCTGCAGTTATTTATTATATTATTCTTATCAAATCCCGCAGTGGTGGTGGAAATAGACAGAACATCACTTTGGATCTTGCTGGTGTTCCGCTGTTGTGGATGGAAAATGAGGCCACTATTGCTGGCCTCCACCTTATGCCGCGTGCTGAGATGTGGAAGTGGGAGTCACTCAAGCAGGACAAGCCCATAGAGTCCCTGACGCGACCGTTCTGGTGGTTGCTAGAAACAATACCGCTCACCAGATCGACATACAATGCTGAAAACCTTGACCAAACAATCCGGTAGGTGTTTTATCGCAGGCTTTAACGTCACCGGTTTTGAACCCTTGCTAGATGGCCGCCTCACCGTGGCAAAGGACGCGTAGTCATGGGCGGTCAACTTGTTCACGCGTCAGTCGCTTTCAAGGATGAGACCTACGAGCCCCGAGCTTCATTCTCCCACCCGCTCCGAGATGCAGTCCGGCACCACTTTGGATTAGCTTGGAATTCGCCCGTCGGTCAAGGGAACTTGCAGGATATCCAATGGGCCCAGAGCTGGAGATGGATCTCTTAGACCCTGCCTTGGCTCGAGAAACTGACGAAGACAGACGGCAGTATCTCGCACGCATACCATTTCTGGCACTATCCGGTGAGGTTCTATTCAGTCGTAGCCATCGAGGCTGATATCAGAAAAGACCAAGCAATTTCAAGCCTCATTGATGGTGGTGTTGTCAAAAAATTGATTTCGATTCTCGCAGACCCCGATGTAGACTCTGAGATGCAAGCGACCAGCTCTACCTGTCTTGCGCTCATAATCAAGTCTAGGCTGCCTCGAAGTCAGCTTCAAAACTCGGCGTCGATAGTCTCTACCTTGTGGACCGCGTTCGCCAGATCAAACCCGAAGCAAAAAAATCGCCCATTTGACCCTTTTGGCTACATTAGATCCTGGGTCTCATTCGGATAACTGGGAAAATGTGGCAGACGCTATTTTAGGTGTTGTTTTGAACCCAGAAGCAGTTCTAGACGATCTGGAACGCGCTTCAGCGTGCCTTGGAAGTTTCGCTCGAGGTAGCATTTATATCTATAGCTTTCCCCATTTGCACTAACGGTTTCACGCGCAGAGGGATTTCTCCAAGTCTTTGGACAACGATATAACGATGCGATTCCCAAGCTTTCATCTTCTCCCCGGTTTGGATTCAAAATCAGAGATGACGCAACCACTGAATGGTGGATTACTACTCGAGGATGAGAGTTGGACGGTGAGATTCCCCGGTCCTAATACACTGGCAAAGTTTGGCGAACAACGTAAGGTCATTCTCTCCCCGCACTTTGATCATACTGACGTCTACTTATAGGTTCCTTTCGCACCGCACTTGCCAAGTTGTATGACACTGGGAAACAATCTGGTTGATCATGAGCGGCTGAGGTCTCACAGTATGAATATGAATATTTTCGCATGTATATCTGTCGATGCTGCAACAATACTGTATCCAAGCATCCCAGAACACCGACAAACAACAAATTTGTTGCGGTAGGTGGCGGGGGCGTAAAAAAGTACATGTTGAATGCGAACCGCGATCACTAGCGGTCTTAGTCTCTCTTGACAGACGCTTTGTCGATACTAGCTCGTTCCTCGCTCGATAATAGCGGTCTGTATTTATGCAAAAATATATGAGCCCGCGATTGTGTACATTAGGGGAGCTCAAAGTTAAGAGATACGACGTATCTCGTTTAGTAGCAGACACTTCGTAGCTAGGCCACGGCAGCGCCGTTGATCCGGTCGGTAAATTTGCACAGAAAAATTGCCGTTGGCTCTGAAAACCGCTTGAACTTGACTCAAATACCAGAATACCCTTTTTTGACACGTCGGGGCCTTTAATTCCACATCTTCAGTACTTCTTTTTGAGACGCGTCGGGTCACGGGACGACCTGCCAAGACAGCGGACTTTGAAATCTGTTCGTATCTGCCGAGCTACGAAATGTTGCTACGGAATGTTGCTACGAAATGAGATATGTCGTAGCTCTCAACTTTGAGCTACCCTATTAGTAAATACAGAAAAGCCCCACTCGGTGGATGGCTGAAGACCCGTAGTGAACATTCCTTCAGTTGGTTGAAACTTAAAATTCGGAGCTCACAATTCCTTTTGTTGCTTGAAGTCAGGGTCAAATAAAATAGGATCGTTAGTGCTTTTAGACTGCCATACCTTGCAGTAGTAACTTTCTCCGCTGAGCACCTCTCTGTCTACCCATTTATTCTCCGTAATTCTGGTGGGTGTATCCATATCCGGAGATTCTCCCTGGAACCGGTAATGTTTGCTACAGCGTAGGCAACTTACTTTTCCAAATCCGTAGTATACAGCGTTACTTTGTAGGCTCACTCATCCCCTCGCTAAATTTTAAGTTACAAATTCCGCCATCATCACCACCATTGATGGCATCATTCCCACCTGATGCGTCCTCCCGCCTATGCATCCTTCCCGCCGTCAAACCCAACCATCCAATCAATATTCCACCGTATAGGCCAACTTCCTTAAGTCCCGAACCCGTTCCTCGGCAGCTCCTTTTTCATCGGCTTCCGTGACACCTTTGTGGCTGGAGTGCCTTTTTCTTGATGATCATGATACCTCCGTCTCGTAGACGCCTTTCCGTCCCCGTCTAGATTTACCTCCGCAGACGCATGGCTTCGATGAAGTCGGACGCCTGATTAGTGATTAGAATTTAGATTTATATGCCGCCGCGCGCTGATAGCAAGTTGATAGTAATATGGAAAGGAAGAGAATTAAGATGAGGGGCCGGGTACTCGGGCACGACTCCGGATCCGCTTTGGACCAACTTGATGCTCGTACCTCGCATGTACCCAATCATTCCAAATCCATACCCATCTACCTCCTTTCATCCCGACGCCCAATACTCAGTCGTACCCGCCAGCTTCCTAACCTTCTTCAGACAGGTCACGCCCTCCTCCATCGCTGTCCGTGGCACCTTCATGGCTGAAGTCTGACAGTACAGCATTTGCCTCTTCGGAGTCTTTTTTGATTTACTGATCATCGTACATCCGTCCAAGTCTGTTACCTCCATCTATGCAATGCGCACACATGGAGTCCGACGCGTGGAACAGCGATATACCCCCGTCGCAAGTCCGAGGCGCACTTAGTCCCTGTAGTAATATGTTTAAATTTACAAACATCCGCCCCTCAACCGTAAGCTCGAACCGCACTGCTTGCTCAGTATTTATTTTCACATACCAGAAAAGATTCCTGACCTCGCGAGTGAGATCCACGCTACGTATTTTCTCTTTTAAATAAATGCCGCTTTCAACTGCAAATACATGCCATGTATACCGCTTTCCCAGGCAGCCCACTCGGAGAGCGTGCACAATTAAATTGTGATGATTCGCCAATTTTTTGTGACTGATCATGAATCTCCGCTTCATTGTTGCCTTAGCTCGATTGAAGTTCCCTTGGTTATTGTTCCCTACACAATTGCTCCAGCCCACAGAATGCAATATAGCTCCATCGGCTCGCCGGGACCAAGGAAAAGATCACCTGCGGGGCCCGCGGCGTACGGGGATCGCGTCCTTCCCCTCCCCAACCCACCAATTGATAATTGCGCTGAAGAGGGAAGATGCTTGCGAGCTCTGTGCGAAGAGCGGTATTATTGCGGGGTGCAAATCAAATGAGAGTTGAAGTCCGAGGGCCTGGAAATCTTTCTCCACCTCGGAAGGCCGCGCCGGCGTTTGAAGTTCAGCGTACAAATCGTGAGCAGCATTTAAAGCAATAAAAATAAAGGAAATTTGATTTTTCCAGAAGAACTTGCGGACGCGGGAGTCGAACCACTTCAACTGCTCCACACACGGTGTTCGTAAATCGAATGCCGATGCACCGCGCACCACGTCCGCTTTCTTCCTAGTCTCTTTTGACAGACACTGTAACAAAATGCTCGTGCCTCCCTCGTTATACATTTTCTCCCCCTCTGTAACACCCAATTTATGCGGGCATCTCTGTCCATCCATCCAACCATTCTGCACGCCACAACAAAAGAAAGCAAAACAGTTATCCCGAAAGAGAAGTGCGAAGGCGGAGAGTCGAACCCCTTCGGCGCTCAATTCAGTTGTGGTTTCAATGATTGAATGCAGCGGTACATCACGCACTACGTCCGCTTTCCTGCTTTACTTAAAACCTGGATTCATACAGGCTTCCAACCATTTCTGAATAAAAAAAGGTAGTCAAATTGGGTCATGCGGACGCGGGGAGTCGAACCCCTTCAACTGCTCAAGACTCAACTCTCAATTATCAAATGCAGCGGTGCACCGCGCACCACGTCCGCTTTCCTCCTTTATTTAAAGCATGACTTCATGCAGGTCTAAACAGGGAAAAAAAAGTGGTCGAACCCCTCAGCTGCTAATACAGTGTTCTTAAATTGAATGCAGCGGTGTCGCGTACATCCGCTTCCATCATTCCTCCTCCCTTAAAGCGACTTGCTTCGTATATAAGTTCCGCTTTTCTTCTCCCTCTAACGCCTCAATTTATCTCATTTTAAACTCAACGTAGAAATCGCGTCGAACGAAATAAAAATATAGGCAAGTAAAAAGTCTAGCCTAGTATAGACATGCGGACGCGGGGAGTCGAACCCCTTCAATCGCTTAATCCACAGCGTTCATATGAATGCAGCGGTGCGCCGCGCACCACGTCCGCTCTCCTCCCTTATTTAAAGCCTGGTTTCATACAGGCGTCCGACCATTCTGGGCCGGAAAAAAGGTAGTCAAATTGGGCCATGCGGACACCGGGAGTCGAACTCCTTCAGCTGCTCAATACACGGTGGTCGCATATTGAATGCAGCGGTGCACCGCACACCACGTCCGCTTTCCTCCTTTATTTAAAGCCTCAACTTATCTTGGCATTTTAAAGTCAACGCATAAATCGTGAGCAGCACTTATACAAATAAAATTAAAGCAAAAATGATGTTTCCAGAACGTCATGCGGACGCGGGGAGTCGAACCTATGCAGCTGCTCAATTCAAGTCTGCGTTCAATAATTGAATGCATCGGGGCGACGTGCACCACGTCCGCTTCCTTCCTCCCTCCAATTCTTTTAATTTATGCGGGCATTTTAAATTCAACCCCCCCGACCATCCCGCGCCAAAATCACGAAGATACAAATCTGAACACTCCATTGAACTCACACAGGCAAATTGCGATTCTTATACGTCAATTGAGGGATCGTATAAATTCAAATATAGGCTGATATCATCCCATGCGGGTTCTATTTGCGGTGCATAAGTATTAATCACGCTCAGTGTTGTCCGCCCAATTCCAGTCTCACTCCGCCTCGTCGCCTGACTCGATTTCAACGCCTGCCTAGAACTAGAACCGATGGTGACTTGCGGTATGATAATCAAGTAGCTTATTTATCCCGGCGGAAATAACCTGCTTGCCACTTCCCACATTGCATGGCCATGGGATAGCAACGGCGGCGCCGCCCGGGAGCGGAGCACCAGTGCTTGGCTTGATTTATATAATTAGTTCTGGTGCGCTGGACGAGAACACCCGTCGTCAGGAGCGTGAGGCTGCGTTTGGATTTGGATTTGAATTTGAATTTGGATTTGGATATCATTTGGATATCATCTGGTTGTCGTAAGTCCTGTACCGCATATATTTTCGCAACACCTACTTTGTCGCCACAGATGTTTATGTGTGGAAATCCAGCGGGTAAAATGTTTGATTTGGGAACTTGTGAGGGTAAGGAGTGGAGATTAGACATTATGCGACCCTGAATCATCCAATACGCGATCCTGAATTGTGATAGCGATACAATAACAATATCGCTCGCGTCGGCGTGGCGTTGCAACAAATCCAAAATCCAAATCAGCCTGCACTGCATCTGCCAAGTGACCAACGAGTAACCAACCAAGTAACCAAGCTGAAAGACCGGCGTCGTCAACCGGATTGATTCGGAAATGGATATTTCCTTGTTAGGACCTGGAGTCCTATATATAATTGGCAAATAGCCAAATAGCAATACGCGCATTATGAAGTAGGCTACAAAGAATTTATAGACCTTTGTGGAGTCTGACTAAGGGTGCGGGAGATTAACGTTTAACAATGAACATTACCGGGGGTGTCAAGTTCCCGCCCGATGCTGCTGACCGTATTCGTAAGCCGCGCTTGGACCGCTAACAGAGTGCTGACTGGCCTTCATGCATCATGAGGCGGGATTTATCATGAGCCTGAGGTTTATTCCGCTGCACGTGGGACTGTTAATGAGATGCGTGATTGACTGGGTGAGAGTGATTAACGAAGAGATCTCTGCTTGACTTGACTTGTGATTCCTTCTGCTTCTATGTAAGTTCTGACCTTCTCACCTTGACTTGCGAAGTTGTGATTCATCTTGAGGTCCTGCTTCTGACCGACTCAATGGAGTGCTCCAGTACTTGACTGACCGCGAGTGATTGAGGTGATTGGTGAGGTACACTGGTAGCCATCAAGTCAAGTCTGCCAACGTCCGCCGTCCGTAGCCTATATATACATATAGTGTCAGTATGGTATCAGTATCAAGTGCTATCAGCGCTGTCGCGTCAGGATTGACGATTGAGTGGACTGTATTGCACGGGCTTATCAGCGTTGCGATGACGGGAACAGACAAGAGCAGATGCGATGCGTGACGGGAACAGTTCAACAGATGCGGTGCGTGACGGGTGAGTGACGCCAGGTGGTGACGGGTGTGGGGTCGGAGTGCGGTACGGAGATAAGTCGGCCTCGGACTTCGGGGGTGCGTTGGCGGGGGTATGTAAGTCGCGTTGACGAGCGCTGACAGAGGTAAGTAGCGGTGTAGGCTTATGTACATAGGCGGGCGACGGGAGCTGATGTGGGGTCGGGACTCGGGGGCCGGGTGGCAGGCTTGTGAAAGTTTTCGGGTATTGGGAGCCTGAGGCGGGAAGGAATGAAGAAAAAGGCGGGATAAGTACTGGGAGGGTATGATGTGGAGAGGCGGAATGACTCTGAGAGAAAAGAGAGAAGGCGAGATGAAGGCTGAATAAAAATCGCAAAATCGAGAGTCATGAAATAAAAAATGGAAACTTACAGTCAGCAAGTACGTCTTGAAACCCATACGAATACCCTGTAACCACCAGACCGAGCTCAGAGTATACGCATGCAACGAAAATACTGATACTGTTCGGATCCGGGAACATCGGTCATCTCCAAACATTGTCGGTATCAAAACAAAGTGGTGCGCGATGAAACGGAATGGGAAACAGCGCGGACAGAGGGCCATGGGCGGAGTCCTCGAACATCGGCCCTCGAGTTCGGGGAGATGTTGTGTCTCACTTCGGGGCACGGACGCCGAGCGCCCGCGCGGTCGGACTCTGCACGGATCCGGACTCAGCACGGACACTGCACTGCACGGATGAATGGATGTGCCGGAAAAAAAAACGAAAAACGAATGCAACATACCAGCTTGATGAATGGCCCACCAGCCTCAGCCCAGTGGAAGGGTCGTTCGTAATCGTATATTGAGGGGTCGGTAGAAATTAATCTAGTCTTACCAAGCCGGCATGTGGCATAATGAAATTTCATCGGAAAGACTTTGAGCACCAGGGTCGAAGAGCGATCGGTGGCTGGAAATATAGAATCCAGCCCCCACAGGGGCGACGAGGATGAGGAGATGGTGGTGGTATCCCCCCCTCCGCCCTTTCTTCGGAATTTTTTTCGAAAAAAAATAATCTTCTTGTCCTTCCTTCCCATTCATCCTAAGCAGGAGGGTCCCGGGAGGGCGCAGGCAGCAGAGACAGGCTTGGCAGAGTGGGATCGCAGGGCGAGGGGCACGGGCGTGGGGACGTTCAGGGGCAGCACATGGATTGTGCCGAGCCGACAAGAAAAACAGGGGCAAACAAGTTACATAAGGGTTTGAAGACGACAGCTAACTTCCTTCCTTTCCATCCATCACCACCCCACCCTCACCCTCCTCCCCTCCCTTCCACCCTCCCCCTCCACTCTCCACCCACCCTTCCCTGCACGCGCGCGCTCCAGGAAGCCCGCGTTACCGTTCTTTCCACCGCCTAGTACCCTTGTAAAGAAGCAGCAAAAATGGGATGTGTACAAAGCTCTGGTGTCGATGAGGAGGCCAAGGCCCGTGAGTCCTCCTTCCTTCTGCGGTCTCTGCGACAATGAAGGGGGTGCTAATGGGTGGGATGCGCAGGCAACGACGAGATCGAGAACCAGCTGAAGCGGGATCGGATGATGGCGAAGAACGAGATCAAGATGCTGCTCCTCGGAGCGGGCGAGTCGGGCAAATCGACCGTGCTGAAGCAGATGAAGCTCATCCATCTCGACGGCTACAACGCCCAGGAGCGCGATGCGTACAAGGAGATCATATACTCCAATACCATCCAGAGCATGCGGTCAGTCTCACCTCTACTCCACTCTTCCTTCGTCTTGTCTTCCTGTCGGGACCCAATCCCAGTCCCGTTTGGATGCCCTTACGTCCTTGAGTGACACCACCGAGCCCCCTGTCTCAACCCCCCGCCCATCCCGAATGCTGACTAACCACTCTTCCCAGTGCGATCCTCGAAGCGATGCCGCAGCTCGACATCTCGCTCGCACCGCAGAACGACGCCCGCCGCGCGACGATCCTCTCACTCCCGCCCCAGATCGAGGCCGATGTCCTCCCGCGCGACCTCGCAGACGCCGTCCGCGGCCTGTGGCGCGGTAAGCCTCTCTATCCGTATCGCTTAAAGATGCAATGCTTACCTACGATGCGCCCGACAGACCCCGGTGTAAAAGAAGCCGTGCGCCGCTCGCGCGAGTTCCAGCTGAACGACTCGGCGGTGTACTACTTCAACTCGATCGACCGCATGGCCGCGCCCGAGTACCTCCCCACCGACCAGGACATCCTACGCTCGCGGGTCAAGACGACGGGTATCACCGAGACGACGTTCAAGGTGCGCAGCGTTTCGTCTCGCCAGCGTACCCCCAAATGGGACCAGTGTACCCGTGGGGCGCTGTACCCCCAAATGGGCGCTGTACCCCCAAATGAGATGCTAACGCACCCCCCTCCTCCAGGTCGGCGAGCTGACGTACAAGCTGTTCGACGTTGGTGGGCAGCGGTCGGAGCGGAAGAAGTGGATCCACTGCTTTGAGAATGTGACGGCGCTCGTGTTCCTGGTGTCGTTGAGCGAGTACGACCAGATGCTGTATGAGGATGAGAGTGTGGTATGTGTTTTCGTCCTTCGCCTTCTTTTTGTCGCTCTCCTTTTCCCGAGCCCTCGCTTCGGAGTTCTTGGCGCCCTCCCTTGGGAGTTTTTTCGGCGCCCTTCGCGACTTGCGTCACCTCCCCTCCCTGGCTCGTCTTCCCGCTTTCCCTCCTTCACTTCCCAGCTGGCCTTGTCCGCGCCCCCTCCCCTCCACGCCTTCCCTTCTCCCTCCTTCTCGCCCGCCCTTCCCTCCTCTCTTCCCTCCCTCCCTCCCTTCTCGTCTCGCACAACACCCGCTAACCCACCTACTCCTAGAACCGCATGCAAGAGGCGCTCACGCTGTTCGACTCGATCTGCAACTCGCGCTGGTTCGTAAAGACGAGCATCATCCTGTTCCTGAACAAGATCGATCTGTTTGCGGAGAAGCTGCCACGGAGTCCGCTGGTGAGTTTCTTCTTCATTTCTGGGACGAGTTTTGGAGTTTTGGGACGGAGGCGTGGAGTTCCGCTCGTCGGGGAGTTGGGCGAGGCACCTGATGGTTGTCGGTGGACGGACTTGGGCGGAGAGACCTAACTGCGAGTCTTTTTCGCGAGAGTGCAGATATGTGGCGGTGCACCCTCCTTCCTTTTTGGGATGAAGGGAGTCGAGTCGAGTTTGGGCCGAGGAGGAATCCCCTGTGACTCCTACCCATCCTCGTCCTTATCATCGCCTCGCGCGGGTGTCCCCCCTCCTCTACCAGTCTCCCCCGTTGCTCCCCCTTTCCTTTGTATCTCGTCCTCTCTTCGCACCTCGTTTCTTGAATCGACGCTAACCCACCCGCAGGGCGACTACTTCCCGGACTACCAGGGCGGGGACAACTACGACGCGGCGTGCGACTACCTGCTGCACCGGTTCGTGTCGCTGAACCAGAGCGCGGCGACGAAGCAGATCTATGCGCATTATACGTGTGCGACGGATACGCAGCAGATTAAGTGTGAGTTCTTCATCCTATGTTATGTCTTTCCCCGTCCTACATCCTGCCCTACCCTTCCCTTTCCTCGCTCCTGCCCCTCTCCCGCATGTACTGTCCGCGTCGTCGTCACGTATGCCCGCGTCGTCACCGGTATACGTGGCCGTCGACGAGACTCCCCAGGAGGTGGATGACATCATGTCGCGCCATTCTCCACCCTTCATCCACTCATTCTCCCCGCATACGAACCCTGCTGACCCTTTCCCTCACAGTCGTCCTAAGCGCAATCCAAGACATCCTCCTGCAGCTTCACCTGCGCGAGTGTGGGCTGCTATAGGCCCTCGCCCGTCCTGCCTGCCCGTTCTTGTTCTTCTGTCACGCCCGTTCTTCCTCTCACGTTCTTCCCGGCCGCCCCTTCTTCCGCCGCCGCCGCCCATTGTTCCCGTCATGCGGTCCCTCATTCTTCACCTCGTCCCTCGACCGCCGCCGCCTAATGCTCGACACCCTACGCCCACACACGTACATGTACCTGTTTCACACCATCCCCCTCCATACCCGCGCTGGAGCTGGGCGGCGGTGCTCGCGGCCTCGGCATCCATCCCAAGTACTCGTACTCGCGGTCCATCATCCATTATCCATTGCCAACGTACATCCTCCACGCGCATGTGTCTATATATTATTTCTTTATCGCCTATGATACTACCCACATACAGTTTTTCTCCTCCTTTCTCATTCTATATCTCTACTGTCTACTCTCTACTTGTTTTTTCCCTACTAGCTAGTCAGTCCTCCTTGGTGGTGAGACTCCCCTTGGTGGCGAGTTTTTCCGTTTGTGGATGGCTTTGGTGTGGATTTGGATTTGGATCTGAATAAAATCACGTTCGTTACGGATTGTGCGATTGAATAGCTGAGTATGAGAGAAGGACTTCGAGTCCAGCATGGCGCACTTCGAGCAAGACGCGGATCCAAAGCGGATCCGGGATGTCAAGTACCCGGGTCCGTGATCATACTTAGGCTTCCTTCCGCCTTCCTTCTTTCGGGTATTACTATCAGCCACTAGCTTGCTATCAGCGCGCGGCATCTAAACAATATCTAATATCTAAATTCTAATCATAATCAGACGTGCGCGCGTGCGCGGATCTAAGCAGGCGTGTACATATAAAGCTGTATAAAGCAAGTATATGGCCGTTTGTGCGTTCGACGCCATGCGTGCGCAGGGGTAAGTATGTAGATTTGGACGGAGGTATCATGGTCAGTGAATCAGAATCAAGAAAGACTTCAGCCACGAAGGCGCCACGGAAGGCGATGGAAGGCCATGAAGGAGGAGTTATCAGCGGCCGCCGGCAGGCGAGTCCGGGGGTTAAGGAAGTTGGCGGATACGCATCGATGAGGTAAGGAGAAATGGGTATGGATTTTGAATGATTAGGTTTGTTGGGGATGGGATGGCGGGAAAGGTGCACGAATGGGGTAAGTGCGGAAGACCCATCAGATGAGAGATATACCATCAATGAATAATGACGATGATGATGGCGGGATTTTGGGATCCAGGAGAACTGGGCGAAGGTGGGGAGGGGGACAAGTTACAGAGTGACACTGTACGGATTTGGAAGTAAGTGCCTACGCAGTAGCAAACATGGGAGAATCTCTGGAAAGACCTGCCGGAATTCCGGAGAATAAATGGGTAGAACCAGGGAGAGGCTCAGCTGAGAAATTTGGTACTGCAGGGTATGGCAGTCTAAAAGCGTTCATGATCCTGTTTTTATTTGACCTGACTTCAAGCAACAAAAGGCATTGTGAGCTCTGAATTTTAAGTTTCAACCAACTGAAACCTGAATGTTCGCTGCGGGTCTTCAGTCATCAACGGAGCGGGGCTTTCCAGTAATTCATCAGTGCTAGACAGACAAGAACCATTACGAATCTACATTTACACCGCACGCTCATATTGTTTTGCTCAATACGAACCGGGTATTCTCGCGGTTTCGCATTGAACATGTACTTATTCACGTTCCGCGCCGCCTGCTGCAGCAAATTTGTTGTGTGTCCGTATTCTAGTACGAGCACTACATGGAATGCAGTATTATTTAAATTATCATCGAGCATCGACAGATATACATGCGAAAATATTCATATTCATACTGTGAGACCTCAGCCGCTGATGATCAGCCAGATTGTTCCCCTGGAGTTGGGGCGGCTGGAGTGTCAGACAACTTGGTAAGTAGATTTCGCGCGGCGGAGCAGACCTCTCGACTCCAGTCCTGGAGTAGCAATTGCTTAATTCGGGGTTCGAGGTCCTGAATTACGGCACGGAGTTGAGCTGGGAGCGGACCTCAGTGTGGTAAACGTGTGGGGAGGGAACGACCTTACCTTGTTCGGCAAACTGTGATAGTGTATCCACACTGGCAAACCGCACCCGCCAATATTCGTCCTCGAGCAATCCGACGATAAGTGGCACAGAGCCACCGAGTGCGTCATGAAACACAGCTGGACTAGGCATCAGCCTCATCAATAAGTACAGAGCGCAGTGTGTCGTACTTCGCTCGACAAGCTTGCATACTGTAGTCGCAGCAGCTTCTTGCACTATTAAGCTTTCGTCCTTAAGTAACTTGATTATATGGGGCACAAAGGGTTTGACTGCGTCGTGGAATATATCTGGAACGGAATTTAGTCTCGTTAAAGAGCACATAAACCGGCACGTCTTACTCCTCTCGCTGACAGCGAGAGCTGATAGTGCAACGGCAACACCCGCTCTGACACTCCACTCGTCGTCCTTGAACCAATCGTCAAGTTGGAGTACAAAGCATTTGATTGAGTCATCAAATGCGGCTGGGAGAATAATAAGCTTCGTCAACAAGGGGAATACAATATATATAGCACCTTGTCCCACATGCTTGCCTACTGTAGTGGCAGCAGCTGCTCGCACGTACGGATGACTATCCTTGAGGGACTCCATGACCTGAGGTACCAAAGGTATCATCGCCTCGTGGAATACGGCTAGAAGCGCATCTCAGTTCAATCGAACAAGGAGGGAAGATGTTCTTACCTTGCTCGCAAAACTTTCCCATTGTGTTAACACTGGCCAATCGAACCTTCCAATCCGATTCCGGGGCTTCGAGTGGCTTTATGACTTCAGGCACCAAGGGCTTGATAATGTCGAATTGACCTGCAAATCTATTGTCATTATCGACTCGATTCGCAGAGAGAAGAGCCAAACTATGAGTAGTTAGGTCATCGATGATCGTCAATGCGCTTCCGGGAGAGGATTGAATGAACTTGGGGATTGCTCTGCTATATCGTTGTCCAAAGACTTGGGGAAATACCTCTGCGCGCCAACCCGTTAGTACAAGTGAGAAAGCTATGGATATAAATCCCACCCGTTTGAGTAAATCTCTCAAGGAATGCTACAGTGAGGTGAAAATCGGCAGGTTTGGTTTCTGGGTTTGATACAAGATCCAGAATAGCGTTTGCTACATTTTCCCAGTCATCCAAGTGAGCTTCAGGATCCACCTTAGTCAAAAGTCTTAAATGGGCAATTTGTTGCCTCGGATTTGATTTAGCTAAAGCCGCGGTCAACGAGGTACAGACGGTCGACGCAGATTTTTCCAGATCATCCCGAGCCAACCGATTGGACTTGATTATAAGTTCAAGAGAGGTCGAGCTTATCGCTTGCATTTCAGAGTCCACATCAGGGTCTGCGAGAACCGACATCAATTTTTTGACAACACCAGCATCAACGAGGCTTGAAATTGCTTGGTCTTCTCTGATATCAGCCTCGATAGTTAGAACACTAAACAGAATCTCACCAGATAGTGCTAGGAATGGGATATGTGTGAGATGCTGCCTGCTGGCTTCCCCAGTAGCAGCGGCGAATTTCTCGCCCGTTTCTCGAGCCAAGGAAGGGTCGAAGAGATCCATCTCCAAATGCGATTGCCATCTCTGCGCCCATCGAATATCCTGCAAGTTTCCTTGACCTACGAATGAATACCAAGATAGTTTAAAGCCACCTCGGGACGTGTATGAGAACGAAGCTCGGGGAGCGTAGGTCCTATCCTTGAAAGCAACTGACGCGTGGACAAGCTGATCCTCCATAATAACGCGTCCTTTGCCACGGTGAGGCGGCCATCTATTAAGGGTTCAAACCGGTAGGAAAAACCGATGATAAAATACCTACCGGATTGTTTGATCAAGGTTTTCGGCATTGTATTTCGACCTGGTGAGCGGTATTGTCTCTAGCAACCACCAGAACGGTCCCGTCAAGGACTCTATCGGCTTGTCCTTCTTGAGTGACTCCCACTTCCACACATTAGTCCGCGGCACAAGGTGGAGGCCCGCAATAGTCGCCTGATTTTCCATCCATAAGAGCGGAACGCCCGCAAGATCGAGAGCGATGTTCTCTCGATTCCCACCACCACTGGGGTTTTCGTAAGCATAATGCGACGTACACCTGCAAGCGTACTCACATATCTGAATGAGTACCCGCAAACCAGACCTCCTTGATGGTCCGTTGTGTTTCGCGTTGTTGCGTTTCAATTTGCTTGTCGTCGCGCTTTTTGCTCTCCTGGGAGTAAGCGCTATGTACATATTCTGGTTGAAACCGAACACGACGTTCGTCGAGCGCGAGGGCATGTCGAAAGTGACAGATGTGGTCCGCGGATTCGGTAAGAGGCAAAGGCTGCCCCCGAAAAATGCCTACAGACGACACGGTATCCCTGTCCGACATGCATCAGTGGAATAATCTATGGGCACGTCAAAGAACTTACCATGCGCCTAAGAAGTGCACCCTGACATCTCTCGAAAACGTCTTTTTAAAGTGCTCGCAGAGCTTTTCCGCCTTTGCACGATCTATGTCTTCAGGATCCGGTGAGTACATCATACAACTTACGATGTAACACATACCCCTTCCTCTGTGCCGATTGGAGTAAAGCTCATATGCGCTGGGGGTTCAGCTGCGTCAGCACGGCGGGATAAATATTCGTTTTATAAATCTCACAATGGGACAAGGCGTTGATTTCCCGAGTGTACCAAACCAACCTGATAATTCATCGGTTTCATCGGTCAGCGAAGGTAGGACGCGGTTATAGTGTCTTACCTTCGTAATCATTCCGGCCAAGGCCCGGACTTGATACGCACCGCGTGAAAAGCCTACAGCCATCGTAAGTCTGATGATCAACTCACAATGTGTGACTGTCCAAGCTACCAAAAAGACATATTACGTCGCCGGGTTGGTAATGGTCTGCAAGCCAGTATGGCGGTCAAAGTGCACATTTAACATTTCAACATTTTTTTCGCATATTTCACCGTTTTTTCAGCTATTTGAGCCATTTCACACCATTTTTTTCACTTTCCCCCAACCATGTCTTTATTTTTTTGTGGCTGTCACCGACCCCGAGATTTTTTGGACTCTGAATCTTCAGTCAACACTCTTTTTTTTGGGTATTCTCAATCATCAACTTTTTTTGGAGCGTTGCTTAGATGCACACACCTTTTCTCGGGAGCCTTGCTTTTTTTTTTTGGGTGCACACTTTTTTTTCTTCATCTCGACATGTCACATAGATTTTGACGAAGGCCTCTTCTTTTTTTTTGGTGGAACCTTAACCTTAGTATAGGGTCAATAGGGTTGTTCACAGTATAATTTTCGACGCTGTTTTCGAGCTGTTTTCAAACTATTTTCGTTTTGGTTTTGAGGCAAGTCACACGGTGGTTTTCGGCATGCCCGGGCGGAGTTTGAAATTTGTTGCGATCCCGAGCAGCCGCAATATTCTCACCTGGCAACCATCATCGGTTGATGGTTGCCGCTGTGCCGGCCACTTGCCGAGGCTGTTTTCACCATTTTTGAGCGAGCGATCAGAGTTGAAAACCGTGCTCGTTTCATGCTCCAAGCCAAAAAAAAGTTTGAAAACAGCTCGAAAACTCTACTGTGAACAACCCTATTGACCCTATACTAAGGTTAAGGTTCCACCAAAAAAAAAAGAAGAGGCCTTCGTCAAAATCTATGTGACATGTCGAGATGAAGAAAAAAAAGTGTGCACCCAAAAAAAAAAAAGCAAGGCTCGAGAAAAGGTGTGTGCAGCTAAGCAACGCTCCAAAAAAAAGTTGATGATTGAGAATACCCAAAAAAAAGAGTGTTGACTGAAGATTCGGAGTCCAAAAAATCTCGGGGTCGGTGACAGCCACAAAAAAATAAAGACATGGTTGGGGGAAAGTGAAAAAAATGGTGTGAAATGGCTCAAATAGCTGAAAAAACGGTGAAATATGCGAAAAAAATGTTGAAATGTTAAATGTGCACTTTGACCGCCATAAGCCAGCGGTAGGCATCCTGGACGTGTTTCTTGAAATTCCTATAGGAAGTCAGACGGGATAGCGCTAAATTTCTCAAGACACACCAGGCGATAGCCAAATCAATCTTATTTGCTATGAGCTGCTTCCAGTAGGCGAGCGAGCGGAGCGAAGGAGGGACGTAAGTTCCGATACCGCTCAGATAGAAAGTGAGTTGTGGTGTGGACGGATCCTCCTTGATGATACGGCTATGAAGCTCGACCACGTTTGTGTTCTGTCCGATGGTCAACAGTGGATACGCGAAGGAAGCTCGAACACGCACATTGGGCCCGAATTGGTTGGAAGTTCCGTCGATACTGACGACCAAATTTCGAGACCGACGGGCAGGGGCCTCGTGACATGTGCCTTGGCACTCGGACATACACGTGCAGCGGTGTTGGCATGAGCAGGCACATTGGCATTCTGGCAGGCAGCTGCATGCGCATTTACGAAGAGGGCTGGTCGCTACCAAACCACAATTTAAAAAAGACGCTCGCAGAAAGGAGAATGGGAGGGATACCTGGGCTGTCGTTGGAGGTTGCTGGCATGGTGGTGGTCGAGGTCAAGTCGTGAACGTGTGTTACTGCTGGCAGTGCAGTCGTTTATACGCGTGCCCTTCAATCGATCATCTTCAAGTTTAGACACTTCACGCTAAAGTTAGCACAACAGGTCACCTCAGAGAGTGAGTTGTCTCAAATGAGATTTTGGAGCATAGTCGCAGACAGTTCCAGTGGCAAATGGAATTCTGGGAGTTCTGGAGGCGCCTTGGATACAAGTATGCTGTACGTGATACAATGCGTATGTGTCAGTACACGTGGATATATGCAGAATCACATACCTTAACCGCGCTGCAGCAGAACGCCGACCTAAAAAAGATAGAACGATGACGAAATAATAAGATGAAAGCACAGAAATAGCTTTGACACCTAACAGCCTCGGAGACTCACACGGCACATATCGATTGTGTCCGAGTTCATATGACGCTGGAAAGGAAAGTCTCACCTTATTCCAAGTGGCAACCGGAACCCGGCACCCCGGATATGCGTATAGTGTGGTGGCCTATGCTGTTCCCTTTGTAAAATAAATAAAACACATCGATTTTGATAGTCAACCATCGATTTTGATAGGCAACCATCGATTTTGATACTTAACACTGGGTGAACATTTCAAGTTTTTCACTGGAAATATTGGTGAAAAACCTCCTTCATTTTTCACCCATCTTTCACCGAAAAAAGAGGTGAAAAATTCAACCTTTTTTCACTACTTTTTTGACTGGAAACCAAGGTGTAAAATTTGAATAAAGTTGGTGATTTTATTTGCAAGAGGAACAGCCATAATTCATGCACATTCACACCTGAAAATGATGGTGAAAAATTCAAAACTTTTTTTACAACAATTTTCGCCACAAAAACCACAATAAAATGTGTGAGTAATGTTTGGTGAAAATTTGTGTAAAGTTTGAAACCCAGGATCTAGGTTTTCAATCCATTTTGACAATCTTTTTTTCCACTTTTTCACTGGAAAATGGGGTGAAAAAGAGACCTTGTTTTTTTTTCACATTTTTCGGTGTAAATACAGGTGAAAATGTCAAAATATTTTCCTGGCATTTCCCGCCAGCAATCAAGGTGAAAAATGTGAAATAGGGTTCAAGACTTGTCTTCGGACATTTTCAGAGAAAAAGCACAGAAAACAGCTTTTGAATTGGTCACTGGAAGATACAGAGAGTTTTCAATGAACAATTTGGGTGTAAAAGGGCTACTGTAGTGCTGGAGACTTTGAGGCTAAGATGGTGTAAAATTCCAAACATCTACACCAAGTATTCCATGAAGCCCTGAGCCAAGCCAAAACACCTGTCAGCCACTACAAAGTCCCATGGATATAATATCTGTGGCCAAACTGAGCCAGAATCACAACTTTTCCTCCCCAGTGAGGCAACGGTGGCATGGATTTCTGGTCTGTGACTTGTTTCATACTCACACAGATCCACCAAGCCTGGAGCCAAGCCACAACATCTGTCAGTCTTTTCAAAGTCCCATGGATATAATATCCATGGCCAAACTGAGCCAAAATCACGACTTTTGCAGGCATTTCCTCTCCAGTGAGGCAACAGTGGCATGGATTTCAAGTCTGTGACTTGTTCACACCCACACAGATCCATCAAGCCTTGAGCCAAGCCAAGACACCCATCAGCCACTTCAAAGTCTCACAGATATAATATCCGTGTAGGGTAGGCGGATTGGTCGCGGTTCGATTTCGAGGAGAATCCTCACGTGTGTTCGATTCTTGCAAGTGCCATCTATTTTGAAGCTCTTTTGAAAACCCTCTAAAAGAGCTCTTGTTAGCAAATGAGAGAGAGTCGTAGGGATTACAGGTCCCTTTGTTTACGATGCGCGCAATTCTGCTTGTTCAACACATTCCCGAGATCGCTGAGAATATTCCCTGGGGTCTTCCCGCAATAAGTGACCCACAAAATTAGGCACGGCAGACCTTACCCGTCCTTTAGCAATCTTGCGTGCCTTGTACTCATATATAACATTTAGATATCTCCCCTTTGGTGCAGGAGATGATTGTACCCAAACATGTCTGCAGGCACACTCAAGGCACACTTGCACAACATTGTTTAGCTTCGTTCCAGACACTGCTTCACATCCACTACATGTACTTTTGAAAATAACAGGTGAAGTACTTTAAATTTGAACAAGGCTACACCAGGACTCATTCTTACTCAACAAAGCACTGGCGGGAATCCGATGGTGCCACCAAATCACTCCTGACTTTCCGCCTACCGAATATACTTTTCCCACCATTCAGCCACAAGGGATATATATATATATATGTAGCTCTAACCAAATGGCTTTCACGGCTATAGATCATGGCCTCTCAGCGGCTGCCCTTTCGGTCCATTACCCAAGCCTCTTGCATCACTTTCTTGGTGAAATCTTGTCTCGGTGGGACTACAGGTACTTGCGCTTCAAATAAGGTTGTTGGTCTGTCTTCGGAGAATCCAAATCTGTGAACCCACCTTTGATTTACTCTGGGGTTTTAACACACTTTCAACGTACCTCATCTATCTGCCTGATTTTGCGAGTAGCACAAGGTAGGCCATTAATGTGTTTCAATTAATTGATCAATGTATATCTTCGGCTTATTTGGCTTCGTCTGAACTGAAGGTAAGCTCACATCCTTTGAATCACTAGAATTGATCCTGAGGCTTGGCCGGTACTCATCATAACGCAATGTGAGGTAAGGGCCATGCAGATACAACACTAATTCAAATATGGACAAATCCCAACCTGAAGTTTGTAAGACTGAACGGGAAGAGCCTAGAAGGGAGCCGTGGGAGTGTCTTCGGCGATCTCGGAGATAGATTCAAACAGCGGAATCGCGTGTACTGGGATGAAAAGGACCTGGAGTCCACAATACTCTTTCTCATTTACTGCAGGGGCTCCTTTAGAGAGTTGGAAAATAAGGTCAAAATAAATGGCACTTGCCAGAATCGAACACACGTGAGGATTCTCTTTGAAATCGAACCGCGACCAATCCACCTACCATAATCCGTGCTCAAACTGAGCCAAAATCATGAGTTTTGTGGGCATTTCCTCTCCGGCGAGCCAACGGGGGCATGGATTTCTGATCTGTGCCTTGTTTCACCCTCACACAGATCCACCAAGCCTTGAGCCAAGCCAAAACATCTGTCAGCCTCTTCAGCGTCCCACGGATATAATATCCGTGGTCAAACTGAGCCAAAATCATGACTTTTGTGGGCATTTGCTCTCTGCCAAGGCAGTGGGGGCATGGATTTCTGGTCTGTAACTTGTTTCTCACTCACACAGATCCACCAAGCCTTGAGCCAAGCCACAACATCTGTCAGCCTCTTCAAAGTCCCATGGATATAATATCCGTGGTCAAATTGAGCCAAAATCAGCATTTCCTCTCTGGCGAGGCAACAGTGGAATGGATTTCTGGTCTGTGACTTGTTTCAAACTCACACAGATCCACCAAGCCTTGCGCCAAGCCACAACATCTGTCAGCCTCTTCAAAGTCCCATGGATATAATATCCGTGGTCAAATTGAGCCAAAATCAGCATTTCCTCTCTGGCGAGGCAACAGTGAAATGGATTTCTGGTCTGTGACTTGTTTCTCACTCACACAGATCCACCAAGCCTTGAGCCAAGCCACAACATCTGTCAGCCTCTTCAAAGTCCCATGGATATAATATCCGTGGTCAAACTGAGCCAAAATCATGAGTTTTGCAGGCATTTTGTCTCCGGCGAGGCAACAGTGGAATGGATTTCGGGTCTGTGACATGTTTCACACTCAAGCAGTTCTACCAAGTCTCGGACCAAGCCACAACATCTCTCAGCCTCTTCAAAGTCTCACGGATATAATATCTGTGGTCAAACTGAGCCAAAATCATGACTTTTGCGGGCATTTCCTCTCTGGCGAGGCAACGGGGGCATGGATTTCTGATCTGTGACTTGTTTCACACCCACACAGATCCATCAAGCCTTGAGCCAAGCCAAGACACCCATCAGCCACTTCAAAGTCCCATGGATATAATATCCGTGCTCAAACTGAGCCAAAATCATGAGTTTTGTGGGCATTTCCTCTCCGGCGAGCCAACGGGGGCATGGATTTCTGATCTGTGCCTTGTTTCACCCTCACACAGATCCACCAAGCCTTGAGCCAAGCCAAAACATCTGTCAGCCTCTTCAACGTCCCATGGATATAATATCCGTGGTCAAACTGAGCCAAAATGGTGACTTTTGCAGGCATTTCGTCTCCGGTGAGGCAACAGTGGAATGGATTTCGGGTCTGTGACTTGTTTCACACTCACACAGTTCTACAAAGCCTCGGGCCAAGCCACAACATCTCTCGGCCTCTTCAAAGTCTCACGGATATAATATCCGTGGTCAAACTTAGCCAAAATCATGACTTTTGCAGGCATTTCCGCTCCGGCAAGGCAACGCTGGAATGGATTTTGGGTCTGTGACTTGTTTCGCACTCACACGGATCCACCCAGCCCTGGGCCAAGCCACAACATCTCTCAGCCTCTTCAAAGTCTCACGGATATAATATCTGTGGTCAAACTGAGCCAAAATCACGACTTTTGCAGGCATTTCTGCTCCAGCGAGGCAACGCTGGAATGGATTTCGGGTCTGTCACTTGTTTTGCACTCAAACGGATCCACTCAGCCCTGAGCCAAGCCAAAACACTCATCAGCCACTTCAAAGTCCCACGGATATAATATCCGTGGCCAAACTGAGCCAAAATCATGACTTTTGCCGGGCATTTCCTCTCTGGCGAGGCAACGAGGGCATGGATTTCTGGTCTGTGACTTGTTTCGCACTCACACAGATCCAAGAAGCCTTTGAGCCAAACCAAAAGACCCATCAGCCACTTCAAAGTCCCCCGGATATAATATCTGTGGCCACACTGAGCCAAAATCACGACTTTTCATCCCCGGCGAGGCAACAGTGGCACGGATTTTGGGTCTGTGACTTGTTTCACACTCACACGGATCCACCCAGCCCTGAGCCAAGCCAAGACACCCATCAGCCACTTCAAAGTCCCACGGATATAATATCCATGGTCAAACTGAGCCAAAATCATGACTTTTGCAGGCATTTCCTCTCTGGCGAGGCAACGAGGGCATGGATTTCTGGTCTGTGACTTGTTTCGTACTCACACAGATCCAAGAAGCCTTGAGCCAAACCAAAAGACCCATCAGCCACTTCAAAGTCCCACGGATATAATATCTGTGGCCACACTGAGCCAAAATCACGACTTTTCATCCCCGGCGAGGCAACAGTGGCACGGATTTTGGGTCTTTGACTTGTTTCACCCTCACCAACATCCACCAAGCCTTGAGCCAAGCCAAAACACCTGTTAGTCACTTTGAAGTCACACGGTGATGAGCAGCACTGCTCGCTGATCATGGAATCGGGCTGGTCAAGGCCGATAACTTTCAATACAAACACCACCACATGCGTCTCCTTGGATTCTCTTGACACGCTCGTTCCACATGTCCCTCACATCGTATCAATTTATGTCATACCTCGCAGCATTCTCATAGTTTCCATGGATTTCCAAACCAGTGCAAGGTCCCTGTTGTCCGAATATATTGTTTTTTGCCCCTATTGGTGATATTTCCTCATTTATTACCGATTTCTCTGACGACGTAGCACTGACATGTACAGCCTCGTACTCATTATTATGTGTTCCCCCCTTTATTGTTTCATCTTTTTACTATATATACAGCACTTGTATTCTCCTTACAGACTCAATTGATTGTACCTGTTTTGATCCCACCTTTTGTATGCCGCCGCATTGAGTCTTCTTCATTGTTCATGCCCGTCTCTGTCTCCACTCTTGTCCTGTCCCTTGTCATACACCTCCTATTAGTCTCGCTATGCTTTCTCGTCGTCCCCGCCGCTCGCCGTCACACGAACTTGTTGTATCCCTGCATTCCCGCCTTCATCACTGTTCGCACCCAGTTGAGCACTGAGCATGGATTGGCCTACTCGCACACACATAGTATATTGGTCGTACTTGCAGTTGTGGGCCCGGTATTTGTTTTATCAGCTCGCACTCTCAGACACGCTGTGTGCGTATCAACAGATGTAATATCAGTGGTCAAACACAATTTGCCCTGGCCACTTGCTAAATCACTATTCAGTTGGGGAGTTCTCTCCCTCAAGTTTACAGATTGAAGTGAGCAGCTGGGCATTTATCTGCCATGGGGCTGTACACTTATCTGGCATCCATCCATTGGTCTGGACAGCACATTGCTGGGAAAGTGGTGATTTCGGCTCAGTTTGGCTGCAGATGTTATATGCGTGGGACTTTGAAGTGGCTGATGGGTGTTTTGGCTTGACTCAGGGCTGGGTGGATCCGTGTGAGTGCGACACAAGTCACAGACCCGAAATCCATTCCAGCGTTGCCTCGCCAGAGTGGAAATACCTGCAAAAGTCGTGATTTTGGCTCAGTTTGACCACAGATATTATATCCGTGAGACTTTGAAGAGGCTGAGAGATGTTGTGGCTTGGCCCAGGGCTGGGTGGATCCGTGTGAGTGCGAAACAAGTCACAGACCCAAAATCCATTCCAGCGTTGCCTTGCCGGAGCGGAAATGCCCATAAAAGTCATGATTTTGGCTCAGTTTGACCATGGATATTATATCCGTGAGACTTTGAAGAGGCTGAGAGATGTTGTGGGTTGGCCCGAGGCTTTGCAGAACTGTTTGAGTGTGAAACAAGTCACAGACCCGAAATCCATTCCACTGTTGCCTCACCGGAGACGAAATGCCTGCAAAACTCATGATTTTGGCTCAGTTTGACCACAGATATTATATCTGTGGGACTTTGAAGAGGCTGACCGATGTTGTGGCTTGGCTCAAGGCTTGGTGGATCTTTGTGAGTGTGAAGCAAGTCACAGATCAGAAATCCATGCCCCCGTTGCCACAAAAGTTGTGATTTTGGCTCAGTTTGACCACGGATATTATATCCGTGGGACTTTGAAGAGGCTGACAGATGTTGTGGCTTGGCTCAAGGCTTTGTGGATCTGTGTGAGTGTGAAAAAAATCACAGATCAGAAATACATGCCCCCGTTGCCTCGCCGGAGAGGAAATGCCTGCAAAACTCATGATTTGGCTCAGTTTGACCATGGATATTATATCCGTGGGACGTTGAAGAGGCTGACAGATGTTGTGGTTTGGCTCAAGGCTTGGTGGATCTGTGTGAGTGTGAAACAAGTCACAGATCAGAAATCCATGCCCCTGTTGGCTCGCCGGAGAGGAAATGCCCACAAAACTCATGATTTTGGCTCAGTTTGACCACGGATATTATATCCATGGGACTTTGAAGAGGCTGACAGATGTTGTGGCTTGGCTCAAGGCTTGGTGGATCTTTGTGAGTGCGAAACAAGTCATAGACCAGAAATCCATTCCACTGTTGCCTCGCCAGAGAGGAAATGCTGATTTTGGCTCAATTTGACCACAGATATTATATCCATGGGACTTTGAAGAGGCTGACAGATGTTGTGGCTTGGCTCAAGGCTTGGTGGATCTGTGTGAGTTTGAAACAAGTCACAGACCAGAAATCCATTCCACTGTTGCCTCGCCAGAGAGGAAATGCTGATTTTGGCTCAATTTGACCACGGATATTATATCCATGGGACTTTGAAGAGGCTGACAGATGTTGTGGCTTGGATCAAGGCTTGGTGGATCTGTGTGAGTGAGAAACAAGTTACAGACCAGAAATCCATGCCCCCACTGCCTTGGCAGAGAGCAAATGCCCACAAAAGTCATGATTTTGGCTCAGTTTCACCACGGATATTATATCCGTGGGACGTTGAAGAGGCTGACAGATGTTTTGGCTTGGCTCAAGGCTTGGTGGATCTGTGTGAGGGTGAAACAAGGCACAGATCAGAAATCCATGCCCCCGTTGGCTCGCCGGAGAGGAAATGCCCACAAAACTCATGATTTTGGCTCAGTTTGAGCACGGATATTATATCCATGGGACTTTGAAGTGGCTGATGGGTGTCTTGGCTTGGCTCAAGGCTTGATGGATCTGTGTGGGTGTGAACAAGTCACAGACTTGAAATCCATGCCACTGTTGCCTCACTGGAGAGGAAATGCCTGCAAAAGTCGTGATTTTGGCTCAGTTTGGCCATGGATATTATATCCATGGGACTTTGAAAAGGCTGACAGATGTTGTGGCTTGGCTCCAGGCTTGGTGGATCTGTGTGAGTGTGAAACAAGTCACAGACCAGAAATCCATGCCACCGTTGCCTCGCTGGGGAGGAAAAGTTGTGATTCTGGCTCAGTTTGGCCACAGATATTATATCTGTGGGACTTTGTAGTGGCTGACAGTTGTTTTGGCTTGGCTCAGGGCTTCATGGAATACCTGGTGTAGATGTTTGGAATTTTACACCATCTTAGCCTCAAAGTCTTCAGCACTACGGTGTGGGTGTTGTGAACGCCCTACGCCTGGCCCAGCGAATGTGACAAGAGACGCACGGAATCTACACGCCGAATGATATCTGTGCATCCATATTCGGATACCACCTTACCGGATTGGGAATCTTGCTAGACTTGCGCTTCACACGTCCTGTTCACTTTGTCTACAACCGCATCCACCACCAACCTAGCACGCTCTACATGACTCCGCCTCTCGCACATTCCGTTCACCACCAAAACTACAGCTCCGGTGGAATCGCCTCCACATCTGTTGCATATCTCCTTCACCACCAGAATCTCCTGTTTACACCTCTCGCACATACCCCTCAACAGTGAACAACCACCATCGCTCACCCGCTCTTCCCATTTACACCAGCAAACGACCACTTTCGCTCACCAGAAGACCTCGTTCACACCAGCGAATGCACCATTCACCGCCTCGTGTTGCAGCCACAGGGGATGAAATGCGAGGATCCTTGGGCACGAGGCCCGATGTGTCGGACATTTTCAAGGTATAAAAGGGAGACGTAGTTTTGGGCAGTAGTGAGTCAATAGCGGTTTTACACCCCCACCCCACTCTTCACACACTCTTGTAAAAACCTCTCTCAATCTAATTGACCACACACACACACACACACACACATACTTGTCCTTTGGATGTTTCATCGCCCTCCCTCGCCGTTGTCTCACCCCGAGCTGGCACATACACACTCCGGTTTTATCGCCAGCAGACCTTCCTTCACGAGTCACAGCACCCTGTAGAAGTGGGAACGACGATAAAGCACTAGCAAAGCGTCTACAATAGACCCTGGCGACGATCGCGCACGAGCTATGCACCGAACGCAGGATATAGTTGACGTCGAAGGATATCTTCACGCTCCCGAAACCGGGGTCAGAGCATCAAGGGGAACACAGTAAAGGAACGATAGAAGCCCCATTGGATTAGGCAAGCGGCAGATTGGTGGAATTGCCGGCTCGCGCAAGTACTCTCTTTGAACCTCTCTTTCGCTAACCTCAAACCTCACGTTCGAACACACTATCATTACACAACAAACACGTCTTTCTCCCCCTATACCTCACGCTTGAATTCGACGATACTAGCCCCTCAGAGGATGATCAATCTGTTTGCAAGTGAAAAATAACTCACTTCGCAGTACCGCAGTCCGCATCACAACGGTAGCCCTTTTACACCCAAATTGTTCATTGAAAACTCTCTGTATCTTCCAGTGACCAATTCAAAAGCTGTTTTCTGTGCTTTTTCTCTGAAAATGTCTGAAGACAAGTCTTGAACCCTATTTCACATTTTTCACCTTGATTGCTGGCGAGAAATGCCAGGAAAATATTTTGACATTTTCACCTGTATTTACACCGAAAAATGTGAAAAAAACAAGGTCTCTTTTTCACCCCATTTTCCAGTGAAAAAGTGGAAAAAAAAGATTGTGAAAATGGATTGAAAACCTAGATCCTGGGTTTCAAACTTTACACAAATTTTCACCAAACATTACTCACACATTTTATTGTGGTTTTTGTGGCGAAAATTGTTGTGAAAAAAGTTTTAAATTTTTCACCATCATTTTCAGGTGTGAATGTGCATGAATTATGGCTGTTCCTCTTGCAAATAAAATCACCAACTTTATTTCAAATTTTACACCTTGGTTTCCAGTCAAAAAAGTAGTGAAAAAAGGTTGAATATTTCACCTCTTTTTTCGGTGAAAGATGGGTGAAAAATGAAGGAGGTTTTTCACCAATATTTCCAGTGAAAAACTTGAAATGTTCAACCAGTGTAACTAGCGATTTTGAGCAAGAAGCATATATTTGAGTCGCATTGCAGCATCATAAATTTCGTTGTGCATATTTTCAAGGCAAAAAGGTATATCGCGATTTTCAGATGACCATACATCACAATTTTAAAATGACGAACATCGCGATGTTGATCAAAGTAGATAGCGATTGTGATAAAAGTAGATCGCGATTGTGATAAAAGTAGATCGCGATTTTGAAAAGTCAGACTGCGATTTTGAAAAGTCAGACCGCGATTTTGACGGTGCTCCGGGCGTCATTGATGGCGATACTGAGAGGTATCCGCCCATCGTTCGAGATGGTGAGCGGGCCACGGCGGCGTCGCGGTCGTCGCCCGATGCTCGGACGACCGGACCGGTGCTTGGTCATATGTGGCTGGGACCTCCGCGTATCCTCTCACAGCAGTCTCGCTGGCTCTACGGCCGCCACAACCTTGCGCTATCCGGCGGCGACAATGTGCGGAAGTGACTCATCCGAAATGCTGCACAACCTGAAGCCCCCAGCATGCTACATTCTCAATTTCAATGAACTCATGGAGTCCACGTCGCAAACACCTAGGTTCGGTCCAAGCCCCGTTCTAACGATGCCGCGCGATGCCGGAGCAAGACAAAGAAAGCCGAATACCGAATAAATAGACCAAACAGCGCCTTCGTTAGAAGGGGCTTGCTGCAGACTTCCGAATTCGTGGGGGTTGGAGATCACCCTCCAGCAACACAACACGGGCTCGGAGGCCTGGGGTCAATTGGTGATCTTTTTAGTTCCTAAGGTTGGCTATAACTTTCATCAAACATCCGCAACGAATGGCCTTATATTCACTGAGCTAGACGGCACGCAAAAGTGGTGAAAACATGGTTTTTTTGAGGTGTTCCACGAATATTTATTTTTCATTTTAGAGGCGTGCCTTTTCATAGGAAGATACCTTTAGCATGTCGCTTCATGTTTCACCTTTCCCATAGGTAACCCGTGCTCTGAGGAAGAAGTTATTCACCTTTCATTCCGGAAAACAGTCAAAATCACATACATTTCACACAGTTGTGACCAACGCTTTGCCGTCACACATGTACGCGAAATATTCACTCTTGTTCAGGTACACCATCTAAAAATCCTCATTGCATATAGGTTAACTCTTAGAGACTATTTATTCAATCTAGACACACAAAGCATGTTGAATGGTGTGAAAAGGCATGAAATAGGGTCAGTTCAGAGGTTTAGGTCAATAATATCAATGACTGCCTTAATCGGACCACGAGAAATCGCTCTAGGCATCCAGGGAGCTCTTACAATGTAACTGAATGGTTTTTTTCCGAGTCTCTACCTAGGAAAGCCATGTTTGCCATCCCAAAAGCCACATGGCATATCTAGGTGGTTTAAAAAATCATGTCGTTTTCAAGCCTCAGAACTCAAAATTTAAGTATGTAGACACCTTCAATAGACTCAAAGTCAAGTTCTGAATGTGCCAGACACGTGTTGTCGATGAGTATGCGACGTGTCGATATCAGGTGGATGAGCGTGACAGGATGTGACAACACGGTTCCACGGTTTCGCAAGGCCCGGGGAGTCGCTATCCCTTCCCTTAAATTTCCCATAATATTCTGGGACATACACAATAACTTTATAAACAGTTCAGCAAGCGGGATGCCGTCGATAGATATACTTTGTAGACCTGTAGCCAGTGGTTTCCAAAAATGGACGAAGACGCGATCAACACATGAATTAAAACAACACTCTTGCATCTATCACACATTTGGATTCATGTGCGCCTACCCAGAGATAGCACCTTTGACTTCCAGTTTACACCCAAGGATTTGTGTCAGAATTGAAGCCGCTAGAAAGTTTTTTGCAAGCCCTCTGTTTGTCGCAGTTTGAAGCAAGCCCCTTCAGCGAAGGGCCGGCTCGCCGGGCCGGAGCGGCGACAGGCTTGCTCCGAACCTAGCAAACACCGTCACCTGGCAGCCTGGTCCTCAGGAGATATCTGCGACATCCCAGGAATGGGAAACACTGTGATGGTGCGTGCGACCATGAGGGCCCAGCTCAAACAGATGGCGGAGTGCAAAGTTCGTTCAATTGTCTAACTTCCTGACTTTGAAATGAATGGCGGCCAGGAATTCACATACCTCGAGATTAATTCCCTGCGGATACCAGAGCCGACAGCCCACGGTTGTGTACAGCCTGCTGTGAGAGGCGGTCTCAAGGAGGGGCATCTGCGCATTGGGGCCGAGGAGAGCTGGTAAGCGATGATGTTGTCCCTGATCTTCCAGCACTGACTTGCACTCTAATAGCATATTGTTGATGGACGAGCTCAACCAGCTTATTACCCCATCTTCGTGAGCAGTGAGCTTGCTGTGGCCGATACTATGGATGTGCCGGAGCGCGCAATAACGAGGTGTGTGCGCGGTCAGCTGAGTGCATTTCTTCAAGGCTCTCTATCTCAGGTTGCTCATCGGACAAGCAGGGCAGACACAGATCAACTTCCAGCCCTACACGGCGCAGCAGCTCCTGCTCACGTCCGAACAGACTGCATCGCCCACTCTTCAGTAATTTATCCAGGTGGCGGACGGCGCCATAGAAGTTGAGTCGAGGCTTACTTCATCAGAATGAAAGTTTTGTATGAGCATGTAATTTCTATTCAATGACAAAACATATCTAAAACTTCTTGTGGTACGCAATAATGGCCTCGGTGGTCGCGAGGACAATTCTTTCGTCGAAAAAGATCACGTTCTCGCGGATTTCCCTAATCACGTCGTCTCTAGTGATGTTCTGGCTTTGGCTTGGCCTGAAAGCCATGGCTTTGGCTTTCTAAAATCCGAAGCCAGGCCAAAGCCAAAGCCATGGCTTTGATTGGCTTTGGCTGGCTTTGGCCTGAGCCATGGCTTTTGGCGGGGAATTGGGACAATATTTGGCTTTGGCCTGACTAAATCTCAAGCCAGACCATCGGCTAATTGTTGGCTTGGCTTTGGCCTAGGTACCAAAGCCAAAAAGCCATGGCTTTTTGGCCTGAGGCCAAAGCCAGAACATCACTAGTCGTCTCTGCACTTCTCGTACAGACCTGCATCGCGAAATTTCTGTACCGTCCAAAGAATCTCGTCGGGCTTCATGGGAAATATCGGATGAAGCAGTTTCCACCCAATTTCTTTGCGCCACAAGCGCTTCCAAGTCGTGTCGCAGGATTTGTGGTCGGGGCAATCCCACGAAGGGTCCTGGATCATGGGGGGGCTCGGCTTGCTGTGTGTCTGATTTCGATGTCCATGAACTCCTTCCCCTTCACCAATATGGCGTATACACCGAGGCCGATCAGCGCCAAGTCCTCCGCCGTCAATTCAGTGAGTTTGTGGTTGAGGATATATTTAACCGTGGGCTCGACCCATTGCGGGATCCCAAACTTCCCTGCGGGTTTGAGACGGCAGGCCGGTGGAAGGTAGATGTCTTCCAGGTTCTTGATCGCGTATTTCTTTCCTGCATTCATGATGAACTTGTCGGACTGCTTTAATAAGTTGGTATAGACACGTTCTTTGTCTGCATCGGCAATAATTTCATATTCGCTGGACCGAACATTGTTAGTGCTGCTTAATATGTCATCGTCCGAAATTCTACTCACAGATGGTATAGGAATCCCCCCAGAAGATCATCAAACTCCTCTCGCATAACTCCTTCAATATACAGAGGGTATTTCTCGCTACCCTCGCGGCTGGGATCGTCTGTGGTTTTGTCGTCCGGAATGCTGAGGATCGCCTCCATAATTTCGGACGACTTCATCAGGATGCTTTTGTGGATTTTGTAAAGCATACCACCGTCTACCTAGCGGGCCGTTAGCAGGGTGAGAATGGTATGATAGGTCGTTTCTGTTACCCGGATTACAATGGAACCATCAGGGTACCAATTGTCGGCACTGCTGGTCCATTGACCTTTGTTTTCTTCAGGTGGGGACCTCTCCTTGGGGCAGCAGACTTTTCTTGGTCTGTCATTGGTATTCTGTTGTTGGTGCGGTAGGTGAAAAGGTCTGGAATTTTCCTTTGTTTGAGCTAACGGTTACCAGGGGTATCAATCTAATTTTGGTCTTTTGAGAAACCACCATGTCACGCACGCTACCTCCCCTTCCACCCCATCCGTATGGGGAGCAATGGTCCCCAAATGTCTACCACGCATACCAAGTTATGACCGATACCTACCGACACGCGGCGAAGGTCTTGCTGCAGGACACTGATGCAAATCGTCTCCGATTCCACGCCGAAAACGCGACCGACGAGCTGGTCCCTATCTTGGAAGCATTTGAAACTCATGCAGCAGAGGAACATATCCCCCTTCCCTGGCTGCACTTGTGCACAGAAGTTGTTGGTGGTCTGATTGTGGATCTGTGCCACCCGCAGGAGATGGCAGCTACAAAGTATGCCAGCACACATATTTCCGGCGCACTTCTTACATGTCGAAAGGGAGGAGAGAAATGTAGCATTTGTGGAGCCTGTGATACTTGTCGAAGAAGGCAAACGCAGCCGTCCTCGTAAACAGCTCAATCCTCAGTTTGTTGCCGAGGCCATGGCATCAGTTGCGTACTTTTCGCCCCACGACTTTGGCTTCACGTGAGCGGCAGTTCGGCACTCTGCAAGGAATTTGATACTCCGCCGCTTCAGCATATGAAACAGAGGTTTTAAGTGGCATCGAGGGCAATGAATCATCAAAGTATGTGCACACTGGCAAGAATTTTGACCGAATAAAATCATTTCAAGGCAAGGGAACTACGAATAAATGTAAATATTACATAGACTACATGTAAAATATCAATGCGACGAGGAATTTGGCCGGCCTGGACGCGTTCTGACGCGTCCAAAGACAGAGGACGATGGGAGAGGGGGTTCAATCTCACCACGTAGTAAGAAGATTTTTAGGGGATTGTAGCGCCCCCGTAAGTCGAAGAGCCGGCGGATGCCACCGTTTGTGGCAAACTGGTGTTTGCTCGATGTCGGCCAGACCTAACGCGAGATTTTTCGATGTCAGTTAGGGCGGGGAGGTAGAAAGGGGCACCAAGCTCACCGGTAAAACCCTTGCCACTCGAGGATCTTGGATGTGCATTGTCAAATGTGTGTGGATATGTCCGGAGAGCGCCGCAATCCAGGCGGGGGGGGGGGGGGGGGGCGGGCATGATACAGTAGTGAGCGAGGTTGGGATGTCTCAGAATCGGTGAGGTTGAGGGCTTGGGGGCACTAATGGATGGGTGGCACGAGGCGTGGTGTTGGTAGGAAAGAGGGTGATAACACCAGAACGTCGGAGCTTCAAATGAAAGGACCCAGCCGAACTGCCACTCACGTGCGTGTCAAAGTCGTGGGGCAAAAAGTCAAAGACTCATGGCATCTCATCGGAAGATTACCGTTTCAAAACTCTCTGAAATTATGGGAGTTAGTCGACCGACTCTGATCAAACACCTCAAGGCCCACGGAGTTTTGTATAAATTCACCGACCTGTCCAAATCTGAGCTCAATGCGCTGGTCAAATCTTTTCGCGTCACAAAGCCAGATTCTGGTATTCGATATCTCATTGGGTTTCTCCGTCGCCACGGCCTTCGCATTCAGAAGCGACGTGTATATTCATCCGTCCACCGTGTAGATGGCATCGGTAACATTCTTCGACAACGCAGGGTCATCAAACAGAAAGATTACAAAGTTTCGTGCCCGCACGCCCTTTGGCATGTTGATGGACACCATAAACTGATCCTGTGGGGGATCGTCATCCATGGATTTGTTGATGGGTATTCCCGCATGGTAGGTGGATTATCCGGAACATGGAGTCGATAGGTTGAACCCTGGTTCTGTTAGATCACTGCACTGTGCGCCAGCACAAATAATAAAGCTATGACTGTGCTCGAGCTTTTTCTGCAGGCCATAGGCGAGTACGGCCTGCCATCCCGCATCCGTGGTGATCGTGGTGGAGAGAATAAAAAAATCTCCATTTTCATGATTTTAGCGTGAGGTCTGAACCGCGCATCTTTTATACGGGGATCGTGAGTTGATATTTTAAGATTTTGCTTCTCTGAATCTGATTCCTCCAGATCGACAACTAATACCCGCGTAGAACGTCTGTGGGTTGAAGTCGGATCTCAATTTGCTCGTCGCTGGCAAGCCTTCTTCTACGGGCTCGAGGCATTGCATGGACTCGAGAGAAGCAACCCACATCATTTATGGCTCTTGCACCTACTATTCCTTGATCTTATTAACGACGACTGTGACGACTTCCGTGCCGAGTGGAACTGTCACCCAATCTCCAGTGAGGGCCATGATCAGAGCCCAGAGGTGAGGAGATGGAATATTATTTAGTGCGAATTGCACTCAAATATTTACAGGACATGTGCTTCGTTGGCCAAATACAAGATGGTGTATATGTCAACGACTACGACAATGTTCATCCCAGCATTCTGGCACAACATCACGGTGTCCATGGCAGAGAAACACACCAACTACCTAGACAGACAGGGGCTGGCCAGCTCAAAGACGAGGATGTCCCGCTGCCTTTGGTACACAATGCTGACAACTCTGATGAGGATAGCGACAGCGATGATGATTTGGAGGCACAAATTGAAGCAGCCCACGCACTTGATTTTCATCATGAACCCGTTCCAGTCCCCAAGTACGCCGAACCATTCCAAGATGATGCTATGATGCAGTTGTTCCACAACACCCTCTCTGTAGCGAATGAAGACAGTGTCGTTCCCGAGGGATACGGGCTCCTTCCACAGGAGTGGGAGACAGAGTTTATCCTACATTCGAGATTTTGAAATCAGGTCATCGAGGATCTAAGCAGCTCCGTGTAGCGTTCCCAGATTCGATTTGGCGACCGCGTGCGGAGATGTGGGGAAGAGGATTAGCTATATTAGACCAGATTAGCTACATGACAAGCTAATTTATACCTTGCAACGCCAAAGACTCTTTGACACATCAACAACGGTTGCAGAAGACTAAACGGTAGTTGTTTCAGTATGGGCGTCAAAATTTTCATTCTTTCTCCTATTTTCTCTCCTTCCATGTCATCTACCTCCAGTCCCACCAACGGTGACTGCAGAGCCCATAATAAGGACTCAGGGCAAGAATGTGACTGCCCACAATACCAAGAGTCGGAAGATGATCCAGGATTCTGTGCCGAATGTTATCATTGTGAAAAGTATCACCTCATCTCGACGCCGAGTGCCTCGGTCCCAAACACAAATGTAAAAGCCATCCTTGCCCGCATGCTCCATCGGGGTTCCACAAGCAGCAGTTCCACCAGTGTATCTCAGGGAAAATTATCCCTTGGTGGCGCACCATCAAGTTCGGCCAATAAGAAGCCGTTACCAGAGTTCAGTGCAGCAGACTGAGAATCAAACCGAGGCATGCACCCTCGTAATAACTCAGAAGGTGGGAGCAAAGGTCCAGAGAGCAGGAAGGGAAAGGTGAGAGAACATTTTATAAGTGTCGTCTAGGTTTTGATTCAATATGGGCCTCGACAGGAGAAGAAGGCTAGACGTTCCAGCAACATGTTCAAAGTTTTGTTGGTTTTCATAATCTCCGGAGGCACCGAGTTTGTTGTGAGTATGTTCTCTCGACATACATTCCAGCCACTGATATTCATCTCCAGGGTGAGAAACTACGGATTGCTGAAGGCCACTACGGGATTCCAGATGGGGTAGATATCCAAACTGCCGTCTTGGAGGGTCGCGCAGTCTTGGACCTGAACGAAGGTTTCGAGTTTGATCGAACATCGAGTCACGAGGAAGTTGTCGATACTCTCACCGCTCTCCTTCCACTGGCATTCCCTTACTTCCAGCACCTGCAAGATGAGGCCGGCAACTTCGAGCCTGCTTGGCGACTTGCAACCGTAGCCAAGAAAAAAATTGTGATCTCACCCGTCGTGCATCCTAAGGGCTCGGACCTGGATTTTGTTAAAGGGAATGCCACCAGTGGATTCAAGAACAGCTGGCTGTTCATCGGTATGTTGGATGACCATCTGTGTAATTGTGCACTAATTCCTTTTGAAGTGTCCCGCAAGCCGATCCCCACTGAGCTCCTGAAAGAATGGACCTCACCCACATTAAGCTCCTTTCGAAAGCCTTTCGGTGCTTATTCAGTTCTGGATACAATATTCTGGAGCTAACTATGTTCATAGATGAGCAGAGTAGTGATCCAGAATAGGACAAGGAGTCTGATAACGACTCGCCTGACAGTCAGAATGGCAGCCCCAGTCCCGAATGCATCCCATGTGCCAACAAGCAACACCTTTTCTCGAAGTCTTCCAGTGATGACGAGGAATTTGTAACGAAGAAGAAAGGGAAAGGTATGTCTCCCTTATGCGGCAGATGTTCTGCTGAATAACCCATGAATCTGTGCAGGACCTAGTGGCTGAACATGGCTCCGTGGCACTGATATTGACGGCACCAGCACTAGTATGTTTCAGTCCAATGGTTTTTTATCCACAACCAATGCTCTATCAGGACCCAGCAGTGAGCTCATTGACTGAACCAAGGACGATGTCCCATCTGTCGGAACCTCCATTCACCCTCCTCCTAAAGCAGAAGTCAAGAAATTCCACGCCTCCTCAGAAGAATCTGACGTCGTCGAGGACCCAACCATAGGGGACCCGTACAACAAGGACCGTGTGTTTGAATTCTAGAGCCCGTAGTCGCATTGCATTTATTTCTTGGACACCCGTCATTCCGCAACTTGTTCTACCGTTTCTTGGACTGCTTGACTACTTCTTGGTTTGTAAATTTCAGTCACACAATTTCTTGGACTACTCGACCTCATACCATGTATATACGTGTCGGGACAATTTTGATTGTAAATAAACTTGATTTTCGTGTAATACTGTGTGAATATTTTAAGAGAGCTCAAAGCGGAACAATAGATATCCAGCGAGTCGTCCGTGCTCAAAAGTGTGCTCTGGAATAGGAAAAAGCAGCTCTTGAGGCCATTCATGTTGTCCCGATATGGCTGAGAATGGAGCCGAAGTTGGATTGATGAGTGCGGTGAACATGTATATGTACTTGCAAATGGAACGCGATAAAGTCATGAGCATTCGTGAAATAAAAAACAACTACGGTACATGTACAACACGAATAGACGAACAGCGCATCTAGATGAGGTTGCTAGATAAAAGAAATGAGTCAGAAAAGCTCGAGCAGGACGGAAATCAAGGCACGTACGCGACGTTGAGGGGCATCTCGTCGATCTGGGTGTTGTAGAACTCTATGGCGACAATCAGCGAGCAGCCCGGTCGAGAAAGATCAGAACTCATGCTCAATGTCGCGGAGCATGGCGATGTTGTTGGTGGCGACGAAGTTGATAGCAACACCCTTGCGACCAAAACGTCCACCACGACCGATGCGGTGGATGTAGTTCTCGCGGTTCGTGGGCAGGTCGTAGTTAATGACGAGGGACACTTGCTGGACGTTGATGCTGTGGGCGAGGAGATCGGTGGTGATGAGCACACAGGTGGAGCCAGTACGGAACTCCTTCATCAGGATCTCACGCTGCTTTTATTCCATGTCTCCGTGCTGGCCGGGAGTTAGATGCGGGTGAGAGATGGACAAAAAGGGATGTTCACCATGGCAGAAACGGTGAACTCGTGGCTGAGCATCTGCTCCGTGAACATGTCGACCTTTCTCCTGGTGTTGCAGAAAATGACAACCTGCGTGATTGTGATAGTTTCGTAAAGATTGCAAAGGGTGTCGAGCTTCCAGTCCTCCTTCTCGACGGCAATGTAGAACTGCTTGATGCCTTCGAGAGTCAACTCGTCGCGCTTGACGAGAATGCGGACGGGGTCCTTCATGAACTTCTTGAAGACCTCCAAGACCTCAGCGAGCATGGTGGCCGAGAAGAGGGCGCCTGAATTGAAGTCTTGAGGGGGACGGTGTGTTTGCGGCGTGGACTCCAGTTCATTGAAGTTTGAGAATGTAGCATGCTGGGGGCTTCAGGTTGTGCAGCATTTCGGATGAGTCACTTCCGCACATTGTCGCCGCCGGATAGCGCAAGGTTGTGGCGGCCGTAGAGCCACTGCTGTGAGAGGATACGCGGAGGTCTCAGCCACACATGACCAAACACCGGTCCGGTCGTTCGAGCATCGGGCGACGACCGGCACGACGCCGCCGTGGCCCGCTCACCATCTCGAACGATGGGCGGATACCTCTCAGTATCGCCATCAATGACGCCCGGAGCACCGTCAAAATCGTGGTCTGACTTTTCAAAATCGCAGTCTGACTTTTCAAAATCGTGATCTACTTTTAAGGTAGACTCCATCCACCCTCGACGAATGTCACGTGAGACTTCTATATTGGGTCGCACGGACGAACAATTGGAATATTAGCAGAACAACTGAGACAAGGGCAAATCTCTTCGACCAGATCAAAGAAATGCATGCAAAGAACTTGCAAATGAAAACTTATGGCTTCCCGGTCCTTGTGGACGACTGAATTTCGCGAACACTGACACGGCTGCGGGGCATCAATCGGCCCCATCAATCAGTGCTAATTTAAGACCTTCGGACAAAGTGGCTAATTCCCGGTGTAAATGTGGGGGTTTCACCTAGTTTCTTTGTCCCAAACACAATATAAGGACCATATCATGAATCTGGTCGAGGGATTTGTCTCAATTATACCGATAGATTATTTAACAGAATTTTTTAGTTCACGGTTCCGCAAAAGGAAAATCACGTGACATTCGTCGAGGGTGGATGGGGTCTACCTTATCACAATCGCGATCAAGTGGAGGTCGGGATCGTAATCCCAGACACGCGTTGCCGCGTTGGGAAGGAGAGCAAGTTACGGGGTTCATGCTCTTTCTGGCACCCCGTAGAATGCCTATGTTCGAATCTTCTGGATTTTTTGTCTCATCCTTAATACAATGTACCTGTATTATCTGCAGCCTCAATCCAATCATTCCTCCCTCAATTCCTTGGAAAGTTGGCCTGAGCCCCGATTTCCTATGTGATCCAGATCAGTCAGATCAATCAATGACCATTTGCGGAATGATGTCGCATTCAACTAGATTCACATATATCTTTTCCCAGTGAGGCAAGGTCACCACAATATTTTGTATTTGACTTCCTGTACTGTTTCTCTTCCCAATGGCACAAAAATTTTGTTATTCGGTCCAGAAAAAGAAAACATCTGACGAAACTAAGAAAAGTTGGGCCAGGACCCCGGACACTAGGACGGGTCCCCACCCATGCATCCAGTGAGTGTCCGGGATTACGATCGCGACCTCCTCTTGATCGCGATCTACTTTTATCACAATCGCTATCTACTTTGATCAAAATCGCGATGTTCGTCATTTTAAAATCGTGATGTATGGTCATCTGAAAATCGCGATATACCTTTTTGCCTTGAAAATATACACAACGAAATTTATGATGCTGCAATGCGACTCAAATATATGCTTCTTGCTCAAAATTGTTAGTTAAGTATCAAAATCAATGGTTGCCTATCAAAATCGATGGTTGACTATCAAGGCGCCCGAAGGCGATCTCCGCAGCGCTGGATTTGCCTGAGGTCGGGTGGTGTGCTCTCGAGAGAAAGTGCTGCTCGATCCTCCTGCTCGATCGACCTCCCCCGCCCTGTCCTCCTCCGCCCCTACTCGCCGCTTGCCCTCCCGCTCACCGCCGCAGAAGCAGTCGCTGCCCGTGCAGGTCAAGACGACCGTGCTGGCGCTGATGGTGTGGGTGCTCTCGCTGCATCTCTCGTGGGCGACTCTGCCGGCGGACGTCCCGCTCATGGATGTGCTACAGTCTTGGGCCTATGGGGTGTGATGCTGATGGAGGGAATGCAATACCGGCGATATACGACTCGGAGCCGCAGATGCCCGTGTCGATGGCGAAGATGATTATGAGTCGCCATGTGAGTGTCTTTATGTCTTTGCTCCCATCCCCGTCCCCGTCCTGCGTACCCTTCCTGCGTACCCCTACTTCCTTCTCGTTTCGCTCCCATGCGCTCCACTCTGCGTTCCTCCCCTCATCGCTCTATTCCCTCGATGAGCCCATCTATCATGATGCCACTTTCCATCTTTCCAATCCATACCCATCGCCGCCTGTTATCGCTACATTCCATTCCCCGTGGCTCCGTCATGCACTCATCTTACCACATCCCTGCTCCGCTCTCGCCCATCTCTCCCGTTCCTTTCGCTCGCGGTGGTGAAGACATGTCATCACACCACTTTTGCGCTCCACCCGCTTTCCTCCCTTTCCCCCATCGTCCGCCTACTGTATTCCTGTCGCTCTTTCCTTTTCTTTCTGTCCCTTCTACGCTCCCACCCACGCTCCCCCATCCCTTCGTCCCTTAGCTCTCACTAACCTCTTTCCCTCACAGACCTACCGCGTCCCCTCCCGACTGCGCTCACCGCCCCGCTCACCGTGAGACGCGGCGTAATCACCAAACAAGGCAAGAATTCAATAAATTAACAAGAATGACGAACGATGATAGGCCAAGACCGACTCGGGGTACTGAACCCCTTCATTAATAGGGCGAAATCAAGGAGAAGGACGTCGACGTACAGCCAGCGCAGCACCCTATTGCCCGCATTTTTACGACACTTTTCTCATCGTTGATTCTCGCAGTACAATAATTTGCAGTTTTCTGAAAAAAAGAAGTCTGGATTGATCTCCTATACAAAATTGGTATATAGTTTGAAAGTACTCGCGAAAGCGACTCCTTCTAATATATTGGTTGATCCACATTCGTATGGATTGGGCCCGCGCGTCGGTACGCAAGTCGGTTTGGCATATGCATTCTATTGCGCCGCGTTTACACAAATTAGGTACAGTAAACATATAAACCCAGCATTCATCACACATCGCGATAACCTCGATAATCCGGCTTCCGCGGTTCGCTATGATTAACCACCACCAACGGCACTCTCACCGTGGTCCCCCCACTCCCAGTCCCACTCGCACGCCCATCGCTAAAGTTCTTCGTCATCCCCACGCGCACGATGACCATCATCGGGACGATGTTCTGCGGCAGGAATTTAAACATTGGGGTCAGACCCTGTCGAGCCTGGGCGGAGCAGATGTGGACAAACGCACCACGACCTGCGCGAGCGCACCCCACGCTATGTTGTACAACGGCTGTCAATACCGCGAACAATTGTAAGGAGGGTCCGTACACGGGCAGAAGCAGCGCACCGAGAACACCTGCCCGGTGTTGAGGGTGACCATGTAGATGAGGACGCCGATGACGTATAACAGGCTGGACTCGCAGCTGCGAGTGTGTCGGCTCGTTCAGTTTCACGCGGCGGGCGAAATTAAACGGACGCACACGATTGCGATGATAGCGTTATATCGCCGGTTGGCGCCAGCGCCGAACAGCACGGCGGCCTTTCGCCCCGCATGCCATATACGCCCCGCTATGAAGGTGGTTTGTGGGGAGATTGACGTGCGATTCTACAGAAGGGCCCACCGGTGAGACCGAGCAGGACGAAGTTCGTCGCCAGGGCCATGGGATACGGGACGGTGCTCAGAGCGTTGATGTCGGCGAACGTGGCGACGTATCCCACGGCTGTGGGTTCTCAGTCAGCGGGAGGGGCCAGGGGCGTCGATAACTTACTCATAGTCGCTAGAATGAGGAATGCAGGGATTGTGATGATGGTTTTCGAATAGGACGAGGCACCCCAGATGACGGCGCAGCGGTAGAGCTAGAGAACGGGAAGGTGCGGTTAATGGATGGGAGGAAGGAATGACAGGGAGAGACGAACGAAAAGACAATCGGCCAGCGCGCTATATGCAGTCAGGGGGAACAGCAATACAACTTTAATGGGAGCACACATACTTGTTCGTGACGATCACTGCTTCGCGCACGGTGTACAGGTTGACCCACGCCTGAGAGGTGCTTCGAGGTACGGTGCCGGTTTCATTGGTAGTTTCCGCTATGTTCGTGAATAAAACAGCTAGGTACACATCGATGATGACCTGCGCCAGCGCAAAGAGGACAAATATCACGGAGAGCGGGAGGAAGATGTAGCGTGACGCGAAGGTCTTGGTTTGGACCAGGAAATAGACGGCTAAAGAAAAAAGGAGGAGGCATATCCCTGTCTACCGGGCGGGGGTTAGAGATTAAGGTGCAAGGCAAGATTGGGCCGACCGTTGAAGAATAGGGAGGCCTGTGTATTGAGCAGGTCAGCTGCACTGAAACGCGTACGCCGGGTATGGCACGGGTGGCGACGTACCGCCGCCGTGTAGAACTGGGATTTCAGTCCCAGGTAAAGAGTTGCGGTATCCACAGCAAAGGACATCGTGGACGAGTGGTGGGCCGGACGTCCAGCGTCGGAATCTTGAAGGTGCTTTGCAAGGCAACTGAAAGATTGGCGCCAACGCGACGTAACGTTGGACGGTGATCGATGGTCTGCGCTCCTTGACTACTCATAAGTATAATATATATATATATACAACTTGAAGGACTCGACCCACCCTCCCCGTGGTTGCTCCGTGGCTCTGCTCATGTCTTGATATCGGTCCTCGGGTTTTGACGGCGACTTCCTCGATCAAGATTATAAAGCCTACTCCATTGTCAGCTTTGAATCTGGAAGATCAGAATGTTAGGTTCCTGAATCCCAGTGAGAGGTCTCTTGAATTGGATCGAACCACAATGAACAGGATTGAATAAATTGAACAAAATTGGAGCGGGGTGAAATGAAATGTCAAATGTAGGTTGAAGAGACTTCTCACTGGGCCTGAGTCCTGATTCCATTCGCATTATGATTAATTGCCTACAGATGTAAATTTAACGCTCGGCACGGGACTGGATACGCCGGCGACCGCCGATGCAGCTCCGAGCTCAAATGAATTGAATTCACCACTCCGTCGGCGACTTCTTCAATTTTCTACAGGCGATCGGTTATGTGCTACACCCGATTCTCCTCGCTGTCATATCCTATCTCAGACCGGAAGATATAGGCTCTCTCTGCTGCAGGCTAATCCCGAGTAAGTACAGAAGTAGTGGAAGTGGAAGTGGAGAATGGAAGTGGAAGTGGACATCAGTGGAAGTGGAAGTGCCCGTCAGTGGAAGTGAACCCGCGCCGTTACCCGTAGGCATGACGTGACCTTGTGTGACACTCTGCCCACTGATGCGCCCCGACGCGTTCCTAATTTAGCAATTTGCAGAATGCATTGTTCGCTGCCACCCATTTAGTGCGCTTCTCTGTCTGTTCTCTGCTTTTCTTCCTCCCAGCCACCTGGATTTCGCCTGCTCTTCCACCCTCCAAAATGGAGCCCGCCCCGCCGTTGGCACGTCCTGCAGGACTTTCGGTGTCTAAAGTTATTGCTGCTGCCGGAAAAATTTGCTTGCAGGCATACATGGAACAGGTACATCGTATATTTCCGTTTTTGACACGTAAATGACGCGTTATACTAGATCTTTGACCCGGGATTAGTTGCACTTGGATACTACACGGACGAAAACGCTGAAAGCTGGTTAAATATCGATAAATTTGTGCGTTGGCTAGGCCATCAGGCGCAAAAAAACACCCGCAGCACCACCAGATGATCGTGCCACCCATCCCCACGCCTCATCCCAGCTTTTTCCGCCACGAATCTCACACTGTTGGAGGCCATTCAGAGGTCAGTACGCCGTCATTAACTTCCAGAACAACATTTTATTCACAGCCTTATAGTGCATATCGGTTTGATCTCAAGTCGGAAGCACAACTACGCGCAATGGAGGAAAACTGCGTCCTCGTGAACCACCTCAACATCAAACCTCATCGTGACCGTAAAAACGATTCGCGCCGGACGTCACATTACCGCCAAGCCTTGGAACGCTCGGAAGCTCACAATGGACTTGAAAATATTGATGGCGATATTGAGCGTTCCACTGCGCATACAAGGGAGCTCCGTGCCAAGAAGAAGGAGCTTAAAGCTGCCAGCGGCGTCAAACAAGTGAAATGGAGAGGGGAGAAGGAGAAGGAGAGACTTCCGGACGAGAATGAATTTGCCGCACTGTCAGACTCGGAGGACCACCTGGAGTTCTCTCAGTTGCCTCCTACTCGTCCTCTCTCCCCGCTACTTGACTTCCCCAGGATGGCCGATGCTGTAGCAAGCCACGGTATTCAGCTTGATCCTGCTCTCAAGCCGCCATTCTTTCCCCACAAGTCCTATAATGACTCAGAGCTTTTCTTATTACCGGGTGATATTATAGACTACCTGCCATTTTAGAGCTACTGTATCTACACTGTTAAATATATTCCTTTTTGAACTCATATCTTCATGTTCAAGATAATTTCACACTCAACGGCACGGTGGGAATGGCACCAAGTCAGGTGACCGTGACTGGCCGCGCTGAATTAAATTCGGTTTCCTCGGCGGTGCGCCTGGAGTCGGCGGCGGCGGCGGGAAGCGGGGCGGGAAGAGGGATGGCGGTTAAGGTGTGACATGAGGTAGTGGAAGTGGAAGCATCGTGGTGGAAGTAAGCAGCCAGTGGAAGTGACTTCCACTTCCACTGTTTTGGTCACCCCTCGCTAATCCCCTGGGCGTCGCATTTATTCAATTTCCCACCATGGCCGCATATCACCGCTTCTCCGTGTCTTTGCCGTGTCTCCGTGTCTCCGTGTGTCCGTGTCCATGTAAACGGCCAGAAATAACCTGAGGCCCAGCACTTCGGTCCAAGGATTGAGCCGTCCGACATGAGACCTAGATATAATTTTGAAGTTACTCACCATACGTCACGGTATAACGCGCTGAAAGACAATCTTCTTGTAGGTTCAGCGAGTTGGAATAAAGTCCTCTGAGTTCGAGTTGTGAACAAATAGCATTGAACCCAATGGACACAAGGCGTAGATAGAAGACGTTCACATGTGCAAGTTTATTTGAAAGCTGCCGCGGACGGCCCGCACACGGGAAATAATGGCAGGGCGGAGTTTAAAGCTTTCCAGTGAAGCCATCAACGATGCGGACTCGGAAGCTGGCGGACATCAATGGTCCAAGCGGCTTCAGACAGACAGCTTAATTGTATAAGAAGGGTAACGAGTTTGTTGGAGAGATGGTGCAAGAATAGGTTGACAGATGGATGATCTTGGCAACTCAACAGAAATATGCATTTAGGCAGTAGCATTTTGACCTTAGTTCCGGCCCCAGGAACGAAGGTCAAAGATGTTTAAATGAGAGAATTGGGACCTGAGGCCATAGCACTTTGCCCTTACTCTCAGCCGCTAGGGGCGAAGGTCAAAGGTGTCCAGGTAAGACAATCTGGACTTAGCCCATAGGACAAAACCACTTACAACCCGGAGGTAGGTTGTCCTGCATCTCACTTCCGACCTGTGAGGTGGAGACGTGGGGTAAGATCTAGTGCGGACGATGCACATTGGGACTCGCCTCCGAAATTAGACTTGAGTAAACACTATTTTAAACCCGAAAATGAAAAATGATAGATACTTTGCATTTTCAAGCAAAGTTCGGGCCGATTGATGGCGATACTGCGTTCTGCTGCTTTTGAATACGAAATGCAGAGTTGCGGTGGAGCTTTGATTTGAATTTGGAAAATGTCGCATTAACCACGCTCGGTCCGAACTTTGCTCGAGAATTGAGGATGTCTGTCGTTTTTCACTTACAGCTGCTTACCGGGAGCAACATAGCGTAGAAGAGCAACACTGGTGTTTCTATTACCCACAAGCTGACTATGGTCTCGAAACTTAGTAGTATGGCGGTCAATGTGCACTTTTATTATTTTGAGGTATATAAATGGGTTTTGACAACAACAACAAAAAAGGCCGATTTCAATAAGAGATATAAATTTCAAATGAGGACAAGCTTTCTGCTGCGCACAAAAAAGTATCCATTGAGATTATTATTTTTAGTTACCGGTCAATCTTAGGACAAATTTTTTGATATCGAAAAAAAAAAAAAAAATTGCCGAGACTTGCAATATAAATTCTGATGAGAGGGATCCAGGAAAATTGGGTGAAGGTGAAAAGGGGGACAAGTTACAGAGTGTCACTGTACGGATTTGGAACACGCAGTAGCAAACATGAGAATCTCTGATTCCGGAGAATAAATGAGTAGAACCACAGCTGAAAAATTAGTACTGTAGGGTATGGCAGTCTAAAAGCGTTCATGATCTTGTTTTTATTTGACCATAACTTCAAGCAACAAAAGGAATTGTGAGTTCTGAATTTTAAGTTTCAACCAAAAGGAATGTTCGCTGCGGGTCTTCAATCATCGACCGAGCGGGGCTTTTCTGTATTTTACTAATTTACACAATCGCGGGTTCGTATCGTTTTGCATACATACAAACCGTTTGTGCCCGCGGTTCGCATTCAACATGTACTTTTTGTTACGCCCCTGCCGCCTGCGCGACAAATTTATATGTCGGTGTTCTAGGACGAGCTTTATACCGGGTACAGCATTGTTTTATAAATTATCATTGAGCATCGACAAATATATGTGCCCAATCTTCATATTCATCGCGTGAAACCTCAGTCGCTCATCATCGCCCGAATTGCTTCTCCGATTTCGGGGCGGCTGGAGTGTCCGACAATTTGGCAAGTAAGGTTCGCGCGGCGGAGCGGACATCTTCTACACGGTCCTGGAACAGCAATTGCCTAATTCGGGGTTCGAGGTCCTGAATTGCGGTGCGAAATTGAGCTGGGAGCCGACCTTAGTGTGGTAAACGTTGGGGAGGGAACGTCCTTGCCTTGTTCGGCAAACTGTGCTAGTGTATTGACACTGGCAAATCGCAACCGCCGATACTCGTCCTCGAATAATCCGACGATCAGCGGCACAGAGCCACCGAGTGCGTCATGAAACATGGCTGGACTAGGCATCAGCCTCATCAACAAGTATAGAGCACGGTGTGGCGTACATCGCTCGATAAGCTTGCCTATTGTAGTAATAGCAGCTTCTCGCACCATGAAGTCTTCGTCCTTAAGAAACTCGATGATATGGGGCACAAAGGGTTTGACTGCGTCGTGGAATATAGCTGGGAAAAGAACTTAGTCTCGTGAAAGAGGCTAGAGCACATAAATTGGCAGGTCTTACTCTTCTCACTGGCAGCGAGAGCCCATATTGCAGCGGCAGCCCCCGAACGGACATCCGACTCGGCGTCTTTGAACCAATCGACGAGTTGGAGTACAAGGTGTTTGATTGAGTCATCATATACGGCTGGGGGGAATATTAAGCTTCGTCAACAAGGGGGATACAGCATATAACACCTTGTTCCGCAAGCTTGCCTACTGTAGTCGCAGCAGCTTCTCGCACATCTTCATCTTGGTCCTTCAGTAACTCCATCACCTGGGGCACAAAGGGTTTGACTGCGTCATGGAATATAGCTGGGAACGGAATTTATTCTCGTGAAAGGGAACATAAACCGGCAGGTCTTACCCTTCTGACTGGCAGCGAGAGCCGACATTGCAGCGACAGCACCCAATCGGACAATCCAGTCGTCGTCCTTGAACCAATCACCGAGTTGGAGTACAGAGCGTTTGATTGAGTCATCAAATACGGCTGGCAGGAATATTAAGCTTCGTCAACAAGGGGAATACAGGATATAGCACCTTGTTCCGCAAGCTTGCCTACTGTAGTCGCAGCAGCTTCTCGCACATCTTCATCTTGGTCCTTCAGTAACTCCATCACCTCGGACACAAAGGGTTTGATTGCGTTGTGGAATATAGCTGGGAACGGAATTTATTCTCGTGAAAGAGCCCATAAACTGGCAGTTGTTACCCTTCTGACCGGAAGCGAGAGCCGAAATTGCAGCGACAGCACCCAATCGGACAATCCAGTCGTCGTCCTTGAACCAATCACCGAGTTGGAGTACAAAGCGTGCAATTGAGTCATCAAATATGGCTGGAAGAAGAATAAGCTTTTTCAACAAGCAGAGCGCGTTATGGCGCACTTCGCTCAACAACATTGCCTACTGTAGTCGCAGCAGCTTCCCGCACATCTTCATCTTGGTCCTTCAGCAACTCCATAACCTGAGGTACAAAGGGTTTGACTGCATCGTGGAATATGGCTGGGAACAGAATTTATTCTCGTGAAAGAGCACATGAAAAGGCAGGTCTTACCCTTCTGGCTGGCAGCCAGGATCCGCATTGCATCGGCAGCACCCGATCGAACATACGCCTTGTCGTCTTTGAACCAATCGCCGAGTGGGAGTACAAAGCGTGCGATTGAGTCATCAAATGCGGCTGGAAGAAGAATAAGCTTCGTCAACAAGGGGGTACATCATATAGCACCTTGTCCCGCAAGCTTGCCTATTGTAGCAGTAGCAGCTTCTCGCACGTCCTGATTATGATCCTTGAGGGAATCCATGACCTGAAGTACCAGAGGTATCATCGCCTCGTGGAATCCGGCTGCACTGGATGTCAGCCCAGTTGAACAAGGAGGGAAGTCGTTCTTACCTTGCTCGCAAAACTTGCCCATTGTCTTAACACTGGCCACTCGCACCGTCCAATACACGTCCTCGAGTAATCTGCCGATCAACGGCACAGGGGCACCGAGGGCATTGTGAAACACAGCTGGACTAGGCATCAGCCTCGTCAAAAAGCAGAGCTGGGTATGGCGCACTTCGTTCGACAAGCTTGCCTACTGCAGTTGCAGCAGCTTCTCGCACATCTTCATCATGGTCCTTCAGTAACTCCATAACTTGGGGCACATAAGGTTTGACTGCGTCGTGGAATATAGCTGGGAACGGAATTTATTCTCGTGAAAGGGAACATAAACCGGCAGGTCTTACCCTTCTGACTGGCAGCAAGAGCCGACATTGCAGCGACAGCACCCAATCGGACAATCCAGTCTTCGTCCTTGAACCAATCACCGAGGTGGCGTACAAAGCGTGCGATTGAGTCATCAAATACGGCTGGAAGAAGGATAAGCTTCGTCAACAAGGGGGATACATCGAATAGCACCTTGTCCCGCAAGCTTGCCTACTGTAATGGCAGCAGCTTCTCGCACGTTCTGATAAGAATCCTTGAGGGAGTCCATGACCTGAGGTACCAAAGGCTTCATCGCCTCGTGCAATCCGACTGCCAGAGGATGTCAGTCCAGTCGAACAAGGAAGGAAGATGTTCTTGCCTTGCTCGCAAAGCTTGTCCATTATCTTAACACTGGCCAATCGAATCTCCCAATCCGATTCCGGGACCTCGAGTGACTTTATGACTTCGGACACAAAGGGTTTGATAATGTCGGTGAATTGACCTGGAAATCTACTGTCATTATCGACTCGGCTCGCAGAGAAGAGCCAAACTATAATTGGTTAGGTCACCGATGATCTTCACTGCACTCCCAGGAGAGGAATGAATGAACCTGGGGATCGCTCTGCTATATCGTTGTCCAAAGACTTGAGGAAATCCCTCTGCGCGCAAACCCATTAGTACAAGTGAGAAAGCTATGGATATAAATCCCACCCGTTCGAGTAAATCTCTCAAGGAATGCTACAGTGAGGTGAAAATCGGCCGGTTTGGTTTCTGGGTTTGATACAAGATCCAGAATAGCGTTTGCTACATTTTCCCAGTCATCCAAGTGAGCCTCAGGATCCAGCCGAGTCAAAAGTGTTAAATGGGCGATTTTTTGCCTCAGATTTGATTTAGCTAAAGCTGTGGTCAACGAGGTACAGACGGTCGACGCAGATTTTTCCAGATCATCCCGAGCCAACCGGCTGGACTTGATTATAAGCTCGAGAGAGGTCGAGCTTATCGCTTGCATTTCAGAGTCTGCATCGGGGTCTGCGAGAATCGACATCAGTTCTGTGACAACACCAGCGTCAACGAGGCTTGAAACTGCGCCGTCTTCTCTGATATCAGCCTCAATAGTTACGACACTAAATAGAGTCTCACCAGAGAGTGCCAGAAATGGGATGTGGGCGAGATACTGCCGTTTGGCTTCGGCAGTTGTTGCAGCAACGAATTTCCCGCCAGTCTCTCGAGCCAAGGAAGGGTCGAAGAGGTCCATTTCTAAAAATTGTCGCCATTCCTGGGCCCATCGAATATCCTGCAAGTTCCCTTGACCAACGAGGAAACGCCAGGGTATGTAAGAGAATGCAGCTCGGGGCTTGTAGGTCCAATCCTTGAAAGCGACTGAGGCGTGAACAAGCTGATCCTTCATAATGACGCGTCCTTTGCCACGATGAGGCGGCCACCTATTAAGGTTTCAAAACCGGTGACGGAAAAACCTATGATAAAACACCTACCTGATTGTTTGGTCAAGGTTTCCGGCATTATATTTCGACCTGGTGAGCGGTAGTGTCTCTAGCAACCACCAGAACGGTCCCGTCAAGGACTCTATCGGCTTGTCCTGTTTGAGTGACTCCCAGTTCCACACATCAATGCGCGGCACGAGGTGGAGGCCCGAAATAGTCGCCTGATTTTCCATCCACAAGAGCGGAACGCCCGCAAGATCCAGAGCGATGTTTCTTCGATTCCCACCGCCACTGCGCAATTTTCATGAGAATAATACAATGTATAGTGGTAAGCGTACGCACATGTCTGAGTGAGTACCGGCAAACCAGACCTCCTTGATTGTCCCCTGAGTTTCGGGTTGTCGCGCTTCACTTTGCTGGTCGTTGTGCGTTTTGCTCTCCTGCGAGCAAGCGCTATTCACATATTCTGGTTGAAAACGAACACGACGTTCGTCGAGGGCCAGGGCATGCCGAAAGTGACAGATGTGGTCTGCGGATGTGGTAAGAGGGAGAGGCTGCCCCCGAAAAATGCCCACACAGGACACGGTATCCCTGTCCGACATACATCAGTGGAATGATATGCTGGCGGATCAGTGAACTTACCATGCGCCCAAGAAGTGCACTCTGACGTCCCTCGAGAATATCTTTTTGAAGTGTGCGCATAGCTCCCCTGCCTCTTTACGATCTATCTCTACAGAATCCGGTTGGTACGTCATGATAAATCTGGAAGTGGCACATACCCTTCCCTTTGAGCTGGTTGCAGTAAAGTTCGTAGGCGCTGGTGGTTCAGCTGCTTCAGCATGGCGTGACAAATCGTGACATATGATTCTCACAATGGGATAAGGCGCTGATTACCCGAGTATACCAAGCCAACCTGATAATTTATCGATTTTGTGAGTCAGCAATAGTATATACGGCGCTATTATAACTTCTTACCGTGGCAATCATTCCGGCCAATGCCCGGACCTGATAAGCACCGCGTGAAAAGCCTATGGCGGTCGTAAGAAATCGATCCTTTGCGACTCTGGACACTGTTTGAGATACCGAAAAGATATATTACGTCGCCGGGTTGATAATGGCCTGCGAGCCAGCGGTAGGCATCCTGGACATGTTGCTCAAAATTCCTGCAGCCAGTCAGATGCGATAGCGTCAAATTCTAGGGGACCCACCAGGCGATAGCCAAATCGATTATATTTGCGATCCACTGCTTCCAGGAGGCGAACGAGGACCAAGAAGGAGGGACGTAGGTTCCGATGCCGCTCACATAGAAAGTCAGTTGTGGTGTGGACGGATGCTCCTTGATGATACGGCTATGAAGCTCGACCACGTTTGTGTTCTGTACGACGGTCAACAGTGTGTGGGCGAAGGAAGCCCGAACACGCACATTGGGCCCGAACTGGTAGGAAGTTCCGTCGATACTGACGACCAAATTTCGAGACCGATGGGCAGGGGCCTCGCGACATGTGCCTTGGCACTTGGACATACACGTGCAGTGGTGTCGACATGAGCAAGCACATTTGCATTCTGGCAGGCACCTGCATGCGCATTTACGAAGAAGGCTGGTCGCTACCAAACCATAGTTTAAAAGAAGCACTCGCGGAGAGGAGGATGGGGTGATACCTGGGCTGTCGTCGTCGGAGACTGGCATGGTGGTGGTCGAGGTGGAAGTCGTGAACGTGTGTTACTGCTGGCAGTGCGGTCGTTTATACGCGTGCCCTTCAATCGATCATCTTCAAGTTTAGACACTCCATGCTAAAGTTAGCACAACAGGTCACCTCGAGGCATGAGTTGTCTCAAATGAGATTTTGGAGCATAGTCGCAGACAGTTCCAGTGGCAAATGGAATGCTGGTAGTTCTGGAGGCACTTTAGATACAAGTATGCTGTACGTGATACAATGCGTATGTGTCAGTACACGTGGATATACACAGAATCACCATACCTTAGCCGCGCTGCAGCAGAACACCGACCTAAAAAAAGATGTAACGATGACGAGATAATAAGATGAAAGCACAGAAAATAACTTTGATACCTAACGGCGTCGGAGACCCACACGGCAAAGTCCATTCAAGAGCGAGGCCATATCGATTGTGTCCGAGTTCATATGACACTGGAAAGGAAAGTCGCACCTTATTCCACGTAGCCGAGACCTGACACCCCGGATATGCGTATAGTGCGGTGACCAGCAACGGTAAACTACGCGAGCAGTGATGGGTTTATCGAGGCCGGGTACTGCGTATTCCGCCATCGCTGAGAAACCTGCTGAGTGTTTCTTGGAGTGCTCGGAATTTAACCTGAGTATATCCGATATTAAAGCAGAAAGAAATACAGAGATATAGCTTGAATAGTGTGACGTTTTCCCATCCTTTGAAAGTATCCGAGCGCTTTAAGATTGAGTATTACTTTCAAGGAACTTCTCGTGCAAAGGCGAAAACGAAGCGGACAGAATGTTTAGAAAATCCGAGATGCCGCTCGGCGCTCGCGCCTGTAAGTTTCGAGATCGATAAGCGCAGAAAATAGAGTCGCCAGAATCCAGGGAATCGCGGTGGTGGTTTGGTGAGACGCGAGGATGACAGTGACGTTACGCCAGTCACGGATCCGGACTCGGACCGAAGGCCCGAAACTTCAACAAGTCCTTCTCGGATGCACCAAGGATGCACATCTCACTTCTTTACTTATCTATATTTCACTGGGATCGCATCGCGTCGGACCAAGACATGTATCTAATGAGAAATTACAGTATACGATGACGAGAACGAGAAGTTAGAACGAAGTTAAACGCATCCAAGGGATGTCGTTCGGCTAAATCGGAAAAAATACCAGTGAAATAGCAGAGGAAACTTAAAGGTCAGCGATGGGTATGATCTGAATTTAATTTAAAAGGCAAAAACGATACATCGCTAGGGTAGAATAGAGTAACGTCGCCTCTGTTTGGGCCTTCCTGTTGGTGTTGAAGAACTGGGGCGTCGAGCAACGCGGCAAATAATATCTGGGTTCACTGGTCTCAACACTACTCAGGGGTATGATACACCAATATCTTGCGCCTCGAGAACAGCACGCACTCGACATTTTTTCGCTGTATGGATATTTTTTCGATAGTGATTGCCGTGATGAGCATGGGAGGTTCCATTATGTCTGCGGTGGTACTCATGGGATAGATATTGTTGTCAAATACCTTTGGTCTATCCCCTGGAAGTCGGCGGGCGTTCCGTTTACCACCACGGCCGGTAAATTGACGACTCTGATTTTAGCTCTGAGGCCTTCGGCGCGGAATCATTCCAGACGTTGTTTTCATCAGCACCATCGAGCTCGGAAGGCTGCCAGCGACGCAGTTTCGGATGCGGAAGAGCATTGCTCGGATGTTAAGCCCATCAGTGCTTAATATTTTCATCAGAGCGAAAGGCTACCGTCGAAGACGCCGACGATAAAGACAAACTTCCCAGAGAGATTGGAGATCCGGACCTCAGGACAAATCTCGAGAGTCGTGGACACCTCGTATCCCTTCGTTCCCCGGTCATCCTCCCAATATTTCCGCAACATCGCATTCTAGATCTATCGGATCTCAATTACTCGTGCTCGCAGTATACTGCAAGCATTTTCAATGAGATAAGGTGTTCAATTCTGTAATCTATCGCGCAATCGTAACGGACAAGGTGTCCTTCGAGCGCACTACGTGGATTTTATTCCGGCTGCAACGAGTCCCAAATGACCCAAACATGTGGAGGAAACCTGAAATTCAGTGAGACATACATATATACTTGTGGTCACTTATCCCTCTTTAGGCCTCTGTCGAAACATTCTTCTTTCGAGGCTGCGAGTTGAAGTCATCATTGACATCAAGATAAGCGCCGAACATCAGGTGTTGTCCCATTGATTGCCGAACCACGTGTTGCAATCGCCCTCCTGTCTTACACTCATGCAGCCAACCCAGAGCACTCGCCGTTCTTTGAACATCTCCACACAAACTACATCCCTGACGACACCGAGATCGAGCGCATCCGCACCCACCTTGTACCGCATTCCGAAGAACTTGCGCGTTTAGACGCCCTCATCCAGGATCTCACTACCCGGCGAAAACGACTGAATGACTACATCGATGCGCACAAAGCGCTCATATCCCATCCTCGCCGTCTTCCCAGGATATTGTCGAGGAGATCTTCCTGCAATGTCTGCCAACACAACGGAACGCCGTCATGAACGTCAGGGAGGCGCCGCTACTCCTGTGTCGGATTTGCAGTGCATGGCGCATCATCGCGTTTGCCATGCCAAGGCTATGGGCCTCTCTGCATATATCTCTCGAGCCGACATGGATCGGACGACGCCTGCTAGTATTGATTGGTTGGAGCGGTCAGCTCCTCTCCCACTTGAGCTTTCGTTCGTCTGCCCGCAGCACCATCCTTCCCTTAAACCGCTGGTGGAAATGGTACAAGCAGTATCCGCTCGCTGGCACACATTCCGCATTCTTGATATACAGACCGCCGACTTTTTGGAATGGTTCGGAGGGGTCACTGCTCCGCAATTGACCGATGTAGCAATCTCATTAACAGATGCCGATTCAGACAAGACACATTTTCTGGCTTCGGATTTATTCAAGGGTTCCAAACCCTGTCGCATCACCATATATTCGCTGGAGCCTCAGGGTCTCGTGCCGACCCTCCCATTTACTTGGCACCACATCACCCACCTCATTCTTGATTGTAACAGCGAGCCCATCCCCGGCTTGCGGGATAGACCATCCTTGGGCTTGTCGATCCACGGGGCGTACTCACTGTTGAAGGGATGCCCTTACCTGATATCGATCGGTTTTCACCTTGATGATCATTCGGACCACGACCACGAATTCTCCAACCAGGAACTTTCCCTGAAGTCATTGAGCATCCTTGACCAGTCCGTGGTGTCTCTGGATGTCATCGCGAGTCTGATTGAACATTTGATCGCGCCACGATTGCTTCATGTACAAATCCCGCCAGCATTGATATCCGGACCCTTCATATCCGGCGATGTGCCGTTTCTCATTCATCTCGCCGAAACCTCCCCTCTACTATCCAAACTCTATCTCGATGTCTCCCATTTTACGCCGACCTGCCTGGCCGATATACTTCGCAGGTTCCGCTCCCTCACGATCCTCAGCACCTTCCACTCGCGTGATATTGGCGGCGTCGAACCGGCAGACGTCGTCCGTCGGCTCACTCCCGATCCAAATACTCCAGAGCTCAATATCCTCCCGGCATTGAAGGAACTGGAGGTTCTGGCCTTGGCTAACCGTCAGGACTCCAGCACGACTTTGTCTGATGAAATATTGTTCACGTTCCTGCGCCAGCACGTCGATTGCGGAACGAATCTACGTAGGTTCCGCATCCACTTTTTGTCCGATCCACCAGAGATCGTGCCAGATTTTGAACCCTTTCGCATCAATGGGCTACATGCCTCCTTCCTGTATACACCTAGGATCGGGTTGGGCACGCTATTGTCGGGTATTGGGCAATAGGAGAAATCTATAGTGTTTGGTTCATCGAAGAGCGTCCGAGTTGATAATTCTGTAGTTTCGGAGTTGATCTTATGTCTGTCGCGTTTATGGAAACCCAATTCGCTTATATATTGCAGAGTATAACTTATTCTCATCCCAGACTCAATAATTATATAACTGTGCCTCTGCTTTATAATCACACCCACAAAGAGTATATTTTGGAAGATCGGTAACCAGTTCGGTCACATCCATCTCTGACTCTCATATTCTCGGGAAACGCAGTAAATCGCGCGACGACCATTTTACCTCGTACGCGCGAATAACGTCAACCTCACGCTTGTTCGCCCTTACGTACCTACATGTTTGTCTTCAGTAAACTCATTGTTCATGTTGTGGAGCAAGTATGATGAATTTCGCTCCCCGCTGATATTTTGAACGGCGGATTCTTATGTTTCATTCAATTAAATCTTCCAATAGATCTTCGGACCTGAAAGCTGAAGAACAACCGCGTTGCATGGTTGTGTTGGGTGCGGCGACTTCTTTTTCGCTTCTTTTTACTGCAACAGCAACCCCATGCGTGGGATTATCGACCCACGAGGCGTACACGCTGCTCAAGGGGGCGCCGAAAATAAACCATACAACATTTACGAGTCGGCTCCTACGGTATCAAATGCGACAGACTTCGATCGAACACAGCTAAAATCCCTGCAGAACGTCAGGACGACTACCGCTAATTGCAAGCACTGTTAGCATGAAGCAAAATATATAAGTTTGCATCTGTAATAGGTGTATTAGGCGCGGTGGGCCATTCAAGTCGCAAAACGAACCATGTACGTTTTATGGTCGTAGCGGGGACCTTCGGATGCGTTCATGACGCGGTAGCCCAAAAGGATGTGCACGAGTGTTATGGTGGCGGGAGCGGTGGCGAGAACACTCCCGAGCCACAACATTAACAATCCCAGTGGGATACCCAAGAAAGTGATGAGTCTGCGCGCCACAATGTCACCGTAGACAATTGGCATCGTTTTCCTCCCGATCGCCCGATCTCCTGCTACATCCCGAATGTCCTGAATATTCGTCATGATACTGGCCCAGAGCGCAAGGGCCAAAATGTATCGTTGTGTTTCCGGCGTATAAGAGGCGAGGCATTTCCATGCGCCGCTAAGTAGCGCCCATGCCCCAATGGATATCACGACGCCGTTCTTTCCCAGCCAATGGTGTCCGGCCGATGTCCAGCAGACCCAACTCGTTGTAATGACCCAGCAGATCGTTTCCACGATCACCCTGGGTGAAATCATCCCAATGGCCAGAAATGCCACGACAACGACTATCGCTCGACGTCTTGCACCGGCGGGGGTGACTTTCCCAGATGGAATCGGTCTGTCCGGTTTGTTCAGGCGATCCTCATCGACGCCGATGAGTTGGTTGCATAGGTTAAAGGAATACATATAGAGGCTGAGCCAGACGACGAGGCGGGGAAATCGATATAGGAGGGCGGGGGCTGAAACAGGGCCTGAAAGTACGGCACCAATGCCCCAGATGGAGCCAGCAATGATAGTCGCACTCCAATCTCGCCATGAAAATGCGAAGAAGAGGTCGAGTTCACGCGAAATGCGCGCGATGATAGCTGTGCAAAGTGCGCCCATTGGCGAGAATGCAGATTTAGAAAGAAAATAGGTCTGTGGCGGGCTTGTATAAATGTCGAGACCCGTTACACGCCAGATGCAGCGAGGCGCAGTCATTTGGATTGTCACCCAACTGACATTGGCGTTCCCACTACTTCGGTGAACCGGCAGACTGGCCAGACTGGCCAGACTGGCTGCGCGACGGCCATTGGTGACAGTTAACAGTTGACACTAGGTGAAGGTTTCTCTGCACCCGTTTGCCCTCGGATTAGTGTTCGGGTCGGAGAGGGCTTGGGCTGAACCAGATCCTGAGTCCGACCCTACCTACCTCCAGGGTCGGGCCGATGCTTCACTACTATCAGGAAAACACCCCCCAGCTAATTTGGCGAAACTTGCGTCAAGCTCCCCGAAACTTTGTCAAATTATCCGCATTGTCAGGGTTCCACTAAATTAAGTGTAATTAAGTTACCTCTTATTTCTGGACCGTTGACTGTCGAAGCAGTGAAGGACGCGATGAATCATGTCAAACTCTCAATGGAAGCGTGGATTAATAACGAAATCGAGACTTCCTCCCGCATGGAAGATCTGCTGACAGGTCGGATGGAATTTGACGGCGAACTGGTCAAGAAAACCTTGGACTTCGGGTACTATCTGGAGGTGAAAACACCGGAATACCGCCGTGCGCTAACCCAAATGGACCTCTCAGGTCACAGCCTTGCAGTGGAGTGGCGCAGATGGAAGGAGAGACGCAAGCCAATTGTCCCCCGGGAATGGCATCTATGCAGATTCTGTGAAACCGCACCCGAGGATCCGGCCCATGCCATGTTCGTTTGTGACAACCCCGAGCTCATGCAAGTGCGAGAGGTTTTTCTGGCGGATCTATATACCAAAATCCCACAGTTCAAAGGCGCTTTTACGGATGCTATGAGCCTATTCCGAGCAGTACTCGCCAAGAGGGAGATGACCCCACTTCTCGCGAAACTGGCCGTCAACGTGTTGAAGATATATGATGCAATGCTGTTACTGAAGCCTCCAGTGCCGGTTGTGTTATGATCTTCGGGTCTGTTCTTATCATAATCCTTTCTCTTACCACAAGACTAGGTTTATCGTCGGCTGTGAACCTTCTTCGGAAGTTGAACACGCTGATTTGGGTTCTACAAAGGGAAGAAATACGACAGCATTCTGTGAGCTGGTGGATACTGGGGATTTATACCTGGAAGGAGAGAACTCTGACCAGGTCCCACCGGGTTTTAACCAGAGGTCCAGCCATATAAGTGGCCGGCCAGTTTACGATCGACCCCCTGGAATTGTTGTGTGCTCGGTCGGCATCTTGTAGACTTCTGTAAGGATAACCACCCTCTATAGTCCTACATGTTTGTCTTCCATAAACTTGTTGTTCAGCCAGTGGACCACGCAAGTATAATATATCCCCCCTCCAACAAATTTGGCTAAATTATGCCACATTAGACTGGTGTTATCTTACTATAGATTCCACTTCTGTTCTCAAAATCAGATCAAGTTCGATTCACAAATCAATTGAGAGTACTAAGTACAAAGTAAATGTAGTAGAAGAATAAGATAAAAGATTGACGAGGGCTCAGTGTCGCGAGTACATAACTTGCTTACAAACAACCAAGGCATTGAAAGATTTTGAAGTACGAGATTGTTTGGGCATCTCTGGTTCTCGTATTCTCTCAGGAAACAACGCAAATAACGACATGAATTCATGGAGCGGAATTCAACCTCATATTTGTCCCCGATACAATGGCCGGATCCTTATGGTCATTCAATCAGATCTTTCGATAGATCAGCACTTGACTCCAGGGTCGTCGGGCCTGAAAGCTGAAAAACAAGCGCGTTGGATGGTTGTGTTATGGTTCCCTCGCCTCCACGCGCAGCTCACGTGACGTATATTTGGTGCCGCTCACTCAAAAGCCCGAAGGCGAATCTCCATCTCTTACCATGGACATACCGAGGTACATAGTGTGAAAGGAAAAGATGGCGCAGGAATCAATGTACCATCTTCTATGCATATCTCGGACCCCCTCGTAAGATACACACAGTTCTGTAGCTGAAAAGGTAAATCGCAGTACATACAGAAACCAATAACAATCCGGGAACCCAGAATCTGGTTGCTGTTCTGCGAAATATCTGTTCCATCCATGCATCAATTTTTTGCTGAAGGGCCTTGGTGTCATTGATGCGCGGAAAATCGGTTCCAGGGACGTCCCGATCCAGGAAGGCGCACAGTGGGTCCCATCCCTCCCCGACCTCGTATTCCAGCAACCGAGCTTTGGGAACGATGTTCCGGATATTCTCATAATGAGCGACGAAGCGCGCTTTGGACGCCTCCTCTTGGGCGTCTGCCGCCTCGGAGCCCAAAAGAATGGTGATGGTCCTCCCGGTAAAAGGTATAACCTTACCAAAATGGCGCGGATCCAGCCATCCGGCGAGTCTAACCCGTGTGGAGCGGTAGATCGGTTGAAGTGCCTCGCTGTAGGACTTCCACCATTTCGATGGATCGCGGCTCGTCAGGACGACCTTCGCGTCGGGATACGCGGCGATTAGTTCCTCTGAGAACATGATGGCAGGCGTGTCCGTGACAGCCTGGCAGGAATCCTCATGAGTTGACGTCGTCGCGCAGGAATCGATTCAAAGCACGCACCTGGCAGTGGCCCAGCAGTTGGTCCCACTCCTCCCGGCCGTACGGCTTGCCCTTCCCGAAGAACTTTGCATCAATGGCCTCTGTCTACATGTCCACCTCCAGTGGATTGGCGAGCACGGTTTGCATGTGGTATGTATCCTTGTATCCGAGCTGTTTCAACGCCTCGCGCGTTGCTGGCGATGGTCCATTGTAAGGTGTGGTATGATCCCACGGCTTAGATGCTCACAAGCAGTTCCGGTGCGGCAGAAACCAAGAACCAGGACTTCCATTGGTACGGTGCGAGGGGCACCGCGACGGTCTACCCATGGGGCGTTGAACGCCATAGTGGTGGATTCAGTGTTGCTGGGTGCTGAGAGGGAGAAAGACACGGACAGTGGTTATCCCAGAGCGAACTAAAGTAGGTTCACATTTATAGCCTGTTAACGTTGTGACGTGGCAATCAGGAAGATGCATGTGTTTCGGAAGCTTTGATGCACTTCCGTTGCGGGATGAAAGTACGCGCCGGTTGTAACTCATCATAAGTCGAATGGTAGTAAGTTCAGGATTTATTCCTTGTATTCAAATATGTGGTCGAGACGGACCTCAAAGCGGGAGATGAAGAACGGGGTCAGGTGGGATCCTCGCCGGGAATAGTTACCAACTGGTTGCGGCACGAACACTGGTTTATGTAAAGGACTGCACATAAGTTGAGACGAGCGTTTCCTTTTGTTTTACATCCGTCTTCTAAATTCAGAGACTGCCACACCCATGAACGCAAACAGACCGCGTTATTTGTTCGTGTTGTACCATTTAGCGTCGCGTCCATGTGACGCGTGCGCGTGTCACGCGTGACCATTCGTGTTTTCGACCCCCATCTTTGCCCCATCTGCTGCAATCCGACTTACCTTTGAATACACGCTATACTTACAGAATGTCCTCAAGCAGCGACACTCATACTCCAATACAGATCCACGCCATCCATCCCGACAACGAGACTAACTTCAAAGCACTCGCGACCTCGCCGAAGAACATACGTGCGACGCGCGGAGCCATTCATACGGCATGCACAAACTGCTTCAAGAACGATGGCGATGAGCCGGAGCTAACCATGCGCAGGTGCGGTAAGGTGTGTGATGCACAGATCGATCCCATTTCTGGGCCTTATGGGTCTCCTCGCAGTGTAAAGGGGTCTGGTACTGTTCCAAGGAGGTATGTACGGTAGCTACTACGACTTGTCAGAGTGAAGGATTCGACTCATCTGCATGCCATGCTAGTGCCAGGTGAAACACTGGTGCGTAACACATTCCTGAATGCTAAGCTCCTACCATATTTTATCTCTTAGGCCGAAGCACAAAAAGGTCTGCAGTAACGTCGACGGCTCCGGAATTTCGAAGCTCGTGCAAAATCTCTACTCGAACCCCCTCCTCAACAAGCACCTCCAGGCGTGCTTCATCCTCCATTTCGATCTTCTCCGCGGTCCGCAGCTCGACAAGCCCTTCATGGCCCGCGTCGACATCGGCATCGAGCCAGCGGACATGCCGGACTTCTTCAGCATCTTCATCGGCCAACCGCCAGCCGACAAGATCATGGGTATGGTGCAAGTGAACGCGTTCACGCCCCTCCCGCCCGCCGCCATGGCGGAGCTCACGCCGATGCGCAAGGAAATCTGGCGCCAGGCCCGGGAGAGCGCCAACAAAAATGGACTCCGCGGCAACTCGGTAGGGCTGATGGAGGTCGGGAACAGTGACGAGCAGACACTCACGATGGCGATATATATCCAAAGTCCTGCCCTGGAGCTCGTGAAAGCGTCGCCCCCGTGGGAGATGAAGTCCGCGATCACTGGCGATGTTACGGAGAAACCATTCAATATCGAGAGCTGCATGGAGTACGTCTCACACTCCTTGTGTCATTCTTTCCACCGTTCATCCTTTCCGATCGCCAGGTTCATCAACACTCACATCCGTGCGGACAAGAAGAACCAGCTACTTCTGCGCACCGAGATGCGGCCCTCCGATATCCAAATCATCCGCGACGTGGGCACGGACTCGGACGGGATCGCCGCTCGCATATTGAAGGCGAAGATGGCGAGGGAGCATATATTCAGACCCTTGATGGTTGGGGAGGATTTCGCTGCGACGGTTCCGCTGGTCTGATGATTGGATTCTTTGTCTGGTACCACGGGCGTCAAATACCTGTATGGAGGATGTGAGATTTAATTTAATTTTTTCGCGATTTCCAAAGGGTGACGAGCAGGAAGGGCGGCAAGACAAAAGAAACGATTTGTGCGTCTCATCTGGCATCGGCTTTCGTGGAATCTGACTCCGGACTCGAGACTCATACATATAATACCCACAGGTTCCACTGGCGATAGGACTGCCAGGGAGTGTACATAAAGTCTTAAATCATTAAACCCGACTTTCGATTATTCAATGCCATCTTTTCTGAATTCCGACCCGCAAAGATGAATATGCATAATCAATACCACGGGCATCCAGCCATTATCTGGATCGCGCGCGTCTCCGCCCCCTGCGCAGGCCACAACCCTGTCGTCGGACGCTGGTCCGGCGGATACGCCAGATGTCCATACCCTGGCGCGTGCACGTCTTCGCCGTCGCCGTTCCGCGGTTCTCCTGCACGCGACTCACTCGCCTCGTACCGAATAGGCCAGGCGGTGCATACCACCAGATCCTTCACCACGCTCGAATCGCCTGTGCTCTCGCGCAGCATCTCAACGAGATCTCCTTTGTCAAGGCGGTATGCAGGTGCGCGGCGAGGAACGCGCCGAGTGTGCGCCAGGAGTGCTCCTCCACCTGCGCGCGTCGTAATCGTAGTCCGGGCCCACCTCCGCACCGTCGTCGTCGTCGTCAAAGTTAGTTGATGGGATTTCCATGCCGTGGTCGATGATGAGGTGCTGCAATGCGGGGAGGGGCCTGCCGGGCGCGAGGAGCACTGTGAAGGCGGGGAGGGTGGAGAATGACGGGGCGTCAAGAGAGAAAGCGAAGCAGGGTTTTCAGTGAGTTGATTGGGGAAGGGAGATGCGGACCCGCTTGAGGGTGGTGGCGTGCGTCGAGAGGACGTCGATGAGAGCAGCGTGGAAGTCCGTGAATGATGTGGTGATGCTGTCCTCGATAATGTGGGCCCAGTCGGACATGAGAAGAAGTGTCAAAGGTCTGTAACCGCGCAGAGGCTGAAGACCAGAACTACATCGATTGACGGTATTATCGCAGAAATGTTACGCACCCATTGGACGCAGAAAGATTCAAGATGTGCGATGTCCTTTACCGCCGCGAGCAAATTCAGAGGTATGGCGATTTCCCCTGTAGACAGCATGAGCTCAACGTGTTGCAGGGTACTTTTGTTGCTCTGGACCAGCTCGTGGAAGCTGTGGCGTGTTCAGCCCATTTAATGCGGTTGGCGCGGATGCTCCCCTGGTTGTAAACCTCGAGCGCGAGGCGGCCAGAGGCTTCTTCGTAGTGGGATTCGTCCTCCATGTGGCATTCCGTCCTCAAGCCCTCATACTACTCGGAAAGCTGCCGAGGGACGTCATCTGCGAAAGGAATGTCGAACACGAGCGAGGAGGGAGATCCAGGTGCGGGTTTTTCAACTGCATCCAGTGCTTTGAGGGTGTATGCATTCATGGTATTAGAACGCGCTGGTGAATGTGTCCTGGTGGGCTTTGCGCCACGTCAGCAAGTGTGGAACATGGCGGTGCGGTGTTGATTCTTGTTATGTTCTTGTTGATTCCACATATAACTTTAACGAAGCAGCGGAGACACGCGATGCATGTTCAGTGAATCCCGCTTGGTCTAAAATGGTGGTCTAAAATGGTCTTGTATCGTATGCATATCGCAATCTGAAGACTAATTCCAATGCAGAGCCAGCATGGTCCGACATTGACAGCAAAGCAGATATCTGGTCCGATCCCCCGGCATCCCCGCGCTAATAGCATTTTGTCAGATCCATGTTCGTGACCATATATTCTGGGGCGAGGCGGGCATGTTGCGCCTCATCGAACTCTTGGCGCAGGGGGTTGGCTTCTTCCTCTCACGTTCTTCCCGGCCGCCCCTTCTTCCGTCGCCGCTGCCCATTGTTCCCGTCATGCGGTCCCTCATTCTTCGCCTCGTCCCTCGTCCACCTCCGCCGCCTAATGCTCGACACCCTACGCCCACACACCTAGATGTACCCGTCTCACACCACCCCCCTCCATACCCGCGCTGAAGCTGGGCGTCGGTGCTCGTGGCCTCGGCGTCCATCCTAAGTACTAGTACTCGATCCATTGCCAACGTACACCTCCGCGCATGTGTCTATATTATTACCCATATACAGTTTTTTCCTCCTCCTCCTCCTTTCTCATTCTATATCTCTGCTGTCTACTCTCTCCTCGTTTTTTCCCTACTAGCTAGTCCTCCTTGGTGGCGAGTTTTTACATTCCTGTCTGGATTTGCATCTGAATAAAATCATGTTCGTTACGGATTATGCGATTATGTCGTGTGTGAATAATGAGATGAGAAGGGGCTCTCCACAGCGTATACGTATTAGTAGTACCTTCGAGCAAGACACCAGGGCGTATCCAAAGCGGAACCGGGATGCCGCGCCCGACTCTGAGTACCCGGGGCCCATCATGCGTAATTTTAAGCTTTCTTCCGCCTTCCTTTATTTCTTTGGCCGTATTACTAACAATTTCCTTGCGCGAATGAAGAAGGATATACCTGGACTACCGCTCGTGGGTTCCATGCCCTCCGCAAAATTCTTCACGCACATGATAGCCTACAGAAACACATCGCATGATTCGTCTTCGAGGTTGCTCAGGTAAATGAGGCCACTCCGTTATATGTTCCCCCTCTCCCCGTTCACTGGTTGATGCTACCGCGGCGTAACAATAATTTTTATTTCTACCACTTCGTACTCTACTGTATAATTTCAATCAATTCAACCGTCCCACCCCCGCTGGTCGAACCTAAAATCTATCATGCAGCCCTCAAAAACGCATAAATTTGCGCCTGCGACGTGAAAAATTCAAATTTTTCGTTCAGTGGTTGAATTTTTTATAAGTCTGTCACGCGAAATTTCGACCTTAGTCGAATCGTCGAATCGCTAATCTGGGTCATGCATCACGCCCCAGGTCAATTTGATTGAAATAATACAGTACTTTGGATAGACGTTCTGATAACGAATAGCTCGTCAAGTAGGGTAGCTGGGGTCCAAGGCGAAGGCGCGAGTACTAGTAGCTCGTGTTCCGTGGGATAATCTTGGGAACACGGCGTTCAGAGGCTGGACCATGCCGTGTATCTATCACTATCAGCTTGCTATCAGCGCGCGGCGGCATCTAAATCTAAATTCTAATCACTAATCAGACGTGCGCGCGCACCCTAAGCAGCGGAGGTATAAAACTGTATAACACAAGATATAAGGCCGATACCATGCGTGCGCGGGTGTAAGTATGTATACTCGGACGGAAATATCATGATCATGAAGAAATACTGGGAGGCACTTCAGCCACGAAGGTTCCACGGAAGGCGATGGAAAGAAGGAGGAGTTGTCAGCGGCTGCCGGGGAAGATCTGGGGTTAGCGGATAGTAGATACCTATATATGAGGTAAGGAGAGACGGGCATGGATTTTGGATGATTGGGTTTTGGTGGGCGGGAAAGGTGCACAAATAGGGTAGGTTCAGAGTGGGCGCATCAGATGCGAGTGATGCCATCGGTGATGGGATGGCGGTGCAGTACTCAACGCGGTTGGGAAAAATTCGCGCTAACACTGAGGCCGTAGAAGGTGTTGTACACAATATTGATGCTCTCCTCAAGGCTCTCAACTGAGCGCGTAACAAATTCCATATATGTCTTTGCAGGAGCGTGGACAGAAGTGGGGAGAGAGACCAGGGTATGGAGGTCTAAAAACGTTCACGAACCTGTTTTTATTTGACCCTGGGTTCAACCAACGGGAGGGAAAAGGTCGCTGCTTGCCTTCAGTCTGATTCAGAGGGTTTTTTTTGTATTTTATTACGCAGCAGTACTACTAGTAGAGGATTGGACTATGCCCCCCGCCACCTGCCGCTACAAATGTGTTGTGTGTCGATGAGAGCTTTACATTGCGTACAGTATTGCTTTATATATTATCATCGAGCATCGACAGATATACACGCGAAATATTCATATTCATCGCGTGGGACCTCAGTGGAACATCAACCAGAATCCCCCCCTGGATTTGCTTTAGTGTCAGACAGCTTGGAAAGTAAGGTTCGCGCGGCGGAGCGAACATCTTCATCACGGTGCCGGAGCAATTTAGTGATTCGAGGTTCGAGGTCCTGAATTGCTGCGCGGAATTGAGCTGGGAGCGGACCTCAGTGTGGTAAACGTGTGGGAGGGAACGACCTTGCCGTGCTCAGCAAACTGCGCTAGTGTATTGACACTGGCAAGTCGCACCGTCCAATAAGGGTCCTCAAGTAGTCCGGGAATCAGAGGCAGAGAGCCACTGAGTGCGTCATGAAACACGGCTGGACTAGGCATCAGCCTCATCAACAAGTACAGAACGCAGTATGTCGTACTTCGCTCGACAAGGTTGCCCACTGTAGTCACAGCAGCTTTACGCACCCTGAAGTTCTCGTCTTTAAGTAACTTGATGACATGGGGCACAAAGGGTTTGACTGCGTCGTGGAATATAGCTGGGAACGGAACTTAGTTTCGTGCAAGATCACATACATAAGCCGGCAGCTCTTACTCTTCTCACTAGCAGCGAGAGCCCATATTGCAGCGGCAGCACCCGAACGGACATCCGACTCGGCATCCTTGAACCAATTGCCGAGGTGGAGCACAAGGCGTTTGATTGAGTGATAAAATACGGCTAGGAGAATGAGTTTCTTCAACAAGGGGGATACAGTACATAGCACCTTTCCCCGCAAGCTTGCCTACTGTAGTGCGAGCAGCTGCTCGTACATCTGGATCAACATCCTTGAGGCAGTCAATGATATCGGGTACCAAAGGTTTGATTGCGTCGTGGAATCTGGCTGGAAGCGGACGTCAACCCAGTCGAACAAGGAGGGAAGACGTTCTTGCCTTGCTCGCAAAACTTGCCCATTGTCTTAACACTGGTCAATCGAATCTCCCAATAATCTTTTTTGAGTAACCTGCCAATCAGCGGCACAGAGCCATCGAGGGCGTTGTGAAACACAGCTGGACTATGTATCAGCCTGTTCAACAAGCACAGAGCACGGTGTGGCGTACTTTGCTCGACAAGCTTGCCTATTGTAGTCACAGCAGCTTTACGCACGTCCTTGTCTCGGTCGTTGATTAACTCCATGACCTGGGGCACAAAGGGTTTGACTGCGTCATGGAAAATAGCTGGGAACGGAATTTAGTCTCGTGAAAGAGCACACATAACCAGTCAGGTCTTACTCTTCTGGCTGGCAGCGAGGATCCGCATTGCACCGGCAGCACTCAATCGGACATCGGATTTGTCATCCTTGAATCGATCACCGAGTTGGAGTACAAAGTGTTTGATTGAGTCATCAAATATGGCTGGGAGAATAATAAGTTTCGTCAACAAGGGGGGTACAGCATATAGTACCTTGTCCCGCAAGCTTGCCTACAGTAGTGGCAACAGCTGCTAGCACGTCCTCGTCACGATCCTTGAGGGAGTCCATGACCTGAGGTACCAAAGGTTTCATCGCCTCGTGGAATATAGCTGGGAACGGAATTTATTCTCGGGAAAGAGCACATAAAGAGGGAGGTCTTACCCTTCTGAGTGGTAGCGAGGACCGCCATTGCAGCGGCAGCACCCCAGCGGACATTCGACTCGGCGTCCTTGAACCAATCACGGAGTTGGAGTACAAAATGTTTGATTGAGTCATCAAATATGGCTGGGAGAACAATAAGCTTCTTCAACAAGGGGGATACAGCAGATATATATAGCACCTTGTCCCGCAAGCTTGTATACTGTAGTGGCAGCAGCTGCTCGCACGTTCCGATCACGATCCTTGAGGGAGTCCGTGAGCTGGGGCACAAACGGTTTGATTGCATCGTGAAATGCGGCTGGACTAGGTATCAGCCTGGTCAACAAGCACAGAGCAGGATGTGGCGTACTTCGCTCGACAAGCTTGCCTATTGTAGTCACAGCAGCTTTACATACATCCTTGTCTCGGTCGTTTATTAACTCCATGACCTGGGGCACAAAGGGTTTCATTGCCTCGTGGAATCCGGCTGGCACCTGATGTCAGCCCAGTCGAACAAGGAGGGAAGATGTTCTTGCCTTGCTTGCAGAACTTGCGCATTGCCTTAAGACTGGCAAATCGCACATCCCAATATTCGTCCTCGAGTAATCCGCCGATCAGCGGTAGAGAGGCACCGAGTGCGTCGTGAAATACGGCTGGGGAGAGACATTAGTTCATTCATCAACGAGGTGAGGATACAGCTGGCCATACCGTGTTTGACAAGCTGGCCTATTGTAGTCACAGCAGCTTCCCGCACACATGCGTCTTGGTCCTTCAGTAACTCCGTGACCTGGGGCACAAAAGGTTTGACTGCGTGGTGGAATATAGCTGGGAACGGGATTTTGTCTGGTGAAAGAGCACATAAACAGGCAGGCCTTACCCTTCTGGCTGGCAGCGAGGATCCGCATTGCAGCGGTAGCACCCCAGCGGACATACGACTTGTCGTCCTTGAACCAATCGCCGAGTTGGAGTACAAAGTGTTTGATTGAGTCATCAAATGCGGCTGGGAGAATAATAAGCTTCGTCAACAAGGGGGATACAGCATATAGCACCTTGTCCTGCAAGCTTGCCTACTGTAGTGGCAGCAGCTGCTCGCACGTCCTCATTACAATCCTTGAGGGAGTCCATGACCTGAGGTACCAGAGGTTTCATCGCAGCTACCACCGGATGTCAGCCCAGTAGAACAACTTGGGAGGGAAGATGTTCTTGCCTTGCTCGCAAAACTTGCCCATTATCTTAACATTGGCCAATCGCACCTTCCAATGCGATTCACGGGCCTCGAGTGACTTTATGGCTTCAGGCACCAGGGGCGTGATAATGTCGGTGAATTGACCTGTAAATCTATTGTTATTATTTGGCTCTGTTCGCAGAGAGAACAGCCAAACTATGAGTGGTTAGGTCACCGTCACCGATGATCTCCAATGCCCTCGCGGGAGAGGAGTGAAGGAGCTTGGGAATTACTTTGCTATATCGTTGTCCAAAGACTTGGGAAAACCCCTCTGCGCGTCAAACCATTAATGCAAATGGAGAAAGCTATAGATATAAATGCTACCCATTCGAGTGAAACTTGCAAGGCACGCAGCAGCCCGTTCCAGCTCGTCTGGAAATGTTTCTACGTTCATAACAGCACCTGAAATAGCGTCTGCCACATTTTCCCAGCAATCCGAGTGAGATCCAGGATCCATTTCAATCAACAGCGTTAAATGGACGAGTGTTTGCCTCGGGTTTGATCTCGCTAGAACTGTCGAAAATATACTCGCAGAATTTTCAAGTTGATCCCGAGCCAACCGGCTAGACTGGATTATGAGCTTAAGACAGGTAGAGCTGGTCGCTTGCATTTCAGAGTCTACATCGGGGTCTGCGAGAATCGATATCAATTGTTCGACAACACCAGCGTCAACGAGGCTTGAAATTGCGTGGTCTTCTCTGATATCAGCCTCGATGGTTACACCACTGAATAGAATCTCACCGGATAGTACCAGAAACGGTATGCGTGTGAGATACTGTCGTCTGTCTTCGGCAGTGGCAGCGACGAATTTGTCGCCAGTTTCTCGAGCCAAGGAAGGCTCGAAGAGATCCATCTCCAAATATGGCCGCCATCTCTGGGCCCATCGAATATCCTGTAAGTTCCCTTGACCGACCAGCGAATACCAGGATAATTCCAACCGCGGAGATGAGAATGAAGCTCGGGGCTCGTAGGTCGCATCCTTGAAAGCGACTGACGCGTGGACAAGCTGATCCTTCATAATGACGCGTCCTTTGCCACGATGAGGCGGCCATCTATGGAAGGTTCAAAACCGGTGACAGAAAAGCCTACGATATAACACCTACCGGATTGTTTGATCAAGGTTTTCGGCATTGTATTTCGACCTGGCGAGCGGTACTGTCTCTAGCAACCACCAGAACGGTCCCTTTAAGGACTCTATGGGCTTGTCCTGCTTGAGTGACTCCCACTTCCACTCCTCAGCGCGCGGCATCAGGTGGAGGCCAGCAATAGTGGCCTCATGTTCCATCCACACCAGCGGAACACCAGCAAGATCCAGCGCGATGTTCTGTCTATTCCCACCACCACTGTAGGATTTCATAAGAATGGTATAATACATAACTGCAGGCGTACTCACATGTCGGAGTGAGTACCCGCAAACCAGACCTCCTTGATTGTACCTTGAGTTGGTTGTTGTTTAATTTGTTTGCGGTCGCGCTTGTCACCCGCCTGTGAGGGAGTATTGCGTACATATTCTGGGAGAAATCGGACGCGACACTCGTCGAGTGCGAGGCCATGGCGAACGTGGCAAATGTGGTCCGCGGATGTGGTGAGGGGAAGAGGCTGCCCCCGAAAAATCCCTACAGAGGATACGGTATCCCTGTCCGACGTAGCTCAGCGAGATGATCAGCAGGCAGATCAGAGAACTCACCATGCACCTAGGAAGTGGACTCTGACGTCCCTTGAGAATGTCTTTTTGAAGTGGCTGCAGAGCTGTTCCGCCTCTTTGCGATCCATATCTACAATGATTAGATCATATAGCATCGAAACGTAACACATACCCTGTCCTTTGTGCCGATTCGAGTAAAGTTCATAGGCGCTGTGGAGGTTCAGTTATGTTAGTCCGGCGATGTAGGGATTCATCTACAAATCTCACAATGGGATAAGGCTCTGGTTTCCCGAATATACCAGACCCATCTGAGAATTCCGTTAGTCAGTGATACCGCGACGTGATTTTACTGACTCACCGTCGCAATCATTCCGGCCAATGCTCGGACCTGAACAGCACCGCGTGAAAAGCCTAAAGTCGACGTGAGCAATGGATTTCTTGGGAGACACTGTTTGAGATACCGAAAAGATATATTACGTCGCCGGCTTGGTAATGGTCTGCGAGCCATCGGTAGGCGTCCTGGACGTGTTGCTCGAAATTCCTATAGCGAATCAGATGGTATGGCGTCGTATTATTTTGGGACTCACCAGGCGATAGCCAAATCGATCATATTTGCTAGCCACTGCTTCCAGGAGGCAAACGACGACCAAGAAGGAGGGACGTAGGTTCCGACGCCGCTCGCATAGTAAGTCAGTTGTGGTGTGGACGGATCCTCTTTGATGATACGGCTATGAAGCTCGACCACGTTTGTGTTCTGTACGACGGTCAACAGTGGGTGGGCGAAGGAAGCCCGAACACGCACATTGGGCCCGAACTGGTTGGAAGTTCCGTCGATACTGACGACTAAATTTCGCGACCGACGGGCAGGGGCTTCGCGACATGTGCCTTGGCAGTTAGAAATACACGTGCAGTGGTGTCGACATGAGCAAGCACATTTGCATTCTGGCAGGCACCTGCATGCGCATTTACGAAGAGGGCTGGTCGCTACCAAACCATAATTTAAAAGAGGCACTCGCGGAGAGGAGAATGGGAGGAATACCTGGGCTGTCGTTGGAGGTTGCTGGCATGGTGGCGGTCGAGGTCGAAGTCGTGAACGTGTTACTGCTGCCCGTGCCGCCGTTTATATACGTGCCCTTCGATCGATCATCTTCAAAGTAAGACACTTCACGCTAAAGTTAGCATAACTAGTCCCGGTCACCTCAGAGCGTGAGTTGTCTCAAATGAGATTTTGGAGAATAGTCGCAAACATTTCCAGTGGCAAATGGAATTCTGGGAGTTGTGGAGGACGTGATATGAATGCTTTCGACGCAAGCATGCTGTACGTGATATAATTTGTATGCGTCAGTGCACGTGGATATACGCAAAATCACCATACCTTAGCCACGCTGCAGCAGAACGCCGACCTAAAAAAAGATAAAACGATGACGGGATAATAAGATGAAACAGAGAATAGCTTTGACACTTGACAGCGTCGGAGACGCGCACGGCAAAGTCCGTTCAAGGGCGAGGCCATATCGATTGTGTCCGACTCGTCCGAGTTCATATGACGACAGCTCACCTTATTCCAGGTGGCAGCCGGACCCGGCACCCCGGATATACGTATAGTGTGGTGTCCAGCAACGGTGAACTACGCGAGCAGTGATTACTGCGCATTCTGTCATCGCTAAGAAACCGGCAGGAGCGCATTCACACAGCGGGCAAAGACTAGATGTGCTGAGTGTTCTTGAAGAGCTCGGAATTTAACCTGAGTGTATCCAGGGGTGGCCGATATCAAAGTAGAGAGAAATACAGAGAGATGGCTGGAACAGTGTGACGTTTTCCCATTCTTTGAAAGTATCTGAGCGCTTTAAGATTGAGTATTACTTTCAAGGAACACACGCGAAAACGAGGCGGACAGGATGTTTAGAAAATCAGAAATCCCACTCGGCGCTCGCGCCTGTGAGTCTCGAGATCGAGAAGCACAGGAAATAGAGTCGCCAGAATCCAGGAAATCGTGGTGGTTTAGTGAGAGGTGAAGGTGACAGTGACGTGACGCCGGCCACGGAATCGGACCGATGGGCCGAAACTTTGAACAAACCCTTCTCGAATGCACCAAGGATGCACATCTTTACTTCTTGATTTACGTATGTATATTTCACTGGGATCGCACCTCGTCGGACCACGGCATGTATTTGATGAGAAACTACAGCATAGGATGACGAGAACGAGAACTGCAACGCATTGAGATATCGTTCGGCTGAATCGGAGAAAATGCCAGTAAAATAGCAGAGGAAATGTAAAGGTCAGCGATGGGAAAGTATGCTTTTGAATTTCAAAGGCGCAAACCATACATCGCTGGCGTAGAATAGAAATAGCATAATACATATGTATTAAATCCATGGCGTCGACCGACGGAATCGCCCCGGGAGGATGTCCTCATCACCCACGAATGCCGGGTGCGTTCACGTTCGGAGGTTGCTTTGGCGGGAAAATCACCCTGGATTGCGCACCATGCACAGGATGCGAATATCCACGCGCGGCGGCGTCCACGTAGTCGTGTAGTTACCCCGTCGTCGAGGGCTCCGTCGCAATAAGCTGCTCCAGAATCTATACAGACAATCAGCGGCGCGTCGGTAAGTACAGACGGACGGTACGCACGTGTAGAAGGCAGATGCGGGCCACCTGTCCCACCGCACCCAATCAGTTAATTGCGGCTTGCGCGTGTGGAATCATGAATGAATGAATAGTGCGTACCGTTCCTGCTGCGCTTTCAGCACATCCACGATGGCGCGGATGGCCGCGAGATCATAGCTTGCCGCTGGATCTTGGGTGTCTTGGCTGGTGTCTCACATGTTGAGAAGCAGCACTATCACGGCATTAAAGATGAGGTTCTAGTCGGCACTCCGTGAGGGCAGGAAGCCGGAAAACGGGTTGGCTGCATAGCAAGGGGTTGTCGGGTCGCCGGCGCCGCTGGATCCGTGAAAAACGTTGAAAAAATAATAATTTAGCTACGATGTTCGACACAGCGTTTGCTGCTATCTTGCGAAATGTATCATGCCCAGATCAACACGGAAGGAGGTTACCCGTATTCAGTGGAATAAGGGGGTCCTTAAACCGGAGAAATGGAGCGGATTACATTATCATGGGCATTACTTGTCTATGCAAGTCGTAAAAAGTATTAAGTTGAATAAAGAGTCACAAGCACAACCCAGAAAGCATGATCAGAGCCGAAGGATGCGAAAGAACGAAAGATGCACCCGATATCGCCCTACTCCTTCGCCGGCGCTTGGTGATCTGCGGCGATGAATCTATCGGCTCGCCGGGAGCTCGCAAGGAAGGCACTGCCTGGGGCACCCGAAGAAAGAGATTGCCTGCGGCGCCCGAAGCCGATCCCCTGCGGGGATTGCCCACCGCTTCCCCCACTCACCATCCCTGATTTTTGAGTCTTAATACCCTGACATGAAGGTCTTGGTCGCTGCTACAGCCGTCAAACTCCCAAGTCCATTTCACCTCAATGAGTGCAAGTTAGGATCGGGCCGGAAGGAAGGAAAATTGAACCGCGTTGAGATTTAATACTTGCAAGTTCAAGACAGTCAAGGACTCGGATAAGATTGCAAGATACCATACGGCTGATATAATTTAGGTTAAGCCTGACCGAAAGTCGGAGGGACGGAAGATGCACGCATAGACTTGAAGGTACTGTAGACGTATGGAGTTGCAGGTGGACAGACAAAAAGACTTGAAGCTAGACGGACGCAAGGACTTTAAGGACGCACGGAATTGTCGGCGTCTTACAGCTGTTTGCATAATTGATGACAGTCGATCGAAATTTGAAATAATTAAGCACTTTGAGTTCCCGTTTTTCTGGCCTCATATCTTGCCCATTTCTGGGCAGAATCACGTGGTTATAGATGCATTTGAAAGGGGCTAATGAGAGCTTCCAACCCATACCCTATTTTCCCGCTGATTGCGAAAATTAGGGTGTGTCAAAATTTGGGCCAGGTCATTCTTATGCAAACATCAATCCTTCTCATCTGGGTCAAATCTTATCCAATCTGAACGAGATAAAGTTTGCCGAAACGAGGATCTGAAGGCAAACATTTCCATTGTGAGAGAAAATGGTTTCATCCAAAAATGGGCCTCCAGTGATTCGGGCATCAAATCAAGTCGAGAACACAGACTTGAAAGCAGGTCAGACAACATTTTCAAAAGCCCTTCGGATCGCCGTGGTTGCCTGAAAATCCTCTTCAAAATGAACCCAGAATCAGCGAATTTCGTCCAGAATTGACTGAGAACGGGGCGCAAGAAGTGGTGATCTGAAATACACACGGCCGAATTTCACTTCCCTAGTTTTTTGAATTACACAGTCAATCCGGTACCATTCGAAAGTGCGTCGAAAAGCGCGTCGAACGCGCCCAGAACCAAGAAAATCTGTTTAGATTTGGGTGAGAAATGGGCGGCAGAAGCCGACAGATCAAAATTGATCCTATCATTCCAAATTCGGCAACTGTCATCAATTATGCAAACAGCTGTAATATATTTCCAGGCCGACGCACAAACAGGTCTGCAGCAAGGTCGATGGTTACAGTATTTCCAAGCTTGTTCGAAACTTCTACGCAAATCACGTGCTCAAAGCCAACCTCCAGGCGTGTTTCGTCCTCCACTTCGACCTCCTACGCCGCGTGCAGCCCGACAAGCCCTTCATGGCGCGCGTCGACATCGGGATCGAGCCTGCGGACATGCCGGACTTCTTCGACATGTTTAGCGGCAGCGGCCAGATGAATCCGGTTTACGATGGCTTAAGCCACATATGTTTTGACATACCCTAGCTTAACCTCGCGTTAACCAGCTTAACCAGCTCAAGCCCACTCTAATTATTATTCAATTGTACATAGATAGGCCTAATACATGGTATCTTAGCTTTCTGCGCGTACTAGCTATTAAGCGGATTCAGCCGATTCAGCGAACTCAATTAATTCAGCCCGGTTAAGCCAACTTACCCACAAAGCCATATCCAGCCAACTCAGCTAAGTCAACAACCTATTCAGCCCCTTTCAGCCATTTTCAGCTGACTCAGCGTATTCAGCGACTTTCAGCCATTTCAGCCGACTCGACCTATTCAGCTGAAATCCATTGAGTCATTTGCGTTCGCTCACCACCCACGAGAAGACAGCGCATATATCATTACATTTACTGAACACATATACAATAAATATCCTGACGGAGGATGTTAATGAGGAACCTTGAAAGATGAAACCTGTGAAACTTACTATCTGCGCTTTAGCTTCTTTGCCTTTGCCTTTACAGGGACTTGCTTCCCAACGATTTCAGGCACGCGTACCGGGACCTTCACTGTACGCTTGGGACGCCCTGTCACTTCTGGTTCACCGGCCACTTCGGCTACGCGGGCGTTCTTTCGTGTGGGCGCATTTCCAGCGCTTTTGGGCCTAGTGTTCGTCACCTTCCGAACCTGTTAGTATGTAGCTATTCGCAGCCTGCAAGACTGTACCTGTGCCCCTTTACCACCACGCTTGGCCGGTCTACCACGCCTCGGGGGCGGCGGAGCGTCGGCGTCGGCCGCATCCTCGCCCGTCAAGTTGTCGTCGGCGGCATCGTCGTCGCCCGCGGCGTCCTTGTTATCCGAAGTACCGTTCTGCAGAAACGTTAGTGGAGTCGTGGGTCGCCAACGCTGTCTTGCGCACCTCGGCAGCCTCGTCCTTGCGCTTCTGTTTTTTGTTCTTCGGGATATTCAGCCTACCGTCCTCGTTATGCAAAGCATCGTTCTGCAGGCGCGTTAGTGGAGTTGTGGGTCGCCAATGGTGTCTCACCCACCTTGGTAGAGTCTTCCGTGCGCTTCCGTTTCTTGTCGTTCTTCGGGGTCTTCGGCGCAGTGTCCTCGTTATCCAAAGCACCCCCGACCTCGTGGCCTTCGCGCGGCTTCACACCGCCGCCCCCCTCCGTCTCGCCCCCATTCTTGCCACCCTCGACCTGCTGTTTTTGTTTTCCCTTGTCTTTCACGCTCTTCTTAGTGGGCTTGGGCCTAGAACCACCCTCCTCCTCGCCAGACTTGTTACCCCCATCCACCTCCTCGCCAGACTTGTAACCCCCATCCACCTCCTCGCCAGACTTGTTGCCCCCATCCACCTCCTCGCCTCCCCGATCGCCCTCCGGTTTGAAAACGAATGCATCTTCCTCCTGCAACTTCAGAAAAAAATCTGCCAAGCTGAAGGCTTGCGCAACACTGAGTGATTCCCAGTTCTCGAAGGCTACGGGGACCGGGAAGCGCGCCTTGTCGTATTGTACTGCAGCTTCATCCCAAGAGAAGCTGGGCTGCGAAGGACGGCAATGTTCTGCCGCCACCGTAAATGATTAGATCGTTAAGAATCGGTTAAGAGTCATGGAACACTTACCCCACACGCGACGAATGAACTGCTTCAGGGCAGACGCCACAGCCGCCGGCGCTGTATTCATCAGGTTTATGTCAGGGAACACCGGTATTCCGTCGGCATTCAATGGGATATGGTATTCCGTGTCGAGCGCAGTGGACACTCGCGCTGATGACACAATTAGTAACTACGTTTGGCTGGGAAATCGGAGCAGAAGGAAGGAATGCTCACCAGGAAGTGCGATCTCAGTATAGGACTTGTACAGCTCCCACACCTGATCCCCACCCTCGCTCTCTTCGAAATACGGTCGATTGTTCACGCTGTGGACAGACGCCCTAGATGATATCAGACAGAGTAACTTAATCTCACAAAAATCGACTTACCGACCACGGACCATACGGTCTTGGGGATCCCGCATTCCCCACATCAGCGTCATGGTGAACTCCGACCCAAACGCCCCGCTCCTAACGAACGTGTCCATGTCGTCCCAAATCGCCGTGTTAAAACCGTCCTGATTGCTTTTCACGTCATTCTGCAATTCCTCCGCGCGGTTTTTGTACTTCGCTTGCGCGTCGTCAGAGAGCCCCTCCCACATCTTCTTCTTGCAGGGCTGGAAATGTCCGATTGAACGGCGAGAGCCCTTAGCAGTGGCTTCAGCGGCTGCTGCCTTATTGATGACCTCCTTGTTCTCGATCTCGAACAACCTTGACGCGCTCAAGGTTGGGCGGCCAAAGAACCGCGTGCGAGTTGTCGATGAAGATGGCGTAACTCCGACCTTGGCCTTGGCGGCAGTCGACGCACCGCCGGTGGCATTCGGGTTGCTGTCGGCCTTCTGCTGCTTAGGTTTGTAGTTTTTGAATTTGTCCTTCAGGCGCTAAATCGTAAATCAGCGAATGAACTTCGACCTTACGAAGCCGATCCATACCTGCGTCCACGTCGCGGCACAGGCCCCATTCTTAGCGTCTTCAGCTTCACTTGGGAGTTTGTCTTTGAAGGCAGGATCCTCTAAGAGGCTGTCGACCGTAGTCCTCTTCCAGGTGGTCTCGTCAGAGCGCCCTCTGTGCTCCTGCCAGAACTCCAGTAAGAAGGGGGCTAATACGGCCTCCTGTTCTGCGTTAAACCTGGATTCGAGGCCCATGGTGAATGAAGGATGAAGGTAGGAAGCGAAATAGCAGAACAAAGAGACATACCCATATTTGTGCCACCGGTGAACAAAGCACGCTTTGGCCCACGGAGCGTTTCGGCCACTGATGGCCCAAAGCGGAAAGCGCAGCAAGCGACGGCTTGCCAGAGGGCGCATTTGACTCTCAGACTGTCTGCCCATGATTTGGTCAAACAGATCTAGCGAACGAAGCGAAAAATGCCTACAGGTGTATTACGACGACGGGACCGGCGACCATGGCGAAGAAGGGAGGCATGGGAGTGTTAGCGTATAGTGTCTGGGCGTCGTTAGATGAAGGAGATGCAGTTAACAAAGAAGAATTGGGCTTACGGTACTTCTGCGTATTTTTGATTGAATCCAGCGGAATGATGGCTTGGGGCTTGAGATCGTAGACGTGGAGGGAGTTTCAGCACATCGGGGGAGTAGAGGAGGGTCTCTGGGCGTCGCGAGGTGAACTGACTATAGCACATGAAGAACATCTGGACTCACCAGACTTCGTTGAGTCACCGCAAGGTGGAGTGCATTGGCTTGATGACTTCGTGGCCGGCCACGATGGCGAGGCACACCGGTTTTGAGCATGGCAGGGGCAGCGTACAGAGTCTGAGCATCGTTAGATCAAAGGTATATAGCAAACGAAGTAGAATTCCACTCACAATACTTCGGCATGGTTTTTACTGAAATACAGTCCGATGGCGACATTGGGGCGGCTATGCTGCAGGTTTCGAGCACGGGAGAGAGTCTTTGCGTCGTTTGGTCAAAGAATTGTAGGCAACCAAGGAGAATTGCACTTACAGCAAATAGCTAAGTGCATGCTCGGTTTTTGATGGGTCTGGGTCTGGGACGAGGCTGAAGGTTTCCTCGGGAGGGGTAGACCGCAACGTCTGGGCAGCGACAAATCAAAAAAGCGTTGGAAACCAATGAAAATCACACTTACAATGGGCCCAAGTGCAACACGAAAAGAAATCGAAGCCTTGTAGGTATACAAAAATGGTAACAAAAATTGGCCGTCCACAAACAAATGTTGTAGCAAAGAAAAAAGACCGTGTTTTAGCTAGAATGACCGTTGGATCGACTACAGTGCCCGTTTGAGGCGCAAAAAAACAAAAACAAAAACAAAAAAAGAGGTGGCCGACATCAAGTCAAGCGAGGACAAAGGTGGCCGACATGAAGTCAGGCCAGGATGAGCGAGCGACATGAAGTCAACTCTGGGAACAGTTCTGGCGATTGCGTGTGGCCGTTGTTTCGGGAGTGAGGAGAGCGGTGGAAGGGAGAAGTGGCGACGAGGGAGGCGGGGATGGTGATGTGGTGCAGAGAATGTAACGCGTGACTGTCACCGTCGCGTCAATATTGCCAAACAAACACGTCAATTACTCCTCTTTCGTTCTGTTGTTGGCCAAAATCTCATTTGAGCATCTTCAGTTGAAATCATAAATAAATTAAGTAATTATATCGCTAACAAGGTGGACAAAGGGTGAAGAACAATTTACAATTTAATCAACGTTTGTAGAAGCGGAGGATAAGAAAGTATTGCCAAACACACGCGTAAATGATTCATCTAGTTCGTTCTTCGTAGAATATAATCTCATTCTCGCTCCCTCGATACCTCAACCTCAGTTCAAATCATCAGTAATTTAATTAATTGTGCCGTTAACAAGAGGGAGGCAAAGGGTGAAAGGGTGAAGAACAATTTAATTAAAGCTCGTAGTAGCAGAACATAAGAAGGTATTGAACGGTATTCCAAACGCTTGTTGGCCATATTGTCAGAATGTCACAAGAAAGTATTGAACGGTATTCCAAACGCTTGTTGGCCGTATTGTCAGAATGTCACAGCTAATCCAAAATATCCGAGTCGTCCTCGCCTAGATCGATGTCAGCAAAGATACGGTAAGGGCTAGTGCAAAAAAAACCTACCGACAGAGACGCCATCGTCTTCCGAATCGGACCTAAGGAGTTCCAATCCTACTCGCACCATTCGGTAGATAGCCGCTGCTAGGCGCATGTCGATAGCCAAGGTGTTGAGATAGTGCCGATTTTTGATCTGCGTCCTTAGACCAACCACTACTGTGCGCCTGCGCATCTCCTCCGTCCGAATACGGGATGATAAGGTGCGCATCTCTGACAAAGCATCGGCGGCCAGTCCTTCTATCAAGAGACTAGCACGGCGACGACGGTCATGGTACCATCCCGACTCTATGGCTTCGCCGTGTGCAATACGTTCCTGGGCTCTCATCGTGAAAGCACCAGACAGACCATAAAGGCACTCCTCAATGTGACCGTGAGCATTAAGACTGTCAGGCAAGGGCACGGAGATCAGTTGGTGGTCGACAAATTGCTCTGGGTTGGGTTGAGCTCAGCAATATCTAAAGCAGCATAGTATAACACATACCTCTGGTGCCAAATAAGCCGCTCCGCCGCGTGAATGCAGAAGTCGTGGCTAGGTCGCGTATTATGTCCTCTGTAGAGAATCAGTACCTTGCAATCCGAATTGTGGAGTAACACTTACGTCCACGTTCACTCATCATTTGCCTTGAAAAAGCACGATGGGAGGCAACTGGAGCAGATTAAGAAATCCAGAGAAGGTACAGCAGATTGTAGTCTTCGGGCGTCAAGTTCAGTAAGAGACTCTGGAGGAGGAGGATTGCCTGCGGAGGAGGTGATATAGCGGTCTGCGGTAACGGCCACCCTTATCTGGTCCAACCAACCTCGATCAGCGATCCGCATTTAACATGTTTCACATGAAACAAAAAGATACCTGAATAAGAAGCTACCTCTCACCGATCGTGGTTATTGTTTTCTTGTTTTTGTTTTGTTTCATGTGGCCCTTAACGTCTTGATAGCAAGTTCGAACGGCCGACGTGAAGTCAGGCTCGACGGCGACCTGTAGTCAGTCGTGGCAGCAGTGAGGAGCAGGATCAGTGTGGCCGACGTGAAGTGAGGCGCGACGCCGACGTGTTCAGGCGGGGGACGGCGATGTGGCAAGCACAGAGAGCCTCATCATGATTGAGAGCGCGGTTTGTTGATCTCGCGGACGGGCCGAGTGCCGACATCACCAATGTGACCAAATACACGATATGGTTCAAAAAAATCAATTCATGTCTCGTCCAAATACTAAAGTGCATTATGAATTCGTAAAATGCCATGGCATTACGACTCGATATCGGAAGGAATAATACAAGCATTTAAGACATATGAGTAAAGTCCATTATCAATTCGGGAATGCCACGGAATAGGTTACTCGTTATCGGAAGAGGGGACCACAAAAGGATTTTCCACCGTTCCTAGCTTTCCTGGAGCAACCTCGGTGCGCTTCGATTTCTTGCGCGTGGTCGATTCTACTGGCGAGGCCGGTCGTTTCGCAACTCCCTTACCTTTCAAAGAGGACACATTCTTTGAGGAGGTTGCAAGTTTGTTAATATTCGAAGAGGAAGCAACTGCCGTGCTCTTCGAGGAGGACGCGACCGCGTTGACGCGGGTCACTGGCTGAGAGGAAGAGGAAGAGGAAGATGCAACTGCCGTGCTGTTCGAGGAGGACGCAACCGCCTTGACGCGGGTCACGGGCTGAGAGGAAGTTGCCAACGGGGAGGAAGGTGGCAACGAAGAGGGTTCTGCCAAAATCTGTCAGGGAATTTTACACGCTGTAATCAGCAAGGAAGCCTACCATTGTCCATTTCAGCTATATCACGAACTCGCTCCTCCCATATCTGGATCCTAGGACAATGAGAATGCAAGACGTCGGTTTGGACGAGGATCAAGAAGTTTCCACGTCCAATCAAGTTTATAGGGTCCTCGGCGGAGAGATAGCGTTCGTGTATCACGCAGTAGAAGAGATACGTCCCTTCGGATAAGGGACTTGGATAACTGTCCAAGATGAACGACTTTTCATCCTGGACCCAGCAAATAACGATACGGGGCCGTTCGTCTGGCTTGCTATACGTAATGATGCGCATTTGGCGCGCTAGCGACAGGCATATAAGGGAACAGCTGGAAAACAGAGAACACTGGTGCTTACAGTTCGATCCATTCGGGGGGGATGGCAACACCAATGGCAGTGTGTCGTCGGATGGGTCAAGATCTGCCAGTCCAAAATCAACCACTACTCAAAATGTCACACCACGGACGAACCTGGGGTCTCGTCTATATATTCGGCATCCCAATCGCAGTCTGAAGCGGAGTCGTCGACCTTAAACTCCGCCACAGGGCCACTTGGTCGGGCTAAGCGACCTGTCAGACAAATATGAGTACAACAAGTCTATTTGCAAAACGGGGAAATAGTTACCGATGTCCTCCAAGATCTCAGGATCCGACGAGATCAACTCAGCGTCAAGGTGCAAGTTGTCAACAACGTTTCTCGCGGCCTCGAGTTTGTTCGCTGCAAATGTGGTCCGTTCAGGCAAAAGTGAGAGCGGGTGTAAATAATGGCGTACATAGGCGAATCCCCGCATTTTGTGGGAGTGGCGGACAGTTCCCCAAAGACCAATAAGCTTGCAACACGTCGCCGACCCCCTTGAGATGGACGGTGAGGATGTTGGCGGCATCGTATTGATGCTTGTAGGAATCCCTCAGCCACAGAAGCTTGCGGACCTGATCAGGAGGCCGCGTCTTCCCGTAATTGGGAGGACACCGCACGCGAGCAGGGCCGGTCCGAATGAGTGGGCCCGGACAGCGCATGACGAACGAGCCAATACGCTGGGGATCGCCCTCGCCTTCTTCGAGCTGGAAGTAGTGGATGTGGCCCAAGTTGCACCTCTTGAAAGTGAACTGGCTTTTATCAAGAGGCGGCACGAGTTCGAGAAGCATGCGTCCCGCAGGGGAGGTGGGCAAGCGGAGTTCGATGTCGTCGATGGATTTAGGGAACATTGTGGAAGTGGTGAAAGTATAGGGCAACGTACCTCTTTTATAATTTAATGGTGTCAAAGCGCAGGTCACTTAAAATGGCCCAGGTAGTGCTTGTTTGGGTGTCTGTGGTCAAAGCGCTTTGGTGAAGCGTTCAATGTCGATCGACGCGAAGTCAGCGATTGACGCAGTCGCGAGTCACGCCGCGGTTATTGTAAACTTGCGAATCGCTGGTGTAGACCGACATGAATTCAGGTCATATAAACTCCCAGTTATTGTGGGACCGACTTGAAGTCAGGCGAGACAGCATGGTGAAGTTTGGGCTTCGTGGTCAAAGCGTTGGACAAGCGAGGTGGAGCGTTTTGTGAAGCGTTTATATCCAAAGCGTTCATGAGGTCATATTTGAGGCAGGAGGATGCCGACTTGTAGTCAAGCGGGCGACGCGAAGTCAACCACACGCGAGAGCCTCGAGAGAGGAGAGGTTGAGAGATGAGGTAACATGGACCGTGACTGATGGTTGAAGTCGGGCCGTTAGGCCGCCGTCTCGAAAGATTAGATCGCTTAGATTGTAGATCTCTGTCAATTCCAAGTGTCGCAAACCCGTTTCCTTTCACTAATCGCATAATATTTCTTCTCTTTTAGCTGTGCTTTTCAAAAATGTAAATTCAAATCTCCGTGCCGTCGCACTCTACTATTTATTTTTATCTGAGCAAGCTTGACCGATGCAAAAAAAAACAGAACAAAAAAGAGCGAGACAAGACAAGAGAGCACATGTTAGAGTTGCAATGTTCGCCTCGTCACAACAGGAACGAGCCACCATCGGCAGATAGAATAAGCCGCCAGAAGAAGAAGACATAAAACACCAAAGAAGAGATAGAATCGAAGGTAGCTGAATAATATTATATTGCTACAGCTACTACCTACTATACAGCGTATACTACCCTCCGGTATATCCTCTCCGCAAGCGGGGCCCAGATATCGTTTGCGTTGTGTACCTGTTGGCACCTTGAAAAGCGGCATACGCAAATGAGCCTGCGAGGGAATATGACGAATAAGAAATGGACAGCAGCGACTTAGCTAAGGTGTCCTCCCTTCCAGTCACCTGCTCACAATTCATTCCCGTCCACGCGCGATGGAGCTCTGGACCGACATCTGTCATAAAAAGCAGGCAAAATTAGCGGGCAGATTTGGGATAAAATTCAAGTCTTACTGCGAATATCGAGTCAGATATTTCGCGCAAGGTATGTAGAGTTGGCGTGGGTCTAAAACAGTGAATATTAGCGATATAATAGCAGGAAAATAAAGCTACTCATGCGGTACAGTCGCCGCACCGCCAATTGATTCCTGCCTCGATCGATGACGATCTATGTACACGGAAGATTGTATCTACATCAAGATATTATCGAGTTTGATCCTGGAAAATATCAATGTCAGAACTCGAGTCAATCGTCAATGAAGAATGAAAACTCACCTCTTAAACCCCCGTTGCCCTGTAGTCTTCAACGCTGATATCACCTCAGCCTCTACTCCAACCCAACCCCCACCCGCTGAAAGAGAGACGAACTCCCGATGCCTCTTGTGACATTTCGAACCCAGACAACCGTAGATTACAGGGTGGGCACCCTTTTCTCGGAGTGCTAAGTGCACGAGCCGCTCTGCGAAACAGATGAGCACTGAAAGCATCAACAAATAATAAACGACGTACCTGCCTTCATGCGATACCGCGCCGGGTAATACGCCCTCCAAATGGTGTAATACGTTGGGTGCCGACATTTGGTGTACTCGCGACGGCGTCGGGGGAGATCTCGGGTGTGTCCTACTTTGACTTCCATCGCGTCGTTGATAGCGGATTTTGGGAGTCGCCCGGCGCGGACGCGCTTCACGATCTTGCGTCGGATGCGGCCGGTGATATAAAGACCTCCCCGTCCGTCGCGTTTGTATCGCGCGAACTCGATACAAGCCTCGCGCTGGGTGGCGAAGTTCGGGATGCGGCCACTGTAATAATCAGAATTTACTTAAAGTGAGGGCTCGTACTTACATTTCGGCCAGAGCAAGAAAGCGACGAAGAGAGGTGGGGTGGACCATGATTAACGCGGGTGGGATGGGTGGTTGCGCGGGGAGAGCGACGAGTGTGACGACCAAGCACCAGAGATGGTGGTGGTCAAGAAGAAGAGAACATGAGCTTATTTGGCGCGAAACAAATCCATAAATAGGCCGCGGGAGGTCACATGACCGCTAGGTCGCGGGAAAGTAAGCGTAGCTGCAAAAGAGGCCAAAAAAATATCGCTTTGGCCGACGACGCGTCGCGCCAATTAAACGCGAAGAAACGTGATTAGGCGCACCGCCACCCGATCGCATCATTTGGACCCTGTCGATCGTGATTGGCGTCGGTCCGGACATCCGAGCTTCGCACTTCGATAAATCAAGCCTTGAAGTCGAATTCACGTCAATGAATCTGATTGCCCGCACTTTGCAGTGCGAGTTTCCGGCTCGTTCTGGCAAGGAAAAATAAAACTAACTAAGAAGTCTAATTAGCTTGCCGCCTGGCGTCTATAGATTGAACCCGCCTTTAAGAGTCCAGCTGCGGCAAGGTGCCGATAATTCCGGATTAAACGAAAGAAAACATAATGCATTCAATAATAAAACTTATTCGTGTCTGGACGCCCTCGGACGCCCTCTTCTGATTAATTAATGGAATGACTAGTACAACTTGTTGGGAATCGTGCTGCAATCCGAAGGTCAGGGGGGGCGAAGATAAAGAACCAGGTTGGAGGCTTACCACACACGACGAGGAGCCGCCAGCCAAGGCAATATCAATGGATCTTCGATTCTAATGAACAAATCACCATTCCTATTCAGGGATAACCAGTACCACGACCTAAAACGAAATGGTTGGTTGATATTCGCAAAATGCGAGGAGAAGGCGTACCCATTGTGGTGCATCTTAGGACCGTGCGCGTGCCAAAGGAATCCGAATGCCCCGAGCGAATTACGGGACTTAATCCTCTTGGTGGCGCGCTCGAGGAACCACTGAGTGAGGCGCTGGGTGGTTTGAGCAACATAAAATAAAGGGCAACACGGACAGTACCTGTTCCAAAGATCGTGTAACTGTGAGTTCGAAGAAAATAACAACCGCCGGGATGATGTTATTGCTGATCCAGGCACGGCGCATAGTGGCCGATTTTGTAGAGAAAACATAATCGTTCGTGTCGGAGATCCGTGCAGCCAGGAAATCAGACTCGGTTGGGGTCAAAACCCGCTTGCGAGCGGTGAAAATCGGTACAAGGGACATGAATTGGGGGGATGAATGAAGAATACAGTGCGTAGGCGCACCTAGTTATACTCTGGCCTAGGGCCAAAGCACAAAACTACTCTGGGCGAGGGTCAAAGCACAAAGCGCGATAATGATTCATATCAAATCTCACTAATAGATTAATGTTGTTATTTTTTAGAGAGGAGAGATCGCTGAAAACTAACGAGAAGGGTTTCAATAACTTGAATAGTTGGATGCCGAGAATGTGTGGAAGGTTTGGCTAGGCCTGAGTAGAAGAGGGCTCGGGCTGAGTAGAAGAGGGCTCGGGCGACGTGAAGTCAACCGCAGAAGGAGACACAGAAGGACGCCGACATGAAGTCAGGCGCAATGGTGATATTCAGTGTGTCAAGATGGGGCGCGACGGAGTCAGCCAGATGCGTGCGCATAGGTAGGAGTTGGGTAGGAGGACCAGCAAAAGAATGATCGCATCAAATCGTGGCTGTGTCTATCATGTCACCAGCTTTTCGAGTTTCTCAGTAGGCTGACTTCATGTCGCCATTCTCGCTAACTAGCTGACTTCAGGTCGCTATATCCGACGTTTTCAAGTCGTCGTTCAAGTCATCCATCGAATTCAGGCTGACTTCATGTCGCTATCTTCGACTACAAGTTTGGCCGTTCTTTCCCCGGAATCCCGGTCCCTTTGGGTTCTAACCCCCTTCAAGACTTAACTCAACTCAGTTAATCGGACCAGTGCTTGGCTGAAATTCAGCGCCGGCAGCTAAGTCGGCAATCGCAGTAATAATTTAACCACAGAAATAACGACAGTCGACACAATGTTTAAAGGTAACAAGCTCCGGAATATTGTCTGCATTGTCAAGTTCCCCTGCAGCTACGGCTATGAGGGTGTTCCAGCTGAATGACAATGAATCGCAGGCCATATCGTAGGACAAGATACATCTACTGTAATCCAGTTGGTCGGTCATGCGTTCAAACATGTCGTGTTATCACTTACCTGGTGGTGAAAGCAAGATCCAGCGCCATCATATCTTCACCTTTTTCAAGATCTTCAACATGGTTGGTGATCCCTGGATACATTGGACGCCATACAGGCATGTACAGAACGAGAGAACGACCTGTCATTGAAATTTCAATACAAGGTCCAGCTTGAATGGAGAAAGGTGAAGCAACACACAATTCGACGACGTTTTCAACATCGGCTCCGCTGTTTCAAGGTCACGGTAGAGAGGTATGCAAAGAATGTGAGAACGAAATGGCATTGACCATTAAATGTTAGGTCCTGGCGGAGAAAGAGTTGATGCAACGTACACAAAAAAGATTTGGAGAGCTCGATGACCTCCCAGACAATAAAAACAATAAACGCGATCGTAAGGCGGTTCTGGCTTATTGTTCAAACTCACTTTCAATTGTCCCGATCGTCAGTGTCTCACTTATTGTTGGTCGCTCTTGTCTTGTAGCAGGTGCATCAATTGTTTCTCTGTATCTCGCTTAGTGCTTATTGTTGATGTCGCTCTTGTTGCGCTCTTGTCTCGCAGGTGAATCAATTGTTCCTCCCCAGTATTGGCACTTGGCTTTGACCCGTATGTTTGCGATTAAAGAGGTGCGTCGTTTGCAATCCACCACCCTTTTCTGAAAACATGGCTTACGATCCTACTGATCCTACAAAGTCGACCCCCGCTGTGCTCTATCTGGTGGCAGCTATTGGACCGCCCCCGCCTGAACTCGTTCGATGCAACTACGGCTACAAGCACACTTTCAATATCTTTTCGAGTCAACAAAACAGAGCGCAAGGGCGAGGGCAGGCTCGGCTCGGCCATTGGACTGCATATGTGAGTGCACCCTTCTTTGAATAATGATGACTGGCTGATACCGGTTTTTGCAGTGTAAAACGGGCAGCAAACTGACCATAAACCGCTGCATTCCCCCCTCGATACCAATGCCGGACCCTGAACGCTGCGCCACGTTGCTGGCAGGAATGGAAGAGCTGAAGGCGAGATTGAAGGAGGAGCGCCCTATAAAAATTGGTATGTCATACAGTCGGTAAACGAGTGCGCATCTAATTGTTTGCCAACTCATAGACGCACAGACGATGGCAACCCAGATGGGCCGCAGCGCCCGAATGGCATGGGAAGTCACCCGGGCGGCTCTTAATGTCGAGGCTGACGAGGACGACAACGGAGCGCCCCTCCGCAAGAAAGCGCGCACGGAATCTGCCCCTGTGGCCAACGGAAATGGAACCATTGGAGGTGATTTTATTTTGGTTCAATTCGGCCATGCGTATTAATTCGATCCTAGTCCATCGCTCAGGGAAGGGAAAATCCAAAGCTACAGCTCCACGCGCGAAACAGGCACAGGATGACGGTAAGTTCGCGATCATTTATTCTTTGTTTGATATGGGTACTTATTATTCCTGCCCTCCATTCTCAGCGGCGCCCACTCGCGGTAAGTTTTTGTAATTTTTGATTGTACAATACTTGTTGATTGTTTCTGCAGGGAAGGGCAAAGGCAAAGCTATAGTTCCGCGCGCCAAAAAGGCACAGGACATGCCTGTGGTGCCGGTGTTCCTCGTCGACGAATATGACCAGTACAGTGCCCTGGCTTACGCCACGGTTGGAATGCCCAGTGAGCAATAACATGTTGATTCTCGGATGTCACCTGTTCATGTATGTTGCAGCGCGCATCGTGACCCTTATTGTTTATAACCAGGCACACACCAAACCTTTGCAATACGTGGTCTTCGTGCGTTTCTTGGGCGCATTCTCGTTTTCTTATTTCAGGATTGCAAAGCAAGTCAAGGCCACTGGGCTGCGCAACTGCGTCTTGTTCGAGCGCTACTCTGTGTTCGAACAGACCTTCACACCGGAGACACTCCAGCCAATCGACATAACACATCGCGGCCACTATATGCTTTGGAGGGAAGCTGTCCTTGGACGACTGACGCATGTCCTGGTATTGCTGAATGGAAGGAGAGGGTAGAAGCGTCGGCTAATGCAGGTGAGTCTGGCCTGGCGTTTTTTAAACAAAAAGAACACTTGTAAATTTGACGTCGTCGACAGGTGAATTGCCACTCCCCCGTGCGGAGCTCGCTGCCAACGACATCGTCGAAGTACTCTCGAGTGACGAGGAACCCGAGGGTAACGATGAGCAGGTCTTCGACGAGGACGACGACGAGGTTCAGATCCTGTCGTCCTCATTTAGCCATGGCGGATCGACTTCCCAGGCCACTTCGTCGTTCGCAACTCGGGGTGGTGGCCAACCTAGCAGCCAGCCCAGCAACGGGAGCGCACGGAAGCGAGCACGTCCAGAGTTTATGGAGGGATCATCTAACAAACCTTACGAGTCGGATTGGATGCAGGAGCAAGAAGATTGGATGGGCAAGCAATAAAGCGAGACGCTGTAGTACTTGCCAATGTTATTTCTTTACTCATGTACTCAGTTTTATACCTACATAAATATAATATCCATAACGCGCCACGCAGAGCATTCGGAGGCCAGACGCGCCTTATATTCATTCTGGGTCGCGACGCGTCGTGGGCACGTGACCAATAAACGTGACTCGGCGTCACGTCACAAATAACAAACTCCGTCTTGACTCTTCTCGCATTCTTCACTCTTCTCTCCCCGTCGTCTCGGGTCGAACTCTTTCTTTGCGCCGCTCGCCCGACGTTCTCTGACTACACGTCGAGACATTCCTTCACCTGACTACACGTCGGTGACTGCAAGATTTGCTTTGTCGGCGACGTAGTGGATAATGGAAATCGATCTGCTCAGAAACAGGAATCCCGATGGTATGTGGTACCGCTGCAAATATAATCTCATAACCCTCAGCCCCACCAGTGCCCCTGGGACCTTTTGATGGCCGTGTTGGGGCGGTGGTCAGAATCGGGGCTGAAAGTTACTTCATCACCACAAATACGACTTATATCCCCCCGCTCGCCTCAGTGGAGACTCCGCACCGCGTTTACCTCCGTAGCGACATGCGTTTCGGAACGGATGACCCGACCGTCTGCCCCCAACCATTCAGCAGCAATTACTGCCATCTAATGGCGATGCCGAAACGCGAGTCTTGCCCTGATCTTCAAGTGATGTGGTGGGATCCAACAATCCAGGACTTTGAGGCCGGTAGCGCAATTACCAGGGGTCTGGGAAAGCTCGCCCACTCCCGACTCTCCCGGTTCCTGGAACCGGTCAATGCTATAATGCGGCGCTGCCACCAATACAAAGCGTCCACGTCGAAGCCACCCGCCATATTCGGTCAGCTCATCCAGTGTATGGTGATGACTTTGGAGCGATTGCAGACGCTGCCATCCACCTACGACAAGATGGTCTTCAGCGTCACTACTCTCCAGCGCAGTTACCTCGAGCTCCACGCCTTGTTGGAGTACATGACAGTCTTCAAACCGCGGATGGACAGTTACGGGCTGCGAAAGAGCAGCCCTATCGTGACGCCCTGCATGGGCACCATCACCCACGACGCCCAGATGGCCCAATTCCTCTTCGATGCCGGCGTTCCATTTTGGTTTCTGCGTCCGACATACATATTCGACTCTGAAAACATCCTAACGATTGAACCGGTCGAGGCGCTGTGGTTCCCTCTCCAACAGGATCTTCCCAAAGGGCATGTGGTCATATACAGTGGGGACAACACAGACTCGAAGATCGAGGCGATGAACAGGGCCGCACTTCACGTCCAGTGGTACCGCGATCCATTCAGCCGCGACGCAGCCGTTGCCACTTCGAACCTGACTCCAGCGGCTGGCCCGAGCAACCACGGCCCTCGTACTGGCGCATCCCATTCGGATGCCACCCCTGGGACCCAGAAGGCGGTCCAGCGTCATCACCCATGTACGGATTTACCTTTCTTATAATCTTTGATGACTGATTTTCTTCCAGACCCTCGTCAACCTGCTCGTCAAAGCACGACCCCACAAAAGCACAACCGCAACAAGTTCGAGGTGCTGGTGGCCGAGGAAATGCCATGCGTTATTCCAGCCTGGGCAGCTGCCTTGGGCTCAGTGAATACCAGCGTCCTGCCAACAGAAGCGCATCCCACGGACAAGGAGTATTTACTGCCAGAGCCTGCGCTGCTGGCCTCCGCCGAGCTTCCGGTGCGGCGCCAAAGATTCATTCATCACTGGCGCCTCCTCCGTGATGCACTACTGTATCGCATTTCGGAGATGGAAGGTCCGCTCACTTTGACAAGCCAGGAGTGGCGGGATATCCTGGAAGGGCAGATCGCGCACCGACAACAGCGCAACAAACGGATGAAGAACAGTCGTCAACTTCACGACATCATCGGAGCCACACTGCGTGCCTGCAACGTCGATCGTCTCCACGGGTTCCCGCCCCGCCTGGAGGACATCCCCACCTATAGCATGGCGCAGGCGAAGCAAGTGATTTGGGAGGTCGCGGAGATCAATTTCCGCTTCGAGTTGGTCTCGTTGGACTGGCGCGCGTCCGGCATCAGCAGAATGCAGGACTCCACGATGTGCTTCGCGGGCGGAATGCTGATGGGGATGCCGATGGAGCATAGCAAGCTGGGCCTCGCCGCGCCCCACCTGAAGGAGCGACACCGATACCACGTCCGGCTGGCGACTCTGATGTTAGACTGGCGGACTGCGTGTGGCCGCCCAGCAGCCATCGCCCGCGGAGTCAAGGAGCGCAAGGAATGGACGCAGCGCGACATGGAGGAACTCGAGAAGGCGGTAGCCCAGTACTACACAGGTACATTCTATGATCTCTTTGGACGAGCGGCTGTGATTCCCATGCGTCTGGAGCACGAATTGGTGTCGCTTCCTGCGCTGACTTAGAAGAATATCAAGAACATATTTACAAAGATCTGATTCATGTACAGCCGCCTCCCTATAATGTACTAGGTCTACTATTGTATTATATACTTCGTTCCAATTACCACAATTTGAATTGACCTCACTTCTGCACGGGTCCCAAGGCGACAGCATCCACTTCAAACTGAACTAAACAACGCTCTGGCGGGCTTAAAATATCAATAGCGTATGTACAAAATCCAATTCATCTACAGTCGCTTCCCTAGAATCTACTACATATACTAGTTGTATTATATATGACTTCGTTCCAATTACAATAATTCACTCCTTTTTTTGAGCGTGTCCCAAGGCAACAGCATCTACTTCAAACTGAAACCAAACAACACTCTGCGGCTGACTCCATGTCGCCAACCTTGCGCCACTGGCTTGACCGCCTGACTACACGTCGGTTCGCACTGCCTGACTGCATGTCGGCCTCCATTGCCTGGATTATTTTGGGACTACCTCAAAGCGCAAATTCTTCTGAAAACTCAAAGCACAAAGTGCACTCGCTCGCCACTTCAGACACAATGGACACAAGACGTTTCAAAGCGTGGTTGGGGAGGTACTTAAGGCGTCCAGGTGCGCCATTCTTCTGCGATTTTATTGACCACCTTATCCACCCGCTCGTCATCCATGGCACGAACATCACACACACGTCGACGCAGCTCGCGGAAAAGTCCCCCGCCGGCCGCAACCCCTGCGCGACTTCTGGGAAGCTTGCTCGGGAAACACGCTGCCCAGCTACCCCCACCACAGAACTTGAGGACTACCACTGGTCCAAGGTCATTAGTGCTCGTATGGCCTTTTGTGCGTTGCTATAGTCCTCGCTTGCTACTCAACTAATGGTCGTACCAGGACAATGAGGACCCTATACAGATGTTCCTCCCTCGCGATTCTGGCAGCTGGATGAACCTGTTGGATCACAAGGAGGCTTTGGAGGCCGCCCACTTACATCCGTTGATGAGACTGGAGCGATATGTTCGACCGCGCGGCTCGAAGGTTGCATCATGGCAGCGAGTTAACTGGGAGCAGTATTTTCATGTCACCGCGAACGAACGCATTGTGTTGCGGCGGGAGAATGTGAGCGATATGAAGAAGTGGCACAAATTTATGAATTAGTTTGTAACGACTGGAGTGTCCTGCTGCTTATATTGTTCACTCTTATGCTTACGTTGTGCTTGCGAGCCTTAATCGATTTTATATTGTTCTTGACCCTTCTCGTGCTTCTCCTAATTACTTTATTGACTACTTACATTACTAGTAGGGTAAGTGCACCAGGGATGGCACTGAATAAAACTTTTATTTCCTTCGTAACACTTGTATTTCTTGCTGTACATTTATTATCCAAAATTCATTTACGAAGCGGAATGGGATTGTGGCCAACAACAGAACGAAAGATGAGTAATTGACGTGTTTGTTTGGCAATATTGACGCGACAGTGACAGTCACGCGTTACATTCTCTGCACCACATCACCATCCCCGCCTCCCTCGTCGCCACTTCTCCCTTCCACCGCTCTCCTCACTCTCCAAACAACGGCTACCACACGCAATCGCCAGAACTGTTCCCGGAGCTGACTTCATGTCACTCGCTCATCCTGGCCTGACTTCATGTCGGCCACCTTTGTCCTCGCTTGACTTGATGTCGGCCACCTCTTTTTTGTTTTTTGTTTTTGTTTTTTTGCGACTCAAACGGGCACTGTAGTCGATCCAACGGTCATTCTAGCTAAAACACGGTCTTTTTTCTTTGCTACAACATTTGTTTGTGGACGGCCAATTTTTGTTACCATTTTTGTATACCTACAAGGCTTCGATTTCTTTTCGTGTTGCACTTGGGCCCATTGTAAGTGTGATTTTCATTGGTTTCCAACGCTTTTTTGATTTGTCGCTGCCCAGACGTTGCGGTCTACCCCTCCCGAGAAACCTTCAGCCTCGTCCCAGCCCAGACCCATCAAAAACCCAGCATGCACTTAGCTATTTGCTGTAAGTGCAATTCTCCTTGGTTGCCTACAATTCTTTGACCAAACGACGCAAAGACTCTCTCCCGTGCTCGAAACCGGCAGCATAGCAATGTCGCCATCGGACTGTATTTCAGTAAAAACCATGCCGAAGTATTGTGAGTGGAATTCTACTTCGTTTGCTATATACCTTTGATCTAACGATGCTCAGACTCTGTACGCTGCCCCTGCCATGCTCAAAACCGGTGTGCCTCGCCGTCGTGGCCGGCCACGAAGTCATCAAGCCAATGCACTCCACCTTGCGGTGACTCAACGAAGTCTGGTGAGTCCAGATGTTCTTCATGTGCTATAGTCAGTTAACCTCGCGACGCCCAGAGACCCTCCTCTACTCCCCCGATGCGCTGAAACTCCCTCCGCGTCTACGATCTCAAGCCCCAAGCCATCATTCGGCCGGACCCAGTCAAAAACACGCAGAAGTACCGTAAGCCCAATTCTTCTTTGTTAACTGCATCTCCTTCATCTAACGACGCCCAGACACTATACGCTCCTCCTCCCATGGTCAAAACCGGTGTACCTCGCCATCGTGGCCGGCCCCGAAGTCACCAAGCCAATACACTCCACCTTGCGCACTCAACGAAGTCTGGTGAGTCCAGATGTTCTTCATGTGCTATAGTCAGTTAACCTCATGACGCCCAGAGACCCTCCTCTACTCCCCCAATGCGCTGAAAGTCCCTCCACGTCTACGATCTCAAGCCCCAAGCCATCATTCGGCTGGATTCAGTCAAAAATACGCAGAAGTACTGTAAGCCCAATTCTTCTGTGGTGACTGCATCTCCTTCATCTAACGACGCCCAGACACTATACGCTCCTCCTCCCATGGTCAAAACCGGTGTACCTCGCCATCGTGGCCGGCCCCGAAGTCACCAAGCCAATGCACTCCACCTTGCGCACTCAACGAAGTCTGGTGAGTCCAGATGTTCTTCATGTGCTATAGTCAGTTAACCTCGCGACGCACAGAGACCCTGCTCTACTACCCCCATGCACGAAAAGTCCCTCCCTCCTCTACGATGGTCGGCCCGAATTCGCCATTCTGGCTGGCGAAGTGAGCGAGGCGATTTACATGGCACCGAAAACTGGTTCCTCGCTGCCCATCGCGAGCACCTATCCCGTGCTCTGCCACCAACGACGTCCAGCATGTACAGAGGTGGAACGATCGGCTCGTTATTGTCTCAGGTGTGACACGTGATGAGCCTTGGTCTTCCTAAGCCTTTTCCCCTCTCGCTCCGTCCCACCCCACCTCGACATGTATCGCTCGGCGAATAGAGGCAACAGGAGGAGGCATGCACGGGAGAGGGGATCTCTTATGGAAATAGAAGAGCCCAGCGCGCCATCGGAGCGAATTGAAATTACGGGCACCTCGATGAAACGAACGAAACTTGCTCACCCAGCAAACCTCGAGCTGGTTCTAAACCCGACGGGGAGGAATAAGAAGAAGAAGAAGAAGGAGGAAAAAACAGAGCATAGACAGACAGAGGTGCGCGCCCACAAGATGGATGCAGATGCAGAACTGACTCCGCGTGTAGACCGCAAAGATACTGGCGCAATTTATGGAGAAACTCCCATACATAACGCATAAAGTCCTAGAGGCCGACGAAGCTGATGGGACGGTGGGAACACCTTGCGCCTGCGGGGTGGAATCCGCTGTTCGCGAGGTCAAATGCCACAATTGCTTCGAATACGAGGCGTCGTGCCGGACGTGTTTCATGGAAGCACACCGGAACAACCCTTTCCACTGGGCCGAAGTCTGGGATGAGAGCAAGGGCTTTTTCGTGCGCCACACACCTTCCGCCATCGGCCCGCCTTTGCAGCTGGGGCACCACGGAAAGCCTTGCGTGCAGCTGGGGCATGACGGAAAGCCTGTCAAGACTGCTACTCCGGCGATGGGCTTTGAAGTAACGGCAGAGACAGGGATCCACGCCCTAAAAATCCAATTCTGTGGCCACTGGGGCGAGAACGGGCGCATCACCCTCGACCGGGTGGACCAACTACTACGAGCCCGCCTGTTCCCTTGCACGTTCGGCGAACCTAAAAGCGCAATTACATTCAATGCGCTGAAACAGTTTCAAATCCACGCCTTGGAAACGAAGGTGGCCGCGTTTGATTATTGCGGGTCTTTACGCCGCCTGAGCGATAACGCGTTTACCGCAAGCGTCCCGGTAAACACCATTGTTTTCTAAATGTAATTCCCCATTAATTCAAGACTTGATAGGACATGTACGAAAACTTCATTCGATGCAGCCGTATGTGGGGCTTTCTCACAACCAGAAAGCGCCTTGGTCAGGAGCATGGGATCGACAAGGTCCTGCCCTATCGGCCACCGGGGAACATGGTGCTTTATTGTCCCTCTTGTCCCGAACCCGGCTTCAATATGGACAAAAAGATGGGTGACTTGCCGAGTCATTTGAGGTCAGTACGCATTGCAGTCCTCGGGTCAAATCTGACACGTTTGCCAGACATCTGAGACAGGAGCGCAAGACGATAGATGGGAATTTTCATTGCACCATGTCGACGAAAAATAGCGATCCGCTAGATTCTTCACTGTACAAAGGCAGCGGCCATTTCCCGACCGATGATGCTCTGAACGCCCATCTAAAGAAGGCGCCAGTACTTACTGAGGCAAGTGATTCTTCTGCGTGCGCGCCAGAGCACTAACACGGGCATCGGCTTAGAAATCGACTTGCAACTATCTGAAAGCGGTCAACAATCAGGACAAGAAGAAGTTCAAGAACATGGCAATCACCGGGATTGTGAATACGCAATGCAGCCATGTCTTCATCAGGGCTTCGGTGGATTTACAATACGGAGAACGGTAAGAGATGCCAGTGGTGTAGGCGAAAAAGTGGGGCTAACATAACACACCGTAGCTATGCTAATGTCGACCTGGCGCTGGCGAACGCTATCAGGCAAAAAGTCAGGGAGGGGTACAAGGGTGACTGCACCTTTGCGTTCAAAGGCCTTCTCGACGAGGAGGACAGCATTGATCGTGTCACCTCGTACGACGCCGCATGCCAGTACTCTTCCAATATAAAAGCAAGATTTGAAGTCCATTCCCCGGATCTAGTGGACATCGTGAAGAAGATGCGTTGGGCGGTACCCGCGCTTCACATCCATGGTCATCAAGAGGAGTGCATGTACAAATTCGGAACAAGCTACATGGTGGCGACTGGCCATTTCCACGGAGAAACCGCCGAGGTTTATTGGCCGGAGCTGAATCAGATCGGCACGCAGGTTTCCCAGCAGAGCGGCGGGCATCGTCACGACACGGTCATTAACCATCACAACGACTGGAATTACAAGAAGACCGCAAAGGCCTGTAAGTCACTCTGAGTGTGCTGTGCAAATGTGATTTCTGACGGCGTTGTATTAGTTTCGTTATTGCTCACCGATTTGCGGAGCTCAGAGCGCAAATTCCGAAAACACCAAGCGGTCTTCTTGGGTCTATCTGCTACCTACGCGGAGCGTATCCAAAGCGAGGGCTGGATGACGGGAAGTCGGGAGCCGGACATCTCAAACAAAAAATACACAAAAAGTGTATACAGACATTCGCAAACCAAAGGTAAGCGCACGAAATAAAATATGTGCTAGTATACCAACTTAGTTGTTGCAGTGCCGACACAGCTTGCGATCTACGAGCGGATGCTTGCGGACGAGGCTGCCGTACCTCGCACCAACACCCCGCTCAACGTCGTCGCTGCATTCTTGCATGAGGGGATCCAAATACAGGAAGACCAGTACGTTTCTACTCGACGCTGTAGCACATTCATAAACTAACGTGTTGAAACAGACTAAGGACTACCAAGCTAGTCGCCCAGTGCAAAAAACACTACTCGGTTACATTGAGCAACGAGATCGATAACATGCGCAACAAGATGGAGAACGCGATCGGTCGATGGCGCAAAGATCAGCGGGCAGTGATGCCTTGGGTCGAGGGTCATCTGAATAAGCAGGATGGGTGTGTCGTCGAGAAGGAGATGTTGGGTCTGCCGTCGGATTTCAGCGCGGAAGATCGAGACACTCTCAATATCGCGACGTTTGTGCGGCAGGAGTCAGAATTGCGTCAAGGGGCAGCATTCAACAGCTTAGCAAGTGTGAAGATTGTGGCCAAGGCGCTGGTTTCCTTGCGCGATCGAAAGAGGAAGAACGACAGCGGGGTATACAAAAACACAATGTCTCAAAAGCAGATTAACGACACCGAGCGGCGCCGCGACCTCCACATCGCCAACTACATGGCTGCGCGCAAGGCTTTGATGGCGCTGGGGGAGGCTGATGGGTCGGTGGCGGACTTTCCACAACTGACGGTGGAGGATACAATAATGAAGTCAAGGACGTTGCGTCGGCAACTGGGAGACTCAGGGAGGGTGGATGGGCCGTTGTGGGCACAGGGGGCGGTCTCAGTTGGTGCCAGGAATCTGATCCCTGCGCCCCAGACGTCGGAGGTGGGACCTAGTGGCGCCGCGGATGGGTTAGCGGTGACGGTGACAGGTGGTACGGTGATGGTGCAGCGTAAACGACCGGCGGCCAGGGAACAAGTGGCGAAGGAGCGCAGAGCGCTTGCCCCGGCTACGAAACAGAAGAAGAAGGATGACGGATGGCTATGGACGTTTAAGCCGGGGAAAATGGACGAGGAGGATATGCGTAAATATTCGATGGAAGGTACGTGCTTGGAATTGGTGAAAGGGGAATGGGTAATTAACGACGGCTAGGTGATCGCATTCAGTGGTATCGCGCGGAGGCGGAAATGGAGCGGTGGCGAGAGCAGGTGGAGATGAAGTTGGCTGAGTGGCGGACGACCATCAGAAGTTTTGCGGCATACAAGGACGCCTGGACACAGCTAGCCGCTGCCCAGAATGCAGAGAACATCGGGCATATCGCGTACGCGAAGCAGAAGGCGTACATGTTCGCTATGCGCGAGGTGGAAGGCAGAACGGCACTGAAGGCAGACAAGACCTTAGGCCCCAAGTACGGCTTTCTCGTGGAGGACGATGCGAATCTCCTCGCGTTCGTGCTGGAAAACCGTGCGCAGGATGCACGTATGCTCGATGCGGTGTTTGCTAAAGCTGCGGAAATGGCGGTGTTGGAGAGGGCCGAAAGCCTGCGGCTGGCAGAGGGGAGAGTGGCGGCCTTGAAGAAGGCATTGCAGGGAGCAGTCGTCAAACGGGACCTGGAGGCGTTAGCGACGGCATTACTGAAGGCCGAGGCCACCCAACGGGTATTGGTGAGCGGAGTCCCAGAGGCGGCTGAGGAGGATGGATGGGAAACGGACGAGGACGACGAGCAGGCGGTCTTGGAGGAGGAGGAGAGCGAAGACGACGACGACGAGGAGGAGGAGGAGGAAGAGGAAGGTGGGAATGAAGGGAACGCTGATGGGATGGAGGAGTGAGCATGCAGCTGAGAGGCGCGTTGCAGGCTGAACTCGCTAAATCGGTTCAACTAGCTGAACTTGCTGAATTGGCTAAATAGGCTGAAACACGCTTAACATGCTGAATCGGCTGAATCGACGGAGTAGGATACGATGCTGTCTGAGAGGCGCGTTGCAGGCTGAACTCGCTGAATAGGCTGAGACTCGCTGAATCGGCTCAACTAGCTGAACTTGCTGAATCGGCTAAATGGGCTGAAACACGCTTAACATGCTGAATCGGCTGAATCGACGTAGTAGGATACGATGTTGTAGCTTATATGTGTTGCCATGTATAATAAAGTGGCTTAAACTAGTTAAACCCGCTTAAGCCGGGTTAAACGATTTTATGCTGCAACGTAAATGGCTTAAGCCATCGTGAACAGGTGACAGCGGCCAGCCACCTGCCGACAAGATCATGGGTATGGTGCAAGTGAATGCGTTCACACCCCTTCCGCTGGTCACTATGGCGGAGCTCCCGCCCATGCACAGGGAGAGCTGGCGCCAGAGCCGGGAGAACGCCGACAAGATGGGTTACCACGGCGACCCGGTGGGGCTGCTGGAGTTCGGGAATGGCGACGAAGCATTCGTGCTGGCAGTGCATATCCGGAGCCATGCGCTGGAGCTAGTGAAAGCGTCGCCGCCGTTGGCCATGAAGTCCGCGATCACTGGCGAGATTACGGAGAAGCCGTTCAATGTTGAAAGTTGCATGGAGTACGTTTGAGGTTCCTTGTGTCATTTTTTGGTCGTTCATTCCTTTATTCGCCAGGTTCATGAACATGTATATCCGAGCGGACAAGAAGAACCAGGTGCTTCTACGCACCGAGATGCGTCCCTCTGATATCCAGATCATCCGCGACGTGGGCGCGGACTCGGACGGGATTGCCGCTCGCATATTGAAGGCGAAGATGGCGAGGGAGCATATATTCAGACCCTTGATGGTTGGGGAGGATTTCACTGCGACGGTTCCGCTGGTCCGATGTTTAGATTCTTTGTCTGGTACTACTGGATTCAGTTTTATTTTTTTCTTGATTTCAAAATGGTGACGGGCAGGAAGGGTGGCGAGACAATAAACTATTCGTGCGTCTCATCCATCGACTATCGTGGAATCTGACTCCGGAGACTCATCCTCTGCATAATAACCACAGGTTCCCCTGGCGAGAGGACTGCCAGGGGGCGTTCATAAAGTCTTGACTCTTGTATCATTAAATCCGACTCCCGAGGTATTCGATGGCATATTTATTGAATTTCGACTTGAAGCTATATATGTCATAATCAGTACCACGGGCGTCCAGCCATCATCTGTATCGCGCGCGTCTCCGCCCCCTGTGCAGGCCACAGCCCTGTCGTCGGCCGCTGGTCCGGCGGATACGCCAGATGTCCGCACCCCGGCGCGTGCGCGTACAAATCCGCGTGCACGTCCTGGCTGTTTCCGTCATGCGTTTCCCCTGCACGCGGCTCATTGGCCTCGTACCGAATAGGCCAGGCGGTGCACACTACCAAATCCTTCACCGCGCCCGGATTGCCCGCGCCCTCGCGCAGCATCTCAACGAGATCTCCCTTGTCGAGGCGGTATGCGGGTGCGTAGCTGAAGCGCGCGTCGTGCAGCGCGGCGCTGAGGGAGCGCAGCGACGTCGGGTGCGCGGCGAGGAACGCACCGAGCGCGCGCCAGGAGTGCTTCTCCACCTGCGGCGCGTCGTAATCGTAGTCCGGGCCCACCTCCGCACCGTCGTCGTCGTCGTCGAAGTCCGTTGAGGAGATTTCCGTGCCGTGGTCGATGATGAGGTGCTGCAGTGCGGGGAGGGGCCCGCCGGGCGCGAGGAGCACCGTGAGGGCGGGGATGGTGGGGCTCCAGTGCGTCAAATCGAGAAGCTCGAGCGCGGGGAGGGTGGGGAACGACAGGACATTAAGGGAGAGCGCAGAGAACGGTTTCCGGTGACTTGACTGGGGAAGGGAGATGCGGACCCGCTTGAGGGTGGCGGCGTGTGTCGAGAGGACGTCGACGAGGGCAGCGTGGAAGTCCGCGAATGATGTGGTGATGCTGTCCTCGATTATGTGGGCCCAGTCGGACATGAGAAAAAGCGTCAAAGGTCTGTAACCGCGCAGGGGCTGAAGGCCAGAACTAAATCAATTGCCGGTATTTTTGCAGGAATATTACGCACCCATTGGATGCAGAAGGATTCAAGATGTGCGATATCCTTCACCGCCGCGAGCAAATTCAGAGGTGTGGCGATCCCCCCCGTAGGCAGTATGAGCTCAATATGTCGCAGGGTGCTTTTGTTGCTCTGGACGATCTCGTGGAAGGAAGCTGTGGCGTGTTCAGACCATTCAATGCGGTCTGCGCGGATGTTCTCCTGGTTGTAAACCTCGAGCGCGAGGCGGCCAGAGGCTTCTTCGTAGTGGGATTCGTCCTCCATGTGGCTTTCCGTCCTCAAGACCTCATACTGCTCGGAAAGCTGCCGAGGGACATTATCAGGGAAAGGAATGTTGAACACCAGCGAGGAGAGAGATCCAGGTGCGAGTTTTTCAACTGCATCCAGTGTTTTGAGGGTGTAGGCGTTCATGGTATCAGAACGCGCTGGCGAACGTGTCCCGGTGGGCTTTGCGCCACGTCAGCAAGTGGAATATAGCGGTGCGGTGTTGATTCTTGTTGATTCCACATACAACTTTAATAGTCCGCGACAGCGCCAAGATAATATCGGAACAGACGAAGCAGCGGAGACGCGATGCATGTTCAGTGAGTTCCGGATAATGCCGTACTATGAACGCTTGGTCTAAAATGGTGTTGTATCCTATGCGTTTACACATCGTACACTGAAGACTAAACAACTTTAATTCCAACGCAGACCCCAGCATGGTCCGGCATTGGCAGCATTGGCAGCGAAGCAGATGTCTGGTCATAGGTAAGCCCAAACCCAACCGGTTACCGAACCCCTGAGAAATTTGATTATTGACCGGAGCTGCCTCAGCACGGAGCGGCCTCCTACCTGTCAGACGAGACGCCCGAATATCAACCACGGCAGGACGCTCATTATATATACCGGGCTTGAAATCGATATCCAGTATTCATTCCAGATCCAGTTTCTATTTTTCCTTCACTTCGTGCTTAGTGTTGTCAAAGTTCGGTTCGGTTCAGGTTCGGGGCCTTCTTTCCCGAACGCCGAACCTGAACTTCGGTCCGGTTCAGGCATTTCCCCGAACCTGAACCTGAACCTGCGGTTCGGGGTTCGAACGCGTTCGGACACGTTCGAACCTGGAATTTTTTCGCCGCCTCCGAATGGCTAAAATCTGGGCCCAGGGTGTCTAACAGTGGGTAGGTGAGCTCTATTCTTGCATTTAATCAATCCCAAACCCATCTGGACCTCCTAAAATGGGAATTCAGGCATTTTCGGACATCCACTCTGAAGTGAACTATATTCGGCATCTCATCAAATTGGTCATTAAGTCTGAACACACACGCAGAGTGACTATAGATCCCATTCTGAAGGTTAAACCAAGCATTAGAGACATTTTTCTTGCTCAAAACATCGAAAACTCCCACAGAAAGTAGCCAGAGAGGTGAGTTTCCGGTTCGCGGTCCGGTCCGGTTCAGCAAAAAAAATCCTGCGCCGAACGCTGAACCGAACTTCAGGTTCAGGTTCGGGCATTTGCTGAACCTGAACCTGAACTTCACGTTCAGTTCAGTCCGGTTCGGGTTCGAACCGATTCTCCGAACCGGACTTTGACAACACTATTCGTGCTAGCCACGGATTCATTTTCGTTCCATTCGCCCGGCCCTATTTCATTCTTTGTCCCCACGATGCATTTCCTTTCTATTATCGCCACGGTCCTTACCTCCACCACCATCGCTGCGAGAGCCTTACCATTTCCGCCGTCCACGTTGCACCAACGCGCCGCGCCCAAGTTACATATTTTGACAGGGTCCCCTGAGCCTTGTACCCCTGCCGAGGTGGCCGCCATTAAAGCTGGGATAAAAGACGCGCAGGCGATGGCGACGAACGCCAATCAGGTGTTGTTCGTCAAAAACGCAGCGAAAAGCGCCGGTCTCCGCGCTCTCTTTGGTGTGCATCCAACTGAATATGGTACATGTCCTCCTGCTGACGATTTAACTAATGCTCCTAGGTCAAGCAGTTAATCCATCAGCCCTTGGAAAGCGTTTCCAGCTGGTTATAAACTTGGGAACGCCCGATGAGATCACCTCGCTGGATTCGGTCCAAAACAGCGCGGAGGACGTGACGATCACTTGCGTCCCCGCCTCCAACCCCAAGTCGCAGCAGGCAGTCGCGAATACGGTCAACATAGGCATCCCATCCTCATTTTCCAAAAACCCAACGGTCAACCTAATTCGATTCACGCCTTCCGGTCTGAAGGTACATTTCTTTTTAGCCTCGCTTCGTAGTTTGCTGAGATGCAATAGAACACGGAATCATTCACAGCGGCCGCGGCAAGGCTCAGTAAAAATCCAAAGGACACCACTCTGGCCTTCGACACAACCGATCCCAAGATACCCTTGCCTTGCTTTGCATTCACGATGATCCACGAGGTTCAGCATAGCGTTCCCCTGCTGGGTGGATTGCAGCATTTTGTAGACGAAAAGACTCCCGATGACAAAAAAGCTTATGGTATCAGCGTAATTCAAACTGTCTTGACCGATGCCCAGAAGATAATCAATCCCCAAAACTACGCTTACTTTGCCATGTTTGTGCGTCGGCTTCTCCTGTCGTCACTGTCCTCATACTAACGAATTATCTTTTAGGCCAAGTCGAATCCCGAGTTTTTCTCGCCCACCTGTGTGGAAGCTCAGCTGGGCGGCGAGGAGCCGACTTCCCGGTCGCTGAAAATACTTCGCTCATTCTTCAGCGGGCTCACCAACTCGAAGGCCGCTCCGGCGCCTGTAGTTTCCGCTGCCCCTACCAAAGGCGCTTCCACTTTGACGACTGCGGCAGCGACCTGTGCAATTCAGACGACGATCCCCGGAGTAGACACCATACCTTTCCTGGATTTTGATGGCACCGTTGGTCTATGATTTGGCGGATGGGTGGTTGCGACACGGCGTCATTTAATTTTAATACTTTTTACGACCTTGCATAGACTAGTAATGCCTACAGTCATTTAATCTGCTCGATTTTATTTGTCCCCCACATTCCACTTCTTGCATGTGCTGGTCTGGGAATGTCATATTTCGTCATAGAAGCAAATTCTATGTCGAACTGTATCGGACATCGTACTTATGTAAGTAATGAACTATGATAACTTATTATTCAACCTTTTTTACGGATTCAACATGGCACCCTCCGAAATGCCGGTGGAACGAAATATTGCGCACTGGGTGAAGATCCAGAGGGTTTGAATACACAATCACCGCAGTTAGTTGTCGATCACATGTAGTCTTGTGTTTACCGCGGGGGTCCGATCGACTAGCTCCGTTATTACGCAATCTCGGAGTTTGAATTCAAGTCGCGTACACTTTTTCATACAGAACTGCTTGTTCCATGATATTTTGACATAAAATGGGTTGCCTGGGCTGTGCCTCAATTTCTATCTCCTCATAATTTGAAAATGTGGCATATAATCCGTTGTGCAAAAAGCGCGACTCAGTCACGTGTTATTTCCACGTCCATTCTGAAAATACTCAAAACTTCCTCAAAATGGACGGTGAAAATTGGAAATTTATATATGAGGTATTTAAGCGCATTATATGAAGGTTTCAGGTCAAGGGAGGGATAGAAGGCCCCAAATACCAGCGTTCGAGCATTTAATATTCAAACTCCGCGATTGCGTAATAACGCCACTAGTCGATCGGACCAAGAGGTGAGCGATCGGCGGATCTTGGACACTGATGGCGCGTAGCTGCATCACTGATGCTTTACTCGGATCGTCGGCATCACTCGCTGCGCTCGTCGTTCCTACTGCCTTGTTTGCTGCGGACTATGCTGAACAAGATAATCTAGTTGGCCATTAGTACTATGTGAAAACATCGCCCCCTGAAGAACCCGAATGAAGAAAATGCGGTATATGCAAAGGAATTCGCATTTTGTCGGACGGATTATGTGCAATATGTACAGGGTTAATGTTCCATCCTGAATTCAAGTGAGTTGGGAATGGTAGAGGGAACCGGGTGCCGAGGGAGACGCGAGTGGGAGTGGAGAGACGCGTCGAGTGGCGCAACTGTTGGCAACAGCTGGGATTGACGGCCGTTGATTGCCATTTCCTTTTTAGGGGGGGGGGGGGGGGTCGTGGGAGCGTGTCCGCGATCCGGAGATCGAGCACCTCTTGGATCGGACCGTGGTAAACAACAGACTTCAACAAGCGAGGCACGAGCTCATTTGTTGAAGCGTCTGTCCACGAGAGACTAGATCACATGCCAAATCAGCAAGTGCAGACAGAGGTCAACAGACGCGCCACGTTGCACCCAAACACCGCAACCACTTCAAGCCCAGTCATTAGCTCGTTTATACAGCAGATCTCCGAGGGAAAGATTGTGGGTCATTCATCCATTCATTGCCACCTCCTATCCCCCCCAACCTTTACTCTCGTCGCGCGGGACTCGCGCCCCACAGGACTTCGCTGACCAGCAGCGCGTGGAACAGGCTGTTCGCATCTGGCTCATCGGCAGTGCCGTGCGTTCTTAGCTTCTATTCATGCCCATTTTACAGATCAACGGGACTTCTAGGTCATTTATTTCGTCCTGGGCTTCGCGTTGCAATCGCTGCAGCTGGCATTCGCGACCTTCGGCGTGTCTGTCTTGGCTCTGGTCTTGGCAAGTCCTCCTACTTATTCAATCTATTTCATCGTCGACAATGAAGAATTATCAGCTTGTGGTTCCGCCGTGGCCCATGTTCAATCGCCACCCGACGCAGTGGTTTCCGGTGGTTCCTAAAGTCGATAAGGAATAACACAGAGGTGTGAACTTCTACTATGCGTCTGCGTTGTGTGTCTTGGCGTTTGTTTTGATAGGATTTCGAACCAAATCCGTGGCGAAGTATTGTGAGCCTTTTGAAACATTCCGAAACATAACAATTAATATGGCTACAGTTGCCTGTAATATATCCACAGATGGCCAATGATGGTTCTGTCCTCGCGGAGCTGTTCTGAGTACATTGAATTATGAGCCCTAAACTTGACGAGTTAAAGCCGGATACCTGTGGAAATTGAGCGTGTCTCAGAACGGACACCTGCGCAAAGAAAATAAATAGATATGGCCGTCAGTATGCAGGAACTACCAAAACTCCTCGTGCGTCCAACCCCGGAAGCCACTCCCTCAACAAGGAAGTCTTCGTCCTCGACCGACCCGCTCGATCGCCCCCTCTCGCAACGGCGCTTTCCTGCACTTGTATTTCGACGCGCTGAAGCGCCAACAGCGGCAACGCTATGAGTTGCGAATCGAATGCGCGCAGTAGCCCCTCCAGCTTCGTTGACCCGAGCATGTCACTATCAGGCTCCCTTGCCCACGCGTGCTCGTCGAGTCCCTCGCTCGTGAACACAATTTCGCGGATGGCGTTCTGCGGATCGATACCGGCCAGCCCAGACGGAAACTTTATGAGGTGGTCCATGGAGGACTCAGCGGTGATGTGGGTGAGCGCGGGGAAACGCGTCAGGTTCAAGGTTCCGTGCTTCATCTCGCCTGTATCAAAGACAATTGTTATCCAGCTGATGAAATCACAGAAGATACAAAAGAACCCATGAAGAATGTGAGTCGCTGTATTGTGTGACGCGCATGGTTTAAGAGGGCTTGGATATGGCCGTCGGGAGCCATCAAATAGGAGACATCTACGTCGACGAGTTTGGAGACGCCGAGCGGGCACTCGACATCCAACAACCACGCCGGCATGCTCCACGAGTTGGCTAATTCCAGGCAGGTGAGCTGCGTGCGCGCTAGCTTTGATCCCGCGGTCTTCGGCAGTCCTTCATATAATGTCTGCGATAACCACCGACGGTCGAACACGACTTTCCGCAAGTTCGGCGTACATTCGCCAAACAGCCGCCCTAGGGTGTGTTTATTATGGAAGCCAATGGAAACTTCTACGCGCCGCACGGACGGGAGCCCAATAACACTCGGGCGGCTTCGACGGTCGGCCGGACGTCTGCGTCATCGACCTCTTGGGATTCCCCGTAGACCCTAACATCTTCGACATGCGAGAGTCCCAGGGCGGAGACGTCAGTGTTGTAGGGGTCGCTCAGAAGAATGCTGATTCTGCGGATACACGACGTCAGCCTCGGAGAATGGGCAAGAATCGAGCGGAGGCGTTGTGGCGAGATGCATCGCTCCTGCCAGTGCGTGGAGTCGCCGAAGGTTATGTCGTGGAATAAATGGGGTTGTGCGACCGAAGCCAACATTTGCGACGCGAGGGCACATGAACGCAGATCTCGCGGGGAGTCATGGAGAAGTGCGACGATTTGCTCTAGCAGCTCGGGGATTTGCACGTAGGGGGTGGTGGACGAGTCCATACCCAGGCAATGTGTTGGTGGGTACGGTGGGTGTCTCGGGTGGGTGTCTGTGTGCTTTTAAATAAAATCACTGTCCGACGGCGTTTACGTTGATTAACGTTGATCCCCCCGGCCAGTCGCAGACTTCCTTGGTCCGTGGCGTGTACGATTATCGATTCCCCGCGAGTGCCGCTGTCCGTACCTCACTTTGCTGCAAACAAAAGTAGAAACCCAAGAATCCTGGGCATTCGGTCGGAATCGTATGGCGGTCCGGATGCACATTTAATCCGCGCCCCGAAAAGTCGACCCCCGCCCTATATACATATATGGGTGTTTTGATGATAATGGCTACCCCCATGGGGAAGTTTATTTTGGGCGCGGATGCATCTCCGCCCTATATATATGACGGTCCAAGTGCACTTTTAATAATCCACTACATATTTCAATATTTTTGTCTTTTCCGCTACATATATCACGAAATATACCACTTTCCGCTACACATTCGACTTCAAAAAGTGCAAAAGTATGTGTCAGAAAACAGCCGAATTTCCGCTACATTTATTCACCTGATTCGGTTCCCGCTACATTCATTTGCCGAATTGTGACTCCAATACATACACATTGCCGACCGACTTTCAAAACACACATACACATTCGCGGTCAACTTTCAAAACACACATACATATTTGCGACTGACTTTCAAAACACACATACATATTTTGGAAAAGTTTTCCGCTACTTTTTTTCCCATTGACTTTGACATACATACATACACATTTGAAATACACAAATATTTTCCGCTACATTTGTATTGAAGTGACAATAATCAAGGAATGTCTATTAAGTACGACATCACTCCAAAATGGCTCATCCAACTCGCCCAGATGCGGCACCGGTACGCACAGGTGCGAGCAGGAGATGAGCACGAAGGTATGGCCCGTATGTCAAGACTCGGCCAGTACTGTGGCAGCATACCCATAGTGACGGATGCACAAGCTTCCTGTACCGGTGCCACGTCTGGGCGAGTCAGACGAGCCATTTCCATTTCGGAGTGATGTCATACTTGATAGACATTCCTCGATTATCATCACTTCAATATAAATGTAGCGGAAAATATTGTGTATTTCAAATGTGTATGTATGTCAAAGTCAACAGGAAAAAAAGTAGTGGAAAACTTTTCCAAAATATGTATGTGTGTTTTGAAAGTCAGTCGCAAATATGTATGTGTGTTTTGAAAGTTGACCGCGAATGTGTATGTGTGTTTTGAAAGTCGGTCGGCAATGTGTATGTATCGGAGTCACAATTCGGCAAATGAATGTAGCGGGAACCGAATCAGGCGAATAAATGTAGCGGAAATTCGGCTGTTTTCCGACACATACTTTTGCACTTTTTGAAGTCGAATGTGTAGCGGAAAGTGGTATATTTCGTGATATATGTAGCGGAAAAGACAAAAATAGTGAAATATGTAGCAGATTATTAAAAGTGCACTTGGACCGCCATATATATAAACTCGAGCCCCGCCCTATATAAAGTTGGGTCCCCGCCCCATATAAAGTTGGGTCCCACCCAAGATATATTGCTATTGATGAGCTACATATACTTGTAATATAAACTGAATTCGACAGCCTCAAGCACAGTCAATTTTGAACGTTTGAACCGTAAGGAATCGGCCATCTCGGCATCCGGAAATATGAAGCTGCTGAATTTGCTTGAGTGAGCTCAACAGCCTTTCTGTACAGCTACACGCACTCGATGATGTATCTGAAGCATGAGGCTGTTTAACTATCCTAAAAGCGGTAACAAAAGCCTGATATGAAGCCTTACTTTTTGCTGTACCCGAGTTTTGAGTGGTTGAAATTATGAAAGAATGACATTGAGACTGGAAACCAGAGTGCGAGACCCGCTGGAAGCATTCGTGAGACGGTTAGGTTGAATGTAAAGCTCTTACATATTGTATGGTGATTTTGAAGCCGATCTGCCGAAGAAAGGAATGGCATGAGTGACATTGCCGTCCGACCCTCTCAGAACTAATGTGGTGGTGTGTAACAATGTCACCCTAGATGAACATCCTAAGTCTGAGACTAATAAAGGATCCTGAGAGTGTTGAGGGGAGAGGACTGTCAGGGTGTTCATCTGGAGTGAATTTTAGTCTTAATATCCTCGAGAGCATCCAAACTCGGGTCCTAGTAGGAGATTCTCCAGGCAGCTGAAATGTACAGGTTTGCTCAGAGGTTGTCTCGGACAAGTTCCAAAGCCTATCTGACTGTACATCAACCCCAACTTGATGATGTAGTTGATGTTTTACCATCCAGGTTAATCAGGGTTAATCTAGCAGCGACACAGCCGGTTGAAACTGCAATACAGCCTCGCTTATATCACCAAGATCTTTGAGCAAACCAAAGAAAGTTGCCTACACATTGAACTTCTGCCCATTGATATATTGAGACAGGCTGTTTTTGATATTGCTCAGTTTCCCTAGCCAAAAACTGTCAACTAATAACCGTCAAATACAACCGAGATTGTTAAAAAAAGACGTTGTGGACTTACGAAGTCAATTCTGTGCCTCATGAACCTAAGATTAAGCTTAGAATGGTCTAGGGCTCCTTCTGAGTGACACAGAATATTGGTCGAATTTTTAATGATATTTGATGTTCGAACTTTTTTTGGGGCGGGGAGTCAAGTTTATATAGGGCGGGGGTTGAGTTTATTTAGGGCGGGCACATCTTTGTTTAGGGCGGGCTCGGCTTTGTTCGGGGCGGAGGTTCCGGTCGCGCCCAAAATAAAATACCCCATGGAGGTCGTTGTTTATAGGGCGGAGGCCATCAAAACACGCTTATATGTAGGGCGGGGGTCGACTTTTCGGGGCGCGGATTAAATGTACATCCGGACCACCATAAAATCGGTGGAGGTATCGAAGGATGAGAGTGTCTATTCTAGTGTCTGTGGCATGGCATCTAATATGGAACCTTCGTCAAGGCCGAGGAATTGAAAACCCGGACAGAAGACAGAGTGTTTTGACGATTCATAACCAATGGTTGAATGCAATTAATGCAGCCTTGACGCGCGACCGCCTGCTCACTGATAAAGTTAAATTTGGACCACTCGCACTCAAGAAACAACTGGTATTGAACACCTGGAGTGGCCTACTTATGGATGAAGACTCTCTGCCGGATGACTGGACATATGAGGGGGTTTTAGTGGGTATGCGACCCATGACTGATAGACATGGAATAGGATAATTCTTCGGGTCGGAGCCCCACACTGGTTTATAAATGTGCGTAACGGCATTTCCTCCTGGGCGAATTTTTTTCCGGCAAGACCTGGCTTACAACCAGCAACAATAGCGGATGACCTTGGAATGCTTCTGCAGACTGAGACTCATTATATCAAACACTCCCAAAAAAAAAAAAAAGAGTGAGTCTTTGAGGATTCTCTGCCCACAATGCATTCATTGATCATGGATAATGTTTATTTTCTATTCTGAATCCGAGGTCGACAGAACATTTCGAGGGTATGATTGTAATCGACGTAGTGCGTTTCAAACGCAAACGCGTGGAACCCGGGTTTGGTAATTATAGTGTGAGATCACCTGTGCGTGTTCTATGTTGACTTCGAACGAATTCGAAAACTAAAATACGGATATTTTCAGCCCTCAGCACTCGCCGGCCCGGACAAACTTGAATGGTACTCGCAAATCCGTTTCTCCACCATTACTCCATCGGTACCGTTGCAATTCAGCTAATCAGATTCTAACCGACCCCAAAAGGTCTAATTCCGACTCTTCGGGAATCCCTGCAACCAATGACTGCGCTAAACCCTGAATCAGCTGAACTACCCGGACACCGTTAAATCCCCTCTTCCACCTCCGGATCCAAGTCCGTGCATGAAAAGTTTAGAACTGAGGTAACAATCGCGAGCTCGGTTGCACTTGCCGCTCATAGACGGAGTGCCTTCTGAGTTCGAAATCTCAGAGAGAGACAAAACCTCCTAAATACCGCGTCTTCGATTTTCATTGCGAGCATTCTGGAAGGTCACCAGGGCAAGATGCATTCTCGTCCGTGAGTGCTGTCCGTTCTATTGCCCATCTGTGTATACATTAAATACCCTGACTTTCACAGAGTGCGCAATTTCTGCTCATTCTGCGTAGCTATGCAGCAGAATTTGAATTCGGGATCTGCCTCCCGGTCACAAATATTTTGACTCGGCTCGCTGCTGTGTCCGCACAATCGCCAACCCTCTCACGTCCCTTTCAAATGTACGTAGACTCCAACAGCACCCATCCACAATATCACCAGAATTGAAACGAGGGTGCGTTCATTCTTGGTCCATTCCCCACCTTTTCAGCGCGATATATATATATATATATATTATTTTGCATAAATAGGGCGAAGCTCAAGCCCAGCATAGTCTAGATTTGATTGATGGGTTGATACCGTAGGTCGACCTTCCGCCGCGGCTGTCGCTCTGTAGCCACTACACGGTTATACACTTTGTAAATTGGCTACAAGTTTTCACAGTCTGCCCAGGTATCTACTGGTATTTTTACTTTGATTTATCCCTTTGTACTTCCTGCAGAAACGTTAATTCTTGTCGTGCGAATTTCATGCACAGCCACATCATTGCAAACTAAAACATGCACCGCACCCCCAATTTTTCAGTTCAAGCAAAATTTTGAAGCCCATATACCTTATAAATACGATAGGTATCACCTCTGGGGCAACACGAGCCACCAGGATCTCACTGAGCCTCAAGACGGGTTTCCCAATTGGGGATTTCCTAATCGGGAATGGCGACCTACGGTTTGGGAAGCGCGAATGAAATCAGACCATATATCAAGTTTTTTTCCACCTCAAAACAAAACAAAAAAAACTCAATTGATTTATGGTCTGACTAGGGAGACTAAGCCCAGCATGCCTACAGAACCTAGCCACTCCCGCCCCCGTACTACACATCTTGCCCTCAATGACGTTCCGTACCGATCGTATCCGCCTTGTAGGGTTCTTCAGGCCTGTGCAGGGCGTTTCCGAAGAGGATTCCCGGACCAGACTCACCGAGGTGGTGGGCAAGATCAAAGTGCTCCCCATAATGAATAAGCACTTGCTGAAATACGAGGTGGTATGTGGATATGTATCCATCCCCGTCTAAGGCCCGGGAACTCAACTCACCAACACAGGCACTCAGGATTCCCAGCGGGGAATTACTGAATATACTTAATCAATCGGACAACGAATATTCCGCGATGCTCGTTGTCGAGACCGAGACTGTTGAGCATCTGAATGAGGTGAATACGAATTCTGTTCGCCGCCCGGCAGCTCTAAACGTTTCCAACTACGTTATGCAGGCGTTGAGCGACCCCACGTTTCTGAAACTCTTGGATGGCGCTTATGAAAATATCTTCCGCCGCGACGATATGCCGATTTTCACTACGGAGATCTTTTCGGCCATCGATAAATAGGGATGGGATCGCGGTTCTCTTCTGCGCTGTGTATAAAAACAACCAGTACGGGCATTCGAACCCAGTATACGCTTGAATTATGTAAACTGTATTTTTTTTATGGCGCGGATTTCGACATCGTTTCCAGGTTGTTTCTCTCCCACCAAGTGGGAATCCAATTCCTCGGCAATGTAGATACAAGTACAATCTAGGTACGTTAAGTCGTAATAAATCGTAATAAATGTAATCCAGGTATCCAGCAAGTGCGGACGCCATGCGCCCCGGATCGATCGATTATACACCCAAACTTGGGATCCCATCCGGTTTCAATGTCGTTAGCGGCATTGCGTAAAGAGTTCCTGTGCCAGGATAATTCTGGTTCTATACCCAAAAACTTGGGATCCAATCTGTTGAGAGCAATTGCTAAATAGCAGAAGCGGAAGCAGAGTCAGAACGCGAGGTCCTAGCGATGGGTGGGGGAGGGGGGGAGGAGGCGATATCGACGCAAAAGATCAACGCGGGGCAGAGGGAGGCAGGAGGCCGCGACTAGCATGCCAGAACCAGCCCGTTTCGGGGTTGCGCCACCAGCCCGGGGAGCCTGGGTGCGTCTCGGTGAACCCCGCGGGGACGACGACGTGCTGCGCAGACAGGGTGTTGAAGGACGCAAATTGAGTCTGAGGGTGGGCAGAGGCGTAGAAGGAGCTCGGCTGGAATCCAGGGTCGCTAGGGTTGCCGCCTTGGCCGATCTGGTTGAAATAGTTGACTTGTCCGGGTGTTGAGTATATCGTGTTCCCCGGCGATGGCTGGCTGGACGGCCCGGCCATGGCGTTCATGTTGTGACTGCCCTGCTGGTAAGGGCTTGGGGCACCCTGTCCAGAACTGCCAGCTGAACGAATCCTCGTGTTAGTTCTGCATGATGCATGGAGGTTATTTAATTCACGAACCAGGGTGCCAGCGGAGATAGTTCTGGCGGTGGATCCAGTAGTTCTGGAGGTTCGAGGCTGCAACAGGGTTGGCGGTGTAATACGTGTCCTTGTGCGCTGACGGAAACATAAATTAGAACAATGAGAAACCGGGGGAAGTTTGTTGACGTACGATGCATGACCTTCGCGTTGTTGAAGACCATCGCGAGGGTTGGGGGTGTGCCGACCCACATCCAAGCATCGCTCAGCTTCCATGTAATGGGTGGCACGCTATCAACCCGCACCCAGCGTCGGGTATCTGAGGGCTGCATGTCCAATGAGTTCCGGGTAGAGGAAGGAATAAACGACAGATATAGCTCACCGTCTTCGAGGAGAGACGAGCGACTTGCACAGATTGGGTGACGTAGTTCACGGCGACGACCAAGCATGGTCGGAGCTCCCTCGCTTGCTTGAGGGTCAACATGTCGGCATGGGAGGCGTCGGGGTCGCACCAGAGTATGAGACCAGGATAGAATTGGGATGCGTTTTCGAACGGTTGGAACATGGATTGAAAGGATGTCGAGTTTCTCTTTTTATGCCCTGCAGAAAGCGATGGGAGAGTTGAGTGAGTCAGGACGAGTCACCATTCAATGGATAGAGTTCCCCAATTCGACCGGAAAGCTGTGGACAACATATAGAACTGAACGGCCTCCGGAGCCGGATTAAAGCTGTTTCAAGGTTCTATAGACATTTGCGGCACCGGTCCGTTCAAGCACAACGGCGAAGCATGGCCGAAATAAGAACACTCGCACATCAGATGCGAAGAAAGGACTGAATTCAAGCAAGAGCTTGAACCGAGTCATATTGCATCGAGTCAGTGTCGGATCAATTGATTGAAGGAAGCCGAGCGCTTACTTGATAGAAGTAAAGTTCGTGTCAGATTCCCCTTTTCCACGCTAATCCGTGATCTATAGAGATTTTTGACAAAACCCGCGGCGCAGTGCGTCTACGCGGAAGGCTGCATGTGGTGTATATGGACCTGAACAGCGGTTGCCCCGCACCTGAGGCCTAAGCGCTGAGGCTTCGAGTCATACCTCCTGTAACATGTTAGGTAAGTAGGTAGGATTAAATTTCAAGGAGGCCGCTTTCTTGAAAGGCCATTCGGATTGAAGTTTCTAGGTCGAATAGATTCGTTGCGCTCCGTGCTGGTGTTTTTCAGTCCAATTACAACCCATTTAAATTTGAAACGTCGAACCAGTTGCAACCAATACAGTAAGTGGGACATCCGTTGAGCATCTGGCACCCGCTGCGCCGCATTTGACCCCAGACGATCCCGCTTCATCAGAGTCAGGGGGTAATGGCAAGTATCGCGGACGGAATCAAGTTTCAAGGGATGGGACAAGAATCGACACAAGAGTCACTGTACCGTGCCCAGTCGAAGGTTTATTTTGACCGGATTGCAGGAGAAGAGCTTGCAACTCGGGTGGCACCGATAATGACTCAGAGTAGCGTTACAGTCCAGGTCCAGCTCAAGATGACCGAATAATCGAGATTTGAGGTATTCTTAGTGTGCACGAAGAATTGGGAGTAGTCGCCGGCAAGGTTGTCGAGATTCCGCGCGACTACTTATGCCGGCGATGACGGTTAGGAGGAAGGTGCAGTGTGACGTGACGATGGGGTCACCATCTGAGTCGGAGGGTGCAACCAAACAAAGCCACATCTCTTCCGCTCCCACGACCGCGCCATGGTCTCCGCTGACAACCTAAATCTGGATGTACTGGAGCTGATTTTCGCGCATCTCGCTTGGAAAGACTTGCCGTCCATCGCCCTCGCCAGCCGCTCTTTTTTCGCGGGTGTGATCCCCCGATTGTACTGCACTCTGCGCTTCCGCTCGTGGCACGCAACACGTTATCCCGCTGTTATGTCGCCCTTTGCCGTCATTGTCACTCACCCAGAGCTTGCTATCAACGTTCGCCATGTCGGTGAGTAGGACCACTGAGTTCTGTGCCACCCTTTGCACGCGTCTCAAGATTGGTACAGACATTCGAGCTGTACCTCTCGTGAAACAACAGCACAACCCCAAATTCATCCTTGAATGTATCCGCGCGCTCGATCTCTGTACCAATATGATGTCTTTCCGTTGCAGCACAAACTCATTGCCGCCATTCATTCCGAGCCTGCAGCAGAAGGATCGCTTGCGGGATCTCCGCATCCACGCGGATTTGACGACGGAGCAATCTGTAGAGGTGGCCCGGCTTTCCAAAATTTGCCATCTCACGCTTGAATTTCCCTCATGGAACATCTTGAACTTGCTCCCGCAGTGGAGTACGTCGTTGCAGGGTAATTTAACGACGCTCACTCTGTACGTAAGTCATCGCTGGATCCGCCCTGACGTCTTCTAACGAATTCCAGATGGCATCGCAACTGAATGAGACAGTGTTCGAATCTGTCATGGCGGAACTGCCTGGCCTCCTGGGCCTCCACGTCATTGGGTGCTCGAAGGTTGATCACGTCTCCGTCCTCAGTCTAGTCTCGTACACTCCCCATCTCGAGAGTCTTTCCATGACCACAGGCGTGCGTCTGTTTTCAAAGATCTCGTATGGCATATTGACTTTCCTGCGCAGGAGGGCAACCGTGCGCTTCCATCGCCGCCGCCCCCTCTCGCGAGCCTACGCAATTTGGCGATAGACACGCGCCCGAGTGCCGTGCTTCTCGCGGGCACCGCCGTCCTCTCCGAGATCATCTCCTACATCGGAGACTCGTCGCCGTCCCTCGTCTCCTTGGTCGTCAAATATCCGGACGCCAGATGGCCATCCCCCACCGCTTTGTCAAGCAGCTCATCGCCGCCCACGCATCGACGCTGAAAAGTGTCTCGTTCCTTGCGTGCACGCTCGACACAGCGGACTCGCTGCCTGCGCTGTGCCGCGGATGCGTAAAACTGGAGCGGCTCGAGATTTCGATCCCCGCGCGCGACTGGGTGCGTCTCTTTACCTGGCGCTCTCGAACGACCGAGTGCCGATGATTCCGTGTACGTCTGTTGTAGAGCGATTATGCGATCGCGCTCAGCAAGTCTGGTACCCTGCGCACTCTCGTCGACTGGGCGTCCCACGCACACGGCCTGCGCCCGACGCTCGCGCAGGACAATGTGCACCGCGTGATGGCGCGCGTCCCGAGCTTGAACACAATCGCCAGCGACGGCCGGATATGGACCGTGCGTGGTTCTACGTGTCCCATTTATTCAAATGGTCAATCAGCATCCACAGCGACGCAAGGATGCCCAGGGGGGCCTCGTGGTGGGGTTGGAGCTCAGACCAATGCACTCGGCCGGGATCAATTTGTTCATGCCGCGAGAGTCATGGCGTTAGACCACGCACAAGCGGATATGGATACACTTAGATATATACATTTGACTTCCTCGTTCTATCTAACAAAGACCCTCTAGAAAAATACAAGGCGACCGATCTGCCACTAGGCTCAGCAAGTGCCACAAACCGCACGAAATGTTGAACTCACCATGAACGTGCAACACCGACGGTGAACGCAGTCGCAGCCGCCGCGCCCATTACGACCTGCATGTTCCGACCACTGGCATCGGAGCGCATCTACGCAACGATTCTGTCAGCCTCCCAAAAAGGACTCGGCACAAGCCCTTACCGATTTGCCTCCTGCGAGTGGATGCTGCACGCGGCGGCGTGAATAGGCAGGACCTTCGAACATCGTGACGACGGGCTCCGTTCCGTGCCGCGCAACGTACGGCACGGGCTGCTGCTGTGCGAGCTCGTGGTGGCTGCGCACCACGGGGCTACGACCGGAAGGGCCCTCGAAGACGAGCGGATTAGGGAGTGATGTAGGCGGCCTATGGGCGACAGATGACGCTGCCGGGGCGCGGGGCGCAGGCCGCCTCGCATGGGCGAGAGTGAAGGCGCCCGAGGCGTGCAGACCCGCAGGTACGTCGAAGATGTCGAAGATGGGCGGGATGGTGAGCGATGGGGGCTCTACGGCAGTGGCGCGTGAGGACGATGAGGAGTGCACGCTGCGCAGGGAGTGGGCTGCGGCGCGCACGGCGGATGTGGCTTGCTGGGACATCTTGGGACAGTGGGCACGGTGGCCTCATCGGTGCTATATATGTGTTGGTTGGTACGGCATCTGATTAAAAGGCTTAGGTAGCTTCGGGGGTTAGGTTGGACGCCAAGAGGGACGCCGGTATGCTGGAGTCCTACCAGCCAAGAGCCTTCCCAAGCGTTTCGTACCTTGTCCCGGAGTTAAAGAGGCAAGTACGCTCTACGCCGCTCGACATGATGAAATCCGTGGATTGTCGGTCATATGGGAAAACACTCCCAGGATCGACTGCTATCCCGATATCATTCCCACATAACCAAATAAGTATGCGCAAGACCACGCACCGCAAATCTTTGAAGTTGAACCACACGCATATATTGTGTACGGTCCGCCAAGGGACGTCGCTAGGCGCCAAGGCCAAGGCATCGAGTTGCGAGCCAAGGCCATCCTTCGATTTGCTGTGCTGTAAGCCAAGTCGCGTTGAAACCCATCTCGGAAATTCACTTGCCATATACAGTCAGCCAAGCCGACATCGCCAAGGCCGATGGAGTGCAGGGTGCATTACTGTAGTGATGGATAGGGAACTACAGGGAAGCGGCGAGAACACGGTGGCGGATCAAGTCCGCAGCCTATTCGCTTCCCAAAGGGGGGAGGCGCGGAAAGACCCGGGGGAGCATAGCACTTTTCAATACACGACGTCGTGACCTGCGGTAGAATGTTGCAGACTGGTCAGATTTCTTTTATCTTCCCCTGTGAAACAGAGGTAATATTGTGTGAAATGAATATAAATGGAAGATGAATATAATACAAGTGCCGCACGGCCGCACGAGTAGAAAAGACCAAATATTATCTACGTGGTTAATCTCAGGATTACGAACACTGGATTCAGATGTACACCTTAGGTCCCCTACGTAGCTCCTGGGAGGAAGCGGAATTAAATCCAACTCAAATGCATCAAGAATGGACGAAAGTACAATGAAAATCCAAGCACCGAACTCGCACATTGAGTGGACGTGTGTGTGTGGGTAGTGCATGTACATATATGAGGATGCGGCTGATACGACGTCGTGTTGAGTTTATTCATCAGGGTTTTTCGCTGGCTCTTCAGCGGAAGTGGATAAGGGAAGAAGTGAAGAGGAGTTCCAATTTCCAGAGAATCCGGCACGTGCGAAGTCTCTTGAGAGATTCTTTTGCATGTCTCCCTGTGAGGCGGAAATAGAGCGGAGCCACGGAGTTTGAGCGAGCACTCCGTGGAAGTCGGAAAAGATGTATCAAGGACTATTCGCACTGTAGGCTGCGGTGGAGAGATACTTTTGTGGATACAGCACGCTGTCGACCGTTCCGCCGGAGAAAAATTAAAGTTTGCGTGGGGAATTTTTCGGGACGATTCCTGCACCGGTGAGCCTAGGTTTAGCCTTTTGGCTGCCAAAAAGAGCTCGTGCATACATGTCCGTCGTCTATCCATACAAACATCGGGCTGCGAAGCCGTTATTGGGATTCAATGTATGTATACTCCTGAACATTCAACTGTACTAAATAAATCAGAGGCTGCTGGGCGCGCATATTAATTTCAACTTTCAAGTGAAGATGGGTGGGTGGTAGCCATCCCCATTTGACCTTGGATTACTTTGAATCCAGTTCAAGAACTTTGGTTGACCGCTGATGCCAGTGATGGCGCAACAGTGGCAGTGAGCCGGATTGTTCCGGTTGCCCTAGCAACCATCCAGATGGCGCCATACAGCCACCTTTGTTTTTTTTCCACTCGCATCGAATTCCCGGCCTCGAAATCTTCGAGTTTGTCAAGTCTTGGTAGGTGCAAAATCTGTTCTCTTCGTTTTGACTGACTGATACACTTAGTCTCCTGGTGTTTTATACATTCCCCGTCGCTCGCGTGCCTGGCTTGAGATCGCACGACTGGAATTAAGATACCTTGTGTAACCATACCGCCGGCCTCACCGTTCTGTTTTACTCAAAAGATTCACAAGGCCTAATGGACGCGAGTCTGGCGGGGTACTCCGAGCCATCCTGCGGGACAACGGACATTGTCCACCTGATCTCAAAAAATGAAGCCATCGTCCGCGAAATCGAGGTGAAAATCATGCAACACGCTATCAGTCTTGCATCACTAGCTGGCCAACGACATAGCCGACAACAGACGCTGGCTCTCCTCCGTGCCGCGCTCTCTCCGGTACAGCGCATGCCCGCGGAGATTCTTGCTCAAATTTTCATGTGGTGTTTAAACGATAATCTCCACCACTACTCTCTCATAGATCCCCGGAATTCTCCGATGATATTAACCCGCGTATGTGCACGGTGGCGCGCAGTTGCCCTCGCCACCTCGCGTCTGTGGGAGAACATGTCCCTGCGGTTCGACGAAAGCCCTGCCTGTCAACCGTCTTCGTTCTTGCCCGAGCTCCTACAGCGGTCCCTCCCTCACCCGCTTTTTGTGGATATCCGCGCATCGCTCGCTTCGACGTACTCGGAGCTCGGAAATGTCTTCCGGCTGATGGATCGCGCGCAGACACTTAAACTCCACCTCCCCAGCGCGTCGCTCGAATGCCTCGCGGGACTTCCAGAGGACTGTATGCCCTCCCTGCGCACTTTGCACCTCCGGGCAGATGCACGGTGGTCCGAGCGACCCGTAATCACGCCGTGGACGGGGCTCATCCCCGCCTTCACTTCACTTCCGCACCTGCGGCACCTCATACTGGATTTCGTGGCCTTTGGCCAAGCACTGGACATTTTCACCGCGCAGTTTCCATGGGCCCAGCTCACGTATCTCAATCTCGGGTTGCCCTTAACCATACTCGCGGCGCGTTCCATCCTGGCGCAATGCGTGAACCTCACCGACGGTTCCTTTTGGCGCGTGCAGCCCTCCGTCAACGATGATCCTGCACAATCCGAGCTTGTTACCCTTCCTCATTTGCGCAGGTTCGTCTTGCGCCTGGCGCTGCACGACGAGTGGGAGCAGCACCGGTTCTTCGACGGATTTGCATTCCCGGAGCTTTTGGCGCTCCAGATCGACGACCAGCATGCGTGCCCCCCGTCCTCGCCTTCACTCCCCAACTTACTGCAGCGCTCCCGCTTTTTGCTCCATGAACTCACTTTGGAGCGCTCGCTGCTCGCTGCAGAGGAGCTGCTCAGCCTCCTGCGCCAACTCCCGACTCTGCGCGAACTCAACCTCCTCCACTGCTCCGCCATATCCAACAAACTCTTCGACGCTCTGACGTATCATCACCCCGAGACCGTTTCTCCCGCGCTCCCTTCGCTGGAACGCCTCGAGCTGCAATGCTCCGTCCACACGGGCCGCTGGAGTCCCGAGACTTTGGCAGACATGATCGAATCGCGGTTGCCTTCGAGTCATTGGGAAAGGGCTCCTACCGTTTTGCTGCAGCGCGTTATATTCATGTTTTGGGGCGACCGCACATTCTTCACTCCGTCCGTGGAAAGGAGGTTCCAAAAAATGGTTGCCGGCGGACTACTCATCGATCGCAAGCCGAGTTTGTGATGCTCCGCGTATTCGGCACCACGCGCGTGCCCTTATCCATGGCCGATTTCATCATCTATCTTCTTTTGTATATGTACAAGGTCTCTTTGATGAATCTCAGCATTGCAATTCGTCGTGGGGACGCCCAGGATGCATATATCTGCATTAACGGTCCAATCACCAGTATTTACTAGATGTTTCGTTCGTTCCATAATGCGTTGCAGCAATGGCTTTCCTTTGGGAACGTGCACTTCCATTTGAATGTATGCGGGGACGTGGCTAAAGGTCGGTGGAGTAGAAATTTCGGTGCTAGACGGGGGTAGAACGGGATTCGTGCACTTTCAATGTAAATACTTCAATTAACCTATTGCGTGGTACTGATCAACCTACCCGCGATGATAATCAGCCTAAGACCCTGTGGAGCTCCTCCTGGAGCCTGGTGAATGCCAGGTTGACTTTCAATCCGCCCCGCTTTCAGAGGTACGCCTGGGCTGGAACGGAACATTCATAAGAAAAGATCTATTCATGAGTGCGAATAGATTCTTCTAGTAGATATCGCAGGCGTGTCACCTGGTTGCGGATGTATCGCGATTCGCAACTAGATCCGCACCATCCAAGTTGTAAAGCATGCGGATCACATTAGTACCTGGACCAACGAAAACGAAATGAACACTTGGTTCGAAAACTCGGTGTCCCGCATCGAGGCGAACTAGAATTTCGTTCAGCTGTCGAATTTCGCTGTTCCACCAAGTAGTACCCGCTGTATGAGAGTCCAATATACGCAGTTTCAGCGATATCACAGAAGCATCCCCGGCGCCTTCGAGACTCCCGCTTCTACAACGAGGCTGGACTCTTCAGCGGAGATACAGCGACTCCCTTCGTGGACTCGGAAGTTTGGGGTGCATTTACTTACCATAAAGCCAGGACAGATTGCATCAAATCCTCGTCCACAATTCACCGCTTTAGGCATTTCGAATTGAAATACTCTTCTCGAAATTCATCCTCTCCGCCCTTGCCTACCTCGCCATGTCTTCTACGGCACCCACCGACAATGAGCACGCCGGACTCGTCACGTCTGACGCGCACAGGGGAATCAACCAGCCCTCGGATGTGGTGCTGTGGAAAGTCAAGAAGTCCCCAGATGCTAATCTCACCACCTCCGAACTCACCAAGGTATGCGGACTCGCAGTGTTGGCACGACCAGGTCAAAGGTCAAACGTGTTTGACGAACTTTGATCATGACCCCAGGTTGATGAGGTTTGACGGGGTTTTACTGACGGTAGACCCAAAAATGCTTTTCCACCTTTCCTGACACCTCACAGCCTCTCCTAGATATAAAGCCTCATTATTCGTGACCTTCCTAACTTAATTACACTCAATGCCAGGACCATCCAGGTGCTGGGAGCATTTTTTGAAGGGAGACAATCATTATCAGCACGGGAAAAGCTCACTTTGCGAGTAAATGTCAAGTCTTTGTTGCTCGCAGATTCCCCAACTGTAACAAAGATGACAATCGGGGCGTTCAAAATGGGACTCGGGAGTAAATTCGGTCTAGCCCCCCAAACATACTCAGCAGGATGGGGTCAAGGATTTGCAGGAAGACCCTGAGTTATATGACATGCTGAGGGAGGATATCAATCTAGAGATACTACAGACTATTACTCTGATTTTTACACAATTTTTGGTGGGGTTTTACAGCCGGTAGCTAAGAATGGAAATTTGGTTTGACGGACCGGTCAACCGACAGTCAAGGGTTTGACCTTGGGTCAAAAATCGTCAGACCCCATCAAAGCCAACACTGATGCGGAGCTCTCCAGGTTGTCTCCCCGACTTCAGACTAACCACTTTCCCCAAAAACCTAGAAAGAAGCCGACGGCGGCATCTTGATTTCCATCACATATATCACTGTCGATGGCGAGAGCATCATAGCCTCATTTTTCATCGTGACGGGCGCCAGCCTCCCCTTCTCCTCTGTCATTGGCGGACCATTCAGGTCGATCGTCGCTGTGGCCGTTACGGACGGCAGATGCAGCTTCGCCTACTACAAGTGAGCGTTTGCTGATCATGAGCCGCCAAAGGTTGCGTTGGATCTGCCGTCGAGTTTCCTCAAGTTTGAGTGTTGCTTGCTCCGTAATAAAGAGTCTCAAGTCCAAGGTGTTATATTTTACCGGTTTCTATGCCAGTTGTCTCGTCGTATTATTCTCCTAAATTACAACGTCCATTTCCCAAGTCACGGTTGATTTTGTTTTGCTCAGCTTTCTATGGCTTACAGCTGTTAAGTCATGTATTTAATGTGGTACAAACAGACGGACAATCTCATGTCAGTGAGTCGTTACTCCTATCCAACAGTGACCCGAATGAAAATTATTTTCTCTGTTCAGATTGACGACAGCATCACTTGATAGATGTTTGGCATACCTGACCGATGTGTAAATGATGTTGTACTCGGGAAATATTTTCCTTGCGATCTGGCATGGTCATGGTTTTTCAAGTCGAATGAGGCAAAGAGATTGAATCGAAAATCGGTCAGTCCGAGGGTTTCATTTCGTTGGAAATGCCTTCAGATTGCCGAGGGTTTCGCTGCCCGGCAGGTTCGGTTTTAACTTGCCCCTGGAGTGGCGGAGTTGCCGAAAAATGTTATGTTTGGAGGAAAAAGGCCCAGCTTGGTTTTCTGCACGTAGTTTACGTTGAATTCCATGTCATTGAGCAGTGTTCGATGCCTAAATCAGGCGCGAAATCAATGCCGCATCAAGATGCGGCAGTGATGCGTCAACGATGCGGCAGGAGCGGCATTTTCTCCTGGCCCCGGGGTGTACAGCAAGGGAAGGTGCTTACGTCGGGTGTTGTCCATGTATCACACACTTTCCCTTGGTATGCCCGGACATTGACTGGAATGTATTCCTCAACATACCGCTCGAACGAAAATGAAAATTGAGAGTGTGTGCCGATCAGGGCCAGTCCCTGTTTCTGGACGAATTGCGGCCTCCCTGGGGATGATGGATAGCCTAGGTGATTCCTACAAGGGAAAGAACGCGGGCGCTTGCCATGCCATGGCGTACCAAAATGTGACATCTTCCGAGTGAGACTGGCATGAGATATGAAAACATCTACAGCTTGTCAGTAACGGAGTTCCGTGAGTAGCGGTATAATGCCTGAAATAGTACCTCTGTACGCGCTAACTATTGTGGCACCTTCAAGCGCGTGTAGTTGACTATCCCAGCAGTCGTCAACTTTGGGTGGTTGATTTTTTTCAGATGGGGAGACATTGACAAGTATCCGGCTCTTCCCTGCTACATCTCGACTGGATCCTGGGTAAAACACCACGCGTGTCAAATCCACGAGAGAACCGTACCTTCCATTTCTGAGGCTACAATTGGGGCAATGAGCCTAAGTCATTCAGGGCAACAGGCAGCGGATCAGCAGGTGGTTCCTGAACGGACAGATGTCATGGTTCTGGATCTGTTTCTGAGTAGGTAAAATTCAGTAACTTCGAGAGTATCCTTCCCTTCCATTCCAACATATTGGGTGAGTGGCATGTGCCGTCTAGAAGGGTGTAAGGTGGTCGGGAACATGTCCATATGGAAGGATGCAGACCGTGTGTGTCCGGAAACAAAGGAGACCAGAGAGAGTGCGCGCCTCGTGGGGGTCCGTCCAGCGCTTGCTAAGTTTGGAAATTGGCGCCAGTGGATGTTTCGGCGCCTATTTTAAGGGGGGCAGCGTTGCGGCGGCGATTATTCGGCAGTTTACTCCGAAGCGCAGTCCCGTGGGCCCGGTGCAGACACAGATCCGTGAGTCGAGGGGGACTTTGTTTATATTAGTATTATTGAACTTGCTCTGAGAATATTCAGTTGGGAAGATTTAACCTCCCTGAATTAGATTTGTGATGTTCTAGTCACATTTTAACCATAATAAGAGCACATTCGACAGTCATATCGACGACGAGCTCTGTTTTCACTCTTGAGAGAACCACAAATGCTCCGTCAATACCGGCGATCCACTGTTTCCCCGAGGAGCCTTGGACAAAGTGCCCGAGTTTTGGGATGTCAATTGAAGCAGACACGTAGTTTCAGAGATGGTGGGACCAGTCTCCCAGGAATCAAGGTCACGGCAGAACCATCTGTAAGCGCAAGAATAGTATTTTCGTCGTTTATCATATTTCGTGATTCTCCGCGATCGCGATGACTCACGCTATTTTTGGGTTGTGCATGGCCATCTTGATCACCAATCTCTCTGTCTACCAGACGTCAAAATGTCTACCTGGTAGATTGCTTGACTCGGAAGCATCGGGAGACTCTCCTCGCCGAAGCAGCTTGTCACTGAACCTCGCATGCTGTATCTGACTACTCGATTCGTATAAAGAGTGGGCGACCGGAACGAGTGCTTTTCATTGACACGAGTCAACCAAGTCAGCACCAGGATGAAGGCCTCTCTCTTTGCACTGCTCCCCGCCCTCGCTTCTTTCGTCCATGGTCTTTCGCTCTTGCACAGGAACGCAGTGGCCACGACATCTTACACAGCACTTACTGTCCGAGCTGAGGTGGTATTTTTCAACCATTCTAGAATTCTATTATTGATATCAGGTTCTCTCATAGGCATCGTCTGAGACCTGTGGAGATATCTCCGACTTGGTCCCCCTTTTCCAGCTGTACGCCGCTGCGAACACTGTCCATTTTTACTCGGCAGACAATTCTATCGTGACCCAGGCAATGGGTCAGGGTGTCTATGTATTTAATGGCGTGGCCGCCCTCGTTTTTCCGACCCCCGAAGTCTCCACGGTCCCATTCTACTCCCTCGTCAATACAGCCACGTCAACCTTCTTCTACACCGCCTCTGCCCCTGAACGCGCCGATGCACTTTCAACTGGCGGCTTCGTCGATTACGATATTGCGGGCTACATCTACCCCACCCAGGTCTGGCCCCGCATCTGAGGCTTGAGCCTGCATAATTAAAAATACCTAACCACCACCTGGCATGTGTAGATCTGTGGGAGCATCCCTCTTTACCGCGCTCAGGTCATTGGAGCGAATTCGGACTGGCTTTACACAACTTCGGCCCAGGATAGAGATAATGCCATAGTGAACCAAGAATTCACCGACGAGGGAATAGCAGGCTACGTTTTTGAGATTGGATCAGGTTAGAAGGCCCGACCGGCACCTCGTTCATCCACTAATATTTTACCGATCAGGCATCATTATTTCTTGAGGATTTCGCATCTCGGCGGCAATGCTCTTCTTCATCGAGATTATGTACTTGTTACCTTTGATTCTGCTTGATTTCTGCGCTCTTTCTTTGCCTGATGTATTCCATTTGTATTCGCTGTTTTATATGACGTTGCCAGGATTGTTTTAGTTTTCGGGATCCGAGTCACTTCGATACGATCGGTACGGAACGTCATGGGGGGCAAGATGTTGAGTGCAGGAGCGAGAGTAGCTCGGTTCTGGCGGCATGCTGCGCCTGAGCTTCAGCCTATTTATACACAAGAAATATATATATTTCGGGCTGAAAAGGTGGGGAATGAACCAAGAATGAACGCACCCTGGTTTCAATTGTGGCGACATTGTGGATGGATGCTGTTGAAGTATAAGTGAAATTGAAGGAAACGTGATAGGGTTGGCGATTGTGCGGACACAGCAGCTCGCTGAGTCAAAATATTTGTGAATGGGAGGCGGATCCCGTATTGTAATCATACTGCATAACTACGGAGTGAGAAGAGATTGAGCAGAGATTGCGCGCTCTGTGAGAGTCAAGGTATTTGAGTATACATAGGAAGATGGGCAATAGAACGGACAGAACTCACGGACGAGAATGCAGCTGGCCCTGGTGACCTCCGAGAATGCTCGCAGTGAAAATGTTTGGTGAGTCGAAGACGCGCTGTTTAGCAGCTTTTGTATTTCTCTGAGATTTCGAACTCAGAAGGCGCTCCATCTGTGAGCGGCAAGTGTAACCGAGCTCGTGATTTTTACCCCAGTTCTACATTTTTCATGCACGGATTTGGATCCGGAGGTGGAAGAGGGATTTAACGGTGTCTTGGTAGTTCAGCTGATCCAGAGTTTAGCGCAGTGATTCAGAGAATCAGAGTCTGAATTGCAACGGTACCGAGTAATGGCGGAGATATCCGCATTTGCGTTCATCAGTAGTATCGACACTTTGGAATATCAGTGTTAAGCTCAGGACGTTCGGGAATTGGGAATACCTGGCATGCGTCGGAATTACAAAATCTCTTTATTTTGCTACATCAGGACAGAATATCAGCGTTAGGCTCAGAATGTTCGGGAATTAGGGACACCGGCATATCGGCGGCGTACCTCCGGTGGGAAGAAATCGTGCTTCCAACGGGTTCCATTCATCCATGTTGGAGTTTTATATGTGAGTAGGTTGAGTACATCCGGTTAAATACCCTTGCTCCATTATCAATGGGGCAGGTAGGAATATGTACATGTATCTGAGCAGTACTAGTAGTCTCCTTGTAATTATTGATAATTATACAGCCTATTGAAATAATAGCAATGAGTTTGTCTGAGGCTTTCGGACAAAAATCCTCTATCCCCATCCAAGTTTACCTTGTGGCTGCCATTTTTGCGAGCTCACCGTTGTGAAAACAAGATTGCCGGGTATGCGGCTTGTGTGAAGACTGAGAAAGAACAAGAAAAAGAATCCGGCGAAGACTCCTCTCTATTGTGTAATGCGGAAGTGAACTCAGGGTTTGGCATGTCGAACGACGGACGTGAATCGAACCCCCTGACAGAAACGAGCTCCCACGCAGATCGGCCCGAGGTTCCGATCATCGATCGTGATGGGATTACATCAGCCTTTTCTTCCTCCGTACGCCTCCCGAGTACTTCTCCAAACTCGAAGTCGAATCTCCCGGCACACAGAACGAGATCAAACAGCTAAAGCGCAGGCTGGATCTTGCTCACGCAAAGATCGAGCGTCTCGAGAACGAACGGGATTTAAGGTACTGTACTATTACGTTCAATTCGACAGGGGGTGTGACGTGTGACTTCTGGAACATATTCGAAACTTCGACACGGCCTAGGTTGGACCGTGACACCCCCAAAAAATTCGACATTATCCCAAAACGATGCAGGGACATCGTAGGGTTGTTTGGGGGTTTCTGTGGAAGCAGGGCAAACCAGGTAGACATTGGTTTAAATTCATTGCCTCAGGAATGGTTCTCCCAGCAATTTTGTGAGAGTTTATTGAGTGTGGACTGATATGAAGGCAAAATTTGACAAAAGGCACCAGAAATAGTCTATTTCGATCCAGGGGATGCACAAGAGATTTTTTTATGGCCTTCCCGCTGCTGGAAGACATTTTTTGGAATTTTTCAAACTGTTGATCGACAACCCCCCCTGTGACGCGTGACCAACAACCAAATTTCGTCGCCGACAGGTACCCTTGTGACGCGTGACTGTTGAATTGAATGTAATAGTACAGTACTCCCCAAGACGAGCTATAAAACAAGAGGTGGTCGAGCTATCGGGCAGCCATGCATCGTTGCATGACTTGGGCCTTCCAGCGCCTTTTGCACCTCAACACCCTGGAACCGAAGAGATCATCGATGTCTTGGATGACGATGGTATCACGGATTCACGGTCACTCTGCCTGCGCCCCCGGCGGTATCCATCTTGTCTTGTATATCAACACTTCCTACGAAAGGACGACGGGAATTTATGGAGTGTGTAGAACTGCCTTGCAGGAAAACTACTTCCGATCCGAACTCTCGTTCTTTCCGGGCCAAATCACTGACTGCGCCTTACAAACGTGAAGGATCCAGCTCTTCTCAGGGATTATCTTCGACATCGGTTCGTGATACATGCGTATCATTCTATAAAGATCTTTTCAATCTCATCGGTGCTATAGCGTCCTGTGAAGCGGCAAAGGCGAGAGGAGCGCGGCAAAGACGACCATGTGCGAATACTGCCCCCTCACGATTCTTTTTCATCTGACGACAACAGAAACCTCGTATCAAGAAGGAAAATGCGGTAGTAGCGCTTCCCGAAGACGTTCTTGCTGCGTACTTGGGCGGCGCGCAATCCCGCGAGATAAAACCCCTTGCGAATGACACGCTGGCCTTCTCTCGCCAATTTCTCCGTGTGCACTTCGGCTTCCATCCGCAGGACTTGATTTTTAACTTGAAGTCGGTCCGTACGCTGCAGGGACGCTACGCCGGCCGCGCGGTCATCTGCGGCACGCGACGTATTAACCCACACCTGCCTACCCGCCCGGACTATCCCGGGCTGATGTGTTCGGTGCGCCAAGCGATGGTGAACGGCTTGCCGCGGTCCGTATTCCTCCAAACAAAAGTTGCTGGCAAAGCTCTGTGGCTATACTTGGGCGAATACGTGTTCCTACTCGTCGGGAGCATGACAGCCGCCCAATTCGCGGACCAAAATGATGCGGTATGACCATTGTCCTGTTTACTTTATCCGTTCTCTGGGTTCTCACGGTTTGATCTTAGTTCCACGAGGCCTGGGCTGATAAGATCCTGAGGACCGTCAAATTCGACGAGTACGTGCGGATGCACGAGATTGGGCTGAGAAGATCGGGTTATGACATTACTAAGGAGAACATCGCGACGGAGATGGCACAGATCCGGAATAAGCAGGGATTGGCGGTGACGGGGGCAGAGGTTGTTGAGACCCTGCGACGCGGAGAGCAGGTGGGTGGTTTCGCATGCCTACTGCAGATGTACTGATTTGAGCGCGGTAGCAAATCTCTATGGTGCGGATGGAGTGCGCCTCGTATGACCATACGTTCGCCCATGACATCGCGGCTGTGCACGAGGAACATGCTTGAACGCGACCACGGAGTATTTTGCATTCGACTCAGCTCATCTACAGTTTCGCCTGCTCCGATGCCTAGTACAAGAAGACCCTCTCCGAGCTCGAAGCTTGCTCCGTAATAAATAGTCTCAGGCCCAAGGGCGCCTTGTCTCTACCGTTTTCTACGCCGGTTATCTCATCGCATCATTCTTACTGAATTGTGTACACGGTTGATTCCCGATTTCATTATGCTCACCTGGATATGCGTTACCTCCAGTCTTTGTGTGTGTGGCACATGATAGACCCTGATTAGAATGGCAGAAAAAACAAGGTGGTTTGTGGTACAAAAATTCCGCGATGATTACTTAGAAGCAAACTCTGCCACGAGCAATTCTGTTCAGAAAACTTTCCGGATTTTCTTCTGTGAACACTAACAAGGTCCATGATCAAATTTCGGGGCCCAATATCAGATGTCAAGGAGACACAGGAAGCTGGTGATCAGTACATATTTCCTAGTTATGCATGATAAATCACCGACATTCCGCCCGCCTGGTCAATGAACAAAACCAGCCGCAAGGAATCATCCAGGGCGATGCCCGCGCAAAACGCCACGAGAAGATACTTGCCCCAAGACCGCAGGATGAAAAACCCGGGATTTTTGGGTTACATAAAAATTGCAGCTCGAGAAGTATACATACCCAAGTTTCCTCTGAATTAATGAAAACACAAACCAAAACATTACGGATCCTGCAAACTTGTCGCTCCATGTCGCTTTGTCCACATATCGCGGCTTGACCGGCACGAACCTCGGAGTGTACATACCGGATCTCTCTGGCCCACAACTTGTCCACAACATCCCTGGTCGTATTATCCGTCTCTGCTTTTGGCTCTTCCCTCCATGGAATATTTAAGAGATCCTAATGAAACTCAGCAAAAGCCGTAGGCCGTCTCTACTTCCGATTCGGATTGTGGGATACAAAACCGAATCTCGTGGCGCCCGCCGATTGGGACAAGGCAAGGCATGAACAAGTCGTTCGGGTAGCGGCAACGTCCCCGCATCCGCTGAACGATGTCTTTGTCCTGGTGATATGTTGGTCATTGACGCCACGCCGGACGAGCTGCGCAAGGCTGCTACTAACGCGTACAGTCAACGTACAGTCGGTGTGGAAGTGTGACTTGTCCCACTCGTCGCCTTCGAGTCTGGGATCAAGTGCATGTGAGGACCAAACAAATCATCACATCGCGTCTCGCTTTTGTCTGCCGTTAAACGCCTATCGAAACCATTCTCAATTCCTCTCGACCTCTACAAAGTCTTCCGCAATGTCCAGGCCGGTTCGCCTCCTTCCACCACCATGTCCAATTTTCGGAATCTGGCGACATGGCTTTCGTTGGACCGGAAATCCTGTGCTATTCAATGTATTGACGTACTGGACCTCTACCTAACTGGCCAACCTTTGGTACCCCTGACGCCTGGACAGCGGCTTCACGGGGCTTTGCCTCGCGCATCACGGCGACATCGGCCCGGTTCTTCGCTTCTCCGGGATCCCAGAAGGCGCGAAGCCTGGTCTTTCCATATTAGACCCATCGTACTGTCCGGGGTACACGCACGACGCGCAGGGACTGGCCTCCATGGACGGGGGATTTTTGAGGCGCTGGCACTTTTGCCATTTTGACCCCGTGCGCACGGACCGGCGGTCTGGACTCCGTGATTCTCCGAATCATTGATGTGATCACTCCCTTGGCCCTTGAGTTTCCGAGCGCCCGTTCGGTGGGCCGACTACCATGGATGGCGAGCACCCGTACTCGTGTATCCGCTTGAGCATGGGCTCATCGCACACTTATCCGGGAGTGTGTTTTGACGCCGAGACGTCTTGGTGTTTCCCGCCTCGGGATGGTTATTTTTTCCGCATGTGATTTCTTTGGCCGAGCATCCGTATTCCACTTTGATGGTGATTCCGTGACGAGCCTGTTATGCTGCGTCTCCGTAGGAACCTGTTGCCCAGCCCTATGTTATCGGTGTTGGGTCTACATTTTCCAAGTACCCGCTTGATGGAACGGTCCATCTACTGTGTCTTTTTCGCCTGAAACACTTCGCGTTTTATGTTATTTACTCCTTTCTCTCGCCACAGGAGACTGGTTTTATTTTTGTCGGTTGTGGACCCTCTTCGGAAGTTGAACACACTGATATGTGGTTTGCATGCATTCTGCAAAGGGAAGCCGCACGACAGCATCTGTGTACTGGTGGAATCTGGGGATTTATACCTGGGAAGAGGGAACTCTTCCCGCACACCAGCATTTTTAGCTGGTGGTCAGGTCCCACAGGGTTTTATCCAGATGTCCTGCCACTTGAGGCCAGCCAGTCCACAGTTTGCCAGCGTCTTGTGCGTCCGACCCCCTGGAATTTATGTGTGCTCGGTCGGCATCTGGTAGAATTCTGTAAGGATAACCACCCTCTACAGTACTACTTGTTTGTCTTCCGTAAACTCGTTGTTCAGCCTGTGGACCACGCGAGTATAATATATCCCCCCCCCCCCCCCCCCCCCCCCCTACTACCACAACTCACGCATCATCGCCCTCGCAGTCGTTCAACACGGCATAATTCTTTTTCATTCGAAAATTTCCAATACAGCAGCAACAGTACAAATTCCCGTAATGCACTGTCAAAGTCGCTCGACACAGCGCAAAAATGTCAATATTATCATTGGACTTGGAACGGGTTTGGGCTTCACATTACATTGGCTAAGCAAGCATTTCTACATACTATTACACTACTGAACACCTTTTACTGTACTTGTAGCAATCCAATGGTGAAGGCCTCGTCAAGGACATGTAGCGCGACTCGGAACAAGCCGGGGATTGATACGAGTTGGCTTGGGCCACCAACTCGGCGCTGTGGGGGCGGCGAACATCTCCCTATAACATCTTTGCTTGTCTCCCGGTCGTGTGCACGTCTGCAGCCGAAATCTGTCCCATCATAGAAGTTCCGGAGTATGGGAAAATCAATTCCTTTCTTTGCATCCTACACCCACGAGCCCGAGCGAACGAGCGAGCGAGCGACTGTACAAACACCAACCGAACCGAAATCCGATACCACCGAGCCACCAACTACGAGCCCTAAGCGTTCCACGCCTGCAGAAGGGCTTACCCGTCAAGAGAAGCATCACCCCCGCGAGAGGGACAACTCAATCTTCCACATCGGACATTTATTAGGTCATGCGCCGCCCCATTGCAACTGAAATGCTCAATGATACTCAATGTCCTCACTTTCATTGTGCGCAGCTTCTCCCCTTCCCGACCGCTGCTGATCCTGCTTGCGAAGATTGATTCGGTGTGCCGAGTCTCAACGTCCCACAAGCAATTATTTACTGTATATTTTAGCCGGTTCTTCCCGGGTCTCTGGCCCCGTTCGCCAGCAGGTGAGATCCCGTCATAGTTCAAAATTTACGTTGAATCCGAACCTGTGTCGCAGCATATCCGTCACGATGGTGACTCTCCTGATGTCCACGAACACACGGAGAAGGGGATTTTAACCATTGGTGACTCCTTCGTGAATGATGAAGTCCTATTCCTACATGCCCCTCGTCGCCCAGCGCGGTAGCTTCTGTCCTTGCGTACTTGTATAACTAGTGTAGTTGTAGAATCGGGTATGCTATCAGATCGCGAGGGAAGATACTCTTGTTATTTGGCCTGATTCCGTTACTGGCAATGTTACACCGGGCGCTGACTTCGACTAAGCGCAGTATCACACTTCGTGTCAGACTCCCGGTTCCTTTTTTTGCCATTGGGTGAACTTATAACAACTCGAACAATCCGGCTCAGTCAGACGAGATCTGATGGCGGGGTGGCGGGATGGGGCGGGATGTCTCGAGTGTGTTTCCATAACTAATACAAAGGCTTCTGAGTCTGTGGAAATAAAGCAGCAATACTTGGGGCATCTGCCGTTTTTTCGTGGTCTAAATTCGCCAACCACCGTGACTTCCAGTTCAACACTCGTTGCGCCAATGGTTTCCTGGAAAGTCTGTTACCGGAAAAAAAGAGGGGAAAGTCCAGCGAATCCAAACCGCTTTCAAAAAAAAAAGAAAAGTGCATCAACCATTATGAACCATACAGGGTTGTTAAATAGAAATGTATCCAACAACCGGGATTTTCGTGAACAAGTCACTGCGTTCCGGCCCGTTGTAGCCGAACCCTAGCCGGGTTCGGCTACCTACGTCTTACGTAACGTAACGTGATGTAGACGCATGTAGACGCATATCACATGTGTCTACGTCACGTACGAAGATGTTCGGCTTGTGAAGAGATAGTCGTGGAGCAAGAGCAAGAGCACTGATCGGTAACACGACAGGGGTGAGTACATATAAGTAGTGATGACTAATACCTCCATCCCAACACGGCTACCGTAGGGCGGGGTTAGACAGATCGATCCCTATTCCGTTATTTGAACAGTCGTCCAAGTTCATAGAACTTCCTCCACTTGAACTCTTTCTATTGTAACTCGTATTCCGAATCCTCCGGGCCTGTGGGTTCCCGGCGAGTGCCGCGTGAGGTTTTCCCAAAGCATGTTTAGTTGGAATTGCACCTCACGATCCGGATCATCCATGAGTTCGGGAAGGTACGCCAATATCCCTGTTTTTGCAATAGCTCGGACACCATCTGGATATTCGCTGATCGCGGCCAAGATGAAGACTGCCCAAATGCATGAGATATGATAGCTGTGACTGGTTCATATAAGCGGGAGCATGTATTGGGTCACATATCCACACCCACCGCAAGAGGGACATCAACTTTTCCCAGTGCGGGACACCCAAGATGGCCAACCCAATAGTTCTTTGGTGTATGTTGTCGGACCGTCTGTGGATGTGGACTCTGGTGTTCGATTTTGCCCAGTAGTCTAAGATCTCCGCGTCCATGTTAGCCGGCAAGCTGTCGGCCGATTCGGTGATGTCCCGAAGTGTCTCTGCCGCACTCTCGATAACCCCCATATTTGTGTCACTGGTTCAGCATCAACAGTGTGAGGAAGAAGAAGAATGAGGACCCACTGCAAGAGGGAAACTAGCCGACTACAGTAAATTACGCTCCGGAGGATGGCCACTGCGATAGTCTTTTGAACTGCGAGGGCTCCCAGCATGCGGCAGGCGCTTTGACGAATCTCGGGGTTCCGTGATTGAAGAAGTTCATCCAGGCAGGACAACACAGTCTGGGGGCCTGCAGCATGTGTGATCCTCAAAAAGAGGAAGACGAGCTTTTGATCGGGCGGTATTGCGTTCAATCCCACGGCCGTCTCGTGACATGCAAGTTGCCCCACCATGTTATATGTCCATTCACGCACCCTGGGTTCCGAGGATTCAAGCAGATCCGCTACGGTGTCCGATACACTTGCGTCTACTGCTGCCTGCGTGCCTTCGGGTGATGCGGCGATCCAATACAGTGCCTCCGCCGCACTCTCGAAAACACCAAGATTGTCGTCACTGCTCGATCCAGAATCAACACGTTGTTTGAGATCCTGCGATTCGCTTACCGTAAGAGGGAGACGAGCTTGTTACAGGGTGTTATGCGCAAGACTGCCGTCGTCTCGCACCGTGCCAGCTGTCCCGTTATTTTACATGCCAACTCACGTACGCTGGGTGCTGGTGATTCAAGAAGTTCCCCTACGCGGTCCAACACATTTGCGTCTACCGCAGCCTGTGCGCCGTCAGTCCATCGAGTGATATGAGAAAGTGCATATGTCGCAGCATCGATAACCCCTATATTTTCATCACTGGGGCGCAGTCAACAGCAGTCAAAGGAGCATTAATTGAACCCCACCGCAAAAGGGATATAAGCTGGAGACAAGGGTGGATATTCCACACGGCCGTCGCCGTGGACTCGTGGCGCGCCAACACTCCAAGGAACTCGCACGTCCACTCGCGTACCTCGGCCGTGGAGGATTCAAGTAGTTTAGCTACATAGTTTAATCCGTTTGCGTCCACGACTGCCTGCGCGGCTGCAGGATGTTTGGCAATCCAATAAAGTACGGGTGTCGCAGTCTCGATAACCTCGAGACTTCCAACCCTACTCTAGCATCAATCTCAGGTTTAAAGAGTAAATCCTGGAGACTCGCCATAAAAGGGACACGAGGTGACGGGTCAGGAAGCCGAGTAGCTTGCAGGTCCACATCCGGACTTCAACGTTTGACGATTCAAGCAGTTCGGGGACGCAGTTTAGTGCTTTTGCTTGTACAGCAGCCTGCGCACCGTCGGGCCATTGTGCAATGTTACAAAGTGCTGCTGCCGCACTCCGGAAGACGTCAAGGTCATTGGCACTAATTCACAAATCAACACAGTGTTCCAGGAAAATGGAGTGGAAAAGAACAACTATGATACGCACTGTAAGAGGGACACCAGGCGGTCGCAGGGCTTTATAGCCAGGACAGCTCTTGCAGTCGCCTCGTGGAGCGCCAACTCTCCCAACATCTCACAAGTCCAGCTTCGAACTTCCGCGTTGCGCGATTCAAGGAGTGTAGTCACATCGTCCAATGCATTGGCATCCACAGCAGCCTGCGCGCCCTCGGGAGATTTAATGATTAAAGCCAGGGTACGTATCGCGAGGACATCCACATGTTCGTCACTGGTTTCTAATCACCGCCTTGTTTCAAGAAAGATAGTAGAGACTGACTGCAAGAGTGATATGAGCTCTCTGCAAGGCTTCACACTCAGGACGGCCCCCGCTAAGGAATCTCTGTGTGCCATGCGTCCTAGTATCTCACACGCCCATCTTTGGACCTCGGGGTTTGTCGAACTGAGGAATTCCGTAATGAAATCCAGGACGACGCGGGCTTCGTTCGTAAATGCGACTCTCATGCTGAGCTCCGACATAATGGCGGTTTTAGTCGCAGGGGGTACGTGTTTGTAGCTACAGCCTCAGTCAGCGGGACCTCTAGGCACCAATGGACCATACGGTAGATAGCTCGCATAAATCTCCATCACCTCTGTCGAAAGTGGGGTACCGCGCTGAGCTCTGATGAAAGCTAATGCCTGGCGGTGATACATGAGCCTCATCAATGGCTTCGTGGCTGCATGCAGGTTGATGTTAGGGCCTGTGGGATTGCTGTCCGACCACCAGCTGTGTACGCTGTCGGGAGTCCGCGGACGGTTTAATGAGTGCATGGAGGAGGAGGGAGGGGATTGGGGCGCACAGCCCTGCATGCATAAATAGGAAGAAGCACCAAGGAAGCAGCTCCCAGGAGGCCGCCGGCGAGTGTCCATCGCTCATGATTGATTGTTATTGACTGTGCAAGGAAGTCGTCTGGTAACGTCAGATGGATTTTTGAAAAATATTTAAAGAAAGAAATTACCTGGGTCGTTGTGTTAGATTTTACACAGAACATATCGGCGTCCTGTTCCCTCCATTCATCCCTCAGCCACCCGGCGCAGAAATCATCTCTGTGGGCTGGCTTGCAATGGAGGGCGGCTGGGGCTATTAGTCCTCAAATAGGAAATTCTACCCACGGACGACAGCCCGTGTGGATTTTGGACGTTCTGTGCCGGAGGTTGTGCGTGCTGCACGGCGCTGGCAGCGGAATCAGCAGCTGTCGACTCACTGGCAGCACGCTGGCATTGGTGCGCACGTACGTGGACGAGTACGCAGCAGCAATCATGACCGCGAGCCCCACGAGGCTTCCGACAATGGGCCATAACGGGACTCATTGGGCGCTCCTAGTTTGGAGGATTTGCCAGTGAGAGGTGTTTGTGTGGGTAGCTCGGAATTCAATACATCACATGAAACAATGCGGGGTATCACTGACAGGTGCTTGGGTCCACAGTGAATCTAGACTCGGAGGTCATTTTCGGTCGTCGATGGAAGCTCGGTGGGAGAGATCAGTTGTTGGCGGGAATTGCATGCCGCGGCAGACTTGGGTAATTAGTGTTATAATGAATATGCTAATTCACGAGATACATACTGGAGGCCGAAGAAAATGTGAGCCCAAGCGTTCACCCAAACGATTTATGCCGTCGGCAAGTGTATGAAGCTTGAAGGGGGGTCCCCATTTGAGACTGACCGTGACGCTGGTAAGACGATACTATTTCTGAAGCGGATTCAGGAGATCAATAACTTATCAGACGCCGTGAATTTCTGTTCACAGCCAGGATAAAGTATAGGTCAAAAAGTTGAAGCGTGTCCCTTTGAATTCCAATAGCGACCATGCTACGGTCCAGATCATTCTGATTCATAGGACTGCCACCCGTGCCGTTACGGCCACGGCCGTCGAAAAACGGCCCGTGGAATGGTCGAATTTTTTCCTAACGGGACGGCACGGTTAACGGCACGGCCGTGACGGCCGTTGAACTGGTCTATGGGATGATATTGGCTTGGCTCCCTCCAGAATTGCATTCCTGAGTGTTAGAGAGCTGTAATTACCCGGGTGAGCTCAATAGGTTTGATTCTGGAGGGTCAGAGACACAAATACCTCCTAAAAAAAATCTTCTTCCCGCAGTTGAACAGATTCAAGCTCCGCCATCACTGTCGGCAAGTGCCGTGAGTGCGCCGAAACTTCGACTGCAGTCGTATCAAGGGTGAAAGATGGTGTAAATAATCTGTCGAGGCAGACATATAGCCAACGCGGAGGAGAAATACACCTTACTGAGCGCCTCTGGCCGAGGAAATTATATACCCGTCGAACGGCCGTGACGGCCGTGTATTAACGGGCCGTCGAACTGCCCAAAAAATGTGCTACGGAACGGGCACGGCACCCGTTACACGGGTGCCGTCGAGCCGTGGCGACGGTCACGGGTGGCAGCCCTACCGATTCATTCATTGCCGCCAGACTGCCCGGAGTTGGCCCGGAGTCCCCTCAGTCAGTGACAAGGGCCAAATCTAGAACCCTTGACCGTGCGTGGGCCAGACCGATTAAATTGATTGGCACTGGGCAGAAGATGGCTGGTCTCGCAATATCCGGCGGCCGAAGAGGTGAGAGCGAAAAAGGTAACGGAGGTGTGACACCGTGACATAACAATGTGACGCTCCTTCATCTCACCTCCTCACTCAAGTTTCGCTTGCTCGTCGTCCTCGGGGATCCGCGCCAAAACCTCGGGCCTAGGTGACAACTGCACAAAAAAAATTACCCAACCATTCAATTTTGGGTCCTTTGACGCGAAATTCCAAGCAATATCACTTAGGACTCGGATGCATTTTAACCCGAGCAATTTCAGCTGTTATCTGTTATCTCTTCTGTATCAGGATTTCAAACTACCTCCTCCTCGTCTTTCCCTTTTGTGCACATCGTTCGCACGGTGCTCGTATGGCATGATCTGTATCGCTATCAACTTCGCGTCCGCCGCCGTTATCGTGGGACTCAGAAGCTTTGTGCTAGCATAAATAAGCTCCACTTCTGTCATCCTTCTGTCGCACTTGCGAAACCCTAGACATGGCCGACACCAATCTCACGGGCCCTTCTGGCGGAGACTCGCGTACGTGCTTCGACCTCTAACCGCGAATTGTAGCTTGATGGCGCTTCAGTGACTCAGTCGGCGGAGATGAACGCTCAGTTTGATAGGGGAGACATTGCGTGGATATACTGTGCGTCTCATCATGCTCCTCTTTTTCACCGCTTAAATGAGCTTCTGCAGCTGCATCCGTCCTCGTATGGGTGATGATACCAGGTAGACTGGTTCATGCTGAGACCCCCTCAAGAATATTAATTGCTCCCTCCAGCCATTGGCTTCCTTTACGCGGGGCTGGCCAGACGCCACCATTCGCTCTCTCTTGTGTGGCAGAGTCTCATCAGTGTGTCTGTCGTGACGTTTCAATGGTGCGCCGACAACCTGAATGAAAACCTTCGCCATACTAAAGAATCCTCCAGGTTTTTCTGGGGATACTCCCTCACATTTTCGCATTCCGCAGGCCCATTTATTGGTAAATCATGCGTATGTCCACAAGTTCGCTTCACGCTGGATCATTAGGTGACCTGGCAAACTTCGGGTCAAAAGGCGTCCTCGCACAGCCTAGTGTTGGCTCTGCACTAATCCCCGACATCCTCTTCTACCTGTTCCAGCTGGTGTTCGCGTGCGCCACGGCCATGATCGTGCGTCGGCCCGTGTCTTCCATAACCTTCTACTCAGCTAACGATGAGCGGCGCAGATGATCGGCGGTGCAATGGAGCGAGGTATGTCCGGTCTTGGCTACAGTTTACTCCCGAATCGACAAGCCGACGTCAGGCCGACTCATTCCAAGTGCAATATTTATATTCATGTGAGCTTGGTAACGCCGGTCTCCCTCCATTCATCCACTCATTCACCCTCTCTGGCAGCTGGACGACCATCGTGTATGATCCCATCGCTTGCTGGACGTGGAACTCCTCGGGCTGGCTGTTCAAGCTCGGGTCGCTTGACTTTGCCGGAGGAGGTCCGGTGCACATGTCGTCGTGAGTAGACTTCCACGACAGGGTTTGTGTTCTGATCGACCACAGAGGCGCAGGTGCATTAGCGTATGCGTTGGTCCTCGGGAAGCGAACTGTCCCGACCGAAGATGGGAAACGCATGCCGCGTCACAAACCCAGCAACGTCTTCCTCGTCGTACTCGGCACCGTCTTGCTCTGGTTCGGCTGGTTCGGTGCGTGTCCAACCTTCTACCTCGCGCGATAAGTCACACCCTTGCAGGTTTCAACGGTGGTTCCGCGCTCAACGCGAGCTTGCGCGCAATTTACGCGGGCGTAAACACCAACCTCGCTGCCGCGTGCGGCGCGATGACGTTCTGCGCGCTCGACGTACTGCGCCACAAGAAACGCTGGTCAATGGTCGGACTGTGCTGCGGCGCCGTCGCGGGACTCGTCGGAATCACGCCCGCGTCGGGATACGTGCCCATCTACTTCGCCGTGCCGGTCGGCGCCATTACCGCATGCACGACGCATTTAGCCATGGGTGCGTGCGCCTTGGCCTTGATGCTTCTCCCGCGCGAAACCACCCACTGATTGGCTGACACCCTGTCGTATCTGTAGATCTGAAAGACATACTCCGCATAGACGATGGGCTCGACGTGTTTGCGCTGCACGGGATCGGTGGGCTGACAGGCAACATCCTCACCGGTGCGTGGTTTTAATCTCTTATGAGACCGCTCCTCACTCAGCTGATCTCGGCAGGGCTCTTCGCGGCGGACTACGTCACCGCGCTCGACGGGTACTCCAGTATCCCGGGCGGCTGGATCAACGGACACTACATCCAGCTCGGGTACCAGCTCGCGGGCTGCGCCTCGATCCTGTCGTACTCGTTCGTCGTCACCTCGGTGCTGCTGTTTGTGATGGACAAGATCCCCGGGCTGCGACTGCGGGTGTCCGCGGAGGACGAGGAGGGCGGGTTGGATATGCTGGAGATCGGGGAGGCGATCATGGAGTATGGCATGACGGAGGTGCTGGAGGCGGGCGCGCGGCGGTTGCATGATGAGAAGCAGCAGGAGCTGAGTCCGGCGGAGAGTGCGGAGAAGATTTCGGAGGTGGAGGTATAGTGCATGTTGCGAGTCCCTTCGTGATCTCGAATGCTCCAGAGTTCACAGTCGATAAAATGCAGAAAATCCCGTCCAGCTCGGACATTCGCGCATTTACATAAAAAAGGACCGTGCTTACGTCGTTATAAAGAGAGTGTTGCGTGGTGTGTTCATCTAAGGCGATTACTCACATATTATTTTGGAGCAAGTGGTTGAGATTCATACCTTGATGGCGGAAATTCCCTTTCCTCCTCAAGTTTCAGCTTATATCCGCAGGCCCGAGAATGATGTTTTTGGCTTGCAAAAATGTACAAGATTCTAAACTACAGTGGTTATACAACTTCGGGAAAAAGCGAATTCCCGTGAGGAGCGACGGCTGTCCGCTGGGCATGCATGAATATGACTTCACCATTCGCGGAGAAATCGTTGAAGGTCAGAATCCCCCGCTCCGCGTGTTCGTGGAGATTGAGCATCAGGCGAGCCATCATCGTGATGGACATGTTGCGACAGAGGTTCACATTGAACTGAAATTTTGAAACGTGAACGGATCTCACCTGCGCGAACGGCGCGAGAGACTCAGGAAGAACGGGCGAGAATATATTGAGTAATTGTTGGTGGGGAGGTGAGGCTCGGCACACTAAATCGATCTTCCCAAGAAGGATCAGCAGCGGTTGGGAAGGGGAAGATAAGATGCGCACAATAAAAGTGAGGACATTGAGAAGGTTGGATGCGACCATGACGCTGAATGAATACTGGGTCTGAATCTTCGGTATGTACATAATGGATTTGGTTGGGGAATGTCTCACGCAAAATACAAAGCGCCTGAACAAGTCAATGTTGGAACAGAGACAAGAAAAGAGGCAGACGCACCATCTCGTACGATCGCCGTATGGAGCGACATGGGCCCATGGATACCCAGCCTGCGCTCGGCTGACCATCCATTGTACACAGTAGTCCGAAGATAACTGTATCGAATACAAAGTAGGCGCCCCAGGCGATGACGAGATCTGATTTTCGCAGTTGGGGTTCGATGTACTAATATAACTAGGCGGAGGAACGCACGGTGTGAACTGCGGGGAGTCAGTCTGTCAGATGACCGCGAGAAGAGAAGACATAACGCACGTTGTTGAAGAGAGATGAGGGTGGCATCCGGGCAAAGCTAACAATTCGTCAGGTTATCGAGTTTACGATCATCATTATAAACTCACGAGTGAGGATGCTCGTGTCCGGTCCTTACGCGCTCCACTTCACACAAATCAGTCAGCGTGTAATCGTCAATATATAATTGGGATTTCAACCCGCCACAACAACTCCGGTTAGAATGGCGCCGATACCCACCAGGGTCCACAAAATTCGTTTGCTACGGCCGTAGAGGGCATACATTCGGAGGATCATAATAACTGTACATGAGATCTCAGTGACGATCGGCAACTAACCAGACAACAGACATACCACAAATCAAGATTTGAACGATCATAATGGAACCGTCGTACACGCTACTCCATATCAGGCAGCTTCACATTCGACGTCAAACACTTTTGAGCGAAAAAGAGAGGTGACGAACGTCTAATGATATCAATTTGAGTGTTGCAAGAAATCGAAGAAAATTTAATGCTCACTTTCAAGGATGTTGCTCGCTGCGCCCAAGTAGCGAATGACGAAAAACGAGTAAGCGCTCGCGAACTTTCGTCGGTGCCACAAGAAGTGAATTTCGGTAGCTGGCGAATAAGCTCATGAGATCCTCGATGAGAGAATGCCCCGAAATACCTAGCGTCAGGAAATGATCCCAGAAGAACGCTATCACGGAAGTGTGAGTTCTGTAGGACGCAAGATTCAGAAAATAATAACACTCACAGATCCCAACCAGTCCCAGAATTTTGAATTTTCTTGTTGTTCGCTCATAGTTCGCTATTTTAATTGTGCGACCATGGCAGTATATTCTCATCCTCTTCTATGCCACGACGCGTGAACTCGAGGAAGTAAATTTGCCCACCGACTGGACGCGCTTTCGCAGCTCGTCGGTGTCCAATCGGTGTCAGTGGCGGACCAGGCAAAGATATTATCCAGGGGATTGGGGGCGTTGCTACAGAAACGACCTGCTGTCCCACATGTATCCCGCGGCAGCGCAGTGTAGAAAGGAGTGGTCGAAAATGAAATTCGAGAACGATGATCGGACAGGATCGGACGGTACCTCGACACTGCCACTGATTCAGGGGTCGGGCCGGTCAAGCCGGGACTCTTGCATAATAAATCAAATCAAGGGTTGTAAACATAAAATCACTTGGGTTCACATTTTGCTTTCTATGAATTAATCGTCATTCATGATTCACGTAAGCTGAGTAGTATGTCAATCTCTCTTGACACACGCCACGCCGCACTAACCTCATGACTTATACGCATGCAATTCCGACCAACAACTGATCTCTCCCACGAAGCTTCTCCCGTCCTCCATCGCATCCACGACCGCGACGACGGCGGTCGAAAATGACCTCTGAGTCTAGTGTCGTTGTGGACTAAAGCACCTGCCAGTAGCACCTACATTTGTTCTATGTTATGTACTGACTAGACGCATCAACAGTTCCTTCTGAGTTCCCCACACAAGCACCTCCCACTGGCAAATCCTCCAACCTAGGAGGGCCCAATCCGTCCCCCCTTTGGCCCATCGTCGGAAGCCTCATAGGGCTCGCGGTCATGGTTATTGCCGGCGTACTCCTCCACCTCCGTGTGCGTCGGCGCCAGCGTCCTGCCAATGGGTCGAGCGCTCTTCATTCCACGGCTCGCGCTCGCAAAACCGGCCCAGAGCGTCCGAAATCCGCACAGGCTGTCGTGCGTGGGCAGACTCTCCGATTTGAGGACCCACGATCCCAGCCGTCGTCCACTGCAAACCAACCCACCGTGATGATTTCGAAGCCGGGTGACGGACATGAAATCCAGGAGATACGGCGGTCTGTGACGGACCGCTCTCTGGCTGCAGGATGAATGGACAGTATGTAGATTCTGGCGCAACGACCCAGGTAATTTCTTTTCTTCTTTTTTGATACTTCTGACTATCAACCTCTAGATGTATTAACATATTCCTTGCTTGGAAAATGATGAGATCTGAATGCTCTTGCGCTCACGAAGCCCGCACCCGGTTGCCCCAGCTGGTAGTTAGCCTGAAATGGTTGTTTGAACTTGAAAGATGCTACTTACCCCGCGATTGGTGCCAACTTCCGTATCACTTATCACAGAACTGTTCGCGTCCATTTTTCCGAGTCGATAATTGCGTCTCGGGTGACGCAGTCAAAATGATTAATAAACATGAGCGTAGTACAAACCATATGTAAGGTTTGTAGTCAAGATACATATTGTAATGAGAATGAGAAAATTATATGTATGGACGGGGAAGGCAAAAGACGTAAATGGTGCTCAATACACAAGGAAATATTCATAGAAATAGAAGCGCGCTCTGGAGTAACCCCTCGCATTGGAAAAGTCGACAAGGTGGGCGGTGCTCGACAGCGGTAGCTGATTCCAAACGCTGAGCTCGAGGTCTCCGCAAGGTGCATCTGAATCCACCATGAAATGCACCTGGCGGAGGCGTGGGAGGCATTTCAGGGCTTTGTCGGCGTCCGTACGGGCTTCGGTCTCCGGGCGCGCCTCCCAGCCCCCGCTGAAGGCGAACGTAAGGACTTCAAGGTTGGGCATGCACGTCGGGAGACTGGGGATGGCAGACATGATACAGCTGGGGACTCGGATCTCGGTCATAATGGCTTTGAACGTCAGAGAGCGGAGGTTCGACATCGTGGGGAGGGAAAGTGGGGGCGCGTTCGCGGCTTCGCGATTCAGAGCCACTGTAAGGAAATGAGCCTCCTGTTTAATAAATCTGATGCAGCAACGACGTACTCCCGAAATCGAGCACTAAGTGGTGGAGTGACATTTGAGAGCGATCTCGAAAGCACCGAGCGACCAACGAGATGCAATTTTTATGTTGAGGAACTGGAGTTTCTCTAGAATTTTCCCTATGTCCCCGCCAATAATAATCGAATGCAGAGTGCTGGAGTGGCTGGGGTAGTAATCGAGTGCTAGACGTTCCAGTGTCGGAGTGGCATTATGACTTTTCCACTCGATTCCATCCTCGACGAAGAAAAACTCCTCCTCGCCGCCTAGGAGATCGAAGGGGTTTAGAACAACCTCCTCATAGGTGGAGAGGGCGTGGATTATGAGGCAGCGAGGTACCCCGGTACAATTCAACGCTAGGGATCGCAGGAATGGAAGAGAGAGCAGGGAAAACAGCGCCAATCTCCCCACGGAGGACGCGTGCGAGTACCAAGTCGAGTCCCCAGATATGAGCAAACGCTCGACCCGAATAAAGCGACGGATTATCGAAGCCAGTGCGTCGATAACGCTGGGCTCGCTCCCAAGAAACATCGTGAGGTTACGGACATACGACGGGAGGTGTGGGCTCTTCGAAAACACCCTGGCCAATTCTTCCACGGGTTTAGCCTTCAAACTGGAAGAACCCCCTAAACTGAGCGAGCGGAACAGACGACGCTGACTCGGCTCGCGAAACATGCTCGCCACCAATGAACATGCTCTAAGGTCGTCCTTGCCTTTCGAGGCATCCAACTGGTCGATAATTTCGTTGATGAGTTCCTGCGCCAACGGGACCATTGAATTCTCGAAGAGCGGGCTAGAGGGAACGTGGGATGAAAGGTGAAAATTTACGATTTGTCCATGTTGTCGTCTTCGAATCTTTCGAAGTCAAGATTCCAACTTCGAATCCCGGGAATACCCGGAGTCCGATATGTCCCGGCAGGATGGTACTCTCATGCAGTGCGAAGGGCAAAACGTCTTTTATAAATTGGGATTCAGAAGCAAGTGCGTAAAGTGCAACGATCAGGCATCTTAATTTTCCCCGCGCAAGCACAACCTCTTTTTTTTTAAAAAAGAAGCTAACCTCAGGACAACTTCGAATACAAAATTCATTTATTCGTAAAAGGGCGTTACTACTATTGACTACGTATACCCAAGCTATCTGATACATGTTACATAATCAAAACTATTTCCCGTACTCTTGGGAATTTCGTCCGTGTTCGTTCGTTCAAACCACATCCTACCACATCACTCACATTGCAGGTGGCGATGCACTGATACCGCATCAACAAACACTGATCAGCATCATGATGCCTCCTGAGTCCTCAGTTGCGACGACCTTTGAATGACCTATTGTGTTTTATCCAGCATTCCGGCTGGCACGCGGCTCGCAGCGTTTATGCTGTGTTACGATGGTACCCACTTAGACGTGGCTATTCACCTCCAGTCACATCTGCCTCAGTGCTGTGCATGTCATGCGATGTCTCAAGTCCGAAACCTGGTACATTGACTCTTTATGCTCACATTGGCTACCTGGAAGATCGTACGCTCACATTTCCTACTGGCATTTTTAGAATCCCTCCGGCACAACAATATTCGCCATATCCAGGTCCGCATGACCGATGGAAGCGCTCGCCGGCGGTGTACAGCGCTTATTTGGCGCTTCTCCCTATTTATGGTTGCAGGCTGTGGGGATGGCAGATTCGGAAAGCTGTAGAGGCACCCCACTCCCTCCATCTCCCACCATGCACTCATTGACCCGTCAGCGAACTCTCGAAAGCGTACTTAGCTGGTGGTCAGACAGCAACCCCACGGGCCCCAACATCAACCTACATGCAGCCACGAAGCCGTTGATGCGGTTCATGTATCACCGCCAGGCATTAGCCTTCATCAAAGCTCAGCGCGGTACCCCACTTTCGACAGAGGTGATGGAGATTTATGCGAGCTATCCACCGTATGGTCCGTTGATGCCTGGAGGTCCCGCTGACTGAAGCTGTAGCTACAAACACGTACCCCCTTCGACGAAAACCGCGATTATGTCGGAGCTCCGCGAGAGAGTCGCATTTGCGAACGAAGCCCGCGTCATGCTGGATTTCATTAAGGAGTTCCTCAGCTCGACAAATCCCGAGGTCCGAGGATGGGCGTGTGAGATACTCGGACGCATGGCACGACGGGATTCCTTAGCGTCGGCCATCCTGAGTGTGAAGCCTTACAAAGAGCTCGTATCACTCTTCCAGTCAGTTTCCATTTATCATTATCTTTCCTGAAACAAGGCGCTGATTAGAAACCAGTGACGACCATGTGGATGTGCTCGCGATGCACACACTGTCGTTGATCATTAAATCTCCGGAGGGCGCGCAAGCTGCTGTGGATGCCAATGCATTGGACGGTGTGACCACACTCCTTGAATCACTCAACGAGGAAGTCCGGTGGTTGACGTGCGAGATATTGGGAGAGTTGGTGCTCCATGAGACGACTGCAGGAGCGGTCCTGGCCATCAAACCCTGTGAGCGTCTGGTGGCCATCTTGCGGTGAGTATCATAGTTGTTCTTGAATTCGGTACTTATTCATTCCCAATCAGCGAAGACAACAGTCGAAGTGCGGCATATGCACTATGTTGCATCGCTGAATCGCCCGAAGGTGCCCAGGCAGTCGTAGACGCAAAAATGCTAGACGTCTTCAATGAACTAGTCGATCGCTGGGGTTATGATATAATACAATTGGTGTGCAGAACATTGGGATGCATGGCGCGCGAAAAATCCACGGTGATGCATGTCTTGGATATGCAGCCCTGCCAACGGCTTGTATCCCTCTTGAAGTGAGTTTCCATTCCACTTTCCTAGAACACCGTGTTGATTTGTGAAATAGTGTCAATGACCTTGACGTCTGCCTGAGTGCGGCAGAAGCACTTTGTAATATTGCACAATGGCGCGACGGTGCGCAGGCTGCTCTCCAGGCAGGAACTCTGGACTGCGCCCCTGAACTACTTGGATCGAACGTTGAAGTCCGGATGTGGACCCTCAAGCTGCTCGGCTTCCTGGCTCGTCACCTCATGTCCTTTTTATGGCAAGTCTCAAGGATTTCTTCTTGAAGCCTGATGTTGATTCGGAACCAGTGATCCAAATCTCGAAGTTATCGAGACTGCGACACGTGAACTTTGTTGGATCGCCAGATTTCCTGAAGTCGCACAAGCAGCCGTGGACGCTAACGGATTGAACGGTGTAGCTAAACTACTTGAATCCTCCACGGCCGAGGTACGCGAGTGGACGTGCAAGTTCCTTGGAGTGCTGGCGCGCCACGAGTCCACGGCGACGGCCGTGTGGAATATACACCCTTGTCCCCAGCTTGTATCCCTCTTGCGGTGAGCCTCAATCAATGATCCTTTGATTATTATTGATTTCCGGCCAGTGATGAAAATATAGGGGTTGTCGATGCTGCGACATCTGCGCTTTCCCAGATCACTCAATGGCCCGACGGCGCGCAAGCAGCAGTAGACGCAAATGTGTTGGACCGCGTAGGGGAGCTTCTTGAATCGCCAGAATCCAGCGTACGTGAGTTGGCATGTAAAATAACGGGACAGCTAGCGCGGTGCGATGCGAGGGCGGTATTGCGTGTAACATCCTGCAACAAGCTCGTCTCCCTCTTACGGTGGGTGAATTTCTAGATTTCAAACAACGTGTTGATGCTGAATCGAGCAGTGACGACGATCTTGGTATTCTCAGGAGTGCGGCAGAGGCGCTGTATTGGATCGCCGCATCACCAGAAGGCGCGCAGGCAGCATTAGCTGCAAATGTGCAAGATCGCGTAGCGGACCTGCTCTGGAAGCATAGCTGGAGGTGTATTGACATGATAGAAAAGCTAGCGTGTCACGAGCCATCAGCGGGCTCCCAGCTCGTCTGTCTGTTGTCGAGGATCGCACAATCAGAAGCAGGCGCCTGGGATGTTGTGTCCTGCCTGGATGGACTTCTTCGATCATTGGACCCCCGGATTCGTCAAAACGCCTGTCGCATTCTGGGAGTTCTGACGGTTCACAACACAATCGCGGTGGCCATCTTCAGGCACGTAGATTGCTGTAACCGGCTAGTTTGTCTCTTGGAGTGAGTCTCCACTTTATTGTTTTTCACCACGGGTTGATTCCAAAGCAGTGACACAAATATGGGGGTTGTCGAGAGTGCGGCAGAGGTACTTCGGACGATCGCACAGTCCGAAGTAGATGCCCCGATTGTTGTGTCCTGCCTCCATGAACTTCTTCAATCACGGGACCCCCAGATTCGTCAAAATGCCTGTCGCATGCTGAGAGTCCTGGCAGTTCACAACACAGGCATCTTCAGAAGCATAGTTTTCTGTAACTGGCTAGTTTCTCTCTTGGAGTGGGTCTCCCCTTTATTGTTCTTCACCACGGGGTTGATTCCAGAGCAGTGACTCAGATCTGCGGGTCATCAAGAGTGTGGCCAATGCAATTCAAACCATCGCCCAATCGGCCCTGGCCAGCATGGACACAGAGATTTTAAACTACTGGGCAGAAGCGAACACAACCGTCGACGCCCGCAGACGGACCGGTTACAGGCCACGAAAAGAATCCCCCCAAAAGCCTACTGTGGTGTCAGAGTCAATTGATGGCATTCTTGTTACAACCGTTTCGGAAATAGTAGTAGGGGAAGTCAAAGCGGTCAGGGCGCGACGATTCTCGTTCGATTCTGACCTCGATTCTGATGTCGATTCTGAGGTCCAGAATCGGACGAGAATCGCCGGTGATCTCAGAATCGCTTGAATCACTGTTCCTCCTCCAGAGGAGGAACTGCCAGAATTGTGATTCTTGAGTGATTCTTGATTCTTGAGAATCACCGATTCGCTGCGGCGATGCTGCCGCCCCTCCGACTAACCATGTTTACATAATTCAATTTCGAGTATACTCCTTTACTGTCTCGACGACTACGCTATATGGCCACTACCAAAAAAGCTGCCGAGAAGGCCACGGGTGGCCACAAAAAAGACCCCTTCGGAAAAAGGAAAAGCACAGAAGAAGAAACAAAAAAAGCAAAAGCCAACGACGCCAGCAACGAAGTCATATTTCGCCGCCTGGCCGGTTACCTCTTTAGTTGCCAGCACTGCTATGTGCCGGGATAATTAATGGTAGCGTACATCTAACTTCTAAACAATTATAGAGTTTGTGCATGAATTGAGTACAGAATCGACCTCAGAATCAGGGGGGTCAGAGCTGATCTCGATTCTTGACCGATTCTGTCTCCTGAATCACATCATAACATCAGACTTTTGACACGTTAGGTTGTCAGGTTGTACAACCTGACAACCCCTGCCAAAATCGACGCAGCCTCGCACAACCCGGCAACCTGGCAATCCTATGTAATTCTCGTGAACAACCTCACGAGTTCGACCCGACGGAAGGGCAATATCTTTTTTTTTGAAAGTCGCCGCGGGAAATTGAGTACATGGGAGATGTATTTGAGTCTCTAGCTTCCATCTCACCTTGTTTCCGAAGCCGTTCTTCATCGTGCTGAGCGGGAATTTTATGCAATTTGATGTCCTGAGGTTGCGGCAACCTGACAACGGCAAACAACCGGCAACCAAAATGTCAAAAGGCTGATGAATCGAGATCAGAATCAAGTCAGAATCGGTTTCGTCTGACCACTTTGACTTCCCCTAGTATACGGGTTTTGATGGAGTAGTTCTCGCTTACCGTTGTTTGGCGCTGAGTCTCTTCTGGCTCTACAGCTCTACACACTCTACGTGATGGACTTTTGCTCAACTACTACCACTCATGGCTCGAGGCAATACGAAGAACATTTCCGACGAAACCAAGAAACATGTCATGCATCTGCACTAAGTACAACCGGCGCCAGAAGCAAACAGATGTTCATCTGTCCTGTTGTCGAGTGTGTTCCCAATAATGAGATAATTTCGGTTGTTAGATTGCATGTCGAATTCAAATAGAGAGCAAAGAAAGCGAAGTCCATGTTGAATCGCGCGTATAAATGTGTTGGGTACGTTGAAGTGGAGTCACAACACCGTGTGGTGGGGCTATGACATATGTAACGTGGAGCGGAGGGAGACTCACCGTCAATCAAAGATAAACAAAAACGAGCGAGCACCACTCCATCAAAACCCGTATACTATTTCCGAAACGGCTGTATTAGACTAGCCGAGCTCAAATGAATACTGTATTATTTCATTCAATTCGACAGGGGGGGGGGTGACGCGTGACATCCGGAACCTATTCGACGCTTCGACACGGCCCAGGTTGGAGCGTGACAGTCCCCAAAAATTCGACATGGCCCCGAATTGATACAGGAATATCATGGAGTGGTCTGGTTCTTTTTGCGGAAGCACAAAAAGCGAGGCAGACATTGGTTTAAATTAATTGCTTTGGGTATGGTTCCCCCAGTGATTTTGTTGAGTTTTGACATATGAAGCCAAAATTTACAAAAGATAATACATGTGGCCAGTTTAAATGCAGGGAAGGCACAAGAGATTTATTTATGGCTTCTCACTGCTGAAAGACACTTTTTTTAGAATTGCGTGAGTCGAACCTATTCGACAACCCCCCTGTGACGCGTGACAACGAACCAAAGTTCGTAATCGACAACCCCCCGCGTGATGCGTGACTGTCGAATTGAATTTAATACTACAGTATACATATTGCGTTGCAAATGCGCGGGCTGGAATCGGCTTATCGACAGTCTAATGCGGGAGGAAACCGTAGCCAATAGACACGAACTCCCTGACATACGCAATATTTACCGAATGGGGCCGGCTGAATGCTCAAATGTGAGGGAGTACTTAATGAGTTAAATCTGTTGCGAGCACCTTTTCCACGGATCAATTATTCTAGAAGTTAGGGTACTACTATGGATGGGTATCGTGGAGGATATATGCACGTATTTAGAGAAAGTTTGCCCCTGGCCTTCGAGCTGCCCTCACCTGGTCGCTCGTCGGGTTCCCTCGTCTGGCGATGGTAACTCCTTTCGTGTAGTGTATGGCCGAACGGCAAGCCCGCGTTTACATTTGAGACTCGGAAGCAAATATCTAATGCTAGTCCAAAACGATTTGCGTCTCAAACGAGAACAACGTCTTTAAAAAGAAGCCAACCGGTCAAGATAACTTGGTACACAAAAAAATTATTTATTCGTAAAGGGCGTTACACTACTGACTACGTATACCTACATTGAAGCTATCTGATACATGTTGCATAAAGTATTTCCCGTACTCTTGGGAATTTCGTCCGTGTTCGTTCGTTCATCAACCCCCACGTTACTAACACTGCGACTGCATCAGCCAAGCGCGCTCATACCGCATCCGCCAAGCGCGACAACTCGGCCTTCCACAGCGAAGGCGAGCCGCGGCTGGGCAGCGTCCAGCTCTTGGCCTTGTGCAGCGACCAGTTGTTCTTCGCACGTCGCGGGCTCGGGCTGGGCGGCGGGCTGCGCGCAGAGGCGCGGGAGCGGCTGCGCGGCGGGGAGAGGGCGACCATAGGCGCGCTCGCGCAGAGCGGAACAGTGCTCGTGCGCTGGCGGATTCGGGATCGGCGAGGAGACAGTGGCGTGAGTGCGGGTTGCACGCGGGTCGCCTCCGGTTCGACGCTGCTCCGCGGGATGGGCGTGTCGGGGCGCCGTAGCGGGCTCTCGGGGCGCACAATATCGCTCGGCTCGACGGCGGCTGCGTCCGCGTCCAGCTCCACATACTCGTCGTCCGCGTCCATGTCCGCATCCGCGCTCAGCTCCACATACGCGTCGTCCGCCACCACGTCCGTGTCGACGGTGTAGACGGGGTCGGGGGCGATGCAGTAGAGCGCGGCGTCGCCGTCCGTGCGCCAGCCCAGGCGCCACATGCTCACAGTCCACGCATAGAGCATGACGAGCCGGTCGTTCACCTGCTCGATCGCGGGCTGCGTCTGGAGCCAGCGGTACCGCAGCGCGTTCTCCGTGGTGAGCGCGTCCGGGCCCCCTGCACGCGCAGCGATGTCGAGCCATACGAGCGCGTCGGCGAAGCGCAGGTACGCGGCGACGCGCGCGGCAAGCGCGGGGAGGAGGACCGTGTGCACCTCCGCCACGAGGCGTGCGAGGCGGGGGTCCGCCGGAGGGTAGAAGGCCCGGAGGATGTTGTAGGCGATGGTGCAGTATGCGATGTTGATGCAGACGTCCTCGGCGGTGCGCTGGAGCTCGTCCGCAAGGAAGCTGCGGACGGGGGCGACGAGCTCGGCGGTGTATTCGGTGAGGTTCCCGAGGCCGTGCGATGTGAGGAAGTACTGGACGTCGATGGGGAGGTCGCAGAAAGGGAGCCCGTTATAGTCGTACGTGGGCACCCAGTACCCCGGCCGGGGAATCGTCGCAGGGATGCCCGACACCATTGCCATTGCGGCGAGGGACTGTGCCGGCGGGATGACCGTTTCGAGCGCCATCGGTGGAGGAGGATCGTTCGAAGTCGGGGGGATGTTATCCATAGTGGATGCTTTTCTTTATTCAAAGGGAAATGAAAATCAAGGAGTGATGGTGGTGGGTACTAGTAGCCACACCGTTGGAGGAAAGAGGAGGGCGGTGAGGAAAGACGTTCAGAATTGCCTTCCTTTTATACCTTTGCTGCGCCGCCAGTGAGTCATAACAATGGAGAACAATGCCACAAAGCGCGCTTTGAGTCAAAGATGTCGCACGAAGGCCGCCTTGATTGCTTTGATCGCCGCTTTGGGTTCCTGATTAGATCCTTATCGATAAGATCCGGGAATTGCCGAGGCCTCTGCTGGCGTGGCGGCAGTTGATTATTGTTATGAACACGTCTGCCTAGAGAAGTACAATTGTTAATAGAAATGAGTCACACAGAGGCGCACTTGCATTGGAGTAACCCCGACAGAGGTCCGAAGAGATGGGTCATTGACGCGACTTGAAATTCACTGTAAATCTCGGTGGGTCTAAAACAGGTTACGGGATGAGAAACAGCAAGCAGAGACGCTCGCATGACAAAAGGCAGCCCAGGGTAAGTCCTCGAGAACCTGGTATGTTGGTGTTAATATAATGTGATCCACATAAAAGTCGCCTCGATCCCGAGAGATGAATGATGAGGATATTCAACCGGGATCTGGCTACCATAAGTTTTGAATATTAATAACGGTAGTGGATCAAGAGATAAAATGGACGTACTAGCGGATAAGTCAGCACCACGGCGACGTGGCGTCCGCAGTAAGGGACATGATTAAAGGCGTAGCAGAACACAGCGAGTAGCACTGGTTTATGCCAACCAGAAGCCGCACAGCGTTCAGCGGTGCCGCTATCCGACTTCCGCGATGTGGAACTGGCCCGTTAGATCAGAGATTGCTGTCGAGGCCCCTGTGAGGCGAATGCATCGCAAGAGGCTGCAAGTTCGAAGGGCTGACCCACTGAGCGAAATTGGGTGGTCCGGTGGAGAAACCATACAAAACACGCACTATTCGAGACCCTCTGGATGTCCGCACATATCACAGAGATCTGTAGGCCTGAACGACTCCTCACTGAGAAAGGGCGCGTATATTCACGCGGGTCGGCTGCGATGAAAGACTCGGAATTGAAAAACGGTTGCAGCAGGAGTCGGTGCTGACTCGTACGAAAGGGCGGCAGAGACACATCGGTTACATGGGAGGATATGTGGACGTACTCAATACTGCAGATCTAGAAGGTCTGGTCCAGGTGAGTCAGGTGTAGTTGCGGTGTAGGGAGAAAGAGGCCGAGTCTAGACCGGTGGCAATGCAGTGGCAATACATCAGCAGACAGATCAGCTTTGTCGGCCGACCTTCTCCTTTTGTCACTTCACTGCGAACCTATTGCCCAAATCAACGGTGGTTGAACTTGGATTGCAGCTGATGTGTTGTCTCCGTCCTGCAGGCCCAGCGAACTATCCTGGTGACGGTAACTTGCGATAACCTCTTGCCGTCTCGTACACTACAGTATGTATATCTTGTTGAGTCTCGCAGATCTTAGTCCTCGTTGTATAAATCATTTCCTAGCGCTTGCAAATAATGATAGTCATCGCATACAAGCTCAACCGTTCATCGTCAGCTCATGTACTGTTTTTCTCCGACTCTCGGGCAGTTGTAATGGCAATCGACTTGCCGAGTACATTTCTGGCAGCGGAGCGGATATCTTCGTCGTCGTCCCGGAGCATTTCAGTGATTTCAGGCTCAAAGCTCTGAATTGCGACATGGAATTCAGCTGGAAACGGGTTTCGAGCAAGGCAAAGCAACGCTGGGGGACGAACTTGCCTTGCTCAAATACCTTACCGACCGTATTAATCAAGTATTAATGCTGGCCAACCGCACATCCCGATCTCTGTCCTTGAGTAATCCGACAATCAGAGGCACAGATTCACACAGTGCTTCGTGAAATACGGCTGAGAATAGACATCAGCAACGAGGAGATAATACACCATTTGGTTGCGGCACCGTGTTCGATCAGCTTGCCGATCGTATTGACAGCAGCCTCTCGTACATCCCGATCTTTGGTCTTTCAATCACTTCATGAGTTGAGAAATAAACGGTTTTATTGTGTCGTGGAGTGCGGCTAGAACTAGATGTCAGTCTGGTCGAAACGAGTGGGCAGATATTCTTGCTTTGTTCGGCAAACTTGCCGATTGTGTCAACACTAGCCAATCGCACTTCCCAATCCAGTGGTCATGAAAGGGAACTGAGTAGTTTGAACTACCATTGCGTACCCCTAGTCCTCCCAGCTCAAGCTATGTCGTGGCCACATGGTATTTTCATGTAATTCTATGGGAATACATTAACAACTCATCAATTCTGCACTTATCAGCAATATTTCCTCCGAAGTTGAGCTAGGGGACCTAATTCTAAAAGAGGGTTGGAATCCGCAGACACTTCCAGTGCAACGATATTTGTTTTGCTATACTTGTTGTTGTGCTTTCAACGCAATCCCGCACGTCAATTCCGGACGTCGAATAACTAAAATATTGATCAAACGGACAAATCTCGACTTGTAACACTGGTTGAACATTTCAAAGTTTTTCAGTTAAAAAACTGGTGAAAAATGTTTTGAATTTTACAGTAGTTTTTCAGCAAAGAATTGGGTGAAAAATTTGAAACCTTTTCCTGACTTTTTTGAATGTTGTGAAAATGTGGTGAAAAAAGTGCTAAAATAGTTTTGAAGTTCAAAAAATTCATGAAGAAGTTTCAATTTTTTCACTAACATTTTCGGTAAAAAACTTGTGTAAAATCCAAAACATTTTTCACCAATTTTTTCACCGAAAAACTTGAAATGTTCAACCAGTGTAAACAAACCAGTTTCAAGCATTCACTAGGTTGGTTCTAAGCTGATCAACAACGTTAAATTATATGTGCTAAAATTCGATGGCATGGGTTTTAAATAGCTACTCTTCCAGAGCCATATGATGTCAGTTGACTCCACAAAGTCAATTGTTGAAATGGAAAGCCTGAGGCTAATACCATCAGACCAAATGGACGACGTACAAAAATATTTCGTCTGAAAATACAACACAAGAATTCAGAGCATCTTCAAAAACTGTGCCCGGGATTGGATTCAATTTGGTAATCCCAACTTACATGGAATGTCTACTATTCAAATACATACTACTCCACCAGCAGACTTGAATGTTCAGCAACTGGGCCAAAGGAACATCTCGTGTTCATGGTGGCCGACTGAATCATCATATTGACCTTGGCAATTTCCACTGATTGTGAGGACCTTTCGAGAAGTGGTCGTGCCTCCTGCCACAACTCGACGGACTTGTCGAGATCCCCACGCCTTTCAAATATTTCACCCATGCTGATCATGCATTTGGCTTTCCATCGGTGAATGTCCATCAGAGTAAATCCGTGCAATGAGGCAGAGAGGAGACTGAGAGCCGTTTCATCATCCCCTTCAGCTGCAAATATGTCTCCAATGTACCGCAATGCCGAGACAGTACTCAAAGTGGCTTGACCTGTGATCCCAAATGCAAGGAATAGCACTGCCCATCTGAGTGTAGCTTCATGGTTATACATATGGTGGGTGATATCACCCAGTCCTTCCAAACACATAAAGACCCCTTGAACATCTTGTGAGTTCTGGAATGACCAGAAGCATTTTTCAAACTTCTCCCTAGCTATTGAGATGTTTCCTTCTCGAAGTTGTAAATGAGCATCTGCAACATCACAGTAGAGTAATGCAGGGGGGTAGTTCACAAAAGTGGTACACTGGAGATGGGCTGTATCCAAGTGGTGCCTGATCAACTTGACTTCAGAGCCTGTTGCAATTGCGATGAATGCAAGGTTGATATGAGTTATCAATGTGTCCCGAATTGGAGGTCGGCACGAAGACCTATATTTTAAAACTGCCAATGACATGTCTCGGGCCTCCTGATATTCGGTCTTGGCAAGGTGCATATCTGCCTGTACCTCTTCATATTTGTGTCTTGATTCTAGTGAACTGAGCTCTCTTGCTTCTTCATGCAAGGTTTGAGCAAGTCGTAAATTCCCCAGCATGTGGTGACATGCTGCTTCTGCCCTAGTAGCAACAGCTTGTGCAGATTTATCACTCTGAAGCATGGTGAGTTCCCTTGCCTTTTGGGCCATAGATAAGCCACGTGAAGTCTGCCCCATCTCTGAGAATGAAGGGGCCAGTTTGGCCAGGATACGACCAGCAATGGGATTACTGGGATCCATTTTCATTGTGTGTAACCGTGCCATTTCATAGTACTGCATTGTTTTTTGAAAATCACGGTAGAGATCATAGAAGGATCCAATGGCGAAATTCCAAAGTGCTGGCCTGAGGGTAAGAATTTGTAGCAGTCAAAAAGTAATATTCCACTGACCTTGTTCTTCGTGGGATGTGTTCGAAAAATATGGGTTTCCCATGGTGATATAGAGCTCTAGCTCTTTGATTGACATTGACTGTCCCGATCGCCGCAGTTCCATGAGGTACAAGCGATGACTTGAGGAGATGGGTCGCCTCATGAGGTGTGAATGAACATGATGCATTAGCTCAGAACCATAGAGTCCGGCATGGTACATGAATGCATTGAGATTCATTACACTGCAAATGATGTCAGCCATATCGAGACAGTCTTCAGTTTCGGATAAGGCATCTAAAAGAACATTGTGGCAATTTCCGAAGATAGTAGCAACCTGAAACAAATTCTCTGGGATTATCCACCAAAGTCCAGGAGTCCCGAGACGAAGAATCTGATGAAAATAGAGACGCAGAGGGAGCTTCAATGCAGAAGATGGATGATAAGCACCCCGGATATATTCCCTAATTGGAGCAAGAGACTTCAGGCGTGGTGTGCTGCTGGTGCTATCAACATATGCCAAGGAAACCTGCATCAAGGTTGTCTTGCATAACCGGATGTTCTCGATAGGCAGCTGACTGTGGATAAGCTCTGAATCTGATAGACCATCAGGCAATATTGAGAGAAGGCCTAGAAGTTCCTGTGCCCCTCGGGTCATTCGAGGGCTGGAGTATGACAGCATGATCGAGATGTCGAGACTCGATCTCTGGTCATATCCATCAGAAAGAAGTCGGGTCTTCTCTTGCTTCCAATGTGAGAGTGTCCAGTCACAACCTTCATATGCTACAATGCTTGCCATGAGACTAACAGCAAGTGGGAGATTCCCTGTGTAATTCAAGAGTGTTTCCACAGATGTCTTGTCATGGTTGGAATCTGCAATATCAAAGAACATCTGAAGAGCTGCCGAATCCGACAGTGGCATCAGTGGTTGAAGGAATGGCCGAGTCCATTTGATTTTTTCAGGTCTCTGAGCACCCCGCATTGTAATCTAAAACTTGTCAGTAACCTGGAAGCTGTAATCATCAATAGTACTCACTAGCAAAGCTAACTGGGGAATATCTGCCAAAAGCGACAAGAAGTTCTCCAACTTGGACCGAGACAAGGGTGATTCCCATGTTGTTTCCAAATTATCCAACACCAACAGGGTGGCTTCATTGCACTTGAAATATTGCAGAATTTCCCTAGAATTAGCTCGTGCATTTTGCAACCCAAGATGAGATGAGATCTGTGAGATCAAGTCGGCACAGGTCAGGCTCGAATTGCAAGGAACAAAGTGTCGTTCAGAATATTTGGCGATGACTTCAACGTGATGCAGAGCTGCCTGAGCAAGACTAGTCTTTCCGATCCCACCCGGACCTAGGATGGCAATTCGCGCAGAGTCCTGTTTCAGCAAATCAATCACCTGTTGAAGTTCAGATTCTCGCCCACGGAATATTTGTGGTGCCGGTGGCAGAATGGAAAAGGACTCCGAGCTATGCATTAATTAAAAAATGTCCAGTATCAGTGGAGAGGTATACATACCTGCTAGTATACACCGTCTGAATACCAGATACCTTATGAATAAAATTTTAGAGATGTAAAGAACAGAACAGAACATGCACCCACGACAGATGAATTGTCAGAATTCGAGCTCGAGTGAGTTGCCAGCCATTCCATCAGTGCTTCATGGTTTCGGTCTGCATTCTGCCGTATCGCCGCGATCGCTGAGGCTGTCGACAACCCTGTCTGAGCCTGAAACCGTGTTAGACATGATCCTGCCTTGATATTCAAACATGCTCACCCGAAAGTTGTCCAGGGCCTCCTGCAGTTCGGCCTTGCACGCTCTCAGTTGAATGCCATGTTCAGCGAGTTTCAGGAATTGCTTGAGCTTTCCAATCCCTTGTTGAGCCTTCAAGCACGAATAAACCTTGTTCAGTGCCCTACGGCATGTCAGTTCTCTGTGTCGCGAGTAGAGGTGTGGTTTCACGTACTCGGTGAATTTCCCAATGTCATATAGAATCGCGGGGGGAAGGATTCCATCAATCTGGGTAGTCTCGTACACACTGATGAGAGCGGACATGAATTCGTGTATCTGTTGCACGATCTCTATATTCTGATCCTTGGATGAATTCATAGTCTAGAGGAAAATAGGCAACCGCGATCGGGTCTGTTGAGCAATCGGCTCACATTAATCATATCCACGATTAAAAGGCTCAGGCTCGCGGTTTGACCCAGGAATGGGACATGCGCCGCGTTCGCAAGATCTCTAGCAGCCGAAGCTGCGGTCTTCGTAGACGAAATAAGGCGTTCCGGGTCGCTCATCTGGCGGGATATGTGGGTGGCAGGCGCTGATCAGATGCTATCATTTTATATCTTGCTTATAAAACTCCCGCAGCTTATCGATGCATTCGTATCATGTGGTCAACAAAGTTCCCCTGCGCGCGACTGATGCGTCATCTTGTGATCAATCAGAATTACGACCAGCTGGCGCCACGAAAAGATGCGAGACCGGATTGAGTCCCGAGAGTCAAATTCAGCGGGTCTTCTACGCCTTTTGCTCCAATATAAAATACAGTCGAATTCCCGATAACCTATACCCCTCGGTGGACAGCAAAAGCTACGGGTTTTAAGGAGATTATGGGTTATGGGATTGGTTTTACACCAAAAATGGGTCTCGGTGGCCCTCAAAGTCATGGGTTATCAGGAGGTATGGGTTAGTAGGACTATGGGTTATTTAGAATTCGACTGTACTTACATGTACCCCGCAGCGCCTTCGGGGAACGCAAAGGCATATGTTGAGCCCATGCGACTGTGCAGCTGCACCCACCGAACAAGCGCTCATGCGCAGATCCATCGATGATCCCGAGGCCCGTCCTTCGGAGCAAGAAAGTGACGCACTTGACAATTTAAACATTTGATTGCGCCGGTGCACTGCCAGTCACCGCGCTTTTTTTTTGGATGACTCGAGGCGCGCAGTTTTGGGTGTTTTTTTTGTAGAAAAAAAAGTTAACGATTGGAGGCGCGAATATAGCGGGGATCTTCTGAATCCAATCCGAAATTATCCGAATCGGAGGTTGAGAGTGACATGGATCACATCACATGGCCGTGACAAGACGCGTCTCCTTATGCGGGACTCAAATTCTCAAAGTCCTCCGAATGTTTTCCGTGTGTTCGCTAGGGGCGTGCAAGAAGGAAAGCAATGTATTCAGGATCGAATACACGGGTAGAAGAGAACTACGCGAGCTCGGGGTCATCATACCAGCAGCCAGCCGTGCCGCCCCATCTTCACCCCGCCCGTGTCAGAGAAGAATCGACCATCATGCGCCCGCGAGGCAGGCAACACGGGGCGCTTGCAAACAATTATCCGAGAGACAGAATCCCAAACGCGCCCGCAAAAGTTAGTGCAAGCAAGGCCCCCGCCAGCGCACGAGGTCAGCTTGCCAGTGCACGGCAGTGCCAATCTCGAACGCCACAGATAGAGTCCGCAGCCCGCCGGTGCGGAAACAGAAAAAAAAAACCAAGAAAGGAACAAATCCACCGCACACACGGCACCGGTGGTCTCGCGTCACTCACAAGAGGAAAAGGAACGGCGAGAGGACGCACCTATCATCTAATTCACCCTTTCAAGTTTCCACCACCGGCGCTCTGTAGGACCTGGCATCACCGGCACCCCAGCGGGATCTGCGAGAAGGGATGCGTGAGGAATCTGGAGCTGGGAGGGGGTAAGACGTACCGACCACCGCAAGGTGCTCTATCCACCACACTTACGCACATTCTCCGCCTCACCCCATTTGTCCCTCCGCGTCGGCGTTTCTCGAGTATTCGACCACCCCACCTGTATCCCCTTCGCGGCCGACACGCCCTGCCTCGGATGGTTTTGGGGTGGCTTCGGTAACCTCTGTCCCGGGTACAGCTCAGGGCGGGCAGCGTTCCCCGCGACTTTAACCCCTCTTCCGCTCCCGGCCGAAAGGCCCTCCACGGCAATAGTTTGGAGCCCGGGGCGAGTGCGGGTAGTACAGAAGACGGCGCGTAGGGATCCGCGCGCGCGATGATGGAGGGCGGCGGCAATGACGGACGGATATGGACGCTAGGCGATGAAGAGGTCGCGGAGGAAGGGCGGACAGGGTGCGGTATGCGTCCGTCTGTCTCGGCGTGCCTGTCCTCGCATCTGCAGCGCCACGCCCGCACCCCCGCTCCGCATCGCCAGATCTGCGTTTGCATGCCTCTAGCAAATGTCACGTCTGGATCTGGGTCTGTGTCCCATCGCCGGCGTGCCTGCGTCTGCGTCCCCATTGCCACCGCGACTCCAGTCCCATGGCGCGCTTCCGTTTCCACTCTCGCTGCGTGTGATGGTGGAGCAATGACGCTGAGCCTGCAGTGCCGATGAAGAAGCCACGGAGGAAAGTATGTGTCGTGCGTCCCAGCATATTCATCGCTTCCCTGCTCCACAGAGTCCGCATGCACGTCGTATCCTGCGCTCAGGTTTGGGACCCTGTGTCTACGTCCCCCACGTCTACCCTACGTCTGCGTCCCTACTCCACTCCGCTTCTACTTCGACTGCTACTCACTCTCCCGCGCGAAGTCCTGCTCCCGCTCTAACAGATGCTCGACGGCGAGGGTATCAATCACGGGTCGGCGCCCAAGAAAGACGGCGCGCGCAAGGGAGGGATTCCAAGTAAGACAATGAGGGAGGGCGGCGGCGTTGGTGAAGGGATGGAAAAGAACGGACAGGGTACGGTATACGTCTGTGTCCTGGCGCCCCGGCATCGAACGCGGATCCGCATCTCCAGGAGCGCAAGGTGTGGAGGGAGATACAGTGATATCAGCAGACGTGGGCGAGACCCGGAGACGCGGGCGATAGGACGCGCGGGGCTGCAGGGACGCAGAGCCAGGCGCAGACGCCGCTGCCTCTGCAGATCTCCTCTGCGCGCACCGCATCCCCGCCGGCGGCCGCAGCCCACCAATCCTTCATCCTGCCTCCTACGTGTCTGCATCTGCGCCCACCCTCCCCCGTGTCCATCGCCGCGTCTGCCCGCGTCCGTCGTCAGAGCATGCCCGCGGCCACCCCATCTCTATCCCTCACCCTGCGACTCTGGGTGCACTCGTTACGTCGATGCGGAATCATCTGGCCTGCGTCTTCATCTACCGCGTATCCAGCTCTGCACCTCTGCACCCGGCCTCGTCCGTCCACGTCTGCGTATCTGCATCTCCACGTCGACGTATGCCTCCGACTCGTGTTTGCGTCCCTGCGTCCCAGCATCCACGCATCCACGTCTGCGCTGCGGCCTGCGTGAATATCCTATCCGCCTATCGTCCCGTTATCTGCGTTCCCGCGACCCCATTTCCCAGGACCGCGCTACCACGCATCCAGATTTGCGCCTGGGCATCCACCACTCGCCCGCTCTGCGTCTGCACCATCCTCACCCGCGTCCATTGCCGGCGTCTGGCGCCACCGCATCCCGCATCTTGCTTCGCCCACGAGCATGCCCCTAACAGCAAGACACGAGGGCCCACACACCCGGCGACGGTGAGCTCGCTGAGAGGAGGCGGGAAGACTGGGAGAGGGGCGGACGGGCACTTTACGGGCATGGCGGAGGGCAAAGGGGGGAGGGAAGACTTTGGAGCATCGAAGGAGAGTATGACGTAGAGGGGGTGGGACAGGATAGTACGGAGTGCTTCGTATGCGCCTAAGCGGAAAGGAGGGCGGGAGCGGGGGCGTGGGCGTGGGCGCAGGGCGGTGGCGCTGGGAGTACGTGTGAGCGTCGGTAGATGGCGAGGTAGCTGTCGTGAGAATAGAGGGTTCGCGGTTACGCTCGTACGATGGCCACGGGTTTCGGTCATCCACCTGCGAGGACGGTACGATACGACTGTATGTGTGTGGCGACGAGATGAAAAGTGCTGAATGGGCGAAAGAGTGGTGTCGAGGAAAGGTAGGGCAGGAGCAAGAGGGGAGGGCGATAGGGCGAGAAGCATGGGTGCACATTCAGACGATATGCAGCGACGGGGCCTAGGGGTGCAAGTCGCAGCGAGCTCCGTGGCACACCCAGCGGGCATGTATGCGATTGCGCGAGTTAAAGATGACAAGCGATATTCGGTACTAGACGCAGTGTCAGCTCCGAGGGGCAGGGAGTTAGAGAGGGAGTCAGAAACCTCGAATTTGCACTATCGGCCACTCGGACACGCCGTCACACGCAGCCGCACTGCAGTCGAAGCCGCTGTAAGGCGAATGTATCTCTCAAGACGCTGCAAGAAGGGGATGACGATCAGTCTCCGGTGGAGAACCCATATAAAACACGCACGATTCAAGAACCTCTGACCACACAAATCATATGGTGGAGACGAATTCTCACTGAGAACGGCGGGTATGTTCGCGCGGGGAGTCGGCTGCGAAGAAAGACTAGGGAAAAATGAGGCAGCCGGAGTCGGTACTGATTCGTACGAAGGCAGAACATCGGTTACACGGGAGGATATGTGGACGCTACTGCAGAAAGGTGAGAGAGATCTAGACGGTGGCAATGCAGTGGCAACACATCAACAAACAGATCGGCTTTGTCGGCCGAACTTCTTCGTCTGTCACTTCGAACTCAAATCGAACGATGGTTGAACTTGGGTTGAACTGCTGTATTAGGGTGTTTCATATATCCTTTTTCGAGCCTAACTTGGGACCCAACTTCGTGCCCAACTTCGCGCGAAGTTGGAACATGAAATAGTTCGGAACTCGAAGTTGGATGTCAAATCGTGCTCCGGACCACCATTTGACATCCAACTTGGACCCCAATTTCATGTTCCAACTTCGCCCGCTCGATTTGGCCCGCCCATTGCACTTCCCGGGACCAAATCCCGATAAATGATGGCCCAAGTTGGAGCCAAGTTGGGGTCGAAATAGGGTCTGAAGTTGGTCGCGAAATAGGATATATGAAACACCCTATTGTCTCACCACCTGTGGACGCAGCATACGGGGGTGACGGTAATTTGCGATAACCTCATGCCGTCTCCTACAGCCTGTCTTTACTGTTGAAACCTGAGTCTCGCACAATTTAGTCCTCCATCTGAGATTGTGAGCTTGTCGACAAGCCCAAAAAAGGTCACCAGAAATTTATCAATTGGCCGAACTTGTTTCATAAATAATTAGATTCATCGCATACAAGCTCAGCCTTTCAGCGTCAGCCTATGTACTGTTTTTCTCCGATTCTCGAGCAGTTTTAATGTCAGTCAACTTGCCGAGCACAGTTTTGGCAGCGGAGCGGATATTTTCATGGTCGTCCTGGAGCAATTCAGTGATTTGAGGCTCAACGCTCTGAATTGCGACATGGAATTCAGCTGGAAACGGGGTTTAAGTCTGGTAAAAGAAAGGGTAGGGGACGAACTTGCCTTGCTCGATTATCTTGCCGACCGTATTAACGCTGGCCAACCGCACTTCCGGATATCTGTCCTTGAGTAATCCCACAATCAGAGGCACAGAGTCACGCAGTGCTTCGTGAAATACGGCTGAAAAATCGACTATCAGCAATGAGGGGATAATACACCGTGTGGTTGAGGCACCGTGTTCGACAAGCTTGCCTATTGCATTGGCAGCAGCTTCTTGCACAGGCCAATAGTCGTCCTTCAATAACTCCGCAACTCGATGAATATAGGGTTTTATCATGTCGTGCAGTGCGGCTAGAGCTAGATGTCAGTCTGGTCGTAAAAAATAAGGCAGGTATTCTTGCCTTGTTCGGCAAACGAGAGTGACATTTTTGGCTTGGCCGAATGGCTTGCGCCCGCGCGGAATGGCTTGTGCCGGGCGGGGGCGTGGATTTGGGTGGGATCACCCGCCCACGCCCGGCTTTTCGGCTTGCAAGCCATTTTGATGGCTTGGCAAGCCATTCCGCCAACTTGTTCCCAGCCAAAAACCAGGAGTGGCTTGCACGCATTGCCCATTTCCAGAGTTTTCTGTGTTCCATCTCATGTATTCACTGGCATCCCCTGAGTCCTTCCTTAGTGTCTGTGCCATTTAACGCGGGTGCTGGGTGCAATCAGGTACGTCTCGGCAGTCACCCGGGAGTGATGTCGGACTAGGGCATAGTTTCAGGGAAAGCCCGCTGGCTTGACCCATTGTACATATTCCTACACTGATTATTATTATTGCCGTGGTTCAGCACAGTGAAAGGTATGACTATTAATCAGTCTTCACCTTTCAGGCACCGATCTTGACCTAACTTGCACTTAGATAACTAAGACTAGTACTTAACGACCGAGACCCATGAATAAACAGCGTACAATTCAAGCCTGAACCACTCCAAGCGACGTATGGTCAACCCATGGTATTGTTGATCTACTCAGGTGGATTAAACTACGGCATCGCTGTCAGCTGTGTGATGTAATGACTTAGCATCGGACAAGCTAATTTACCAACAGAGCATGCACAGTTATAGTAGATCAAATTTCGATCTAAGTGCCATGCATTGTCTAAACTTCCATCGGTAGTGTAGGTATTATGTGGTCGGACAAGTTTTAATGCTGAGGGAGCTTGGGGGTAGTAGAATTTAATGCAAAACTCAACAAATCGATTGTTTTCGAAGTGAATTTCACCTGGGACCACAAATTTTATGGTGCGGGATTTCGTAGAGCCCATACTTCATGTGGTTGAATTGCCCAGGCGTGTGCACTGCCACCGAGCAAAATGGCTTGTGTCACGTGTCGCAAGCCGGCCGAGTGGCTTGCGTCCATTGTACGAAAGGTCAGCATGGTTGGCTCGTTGAATGATAGCCAATATCTTTCTAGGGTATTTATGCATCCTGTATATCAGTTTGGAAAGTAAGAGACAAATATAACACTGAAACAACGGACATAAATTCATAACAGGCCATTTTGCTGAGCCGAATGGCTTGCGCAAAAATAAGAAGACCCATCGGACCGCACGCCCTTTTCTCAACTTGTCTTAGATTCAGTGATCCACGCCACTGAACAATAACGGTGAGGATGGTTGAAAAGTTTTGGTGGAACAATCAGTGTAGTTGAGCACATAGGCTATACTTTACATGTCGAAGAAGTGGCATGGGGCTGGCGTGGGCGTGAGCATTTTTAATTAGGCGTGTATTCAGAAGGATTGCTACGGCATTAAGTGAGGGGGGGAGGCTGAAAGGCTGATGAAGTGTGTGAACACTGAACACAAAGTCATTAAAGCGGATAATAATCCCGAGGACATTCGGGCATATGGTTGTACATTCTGGATTAGTTACAGTATAACACAGGAGTATTGTCATATATATCTTCAATGTCGCGACAGGGGGAAAGTTAAACATGTTCGACGATGATCACGGCCATCACTGATGGCGACGAGGGCAGTCTGTATCTTCGGAGGGTGGCCACAGAGGAAACAGAATAATAAGGAGGAGCAAAAGACAATAATGCATGAAGTACTTACAGTGAGGATTGTGAGTGTAGCCGAGCACAAGCCAAGCCACACCACAAGCCACGCCGTTCACGCCCGCCCCACCAAATTCAAACTCCGCTAAGGGGTACAAGCCATTCGGCCAAGCCATTCCGTAAAGTCTGTTCGGCAAACTTGCCGATTGTGTCAACACTAGCCAACCGCACTCTCCAATCAGCGTCAACGAGTAGCTCGCCAATGAGATTCACAGTGTTCTTGATCAATTCCGAGTCATCGAGTACAGCTGGCCATGGACCTCAGTGTAATGACAAGGACAAAATTTGGCATGCCTTACTATGCTCGATGAGTTTGCCCATTGTAGTTACAGCATCTGATCGTACGTCTTCATCACCGTCCTTGAGTAACTCAATTAATTGAGGTACAAGGGATCTGATTGAGTCGTGGAATATACCTGGGTACGGGAATTAGCTTCGGGAAAGAAAGTAGACCTGGAAAGACTTACGGTGCTCGGCGAACTTGCCTATTGAAGTGGCAGCAGCTTTTCGCAAAGCGTAGTATTCGTCCTTTAATAACTCTGCAACTCGAGGAATATAGGGTTTTATCGTGTCGTGGAGTGCGGCTGGAACCAGATGTCAGTCTGGTCGTAAAAAATGAGGCAGGTATTCTTGCCTTGCTCGGCAAGCTTGCCGATTGTGTTAACACTGGCCAATCGCACTTCCCAATCGTGGTCAGCGAGTGACTCGACAATCAGATTCACAATGTTCCGGATCAAGTCCAAGTCATCGAGCACAGCTGGCCATGGACCTCAGTGTAATGACAAGGACAAAATCCGGTATCCCTTACTATGCTCGATGAGTTTCCCCATTGTAGTCACACCAGCTGCTCGTACATCCTCGTCATCGTCCTTGAGTGACTGGATTAATTGAGGCACAAGAAGTCTGATTGAGTCGTGGAATACGCCTGGGTACGGAAATTAGCTTCTCAAAAGATAGTAGACCTGGAAAGACTTACGGTGTTCAGAGAACTTGCCTATTGAAGTGGCAGCAGCTTCTCGCAACTTGTAGTCTTCGTCCTTTAATAACTCCGCAACTCGATGAATATAGGGTTTTATCATGTCGTGCAGTGCGGCTAGAGCTAGATGTCAGTCTGGTCGTAAAAAATAAGGCAGATATTCTTGCCTTGTTCGGCAAACTTGCCGATTGTGTTAACGGTAGCCAATCGGACTTCCCCATCACGGTCAGCGAGTAGTTCGACAATCGGTTTCATAGTGTTCCGGATAAAATCATGGAATACAGCTGGCCAAGGACCTCAGCGTCATGGGACAGGAAAAAATGTGGCATGCCTTACCATGTTCAACGAGCTCCCCTATTGCATTGACACCATCTAATCGGGTTCGCCTGTGATCATCCTTGAGCCAATTACCGAGTGGGGATACAAAGTGTGCAATTGAGTCATGAAACACGGCTGCATATGGAGATCAGTCCCCAGCAAAAGACTATAGACAAAATGACCTACGATCCTCGGCAAGTTTCGCTAGTGTAATGCCAGCCTGTGACTGTGCATACCCATTATTGTTCCGGAGTAATTCCAGGATTTCAGGCACAAAGTGTTTGATTGAGTCATGAAATATGGCTGAAATCGGAGTGTGTCATAAACGAGTCCAATAATGTTGGATGCCTTACCATGTTCTGAAAGCTTCCCCACTGTACTGGCAGCAGCTTCTTGGACCACCCACCGATCATCCTTGAGTAACTGGACGATTTTAGGCACAGCCGGTTTGATTGAGTCGTGAAATGAAGCTGGAAACGAAGCTGAGCCGGGAAAGGGAAGAGTGTCGAATGTCTTACTGTAATCGACCAGCGTGCCTATTGATGTTGCAGTCCTCATCCGCACCCACCGGTTGGAGTCATCACACGACTTAATAATTTCAAGTAGAAAAGGTTTGATTGCGTCGTGGAGTCCGGCTGGAAACAGGACTCAGTTTGATGAAAGCAGAGCACACCATGCCCTACCGTTTCCGACCAACACGGTTATTGTAAGGGCAGTAGCTGATCGCACAGCCTCGTCGCCGTCCTTGAGTAACTCCATAACTCGAGGGATAAATCCTTTGATTATGGTATCGAATTCATCTGGAAACCAATTCATTACTGAAAGTTGGTTGAAGAAAGAATATCCAAAGCCAAACCCTGAGTGGTTAGGGCATCAATGATGCTTAATGCAGAAATGGGAGATGATTGAAGGAGCTTGGGCATTAATTCATTATATCGTGCTCCGAACACTTGACAAAATCCCTCTGCACGTGAATCACCATCAGTACAAACGAACTCGAATGTAAACTGCTTTACCGTTGCCAGTAAACCTGTGGAGGAACGAACATAGATCAACCTCATTCACCTCTGAATTTTCCACAAGGCCCATGATGACCTCTGAGACAGTTCCCCAAATATCGGAGTGAATCGGGGCATCCAATTTAGCCAACAGTGTTAAATGAATGAGCTGTTGCCTCGCGTTGTTGCTCGTGTTTGGTTGTTCCTCTGTATTTGAACTCCGCAAAGATCGCAACAGATTGGTCAACACAGTACAGATGTTGCCTTGTTCAAGCTGTGATTGAAATTGACCGCTGAGACTTCATCATAAGATCGAGACAGGTGGAGCTGATCACTTGCATCTCAAAGTCTACACCGGTTTCTTCAAGAATCGAGATCAGTTTTGCGACAACACCAGTGTCAACAAGGCTTGAAATTCCGTTCTCTTCCCCCATAATATCAGCCTCAATGGTCATGACTCAAAGAATCATCTCACCAGATAATGCCAGAAATGGAACGCGTGTGAGGTGCTGCCATCTGTGTTCCCCAGTTGCCTCAACGAAATCCCGACCAATTTCTCCAGCCAAGGCAGGGTCAAAGAGATCCATTTCCAAGTGCGGTTGCCACTCTTGGGCCCACCCAATATCCTGCAAGTTCCCCCGGCCGACGAGTGAATTCCAGGTCAATTTAGAGCTGGAGAATGAAGCTCTGGGCTTGTAGTTTTCATCCTTGAAGGCAACTGATGCGTGGACAAGCTGGTCCTTTACAATGACACGTCCCTTGCCGTTATGCGGTGGCCATCTACCGCAGCGTCAGAAGACAAAATAAAATAAATGAAACCACTGGTAAACTCCCACCGGATAGTTTCGTCAAGGTTGTGGTCAGTGTATTTTGACCGGCTGAGCGGTATTCTCTCTAGGAACCACCAGAACGGTCCCTTCAATGACTCTTTTGGCTTGTCCTTCTTCAGTAACTCCCAGTTCCACACTCCAGTGCGCGGCAGAAGATGGATACCCGCGGATCTCGCCTCGTTTTCCATCCACAACAGTGGAACACCTGCAAGATCAAGCGTGATATTTTCGGTGTTCCCTCCGCCACTAAGAAATTTTATGGGACTCAAAGAATATGAAATGGCCGCTGTACTCACATATCTGAGTGTGTGCCTGCAAACCAAACCTCCTTCATTGTACCTGTAGGCTTTGAATGGTCCGGCCGAAGGTCGGCCCCTTTTCGTAAGGAAGTCTCGAGTTGTCCGGTGGCCTGTTTGTCGTCACGATTTTCGCTCGCCTCTGAGTAGGCACTGTGCACATATTCTGGCTGAAACCGAACACGACGTTCGTCAATGGCCAGGGCATGCCGAAAGTGACAAATATGGTCGGCGGATGTGGTAAGAGGCAGAGGCTGCCCCCGAAAAATGCCCACAGAGGACACGGTATCCCTGTTCGACATACATCAGCGGAATGATCCGGCCGCGCGTCGGAAACTTACCATGCACCTAAAAAGTGCACCCTGACGTCCCTCGAGAACGTCTTTTTGAAGTGTATGCATAGCTCTCCTGCGTCTTTACGAGCTATCTCTACAGGATCCGGTTAGACGTCATGTGGAGTCTGGAAGTAGCACATACCCTTCCCTTTGAGCCGATTAGAGTAAAGCTCATAGGCGCTGGTGGATAGGCAGCGTTAACAGGGCGATCCGGGTATTCTATCATGAATAGATCTTACAATGGGATAAGACGCTGATTTCCAGTGTAGACCAGACCCATCTGATAATGTAACGGTCAGTGGTTGTCACGGCATAATTTTGCGGACTCACCGTCGCAATCATCCCGGAGAGCGCCCGCACTTGATACGCACCACGCGAAAAGCCTACAAGACAACCCGTAAGACATTAATGAATACGAGAGACGGCCGGAGATACCGAAAAGAAATATTATGTCGCCGGGTTGGTAATGGTCTGCAAGCCATCGATAAGCGTCCTGGACATGTCGCTTGAAATTCCTGAGGCACGTCAGATGGGATAGCGTTGAATCATTTAGACACACCAGGCGATAGCCAGGTCGATCTTATTTGCTATGAGCTGCTTCCAGTAGGCGAACGAGCGGAACGAGGGAGGGACGTAGGTTCCGATACCGCTCAGATAGAAAGTCAGCTGTGGTGTGGAATGATTATCCTTGATTATCCGGCTATGGAGCTCGACCACATTTGTGTTCTGTATCACGGTCAATGGTGGACTGGAGAAGACTAAACCCGCACATTTCGGCCGAACTGGTTGGAGGTTCCGTCGATGCTGACGACTAAATTGCGAGACTTCTTGTCTTTGACCGGGAGCTTGTCGCATCCCCCTTGGCATTGGGCGATGCAGATACACTGATGTGGACACGGGCAGGCGCATTTGCAGTCTGCTCGACACTTGCATTCGCATTTGCGAACAGGCTTGCTGTCATTGTCAACTGAAGCTCGAGTCCGTCAAGAGTGCTAGTGAGCAGTGCATGGGAACGTACCCAGGCTTTCGTCAGAGCTGGCTGGCATGGTGGTCAAGGTATAAGGAGTGAACGTGTTGCCGCTCGCAGTGCGGCCGTTCTCATGCACGTCACCTTCCTAATCTGTGAGTTACGACATGCTAAAGCTGGCGCAATTGGACCCGCTCACATTGAGGCGCCAATTTTTGTTAATCGACAATCTTTATAGGACGATCCGGTCGCGTTCCAATAGCGATGGCCATTGGGGCATTTAAATGTGTCGAGGATGCGCACGGGAAAAGCCCGTGGAATTCGGCCATCGGAATCGGGCGCTTTCGAAGGTTAGGAAGCAGGAGGAGGTGATCCGACTCCGGCACGACTTTCATTGGGCGCTTGATAATCCCAGCTGACTTTCAGGTTAATCAAAACCACGGTCCGGCTTGCAGAGGGGGAAAGAGACAAAATAGGAAGTGAGTCAAGTGACACATGCTGCGGTTGCGAATCACAGCGCCGGTTCGTGAATTCCAAAGGTGATTAAGTTGTTTGCGCTTTTTAAAATATCGTAAAACAAATGATGGAGCCCGAAATTGAATTCAATATATCTAGTTTAGGACTTAGCGAAATCTAATCTCTAATCTAATCTATCAAAACCCAAATAAATCTCCGCGAAACCTCAACTATCGCTGCACCTTTCGCCGGCGATAGAATGCATTATTAAAAATACGGAATAGATGACCTTGAAGTCAATTCCAAAATTACACATATGAAGCCTGTAGATACGATTGTCGATACTTTGAATTTTGAATTAGGTTTCGAGGAAACTGATATGAAAAAAATAGATTGTCGTTTAAAGGTGCTTGAAACTGGATAGGAAATCTCAGAAATGAGAGAACGTTAAACGTATCTGCAGATCGTCTGCAGACGGTCTGCAGATCGTCGTCTGAGAGGCGGATAACGCACCTAAGTCGTACGCCGGTCACCGACAGTCCTCGCCCGCCTCCTACTACCACCCTCGCTCCCCACTACGCCGGCGGCTCGGCGACGACCTCCCCCGCACACTCGCCGCTCGCCCCCCTTCCTTGTCCTCTTCCTCCTACGCCTCCTCGTTCTCCTACCCCCTTCACACTTCTCCCCAGCCACCACCGCCGCCGACGCCATGGCTCGGAAATCTGCCGCCGCCTCGCGTCCCAGTCCCCTGCAGCAGATTGCGCACCACGTCGCCAACGGCGACCGCACCAAAGCCCTCCGCGTCATCGCCAGCCGCGCTACCCCCGAGGAGCAGACAAATTTGCACATCGCCTCGGGCGATCTCTACGCGCGCGACCAGCCCGAACGCATCGGCGGCCCCCGTCCCATGGGCTGCCTCTATTTCACAGGTGTCCTGCCCACGGACCTCTGCGATCGGCTCATCGCCGGCACCCTCTCTCCTGCCCGCTTCCGACGCGAGCTCCGCGTCAAGTTCGGCGTGGCGAAGATCTTTCCTCGTCGTCGCGCCGACTACGACGAATGCGACAGCAACGGCCAGCGCCATCTTTGGTTCTTTCGGGTCTCCACCAGGCGCCGATACCTCATCGGTGCGTTCCTTCCTATATCTTTCTCTTCCCATTGTCATTTTTTTTTTCCTTTAGAGAGATTGATGCATTTGGACTTCCAGAGCTTCGCTCGTCGGGACGTACGGCGATGCTCCGGCTGCCGCAAGTTGCACCGTGAGTACTGGCGCCTCTCCGACGTGGGCCCCTTTCTGCGCATCCGCGCGCGTCTTCTGGCTCTCTTCGCTGCGATCGGTGAACCTGCTCCCAAAATGTAAGTTTTTCTTCTCCTTAATGATGTCGCTTTCCTTAATCCCCTCCCAGTCTCCGCCTCAGGCACTACAACTACGCCTTCTAAAAACCTCGCTCTTTCAAATCCCCAGCGGCCGAGTTCGGCCTGTAGCATACTTGTATCTGTAGAATAATTAGTACGCAGACGCCGATTTCGGCTTGTAGTATACCTGTACGCACCCTTTCTTGGAAACCGTCGCCGCCGACTTCGGCCTGTAGCATACTTGTATACGACCTTTCCTTTCGCAGAATAGTCAGTGCCCTTTCCGGCGCGTAGTATACTCCTACGCACCTTGTAGTATACAAGAGCTTCCCGTAGAATATCTAGCCTCCCATTTCGGCGCGCAGTATAACGGTACGCACCATTTTCCTCCTCTAATCCTTACCTCCTCCGCAGAGTCGGGTAATTGTAACGCAGATATATTCACCGGACTAGCTTCTAGACAGATTAACGACTACGGCACGGTCTTGCGAGAACTCAAATCGTGCAAAGTGGGACAGTATCATAGATGGTTTAACCGTATCAGTGGTGTTTTGCATTTTAGAAGAGTAGGTCTGAGCAGGAAAGTAGGGATAATACCGAAGAAATGGGTCCGACTGCCCAGGAGGTAAGGGAGCCTGGGGACGAATAATAAAAGAGGTATCCTCTCCAGTCGAGAGGATCCGTTCAATACTGCCAGCAATCGGCGTGCTCGCCGAAGCCGAAGGAAAATACAAGACGAGACTGTTGCCAAGGTGCGTCGATGCTCGGGAGAAGCTGGTGCCGTTGAACATGTATTGCGCACGGTCTCCATCCTTCATAAGAGGGGGAGAGGTACCCACGGCCTCGCTTCGCGGCGCGAAAGACCGGTCGAAAATTGCTTTGAATTGTTTGATGATTTCGGGACAATCTGGGCGTCGAAGCCAGCGCCGCAAGGTCGCACCGCGCAGGAAGGATGTAGTCAAGATGCCCTCGAGTTCTCCTCCAATACGGTTGGTGGTGTTGATCTTTTGAAGGTAGCCGATGACTCGCTCGAAGGGGAAACACCACCACGAGATCACTGGGCCGAAAAGTAGAAGAAAATCGTAGATGTGGAAAGCGACGTGGACATTAGGCCGTTTTGCATGATCTAGTGTATGAGGGTGATGGACAGTAAGTCCTTCGACCCATGTTTTGAGTAAAGTACGGTATGCGGTCGCACGTGCAGCCGTCATAGTGTAGCGGCAGACAAGAATTACACTCTGGAATAATGCCATGCTGTGGTCGAGCATTCCGAGAAGGCGTGCTGAATGCTCGTCCTCGGGACGATCTAACCACAGCAGGACAAGCGCCAACGGCAGATATAGGGTGGAGAGAGTTCGCCACTCATCCGCTTTGATGGTGCCCGCATTGCTTTCCCCGTAGTTATGAGGCACGGTATTGATCCAGGACGGTGTGGCGGTTTGCGCGATTACGCGTTGGATGAACTTGATTTGATTCAAGTTGATTGCTTTTGGAACGAAGTCGCCGCCGGTGAGAGGTTTAGTTCGGCGCTGGAGCATATATCAGTACGGGCGTCCCGAAGATGAGAAAGAAGGACTGACCCAGGCCATAAGTTTATCACAGTAATGTGCCCTTGTTTTCGCACCGCCTAGGTCAAGACCAAGGGAAAATGCGACGAAACGAAGAGCATCAAGCTTGCTGCGGTGCAACGCGTTCCACATGGTTTCCTCACTGATCGCAGGTATAGAATTGCCTGCAGGTACATCAGGCATGTCCACGTCTTCGGAAGCGTCGTCGTCGTCGTCGTCGTCGTCGTCGTCGACAAGGGACTGAACAAGTTTAGCTTGGATTCGGCGGACGTGAAGCAGGTCCTTCTCCGGATTTTTTCAGCAGATACTCGGAGGGACACTCGTGAGGATCGTAGTCGACCCAGTCCTGGTCAAACGCGATACCGTTTACCTCCTTCTTTTTGGCGACCTCAGCATCGATTCGGAGGACTCTACGACAGTGGTAGTGTACTAGGCCTTCCAAAATACAGTGCATCGAGTCGACGACGCCCATCCGAGTTGGGTCCCAGTACGGTAACCGCCAGAGCTCGGACCAGCGCACGCCATGATCTTTGAAGATCGTGTCGCGCTCAGCCTGTGTCTTGGCATCCCTCCAAGCGTACGCCCAACGCCGCAGCTCCCGAACGTCCCTTCGAGCCCACGCGGGGTCATCCAGGTCAGTGCGATGGGTTGTGGCCACGCCCTTGCAATTGCAGACTGTGCAGATGTGATTGGAGCCGACGCCAGCAAGACCGAGCATCTTACGAGTAGCCGGAAGGTCGTTCACGTTTATTGCGATAGCGATGTCGACCAGGCATCCGGTTTCAGATAGTCCGGTGCGGGAGAGACGAATTCCAGGCTTCCAGCCGGCCACGAACTGGTCGATGAGGGGACGGAGGTAGTAGCCTATCTGGTCATGGTCGGGTTCGTGTGGACCAAGAATGATGCTGAGCCACATGTACTCGGGCTTGTAGCGAATATCCTCAGGAAGATTGAGGTTCACGACGGCCAGAATTCAACGGAGTCGTGAT